>OX422218.1:106352792-109189958 GCA_949130495.1 Sambucus nigra
TACATACTAGATTGACAAGTGTGACTGTTATTTCAATTGATCAATTGAAATAACACTCATACTTGCCAATCTACGTCGTGTACTTGGAGAACTACTAGGATATGCTGCCGAATTTTTTTTAAATTGTAACAATGTGCATGAGCTGTTAAGTATATTACAGAAAAATGCGGTCTTGAATGGGATAGGACCACTCACCCTTTAGAGGAGATGGAGGAAATAGAAATGTACAGAATTCGGGCATTTCATACAAGGATCTTACATTCTTTCAAGCAAGCGCAAAAGACAAAAAACTCGTTGAAGCTGAAATGACTTACTAAGGTGTAATCCAAAATATATTTGAATTGGATTATATAATCTTCAAAGAGGTTGTATTTTACTGTGACTGGGTAAGAGTTGAGGATAAAAATGCTTGGCTTCTCCTACCGAATATCAATCCATTTTTTATAATAACCCGAATTTCAAACAATTTTTCAATTTGTAATAAATATTCCAAATTGTACCGAAACATCCATTTTTAATGCTTTTAATTGATTTGCACTTTATCATTTTCACTATTGTGTAGTGTACGTGTGTGGGCAGTAGGGGTGGGGGTGGGGATGTTTCACTCTTGTACATATTATTAGCTAGATGCTGTTGTTTTGGAATTCAGAATTGAAGTGTTTAACAGTAACAATTCATTTTTATTTGTAGTAATTGTACATATTTGCATGTCTTCTTTTAATTCATTTTGATATGTACTAATAACATTGTTTACAACAAATGTCTCCTTCAGGTATTAAGGCAAGGATGATGATGCTAGTTATGATGATGTCGTCTGGGCTCGGTGGTAGCGGAGGCGACAAGGGCTCCTCGGCCCCTAGTCTCCCCAAATATGGCAAATTGGGGATGCCCATCGAGAACAAGTCGGGGCTATTAGCGAGATCCCTCGAGCTGGTAAGGACGATCATCGGCCCAGGGTACATTAGTAAGAAAGAAGGTGCCATATGAGCTCAAGTTAGCTGTTTGGGTGGCACTACAGGTAATATATTTATATTTATATTTATATTTATATTTATATTTATATTTATATTTATATTTATATTTATATTTATATTTATATTTATATTTATATGAATATGAATATGAATATTTCAATTTCAATTTTTATTTCAATTTCGATTTGAATTTTGATTTGAATTTCATTTTATATTTATATTTATTTGCAACTAATATTATATTTGTTGGACATGAACAATTCAACTTGGATCTAAAGCTACACGATTTCGTCTTAGAGCAGTTGAGGGAGCAACACAAGACGTGGAAGAAAAATATGCGGACCGGGTACTTTGGGAAGACACGAGAGTCCATTATCCAAAGACGTGAATCCGTCCCGTCGAAGGAGCCGATATCATTGGCACAATGGCAAAGGTTCATTGACAATGAGATCGGGGAGCGACAATTGGCATCTCACCAATCAGGAAGGGAAAATCGGGCAAAACAAATAGACGTGCACTAATGATACGAGAAATCGGCCATAAGACGTTCTCATACCAGCAAGTCAAGAGTGAAGCGCGTAATAAATAAGTAAAGAAAGTAAATAAAGAGAAGGCAATATATAGAGTGGTTCAGCCTTTAAAATAGGCCTACATCCACTGTGTTGCTCCGTTCTCATTATATGCATTGCATTGTACAATATAATCGTGCCCAAAGAGGCGTACAAGTATGAGAATAAAGGAGAATACACGATGACTGAGGATTCCGGTGTGCTGGAGGGGTAGCTGCGTTGTAGATGTGTGGTTTCCAAGTTATATGTTGGGGTTGTGTAGAGAGAATCTGTGTTATAGAACCTGCTCCGGACGTTTGTGGAATACCCCTTGGGTGTGTCCGTCCTCCCCTTCATTACGAGGTGTGGGCCTCTATTTATAAGAGATATGCACACGTGCCATGGGCGCATGACGCATGAAGTCTGGAGTTAAGATGGAAAGGGATGCGACTTGCAAGGCAAGCAGTGTGTTGTATCATGTGGCGCTGATGACAAAGCTACCACGCCCTGCACCAAGTAGTTCCGCGGCTTCTTCTTGGTAAATAATTACTATGTGTCGCGCCCTATAATTGATAGGGCTGCACCCTATTCTAGCCATCTTCGTGGTGTCTTAATGGGGTGCCGCGCCCTGTATGAGGTCTGGCCGAGCCTGGTATGACGTATGAGGTATGGCCGTGACCTTCATGTGAAGTAGAATACCATCCACGACATGGTGCTATATTTATACTATTAATAAGCCCCTAAGCCGTAGTGCCAAGGGAAATCAATTGGGGCTGTAGCTTAGATTATTATGCTTAGGTTCTGCGGTGCCTCCAAAGCGATGATTCGTCTTTCGCTCTCTCTTATATAAATTATTTCTGGTCCTGGACTTCATAACGTTTCCAAAACTTTGAGAGAAGATCGAGAGCTAACCTATGTGTGTCCAACTTCATTCATTTTTTGGTGACCCTTCGAGGCTATGTGTGGCGGTTCCAAGGGGGTGTAAGGCTGAGCATTGCTGACTTCTTCATTTCCAGGTAACTTTTTCGATCAATCATCCTTTTTGATCAATTTCGTATCTTGTATTTCTTCAATAATCAAACACACAAGCTTCTTCATTGCTTGATAGGATTTTAGGGTTTCAATTAAACTGTCATCACCTATTTAAGGGAGAGGCCACGGCATGATAGGAATTCGATAATCCATTCCCCTGAACTCTTGATCCTTATTCGCATCGTACCGTGCCAAATGGACGCGGTCCCTTAAAATCTTGGATTTATCATCCGCGGAACTTTGATGCATATCCACCTATTCTGACACGGCGGTGGAGTCTTTTAAGGCTCTGAATCACCACCCTTGTAGTTTTGAACAACCTTAAAACTTTCATGATCCAAATACACATCCATGTTAAATAACTGTAATTGCTACTAGAATCTCTTGAATCAGCTTAGCAAATTTGGTAATGGCCATAGCCAAGAATCTCCAAATCAATTTGATCCTATATCCGCGGCAGTATATGTTGCCCTGCTGATTTAGGAGGTGGCTGCGGCCAGTAGGGCCAGAGGACGATCCTTTAGGTTCAAGTAGTGGAGTTGTCTCATTAATAACTACGTTAGGGAAATAATTTCCAACAAATATTTAATATTTACATATAATATTCCCACTGCTTCTTGAAGTCTTTTCCAAACCATACTGGCTGCGGCGCCTAACTGCAAAATCTATTTTTTAGGTACTGCTGTAGCCATATGAGCTTTGATCCAGGTGAGTTCTTGAGAGGCTTTTGGGCAAAGCACTTTGGAACCTCTCCTCCTGAACTCATTTCAGTGCCCCCTCTAAGATCAATAGGGCCTTACAAACTAAAGGATTGCCCAAAATACGGGATAATAGACTCAGACTCAGTGAACTCTGTGCCTGCGAAGGATTTTCAATCCGCGCCGATGGAAGAAGAAGCCAACTCTAGTAATCATCCAGTGGGTGCAGGAGATGATGCCGCGAAAGTTAGAGATAACCCAGTTGGAACATTTGGGAGGGCTGAGAGACCCTTAGCTACACTTGATATCTCCAGTGCCATGACCCAAGACTGGGTTAAGCAGGTGGTTGAGGCCTTCGAATTTTCAGAAAATTTTATATGCTCGGCACCTGCCGCAAACCAAAGAGCTTGCTCGGTTCTGGCCGATGAAGTTTGCTTCCCACTCCATACCTTTACTTATGGGTTGCGGCTGCCTGTTCCTGTTCCCATCCTTTGCCTTTTTTTGACAATGAAACTGGCCCCAACCCAGTTAGATCCTAATGGATGGAGAGCCATTCTTGCCGCGGTTGTTCTTTGGGAGAACCTATTAAAAAAAAACATCACTCCCGCAGAATTCTTTCACTTCTATCGCCAAAAGGAGAACTCAGTGAAGTTCGTGGGTTACTACTACTTCTCTGTCCGTCGCAGGGATGAGACCTTTTACACTGGGAGTCCTACCAGTGTGAAGAACTGGAAGGGGAAATATTTTTACATCTCCAGCGAAGGCTGGGAGATTCACCTCGAGGAGAGTGAGAGGGAAAGGTCATATAGAATGCCGCGGCAATGGGGGTCTCCCTCTAAATTAGGTACTAAGACTATAGCCGCGTCCTTTCATTATATTTTGTATATTAACTTCCACTAACCTTTAAATTGTCTTTTCTGTAGCTCTTGACAATTTTCATTTGAACAAGCGGCAGGAGAAGAGAGTTGCTGAGGCTGCGGTCGTTCCTACTGGAACATAAAAAGTTCAGCACACTTATTACATCAGCGACCATATTCGAAGCATGATTTTTCCCCAATAAATCCATTCCTCAAGTTATGGGTATGGAAGGTAATACACTGCGTCATGATTTTTATTCCGCGATCACTTATGCTCTTAAATTCCCTTCCCAATATTTATTATTGCTTTTTCAGGTGAGGAAGTTGACAGGGAATTGCTAGCCGCGCAACTGGCCAAAATGGGCGAGGACGCAGTCGTCCTAAACAACACTGCGCAGAGCAGAAAGAGAAAAAGGTCCAAAGCCAAGGCACCTTCCGCGACCGCGTCAAATGATTTGGAAACACTGGCCGCGAACTCGACTCCTTCCGCGAAGAAAACTGGTATTGTCGCCCATCCAACGTATGAATTTGATGACGACATTGGGGCCAACCTAGTTACGGCAGGTTTGATGTCCAACGATGTGCCTCTAGATACAACTTCTCCACCATCGCCACCTATTGTGGCAGTAAATGCAAATCTGGCACCTCCTCAGTTCTGCGGCAGAGCTGGTCCCGACGGTAGACCGCGGCCCCAATTGAGGCAGCCTGACCCAGAGTCTTCATGGGAGACTATCGCAAAGGCTGCGCGAAGAATGAAAAGAATCATTGATACTACGGACCTGGACAGGTTGGTGGGTGTAGACCACGATGACTTGGAGGACTTTGGTCTCCATAGCCTTCTGAGGGTAAGTGCTACCATTCTTTAATTTTGCTACTAACATTTTTGCATCCCATATTTTGCTTCTAACTTGTTTTATTTTAGGCCGCAGATGTTATGGCGTCCCTGAAGAGGAAGTATGAGGCCCTATATAAACTAAAAGAGGCTATGGCTAGGGTGCATACTTCTGACTTGGAAGCGGCATGGACCTCGTCTTTTGAAGCTGGCAAGAAGTCTGTTGCCGCGGCTCTTCGGGTAACCCACATGGACTTAGAAAAAGCAAACAAGGTGAGTGAGGAAGCGGAAGAGAACTTCAAACACATCACGGACTACCATAAAGCCTCCCAAGCCCAGACTGCTGAAGCTTCTCGAGCTGAGAATATTTCAAATAACAAGCTCGCCTTCCTCCAAAATAAGAATGAAGAGCTAGAGGCTAAGTTCGCTCAAGAAGCATTGGGCCATGCCGCAACAGTAAAGAAGATTGAGGAAGATCATGGTGATGCTCTTCAGTTGTCTATTGACCACGCCATGGAGTCATTCAAAGGCTCTAAGGACTTCTTCCTCATCAACAACAGGGCTTACCTCCGCAGCTACCAGGAGCTTCAGCAGAGATTCATAAAAAACTTCCCTGAGACCAAGGATTAGGTCCTTGCTTGGAAACTCAGTGATGCAGAGCATCAAGAATGCATTGCTGAGCTTAAGGCCGCTGTCGAAGAAAAATTGAGGCTGAGGGCAGAAGCAGAAGCAGCAGCCGCGGATGGAGAAACTGAGACAGCCGCGGATGGGGAGGAGGGTTAAGAGCATGATGACGCAGCTTCTTGAACTTGTATTCATAGTTTCTGAACTGATCATTAATACAGGGTTGCGTCCCTCCTGCTACTTTAATTTTATTGTGGCTGCGGCCTAATTTTCTGTAATCTCAACTGCTAATATCAAGGCTACGGCCATATTTGATTGCTTGCAACTCCTTGCTCTTTTACTTTGCTTGCTTTAATGAATGGTTGAACGTAACTTCTCTCATATTTGAAAATGCATTCTTGATTGGATGAACATAATATTTTTAGTCCGCGAATAGCATGCGATTTCCATCATTGGATGATTATTTTCTAATGTCCGCGTCCACATAAATAGTGCTACAGCACCTTCAGAAGTACAGGCCATAGGCTGCGCTATGTTTCATATGGCTGCTGTATACGGGCCGCGACCCTTTCTCTATTTTTAACGAATGCTCGGACTACCCCTTGAATAAGGCCGTGTCCTCTAAATGATTTCACTTGATGGTCGTGGATGTTATTACACGGCTGCGGCACTCTAAGTACATCGATCTTCATAGGCTGCTTTCGTTGCACTTGGTTGCCTGAACCGCTTAACCGCTTAGTAGTTATCATCCCATAACCAATATGGAACATGTAGAGAAGGCCTTTCTTCTACTGCTTCAATTGCCAAATCACTGTGTCAGAGAAGAACGACTTTTGGGATGTTATACCTTTTCTATTTTTCCCAGTCTTGATACAATTGATCCTCTTCTATTGTAGTTTTTGGCATTATATCTTTCTCATGCTTCAGGATGCCAGTGCGTCAACACTTTCTTGAATGAATGGCTCCTAGAGATCTGCAACCATGTCAGTGGGCTGCGACACATTTTTGGCCCTTACATCTGAACAACGCGCCTCTGTAGACATACATGGTATTTTCAAGCCTTCTCGGGCTGGGTTATGTTATTAAGCCACCCATAGCTATCAGATAGGATATTTTCAAGCCTCCTCAGACTGGGTTATACTATTAAGCCACCCACAGCTAATATACGGGATACTATCAAGCCTCCCCAGGCTGGGTTATGTTATTAAGCCACCCAAAACTAATATACGGGGCACTATCAAGCCTCCCCAGGCTGGGTTATGTTATTGAGCCACCCACAACTGATATACGGGATTCTATCAAGCCTCTCTAGGCTGAGTTATGTTATTAAGCCACCCACAGCTAATATACGGGATACTATTAAGCCTCCCTAGGCTGGGTTATATTATTAAGACACCCACAGCTGCTGATATATATAAAGCCATCCCTGGCTGGATATTATAAGCCTCCCAGCTTGATGACGCATCCCGAAAGTTAAGAACAGGCATTGTAAGCCCTCGTGGCTAATGACGTTTCCCAAAAGCTAAGAACAGGCATTATAATCCCTCGTGGATAATAAAAGCTCCTTGAATCCTCAGATGCTTTCGTGAATATGATCATCATATGATAAGATATAGTTGCACATCTTGAAGGGAACTTGTGAGATAATTAAGATCGTAATCCCTCTATAGGTGCATCCCGAAATAATAATAATCTTTCGAGATAATTTGCTATTCTTCCTTTAGAATCTGTTTAAGACAAAAGGTCTTTTTGTGAGATAACAGATTATGAAAACAAGAGAGAAATCAGATATGGAAAAATTTGCTAATTTTATAACTATTCATATATATGATTTTGTAGAGATAACACAAAGTTTAGTTTAAAACAACATCAGCGAAAGTTGTCATTGTAAAATAGGGACAGAGGGAACATAAGAATTAAGCATGAAAAATGGGCGTGTGGCCTATGAGATTGGGCTGCATCCCCTAATAAACTTTGAGGAACCTCCTCAGCATCCCTTTCCCAATTATCCTTTCAACTTCATCCTCCATAGCATAGCATTGCTCGGTGTCATGGCCATGGTCCTGATGAAATTTGCACTAAGTAGCTTTGTTCCTCTTGTGGGGTGGAGCTCTCAGCTTTTCTGGCCACCTCAACAGCTTGTTCTCTTTGATGAACTCAAAGATCTATTTTCAATCGAGAAGGTCAACGGAGTGTAGGCACTCGATTTCTTTTTTGCCTTCTCCATTCTCCTTTTCTGGCTTCTGTTGACTGATTCCGTGGCCAAACCCTCTTCAATCGCCGCGGCAGCAAAGGCTGGTGGAATTATTTCCCTTGGCACCACACCTATATTCTGAGAGGCCGCGGCCTCTAGCATTAGGACCCTCCGAGTTAGATAATTGACCTGGGTCTTAAGTGAGGCATGGTTGTCATAGAGATAGGTGAGGTGATTGTACAGCTGTACAATCTCATTTTTGACTCTTGTGCCCTGGATGGATTGTCCTTCCATTTCTTCTTTTGCTAGTCTTTATAAAGTATATAGAATCTAAGATAAAACTAACAGAAGTGATTAATCATAGAAATATTGGGAAGTAGTGTTTGAACTGCTTCATGATATGCTGATGAGGCCGCGGCCAGTATGCCACACAAGTGCACTGCTGCAGTCCTTGAATGGTATTCACCAAAGTTGACCTGAAGGCCACTCAAGTCCTTCCTCCGGTGGTTTTGAGCTGTTATAACAAGTCTGCACTAGTAGGGGTCGCGGCCTGAGAGGCTGTTGAACTGACAGGCCGCACCCCTGTCTAGGCAGTGAAGGGGAAAATCCTAAGATAGGAACCCAGAAACTAAGTTTTTCTCTCCCAACATGTGAAGAATGCCTACTAGGGTCTATCGACGAGAGAATACCCTTGTGGTTCACAAAATGGAACGATTTCAATGATAAACCCTAGATCATAGGTCAACAACAGCAAAAAGGGAGTAAATATAACCCTTCCCTAATCATCCATCTTTTCGGGACTAAAGTCCATCATGCTTTTCAGCATTGTCTAGATGAAATGATATCATAGGGGTATGTAGAATAGATCTAAAGTCATCAAATGAAGACCCTAGAGCAGATCCAGATATAAGAAATACCCATTTAAGGGTGTAAGTATAGAATGGAGCTCAATAACAATAGTCAACCCATGAGAAGATGATCCACGGGATCCTCATGGATCGAATAAGGTGTTTAAGAACTCAAATATATAGAGAAGCAAGATTGAAATATCTCGGTTCCCACAGACGATGCCAAATTGATGATACAAGAAATCGGACATAAGACGTTCTCATACCAGCAAGTCAAGAGTAAAGTGCGTAATAAATAAGTAAAGCAAGTAAATAGAGAGATGACAAGATATAGAGTGGTTCAACCTTTAAAATAGGACTACATCCACTTTGTTGCTCCGTTATCATTATATGCGTTGCATTGTACAATATAATCGTGCCTAAAAGGCGTACAAGTATGAGAATAAAGGAGAATACATGATGACTGAGGATTCCAGTGTACCGGAGAGATAGTTGCGTTGTAGATGTATGGTCTCCAAATCGTATGTTGGGGTTGTGTAGAGAGAATCTGTGTTGTAAACCCTACTCCGGGCGTGTGTGGAATCCCCCTCGGGTGTGTCCGTCCTCCCCTTCATTACGAGGTGTGGGCCTCTATTTATAAGAGATATGCTCACGTGCCATGGGCGCGTGACGCATGAAGTCTGGAGTTAAGATGGAAAGGTATGCGGCTTGCAAGGCAAGCAGTGTGTTGTATCCTGTGGCGTTGATGACAAAGTTGTCGGTCCCTGCACCGAGTAGTTCCGCGGCCTCTTCTTAGTGAATAATTACTATGTTCCACGCCCTATAATTGATAGGGACGAACCCTGTACTAGCCATCTCCGTGGCATCTTAATGGGGTGCCACGCCCTGTATGAGGTCTGGTTGCGCCCTGTATGACGTGTGAGGTATGGCCGCGACCTGCATGTGAAGTAGAATACCATCAGCGACATGGTGCTATATTTGTACTATCATGCACTACTCCGTCCGGACGTCTTACGGCGAGGTGGAGCATAGGATGATGGTAAGATTTAATTTTTCTATAACTACATAAAATATATTATTCTTCATTATTATACTTTACGAGGTCGATACTAATTTTACTTTATTTTATTTCAGGGGATAGGGAGTGGCCCTGGGGGTAGGCCACATAGGCTCGATACTTATGTGGCTCTTCGGACGGAGAAGGGGAAAGACAAGCAGGTGTCTCCAAGCGTCGCGACCACGATTGTAAGTAATCCGACAGTTTACTTTTTGTTAATTACGTTATAATTTTTTAATTTACTTATTTTACTAATCATGTGCTTTTTGTCTTTTCAGGCAAAGCTTAAGGAAGTGAATGAGTCGCAGTCTGATGCCGATAAGGCATCTTTGTACACAACCGCACTAAGCCAAGTGCTTGACTCTGATCGCAAGGGGAGGACAATGGGGGTGACCTCGCGGGTGGCTAAATATAGGATCATCGGATTGGAGACGAGCGACACCGGGTTGGCTCGAATGGTGGATTCACATGACGCGAAGCTGTCCCGTTTGGAGGTGACGATCCAGGATATGTACTCATTCGTGAAGCGTTCATTGGGTAAAAACCTTAAGGGTAAAGGTATAGAGAAGACGGTGCGGGAGGACAAGGTGTGGGAGGACGAGGACGAGGATGTGGACCTCGCTGCTTCATCGCCGATACGTGCGGACTTTGATGATCAACTTCCATATTTGGCCCCCTTCAACAGAACGATGTCAACACTTGGTTGGCCAAGCGTGTGTATAATGGATATATTTGATGGCTAGCAGATAGGTCGGGGGTTGAGGGACCCGAATATTATCCAGGGTGCACTAGTTTATGGACGTGAGCTTCAAGACATCGAGTTCAGGGTGCTCGTCACGCATGTGATGCCCGGGAAGGAGAACTCCCAATTGTGATTGCACGAATAATGCGGCACGGCGTATATTAGTGGATGTATTAATTCGTATATCGTGTGGCCTACTCACCTCCTCAGCGTTAACCATACCCCAGACATTTTGTGACATTGATTTAAGTTTGAATTATTTTATTTTAAATTATTATATTTGAATTATATTTGGATTATATGGTGATTCATATTCTCTCTATTTTGAATGTATATTTGCATTATCTCTATTTTATTTGGATATATGATGTTTGAATAGTTAAAACGTTGCTATAACAGGTACAAATATACTGCTAGGCAGTGGCAGTGGCCATACTGCCCAGTAGAACTTTTTTCAATTCTACCCAGAATTGTCATGGTCATTGACCGTGATAAGTCCTTGACAAAGAAACTTGTCACGGTCATTGATCATGATAATTTTTTATTAAATGTCACGGGTTTGTCACGGTTTATAACCGTGACAAATCATGTCACGGTCATTGACCGTGACAATTCCATGACAATTCTAATGAACTTGTCACGGTCAATGATCGTGATAAAAAAAGTTATCTTGCCCAGAATTTTCACGATCATTGACCTGCACAAGATGAAGTTCTCAAGGTCAATGACCGTGACAATTCGGCAGATTTGGTGTAGTATGGGGTGGGTTTTAATTCCAATGGGTTTTAGAGCGGGGGAGGGTTGAAACAGCGGGTTAACGGGAGTGGGGGCGATGATTGAGGGATAGAGGGTAATGAAATTGTTGAATACAAATCTTTGGTTTATTATTTTTTTTTTCCATTTCTTATATTTTTGTGGGCTTTGAGTTGTCTTCAATTTAAATTCAGTTTATTTTTGTTTTTATTTTTTTACAAATACTTTTACCACATGAGACTTTTATGGTTCTATTTAGTATATTCTTATGAAAAATAAATTTAGTTTAGTAGTTATTTTTTTATTATAAACTTATTGCTTAATTAATCTTGTTTCCATATATGTAGACAATAAAGTAAAATTTTGTAGTATTTTCATTTATTATAGTTTGAGATATTAAGTGATGACCTTAAAAACACAAATACATAAAGAATCGTCAACAAGTCGATGCTATTCGCAAGGGAGGTTACATTGTCATAAATAATCGTCCCTGCAAGGTATACATATACCGTTATGAGATCTCGATTATCCTCATTTTTCTAATTATTGTGTGATATTTATTGGTATTAGTTCTAAAGGAAGGTTCGATTTAAGTGTATTGTAGAATTTTACACTTTTAGGGCATTTGGTTCGCAAGGTTTTGGATGATGGTCTTGCAAGATCGATAAGGTAATCTGAGTTTGAACATCAGATTTTATGAGTATCTCATACATAACCCTAAGGTAAGGTATTTAATTTTTTTTCTTTCAAATAATCATTTTTTCTTTCAAATCGGAGATTTCTCATATTAACATTCTTATCCCTGCTTTTGTGGTTATATTATGTGACTAACATGGTGGCTAAAGGTGGAGGCAATATGATACACTGCAGGCTTTGGGTTATTCTTGATTACTATTGTTTTGAATTAGTTATTTGCAGTATGTGCTTTGTTCTTGTCACGTAGTGTGGAAAATAAAGGCTCGTAAAAGAAATTGAAGATGGTCAGCGATTTTGATGCGTAACATACTGAAATTAAATTGTTTGCATCCTAATTTTTTATGTTTTCACTCTAATTTCAGTATGTTAAGTTGAAGTTAAATGGTTTGCATCCCAAATTTTGGTATTGTGTTTTTTGCTAATTATAATTAACATGGTTTGATTTTAATATATGAAAATGTTTGATGGCTTTCTTTTTCGTATAAAAAGGCATCGACACCTCGCGTGGAACCAATATAATTCGTAGTTACTGACCGCGCAATCACGGGACTCCTGGTTAGAGAATACGATGATAATTTAAAAATATCTAGACTTAGGATAAAAAATAAGGCATTAGAGGGCGACACCCCGAAGCATCCCCCGAACGGCATGGTGAGAGACACCAACACCTCACACGGGACCAATGTAACTCGTAGGGACTGACAGCACGATCATAGGACTACCGGTTTGAGAATACAATGATAATTTGAAAATATCTACACTTAGACTTAAAAACAAGGCGTTAGAGGGCGACACCCCGAAATAGCCCCCGAACAGCCCCGTGAGAGGCACCAACACCTTATGCAGGACTAATGTAACTTGTTAGGAATGATCGCATGACTACTGGACTCCCGATTTGAGAATATGATGATAATTCAAAAATATCTAGACTTAGGCTTAAAAAAAAGGCGTTAAAGGGTGATACCCCAAAACAGCCCCCGAACGGCATTGTGAGAGGCCCCAACACCTCGTACGGGACCAATGTAACTCATAAGGACTGACCACACGATCATAGAACTCCCAATTTTAGAATATGATGATAATTAGAAAATATCTAGACTTAGGCTTAAAAATAAGGTGTTAGAGGATAACATCTTGAAATAGCCCCCGAATGACCCCGTGAGAGGCACCATCATCTCGCACGGGATCAATGTAACTCGTAACGACTAACTGCGTGATCACGGGAATCCTGATTTGAGAATACATTGATAATTTGAAAATATCTAGACTTAGGTTTAAAAAGAAGGCGTTAAAGGGCGACACCCTGAAACAGACCCTGAACGGCCCTGTGAGAGGCACTAACACCTCGCATGGGACCAATGTAACTCGTAAGAAGTGACCGCATGATCACGGGACTTTCGATTTGATAATTCGCTGATAATTCAAAAATATCTAGACATAGACTTAAAAATAAGGCATTAGAGGGCGAAACCCTAAAACAACCCCTAAACGCCCCCGTAAGAGGCACTAACACCTCGTACGGGACCAATGTAACTCGTAGGAACTGAACATGTGGCCTCCTGACTTCTGATTTTATAATACAATGATAATTGGAAAATATCTAGACTTAGGCCTAAAAACATGGCATGAGAGGGAAAAACCTCGAAACATCCCCCAAAAGGCCCCGTGAGAGGCACCGATACCTCGCACGAGACCAATGTAACTCATAAGAACTGAATGCGTGGTCCCGTGACTTTTGGTTTAAGAATGTGATGATAAATTGAAAATGTATAGACTCAGGCTTAAAAACATGACGTTATATGTGGAAACCCCGAAATAACCCCCAATCAACCCCGTGAAAGGCACCGACACCTCGCACGAGACCAATGTAACTCGTAAGGACTGACTGTGTGATCATGAGACTCTTGGTTTGAGAATATGATGATAATTTAAAAATATCTAGGCTTAGGCCTAAAGATAAGGTGTCAGAGGGGAAACCACGAAATAGCCCTCGAACGGCCCCATGAGATGTACCAACCCTTCGCACGGGACCAATGTAACCCATAGGAACTGATCGAGCGATCTAAGGACTCCCGATTTGAGAATACGACGATAATTTGGAATTAGAGGATGACACATCGAAACAGGCCCCGAACAGTCCCGTGAGAGGAGCCAACACCTCATATGGGACCAATGTAACTCGTAGGGACTGATCACGCGATCACAAGACTCCCGGTTTGAGAATACAATGATAATTTGAAATTATCCAGCCTTAGGCTTAAAAATATGGCCTTAGAGGGCGAAACCCCAAAACAACTCCCAATCGGTTAGTGAGAGGCACCAACACCTCATACAGGACCAATGTAACTCATGGGAGGTGATCGCTCAATTATGGGACCCCCGATTTGAGAATATGATGATAATTTGAAAATAAAAAGACGTAGGCTTACAAAATGGCATTAGAGGGAGAAACCTCTAAACAACCACTGAACGGACCCATGAGAGGCACCAACATCACGCATATAATCAATATAGCTCATGGGGATGGACCAGGCAGTCATGGGACTCTCGATTTGAGAATACAATGATAATTTGAAAATATTTTGACTTAGGCTTAAAAACATGACCTTAGAGGTGGAAACCCCGAACAGACCCCAATCGGCTTTGTGAGATGTACCAACACCTCGCATGGGACCAGTGTAACTCGTAAGAACTGACCGCGCAATCACGAAAATCTTGGTTTGAGAATATGACCATAATTTGAACATATTTAGACTTAGGCTTAAAAATAAGGTGTTAGAGGGAGAAACCCCGAAACATCCCCTGAACGGCCCTGTGAGATGCACTGACACCTCGCACGTGACCAATGTAACTTGTAAGGAGTGATCGCGTGATAAAGGGACTCGTGATTTGATAATTCGATGATAATTTAAAAATAAAAAACAAGGCGTTAGAGGGAGAAACCACGAAATAACCCCCGAACGACCCCGTGAGAGGCACCAACACCTCATACGGAACTAATGTAACTTGTAGGAACTGACCGCATGGTCCCATGACTCCCGATTTTAGAATATGATGATAATCTAAAAATATCTAGACTTAGTCTTAAAAACATGACCTTACAGGTGAAAACCTCGAAACAACCCCCAATCGGCCCCATGAGAGACACGAACACCTCGTACGGGACCAATGCAACTCGCAGGGAATGATCGCGCGATCACAGGACTCTCAATTTGAGAATATGACAATAATTCAAAAATATTTATTCTTAGGCTTAAAAATAATGCATTAGAGGGCGACACCCCGAAATAGTCCCTGAATGGCCTCGTTAGAGGCACCAACACCTCACACGGGACCAATGTAACTCGTAGGGACTGACCGCGCGATCATGGGACTCTTGATTTGAGAATATGATGATAATTTAAAAATATTTAGACTTAGGCTTAAAAACATGGCGTTAGAGGGTGAAATCCCAAAAAAACTCCTAATCGGCCCCATGAGAGGCACCAACACCTCGTACAGGACCAATGTAACTTATAGGAACAGACTGCACAGCCATGGAACTCCCGATTTGAGAATATGTCGATAATTTAAAAATATATAGACTTAGTCTTTAAAAAATGGCATTAGAGAGTGAATTCTCGAAACAACCCCCGAACAGTCCCGTGAGAGGCACCACCACCTCGAACGGGACCAATGTAACTCGTAGGGACTGATCGCGCGATCACAAGACTCCTAGTTTGAGAATACGACGATAATTCAAAATATATAGACTTAGGCTTAAAAAATGGCATTAGAGGGTGAAACCCCAAAACAACCCCCGAACGGTCCCATGAGAGGCACCAACACCTCGTACTGGACCACTACTCGTAGGAACTAATCGTGTGGTCCCGTGACTCTAGGTTTGAGAATACAAAAATAATTTAAAAATATCTAGATTTAGTCTTAAAAACATTTCGCTTGAGGGCAACACCCCGAAATATCTCCCAAAGAGCCCCGTGAGAGGTACCGACACCTCGCACAAGACCAATGCTACTCGTAGGAACTGACTGCGTGGTCTCGTGACTCCCATTTTGAGAATACGATGATAATTTGAAAATATCTAAACTTAGGCTTAAAAATACATCATTAGAAGTGGACACCCCAAAACAGCCCCGTAAGAGGCACCAACACCTCACATGGGACCAATGTAACTCTTAGGAATTGATACGATGATAATTATAACTCGTATATGTAATTTTTCAGCATGAATACGATTTTTTTAAAACTACTTGGTTACTGATATCATTTATTTTTTGTATCCTATTTTTTGTAGGATAACATTGTATCGCTTGATTTTATGCACGTGGAACACATGAACAAGGCAATGGTTTATAACATGAAGATTGTTTATATAATGTTGTTAACATTCAAGATTTTGTTTTTTATGTGTTTTGGCGGTGCGGTCTTTTATAGTTTTATTGTTTAGTTTTATGGCCGTGCGAGCTTTTATAATTCTATTTTTAAATTTTATGGACGTGCGAGCTTTGTAATAAGCACGCTTTTATATTAACAGGAGTTGAAATGTCCAAAAAATAGAGGAAACTCTTACCAATTTTGTTTTGGCCTGTGAATTATTAAGAGGTATAATATTTTTTTAGTTTGTATGTATACTAGTTTTTTAACAACGTTTTCGATTCCCGATTCGCAATTTGTGATTTTTTTTTATTGTTTTGCCAATAATAAATATTTTTAACACCTCGTGCGCGTCCAACGTAACACGTAGTAACCGACCGTGCAGTCACGGGACCCCCATTTTTCGTCATAATTTGGGGTCATGGACTTTGGCCGCTACCACTTTTTTTCGTCACGGTGTGGGTCACGCACTTTAAACTGGGGCCGTATAAGGGTAAAAGGAGGTACCAATTTCCTAACCTTCTATCAGATGTTAGATAGAAAGGGCTAGGGTTAAGAGTGTTGAAACCTAAGGGAAACCATTAGAGAGGAAAGTAAGAGAGTCCTTGGAGCTTTTGAAGATATTCATGGATATTTTCATCTCAATCTTGCCCCACAAACAACCTAGGGGTGAGGATTGAAAGAAAAGACAATCAAATGCATCACCAAGACACGAAATCAGACCCCACTAATCAAAGGCAAGTGTTTATATATAAGTTATTTGAAGTTATAATACCCATGTGACTAGGGTTTCGTCATAGTTTGATTAAAGTAATGATTCTTGGAAGAAAATAATGATTTAAACATATGTTTGGGTAGGAATAGCATGAAGAAAATTTGATATGAGTAGAGGATAATAAATTAGAAATTTTTTGTTATTATCCACGAATTAAATCTGGGTTTTGATGAATAATGGTGGAAGATCATAAAACCTAGGGTTTTGAGGATTATATGTTTAAATCCCTTCTTGAATGAAAATGATAAGGTTTTGTTATTGTATTTACGTTAGAAATCATCCTAATGCAAGTATAAATGGTTAAGGACAATTGGTTTAAAATTTGGTGAAGAAATATGAAAGTTATGTGGGTGTTAATGGTGAAAAACACACTTACATAAGGAAGAAGATGATACAACAGGTTTTCAAATCTATTTGGCCCAGAGGCAAATCGATTCGAAATGCAAATTGATTCATCCTCCTGGCGAATCCATTCGGTTTCCCAGAAGACATGATGATTCCCTTTTTAAGCCTAGAACTCCTAAATTGTTGTCGAAAAGGACATTGTTAGAATATATAAGGGATCTATTATATTGTAGTAGGCCATAATAGGGTTATGGGAATTAAGTCTTATTGAGAGAATTAAGACAATTATTAAATGGGTTTAAACGATAATGTAATTAATTCGCGAGAATGAGAATGTAATTACGAAAAAGCGTGAGTAAGCTTATGGCATCAACTAGTAGGGTAAGGAAGACTGAGGTACTGAAATAAAACAAGGGGTAAATAGGACCCTTAGAGTAGAGAGCAATACTCCATTAAATGCGATAGTGAGAATTATTGTAAATTGAATGTACGGTGAGTATTCGAGTGATATATGCTACGTACAAATGATTATAATTAGGTTGTGTGAATACCTACTGAATATATATAGGTTGTGTGTGTACATTTTATATGATTGATGATATATGTTAACATACATACGTTGTCTGCTATCACGAAGGTTCCCGCGCATTGGAGATCCCACATTGTCGATTTCAGGGAGGTCTGGATTTGTTCTCCAGAACATAAAAGTTAGAGCGTCTCACTATGTGTTATGTATTAGTGTGTCCGGCATGTTGTTTAGGTACGTTAGGTATGTGCGTAGTCCAAAGGCTTAGAAATATGTTCGCCACCACTGCTTATTATTTGATTTTGGGTTCGAGGAGAGTTACCAAAACATTTGTCCCTATTTAGTACAAGAGGTACTTGGACTAATAGTAGAGTATGACCATGTTTCACGGTGGTCCTTTTTGAGAGACACCGTAAGATATATATTAGCGAGATATATATATATATGTACATACATGTGACAGTAGACAGTTAGATATGGGATATCTAAATATTGAATTAAGTAGTGCACTTAATTAATTGAATAATGAGAATATAAGTGAAATGGTAATTTCAACTCTTATAACGTATGAGAAACGTTAACCAACGGGTGAAGTACTGTATGGGATGTACAAGAATAATTTAGAAATACTTAAGTCTAGTTAGATTGGGTAGAATAACTAGGTGGGCTAAGTAGAAATGCTAGGCATGCACAATAGTTGAGAGATGAGGATACTCAAGAGAGTGTACTGATAATAGTCAATTATTGCGTATTTCATCCCTCGAAGCTACGCATTTTAACCCCCTCGGGTATCTTATTCCCTATATTTATGATCATTAACCAGACAACCTCGGATTTCTATGTTAACAAGCTTTGCAGGGGTTAATTGAGCTTTTATAGGTATTTGGATGCTAAGTGTGAAGTTTGGACTCATATCGGTGAGTTTCCGTACGCAATTGCACGTTCAAGGGAAATTTAGTATTTTCACGGTTTGTGCACCTGCCCCGACATCTTCATGTAAGTTGTATCCCTCCTCGTAAGCTTCTCGTGGCCACGAACGGTGAGTGATTTCGAGTTCGAATGAAGAATTTATGACGATTTTAGCCGAAGAGCCAAAACAGGAGGAAGCTTGATGCAGCCCGACTTGATCGATCGATCGACCAAAAGGGTCGATTGATCAATCCTTTAATTTTCATTGATTGATCTTTCACAGTGGGCAAATATCTGCTTGATCGATCGATCAACCAAATGGGTAGATCGATCGATCCCCTGTTTTCAGAGATATTTTTCCCTTTTCTTTTCTATTTCTTTTCTATTTCTTTTCCAACTTACTATATAAACCAAATTTGGTTTCTTTTGTTAGGATATCTTGTAATAATAGATCATTTTCCATATTTTTGGGAGCTAGGGTTTGGTTAGGGTTTGAGAGTGTACCATTTTCTCCCTCCGAGGGTTTGTCCGTATAAGGATCGATTCGTCGAGGTTGTGTAAGAACACTATTCCTCTATCCTCTCCTTTAATCCAAGTTTCCATTTATTTATTTATCGCGTTTTTACTCGCTTTCTAGTTTGGATTTACTGCGTTTATTTACATGCTTTCTAGTGTAGATTTACCACGTTTATTTACCGCATTTTTGTCATGCTTTCTAGGTTAAATTAGCCTAGGTTGTGTTGGATCAAACTCGACTCGTGTTTATCGTGTTGGTTTGATATGGTGATGGAAGATACATGTTTATTTCGATTGGGTTGTCCTAGTTATTATGCTTAGGATATATGACGGGGTATATCATGTATGCTCCGTACTTACGACCTTGCGTGCGTAATTTTTGGGGTATTTATTGACACCAAAATCTTATTAGACTTTTATTAGAATTTAGGGGTGTGACAACTCTGGAATTAATTAACTGTCGAAATGAGACGCAATTGTAATGAATCTGTAAAATCATGTAACCATTTATACGCATTAAGCTGAGCTGAGGGATATCTAATGCAACCTATAGTTTTACCGTTGTTATTAGTCTAGTTTAAATACTTGCCTAGAATAATCTTTCCCTTTTTGCATCTTTTCCTTTCTATTTTAATTATCTTTTACACTTTTATTGAGAAGTATTAAATCCATTAAATTCTAGCAACTCGTCTATGCGAATTTTTGATACCCGAACTTGGCATCTATACTCACTCGTTGAGTGAAGTCATAAGTTTAGGTTTTTATATAGTACAAATGAGACGAATTCAAAATGATCGGCGCTTAGGTGATGCTCGCGCCGCGATGAAAATCCTTTCTATCAAATGGCGATGTTGCCGGGGACTTGATGTTTTAGAATTTATTTGATTTAGTATTTCCTAATATTTTCTTTCTATTTGTATTTTTTTTGCCACACTTTTTGCTGGTTAGAACATTTGAGCGCTAAGAAACTTTGATTCTTAACCGCGCACCTTCCTTCCTAGATTTCCATCAACAAACAATTCGGTAACCATTTCCTCTTTTATAGATTTTTCGGTAATTCTAATCTTTCATTTGGGATATGTTCTCGAATCTAGCCCTGTGAATGTTTTATTTGGGACCTGTTCTAGAATCTTAAACCATTAGAATTACCGGTGGATTCCTATGAGTCGGTAGAAATTATTTAAAACTTTTAAACCTTTTGCCGATGAGGACTCTTTGTCGCTCTTCTTTCCCATGATGGATGTTATCCCCACGTGTTTACCATCTCCCATTCCAACTGGAAAAATCTTTGGGAGATGAGTCGATTTTTCTTGGATCCCAAATTTTTCTTTCCCCCTTGTTTTCCAAATCCCCCATCATCTGCCCAAAATTTCAAATTGGCGATGGTGTACCTTTTCCACCACCCATGCATGCCTTCCGTTGTTCAAACGTAATTCATATCCTCCAGAAGGCATGCTGTAAATAGCATGTTGTAAATAGTAGGTTGTAAATAGTTAGATTTTTTTCTTTCTTTCTTCAGTTTTTCTTTCCTTTTTATTTAGTCTAGTGTAATTAGATAACTTTTTGTTATTTGTTCTTGCTATTCTTGGTACTAACTTGTTTTGTAGATTCTTTTGGATTCGTGCTTATGGAGATCACTCCAATTTTGGCTAATATCGTTCTTCTCCTCTCTTTTTGTTGTGTTCTTAATGGACGCATTGAGGACAGTGCAACATTTAAGTTAGGGAGTGTGGGATATTCTATCCATTTCTTTGTTTCGTCCATGTTTTTACTCACGTGTTAGTTACTAAGTTTGCTTTTCTTAGAAAAATTTGAAATTTTCAAAAAGATTTTCTTTTTTTTCTCCTTTTTTTGGGCATATTTCCTTTGTTTTCGATGATAAATTTCAATAATTGCCCGATCCAATTGACAACCCAACGATTCATGTTCTTGATTTTAGAAGTTATTAAACTTTAGTCCTAATTATAGATATAATGAATAACTTCATGAATTAAACCTTAATCCCATGAGCACATGAACTTTTCTTGTTTTATTGATTTGGTTTAAGATTTTTATAACTCGGTAATCTTTTGTTGCATTGTATATACTTACACCGAGTAAGCTTTGTACCTTTCGTCGTTTGTGAGTGTATACACTTTTCTTTCCTCATTGAAAATGTTACAGTCGTTGGTAATCTCTCTATTCTTTCATTTGATCATTCATTAATTAAGTTCATATATGAAATGTATTACTTGATCATGATTTTCAAAGTTTTTTTTGACTCAAGAATTGCGTAAACTTTAGGATATGATCATAGGAAATCTTTGTTATATCACTCATATTAGCCTTGACCTCACCTTATATGTTTCCCCTCGTCAACCCCTTTGAGCCTAAATATTAGCCTTTCGTTTCATACCCCAAAATTCCATAACCAACTCTAAATTGGAGTTTAAGCCTTATATATTACCCTCCATACCTTTGTTTACAATGTTGCTTGGGATGGAATGATGTTGTTGTGTTGCGGTTGCAATTTAGGCATGTGAGAGTGAGAAAAGTAAAGAAAGAGATGTGAAAAAAAGGGAAAAAGAGAAGTGAAAAGAAAAAGAAAACAAAAGAAAACATGAGAAAAAAAAAGAAAAGAAAATAAAGAGAAAGTTGTAAATGTTGTGTATATAGTTCAATAATCTTTGATTACTCTCCAATTGTTATATCCACTGCTTGTTTGGATTGTATTTTCCAATTTTGATGTTGCTTGCATTCTTCCCATTATTCCAAATTTTCATTCCGAACACTTTGAATCCATATATACATTTCTTTCATTTCATACCCTAGCTAAACCTACATTATAACCCTATTAAAGTCCTATGTGATCTTAAGTAAATGTAATTCAAAGGTCATAATAGTTTTGATAATTTGTTAAAATGCATTTCGCCTCTTTTTTATGAGCGGTATCTTTCATTGAGATTACAATTTTTCATTTTTTATATAGCGTTATTTATTTATGACATGTTTACGGCCTAGTTTTGATTTACATTTACTCTTTATGCCCGTATGTTCCGTGTGTTAACTCCCTGTTTTAGGTGAATTCACTTTATGAGTGTAATGCCCGTGAGGATTGAATATATGCTTGCTTTATTTTAGTATCCGATTTATATAAGTTTTTGCCAAATCATACTTTTCATGTGCTCGCTCCCCTCCCACATTTTAAGGTTTCAATTCAACGAAGTTTATTCTATAATGTTAATAATACAGACTTTTGTGTGAATTAGTTCACTTTGCTAATAATGCATATGAAATCCTTTTCGTTATTGTTGGGCTTGTCACATGTTGGTTTGGGCTTATTTTGAGGAAACTATTTGATGTTTGTGAGTTTCATCCCTGAAAACCCTCACGAGACGACACTCATACACTAAATGCAATCGAACCGCCCGCAAAAATGTCCTTATGATTTTTTACCATATTTTTTTACTTGTATCATACTTTTGGTTTTCTTGTAGTTCTTGTTGCGTCCTATTTCATTGCTAGGTACTACAAATGTGTAAGTTAGGGGGCGTGATAATACGCAAATATTGCATATTTCATCCCTCGAACCTACGCATTTTAGCCCTCGGGTATCTTATTCCCAATATTTATGCTCGTTAACCAGACAACCTCAGATTTCTATGTTAACATGCTTTGCAGGGTTTAATTAAGTTTTTGTAGGTATTTGGATTCTAAGTGTGAAGTTGGGACGCATTTCGATGAGTTTTCATACACAATCGCACATCCAAGGGCAATTTAGTCTTTTCACAATTTGGGCACCTGGCCCGACATCTTCACGGAAGTTATAGACCTCCTCGCAAGATTCGCGTGGCTGTGAACGGTACATGATTCCGAGTTCGAATGAAGAAGTTACAGCGATTTTAGCGGAAGAGAATTCCAAAGAGACAAAACAGGAGGAAGCTTGATGCAGCCCTGCTTGATCCTTCGATCGATCCTTCAATTTTCATCGTTCGAGCTTTCACGGTGGGAAAATATTTTCTTGATCGATCGAACGACCAAAGGGGTCAATCGATCGATCCCCTGTTTTCAGAGATATTTTTTCCTTTTCTTTTCTTTTTCCTTTTGTTTTCTATTTCTTTTCCAAGTTACTGTATAAACAAAATTTGGTTTCTTTTGTTGGGATATCTTGTAATAATAGATCATTTTCCATATTTTTGGGAGCTAGGATTTGGTTAGGGTTTGAGAGTGTTCCATTTTCTCCCTCCGAGGGTTTATCCGTATGGGGATCGATCCGTCGAGGTTTTGTAAGAACACTATTCCTATATCCTCTCATTTAATCCAAGTTTCCGTTTATTTATTTATCACATTTTTACTCGCTTTCTAGTTTAGATTTACGGCGTTTATTTACATGCCTTCTAGTGTATATTTACCGCATTTTTATCATGCTTTCTAGGTTAAATCAACCTAGGCTGTGTTGGATCGAACTCGACTCGTGTTTATCATGTTACTTTGCTATGGTGATGGAAGATACATGTTTATTTTGATTGGGTGGTCCTAGTTATTATGCCTAGGATATTTGACAGGGTATATCATGTATGCTCCGTACTTACGACCTTTCGTGCGTAATTTTCGGGGTATTTGTTGACGCCAAAATTTTATTAGACTTTTATGGAAATTTAGGGGTGTGACAACTCTTTATTTAATTAACTAGTCGAAATGAGATGCAATCCTAATGAATCTGTAAAACCATGTAACCATTTATACGTGATAAGATGAGATAAGGGTTATCCGACGCAACCTATAGTTTTTATCATTTGTATTAGTCTAGTTTAAATACATGCCTAGAATAATCTTTCCCTTTTTGCATCTTTTCCTTTCTATTGTAATTATCTTTTACACTTTTGTTGAGACATATTAAATCCATTAAATTCTAGCAACTCGTCGCTGCGGATTTTCGATACCCGAACTTGGCCGATATACCCACCCATTGAGTGTAGTCATAAATTTGGGTTTTTGTATAGTGCAGGTGATCCAAATTCAAAATGATCGGTGCACATGTGACGTTCGCGCCGCGACGAAACCCTTGTCTATCATGTACGTGAACCTCACATGTGTAATCAATAACTGATTTTAAATTGTGATAAACACTTGCTAAATATTTTCAAAATGTTTTGTGTTCTAACCCTTTCTATAAAATCTCTTCAAAACATTTTAGGTGTCTAGCCACAGGGATGTCAAACCTGATGATTCTTTACAGGGACGTATAGCTGCAGCGCTGTGGACGCTTGTAGGGTTTTTATTAGACGCATAATTCCTTCATTCCTAGTGTCGGACCTCTCAGCAGTATTTTAGTATTTTTTTTGGCATGTTTCCCGAGTTAGACTTTATTCATTTAGTATTTCAGTTTAAGTTTTGTATTCAGATTTTCTTATTAGTTGGATTTATTATTTGGTTTTGAGATTTTTAGGCGATGGAATATTCAACAAGACTTTATTTATTTATTTAATTGAGATGTTTTGAGACTCTAATATTATGTGACTGTTGTAATTCAATTTTTTCTCATATTATCATTTATCTGTTTAATGAAACATAAAATTTGGTACCGGCTTAATTAACTAATAGGTGGTTAGTAACTCATTCAGTTTCGACATTGATGCTAAGAATGAACTATTTTATAAATCGTATTTTAATTTAATAAATGCCTGATCACCCGGTATTTAATTAGGTGGGGTGTCGCAACGGGTGGGTACCATGAATAAGTATGTGTAGTAAGATAATGGACTTGTACTAGTTAGGCATGATAGAATAACTAGGACAGGTTAGTAGAATGCGTTAGGCGTGCATAATAGTTGAGGGGAGAGGACGTCAAGTGATATCACATGAAACTAACATGTATATAATGCATTTTAAATACTTGCAAATATTTTTAAACTATTTTTACTCGAACTCTGACCCGTTTTCCAAATCTTTTTGTAAAAACTATTTTAGGTGCCCAACCAGAGGGATGCCCGACTTAGGAGTTCATTCTCATTTGACGTGTTGCAGTTGTTGTGGATGATTGCAGGACTTGGTAGTAAACGCCTCCATTTCTTTTAGATCTGATGCATCATTTTATTTATCTCAGTCGGTCATGTCGTCCATCTTCTATTAGTAGTTATTTTTAAAGACCCTGTACATTGTTTATTTTTAGTTGTTGGATTAGGTTTTAGTTATGGATTATTGTATTGGATTTTTTGGCTGGAGTGTTTGTTATAGTCATATCTTATTTTATTCAATTATTCATTATTTACGATGTTGGTCAATTGGAATGGTGAATGTGGTTTATTTGTTTATTTACTTATTTCAGATCATTGCATGTTAATTTAAAAGATTAAAATTTGACACTAGCTTAATTAACTAATGTAGGTGATTAGTAATTAATAGTTTTCAACACTGATGTTATGAATGAACTAACTGGATATTCAGTTTTAATGTAATAAATGACTGATCACCCCGTATTTAATTGGGCAGGGTGTCACGCTATTCCTCATGATATAGTACTACCCCACCTCCCATTTTTTGGAATTATTTGAAAATAAGGTCTTACATTAAACTTTTATATATTTTTAAAATATTTAATTGAATTTTTTTAATTATCTTGTAAAAAATATATATAAATTAAATTTAAAGTCTAACTCCTTTGAAAATGGGCATTATATAACAATCGAAGATGCCTCAGCCTCTGCTTTAGCCTGGGGGCATTGTAAATCATATATTCTAAGATAATTTATCGCTATCAAAAAATTGAAATATTTTATTAAACCTAAAGGCCAACAAACACATTGGACCTTCACGTCATTGTAACACCCTCGACTTTTGGAGACTGAGAAATTTAATTTTGGAAAATTAAATTTAATTAAATTGGAGAATTTTAAAATTTGGAAATTTAAGTCCCAAAATAGAGGACGTTTCAAAGTGTTCCGGATGATATTTTTGAGGGTACCATCGATCCCGGAAGGGTCGAGATAGTCAAAATGACTGTCATTGGGTCTTATTTCGGCTCCGGAATATTTTTAAGTTGTTTTGACTTGAATTGGAGTCAACGAGTCATTTAAAGTTTTAAAACTGGGATTTTGTTTTAAAAGGTTGGAGGCTTACGGGTGAAGCCATTTTCTCATTTGAGAGAAAGAGAGAAAAGTCCTAGAGAGAGAAGAGAAAGAAAGAAGAAGGAAAAGAAGAGAGAGAGGAAGAAAAGCTTGGAGATTTCCGGCCCTACCGCGACATCGAGGACGATCCAACCTCTACAAATCTGAGGCAAGTGTTTAATCTTGCTAAATAGCTATTTGTGTATTTCATTTCATAAATTGTGGGGTAAAGAATGGTTTTTGGGTATTAATGTCAAAACCTAGATTTTTAGGTTTAATCTTTAAATCAATGATTAAATTGAGAATTAATGACATAGAAATGATTGGGATCAACTTTGGGTTGGTTAATGGGCTTAAAATCATGATTTGATGAAGGATTGGGGGTTGGAATGAGAAATTTAGGGTTTAGAATTCGTAGGTTTTGAAGAAACAGATGAAACCTTCAAAAATTGCAGGTCCGAATCGATTCGCCCCCTCAAGCGAATCGATTCGGTTTGGTAAAAGTAGCAGGTCTGCATTGACCGAATCGATTCGGACCCCAAGCCGAATCGATTCGGCCTATTGCAGAAGCCCAGGTCTTTGGACCCGAATCGATTCGCCTTGGAGGCCGAATCGATTCGCTAGTCCGAATCGATTCGGAACAGGGCCGAATCGATTCGGAAACAGGGCATTTTGAGGTATTTTTTTCCATAGTGATTTCAAACCCTTTTGGTTGGGTTTATTAATTTGGGGCCTTCTCTTATGATGTAAGAGATATGTTCTTGGAGACACATAAGGAGTTTCTCACACATTAGAGTTTTGGGGACTCCTTAGGGTAATTTGGGAGAAATGTATCCATATATGTATTTGGAGTTATGTATAGAGATTTCGGGGGAAAACCCTTTGGGATTGGGAATCCTAATTGTAGATTAAAAGTAAGTGTAGATGTGATGTGAGGCTAAGAACTCTTAGAGAGATCTTAGATTAGGGTATTCACAAAAGTGATCGAACCATAGTCGAAATCGAGGGAAATGAGATTATTTGATGATTGAAAGAATGAGCTTGAGGTTGATAGACTATTAGTTATATGTATACCGATAGTCAAAATGATTACTAGATTCTTTAATGTACTCGGAGATATAGATGATATGTGTAGTGAAAGATTCCTACACAAACTCTTGGGTGATAGCCCAAATGTTGAATATATATAGGTATAGATATATACATATGGTTTTGGGAGACTATTCATCATAGGAAAATGATCGAATATGTTTCAAGTATGGGATGATGTTCACGTATCGAGGTAAATTAAAGGAATTGTGGTGACGGCTTGTATATTGAGGACTATGTATACTTATAGCCAGGTATATATATATATATATCTTATGCATATGAACGAGAATTAGTTTATCATATATAGATATAAGGATATGTGTATATGTGCTGATATATATCCGCATGTATATAAATGTATGGATATATTTATGTTATGAACATACATGGTATGGATACTTAAACCGTATATGGTGGTTTATTATTTGATCCTATAATTTGATCATATGGATGTATATATATTGTGCATGTGAATAATACATATACTTATTTGGTTAAGCATACCCCGCTCATGCTATCATTGGGAAGTTGCGCGCGTAGAGGGTGAGCATCCTGGCATATAATGCAGGGTGTGGATATTCCCCAGGTCATAGTCGTCCCTTGTGATTATTATACATATAGATATATATTTTTGGGATGAGACGTGGTGGGTATGTTTCGTCTCATTGCCGGTTGGAACTATGACCGCTTCCCGGGACGTCGTGTGCGTGTGTTTACCACGAGATGGGTGTCGTTTAGTCCCACCATGGTGGCCCCAGTATTGCTACGTGAGCCGGGCACTAGGAAGATGATAGCACTGATGCAGTTTATCGGCGATATATATAGCCGGGTATATTATGTGAATGGCCTTGTACATCATATGTAGTATGTACACTTGGCTATTGGATTGATGATGATATATATACGGTTAGAAATAAATACCTATATATATATATTTATATATATATCCTATAGATGAAAGGATATGGACTTTTATGAAGTACATCTTAGATGATTATGGTGTACTAGATTGATGGGGGTTGATGTATCGCACATAAGGTATTATTTTGGTTACATCATCCCAAGGATATTATTGGAGGTTCTTTTATTTTATTTTATTTGTTTTCTTTCTTTTCTTTTCTTTCTTTCTTTCTTTAGGAGTTATAGTTAGTAGTAATGTAGTATATACTTGTATGTTGAGGATTATGGATCTCTAGGATCGACATTGCCCAGGAGTAGTGTAACGAGGTGGTTCCTTGTTTGGATTTCGCTTTGCGAGACACCTCACGCACGAAACGCAGTGCCATGTCGAGATTTGAGAGAAGTAATTCCATAGGTGGCATCTCGGATCTCTGATCTTAACTTTGTCAGGAGTAGTGTAACGGGGCGGTTCCTTGTTTGGATTTCGCTTTGCGAGACTCCCCACGCACGAAACGTAGTACAATTTTAGGATTAGAGAGAAGTCTTGCCAATATTCCTTGTGCATGTTATTAAGTATATTAATCCTTACGCTTTTAGCCTATGAAGATATATATATATATATATATATATATATATATATATATATATATATATATATATATATATATGTATGTATATGTATAAGGGAAATGTTTTAGGAATTATGATAATTATAATTCATAAGATTATTAATCGGAATTCATTAAGCCTTTTATGGCATAATTGTTGTAATCATAATCTAATAGGATTAGAAATGGGTGGATCCTTAGATTATGACGGGAAGGTAGCTCTCGTGAAATAAAGTGCACCGATATTTATTATGCACGGTTAACACACTTGCTAAATATTTTACACATTCGGGGCTCTGACCCGTTTACTTTTCTCTCCTCCTTGTATATATATATGTTACCACGGGTATCCTACCGCATGGATGCCGGATGACCTTCTATCCAGAGTCTTGGGAGCCGTGACAGGTGCGGACTGTTGCGGGATGTTTCATGTAGCCGCTTCCTACTTCTTTTAAATTCTAGGTAGGATTCATGTTGTATATCGGTTTTGTATCATAGGGATATTTATATACATGTTTATATTTATTCCATTCAGTTATTGTATTTGCTGTGATCCGACAGCTTATTCGGGTCTACTTTTTGTAGTACATTCGGTTGTATTTAATTGTTTCACTTTATTTCTAAAATTTTATTTATTATAGTTCTTTCCTGCATCTCTCCTATTCATTAGTAGTTTTATAGTGTTGGGTTGTTGCAAGTTTTAAATTTTTATAACATCTCGCTTATATGATTTCGGGTAGTTAGTCCTATATTATATAGTACCGTTAGTTGATGTTGAGACTGGACCATCTGGAATTCCTGATTTAATATAGTATAGGGCTGGCCACCCGTTATTATTTTAGGCGGGGTGTTACAGTCATCATTCACGAACATACAAGAAGATAATCACAAAGGCCATTTTGAATTTCACCCCTATATAATCACATTTTTTTGTTACACCCTTATTTTATTAAAATGTTGAGATACGAGTCCAAGAAAGTCGCTAAAACTTGTAAAAATCATCTTTTTCATTGTCATTTATGAAACTTTTTGAATTTAATTGACATGTTTTAGCTTGTATCTCAAATTTTCAATAAAATGAAGGAGTAGCAAAAAAGATAAAACAAAAATTGTGGTGAAAATACAAAAAAATCCAACATAATAAGGAGAAAAAGGAGACAAAATGCGTTGAGGATAATAATCATAACTTCTTAAACTTGACCATAATACTAGGTTGACATATCTTCACCGTCCATTGGTTGAGTTTTATTAGTTATTGGTATCTCACATACCATCTAATATAAAGACACATCAAGAATGTCGCAAGTAAGTGGATAAAATGGATCAACCTATAATTATCTAAAACATGATATCTTATATTAGCATCGCAAGAGCCTTCAACCAAGCCGGCCTAGCTAATATATCAGTACACCAAGCGCTCACGTAGGGGCGCGAAGTGAACAACCCCTTGATATGTATAGCCATCAAGAAGTCTATGATGGGGCAGTGGTGCAAATCCGTTAAACTAAAGTCATCTCCGCCCATGTATTTTGAGTGAGCCAGCCAAACCTCATAAATATCTAAAACCTTACCCAACTTGGGCTCAAACTCCTCCACCACAGTCGCATCCATAGCCAAGCCAAGCAGCGTCTTTATGCTAAGCTCCTAAGAAAGCTTTAATAGAAAATGAGGAAGGAAAAGAATTTTCATTATTCTATTGTAACTAGATACATCTTCTTCTTATATACAGAAGCTACAAAAAGAAAAGAAATGAACTAACTAATTACAATAGGAGAGAGAAAAGATGCTAACTAACTAACAACTTGGAAAACTACCTATAACTAACTGAGCTGCTACTTTACAAAATGAATAATTCTAATAGCCCCCCTCAAGCTGGAGCATATATGTTCTATATGCCCAGCTTGGAAACTTAAAGTTGAAAAAAGGAGGGTGCAAGGGGTTTAGTCATACAATCAGCTAACTGATTAAAAGTAGTAACTGGAAGTAAATGAATCAAATTGGATTCCAATTTTTCTCGGACAAGATGATAGTCAATTTCAATATGCTTAGTATGTTCATGGAAGATCGAATTCTTAGCAATGTGAACTGCAGTCTGATTATCACAATAAACTAGAGTTGGTGATCCATGATTAATCTGCAAATCCTTGAGTAAATAGAGAATCCATTGAACTTCACAAGTCACTGCTGTTAATGCTCGATATTCAGCCTTAGAGCATGACCTGGAAACTATCTAATGCTTCTTGGATTTCCAGGAAATTAAACTTTCTCCTAGAAAAACACAGAAACCAGTAATAGACCTTCTAGTTTCAGGACATGAAGCCCAATCTGAGTCAGAGAAAGATTTAATTTGTAAAGAAGAAGAGGCATGGAGAAAAAGACCTTGACCAGGATTAGCTTTTAAGTATTGGAGCACCCTATGAAAAGCTTGAAGATGCACAGATATAGGGTGATCTAGAAACTGAGAAAGTTGTTGTACAACAAAGCTAATATCTGCTTTGGTATTGCATAAGTATAAGAGCATGCCCACCAATCGTCTATAGGAGGTTATATGTTCGAGAACTGGACCATCATTCTGAAAGAATTTTTGATTAGCAATCATTGGAGATAAAGCAGGTTTACAGTTAGTAAAACCTATTTCCTCTAAAAGATCAAGACTATATTTCCTTTGGTTGAGATTGATACTAGATTGTGAGAGAGCAATCTCAAAACCAAGGAAGAATTTAAGAGCACCAAGATCTTTTACCTTAAAGGAGTCATGCAAAAAAGTCTTCACTGCAGTAATCATAGATAAATCATTACTGGCCAATATCATATCGTCCACATAAATTAAGAGAGCTATAAAAGATGAATCATGTTGTTTAGTGAATAGTGAAGAATTAAAGGAAGCTTGTTGAAAACATTGAGACAGTAAAGCCTCAGTGAGCTTTGCATTCCTCTGTCTGCAGGCTTGTTTCAATCCATAGAGAGATTTAATTAGCTAACATACCTGAGTGGAATCTGAATTATGAAAATCAGGAGGCAATGTCATATATACTTCCTCATGAAGATCACCATGCAAAAATGCATTATTGATGTCCAACTGATGCAAGTGCCAATTTTTACTGGCTGCAATGGCTAAAAGAGTTCTGATGGTAGTTATTTTGGCAACTGGGGAGAAAGTGTTAAGATAATCAACACCATTTTGTTGTGTATAACCCTTTGTAACTAACCTGGCTTTGTACCTCTCAATACTATTATCAGGATTGTATTTGATTCTGAAAACCCATTTGTAGCCTATGGGTTTCTTGTTAGGAGGTAAATGAGTAAGAGTCCAAGTATTGTTTTGTTGTAATGCTTGTATTTCAAGTTCCATTGCAACCTTCCAACACTGATGCTTAATTGCCTCATTGTATATTTTTGGTTCTTTCATTTGAGTGATTTGTGTGGTGAATGCTTTATGAGTAGAAGACAAATGTTAGTAAGAATATGTTTTATACAAGGGATGAGGCATGGAGGTATGAGAAATAGAATTGGATTTGAAATGTGGTATAGTGCATTGATAATCCTTGAGGTATGATGGTGTAATGCGAGATATGGTGGATCTTCTAAGTTGGGGAATAGAATCAGGTGGAGTAGATGAATCAGAAACAAGTTCGATTGGAGGTGTAGGTATTGAGTCATTTGATATTTGAGGCTGACTGTGTGTGGGGAAATTAAATAAGGTAGGTTCTGGTGATGGAACTTTAAATTGATTAGGAAAAACAAAATCTAAATGAGTCAAAGAGGACTCGAAAGTAGAATGAAAAGGACAAAGAGTTTCATAGAAATACACATTTCTAGAAACAAAAACTTTGGAAGTGTGGATATTATATAAACGAAAACCCTTAGTGCTAGATTGAATACCAAGAAAGACACACTCAAAAGATCTACTCTCAAATTTGGTTCTGTTATGTTCAAGGGTGGAAGCATAACAAAGATAACCAAAGACTTTAAGATTTTGAAGAGATGGAGGCACACCATAAAGAGATAGAAAAGGAGTTTGATTGGAAATTACTGGTGAGGGTATTCTATTAATGAGATATGCTTCATGTGAGACACGGTCAGACCAGAAAATGGTGGGAAGATTTTCTTGAATTTTAAGGGATCTAGTAACATTGAGAATATGCTGATGCTTCCTTTCAACTACTAAGTTTTGTTGTGGAGTATAAGTGCAGGTTGTGTGACGTATAATTCCTCTAGATGCATAAAAATCTAGCATGTAAAATTCTTGACCATTATCTGTCGTGATGCACTTAATTTTGGAAGAAAACTGTGTCTCAACTAGAAAACAAAAGTTTTGTAAAAGTGATCAAGCCTCAGATTTAGATTTCATGAGAAACAACCATGTGAACCGACTTTTGTCATCAACAAGAGTTAAAAAATATCTATGTCCATATATTGAAACAACATGAGATGGTCCCCATATGTCCACATGAATTAAATCAAAATAATATTTGGAAGTAGATGTGCGAATGGGAAATGGACTTTTTCTTTGCTTAGCAAAGTGATAAATATGACAGTGATCAAAACAAGGAATGATAATAGAGCTATCTATGTTTTTCAACAATTTCAATCTAGCCGTGGATAAATGACCCAATCTAAAATGCCAGATATCATTAGGAGTGATTTTATTGACAGTACAAACAACAGCAGAAAAGGAGACAACGGGAAGGTGAGGAGAGATAAGCTAATAGAGATCATTGATCTTCTTAGCTAATCCAATCATCTTCGAGATTTGGAGATCCTGAATAATGTAGATATTATGATGACATATGAGACAATACGGATAGGTTGAAGTAAGTTTACTGGCTGAAATCAAGTTGAAAGAAAAATGAGGTACATAAAGCACATTATGAAGAATGAAAGTGGAGGAAAATTTTACAGTTCCAACATGTGTAACAGAGACCTTTTTATTATTTGGTAGGGTAACAAAGGTGTTAGAAATAGGTTTATAAGTGGAAAAAGAATGGAGTGAGCAAGTGATATGGTCTGTGACACCAGTATCAAGAATCCAGCATATATTATGAGGCATAAGCTTATCAGTGCAATAAAGAGAAATGATACCTGATTCAGCATTCATGGGAGAAAAATTTGATAAAAGATTATTGACTTGAACATGGGAAGATCCATATATGTTTGCTTGTTCAAGCAAACTTAGCAACTGATTATACTGAGTCTGTGTGATGGGAGATCTAGAAATGTTTGACTTGCTGTCACTAGCAGTATTATTATTGAGAATCAAATCACTTGAATTGGTGTTCCCTGAATTCACATCGTATTGCTGAATTGAACAAGCATTGTGACCTGCAACATTAATAAGAGGTGCAGCAGTCGGATTATATCCAATATCTTCAACAAAATCAGTAAAACTAACTTGATTGGCATGTACATTTGTGGATCTTCCTCTGCCCCTGTAACCAATTGGATAACCATGTTTCTTATAACAGACATCAATAGTGTGACCAGGATTATTGCAATAAGTGCATATAGGCCTAGAGCCTGTACTGGTATAAAATCTTCTTGGATTTTAGTTTGATGCTCCAGAATTTGAATAAGAAGATTGACTTCTCTGACTAAACTGAGAATTTTCAGATGGCGAAACATTGAATCTTCTATTCTGTGAATGTCCAGTTGATCCTTGATTAAAGAACACAGCATGTTCATCAATTTTGCCAATTGAAGTAGTAAATTTCCGTTCATGTTGAAGAACTAAAGAAAAGAGTTTCTTAATATTTGGCAAGGGATACATTAACATAATTTGTGACCTGATGGTCGAGAAACTATCATTCAATCCTTTTAGAAAACGTATAGAATAATCATTTTGTTGAGACTGCTTAACTGTCTTCAATGCATCAAAAACACACTGAGGATTACAAGTGCAAACAGGAATTGGCCCAAGATTAGAGTATTCATCACAAAGAATTTTCAATTGTGTAAAATATTCAGTAACTGACAGAGAATTCTGTTTGAATCCATAGATTTCTTCATGTAACTCTGAAATTCTTATTACATCACCTTATGAAAATCGGTCATAAAGATCTTTCCTGACATCAACTGCATTATCAATCCACAATATTCTTTTGGATATGGAAGGTGAAAGAGAACGTACCAACTAGGAATAAACCATTGTATTGCATCTTTCCCATGCATAATAGAGTGGATGCTCTTTAGCAGGTACTGTAATACTCCGGTCCACAAACTTCAACTTATTCTTTGAAAGTAAAGGCATTCTCATAGACTTATACCATGAATGGTAATTGGTACCTGAAAGCATTGGAGAAACAAGTACCAAAGAGGGATTCTCAATTGGATGAAGATAATACAGATTAGAAGGATTATCTTCTGGTCTGATTGAATTCATATTTGTTGTATGTCGTGAATTAACAACTTTTGGATATATTGGATCTGCCATTGTTGAAAAAAAATCAAGATCTTCAGGAAACAAATGCTAGATTAGGATGATTTTTGATGTTTTGTTTATCACAAACAGATGAGGAGCAAGAATCTGTGACTATTTTCTAGTTTTAGCAACAGAAAAGATAGGACTTTGCTTATTTGTTTCTTGAGAACGTGGGAGGAAATAAAGTTCTTCTCTGATACCATAATAAAAAATGAGGAAGGAAAAGAATTTTCATTATTCTATTGTAACTAGATACATCTGCTTCTTATATACAGAAGCTACAAAAACAAAAGAAATGAACTAACTAATTACAAGAGGAGAGAGTAAATATGCTAACTAACTAACAACTTGGAAAACTACCTATAACTAACTGAGCTGCTACTTTACAAAATGAATAATTATAATAAGCTTCATAGCCGCCGAGTCAAACTAGTGAGCCTTCATCTCCATCCACACAGATAATATGACCATTTTCTTAATGTCCCTAAATATTAGTTGGGTCCCATTATCCGCATAAGTGTGTGCAATATATTGGGTAATTGCTCTTAATTCTGCATATACATTAAAATGACATCAAATTTTGTCACTAAAAACATTACATATGTTTTCATGTTATTTCACTTGGAGAGTCAAATATATACTAAGAAGATGGATACTTCAAAAATATTCTATATAAATTATATTTTTTACAGGTAAATATAGATTTTAGCAATGAAATTACTTACTGTTACCGGGAGTCCTTTTAATTAATTGGTGAACCTAGCGACTCTACTTACCGAAGATTTTGAGATCTCCATCTTCAAAGCCTGACACCTGACCAAATGGCTACATAGTCATGAGGGAAAAAACAAGGGTCATTAGTGATCATATTTGTTTCGAAAATGAAGGGAAGAAAAAGGATATTATCACTTGCGTATTGTTTCTCTAACATTTAGAGAATTTTTTTTCAGCAGTTCGATTTAAGAGTTTCACTTTAAAAATTAATAATTTCTCTACAATAAGTTAATAGTCCAATTTTACATGTCACAAAATGATAATGATCTTGACCATTGACATAAGAACCATAATTTATAATTAACATCTATTAATATGGAATGGCCGAAATATACAAGAAGTGTGAACTATCAATACCACTTGAGTAGATGCATTAATACCGTTTAAAAACATTTTTTTTATGATATATGAAATTTTAAAGACTACACACGATATGAAGTGTGATGAATGTAATGTTATTTTCATCAATTAGTAATAAAGAAAAGAGTATAATTCTTTTAAAATCTTTTGAATTTGAGATATCGTACCCAATATGAGGAGGCATGTAGGTACTGTTGATTCATGCATTAACATAATCTATAACATACTTCTTCAAAATTAATAAAATTTTAGAATCTCCATTTTGGTTGGAGGATTTTTTTAAAAAATTATTTAGGTCTTGACTCCCATTTATTATTGATTATTGAGTCAAACATCGAATATTTTCAATTCTTGAGATTTAAACTCCAAATTAACACTTTCTGTTAGTTGACTATTAACTCACAATTATTGACACTTGGTTTTCCCAAAAAGATCCTCATAAAGTGTTACCCACCAATACACACACACACACACACACACACACACACACACAGAAATATTCAGAAGTGAATATAAAAAATGAATAATTTAATGAGCATTAACAAAAAACACCTAATTCCTAACACCTAACACCCAATCAATTTTAATTCCTACGTTGTTATTGGTCTGCGCTAGCGGCAACAAACATGCATGTGACACGCGTCAGCGGCGACGAAAACGCTCGTATTAAAAAAGACGCGTGCCATACGCGTGTCCATTGCCGCTGGCGCGGGCCATTTACAACATATGAATTAAAATTGAACGGGTGTTAATTTTTTTTAAGGGTCATTAAAATGTTCATCTTTTATGTTCACTTTTGAACCTCTCCATATATATATATACAGAGAGAGAGAGAGAGAGAGAGAGAGAGGCTCTCCAACATACCTCATAAATAAACATTCTTTTTTTATTATTAAAAAAATAGTTTTTATTCTAAAAAACAACTATTTTATAAAATGTTAAAAACGTCTTTTTCAATAAAAAGGTTGTTCTGACTATTTGAATAGCAGTTCTTTTTATAAAAAACTATTTATTAAAGATTTTTTATTAAAAAAAAAACTGGTTTGTCTATCTAAAAAACGTTTTTTTTTTATAAAAAGAGTTTTTTCTTATGAAATTGTAATATGTAAAAACTAATTTTTATTATAAGACAACTTTACATTATCAGACTATTTTTTATTAAAAAAAAATTGCGCTATTTAAAAAAATGTACTTTACTTATTATTTAAAAAAATCATTTTTATAAATTGGTTAAACCGATATAAAAATTTTTTTTAACTGTTTTCTATAAATAAAAATTGGGAAAAACTGTTTAATTTTTTTTAAAAGATAAAAAATCGTTAAATCCATTTTTTTCAATAAAAATACTTCAATAAAAAATAGTTTTAATTTAAAAATAATTTTTTTCTTTATAAAAAAATTATTTTTATACTAGTTGAACCGTTTTATAAAAATGAAAAAATGTTTGTTAAATAATAAATAAAGCACATTTTTTCTAAATAGCATAATTTTAAAAAAAAATATAAAACCGTATAATACTGTTCATTGGTTTAAAATAAAAGAAATTTTATTATAAAAACATTTTATTATGAAAAGAATCTTTTTATTTAAAAAATAAAGTATTCTTATATAGACAAACTAGTTTTTTTTAATTAAAAAAGCTATAAAAATAGTTTTTTTTAAATAAAAAACTATTTTCATTTTTTGTAAAATAGTTGTGTTTTAGAATAATTGCTATATTTTTTAACAAAACATGTTTAATTATGAGTAAGTATATGTACATATTATTTACTGATAGTTGAAACTTTATGATGGTGATTTTGAAAAAACAAGGGTTCATAAGGCGAGTTAATGGTCAACTATTGAAAAGTATTAATTTGGAATTCAAAGCTCAAAAATGAGAAATAGTGAATGTTTTGACTAATAACCAATAATAAATGAGACTCGGGACGCAAATAACTCTTTTTCTAAAGAGTATATATATAGACTATAGTATACTTTTGATTTTTAGGGTTTAATACAATTTTTGTTACACCAATATATAAATACTAAAACGATATTTGATTAGGGAGAACTCGAAATTCTTCAGGAAAAAGATTTAAGATCCAAACTTAAATGAAATCTATACGTATTGTTTGAAGAGTCAACTTGAAGGAATCTAATACTCCGTGTTTATGCTTGTGTATTTTGCGAATTAAATGCTTACATTGAGTGAAAGGAAAGGTTCGTATTTGTGCTCGCCGGCATCCATATTGACGTGAACGAAATCGAAGTGAAAGTCTTTCTTGTTAAGGCAAGCCAAAACTCGCATTGTAACTGTTGAAAATGGGTGTCCGTGGACTGTTATGGTTACCATGGCTTCTAAAAGGAGTTGGTAATTTGATAATATTAATTATGTTAAGAGAGGATGAATATGAATTATCAAAGGAGAGGGTATGGAAGTAGAGTGGGTGGGTCTTTTCATTTATAATGTTGTTACTTCGGTACATGGTAAAAATTAGAATCATAATATTATATACCGTGATTGGATCATTAAATTATGTAAAATTTTAGACTTACTTCAAAATTATCGAAAATGTGCTTTAAGGATTTATACTCTGGGTATAAATCCTTAAAGCACATTTTCGATAATTTTGGGATTGGTGTATCATTATTCTTAAATTATTATGATTGATCTTTATTAATTAAAGGGGTAATACTTACCAAGTCCTATGAGGCAAGAGATGATTTTACCGAGTCAATGGTGTCAAAAATCATATTTTACCAGCTCAACACATGAAAATGATAAATGCACCCTCAAAGTTGACACTTACATCGTTTTTTTGAAAAAAAACCCGTCAAATCTTTAAAAGTTCATAATTTCAAATCTACAAATTCAAATTTCACAAAACTTATATATTTGGAATCTACTCGTCAAGATCTATCAAACACCACCATAATCGACATTTTTGATAAAAAAATCGAAACCGATAAATTTACTGTTTCTGTAAAATCTCCCATTTTTTCAATGAAAACTCTATTTTTCCTGTGAAAACTTCTCTTCTCCAGCTCAGGGGATGGTGCCGTTGGAGAGAACCAGAAAAAATAAAGAAATAAGAGGAGAGAGAGAGAGAGAGAGAGAGAGACTCCGACGAGAATTTCGGCGACCTCCTACGAGATTTTCAGGTGGGTTGTTTCCGACGAGTCACTGGTGGGGCGGGGTGGGGTGGAGGTAGGGCTACTAGAGAGCGAAAAAGTGTTGGGGGGGGGGAATGTGATTCTTTCTAGAGAGAGAGTAAGTGGGTATATGTGAGGGTATATTTGTCTAAATATATGTAGTCCATAATGAACAGGGACTTGGTGCATTAAAAAAAAAGTCAATGGGATTTGATGCATCTTTGACCCAATAAATTGGAGTAGCCTTGAATTATCCCTTAATTAAAAGGATTGTCATAATTTTAATTTATAAGAGAAATTCAATAATATGTTTCATAAAAACACATATTTTGAAACTCAAAATATTACGACAATAGTTCGGTATAGAGGACAACCCAAATTAATGTTATTGCGATTTGGTGATTCCAATAGCAACCTACATTCATACCTTAAGACGAGTTTGAAGAACATTACTAGCATGATCCTTTGATTATGGGATGAGATTGCGCTCCATATGCAAGCTCTAAACCAGGTCATAAGCTTAATGTACAAGCTCTTGTCATTTTTGGGTGATGATAGAACCCTTACAATTTATTTAAAACTTTAAATTAATATGAAACAACATATATGTATTGAATCTCACAAATAGGCTTCTTCTAGATGCACAATGGAATTATTTAACAATGAATTTGACTAAGATGAATGCTTTCAATGGGTTTTAAATTAATACTCACTACACTAAAAGGCTTATTTTGTAATTATTTTTTTCCACTCATAACGGATTATGTCTATTATAAGTAAAATATAATCGTTGCAATATATATTAACTATTGTTGTGGCCATCCTGAAAGACTACACGCGCAGGTTGGCCCCGAAAAACTTGTGATGAATGGGATTAAGAGGAAAAAAATCCCCTTTCCACCACTCTTACAATGTTCGTGGGATCCATGGATATAATCGGTCATCCTCAAGGGATGCAAAACAATAAAGATTGGAGTCGCCAACCTATTTTTCTCCAAACATGAAAAATGTGTAATCGTTTCTCAAGATAAACCCCATAAAAGACTAGCTGGTGCACACAAAACCAAAAAGATCATAGGTCTGGGGACTAAGTTACGAAATGAGAAGGTGTTAGGAACCAATTTCGCTCCTTCAGTCATGGGCTATACAAATATTCTCCTTTTTCTCAAATATGTAATTCATGTGTACAGCGCATGTGGTGGGTGGAGGTAAAACTTGTGCATATGTTAGTAAATGAGAAATGAAATTTTCGTGTCCGTATCATACAGAGGATGGGAACGAGTCATTCGAAGGAGTATACCGGAAAGAAAGAGAAAAATATCCAAAAATAGTCAAAATATGAGCGATGCGACGAATCGTATTTTACTACGAAAGAGTGAAAATACATTTTAAACAGGATCGCTTAAGAATGATAAATAGAGTAAGAATAACTGTGCTATGAGCGATGCACCGAATTACGATTCCATATGGGAGAATAAATATGCATGTGTAATGAAATCTCTAAAAATGATAGAAAATATATAAACTATCATGTATGAAATACTAACGAAAATGAGAAAGATCAAATAAGGAAAAATGAAAAAAAAAAGATGGGGAAAATAAGACTCAAATACTAAGGTGAACTTGGGATGAAAACATAGACGAAACCGGTATCAAAATCCATGTAGTTCGTGAGAATAAATCCAAAACTTGAGTTTCCATATTTGAATATGTGAAAAATGTGCTAAAGTGGCGAAATGTGAGAAAACTCTAATTTTGGGGTTTATTAATTAAACCTTTTTTATTAGTTTATGAAAATAAGTTGTGTGCATATATAAATAATAAAAAAAAGTGATTACTGATAAAAAAAATAGCAACTATATAGAAAAATATGTTAAAGTAATAAAGTATAAGAAATGATATTAATTCAGCAAGTTTGAAGAGAGAAGATTTAGACCTTCTAGAGAACTCGGTTCATGATTGTTGATGTAATGTAGGCTAATATTGATGGTGGTGAATGATGGTAAAAATGAGTGGAAAATGTGAGGTCTGGGTGAGGTAATGGATTTTTTTAGAGAATGTTTGGAATTGGATGTTTTGAAAGGTCGCACACTGATTTCGAGGCAAAAGTTTGGGACAATGAGGTTAGGTTTTTCATAAATAGGAAAACCTAAAGGAGAGAAAAGACCAGGCTTCCCTGGGGGGTGGGGGTTGTCAGTCGACATAGACCTTGCCCCGCCGATAAGCAGGACTTCCAATGTTGACAGCCAAGTAAAGTATCTCCTGCCTGCAGGTAGGGGGAGGTTTGTCTATAGGCAATCCAAAATGTATTTTCTAGAAAAATAATCATAAAATATAAACGGTAAGATTGTTTCGCGCACGGTATGTATCTTTGGAAAGAGGATTCAGATCTCTATAAGTTTGCGTTGATATATGCTCAGCTACAAGAGCTAAACAAAGCCAAGCGGAGCTGAGAAGCATCCAGTGGCCTTTAATTTAGGGTTTTGAGGTAAAAAGGCAACTTCCTAAGTCCGATTCATGAGGTATACAATGTTAGAAACGATATTTAGAGCCCTATGAAAGTGCGTTGTAAGAAAAAAATTCCGAATTGAGTCAATTTGTTCGTATTGGCCTTATTCAGTTTTGGACAAAATGTTTTTGAGTCATAGGTTATGATTGTAGTTGTTTGTCCTTCAAGCATGTGGCATGTTATTGAAAATTGCAGCGAATAGGATAAAACGACATCGATTATACAACTTGTTTGGAGACGAGTTTCATTTCCATTATTAAAGGGGTCTTAATGAAGTATGAATGCATATTTATGTATAATTCCTGGATGTTGTTTTAAGTGTTATTTTCTAAAATCATTTGAAATAATTTTTAAAATGGTTTAAGAAAATTTTCAAGGTCATGCTAACGACATTTGGTATATCATTTGAATGAGTTTCGGGTCCTCATTGGAACTAGTTTTCTTCCAACGAAACTTTCAACGAATCACTTTTTGTTCTACGTTGGTTTGTCATTGGAAATGTCATTTGATGTTGGTTCAAATGAGACTTAGTGCTTAATTTAAATGAGATCAAGTTCATTTGAACGAGCCGACAAAATTTTTAATGTTTTCAGATTTTCGTCAAAGTCTATCATCCTTATTGCATTTTTTCAAAGCCTCTTATAAATAAGAGTGCGGAGAAGCTTTTTTATTTGATATTTTCCAAGATTTTTAAGTTCCCACACTTGTTTAAAAATCTCTTCAAGGTATATGTTCTTTTTAGAAAATGTCCTCCAAAGCAACACCCAAGTTTGAGAATTAAGAATCATACATCCATATGTTTATTTAAGATATTATTTATGATGCTTCAAAGTGGTTTGCTCTATTATTTGAAGAGGGTTTCTGGCGATGAACATTGCATTTGTGTTGTGCGACGAATGAATCGGTCATGAGACAGTAAGAGCAGAGGGAAACCAAGATGTGGGAAAGCGCTTGCATTGTATTTTTTTAAGGAGTCGAATAATGGTTGGGAGGAAGGTTATTGATCGAGGCAAAAATCGAGCGTCTGAGTAATGCGATAATTGTTATTATCGACTTTCGACCGCAATAAAAGAAAACCCTAAACTTTAACTACACTCTTGTGGAGGATAGAGGCTAGTATGGGTATCAAATCCACATGGAATGTTTGATAGATTTTAATTGATTTATTACTTCTAAAAGAAAGTGTAAAAGACGATGATAGGGTGAGTAAGGAAAAAGGGGGGAAATAAAGAAGTTAACTAAATATAATTAGAATTAAATAAAGAATAAGAAATGGGATTAGGATCACATCCCCGCTAATAGATAAACAACGTGTATAAAGGATTTTGGTTCGAAAATAAATAACCGTGTATATTCTGTAAGGACATTTTTGTGCATTGTCAATATGTATATCGTACGCCGTTACACCGTTGAAGAAATTCAAGATCTCATCTGCATCAACGGATCCGAATATCAAAGCGTCTTCAACATCACAACCTCTGCAAGAATGAACTTCGTAAAGTTTTGTCTTAAGTTCCTTAAAGTGTCATAGTTAGTATTGGGAATTTTTTTATGAAATATTTTTTATAAAAATAAGAAGTATTTTTTATTTTGAGGAAACTAACCGACCGGTCCGCCCTTTTAAAAACTAACCGATCCGCCTCCGGACCGGTCCGCCTCTATATCGGACCAATCCGTTGTGCATCAGAACCAGTATACCCCGGATCGTAGGAAAACTGAAGAAGCCACTTTCAAAAATGAACCGATTCGAGGTCGGACCGATCCCCCTCCAAAACGGACCGATCCGCTCTAGATAATTTTGCACAGATCCGTGAGATTTTTTACCACCGATTCAAATTTCCTATATATATACCTATTTCGGTGGTGTATTTTACAAGTCTTTGAGAAAACTTCTCTAAGAGTTCAAACACAACAAGACTTCAATTTTTGATGTGCCCAACATCTTTTTGATTCACACACAAAAATCCCAATTACTTTTGTGAATCTTTTGGAACAATACAACACAAGCTTTGCTATTGTTCAATCTTTGTGGGGAGATCTTTGCAACCGAGGGCTGCGTGTCATTTCTGAGTGAGTCTCTACAAAGTGTTATGGCTGCGTGTCATTGAGGAGAGCTACGGTTCTTCCTATGTTGTTTGGGCTGCGAGTCCTTGCAGGGTGCCGCGTGTATTCTCTTCCTGAGTTCAAGACTGCGTGTCTTTGTGGGTTGGCTGTGCGTTGATCTATTGCAGATTTCTCTATGTATTTGTAAGTTGCGATTTATATATTCATAGTGAAATAAAGGTTTTACCCAAAAGGTTTTTTTTCCTGAAATCTATGTCTTAACATATTTACTGCGTTGCATGCTTTATTTTTAATGGGCTGATTTAGATGCATGTTTAGGGGCTATATTTATTTAAGTTAAAAGTTGACTCTAATTAAATAAGGGTTACTTGGAAACTTGTGAATTTAGTCGCACTTTTCATATTCAATTGATCATAAATATCAAACATGGCAATGAAAGATTAAGCTTTCGCTCAAATATGGTCATAAATGGATTAATTTTGAAATATCGCTATTGTAGAATCGCTACAGCGGAAATATTGCTACTTCTCAAATAAAATCCAATTTTAATTATTCCGAAATTTTAGTTAAACCCTAAAACATTCATCGAGATGATTTATCCAATAAAATAAAGCATGTAGGATAAAACAAACAATTTCAGGTAAAATCCCCCAAAGGGGCAAAACCATTTTATTTTCATTATAATTTGTAAAAACGGTTACACGGATTACAATGAAAATAAGAGTGACATACGAAATACCCTGAGGCATCGGTTTCGATATCTTGGCTGGAATCTCCCGTAAAAACTCCAGGTGGTCAGCAATGAAGAAGAAAAATGGCTTCTCCACAAGTTCATCGGATGGAACTTTCCCTTTCCAAGAGGGCAGGAATGAAGAAGAAATACGACTTCTCCATAAGTATGAACAAAAGCAAAGCAGTGTTCTTGGATTTCAAAAGATTCAAAAAAAAGTATGAGAATGATGTGTGAATAAAAACATGAGTTTTGGGACTCAAAAATATGAAGACTTGAGCTAATAGAACTCTCAAAGTCATCTCTCCAAGTCTTGAAAAATAACTCCCCCGAAGTTGGCTTTTATAGGAAAACCAAAAGGGTTTTGAGTCGGTGGAACTGTTGATGTGCATGCACCCCTAACCGGTTCTGGTGTACCCCAAACCGGTTCCCCCCCTCCCCCCCCCCCCCCCCCGAACCGGTTCACCATGCAGTTCACGGTACCTTGTTGTTTTGGGGTTAAAAGATAACAACATTCTTCTAAGGAATTTTCTCCATCTTCAAAAGGTCATAACTCCTTCACCGTAGCTCGGATTGAGGTGTCATTTCTTCTAGTAACTTTTTGGTGATGAGATATTCAAATTTCTATTTGCAAACCTCCGGATTATGGATGTAAAATTACCAAAATTCCCTTAATCTTTCCTATCTTGCCTTTCTTTCATTATTTTGACTTCTCTTGCGTACCACTTGCATAAAACCCCTAAAATCGTTGAACGTGAAGTCGTTGAGGTAGATGTGGGATACTTGATGGAGATGTTGAATGCTTAATTCCCGGAATTCGGATAGAGGTCGTCCTGTGAGATCGTGAAGTGACGTGCCTTTTGTAGCGGCGTTCGACATATACAAATGTAATATTTCGGATGTGATACAAATGTCCTTACTGCTATAAACACTAGCGTTGCATGAAAAAGAAAGTTAAACGCCTAATATTCCAACTTTAATACACGTGGTTTCAATTAATTATATTTCTACCCAAAACCTAACTTTCGAAACTCAACACCCATTAATGCCAAAAATTTGATCCCAACCCTTGAACTAGCTATACATGGTAGTGTTAACAACCCAAGAATCCATTAACAAGCATGTGAAAAGAAGGAAATAATAATAAAAGTGCTAGAATTTAAGGTTACCAAGATTGAAGCAAACAAACATGCAAGAAGAAATCAAAGCTTCAAGAAAAATCGAAAATACATAAATTATTCTCCTTAGTGTTCCTCCTTTTTAGGAGCTTTTACATGAATGAAATCTGGATTAAAAGAACCCTAATGTCCAAATATATAGGTTATTGGACGTTTAGAAGAGTCCCCCAAATATAAAACTCTTTGGGCTAAAAGATAAGGACAAAATAAAAATTCCGCTGAAATTTGTCATGGATTTAAAGTGTGACTAATATTTGTCACATTTCTGGAGCGTGACTAAAGGGTGAACCAGTCTGGGTTCTGGGGCGAAGCGGTCCTCCTTTCTGCTTTAACTCCTTTCTTCTCTTTTTTTGAATTTTTTACTCAACTTCAAATGCCCATAACTTCTTCACCTTGACTTATAATGGGGTGCCATTTTTTTCCAGTATTCTAGTGACTTCAAGCGCTTCAACTTTTCAGTTGGCCCCACCTCAGGAGTAAGGATAAAAAATTACAAAAATACCCTTTAACTTCCTGTTCCTTGGTTTCTTTCACTATTTTGAGTTCTCTCGTCCATCTTCTTGCATGAAATACTTGTAAAACACAAGATAAATACAAAAAATATGAAAAACTCGCCGAAAAGGATTAGTAGCATAAGTATGAAATAAATTCGGGTTAAATGTAATGCACGGGACCATAAAAAGACCTAAATGAAAGGGATAAATATGAACAATTTATGCCTAATAAGTTACAAAGAACGAAGAAGCGCGTCAAGGCTTGAGGGCATGAAGTATGTCAATAAGTCTACGTTGTTCTTGTAAATTGTGTAGATTGTAGTGGACTTATGTGGTTGGGTCGTCTAAGGTTTTTCCCGTTGTGGGTTTTTCTCGTATATCATAGTGTTATAGTTTGTTATTTATTATATTTTTTCTTACACTTACCTAGATGCTTGCTCAAGTCGGCAAACTTTTTTAACACAACAGTTTTTTATTTCTAAATTGGTGCAAAGTTTCTAAAAATTATGGAAATCAAAATTGGTGTTGTTTTCATACGAACCCTAGGGAACTAGCATTTTTCGAATTGGTATGAGAGCAGGAACATTAAGATATCATGTTGATCCTTATTTTTTGTTCACATTTAGGTTTGAAATGGAATTTAACCAAGAAGGGAGTTTCCTTTCTCGGCCTCCATGGTTTGATTGGACAAACAATCCCAATAGGAAGATGCAGATGCAATTTTTCTTGAAATTGATCGACGAGAAAGTTTGGCACTTTGTTGAGTTTGGGTGGACTCCTTCCACCTTGGTGCTCCGAAAGCGTTCAACTCTTGGACATTGGATGAAAAGAATGCCTCGACTTTTAATTCCAAGGGTGTAAATGTTATTTTTTATGTTGTGGATGCCGAAGAGTTTAAAAGAATTTTAACTTATGAGAGCATGGAGGATGCTTGGGAAATGATATTACTAGGGTTTCAAAGTTACAAAATCTGATGACTAAGTTTGATATGATTAATAAGCTAGAGAATGAGTCTTTTAAGAGTTTTATGCTAGATTATAGGATATTATCGATTACCCATTTAACTCAAGAGAGCCTCTTCCCAAGCCTAGAGTTGTGTGCTACTTTAAAGATTTAACGTCAAAGTCACAGTCCTAGATTCCATAGGTGGCATTGACACTATGAAAGTCCAAGAACTTGTAAGTAATCTTCAAACCTGGATGAAAAGAAAGAGAAGGGCATTGCTTTGAAAGCCCAAAAAGAGGACGTGTCGAATTTCGATAGTGACAATGAGATTGATGATGTAGAGATAGTTTGGTGTTCCACCTAGTCTAAGAAGTTTCTTAATAATATAAAAGATAATAGTTTTGAGAAGAAGCCTAAGAACTTTAATGACCGTGATATGAAGAAGATGGATGGTCTTAAGAAGGTGGATGAGTGGGACAAGTACTTTAAATGCCAAGTTTTTTTGCATTATTATCAGGAGTGACCAACGAGACTAAGAAAGGAGGGAAATAAACCTAAGGTGTACAATGCCACCCTTAGTTCTAGTGAGTCAGAAGAGAAATGTGATTCCCCTGTTGAGCGTAACTACAACGCGTTCATGGCTAGTCAAGTGAGCTTAGATGAAAAGTCTTTCATCATTAAAGATAGTCATTTGCATGATGATTCTGAGGTCCGGTCTTGTGATTGCCAAGTGAGGAGAAATGATGATGAAAAATAAGATAAGGAGGAGGGGAGGACACTGAGCTTCAAGCGGCCTTTCAGAAGTTGTACACCGAGTTATTGAAGTTGAAAAATGTCAACTTGTGTTTAGAAGCTAAGATGAAGGAACGCGCCATGATAAATGATGATTCAAAATTACTTGAACGTGCCATGATAAATGATGAGGGCACGCGAGAATACTTTTAAGGATAAGCTCGAGTGTTTTGAAGGTGACATAGATAACCTTCATGGTTTTATGGAAGTTTTGAATAGTGAGCTTCTCGAGTTTGAAGATTCTAGACATTTTCTCCATTTCAGGATTGTGGAGTTAAAGGAGAAATTGATAGACTTGAGGAATGTAAAATTTGATTTGGAGTCTACATCGGAGAAACTAGATAAATGTTAGGAAAGGTCCGAATTAAAGATGACAATTATGGTATTGACTTCGATGATATAAATACTTCTGGTGTTAAAGCCAATACCAAAGTTTTGAGAGAGTCAATCATTTCTAGGGGAGTTAGATGCTCAACCCAAAGGTAACACTCCTCGTGTCTACATCTCCACACATTGATAAACACACAAAAATGTTAAAATTATATCCCAAATAGATGTGTTTTCATTACTTGTTGTCGGTAAAATTGGCTCCATGTGTGTATTTCCTTCTCTTGTAAATCTGTTTGCATTTATGATTTCAAACGCTTTAAATCAATCATGGGAAATGTGGAAATTATGTAGGTAAAAAGCCTAAACCCAAACCCGTAACCAAATATCCAAGCCCAGACCTTCCTGAACCACATTGGAAATTTTGCCCTAGTGTGTGTGTTTTGTATTATCGTTATTATTTTTAGTACATATTATTTGTTATTTATTCGTGTCATTTTATTTCTATTTTTTTTATTATTTTTACTTTGCGTGTTTTATTATTTTATGTGATTATAATTTAGTGTGTGCGTGTCATTTTATATATAATAGTATGTTCGTCTCTCTCTCTCTCTCTCTCTCTCTCTCTCTCTCTCTCTCTCTCTCTATATATATATATATATATATATATATATATATATATATATATATATATATATATATATATATATATATATATATGTATGTATGTCTGTGTGTGTCTGTGTCTCTCTAGCATTTTCTTTATTTTATTTTTAATGCTATTTGTTTTATATTTTAATTTGTCTATTTGAATATTTTTATATTTTATATGTGTGTGTTTAGTTTTTAATATTAGGGTATTTTATTTTTATTTTTATTATTTTGTGTGTGTTATAAATATATACATTTTGCTATTTTTGTTATATACAATAAAATACACACACACAATTTTTTTTTATTACCATACATCTACACACATTTTAATACCATACTCAGATCATACCCTTTTACTATACACCACACACACCCAATACACTCTCACACCCTACATTCAAAACACCAATTAAAATTTTATTCTCTTTCTCCTCTCTCGTCACTCATCTCTTGCATCTCTCAAACCTAACCAAACTTCTCTCTCCTTCTACTCTTAAAACAACTAGCACCACCTTATACCACCTCTTAACCTCAGCCACCATCCTTACACCAACCTTATCCCCCACCCCCAATCTATTCTCACTCACTGCCCGACAACCCTTACCCTTACCCACCTCAACCACCACCTTATACCTCCAAACTCTGGCCAACCACCTCACCCACCAGACCTCCACCATACCCAGAGACACATCTTCACACCCCGGACCAGTTCCCTCATGTCCCTTAACCTGACAACCCAGTGAACCGGCCCCATAACCCCCTACCCGTCATACCCGCTAACTATCCATTAACTCAAAGTGCCATACTCCAAACCCAGCACCCATTTTAACCCTCTAAAACTGAAACCCAATCTTGCCATACCCGCATCTAAACCGATTTTTGTTCAAACCCAAAAGTGACATGTTTTTATTTGTTTATTATTTTTCCTAAAATACCCTCAAACCAGCTCATGCTTTCATTACCTCACAACACACAACACACAACACACATGCACATGTGTGTAAGTCGAGCATTACCCTCACCTTAATTCCAATCCCCACGCCCATTTAATCCCATAACCTTTACCCTTACAAATATACCCCAAACCCCATGAAACTTCCTATAAAACGAAGACTCAAGAATGATTTTGAAAAGGTGAATTTTTTTGGCAGAATAGTGTATAGAGAGAAACACCATTTTGGGAGAAGTTTTTATATTAGTATTTATTTTCTAATTTTTTAGAGATTGTGTGAGTGAATTTATATTATGAGACACTAATTGTGATCTTGTGAGATAAATTTCAGTGTGATTTAGGTGTTCATTCATGTTCAAAGTTGGGAGTTCAGCTAAAAAGCAAGGAGACGTGGTTTAGTATTGTCATCTCCTCTCTTTTATTCTTTATTTTATTCCTCTAATGGAGTGTTTTAACATTTTATATGTAAAAATACGTCAGGTGTTAGGCTAAATCCTCCATTCAAGGGGTCATATGAAACCCATATTGATGTTAATTTAATTAGTTTACTTTATTTATTTATTATGTTCCTTTGACGCTTAATTTTAAACTTTCACTTTTTAATTTATGCTTTGAGAGAGGGTAAATCATTTTCGAGAGAAAATCAAATTTGAAATATAATGTTCATTTTTAAATCGAACTAGAGATAGGTTTTTCTTCAAGTATGGCATTATGTTTTGAATTTTAAACTTTAAAGAAAATTTTCCATGGATTAAATTATTTTTAATAGATTTATCTTAGTAGGTGATTTATTAAGAATGGTTTTATTGTAATTTATTGGGAGTTTGTGGAAATTTTAAAATTAGTTTTTTATAAGGATAATTATGAAAATATATTTGTGACGAGAGTTGACTTGTAATTTTCATATTATCTTGGGTCAATTTAAATTAATTAATTAATTAATTAAAATAATTAATATATGTTGTGAAGTCCCAACCCTTAATTGTTCTCACATTTATTCACATCACTCATCTATTATTTTATTTTTTATATGTTATCATACTTTAGATTACTACTCACTTAGTTAATTAGCTTTAATCACCTCTTGAAATTATTTTTAAAAAGAAGTAAAAACAAATATAACAGAAAATAAATATTTGGAAGTGAATTTTGCAATTATCTTCACACATTTAGTTCTCTCATTCTTGAAAGTTGGATTGATACCCCCACTTGTCTCTATATTTGTTTTTGTCACATTTTGTACGTATTACTTGAGTTTTAATTGAAAGGCTTTATTCTACAACGATTACACTAAGGCGTTCGATCAAATGGTGTTGTTGCCACTTTTTTGAAGTTGAAGAGTCGTGTGAAGACTTGTATTTCATTTTTTTTGTAGTTGTTAATTTTTTCTATTCATTAGATTGGTTGTCTTATGACTATTGAGGCACCAGTACAAGAATTAAGGCTTTTAGCAAGGAAACAAAATTGTTGCAAAAGGTATATTGTTGTAGCAAAAATCCTTTTACAACTATTTGATTTCCTTGCAAAGTTCCTCGCATTAGCCATCATGCTCTAAAAATATGTTGCAACGAAATTTGTCGTTGGCAATAAAATCATTTCCGTTGCAAAAATGTTCTCATATTTTGACTAAAAATATTTTACAATGAATAATTCGTTGCAAAAGATACTAATAAATCATCGCAAAAGATATTTTGAGAAAATTAAAATTCCTTGCCAAATGTTAATTTTTCATTGCTGAAAGTCTTTTATAACACTATTATTCATTGCCAAAAAAGACACTTTTGACTCCAAATAATAATCACATTTATCAACATTTATTTCGTTGCAGAAGATATTTTGTGATGGATAAAATTCCTTGCTAATAGTCATTATTTCTTGCTCAAATATTTTTGTAACTTGTTTTTTGGTTGCAAAAGAATACTATGTTGGTTGCAAAAAAAGACCGATTCATAATAATAGTGTTTTCGTAATAAATATTTCCTTGCAAATTATATTAGATAATTAAATAAATAAAAAGAAAATTAAGTAAATACACATAATTAAAAGATGTTATATTATATTAAAAACGTAAATATGCTATTGTTCATGTCACAATGAATCTCAAAAGTAAATAATACTTCATAACTGAGAGATAATTCTAAACTAGTTTTATCATTGCAAACAAAATGATAGAAACAACACTTGTCATCATGAAAGTCGATTCAAATGGATAGAAAATCCTCAGGGAAATCTTCCTCAGGTGCAACGTCTTTCTTTGACAGTAAGGTGACCTCCACTACATCCATCTCTGACGCAAGCTCTTGGACTATGATTTTTAAATCTGCGATCTCTATTTATAATTTTTTATTCCCCAATTCAAAAATTTTCCTACATAGTGATTTCAAATGCCGGGTACCAAGACCCTTCACGTGTCCCGACGTCTTTCCAAGGACATTATGTCATATTGATGCTTCATTAGAATCCTTTGAGCTTTTTGCAATTCAATCATCTCTTTCTACAAAGAAAAAGAAAAAATATGTTACACTATCGCTTTCAACACAAATTAATCCTGTTCACACGGCTTGGGAGTAATGCTTTATGTTTAAGCATGTAAAATTATTTTCTTTTATAAACTCACATACTCAGACTCTGCTTCTCACCGATCCTCCCATTTTCCTTGATCCACTGAGTATCATAAAATACTTTAAATGGGATTTTCGATTTCTCATATGCTTTACATGCCTATAAACATACGAAAAATAAACTACATAAGTACATATATCCAAATAAATTAAAATAAAATATGTACAAAGTGTGTTATAAAATACTTCAACTTGGCCCTTTAGCCCACCATCATGTTTGTTACAATCCTACTTGTGCTTGAGGCTAGATTTGGGAAATATATCAATTACTAGCATAATTTTGGGCAATTGATTATATATATATATATATATATATATATATATATATATATATATATATATATATATATATATATATATATATATATATTGGGAGATATTTTTGGTCTATGCACATGCTTTAAAGTCGGCACGCAATTCAAATCATAGAGAAGGTGATATCCACTGTGGATGTAGACTTATTAAGGGACTGAACCGCGTAAATAGTTGTATTAACTAACTTTTAGGAATATGGTGTAAGTTAATTAACCATATTTTAGGAAACTTAAATTTCTTAAATCTACAAAGGTTGAATATAGGATCAATGTTTAGTGACAATTGATTAAAAAAAAAAGAGTATTTCATCACTCCATTATGCAGATTCATATAACTATGACCAAAATCTATCTTAACAAAATATATTTAATAATTTTTCACGTCTAAGTAAAATATGTCACTTTTTTAATGTTCTTTTCTAAAGGAACTAGTTCAACTTCATATCCTTTTTATAAATAGACTAACATGACAACTCAAATTCAAGCAATCCTTCATTTTCACACCTAATCCCCACTCCCTGTTTACTTTTCTTACTTCCCTCTTAATATAACTCCATCATACCAATCTTCCCTAACTTAGGATCAGTCTCCCTGGTTTATTTTTAACTTATTATATATAAGGAGCTCGAAAAGGATAAGGTATTAAAAATGGACACAGAGAATGACATAGTGGTTTTCAACCAGTGCACTTGTTCTTTGCGCTATGCTGTTAACATTATGTTTTAAGAGCTGGGGGTGTGCCCTTTTGTCCATGAAATAAAACAAGATACCGAGGGTAGGTAAATGTAGACATAATCCCTTTGTGAAATTAAATATTCCAACACCTGCTATCATGAAATATAAGAGGAATATATACAAAGAACGAATCGATATATACTAGACCAATTTGTGAAATTAATACTTAAAAATACACCATACTATATCATATATGAAGAGGGGAACACACACATTTTGTTTTCTTTTATTTCTCATACTAATGTGTGTGTTAAGAAAATTTTAAATGGGTACACTAATGCCAACACAAACATACGATAATGCAAAATCACACACATACACAATCAAAATAAAACTCAAGAAGTTAAATGAGAATGAGTTTTCTTATTAACGTACCTATGATTGTTAACAGTAACCTATTCATTGTACATACCTACTAATTAACACATAATTGCAATGTACTATCCAATCATCTTATCTTTTGAAACAACCCACCTATTTAGTTTACATGGATTCATATAACCTCCTCCCATAACTTCTCTCTAGAATTAAAATAAATCATGACACACACACAAAAAAAACATATCATCTTCATTATTCCCATGGCATACACACCTGGTATATTACCAAATACACACGAACACAAAAATTCCGAGTAAAATCAAAAACCAAAATATAAAACCATATTTTATTGTTTCTATTAAAGCCACACTTTAATGATATAAACCTCATGCAAAAATATAAATTTATACAATGTTTTTATCAAACCAACACATTAATATCCGATCCACACCTTGAATACCAAATTTTCTTTAAATTTCCAAAAAAATAAGACCCACAAGTGTGTGACACCCTGCCTAATTAAATACCGGGCGATCACTGATTTATTAAATTAAATCAAGGTTAACAGTTGGTTCATTCTCAGCATCACTGTCGATAAAAATAAATTTTCCAATTTAACACCCTAAATAATTAAGCTAAGTGTCAAAAACATTTTTCATACAAACTTCCAAATTTTAATTAAAGAAAAAGATTTATTTATATAAAACAACATTTCTACAATTAAGAATCACACCACGATAAACCAAATAATATAATACATTCGTCAATCGAATGCCAACATATGAAAACTAAAATCACAAGTCCATACTGAATAAATCCCAAAGAAACAATACTGGAAATGACTGAAATATAAATGTCCCAACAACAAATGAAATGATGAAAAGGGGCGACATGTGCCCAATAAATGAGAGTAATAGGAGTGGAGTCAATAACAGAAGCCGTCTACTCAAGTGACCTGCAACTCCCACCTAAGCTGCAGCTCGTTCTTCTCAAGGAATCCTAAGCAAGACGCCCCTGTGGCTGGGCACCTGAAAATATACATATATATATACAAGAGAGAGAGAGAAAAAGAAACGGGTCAGAGCCCGAAAGTGTGTTTGATTTTAAAATACGTTTAGCAAGAATTTAAAATGATACAGGCCAATGCAATAACATATTAGCACGTCACTCTCTTGAGAAAATACTCACCTCTCTTCTAATGTGCACACCTATCGCACTAACCTTTCCCCACTGTTACTTATCATTTAACGCACTAGTCTTTCTAAAAGATTTAACTTAACTTAGATTACTCGCAAGATTTATAATTCACGATTTCATTTTGAAAGAAAGTTCCCAAACAGTAATCAAAGTCCTCCATTTTAACTTTATAAAATCCATAAAGTTTTACAGTGACATATTATACTTTTTCAAAACAAGTATTTAATAATTTGAGTTAACAACCATGTCCTACTTAACAAATCTCAGTAGACAGTTTCAAACATCATAATCTCATATATATATATATATTAACTGCTCGTATAATATATATATATAACAGCACCCGGAATAAAACTATGGTGCGTGCATACTCTACTATCCAAAGCCCCATATCACTCATATTAAGGGGAATACATTCGGAATCACTCTCGAATTGTATTAACATGAATACACAAACAATATTAAGGCGAAGCATAGATTCCAAGTCTCTAAGAGGGTGGCACATACCGGCGTCTCTTAGGACCGTCTGAACTATCACATCGATAGCCTGTACCAAGGACATATATCTTTTAGGGTACAAGTCAATATCCCCCATAAAGGTCCCATCGAGATAAGACTTGTCCCAGAGCGGAAACCTCAGGGATAGTAAGTAGCGTGGGTATGATTTTCACATGTATATAATATATGTACACACAATCATATAAATATACCAATATCATATTAATATAGGTTCTTCTCCTCACCCGTAATTATACCGTTTATTCTTAATTTCACATTTAAAGAATTACGCATAAGGTTTCATTCCTAACCTTATCTCGAAGGGTTTTCTCACTTATTACCTAACACTCATGGATTATATCTTCCCAGTTTGTGAAATTCAGTAAGTGACTTTATTAGATTCCAACGTAACTCTCTTACGCGCCTCCCCCTTTCAATTCATAAATTTACCAACCTAAAGTAAATATCCCAAAAATACCATTTTCGATGAATCTTAAAGGTTCTAACATTTATTCATATACCCTACTGGTCCTCAATGTCTCCCAAATCGATTTATCACGAATGCCCAAGAATTATTTCACGATAATTTAATTTAACTAATTAAACAAGGGAAAAGAGTCTGCCAGGAGGGGTCGATCGATCGAAGCTTGGAGCTCGATCGATCGAACCTTCGATCGATCGATGCTCTATGTTCGATCGATCGATCAAGCAGGTCTGGGTAAAATTCTACAGAATTGCAGTTACGGGTTCTACCACTATTCTTCATCAAATTCCATATTTTTCAACACTAATCGACCCACAAATTCTACTACTAACATAGTAACATAATTGCAGATGTTTTTAACGTTCAACATGCGTTTATTCATCATTAAACATGGTTAAACAACCCAAAATCACATCTAATCATCAAGAACCCTAAAGTTTTCATAACTATGATCCAATTCAGTTTTTCTCCAGAATTTCTTCCGAATATAACATCAAAAGTTCGTGGGTAATACATCTATATCATCAAAAGTTTCCAGCATAAGGTTTTAATCTTCTCTACATGCAATTTCCTATCAAAATTTGGGTTTTCTTATATGGATCACATTCCTAATTAATCCTAAACAAATATGAACATTGCACTAACGAAATACGCAAGTTAAACACTTGCCTGGGATTTTCAGAAGTCTGATTTCCTGTTGATTATGGTGTGGTTGCGTTCTCCTCCTCACGATCTACGCATTGGTGGTGACGGCGGTGCAAACGGTGGTGTTTTGGCCTTGAATCTCCTTGAAAGGTCTCTCCTCTCCTCTCCAATGGCCTTTCTAGGGTTCTGAATGTTCTAACCCTAAATGGCTAACCTAACCAGCTGATAAAGGCTGCTAAAATTCGTGGGTTTAATTACCCTATTTTGTAAAATGACCAAAATGCCCTCCCGGGTCACTAATTAGGCCTAAAAACGCCCCGAGGCCCAAACTAACCCCTCGGGTATACTTTTCTGACTACCTCGACCCTTCCGGACGCGCTGGCGCACTCAAAACGACCATACGGACAACTTATAAAATATTTACTTTTTATTTAACAAAATTAGTCCCGGCGTGACACGGACACGTCCCGACTTAAATTTCCGAAATAGTCATTGAATTCACTTATGACTTTCAATATAACCAATATAATATATTACTATGCTCATCAGTAATATTCAACAAGTTTCCCATAATTACTAACTCTCGTCACGTTAATAATTATAACATAATTAATTTCCGGATTTTTATTAAATAAACCATTACATTAAATTTAATAAATCCCCAAATTAAAGATAGCATAAAAATACGGGGTATTACAAAGTGTACAGTTAAATAACAAGATTTTTTTTCCAAATATTATCATATTGCTTATTAAATCAACAATCTGTTTAGGCATTAAACTTTATAATTTATGAGATTACACATGTGAAGAATTACCACTATCAATCAATGTGTTAATTGGAAATAAACAGTTATATTGGAGTTTTATCTTATAAGGAATTCTTGATTATTCGCCATGAAGATGATAAGCTAAACGTAGAAGGTTTGAAAATGAGATCTGCATTTTGAAGATGAGGTCTACAATAATTATTCTAATCAAAACTAGAAAGAGTAAACAAATAATAACCCATTAATATGTGGAGTGTGTGTGTTAGAGAGAGAGAGGTGCGAGGGGTTACCACCAAAGATAGAAGCCAAGAGGGTGGGGTTGGAAAGAGAGGGTTTGGAGAGACGAGAGGGTGGAGGGTTTGGAGAGCTGGAGAGAGAGGGTTTGGGCTTTAAAGTGAGAAGAAGTTTTGGCTTTTGTCTTCTTTATTTTTGGTTAATTGTATGTGTTATTGTTTGCAAGGAAATTAATTAAAAATTTGTTGTAAATATTTCAAGCACTAAAAAAGGAGGAAAATTTTACCTTCATGTTTTAAGCAAAGATTCAAAAATTACTTTGCTAAAAGTTACATTTTGTAAGGAAATATTTCCTTGCAAAATCTTTATAACAATATTATACTTTTAGCAACGATTTTTCATTTTCCTTGCTAATAATACACTTACAGCAGTGAAAGTTACTTCCTTGCTAAAAAATTCGTTGTGAAAACCAAATTTTCTTGTAATGTGTTGATTTGTTTGGGTGAATTTTTACACCATATGTTTGTAATAGTTAATTAAAAAAGGGGAAACGAGACAAAATAGAGAGAAAGCACTACTCATGGGAACGATTGACGTTAGGGGGACTTTTCTCTGGTCAACTCAACTCGATCTTCACCCTACATGTGTAAAAACTGTGGGAGGTATATTTCTTTATCACTCGTGAATATCCCGCGGTGAGACCATCCTTTGTGATCGTAGTTGTTCCAATGTAATTTTAATTATCGCATTGCATTTATTTCAAATGGTTTGATGAATTAATGAACCTAAGACATAAAACTGATCATTGAAACGAGTCAATATTTCATTACCCACTCAATCACTTAATCCCACTTTCTTCTTAACCCATTCCATCACATAATTAAAATTAGCCAACTAGAATGCCAAGTAGGATTCGATTTTCATTAGGAACCTTTAAGAACAATACACTCATAGGATAGTCTAGTGATTCCTTTCCACCCCTGTCACTCCTCAAGCGACTTTCTTAAGACATTTTTTTGTGATACCCCGCTTATTAAAATAATGGGTGGCCCACCCTCCACTAAAATAAAACGGGAATATCAGATGTCTCATTCTTAGCATCACTGTCGAAAATCCAATTTATATTAAACACATATTATTTAATCAAGTCGTGCGTCAATTTTAAACTCTAATAAAATTAGCATAAATAAAAATATTCATCATCACTATGTTAGATAAATAATTAAATTCAAAATCACAAAATCGAATCTGAATACTGGAATATAGTAGAATACATTAACCATATAAACCATCGGTTTACAATCCAATACAACTGAATTAAATAAAACAAAATAAAACTGACATTGGGTGAGTAACTGACTGAATCATATCTAGAATCTCAAAGATAGAAAATGACTAAACCTTATGGTATAGACGTACATAATCAATATCCGAACGAGTTTTTTAACTCCCTTAAGACTTCTGGTTTACCCTTATTTAAGTTGGACCTGAAAGTAGGGTGTCCAATTATGTTGTTGAGAAATATTGCATCGAAAGATGGTCTTCACAATGGCACATGTTTGGTCATTACGAAGCTTGGAGAGCATCTCATTTGAGTCCCAAATACTAACTGAGGATAAGTGTGGCAATTTAGTCTTTATTCCAAGAGTACCTTTTATTCCTTCATCTGCGAAAATGCCTATCAAAATGATAAGATGTCAATTTCCAATACCACTCGCATATGCCATGACAATTAACAAGTTGCAAGGTTAATCTATCAAGTTTGTTAGAATTGACTTGCGCACACATGTTTTCAGTCATGGGTAGTTATTTATAGTTTTATCTTGATGAACAAGTTCTAATCGAATCAGCATCCTCCTTTCCAATGATGGTTTGCTTTTCAAGACAAACATTGTGTACCTGGAAATACTTTTATAAACACAAATGAGATGTATAATGTTAATTTTGTATGCACAATATCTTTATACTTGTTACAATTCTATATCAACTTCTAACCATTTTATAACCTTTATTAGGATTGGGAGGTGATGGCCAGGCATCAAAAGTGGATAAATTCTCGTAGATTATTTAAATGGGGTTTCCATAACAAGGTACACCGTTTATATGTCATTTATATATCGCTTCTTCATTTCATGTGTTTTCTTTAATCAATACTAACTATTATTGTTTCTTTTAGATTATCGTGCACAACCCTAATCTTCATTGGAAATACGGCGAGCTAGATTCAAGGACATTTTGTAGAGTGATTTAGAGAATGTATCCCAAGAATGCAATGTGATTGCCTATCAATGGGATATTCTTTTTTTGATGCCTAGCTATACTAGTTTTGTAAACTTTACTTTTGTATAGTTTGCAAGGCCTTTCTTTTACCTTACATAATATGTAGGTATCTTCGTAAGTCCAAATTGGCAAAAGTTAGTTTGTGAATTTTTGTTTAATGCATTCTAAAGACCTATGGCATAATTCTAAAATGGATCAATTATGTCTTTTATCTCACAAGTGTTTCAACTTCTTCATTTTTATTATTTTTTTGGGTGATGCTTCATAATTTCAATTGTCTTATTTCCAAAGTCATATTTCCAAACTCATTTGTATCCCTTTGTGTTAATATTTCCAGGTATGCTAACTTATTCGTATCCCTTTGCAATTTGTTTTCAAATCTTATGGTGCGATTTCATTTGGGTTTTTGGTTTAAGGTACACTCCATTATTTGTGAAGTCTTTGGGGTTTTTAGTTTGTTTTCAATTGGGTTTTATTTTCTAGATTTTTGATTTTCTTGTTCGACATATTTGTGAGGTATTCAGATAAAATGGTTTACAAATCTTGGAGGTTACTACCTCTGTTTTTCATGTTCGGCAGATTTTCATTTGTGTTTGCATTGTGTGTTTACAGACAAATCTTGGAGGTTACTACCTCTGTTTTTGTGTGGGATGAATCTAAGTATCCCACAATCAATATGCGATTTTTTTTCCAAACACCAAAGAGAAGAATTTCTTGGGGTGTGGTATAGCAGTTGGTGGTGGGTTGTGTGCGGGGTTAAGGGGTGGGGTAGTAAGGTGGGTTTTTGGGTTGGTTTAGGAGCAGGTTATGTTGGATTGACAGGAGGTAGTGGTGGTTACGAGGTAGAGCAGGAGGGCGATGGGATTTGGGTTAGCTGATGGGGATGGTTGGAGAAAGAGGGAACAAGAGGTTATGGGGTTGTGAGGCAAAAAAGGGTAGCTAGTGGGTAGTGTGGAAATTAGGTGTAAGGTATGGGTTTGGTTCGGGTTGGGTTGGGTTCGCAGGAGGGGGTGTGGGATTGTGAGCGTTGTGATGGTAGACAGGGACGATTTGGGATAAGATTTGGAGGAACAAGGTAGTGGGATGTGGGAGTTGTTAAAGGAGGTGCAATTTGTGATTTGGGGTGTAATAGGCTTTTAACAGGACCTATTTTAGGCACAAGTTATGACGATATAAAATGAAATGATTTTTAAGTTTGTGTTCAAGTCAAAATGAATTTAAAAGTTTTGGACTACATAGACTAATACTTTCAGATTTAGAAATAAGAGGTTGATAGTACCCCGAGAAGAAATTCCAGATGTATCAATCCGACTCGGTGCCCTATCGTGTTCCCTTATGTCTCTTATGTATGAAAATAACTAAAATTAGGGAGTCCCAAAAATGGATTTTATCTCTATCGTGTTTAAAATCAGGGAGTCTAAAAAATGGGAGCATTTCATGTCGCATACATATAGTATACAACAACAAAACATATAGATATACCTCAACAAATACATATAATATACAACAACAAACGCAACACATACACACAATGCTTTTCTCATCAACATGAGGTGATTTGGAAGACTCCTAAGCTTTCATGAATTTGTTGTTTAAATTGCAGGTACTAACTTGGGTTTTCATGAATTTTGTGTTTTAATTATAGGTACTAACTTGCGTTGTTATTTTGTTTATTAATCTTTCTTTTATGTAATTGTGCTACACATGAAAATGAGTTAGTTTTCTATTTTTTTTGGGTTGGCATACTATTTGTCGAGGAAATTTCGAATTGTATAATATTGTCATGCGTATGTGTTGTATATTGAACACACATGAAATAGCCATTTGATTTTAGTTGTGGATTTTTAGTCGGGAATATAAGCTAAACAAGGGTTTTTTACCATTTGTATAATACAAGATGAAATATTGATCTTTGGAATTTTGTAGATTATTGGTGACGATATGGATTTGAATGATATCTTACTTACTTGCACTTTGTAAGGCGAGGGAGTTTGTTAGGTCTGTGGTTGGAAGTTTAATAGTAAGTTTAGTTGTTGTCCAAGTATTTTTTAAGATTAATTCTGGGCTAACACATTTTTGGGATATAATTTGACTGAGCACTAAGACTTGAGCACTAAGAGGATTCATCGAGATGGTTTGAGTGAGATTTAGTCACATTCTTACATTCACTGAATATAAGATGAAAAACAACCAGTAGCAAAGAATTTTCTCCTCCTTGCCAACTATGCAATTATTTTTAGTTTTAGTATTTACTGTAGTGCTATGTACACACCCTGTCTAACATAGGCCATCATTGAAAGTATTCAAATACCAATGACATAAGGACTAAACTATTCCCAGTATAAATATTGTCCCCCACTCTAAATAATTTTAGTGATACTTTTTATGTGGTTTTTAACACTTTTAGTGTGAACAAGTATGACTAAAGGTATAAGTGGAGTAGGATAGGATTTCTGTGGATAGAACATAATTTATTTTATGATAGTATGGCTGCTAATATATCTACCAAATCTCTATTTATTTATAGATCTGCAATGTTTTTTTCTCTCCAGAAACATGGAAGATATAAGTTCATTTAGATGCGTTGGGTTGCTCTTACAAAATCCATGATAGTGTTTATATTGCATTAGCAGTAAACTTCATGTTGTGAAGCCCGTGTAACTTAATAAGGATGGTAGATTGATATTCATTGGAGTCTCATTTTTTGTCATGAAAATATGTCAAATCCGAGGTGCATTTAGAGTCCTATTTTTCAACGTTTCTTAGTTTAATTTTGATCAAACTCCACCACCATTTCAATTTTTACTCTATATTTTTCACTTAATCCCGCCCCCCCAACTTTTATGTCATTCCCCATTTTTTGAAGATTCGAGATACATTTCTAAGGTAAGGTACTACTTAACTCTTAATGTAAGGGATGAGTTACATATCATCTTTGTATTTTATTTTCAATCTCACATGATTCAATATTTTTTTTCCAGATGCTCTATCCTCTTATTTCACTTCATTTGCCGTGTCTTATCTCTTTGGATGTTTGATGTTGAAGACTTTACTAATTATATAAGATTTCTGAATGTGGTGTCAGGACCACAAATTTTGTTGAGCCTCTACTAGCAAAATTTATGAGATGTTTGATGCAAAACATATATTTGGATTTAGATGCTTTAAATTCGGGTTTATTTTTAGTTTTCCCCGATTCTATGTAATTGAGTATATTTGGATTATGTTGCTTATATGAGGTCCAAAATGGACTATTTGTGTTGTATTAATTTTTTATTTCTTAAACAGGGTGGATAGTTTGATAAATAAATGAAACTCTGTCCAATTTTTTAAAAAGTTGTTTACACATTTATATTATGAAAGAAATTTTATGACTTAAATTTAGACAAATCAATACTTTGAAAATCTACTCTTATATTAGATGAAACATTTATTATTTATGTTATACACGACCTGATACTTTTCAAAATTATATGCGTGCCTTTCTCAGAAATTTTCTCTATTTCGTGATTACATACTTTCAAATTTTTTGCCGTTTTGTGATTACGTAGTTTCAAATTTTTCGTTGTTTCACGATTGTTTATTTTGGAAATTTTTGTTGTAACATAAGGCAACGGGATTCTCCTAGTATATATATATATATATATATATATCTTGCTCTTCCAATACTGTTTGGACTGCCCCACATGCATACGGTTCAATAGATTTATTACCACATTCCCTTAACACAGACATTTCTAAAAGTCAAACTAAGCAGGGCGACCATAAACCCTATATCCCGTGCATATATGCACAAACATCATAGATGTAATATATTTATCTTAAACTCGGTCTCGTTTTCTCTGTGTGGCTATACCATAACACTATACTCAGTTACACTACTAATTGTGACTTAATTATCTTCAAGTATGTCCCATCTATCCATTACTGGTGTAAAAATTTCCTCAGTTCTTTCTATACAACACTACTCGGCTCCACTAGCCTTATATTGTACAATATCTCTTAGGTCAAAGTGTTTTCTCCACGCGTACAATGATCATCATTCAAAACTGCTATTATAGCATCCAATAATGTCTCCCAGCTCTGATGTTGATTAAGTTTCATGTATGGAATGTGACACAATTGAAATCTAACTAAGGAATTTCCCCAATGCCCTATTAACTAGCATCGTCAGTTATCGAGGTCCTTTGACCCAAAGCACATGACCGGGACACTCAAAAACATGTCCCCAGATGTATAAATCTAATCCTTAACTCCCTCATCTATAAAGAATTATTGCAATATGGAGATAAAAATATCACTAAGTCCCCAACACTAAATCAATAATGGGCTAAATCTCTTCACTTGACAGTAAACCCGATATTCCCTAAATCACATTAGTATAGTCCATATGCACCGATATTGAATAATACAATACAACTATACTTTTCTAAGTCTCCACTACAATATAGTATATACATGGGCTTGACCCTCTTTCAGGTGATTCATCGCAAAAACAACACATCATTCCCTGGAATATCGATCACGATAACTTTACTATAACAATACACCATCGCTAACCAGTTTATACCCCGGATAACATCATTCTCGCATAACATATCTCTCATATATGAGAAAATCCACTAAAATTTATCCTCTCAGTGTCCGCACTTGATCCCTTGTAGATGGAACCAAAAAGATCCTCGCTACTCAACTATAAATATAAACACATAGTGGTGATACTAACGATACAACCACTAAACCTCTCTCACACACGAATCTAGTATTAACAAAATACTATAACGCACTCGTGTCACGCAAAACTTACCACATTTGACTAAGGATAAAATAGTACCTTTTATTGACAATGGCACTGGATATTCAAATGACTTTTAGATCTAATACTCACATCTAATCTAAACCAAAAACTTCTATAACTATTGCCCCTACGGGTCACCCTTCTCCTATCACCTATCTCTTTACGGACAAGATCGACACAGGTGGTCTTGCTCTCAATATATGAAACACCTTTTTGTATAACCACCCTGTCTTTGGCTTCACTGGCCATGTCAGAGCTACCTTACTCTCTGGCTCTAGTAGCCTCAGTCCTGATGGCTACCCCAGTTGTTCCCTTGGCTTTGTTGGCCCTATGTAATATGTTGTTAGACCTTATTGTCCTATTTGAATCCACCTTAACTCGATCAAAATTCCTTTGATCTGAATCTTTTAAAAAGCGTCCCCTTCTTGGTTATCCCCCTGTAGTTCCCCACTAGCATCGATTATATCCAGTCTTTCCCTGATGACTAGACTCTCCAATCTCCTGGGTCACTTCACGTGGAAGCATTGATATTGAAACGGTAACAGTAAGTCATTAACGACATCGACATAAGTCATCCAAAATGGATTTCCCCATAAGTGCTGGCAAATTCTACTCGAGAGTCTAACATCAAACTTAAGGAATCTATTCTCCTTCGTATCCATCTCGTCGGGTATGCAGTTTGCTTAATAAGCAAATTCTTCCTCATACTCGGCCATTGTCTGGTTCTCTTGTGACAAGTCCCAAAACTTTCACCGCATATCTATTTGAACAGCAAATAAAAGGACTTGTAATCAAACATCACCCAAAATTTATCAATATTTATAGTATATCTTTTCTCAATTATTTATAGTATATCTTTCTTTTGATGTGGGACTGACTCCCATCAATACAACACGGCTCCTACGAGCTATAAAAATTGCTAAAATTTGTTTTGGAGTGTCACTGCACTCCACTTTACTCAAACTCCTTTGAATGTTCCCATTTACATCCGTATTTCCCTGAAACTCCGACAAACGAACCTTTTGAAAGTTGCCTCTAACTTTCTCCCATATTAACTATATTAGGTGAGTCTAAATTATCCCAATCATTTGCTATGGCGGCATTTGGGGGAACTGTTGTTCCCTAGCGGTCATCACATCATTAACTACTTGAGCAACAATAGTGGCATCCTCTGCTACAGTCATCGTTCCCCAAATAGACTGCGGCTCTGACTGAACCTCCCCTGTTGTAGTCCTACTAACGACCCTGATTGTTCTCCATTGTTTGGCATATGCAACCCAACCAAAATAGTATAAGATTCACTTCAATTTTACTCAATATAAGGAGAAAGTAAATCTTAATAGGAATCGACAATCCTAAGCATAAGGCTCTATATCAAAGAAAAGGAACGTTGAAAACGTAGTAAGTCCGGACAGATGCTAAGGACACTAAAACTTGATGCTCTGATACCATATGTGATACCCTGCTTATTAAAATAATGAGAGGTGAGCCCTCTACTAAAATAAAATAGGAATCTCATGTGGGCCATTCTTAGCATCACTGTCGAAAATCCAATTTAATACTAACCACCTATTATTTAATCAAGTCTTGTGTCAATTTTAAACTTTAATTAAATTAACATAAATAAAGCCATTCACCATCACTATTACAGATAAGTAATGAAATCCACAATCAAATAATCAAATCTGAAGACTCGAATATAATAAAATACATTAAATGAATATACCATCGATTTACAATCCAATATAATAATCTAATACAACTAAATTGAATAAAACTGATATTTGGCGACATGCTCGGATAATAACTGACTGAATCCTATCTATAATCTCAAAGATAGAAAATGAAATTTACTTCCCCTCTAATAATAAACTTTTAGCAACAAAAGTAATTTCCTTGCTAAATAATTCGTTGCTAAAACCAAATTTTCATGTAATGCGTTGTATTCGTTTGGGAACATTTTTACACCATTTATTTTTAATAATTAATAAAAAAGGGGGAAACGGGATAAAATAAAGAGATAGCACCCATGGAGTGAATTTAGAAGCCTCTCTATTTTGGGTTCTTAGGAATTCCGGGTATGACTGAAGTTAGGCGGACTTCCCACAGGTCGACTCAACTCGGTTTTCACCCCACGTGTGTAAAAATCGTGGGAGGTGCATTTATTTATCACTCGTGAATCACCCGCAAGTGAGTCCATCCTTTGTGTGATTACTTGTTCCTATGTGAATTTAATTATCGCATTGCATTTATTTTGGATGGTTTGATGAATTAATGAACCTAAGATCTAAAACCGGTCATTGAAACGAGTCAGGATTTCATCACCCACTCAATCACTTAATCCCACTTTCTTGTTAACCCATTACATCACATAATTCAAATTAACCAACTATAAAGCCAAGTAGGATTCGGTGTTCATCAGGGACCTTTTACAATGAGACATTTGTAGGATACTCTAGTGATTCTTTTCCACCACTGCCACTCCTCAATCGATCTTCTTAAGACATTTTTTGCGATACTCCGCTTATTAAAATAACGGGTGACCATCCCTCCACTAAAATAAAACAGGAATCTCAAATGACTCATTCTTAGCATCAATGTTGAAACTCTAATTTATTACTAACCACCTGTTTTTAATCAAGTCGTATGTCAATTTTGAATTTGAATTAAATTAACATAAATAAAACCATTCACCATCACTTTTCCAGATAAATAATTAAATCTACAATCACATAATCAAATTTGAATACTGGAAAATAATAAAATACATTAACCGAATAAACCATCGGTTTACAATTCGATACAATAATTCAATACAACTGAATTAAAAAAAACTATAATAAAACTGACATTGGGCGACACGCCCCGGATAATAACTAACTGAATCCTATCTAGAATCTCAAAGATAGAAAATGACTAAACAATCCCTGCAACACTCCACAACTATTGCAACTTCGATGTCCTAGAAGTGACAATCATGCTTGTTGTGCCTGTCGTTGGACAACTAAAATGTTTTTGAAAATATTTTGACACGGGTGAGAGCCAAAAACCGTTTGAAAATATTTTGCAAGTAATTAACATGTATAATAATTATGCATACATTCTTCCATGGTGAAATTAGTGTCGCACTCACATGATATAAACCCCAAGGGCTCACCTAACGTATGCATTTTAACCCCTAGTTATGCTACCTAGCCTAACTAGTCTCAATACACCCTTAACTCCATACGCTACCCCGTGTGAAACGTATTTTATAAAATTAATTTCCATAACTGTTAAATAATTATAATTCTCAATTATAATCTATTAATTCATTTCAATAACTTCTAACTTATAATTTATTGTTTCATTTCAAATAACTTTCACTAGTTATTAATTTAATATTCACACTCTAATATCTCATGCCCGAATATAATTTTCTGCACTTATATATATGTAATTCAAATTCACATCAAACATACATATATATCACTCATTATATACGTATAATATCCATCCCTTAGAGTAATAGCTCACTGGATGCGAGTCTCTACAATGCTATCATGCTCTAGGGCATACACACATCATCCTGGGCTGTCGAAATCTCACATTGGACTCAATTAAAATCATAAATGTAATGGAAACGGTCATAGGTTCTTCAATATTCAGCCATAACCATACCCAAATTACCTCACTTCGAAGTTAAACCTCAAAAGGGCACATGCGTGGTGCTATGACCTGAAGTCCATACTTAGCCTGCTGTTTTTTGCCAAGGAAGATCACCCACATCGCGCAATCTCTGATGATAGCACTAGAGTGGCATGTTCATATAATTATATAATACACACAGATATATATATATATATATATATATATATATATATATATATATATATATATATATATATATATATATATACTTTCTCTAAACCCATATATATATGTATATTCCCCAAAATTCGAATAATCATGACTATTACTCGTAGCACTAGCAAATAATCATTTCCAATCTCTATTTATTTAAACAACCACTTATTTAATTAATTGATTCTATAATTTTCATTTCTGGACGCATACTAGTTTCCACCAGCGAGTATCCCCATTTTTCGAATTTTCATTATAAATCCCTTAATAAATTATCCAAAAAAATTCCTTCTAATATTACCAATCATACCCCGGATATATTCCTATTCATCCCAAGGTATTTTTATCAACATTAACCATTTTCCAGAAGTCCTAAACTCTTCCCGGACATCATAATTTAACCCCAAATTAAATCAGGACCAAATTATATCAAATAACTGAACTTGACTGTAACAGGGCTTGAGATCGAACTGGTTCGCTCCTACAAACAACCTCGGTCTTCCCATTTCGATTTTTCGTAAGAGTTAACCCAAAATAATTAGTCCTCAAATCTTATTTTTCACAATGATTAACAATTCTCTTAAACCCTAAATATGAAAAATATCCATTTTAAAATAGAATTCAACTACACATGATCACCGTGGTATAAAAAAATATCACAATAAAGAATTTACGAAGAACAATTACAATCAAGAAAGAAAGCATACAATCGCACACACAACACAATTATGTACGTGGTTCGATAACTTGCCTATGTCCACGGGGAGGTCTACTGATTTATTAAGTATCTCTCAATATGCTTGGTTACATGACCCTATGCGCTGGGCCAGGGGTTATAATTTACGGATGTAGAATTTTAGTTATCAAATAACTCCACAAAATCCATGATGAACTATGGATCCCTTGAATATCTCCACGAGATTATTGGGGATTGACTTAGTCCTGGAGCGGTTTAAATAATACATACATGTATCTTAATTCCACGATTTGGGCCGGGTAACCTTTTAGATCTATTGGGCTTGGTCAGCTACTCTCGTGGGATGGGAATAAATGGGTTCCCATAATTTCCCCTTAAATCTTTAGGCTATTACTTGGGCCAATGTATATTAAATGAGTCCAAGAATGCAACACCGTCTGTAATGGTTTGTTTGTAATTTGTAGAAACAGGAGGGACACTCTTGCCTTTTTGTGGGAAATTAAAGCACCAAATATTTCTCGAGAAGTGTGGAAGCTCAGTTGAGTTATTGAAACTAGATTTTGGGAAAAACTTAACCGTTAATACACCGTCCTTGGTCGTTCTTGCACATATTCTGTTCTCGAGCTTTATTTCTTACTTTCGTTCTTCAAAATCAAGGCTTTCTCACCTTCCCAAGATTCATTTTTGTCTCGTAAGTTTTAGCTCTTTTCTTCCTTCTAGTTTTCCTCTTCTACTATTTCTAGGGCTTTTGTGTTTTTCTTATGGTGATGCTTGATAACAAATCTCTGCCTGAGTTTTGAAAATGTTATTATATTCCTAACTGGGTAGATATAAAGTGTACATCAGTACCCATGAATGTTCGTGAGCTAGAGGATGGTTACTGGATTTATGTGTTGTTGGTTTCTTAAGGGGGTTTAACATTTCCCACTAATTCACTTTTTTTCAATATTTCAACATTATTCCCGCCCAGTGTTCTCCAAATCTATGGAAGATTGTCAATGGAGTTCATATGATAAACCCGCTTTATGGTACCAATTTAGGATTATCTGATATTTTATAATATTATACTTTCCCTCACACAAGTGGGGGTTTAATGTACTTGAAAGTAAGAAGTCCTGATAGGGTTTTGGTAGTAAGTCTACCTGATTCCCATAAAGATTATTGATCTGAAGGCTTCATTGGCAGAAATTAATAGTATCCTCCCCAATCAGAGGGCATATGGTACAGGGGACCTCAGATCCCTTCTTTTGGGGAGGTGTACATAGGTTGTTATCACCATTTATTTTTTCATTGTTTATTTTCCTATCCTTACATATTCTTCTACTAATGTTTCTCCCTTTTTCTTTACAGTGAAGGCTAAGATCCAGGAATCTTCTCTTCGTGAAATTTGAGCTGCTGAACTTTTAAAATCTTGGAGGTTAAGGGATGTTGTTGCTGAGGGTGAGCATCCTCAATCAGCTGCATTTTTGCTGGAGTATAAGAGCACCACTTCTAGCTTCATTGCTCAACCACTAGATATAATTCCTCATTTGGATATTATAGAAAAAGAGGTTGGTGGTGCTTCTGAGCCGATTAAATTATAGAATGAGGAGGAGATCAGCTCGAAAGAAGATTTGGTAAAAGATGGGGAGTGTAGTAAAGAAGGTAGTGAGGGATATAGCAGGGATGAAGAGTCAAGCGAGGAAGAAATGTCCCCTCTAAGGAGAAGAAACTTGATTCAGGATGATGACGACGATGACCTACTATCTAACATGATGAATTTTCCGAAGTAGAAAAATGGGGATGCCATTGTTACTTACAAAATGAGAACTCAGGAGAGTGAAGTTGAGAGATGAAAGAAAGAAGAGGGGGAGAAGTTAAAGAATGAGAGAAAAAGAGAAGAAGGGAGAAAGAGATAGGAGGAAAAGGGAAGGGAACATAACTAAAAGGCCTCCAGGGTACCATCTATTATTGCTGTTGAGGGGGATTTAGTGGCTGCTACCCCCATCTTGCCCCTTTACTACTGGAGAAGGTAGTGCTCGCAGTTGATCGTGAGCGATCAGTGAGTATGGGTTCATAGAAGTTAGACCTTAAATATGCTCAGAGGATTGTTTTGGTGAGTCTTTTCCCCTCTGTATTCTTCATTCCTTATTCTCTTGGATTATTTCATGCAAACCTGTGTTTCTTATAATTTTTAGTTTGTCTCTAACTATACTGTACTGCTTCGTGGTCGGGTCGATCTGTTAAGGAGGAATGTGGAGCTGGTCGAAGCTCTAAAGACTTCTTAGAAGGCTTTGGCTGATACAAAGGCAATATTTGATCGAGAGAAGGAATGGTCAGTGAAGGAGCTATCTGACCTTCAAGAAACCTATAGCGCTATCAGTGTTAATAAGTTAAAAGTGGCTGAGGCGAACAAGGAGTTGGTCCCCAAGGTTTATAAGCTGGAGGGGGAAGCAGTGATCGTTCAAGAGAGTGGGTATAATGACCGTTGGGAGGCGATGTATGATGACGTTGAGGACCAAATTGACTACGCCTGGTGACAATTCTTTAAAATAATCTGGGATCAAGCCTTAACTACTACTGGGGTTGCTGCTGACTCCCACCTGTTCTCTTAGCATCATCTAGGCCTTAATCATGTCGAGGTATCCCCTGATGCCCAGAATGTTGTGGACCCCACTGTCCCTTTTGCATAACTTGTTTTGGACAATCCCGTGGGGGTCGTTGCTTCAGCTGGAGGAATTACCCCTTTAAACCCTAGTGCTAATGGAGGTGACGTTACTACTGACCAAGATGATGATAAGGGGAAGGGCTCCTCGACTTTTGTGCAGGTTGAGGCCTCTTAAAATTTTGCTAAGAGTTTAGGCTTCTTTTTGTTCTGTCAAATGTTGTATCTTTAGGTTTTTTCCTTCCTTTGTACTAGCTTGTGCCTATCCTTTAAGTGGATAGAAAACTTTATTTCATTACTGATGCTTATTGCTTTTGCTTCTCGTTTTGTTGATTGTATCCCATTAATTTGGATGAATACATTCCTGTTAACTCCCGCCAAGGCTAGGTTCTTGGCCTGAACATAAGATATTAAGATCAGAGCCTTTATAAAGATCTCTAAATCCCGCAGGGCATGAAACCAAGACTATAAAGATCTGTCTAAAAGGATTGCTAATCTTAAAGATAGGCTTGAGGAGATGGAGGAAATTGGTGCCTCTATGCAGGAGGAGATGGACGATTGAAGTCAAAGCTTCTGAATGCATTCGAAATCAACCAGGTGGGGGAGTTATTGTAAAGAGATAATGATGCTTTGAGAAGAGAAATTTAGCGTCTTAAGAAAAACACTCCATCTGGTCCCCCTCTTGTGCTGCGAGGATCCTCTTCATCATCGGCTATAGTTGCTCAAATTGATAATCAAGCTTCTAGGAGGAAGATTACGGAGCTAAAAGGAGAAATTCAACGATCTTATGTGTCCTCGATAAGTCTGGGTTGATGGTTATGATCAAGGTTGGACAGATGCCCCAACAAGATTGAAAGAAGTTGTAGACCTTGCTTTTGCTAGGGAATGTCTTAGCAATCTCAAGGAATTAAAAATTCCGAAGGAATCCTCCTTATGGTATAAGTATCAAATCATTCACCCATCGTGTAGGAAGAATCCCTTTTCGAGGGATGGCCATTGGATAACAATAAATATTATTCCTGCGTAACTTCTAGAGCCACACTTAGAGGTCACTGAAGAAGACTTAGTTCCTCATCCTGATGATGGTCGAAGAGCTCGAGTAGCGGACTACCTTTCTCATCATCTTGGGCCATCATAGGCCTTTAAGTATTTATTGGTTTGTTGATGTAAATGTAATCATATGATTTAAAAAAAAGGTGAAACTGGTTATTTACATGTGTTGACTAAACATATCAGTACAAGAAAAATGAATATTAGGGATGGGAGTATTTGGGATGGCTGTGTCATTTTGTCCCTTATGCTATACTAAAAAGGACGATTTTAATAACCGTCCTTTTTTATAGTAGCAAAAGGGATGGTTTTTTAAAACCGTCCTTTTTTATAATAGCAAAAAGGACTGTAATTAAAATCGTACCTTAAAGTATATAAGAATTTTTAGCACTCATTTTTTTCCGAGCTAATTTAAGGGATGGAATTTTAAACCGTTCCATTTGGAGTGCCAAATAGGACAAATTTTAAAAATCCATCCCTTTTACTATACCAAAAGGGACAGTTTTAAATCCATCCCATTTAGTATAAATTGAATTTTTATTTTTTTCCAAAGGAGTATTTGGGACGGATTTTTTAATCGTCCCTTATAATATACCAAAAAAGACAGTTTTAAAATCTGTGCCTGTTAACATAGCAAAAGGGACGGTTATTTCTGACCCTTTTAATAGTTTTCCTAATTTTTCCCACACTTATTTTCATTTGTTCCAAATCGATGCCCTAAACTCTACGAAAGTAAACTCCCGCTCTATCTCTCTTTGTGGCCACTCTCACGCTCTCTCTCGCTTCTCTTCGCCTCTCCACCCCCTGTGCCTCCTCCTCTCCCCTGTATAGCCCAACCCCCGCTCCACCCCCTCCGCCTCCTCCTCTCCCTCTCCAAGATCAATTTCTGGTTTCGTCCCTGCCTCCCTCACGCACAACACAGGTATTATCTCTCCCTTGCTACACACACACACACACACACACACACACATATGTATACACCATCTGTAGTGATTTGTTTAAACATTTCTAAAGGATATGCTTAGATTGTTATCATATTTGTTTTGGCATTTTTTACAGTTTTGTTTAGTTACTTACATTCTTTTAACAGACTAGTTAGTTAGGGCATTTATGCATTTAATATCAGTACGTGAAAAGTAGATTTTTAATTATTTATAACAAACTAGATTTAAAAAATAAAAAATAAAAATCAGATTGGATTACCGGAATGGACTACCGGATTGTTAACAAATTCGGATTCGGCTGCCAATGTATTGATCCGTCTGATTATCGGATCCTATCCGAATTCGAAAATGCCAAACGAATTCTAGCTACAAAATTTAACATTTTTTAAGGGTTTTTATAATTTTAAACTCGTTTCTCAAACTACATTTCTATTAAACATTTCTAAAGAACATATTGATTTTTAAAAATACTACAACTATAGTTTTCTTAATTAAACTTGTTATATCTGTGTGGATGTTTTAATTGTTGACCTCATTGTTGTGGTTCTCATAAAATCTGAACTTTTCTAAATCCCATGAGCCAATGAGAACGAAGGATTTCATTTTTTTCAGTTTATTGTTGCCTTGTACTCCATCCATGTTTAATTAGGAATTCGTGCTTAACTCTGAAAAGTTTAAACAAAAAGGGCCTTTAAGAGAAAGAGACCTAAAATCAAAACAGATAACTAATTTACAACTTCGTTTGTTGATTTTAATCCTATTATATACTTTATGTGAAGCCTTTAACTTATTTACTTGATATTTTATCGCAACTACTGAAATATGGCATGACTATTGTACGTGAATAAATTATATTCTGATCTGGAGTACATTCTTAAACTTTAAAGCATTAAAAAAGATATGGAAATTTATGGAGAAGCAACATATATGATCTCATATTTTTCAAATACAAAGCATAGTTTTCTCAATGTAGATCTTTGTGTTTTCAACAAAATTGAACATATAGTACGAAAGAAAGCTGTCTTAATTCGTCATAGAGAGTATTGAAAATCTCCTAGGCATGAGAAATGAAAGGGAGGTTTATCGATTTAGAGAGAGAAATGTTTTGAGTCTCTGCGTATGAACACTATTTTTTCCAACATTTGCGGTACAATATCTTATCGTATCTGTAAGGACATTTTTTCTCATGTCCAACATGTTACATTTGTGTATGTCGTACGCCGCTACATTGGGCACGTCACCTCACGATCTCACATGATGGCCTCTATCCGAATTCCGGGAATCAAGCATTCAACATCTCCATTAATATGTCCCACATCTGCCTCAACGACTTCACGGTCCAAGATTTTAGGGAATTAATGCAAGTGGTACGCAAGGGAAGTCAAAACAGTGAAAAAAGGCACTATAGGAGAGTTCAAGGGCATTTTCGTAATTTTACATCCATAGTTCGGAGGTTTGGTCAACTAGAAAGTTGAAGAGCTCGCCTCAACGAAGATACTGGATAAAACGGAACCTCAATCCGAGCTATGATGAAGGAGTTATGGCCTTTTGAAGATAGAGAAAATTCCTTAAAGAATGCTGTTTTTTTTGTACGCTGGATAGAATTTTAGAGTTTTAAAAACATGGGACTCTTCATATTTTTTCCTATAAATACCAACTTCGGGGGAGTTGTTTTGCAATACTTTAGAAGACGAATTTGAGAGTCCAAATACACCTAGTCTTCATATTCTTGAGTCCCAAGACTCATGTTTTAATTCACACATCATTGCCAAACCTTTGTGAATCCTTTTGCAACCTAAGAACACAACTTTGGTTTGTTCAACCCTTGTGGAGGAGACCGTTCTTCTTCTTCATTGCAGCCCTACTCGAAAGGGATAATTCCAGCCGCGACTACAGAATCCGATACCCGAGGGTAATTCTTAGTCAACTTGTATTTTCATTGTAATCCGATTGTAAGCCGTTTTCTTACAAATTATAGTGAAAATAAATGGTTTTGCCCCTGAGGGGGATTTTTCCTTAATTGCATGTGTTTGAATGTTCTTGCGTAGATTATCTATTTATTCAATCACATACTGCTGCATGTTTAGGGTTTGTTTGTGTTAAAAGGGTTTTATATATAACTTGTTTATTTTTATCCTCCATGCTATATTTCATTTGATAAATCATCTAGATGCATGTCTTAGGGTTTAACTAAAATTTGGGATTAATTAAAATTTGTTTTTATTTGAGAAGTCGCAATATTTCCGCTGTAGCTTCTCTCTCAGTATCTTGCATAGGAAAATATAAATTTGCCTCAAACGAATGGAAATGAAAAATGTGTTAAAAAATATTTTTTTTGCAAGGTTAGGCCCCCAAAAGTTTTTAAAACGACTCAGGGCTGAGGGCGGGGAGGGTTAAATGGGGTAAAGTTTGGGTAGGGCACATAGGAATATGCATAGGAAGTAACTCATAAATGTGCATTACTATTAAAATACTAAAATTGTACATATCATAAAAATATGTCAGAATATTTGTGAATTTAAATACTATTTGATTATTTTGGATAAGATAATGGTTCAATTTGAAAAAAAAAAGTCTTTAAAATACAATATTGTTCACTAAAGCATTGTTGTTTTTATAAAAAAAAAGTGCGCCTTAAGGCTTTTACCAAGAATGAGGCGTAAAAAGTTAAAGGCGGGGCGTTTCTCCCAGCCCTCAAGCCTAGGCCGTCTCTCTCCATATATATACATACACACACAAATGATATTCAAATGCAATTATGTATATATTTATATATCATTTTTTCAATATGTAATAGGGGTTCAATATGATCACTATGGATAAGAGTTGGATAGGAGGAGATAGGACCACAAAGGCGTACGCCGATGGAGTTCATATATTTATTGATTTTTCATATAGAAATAAGGATATTCTTACTTCTAGCATCAAATTCCCATTTAGTACTTATGTTAATAGTGTCTACTATAACTCACAAACTATGAGGAATCACATAGAGATGTATGGTTTTGAAAAGAGTTAAAAGAATTGGATTTATCATGGGGAATCATTTAGTGATTTTAATATCAATGTAAATAGTTGGAGCAATGGTATGGTTTTTGATGATGTATTAGACGATTTAAACTAGAGGACAAGCATGATTGCAATGGTTTAAGAAGTAAGGGGGATTCCATGTAGAGAGGAAAATATGGGCAATGATTAAGAACCTAACAACTAAGATTATGACGTGCCCGACGCAAACCTCCCATAATATTTTAGACTTTTAAATGAGGAACAAAGTGAGTTGTATGAGAATTGTCTTGTGGACATTACTGAGTTGTCATTTGTTGTTGAATTATTGCACCTGAAACAACTAAATGGATGGACAAATCGTTCTTTTACGATGTTAATGTTATTGTTGTCGAAGGTGTTTTTGAATTTCGAGATTCCGAAAACCTTCTATCAAGCCAATAAATTGGAAAAATAGTTAAGATTTAAGTATGAAACTTGGGATGCATGTCCTAATAGTTGTATATTGTTTCGAAATGAGAGCGAGAATCTTGAGAAATGCAAAATTTGTGGGTAGTCTAGGTTCAAAGATGAATTTGATAGTGGTGAGGGTACAAAAGTAGCAGCGAAAAACGTAAGGTATTTTCCCTTGAAACCGAAATTACAGCGATTGTATTGGTCATCGCATACTGCTCCAGTAATGAAATGACATGATTATGAATGGATTGATGATGGCGTGTTGAGGCATCCTCCTAACTACCTTGCACAGAAGACATTTGATGATGGAAATCCATCTTTTGTGAGTGATTGTCTCAATGTTATACTTGCGCTAGCAACTAATGGATTCAATCCGTTTGGTAATATGAGCATTGCTCATAGTAGTTGGCTTATTATGCTAATGATATTAAACTTGCTCCCATGGATGTGTATGAAACAAACCCACTTAATTTGGTCTGTTCATATTGACGGACCAAAAGGTCCGCTCGGTGATAAAATTTATTTATATTTAAATCCACCAATTTATGAGTTGAAAGAGTTATGGGCTAATGGGGTACGTATTTATGATGAATCAGCAAAATAATTTTTTCAGTTACATGCAGCGTTGTTATGGACAATTAGCGATTTTCCTGGTTATGCCATGTTATCAGGATGGAGCACAACAGGTGAATCTGCTTGTCCTTGTTGCAATAAGGACAATCAAGCTAAACGTTTGAAGAACGACCGTAAGTACTTTTATTGGGGTCATCGTCGATTCTAACCAACGCGACATAAATTTTGAAAAGAAAAAGTTACATTTAATGGCGAGGTTGATATGAGGCCACCACCATTGAAACTAACTGGATCACAAGTTATGCAATAATGAAATAAGCTTGATGTTGTAACTGAATATATAAGAAAGAAGACGTGCTAAAAAGAATGATAAGAGACGAAAAGGAAATAGAGCTTCTAAAAAATACTAAAGGTAATATTCCAAAAAAAAGACCTAATTGGAAGAAGAAAAGTGTCTTTTTTGAATTGCAATATTGGGAGCATAATTTGATTCGCCATAATCTTGATGTCACGCATATTCAGAAAAAAATTTGTGACAATATTCTTTTTACATTGTTCGGCATCAAAGGGAAAACCAAGGATAATTTAAATGGTCGTAAATAGCTCAAAGAAATGAGTATTAGGCGCGTGTTACATCCTCAACCGTGAGGAGCAAATCAATAATATGTCATCCCAGTAGAGTTTACGATGAGCTACAAAGAGAAGGATATATTCTTGAAAGTGTTGTTGAATCTCAAAGTTACAGATGGTTATTCATTGAATATTTCATGATGTGTTCACCTTCATGAGAGAAGGATTTGGGAACTTAAGAGTCATGACAGTCACATTCTAATGCAACGAGTACTCCCGATAGCTGTACGTAGGGTATTGTCAAAGCATGTTATCAAAGATTTAATTAAATTAAGTAATTGCTTTGAGATACTATGCTCAAGTGTAAATACTTTAGATGACTTGGAGAAATTTGAAGCCCGTATGACTCTTTATGTTATCTCGAGAAGATATTCCCTATAGGATTTTCTGATGTGATGGAACATTTGACCATACATTTGACTGATGAACTATTAATTATCGGGTCAGTGCTTTATCGTTGGATGTATCAAATGGAAAGGTATCTACACACATTGAAACTCTATGTGAAAAATCTTGCTCGTCCTGAGACCTCAATTGCTAAGTTTGTCATTCTACAAGAGTGCATGACCTTTTGCTTAAGGTATTTGGGTGATAACGTGGAAACCAATTCTAGTCGACCTATTAGAACAGATGACAAAGGTAATGACTCTGGTCGCGCTGTTGGGAAAAAAGTTCAAATTCATCTTGATGAAGAAACATTGGTTCAAGCCCATCATTATGTGCTTTTCAACACTAATTCAGTGGCGTCGTTCATCCAGTAAATTAATTTTTTACCTTAACAACGTGCATAAATTTGTTACTTGTAGGTTTTGCTACATTCATTACGAAATTGACATGTGTGCATTTTTATAGAAAATATTTTGTGTAACTTCCAAAAGAGTATCCTTAACTTTCACAGCACCATATTCAATGCCTTCATAATGAAAAATTCAGCACATGGTTTAAGAATCATGTAAACCAGTTTATTCCTTGTTAATCTTAATAGTGCTATAGTATATTTGCTATATAACATTTTGATTATCTTTTATGTTCGGAAAATATCAAGTGCGCAGTTTGACAAATAACGCCCAACTGCCTAGTGAAATTAGGAGTTTGTCTTTAGACCCTCTAAAGGATGCTTTTAGATTCCATTCTTATATTGTTTGTGGTTTTTTATCTCGGACAAAGGCGGTTGATCAACGTAGAAAAACTCAAAATAATGAGGTGGTTCTAAAAGCTGCACAAATGAGTTATTCAATACGTAGAGACAAAAATCCTCTTTTAGGGGATGTTACTTTCTATGGACAACTTACAGACATCATTAAGATTCGTTACATCAATGACATGAAATTTGTCTTATTCAAATGCGATTGGATCGATAAACATATGGGTAAAAAATTAGATGAATTAAACTTTACGCTAGTTAACTTCAACTATTTGCTATTCAAAGATAACCGATTTGGTGATGAACCTTTTATCCTAGCATCTCAAGCACAACAAGTTTAGTATGTGGAAGACCCGTTAGAATCAGACTATCATGTTGTTGTTTCGATGACACCAAGAGACAAATTTGATGGATATTGAACCAATGAAGACTTAGATGTCCATGAAGTTGAGCCATTTATCATGCAACAACTAGATCAAGATCAAAATTTATCTTGGACAAGGCAAGGGATAGATGACTCCATAATTAACATAACCGTTCTTGGTGATGACGATGGTAAGGAGGAAGAAAGGGATGAAGTTATTGAGGAATGACAGGATGGTAGTTGAAATGGTTTAACTTTTGTACCTATGTATTATGTTAGTGAGAACGTATCGGAATTACAAACTGATGATTGAAATGGATGTTTTATTAAATCTTTGTTTTCGTATTCATGTGTCACCTTTTATTTTTTAACATTAATGGCTATCTTATAAATGTTGTGTTTAAATGCTTTTTGATATTGTGACAGGAAACAATGCGGTCTTCTTTAAATTTGAGGATAATATTAAGAATGCATTAGAAGAATTTGAAAACTCATCTTTTAAAGAGGGCACTCCAATAACTTTGTATGGATTCCGTAAAATTGAATTATGTCGTTACTTGCAAAAATGTGGGAAACAGATATCAGAACAATATTTGTTTAAAAAAATAGTCCACACGCTACGACCATGTTGGGATCAAGCAAAAGAAAAGATATTTCAAAAACATAATCCAACATGTGGAGACAAATTAGTAGAGCTACTAGAGGATGAAGATCAAAAGTTGCATCCTTTATCGATAGAATTTGAGCAACATAAAATGAGCCCAAATTTAAATGTGCGAGATCATATGGATAACAAAGAAAGAGTATACAACATTTTAAAGACGACTGGGTTTTGTCCTAACATAATTGTTCTCGTGCATGCGATTATGAGTACGCCTCCACCCATATGGGTAATTCCATCTATTATTAAAAGGATAAAATGTGGTTGGCTCAATATGAGGGATTTAGCAGATTTTCTGGAAGAAATTGAAAGGTACTGAAAATGCATACAATCAAAGGAAATACGATGTAACTTTTCATTTTGTGTTTCATGTATAATGTTTATTTATATTTATTTTGACATATATGTTTTTATACTGATATATCATGCCCACTAAACGCCCTTCTCATCCCCTGAAAGTAGGAGAGTCACAGGATTCTCAAGCAGAAATGACCTGCCCATGTGCTCGAACCTCAATAGGATCACATCAGTATCAACCAGAGTCATCTCAGTAAATGATATGCTAACCCTCAGATAATATAAGTGCATATGTCTACCTATCTAGTAGAGAATTGTAAAAATCTGCTAAATATATTTTACTTTTACAATTATTCAAGTCATATTTTCTTTTGAATTTTGATTAGGTAATGCTGAGGGTACACCATTACCAACTGAAAATGGTCCTGCTACTATTGTGAAACGTAGAGGATTTTCCAAACCATGGAAAGAATGGGATAGTGTTGAAAAATTGATAATTGGGTAGAACAACGATTGTCAACCAATTTAACCCAATGGGAAGAAGCTTGCCAGTGAGTTGGGATATTTCGCTCGACAAGGATCGTTATTTCCTTTGGATGTGGACGATTGGAGAAGAGTATCAGAGGAAAGTCTCTATGTAGTTAGGGATAGTGTGAAGGTACTTGTCTATTATTGCCAATATAAATTTGAATACTTTAAAATGCTCAGTTAAAACTTTTGAGTTAACAAAATTCTCATGCATAACAAAATGCATAGTACTTGATTAAAAGCTCTAATTACACAACATTGAATTGCTTAAATCTGCTCAATATTTGGCAAAGTTTTTTATGTGCAAAAAAAACCATCGAACCATACAAATGTGGGAAAAATTGTCTGTAAAACCGATTGGCCATGGCAAAATAGTCTAACCAAACGGACTCTAATTTAATACATAAATCAAATGATCTATTTATAATTTATTTATATTCTTTTGTTATTAGCGTAATTCAAATTCCCCCGAAGGATTTAAGACAATTTGTTTTCAAATGCTGGACGCTTAGAGGCGCTATGAAAAAGGACTATTATGAGGCTTATGACAAGGACAAAGATCAACATGAAAATGTACCTCTCCAAATTGATCCCGATATATGGCCTAAATGAGTGACTTATATTGGGGTGAAAAAGAAACGGTGGTATGACATATGTAGAATCACTTTCTATTTATTTTTGTTGATTGTTTATATGTATCAAAATTGTAATATGATTTAACTTTTTATATAGCAAGTGGCGGCCCAAAACACTAAAAATAGGGCAAACCTTTGTGACCACCCTAGGATTGGGAGTACGTCAATTACTCAAGTTGTAGAAAAGGTTAATATCATATTTTATATTCCTTACCTATTCTTTTATGCTTTTAGTTTGAGTACGATTATGTTGAATTTCATCATCACTATTATGAGCGTAATATGTTTTTTTTCTTATCTTACTTAAAAAACTAATAGATGAAAAAAGCCAATTTGCCTATCGACAAGCTTAGTGTGTATAGAGGGACTCGAAGGTTAAAGGGTAAGACATATAGTATGGAGGATGGAGCGTCTGGTATAGAGGTATTATATTTTAATGTCCATTATTATTACCTAATGTAAAAATTATTGTAATAAACGTTTTATGGTATTGCGCACTATTCAAAACTCTTTTCTTAATTTGTAAGAAAGTAAACAAAGACATTTGAATGTGATAGAAGAAGAACAACACAATGACTTGAAAGTGAGAGATAAAATCTTTGAGGATGTCATTGGTCGTGACAGACATGGACATGCATTATGTAGGGGAGTTGGTATTCGACCACCATTTCTAAGGTCCATGCCTTCTCACTTTTATGAGAGCGAGATCGAAAGGTTTCAAAAGAGGATTGAGGAGGGAGAGACTCGTCATTGTGAAGAGATGGATACAAGGATTGAGGAGGGAGAGATTCGTCATCGTCAAGAGATCGAAGAGTTGAAAGAAATAATGTCACATACCACCAACAAATTTTATCATATGATAGAAAATGATGGATCCCAATACCACCTGATGATTCCTCGAGTACTTCCAATGTGCAACTGTAGGGAACATGTATCCCCATTTCTGATCGTTATCCAATTATAAGGAAGAAATTATTTTGGATAGGAATACTAAATTGTACAAATATATCTCAAAAATCGCAAAACCAACCAAGACCTGTTTATGTATTAAATAAAACAAAATCATAACAGAAAGAAGAGTTAATATTTTTACAAAAAAACATGTTTCCATAATTAAACTGATGGCATTGCCACACTCTATTCCAGTGGTTTAAAGTTAACATTTTTGTAAAAATTTAGGCTTAGACTTAAAATAGGTGAAAATATAAAATATCCATAAAACATTATCGTGAGAGGCATGAGCACCTCGTATGGGACCATATAACTCGTACGAATCAACCGCGTAGTCACCGGCCTCCCAGTTTGAGTATACGACGAGAATTTGCAAAATTTAGACTTTTTTGGCTTAAAAACATGGTGTCAAATGGTGAAAAAGTAAAACAATCACAAAACAATCTCGTTAGATGTACGAGAACCTCCCACGGGACCAATGAAACTCGTACGAACCAACTGTGTAGTCACCAGCCTCCCGGTTTGAGTATACCACAAGAATTTGCAAAAAATTAGACTTGGGCTTCAAAACATGACATCAACGGGTGAAAACATAAAATAATCACAAAACGATCCCATAAGAGGCTCGAGAACCTCGCACGGGACCAATGTAACTCGTACGAACCGATTGTGTATTCACCAGCCTCCCGGTTTGAGTATACGACGAGAATTTGCAAAATTTAGACTTTTTTGGCTTAAAAACATGACATCAAATGGTGAAAACGTAAAAAATCCACAAAACGGTCATGTTAGAGGCACGAGCACCTCATACGGGACCAATGTAACTCGTATGAACCAACCGCATAGTCACCGACCTCTTGGTTCGAGTATACGACGAGAATTTGCAAACAATTAGACTTTGGCTTAATAGCATGGACTCAACCTATGAAAATGTAAAACAACCACAAAATGGTTCTCTGAGAGGCACGAGCACCTCGCACGGGACAAATGTAACTCATACGAACCGACCGCATAGTCATCACCCTCCTAGTTTGAGTATACGACGACAATTTGCAACATTTACACTTTTAGGCTTAATAACATGGTGTCAAATGGTGAAACCGTAAAATAGCCACAAAATGGTCCCGTTAGAGGCACGAGTACCTCGCACGAGACCAATGTAACTTGTACAAACCAACCTCATAGTCCCTGACCTCCCGATTTGAGTATATGACAACATGACGTCAATGAATGAAAACGGAAAAGAGCCACAAAACGGTCCCATGAGAGGCACGAGCACCTCGCACGGGACCAATGTAACTCGTACGAACCCACCGCATAGTCCCCGGCCTCCCTATTTGAGTATATGATGAGAATTTGCAAAAATTTGATTTAGGGTGAAAAACACAGCGTCAAAGGATGAAAACCTAAAACAATCACAAAATGGTCTCGTTAGAGGCACGATCACCTCGCACGGGACCAGTGTAACTGGTACGAACCAACCCCGTAGTCACCGGCCTCTGAGTTTTAGTATACGACGAGAATTTGCAAAAATTTAGACTTGGCTTAAAAACATGACATAAAGGTGTGACATGTAAAACAGTCACAAAATGGTCCAATGAGAGGCTAGATCACCTTGCATGGGAGAAATGTAACTCGTATGAACCGACCTCGTAGTCCCTAGCCTCCCGGTTTGAGTATACAACAAAAATTTGCAACATTTAGACTTTTCAGCCTAAAAATATGGCTTCAAATGGTGAAAACGTATAACAATCACAAAATGGTCATGTAAGAGGCACGAGCACCTTGCACGGGATCAATGTAACTCGTAGGGATCGACTGCATAGTCCCCGGCCTCTCGGTTTGAGTATACGATGATAATTTATAAAATTTAGACTTTGGCTTGAAAACATGACGTCAAAGGGTAAAAATGTAAAACAATCACAAAACGGTCATGTTAGTGGAACAATCACCTCGTACGGGACCAATGTAACTCGTACGAACCGACCGCGTAGTCACCGACCTTCCAGTTCAAGTATACGATGAGAATTTGAAAAAAAAAATAGACTTGGGTGTAAAAATATGGCGTTAACGGGTGAAAACGTAAAAAAGCCACAAAACGGTCTCGTGAGAGGTAAGAGAACCTCGTACGGGACCAATGTAACTCGTACGGACCAATTGTGTAGTCCCTAACCTCCAGGTTTGAGTATACAATGAGAATTTACAAAATTTAGACTTTTAGGCCTAAAAAGATGGCGTCAACGGGTGAAAAGGTAAAACAATCATGAAATGGTCCCGTGAGAGGCACGAGCACCTCATATGGGAGAAATGTAACTCCTACGAACCGATCGCGTAGTACTGGGCCTCTCGGTTTGAGTATACGCTGAGAATTTATAATATTTAGACTTTTAGGCCTAATAACATGGCGTCAAATGGTGAAAAAATAAAACAATCACAAAATGGTCCTGTAAGAGGCATAAGCACCTCACACGGGACCAATGTAACTCGCAGGGATAAACCGCGTAGTCCCCAACCTCTCGATTTGAGTATACGATGAGAATTTGTAAAATTTAGACTTAGGCTTGAAAACATGACATCAAAGGGTGAAAACGTAAAATAACCACAAAATGGTCCCATTAGAGGCACAATCACTTCCCACGGGACCAATATAACTCGTACAAACCTACCGCCTAGTCACCGGCCTCCCAATTTCAGTATACGACGAGAATTTGCAAAAAATTAGACTTGGGCTTAAAAACATGGCGTCAAAGGGTGAAAACGTAAAACAACCACAAAACGGTCCAGTGAGAGGCAAGAGCACCTCCCACGAGACCAATGTAATTCGTACGAACCGACTGCGTAGTCCGCAGCCTCTCGGTTTGAGTATACAATGAGAATTTGTAAAATTTAGACTTTTAGGCCTAAAAACATGGTGCCAACGGATGAAAACGTAAAATAGTCACAAATGGTCCAGTGAGAGGCACGAGCACCTCGCACGGGACTAATGTAAGTCATACGAGCCGACCCTGTAGTCACTGGCCTCCCAGTTTGAGTATACGATGAGAATTAGCAAAAATTAATATCACGCTTAATAAAATGACGTCAAGGGGTGAAAATATAAAAAAAAGTCCCGTGAGAGGCACAAGCACCTTGCACGGGACCAATGTAACTTATATGAGCCGACCGCGTAGTCCCCGGGCACCAGATTTGAGTATACGATAAGAATTTGTAAAATTTATACTTGGTCTTAGAAACATGACATCAAGGGATGAAAACGTATAACAACAACAAAACGGACCCATAAGAGGCACGATCATCTCGCACGGGGCCAATGTGACTCGTTCGAACCGACCGCGTAGTCATGGGACTCCCGGTTTGTGTAAGCGATGAGAATTTGTAGACATTTAGACTTAGATTTAAACATTATTTGATTAGTGATATCTTTCTTGTTTTATTTCTTATATTTTTTTACAAGATAACATTTTAGGGTTATATTTTATTCACGTGGAACACATGAAGAAAGAAATGGTTTGCACTAGGTAGATTGTTTATTTATTATTGTTGTTGATATGAGAGATTGTTGTTTTAATTTTTTTCTAGCCGTGCGGGCTTTTGTGTTGATTAAACATGTTGGTTTTCATGTATAAGAAAAGGAGATTCTGTCGAATTTTTTAAAAAATTGTAAAGAATTGTTGATATGGGAGATTTTTCAATTTTTTCATGGTCGTGCGGCTTTTGTGTTCATTAAACAGGTTGGGTTTCATGTATAAACAAATGACACTCTGTCGAATTTTTTTAAAAATTATAAAAAGTTTTTGATACGATTAACTAATATATTTGGATATTTTATTTTACTATAATATTATTTTGATAAAATGATTATTTATTGATGGCAGGTTGTGCACAAGAAGTTGAATAGACATGTTTTTTAGTGTGTCTACTATATGTGACACTAAGAGAAATTTTTGAAGCGTGACAACCATATTTATCATCTTAATATAGGGATGATATTTTTTTTCACAATTGTATATCTTATTAATTAGTATGATTTTGTACTCATTTAAATATTTCGGCTTGAATGTAGTTTAATGGAAAAAATTGTTATTGGATACGTGCTTCAATGAATGTGGCTGATATATTACGTTTATGATCAGATGATTTGATTTATAATGCAAATTAGACGTCATTTATTATTGCAACATAAAGCATATAATAATATAATTATTTATGATAATTTTTTTATTTATCAATTGGAATGGTTATAAACCGCCCCTAATACCTATTTGTTTTAATTGAGAATACCTTTTGGGACGAGTTTTAACATCCTAATTGGGTTGCCAGAATTTGAGTAGCATTAGGGACGGATAAACCATCCCTAATACTATTAGCGGGACCGAGAATTTTTTCGTGGGAACAACATTTGGGACGAAAAAATCGTTCCCTAATGGAAAATGCAGAACATCGATGAATTAACATTTAAGATGGTAAAATTCATCCCTAAAATATTTACGACGCTTAGTATGAGGGGAGATTTTTTGTCGTTGCAAAAATCCGTCTCTAATACTCTTTTGGGACAGTTTTTGTACTTTTAGGGACGGATTTTTACCATCCCTAATACTCATGTTTCTTGTAGTGTGTGTTAACCTTATTTGTTGATTGCTCGACATCATTGTTTAACCAAAAAAGTACTTGATATGACTGAATATAGTATGAATGATCAGTATAAAGTTTTAATCATTTTGGGTTTTTTAACCGATTAAATGATTTTGATTTTTTTGTTATATCGTGTTTGAACATTCTCCCCGTCCCACATGCCTTAGCCATATCATTATGTCCACTTTACCTTTTAGGTCATGTCGTCACACTTCCTTAGGCCTCCGTAGGACGGTCGCGAGAATGTACCTGGTTAATGGGACATCCACCCAAGCATGGTTTTTCTTCCAACCTTAGTTGGCGACCAATCTGAGTTGGCTTTATTGCCTAAGGATCCCATGTAGGTCTTTTATTGTTGTCGAAGCAACTCAGGAGGCCAATTATATTTTCAAGAAAGGCTTGAGGAAGGTTAATTATAAACCTTGGTTTATATATTTTAGGTCTTCCTTGATTGGAACAGGTCTATCACACTATTGTAATCATAAGAGCTTTGTTCATCCTTGGCATGTGAGATACCTTGACTGGAGCAAGTTGGTCAACTTGTTGTAATCAAGGAGTTCTGCTATGATTTGAGGGAAGTATATTGCTTGGAAAAGGTGCGTATTAAGGTGCGATGAAGAGACATTATATGACTAAGATATTTAAAATGTGTGGGCTAATCGTCCTTTATTGATTAAAATGATAAATAAAAGGCAACATCAATTTGTAAGCAAAAATTTGCCTAAACTATTGGTGCTAAAAATAAAAGATATATAAGTCTAAAAGTTGAACTTCTTAAGGTTGTCATCATTCTAGGACCTTGGTATCTACCTGCCCTCCAGCGTTTCCAAGTGATATGTTCCCTGAATGTCATCCCTTATAACTTTGAAAGGTTCCTCCCAATTTGGTCCTAGTTTTTCATTCGATGGTCTTACAGCACGGTCGAGGACATTCCTCGAGACGTATTCCCCTATTAGAAACCTCATCGGATTGACTTTGGTTGTATTGTTTATCCAGTTATTGTTGGTAGGAAGCCAATTTAACTAGTGTCAGTTCTTGTCGTTCATCAACTAAGTGAAGTTCAGTGATTAATGCTTCATCATTCAGGCCTTGGTGGACCAAGATAATTTTCATAGTAGGGAGACCTACTTCTAATAGGATGACTGCCTCCATTCCATAGGCGAGCGCAAAGGGGGTCTCCCCCATTGCTCTCCTGGGCGTTGTATGATAAGCCCATAAAACGTGGGGTAGTTCATCTACCCAGGTGACTTTGTCTCTTTCCAGCTACTTTTTCAGTCTGTTAATCATTGTCTTGTTGTAAGATTCAACTTGCCCATTACTTTTCGGATGTGCCACAGAACTAAAGTGATGCTTGATGCCATGGTCATCGCAAAAGCCTTGAAAGAATCCACTTTCAAACTGCGTACCATTGTCAGTAGTGATAATTATTGGTATCCCAAAGTGGGTGATGGTGTTCATCCATATGAAGCTCATCATATCAGAGTCCCAGATGTTATCGAACGATTCTGCCTCTACCCATTCGGTGAAGTAGTCAGTGCCGACCAATAGATACTTACGATTCCCAGATGCAGTTGGCAGGGTCCCTACAATATCGAAGATCCACATGGCAAAAGGCCATGGTTTTGTCAATGACCTAAGGTCACTTACCGGATGGTTGACCATAAAGGAGTTATTTTGGTATTTTTCATACTTGTGAACACAAATTCTAGCATCCTTCTGCATGTATGGCCACCACTACCCTTACTTAATTGCTCGAAAATCCAATAATCTTCCTCCTGTATAACTCCCACAAATGCATTCATGAAGTTCGTTAAAAACCTTCTCGACATCTTCCAGGTGAGCGCACTAGAGGTAGGGTCCAGTAAAATACTTTTTGTAGAGTTTTCCTTTGGAAGATAAGTGAAAGCGAGCATCCTTGACTCTTATTTGATGTGTTGACCTCTTGTCGTCTGGCAGTGTGTCGCTCCGTAGATAGGTTATGATGGGATCCATCCAACTGGGTGACCATTCAATGTGGAGGAATTACTCGGTTATGACTGACTGGTTGATGCTCGAATGTGGGAGGAATTCAATCTGAATGGTTATCTTTAAATTGGAGTCAATAGCAGAGCTCAGAGCTGCTAGGCATCGGCGTGGCTGTTCTTCCCCCTGGGGAACTGCTCAATGTCAACTTTATCAAACTTTTCCATAAGTCCCCTTACAACAGCGAGGTAAGCTTATATCCTCTCATCATTGGTGTTAAAATCTCCACTTATCTGCTTGGACACTAGCTTTGAGTCGCCAAATACCCGAACGCATTTTGTCCCCAGCAGTTGTGCTATGCGTAGGACGACGATCAGTGCTTTGTATTCCGCTTCATTATTGGAGGCTTCAAATCCTAGCCTGATCCCCTATTCGAGAACAATATTCTATGGGGTAACCAATACAATGCCTATTCCTTCCCCTAGAGTTAGAGGTTTAGTTAACGTAAAGGGTCCAGTTGAAGGATTTTTCTTACTATTCTGTTGGTTGCTCAATTTTTAACTGGGCAGTAGGCTGGTTCCCCGTGAAATTAGCAACAAATCTGCTAGAATTTTCCTCTTAATTATTGTTCTTAGTTAAAAGTGGATATTGAATCTTCCAAGCTCTACCGATCATTTTCACAATCGGTTGGAGAGATCAACTTTCCTTATAACAACTTTGAGGGGATGTGAGGTGATCACTATGATGGAATGAGCCTCAAAGTAATGCTTCAGCTTCCTCGAGGCTACCAATAAGGCATAAACGAGATTCTCTAGGGGAAAATAACGTTGCTCGGCATCCATAAGCATTTTACTTGTGTAGTAGACTGGGTGTTGGCCTCCTCCCTTCTCACATAACAAGGCGGAGCTCATATCATGGTTTACACGGTAAGGTAAAGATATAAGGGATCGCCTTTGCTTAGAATCACCAGTAAGGGTGGCTTGCTAAGGTAAGAATTAAGTTTTTCCAGGGATTTGCAACATTTGTTATCCCATACTAGGCCCTTATCTTTCTTCAACAATTAAAAGAATGATCGATAATGCTTTGAAGACTTGGAGATGAAGTGATTAAGTGCGGTGAGCATACCGATGAGATTCTGGACATCCTTATCATCTAAGGGGGCTGAACTTTTATGATAATGTCGATCTAATTAGGGTTTGCTTCAATCCCTCTTTTGCTGACCAAATACCCAAGGAACTTTCCTGACTAGACACTGAATGAGCACTTTCTTTCATTAAGTTTCATCTGGTACTTCCTGAGGATCTCAAAGGTTCCTACTAGGTGTGAGAGGTTGTCTTCCTTGTGTTTTCTCTTGGCGATCATGTCGTCGATGTACACTTCCATTGTTTCTCCCATAAGTTTCTTGAACATCCTGGTAACGAACTATTGACAAGTTGCTCCTGTATTCTTGAGGCTGAATGGCATGACTTTGTAACAATATAACCCAATTGGGGTTATAAAGGATGTTTTGTCATGCTTAGGCTTACAAAGTGGGATCTGGTGGTATCCGAAGTAAGCATTTAGAAAGCTCATCCTTTCATGTATTGATGTGACATCGACTAGTTGATCTATCTTTGGGAGGGGGAAAATGACTTTCGGTCAAGCCTTGTTGAGGTCGATAAAATCAATACATACCCTCCATCTTTCATTGCTCTTGGATACTGTGACTAGGCTGGATAGATATTTGGGGAACTGAACTTCTCAAATAGAACATGCATCCAATAATTTTTTAACCTCATTCTCTACTTCTTTTTTTTTTTTTGGGGGGGGGGGGGGGGGGGGGCTATTCGGCGAGCCTTCTGAGTGACTAGTTTAAAAGCTGGGTCGACGTGAAGTCGATGGCATGCAACAGTGTGATTTATCTTAGGCTGCTCATACAATTCCTAGGCAAAGATATAAATATTTCTTCGAAGGAACGTGGTTAGGTCATTATTTTCTTGGTCGGTAAGAGAGGCACCGATTAGAAATCTCCTTTTAAGTGAGTTATTTTCAGCTGCAACCTCTTCCGGGTATTCAACGACCCTATTCGCGGGGTGGACCCTAGTTTCCTCCACCCCTGGTTGGTTGTACTGTAATTGCTATCTCGAAGGCAATACCCCCTGGGCTGCCTCCTAGACCTTCTTTTTGTCTTTCTTCTTCTCTTGCTTGGGGCGGATGGCTGCAATGAAGCATTTTCTAGCAATAGTCTTATCGCTACGAATCTCGACCACACCCGATCTATAATGCACTTGATTTTATGATGATATGAGGATGGTATGGCCTTTATGGAATGGAACTAGCCCTTGCCTAGGGTGTTGTGATAGTGGGACTCTATATCTACCACAAGAAACTCGATCATCTTTAAAATATTTCCCACCATGACTAGAAGGACTATGTTTTCCAGAAACATGGTTATCTCTCCTGTAAAGCCGACCAATGGTACGATGGACTCCTTGAGGTCGATAATATTCAACTTTAATTTATGGAACAGCTCTAGGTACATCACTTCGGAAGAGCTACCTTGATGGACGAGCAACCTGTCGTTGTCCCAGTTAGCTATCCCGAGTGTGATAACCAATGCATCATGATGTGGGGTCCTCACCCTAACTAAATCATCTTCTATAAACAAAATATGTTTGATGTAGTCAACGTCTTTTAGTCATCGGTGCTTCTCGACCTAAGTCTTAGCGAGATCTATCTAAAAAGCTTGCATAATAGCAGTAAGTTTTTTAACTTCCATATGAATGGTATTTCCTTATACTTGATTGAGGTCTGATGCCCCATGAATTACTACAAACTAGTTTCCCATATCTTCCTCGAGGACGTTATCCGAATTCTAGTCTCCATTCATCGTAACCTTGTCTATTTTCTTATCTATGAACTCGTTAAGATGGCCAGCCTAGGCTAATTCCTCGAGATAAGACTTGAGTTCTTTGTAGTTTTCAATCCTGTGATCGCCCTCTTTATGGAATTCATATCTCAGTGCATTATTTCATTTTTTTGGGTCTCCTCTCATCATCCTGGGCCATTTGAAAAATGGCTCTTCCTTGATTTTGCTGAGGATTTTTTATATCGGTTCTTTAAAGACTATGTTTACAACCTGGAACGCTTTCGAGGGGTCATTTTTATTGCCATTTTTGGATCCATTCCTACCCTCATTCTTGTTTCCTTTCTTTTGAGAATCATTTTTCTGTGTCCCTTATTTCGCCTTCATGTAACCATTATTCCCTAAATTAATATGGATTACATATTTTACTTTGGAGTATTTTTCAATACGATCCATTAGGTCATCGATGGAATTAGCCTCCTTCTTAGTTAGGGATTAGTGTAATAGAGAAGTTCTCGGCAAACCGATATTAATGGATGCTATGGAAACTTGGTCCGAGTAGTCCTTAACCTCATTGAAAACCTCCCACTACCTATTATCATACTCCCCAAGGTTCTCTTATGACTTTTTCCTCATAATGAGCAGTTCATCCACTCGCTTAGGGTGGGAGCTTCTAGTTATGAAGCGAGATGTGAATAATTCAACTAGAACCTTAAAGATCCTGATGGACCTATGTGGCAGCCTCTTGAACCATTTTTATACCATTGTGTAGACTGCAAGGTAAGATGTGACATATCAATGCATCGGCGTGTCTCCACAAGGTCATGACCTGCCTGTACTATTTGAACATGGTCGATGGGATCAGTTTTCCCATCATAAATCTTGAATCTAGGGATTGAGAATTACTTGAGGTTCTCCTCTTCTTCTATTTCCCTTGAAAAAGGGGACCTAATCTGAGTGTTAAGATCTCTTCTGGCTAGCTCTCATATGGATCGAGCTCCTCGGTGGGCTAGATGGTGATCTATCTCCCTCCAGATCAAGTTTCTGATTTCATGATTTTGTCGATCAGGACTCTTATGGTGTCGAGCTTGCTGCAGTTATTTTGATCCACCATCCTCTGACCTTTTCCTGTCAAATCTTTCTCGATCGCGCCTGGGGCTCCTTCGTCGAATGTGAGATTTACTCACTTGATGGCTAAGAGTCCGATCATGGCATCGCCTTGTATTCTGTGGAGATCTCTCTCCATTCTTTCTAGTCGCCTTTTTAGGCAAGTATTTCTTCTTCCTGGTGATGCGTGGCTTCTTCTTGATCTCGAAGTCTATCCTCGTAGGCATCGATCAACCTGTAAATCTACGGGGACCTACGTGATCCATGGCTTTTTTAGAAGTCTACCTTTCTTGGCGAAGCCTGGGATTTGGTTGATGAATTTCAGACCTTAGCCTAGGAGGGGCAGGTTCTTCCTGAACGTCACAAGCTTGAAGGAGGTTGCTGTTCTGGTGAGACATTGCAGGCTTTCCTCTAGTGAGTGTTCTCGTAGGAATAACAATTCATTCACACAGACGGCGCCAATTGAGTTATAAAAAATATCACAATAAAGAATTTAAGAAGAACAATCACAATCAAGCAAGAAAACATACAATCACACACACAACAAAACTATGTACGTGGTTTGACAACTTTCCTACATCCATGGGGAGGTCTACTGTTTTATTAAGTATCTCTCAATATGATTGGTTACGTGCCCCTATGTCCTGGGCTAGGGGTTACAATTTATAGATGTAGAATTTCAGTTATCAAAATAACTCCATGATGTCCACGATTAACCATGAATCCCTTGAACATCTCCACGAGATTATTGGGGATTCACTTAGTCTTAGAGCTATTTAGATAATACATACACGTATCTTAATTCCACTATTTGGGCCGATCAGCCTTTTAGATTTGTTGGGCTTGGTCAGCTACTCTCGTGGGCTTAGAATAAATGGGTTCCCACAATCACTATATGGGAATTACTCTTAATTTTCAAATAATATGAAATTCTCCCAATATCACAACAATTCATATTTTCTCAATCTACTAAATCAATAATTCGACTAAGTACATGGGATTCAAATTTCCATATTTCAACACAAATAAATCACACAATTTTACTATCAAATCATCTCTTCAAAAACCCAGTTAGTTATGAATCCCACCCAAAAATAATTTCCCAATCATGATATGAATTGAAATATACACATAATTATTTAGCAAGATAATCACTTGCCTTAAAATTCGTATTGTCTGAGTTCTTGTAGAAAATCCTCTAAAGTGATTATAATGTTTCCTTAAATTGCTTGCCTTCAATCATCTTTTGCCTCCTCTATCAATTCTTTCAAACTTTATCCTTTTTTTTTCTCTTCGCTTTCTCTCTAACCTTTGATATAACTCAATGAAAACCTTTGGTATTGTAAAGTGACTAGCCATGTTATCCTAACGTTTCATTATATAAGTTAAATCTCGAATTTTCCTTTTCACCTCCCTTTAAAATGACTAAAATGCTCATATATGAGTCCAGAATTGTCTAAAAAGCCCCCAGAACCCAATCACTACCCCCGGATACTTAATTTTAACTATTTTAACCTATTCTGGATCAATAGTGCACTTGAAATCATCATCCGAATCACCCATAATTAATTCAACATCTTATTCCCAACACGGCTTACACACGTATTCCGAATAAGATATTACCAACCCTATTAATAACACGATCCACACGCGGGTCCCGAATAAGATATTACCAACTCGCCGATTTTACTCACTTACATTTACTTATCACACAAGTAGATATAATAACACCTGATATTAATCTAGTTCTCATTAATTAATATTTATTTAAATTCACTTAATTTTTCAATTTAATTAAATTACGATTACACTTGTAATTTAAGTATTCCTAAAATAATGGGTTGTTACATTTTTCCAGAGAAATTGGGTTTTAAATGAAGTTGCCCAATAAAATGGGCTTGTGTTTTCCCGAATGTGGTATCGGATGGCCGATCGTTGTAGTAGCTAGTTTAGTGAGACTTAACTAGTAAGCCTCTTGTTCTCCCAGGAAGAAACTATGAGCATAAATTTTTTCTAAGGTGACATATATGATTCCGTTAATTATAGATTAAAAATTATCTCTCTGTCCATCCCATGCTTTTACGCATCTTGTCCAAATACTTTGCTAGTCGATTTTGTGCTCGGTCCTTTTTTATAATAAGGAGAGTCCATTTTGCCCCCTTTTTAAAAAAAAATCCCAAAAATATTTTTCTTCTTTTTCCAAATATTCAAAAATCCTAAAACTATGTTGTTTCTTTTTCAAAACATTCAAAACTCCTAAAAAGATTTTATTTTTTTATACTCAGAAATCATAAAAATATTTTCTTTTCTTTTGAAAAATTTCAAAGCCCCAAAAATATTACTCCCGCCATGGCCGAAGAATGTCCTTTACTGGACTACTTTGGTCATCTATCTTCCTCTCGAAGCATATTTGACTTGAGTCCAATCCCACCTTTCACTCTCTAATCAGTGCCTTCAACTCTCGTACGCACACCATTGATAATATTATGTCTTCCATGCATGCCTCTCACATTCCACTATGTCTGGTGATGAGTATCAACGCGTCCAATGCTTCGTCGTGCTCCTATTATTTTCAACATGATCACTTGTCCAATGAGTTACCACACTTAACTTATCCATCCGAAAAAGCAATGGCCCAAGTGTATCCATATGACACTGTTTTGGAACCTTATTTGGCCAATTGTCATAACATATCACATACCGAATGGTGTGATCAACCAAGCAATTTGTAGACGCTTGCTCACCCTCCCCCACAAAATTAATCACAAACCCACATTGTGGATCCTCAAGATTTTCGATAGTCATCATGGAAATCTAGTGTACCCCATCCTGATTAGTCCCCACACTATGATCCCCATTATTATTGACCTTTTGTCATGAACGGATCCCCCTCTCGTGTATGACGAACTTGACCGCGTCCCCCACACTTCGTATGAGTATTCTCGACTTCCTAGTGTTAATCAAGAGTTGTGTCCACCTCAACCACCTCCGCCAACACTTCACCACCAACATCTACATCCTCTATCAAAATCCTTTTACATAAGTTCATCCTTAAACAAGATCACACTACTCAATATAAAAATCAACCCCTTCAATGGCTTGAACAATGCTTAAATGAATTTGAGTGTGCGAGATAGTCAGATTTCCACTCAACTCAACCCATTATTGCCCCCACATGGAGAAATGGTGCAACATCTTGTGACATGACCAAACCTATCACCCTAAGAATCTCGAAGTTGAGACCACCCCATGGTCCGGGATGCAAGTTGAAAATTGCGTTCACTTACCCATGCCTAGTCCAAAAGAACCCACCATTGAGGTTCACATCCCCCCGCGGCTGAATCCAAAAATATGCCTCGGTATACACCTATTAATCCCACCAAGTGTGTCCCTTAGGCACCCCTTCGTTATAGGATAGCTCCATCCACGACTGCTAACCACTTCACCAAGATTGAATCAAAGATGGATTTTACCTCCTTGATATGGATCATGTCCAATAATTCTTGGCTCACTTATAGTCAAGTATTAATGTTGATTCTTATATCTCGAATTTGAATGCCTCATTAGACTCAAGCATCTCCACCACAAATGGTTTCATATGGGTGGATTAATACATCACTTCATCCATTGCTCCCACACTTCCTTTTGTGAGTATTCTTGAGGATCACTCCGAGCCTCATGATGAGTTTGTGCCCTCTACTCTCGAGTTGAATCATCTTCACTCACCCTTCGTCCCACCTGACCCACTCATTGTCCCTCCCAACCCACCACCTGGTTTGGACCTTTCTATTATACCTCACATGTTCCCATATATGTATTTATTCCCTAAACTGAACCCGACCTCCACCTTTGAGCTCCAGAATCTATCTAATGAGTTTTCCCCCTCCCTTCCATCCATGATAGTTTTGTAATGACACTCAATCTTCACGTGACACAGATCTTGTTCCTTTACACCCACCATATGTCTGTTGTGGTGATTTTTATTCCCATCGGCTCATTAATTTGCTACGGCGTGACTATTTTCATCTTTCATATATATAAGATCGCGTGATTTCTATGAGGCCACCTCATCACTATTGCCAAATTGTTTTTACACTCCATTAAATTAGACAACCATTCTTATAGGGGCCTTCTTACCGTTACCTTTAATCTCAATAAGGCATGTGACAGGCGCCTCTTAACCCTAATGCTTTCCTTTCTTACCTATACCTTTCTCCCCACCCAACCTTGCTCCACCGATGTTGTGAATCGTGTGAATCACTTCACCATACAAGTGCCTTGACCCTGTTGCCTTTATCCAACAAGTATAACTTTTTAATCTTGTTTGGGTGTGATTCCCATCACCCCCACCAACATTCGCCCTGTGTTATCATTGTTCATATCTTTAAGGGTGAGAACCTTTACAACTGGTTGAAGACGTTAAACATAGCACTACCAGGAGGCGTCTTGTTCAATATCATTTCGGAGTACGACTCGTATCCTATTTGGGGATGGTGTTCTATCATCCCTCCGATGATTTTCTTATGCTTTATACACTTGTACATATTTGTGTGCCTCCTTTGTTCTTCAAGTTCTACTATTGGTTCCATCATGCGGTACAAATTTCATTAGCGGTTGATTATTGTAATCTCTTTCATGCCTTGTTCTTTCAATTTAAATCATAGTTTTAAAATTGAGGACGATTTTCTTTTTTGTTTGGGATAGGAAATTTATCAAAATAGTACCTCTTTTGATTTTTTTTTGCTAGAAGCAAGTCATTTTAAACTCTTTTTGTTAAGTTTATCTCATTTTTATGACGCGATTTGTCTATCATTCCTCTTTCAGAAGTCTCAGAATACCCTTGTTCGAACTTAAAATTATTCTTTCTTCTAGAAAATTAAATAATACCTCTCAAGGCATACCAAATTCCTAAACTCGACACATTTGGACTTATCACGTTTTATAATTAAAATTTTGAGAGTCACAACATTCTTAATAGAGCCTCCAAAGATCACCAGTGGAGACTTAAGACTGTGAGTTTTGAGCTTTTCACCTTTTTGAGGGTCTTTACCTAATCTCCGAGTCACAAGCTGACTTAACTTTCTTAGGTTTTCGCACTTAGTCGTTGCATGGTCTCATTACTCTTCTTTTTTTGCATAATCATTCAGAATGCATCACTTTAGAGCTGTAAGAAACATGTGACTTGTAGTTTTTTTCTAAGCACCAAACCATTTTTGACCATAAACTTACCTTTTTTTTTAATATCATATTACCATTCACTTCACCCATTATCTTTCCATATTTCCCTTATACATACATATTCCCCACACCATCATATATCATTTCCCATCACTACCATCATTTTTAAGAAAAAGAGTATTTGACGTTTCTAATGTAACTTGTCTTCATTTGTGTTATATAAAGAGAATTTGCATCGCATAAAAAAGAGAAAAATACTTAAAAAATAGAAAAATAGAAAAAAGAAGAAAAAATATATAGAAAAGAAAATAAAACGAGAATAAAAAAGAAATATATAGAAAAAAAGCATGCAGACAAAATATTATGAAATGAAGACATTAATTGTTCAAATTGTATTCCACTCTTCTCAAAAACCCTAACATCATATCATCCATCTTCCCTGTCTCGTTTTTCCTTCATCCTTTACATAGACCCCATTTTTACCCTTGGTGAGGCGGTCGAGCGAATGAGAAGACTATATGATGAATAACTTGACATTCTCAACATAGTGGTTAACATTCCTTCACGAGATCAACTTCTTTCATGTATTCATAATTTCTTATTAGTGTGCGAGAAGTTTGACACTGTTTACATTTATTCACCTCCTCACACATTTGAGATATACACTTTTGCCTAAATCTCGAAGAGTTCATTTGAGAGATATATATATCGAGTGAGATTTAAAGTTCGATTCTAAAGGGAAATCAAGGAATTATTCTTATGATACTTAATATTGTTTCACACAATACATGCTGAGTTTTTAGAAAGCATTACACTTTGGGTATTAAGTAATTTTATGCCATACACTGATAGTTGAATATTGTATTCCTTGAATTCTTTGTGGATGGGATGCATGATTTTTCATCATATAATACGAGACGACCTCTCAATGAATCATTTTCAATATATTTTTTGAATTTTATGGATATATTCACTGCAAACCCTCATCAGACAACACACATCTCGTTGGATAACCTATAGGTTTAATGACTTATTGCACATGCAAAGTGCAATCACAAGTGTTTGCGAAAGTGGCGGACTTTTGATTTCTTATCTTTGTTACTCTCTAATTTTTCTCGAGGACTAGCAATATTATGTTTTGGGGTGGTGTGATAAGCACCTAAAAGTGTTAAAATTATACCACAAACAGACGCGTTTTAATTGCTAGTTATCAAATAAAATTGGTCTTATGCGTGTATATGTTTATCTTGTAGGTCAATTTGTATTTGTAGTTTCAAACGCTTTATATCATAACAAATGTGGAATTGATGAAGTAAAAAAAAACCCAATCCTATTACCAAATACCCAAACCCAGAAAATCTTGGGCCACATTCCAAATTTTACCCGAGTGTGTCTGTGTGTTGTGTTATCATTATTATTTTTATTATATATTATTCTCTATTTGTATGTGTCATTTTATTTTTGATTTTTTTATTATTTTTACATTGCATGTTTTATTAATTTATGTTATTATAATATAGTGTGTGCGCATCATTTTATATTGTGTTAGTAAAATTTTCTTTATTTCATTTTTAATGTTATTTGTTTTAAATTTTAATTTGCTTATTTGACTCTTTTTATATTTTATGTGTGTGTTTTAGTTTGTAATATTAGTACTTTTTTTTTATTTTGTGTGTGTGTTGCATATATATATATATATATATATATATATATATATATATATATATATATATTACTGCTTTTGTTATATACAATAAAATACACACACATACATTATCCCCATACACCTACACAGTCTAATACCTTACTCAACTCTTACCCTTTTACCATACAACAAACACACCCTATACACTCTCACACCTAGCATTCAAAAAACACCCATAAGATTTTTATTTTCTCTATCCTCTCTCATCTCTCACACCTAACCAAATTTCTCTCTCCTTATTCCATTAAAACTACTACCACCACCTATACCAACTCTTAACATCAACCACCATCCTTACACCAACCTTATACCCCCCCACATGCTATAACCCAATGCCCGAAAGCCCTTACCCAAAGCCGCCTGAACCACCACCTTATACCTCCCTAATCTGTCCAACCACCTCTACCAACAGACCTCCACCATACTAGATACCCATCTCCACACCCCCAAACTAGTTCCCTTATGGACCTTAACTCGACAACCTAATGAACCTGCCCCATGACCCACCCCTACCTGTCATACCTGTTAACTACTCATTGTTAGTTTTATAAAATATCGCAAGTGCACGGGCTATTATAGAATATCGAGTGTAAGTACGGGTCGAACCCACAGAGATTTGTCAATTTTAACTTTTAAGAGAATTGTAACAGTCCAACTAAATAAAATGGGATAGAGAATAAATATGAACTACACTATATAAAATAAGCTACGATAAATGAAAGTAAAACAAGAGATTTGTAAACACTCGGGAGTTGGGGTCCATTTATCACGCAACTAACATTTCACACTAATTTAATGCTGTCATTCCCTTTTTATAACTCAAAATAAACCGGCACTCGTCGTGTTTAATTCGAAAAATATGACGGTTATGTTCGAAATATTTTTAACGTCTCTAATAGATTGCTAAATCCCTATTCCCTTATAAAATATAAGTTTTAAAATTCACAAATGTATTTAAGCATGGACTATTATAACAATCAAAGTACAAGCGTAATCCATTAATAATTACTATTTTAAATCTCACGACTTGATTTGACAAAATAATTTTGAAGGTTTTAAAACAAACTCTCGTGTCGTTTTAAAATGAATAAGGAATCTTTAATAACAATTAAAACGAGTAAGGAACAACAAACAATTAAATTAACATGACAATATTAGCTAAATATGATAAATTCACCCTAATCCAAATAGAAGAATTACGCTACCATAATGAAAGACAAATTGCAAGAATAAGTAGAAATTTTCATTAATAAATAAAACTTACAATAAGTTCTCTCACCATAATCTTCAATCCTCTAAAAAAATAATAAAAACATGGACCTCAAATTGAGTACAATCTCTAAAACATTACTCCCCCAAAATCCCACGCCAAAATAATGCTCCAAAAGGTCTTATTTATAGGCTTAGCGATGGGATTTTTGAGTTGAAGTGAAACTCTCTTTGATTGGTTGTATTTGATCTCGTAATTATCTCATTTAGTCTTCGGCAGAGTTGGAGATAATTGAGAAGTCTTTTTTTTTTAAATAATAATCTCTAATTTTGGCACTATTCATGTCACTATTCACAGCACCATCTTTTATCGCATGTTTGACCTCCAAAACTTCAAAATATCATTTTCGTTCGAACTTCAAAGTTGTGAGTCTTGTCAAGAACTTTTCGAAAATCTATGACATGGCCTCAACGGTCACTCGAGCGATTTTATAAAAAATATTTAGTACAACTGTGTCAAGCGTATCGTGTAGAGACGTATTCTGATAATTAAGCATTTCGAATCCTTCGTTGTCCAAATTCTCCGGGTAGCTATAAAAATGCAAAATAAAAATAATTAATTCAAATTTAGGGACATAAATATTTAGAAAATTGTAGAATTACTCCTCTTTGCATTTTAGCCCCCGAAATTCATAAATTGCTCGTTTTAATTCGAAATTCAACCAAATTTCAGAGAGAACTTAGTTTTCCTATATAAACATTTAAAAATTATTTCCAATCCCATAAAGTTTGAAAAATTATGATTTCACCCCCCTCAAGTTACTAAAATTGTATTTTTAACTCAAATTTTATTCAAACTTGTATTTTTCTTTTATTTTACGAAAACGACTCTAAAAGGTCATTATTTATTATACAATGGGCCTAAAAAGGCCTAGATTTGGGCATAATTCATACAAAATAATGTACTTATCAAGTACCCTCAAACTTAAACTTTGTTAGTACTAGAGCAAAACTAAAATTTTAGAATCTAACTCACTTTCGTAGGAATCACGATTGCACTTAGCATGTGTAACAAGCCATTAAACCCCTAGGTTACCCTAGTGGACGAGTTCTGTCTCATGGGGATTTTCAATGAATATACCCACAAAATTCAAAAACTTGACTCAATATAAAAGACACACAAGAAATATAACCAAGTTTGAAAGCAAACTTCGTATATATAGTAGAACTTCACTTTTCAATCTCAACTTATTGTGTATGTTTGCATAGCCAATATAACCATACATTTCAAAAGATTTTATCGCTACATTTCTAATCCAAATTTATATTTTGATTTCAAAATCTTACCGGATGCACTCTCAATCAAACACTCGAAAATGGGTTATTTTCTCTTGATATATACGAATAAAAGAGTAAATTTAAATGAACAAATTTCTTATATACATGATCAAAAATGAACTTTTTATAATGGATGAATATGATCTGATGAACGAAAAATCAATTACTTTTTGAAAATCTTGAATCACACCATTATCTTCACACTTTAACTAACTTCACTTGATTTTGGCTAGAAAGAATGGCTTTTAGAGTTCAAAACTTCTCAGAATATATATGTTTTTCGGTATTTTGACATTTAGACACTTTTTCTTCTAACGTCTATTTTTTCACACATCACTCTTTTTTTCATTGTTTCTTTCTTTTCTTTTCACACATCATTCTTTTATAAACCTATTCTTTTTTCATTTTTGGGCCTTTTTTCTTACTTTAATTTTTACCCAAGTATTCTCAAAAATGGGTGTGGCTTCTTTTTATGGTCTTTAAACTCCTAGTTGGAGTTGGGAAGGATAATGGGCTTTCAACAAAAGGCAGATTTTCTTTTTGGATCAAATGAGCTTGCAACTTAATAATGTAAAAAGTTTGGTGTTTAGGCTTAATGTTGAGCTTTCAAACGCTGGCCTAATCTCATTTCTAAAGTTTCGTTGAGTTAATTTGTGTCTCAAGGCCACTTACTAAGACTTCTAGGGCTTAAGATTCACATTGTTGACTATTTATTTTCAGTAATCGAACAAAAAAAGAATTTGAGATCATCAACAAATTTATCACTGAAGGAAAGTTTGAGTTATTTTAACTTGGATTGATTTAAATCTCTCAAAAAATGATGAATGGTAAAATATCTCACTGGGTTAATGTGACAACCCAGATATAATTATGATAGATTATATTTAAATCATGATTACCTTATGTGATATGAATAATGAGTTATTAGTATATCTAATGTTAAGCGATCATTATTACTATAATCCTACTTTCATAAATCATGAAATGTCGAATTATGTCCAAACAAAAGATTTTGTTATTTTCGGTAGAAATGTTCCTGTTGGAGGCTAATTTTGACCCTTATAATGTAACAATTGACTCAAGGTGAAAACTATATAGTTGTATATATATGAGTTAGGTTTGCGTAAAAATAAACGGTTCATCACATGGATGTCCGAGTAAGAAGTTAGGCTGAATTTACGAAGAAGGGGGGAAATCTGTCCATTCCTTTAAGTGGTAAATTGTATTTTAGTAAACCAAATGATTTAATTTGATTCGTTGGCATGGTAGGCAGCCTTGTCCAGCTTAAAACACTTCTTCTAAGATATTTCTTCAGCAAATAAAACCCTAGGTTTTGTTTTGGAGAGTTGTTGCTTGAGGAAAGAGAAAGTAGAAGTTTAAGGAAGAAAAGATTTGAAGAAAAGCTAGGAAAATTCCAAGAAAGTCCTTAAAGTGTTGCCAAGGTATAATTATGTGATTAATATTATGTTAATCTTCTATTATGATTATTTGAAAGTATATAATCGTGAATTATTGATTAAAATTCCATCCTCCTTTGTGATTATAAGTATCGGTTTACATGTGAGATAAGTGGTGTATGTAGCTCGTATTGTTTGTTATTGAAGTCCCTTGTATTCAAACTTGCATATAATTTTGTATGCTTATTTTAATTGAGAAATTCCAATTGGATATGAAACTAAGCTCATATATTCATATCATATCCAAAAATTAGAATTTAACTCCTTGTAGTTGGGCCTTGGTGATGGTTTCAAGTTGGTACATAGTTGTTGTTAGGATATTTAATTTCGATATGCCTTGAATTTGGTCAAGATTTTGACATAGCAACTGAAGTCAAAAAATGATGAAACTTTAATTATGTACTATTCAGTATGTTTATTGAAAATGGGGGAAAAATCAAATAATCTTTTGCTGGAGAAAAAATATGAAAATTCTTGGAAGTTGAAGGAACAATAGAGGAGCTTGTGGGGCCGATTTAATAGGTTGTAAAGAAATGGTCATAACTTGCTCTAAGAAGCTTGAAAAATCACACCGTCACTTGTAATGGAAATTATATTCAGATATTTTTTTCATATTGATAAGCTTGGACACCTGTATATGTAAAATTAATGAATATGGGATGGTTAAGTATGGAGGATAATAATTTGAGGCCATACTGGATACCCCATGAAGGAATTTTTTTTATTTGCTCCTTCCCAAGGGTATTTTGAGTACATGTTTCATGTGTATATATATTGAGAAGTATAATTTTATGTTTATTTGATTTTTGTTATAAATTCCTGACGAGGTAGTTTCTAGGGTCGAATGTTCACCACCTTATCAACATATATACCGTTGTTTCGTCTTTACACATGTTTCATGGAATAGGACTTTAGTAGAATTATATTGTTGTTGTATAGTCATTGAAAGTTATATAGATATATTAAGATAATACTTATGATTGAGATTTAGTACTTATTTTGTTGGATTAACAGGTGTAAGTTCAAATCAACTATGTTCAGCTCCACCCAAGGGAAACGTGAATACATAGTTGACAACCCAATGTGAGTATACGTACTGAGTTGATTATGGATATGATGTCTATGTAATATATATTGAGATGATATGGCTTCTTAAAAGTCATGAGATGTTGAGATGTTATGGCTTATTAAAAGTCAAGAGATGTTGAGATGTTATGGCTTTATAAAAGTCAAGATATATTGAGTTGCTATGCAATTCAGGAGATGTTAGGTTATTAAAACCTATGGATATGATTATTGCCTACGGGCACGAGATGTGGGGTTTATTAACTCCGGATATGTATATGGCCTAATTTGGCACGAGTATGGATATATATTGATATGTTGAGATGTTAAAATAGTACTTTTACTATATAGACATCTTGTACATTCACCGAGTTCTTAAACTCATGGTTTTATATGTTTACATTTTTAGGTTTTGAAGCTGCCACTGCCAGGTCTAGGAGGTTGAGTAAATAATAGTAGGGTTTTATTAGTTTTGTTTTATAAATTATACTCTTTGTAATTAAGTTAAATGGTATGTGAGTTCTGTTCAAATTATGTCTCCTTAAAACGATTGGATTTTTTTGTATTCCGCATTTTAACCTTGAAGTTGTTTCAATATCTATTGCTAACTAAATAAATAAATATTAAACGTGGTTTGTGAACTATTTAGTTAATTATATCCTAATGGGGTTAGGGTGTGACAACTTGGTATCAGAGCTTTTGGTTTTTATATTTTGGGGTTAGAGAGTCTAGAGGTGGCAGTGGCAGAAATTGTGTGGTGTGGGTCATTTATGTTAACTTGTGAGAAATACTAACCATTATGTTAGAAATAAATGTTGTATTCTTGTTTCTGTAATTGTGGTTTATAACAGATAGTAAGATATGGAAGGATCAAATGTTCATGAAAGGGTGGATGAGGAGTCTTCAAATACAGTAAACCAACAATATCCAAATAATGTTGGGGGGCTCCTGAACGACTTACAGATATGCAAAAAATGGCTCGTGCCATGACTTTAATGGCAGAACAAAAAACAAGTTTATGACGCAAAGAGCAGAACAATAAGCTAAGTACTTGGAGGAGCAGACTTTGGCCAGGAGAGAAAGTGAAATAAAAATAGAGGAAAAGAATACGCTGTACGAGAAGTTTATTAAATCGAACCCCCCAGCATTCTCAGGTTCTGTAGATCCTTTAGAAGTTGAGGCTTGGGTTAGAGACACATAAACTATCTTCGGGGTAATGAATGTACCTAGAATGCAGAAGGTAATTTTGTCTACTTTCATGTTAAAAGGAGAAGCTAAATATTGGTGGGAGCCTTCCAAACATTTATTGCTTACTCCGGAGGGAGATGAGGTAATTACTTGGGATTCCTTTATTAAAGTCTTATATGAAAAGTATTTTCCTCCCATGTATCAGAAGCAAAAGGAGAGAGAATTTTTATCATTGCCTCAGGGGAATATGTCGGTCGGGGATTATGAAACTTAATTTATATCTTTATCTCGATTTTCATTATGTTTCTTACACAATGAGGAGGACAAATGCACTAGATTTCAGGATGGGTTGAATTTGGTTATCAAGTCTAGGCTCACTGCACTTGAAATGGTACATTATACTTCTTTAGTTAAGAAAGTTATGATGGTTGAAGGAGATGTTAATGATGCAATAAAGAGTAGGGAACAAAGAAGAAAAATGAGTAGATTTGATCCATCTCAGCAAAAGGAAGGAAATATATAATACTCGAAACACGGGAGTAAAAGATTTCAGCACGGTAGAGGGTGTGGAAATTATGTTCAGAATAGGACACCAAGAAATTTTAGGGGTGCGGGATTAATGGGCAAACAGAATAGACAACATGAGCATGACAATGGGCAGTCTAAGTCTGTTACATGATATTTTTGTAAAGTCGAGGTCCATATCAGTCCAGATTGTCTCAAGTTAAAGGGGGTATAGTGTTATCACTGTCACCAAATTGGTCATACAAAAAAGAACAGTCCTATGCTACTAGGATGGGTTCAATCAGCTACTAATGGTCGAGGTTCATCACCTATATGCATAGGGAGAGGAGGAGGTAGAGGACATGCTAGTGGTTCCAGGGCTCGGGGAAGAATATTTGCTATGACTTTACAGGATGCTCAGGCTACTACAGAGGTGGTTAAAGGTACATTTTCTATCATGAACAAACATGCTTACGTGATTATTGATTTAGGTTCTACTCATTCATTTGTATCACTGTCATTTCCCATGCATTTGGGTAGACTATGTTCTTATCTAGATTGTGGTTTATATATTTATACATCTATGGGGGAAGTGATGTTAGTGGAGCATGTGTATAAAAATTATGTATTGTATGTGGGGGAGAGGGAGTTTACCATTCATTTAATTCCACTAAATATTCGAGATTTTGATAGTATCTTGGGTATGGACTGGTTATCTTCCTACCATGCATCGATTGACTGTTTTCACAACGAGGTTACATTTAATATGGTGAGGGTCAAATTTACTAGGGAAAGAAATGTGGTTCCAAATTGTCTTATTTCTGCCCTTCGGGTGAGGAAATTATTAAATAAGGGTTGTCAAGGTTTTTTTTAATCATATATTGTGGATAAAAATAGGGAATTGCAAAAATTATAAGATATACCAGTAGTTAAGGATTTTGTAGATGTGTTCCCAGATGAATTACCAGGGTTGCCACCTAGTAGAGAGGTAAAGATTACTATTGATTAAGTTGGTACGGCTCCCGTTTTTATTTCTCCATATAGAATAGCACCTGTGGAACTAAAGGAGTTAAAGGTTCAACTGAAAGATTTGCTAGATAGAGGTTTTATTCGACCCAGTGTATCACCATGGGGTGCTCCAATAATATTTGTGAAGAAAAAAGATGGCACCATGCGACTTTGCATTGATTATCGACAGTTGAATAAGGTAACTATTCAAAACAAATATCCATTGCCTCGTATTGATGATTTGTTTGATCACTTAAAGGGTGCTAAAGTGTTTTCAAAAATTGATTTGAGATCGAGCTATCATCAATTAAGGGTGAGATATTGTGACATTTCTAAGACAGGTTTTCATTCTCATTATGGTCATTATGAATTTTTGGTAATGCCATTTAGGTTAACAAATGATCCTGCAGTGTTTATGGACTTAATGAATCGAGTATTTCATCCTTTCATAGATTCATTTGTAATTGTCTTTATCGATGATGTTTTGATATACTCACTTACTCAAGAGGAACATGATAAGCATCTAAGAGTTGTATTGGAAGTTTTGCGAGATAGTCAATTGTTTGCAAAGTTTAGCAAATGTGAGTTTTGGTTAAATCAGGTAGTATTTATGGGGCATGTTATTTCGGGAGATATAATTTATGTTAACCCTAAGAAGGTAGAGGCAATTGTGCAATGGGAAAGACCAAGAAATGTAATGAAAAGAAGAAGTTTCCTAGGGTTGGTTGGATATTATAGAAGATTCATAAAGGGGTTTTCATCTATAGCCTTACCATTGACTAAATTGACCCGAAAGGAAGTCAAATTTGTGTGGAGTGATGAATGTCAGCACAGCTTTGAAAAGTTGAAAAATAGTCTAGTGTCAGCTCCAGTTCTCACTGTTGCATCCAATGGAGAAGGTTTTGTGATTTATACTGATGCTTCACATTAGGGCCTGGGTTGTGTTTTCATGCAACCTGGAAAGGTAATTTCTCATTCATCTAGACAGTTAAAGACGCATGAACATAATTATCCTACACACGATTTAGAACTTGCAGCTATTATTTTTTCCATGAAACTATGGAGACATCATTTATATGGGGAGACGTGTGAAATTTTCACTGACCATGAAAGTTTGAAGTATTTATTTACACAGAGAGACTTGAATTTGAGACAAAGACGTTGGATGCAGTTAATTAAAGACTATGATTGTACCGTTCACTATCATCCCTGGAGGGCCAAGTTGTTGCAGATACTCTGAGTCGAAAGTTATTTATGAGCTTATCGTGTATTCAATGTGCATGGGTTGGCAATATTATAGAATTTAGACTGATGGGAGTCAAGTTGAACTTAACTAAAATGGGGGCGTTGATTGCACACTTTATAGTGAGACCTTTATTGGTATAACGCATACGAAACTTGCAAGTCAATGATCCATTCCTTGAGAAGAAGAAACGGGAAATCCTGGATGGTAAAGAGAGTGACTTTTAAATGAAGAATGATGAATCATTGTGTTATAAAAATAGAATTCGTGTACCGAATGATCCATCATTAAAGAAGGATATATTAAAAGATGCACATAGTTATATTTACTCTATGCATCATGAAAGTACCAAAATGTATAGAGATTTGAAAGAGTATTACTGATGGAATAATATGAAATGTGAGATTGCAGTATTTGTAGCTAAATGTTTAGTATTCCAGCAAGTGAAGGTGGAGCATCAGAAGCCGATAGGATTATTGCAGTCATTGTCTATTCCGGAATGGAAGTGGGAACATATAATGATGGATTTTGTTATACGATTACCACGATCACCAAAGGGGCATGATTCTATTGGGGTGATTGTAGACCGATTGACAAGTATGAACATATATACGTTGATGAGATTATCCGTTTACATGGGGCACTAGTGTCAATAGTATAGATAGAGATCCAACGTTCACTTCTAAGTTTCAGCCTCATTTACAGCAGGCCCTGGGCACAAGTTTGAAGTTCAGTACTGCATTTCATCCACAAACTGATGGGCAATCAAAAAGAACGATTCAAATATTAGAAGACATATTACGAGCCTGTGTATTTGACTTCAAAGGTAGTTGGGATGATCAATTGCCATTGATGGAATTAGTGTATAATAATAGTTATCATTCCACCATTGGTATGGCTCCTTATGAAGCTTTATATGGGAGGAGATGCAAAACGCCATTATGTTGGGATGAAGTAGGTGAAAGGAAAATCTTGGGTCCTTAATTGATAGATATGACAACCGAAAAGATTAAAATGATTCGGGAATGGATAAAAATAGCGCAAAGCAGGAAAATTTTTTATGCAGATTAGAGGAAGTATCCATTAGAATTTCAAAAGGGAGATTTTGTATTCCTACGTATTTTACCATGGAGAGGCGTCATGAGATTTGGAAAAAGGGGGAAACTAAGTCCAAGATACATTGGACCATATGAAGTGTTGGAAAGAATTTAGACCCTGGCATATAGATTAGAATTACCTCCATAATTGTCATATTTACAAGATGTGTTTCACGTATCGATGCTTCGTAAGTATTTGGAAGATCCATAAGGAAGACTTGTCATACATCGAGGAACCAGTGGAAATTATTGATCGTAAGGAGCAAGTATTAAGGAATAAAATTATTCCCTTAGTTAAAGTTATGTGTATGAGACAAGGAATTAAAGAATCAACTTGGGAAATGGAGGATAGCATGAAGAAACAGTATCCCCATTTGTTTGGTACATTGATATTAAATTTTGGGGATGAAATTTTCTAAGGGGGTAAGTTGTGACAACCTGGATATAATTATGATAGATTATATTTAAATCATGCTTACCTTATGTGATATGAATAATGTGTTATTAGTATATCTAATGTAAAGCGATCATTGTTATCATAATCCTACTTTCATAAATCATGTATTGTCGAATTATTTTCAAACACAAGATTTTGTTATTTTCGGTAGAAATGTTCCTGTTGGAGACTAGTTTTGACCCTTATAATATAACAATTGACTCAAAGTGAAAACTATATAGTTGTATATATATGAGTTAGGTTTTTTGAAAATTAAACGGTTCATCAAACGGATGTCGGAGTAAGAAGTTGGGCCAAATATACGAACAACGAGAAAATATGTCCATTCCCTTAAGTGGTAAATTGTCTTTTAGCAAACCAAATGTTTTAATTTGATTGGTTGGCATCAAAGGAAGACTTGGACGACCTAAAACAATTCTTCTAATCTATTTCTTCATAAAATATAACCCTAGGTTCAGTTTTGGATAGTTTTTGCTTGAGGAAAGAGAAAGTGGAAGTTTAAGGAAGAAAAGATTTCAAGAAAAGCTAGGAAAATTCCATGAAAATCCTTAAAGTGTTTCGAAGTTACAATTATGTAATTAATATTTTTTTAATCTGGTATTAAAATTATTTCAAAGTATATAAATCGTGAATGATTGATTAAAATTCCATCCTCCTCTATGATTATAAGTATTTGTTTACATGTGAGATAAATGGTGTATGTAGCTGGTATTGTTTGTTATTGAAATTCCTTGTATTCAAACTTGCATATATTTTTGTGTGCTTCCTGGAATTTGGAAATTCCAATGGGATATGAAACTAGACTCATATACTCATATAATATCAGAAAATTAGAATTTAAATCCTTGTAGTTGGGCCTTGGTGATGGTTTCAAGTTGGTACATAGTTGTTGTTTGGATATTTAATTTCGATATGCCCTCAGTTTGATCAAGCTTTTGACATAGCGAATGAAGTCAAAAAATTATGAAAATTTAATTATGTACTATTCAGTATGTTTTTTTGAAAATGGGTGAAAAATCATGGAAAGTTATGCTGGAAAAAATTATGAAAATTCTTGGAAGTTGAAGGAATAATAGAAGAGCTTGTGGGGCAGATTTAATAGGTTGTAAAGAAATGGTCATAACTTGCTCTAGGAAGCTTGAAAAATCACACCGTCACTTGTAATGGAAATTATATTCAGATATTTTTTTCATATTGATAAGCTTGGACACCTGTATATGTAAAATTAATGAATATGGGATGGTTAAGGATGGAGGATAATAATTTGAGGCCATACTGGATACCCCATGAAGGAATTTTTTTTATTTGCTCCTTCCCAAGGGTATTTTTAGTACATGTTTCATGTGTATATATATTGAGAAGTATACTTTTATGTTTACTTGAATTTAGTTATAAATTCCTTACGAGGTAGTTTCTAGGGTTGAATGTTCGCGACCTTATCAACATATATACCATTGTTTCATTTTTACACATGCTTCAGGGAATATGACTTGAGTAGAATTATATTGTTGTTGTATAGTCATTGAAAGTTACATAGATATATTAATATAATAATTATGATTGAGATTCAGTACTGATTTAATTGGATTAATAGGTGTAAGGTCAAATCAACCGAGTTCAGCTCCACCCGAGGTAAACGTGAATACATAGTTGACAATCCAATGTGAGTGTACTTATTGAGTTAATTATGGATATGATGTGTATGTTTTATATATTGAGATGATATGGCTTATTAAAAGTCTTGATATGTTGAGATGTTATGTCTTATTAAAATCCAAGAGATGTTGAGATGTCATGGCTTTATAAACGTTAAAGTATGTTGAGTTGCTATGCAACTCAGGAGATGTTAGGTTGTTAAAACCTATGGATATGATGATTGCCTACGGACAGGATATGTGGGGTTTATTAACTCCGGATATGTATATGACCTACTTTGGCATAGATATGGATATATATTGATATGTTGAGATATTAAAATAGTTCTTTTTAGTATATAGACATGTAGTACATTCACTGAGTTTTTAAACTCATGGTTTTACATGTTTACATTTTCAGGTTCTGAAGGTCCACTGCCAGGTCTAGGAGGTTGAGTAAATAGTAGTAGGGTTCTGTTATTTTTGTTTTATACATTATACTAGTTGTAATTAAGTTGAATGGTATGTGAGTTCTGTTTAAATTTTGTCTCCTTAAAACGATTGGATTTTTTTGTATTCCCCATTTTGACCTTGAAGTTGTTTCAATATGTATTACTAAATAAATAAATAATTAATAAACGTGGTTTGTGAATTATTTAGTTAATTATATCCAAATGGGGTTAGGGCGTGACATTTAAAATCTCCACATTTATTCATTAAGCCTATTAACTTTCTCCTCAATATCCATTTTATATCATATTATACGGCTAATATGTAAAAAAAATCATAAGTTGAGAAATCCATGAATTAATTCTATATGAAGAAATCGTTTCAAAACTCAATTATATTAAAAAAAATTGGATTTATGAATTTTTTTTGATTTTTTTCCAAAATACCATCCTTACCGTCAAATCTAAAATTTCCATTGTCCTCAATGTATGTTCAAGTAAAAATATGGACAAGGAAAATAAAGTAAAGAAGTGAAATGACGATATTACCTCTGAACTTCACTTTGCTACCAATATCCAAAGTAACAAGTGTAAGTTAACAAAAACAAATAAAAAATAACACAGAAAAAGGGGGAAAACTACACTAATAATAGACAACCCCATGAAAATCGCCATTATCACCATAAATTTATAATCGAAAGAGTTGTGGGTCATTTAAATTAACAAACTTTATAGCACTAAGTGCCAAAACTTCATAAATTTGAGAGTATAACCTCACAACACTAGTTTTAACCATAAATCCATGGCCATAATGGTGTGCACCGACATCATCAATAATAAACAAATTTGAATCGCACAAATCATATGTCGATACATCACACGGGGGTAGCAAATTACAAAAAGGATTCAAATATTTACTATCCCTTTTTCAAAAGTAGTCACGTATAATTGAGGATGCATACTCCACTCCTAAATATGAGACTTTATGAAAAGCACGAGAAGAAGAGGTATCGTGGAGCGATACACTTTCTTCACAAAAATTGGGAGGACCGTCATAATGACTTGAAGTATCACTAAAATTGAATGACGAATCCTCAAATAAATTTTTCCACATATAAGATGAATGAATATTTTTCTCAATTAAATTAGGAGAAAATCTCGACAAAAATCAACATCCAAATCATCACAAGTATTACACGTGTCAAGATTGTCAATTTTTTTCTCTTCACAAAATTGATTATCCCCATTGAATTCATGATTATTTTTCGAAATAAAATCATTATACCATTTGTTTACCTCTTTCCAAGTGATACACTTTGGTTGTAAAATATTAATTAAAGGGGTTGAATTCTCATCCATACCTTCTTTAAATTTTAAAATGATTACTAACCCATCTGCTCAAGTTGAAGTACATAGTCATCTAAAATTTCAATATTTGGTAAAAACACCTAGTGGCGGAGCCAGGAATAAAGTGTTGGTGGGCTCAATCCATTGATGGGGTATAGGAATAGAGGAATATGAGAAAGATGATAGGATAACAATATGAGAATCACCCATTGTAATTTACAATGCATGAATCTTTTAATTTTTTTTAATTTTTTTGTATTTATGAAATTTTTACTAACAAAAATGGGAAAAGTAAAAAAAATAGTTCAAAAATTACAACTTTTTTCAAAAAAATCGAATAAATTCCCGACAATGGTACCAAAAACTTGTTGTCAATTTTATAAAATACCACAAAGTGGACGAGCTATTATATAATAGTGAGTGTAAGTACGGGTCGCACCCACAGAGATTTGTCAATTTTAACTTTTAAGAGAATTCCAGCTGTCCAACTAGATAAAATGGGGTAGATAATAATTATGAATTAAACTAAATAAAAACAACTACGATAAATGAGAATAACACTTTTGTATAGTTTTAAAATGAATACCGAATCTTTAATAACAATTAGAACGAGTAGGGAACAACTGGTAACTAAATTAACGTGACAGTATTGGCGAACTATGATAAACTTCACCTTAATCCTAATAGAAGAATTAAGCTACCATAATAAAAGACAGATTTTAAGAATTAGTAGAAATTTTCATTAATAAATCAAACTTACAATAAGTTCTCGTACAATAATCTTAAATACTCTAAAAGAATAATATAAACGTCGCCCTCAAATTGAATACAATCTCTAAAAAATTGCTCCCCCAAAATCCCATACCCAAATAATGTGCCAAAGGCTCTTATTTATAGGCTTAGGAATGAGGTGTTTGAGTTAAAATGAAACTCTCTTTGATTAGTTGTATTTGAGCTGATAATTATCTCATTGAGTAATCGAAAGAGTTATAGATAATTGAGAAGTCTTTTTTTTTAAAATAATTATCTCTAATTTTAGCACTATTCACGTCACTATTCACATCACCATCTTTAATCGCATTTTTGACCTCCAAAACATAAAAATCTCATTTTCGACCAAACTTCAAAGTTGAAAGTCTTGTTAAGACCCTTACGAAACGGACACCTGAGCGATTTTATAAATAATATTTAGTACAGCTGTGTGAACCGTATCGTGTCGTGACGTATCCTGATAATTTTGCATATCGACTCATTTGTTGTCCAAATTCCCCGGGTACCTATAAAAATGAAAAATAAAAATAATTAATCCAAATTTAGTGACATAAATATCTAGAAAATTACATAATTACCCCTCTTTGCATTTTAGCCCCCGAATTTATAAATTGTTTGTTTTAATTCGGAATGCAGTCAAATTTTAGAGAGAGCTTTATTTTGCCTACATAAAAATTTAAAAATTATTTTAAGGCCCATAAAGTTTGGAAAATTATGATTTTACCCCTTAAGGTTATTAAAATTTCATTTTAACTCAAATTTTATTCAAACTTGTATTTTTCTATTATTTTACGAAAACGGCTCTAAAAGCTTATTATGTATGATACAATGGTCCTAACAAGGTCTAAATTTGGGCGTAATTCATACAAAATAATGTACTCATCACTACTTAATAACCCGAACCACAATAATCCAAACCCAATACCTACTTCAACCCTCTAGAACTCAAACCCAATCATGCCATACCCAGGTCCAAACCGATTTTTGTCCAAACCCAAAAGCCACATGTTTTTATTTGTTTTTTATTTTGCCTCAAATACCCTCAAACCACCTCTCAATTTCATTCCCTCACAACACATATGCATATGTGTGTAATTCCAACATTACCATCACCTTAATTCCAATTCTCACCCCCATTTAATTCAACAACCTTTACCCTTGCAAATATACCCCTAACCCCATGCAACTTTGTACAAAATGAAGACTCAAGCATCATTTTGAAGAGATGAAATTTTTGGGCAGAATAGAATAGAGAGAGAAACATCATTTTTACTAGTAGTTTTTATATTAGGATTTATTATCTAATTTTTTTAGAGATTTTGGGAGTGAATTTATTTTTAGAGATACAAATTGTGAGTTTATGAACTAAATTTCAGTTTGATTTATTGTTGTAAAATTACGTTTCTCAGTGTTCCTTCATGTTCAAAGTTGTGGGTTCAATTAAAAAGCAAGGAGATTTGGTTTAGTATTGTTATCTTCTCTCTTTTATTCTTTATTTTATGCCTCTAACGGAGTTTTTTTAATATTTTATATGTAAAAATACTTCACGTGTGAGGCTAAATCCCTCATTCAAGAGGTGAGATGAAACCCATGTTGATGTTAATTTAATTAGTTTAGTTTATTTATTTAGTAGGTTCCTTTGACAATTAGTTTTAAACTTTAACTTCTTAATTTATGCCCCAGAGAGGGTAAATCATTTTTGAGAGAAAATAAAATTCGAGATATAATGTTCATTTTTAAAATAAAACTTGAGATAGTTTTTTCTTTAAGTGTTGCATTGTGTTTCAAATTTTAAACTTTAAAACGGTTTTCCCATGGATTAAATTATTTGTAATAGATTTGTCTTAGCAGGTAATTTATTAAAAATGGTTTTATTCTAATTTTTTAAGAGTTTGTGGAATTTTAAAATTAATTTTCTAAAAGGTTAATGTTGAAATTACATTTGTGAAGAGAGTTGACTTGTAATTTTAATATTTTCTTGGGCCATTTTAAATAAATTAAATAAGTAATTAAAATCATTAATATATGTGGGGAATTCCCATCCCTTTTTTGTTCTCACAAGTATTTACCTCACTTATCTGTTATTTTAGTTTTTATATGTTACCATACTTTAGATTACTACTCACTTAGTTAATTATCTTTAATCACCTATTGAAATTATTTTGAAAATAAGTAAAAAATAGAAAATAAAATAAATATCTGGAAGTGAAGTTTGCAATTATCTTCACACATTTAGTTCTTTCATTCTTGAAAGTTGTATTGATACCCCACTAGACTATATACTTATTTTTGTCACATTTTGTAGGTATTACTTAGGTTTTTATTGAAATGATTTATTCTACAACGATTACAGTTAAGGCATTCGATCACACATTACAGTCGTAAAGGTCACATTAGGTATTTTTGTTATGATCTTAAAAAAATGTCTTAGAAAGTCTAAAATTAATGTCAACAAGATTTCCGAAACTCTGGATCATCATGTTACACTTATGTGGGTTAGGAGATCCAATTTGGAGGCACTTAATGGTGGGCTTGTTGATTGTCACATGCTATCACATGATTCTCCACATGCTATATCTTATGAGTGATTATGGTTGTACGTTTTCATACCCTAGCTTTTGTTCTTAATATTATATGGTTTTTCTAGTTGTATGATGGTTATCTTTTGTATTTTGTTTTCTCCCTTTTTTTATGTCTTATTAAGAAAAGTACATAAAGATTTTTTTTGTCTTTTGAGTCATTTTTAAAAAAGTATTTAATATCAATTGTTATTTGTTTTGTATATAGTTCGATTTTACACATTTTGTGTGGCATATTGATGTGTTTTAATCCACTTCCTTACATGTATCCATGTGACTAGGATATTTTATTATGATTTTCAATGGTTAGGATTTTGATTAATCATTCTTGTATTGATTTTTTCAAAATTGATTTGCATGATCGATTCATATTGTATATGCCCTAGCACACCCTTTGCACAAGATCTTTTGGATTTTAACTTTACATGTTACATGAACTAAGTGAGGCGTTCTTTCCCAACAATCTTGGCTTTATACATAAATTGTGTTTACTATGGGGGATTGGTTCATATAATAACCATTGCATGAGTTTGATCCAATTTGATAAAAAATTTGAGTGTGAAATGGGAAAGGACTATGAAGGAAGAAATTTTCCTTGCGTGAAAGTTCGCAGTTGGAAAGAGCCTAAAAAATTAGGGAGTAAAGCCAAGGCCAAATATTTTATTTGATGCTTCAAAATTAGATATCATCAAAATAAAATTAGAGAAAAAATATATGGTTACTTTTTAGGGTGCTTTAGTTGAAGATCGATTGGTTTTCACAATGGATCCTAGTTGAGATAATATGTTTTGATGCTATTGATTTGAGAATCATCCAAATTTCTAAATTAGTGTGCATCGTGTTTATTTGCCCTTTTTGAGTTGATTATTTGACATGCTAGGCTAATTCGAATGTTCATAAACTATTACGATAAAATAGAACTACTTGGACAATTTTTTGTGAATGGGTCATTTTCTCTTATTTTCACTATTGTTGGAGTATTTTTTATTTCTTAAACAAGGTGGATAATCCTATACACAAAGGGAACTCTGTATAAGTTTTATTGATTGATTGATGTATTAGTTGTATTTCGACAAGTTGAGTTAAATTGATGATGTTATTTATATAAGGTCCAAGAAGGGCTATTTTTATTGTTGTTGTTGAGTATTTTTTTTCTTAACCATCATGGATAATCCTATAAATAAAGGAAACTCTGCCCAAATTTCTTAATTGTTTACACATTTATGTTGTAAAAAAAATTAAGACTTAAATTTACACAATTCAATACTTTGAAAATTTCTGCATATAATATATAAAATATTTATTATTTATATTATACACGAATTTATACTTTTCAAAATTATCTGCGCGCCTTCAGGCACATGCATAACCTAGTATATATGTTATGTTTGTGTTTTGAATCTTTATGTTTTTATTTAACCCATGCTTGCCTTATGCTTAATCTTCAATTCAAATTGGCATGTTTTATGACCATCTTAGCATCCCATACTTAAATGTTTGCACAATAGTTGGTATCAGTTGTTCATAGTTTGGATTATTTGTACTTGTGTTGCCAAATTTTTTATCGTTGCATGCTTGCTTCACACCATTGCATAATATACTTTATTTCGTTAAGTTTATAAGTTTTAACATTATGAAGGGGGGGGGGGGGATTGGTTTATTAATGTGCACCTTATTCTTTGTATATTCTTGAACAAAAAAGGGGAAAAATGGTATCTAACCCTTTACATGTGTTGTATAAGTCTTTAGCTCATGAGGAGACGCCCTATCTTAGGTAGATATGGTTAGACATGAGGGGTGGGGGGTTCATATAAGTCTTATATTTTTATATTCAAGTTGCATTTGAAAGGTGTGTTTATGTGTGCAGGTTAGCAATGATAAATAAAAGGTTTACACACGAGAAAATCTACCCAAGTTTTTATCAATCAAGCATCTGTACTTTTCCTTTTGGGGTTGGGGAATGATTCTTAATGAACTTGACAACCCAATAGGTTTTTGTTTTGAGTTTTGTCCCAGAATAGACAAAGGAGGCGATTTTTAAGGACAAATTTCCGAATCGAGTCAATTAGTTTGTGTTGGACATATTCCTAATATGGAGAAAAAATTTTTGCGTTATAGGTTAGGATTTGAGTTGTTTGTCCTTCAAGCATGTAAGTTGTTATTAAAGACTGTAGTGTCCAAAATAAAGCGGCATGGAGTATTCATCGTGTTTTGAGTGGAGTTTCGTCTTCATAGTCTGATGAATCCCAATGTGGTATGAATGAATTTTTATGTTTGATCCCTGGATATTTCTTTCGATGTTGTTTTCTAAATTGTTTTATAAATATTTTGAAATGGTTTACAAAATGTTTCGAGAAATTTTTTAAGGCCGTTCTAATGAAATTTGGTATATCGTTCAAACGATATCTACGTCCTCATTAGAAAAAGTTTGCTTCTAATAAAACTTTGAACAATCACTTGCTCGTCTACCTTGGTTCGTTATTTAAATGTAATTTTTTATTGGTTTGAACGAGACTTTGTGCTTCATTCGAACGAGATCAAGTTCTCTCCAATGAGCCAACAAAATTTTAATGTTTTCCAAAGCCTTTCATCCGTATCTCATTTTTGGAAAACTTCCTATCAATAGGAACGCGGAGAAATCTTTTATTTGAGACTTTTCCATATTTTTGAGTTTCCAGTCTTGTTTAAAAAGCTCTAATAGTTTATGTGTTTGTTTTGAGAAAAAGTCCTCCAAAGAAAAACCCTTGTTTAACACCCAAGTTTGAGTTCAAAGAATCATACATCCACGTGTCTATTTTAGATCTCGTTTATGCTTCGTTAAAGTGGTTTGCTCAATTCTTTGAATAGATTTTCCAGTGGTGGACATCGCATGTGTGTTGATCAATGTCTGGACTGGTTAAGAGAAAAGTAAGATCGGTGGGATACTGAGATGCGAGAAAGCGCGTGCATTGGGTGGTTATTGGAAGGAGCTCAACAATGGATGGGAAGAAGGTTACGAGGAATGATTAAGCGCATCAAGGCTTAAAGTCATCGAGTCTGAGAGTAAGTTTAAATTGTTCTTGTAAAATGAATATATCGTAGTGGACTTGTGTGGTTAAGACAACGCTTTTCTAGTTGTGTATTTTCCTCATACATAGCCATGTTGTGATTTGCTATTTATTTTATTCTTGCTTACACTTAACGAGACGCAAGCTTGGGTCAAGATTAAAATTGTCAAACTAGTTTAGCTCAACGTTTGTGGTTTATAAACTGGTGCAAAGTTTCTAAAAAAATTGAAAATTAAAATTGAATGTGTTTTCAAACAACCCTACGACACTAGCATTTTCCATGCCTTTAGAAACTCTCAGATCCCAGAGTTGAGAAAAGCGAAGCTTGAGGAGCATCCAGTGATCTCTGGCTTAAGGTTTGAAGGAGGACCAAGGGTTAAAGGGACATGTATAGGTATATGTGGGGTACTATAATAGGGTGTCTGTAAAGCCCCTCGACGGGTGAACATAGGATAAGTGAAAGTCTTTGAAATATTGACACATGGATAAGGGTTAGTGAGAACTAGGTTTCTATGCGATAGGACTCTGGTGGGGATGAGAAAATTTGGTCATGCTAGGGGTAAAGGCATGATTAAAAGGACCTAAGGAGTCAAAGTGACCGATTTACAGAGTTGAGGTCAATTATGCAAACCTAAAGATTGTATGTGACCAATTAAGAGGCTTGAGGCTAATTCTAACGACCTAGGTAAATTGTATGTGACAAATTCATATGGTCGATGCCAATTTTGAGGGCATAGGTTAATTATGCAAACCTAAATAGTGAATGCGATAAATTTAGAGGGCTGAGGCCAATTATGAGTACCTAAATAGTGCATTCGACCAGTTTAAGGATTCAAGAGCAATTCTGAAAGGTTAGGTCAATTCTGAGGACCTAAAGAGTGCATGCCAACAATTCAGGGCCAATTATAAGCATATATGCCAATGCTAAGGACCTAAAGAGTGTATTTGGACAATCGAGATAGCCGATGCCAATTATCAGGTCCTAGGACAATTATGTGAACCTAAAAAGTGTAGAGGTTAATTCGGCAGACCAAAGGGGTGAATAATAGTTTTGGAATGGATGTGTGATGAGGTTGAATTATCTAGAAAATTTTAGTTTTTTCTATGAGTCTTCGTCGCCCTTAGTGAATTTTATATGTTTGAATTATGAATATTTTTGTGTAATTTTGACAAGGATTCAATTTTTGTGATTTTTAGGGTTTTCTACTATTTTCGACAATGTTTTGGAATTTTTAAAAGTTTTTCTTAACAAGATTGAAGGGGAGTGCCGATTGGCACTAGCTGCGGGGTGCTTGTAGTCAATTCATAAAATTTTGAGAGACTTTGGGGATTCCTAAGGGACTCTACCAATTGGCATATCTAGGGACGTCGGTCGGCATACCCCCTAGTCTCCTTATAAAAGGGGTTGAGGCAAGTTGTTTGTTCACACTCACAAAATGAAATCCTTCTCTCTTTCTCCCCAGAAAATAGTTCTAAGAAAATTATTTGAAGAAATGGACAACTACACCATCATTAATCCCTGAAGATTGGGATGGTATTAAGTGGAGACATGCTAGAGTGATCTTGGTGGGGGTTGAGAATGCGTATTACGGCACTAAGCCGGTGGAATCTGGATGATTATTCCAAAAGAACCCAATATTCACCGCTCTGCGATGGTGAGGAACCTGGATGGCTATGTGAGTGTTCATTTTTTTCTACTATTTTATTTTTTCACTAGGGATTGATGATTTGTTTTTTGATTTTTTTTACGGGTGTTTCTCTAATGAGTGTTCATTTGAGGTATGATGAGTATAAAGAAGGAGTGAGAGAATTTTCCTAGGGATGTGCATCGTATGGTGGATGTCGTTGGGTTCGTCTTTCTTTCTATATCTTTAGAGGACATAACTCAATCGATGGTGGTGTTGTGTGGTTTAGGAGAGAAATGGTGGGACACCACCCACACATTCCACTTAGGTGGGAGTGAGATGAGAGTCATCCATATTAACTTGTACCAGTTGACATGGCTGGACTTCGAGGGGCATCATATAGAGCTAGATATGTCACTTCATTGGATTGGGGAAGTTTGAGAAGCATTGGGGGAATTTATACATATCGGTCCTGGAGAGTTATTTAATGTGACGATAATAAAGAACACGTTGTTATCACAGATGATTATTGTTACGAATGGTTAGCTGGTGCAACGCGTGAGCCAAAATTTCATATTTCTCTTACTGGGTTTTTTTTGGTGTCGACGAGTGGATACGTGGTTCACTTGTTGTTCTTTCCCCTTCTCCGAATCATTTTTGATATCCATACATAAGTTTGGGTGAGCCCTAAGATGTCATCACTCTTTGCTTCACTTGACATTTTTAGTTGACACTATCGGTAGACCTTACGGGGACTACGTATGTTTTGGAGACAACCTTTAAATATTTCTTTTCTTTTTCATTCCTTTTGCATTCTCTATGGAGATGATTACTGAAAAATTGTGTTTCTCTTTTAGGTGTGGTTCTATGAGGTGATTGGGAACAACTTGGGGGTGATGCGTGTTCTAAAGACTGATGAGGGGGAGTGCTCGAGGATGCTTCGATGGAGGAAGGCCAATAGAGTGTCAAAGGATTTCCTTCTTCTTAAGGATATAAGGGCTAGATTGAATGCCCTCGTGAGCGACCATATTGGGTTTTATTCTATTTTTTGATTTTGGTATTTTTTGGTAGTTCAATTTTTTGTTAGACATTAATCATTGGATTTATTTGGGACTGGTGACATTCTATCCTTGGGGTAAGACTTCGAGAATAATAGGGGACACAGTTGTTCTTGTCCAGTCATGGCGGTTGTTGGAACAAGAGTTCTGGTAGGTCTATTATCTGGGTGAAAGGATGTCATGCATGTGGTGGAGGAAGAGGTTGAGGTCCCTCCGATGACTCTTCCCATACATATAAGGAGTGTGGGAAAGATGTTAGACGCAAATCAGGCAGTAGTGATGGAGGGGGAGATAACATGCTCTATACAGATTCACTGGAAGGTATGACTTCTTGAACTTTACATCTTTTTAGTTGATGCCACCTTCGATCTAGGACATAGAAGGAGTTCTACCTCTGTTGGTAGGTATGAGGAGCGGCAGCAGCATGCCAGGTTCTTTAATTCAGTCATTTGATAACAGTGTGGGGGGTTGGAGAGGTTCTTTGGTATCACTCCACTCATTCAGACTACATCCATCTTGGCGGGGTTCTCCACGTTCCAATGCGTCATCGTCCTTAGGTGACAATAGATAATTTCCCTCCTTTTCCCAAGGAGGACATTCTTAGTTCTTGTCTCGTCTCTTACTTTTCGCACTACAATTCAGGGTTTTCATCTATTATTAAATTGGACTATTTTCTTGATTTTTATTCTTGTATACTTTTCTTTTGTTGACGTCCTAGCTGCAGGATATCCGGGTTTGGATGGCCTCCATGGATGAACGTGTTCAGATGACAGCTCGGCCTCGTGTCGCACCATTGGCAGTAGCTGGTGATCTTGTACTGAAGGCAATTTCTAGATGCGGGAGGTCTACTTCCCATTGTCGTGGGAAAAGTGTTCACTTGAGACCTTTGAGATTTTGGTTATCGCTAGGTTGTTTAGAAAGAACGGGTTATATCCCTACAATTATGATGTTTTTTGTTCTTTTTTCTGAAAAATGAAAGGCAATGACAAATATATAAAAAATGTTACATTTTTCATTTTTGATTATCATGAATTCTTGACCAAATCTATATGCACTTTCAATTTTCCATTGGGGTTTTTATTAAAGGAAAAATATTAATAAAAATGTATTTAAAGTTTTAGTGTGTGCCTTTTTCATGTTCAAAGAAAGAAAATTTCGAGAAACCCTTTTGTAAAAAATTAACTTGGAATGGGGTTTATTTTAAAATGAGGGAATCAAAGAAGGAAAGGGGTTCATCTTCCCCAAAAGGGGGGGTGTGACAATCGGTATGTCCCTTGGCCTACCTATCGAAAAACCAATATAGGTAAAGTTATTTTTCATCTATGATTGTACTCCTCATGCATCCTTGGTACTTATGTTCTCTTGTTGCAGCAACTAGTTCATTAAATGGAACTTGGGGTGAGGTATTAAGTCACACTTCAACTCTTTCACTCTTTCCTTTCTATATTTTTTTATCTCCTAAAATGTCCATTCCCATGAATAAAACATTTGTTGTGTTGAAGGCTTGGAATACATGTGTTTGTACAATATCAATTATGAGGCATTCAACCAGCCTCCGACCACTTTGTGGCATAATCATTGAATCAACTACAACGCTTTCGAAGCATTTTTACAGTTCTAGTACCCCTAGTTCCAAATATTTCTCTTTGTATTGGATGAGGTGTGCCCCACCTATGAAGAATTTTCAATCATGTTAGGTGTTAACCCTTGAGTTTCTGAAACCATGCCCGACCTTTCCTGTTCTCCTCTATTGTCTTTAGCTGAGTTGATGCACAAATTTTGTTCGGTCGCCCGGCCACTGGTTCATGGGGGAAGTATTTGTCTACCTATAATTCTAAACTCCAAGTATCAAAGGGATTATAGGGACAATGGTTTTGTCGGCGTAGTCTCTATTGAACTGACTTCTACGATTATTCTGGCGTCAGACGATCTGACCACTGATCCATAGGTAGCCACTATTATGTTGTGGATATCTTATCATTGCACCCCCGCTGCTACGATATTGGCAGAAACATTGAATGGTTTGGATTAATGGAAGGAATTAAGGTACACTTTTTGTGGGGTAACCCAATTATGTTATTCATATGGTTTTCAGAGAGGTTTCATTTGAAGTCCCCTCCCGAATTCTCTTTAATTACTCTAGGAAATTTCTTTCTGTAAAATTTTGAGTGTTTTGATCATTTAGTGGTGTGGCCATCTCGAAATCTCCTATCTCCTGACGGGTGGGGAAAAAGGGAGGAGAAGGTCTCGCACCCTCTTACTCTAGGAGCACTTCGGCAATCGTCGTTGTGGTGTGAATCTAAAGAGATGGGGTCTTCACCCTATTTTGCAAAAAAAAGGCAAAGAACACGTCGTTGCTTCGAGAGAGCGGCATAAAACACAAACTGATGCTTACGAAACCAATAGCTCAAAGGTTCACGGGCTAAGTTACGAAATGGTAAAGTGTTAGGTAGACATCCCACACATTTGGTCTCTCATGGGATTGTGTTACTATTTTTCTTAATTTCACCGTGAAGTGTGTGAGCGTGTATATATAAATGGAGATCGGAATTGTCCAACTCATACCATGGAAACGATAGAGTGAGGTCATACATAGAAATGTTACGAAAATAATATCTATAAAATTTATTGAGATATTGATCATTATGATGAAACGATAATATATGTTGGGATAAAACCACAATAAGGATCACAAGTATAATATATGTTAAAATAATATTTAGGTGAAAAGGATGAAAATGCGAAAATTGGAAAATTTGGAAAATTAGAAAATTGGACTCGAATCACGTGTTATAACCCAAAATGCCTACATAGCCTATAAAGATAACAAAGTCAACGTAGTTCTCATGCAGCATAAGGGTGGGGTTTATCCCATAGATTCAAATGGGAATTTATTATATATGTACGTATAGAAAATATATTTTAGTTTTGAGAAATTGTGATGAGTAATCCCATTGGAATTAATAGGTGTAACCCTCTTTGTTTTATAAAAAATAAAGTATGTGCAATATAACTAATAACAAGATGAGATATTAATGTGTATGAATTAAAGTAAAAGTTATATTAAGAATTTATGTAATTAATGCAAAAATAAGAAACTTAAAGAGAGGGCAAAGGATTTTGGACATTCTTTGGAGAATTGAAGCTTGATCTTGATCTTTGATGAGATCCCTTGAGTGTTGAGATGAATGTTAGATGAGGGAGAATGAGATTTTGCTAAATTGTGTGTGAAAAGGATGGGAATGAAAGATGGAAAGAAATTTCACATAAGAAAACTTTGCTGATTACAAGAGAATTTTGTTGCGATCACTAATATTGATGGATCTGAGGTGTGCCTTGGGAGTGAGGTCATGCCCTCTATTTATATGATAAATGGTTGCTTCTTGGCATAACCCTAGCCCTAAGAAACCCTAGACCACTGCCAATAGCAAAGTAAATGGACCTGCTAATCGGTAGTCTCGTGCAAATATTTTCAAAAAAATGGTCATAGAATTCAATCTATTGATCCAAATAGCACATGGGGCATACTATTAGAAACCTAATTCAGAGTCCTTCAAGAGTCCTTTGGGCCTCTCCCGGGTTGGGGAGCTGACTTTAGGTCAAACGGGGATCGAAAGAGCTCATCGGGCTTTAGACGGGAGATCGTTGGATGAAAATGGATCCTTAATCCGAAAGGTAAGTCAGAATCGTGCACAGGGGTGGACCACTAGAAAGATTATGCAAGGTAATTTGACATTCTAAAGAGCTTTGCTCGGTTCGAAAAGTTGACTTTGGGCAACTCTGGCCCAAAAAAGCCCAGTGACCCTTTGAAGTAAAATGGTTCATTTGTCCCTACCGTAAGGGATGATTCATAATTGGGGTGGACCATTGGAAAGGGTATGTAGTGCCCTTCAAAGATTAATTCACTTTGGTTCAAGATGAAGAGTTGATCTTGGTGAAACGGATCCCGAGAGCGCCTGATGGCCTCTAGATTAATTTTTAGGGGAAAATGAATCGTTTGTTTGAACGATTATGTTGTTTTACGCATGGGATAGACCATTGGAAAGGGGTTTCAGTGCCGATAAAAAATTTAAATAAATTTTTCTCTTATGATGAAGTTGATTAGGGTCAAATCGGGGTCTAGGAGCATCCAATGGTCTCTAAATTGATTTTTTATGGTCAAATAAGTTATTCGTTTAAATGCTAATTCGCACACGGGGCAAACCATTGGAAACGGGATTCAGAGCCCTTCGAAGATTCATTGAGATTTCTATCTGACAATAGAATTGAACGGATTCAAACGAGGCTCAAGAGCGCCTGGTGGCCTTAAAATCGGTACTCAGACTATGGCCTAGGATTTGTAGTGTAATAGGGAGGTGCTATGGACCTAAAGAGAGAATTAGGGGGTCCTAGAATGTGATGTCTATAGAGCCCCTCGATGGTTGATCTTCAAACAAGTTAAAGTCATCGAATAGATGCCATGTGATGTTTTGGAAAGTGGTCGATTCTGCTGACCGAAGAGGACAAGGATGATTAATTTAGAAGGTCGAGGCCGATTCTGATGACCTAAGGAAATGATGGGGATGGCTGATTATATGGGTTGGGGTCGATTCTAAGGACCTAGGGTATGGAGCGACCAATTCTCTAGGTCAAAGCCAATTATAAGGGCTTTTATATAGGAGCGACCAATTCTACGGGTTAAAGACAATTATGAGGGCTTAAGTTGGCAGTGCCCAATTCTGTGGGTCATAGCTAATTCTTAGGGCTGAAGTAAGAGTGACCAATTATGAGGGTTTAAGGTGGGAGAGAAAAATTCTTTGGACCGAGGTCAATTATAAGGACCTTACATTGTAGTGACCAATTTTGAAGGCTTAAGGTGGGAGCGATCAATTTTGTGGGCCGAGGTCAATTCTGAGGACCTTAAGTAGGAGTGAGAAATTCCGTGAGCCGAGGTCAATTATGAGGACCTTAAATTGAGATGACCAATTATGGGGGTCAAAGCCAACTTTGAGGGCTTAAGTAGAAGCGACCAATTCTGAGGGTCGAAGCCAATTCCTAGGGCTTAAGTTGTAATAACCAATTCGGAGAGCCAAAGCCAATTATGAGGCCTTTGGTGGAGGTGAACAATACTACAAGTCGAAGACAATTCTAAGGGCCTAAGTAGAGGTCACCAATGCTGAGGGTCGAAGCCAATTCTGAGGGCTTAAGTTGTAGAAACCAATTCTGAGGGTCGAAGAAAATTCTGGGGACTTTTGTAAAGGGGGCCAATTCTATTAGTCAAAGTCAATTCTCAGTGCTTAAGTAGAGGTGACCAATTCTTCTGGCTGAAGCCAATTCTGAGGGCTTTAAGTAAGGGTGACAAAATCTGAGGGTCAAAGCCAATTTTGAGGGCTTATGTTGTAGTTTTCTTGGGGAAATTTGGAGACTCCATTGGGGAAAAGGTATTAATTTGAGGATTGGATGCATCCTGGTTGGGTAATTTTCTTCTGCAGTGCCCTCTGGAGACGTTGCTGGGGAGATATCCAATTGGATTTTGGAATTCCTCTGGGGAAGTAATTTTTGGGAGAAAATGGGTATTAATCCGATCGAGGATTTGAGAGGCTTGGAAAATACTTTTTCTTGGTGAAATAGGTTCTAAAAATCATTTGGTAATTTGAGGAATTTTTCGGAGATTTTTTGGGAATTTTTGTACAAAATTTTAGGGAGGTTTCGACCGTTAGGATGTAAGGGGTGCCAAACGGTAGTGGCACGATCTTTTCGGATACCTCGGGAAGGTGAAGGGACGGCGCCCTGATCATGTAAATTCTTCTTTCCACTTGAGACCATTTTTCTTCAATGACCTTTTTCAGATATTGATTTTCCACTGGGGATCTTGAAGGTGACGTTCTATTCCTAGGGGATGGTCATCGGGTACATGGGGGGACCGGGAGGAACGCGTAGTTACGGTGGTTGATGGCGCATGAGTTTGGGTATGCATATGAGGTGACATCCAATTCTGGTTCTTTTCCATCAGGATTCCTCGCAAATTCATTTGCATTTTTTATGTAGCGGCATTGCACCTGAAAAGAGACTCGAAACGCAAAAAGATATGCATATTTCATTTAATTATCTTGATTTAGTGGCTTACTTCACATGCACTTTAATTTGATGGTGATTTTTTTATTTTGATAAAGAATAAAAAGAGTGGAAATTTTTTGAATATCTTCGAGTAGAAGATGGCCTCGATGGCTTGGTTGAAAAAAAGCTTCCCTTTTGAAAGGATTTATTTTGAGAAAAAGTAGGAAAATGGGTTTTCTGGAATTTTTTAGTGAAGGAAGGCCTTGGAGGCTTGGTTGGTATATGGAAGAGGGGATAGAAAGCTAGGTTATAAAGTGGAGCTTGTCTCCTTCATTGGATTGTGCTGAATCTAGCATGTTAAACAGACTGTAGTGATGTTAGAGTTGTTGTCCTTGGCTTAACTTTAAAGCTACTATTGGTGATTGGGAACCTACTGGAAAATCCTCAACTTGTTGCAATCACCACATGGATGTCATATCGCTATAACCCTACGACGGTGATACTAGCAGAGACCCTTAATGGTCTAGATGCTTGGCAGGATGGTTGTTTTGACTTTCTAAGGGGTAGCCCCACTACATTATTCATGTGGCTATCAGAGAGATTCCGTTTAGTGGTCCCTCTTGAATATCTTTTGGCAGTTGTGCCAAACCTCTTTACTCGCTAGTTCATCATTTTCGGCTCGAATGTTGAGAACTGGGAGAATTGGTTTGTAGAGCACATGGCTCGATGTCTATGCTTGTCAGTGCCTTGGTGTGGAGAGTTGTAACCCACTTTAAAATTAGGTTAATACCAGTGTGTTCGATTGGTTACCCTTTGATAGATCTCTTTATACTTTCCCAAACGGCTCCTGTGTCAATTTGGGTGGGAGAAGATTGTGTGACCTCGGACACTAGACTTCTGTCCCGTGAAGCATTTGACAGAATGTCTACGCATATGTTTAGGTTCTCGGTGGGATAATCGTCGACAGTCGACCTGTCTTCCCAATCTATTGGCAGAGTCTGGCATGTTACTGGGGATTACATGAAGTGTTTTTGGAGGAGCGTTGTTGCCAAGATGCTACTTGAGGAGATCGAGCAGAGGTTGTTTGCCATGTTTGACACCATGGAGGGAGCTGTTGTTGTTTTTCCTAGGTTGGTCTTGGCTTACCATTCCATAGAGTGCCTTTGGTATTCCATTCAAGTAGGGGAAGCTTGGGGACTGGTTCTTCTGGCAGCGGTGTGTAGGATCCCTGGCTAGTCTTATTTGTGAAGTTTTTATATGGTGTTTGGTTATGTATCTGGTTGTTTTTTTGGAAGGAATAACTTTGGGAAGGTTATTTAGGAGTAGTTTTGCTTGATTTTGTTTTTAGGAAAACAAGGTTTGGTTGGCAAGGGAAGTTGTTTGAATACCTATGCCGATGTAATTGTAATAACATTAATGAAATAAAGAAAAAATTAATTATATTGTTGTGCCTCTTGATGAGTTTTTGCATTTGAATTATCTGTACCAATCGCTAAGGAATGCATAATCCTTTTGTCCATGTACATGATAAAAATAGACCGTCGTTCTCGGAGATAAGAAAAGAACAACATTTTATAAAAAAAAGAAGGTGCTCGTGCTCATGTGAAGTGTATGAGCTGGCTACATACCTCTGGAGGTTTTGAAAAAAAATTGAGTTTCATTTTTTAAAGCAAAAAGATTTTTAGAGGATTAGGCCCCACGTAGTTCTGAGTAGAGGGAAATGAAGATTTTTTTATTTTTTTAAGAATAGAAGGGAGATGAGAAGAGTCGTAGATTGCTGAGATTTTGGACTAAGGATAGAATTTCTTGAGATGTTCCAAGTTGATTGGATGAGGCATCTCTTCCCTATTGAGGTCAGTGAGCATATCAACGCCACTAGATAGGATCTTCTTCATAAAGTAGGGGCCACTCCAATTGGGCTTGAATTTCCATCTGGGGTCCCAAATGGTAACTACTATATCTTTAAGGTCTAAGTCCCCTCCTGGAACACCACAATCCTTGATTCTCTTGTTGAATGATCATGTTATTCAGTGATGGTATCCTTGTATGTGATATAGAACATTCAGTCTCCTTTCGTCCAAAAGTGACAATTCGCCAAGACGGCTTTGATGCCATTCTTCCTCGCTGACTTTTCCTTCAAGCATGATGCGTAGTGAAGGAATTTACAGTTCAATGGGTAGGAATCCTTCTATAAATTATACCAGAAAGTAAGGGGCATCCATAGTAGATGTTCGAATTGAAGTGAGGTAGCCCCAAAGGGCGTAAGGGATTCGATCGGTCGAATGTCGATATCTGTCGATCATCTTACTGATGACTTTTTTGAGTTTTTATTAGCGACTTTGACTACACTATTCGTTTGAGGTTGGTAGGGAGAAGATTTGTGCCTTTTAATCCCATACTCTTCGACCACTTTTATGACTTCTGCTTCGAAATGTAACCCGTTATCTGACACTAGCTCTTGCGGGACACCATATCGGCAGGTGATATTTTTTTTGATGAATTTTGGTCACCTTTTTGGCATTTAGAACTGCGTATGACTCATCGTCAACCCATTTTGTGAAGTAGTCAATGGAAACCATGTTGAATTCATGCCCGTTGGAGGCCTTGTGTGTAACTTTCCCTATATGTCAATGCCCAATGTGGAGAACTTACAGGGAGCAACCTTGTTGTACAATTCCCATGGACGTAAGTGTTGGAGGTTGGAAAACTTCTTGCATTTAAGACATATCTAAATATAGGTGAAATCCTGAACTATGATAGTTCAATAGTAACCCTGTCAGATGATTTTCTTAGCAAGCATATGGTCATTCATGTGGGTTCTGCACTGCCCACTGTGGATTTTTTGCATCATCTCTCAAATGTCCGCCCTTATGATGCAGTTTAAATGGGTTCCATTGAAGTTTCTCTTGAGCAGTGCTTTATCACAGGTAATGTATTGGGAAGCCAGTTTGTAGAGAGTTGCTCGATCTTTCTTGTTAGAATCTAAGGGATACCTATCATGCTTGAGGAGGCACCAAATATCATAATACCAATAATCGGCTATATCAGGATCTTCTTCTGTGATGAGATTAATATGGTAGCAGTGGGTTGGTTTAGCTTGCTTTTAGATAAGAAAGAAGGACATCATTATTCCTTCGGGCATGTCAACCATGGAGGCTAAGGTAGCAAAGGTATAGGCTAGGTTATTATTTACTGGAGATGGTAGTGGAAGGTGATATTTTAAAATTGGGAGTCCAACTCTTCTAGGTGGGCATGTAAGGGTAAGAGTTTCTCATCATTGACTTTCCATCTTTTGAGTACTTGATCGACGATGAGGGTTGAATCCCCGTATACATCTAGGTATCGAATTCCTTTCTTAAGAGAGACTTTGAGGCCTACCGTGCATGCCTCATATTCGGTCATGTTGTTGGTGTAGGGGAAATCCAGCTTGATGGAAATGGGAGTGTGAGAGTCATCAGGGGAAATTAGGAGTATCCCAATACAATACCATCTATTATTGGTTGCGTCGTCAAATAACATTTTCCATCATAGGTCCTCTTGGGAGGTACAAAGGATATTTTCATTGGAAAATTTGGAGATCCAAACATCGACTTCTTCCATAGGGTAGTCAGTGAGGTAGTTAGAGATGGCTCTTTATTTCAATGCTTTCTGCATGACATACATAATATTAAATTCGGCTAGTAGCATCAACCATCTGGTCATTCGGCTAGACACGGAAGGTTTCTCGAGTAGGTATTTGATAGGATCCATTCGAGACACAAGTTTGATCAGAAAAGCTAGCATGTTATGTCATAATTTATGGGTCACCCACATAAGGGAGACACATTCGTTTTCTAAGGAAATGTAGTTAACTTCGTACCCGACCAACCTAGTATATGGATCTTTATTTACGAGACACTTTAAGGTATTGGGCCAGTAAAGCTCCAGCTACGGTGTCTCTTATAGTCATGTATAGGAGTAGGGGTAGACCTGGCTGTGGTGGCATGAGAACCAGAGGTCGGATTAGGTATTGCTTGATTCAGTCAAAGGCCTTTTGGCAATCTTCATTCCACACCTTTGTTAAATCCTTTCGGAGGAGGTTGAAGATGGGATCACATATATAAGTCAATTGGCTGATGAATTGGATGATATACTGTAATTGTTCAAGGAATCTTTGAAGTTCCTTCTCCATTCCGGGCGATGGCATTTGAATATGGCTTTTAGTGTGGCCGTGTTATCCATAATCATGTCGATATTGGGTAACGGGAGAGTTGGAATCTCGTGCTGAGCTATCTCGGGCTCAATACTGGGCATGTCATCGTAGGACCATAAGAAGACATCGACAAATTCCTTCAATAATTCTTCAAGTTACGCGCGCACATGCTCATCAAGGGTAGGCCCTATCTTAATCTCGCGCAATTGGCTGCTAGAACCGAGATTAATAATAATAGTTTCATCTTTATTAACTTGAACGCGGTTATGTTGTTTGTTATTAACCTTATTTAGATTAGTTAAGAATTCTTCATTTACAAAATCATCATCATCAAGAGTTTTATTAGAATCAAGACAATTAATGTAAGGCACAACAAGATACTCAAAATCTTCACTTATTTCATTATTGAGAAAAATAACATTGAGAACCTCATCGAAGGAGGTCTCGATTACATCAGAATAGGGAAGAGCAACAAGAGAAAAGGAAATGGGATAAACATTAGAGCTGGGTTATATTTTAGTAGGTGGAACTGGTATGTCATTCCAGTTAAGGAATGGTTCATTTATAGCTTTGATCAAGCAAGATGGATCCGATGATGTATCTCTTTAGTGGATCATGCAAAGTGTCAGCCCTAGTGACCAAAAATTGAACAAATCCTCGAAGTCAATTTCCTCAAAATCTCCAATAGCAGTTATAGTCTTCTCAATGAGTTGTAGCACATGATGCTAGGAACTTTTGGACCATGAGTAGCTGTCTTGGAAAAAGATCTCCATTCCTGGTTTTATCTTCTTCTCTATATGATCATACTACGATTCAGGAAAAATGCAAAGGGGAAATATTCACCCTCTTTGGTGAATCTTCCATTCAAGTAATATATTGAGATAGACTTGGCCCTTTATAGCCTTCTCTTCAATCGAGGTTGATGGAGCATTCTGAGTTCATTTGCTAATGGCTAATAACTCAGGCTACAAGGAGGAAAGGCTTTCTTCAACACTATGTGTTCTAGAATCCCCTGTTGTCATCTTCTTCACCCCAGTCCAAGAATGAAGTGCATGTTTTTTAACATCTAAATCACATTGACGTTGCCATGAGGGCCATGTTCTGAAAAAACTCTATCTTTGAAATTATCCCCTGCTGGGATCGAAAGCAACTTGACACAAAAATATGAGATAAGCATATCATTTTCCCCATATTGTATATCTAGTACTAGATTACTGGTTCATGCATTCTCAGTGTTGTCATCTTCTCCCAAGATGGTGATGACCTTCCCATGGGCAAAGAACTTCAATTTATGATAAAGCCATGGTCATCCAAGAAATAGATTAAAATAAGTCGGGATGTCGATGACTTAGAATTAAACAACAGTATTTATAGGGCTAGCCCCTATTATAAGATTTATGGATCCCATCACTTCTTGATGAGTATTATCATAAGAGCGCACCGTAACAGAGGTAGGAGAAAAGTCTCTCACTTTTTATCCTAAGCAATTGAGAATTCTCAATAGACAAACATTAAAAGTTGATCTATTATTGATAAGAGAAAGTGGGATGGTCTTTCCCATGACTTCGATAGAGATATCAGTTGCATAGTTACGATTTGTTCCAATCTTAGGGATTTTTTCTTCGAAGAAGGAGAGTATTCTAATAGAGGTTAGAGATCCGACCAGATTCACTACTTCTTCTAGCATGGTAGAAGGAGGGACTGTGGGTCCGGTGAGTAGTTTGATCAAGGAATTTTAGTGTAGTTAGGAAGACATAAAGTGTCTCCACAGAGTGATGTTAGCTTGGGTTTTCTTCAATTGATAGAGGATTTTGCTCTCCTCGAGGGTCATTTCTAGCATAACAAGATTGTCAACACCTCTTTCCTTTTCGATCACTAATGTTTGCGGGTTTTGAACATGGTAATGCCTCCATGATCTAGTCATATTGTTCATAGAAAAGGGGAAAAATAGAAATCCCATTTCCTCAAATATATCGGGTTGTTCAGGCACCTTGTTGATTTTTTTTAGCAGCTCCTCAAACGATATAATTTTACATATGTTGACTATTGGGTTGTATTTTTGGGGCTTTGCTCATCATCTGAACTATCGAATTCGTCTCCCCATTCGATGGAAACAACATCATCTTTTCACAAGAAGTTAATACACTCCACAACCTCAACAACCTCTTCGTATAGATCTGCCCATTCGACGGGAGATGTAAAAATTAAGGGACCAAGTATCCTTATAGTTTTAAAGGATCAAGTAGCTTAAACGTATTGCAAATTTCATTGGTCTTTTGGAATAAGTCTGCCATGATCTGGATGACATCATTTAAACTGACTTCATCGGTAGGTACCACCCAACAATCTGGATCTCAAGTCCATTTATGAGCTTCCAAGAATATCGTACTGAATCTCTGGTAATTAATAGTCTTTTCGGAGGCCAATTTTAGCTCGAACTCTAGAAGTTGTTTCAACAGTGCTGATAATTCCATATATTTCCCTTTGAAATGGTATAAACAGCAATGCATGCTCCTGTAAGGAGTGATATGGCCTGATCAACGAAAGGAGTAGGACGTAGGAGAAAATATGGGAGAATTTAGAGGGGTTTACAGGAATATATGGATGTGATGGGTGATTTATTGGGTACAATCTGGGTAGATGGATCAAATATTTGGTCTTTTTCTAGGAAGATAGCATTTGTATGATTTGGGAGTGGATTGTGGGTAGTGTTTGGCTTAGGTGGTGGGGATATGATACCCCGGTCAATCAGATCCTGGATTACATTTTGGAGGTGTAAACACTGATGAGTAGTGTGGTTAGCACTTGGGTAAAAATAACAATGGGCTTATGGTTTGAAATTTTTGGGAAGTGGGTTTTGTAATGGATGAGGCTGCAATGGCTTGATAAGATTTCATCTTTAGAGGGCCTAGTAAACTTCAAAGAGGGTAGCGTGAAGCTTGGTGTATTCTTTTTTGACTGGGTTAAGGAGGTTTTCTGGTACCCATGAACTGGTAGGCTAAGAGATATTATTGATGGTTGAAACTGTGATATTGGAACGGTTCTCATACTTTTTGGGAGTGACCTGTCCGGATACTTTCTTCGGCTCAAATTTTGTCTTGACAAGACTTTGTTCGATCTCCACTCCTGCTTCTCGGAGGGCACAATATTGGGGGTAGTACTGTCCTCCCATCATCGCTCTGACATGGGGTAAGAAGTTGTTCTTCGCGATACTGACTTTCTCCTCTTCGGAAGGCCTATTGGTCATGGTGGCTACTTTATCTCTCCACCTTGCTATGAAATTAATAACATATTCCTTAGTATTCTATTTGAAAAGTTCTAAATCATGGCGGGTAACCTCCAACTCTTCTTTATAATTGTACTGTGATATGAATTCACAAGAAACATCCTCCCAACTATAGATCCTCGACTCGTCGAGAGATAAGAACTAGCGAAGAGCATTGTTCTTCAAAGTATGATGGAACATTTTTTCCATTATTTCCTCGAAGTCACCTAAGAGAGTCATTGCTCGGTGGTAACTTCAGAGATGAATAATTGGGGGTCCACCAACCCTGAACATCTCAATATTAGGCATTTTAAACTTTTTCAAGAGCCTTGATTTAGGATAGGGAGACATATGGGTGTAATCGATGTAGTTTCAGATATTTTAACTTTGTAAAACTTCTTGGTCAACATCTTGACATCCTCCTTGACCTTGTTCAACTTTTCTTTCTTCAAATCAACAATCACAGGTAGGTTAGCCTCTGGCTGGGCAAGATTTTTGTATAGGGAACTGAGCTGACGATGATCCATTAGCAGGAAGGGCATGTGGATATTCCTCGGGGACCCAAATAGGCTCGAGTGCGGGCAAACCCGTAGCGCAGGGGAAGAGAACATCGGGATCTTCAATAACAGGGACCCAATTTCATTGAATCTCATAAACCTCGATTTGAAGGTTGTCAATCTTGGCAGTGAGTTGGGCTACAATTGTCATCAAATTTGGATGCACATTAAGTACTTGGTATGTGTTCTCCATGGAAATAGGATGAAGATGAATTCTAAACTTGGAGGAAGTAGCGAGGGAACTGACATAGCCTTGGGGAAGTTTGACGGAAGACCAAAGATAATAGGGAGCCAAGCCAAGGGTTGGATATGCGATTGACCTGAGTAGGAGAAAAATTAGAATTTATTTTTGAAAGAGAATGAGGAAAAGTGTTATTTTTTAAAAGGGAGGAAAATATTTGTGACATTTTGGGAAAGAAAGAGGACAATATTTTTGGTATAAGGAAGGAAAAATGCTTTTGGTACTTTTGATAAAAGAGGGGACATATATTTCTGACACTTTTAGTAAAGAAAAAGAAAAAATGAGGAAAAGGGTCTCAGCAAGACTATTATTAGTATTATTATGTTCGCACTTGTATAAGGGTCACCTAAATATAAAAAGAATTGTCGAACGAGACCTGAGCCTGGGAAAATTGGGTTTAAAAAATATGTAAAAACATGGTTGGAGTGGTTGCCAGGCTTATGGATAGGGTCCTATTTAAAAAAAACAAAATCACATGAAAATTTAGGCGGCATGCCGATCCCTTATTTCGACAGATTTTCGGGTAGAAACCGACAAACTAAGCATGAGTACCCTAGGTTTGACACCTATATGAGGATATGCAGTTGTTAGGTTAATTAGAAGGGTTCCCCCTTTGGAATGACTTTCATGATATACGTCTTGCTTTTGAGGGCAATCGGTACGTTTGGATAAGCCATTTGATATACCTGAGAGTACGTGAATTGCCTCACTATATACCTCATGGGGGAAGTATGTGTGAGAGCGAATTCAATATAATTGATGTACATAAATGAGTACCCTGTGATGTACCTCGCGACATGACTTTGATCAAGCAGTACGATGCATGGGGAACCGTTCGACATATGTCGAAGGTACTTCGCCAATGGAAGGTGAGAGTTATATCGCTTAGGCTAACTGCGACCTATCGGACCAGTGCCCATCACGAAGTGACGCCTCAGTTATGGGACAAAATTTTGTCAGTATCCATGCTCTTTGGCGACGTAGTGTGGAAAATGCATGGTATTTGATTAATATATTATGGATATGGCATCTTTATTTAACATGATGAATACTATACTAATACGGAAAAATGTGAAAGCATAAAAAGTAAATCTAACAAGGAACATGGAGATTATACTAAGCATGGATATGTGAGAGTGAGTGATGTGTGAATATCTATAAGTGAGTGTGTGGTAGTTAACCTAAGCATGGATCAACTACAAGAGTTATGTTACAAGTGTGAGTAAGCATGGATATATACAAGTGTGATAAGTGGAGGTGTGTGTCAGTCACACCTAAGAATGGATATTCTAAGTGGTGTGTGCAACATGTGGATATAAGTGATCATATGTGAAAGTAGTGTGAAGTGTACATGAGAAGTATATACAAGTGTGTGACTGGGTAGTGATATAATCATGAGTATAAGAAATAATCGAGGAGAAAAGGATAACATATAGGTAGGTGCATACGCACACAAGCACAAAATGAAAACACCCATGAAAATAGAGTCTATCCCTCTTAGAAATGAAACTTCCCCGGTGGAGTCGCCAATATGGCCATCCCAAATTCTCCTGTCTCCTCCCGGGTGGGGAAATAGGGATGAGAAGGTCTTGTGACCTTACTCTAGGAGCGCTTCGTCCGTCGTCGGTGTAGGGTGAATGTAAAGAGATGGAGTTGCTAGCCTATTTTTCAAAAATACACAAAAGAACATGTCTCCACTTCGAGAGAGCGACATCAAAGACAACTGATTCATATGAAACCAATAGTTCAAAGGTTCGGGGGCTAATTTACAGAATGGGTAGGTGTTAGGTACCCATCCCACCCTTTTTCGTCTCTCATGGGCTTTCGTTACTGTTTTCCTTAATTTTTTCATGAAGTGTGTGTTCGTGTATATATAAATGGAGAACATAATTGCCTAAATCATACCATGGAAATAATAGAGTGAGGTCATCCATAGGAAAGTTCCCAAAATAATATCTAGAAAATACAATTTATGTGTTTATCGAGATATTGATCGTTTTGATGAAACAATAATATATGTTGGGATAAAACACCAATAAATATCACAAGTATAATATATGTTAAAATAATGTATAGATGAAAGGGATGAAAATGGTAAAATTGGAAAAATTGGACTCGAGTCTCGGGTTTTAATCCGAAACACTTACGTAGCATATAAAGGCATCAAAGTCTATATAGTTCACATGCGGCATAAGGGTTAGGGTTTATCCCATAGGTTCAAACGGGAATTTATTATATGTGTGTGTAGAAACTGTATTTTAGTTTTGAGAAATTTTGATGGGTAATCCCGTTGGAATTTGTTGGTGTAACCCTCTTTTTGTTTGTTTTGGTTTTTTTATAGAAAATTAGGTATGTGAAATATACCTAATAAAAAGATGAGATATTAATGTGTATGAATTAAAGTAAAAGTTAGATTAAGAATTTTCGTATTTAATTCAAAAAAAAAAGAAATTTAAAGAGAGAGAGAGAAAAGGATTTTGGACCTTCTTTGTAGAATTGAAGCTTGATCTTGATCTTTGATGAGGTCGCTTGAGTGTTGAGATGAATGTTAGATGAGAGAGAATGATATTTTTCTAAATTGGGTATGAAAATAATGGTAATGAAAGATGGAAAGAAATTTCACATAAGGAAACTTCGTTGATTGCAAAAGAATGTTGCTGATATCACTAACATTGATGGATCTGATGTGTGCCATGGGAGTGAGGTAATGCCATCTATTTATATGGTAAGGGGGTTTCCGATCGGCATATCCCTAGACTTTCCAATCGACAGGTAACCACACAATGCTGATAGGCCAGGAAATGGACTTGCCAATCGATAGTCTCGTGCAGATTTTTTCAAAAAAATGATCGTAGTACGCAATTCATTTATCCAAATCGTGCATGGGGCATACCATTAGAAATTCACTTCAAATACCTTCAAGCGTCCTTTGGGCCTCTCCCAGGTCTAGGAAATGACTTTAGGTCAAACGAGGTTTAGAAGCGTGCGTCGGTCCTTTGGACGGGAGATCGTCGAACGAAAATGGATCGTTCGTCTATACGGTAAGTCAGAATCGTGCATGGGATGGACCCTTGGAAAGATAATGCAAGGTACTTTGACATTCCAAAGAGCTTTTCTCAGTTCAAAAAGTCTAATTTGGTCAACCGGGGCCCATAAGCGCCCGGTGACCATTCAGATTAAAATAGGTCATTCGTCCATACCCTTAGGCTGATTCACGCACGGGGTAGACCGTTGGAAAGGTTATTTAGTGCCCTTCAAAGATTCATTCTGTATTATTTGATCTGAAGAGTTGAGCTTGGTCAAATAGATTAGGAGAGCACTCGGTGGCCTCCGAATCAATTTTTAGGGTAAAACATATCATTCGTCCGAACGATTATGTCGCTTCAAGCATGGGGTGGGCCAATTGAAAGGGGCTTTAGTGATCTTCAAAGATTCAAACAGATTTCACTCTGACGATGAAGTTGATTAGGATCAAATCGGGGCCCGGGAGCACCCAGTGCCCTCCAAATTGATATTTTGGTAGTGAAATAATCCATTCATCTAATCTGTTATGCCAATTCGCTCACAGGGTGAACCGTTAGAAAGTGAATTCAGAGTCGTTCAAAGATTGATTGAGCTTTGTCTTTGACGATAGAGTTGATCAGAGTCAAGAAGGGTCCAAGAGCACCCAATGGCCTCTAGATCGATAGGCGGGGTATGACCTAGGGTTTGTATTGAAATGGGGAGGTGATAGGGACTTAAGGAGAGACATAGGGGGTTTTAGGATACGGTGTCTAAGAGTGGAGAACTAGGTTGACTATATTTAGAGAGCGAATCTAGACATATTCGTTGGTCTATGCCATGGTGGGGCGAGTTGCAACTCGTTTTACAATTGGACGACTACCGTTGTGTTCGACTGGTGGGACTTAGTCAAACTTCCTTCTACTTTTCTTAGCGACTTCTTCATCAGGTAGGATGAAAGAAAATTATCCCTCTGTGCATAACCAATTTGTTTCATGTGGAGGACCTAATTGAGTCTTTGAGGATGACCTTGGGGTATCTCAATCCATCCATCCCAATCTTTTGGGGAAGCTACTATGGTGTCTAAAGATTATTTGAAGTGGATGTGGAAAGAAGTGGTTGTCAAGGTAAAACCTAAGGAAATGGGGCAGAGGTGGGTCATGATGGTGGAGGCCATTTCAGGACGTGCCATTTCTTCCCCCCATTGACGTCTATGAGCATAGAGGTGTTGCATGGTAGAATTTTCTTCACTACATATGGCCCACTCCAATTAGACTTGAATTTCCCTTTTGTGTTCGAAATGGGATCTATAATTTCCTTGAGAGCGAGATCGCCTTCTAGTGCACCACAATCATTGAATTTTTTTAACGATAATGTAATGTGGTGATGATACCATTATGTGTGGTATTAATCTCTCAGTGTCTTTTCATCTAATAGTGATAACTCGTCATAATGACTTTGTTGCCAATTGAATTCTCCAACTTGACTTTCAATAATGACTCGTAGATATGGTATTTAAAATTCAACAGGTAAGACTACATCCATGTCATATACTAAGGAGTAGGGGTAGTCCCCAATTTTTATTCTGACTGAAAAGCGGTAGCCCGATTGGGCATAAGGGATTCGATCCACTCAATCCCTAAGACTATTAGTTGTCTTGTTGATCATGGATTTGTTTGTTGGCAGATTCAACAATATCATCGATTTATGATGAGTAGAGAGAATATGTGTGCCTATGAATTCCATACTCTCATACCAACTCATAAGGGATCTTATAGCAACAAATGATATTCTTTCTGATGAACTTTTCAACTCTCTTCACATTCAATACGTCAAGCAATTCATCTTTAACCCATTTATTAAAATAATCAATGGAGGCAAGAATGAATTTGTGTCCATTTGATGCTTTATTAGTAACCTTCCCAATGATGTCAATTCCCTAAGTTGATAAGGGCCATAAAGAGGTTTTGTTATAAAACTCTTGAGGGGGTAAGTGTCGAAGATTAGAGAATTGCTGGAATTTGAGGCATATTCTGAAATAAGTATCGCAGTCTTAGACCATGATGGTCTAATAGTATCATGGTCCAAAAAATTTTATGGCGAGAATAAAATCATTCATGTGGGGCCCATATTTCCCATTGTGGATCTTCGACATCATTGTTTCAATGTCATCCCCTGTTATGCATTACAAATGGGTGTCATTGAAGTTCCTCTTAAAAAGTAGCTTATTACAAATGATTCGCTCTCGTATGGTCGTTCTTATTACCCCTTAGAGGATACCAACTACATTTGGGGAGGCACCAGATATCGTAATACCATAACCCAACCTTTTTTATATCTTCTTATGTAGCGATCTCGATCTGGAAATAATGATTAAACAAGAATTACTTCTGAACTTTAAAGGGGGACATTTTTATTCCCTCGGGCATGTCGACTATGGAGGCCAAGGTTGCTAATGCATTGACGAAGCTATTTACTGGGTGGGAGAGATAGAAAAATGTCACATCCTTGAATTAGGAAACGAGTCCTTTAAGTTAAGAATGAAAAGGTAGAAGAGTCTCGTTTTTAACTTTCAATTTCTAGAGGACTTGCCCTGTGATGATAGTTGAGTCTAGATAAACATCTATGTATTAGATTCCTTTCTCAAGGGAAAACTTGAAACCGATAGTGCATGATTCATATTTATAAGAGAAAAATTTATGACTATGTTTATAGTTTGTCATGTTCCATTACACCGGTACACTATCATGTGTATTCTCAAAAGGCTTCAATCAAAGACAAGTTAATGAGCGAACACATTAATTGAAGAATGAAGAGTTGATATCTTCACTATAATCATCAGAGAAGGTATATGTGGTAGATTTAGTTTTACCTTATGTTCAAGGGTATTTTAAACATGTTTTATCAAAAACATATTTCCAAAAGTTTTTTGGACAAAAATTTTTTTTAGGCATCTCGATAGAACAAGATTGAGGGTCATTTGAATGAGTTAGTACAACTCGTCGAATAGCCATACGAATGACCTTCAAACATGCATTATTTCTCTCATTCTATAAAATCATTCAATTTCCCATGCGATAGACATTCGAACGATAATGTGTAGGTTATTCGAACGTGGTCCAGTTCATTCGAACAAACCGATGTGGATTTTTGTGGAGTTTATGTTTTCACTACGAGTGAGAGGAAAATAGTTTCATGAGGCTGATCGGTGGATACCACAACAAGTGGATCTTGTTGTGGGGTATTTTTGAATCTGCACTGCTATCAGTTATCAACAAGGAAGGAGGCTGGATTGCAATTCTTAGTGGTGTCTAAGTCTATAATTCTATTTGTGTCGTCTATAATACCATAGTTGAAACAGTGTTGAAAAGGGTTTTTGAAAGGGTTTTTTCTGAATATCTCGTGTGATTGTTTATTTATTCGATTAAATTCAATGTCTTACATGATTAGATTCACCTAATTAATTAAGATAAATTTGGATTAAAAATGAATTTGACTTGTTTGTGACCTAATTTACGGATTCTTCCATTGACCATATAACCGCATCACTCTAGACATTCTTGAAATTGATATCAGAGCTTGTTTTTACAAATTATTTAGATGAATCCTGGCGGTTATATGGAGTATTTGTATAATAGGTCACCAATTATTGATGGCATAAATTATTCATATTGGAAAGTTAAGATGAGATCGTAACTAAAATTGATCGACAAGTTCGTTTCGATTGGCGTTGAAAAGGGTGGAGTCCTTCTACTAGGACTAATGAAAATGTCATTAGTCTCAAGTTAGTAACAAATTTGGCTGAAGTTGACCTTAAATTAAGTAACTTTAAATCTCAAGGTTTGAATTCAATTTTTGGTGTTTTCACACCCGACGAATTTTAACGCATCATGATGTGTACTGCGCCTAAAAAAGATTGGGATATCCTCCAACTCAGACACGAGGGTACCAATTTTGTTAAAACATAACCATATAATTTGAGACTATACGCATTCTTTAAACTACAAAATTTCATGAATTTTATGATTGTATATGTAATATTGTGAATTATTATTTTCATTTGAGTGACAAAATTTCGGAATTGAGGGTTGTTAAGAAACTTTTGAGTTTTCTCTTGTCTCATTTTAGTATGAAAGCTACCATCCTTAATTCTTTGGAAAATATAGACACAATTAGTCTAGAATAACTCGTAGGTGACCTCTAAAGTTACGACTTTGGCATGTTCCCCGAAAACAAAAAGAAAAAAAAGAAAAAGAGGTTTTTGACTCCGATTCTGAAACTGGTCAAGATAATCTTGCCCTATTTGCTAAAAAATTTAAAAAGGTTTTTCAAATTGAAAAACCAAAGTTCATCCAAACATAAAAATAGAAAATTTGAGAAAAACAAAAATCACAAAGTGGGTAATAATTTTAATGAGAATGTTAAAAACAAAGATAGAGGTGAAAATACTAAGAATGAATAACCAGAGAATTGTTATGTGTGTGAGGGGAAGGGTCACAAATCCCATGAGTTTCCCACTAGGCCTATGTGATAGTACAAAGGCAAATCTTCCCATAATTCCACTCTAAGCGATAGTGATGTTGAGTCGGTGGATTCCCGGGATGAATCACCACATGGACATAACTTCATCACGTTCATGGCTAGTCGTGTTAGCACTTCAAGTACGTATCACAACAATGAAAACGTTTCTAAACATGGTTTCCTAGACAATTAGTTGAATAATTATAGAGAGTTTGAGGGTGATGAGTCAAATATGTGTGAAGGAGAACATGGTCTCTAATTTTCATACTCTGAACTTTACAACAAGTCGTTAAAAACTAAAAGAGAAAATAATAATCTGACTCTTAGGGTGTTTCTTTAGAAAAAGAGATGAAAGTTTTGAGAGACACTGAGACCTCAGTGAGTTAACTTGAGAGAATAAGAAACTCTTTGAGTGAGAAACTGATTTCGGTGGGTAGTGAAAGGACCGATTTCACAAACAAAGTGGCTAGTCTTACAAGATCTATTCAAGCATGATTAATATTCATAAGAAATTTGAAGCCCAGATTTTCCAACTCGAAAAAGGTCTCGAACGTGCCAAGGCGGTCAAAGTCACTTTATAGGACACATATAAGAAAGTTGAAATAATGTTCTTAAGTCTCTCCTTAGGTCTTAAAGAGAGGCACGACATAGGTTGCGATGGTGCATCCACGGGCCTCCACCAAGGAGAACTTGGCCTAGGTTTTTAACCAAGGTCTACCAAACAAATATATGTATGTACCCATTGCAAACGAAGAGAAACCTTATGGATTTTTTTTACAATCTAGGAAGAGTCTCTTACACACATGCTACCACACACCATTATAAGGACCTAGATAGTCTTATAGGGAAAGTTGAGTTTCTAATAAATACTTCTAAATGTTTATTGGATGACTTTCAAGAAATATCTACATCTTATGAGAACACCTCCAACACAATGACCAGTGACAAAAATGATAAGGGTTGAAAAATCCAAACTGAATTTTTTTCTTTTAGAAAATTTTCATAAAGATACAAAAAAATATTTTTTTTAGATAAAAAATTTCAAAAATTTTAAAAATATATTATTTTACACCATGTATGGATGCACATTTATGATGTTTGAATCACAATTTCATATCATCCATTCATGTGACTTAATCATGGTGTTATTAGACTTGTCTACGTACAAAAAACATTTGTTCTCATTATTGATTTCTACCTAAATGCAAGACCCATTATATCACCTTTATTGCACACAAGTTGCACAAACTTTTCAACATTGCGTTTTCTAGTCATATGTTGAAATTCTCATCTCAATCGTGCTCAATAACGAACCAAATGTACAAGGAACTAATTGTGCATGTAAAAACCATTGCTCGATATTTTTTCCCCAAAAAACTGATTGATAAATGTTTAAGCAATGGGAAGGGTCTACGAAAGAAGCAATCGTTGTTGCGTTAAAATCCACCATTCATAATGACCTAAGGATTGAAATTCGAGATATTTTTTATGAGTTGAGTCAATTTTACTTTGTTCAATATTTTTTACACAAAAGGTTGATTTGAGTACTTTCTTTAGGAGTGTCTCTTTGACTTCGTGCACTGTCACTACATATGCATCTGTTGACTTTATCGTGCATTAGTTCTCCCACCTACATTTAAATTCCAAGATTCATATGGTATTGTTCTAATCCATGGTGTGTTTGTTTTTATTTATATGTGTATATTTTCGTACTCAAAAATTTCAAAAATTACAAAATAGATTTCTTGTTTGTTTAAGTTTCATCACATACGCTTAATTTTCTATATTTTATGATGATATTTCAAATTTTTATACTCATGATGCTAACTTTTTTGGTTCATCTTCTAACCCTTGGTCTATTACGGACAAAAAAATGGGAGAACATATTAAGGGGAGTTCTATTTTTTTTTCAAACTCCATGCATCAGGATATTTTCTTTGCTTCATAGATGTACGCCTTTTTCGCATTGATGATTTCATAGACTACATGATAAAGGTTTTCAGTAGAGATAAAATTCCAAGTGTCTTTTCCTTCTTTTTTTTATTTAGGAGGGAAATTCGTTGAACTTTTCTTAGGGGTAGTTTTTTGGTTTTGTGTTTTGTACCGAAATAGTCATAGGGGAGATTTTTAAGATCATAGTTTATGATTTGATCATTATGTTTATAGTTTAGCATATTTTGCTACACTACTACACTATCATGTGCATTCTTAAAAATCTTCAATTGAATAACGCATCAATCGAAGAATGAAGAGGTAATATCATCACTATAATCACCGAAGAATGTATATGATGAGGTAGATTTAGTGTTTACTTATGTTCAGGGGTATTTTTAATCATGTTTTATCCAAAAAAAATTCCAGATGTTTTTTAAACAAAAAACATTTTTGTATGAATCTCGTTAGAAAGAGATTTATGATCATTCAAGCGATTTAGTGTAACTCATTAGATACCCATTCAATCGAGCTTCAAATGTGCATTGTTTATCTTGTTCTGGAAAGTCATTCTCTCACTTATTCGATAGTCATTCGAATGGGAATATGTAGGTCGTTTGAACAAAGTCCAGTTCATTCAAATGAACAAGCGTGGATTTTTTTAGTTGGTTTGAAACTCTATCTTTTCAATATTATTTGTTTGCTATTTTCCATCATATTTAATAGGTACGAACCTACACTTTGTTGAAATCCTTTTTAACCGAATTTGTCATCAAACACTTTGGTTTTTCAATATCCAAACCTTTGGATATTTTTTTATCACTTTTTCAAACCAGAAGAACTCATTACTTATTAAAATCCTTGTGGAGTTATTATTCACTACTAACGAGAGGAAATGAGTTTCTTGAGGCTGATCGGTGGATACCAAGGCAAGTGGAGCTGGTTGTGGGGTATTACTGGATCTACACCACTTTTTGTTATCAACAAGTAATGATAATGAACTGGGATTCTTAGTGGTGTCTATGTATATAAGTCTTTCTATGTTGTCTGTAATACCTTAGTTAAAACAATGGTGAAATAAATTTTCCTTAAAGGGTTTTTCCTCATATCTCGTTTGATTTTGTTTGTTTGTTTAATTTGAATTCAATATATTGCATGCTTAGTTTCACCTAATTAATCAATATAAAATTGGATTAAAAATTGAACTAGGCTTGTTTGTGACCTAATTTATAGATTCTACCATTGACCATACAACTGTACCACTCTGTACGTTCTTCAAATTGGTATTAGAACTTGTTTTTACAAGTTATTTAGATGAATCCTAGTAGTTACATAGAGAATTTGTATAATAGGTCACCTTTGTTTGATGAAATGAATTATGCATATTGGAAAGATTGGATGAGATCATCTTTAAAATAGATCGACGAGTGCATTTGGCTTGCCATTGAAAGGGGGCAGACTCCTCCTACCGTGACTAATGAAAATATCATTAGTCTTAAGCCAGACACTAATTGGATTGAAGATGAATTTAATTTAATTAAATTTATCTCTCGAGTTTTGAATACAATTTTTGGTGTGGTCACACCTGACGAATTTGTCACATCATGACATGTACCATGTCTAAAGATGGTTGGGATGTCCTCAATCTCACACACGAGGGTACTGATGTTGTTAATGCTTTTATGATTCAAAACCTCACCACGCAATTTGAGACTATACGCATGCTTGAAAATGAAAATTTTGATGAATTTTATGCTCATGTTTATGATATTTTGAATTATTATTTCAATTTGGATGAGTAAATTCCAATATTGAGAGTTTTTGAGAAAATTTTGAGGTCTCTCCCATATCGTTTTAGTACAAACATTATTGTCCATAACTCTTTAGGAATTCTAGACACAATTAGACTTGAAGAAATCATTGGTGATCTCCAAACTTAAAAATTTAACACGTTCCCTGAAACCTAAAAGAAACAAGAAAAATAAATACCTTTAAAATCTAAATCTAACAAAGAAGAGGTTTTTTACTCTGATTCTGAAATTGATCAAGTTGATCTTTCCCTATTTGCTAAAAAATTTAAAAAAGTTTCTCAAATTGTAAGTTTCTCCAAACTTACAATATCTTGCATTCTTAGTTATACCTAACTAATCAAAATAAATTAGATTAAAATTGAACTTTGTTTATTTGTGACCTAATTTACTGATTATACAGTTCACCATATAACAAGACCACTCTATATGTTCTTCAATATTCTATCATATTATTGGTACATGAAAGTCCAACTTGATGGTAATGGAAGTGTGGGAGTCGTCTGGCACAATAAATAGTATCCTAATTCTATATACCTTATTGTTAGCAGCTCCGCCAAAAAACATTTACCACCTGAGATCTTTTTGAAATGTAAGGGAATATCCTCAATTAGAGATTTGAAAATCCGCACACTGACTTCTCCCATGAGATTGTCAACAGGATAATCGAAAATGGTTTTTCCTTTCATGGGTTTTTACATGACACATGTGATATCAAACTCAGCTAGCAGTTGTATCCAACTAGCCATGTGGCTTGATAACGCATAATTTTCTAGTAGGTACTTAATGGGATCCATTTAATGCATTAACTTGATGGGGAATACAAGCATGTAGTGTCCAAGTTTCTGTGTTACCCAAACTAAGGCAACACACACGTTTTCCAATGTGGTATATTTCATTTCCTACCCTGCCAGCTTTTAATTGTCATAGTAAAAGGCTTTCTCATTGCCCTATTCTTCTATGTATTGGGCTATCATAGCCCCAACCGCAGTGTCAACAATAGTAACATACAAGATAAGTAATTGACTAGGTTATGGCTAAATGAATACCGTAGGTTGGGTAAGATACCTCTTGATTTTCCCAAAGGCTTCTTGACATGCCTAATTCTAGACTTGAGTTGAATCCTTTAAGATATGCTTGAAGATGGTCGCATAGATAGAAGTGAGATGACTAATGAACCAATTGATGTATTGAAGTTCTCCCAAGAAACTACGAACTTCCTTATAGGTCTGATGTGGGGACATTTCAAGAATTTCTTTAAGCTTGGCATGGTATACTTCAATCCCTCTTTCGCCGATTGTGAAACCAAGGAGTTTGCCCTTTGTACCACCAAATATGTATTTTTACTGATTAAGATGCATCTGGTATTGCTGTTTAACAAATTTCCTCAAGGCATGAATATAATCGTCTCGAGTCTTGGACTTAATGAAAATGTCGTCGACGTAGACCTTGACTTTTTTATGGATAAAATAATGAAGGATAGTTGTATCCACTCTTTCGTATGTACCTCGGTGTTTTTTAGACGAAAAGGCTTGACAGTGTACCAAAATATACACCACGAGGTGGTGAAAGAAGTTTCTTCTTGGTGGTCAGGATGTATCTTGATCTGATTACACCCCATGAAGATGTTGAAGAAATATTTGATGGTTTGATTGGAGATGTTATATATGATCATGTGTATATTGGGAAAAGGGTAATCATCCTTTTGAGGATTTTTATTCAATTTTTGGTAATTAACGCACATGTGAACTTTTTCTCATGATTTTGACATGGAGGCAATGTTTTCAAGACAATTGGGATACTCGACTACACGGATGAAACCCACGTTTTAATTTTGGACCACCTCATCCTTAACTTCGAGGCACCACTCGAGATGGATCTTTTTCATTTTTTTCTTAGCAAGCTTGAATTTTGGATAAGTCGGGATCTCATGTTTCAGGATCTCTGGGTTAGTGCCAGGAATATCACTATATGACCATGCGAAGATCTCCACGAATTATTTCAGGAGCTCTTCGAATTGCAATCGCTCATGCTCGTTATGGGTTGACCATGTCCTAATCTCACTCGGAGATCTACTAGAACAAAGTTTAGTAACAACAGTGTCACAATCATTAGTTTAAACATGCTTATGTTTTTTTTATTTTTTCCTTATTAAGATTAGATAGGAATTGTTCATTCATTAGATCATCTTCATTAATAATTTGATTAGAAACAATGCAATTCATATAAGACACAACAAGATACTAAAAATCTTAATTTATTACATTAACAACATTTTTGGGAAATACAACATTGAGAACCTCGTCAAAGGAGGTATTATATACACTCGTATAAATGACAAAAAAAGGAAAAATAGGTTCAAATTCATTTTTCAAGGGATACACTATGGGGTTTAAGATAAGAAAAGTTGGGTTGATCGGGATGCTTCACTAGTTAAGGAGAGGTTCATAAGGAGGGGTGATCTTTGGGGACAATTCAGATGGTTCAACCTTAGTATGGAACATGAAATGGTCCATTCCTACCTCATGTAAGCCAAACAATTTGTTGTGGTCACTACTTTTATTGCTCTCATTGCTTTCATTGTTCGAAGATCTTGAAACAATACACTTGATTGTTAGTGGTTTCACCTCATGCTTCGGGCCTTCGGTACATATGAAATTGTCCTCAAAGATGATTTTAAATCCTATCTTCATCTTTTTCTTGGCAACGTCATATCATGGCTCAATGAAGATGCAAAAGGGAAAATCTCACCTTATTTGATGAAATTACCATTTAAAGAGTTCCCAAAGATGACTTATTTTATCCTCAATACTCTCTTCAAGTTTAATTGACGAGGAGTTAAGAGATCAGCTGAAGATCACTAGTATCCTAGAAAGTATGGAGGGAAGGCTTCTTTCATAACTATCGACTCAAGGATTTCCTGTTGTCAAAGTCCTATCCCAATTTCGGGAACGAAATGCATGTTCTTGAACATCTGGATTACAATGAATTTTCCAAGTTGGTTGTGCTCTAGACGCATTATGTCATTAAAGTCTTTGCCTACCAAAAGAGAAAGTGGATCAAATATGAAGCATAAGAGAAATCTATCATCTATACTATGCGAAATCTATAAAATCGGATTGCTTATACCAATACCAGCGGAGTTATCATCATATTCGATAATGGCGATGACTTGATTATTTGTAAATTATTTAAAAATTTTATTAAGGGAAGAGGTCGCTCCCTCAATACTATGGAGCCATGGGTGACCCAGAAGCAAGTTAAAACATGCTGGAATATTGATAACTTATAATTATATATAAGTGCATGTTAGTCTTGACCCTAGTGTAGGATATATTGTACCCATAACCTCTCTTCGAGTGTTATCATAGCCTCACACAAATGCAAATGGTGGGTGACATCCCTGACTTGTAATCCCAGGAATTTGAGAGTTCTTAATAGACAAATATTCAAAAAAGAATTATTATCTATGAGTGACAATGAAACTATCTTCCCCAAGACTTCCAGTGATATGTTGAGGGCATAATTATGATCTAAAAAAAATGGGAATCTCTTCACCAGTAAAATAGATGAGTCTTGTATCCGTCAAAGTTTCAGCCATATGGATTGACTCTTCAGGGACGTAGAGGGTGGAATCGTAGGTCCGATGAGAACCTTGATCAGTGATTTTTTTTAAGGCGGAAAGACATGTAGAGTCCCCAAAGGGTAATGTTCAGTTGAGTATTCTTGAGTTGCTCGAGGATTTTGTTTTCTTCGACTAATATTTTTAGCATTGCTATTTTTGTCGTAAACCCCTTTTCCTTTCCCTATGGTTACATTTGGTAATTATAAGACAGTGTATTCATAATACCACCCTGATTTGGTCATGTTGTTTATAGAGGAGTGTAAGAATAGGAACCCCATGTCATCATTTATTTCTAGTACGAATGATATCATATTAAATTATGATAATAGCTTTTTAAAAGAAATTATTCCACGAAGGAAGGTAGTTATGCTAGAATTTTCATTATCGGATTCATCATCTGAACCGTTCGATGCATCAGAGTCATCTCCCTATCCAGTGGTAACATTATTGTCTCCGCAGGAAAAGTTAATGCACTCTACCACCTCAATGGCCTAGTCATATAAAATTTCCCCATGCAACAGAAAAATATTAGAAACAAGGGACTAGGTACCCTCAGAGTTTTGAGTGTAGTGATCATCTCGGGAGCTTCACATATATTTTCTTCTTAAAATATTCTTTTGATAATACCTGAACAATGTTGTCTCAATTGAATTATTTGGGAGGCACAAAACAGTCGTTGGATTGATGGTCCCACTTCTGGGACTCCATGAATATGTCACCAATTTTGTCACAATTTCTTTCTTCAAGTGTTAATTCAGGTAGGAATTTTATCTCAAAATTTCTGAATTGTTCAAGGACAGATGGTAACTCAATATTCCGAATGTATGAGTGAGTTTGAACTGCGATGAAAGCCCTTGTTATGAGAGAAAAAGATCGATTGGAGGCATTTTTAGGATGTAGGAGGAAGGATGATCAAACTTTGAAATTATCTTATGATTTATAAGGGTTGGTGGATGAATCATGCCGTGATAGGTTGGATTCTGGTGGAAGGGTCAAAATACTGGTCTTTGTGTGTGAGGATGGAATTATGACACCCCGCCTAATTAAATACCGGGTGATCAGTCCTTTATTAAATTATAATCAAGGTGAACGGTTGGTTCATTCTTACCATCACTGTCGCAAAAATAACTTTTCCAATTAAACAACCTAAATAATTAAGCTAAGTGTCAAAACCTTTTTTAGACATCAATTTCCAAATTTTATTTTAAAAACCAACATTTAAAACTTTACATAATTCATAGTTAAAGAATCACAAAACAACTATACTGGAACATATAATCCAAACAATTAAACATCCAACTAATTAATTCCAACTTTAAAACATAAAGGAAAACATCCTGACAGTAATAAATCCCAAAGTATAAATACTGGAAATAAACGAATCACAATCTCCGATAAAACAACTGAATAATGAAGAAGGGCGACACATGCCCAACGGAATAAATAGTGCTAGAAGTGCAATCAACAATGAGGTCGTCTAAGCAAGAGGCCTGCAACTCCCACCTAAGCTGCAGCGCGTTCCTTCCAAAGGATCCTATGTACTATGGCTGGGCACGTGTAATATATACATATATATACAAGAGAGAAGAGAAAGTAGGAAACAGGTAAGAGCCCGATTGTAAAACAGTTTAAAATTAGTTTAGCAAGTATTTAAAATGCTTACCGACCAATGCAACCAACATATTAGTGCGGCACTCCCTTGACAAATTCTCACCTCTCTTCTAATGTTCACACCTATCGCACTAATATTTTCAACAGTTTAACTTATCTTGTATTAAATTACTCGTAAGGTGTTAAGCCAACAATTTCAAATGTTAAGGAGGTTAATTTTATTTAATAGCACAATTCTCACATAAGCCTTATTTGATAATAAAGTTTCTCAATAATATATCAAACTTTTCAAACACTTATTCCCAAGTTGAAATAATTATTCTTTTCCTACATACCAAAGTCATAGTAGGTAGTTCCCAAATTCTAGTTTTAAATATATATATTAAATACTCATATAATATATATATTCTAACAGCACCCCACATAAAATCTATGGTGCGGGCATACTCTGCTATCCAGTCCCCGTATCACTCTTACTAAGGGAAATACTAGTTTGGAATCACTCTCGAACCGTATTAACACAAAACGCACACAAAATGAGGAGAAGCATAGTTCCAAGTCACTAAGAGGTCGGCACATACCCTCACGTCTCTTAGGATCGTCTGACTATTGATCCGATAGCCTGTACCAACGATTCCTATGTTCTAGGGTACGAGTCAATATCCTCCATAAAGGTCCCATTGAGATAAGACTGTCCCAGAGTGGTAACCTCAAGGATAGCAAGTAGCACGAGCATGATTTTTACACGTATATTATATATGCATAAACACAGCCATATATGTATACTACTATTCCCATATCAAATTTAGGTACGCTCGCACAACCCATAATTATGATACTTATCCTTATTACTCATTATTTAGTTATCATGTATAACGGTTTTGTCACTTATTTTAATTTGTGGAATTATTCCAACTTATTAAGTGACACTTGTGGATTCCTATCTTCCCAAGTGTAATTTCAGTAGGTACTCATTTATTTTACAACGTAACTTCCTTACGAGTCTCATCCTTTAACATGTATTCCCATTGTCCCTTATATGTAAAACATCCCCGTGAAATGTTAATCTCGTCTTACATTAAAGGTTCCATATTTTTAATAAGTCCTACTGGTCTTCTTTTTGTTCCAAAATGTTTTAACATTAATATCCAAGAATTTCTAATCATTTATGTTGGAACAATCTAAAAAAGGAGGAATGTGAGTTATGCAGGAGGGGTTGATCGATCTATGGCAGATGTTCGATCGATCGATACTCTAAGGTCGATCGATCGATTAAGCAGGTATGGCAAATCTACAGAATTTCCAGTTACGGGTTTTCTCTTCCAACATGATCCAAAACGATATATTTGACTACCAAACTCCCAATAATTCATAATACAAGTATTATAACCTCAAATAAGTGATTTCCTACGTCAAGCAAGTGGATTTTCATCATGAATAAGGAATTAAAAAGGCATAATCCATAAAAACATCAAGAACCCTAATATTTCTTTTGTTTGGTTTCTTCCCATCCTTTTACCATATTTCTTACTCTTTAATTACTTTAATTTTGTGGTTCAACCTCTACATATGAATTGGGTTTCCAGAATACATGTATTACTCATACAACATGCGAATTCAAATCTCCCAAATAGGTTTTTCTTTCACAAACACTAGTTCGAATCAATCATAGGCTAATAATATTAGAGCATTAACTGAAATAGAGCAAGACAGATACTTTCATGAGAATTTTCGGTTCAGATTTTTGGAGATTTTGGTGTGGTTCTGGTCCTCGTTGTACGATCTAACGTTTGGCGACGACGGCGGTGCAAACGGTGGAGTTCTTGGCCTAGAACTCCTTGGAAAACCTCTTCTCTTCCTCTCGAATGGCCGTCTTTGGTTTATGGTGTTTCTAACCCTAGAAGGTGACTCTTACCATCTGATATTCCCTTAGAATTTTCGTGGGTTTTCAGGCCCAAAAATGTAAAATGTCCAAAACTCCCTCCCGGGATGTTAATTAGGCCTAAAAATGCCCCGAGATCCAAACTAAACCTCCGGGGATAGTATTTTGACTATCTCGACCCTTACGGACACATCGACGCACTCAAAATGACCATATGGGTGATTTATAATTTATTTACTTTTTATAGTCTGAATTTAATCCTGACACGACACAAGCGTGTCCCGATAAATTTCCAAAATTACCAAATTATATTCTCGTGATAATTTTACTCATCATAAATACACCACTTACTTTGCCCATAAGTAACTTATAACAAAATAATTACTAACTCTCATCACGCTAGTAAGTATTTAAATGATTTTTCGAATTATTATTAATTTAATATCTCTAATTAAATTTAATAAATCTCCAAAATTTAAAAGTCATAAAACACGGGGTATTACATACTTCCCCCCTAATAATGGAATATCGTCCCAAAATTCAAAAAATAAGGTGTACCTGGTAAGAATAACTCTGGGTACTTCTCACGCATGTCCGCCTCACTTTCTCAATTGGATTCCTCCACATTATGATGCTCCCACTGGACTCGAATAAGTGGGACTACCTTTGACCTCAATCTCCTTTCGCTATGGTCTAGGATAGCCACTGGCCTCTCCTCGTAAGAGTGGTCGGGCTATAAGTCAATCTCCTCAATTGCGATATGGGTATGGGACATGTCATCCCGAAGGTATCGTCTTAACGATGAGATGTGAAATACATCATGAATGCGATGTAAGTGCTCTGGCAGTCCCAATCTGTATGCTACTAACCAATCATCTCGATAATAGGAAATGGTCCCACGTACCTCGGGGCCAATTTCCCTTTCTTCCCGAACCTCATCACTCCTTTCATAGGAGATACACGTAGTAATACTTGGTCCCCCACATTAAATTCTCGAAAGAACCGTTGTGCATCGGCGTAGCTTTTCTGCCTATCCTGGGTTACCCGAATGTGACTCCTGATAATCTCAATCCTAGCGGAGGTTTCCTCAATCCCCTCTGGCCCGAGTAACTTGTTATCCCCCACCTCTAGCCAATAAGTTGGGGAACGACAAGACCTGCCATACAATGCCTCTAATGGAGCCATGCCAATCGTGAACTGATAAGAGTTATTATAAGCGAACTCTACCAGTGGAAGATGTGGCTCCCAACCTCCTCCAAAATCAAGGACACACGTGCATCGCATATCCTCTAACATCTGATTAGTACGCTATGTTTGTCCATCTGTCTGTGGGTGGTAAGTTGAACTCAACCTCGATTCTGTACCCATGGCCTCCTGAAAGCTCTCCCAGAAATGCGACACGAAGATCTTATCTCTATCTGACACAATATTCAGGGGCACCCCATGTAATCTGACAATCTCAACAATAAACAATTGAGCATACTAGCTCGTGGTATAGTCCGTACGAACTGGCAAAAAATGAGCCACCTTGGTCAAACGGTCCACAATCACCATAATGGACTCGTGGCCCCGATGTGATGTAGGCAACCCAGTAATAAAATCCGTAGAAATACTCTCCCACTTCCAGTGGGTATTTCCAATGGCTGAAGAAACCCCGATGGTTTCTAGTGGTCCACCTTTACCAGATGGTAGGTAGAACACTTGGACACGAACTCAGCAATGTCCTTTTTCATCCCATTCCACCATTATTTCTTCCTCATATCCTGGTACATCTTATCTCCCCCAGGATGCACCTCAAATCGGGACCCGTGAGACTGGGTCATCACTGCATGACGTAAGTCTGCTCCTTCTGGTACCACCAATCTCCCATTAAACCTCAAACCTCCATCAGAACTAACAGAATAGGACTCAGCACCCTTAGCTAAAAGTCGTACAATCTGCTCCTGGCAAAATGGGTCTGCTGTCTGTGCCTGTATTACCCTCGTAATAATCTCGGGTATCACTGTCATAACAGATATGAAGGAACAGGCTACTGTGTCCTGGTGACTCAACTCTTTCCACTTTGATTTCCAGATGTCCGCTACATCGTCTACCAGTCTACGACTCAACGCATCGGCAACAATATTGGCCTTCCCCAGATTGTACTGTATGTTGAACTGATAGTCCTTCACAAACTCTAACCACCTGCGCTGACGCATATTCAGCTCTCGCTGAGTGAACATGTACTATAGTGACTTGTGGTCTGTGAACAAGCAAAATTTCTCCCCCAATAAATATTGTCTCCATATACTCAATGAAAAGACGACTGTTGCTAACTCTAGGTCGTGCGTGGGGTAATTCTTCTCGTGCGGCTTAATCTTGTGGGATGCAAAAACTATAGCCTTCTCCTTCTGCTGAAGTACTCCCCCAAGTCCCCGTATAGAGGCGCTGGTGTAAACTAGATACTCCACACCCAGCTTAGGTTAAGAAAGGACAGATGCTGAAGTAAGCTTATCTTTCAGCTCGTCGAAAGCCAATTGGCAAGCATCGTCCTAAACATATGGTACCCCCTTACGAGTCAGGTTCGTCAATGGACCCGCTATTTTGGAGAACCCCGAATGAATCTCCTGTAGTATCCGGCTAATCCCAAGAAACTACGTACTTCTATCGGTGTCATGGGTTGTCCCCACTCCCTCACCGTTGACACTTTACTCGGGTCAACTGCTATCCCCTGTTCAGAAACAACATGCCCTAAGAACTGCACTTCTCGTAATCAGAACTTGCACTTCTCGTACTTAGCATACATCTGATGCTCTCGTAGAGTCTGAACAACCCGCCTCAAGTGCTCGGCATGCTCTTCCTTAGTGTGTGAAGATATCAAGATGTCATCTATGAAGACGATGAAAAACTGATCCAAGAACTCTCTGAACACTCGGTTCATCAAGTCCATGAATATGGCTGGAGCATTTGTGAATCCAAATGGCATCACTCTGAACTCATAGGACCCATATCTCGTCAAGAAAGCAGTCTTTGAAACATCCTGCTCCCTAATATGTAGTTGATGGTACCCTGAACTCAGATCTACTTCGAAAAGAAAGTTGCTCCCCTCAACTGGTCGAACAGATCATCGATTCGAGGCAATGGATACTTGTTTTGTATTGTTACCTTGTTCAGTTCCCCATAGTCCACACACAGCTTCAGTGAACCATATCTCTTTTTCACAAACAAAACTGGAGCGCCCCAAGGTGAGGTACTCCTGCGAATGAAGCCCTGGCCTAACTACTGCTCTATCCGATCTCGTAACTCTCGCATCTTCGTCGGAGCCATACGGTATGGAGCGCATGCTATAAGTCGAGTATTCGATAATAAATCTATGACAAAATCTATCTCTCGACTGGGGGGTAGGCATGGTATCTCCTGAAATACATCAGAATACTCATGAACAACTGGGATCGAGTCTAAGGGAATCACGACCTCCTTAGAGGAATCCTCCTCTATGTAATACAGATGAACGATCGAGCCTCCCTTTGGGCGAGGCATCGCCACTACAAAAATCTCTTGCCGCGAAATGGCAAAGATAATACTCCCACCGAAATAATCTATCATGGCTCTGTAAGCTGCGGGCCAATCCATACTAATAATAACGTCGTGCTCATGCATATCTAAGACTAACATGTCTGCTGGTAATACCAAGCTACCAATCTCTACTCCCACACCCCGACAGATAAGGAAAATTAGCGATCCATTTCCCAGTGGTGAGTCTACACACGTTACAGTGCTCTCCACTGTGGCTAATAACCATAAGGCCTTCGCAAAATGAGTAGTTATAAAATAGTGTGTCGCCCCAGTATCAAATAAAACTCGACCCATAATACCATGGACAGGAAACATACCCTCAATCGCGGGTGGAGCCTGTGGGGCTGCTGCCTGGTGGAAGTTATAAACACATCTATACTGTAACTGCCCCTGCTACACTGGAGCGGCTAGAATGGATGGTAGGGTTGGTACCTGAGCTGGTGATAGGAGGGCGGTTGGAAAAAGTGGCCTCTGTGGTTTATTACGGGCACCCTGCTATTGTGGGGCCCTCTCACCCTTTGGATAATCCTAGTGCCTGTGGCCATTTTTACCACACCCGAAGCATCGGTCCCTAAAATTTCCTCCCCTCTATCCCTGCTGATTACGGCCCTGCTGGACATTACCACCCCGCCATTGGCCCTGCTAGCCCTGCTAAAAATGTTGTTGGCCCTGATGGCCCTACTGCTGACCCTGCGGCTGACAATGTTGGCCCTACTGGCCCTGCTGATTAGGCTGGCCCTGCTAACCCTGACTAAATCTCCCAAATCCCTGCCTGGAATCACCTGATCAGAACCGCTTGGTAGGATCTCTCTGATGGGAACTCTGCTCATGCTGACGAGTCTGTCCCTAAGATGTTGGTGCTCCATTAGCACCACCACCCCTTGTCTTGCCCTGCTGGCCGGACTCTCCTGCTTGCTTTCTTCCCTACAGATGGAAGCAGAGATCCTGGCAGTGTAGCAAAGCAGCGTTGAGTACATCTATGTAGGTACTCAGAAACAGATTGCCTATAAGGTGCTGACGAATCCTCCAAGCTAACCCGTCCACAAACAATAGTATCTTCTTGTCCTTAGTGGGTGCCTCATCTGGCACTATAGTGAGAAGTCTTATGAACTCCTCTTCATACTTAGCAATGGTCGAATTTTCCTGCTTTAGACTCAGTAATTTCCTCCACATCACAGTCTGCACGGCGGATGGGAAGTATTTTCCGTCAAACCGCACCCAAAATACCTGAATAGTAATAATCTCCCTCTCCTCTAAGGTGGTAGTGGATTCCCACCAATGCAAAGTGGCGCCCACTATCTTAAAGGAAGCCAATAGTTGTTTCTGCACTTTCGTTCCCTCGTACATACGCAAATGCCTGTGGATATCTTTCTTCCATTAGCTGGCTATAATAATATCTGAACCACCCGCAAACTCTGGGGGATGCGCCTTCTGAAATGCATCCCTAACTCGCTCCCATGAAGATGGAAGTTGTGCCGGTACTGATGCCACCACCTGAACTTGGTGTGGAGCCTCCTGTACTACCACTAGCGTGGCATTCACCGCCTGAGCAATGATAGCGGCTACCTCATTTGCATTCATCATTGCCTGAGCCGGAGCTACTGGCTGCTCGGCTTGGGCACGCCTATCCTTTGGTGAACGTCTCGGAGGCATCTAAAAAGTGAAGAAATTTATTAGTCTACAGTTATTATCAAATCTCAAATATCTGAAGACGTAATCGTAAAAATAAGAATACAACAATCCTAAAATAGGGTTCTATAGCAAGAACGCTAAGATGAAAGCGAAATAAGCCGTACAGATCCTAAGGACACTAGAACCTGATGCTCTGATACCACCTGTGACATCCCGCCTAATTAAATACCGTGTGATCAGTCCTTTATTAAATTATAATCAAGGTGAACGGTTGGTTCATTCATAGCATTACTGTCGCAAAAATAACTTTTCCAATTAAACACCCTAAATAATTAAGCTAAGTGTCAAAACCTTTTTTAGACATCAATTTCCAAATTTTATTTTAAAAAATAACATTTAAAACTTTACATAATTCATAGTTAAAGAATCACACAACAACTATACTGGAACATATAATCCAAACAATTAAACATCCAACTAATTAATTTCAACTTTAAAACTTAAAGGAAAACATCCTGACAATAATAAATCCCAAAGTATAAATACGAAAAATAAACGAATCACAATCTACGATAAAATAAGTGAATAATGAAGAAGGGCGACACATGCCCAACGGAATAAATAGTGATAGAAGTGGAATCAACAATGAGGTCGTCTAAGCAAGAGTCCTGCAACTCCCACCTAAGCTGCAGCGCGTTCCTTCCAAAGGATCCTATGCAAGACGCCCATGTGGCAGGGCACCTGTAATATATACATATATATACAAGAGAGAAGAGAAACTAGGAAACGGTTAAGATCCCGATTGTAAAACAGTTTCAAATTAGTTTAGCAAGTATTTAAAATGCTTACCGACCAATGCAACCAACATATTAGTGCGACACTTCCTTGAGAAATTCTCACCTTTCTTCTAATGTGCACACTTATCGCACTAATATTATCAACAGTTTAACTTATCTTATCTTAAATTACTCGTAAGGTAATGTTAAGGAGGTTAATTTTATTTAACAGCACAATTCTCACATAAGCCTTATATGATAATAAAGTTTCTCAATAATATATCATACTTTTCAAACACTTATTCCCAAGTTGAAATAATTATTTTTTTCTTACATACCAAAGTCATAGTAGGTAGTTCCCAAATTCCAGATTTAAATATATATATTAAATACTCATATAATATATATATTCTAATAGGACCCCACTTAAAATCTATGGTGTGAGCATACTCTGCTATCGAGTCCCCGTATCACTCGTACTACGGGAAATACTAGTTCGGAATCACTCTCGAACTGTATTAACACAAAACACATACAAAATGAGGCGAATCATAGTTCCAAGTCACTAAGAGGTCAGCACATACCCTCACGTCTCTTAGGACCGTCTGACTATCGATCCTATAGCCTCTTCCAAGGATTCCTATGTTCTAGGGTACGAGTCAATATCCCCCCATAAAGGTCCCATCGAGATAAGACTGTCCCAGCGCGATAACCTCAGGGATAGCAAGTAGCGCCGGCATGACTTTTACACGTATATAATATATGCATAAACATAGTCATATATGTATACTACTATTCCCATATCAAATTTAGGTACGCTCACACAACCCATAATTATGATACTTATCCTTATTACTCATTATTTAGTTATCACGTATAATGGTTTTGGTTTTTATTTTAATTTGTGGGATTATTCGAAATTATTAAGTGACACTCGTGGATTCCTATCTTCCTAAGTGTAATTTCAGTAGGTACTCATTTATTTTACAATGTAACTTCCTTACGAGTCTCACCCTTTAACACATATTCCCATTGTCCCTTATATGTAAAACATCCCCGTAAAATGTTAATCTCATCTTACATTAAAGGTTCCAAATTTTTAATAAGTCCTACTGGTGTTCTTTATATTCCAAAATGTTTTAACATTAATATCCAAGAATGTCTAATCATTTAAGTTGGAACAACCTATAAAAAGGGGAATGTGAGTTATGCCGGAGGGGTCGACCGATCTATGGCAGATGTTCGATCGATCGAAGCATCGATCGATCGATACTCTAAGGTCGATCGATCGATCAAGCAAGTATGGCAAATCTACAGAATTTCCAGTTACGGGTTTTCTCTTCCAATATCATCCAAAACTATATATTTGACTAATAAACTCCCAATAATTCATACTGAAAGTATTATAACCTCAAATAAGTGATTTCCTACGTTAAGCATGCGGATTTTCATCATGAATAATGAATTAAAAAGGCATAATCCATAAAAACATCAAGAACCCTAATATTTCTTTTGTTTGGTTTCTTCCCATCCTTTTACCAGATTTCATACTCTTTAATTACTTTAATTTTGTGGTTCAACCTCTACATATGAATTGGGTTTCCAGAATACATTTATTACTCATACAACATGCGAATTGAAATCTCCCAAATAGGTTTTTCTTTCACAAACACTAGTTCGAATCAATCCTAGGCTAATAATATTGGAGCATTAACTGAAATAGAGCAAGACAGATACTTTCATGAGAATTTTCGGTTCAGATTTGTGGAGATTTTGGTGTGGTTCTGGTCCTCGTTGTACGATCTAACGTTTGGCGACGACGGCGGTGCAAACGGTGGAGTTCTTGGCCTAGAACTCCTTGGAAAACCTCTTCTCTTCCTCTCGAATGGCCGTCTTTGGTTTATGGTGTTTCTAACCCTAGAAGGTGACTCTTAACATCTGATATTCCCTTAGAATTTTCGTGGGTTTTCAGTCCCAAAAGTGTAAAATATCCAAAACGCCATCCCGGGGTGTTAATTAGGCCTAAAAATGCCCCGAGACCCAAACTAAACCCCCGGGGACATTATTTTGACTATCTCGACCCTTACGAACACATTGACGCACTCAAAATGACCATACAGGTGACTTATAATTTATTTACTTTTAATAGTCCTAATTTAATCCCGACACGACACAAGCGCATCCCGATAAATTTCCAAAATTACCAAATTAGATTCTCGTGATAAGTTTACTCATCATAAATACACCACTTACTTTGCCCATAAGTAACTTATAACAAAATAATTACTAACTCTCATCACGCTAGTAAGTATTTAAATGATTTTTCGGATTATTATTAATTTAATATCTCTAATTAAATTTAATAAATCCCCAAAATTTAAAAGTAATAAAATACGGGGTATTACAGGAATTCACGCCATCTTGGTGCATGGGTAAAGAACATTGGTTAGTGTTAGGTGTAGGATTTTTGGGAGGAGGAATAACGCCTTTATCAATAATGCATTGGATAATATTTCTCAGGTGATATCATTGATCAATGGTTCGCCTAACGATTTGGTGAAAGTCGATACGAGCATCGTGAATGAAATTTTTGGGATGTAGTTTAGGAAGTGGATGAGGGTCCAAGGGTTTAATAAGGTTTCCAGATAAAAGAGATGGATATAGTTTGGAGAGAGAAACATGAAGCTTGTTGTATTCTTTTCGTGTTATAACAGTACGGGCTTTAGGCACCCATGAATGGGCATGTTGAGAGGAGATGTTATTAGTGCAAGAACTCGTAACAACAGTGGGTTTATCATACTTGTGTGGAATAAACTATCCCCCATATTCTTCAATTCAGTATCGGCTTTTTGGTTACTTACATTTTTCCAATCCCAACCTCAGCCTTTCGAAGATCTCTGAAATGAGGGTAATACTAGTTACCCATGGAGGATCGAATATGTGGAAAAAAATTATTCACAATACTAACATGTTCTTCCTCAGAAGGTCAGTTAGTTATGGTGGCAGCTTTCTACCTCCACCTACTGATAAATATGCTAACAAAATCCCATGGGTATTTCTTAAGAAACTCAAGATCTCGTCAGGTTACTTCCAACTCTACATTATACTTGTATTGGTCTATGAATTATATTCGAATTTCTTCTGAACTATGGATTCGTGATTCTTCTAGTGATAAGAACCAACGAAAGGCACTATATTTGAGGGTTTATTAGCACATCTAATTTATTACATATTTGTTATATCTTAGTAGTTGATTGAGCGATGGTAGTTGCGAAGGTTCATAATAGGAGGTCCACTATCCCAAAATTTATCGATATCTAAAATTTTGAATTTCTTTGTCAGTCTCGCTTTTGGGTAATGGGACATTTATGAGTAATCAACGCAGTTCCTTAACGTTTTGACCTGGTTAAACTTCTTAGGATGAAGTTTAAGATCCTGTTTGACTCGGCTAAGTTCTTCTTCCTTATGATAGGTAGGAATGGGTGCATGCAAGTTAACCCTAGGTTGAGAAAGATTATACATAGTGGTGGACCATTAATAGGAAAAACATGCAAAGTATGAGGAATTTTTGGTGGTGGACCATTATAAATCAGTAGATGGGCAAGTGGTTGACCATTAGTTGTATTCTTATGGAATTCAAATCGACTCAGGAATTTTTAGACCCACTGCATAGGGGAAGGCCACATAAAGTTCTGGAACCTTAGTAATCTGACTTATGTTTCTTAGCATTTCTTGGACATCGGCTTGTAGACTGCCAATATTTTCGATATGTTAGGAAAGTACGACCATGAGATCTGGATGAGCATTTTCTTTCTGATCAGAATTCACCACGAGGAATCTTTGGAAAGATAATTCAATTTTTGCTAAAGTGGACGATGAGGGTTTGGAACTCCGAGGAGGTTTGATAGCGTATCAGAGCGAATATAGAGCCAAACCAAGGAATGCAGTCGCACGTGAGAGGGAAATAATTGTTTTTATTTTTCTTTGGAAAAGATAATATTTTTGGCATTTTTAGGAAAAGGGGAGAAACTATTTTTGGTATTTTTTAAAAATAAGGAAGAGAAAAAATTCCCTAGTGTAGTTGTTATTATTATGTTCACTCGTATTATGTTCCGCGTAGGGTCCAAGTGATATGTCGAACATGAAACGAGTCTGAGAAAGGATGGGGTACGCGATGAAACACACTGTTTGAATTTCTTCCCAACTCATAAAGGGGGTGTTATTTTAAAAAAGGGTGGAATAACACAAAATTTGTGTGGTAAGATGACCGAAAATTTTGGCAAAGTTTTTCCTTGAAATCGTCAATCTTGGTATGAGTGTTCTAGGGTAAAAGCCTGTATGAGGTTTATGCATAGGAGGTTAGTGTAATGGTCTCCCCCTTTGGCATGTCTTCCACAATATAACTATTTTCTATAAGGGCAATCATTCGTCGGGAGGTGTGTAGAATCCATTTGATCAACCTAACTGTACATAAATTGCCTCACGATATAGCTAATGGTAATTGTGCATGTGAGAGAAAATTCAATATAACCGACGTACATGAATGCATTCTCTCCTATATACCTCCCATCATGAGTTCGATCAAGCGATGTGATAGGGGGGATCTTTTGATATGTATTAAAGGTACTTGGCCAATGTAAGGTAGTAGTCATATAGCTTAGGTTAATCGTGCCCTGTTGAATCAATAACCTATCACAAATTGACTCCTTAGTACGGGACAAGAAATTGACTCCTTAATCGTGCCCTGTTATAAAAAGATGATTATGATGAAGAAATAATATATATATGAGCATGAGAGGAAAAGAAAGAAGAATATACAAATGGAAACATATATACCCATGTAGAGAAGTGAAAAAAAATAAAACAATAAAAACAAAGACTGTGTAAATAGGGTCTAGTCCTTTAAGAAAATCCCGAGTGGAGGTGCCACTGTGGCTAAAGATTATGCACGCGTGATGGCCCCCCAAAACTTACGTAGAATGGGATCAAGGAAGAAAATCCCTTTTCCACCACTCTTACAATATTCACGGGACCCCGTGGATATAATTGGTCATCATTAAAGGATGTAAATATGTAAAGGTCAAAGTCACCAACCTATTTTACTCAAAACAGGAAAAACTATGTAGCCATCTCTCGAAGAGATGATATAAAAGACTAATTGGTGAATAAGAAACCAAATAAATCATAGGTTCGGGGACTAAGTTATGAAATGGGAAGATGTTAGGATCCCAATACACCTTTTTGGTGTCTCATGGGCCATAACAATATTCTCCTTTTTTTATCAAATGTGTAATTCATGTGTAAATTGTGTGTGGGGATAAAACTTCTATATGTGTGTGTGAAGTAAATGAGAAACGAAATTGTCATGTCCATATCATAGAGAGAATGAGAACGAGACATTTTAAGGAATATAACAGAAAGAAAAGTAAAAGTATCTAAAAATAGTCAAAATATGAGCGATGCGACGAATCATAATTCATTACGAAATAGTGGAAAATGTTAGAAAACTCTAATTTGAGGGTTTATTAATTAAATCCCCTTTTTTCTTTTTGAGTTTCTGAAAATAAGTTTTATGGATATATAAATAATAAAAAGGGGTATTAGTGATAAAAAAAGAAGTGGATACAAGATATAGAATATTCTAAACTATAAATTGTAAGAAATTACACTAATTTAGAAAGTTTGAAAAGAGACTATTTAGACCTTCAGAGAACTTGGGTTCTAATTTTTGGAGTGATGTAGGCTGATTTTGATGGTCGTAAATATGGGTGGCCAATTCAAGGTGTGGGTAAGGTAATGTAATTTTGGGAGAATGTTTGGAAATGGATGTTTTGAAAGCTTGTTCGCTAAATTTGAGGCAATAGGTCCTTAACAATGAGGTTAGGGTTTCCTTATATAGGAAAAAAGGGGAAAAAATTCCAGGATGCGCCTAGTGGGGTCAGCTGGTTAGCATAGTCCTTGTCCTATCATTGGGAAAACCTACGAATCCTGGCAGTCATGTAAATTATCCCCTGCATGCAGGTAAAGGGAGATGTGCCAATAAGCAGTCTAAAAATGATTTTTATAGAAAAATAGTCGTAAAATACAAATCATAAGTCCATTTTCTACATGATATGGACCATTAGAAAGAGGATTCAAACCTCTATGATAGTGCATTGCGATACTCTAGGGTATGAGAGTTGACCAAAGTGAAACTCAGTTCAAAAGAGTTAGGTGTCCTTTAGTTTAACGTTTTGGGGTAAAAAAGGAAATTAAATATAGTATGTAAGCCCGATTCCCCCACGATATCGATTATTGGAAAGAATTTTTAGAGACTTATGAAATTTCATTGAGAAACTCTTGATTCTGAGAGTTGACCAAGGTCAAACAAAGCATGGGAAGCGTATGGTGATATCTGGCTTAAGGTTTGAAGGAGGACCGAGGATTGAAGGAACATGTAGAGGTATACGGGAGGGAGGTAATAGAATATAGTGTCTACAATCGTAAAATCCATTAAAATAATAAAATATAAAATAGATACCCAAAGATGGGCGAGATATTCCACCAATTCGTGGTCCAAAAGTTTTTCCCATCTCATCACTCACTTCGCCTCCGCCGACCATTGCCTCTCCCCCTACCATTACCTCTCACACTAACCACTGCCATTTCCCCTGATGAACACCCTTATTATGTATTCCTTCAATAGACTCAAACATAATGGGTGATCATATATATCCACATAATCCCCTTCACATAAACACAATATTAGAAAGGTAATCTCTTCATATTTATTTAGAATCGATATATAACGCAATAAGTCATCATTGGATATAATGAAACATATTATGGAATCTAAAGGGTCATTTTATCATTGCTATTTTTCCTTCAACTGACTCAAATATTTCATGTCTCCGAATCTTTGTGATACGGATCTTGAGAAGATAGTCCAAGATTTCTTTAAATTGGATTTAAAATCAAAACTCAGTTTACAGTCCATGTATTCAATATGGGATTAATATTGATACTCGAACATCCATAATATGAATCAATTTGTTTAAAACCTATTCTCTCACATATCAATATCATCAAAATTAGGTTCAAAATGCAATCTTGGTTGAAAATTGATTTGTTCAAATTGGGTTTAATGTCAATTTGCAGATATCCATAATACGAATCAAGTTGTTAGTTTTGTTCATTTTAAAACTAGGTTTCTGAAAGATGAATTTTTATTGAGTTCACGAATTTTTTAACCCATACACTAGGTTTAATCGTCTTTGTTCAAAAATGAATTTTCTTGATTCTTTCATATATTTATTTATTTATACTCTGATAATTAGTTTGTTGCTTGTATTTTGTATAATTTGTTCATGTTTTGTGTGATGTCTCATTCTTATTTGATGTATCGATTGTGGTGGAAGTTTTCCCTATATTTTGTAATTTGTTCATATGTTGTGTGATATATTGTGTGATATATTGTGTTCAGATGCATATACCTAGAATTTTTAATTTTCTGAATAGTGTATGTGCGCATGTATGTTAAATTATGTGTGTAGAGTGTATTTAGAACTTATTGAAACTTTGTGTTTATTAATGTGTGAAATTTTTTGTGTGCGTGTATGTGTTGACAGTGCGTGAAACTCTATGTGTATGTGTTTTTCAAAATTTGTGAAATTATGTGTCTTGAGTGTTTGAAATTGTGTGCATGTGTATTTAAAATTATGTGAAACTTATATTTTGTTAGTGTGTGAAATTAAATGTGTGCAAGTGTGTTGTTCATACTATAGTGAGAGGAATTGGCATCCCTTATACCACCCCAACCGTTAAAAAGTGTTACATCTTTCCATTATCACTAACGCGTGGGATACATATGTCTTTAAGAGAGTGTTCAACACATTCATCATACATAATTTATCTTTTAACTTTTTCTTTCCCAATCTTTAAGTTCATGCATGGCCATATGGGGATAGGAGAGAAGGGGAAGGAGAAAATGGGTTTATTGTGCAAATATTACAGGTTGCCATGTACGTTGTTTTGGGAATTTTTGAGTTTGGTTTTGGTTGGGGGAAAAAGATTAAGAAGAGGGTATTTGTTACCAAAAAATTATAGTGGGTAAATTAAAATACAAATAATTAAGGGGACTTTAACGGGAAAAGTCACTGTGTTAAGTAAAAAAATCCCAATAATAAATAACATTTGGTGTTTTTCAATAAAATCATGACCTTGATGCAATGGTCATGGCCTTCGCTAACCCTTGGCCTCATCCAAGTCTTAAATTATTTTCACACAATGTCGTGGTATCTTGGATGAAGTTGTAGCTTTATGACTTAGAACTCTGTGGCATTTATTGACCTCTGCTTGATTAGGTTGCGACCTTTACAACTCAGAAACGACCTTTACCCAAACGTTTCACCATTTCAGTTAACCATCACCTTAGGATATTTTTTTCTAGTTTTAGACATCCTTTCCAGGTTGATTTATAAATAATTCGGTGGTTACAGTCATGTGGTCATGGCCTTTGAATTTTCCAAATCACTAGAACACTTTCTAAGGAGTGTTTGTTCATTAATATTCGTGGTCTTCTTACTGCGATGCTTTGTTTCTTTACTGATCCCTGTCGCGGACGCATGAATATAAAATCTTTGTAATGCTTAGATAAATTCTATAGGAAACTTTTGATGAGATATCATCCAAATGGTTTTCCCATCCATCATCTATAGGTCGTAAAGCTTCCATTATTTCCTGAATACAACATTATTCCACGTTTTGATACATCTTTTGTAGCCTCTATTGAATGTAGTGATTCAATAGATACAAGTGAGACGAGTCATAGGACTGAGGAGGATACAGACTGAACAAATAATAAAATGCTTATATGATTCAAAAAAAGAAAAGTGGCCACAACTTTTAGATGAGATACCCAAACCACTACTGCAAAAAGAGAAATAATGAAGTTGGGCCCTCATAATAGGGACATGAGACAAAATGGACTCCCATTGCTATGAAATATACATGCAAATTATTGAGTAGTGGTTGAGTCACTTGGTTTAGTCTGTGAATTTCCATTGGGCATAATTTGTTCTTTAATTGTCAAGAACCATAGGTCATGCTTCACGATCCCAAATAATGGGTTTTGCGTTCCCCTACACACTTTTGTTCTTGGCCTAAGACTACATGTGCCTATCCCTATTAGAAAAATTCTCAAAGCGGTGAACATGTCCTCGACCCAGATTACCAAAATGGGTGGAAGGAGATCCTAGCTTCCCTTATGGTTTTTAATAAGAAGTTTAGTAAAGACATAACTCCTTTGGAGTTCTTTGATTTTTATAGGCCCTCGGAGGATATCATTTAAAATCCTCGGTATTACTATCTGGGCCATGGAGTGCCTCGAGATACTTTATAACCAATATGCCTTCTAGTACCACTAACTAGAAAGGAAAGTACTTCTATGTGTACGATGACACTTAGGAAATACACTTCTAAGAGCCCCAACTTTAGTCATTCACTATTCTGGGTACATGGGGATCCCCCCTCATGAAGATAGAATTATTTTCTATATACTCTCATCCTTGAAATAAATATATATATATTTTTAATTGAACTTTTACTTTTTCTAGTTTATGATGGATTTGTTCCCACAAAAGGCCAAAGGGAACATATGAAGACTTTTTGGCCGCAATAACTAAGCGATACTTGGATATAGTTGGCTATAATATAACTCATAATCTACCTCGTAAGCCATTCGAAGAAGGTAATAATGAAGCTGAGTCTTTCGTCCTCAATAAGCCGTAACTTATCTAGTCTTCATTTTTATCTTTAATTCTCCACGAACTTTCTAATCTTCGTATGATAATGTTGACTTTGTGGTGCAAGTATATACCTGGACGATTCTCCTGAGGTGGATATTAAAAAAAACTTTTGTTCTCCCAACATGGCAAAGTCTGCTTATGCCTTAAAGACTTCCGCAAAGAAGTGGAAGAATAGGAAGATGGACGCACCCAAGACTTATGTTGTTTATAGTACTAGATCTCCTTCCAATGTTGATTGATTAATTATCCCGTACTGTGGAGGTGGATTATAGGACATACACTTTTGAGTCTATCAATCTGCCTGACTAGACCCCTCTATATTCTTCACCCTTGACCAACCCCACTGCTACTACTCCTTCAAGTAGAGTAACCTTGCCGTGGAGAATGCCTCAACTTAGGACAATTAACCCTGGATCCCCTCAGGACATCAAAATGCTGCAGTCTCCAACATGAGGGATATTTTTCAAACTCTAGTCATAGTTTGTCTTGAGGACTTGGATGTGAAGGACTTAGAGAATCACTAACTTAACTTTCTTCTCACGATAAATTTCTCGTGTACGCAATTTTTTTATTTAAATTCATTTATCATTTTTTTCATGTCTTGAATTTATTTTCTTCAAGTTACTGAGGATTCTATCAACTAAAGCAACAAATATGATAATGTTCTCTAATAACTACAGGCAGCAAATGACTCTCATAAGGTTTAGGTTAAAGAAATCGCAAAGTCTTGTTTTTAGGTTTGCAATAAATCGACTATTGTAGCCTTTGTCGTTTAAAAATAAGAGGTTATAGCGAAAACTGAAGTTGCTGAGAAGGCAAGGTCTGTGGCTGAGGAAAATCTTAATCATGTCATGGAGTCCAATCACCTTTTTAAATCTAGGTGCATTGAGATTGGAAAGAAAGTTGTGGAAAATGCCAAGTAAATAGTTGATTTTGAATCCCAGGTCTCCTCCGTAGCCAAAAGTCATATTGAGGTAAAGAAAAAGGTTGATGAAGAACATGTCATGGCTTTGAAGATAGTGTTTGAGGAGGCCTTGGCCAATTTTAAAACTTTGAATGATTCTGAATAGGCTAAAATAAAGCATACATCCACGGCTATAATGAAATGAGGGTGAGAGTGACTAAGAACTTTCCTTATGCCAACCATACTATCCTCGGTTGGAAGTTCAATGGCCCCGAACACACTGAGTGTGAACTTGAACTCAGATAGGCCTAAAAAAGACTCTTAAGAGATATTTTTTCCACTCATCGGCTGGAGGATGGAGAGATTGAGACTTCCTTAGAGGGAGACAAAGAGGATCAATAAGGGGATGTGTCTTCTTCAACAAGTGTCGAGGCCTTTATCTATATTTTTGTTTCATTTTAAAGCCTATGTATTTTTTACTTTCTAACTTCTCATGTAATGAACTCGTCATTCTTGTTATTAACATAATATTTTCCTTTTATCTTGCATTTATTTGTGTTTTTTGCAGCTTCATATGTAATGAACTAATGTCTTCCTTAAATGTGTTCTTTGTATATTGTGCAGTATTGTATAAAATTACATGCTGGCTTTACATCTTATATATTGACAGATTGTTTCTATGCTTTATTGGGGCCACAACCTTAGTACCTTTCCATTCCCAAAGATTTTGGTTCAAAAATCTAGGATTTATGGGAAATTACCCATCCTAACACCCCATTCTAACACCCAATTCTAACACCCTCCTTCACATGGTTCAAGCAGTCCCTTAAAGCCTTGGACCCTCGATCCTTCAACAGATCCTAATTAGAGAACAACTGCACACTTTATGATCCCCATTTAACTTTGGTCTCGAATTGGGAGTATCATAAAATAATTTTATAGAGATTTGAATCATATTTCCAATGGTCCTTTTCATGCACTAATCGCACTTATTGTTTGCATTTTATGGAAAAAAAATAACTCTTCCTACCTATCAGCAAGTGGGATTTTCCTTGGCCACCAAATCTTACCACCCTGCCTACAGGTTAAACAAGGTGTATGACGATTCGCATACCCCCGAGGATAGCTTGGTCATTTTGTTCCTTTAGGGTTCTTCTATTTAAGTAAACCTTGAACTCATATTCTGAATCGAGCCTCAAAATTTGAGCGGTATCTTTCCTCAAATTCAATACATATCATTTTCACCACATTCTACCAACATTCCCTTACATAACCATCACCTCACATTTAGTCACCACTCTACCTCGACTACCTACCCTCTAAAATCAACCTACAAAGTGAAAAAAATTCAAAAATCTTAAAGGTCAAAACCTCTTTCTATTTCACTTTTCTTGAAAGTTTCCATTTTATATACTTTAATGTTTTAGCATATTCTTAGTTGGTTTTACTTCATTTTTCACTAATATTACTATTTTTAATTACGTATAGTTCCGAACTTATTTTTATAAATAAAAAAACCTAAAAAGAGAGTTTATATCTTATTAGCAATTCAATTTTACCCTATTATCATTACATTAGGCACAATGTTTTTACAAAATAAGAGATATACCCTAGATACAGACTATAGGTTAGACTCCACTATTATTTTTGCATGCAGACTCGGTGGAATTTGATGTATTTTTGGCTATGTAAGCATTCGAATAATATATTTTAGGATTCAAGTCCTCCTTTATTCATCCCATTTTTATTCATGTTCACATATAAGTATTCCACTAATATATTTAGCATGTTTCATTATCGTAGTTAGTTCCCATACCTTAATAGTTCTTAGTTGTCCTATATCATATGTTCTCACTTTTCTATAGTGATGTTACTGTTTCGGGATACCACTCACATTTTAGTTATTTTCGTACGCTTTTACTTCATGACTCGTTCCTATATTTTCTATGATACAGATAAGACAATTATACTCCTCACAACACGATCTCGCACTTGTACATTCATATAAATTTTCACTTTGTACACTTGGCAAACGTTGCATATTTCACATTTTATACACACGTTCGTAAATTTGAGGAAAGGTAGAATGTTTTATTGCACATGAGATACTTAAAGGACAGAATGCGCGCCTAACACCTTATCATTCTATAACATAGTCTCTGAACCCACATCTGGTTTGATTCCACTGATTCTAATAATCAAACAATTGATGAAAATGATTCAATGAATGAAAAATTCTTAATTAATCTCAATAAAAAAAAATGAAATGACATAGTCGCGTTCGATGTATTTATGAGGAGACTATTATCATTAATCTTGGTTCTAGTATTAACACATGCTAGATGATAATATTGCCAACCATAAACAATCAAGAGAGATCATAATTAGAATAGCTTATGATGGAATTTATGGATGTCTTCGCATTGTCCTACATTGACATGCTTGGCAATTAACCTAGAAATCATGCAACAAGAGATCCCTATATACCCTGAATGCAAACTTGTCAAGCAAATTCTGACGAAGCTCTAACTATTAGGGTCCCTCAATGTGAATGCTGAAATGGTCAAGTAATTGAATGTATGGTTCATCCACGTATTTGAATATCACCATTGTCTTCCCAACATAGTATATGCACTAAAATCAAGAGTAAAAGTCCTCGTGTGCATTGACTATCGAGATCTGAACAAAGCGTCAACAAAATATGACTATCATCTTCTTACCATTGACATTATTATCGATAAGACTACCAATCACATGCTTAAGTTATTTTTAATGGAATTTTTGGATATAATGAGATCAATATGCATCTAGTTCACAAAGAAGATACTTCTTTAACTACACCGTGCGGAACCTTGGCTATATTTCCATGCCTTTCGGTCTCAAGAATACAGGGGTTACATACTAAAGAGCATCCACGACTATCCTACATGATTTCATCCAGATGGAGGTCGAAGTCTATATTGATGACATGATCATTAAGTCCAAAACTTAGGAAGTCACACCCATTCCCTGAGGAAATTCTTTGAATGGCTTCGACAACACGAGATCCGCTTCAATTTGTAAAAATGCATCTTTGGTGTCACGAATAGTAAACTCGTAGGATTTATGATTAATGAGAAGGGAATTAAATAAGACCCTTCCAATCTGAAAGTGATCCTTGAAATGTCACCGCCTCGGACTGAGAAAGAGGTACGTGATTTCTTATGAAAGCTCTAATATATTATCATATTCAATGGTCGGTTTACTTCCTTTCGTGAACCCATATTCAAACTCCTCTTAAAGGATTCAACCAAAGTTTAGTGTGAGACATGACAAGAAGCCTTCGAAAAGATCTAACAATACTTTATTCAATTGTCGATGCTCATGCTATCGTAGCCTGGTCTACCCCTCTTCAGGTACTTAACTATCACCAACAATTATGTTAGGGCTATGCTATCCCAATACATCAAAAAGTCACGTAAAGAGATATATATGTACTATATCCGTCAAAAGATGGAATTGTATAAGGTGAACTACACAGTGTTGGAAAAGGCATGCCTCGCCTTGATTTGGGTCACTCATAAACTTCGGCACTATATGTTTGACTTTACCATCAAGTCACTATCCCGAGTGGATTTAATGAAATATTTACTAGAAAAAATTACTTTGTCAAGTTTCATGGCCAGATGGATGCTTTTACTAGCAAAGTTTGACATAACATATGGAAAAGAAAAAGGTTGTCAAAGGGAGGGACATCTCTAATCACTTAGTCGAACACCCTATAGAATTAGTTAACATGTGGATCTCAAAATTCCTAGGTGAAAAAACTCTTTGTGATACTCATGAGGAGCTTTGGTGGAAAATGTTCTTTATGGATCTACAAACACAAAGGTAAATGGTGTTCGAACACTCCTAATTTCACTCGATGATTGATAGACTTCCATCGCCATCAAACTAGACTTCCCTTGCACCAATAATATGACATGATACGATACATGCACTGTGGGCCTCAAGGTTACTCTTATGAAAAGAATACAATACCTCGATGTCTATAGACATATATCCCTCATAATGGGATAAGTTATCCATAAATGGAAAGTTAGGGATGAGAAACTCCTACCCTTTGATGCTCATCTTGAAGTGATATATTCCCGATTCAAAGATATCACCTTCCACAATCTTCTCTCGTTTAAGAAATAATTTTTTTGATGCACTCGCAACCCTAGCCTCCATGGTTGACATGCTCAAGGGAAGAAAAATTACACCCTTGGATGTTCAGAACCAGTCTAGGATAACTCATTATTACCACACCCAGCTTTCTACCGAAGAAGATTCAAACAAGGTAAGGTTATGGTATTATGGTATCTAATGCCTCCTCAAAGATAGTCGATACCCACAAAGGAATGATAAGAAAGATTATATGACCCTCCAAAAATTCACAACCCAGCACATCATTTGTGACAAATCTCGTTCAAAATAAACTTTGATGACACCAATTTATAAAGAATAACAGGGCTGACACTAAGGAGATTATGCAGAATATCCACAGTAGGAGTGAGCACCCCACATAAACAACTGCATGCTTGCTAAGAAGATTGAAATGTAAGGATATTATTGGAATACTATGGTCCAGGATTGTGCACCGTACGTCAATATATGCCTCAAATGATATCAGTTTTCCAATCTCCACTATTTACCTCCTCGATAATTATACAACATGACCTATCCATTACCCTTCTCATCTTAGGGCATATACATCATTATGAAATTAACTCCCAAATCATCCGGTGGGCATTCATTCATTTTAGTCGCTATTTTTTATTTCACTAAATGAGTTGAAGTCAATTCATACGCAATGGTGAATTCCCATGAATTAGTCAACTTAATTCGAAAGAATATAATTTTTCGTTATAGGTTCCCTCATGATCTCATATCAGATAATGGCCTCTATTTTGAACCAGATGTCACGAAAGTGGTCAAAGAGTAAGTACCTTATAGACAATAAACTAATGAGGCTATCAAGGATGCCAATAAGTGAATCGAGTCCATAATATGTAAGATGACAGAAAGTTGTAGAGATTGGGATGATAGGACCCCTTAGGTTCTATGGGGCTACCTCACCTCTATCAGAACACCCATTGGGGCTACTCCTTACTCCCTAATTTATGGCATGGAAGTAGTATTGTTTGTCAAACTCGAGATACCTTCCGTATTAGTCATGATCAAAATCCCATTAGGAGAATTCGATTGTCACCAAATTTGTTGTGAAGAGCTAACACTCTTGGATAAATGTAGACTAAAGTATTGATACCATATAAAAGGGTACCATCATCGCATTGCACAATCATTAAATAATAATGTTAAGGATTGTGATGTGCGAGAATACAACCTCTCTCTCAAGGAAATCGTAGAACCTAATTTGGACCCTAGAGGAAAATTCAAACCCAATTAGAGTGGTCCTTTCCTTATGAAGAATTTATCATCCAAAGGCATCGCTGTGCTCATGGATATCAATGAAAAATGGATAAAATTCTCAGTCAATTTAGACCATATAAAAAAGTTTTATTCCTAATTTGACTATCATCACACTATGTAATTCTCATCCCCTTTATATTCTAAAAAATAAAATAAAAACTTCCATTCTCCCTTTATCGAAACTATGTGGGACCTGATCCTCAAAAAACTGAGAGTGCAGCAGCAGCGGAAATATTGCGACTTCTCAAATAAAAACCAATTTTAATTAAACCCAAATTTTAGTTAAACCCTAAGACATGCATCTAGATGATTTATCAAATAAAATATAGCATGCAGGATAAAACAAATTGAAGAATGTGTGTGATCGCGTTCAAATGATCAAATTATATATAAAACCCTTTTAACACAAACAAACCCTAAACATGCAGCAGTATGTGATTGAATAAATTGATAATCTACGTAAGAACATTCAAACACATGCAATTAAGGAAAAATCCCCCTCAGGGGAAAAACCATTTATTTTCACTATAATTTGTAAGAGAACGGCTTACAATCGGATTACAATGAAAATACAAGTTGACTAAGAATTACCCTCGGGTATCGGATTCTGTAGTTGCGGCTGGAATTATCAATTTCCAATAGGGCTGGCAGCTGGAACTATCCATGTCCAGTAGGGCTGCAATGGAGAAGAAGAACGGTCTCCTCCACAAGGGTTGAACAAACCAAAGTTGTGTTCTTGGGTTGCTAAAGGATTCACAAAGGTATGGCAAGGATGTGTGAATCAAACCATGAGTCTTGGGACTCAAAAATATGAAGACTAGATGTATTTGGACTCTCAAATTCGTCTCCTAAAGTCTTGCAAAACAACTCCCCCGAAGTTGGTATTTATAGGAAAAAAGATGAAGAGTTCCGCTTTTTTAAAACTCTAAAAATCTTATCAGCGTACAGGTACACCGAACCCCATCTGGGGTACACCGAACTGGTTTGGTTGTACCATTCTGGTATGGGGTTAAAAAATAGCATTCTTCAAGGAATTTTCTCCAACTTCAAAAGGTCATAACTTCTTCATCGTAGCTCGGATTGAGGTGCCGTTTCTTCCAGTATCTTCGTTGGGGCGATCTCTTCAACTTTCCAGTTGACCAGACCTTCAAACTATGGATGTGAAATTACGAAAATGCCCTTGAACTTCCCTATCAAGCCTTATTTCACTGTTTTGACTTCCCTTGCGTACCACTTGCATTAAGTCCCTAAAATCTTGGAACGTGAAGTCGTTGAGGCAGATGTGGGACACGTTAATGGAGATGTTGAATGCTTGATTCCCAAAATTCGGATAAAGGCCATCATGTGAGATCGTGAGGTGACCTGCCAAATGTAGCGGCGTACGACATACACAAATGTAACATGTTGGACATGAGAAAAATGTCCTTACAAATCTCCCCCTATGTCTATGCCGGTACATACATAAAAAATCCGAATTATCAAATATGAAATTGCCTATAAAAATCTACCGTCCCATGAACCCAAAACTGGAAAAGGTACAAATGAATAGTCTTCATCATTTGTTATTCAAATCTTCAGGAATCTCAAATCTTTTCTCATCAGGGTGTGCAACATATAGATCTTCAATCTTCATACCTACACACATGAGACAAAGCAAATACCACGTGACATATCGAGTTTGAAATGAGATAACATGGATATCAATATATGATAAAAACATAAGCAACATCTCAAAAACTCCCCCAAAATTCAAACTCCCCCATAATATGATAATTCTTTCTCCCCCTTTTTATGATGTCCCCAAATAGACAAATGAGAAGAATGAATCAAATAAGAAAAATCGGGGTGTCACGGTATACAAAAAAAATACAAACTATTTTTTATTTTTCAAATTTTTCGTACAAAAATAAGATACCAATATGAACAAATATGAAACAAAAATCACACCATGGATTTAGACTCAAACAACCAGGTCATGGAAATGGAATGAATGGGTGTGAACACATTCGATAGGTAAATCAACTCAATCAATCATATGTGCACGATGCATACGTGTACTCCTAACGAATGAACATCAAAGGTATCCTTAAGTGTAAACGTTTGTTGAATTTAGATGACATCGTTTTATGCAAATCAACAAATCAAAGTCAAATGATTTCCACACCAATAACGTCCAAAACTATATAGCGCATTTTCAAAAATTTCAAGGACGTGCAAACCCGTTTTAATTCTCCAACCAAACTCCCTCATATATATATTCTTTTAGAGGTAATCTAAATTCTCAAACATTGGAGAATTGGTGCAAAAACCTAAATGGCCCCTTTTTGGCATGAATATCTTTTTATTGCCTTTCAATTTTTTCGGGCTCTTTTAACCTCTTTGGACCTCGGATAATAAAATACCTCAATTTTTTAGGTCCTTTTTAACGGTGGCTTTTGTGCAAAGGATAGATAATTACCTTTCGCAGCCCCTCCCCGTTATTCAAACAAAGCACACAAGCACACAACACGGTTTTTATATGCACACTTTCCTTATAAAAATTATCGCGCTTGGTTCGTTTTAAAGACAGGATTGAAGTGAAAACACCCAACCAACATGTGATAAGACAAGCACAATAATCAATCAAATCCGTGCATGTGTGCAATAAAGGAAATTATGAGTCAAACATGTAGGAAGTAACACTTAAATGCATCTTAATGACTCCAAACATTATAAAGCACATGGATGAATTGGCCTATTGTCTCAAAACACTATCAAATAGTCACATGAAAATAATGGAATGATGTTGTGACTCGGTCATCCTAAGTGTTCATCCATAAACGGTGCAATACAAAAATCTTTTTGGATTTTCTCAAAATTTTATCAAAATAAAATCTTTTTGTATTTTTTCAAAAAAAATTCAAAAACAAGAATTTATACAAAAAGTACAAGTCATCACACTAGTAAAAATATATCATGAAACCACAACTAGTGTATGACAAACATGCAACCACAATCAACCAAAAGATTTCACATGGGGTAAATCACGTGCAAGCAAACGGGAATCGTGGACAAATAAACCATAAGCCTTTAAATCCGATTTTCTAACCCAAATAGATGTGTAACGGAGTGTGGGGGTTTTGGGAATCGAATTTATTCTTCTATTAACCTTCCTAGGTTCATTTAACAGCTTATAACAGAATCTCCTAATATGACCTTGCCTACCGCAATGTGTGCAAGTGTAAATCGGGCGGTGTGTGTTACCTAAAGGTGGCCCTCTCCTCAAATTTCTCGGTTGCTCTCTCCGAATTTGCCTAGGTGGGTCTCTCCTAATGATCCTAGGAGGCACTCTCACGATGTTCCTAGGGGGCTCTTTCCTAACAACCTTAGGTGTCTCTTTCTTAACAAACCTAGGAGGCTCTCTCACACGTGTGGGAATGGGTGCAAAATATTTTTCAAGACCAATCCCACCCCTATCCGTTTTGATCTCGACTGTGCCTAAAATCTTATCAAGTTTTTCAGACCTAGACTCCAAATAAAATTTCACTTTACTTGAATCTTTCAATTTCACCTCAAGTTCACCTATCCTAGATTCAAGTACTCGTCTAGAATCCTCACACTCTAAAAGCTCCTTTTTCATAGTCTCCATCAACCCTCTAAGACTATCTCTCTCACCCTCGACGTACTCAAGCTTCTCTTTCAAAATTTTCACATGAGCCCTAAGTTCTTCAACTAAAAAATCATTATTTTTTATGGCACACTCTTTCAACTGAGCTTTCAATTTCAAATTTTCTTTCTTTGTTTTCAAAGTTTCAGCATAAAGTTCATTGAAAGCAGTTTGCAAGTCATGCTCATCTACATTTTCCTCCTCACTTTCATCCACACTCCCATCACCTTCACTCTCATCACTAACCACACGGATGGGAAACTCTCGCCTAGAAGCATAAAAAACTTCTTCTTTTGAATCACAATCACTAAGGGTAGAAACATGAGAAATCGATTTATTCAATTTCTTCTTTAAATTTGTGGTACACTCATGTAACGTGTGACCAACACCCTCACAACAAGGACACTTCTCAGATTCTTTTTCAACAGAAGATTTAAAGCAAGAGTTCGTGTGAATTTTCCAATTAATTTTTTCAAAAATTTGACATCGAAGATCATCAAAACCATCAAAAGCCATTTTTGTGCAAAATCAGGATCAAAACACAATAACTTAGTGCAACAGGCTCTGATACCACTTTGAGGACGTGAGAAGTCAAATTGTATCACAAAAACATAAATCCTTGAAAAATCAGGATCACGCGATAAGTTAGCGTAACCCGCTCTGATACCACTTTGAGAGTGCAGCAGCAGCGGAAATATTGCGACTTCTCAAATAAAAACCAATTTTAATTAAATCCAAATTTTAGTTAAACCCTAAGACATGCATCTAGATGATTTATCAAATAAAATGTAGCATGCAGGATAAAACAAATTGAAGAATGTGTGTGATCGCGTTCAAATGATCAAATTATATATAAAACCCTTTTAACACAAACAAACCCTAAACATGCAGCAGTATGTGATTGAATAAATTGATAATCTACGTAAGAACATTCAAACACGTGCAATTAAGGAAAAATCCCCCTCAGGGGCAAAACCATTTATTTTCACTATAATTTGTAAGAGAATGGCTTACAATCGGATTACAATGAAAATACAAGTTGACTAAGAATTACCCTCGGGTATCGAATTCTGTAGTTGCGGCTGGAAGTATCCCTTTCCAATAGGGCTGGCGGCTGGAACTATCCATGTCCAGTAGGGCTGCAATGGAGAAGAAGAACGGTCTCCTCCACAAGGGTTGAACAAACCAAAGTTGTGTTCTTGGGTTGCTAAAGGATTCACAAAGGTATGGCAAGGATGTGTGAATCAAACCATGAGTTTTGGGACTCAAAAATATGAAGACTAGATGTATTTGGACTCTCAAATTCGTCTCCTAAAGTCTTGCAAAACAACTCCCCCGAAGTTGGTATTTATAGGAAAAAAGATGAAGAGTTCCGCTTTTTTAAAACTCTAAAAATCTTATCAGCGTACAGGTACACCGAACCCCATCTGGGGTACACCGAACCGGTTTGGTTGTACATTTCTGGTATGGGGTTAAAAAACAGCATTCTTCAAGGAATTTTCTCCAACTTCAAAAGGTCATAACTTCTTCATCGTAGCTCGGATTGAGGTGCTGTTTCTTCCAGTATCTTCGTTGCGGCGAGTTCTTCAACTTTCCAGTTGACCAGACCTCCGAACTATGGATGTGAAATTACGAAAATGCCCTTGAACTTCCCTATCAAGCCTTATTTCACTGTTTTGACTTCCCTTGCGTACCACTTGCATTAAGTCCCTAAAATCTTGGAACGTGAAGTCGTTGAGGCAGATGTGGGACACGTTAATGGATATGTTGAATTCTTGATTCCCAAAATTCGGATAGAGGCCGTCATGTGAGATCGTGAGGTGACGTGCCAAATGTAGCGGCGTACGACATACACAAATGTAACATGTTGGACATGAGAAAAATGTCCTTACAAAAACATTTAAAACACTAGAAATTATTTCCATTCCCATATAGGTACGTAGGCATCCCACAAGTAACTTTGGGTATGATCCTTTCTTTTTCACAAAATGCTCTTTTTTGTCCCTTAAAGAGACATAAGTCTCTCTCATTGTTTTAAATTAAATAAAATGATTATGCATGTCTTAGCGATTGATATACACAGTTCGATCATAAGTGATTTTTCCACAAAGTCACAACAATATGTGCTAAAACTAACATATATTTCAATACTTTTGATGTAAAATACAAACTTTTACGTGATGCATCAACGATAGTCTTTCTCAATCACCTAAATTACTAAAAAATAAGCATTCACCTGTAACTATACTATACAAAACCATCATAACTCCACCTACACTGGACCTAAAGGTCACCAAGAAGCCAAAAAACCTACACGAAACACCTACCAAACTACCAATCCAACTACCTTCCTAAAATGCTTTATGAAAACTTACCTCGTATACCAAAGGGGACCGTTTCATCATCATCATCATCATCATCATCATCATCATTACCATCACCATATTTTAGAGGTACCTACTAATCTCGAACCTGGATACACACCCACATATGCTTGATTCAACGATATAGATCTTGAAAATCTTAGTCGGGGCCACTGCTCCCTCTTCCAAAACCTCCACTACCATAATCCATCTATAACCGGACTCCTTCACAAAAACCTTACAAACTAAATCCTTCCATTTCCACTTTAAATAATTACCTGAAACCACTTAAGTTTCCCCCACAGACAGGGTCAAATGAAGAGTTGGCTTGCAACGCATCCACATTATCCCTGGGGACATCCTTAGAGATTCGGTCAAATCCTCCAGGGGAAAGAAACTTCTTATACAAGGAGGGACAATCTTCTCGTAACCTACTTGACATAGGAGTATCTATAAAGTTATAAGTGATCTTAGAGAAGGACTGCGAGTCAAACATAACCATAATCATCCAATTGAAGAACGTGTTTAGTTCATCCAAACAAGGCACATACAAAAGGAGATAATTACCTCTACTTTCCATTAACTAGTCCGACCACTCATTCACAAATGAACCAAAGTCCATACTAGGACAGAGGAATAAATTATGGGTACTATCGAAAGGAAATGGAGGAAGTACAACTAAATGAAAACTATCTACTAGCCATATATACATCATTACAAGGATTCCTCGCAAGAAAGTAGAGGGATCCTCCTTCCAGTCATCAAGGCTATTTAGTGTCTCACCAAAATAGTGGTAAATGGATTACAGCAACATTGCATCCACAAAACTATGGATGCTACTTGAGTGTTCGTACTCATATGACTGATCACTATCAGCATTTTTGTATTAATGCCTAGGTCCATATCTCTAGAAAAACTATTGTTTATAAAATCTCGTTGACATGTAGATTCAAGAACCATAAGGATACTGATGACTCCCTCGCAGACCAATAGACGAGCCGCAGATGGAGAAATGTGTAGAAACTCACCCAACACTTCCAAGGGAGAACGAGAAAATTTGGGCATGTTGGTAGGAACTTGAGGCTAAATGCCTCATATATTAGAAAATTCTTGATAGGTTGGACACACTTTGTCCAACCCAAAATGGATCATGTGATCCTCAGGGTACCGGAATTGAAGAGTCGCCTCTAACATACTCCAACTAATTACACGGTTGCGCCAGAAAGTGACTGGGCGAAAGTTGAACGCATCATAGTCAATGTTGTACAATTTCATAGACCCTATACCATCGAGATAAGAAGAAAATGTTTGAGTCCTAGGGATGGCCATCAGAAAGAATTATTGAATACTAGAGAGAAGAGAATAAATTGTGGGTAGTGAAAAATTACATCCTTATTCTCATTTTAATAGAAAAAAACTCTCCAAAAAATGATGAAGAAGTTGAGCCATAATTATTTATACAAAAATAAAAGTATCGAAGATGCTATAAAAGAGTACCAATGCCCGAAACACCAAGTACCTGGACTGACATGCCGATAGATAGACCCTGGGCTATGCCGATCGGCACCCCTTGTTTGGGAAGTTGCCTTTTTTTCCTTTTTTGTACCTTTTTCCAAATAATCACCTTCAATGTTTATCTTTCTACAATATAGTCTCTCGGCCATTTATTTACTTAAACATTAAAAAATATTAAAAATATCAAAAAATAAAGTTCATATTTTTTCTAAATAAAACCCTTAATGGAAATTTAAAGTGCATGTAGAGTAAGACATTAAATCTAGATAATTAAAAGAAAATGCATCATCTTATATATTTTTTCTCTTCAAAATATTTTCGAGTACCTCACAAAAGAACAAAAATAAACTAGATTGTCGGGGTGTATCCTGGACTTGTTTCCTAAAAACCTACACTACCAGTAGCATCGATGACTACGACAAGGGTACTTCCCGTGATGATGGGAGGTAGAGTCCCCATTTTCGAAGCTTGAGTATGGGAGATAATCATCCCTCACCAGAGGAGATGTTCATGAACGATCCATCCCCTCAATCAACTCAGATGTAGAAGCCATCCAGTCTCGGACATCTCGCAACCATGAAGTACGTACATATATAGTCTACAAAGGAAACAATCAAAGAAGAATATCAAAATTAGTAGTAAGAAACAGTGAAAAAATCAACAAATAATGTAAGACAACTCACCTTAACCAGAAGTATCCACCACCTCTAGCAATGCATGGGGTCGATGGGGAATATGTAATGTGTCTCCCCCTCCAACAGGAAGAAATCCCATACTCTCCATGTGGAGGAGCCTCTGTTGTCCCTGAACCACTCCCTAAGGCCTAAATCGATGACTTAGAGAAATGTTTTCCCCTTGTACTTGTCGACAGAGGTAAAGCTCCATTCACATCATAGATAGACACCGACAACAACAAACTATTCACGAAGTCTAGGAAGTCGCACATCGTCGTCGTATCATAGGCATTGTCCTATCCCCTTCCAAATGTTATTTTGGTCTCGCATAAATAATGGAGGGTTCTTTGGAGGAACCTCCACTTCTACCTCTATAATTTATCGTACTACACAGTCCCCTTGGTTCTGGTTGTACCCAAACTTGTGCGATAGTGGTCACCGCATCAGAGCATTGAATCCAGTTACCCTTATGGTTTTCTTTAGTTGGCTCCAAGGATAGAACGTCACATGTTCAAATCAATTCAACCATCAACATAAAATCCAAAATTATAGAAGAAATAAAAAAAAAATCCAAAAGTAAAATAAAAAATAAAAAGCAACATGGTTTTTCGTCAAGTCGTTAGGGACAATCCTCATGTCCTTGAATTTCGGTAAATTTATTAATACACATTTCTATTTCCTACACCTTCTCATCCTAATCCACACATCGTCATCCTCTTTCCTCAACTACATCATTTGGGTGATGTACCTAATCATCTCATGGAACAATACTTGGAAACAAATCAAAGATATTTAAAAAAGGAAAAAATAAAACCAAAAGAGCATAGAAATACTATGATCTTGAAAAGGTATGATGCTCATATGAAATTAGGTCGATATTATCGGCTGAAAGCATCCAAAGAATTACCAAGTCGTAAGTTCCTATATACTTGAAATCCCATATAAAAGGGAGGAACCATATATGAAATTTCATGATTTCTCATCCCCAGCAGCGTACTCTCCAACAGGAATAAGATGATGAGATGATCCCCCTTCCACACATGACGACCATAATCCAAATTTATCACCCTCCTTGGCAAGGTGTCCTTCAGTAGTGACACCTTCACCGACTTTCCCGATCCTACCCTCGCTATCGGCCCCAGAGTCGCACGAATTTCCGCATTCGTTAGGCAAAGTGACCAGTCCACAACAATTTGTGTCCCCTCACACAAAAGTCTTAGATTATGATAAACATGTATATATGGCACATTCATCTCACCCACACCGAACTGGAACGTGTGGATGGTATCCCACCATCTCTCCCCGAGGTCACACAAGACCGTGGAAGATCATTATGTGTCATCGAAAACCATGACAAATTTCCAAAGCATGCATTCTATACCAAACTCTTCACCTCGCAAGGAAAGTGGTCCAAAATGACCTTCACCCCGGTTGATCCCCAAGCACGAATAGTCTCCAATAATATACCCCCATCTACATGAACCCCGTACCAAATCAGTCCAAAATGTTTCTTAAAAAATCAAAAAATCAAAATAAATAATAAATTCAATTCAAATATGAAACAAAATAACAATAATATTAATGACGTGATACCCCCATAAAATCCATATATAGATTGATCAGGTCTAATACAAAATTCACAAGAATAAAAAACAACAAGTAACATTATCAGCATAACTAAATAAATATAACGATATAAGTACATACAATAAGAGATAATAAAAATGTTGAACAAATTTAAAACTTATCTCATACCATCTAATAATAGTAATAATAAAACTCCAAGTCCTAGAATATAAATGTCTAAATAACAATAGTATATCTCATATAATCGTATGGCTCACGAAGTTTGAACTAACATAACTGACTAATAATTGAAATACAAATGATAACATGAATGTAAAGGAGCTATTGTGCTCAAAACCTACATCCTAGGAATGAAAACATGAAACTGGTGCTACATAAACTCATCCAACGAATATTTCTAGTCTGCGATAGCAACTACAGCCTAAGACATGTGGAAGAAAATTTCAACAACAAGGATTAAACCTATCAAGTTATCAATGAATAAGAATATAATATTTGTTCCATAATAATAATAACATAGATTCCTCCTATATTAAGTTGATTTTAAGTTATTTAAGTTACTGAACCCAAACAATATAAATAAGTACGCAATTCTACTCCCAAACTCATATGAGTCCCATGTGATATATGTTCATCTCATAATTATGTATTCTTTACTTTCTCATTCTTCAGTCCAACCCTTGTATTAATAATCTCTTATTCTACGACAATCTCTTGCTTTAATATCAACTCGCTTACTGATGATAACACTAATAAAAGTATCTAGTTATGACCCTAAAAGTGTGTCTCAAGTATATCCATCTCTAATAGTCTAGTGTCATTCATTCAATATATTCAATTCTATTATATTAATTACATTATTCCTGAGGCATAAGTTTATTGTTATAGATCGCTAGTATAAATCACAATCCAATACAACCATATTAAAGTATCGTAATACAGAATTACATAATCCAGAATGTCCGTAAGTGTACACAACTCACATAAAATCATATGGGTTATGGACAAGACCATAAATACCAGAACAAAAGGCTACCCATATTGCCTTCGAGGATCACTCGTCCATACTAGGTATAGTTATATGGTATCACAACCATATAAGCATAAAGCAACAATAAAGGTAAACAGCATGCCTTCCCGTCTATCATACCGTTTCCATACCAGAGTTATACAAAAGAACACCCATGTTTACTCAACTCAGGATATGGTCATGTCAGCAGTAGAGTCGGGTTAATTAGGACCTAGGTAGAGCCCATATCAATCACTAGGAATAACGAACGCAGTCAATGACATACGTGCCCCATCAAATCTGTCCTAGTACCTCCCCCGTGAGCATACGTATACACTATAGGTATGATTAACGATTAATAGAGAAAAATAAGTATAAACCCAATGGGTTTCATATAATTTAAGATTAATTATAAAATAATTCATACATTAACTATAATCATTATCATATATATAATCTCTTACTCCTAGGGCTCCAAAGTCTAGGAACCATCACATATGTAATCTTTAAGCGAATCATTTTAAGATATAACTACCCTACTCGATGGGTTATATAGATGTTCTGTACTAACATAGGTTATACACTATCACTATGTGTAAATATTCATTATAAATCTCATCCCAATAAAGGCCCCGACACTAGGTATTTTCCCTAACCTATTGCTCACTTACACAATATAAACCAACCAATAAAGAAATGCTATGACCTCTTAAATGGTGACGTTCATTCTTGATTATCACCAATGTCTCTACCCTACCACCAAATTATAAACTAACACTCAGCATGAAATCAGGTCTGGCTCGAGACGGCTCTAGGTTGATTGCCCTCTTCTTCCCTTGCTCCAAAAACAGCCACAGGTAAAATCTCCTTCAACTTCAAACCTCTATAACCCCAAATTAACCTTCCTCCTTCACAACTAGGCATCCTATAAGTTCTACCTACAAGATTACATAAGTTTTAGATGTTTAAAAATATGTTTAAAGATACCAATGCATTAATTAGGTTCTAAACACTAAGTTCATCATAAAGCAAGATTCAACGAATAAGCCAACAATTTCAATTTTATAATCAATATAAAGAGAGGGGTTTACTTATTAGCATCAATATGAATAGTACTAATGATTATATGTTAGGATTACACATATTCATGCCTTAATGTGAGGATTCAACAACAAAATTATAATGGTTTTTCATTACAAAACTAAACTTGAACATGTAATTAATTATAATTACGAAATTAAGTGTTAATATGATTTCAAATCAGATCATATAAGATTAATAGTAGATTCCAACATCATACTATTATTCTAACACAAATATAACTATACTCTTTGTAGATGCAATTATTATGCAACACAAATAAATATGAGAGAAAGATTATCAAGAAAAGAACAAGGAATACAAGATTCCAATCACACAACAAAGGATGTACGTGGTTCAGCCAAGATGTGCCTACGTCCACGGTGGTGCAGTCGATATTATTTCTATATACTCCGGAGAGTGAATACAGAGAATACAACTTGTTCTTTTTCCCCAGACCTAGGGTTTAATAAATACATGTACATGTAGATGAGTGGAGGTCATGGGTTCCTCCATGTTTTCCATTTCCCCTATAACTTCCCTTAATGGGATCATGGGGGGAGACTGGATCAATTATAAAAGATGAGGGGCCTAGACTTTGGGCCGCCAGGACTGGGCTACTCGTCCAGGCCCATAGTTCTAATTTTTGGGTACCCAGAATTGCCCCTAAATTTGTTGGGCCATGTTTATGGGTTCAATGGATTTAAATGATCAGCCATTATGGCTGATTTGTGATTCTTCGAAAACTGTGAAGTGGCTTTGGCGGCACCCGCTTCGCTATTTGTTCGCTATGATTAGAATTGAACGCTTGTTGAGATATCCACTTTTTCTTCCGTCGCTTCAACCTTTCTAGTACTCTTCCTTCTTCTGAGAACTCTAGCTCCTCGTACCTTCTTATCTTAATCCCCATTCCTATTGCTTCTTAGTCATCTTGAGCTCGTGCTTCTTCATCACTCGAACCGATCTTCTGTTTTGGAAGTTTCTCGTGCCCTTTCTTTGCACTTTCTCTTTGGTTTGTATATTTTCTTGAGTTTTTCAATGGTGAAGATTGGAAATAGGTCAATCTATGAATTCAGGAAGTTCTACAACATTCCTGAGTTGGTAGATATTAAATGTTGTGCCTCCCCTCCTAGGAACGTTAGGGATATAGAGGATGCCCAATGGATCCATGTTTTGTTGCTTTCCCAGGGAGGACTTAATTTTCCCCTAATGATCTATTTTTGCATTTCTTTGGCTATTTCAATATTGTTCCCGCACAATGCTCGCCCAATGTGTGGAAGATAGTAAATGGCGTCCACAGAATAAACCAGTTGTATAGTACTAGGTTAGGACTTACCGAGATCTGTTTCTGTTATTCCTTTTCTCGAACTAGTTCAAGTGTCTTATACCTCAAAGCTAGGAGTCCTGATAGGGTATTGGTAGTAAACCTACCTGATTCCCATAAGGACTACTGGCAAGAGGGTTTCCTCATTAGGAATTGGCAGTTCCCTCCCCAGTTTGAAGGGTCGAGGTCTGAGAGGTTCTCTATTCCTTTCTATGGAGAGGAATATATAAGTAGACATTATAATGTTGTTTTAAATTTTGCTGATTTGTGACTTTTCTAACCCCTCTTTGCTTTTTCTTCCACATCGAGGATGAAAAATTTGGAGCCTGCTCTCAACGAGGTTCGTATCTCGAAGTTGGTGAAAGCTTGGAATATCTGGGAGCCTCTGGGTGACGGCGAGCATCCCAGGTCGGCTGCCTTTTTGCTCGAGTATAAGAACGTAGGCTCCAGCTTCATAGCACAGTCTGTGGATAGTGTTCCAGAGTTTGATTCTTTCGGAGAGACTACTGCTAAGCCTATCCAGTTGGACGAAGAGGAGAGCAGCTCTGAGAGTGAGCCTGTAGGAGATGCGAGTAACTTGGGTGAAGGGAGCTCTGACAATAGCAGTTCTTCTAACTGTGAAGAGGATTCTGAAGCTCGAGGATTGTTGAGAACTTTCAGCAGTTCAGGTGAAGAGATGCCTCCAAGGAAGAACCTGATTAGAGACGATGATGATGAGGACCACGTGTTCCTCGCACAAAGGTCAAAGAAACAAAAGTCCACTTCAGTGGCCGTGGGTACTTGTTCTCAGTCTTCTACTCAGGAGATAGAGAGGAAGAGGAGAGGAAGAGTAGGTGAGAGAAAGGGAGAGGAAGAAGGAGGAGGAAAGAAAGAAGGTGGAGGAAAAGAAGAGGATGGAGGAAAGGAAAAGGATGGAGAGGGAGAAAGAGGAACAGAGGAGAAATATGGAGTCGAGAACGAAGGCTGGGCAAGCCTTGGTCCCGGTGTCTGCTTTGCCCGAGGGGGCCTCAGTTACCATTTCTCCTCAGTTGGCACCTGCGCTCTTCGAGAGGGCAGTTCTTCTTGCAGATCGCCAAAGGGCACTGGGGTCTGATCAATTGGCGCTGCAAGCTAGCCAGAGGCTAGCCTTGGTAAGATCCTCTCCATTTTTCAATTCCTTAACAAGTTTTATTCATTTCTCCTTCTTGATCTCTTCTTTATTTTTGGCAGTTTGTGTCTGGCTTCGCCATGCTCTACCATTCTCATGACGATTTGGTGGGAAGGAATGGCGAGATGGAGCAGCAGAATTCTGCTCTGGAAGTCAGGGGTTCTCAGCTGGAGGCTGATTTAAAGGCTGTTGATGCCGCCCAAGGTTCCTATGATCTAGCCCTCATCAATTCCAATCTAGAGAGGGATGCGGAGGTTAAGGAGCTGAGCAAGCTGAGGCAGGCCTATGACCTAGTCTGCTCGAGCAAGATGGGTGTCGTGGAGGAGAACAAGGCTCTGACCGAGCAGCTAAAGGATAAAGAGTCCCAGGTAGCCACCATCAAGGAGGATTCATACAACTCCGGGTGGACTACCGCGTATGAAGACGCCGAAGTTCAGATAGGCTACATCAGCCGTTTGAACTTCAAGAAGGGCTGGAACAAGGCCCTCTTAGCTGCTGGTGTTGATGTTGAATCTCATCTGTTCGACGAGCATGACCCGGGTTCGAGGCCAACTATGGACGAAGAAGCCCCTGCCCCAGCCATCGAGGGTGTTGATCTTGCCTCTCAGACAATTCCTGCCGATGCTAATTTTGCCCAAGCGAATGAGAGCATCCCTGTAGAGGGGGATGCCTCTGCTTCTGCTGACAAGGGGAAGCACCCATCCACCTCTGGGCAGCCTGAGGTTGCTAGTTAATCTTTTTTTAGGACTATTTTTGTACTTCTGCTTGTAATTTTTCCAATTTCTTCTCGATGTACTTGACTTTTATTAATGAAATGAAAAGGCTTCTTTTTCCAATGCATTGATTGATTTTTCTTTCCATTTCCCTTTTATGTCTTGTAGTTGACTGATGTAGAAGAGTATATTCCTGACACATCTCAATTGGGCAGGACTCTTGGTCCCAATTCCAGTCCTCAGGTTCGTCGGGCCTTTATTAGGCTTTGCGAATCTCTCAGGTCATGGAATGAAAAGTATAAGGAGCAGTCTGAGCTAGTGGCTAAGCTGAAGGAGAGTGACACACCCCAACCCAATTACTTATAATTAAGTCTGGAAGTCAAAGTGAGTCAAACCATAATTAATCTAACCAAACCATAAACACAAGTTTTAATTTCAGAGTCATCATTTTAAATCCATATAACTGAAAACCTTTTTACAACATCAATATAGTCATGCCCATAAAAACTTTCATGAAGGATAAGTTAACTTAATTACATCATTTACATTTACACAAAATCATGGTTTCTCCCATTCCTGGCTAACCCAACCCGACCTCCTAGATTTGACAGTGACATCGCATTACCTGAAAAATGTGAACATAGGAACCATGAGCAAAATAGCCCAGTGAATGCATCACTACTAAACTACTGCATGAATTTAAATGCAATAAATCATGTCCATATACTTATGTATTAACTTATCCGTCTCATTCATAATTAATGACCAACTTCTCCAAATCATGATTCACATATCCTATCTAAATAGACAATTCTCCCCCATTCCTGGTCGAGGAGTAACCCCTTGTCATTAATAGACAAATCTCCCCCATTCCTGGTCGAGGAGTAACCCCTCATTTCGGTAAACCGAAATGAACAATTTTATATTCATAACATTATGATCACATTCGTAACAGTATACAAATACATCATTCCAGTGAGTACACTCACCTTTGTTGACAACTACGTATTCAGGTTTCTTTCTGGTGGAGCTGAACTGGGTTGATTAGAATTTACACCTGTCAATCCAACTAGATCAGTTCTGAACCTCAATCACAAATATTATTCAAGCATAATTATGTAACTTTCCATGACTATACATCAACAATATAATTACAATTAAGTCACGTTCCATAAAACATAGGTAAAGGCAAAACAATGATATACATGTTGATAAAGTTACGGACATTCAACCGTAGGAAATACCTTATGATTAATTTATAACCAAAGTCATGTAAACATGAAATTATACTCCTCAATGTATATACACATGAAACACGTACTCAAAGTACCCTTTGTAAGGACGAAATACAAACATTCATTCGAGGGGTATTCAGTATGGCCTGAAATTATTGTCATACATACTTAACCATCCTATATTTCTAAATTGTATAAATTCAGGGGTCCAACCTTCTTAATATGAAAACATATTTGAATATATTATCCAGTACAAGTGACGGTGTAATTTTTCAAGCTTCCTAGGGCAAGTTATGACCATTTCTCTACAACACAAGAAATCTGCCCTACAAGCTCCTCTATTGTTCCTTCAACTTCCAAGAATTTTCATAATTTTTATACAATATAACTTTCCATGATTTTCAACCCATTTTCATTACACATACTGAATCGTACAGAATTAAAGTTTCATAATATTTGGACTTCATTTGCTATCTCAAAATCTTGACCAAACTCAGGGCATACCGAAATCAAGTATACAAACAGCAACTATGTACCAACTTGGAATCATCATTACGGCCTAACCACAAGGAGATAAATTCTAATTTTCAGATATTATATGAATATATGAGTCTACTTTCATTTTCAATTGGAATTTCTCAATTCCCGTAATCACACAAGGAGATATGCAGATTTGAATACAAGGGGTTTCAACACAGAGCAATTTTAAGGGTTTCTACATTCAACTTAACATAAACTTGCATATAACCATACATGCATATAAAGGGATGAAAATTTCGTAAAGCTATGATGATTTAGATCATATAAATCAGTAATATAAGATAAATAACTATAATTGTAATTAGAATTACCTTCAGGGCTTTTTACGTAATTTCTACGGATTTTTCTACACCTTTTCTCCTCACTTTTCCTTCCTAAACTCCCTAATTCTCTTTCCTCAAGCATAAAACCCTTCCATGGATGATTTTGGCTGAAGAAATATGTTATATGAATAGTTTTAAGTCGGCCAAGGCTGCCTCCCAATCCAACCAATCAAATTAAACCATTTGGTTTAATAAAAGACAAAATACCACTTAAAGGAAATGGACAACTTTGCCCTTTGCTCGTAAATTCCGTATAAATCTTTACTCGGCCCTCCATTTGATGATCCGTTTGTTGTGTTACAACCCTAACTCACATGTCTACAACTATCTAGTTTTCACCTCAAGTCATTTATAATGTTATAAAGGTCAAAACTAGTCTCTAACAGGAACCTTTCTACCGAAAACAACAAAATTTTGTGTTCGTAAATAATTCGACCTTTCATGATTTATGAAACTAGGATTATAATAAACATAATCAATTAACATTAGATATACTAATAACACATTATTCATATCACATAAGATAAGCATGGTTTAAATATAATTTATCATAATTATATTCGGGTTGTCACAACTCACCCCCCTTAGAAAATTTCGTCCCCGAAATTTAATATAAAGGTCACTTACCAAACAAATGGGGATACTGTTTCCTCATGCTATCCTCCGTTTACCAAGTTGCTTCTTTAACTCCATGGCTCATCCACATAACTTTAACTAAGGTAATAACTTTATTTCCTCCTTACGATCGATAATTTCCATTGGTTCCTCGATGTATGACAAGTCTTCCTTCAGTTCAATTGGTTGAGTTTTCAACTGATGAGATGGATCCGCCAAGTACTTACGAATCATCGATACGTGAAACACATCATGTAAACGGCATAAATCTGGAGGTAATGCTAATCTATAAGCCAGGGGCCCAATTCTTTCCAACACCTCATATGGTCCAATGTATCTTGGACTTAGTTTCCCCTTTTTGCCAAATCTCATAACGCCTTTCCATGGTGAAATACGCAGGAATACAAAATCTCCCTTCTGAAATTCTAATGGATACTTCCTCTTATCTGCATAAAATTTCTGCCTACTTTGTGCTATCTTTATCCGTTCCCGAATAATTTTGATCTTTTGAGTCGTCACATCTATTAATTCAGGACCCAACATTTTCCTTTCACCCACTTCATCCCAATACAAAGGCGTTCTACATTTCTTCCCATACAAAGCTTCATAAGGAGCCATACCTATAGTCGACTGATAACTATTATTATATGAAAATTCCATTAATGGCAAATGATAATCCCAACTACCTTTGAAGTCAAATACACAGGCTCGTAACATGTCTTCTAATATTTGAATCGTCCTTTCTGATTGCCCATCAGTTTGTGGATGAAACGCAGTGCTGAACTTCAAACTTGTGCCCATGGAATTCTGGAGACGTGGCCAAAACTTAGAAGTGAACATTGGATCTCTATCTGATACAATTGACGCCGGTGCCCCATGTAAACGGATAATCTCATCAACGTACATACGTGCATACTTGTCAACAGTGTAGGTGGTCTTAACTAGGAGAAAATGAGCTGACTTCATCAAGCGGTCTACAATCACCCAAATAGAATCATGCCCCTTTGGTGACCGGGGTAATCCTGTAACAAAGTCCATCGTTATATGCTCCCACTTCCATTCCGGAATAGGCAAAGACTGCAATAATCCTGTCGGCTTCTGATGCTCTGCTTTCACTTGTTGGCATACTAAACATTTAGCTACGAACTCTGCAATCTCACGTTTCATATTGTTCACCAGTAATATTCTTTCAAATCTCTGTACATTTTGGTACCTCCCGGATGCATAGAGTAAATTGAACTATGTGCCTCTTCTAATATATCTTTCTTTAAGGGTGGATTATTCGGTACACAAATCCTATTTTTATAACACAACAATTCATCATTCTTAATCTCAAAGTCACTCTCTCTACCATCTTGAACTTCTTGTTTCTTCTTTTCAAAGAATGGATCACTGATCTGTAAATTTCGTATGCGTTCTGCCAATAAAGGTCTCACTGTGACATGTGCTAATAATCCTCCACTTTTTGAAAACTTCAATTCAATCCCCATCAATGCCAAGTCAAGAATATTTCCAACACGGGCACACTGTATGCAACCAAGCATCCCTGATGATTTTCGACTCAAAGAATCTGCTACTACATTGGCCTTCCCAGGATGATGATGAATGGTACAGTTATAGTCTTTAATCAGCTCTATCCAACGCCTCTGTCTCAAATTCAGTTCTTTCTGTGTAAACAAGTATTTCAAACTTTGATGATCCGTAAATATCTCACAAGTTTCTCCATACAAGTAATGTCTCCACAACTTTAAAGCAAAAACAATGGCTGCTAGTTCCAAGTCATGTGTAGGGTAATTTCGTTCATGCGTCTTTAATTGTCTGGAAGCATATGCTATTACCTTCCCATTATGCATAAGAACACATCCTAACCCCTGAAATGAAGCATCTGTATAGATTACAAAAGATTCATTCCCACATGGAATAGTAAGTATAGGGGCTGAAACCAACCGATTATTTAATTCTTTAAAACTCCTCTCACATTCTTCATCCCATACAAACTTCACTTCTTTACGAGTCAACTTTGTCAGTGGTAATGCTATTGTTGAAAATCCCTTAATGAATCTGCGATAGTAACCTGACAATCCTAGGAAACTCCTAATTTCTGTCACATTCTTAGGACTTTCCCATTCAACAATTGCTTCCACTTTCTTTGGATCAACATAAATCCCATTTCCCGAGACCACGTGGCCTAAAAACACAATTTCATTCAACCAAAACTCACACTTGCTGAATTTAGCAAACAATTTCTTCTCTCTCAAAATCTGCAATACAAGTCTCAAATGCCTCTCATGTTCCTCCATGCTACGCGAGTAAACCAACACATCGTCTATGAATACTATCACAAATGAATCAATGAAAGGGTGGAATACCCGGTTCATCAAATCCATAAAAACTGCCGGAGCATTAGTTAATCCAAAAGGCATCACCAAAAACTCATAGTGCCCATATCGAGTCTGAAAAGCTGTTTTGGAAATATCACAATCCTTCACTTTCAGTTGGTGGTAACCCGATCTCAAATCAATCTTCAAAAATATAGTGGACCCCTGTAATTGGTCAAACAAGTCATCGATACGAGGTAGAGGGTATTTATTTCTAATGGTCACCTTATTCAACTGCCGATAATCAATACATAATCGCATTGTCCCATCTTTCTTTTTCACAAATAACACGGGTGCTCCCCATGGTGAAACACTAGGCCGAATGAAACCTCTGCTTATCAGATCTTGTAATTTCACTTTTAATTCTTTCAACTCCGCTGGTTCCATTCTATATGGAGCAAGAGAAATTGGACCAGTACCTGGAACTAATTCAATAGAAAACTCTACTTCCCTATCGGGTGGCAATCCTGGCAATTCTTCTGGGAAGACATCAGAAAACTCTCTAACCACTGCTATATCTTCAACTTTAAGTGTTTCCTTACTAACATCAACCACATACGCTAAATACCCTATACAACCCTTACTCAATAACTTTCTGCTCTTTATTGCTGAGATAAGACAATTAGGGACAACATTCCTTTCTCCTATAAATTGGAACTCGGGTTCACCAGGCAAATGAAATGTAACTTCTTTGCGAAAACAATCAATGGAAGAATGGTATGATGATAACAATCCATCCCCAATATAATATCAAAATCTCGAATGGCCAACAGTATCAAATCAACATAGAAATCTCGTTCCCCCATTCGTAAGATACAATCTTTATAAACATGCTCAACCAGAATCACACTTTCCATTGGGGTAGAAATATATAAGGAACAATTGAGAAATGAACATGGTCTACCCAAATATGAAACAATATCTAATGCCACAAATGAATGCGTAGATCCAGGATCAATGAGTGCATATAAATCTTTGTTCGCAATAGAGAGTTTACTTGTAACCACTTCAGGTGTAGCATGGGCATCTTGCAGCGTCATTGCAAACACTCTTCCTCCTTCCTTCGATCCACTTGCTTGTCATGTACCTCTTCCCCTAGTGGCACTTCCTGGAGAGGATCCTTTATGAGGCCCCACACTACTGACTGAAACTGCTTTTGATAGCATAGGGCAATTATTTCTCAGATGGCCCTTCTGATGACAATTGAAACATTCTATACTCTGTAGCTTTGGGCAATTTCTTTTTATATGGCCCGATGTACCACAAAAGAAACAAACGTTCGAATCTCCTTGCGCGGAAGCTCCTGAGCCTCTTCCACTACTAGCCTCACCCCTCTGCAAACCACCTCCCATGCCTCTACCATGCTGAAGTTTCTGCCCTCCAAGTCTTGAATATTCTGTATCACTACCTTTTTGATAACTTGGATTGAATCTGCTTCTTTTACACCTCGTTCTCGATTCCTTCTTGCTTCATTCACGTCATTTTCTACCAACAGGGCTTTATTCACCAAGGCTGAATAATTAACAGTCTCTAAAGCCGATAGCCTTGATTTAATAACTAACTCCAGTCCATCGAGAAATCGGCTACACATATCTTCCTCATTCCGTATAAACCTCGAAGCAAAACGAGATAAGGCTGTAAGTTTAGCTTCATATTCTCTAACTGTCATACTCCCCTGATTCAACATGAAATATTCCTTCTCCTTTTGTTTTTGATACATTGGGGGAAAATATTTGTCATACAAGGCTTTAACAAAAGCATCCCATGAGATCACATTCCCGCCTCCTGGAGTAATCAACAAATGTTTCGTGGCATCCCACCAGTACTTAGCTTCTCCTTTCAGCATATACGCCACCAAGGTTACCTGTTGATTTTCAGGCATCCTCATTACCCCAAAGATAAGTTCAATTTCTTTAACCCATACTTCTGCCTCTGCTGGATCAACTGCTCCTTCAAATGAGGGTGGGTTCATCTTAATAAATTTCTCATGTGAAGTACTTCTTTCTTCCCGGTGTATCACCTCCTCATCCCTAGCCAAGGCTTGTGCCTCCAGTTGACTGGTCTGTTGTTCTTCCATCTCTGCCATAAATCTAGCTTGCTGCTCTGCCATTAGAGTCATAGCACGTGCCATTTTTTGCATATCTGTCAGTTGTTCTGGCTCGGTTTCCACATTTATCTGAACAGGTTGCTCAACCTCCGCTTCAGCGGGAATATTTGAAGCCTCATCATCTATTCCCACATTCACATTCCCTCGTTCCATTCTCTTATATCTGTAATGAATCAAAGATATAACAACATGCAGATATACATATCTTTCCTAACATAATCGTTAGTATCAAATAAAATATATTTCTAACATTCACTGCCAAATCTAGACTCTTCTCACTCCAGAACCTCTAAAACCTAGGCTCTGATACCAAAAGCTGACACACCCCAACCCAATTACTTATAATTAAGTCTGGAAGTCAAAGTGAGTCAAACCATAATTAATCTAACCAAACCATAAACACAAGTTTTAATTTCAGAGTCATCATTTTAAATCCATATAACTGAAAACCTTTTTACAACATCAATATAGTCATGCCCATAAAAATTTTCATGAAGGATAAGTTAACTTAATTACATCATTTACATTTACACAAAATCATGGTTTATTTCTGTCAACCATAATTAATCTAACCAAACCATAAACACAAGTTTTAATTTCAGAGTCATCATTTTAAATCCATATAACTGAAAACCTTTTTACAACATCAATATAGTCATGCCCATAAAAACTTTCATGAAGGATAAGTTAACTTAATTACATCATTTACATTTACACAAAATCAGGGTTTCTCCCATTCCTAGCTAACCCAACCCGACCTCCTAGATTTGGCAGTGACATCGCATTACCTGAAAAATGTGAACATAGGAACCATGAACAAAATAGCCCAGTGAATGCATCACTACTAAACTACTGCATGAATTTAAATGCAATAAATCATGTCCATATACTTATGTATTAACTTATCCGGCTCATTCATAATTAATGACCAACTTCTCCGAATCATGATTCACATATCCTGTCTAAATAGACAATTCTCCCCCATTCCTGGTCGAGGAGTAACCCCTTGTCATTAATAGACAAATCTCCCCCATTCCTGGTCGAGGAGTAACCCCTCATTTTGGTAAACCGAAATGAACAATTTTATATTCATAACATTATGATCACATTCGTAACAGTATACAAATACATCATTCCAGTGAGTACACTCACCTTTGTTGACAACTACGTATTCAGGTTTCTTTCTGGTGGAGCTGAACTGGGTTGATTAGACTTTACACCTGTCAATCCAACTAGATCAGTTCTGAACCTCAATCACAAATATTATTCAAGCATAATTATGTAACTTTCCATGACTATACATCAACAATATAATTACAATTAAGTCACGTTCCATAAAACATAGGTAAAGGCAAAACAATGATATACATGTTGATAAAGTTACGGACATTCAACCGTAGGAAATACCTTATGAGGAATTTATAACCAAAGTCAAGTAAACATGAAATTATACTCCTCAATGTATATACACATGAAAAACGTACTCAAAGTACCCTTTGTAAGGACGAAATACAAACATTCATTAGAGGGGTATTCAGTATGGCCTGAAATTATTGTCATACATACTTAACCATCCTATATTTATAAATTGTATAAATTCAGGGGTCCAACCTTCTTAATATGAAAACATATATGAATATATTATCCAGTACAAGTGACGGTGTAATTTTTCAAGCTTCCTTGGGCAAGTTATGACCATTTCTCTACAACACAAGAAATCTTCCCTACAAGCTCCTCTATTGTTCCTTCAACTTCCAAGAATTTTCATAATTTTTATCCAGTATAACTTTCCATGATTTTCAACCCATTTTCATTACACATACTGAATCGTACAGAATTAAAGTTTCATAATATTTAGACTTCATTTGCTATCTCAAAATCTTGACCAAACTCAGGGCATACCGAAATCAAGTATACAAACAGCAACTATGTACCAACTTGGAATCATCATTACGGCCTAACCACAAGGAGATAAATTCTAATTTTCAGATATTATATGAATATATGAGTCTACTTTCATTTACAATTGGAATTTCTCAATTCCCGTAATCACACAAGGAGATATGCAGATTTGAATACAAGGGGTTTCAACACAAAGCAATTTTAAGGGTTTCTACATTCAACTTAACATAAACTTGCATATAACCATACATGCATATAAAGGGCTGAAAATTTCGTAAAGCTATGATGATTTAGATAATATAAATCAGTAATATAAGATAAATAACTATAATTGTAATTAGAATTACCTTCAGGGCTTTTTACGTAATTTCTATGGATTTTTCTACACCTTTTCTCCTCACTTTTCCTTCCTAAACTCCCTAATTCTCTTTCCTCAAGCATAAAACCCTTCCATGGATGATTTTGGCTGAAGAAATATGTTATATGAATAGTTTTAAGTCGGCCAAGGCTGCCTCCCAATCCAACCAATCAAATTAAACCATTTGGTTTAATAAAAGACAAAATACCACTTAAAGGAAATGGACAACTTTGCCCTTTGCTCGTAAATTCCGTATAAATCTTTACTCGGCCCTCCATTTGATGATCCGTTTGTTGTGTTACAACCCTAACTCACATGTCTACAACTATCTAGTTTTCACCTCAAGTCATTTATAATGTTATAAAGGTCAAAACTAGTCTCTAACAGGAACCTTTCTACCGAAAACAACAAAATTTTGTGTTCGTAAATAATTCGACCTTTCATGATTTATGAAACTAGGATTATAATAAACATAATCAATTAACATTAGATATACTAATAACACATTATTCATATCACATAAGATAAGCATGGTTTAAATATAATTTATCATAATTATATTCAGGTTGTCACAGACAGGCTCTAGGAGATGGAAGGCATTGGTGCCTCTGTACAAGAGGAAGTCAATGTACTGAGAGCAAGGTTATTACAGGCCACCGAGATAAACCAGGTTGGGGAGTTCCTGCAGTGGGAGAAGGAAAACCTGAGGAGGGAAGTCTTACAACTTAGAGAGCATGCGTCAAGTACTGTTTCAGAGATTTTACAAGGCTCCTCGTCTTCACGAGCTGGACATACTCGTCCTCGCCTCCCGCGAGCTGGTAGGAGCACCAGGGGAAGGAACAGGGAAGCAGGAGAACAGCGCGATAAGGAGATGGAAGAGCTCTGTGATGATGGCCGACGATCATATGTAATTACTGTTGGGCTTCAAAGGGACGTTACCCGATTGCGACATTTATTCAAGAAGGGTCCTCGACTAGCGTGGGCTGACGGTTATGACCAAGGCTGGCTAGATGCTCCAACAAGACTATCCGAGTTCGAGGAACTTTCTTTCATCAGAGGGTGGTTGAGTGCCTTGAAAGAGCTTCAGGTCCCGAGGAACTCGGTGTTACATTATCGTCACGAGATGTCCTCCTCCACTCTGATGCCCAACCCATTCAGGAGGGATGATCGATGGATCCCTATTGATGCTATTCCTTGGCAACTATTAGAGTTGGATGCAGATGAGGTTGTGGAAGAGATAGTCCCCGCTCCTGATGACGGACGAAGAGATAGAGTGGAAGATTATCTTGTTCGGAGGCTTCCACCTTCTTGAATTTTCGCAAGTTGTTATTCTTTTGTCTTTGTAAATGCTTTGGGCGAGCTTCACCGACTAAACATGTACTATCATTGTTGTAAATATAACACGTTGTTATTCTTTTTTCTTTTTTGATAATGTAAATGCTTTGGGCGAGCTTCGCCAACTAAACATGTATTATCATTGTTGTAAATATAACAGATTAATGAAAAGTTCGTGTTTTGGGCAATTTTGCTGACTAAACGTGTTCATCCAATCTTTTTATATTTTTGCTGCTTCATAATCCTTTTTTTTTTGTCATGCAAGTGTCCCCCCAGTCCAGTATAATACCAAAATACCATTATGCCCCATTTTACCTTTTAGGTTGTGTCATCACACTCCCTTAGGCCTAAGTAGGGCAATTGGCGAGGACACACCTGGTATTGGATGTCTTCATCCGATCAGGATTTTGCTTAACCGAGGTAGGTTTGATGGCCAGTATGAAATATGGTTGCATTGCCTAAGAATCCTCTGTAGGGCTTTATATATTGCCAGGGGCAATGATAAGAGGCCTCTCGTGTTTCATGGCGATGACCTGAGGAGGGGTATTCCCCTGCTATATCAACCATCGTGCCTGTGATTTGGAAAAGATGTGTGATAAAATGCAACTGTTACTGATTTCATTAGTAATAAGGGGAATGAACTGCCCTTTCACATAACAAATACAAGAAAAATATTCAACAATAGAATTCCTTGAGAATCTAAAAATAGAATTTCTTGAGATTAGTTGCGTTCCATGCTCGTGGTATCTCTCTGCCCTCCATCATTTCCAAATGATAGGCACCTTGCAGGTCGTCTTTAGTTATTTTAAAGGGCCCTTTCCAGTTTGGGCCTAGCTTGCCGTCTGATGACCTTACTGTGTTACCCAGGACTTTCCTTAGAACATAGTCGCCAACTTGGAATCTTCTCGGGTTAACCCTTTGGTGGTAATGCCTTACGAACTGTTGCTGATAGCTCGCAAGCTTCACTAGGGAAAGTTCTCCACGCTCGTCGGTGAGGTTGAGTTCAGCGAGTAATGCCTCATCATTCTGGCCTTGGTCGACAAGGTTGGATCTCATTGTTGGCAAACCTGCCTCTAGTGGAATGACTGCTTCCATGCCATATGTTAGAGAAAATGGGATTTCTCCTGTTGCTCGTCGAGGAGTTATTCGGTATGCCCATAGGACATGGGGTAGCTCGGTTTCCCATGCGCCTTTGGCTCGCTCTAATCGCTTCTTCAATCCATCGATCACAGTTTTCTTGGAAGCTTCTGCTTGCCCATTGCTCTGAGGGTAGGCCACCGAACTAAAGTTGTGCCTGATCTCGTGTTCGTTACAGAAGTCCTGAAAGGGGACACTATAGAATTGTGTCCCATTATCAGTGATGATGGTTCTGGGGATTCCGAATCGAGTGATTATATTCCTCCATATGAACCTTATCATATCAGCGTCTCGGATGTTTGCCAATGTTTTTGCCTCGATCCATTTGGTGCAGTAGTCAATTGCAACCAACAAGTATTTACGATTGCTGGCAGCAGTGGGTAGTGGTCCCACGATGTCCATTCCTCATTGGGCGAAGGGCCATGGGTTGGTCAGGGATTTTAGGTCGCTGGCGAGTTGGTGGACCATTGGAGCGTGAAGTTGGTATTTTGGGCATTTGCGGACATATACTACGGAGTCCTTTTGCATATATGGCCACCAATAGCCTTCCTTCATTGCTCGAAAAGCTAGAGATCTTCCTCCGACATTACTTCCATAAATTCCTTCGTGAAGATCGCGCAGCACTTGCTCGACATCGCCTGGGTGGACGCATCTAAAGTAGGGACCGGAGAAGGACTTCTTATACAAGTCGCCTCCTGTGGATAAGTGAAAGCGAGCAACTTTGACTCTTATCTGGTGGGGGGGCTTTCTTGTCCTCTGGGAGCGTGCCCTCCTTTAAATAGTCTCTTAAGGGGTCCATCCAACTGGGGGTTGATCCCACCTGGAGTATTTGTTCCACGTTTGGCAGCTTGCTGTTGTGGTTAATGCTTGGACAAATGAGGAAATCGATGGGAATGACCCTTTTAAGGCTAGAATCAACTGCCGAGCTTAGGGCTGCTAAGGCATCGGCATGACTGTTTTGCCCTCTCGGAAACTGCTGGATGTTGATCTTCTCAAAGCTCGTCAATAGTTTTCTCACCAGGGTGAGGTAGGCTGCCATTCTTTCATCCTTCGCATTGTAATCTCAACTTATCTGATTGGAGACAAGTTGATAATCGCCGAACACCTGTAAACGTTTTGCCCCCAGAGTTTGCGCCTTTTGGAGACTGGCTATTAGGGCTCCGTACTCTGCTTCATTATTGGAGGATGCAAATCCAAGCCTGATTCCTTGCTCAAGGATGGTGTTTTCTGGGGTGATGAGAACAATGCCTACGCCTGCCCCATTTGAGTTAGAGGCTCCATCAACGAATAGTTTCCAGGTTTCCACTCTTGTTGGGTTCTCCTTTTGCTTTATTAGTTGAGTTTGGTCGGGGAGTTCTTCGCCAGTGAATTTGCCTATGAAATTAGCGAGGATCTGACCCTTGATAGCGATCCTTGGTTGAAATTTGATGTCAAACCGACCGAGCTCGACTGACCACTTAGACAATCTGCCCGACAAATCTACTTTCCTTAGGACCGCCTTAAGGGGGTGAGATGTAAGGAAGATGATAGTATGAGCTTCAAAATAATGCTTCAGTTTCCTCGAGGCTATTACCAGTGCAAAGGAGAGATTCTCCAATGGCAGGTACCTTTGCTCGGCGTCTAATAAGGTCTTGCTCGCGTAGTAAACGGGGTGTTGGATTTCTGCGACCTCGCATATTAACGCCGAGCTGACAGTGTGATTGGATACCGACAGGTACAGGTACAAATAATTCATTTATTGTGGTATGACAAGCAGCGGTGGAGAGCTTAAGTAGGACTTGAGCTCGTCCAAAGCTCGCGAGCAGTCTGGGCTCCATTCTATTGGTTTACTCCCTTTTAGAAGCTGGAAAAAAGGCTTGCACTTCTCAGAGGATTTGGAAATGAAGCGATTTAAGGCAGCGAGCATTTCAGTGAGCTTCTGCACGTCCTGGACTGTTCGAGGAGGTTGTACCCTGTTGATTGCATCGATTTGGTCCGGATTAGCTTCTATGACTCTCTTACTGACCAAGTATCCATGAAATTTTATTGACTGGACACCGAAGGAACACTTGCTCGCATTAAGCTTCATTCGGTACTTCCTGAGGATTTTGAAGGTCTTTGACAGGTCTGAGAGGTGATTTTACTTCTTCTTGCTCTTAACGAGCATGTCATCGATGTAGACCTCCATTGTGTCTCCCATTTGACCCTTGAACAATTTTGTGACCAGCCGCTGATAGGTTGCCCCCACATTCTTGAGCCCAAATGGCATGACCTTGTAGCAATACAACCCAACCGTCGTGATGAACGCCATTTTGTCCTGGTCTGGGGCATACAAGGGGATCTGGTGATATCCTAAGTATGCGTCCAGGAAACTCATTCGCTCGTGAGCTGCAGTGGCATCTACTAGCTGGTCTATCTTTGGGAGGGGGAAACTATCCTTAAGGCATGCTTTGTTGAGGTCAGTGAAGTCGATGAAAACTCTCCACTTCCCATTGTTCTTCGGAACTACTACTGGGTTGGACAACCACTTGGGGAATTGTACTTCCCGTATAGATCCTGCATCCAGCAGTTTTTCGACCACCTTTTCGATCGCTTTAGCCTTCTCGAGTGCAGTTCTTCGTTCTTTCTGCGTGACTGGCTTGAATGTGGGGTCGACGTGCAGCTGATGACAGACTATATCAGGATCAATGCCAGGCAGCTCGTATGGTTCCCATGCGAAAACATTTACGTTGTATCTCAGCAAGGTCGTCAACTCCTTCTGTTCTCGATCGGTGAGAGATGCTCCAATCAAGAAGACTCTGCTACTATCACCAACTTCGGCTATAACTTATACCAGGTCCTCGATGACACGCTCGGAGGGTAGGAGCCTGGTCTCCTCTACTCCTGGTCTTCCATACTTTAGTTGCTATTTAGAAGGTATCATACCTTTTTCAACTTTCTCGCTGGGTTGACCAGCCTTCTTCTCTGGCTTTGGTCAGATGGCTGCTATGAAGCACTTCCTCGCCATCGCTTGGTCTCCGTGGATCTCCATTACTCCTCGCTCGGTTACATACTTGAGCTTCTAGTGGTAGGTTGAGGAGACCGCCTTCATTGCATGAAGCCATCCTCTACCGAGGATGGCCTGGTACGGTGATTCGATGTCAACTACCAAAAACTCAATCATCTTGGAGATGTTCCCAGCATGAACTGGCAGCACTATCTTGCCTAGGGACATGGACATTTTCCTAGTGAAGCCGACCAAAGCAACAGTAGCTTCCTTTAGATCGGCGATGCTCAACTTCAATTTCCCGAACAGGTCGAGGTACAATACTTCGGATGAGCTTCCTTGATCGACGAGCAGCTTGTCGATGTCAAAGTTGGCTATCCTGAGCGTAATGACCAGGGCATCATGATGTGGGGTCCTTACTCCCATCAAATCTTCATTCGTGAAAATGATATGCTTGTTATAGTTGACGTCCTCTGTTCGTCAACACTTTCATGACTGTGACTTTGCTGGATCGATTTGAAAAGCCTGCATTACCACTGTAAGTTTTTTCATCTCCATTCGAGATGAATTCCTTTGTATCTGCTTGACGTCAGATACTCCCTAAATTACGGCGAACTCGTGTCCAGCATTATCCTCCAGCACATTGTCGGGTCTCATCTCTCTGTTGGCTGTCCCTTTCTCTGCCCTTTTCTCCAAAAAGTCGTTCAAATGCCCAGACTGGGCCAACTCTTCGAGGTGAGACTTAATAGCTTTGCAGTGCTCGGTCTTGTGCCCTCCCTCTTTGTGAAAAGTGCATCTTAACGTATTGTTCCTCTTCGAGGGATCTCCCCCATCTTCCTGGGACACTTTATGAATGGCTCATCCTTGATCTTCGTGAGAACCTTATAAATTGGTTCTTTGAAGACGGTGTTGACCGCCTGGAATGCTTTTGACGCGTCCTGGTTCCCTTCGTTCTTGGAGCCATTTTGCCTCCGTTCTTTCCTCCTTTCCTCTGGTTCTCAGTTTTCTCACCTACATTGGTGGTGAGCTTAGCTCGACCGTTTTCCCCTGTATTAGAGAGGGTGACATCTTCCACCTTTGCGTATTTCTCGATTCGGGCCATTAGGTCGTCAATAGTCGTAGCTTCCTTGTTCGTCAGGGATTGGTAGAGGAGGGAAGAACTAGGGAACCCAATTTTGAAGGAGACCACTTCCACTTCCTCCGCGCAGTCCTCGATCTCATTGAATAACTCCCAGTATCTCTTCGCGTATTCTCGGAGGGTCTCCTGAGGCATTTTCTTCATTGTTAGTAGAGCATCCATCCTTTTGGGATGGGAGCTACTAGTGATGAATCGGGCCGTAAAAAGTTCGGCTAGGGATTTGAAATTCTTGATCGACCGGTGGGGGAGCCTTTCGAACCACTTCTGTGCTACATCATGAAGGCTCGAGGGGAAAATACGGCACATCAGGGCATCTCGGTGACTCCAGAGGGTCATGGCCTGTCGGTATTGCCTGACGTGATTGATGGGATCAGTCTTTCCGTCGTAAATCTTGAACCTTGGAATGGTAAATTTCTTGGGAGCTTCCTCCTCTTCGATTTCTCTTGTGAAAGGTGACTTCATATGGGTTTTGAGAGCTTGACTCGCGAGCTCTCTAGTTGATCTTGTTCCGTGGTGAGCGGGATGCTGGTCCATCTCCCTGCGGACCATGTTTCGTAAGTTTTCATCGCTGCGAGCAGGGCTATGGTAGCGGCGATCTCTTCGCAGCTGTTCGCGGAGGTCATCGTCTGACTAGCCTCTTTCGTCCCTTTGAGATTATCGCCTAGGGCTCCTTCCTCGGCTGCGAGATTTGCTCGCCTGAGGGCTAAGAGTGCGATATGGGCGTCTCCTGTTATCAAGACGAAGCTCCCTCTCCAGTCTTTCCAGTCTTCTTTTCAAGCGAGCATTTTCAGCCTCGTATCTGCAAGATGACTCCTTCGGCTCGTCAAGCCTTGCCTCGTACGCATCAATCAACCTGGATATCTGCGTGGACCTCGTTGGTCCCTGACTTTCTTCTGAGGTTGGGCTTTCCAGGCGAGCTCTTTGATCTGAACGTCGGACTTCAGACCTAATCCTGCGAGGAGCAGGTGGCTCTTGAATATTTCCTACTTGGGGAGCATTGCTGCTGTGGCCAGACATCTTAAAATCCTTTCTTGACGTGGTCTCTTCTCAGGGAAAGATGAACGCTTCCCACAGACGGCGCCAATTGTAGATGCAATTATTATGCAACACAAATAAATATGAGAGAAAGATTATCAAGAAAAGAACAAGGAATACAAGATGTCAATCACACAACAAAGGATGTACGTGGTTCAGCCAAGATGTGCCTACGTCCACGGTGGTGCAGTCGATATTATTTCTATATACTCCGGAGAGTGATTACAGAGAATACAACTTGTCCTTTTGCCCCGGACCTAGGGTTTAATATATACATTTACATGTAGATGAGTGGAGGTGATGGGTTCCTCCATGTTTTCCATTTCCCCTATAACTTCCCTTAATGGGATCGTGGGGGGAGACTGGATCAATTATAAAAGATGAGGGACCTGGACTTTGGGCCGCGGGACTGGGCTACTCGTCCAGGCCCATAGTTCTAATTTTCGAGTACCCACACTCTTTATGAAAATAGACTTTCTTATGCAATGATTGAGGAATCAATCCCCAATTCCCCTAATTCTCTAAGTCAAAGCCTTGATCTTCAAGCTAGGGTCTCTCCACCTCTTCTTTAGCCTCTAGGCTTCTCACAAAACATTATTATGAAAAATGGTTTACCTTATAGTATATTTTAAACTACTAACCCCTAAATTAATCCTAGGCCCAAATATAGTTCCCACTAAAAAGTCCCGAAACTCGGGTTTGGCTAAATTGTCTTCTTCCCTTGCTCCAAAAATATCCATAAGCAAAATGTCCTTCAACCTCAACCCTATAAAACCAAAAATTAACCTTACTTATTAAAAAATAAGCATCTTACAAGATTTCATAAGGTTTAGATGTTTAAAAATTACAATGCAATAATTAGGTTATAAACAGTAAGCTCATCATTAAAGAAATATTCAACCAATTAGCCAACAACTTCAATTCTCTAATAAATATAAGGTGAGTGGTTTACTTATTAACACCAATATCATTATTATCTAATGATTATAGGTTCTAACTAAATATGTTCATGACTCAATGTGAGGATTCAATAACAAAATTACAATGGTTGTTCATTACAAAACTAGACTTAAACATGTAATTAACTTTAATTACAAAATTATGTGTTAATATGATTTAAAATCATATTATATTGGTTTAGTAGTAGATTCCCACATCATACTATTATTCTAACACAAATCTAACTATATTCTTTATCAAAACAAACTTTCCCATGGAATAATTAAAGAATCAATCCCCAATTCCCCTAATTCTCTAACTCAAGGCCCTTATCTTCAAGATATGGTTTCACCACATGTTCTTTGTCTATGGTTCTCACAAAATTTTATTATGTGAATTGGTTTAACCTAATATTATATGTTAAACTATTAAACACTAAATCAAGCCTAGGCCTAAATATAGCTGCCACTGAAAAGGCCCAAAACTTGCTCGAATTGGCTAGAAACTTAGTATAATCCATAGACTAACCCAATGGGATAAAATCCCACTGACATAAGCTTAAACCGTGATTTATAAACATCATATGAATCTACTCGAATATTAAAATCATTTACATGTCAATCTTCTTATCATGTTAATTAATTATCCCAATAAATTTATTAAATACCCAATACACACAGCTTAAGGTAAATCTTAATTATAAATTAATTTGTTTGAAACTAGATATTATAGGAACCTACTTGAATATTTGTGGAACCTGATGTTGAGGTAATAATCCAAACAAGTAAGTCACTTAATTACATATGCGCCCGTACTACTAAGTCACTTAATTACACATCTTAATGGATGATTATGAGTCTGTTAAAATCAATAACAATAAAATTAAATCAACATGTAAATCAAATACGTAATATAATATATGTAACCTCTCATGGTCACATCCCAGTAAATAACATCTCCAAAGTCCATCATCCTAAATCTTAAAGTGACATGCCACACGTCACCTAATAACTCATTTATATCTGAAAAGAAATTTCACAATTAATTAAAATACGACAAAAATACGAGGTATTACATTCCTCCCCCGTTAAACTGGGAATTTCATTCTCAAAATTTTATTAGTATTAGTATTAGTATTAGTATTAGTATTAGTATTAGTATTAGTATTAGTATTAGTATTAGTATTAGTATTAGTATTAGTATTAGTATTAGTATTAGTATTATTATTATACCTAACTCAAAAGTCTAAGAATATCTCGTACGCATAACGTCCTCTCACTATTAAATAAAATTTACTCTCTCTTCCACCTACTGCACACTACGGTCTCTCGTTGTAACTCACGTTCAACTATAAATCAAGCCAAACTAGTCTAACTGTTAAGTAGTTACCTTGTCCCTTAAGAACCTCATTCATCATATACTCATGGAAGACATAATTGACACACTAAAGGTGATATGGCAAGCCCAAAATACACCGACCCCACCCTTATCCAAGATCATGAAAGGACATATGCATCGGGGTGCCAACGTCCCCTTGGAACCCAAACTTCACCATTCCCTTCATCGGGGAGACCTTCAAAAGCACATGATCTCCCTTCTGGGACTCCAAACTATGCTTCCTCTTACTTACAAAACTCCTTTGCCTTCTCTAGAAATCGCCATACACTCTATGGTGATCACCACCTCCTCCGAGGTGTTCCGAATACAAATTAATACGAATAACTTACTAACTTCCGTTTCTAACTAACTTATTCAGTCTGATGCTAATGGCCTATATGGCCTCATGTACACTTTAGGACCTTCATACCCCGTAATAAAATCCATGGACCTACGATCCTACTTCTACATTCGGATCACTAATAACTATAGTTGTTTGGATGTCTATATTGCTCTAACTTCACCACTAGAAAGGGCACACCTAGACCCAACCTACACTAATATCTTCATCACCTATATACCAATATTGACTCCTTAAATTATGGTACATCCGATCGCCCCTAAGATGTACAATGGACCATGAACCACGTGTCTTCGCTAAAATTTCCTTTCGTGACTTGCAACCCTCTGACATACATAATCTCCCTCATGTCTTATTATAAATAAGAGAGGGAATTCATCGTTTTAGGAATTTACATACCTTATTGATGATACGATAAATTGTCCACTTGTCATTCTCGCATCAGCAAATCATGATTAAAGTGCGTAATAAACAAGTAAAGCATGCAAATAGAGAGAAAATAAGATTTAGAGTGGTTAAGCCCCTAAAATGGGCCTACGTCCACTGTGTTGTTCCATTCTCATTATATGTGTGGTATTGTACAATATAATCATGCCCAAAGAGGCGTACAAGTATGAGAATAAAGGAGAATACATGATGACTGAGGATTCCGGTGTGCTGGAGAGGTAGCTACAATGTGGATGAACAATCCTCAAACTGTATGCTGAAGTTGTGTGGAGAGAATCATTACTTTAGAACCTGCCCCGGGTGTGTGTGGAATCGATCCATCCCCTTCTTTCGAGGTGTGGTCCTCTATTTATATGAGGTAAGTGTGTTGTGTCACGTGCCCTGAGCACGTGACTTATATCAAGTCTGGAATAGTTACGGATGAGGGGGATGCGGCCTACAAAGCAAGCAATGTTGTATCAAGCTGCTGGAGGCGTGCCGCACATCACATGGAGGAGTTACGCGGCCTCTTCTTGGGGAATAATTACTATGTACCGCGCCCTATAATGGACAGGGCCGCACCCTGTGTCAACCATCTATGGCGTCTTGATGGCATGCCGCGCCCTGTGTGAGATCTGGCCGCGCCCAGCATGAACTATGAGGTATGGATGTGAAATGAATATAGAGAAGAATACCATTCGGGGCATGGTACTATATTTGTACTATCAGTAAGCCCCCAAGCGGTAGTGCCAAGAGAAATTAATTGGGGCTGCGGCTCAGTAGCTTAGGTGTCGCGGTGCTTCCAAAGGGACGATTCATTTTCCGTGCTCCCTTATATAAATTGTTCATAGCCGTGGACTTCATTACATTTCCAAAACTTTGAGAGCACATCGAAAGAGAAATTTTGTACTTCCTTTCTCTTGCATCTTCTGACGACCTTTCGAGGCTATGTGTGGTGGTGCAAGGCGGTTTGAAGCTGAGCACTGCAAATTTCTTCATTTCTAGGTGATTTTTAACCACTCAACTTTCTTAAAAAAGCTTTCGAAGTTTATAGTTTTCTTCCCTTCTGATATGATTTGTTTTTTCCTGGATTATTTGATAGAAATCTAGGGTTTTGTTTGTACAATTTTCTCTTTCCCTCATATGATACACATGACCCCTGATCTTTCAAACGCCATGAAAAACATATAACTGTTCTTGGTGTTCATAGTCAAACTCATCATATTCTGTGAGTTTGATCTTAAAACGATTAAAAGTTAGATAATCAACTGTTTAGGAGAGAGGCTGCGGCAAGATAGGATTTCAATAATCCATTCCCCTGAACTTATTTGAATTCTATCTGCGTCATACCGTGCCAAATGGCCGCGGTCCCATAAATTATCACCCGCGGCGTTGAATAACCACTCTTGTAGTTTCGAACATCCTTCAAACTTTCATGAACCCAATGCATATACATGTTAAATAACCGTAATTGCTCCTAGATTCCCTTTAATTGACTTTTAGCAAATTTAGGAATGGCCGTGGCTAGGAATATCTTAAAGCAATTCGAGCTTATAACCACGGCATTATATGTTCCATTGCTGATGTGGAGGTGGCCACGGCTAGTAGGGCCAGAGTACGATACCATAAGTTCAAGTAGTAGAGTTGGCCCATTAATAACTACATTAGGGAAATAATTCCAAACACATTTTTACTATTTATAAATAATCCTTCCTCGGCTTCTTAAAGTCTTTTCCAAACCATACTGGTTGCGGCGCCTAACTACGAAATCTACTTTTCAGGTACTGCGGTAGCCATATGAGCTTTGACCCAGACCAGTTCCTGAGAGGCTTTTGGGCAAAGCACTTTGGAACCTCTCCTCCTGAACTCCCTTCCGTGCTCCCTCTAAGATCAATAGGGCCTTACAAACTAACGGATTTCCCAAAGTGCGTGATACTAGACTCAGACTCTGCGAACTCTGCATCCGGGAAGGATTTTTAATTCGCGCCGATGAAAGACGAAGCCAACTCAAGCACACATCCAATGGGTGCAAGAGATGATGCTGCGGTAGTTAGAGATAACCCATGTGGTACATCTGGGAGGGCTAAGAGACCCATGGCTGCACTTGATATTCGCGGCGCCATGCCCTAAGATTGGGTTGAGCAGGTGGCTGAGGCCTTCGAATTTCCAGAAAATTTGATGTGCTTGGCTCCTGTCGCGAACCAAAGACCTTGCACGGTTCTAGAAGATGATGGAATTTGCTTCCCTCTACATGCCTTTGTTTACGGGTTGCGGCTGCCTGTCCCAGTTCCCATCCACCGCCTTTTTCAGATAATGAAACTAGCCCCAGTACAGTTGGATCCTAATGGCTGGAGAGACATTCTTGCCGCAGTTGTCCTTTGGGAGAACTTATTCAAAAAAGACATCACTCCCGTGGAATTCTTTCACTTCTACCACCCAAAGGAGAACTCGGTGAAGTTCATGGGCTACTACTACTTCTTGAGTCGCGGCAGGGACGAGACCCTTTACACTGGGAGACCGACCAGTGTGAGGAACTGGGAGGGGAAATATTTTTACATCTCTGGCGAAGGCTGGGAGTTGCACCCCGAGGAGAATGAGAGGGAAAGGTCGTATAGAATGCCGCCGCAATGGGGGTCTCCCTCGAAATTAGGTACTAAGACAATAGCCGCATCCTTTCACATAATTTTGTGCATTAACTTCCACTAACCTTTACATTGTCTTTTCTACAGCCCTTGACAATCTGCACTTGAACAAGCGATAGGAAAAGAGAGTTGCAGAGGCCGTTGTAGTTCCTGCTGAACATAAAAATTTTAGCACTCTTGTTACATATGCGACCATATTTGAAGCAATATTTTTCTCAAACAAGTCCATTCCTCAACAGATGGACGCGAAAGGTAATTCGCTCCGTCATGATTTCTATTCTGCGTCCATTTATGCTCTTAAATTCCTTTCCCAATATTAGCTGGTACTTTTTTAGGTGAGGAAGTTGATAGGAAATTATTGATCGCGCAATTGGCGAAAATGGACGAGGACGCAGTCGTCCTAGACAACACTGGAGCAAAAAAAGGAAAAGGTCCAAAATCAAGGCTCCTACCACGGCCCCTTCTAGAGAACCAAATGATTCTACTGTGACCCCAAATTTGGCCGCAGAGAAAACTAGCCTTGCTCTCGAACCCCATATTGAATTTGATGATGATATAGGAGCTAACTTGGTCGCGACAGGTTTGATGTCATCTGACATTCCTGCCCATTCATCCTCTCCTCCGCCGACACCTGTTGCAGCGGTTAACGCAAACTTACCACCTCCTCAATTTCGCAGAGGATCTGGGCCTGATGGTAGACTAAGGCCCCAATTAAGTCAGTCTGACCCCAATTCTTCTTGGGACACTACCATAAAGGCTGTGCGAAGAATGAAAAGAGAATTGGATGCCGTGGACCTTGACATGATGGTGGGAGAAGATCATGATGATCTGGAGGAATGTGGCCTCCATAGTCTTCTGAGGGTACGTGCTAGTGTTGTCGGTCTTTAACTTTTATATCCAGTATTTTTTCTAACTTCTTTTATTTCAGGCCACGGATGTGATGGTGGTCCAGAAAAGGAAGTACGAGGCCTTGTATAGATTGAAGAAGGCCGAGAAGAGTACTCATTCCACGGACCTGCAGGCTGAACGGACTTCTTCATTTGAGGCTGGGAAGATGTCTGCTGCCGCGGCACTTCAAGCGTCCCAAATGAACTTGGAGGCAGCAAAACAGGCAAGGGAGGAATCGGAGCAAAACTTCATACAAGTCATGAAATCCCTCAAAGCCTCCCAGGCTCAGACCGTGGAAGCTGCACGAGCTGCAGAGACTGCTAATAACAAGCTCCTATTTCTTCAAAAGAAGTACGATGAGGTAGAGGCCAAGTCTACCCAGGATGCACTAGACCATACCGCGTTAGTGAAGAAAATTAAGGAAGACCATAACAACGCTCTCCAGCTGGCAATCGACCACTCCGTGGAGTCATTCAAGGGCTTGAGGGACTTCTTTCTTATCAACAATAGGGCATACCTCCGCGGCTATCAGGAGATGTGACAGAGATTTATAAAGAGCTTCCCTAAGACCAAGGAGGTGGTCCTTGCATGGAAATTAAGTGATGCCGAACATCAGGAGTGCATTGTCAAGCTGAAGTCCGCGGCTGAAGAAAGGGCAAGGCTGAGGGCAGAAGCAGAAGCAGCGACCACGGATGTAGAAATAGAGACTGCCGCAGACGGAGAGGAGGCTGATGATAATGATGACGCGGCTTTTTAAACTTGTATTCAATTTCTATTGAACTCATTATTAATACAAGGCTGCGTCCCTCCTTTTACTTTGTTTCTGTTGTGGCTGCGGCCTCCTTTTCTATAATCTTGAATACTAATATCAAGGTTGCAGCCGTATTTACTACTTTGTACATGATTGCTTGCAACTCCTTACTCTTTTGCATTGCTTGCTATAATGAATGGTTGAATGTAACTGCCTTCATACTTGAAAATGTATCCTTGATTAGATAAACTTAATATTTTAAGTCCTAGGACAGCGATCAATTTCTTCGTAGGATGATTTTTTGCTAATTTTCGCCCGCACATAAATAGTGCAATGTTTACTTCCGGACATTGGCTGCTGCTTCACAAGGCTGTTCCGTGCAAGCCGCAGCCCTTTATTATGCCGCGTCATATAAATGATTTCACTTGATTGTTGCGGACATAATTTTAAGGTTGTGGCACTCTGATTACATGGATCCCTGGTTTCTTTCATTGCACCTAGTTATCGGAACCGCTTATCTTTTATCATCCCATGACCAATATAGAACATGTAGAAAAGGCCTTTCCTCTAGTGCTTCAATTGCCAAATCACCGTGTCAGAGAAGAATGGCTCTTGGGATGTTATACCTTCTCTATTTTCCCTAGTCTTGATACAATTGATTCTCTTCTACCGTGGCATTTGACATTGTAGTTTTCTCATGCTTCAAGATGCCAGTGTCTCAGCATTTTCATGAATGAATGGCTCCTAGAGATCTGCAACCATATCGGTGGGCTGCGGCACATTTTTGGACCATCTAAACAATGTGCCTCTGTAGACATATGTTGGTATTTCCAAGATTTCTCGGGTCGGGTTATGTTATTGAGCCATCCACATCTAATATACATGATATTTTCAAGCCTCCTCAGGCTGGGTTATGTTATTAAGCCACCAATAGCTATTATATAGGATATTTTTAAGCCTCCTTAGGCTGGGTTATGTTATTAAGCCACCCACAGCTGATATATAGGATATTTTCAAGCCTCCTCAGGCTGGGTTATGTTATTAAGACACCCACAGCTATTATATAGGATATTTTCAAGCCTCCTCTGGATGGGTTATGTTATAAAGCCACCCACAACTGCTGATATATATAAACCATCCTCGGATGGATATTATAAGCCTCCCAGCTCGATGACGCATCCCGAAAGCTAAGAATGAGCACATTGTAAGCCCCTGTGGCTAATTACGCTTTCCAAAAGCTAAGAACGGGCATTGTAAGCCCCTGTGGCTAATCAAAGCTCCTTGAATCCTCATATTCTTTCGCGAATATGATCATCATATGATAAAATATAGTTGCACATCATGAGGGGAGCTTCTGAGCTAATTAAGATCGCAATCCCTCCATAGGTGCATCCCGAAATAATAATAATCTTTCGAGATAATTTATTCTTCTTCTTTTGGAATCTGTTCAAGATCAAAGGTCTTTTTGTGAGATGAGAGATTATGAAAACAAGAGAGAAGTCAGATATGGCAAAATTTGTTAATTTTATAACTATTCATATATATGGTTTTGTAGAGATAACAGAAAGTTCAGCGTAAAACAACATCAGCGGAACATAAGAAGTAAGCATGAAAAATGATATGGCCAGTGAGATTGGGCTACATCCCTTAATCATCTTTGAGGAATTCCTCAGCATCCCTTGCCCAATTAGGCTTTCAACTTCATCATTTAGAGCATAGCATTGCTCGGTGTTATGGCCATGGTCCTGATGGAATTTTCACCAAGTAGGTTTGTTCCTCTTGTGGGGTGGATCTCTCAACTTTTCTTTCCACCTAAAAAGCTTTTCCTCTCTGATGAACTCAAAGATCTCTTCAATCGGGAAGGTCAACGGAGTATAGACACCCGATTTCTTCTCTGATTTCTCTGCTCCCCTTTTCTAGCTCCTGTTGACTGATTCCACAGCCTCTTTAACTGTCGCAGTAGTCAAGGCTGGTGGAGTTGTTTCTTTTCCTCCCGCACCTATATTCTGAGAGGCCGCGACCTCTAGCATTAGATACCTCTAAGTTAGATAATTGACCTGGGTCTGAAGTGAGGCATGGTTATCATAGAGGTGATTAAGGTGATTGTACAGTTGCACAATATCATCCTTTACTTCTGTGCTCTGGCTGGATTCTCCTTCAATTTCTACTTTTGTTAGTCTTTATAAAGTTTATAGAATCTGAGAAAAAACTAATAGAAGTGAGTAATCACAAAAATATTGGGAAGGAGGGTTTGAACTGCTCCATAATATACTGACAAGGTCACGGCCAGTATGGCACACAAGTGCACTGCCTCAGCCCTTGAATGTTATTCACGAAGGTTGATCCAAAGGCCACTCAAGTCCTTCCCACGGTGATTTTGAGCTGTTGTAACAGTTCCGCACTAGTAGGGGTCACGACAGGAGAGGTTGTTGAACTTACAGGCTGCACCCCTGTCTAGGCAGTGGAGAGATCCCAAGACAGGAACCCAGAAACTGATTTTTTCTCCCCCAAAACGTGAAGAAAACCTACTAGGGTCCATCGATGAGAGAATTCCCTTACGGTGTGCAAAATGGCACGATTTAAATAATAAACCCTAGATAATAGGTCGATGATAACAAAAAGGGAGTAAATATAACCCATCCGTAATCATCCACATTTTCGAGACTAAAGTCCACCATGCTTTTCAACATTATCTAGATGGAATGATATCACAGGGGTATGTAAAATAGATCCAAGGCCATCAGATGAAGGCCCAAGAATAGATCTGGAAATATGAAATACACGTTTAAGGGGGCGAATATAGAACGAAGCCCAATAACCAATAATCGACCCGTGAGAAGATGATCCATAGGACCCTCAAGGATCGAATAAGTGTTTAAGAACTCATATATGTAGAGAAAAAAGATTGAAATATCTCGATTCCCACAGACGGCACCAGATTGATGATACGGGAAATTGTCCACTTGTCCTTTCAGAAAATCATGAGTAAAGTGCGTAATAAACAAGTAAAGCACGCAAATAGAGAGAACAAGATTTAGAGTGGTTCCACCCCTAAAATGGGCCTACGTCCACTGTGTTGTTCCATTCTCATTATATGTGTGGTATTGTACAATATAATCATGCCGAAAGAGGCGTACAAGTATGAGAATAAAGGAGAATACATGATGATTGAGGATTTCGGTGTGCTGGAGAGGTAGCTGCGAGGTGGATGAACTGTCCTCAAACTGTATGCTGAGGTTGTGTGGAAAGAATCATTACTTTAGAACCTTCCCCGGGTGTGTGTGGAATCGATCCGTCCCCCTCTTTCAAGGTGTGGTCCTCTATTTATATGAGGTAAGTGTGCTGTGTCACGTGCCCCGAGCACGTGACTTATATCAAGTCAAGAATAGTTGCGAATAAGGGGGATGCGGCCTGCAAAGCAAGAAGTGTTGTATCAAGCTGCTGGAGGCGTGCCGCGCATTAAATGGAGGAGTGCCGCGACCTCTTCTTGGGGAATAATTACTATGTGCCGCGCCCTATAATGGATAGGGCCGCATCCTGTGTCAACCATCTATGGCGTCTTGATGGCATGTCGCGCCCTGTGTGAGATCTGGCCGCGCCCAGCATGAACTATAGGGTATGTATGTGAACTGAATATAGAGAAGAATACCATCCGTGACATGGTACTAAATTTGTACTATCACTTATCTTGATAAATATCCCACACTTCGAATTGTATCACCAGTGACCAAAATTAGGTGTAATTACCATTACAGCCATGAATACTTCTACTTCATTAATACGTCATCACTTAACAAATCAACAACAAAACTTAGAGGTCTCAATAAGCTACACGTCACTTCATGAACATGGCTAGATCATTGTTCAATCAAATCGGCATGACCTCGATGCACGTGATTCGTATTTTGTTAGAAAACTGCATTTGGAATATTCTCCTCAGATTCGACAACTAGAGATAACTCAACTAAAACCAATCCTTAATTAAAATGCTCCCTTTAACTAATTAAACGTGTCATCGATACACGACAACCAAAACTTGTCATGTATTGTGCCATTGCCTAACTCCCGGTGGTCCACGCTTACACATAAAGAATCATCCATCCTTTAGCAAATCGGATTGGAGCTTCCCCATAATAACATGCTCTTTTGGACAAACCCTTGGCTTAAAATCATGGTGTCTTATCTCATAATAATCTTCCATCTCTAACGAATCTAGATAATAAGGTGACCTCGCAATGGGCCTGAAGCTAATATTAAAACTAAGACTGAAATTAGTCTCATGCGTTGCTGGTAAGTCGGTACCTCGTCAAATACAATTGAAATAATTTCAAATAATCTTCAACATATCTAATTATCCATAATCTCTCTTATGTGCTAGCATATATATAAACAACTGTAATATAGACCTTCTCTTAAGCCTATGCCTAACTATAAAAATATCTCATTCCTTAAAATAACAAATAAAACAACATTCTTATTGTAGTAGCTTGGAATGTAATACATATCTAAATCATATATGATCAATAATAAAATAATGACCTCGTGTCTAAAAAAAATAAGTGAATGAAAAACAAGCCGGAGAAACACAACTACTAGGTCTTCAAAATCGCGATGTAGAATAACACCCATACCCGCTAGGGTGTCCATAAATAAATCAACCAAGTGCTGAAATATATACACTTCATTATCATAGAAAATGTACCAATAACAAAAAAACGAGAATCCTTTAGTGTCAAAATAAGACTCATGCACATGAGTTAGAAACATAAACGTATAAATATCTCGGTTTCATCTCTAAGATATGTTGGTTTCTACAAAGACATCTACTAACTAAGTGATCCCTCTTGCCATAGATGTACCCATTCCTCTTATGAAACCATTAAAATGATGACCTACTGGTGAATCTATTGACCTTATCTCTACAATTGGTCTTACTAAATCTGGCCTTGTCAACCCCGTTCTCTTTGGTCGTAGCCCACTGGACATGATTCCATTGGACCTGATAATTTTGATCATTTCCTGATCTGGACCTATCAGGGTGTTCACCCCCTATACCAGTCATTTTTTTTACGATGGTCTCCCATTTTGGGCTACTCTCCACCATCTCTAAACTTATAAGCCTAATTCGGGTCCATATTTTTTCTATCTTAGGAACTCTATCCTTCTGACAATCATAATGATTCTAGAGATGTAGGAGGGAAATTTTCACCACTTAAGAGAAAGTGATAAAGGATGGGTTAACCAATAACATCTTCCATATCATTCATGTAAAGATACTAATAATGAAACAAGTCTTATTTGCTTATGTATCCATGTTTTCTGGCACATGAATAGAAAAATAGTTGATCTCCCCCTTATATTGGGCTACTATGTGGTTGGCTTAAAAAGGTCTTAGGAAATTATGCATCATGATGTTATGGACGGTGAATGGAAAACTCTCCCCTCAAGCCATCCTCTTAACACGTACTAAAATTTTCACACCTAATAGGAGTAAACTCTCGACCAGAATCAACCTCGAGTGTGGGATGTCTCATGAAGTAAATCCAAATAAGGAGCCCTCCTGATACACTTTTATCTATCTGAGTCATTCATCATAACCAATATCATGAAACTCCATAAGCGGTCATTGTTATAAATAGTACAAATCATAAATTATATAGATCTAAAGTAGTCATAGAATGCAACACAAAAGAACAATAGACACACTCAAGACCCTAGGACACAAGTACCTAGAATGATCTCATACCAACTGTGACACCCCATAAAATCCATAAATAAATTGATTTGGTCTAACACAAAAATAATGGGAAGAAAACAAATTTAGTAACATTCTAAACATAACGAAATAAATAAAACGATTGAAGTAAATAGATTAACAGATAATAGAAATGACAATAATAAAACTCTAACTATTGGAATCTAAATGTCTCAATAGCAATAGTGTATCTAATACGAATGACTGACTTAAGAAGTTTGAAATAATACAGCTGACTAAAAACTAAAATACAAGTGATAACAAGAATGTGAAGGAATTATTGCGCTCGACATCTACATCCTAGGAATGAATAAATAAAACTGGTGCTAGAGAAAGTCCTTCAATGAATACTTCAAGTATGCGAAAGCAACTGAGGCCTAACACCTACAAAAAAACAGTTCAACAACAAGGATTACACCTAGCAAGTCCACAGTGCATAAGAATATAACTACATTTCATCCATAAAAATAATAACATATCTTCCTCCCATATTAAATTTATTTATAGTTATTTAATTTACTCAACCCAACCACCTAAAAAAGCATGCAGTTCTACTCCCAAACCCCTATGGACCCCATGTGAAATATGTTCATCTCATAATTAAGTATTTTTTACTTTCTCGTTCTTAAGTTCATCTCTTGCATTGAGAATATTTTATTCTATGGTAATATCTTACATTAATATCAACTCGCTCAATACCAATAATAGTCTCGATTTATGATTTTAAAAGTGTGTCCTGAGTTTATCGGTATCTAATAATCTAATGCCATTGATTCGTATAGATGTCTCTAGTATATCAGTTACATTATTTTCGAGTTATAAATATACAATTGTACAACGCTAGTATAAATCATAATCCATTACAACCAAATCAAAGTATAGTAATACAGAATTACATAATCCAGAATATCTGTTAGTGTACATAACTCACATAAAATAATATGGGCCATGTATAAGCCCCGTAAAAATAAGTACGAAGTCCTATCTCTAATCCCTTTGGGAATCACTCTACATACTAGGTATAGTTAACATCAAAGGGAAATCACTACTCCTTCCCGTCCATCATACCAAATCCATACCCAAAGTTATATGAAAGAACATCCCCGCTTAACCAATTGAGTATATGGGTACATCAGCAATTGATCAAGGTAAATAGAACCTGGGTAGAGCCTGTCTCAATCACCAAAAATACCATGTGCGGTCAACATCGTGTGCACCGCATCAAATCCCTCCTAGTACATCCCCCACGAGCACACATACACACCATGTAAATCAAATATGTAATACAACACATGTAACCTCTATGTCCACATCTTGGTAAATAATATCTCGAAAGTCCATCATCTTAAATCATATAATAACATACCCCATGTGACATAACAACTCATTCATACCTTGTAATAAATTCATAATTAATTAAAATACAACAATAATACCATGTATTACATTCCTCTCCCCTTAAACAAAGAATTTCATCCTCGAAATTGAATTTTTAGATATATATCTAACTCTAAAGTCTAGGAATAAATTGTATGAGTAATGTTCTCTCACTACTTAGTACAATATACTCTCTTTAACACCTACTACGAGCAACAGTCTCTTATCATAACTCGTGTTTCGATATAACTCAATACAAACTAGTCTAAATCTTAAATCGTCATCTTGTCCTTCAAGAACTTCCTTCATCATGTACACATGGAAGACATCTTACAAGCACTAAAGGTGATATGGCAAGGCCAAAAGACACCTACCTCGCCCTTATCCGAGATTGTGTAAAGGAAATATTCATCGGGGTGCCAACTTCCCTTTAAAACCCGAACTTTACCATTACTTTTATTTTAAAGACCTCCAAAAGCACCTGATCACCCTCATTAGGCTCCAAACTATGCTTCATAATGTTTACAAAACTCGCATGCTTGCTCTGGAAGTTTTCATACACTATATGATGAGCATGGCCTTCTTCGAGGTGTTTAGGACGCAAATAATACGAATAACTTACTAATGTTTATCTCTAACTAAGTTTGTCAATCTGATGACGATGACCTGGATGGACCCATGTCCACGTTGGGACCTCGTTACTCCACCTAAGTATCACTCTTGTCACCTGCTCCGGCAAACTCAGAGTAGCATAACCACTTCCTCCCTCAAGGCTACTATGCAAGACCTGACCATAGACACACAAAAGTATGCAACTTCCACATTCTAGCCTCTTACTCTATACTTAGATGCCTTTGAGGCAATATTATATACTTGTAGACATTGATCTAATGAGAACAAGGCCCATAAAGTTGATGTAGGCTCACTTTTATAGTCGAACCACTCTAAATCGCTTGTATTTCTCTAGTTATCTTTTCTTTATACCTTGCTATACTTTTAACTATTGAGTATAACTTAGATGGCATGGTTTACATTAGGAGAACCATTTTTACGCATTAATAATGAGTTTGGCACTTGAACTCTTCTTCTACTGTTAAAACTATAGTTCCTTATTTGCAATTACATGTATCTCTTCTTTGCATCTACCTTAATCTAGCTTGTATAATTTGGATCGTATGAATTGTATATAACAACTCAATTATAAATGTTAGATATATCCACAAAATGTATTATTATCACCAAAATAACTTTTTGAATATTTTTCAATTCACTATCATATTATAAAAGGTGTCTTCCCTAGTGTTTGCATGTGATTATGTCTCTTGCATGGTTATTATATGATTTGTGTATGTTGATCACATCTTGAACTTTTGGACTCTCAAACTACTAGAGTAAAAAAGTATGTTTTAAGAATCAAATTTAGGGACGACTAAAATTTTAGTCCCTAAAATAGATCTTTCAACATGGGTTAAAGCATGGACCCCATATACTAATAGTATTTAAACCCCTTTTATCTCCCGTCATATAAAATAGATTTAAGTGATATGTGTAGGGGCTTCTTATTATTGTTGTACCAAATACAAATAGTTAGAACCCCTTTTGAAATGGCAATTTTTTTTTCCAGTTTCCATCTCTTTCACTTTTTCTTCCACACTTTAATTATTATTTTTATAAAAAAATATATGTTTTTTCACACGACCACACGTTGTGTTACTTCAAAATACTTTTTTTCTTCAAACCCTTATCAATCCTACCCCCGACTCCTTCACTGCCATCGACTCGGCCCTTCCCTCCCTCTCATTGTCGTCGATCCCCCATCATCTATCTCTTTGTCACCAACTCCCTTACTCCCCCCCCCCCCCCCCCCCGGTTATCGATGTCGCCTATTCCCCTTCTCCCTCTAACCAATGGTGTCCTATTACTCTTTCTTCTTTGTCCAACCATCCCCTCCTAAATTTTTCAATCATCCCCTCTGACCAAAATATGCAATAGATTCATCATCTAAAGAAAAAGATTTTAATTTAACAAAACATCCCCTTTCTCCCTCACACACAGATACACTGTTGGCACTAATATGGATTGACAATTTTATTCTTATATCCAAAATAAACTTGAACGTAATATTATACCAAATCATATATATCTCTCTCTCACTACTTCGATGCTCCATTATAATGAAATACTTCATTCCAATGAAATACTTATATGGAATGTATTAGGACCATTAAAGAACTTTTTACATTTGGAATGTTATTATTATTATTGTTATTATTATTATTATTATTATTATTATTATTATTATTATTATTATTATTATTATTATTATTATTATTATTATTATTATTATTATTATTATAGTTAAAAGTTCTTGAACATATTTTAACTATGTTTCTCATTCTCCTTGTCTAGGTAGTTTAGCGTTTCAACCTAAGTGCATATCCAGTGCCCATGTTTCGAATTTTATGAAGTTGTTTACTTTTTTTTGATAAAATATTAATTTGATATAACTTCAGTATTTAAAAAGTGTTATTTAAAAAAAAAATTATGTATTCGTGTTTTATTAAATTAAAATGTAAAATAAAATCATATTGGAGCAACAAAAAAATAATGGATAAAAAACTTACATACCAAGAAGATGGAAAAGATCAATTTGAATGTTGGACACTCTATTCTTAAGACATATTCCCCCTCGCTATTGGTGCTTACAGTTGAAATCAATGGGTGTATGCCTGTCGGGATGAAATGATCTTTGACAAGCACAAGAACTACTTTAATGTGAATATCCCATGAACTAATTAAGTTTGATACTCACTCTCACTTGATTAGGAATGAAAACTATTTTAAAAACATTTTTTCTCTCCTTTTTAACATAAATACAAGGCTTTTATTTATAGGCAATAATATTATTTTCATGAAACAATGCGTCTTTTTTTAAACACTCGTTTTATGGACATTTCTCACGAACACTCAAAACTAATGATGAACAATCATGACCTTTAGCGATAATTCCGAAAAACAGTTGCAATATAAAGTGAACAGTTATAACATTTATCGTAAATTAAGATAAATCATCCAAGAAATTAAATCAAATTTCGAATAATTTCATAACTAAATGAGGCACTTTAATACAAAATTTCTCTTTCGTGTTTTGTCAACGTATGAATTTACCATGTGACTCATCCGACTTTAAGGAACACATGCGTACTTAGTCCCACTATGTCTAATGTATGGGTACAACTTTTTATAATGGCTCAAAGTTAACCAAAATTTATTTGGTCGCGATATTAATTTGTGTACAAACATAGTGATTCCAACAAAAAGTACTTAATAATCTTGGAAGTATGCCAATAACTCAAAAATGTTAAAGATACACTCTTCTCTCTATATATATATCCATTTTTAGACGTGGGGCTTGAAGAACCCAACACTAAATATTTACCAGTGACATTGAACATGGAAATCTCGACGACATTGAACTTAGTGACTGCCTAAAACATGTTTGATAGCTGCCTTTTTGAGTTATTGCATTTGTTAAATATTTGTAATAATGGGTGTTCATGTACTTTTTACTAACTAATGTTAAATGGATTTGTTGGTGAATGACTAATTCTATTAGATAAATTATTTGTTTGAGAATTTTTTTTTTAAAATATAGATACTAAAATGGGCATCCAAGTACGAGTAATAATCAAACGAATGAATACAAATACTAAAGATTAGAAAATGGTCTGTTTCTTTATTGTTGCAACAACCCACATATTTTAATATATAGGGTGATCAAGACCAAATATTAGAATATGCAACTTAGTATAGTTTAAAATATCATTCTTAACATATGACAGAAATATAAGACATTTAAAACTTTCCAAAACAAGAGATAACAATATGAATGATCACCAAATAAAAGTCCAACTACAACATTCTTTAATAACTCAACAAAAATCAAAAGCCTATCTCAATTACAACTGTGGAGTCACAAGTGACACATCAATCGAAAAGTTATCTTATATGAAAACACAATGGAAAGGAAACTAAACCTTACATAAAGTAAATCTCCAAAGTCTAGTCTTTTCTCCAAGATCCAACCCACTCCTAAAATCTCAAACCTAACTTGAGAGGTTAGTCAACGCAAAGGGGTGTGGATCACTATAAGAATACTAACTACGTCTCCCAAAAAAGGTATCATAACCTAGCTAATAGTATTAAATGAAATAAACATCACAATTGAGTCTTTTATATAACATTAACCATTAAGCTCAATATCATTATCAATGTTCACCATATATGATAATAGAAAAGGATGCTTGAATAACAATAGTATTAATCAATGTTTAAAATATCAAGAGTATAAAAAACTATCGAGTTACTAAAGAGGGTTTAACAACTAACCATAAAATATCATGAAATTTACAACTATCTAGTCATGCATCAATATTATTAACATCTCTTTATAAAGGCGAATCGTATTAACTACCATTTTTATCAGCCAATAAAAGTAACACATAATGTTCAACTCAAAATATCGTTAAAAGTCTTTCACCACCTTTCAGTTTCACATTCTATTAATTTCATAATTTCACTTTCATTAAATCACATTTTCCCTACTTCATTTCTATTCTAGACAATCGGCCTTATCATTATCACGTTTATACAAAGTATTGACAAAATCTCTTTTTTTTCATCTCATTTATGTCATATTTATCTCATTAACTTTATTATAAGAAACCGACCTCTCTTATGATCCCACAATACTATCACAATTAGAATCCTTCGGCTCTCCCATGACCTTTAACATAACAAATTTTTCATTCTACAAATATCTTCAACCACGTCCAACATACATAACCATATATATCTCATAACACAGCCATCTAGTCTCACTCACGACCCCGTAAATATTCATAAATCAAAAGTGGTTAGTTGCTATAGGCCCTGTGTGACAACCCCATTCTGAAATAAGGGGTGGCCAGCCCGATACCTCGACATAACGGAATCATGGATGGATATCATCCTCAGCATCATAACAATAAAATAGGTATACGGGAAAACCACTCCATAAATCAGAAAGTATGTTGTCAAAATTTTTTATTTTTTATTTTTGATAAAGAGTTAAGAAATTAATTAAACAACCCAAATCTGATTAAAGTGGAATTTCAAAGGAACATATAGATAATTATCCAAAACAACATACAATAAAAGAACCGAATAATCTGTCGGTCCACAGTTATATTCGAAGTGTTTCCACAATTCAATATTTTACATACTACATTCATTAACAAGTACAAAAGATGGGCCACTAGTCCGAATGAAAGACCCGATCATAACTAGATTCCAACGTTCGCCTTCCTACTCAAGGCATCCGCTACAACGTTCGCCTTTCCCGGATGACAACGAATATCAAATTGATAATCTTTCACGAACTCTAACCATCAGCGCTGTCGCATATTCAAGTCCTTCTGTGAAAATAAATATTGCAGCTATTAGTGGTCCGTACGAAGAATAAACTTCTCTCCCAAGAGATAATGCCTCCATATCTTCAAGGCAAAGACAAATGCGGCTAGTTCTAAGTCATGCACTGGATAGTTTCTTTCATGGGGCTTCAGCTTGCGGGAATCATAAGCGATAGGCCGTCACTCTTGCTGAAGTACACCTCCTAATCCTTGAAGAGATGCATCGATGAAGACCAAATATTCTAATCCCGGTTTTGATAAAGCAAGGACCGGAGCCGAAGTCAATCTTTCCTTAAGCACATCAAATTCAGCTTGGCAAGAATCATCCCAAATAAATCTCACCCCTTTCCGGGTCAAGTTGGTCAAAGGGCTAGCTATTTTAGAGAAACCCTTGATGAACCGACGGTAATAACCCGCTAAACCAAAAAAACTGCGAACCTCAGTAGGTGTCATGGGCTGACCCCATTCCCTCACCACAACTACCTTGCCTGGATCCACCGATACACCCTAGGACGTCACAACATGACCCAAAAACTGTACTTCCTGTAACCAAAAGCAATACTTCTCGAACTTGGAATACAATTGATGGTCCCGTAATCTCTTTAGGACCAACCTTAAATGCATAGCATGATCATATTTCGTTCGAGAATAGACTAAAATGTCATCGATGAACACAATAAAAATTTGGTCCAGGAAATCCCGAAACACCCTATTCATGAGATCCATAAATACAGCGGGGGCATTGGTTAGTCCAAAGGGCATAACCAAAAATTCATAGGACGCGTACCTTGTTAGAAAAGTAGTCTTGGATACATCCTCCTCTCGTATCCTCAATTGGTGATACCCCATCCTCAAATCAATTTTGGAGAAGTACATCGCTCCTAGAAGTTGATCAAACAAGTCATCGATACGAGGTAAAGGGTATTTATTCCTGATGGTGACCTTATTCAATTCTCTATAGTCCACACATAACCGGAGAGAACCATCTCTTTTCTTAACAAACAACACTGGAGCACCGCACGGTGATGTGCTACGCCGAATAAATCCCTCCTCCAACAACTTTTGAATTTGATCTCTTAGCTCCCTCATTTCAATAGGATCCATTCGATATGGGGCCCTCGCAATAGGCCTCGTTCCCGGTTCTAAATCAATCATAAACTCAATCTCACGTCTAGGAGGCAAACCCGGTATTTACTGGAAAACATCCTCAAAGTCTTTCACAACCGGAATAGAATCCAAGGGAACAACTACATCCTTAGATGTCTCCTCGGCAATGCAATACAAATAAGTACTAGTACTCCTCTCTAAACGAGGTAAAACTACCAGGAACCTTTCTTGTCTTGGAACAGCGAAGACTATACTTTTCTCGTAGAAATTTACTATAGCATGATACTTTATAAGCTAATCCATACCCAAAATCACGTCATACCCGACCATGTCCAGGACGAGTAAATCGGCCTCAAAGCATAAATTACCGAGAGAGATTTCTATATTTTTACAAACAAAGAAGATGAGTGAACCATCACCCATAGAGGATTCCACACTAGTAAAAGTTCTTTCAGCAGATTTAATCAACTTGGTGGTTTGAGCAAATCTCCTAGAAATGAATGAATGTGTTACCCCAGTATCAAATAAAACACGACCCATATGTCCCTGAATAAGGAACTTGCCCTCAATGGCTGGCGATGCAGGCGGAGCTGGTGGAAGCATAGCATCCTGAATATGGTATACCCTACCATACTGTAACTGACCCTGTTGCGGAGGACAACTGGGTTAGCCACCTGTGGAGGGAACTGAATGCACGGTTGCTATGGAGCTCGAGGAAACTATCCCCCAATCAACTGGGACATTCTTTCTTATAGTGTCCCGCTTCCCCGCATTGGAAACACCGACATATCATATTTTTGGTATTTCAACCACGATTATTTCTAAACTGATTCACACCTTGGCCCTGCTGGCCTCTACCTCCCTGACCACCATGGCCTGCTTGTTGTTGTGGGGCACCCTGACCGTGCCTATTATTATGGTTCCCCGAATTAAACCCACCACAACGCTGCCTCTTCGACAAGTCCCCCTGTTGGGGATCCCTTTCTTTTTGTTTACTGCCCGAAGGTTGGGATAAGGGAAAGACTCCTCCTCCAATCCCACTACCTCCTGGCCTTCCTGCTTGCCCCACTACGGAGGTCTTCTTGCCACTTTACAAAAATAGTCTATGCTCTTAGCAATGTAATAGAGTTGTATTCATCACATCCCCAAAAGTCTGTAAAGTCGGATTACCCAGTAAGTGTTGCCGGATTCTCCAGTTCAACCCTCTCATAAACTTCGAAACTTTCTTTTCATCGGGAGTCACTTCATCCGGTACAAAACTGGCCAACTGGGTTAATTCCTCCATATATTTCGCTACTGACTTCTCCCCTTGCACAAGGTCCTGCAACCTCCTTATCATCTCCCCTTGAATTGCGGGAGGAAAGTACTTATGATCAAACAAAACCCAGAATTCTAGGATCGACATTGTATCCCTTTGTTCTGGCGTAGTCACAGACTCCCACCAGTGCAATGCGGCCCCAACCAGTTTAAAAGTAGCAAGGACTTGCTTCCTGTCCTCACCACACTCCACCATACACAGATGGCATTGTATATCTTTCTTCCATTGATTCGCCCTTATAACATCCGAGCTCCCGTCAAATTCCGGGGGCTGACCCTTTAGAAAAGATTCCCTAGCTCTCTCCCACGGAGAAGGTCCGGTAGGAACTTGGGCATCTGGCGCTCTTGGTTGAGCCTGTGGCGCTTGTTGGGCCACTGCTGTCATGGCCGCATTAACAGCTTGAGACACTATATTCGCCACATCCGCGGCATTGAATGTTCCTTGTGGCGGCGGGGGAGGACCAACATCCTCATCTAAGACCCTATTGCATCTTTTCGGGTGACCTCTTTTAGGCGGCATCTGAGATAAAGAAACAATAGAGTTAGAATTCTACTTATAACAATCTATTTTGCAGAAGATCGTAAGCATAAGCAACAAAGCAGTCCTAACATTAGGCTCTATATCAAAGAATGCTACGGTAGAACGTGATAAGTCCACAAAGATCCAAAAGACTCTAGAACCTGATGCTCTGATACCATCTATGACAACCCGCATTCCGAAATAAGGGGTTGCCAGCCCGATACCTCGACATAACGGAATCATGGATGGATATCATCCTCAGCATCATAACAATAAAATAGGTATACGGGAAAACCACTCCATAAATCAGAAAGCAGGTTGTCAAAATTTTTTTTTTTTTTGATAAAGAGTTAAGAAATAAATTAAACAACCCAAATCTGATGAAAGTGGAATTTCAAAGGAACATATAGATAATTATCCAAAACAACATACAATAAAAGAACTGAATAATCTGTCGGTCCACATTTACATTCGAAGTGTTTCCACAATTCAATATTTTACATACTACATTCATTAACAAGTACAAAAGATGGGCCACTATCCTGAATGAAAGACCCGATCATAACTAGATTCCAAAAATGAAGGCGTCTAACAAACATCCTGTAATAATCCGCAAGGTCATACAACTCGTGAAAAGTATAGGAGTGAGAAAATCATAATGGGCACCCTTGCGGAGGAGCACCTGAGCGGATACAACAACATGCACAACATGGAAAATGAATGGGTTAGGGCCCGATTTATATATGATTCCCAGAAGAGTAAGAAACATGATAGATATGGACAATGAACCATAAATAATGTGGAAGAGAATCTAACAACCTAATCATAAAATGTGATAATGCATTTATATAGGTTTCTAACAGCTATTAAATTAAGAAAGAGAAATAAAATTAAATCTCATTCCTTCTCATATCTTATAATTTTCCATTCCTTAATAGGAATATAATTACCATCTCATATCTTATGGCAATTCACATACCTCAAGTCCCACTTGAGTTAGAAAGGTTATATTCTTATACATATAATGTTTCTAAGACCCCCCCTCTGAGTTTCCCCACTGGGTGCGCCCCTAAATGACTATCATCTTCCAAGGCCTATCTATACAAGACAACCTGGGCACCAAACGCACGTCGAGAAGTGGTCATATGCCTGCGAGTGAGTCATAACCACACCCTAAATTACCTCACTAGCGTAGAAAAACATATACAAAAATCGCATATGGCCGAGGACTATAGTCAGCCTGCATTCAATAGTTAGGGGACATCACCTCATGCGCGAGCTTCCCTTATGATAGCATTTAGAGAGGTGTGTTTAAGTAATTTAACAGTTACCAATTGAAATCTCATTTTCATTACCATTAATCACATGTGTTTCATTTTACTTGAAACCATTATCTTTGAATATTTCTTATTCAATTTCATCATATTTTTAGGTCTCGAAGTATTCTCTAAACAATCTCCCCAAATCTCATAAGTCTCAAGTTTTATATACCTCAAAAAGGCCTCTAAAATCTCCACATATGGGCTTAGAATTCTATTTTCCAATTTCTCTACCAAATAAAAAGTGATGCTTAAACATCACTTTAAATACCCCTGAATTAACCCCAAGTGATCCCATTCAACTATAGGGTAGCGACCAAACTCGACTAAAACTCTAGGATCCTATGTTAACTATATTCAAGAAGGGTCCTAGGTCATAATCCTAAAGGAAAGGGTCAAAATTTGAAAAGAAAAACAAAAGGAAAAATACAGGATTTCCGAATCGATTCGGACTAGGGTGAATCGATTCAGCCAGATAAGCAAATCGGTTCGGCCTAGCCAAATCGATTCGGTCAGGAAAACCAACATTCTGCATAATAGACGAATCGATTCGGGGGATGGCCGAATCAATTCGGTTCACCAGACCTGAACACTGCCTCTATACGAATCGATTCGGTCCTGCGAATTTTTTCCAATTTGGTCATGGAGTCTTGGACTCCTAATCTCCTCCAAACTCAACCAACCCAAACCCTTATCATTTATAGCTACTAATTGGGCATAAATTCATCCAACAACCATAATTTCACCATCAATAACCATTCAAATCAATCTCCAACATTCCAAGCCCATAAATCAATTAAAAGCCCTAAATTTCTTAAACCATACATAACCACAACTATCAATGCAAATTACTCTACTTCAATCATAAAATAGCAAGTAGAAAACTTGCCTCAAGCTTGCAAGTTCAGATTTGGATGAAGTTGTATGCAAGAACAATCACCAAAGCTTCAATCTCTCCCTATCTCGCAAGGTTTCTTCTTCTCTTTCTTTCTCTAGGTTTACCAATTCAATTAAGGGAATAATTTAAGACATAAATCGTGGCTTATGTCCAAATTTCCAGCTTAAGTGATTAATACGCGATAAAATAATACGCAACTATTCATATAAGCCACTACTAGTCAAAAGTGCCCGGAACCTCGAAAAATAATATGGCACACAATTTGACTATCTCGAACCTCCCGAAACTATTGGCACCCTCCAAATTATCATTTGGAGATTTTATAATTCATTTTAGGTTCCAGTTTCATTTTAAGCCAAATGTCATTTTAAAATCATATGACATTACAAAACATAACATAGAAAAATTCACCTCTACATACGGTAAATATGCGACATCATAGTAGATATTAACTTTTCTTTCTTAAATTAATACCTACTCCACATACCAACATCTTTATATCTAATTACTATATCTAGCAAATTAAATATAAAATAAGACCTCAAAAGCGAGGGTTGTTACGTACTCCCCCCCTTATGAGGGAATTTTGTCCCCAAAATTCAGGCGTACCTTGTATAAAGAGATGCGAATACTTTTCCTGCATATCATCCTCGCATTCCCATGTCGATTCCTTGGCATTATAGTGAATCCATTGAACCCGCACCAAGGGCAACACACGAGACCTTAATCTACGCTCACCATGCTCTAAAATAGCAACCGGTTGTTCTTCATATGAAACTTTGGGTTGCAAATCAATATCATCAAAAGGGATGTGCCAAAGCGCACCTTCGCACCTCCTATACTTCTTTAGGGAGGAAACATGGAATACATCATGAATTTGTTGCAATGGTTCCGGTAAAGCAAGATGGTAAGCCACTAGACCCACCTTTGCAATAACTGGAAAAGGTCCAACGAAGCGCGGTGCAAGATTCCCCTTCTTACCAAAATGCTTTATATCTTCATGGGCGATACTCGAACCAAGACTTGGTCCCCAATTTCCAATTCCATGTGTCACCGACCCGCATCGGCATAGCTCTTTTGACGGTCTTGGGATATCCGAATGCGATTCCGAATCAATTCAATCTTTGAGGAAGTATCTTGGATCATTTCAGGTCCAAGAAATTTATTATCACCCACTTCCAACCAACAAGCGGGTGATCTACACGGTCTTCCATACAAAGCTTCATAAGGTGCCATTCCAATTGTGGATTGGTAAGAGTTGTTATAAGCAAATTCAACCAATGGGAGATATTGTTCCCAATTACCTTTGAAGTCAAGCATACACATGCGAAGCATATCCTCCAACATTTGGTTTACCCTTTCAGTTTGGCCATCTATTTGAGGATTATACGAAGTGCTTAACTTCAATTCGGTCCCCATATCTTCTTGGAAACTCCTCCAAAAGTGGGAAACAAAAATTTTGTCTCGGTCGGAAACTATATTCAAAGGCACCCCATGGAGTCTCACCACCTCCTCGATGAATAAGAGGGCATACCGAGCAGTGTCATAATCTGTCCGCACGGGTAGGAAGTGTGCCGACTTTATCAAGCGGTCGACAATTACCCAAATAGAATCACATCCACTTTGTGATCTTGGCAAGCTCGTGACAAAATCCATCGATATGCTTTCCCTTTTCCACACAGGGATCTCTAACGGTTGCAACAAACCTATCAGTTTCTGATGATCGATCTTGACCAGTTGACAAGTAGTGAACTGGGACACAAATTCCGAAATATCCCTTTTCATAACTGACCACCAATATTAACGGCGAATTTCCTAATACATTTTGTCCCCACCAGGATGGACCGTGAACCTAGACCCATGAGCTTCAGCCATCACTGCCCATCTCAAATCTCCTTCCTCTGGAACAATGAGTCTTCCATGAAAGTGTAATCCACCGTCAGAACCAATTGAGTAGGACTCCGCTCCTTCGGACAACAATCGAAAAATATGGTCTTGAAACCCCTTATCCCTTCCTTGAGTTTTTACCACCCTTGCCACAATGGTAGGAGTAAAGGTCATTACCGACATGAATGCTCTCACCATCGCATCCTCCTGACTGAGTTCCTTCCATTTAGCTTTCCAAACCTCAGTTAATTCTCCATCGGGATTCCTATTCAAGGCATGCGCTACAACGTTCACCTTACCCGGATGATAACTAATATCTAATTGATAATCTTTCAAGAACTCTAACCATCGGCGTTGTCCCATATTCAAGTCCTTCTATGAAAATAAATATTGCAGCGATTTGTGGTCGGTGCGAAGACTAAACTTCTCTCCCAATAGATAATGCCTCCATATCTTCAAGGCAAAGACAACTGCGACTAGTTCTAAGTCATGCACCGGATAGTTTCTTTTATGGGGCTTCAGCTTGCGGGAAGCATAAGCGATAGCCCGTCTCTCTTGATGAAGTACACCTCCTAATCCTTGAAGAGATGCATCGGTGAAGACCAAATATTCTAATTTCGGTTTTGGTAAAGCAAGGACCAGAGCCGAAGTTAATCTTTCCTTAATCTCATCAAATGCAGCTTGGCAAGAATCATCCCAAATAAATCTCACCCCTTTCCGGGTCAAGTTGGTCAAAGGGCTAGCTATTTTAGAGAAACCCTTGATGAACTGATGGTAATAACCCACTAAACCCAGAAAACTGCGAACCTCAGTAGGTGTCATGGGCTGACCCCACTCCCTCACCGCAGCTACCCTGCCTAGATCCACCGATACACCCTAGGACGTCACCACATTACCCAAAAACTGTACTTCCTGTAACTAAAAGCCACACTTCTCGAAATTGGCATACAATTGATGGTCCCGTAATCTCTTTAGGACCAACCTTAAATCCATAGCATGATCAGATTCCGTTCGAGCATAGACTAAAATGTCATCGATGAACACAATAACAAATTGGTCCAGGAAATCCCAAAACACCCTATTCATGAGATCCATAAATACAGCGGGGGCATTGGTTAGTCCAAAGGGCATAACCAAAAATTCATAGAACCCGTACCATGTTAGAAAAGAAGTCTTGGATATATCCTCATCTCTTATCCTCAATTGGTGATACCCCGTCCTCAAATCGATTTTGGAGAAGTACATCGCTCCTCAAAGTTGATCAAACAAGTCATCGATACGAGGTAAAGGGTATTTATTCCAGATGGTGACCTTATTCAATTCTCTATAGTCCACACATAATTGGAGAGAACCATTTATTTTCTTAACAAACAACACTGGAGCACCCCACGGCGATGTTCTACGCCGAATAAATCCCTACTCCAACAGCTTTTGAATTTGATCTCTTATCTCCCTCATTTCAATAGGAGCCATTCGATATGGAGCCCTTGCAATAGGCCTCGTACCCGGTGCTAAATCAATCACAAACTCAATCTCATGGCTAGGAGGTAAACCCGGTATTTCTCGAAAAACATCCTCAAAGTCTTTCACAACCGGAATAGAATCCAAGGGAACAACTACATCCTTAGAAGTCTCCTCGGCAACGCAATACAAATAAGTACTAGCAATCCCCTCTAAACGAGGTAAAACTACCAGGAACATTTCTTGTCCCGGAACGGTGAAGACTATACTCTTCCCGTAGCAATTTACTATAGCATGATACTTCATAATCCAATCCATACGCAAAATCACGTCATACCCAACCATGTCCAGGACGAGTAAATTGGCCTCAAAGCATAAATTACTGAGAGAGATTTCTATATTTTTATAAACAAAGAAGATGAGTGAACCATCACCCATAGGGGATTCCCCACTAGTAAAAGTTCTTTCAGCAGATTTAATCAACTCGGTGGTTTGAGCAAAGCTCTTAGAAATGAATGAATGCATTGCCCTAGTATCAAATAAAACACCACCCATATCTCCCTGAATAAGGAACTTACCCTCAATGGTTGGCGGTGCAGGCGGAGCTAGTGGAAGCATAGAATCCTGAATATGGTAGACCCTACCATACTGTAACTGACCCTCTTATGGAGGAGCAACTGGGTTAGGCACCTGTGGAGGGAACTGAACGTACAGCTGCTGTGGAGCTCAAGGAAACTGTCCCCCAATCAACTGGGGACATTCCCTCTTATAGTGACCCGCTTCCCCGCATTGGAAACACCGACCTGTCATATTTTTGGCATTTCAACCATGATTATTTCTAAACTGATTCACACCTTGGCCATGCTGGCCTCTACCTCCCTGACCACCACGGCCTGCTTGTTGTTGTGGGGCACCCTGACCGTGCCTATTATTATGGTTCCCCGAATTAAACCCACCACAACATTGCCTCTTCGACAAGTCCCCCTGTTGGGGATCCCTTTCTTATCGTTTATTTCCCGAAGGTTGGGATAAGGGAAAGACTCCTCCTCCAATCCCACTACCTCCCGGCCTTCCCGCTTGCCCCACTACGGAGGTCTTCTTGCCACTTTTGCAAAATAGTCTATGCTCTTAGCAATGTAATAGAGCTGTATTCATCACATCCCCAAAAATTTGTAAAGTCAGATTACCCAACAAGTGTTGCCGGATTCTCCAATTTAACCCTCTCATAAACTTCAAAACTTTCTTTTCTTCGAGAGTCACTTCATCCAGAACAAAACTGGCCAACCGGGTGAATTCCTCCTCATATTCCGCTACTAAATTCTCCCCTTGCAGAAGGTCCTGCAACCTCCTTATCATCTCCCCTTGAATTGCGGGAGGAAAGTACTTATGATCAAACAAAACCGATAATTCAGAGATTGACATTGTATCCCTCTGTTCTGGCATAGTCACGGACTCCCACCAGTGCAATGCGGCCCCAACCAGTTTAAAAGTAGAAAGGACTTGCTTCCTGTCCTGACCACACTCCACCATACGCAGATTGCATTGTATATCTTTCTTCCATTGATTCGCCATTATAACATCTGGGCTCTCGTCAAATTCCAGGGGCTGACCCTTTAAAAAAGATTCCCTAGCTCTCTCCCACGGAGAAGGTTCGGTAGGAACTTGGGCATCTGGTGCTCTTGGTTGAGCCTGTGGCACTTGTTGGGCCGCTTCTGTCACGGCCACATTAACGTCTTGAGCCACTATATTCGCCACATCCGCGACATTGAATGTTCCTTGTGACGACGGGGGAGGACCAACATCCTCATCTAAGACCCTATTGCGTCTTGTCGGGTGACCTCTTTTAGGCGGCATCTGAGATAAAAAAAAATAATAGAGTTAGAATTCTACTTAAAATAATCTATTTTGCAGAAGATCGTAAGCATAAGCAACAAAGCAGTCCTAACATTAGGCTCTATATCAAAGAACGCTACGGTAAAACGTGATAAGTCCACAAAGATCCAAAAGACTCTAGAACCTGATGCTCTGATACCATCTGTGACAACCCGCACTCCGAAATAAGGGGTGGCCAACCCGATACCTCAACATAATGGAATCATGGATGGATATCATCCTCAGTGATACGACGCAAATATTACGTATTTCACCCGTTAACCTACGCATTATTAGCCCCCTCGGGTATCTTAATCCCTATATTTATGCTCGTTAACCATACAACCTTGGATTTCTATGTTAACATGTTTTGCAGGGGTTAATTGAGCTTTTGTAGGTATTTGGATGCTTAGTATGAAGTTCGGATGCATTCCGGTGAAGTTCCGTACACAATTGCATGCGCAAGGGAATTTTAGTCTTTTCACAGCTTGGGTACCTGGCCCAACATCTCACGGAAGTTGTAGCCCTCCTCTGCAGCTTCGCGTGGCCGCGAACGGTGCGCGATTCCGATTCATAACGAAGAAGTTACGGCGATTTCAGCGGAGGAAAAATAAGGAAAGCAAAAGAGGAGAAGGGAGAAGAGGAAGAGAGGAATGCAGTAGGCTGCTGCATTCTGCCCTGGTTGATCGATCGATCGACCCATTTGGTCGATCGATCGACCATTATTATTTGCCGAATTTTTTCCTAGGTCGATCGATTGACCAAAGGGGTCGATCGATCGATGCTCTGTTTTCTGCAGATATTTTGCCTTCTTTTCTTTCTTCTTTATTTTTATTCCAACTTACTATATAAGCCAATTTTGATGTAATAAACAGGGAGAACGTTTTTAGATAGTTTTTAGGTTAGAATAGTTAGGGTTTTGGGGTTTTGGATGGTTCTTCTTCCATTCTCTTTGGATTGACAACCCAATTGGTTTGTATGTTAACTATTCATCTACCCTACCATTAATATAGTTTGTTTTCCATTAATTCTTGCTTTCTAGTGTAATTTTCATGCTTTCATAATTATGTTTACTTGCTTTATTTCTTGCTTTCTTAGTTTAATTTAGTTTAATTCATGACGTACCCTTAGATAAATAGGGTCGGGATTGTGTTTCCACCATTTTTGGGTTTGAACCTCGAAAGTTAGGGTTTCGTGTAAAATTGCATTTAATTGAAACCGCGTGTATTAAAGTTGGATTGTTATGCGTTTAAATTTAATTGTCACGCAACTTTAGTGTTTATAGAGATAATCCGAATTTAATCCGCGTGTGACCATTTTTAGTTAAATGTTTAATCTCGCAACTTTGGGTTAAATTCCTTCTTGTGTGATGTTTATGCTTAATTGTAAATGCTCGATTAAATGTTTTCGAACCGTAATTCTAATTAGTAGTTGTTTAGCCCATGTGGTGGAATGCGATCCCGATCCTCGCTTTACTTTTGTGTAGCGTAACTTATTCTTTTCTTTTGTCACCATAACCATCCTATCACCTTTTCTTTTATTTATTTTACAGCACTTTTATTCCTGAAGTAATTAAATAATTAAAATATAAAATTCAATCACTCCCTGTGGATTTCTTACGACACCCGACTTACCGCTGTACTTGCTTGTCAAGTGTGGTAGTAGCTTAGGTTTTTTGTATCGCGGCGGAGAAACACACAACGATTGTGTCCTCACACGAACACACTTTTTCCGCCCGGTCACAAAATGGCGCCGTTGTCGGGGAGTGTGTTTTAGATCGTAATTTTTTTATTATTTCGTAATATTTCTTTCATTCATATTTGCATTCTTTATTTTCCCCTTTCTTTTTGACTTGTGCTAGATTGTTTCGAGAAATTGAAATCTCGGTGCTTGTCGCTTTTGTTGAATAGCTTATTTTGAAATGTCTCGCTATTACGCTTTAGATAATCTTAATTGTTATGAGAATTGTTTTCCAAGTTATACTCCCAAAACAATGAGAGAATGCTTACAAATTCTTGAAGATGAGCGCATTGAGCGTGAAATTCAAGCGTATGTAAGTAATCCCTCATTGCCTTGTGAGAGTAATTTGGAATGCGGGGGATCCGTTAGCTATGAGAAACCCGCACGAGATGATGAAATGTCTTCTTGTTCGTTTGATTATGGGTTAATGATAAATTAAATTAATGATCGATCCGAAAGTTCTCAGGCTTGGTTTCTAGAAACTGATGCCATGCTCGATGAGATTATTTCTTTACAAAATCGGGTCGAGGTTGAAACTTGCGTTTCATCTCCACCCCTTTTTGTTGAAGAAATAATTGAGAGTGAGCCAAGCTTTAGCACTTTCGATTTCCAACCTCTTATTAATTCTTTCGATTGTATTGAGGTTGTTGGTCCTTCCTTTCCTTTACTCCCTACTATTCCCGAACAATTAAATTTATCGCAAGAATCGGTTGAAAGTCTTGAGGACTTTGACCCGATTCTTGAACAAGAATGTTATTTTGAGATGCTTAATCTCATGGGCTTTTCACTTGCAATTGCCCCACCTCCCCTTCCAATTGAAGAATCTTGGGGATGTGATTATGATTTTTTTTAGACTAATTTATTCTTGTCCCCCGTAGTATCCAAATCCCCCATCGTCCCTCCAAAACTTTTAATCGACGATGGTTCATTTCTTTCGCCTTACACATGCCTTCCGTTGTTCAAACGGAATTCATATTTTTCGGAAGGCATGCTTGTATGTGAGGGTACACCGGTTATCCTCCAAAGTCAAATCGTTCTTATGGTGGACCCTCAACTATTTAGACTTCTATTGTATAGTTAGTGTGAAGCCTAAATAGTAGGTTGTAAATAATTAGCTTTTTAATTTTCTTTATTTCCTATTTTTCTTTCCTTTAAATTTAGTCTAGTGTAATTAGTAAACTTTTTTTTATTTGTTTTTGCTATGCTCGGCACTAACCTGTTTTGTAGATTCCTTGGGACTCGCGCTTATGGAGATCGCTCCAATTTTGGGTAATATCGTTATTTTCCTCTCTTTGTGTTGTGTTCTTAATGCGCATTGAGGACAATGCAACATTTAAGTTAGGGGGTGTGGGATATTTTATCCATTTCTTTGTTTTGTCCATGGATTTGCTCACATTTAGTTACTGAGTATGCCTTTTTGTGAAAAATTTTAAAATTTGAAAAATATTTTCTTTCTTTTTCCTCCTTTGTTGGCCATTTTGCCTTGTTTCCAGTGATAAATTTCAATAATTGCCCGATCCAATAGACAACTCAATGATGCATGTTCTCGATTTTAGAAGTTATTAGACCTTAGTCCTCAAATCATTGATATTGTGAATAACTTCATGAATTAAACTTTATCCCGTGAGCATATGCACTTTCCTTGTTATATTGATTTGGTTTAAGATTTTTATAACTCGGTAATCTTTTGTTGCATTGTATATACTTACACCGAGTAAGCTTTGTACCTTTCGTCGTTTGTGAGTGTTATACACTATTCTTTTCTCATTGAAAACGTTGAATTCGTCGGTAATCTCTCTAATCTTTCATTTGACCGTTCATTAATTGAGTTCATGCTTGAAATGTGTTACTTGATCATGATTTTCATATATTGTTTTGACTCGAGAATTGCGTAACTTTGTGAAATGATCATAGGCAATCTTTGTTATATCACCCATATTGACCTTGACCTCACCCTTATGTTTTCCCTAGTTAACCCCTTTGAGCCAAAATATAGCCTTTCGTTTCATAGCCCCATTCCCATAACCAACTCCAAATTGGAGTTTTAAGCCATACATACACTTTCCATACCTTTGTTTGGAATGTTACTTGGGATTGAATGTTGTTGTTGTATTGATGTTGCAATTTTAGGCATATGAGAGTTTGAAAAGTAAAGAAAGTGTAGTGAAAAAGAAAAGAAAAAGAAAAAAGGAAAAGAAAAGAAAAGAAAACAATAGAAAAAGAAGAAAAGAAAACAAAAGAAAGAGAAAGTTGTAAATGTTGTGTATAGTGTTCAATAAGCTTTGATTACTCTCCCCGATGATATATCTAATGCCTTTTGGAACTTGTTTTCGAATTTTGTTATTGCACGCATTCTCCCATTATCCCGAGTTTTCATTCCGAACACTTTGAATCCGTACATACATTCCTTCGTTTCGCACCCTAGCCATACCTACATCATAACCCTATTAAAGTCCTATGTGATCTTAGGTTGATGTAATTCAAAAGTCATAATAGTTGTGATAATCTGTGAAAATGCATTTCGCCTCTTTTAGTGTGCGGTATCCTTTCATTGAGATTACAGTTTTTCAGTTTATATATAGCGTTCTTCTTCTGTGACATGTGTGCGGCCTAGTTTCCATTTACATTTACACTTAAGCCCACATGTTCCGTGTGTTACGTCCCTGTTTTGAGTGAATTCTCTTGATGAGCGTAATGCCCATGAGGATTGAATATATGCTTGCTTTAATGTATATCCGATTTATTTAAGTTTTTGCCAAATCACACTTTGCATGTGCTCACTCCCCTCCCACATTTTAAGGTTTCAATTCTATGTGGTGCATTCTATAATGTTAATGATTTGGACTTTTGTGTGAATTCATTCATTTTGCTAATAATGCGTATGAAATCCTTTTCGCCATTGTTGGGCTTGTTGCATGTTTGGTTGGACATATTTTGAGGAAACCATATGATGTTTGTGGGTTTCATCCCTGAAAACCCTCACGAGACGACACTCGTCCACTAGCGTAACCTAGGGGTTTAACGTCTTATTGCATACGCTAAATGCAATCGAATCGCCCGCGAAAGTGGCCTTATGCTTTTATACCATACTTTTGTTCTTTCTCCTGCTTTTGGTTTGCTTGTAGTTCTTGTTGTTTCCTATTTCATTGCTAGGGACTAGCAATGTGTAAGTTAGGGGGTGTGATACGACGCAAATATTGTGTATTTCACCCGTTAACCTACGCGTTATTATCCCCCTCGGGTATCTTAATCCCTATATTTATGCTCGTTAACCAGACAACCTCAGATTTCTATGTTAACATGTTTTGCAGGGGTTAATTGAGCTTTTGTTGGTATTTGGATGCTTAGTATGAAGTTCGGATGCATTCCGGTGAAGTTCCGTACACAATCGCACGTGCAAGGGAATTTTAGTCTTTTCACAGCTTGGGTACTTGGCCCGACATCTCATGGAAGTTGTATCCCTCCTCACTAGCTTCGCGTGACCATGAACGGTGCGTGATTCCGATTCATGACGAAGAAGTTACGGCGATTTCAGCGGAGGAAAAACAAGGAAAGCAAAAGAGGAGAAGAGAGAAGAGGAAGAGAGGAATGCAGCAGGCTGCTGCATTCTGCCCTGCTTGATCGATCGATCGACCCATTTGGTCGATCGATCGACCATTCTTATTTGCCGAATTTTTGCCTAGGTCGATCGATCGATGCTCTGTTTTCTGCAGATATTTTGCCTTCTTTTCTTTCTTCTTTATTTTTATTCCAACTTACTATATAAGCCAATTTTGATGTAATAAACAGGGAGAACGTTTTTCGATAGTTTTTAGGTTAGAATAGTTAGGGTTTTGGGGTTTTGGATGGTTCTTCTTCCATTCTATTTGGATTGACAACCCAATTGGTTTGTATGTTAACTATTCATCTTCCCTACCATTAATATAGTTTGTTTTCCATTAATTCTTGCTTTCTAGTGTAATTTTCATGCTTTCATAATTAGGTTTACTTGCTTTATTTCTTACTTTCTTTGTTTAATTTAGTTTAATTCATGACGTACCCTTAGATAAATAGGGTCGGGATTGTGTTTCCGCCATTTTCGGGTTTGGACCTCGAAAGTTAGGTTTTCGTGTAAAATTGCATTTAATTGAAATTGCGTGTATTAAAGTTGGATTGTTATGCATTTAACTTTATTTGTCATGCAACTTTAGTGTTTATAGAGATAATCCGAATTTAATCCGCGTGTGACCATTTTCAGTTCAATGTTTAATCTCGCAACTTTGGGTTAAATTCCTTCTTCTGTGATGTTTATGCTTAATTGTAAATGCTCGATTAAATGTTTTCGAACCGTAATTCTAATTAGTAGTTGTTTAGCCCGTGTGGTGGAATACGATCCCGATCCTCGCTTTACTTTTGTTTAGCGTAACTTATTCTTTTCTTTTGTCACCATAACCACCCTATCACCTTTTCTTTTATTTATTTTACACAACTTTTATTCCTGAAGTAATTAAACAATTAAAATCTAAAATTCAATCACTCCCTGTGGATTTCTTACGACACCCGACTTACCGCTGTACTTGCTTGTCAAGTGTGGTAGTAGCTTAGGTTTTTTGTATCACGGCGGCGAAACACACAACGATTGTGTCCTCACACGAACACACTTTTTCCGCCAGGAGCCGAATCGATTCGGTCTTGCGATTTTTTGCAATTAAGTCATGGAGTCTTGGACTCCTAATCTCCTCCAAACTCAACCAACCCAAACCCTTATCATTTATAGCTACTAATTGGGCATAAATACATCCAACAACCATAATTTCACCATCAATAACCATTCAAATCAATCTCCAACATTCCAAGCCCATAAATCAATTAAAAGACCTAAATATCATAAACCATACATAACCACAACTATCAATGCAAATTACTCTACTTAAATAATAAAATATCAAGTAGAGAACTTACCTCAAGCTTGCAAGTTCAGATTTTGATGAAGTTGTATGCAAGAACAATCACCAAAGCTTCAATCTCTCCCTATCTCCCAAGGTTTCTTTTTCTCTTTCTTTCTCTAGGTTTACCAATTCAATTAGGGTAATAGTGACTTAATTTGAGACATAAATTGTGGCTTATGTCCAAATTTCCAACTTAAGTGATTAATATGCGGTAAAATAATACGCAACTACTCATATAAGCCACTACCAGTCAAAAGTGCCCGGAACCTCAAAAAACAATATGGCACACAATTTGACTATCTCTAACCTCCCGGAACTATTGGCACCCTCCAAATTATCATTTGGAGATTTTATAATTCATTTTAGGTTTCGATTTCATTTTAAGCCAAATGTCATTTTTAAATCATATGACATTACAAAACATAACATAGCAAAAGTCACCTCTACATACGGTAAATATGCAACATCATAGTAGATTTTAACTTTTCTTTCTTAAATTAATACCTACTGCACATACCAACATCTTTATATCTAATCACTTTATCTAGCAAATTAAATATAAAATAAGACCTCAAAAGCGAGGGTTGTTACACCCTGCACATACGATAACTCCCTAGCCAATTGACACTATACCCAACACCTACAGAGATGCCCAACATAGGTATCAATAGGAACTTTAAAATATCCTAAACTCCCAACACCTAACCCCTAATCTTACTTAGACTCCATGCACGGGATGTCTCATATATGAAATCTAAACAAGGAACCCCACGATACACTTCTATATAGGTTAGGTGGGTGTCAATACTATGTAATAATAACAATATATCAACTAAATATGTACTTAAGAACCACTATCAACTTGCATCTCTTAAACTCTCAGCCGGTATCCTTTTCTAGACTCCATATGTAGGACATATTATAAATAAAATCCTAGCAAGAAACCCCCTGATACACTTTAGTCTAGATTTTCTATTCATCAAGAGAAAAATAAACTACTAATCCAATACTATATTGATTAAACCACCCGACTCAAGTCATCAACCACATACTACACGAAACTATTAAAGTTTCACTTCATTACACTTCCCCACATTTACTTTCAGTGCATTTCACATGTTTCTCAAACATCTTATCATTCATAAATGAAGTCTACTCATAAGTCAACATTTAAATAACCGTTCACTCATCACTCACAACCTAACTACTAAAATTACATACCAGACTTACTAATGCTAATCTCCTAGCTTATACCTTGTTTAGACTTCGTGTGTGGGGTGTTTTATAAATGAAACCCAATAAGGAACTCCCCGATACACTTTTGTCTTAATTGGGTAGTCGTCAAGAGTGGAAAAAGTTGAATCTATACTTATACATACATTACCTTAACTCCAGTCATTTCAGTATACACCACATGCATGAAACTCAAAGTTCACTGTATGATTTTTTAGGCACCTCGTTACGTATCCTAACAATCCTCATAAATAGATACTACTACAATAATCTCTCAAATACACTTTTTATGCTAATACGAATAACCTCAAACACCATGTCCTTAATTTCAAACCCTACTTGTACATAACCCAAGTATTATAACTCCAAACTCAACAATCTATGACCTCGAACTGTGATAACTCCCAAAGATAAACATCATAAGCAAACATCATCCATCACCGCTTGAATGATGTATAATGAACAATATAAATCATATCTATAACCACCATTATCTAGTGACCAGTATCTCACCGAAAACAAATATCACCCAACAAACTCAATTCCTATTATCAACTTAGACTAACTAACAATTAAAATAAATCCTCTATTCAAACATCTTAACATATTAATTTCCATAATAGTACAACTAATATCGCGTTAGCACATAAATAAAAAAATATCTAATAGTTATAACCCCTATGACGTAAGTCAATAACTTACAACATATGATCGTAAAAAATAACCACTAATCAACATCCAATAGTGTACATATAAAATAATAACTCTCAAGATAAATACATATAATTCATATGCTCAAATAACTTCTTCTTTCATTTACAAGGTTCACATGGATTGTGATACCCTGAATTTTAATGGATTGGTTGAATGATTTATTAATTTTTAATTATTTTTGGGAATATATATATATATATATATATATCTTGTATTTTCAATGAAAAAATTAATTAAATGAATAAATTTGAATATCGGTCATTTTATAAAAAAATATTTGGTTAAATTACCAGTTTTAATCATTGAAATACGTCGTGGGAATTATATTATAATCTCGAGGAAAAGGGAGCCTTTTCCTAAGTCTTGCTCGCCAAGTTAGAATTTTTTTTAAAGTGTTGTATAACATGTTTTGGTGTGAGTGGATTTCCTTTAAGAGAGAGAGATAAATAATGAGATCAAATTTGATAGGAAGAAGTATCCACGAATATGGGTATCTCAGCCACACTCGTGTCCAAAGATCCTGCGATCCCGACTATTATGAACGCAATCGTGACCTAGTAAGGTCACGGCCCATTGCGCGGGGGTTTAGTTTAGGGGTTTCTATACATACTCGTTTGCACAAAAAATCATTTGTTTTACACTTATTATTCTCAACAGAACCCCGCCAGCAATTATTTCGCCTCAAACCCGTCAATATAAACCCTAAACCTCTATTAAAACACAACTTCAAACCTAGATTGGAGTTTTTGTAAGAGGAATTTAAAATAGAGGAATGAAAATATCAACTCAAAATTTAAATCAAAGGTCATAATACTCTATTTTCTCCTTTAGTACTCAAATTATTTAGATTTTACCTATACCTATGTGTTAATTAAATTAAAAGAAATGAGAGATTTAATCTGGTGAGTATGAACTTAATTATCCACATGTTAATATTTTTAATGTAGAAATTATGAAATCCTTGGAGATTTAGAATGCCTAGAAAAGAATTGTGAGAATCAAATTGTATCATTATTGTACATTGAAAAGGTTAAATGATTATTGTCCAAGTAGTGAAATACCTGCCTATTGAACTTTGATAAATGAAATATGAACCATTTATGTGAATGATCCCATAAAATGAAGAGTAAGAATAGTTTCGTTTCTCTATGGAAACTCTTAATGTTAGGAAATTCATAAAAATCCTATTTGAATACGGGTAGAATAACGTACTATGGAATTAAAATTAAAACTTTAGAAATTTGATTAATACACATGTAAATTGGTAATCATAAGCATTATGAATAAAATGATACGTTCTTTGATATTACAAATTATTATGCAAAAATTGTTGGTTATAGACATATGTTGTTAGAGTTGGAAGTTCTATGTTGATTGGTTGTTATTATTAGGAAGAATATGCTAGGAATTCTAATTCTAAGCCTATGTTGTTTGAGTTAGAAAATGTACGTTGAGAACTTGTTACTATTAGGGATATAGTGTTATATTGTATTAATGTTTATCATTGATAGTTATAATTATTGGTTATTTAGTTTCGTTGAACATTAAAGGAATATGGGTTATTCCATATACATAAATTGTTGTAGGATAAAGGGTTACATATATAATTTATAGGCTTTCCTTGGATGTTTATTATCGATTGGAGTTAATATGTTGAATGATAATTTTGTGAATAGGAGTGTATGCATAAAATAGAGGATGTTGTGATCATAGGTATATGATAGGGATTGTGAGACTTCATCTCTAGATTTTAAGGATTGTAGATACGAATTATATGATTAACCGTACGTAATTAGAATAAGTGATGAATGATGTTTCTGTTACGATGTTTACCCTTGGTAGTTCTGATACTTGGGACTGTATAATATTAAGTTAAAATTATTTTATATGGGAGATGTACACGTAAGGTTGATATGAAAGAAATATTGCCTTGTAGATAATTGTATTATCATAAGGACTTAAATTGAGATTTTAAAGAGTAGTCATTATTTAGAATGGTTTGTTAGAAAAATTGATATTAAAGATAATATAAAGTTTAAGTAAATAAGAATTTTAAGAGTGAATGGTAATACTTGGGTCAATTAAGAAATGATAAAGATAGATTATAGTGTGATGTTATTTGCTTATCATAAAATAAATTATGGATTCGATGAGGGTGTCATGTGTTGGGTTAAGTATGTTTAAAGGGTATAAGATATATGAGGATTGGTTTAACTTTTTTTCATTCTCGACAAATATCTAGTCTAGACAAAAGTGTATCGGGGGGACCTTGTATTGATTTAATTTATGAGGCATTTCACGCATGAAGTCTATAAAAGGTTAAGAGTTAGGAGTTTATGAAGAATACATTAATTAGTGTTTTTTTATGAGTAATTAGTTGATACATAATTATTATAGAGTCTTGACTACTAGTCGAGCTAAACAAAAGTGTATCAAGAGGGCCTTATTTCAATTTCAGTTATGTGATGTCCCAATCATGGAGTCTAGGGAAGGTCAGAAGTTAAGACTTTATGATATTTACAACATAAAGTTATCTTGGGTGTCTCTAATTGTTTGAGGTATAGTGTCGATTGGCTATGCAATAATCGTATAAGTAGGGCCTATACTAGTTGACGACTTTAATGATTTTTAACAATTTTGGTGTGGGTCTTGTGTCGACTGGATTTGGTTAATGACACTATTGATGCATACTATATGCTAGTGGGTTTGGGATATAGTATAGAGGTTTATATTATTATAAAGACAAATATGAAGTATATTTTATTCTGATTTCAGCCAGGATATAAGCCAGGGCATTACATTGTTATATTTATAATTTTTAAGCATATTATATGTTAGTTTAGGGTTGCAAATTAGCTCAGGGAACTATACTATATTATATATGTGGGGCATACCACAGGATATCTGGGTCCATATAATAAGACTGTTAATCCCACTATTGTTATCAGGGTAAAGGTGATGTAACTTAAATAAGAAAATTATCATTACTTAACATATGCTTAACGGGATAGTTAATAAAGGGCCGATTGGCTAGATTATAAATAAAATATGAAAGCATATAACAAAATGAAAGTGAATTGATGTAAGTAACCAAACATGGAAAAATGGAAAATAAATAAAAGGATTCTAAAAATAACTTTGGATTGAACATTTTTTTAATTATGGTGAGTCAGTGCATTAATCCACAATCAATAATATTCATTTAATATGTAGATGGGATTCACACTAAATAATGAGTATATAATGGAACTGATTTGATATTATGTGATTACTTGTTAGACGTTTTTATAAACTGGGTGTTCCTTTATACTCTCCATATGTTATGGATCCTATTATCATTAAAATTGTTAATCATATATATAATCTGGTAAACATTTTCAAAGATTATGCATATAAAGGTTGTCATTATAAAAAAAGACATTACGATGATGTTTATTTCATTTGATACTTATGGATGGGTTATGTTATCCAAACTTAGAAACATAGCTAGTATTCTTACAATGGACCTTGACTCGTTGCATTAACGAACCCCTCTGGTTAGGTTCCAGTCTTAGGAGAATTTGAATCTTGGAATAACATGGTGATTATTTGGACATTTTATTTCATATTCCAATATAGTTTATTTTCCGTTGTATTCTATATGAGACAAATATTAGATTTTGGAGTCGTTTGTGACACCATCATTTGTATTTATAGATATTGCATTATAATGGAGATAGCAGAGGGTGATGTAATTTAAATATTATTATTGGAAGTTGTTTAGATTTTTATTTCTCATATCTTCTATTATATGGAATTTTTTTGAATCGTCTCATATTTTTGTAACATGCTAAGAACGATATTTTTAAATTATAGCACCTCTGCACTTTTTAGTATCCGGGCTTGATCAACTCTAATATTAAAAATGCGGGGTGTTACATGTATTATCTCAATTTCCAAGGGTACAATTTAAAATTTCATACATCAATAATTTATACACATTTTAAACGGGTCTCAAAATATTTCCCAGCAATTAATGTAACACAAGAAAATATACTCAGCTCGTATTTCAATTCTCAAAGCTCATAAGTCACCTAACTCACTCTTTGTCATTTAATATATTAATTTGTTTCCATGTTTAAAAATTTACATTATCTAACTCAAATAAGAATTCTCTAAGTGTTCTCGTTAGAAAGGGGATATCACAAATTGTAATAGAAAAGAATCATAATTGGAAATCAATTAGGTTCATCTTTCCCTAATTAAAACTCCAATCAGTTTTCTTTAACAATAAATATTTGTTTGGCAATATCTATGTCATTAAGAACTAAATGGGGAAAAGTAGAGTATTCTTATATTTTATTATTTCTCAAATATGACTTAAGTTACTTCATCTCTTTAAAAATATAAGCTGCTTTGCCTCTTGAAGAACTCCCAAATTCCAAGCTTATGGTCCTCAATTTTAGAATTGAAAGTTATATTTTAATGGGATTTAGAGTTTTAAAGGTAATGGATGAAAATAAAATAGATTTGAGGGTTTTGGGTTGAGAAGGAACTGAAAACACAAAATGAAATTTCATGGGTTTGAACAAATATCAAAAGACTCATTTTCCATCAAAGTTCTAACTTAATTTCCACAATGTAATCTAACAATTAAAAAGGCCAATTTAGCCAATTAACTTACACTAAGTTAATGAAAATTCTATAAATTTAACATTACTCATTTAATTAAATTTCTTCCATAATAATTAACACAATTCATAAATTTCTAATTAATAATTAATTATTACTTAAATTATTTAATTAATCAATAAAAAAATTGGGGCATTACTGTAATGACCCCACTTTTATATGCTCATATGTATATAGTTTGTTTTTACACTCATGTGTTACTTAGTATCTTATAAATGTTGTATTATAAGATATGTGGTATTATTGTCTATCAATATAACAAACCCCATTTTTAAATATGAAGAATCAACTGTAAATTGGATCAAATTGAAGTCTTATGACATAACTTGAGGTATATAATAAGTTTTGGGGTAGAAAATATAATTTTATGAAACTTTAAGGATTAAAATAAAAATATAAAAAGGGCCATTTTTTAAATAAAATATTTTCAAGGAAATGTAAGAAATATTGAAAATATATAGTGTGAAATTACCAAACATGTGTGAAATGACCCTTATCACCTTTCCACCACGTGCTGGTAACCTCCACCTTACACATGTCGTCTTCAGAGAGAAAGCTAAAATATGTGTCATCATTTGGTGATATTAACACTGCAAGACCACTCCAGAACGCGACACCTCGACGTCAATCACCATTGTAAAAAGGCTAGTCATTAGACACGTGTCAACACCGTAATACTTTTGAAAACCTATAAATAGGTCCTTAGGGTTCATTTGAAAGTCACACCAATTTCTTGAGAATTATAGTAAGAAAGAGTGATAGAAAGCTTGGGAAATATCTTAAGAAGGAGTTCTATAATTTCGAAGAAAGAATTCATTTTGTAGGTATGATTTTATTTAAATGTTATAATGCATTTTTGTAGTTTTAATTTCGTATTTTATAGGTTTACTTAGTAGTTATGCTAGTAAAATACACTAAAGACTTCACTAATCAAAACTTAAAATTTGGAAACAATCTAAATTGACTTTATTTTCAAAATATGTCAACTTGTTTGAAAATTATATATATGCTTTTTAAAATGATTTTTGTAAGCAATTGCTCGTTATGATGGAATCTCATTTAAGTAATTCCAAAGTCAGTCCAGGTGAAATTCTGTCTAGTTGGGATGGTATTTAAGTGGTGCCCATGTGACCCTCCATCTCTACGAGGAATAAATTCGAAAATGTTCTGTCTGGATGAGATGGTATTTAAGTGGTGCCCCTGTGACCCTCCATCTCTACTGGGAACTGATTGATTAGAAAGAACTATGAATTGAAATCTTTAAATACGATGAATGAATATCAAAAATTGAGAAATGGTTTTAGTAATCTTTTTCAGCAAGTTATTTTAGGATTAAAACACAATATTTAGAATGGGGATTTATTTATAATACGTAATTAAACCTTTATTGTATTTATTATATTAACATGTGATCCAAGACTCAATATCTGTATTTTCGAGCCTCTAATTTAGGTGGATACTCTATGTCATTTCTTTCACATTTCAATTATATAATATATTGCAAACTATGTATTTTATGATGTGCTTTTATTCTCAAAATGCATCTGATACCGATGATTGATTCCTTGTGATATGTTTATATTTATCCATATGGACATACCGATTAAAAAGAGTTTTGAAAATGATATTGAATATTGGAAATAAGATTCGGCCTAAGGGACCCCTTTACTGACTGACCTTCCGAGTTGGGTTATCGCTGGTGTGCCCTAAATAAGGCGTTGTGATGAACTAGTTCGATTGACCCTCAACTACCGGGGTATAATACGGTAGAAGAACACGGTATTAGAGTGTACTTGGACATTTAAAATGATATGATTGAAAGAAAAAAGATATCACATTTTATTTGCTGCATTCTTCTTATTTTGAGCTATCCAATTTTGATATATATACTATAATTTCAAAATACATATCTATTTATTGCAAATTCCTATCCATATATGTATATGCCTTCTCTTTTGAGGTATCTATTTTTGAAAAACCTTGGAATGTCGGGAGATTAAATCTTATTCAGCTTTTAGCTGACGTTGTATAAATAACGATTTTTCAAGAAATAATTAGACTGGAGGATGCAGTGTAGAAGGACTATGTTGAAGATTTAGCTTAAGTAGCTCTTTTATTATACTTTTAAATATAATGTTTGTTTTTATGAGATAGAGCATGTTTGGCTCTTCAGTAATAGGTTTTTTATTTTGGCATAAGTTGTAATTAGTTCATACTTTTAATATATATGAATTTTCCTTTTAGAAAGCTCTGATGACGTAATTCCATTTTTTCAATAGTTTACGATTCATGACAATGTGAATGTATTTCCGTTGCATCTATTTTAAGAAATATTTTAAGGCCAGAATATTGAATGCCTTGATGTCATGTCAAGACACTCATTCCCTACTAGTATTGGGTTGGGGTCGTGACAGAGGTTGTATTAGAGCATAGGTGATGAACACGTAGACTACTGAACCTAGGTTTCGAACGTTATATATTTCATTTTTCCATCCTTAGGAGATAGTATTAAATATTCGAATTATGTGATAACCCTCCCTATGTGTTATATTATCTATAATTGGTCTTTTAGTTTTCAATCTTGATATAGTATAGTAGATCTTACATTTTTCCATGACTGTAAAAAATGACCAAGAAAAGATCATCTATGGGAACTAGTGATTCGAGTATTGAAGGACTGGAAGGTGCGTACTAGGCGATCGAAAGTCTAGCAAAGATTGTGGAGCATCAGGTAAATAATGGAGTACCAAGGAATCCTGAACTAAGTAGATGTACTATTAAACAGTTCAAGAAGTTGATTCCTCCATCTTTTAAAGGTACTCCTAACCCCACTGAAGCAGAAAGTTGGGTGATGCAAATAGAAAAGATACTCGATGTTCTTAAGTGTATTGATGAACAAAGAGTATTATTTGGAACGTTTATGTTAGATGGTGAAGCCGAACATTGGTGGAGAATGACTAAGAGAATATACGAGGAAAGAAATAATCCTATAGGTTGGAGTGATTTCCTAGTGATATTCTATGAGAAATACTTTCCTGAAATGGTACAAGACCAAAAAACAGCCGACTTCATGAGCTTAGTTCAAGGAAATATGACGGTTAGTCAATACGAGGAAAAATTTACCGAGTTATCCAATTTTACGCGTCATGTTGTGATAACTGATGTTTTAAAGGCCAAGAAGTTTGAACGTGGGTTAAGGTTGAATATTCGTAGTCAAATTTCCATCCTGAAGTTGACATCATATACTGACGTGGTGACTAGAGCAACGATAGCTGAGAAGGAAAGTAAAGAATATAATCAGATTAGAGAAGGGAATAGAAATTTTGGGGAACAAAGAGGAAGGAACCCCAATAATAAACCCTTTAGGATTATACGCAATACAGGGCGACCTTTTGTGAAAAAACCTTTAATGTCGATAGATGCCAACGATGTGGTAATATTCATAGAGGGCAACCATGTTACTTGGAAATAGAATATTTCTTTGGGTGTGGCCAAAAGGGAAATAAAATGAGAGATTTCCCTAACAAAGGGAAGGCGCCAATAAAGACTTTTAATGACAATAAGGATCATGGCAGACAAGGTAGAATTTTTAATCTTTCCGATGCAAAGGCTTGTAATGCAGTAGTGTCAGGTATACTTTCTATATGTGCACAGCCTTTTCAAGTTTTAATAGATCCTGGTTCTACCCATTCATTTGTGTCTTTATGTTTTGTTAATCGCTTTTCTAAGATTCCTGAACCCTTGAATCATAACAAACACGTTTCTACTCCTTCCGGTGATTTATTTACGGGTACATTAGTATATAAATCTTGCCCTATAAATGTCAGTAGTCATAAACTATTTATCGATTTGATAGTTTTAGACATAAGAGATTTTGAAGTCATTTTGGGGATGGATTGGTTAGCATCATATCATGCTAATGTAGATTGTTTTGAGACAAAGTTACTTTCCAAATTCCTAACCAACCAAAATTCATTTTTGAAGGAACTAGCGTCCTATCTCCCATGTGTATCATCTCTGCAATGCAAGCCTATAGTTTTCTTAAGAAAGGATGTCAAGGATTTCTTGCAAGTGTTATTGATTTGCAAATAAAGGACCCTAGTTTAAAAGAGATCCCTATAGCTAAACATTTTCCAGATGTTTTTTCGAATGATTTACCCAGTCTAACTCCTAGTAGAGAAATAGAGTTTACAATTAACCTTCTTCCTGGAGCTATACCAATCTCAGAATCACCTTATCGCATGGCACCTTTAGAATTAAGGGAATTAAAAGTTCAATTACAAGATCTGTTAGACAAGGGTTTTATTAGACCAAGTATATCCCCTTGAGGTACTCCAGTGTTATTTGTTAAAAAGAAGGATGGGACGATGAGGTTATATATAGATTATCGTGAACTTAACAAGGTAACCATTAAGAATAAATACCCCTTACCTCGTATAGATGATTTGTTTGACTAAGTACAAGGTGTGCAAGTATTTTCTAAGATTGAACTTAGGTCAGGAAATCACCAATTGAAGATTACGGAAGATGATATTTCGAAATCAACTTTTCGTACTAGATATGGTCACTATGAATTTCTTGTGATGCCATTTGGACTTACTAATGCACCAGCCGTTTTTATGGATATGATGCATAGAGTGTTTAGGAAATATTTGGATCAATGTGTGGTTTTTTTTCATTGATGACATCCTTATTTATTCCAAGAGTATTGAAGAACTCGAGAAGCATTTAGAGATAGTATTACAAATCCTTGGGAAGGATAAATAATATGCAAAATTAAAGAAGTGTGAGTTTTGGTTGCCTAGTGTTTCTTTTCTAGGACATGTCATTTCTAAGGAGGGAGTGTCGGTTGACCCTCAAAAGATTGAGTCTATACTAGATTGTCCTAGACCAAGTAATGTAACAGAGATCCATAGTTTCCTTGGATTAGCAGGTTATTATCGAAGCTTTGTTGAAGGATTTTCTAGCATTGCCAAACCTCTATCTAGGTTAACACAAAAAAAGGTAAAATATAAATGGTGTGAGGAAGTTGAGAATAGTTTTCAAGAACTTAAGAATCGATTAGTAACTGCCCTAATTTTGACTATTCCTTTAGGGACAGGAGGATTAGTGATTTATAGTGATGCTTCAAAAAATGGTTTGGGATGTGTACTAATGCAAAATGGAAAAGTAGTAGCTTATGCCTCGAGACAATTAAAACCACATGAACAGAATTATCCAACCCATGACTTAGAATTAGCTGCTGTAATTTATGCGCTTAAGATTTGGAGACACTATTTATATGGTGAGTCTTGTGAGATTTGTACCGATCATAAGAGTTTGAAATAAATATTTACTCATAAATAATTGAACATGAGACAAAGGAGTTGGTTAGAATTGATGAAGGATTACGATTTAAATATTCACTATCACCCGGGGAAAGCTAATGTAGTAGCCGACACTTTAAGTAGGAAGTCTACAACAAATTTAGCATGTCTCATTACAAATCAGGAACCTTTGTTAAGGGATTTGAGCAGTATGTAAATAGATGTACGTATTTATAGCAAAGGAGGAATAATCGCAACCTTACAAGTACAACCCACATTGATGAAAAGGATCAAAATTGCACAAGTGAATGACCCGCAACTGAAGAAGATCAAAGAAGAGGTTATCGAAGAGAAGAAAATCGAATTTGTAATACGGGATGATATATTGAGATTCGCAATACGGTATGATTTATGAGTATAGGAAAGTATAATTATATTGGTTATGGTTGGGTGAATCCTATGAGTGGATTAGAATAAATTTTGGTAGTATAGTTATATATTCTCTAAATGTGAAATGGTATAATTGGAGATATCCAACAAATGCTTAGATGGGATTAAAGTATGTATTGATTATCAAAGTAAGGAAAATACTTTGGGTTTAATATCATGCGAATATAAATGCATGATAATGATTCCTTGAGAGAATCTTTTGGATTATTGGTCATCGTTAGATGGTTTGGCAAATATAGCCATTTATATATTCGAGGAGGAATATATGGTATAAATATATATTATGTGATTAAAGTATATATGATATGATGTAAATGATTTTGAAAATATAAAGATGAATGTTTTCAAAATGGAAAAGAAATGATTTTTCATAATTAATAAATTATGGTTACAGACCTCCCTAAATCGCTATCATAAGGGAAGTTGCGTGCGTATGGTGATGCCCCCTGGCTAATGAATGCAGGGTGGATATAGTCCTATAGGCCATATGGGAGATTACTGTTTACTGAGCTGGTTAGGAGATTCTGGGTGTGGTCATGACTTTACCGCAGGCATATGGCCTCTTCCCGACGTTGGTAGGTTCCCAGCTTGTCTTGTTTGATAGGCCCTGGAAGATGATAGCCATTTAGGGGCGTGTCCAGTGGGGAAACCCGGAGGGGCGGTCTTAGTTTTATTAAAGAAATTTATGATAATAAATTGGCTTTTATTTAAATTTCCTAGATATGAGAAGGGAAATGGGATAAAGGTTTTGGGTTCGGTAACACTCCCGGATGGAAGAAGGGATGTGGAAGCGTATGATATGATCAAAAAAATTTCATGATAATGAAAATGGCTTTGGGTACATTTCCTGAGTATAAAAAGGGAAATGGGAATACATAAAATGGAAAAGCATTTTTATGATAATAAAATTGGCTTTTAAACGTATGTGATTTGTTAAACCAATTCATGATAATGAATTGGCTTTTATATTTACATTTCCTTGATATAAGAAAGGAAATGGGAATTTTTGAGAAAAAAAAATGAAAAGTGATAAATACTTTTTATATGAATCCTCAGTCCAGGAGATAGATCCAGATGTTTATGGTAATATGTATAGATAGATGAATCGAGTACCGAGGGTCTAATAGATCCTGAGGATCGACCTTGCCTCGTTGTAGTGTATCGGGGGGGTTCCTTGTTTGGATTTCTCTATGCGAGACACCCAACGCACGAATATGGCAGTGTGTTGAGACTGGGGAGAAGTTTAATCCTTAGTGCTCTTATATTATAAATTCTTATGGTATATATATATTTATATATATCTTTCCGTACTAAGGTACTAGTGGATCTCGACGATTGACTGTGCCACGTAGTAGAGTATCGGGGGGGGTTCCTCATTTCGATTTCTCTTTGTGAGACACCCCACGAACGAACATGGCGTAGCGTTGAGACTGGGGTGAAGTTTAGCCCTTAGTACATTACTTGGACTATCTAGGGTAGATAGTGGTTGGGTGATAGACTAGTTTAGCAGGGTAGCTTGACTAGGATGTTTAGAGGGATGCGCTAGGAGTGCCCTGATAGTGGAGAGGTAAGGAGTATCTCATGGGAGTGTGATACCAAACTTAAATATGAGCTAAAACCTTTTTCTAAAAGTAAGGCATTTATGCACTTGCTAAATATTTTCAAAACTCGGGCTCTGACCCGTTTATCTACTTTTCCTCTCTTGGTATATATATATATATATATATATATATATATATATATATATATATATATATATATATATATATATATATATATATATATATTATAGGTGTCCAGACACAGGGATGCCTCGATGGCACTTCTTTCGAGTCAGACGTCTGCTGCAGCAGCTGTGGATGCATGCAGGATTTTGGTAGATGCTTTCATTATTGTACTCTAGATAGGAGGTACCGTATACACATTCGGGCCAATGGTCCAATTGCATTTATTTATTCTTTGAGTTCAGCATTGGATATGGTTGTATATTTTGATCGAGTGTTCGGTTATTTTGTTTCATTTCAGTTTCATTTACGCATAAACTGTGTGGATGGTTTGATTGTCTTCGTTTAATAAGAGTAGTTAAGTAAAATTTTGACACCAGCCTAATAGGTTATTAGTAATTAAATGGATTTTCGACAGTGATGCTAAGAATGATCCATATGAGACTCCTGTTTTAATTTGATATAGGAGTGATCGCCCGGTATTTTATTAGGTGGGGTGTCACAGATGGTATCAGAGCATCGGGTTCTAGTGTCCTTAGGAATCTGTGCAAACGTACTACGTTTTCAGTGTTGCTCTTGATTTGTTATAGAGCCTCAGGACTAGGATTGTTGATTTCTCTTGTGAGATTTCATTCTCCTGCCATATTATAAGATTATAGTGATCTTTTGCGCACTCGTTTGAGATTTCTGTGCGAGGCTTGGATGGCAGCAGGAGGTGGGGCTTAGCTGGGGCAGCTGGTAAAAGTTGGGTATGAGGGCCTTAGTAGAGGTCACTCTCCTTGTGGAAATTGCTAAGGATTTTGGTGACGACTACTAAAGTATAGTAGTCATGAGTACCGCAGTACCGCTGTAGTAGGAAGTGATACTAAAGTTAAATTTTCCGTGAAGCTAAGGGTTCGAAAGGGATCTTACGGGTAGTTTTAACCGTGAGTCCCCACGATTCAGCAGCAATGAGAAGAATGCAGTTCTGAATTATTCACATAAGGATCGGTTAGAGGCCGACAGTGGATAAAGAGTGATATGGAAAATGGGTATGTTCGAGGACCCCATTGGTGGACATCCACCCGGGGAATATGTGAAACGAAGTTGTTGTTATGAGTTTCACCTCAGAAGAAGGAGTTATATTTGGTGTGACTAGATAAAGTCGCGTTATTAGTTAGCCTTAGACTCGTGTGTGTAATTTGAGCTTTGTGGCGGTATCGATAACATTATATCATGTATGCATATGTGTTGTCCGCAATAGCGGATTTTTATTTTCCTTCATTCTCCATAGAGGCAGGTGTTGATATTATATATATATATTTGGGTTGTGATACTCGTTTTATATGTTTATACGAGTATGGTATTATGGTGAGTATATAATGTTATTGGTATTTTGGGAGCGATAGCAGGCTACTGATGGAAAGACTATCGTGCCCGCAGTTCCTGGAGGGAACGGGTTGTTATTGCGGTGTCTCACCTGGATACAGGTTGAGTTCACCTTTATTTTTATGGGTTAATGGAACTTCGATGAGTAGAGGTTTCCTTATCGTGATTTGGGTATATGGCGACCTTATATATATGATTTAAGGCCACAGGATTATTGTGAGCTGTAGGATTAAGCTCATTATTGATTGCGCAAGGACTTAGAATTTGTGCGAGCGCAGGGTGGTGTGACTCTTAGTTAGAGATAGGAGCTCAGACCACATTTTTGTTGGATTAGGGGATAGGGGTATCCCGGTTGCATGATGAAATAACGAAACTCCATAACCGACGAAGTCAAGTGTCAATGTGTGGAGGGGTTCCTTATTTGGATTTCGCTTTGTGAGACTCTCCACACATGACTCTTAACGGCGTCGGGAGTGGAGAGCTGTTATGGGATGCAAGGATGTTGGTTTTGTGGAAAGGTCTTATAGTGTGTATGAACCACTATAGGCTATGAGCCACATGATGTTTATATACTTATGGAAATATTGTGGTATGGAAAAGCACTAAAGTAGTCCTTTAACCACAAGTGGGTGGGTGGAGTAGGACTTAGAGAAATTGATTTGAGGATAACAGTCAGGCCTTAATGAAAAGGCAAATTTTTTGAAGGTATGTTTTGGGTATGATGTACTTGACACTTTTACAGAAAGTGGGCACTTCGATTGGTTAGGTTTCCTCCCGTATGGGTGGAAGGATAAGATAATAGAAATGCATTGGTAGGTTAGCGTAGGTAGGATTTAGGACATCCCGCTAGTGTGCCTTGGGTCGCTATATCTCAATGACTGACAATGCGAGGCAGTAGTGTAACGGGAGGGTTCCTTGTTTAGATTTCTCTTTGGCGAGACGTCCCACGCATGAAACCAAGGAAATGTAGGAAGTTGAGAGAGGCCTTAGACACTAGGGACATACTTGGGACTATACAAGTTTCGCATAGGTAGGGTATCGCATAGACCTTAGTATTATTTAGGACGTAAGTTTAGTAGAGTTAGTGGCGTCGAAGTTAGGAGAATTGAATTTCGCAGGTCGGGAGGACCCATATATGAGTATTACACCGAGGAAAGGAGACCCTAATTGGGAGGGAGTGTTACGTGTCTGACGTTCGCTATGGATATGAAGATGTGCACACGTTAGAAAGGTGTATGGACACCTTAGTGATTTATTTTTATACCGCCTGAAATAAAAGGGGCGTAGTGTATAAAGTTGAAGGTTATGCCATGAGGCAATAGTAATGATGGGTTCTATGTGACGATGTTGGAGACACTTTACGAATGTGGTAGCCGTATGAAATATGGTTGAGAACCATTGGGATTAGTATCGTTCCCCTTGAGATATTAGGATTTGGAGCGATTCTAGGATTTGTGGTGTAGGTTGTATCTGAATTTCGAGGACGAAATTCCGTTGTAAGGGGGGCAGTATGTAACAACCCGTCCTTTTGGAGACAATTAAATTCCATACTTGGGTATAAATTGGGAATTAGGAGACTTTCTCGAAATAGTGATTTTGGGGATTCTCGAGGATTTAATGATTTTCAATGGATGTTGTAATTACTCTTGGGACTATATAGGTCGCAATACTTTAATTATATGTCACCATGGAGTAAAGCGACAAATGAGGTAAGATTTTATTAGAAAACCCGTATAAAGATATTTTGGGTTAGAATAGTGATTTGAGGTCAAGTACCTCGGATGAGAATTTCGACTACGCCATGAGTCTCGGAATGTCCGAGATAGTCGGAAAAGAGTGTTTGATTGTTAAAATTGAGTTTCGGGGAATTTTAGAGCTAAACGGGCTCATAATTGAGTAAACGAGTCGTTTTGGGGGTTTTAGGAATTAAAGCCCTTATCTCTTTATAAAAGGAGGAAGATAGGGAGAAAAAGAGAAAGAGAGGGAAGAGATAGAGAAGGAAGAAAAGGGGATATTTCGACCTACCTCCGCGGGATTCGACTCGAGGTCGTCGGATTTTATCCATGAGGCAAGTGTTTACTTGCTTTATTTAATTTTTTTCATAAATATCTCATATCGTAGTTTGGTATACATAAACCCTAAAGATTTTGGGTTGGGTATTCGTGGATAAAATGTGTTTTCGGGAGATAAAATGAATAAACCCCTAAAATTTAATAATTGGAGAAACTTAGGTTTTAACCTAAATTATTGGGTGATTTCGGGTTCTAGTATGTTTAGAACCCGTATTATAAGTGTATTTGTTGTTGGTTGGAGTTGTAGGCCGTTGGGTGAGGAGATGGAAGCTTGGGGGAAGCTTCCGTGGCTGAAACAGCTTCTCAGATAAGAAGCTGCCCGCCATGATCGATCGATCGATCATGGGGGTTCAATCGATCGAAATCGATCGATCGACAGCCATGGGTCGATCGATCGACCCTTGATGAAAGATGATTTTTTTTCTAGGATGTCTTACATGGGATAGACTCCAATTCATATTGCTTCGAGGTTAATTATGTGATAACATAAGGGACCTTTTACGACTATATGGTCCTCTAGTTAAGGGAAATTAGGAGGCTTAAGTGAGGGTTTTAAATGTATAACCCTTAAACTATATTTTCGAGGAAAATAGAATAATTGTAGAATTTGATGGTTTAGGGTTCCTAAATTATGTTGGGAACTTTTAAGTGATTATATGGACAAGATGTAGTCCTCGGGTTCATGGAAATAAAATCCATGGGCCACAAAATTTAAGGTTGTTCGGGAAAGATAAATCCATAAGTTATTGTTTTGGGCTTTTAGGCCTATACGATTTATGAGTATAGGAAAGTATAATTATATTGGTTATGGTTGGGTGAATCCTATGAGTGGATTAGAATAAATTTTGGTAGTATAGTTATATATTCTCTAAATGTGAAATGGTATAATTGGAGATATCCAACAAATCCTTAGATGGGATTAAAGTATGTATTGATTATCAAAGTAAGGAAAATACTTTGGGTTTAATATCATGCGAATATAAATGCATGATAATGATTCCTTGAGAGAATCTTTGGGATTATTGGTCATCGTTAGATGGTTTGGAAAATATGGCCATTTATATATTCGAGGAGGAATATATGGTATAAATATATATACTATGTGATTAAAGTATATATGATATGGTGTAAATGATTTTGAAAATATAAAGATGAATGTTTTCAAAATGGAAAAGAAATGATTTTTCATAATTAATAAATTATGGTTACACACCTCCCTAAATCGCTATCATAAGGGAAGTTGCGTGCGTATGGTGATGCCCCCTGGCTAATGAATGCAGGGTGGATATAGTCCTATAGGCCATATGGGAGATTACTGTTTACTGCGCTGGTTAGGAGATTCTGGGTGTGGTCATGACTTTCCCGCAGGCATATGGCCTCTTCCCGACGTTGGTAGGTTCCCAGCTTGTCTTGTTTGATAGGTCCTGGAAGATGATAGCCATTTAGGGGCGTGTCCAGTGGGGAAACCCGGAGGGGTGGTCTTAGTTTTATTAAAGAAATTTATGATAATAAATTATCTTTGATTTACATTTCCTAGATATGAGAAGGTTAATGGGATAAAGGTTTTGGGTTCGGTAACACTCCCGGATGGAAGAAGGGATGTGGAAGCGTATGATATGATCAAAAAAATTTCATGATAATGAAAATGTCTTTGGGTACATTTCCTGAGTATAAAAAGGAAAATGGCTTTGCCAGACACCCCACGCACGAATATGGAAGTGTGTTGAGACTGGGAGATGTTTAATCCTTAGTGCTATTATATTATAAATTCTTATGGTATATATATTTATATATATCTTTCTGTACTGAGGGACTAGCGTATCTCAACAATTGATCGTGCCGCGTAGTAGTGTATCGGGGGGTTCCTTATTTGGATTTCTCTTTGCGAGACACCCCATGCACGAACATGGCATAGCGTTGAGACTGGGGTGAAGTTTAGCCCTTAATACATTACTTGGACTCTCTAGGCTAGATAGTGGTTGGGTGATAGACTAGTTTAGTAGGGTAGCTTGACTAGGATGTTTAGAGGGATGCGCTAGGAGTGCACTGATAGTGGATAGGTGAGGAGTATCTCATGGGAGTGCGATACCAAACTTAAATATGAGATAAAGCCTTTTTCTAAAAATAAGGCATTTATGCACTTGCTAAATATTTCCAAAACTCGGTCTCTGACCCATTTATCTACTTTTCCTCTCTTGCTATATATATATATATATATATATATATATATATATATATATATAGGTGTCCAGACACAGGGACGCCTGGATGGGACTTCTTTCGAGTCAGACGTCTGCTGCAACAGCTGTGGATGAGTGCAGGATTTTGGTATTGTACTCTAGATAGGAGGTACTGTATACACATTCGGTCCAATGATCCAATTGCATTTATTTATTCTTTGAGTTCAGCATTCGATATGGTTGTATATTTTGACCGAATGTTCAGTTATTTTATTTCATTTCAGTTTCATTTACGCATAAGCAGTGTGGATGTTTTAATTATCTTCGTTTAATAAGAGTAGTTAAGTAAAATTTTGACACCGGCCTAATAGGTTATTAGTAATTAAATAGTTTTTTGACAGTGATGCTAAGAATGATCCATATGAGACTCCTATTTTAATTTGATATAGGAGTAATCGCCCGGTATTTTATTAGGCGGGGTGTCACAAATATATTAAGAAGGAGTTCTATAATTTTAAAGAAAGAATTCACTTCATAGGTATGATTTTATTTATATGTTATAATGCATTTTTGTAGTTTTAATTTCATATTTTATAGGGTTACTTGATAGTTATGCTTGTAAATACACTAAAGACTTCACTAATCAAAAATTAAAATTTGGAAACATTATAAATTGATTTTATTTTCAAAATATGTCAACTTATTTGGAAAATATATACTCTTTTTAAAATGATTTTTGTAAGAAATTGCTCGTTAATATGGAATCTGATTTAAGTAATTCCAAAGTTAGTCCTGGTGAAATTCTGTCTAGTTGAGATGGTATTTAAGTGGTGTCCCTGTGACCCTCTACCTCTACTGGGAATAAATCTGAAATTGTTCTGTTTAGATGAGATGGTATTTAAGTGTTGCCCCTGTGACCCTACATCTCTACTAAGAACCGACTGATTAGGAAGAACTATGAATTAAATTCTTTAAATACGATGAATGAATATTATAAATTGAGAAAATGGTTTTAGTAACCTTTTTCAGCATGTTATTTTAGGATTAAAACACAATATTTAGAATGGGGCATTATTTAAAATATGTAACTAAACCTTTATTGTATTTTTGAGATTAATGTGTGATCCAAGACTCAATATCTGTATTTTCGAGCCTCTATATTAGGTAAGTACTCTATGTCATTTCTTGAACATTTCAATTATATGATATATTGCAAACTATGTATTTTGTGATATGCTTTTATTCTCAAAATGCATCTGATACCAATGATTGATTCCGTGTGATATGTTTATATTTGTCCATATAGACATACCGATTAAAAAGAGTTTTGAAAATGATTTTGAATATTGGAAATAAGATTCGGCCTAAGGGACCTCTTTACTGACTGACCTTCCCAGTTGGGTTATCGCTGGTGTGTCCTAAATAAGGCGTTGTGATGGCCTAGTTCGATTGACGCTCAACTACCGGGGTATAATACGGTACAAGAACACGGTATTAGAGTATACTTGTCTATTTAAAATGGTATGATTGAAAGAAAAAAGATATCACATTTGATTTGTTGCATTCTTCTTATTTTGAGCTATCCAATTGTGATATATATACTATCATTTCAAAATACATATCTATTTATTGCAAATTCCTATCCATATATGTATATGCCTTCTCTTTTGAGTTATCTATTTTTGAAAAACCTTGGAATGTCGGGAGATTAAATCTTATTCAGCTTTTAGCTGACGTTGTATAAATAACGATTTTTCAAGAAATAATTAGACTGGAGGATGGAGTGTAGAAGGACTATGTTAAAGATTTTGCTTAAGGAGCTCTTTTATTATACTTTTAAATATAAGTTTTGTTTTTATGAGATAGAGAATGTTTGGCTCTTCAGTAATAGGTTTTTATTTTGGCATAAGTTGTAATTCGTTCATACTTTTAATATATATAAATTTTCCTTTTAGAAAACTCTGATGACGTAATTCCATTTTTTCAATAGTTTACGATTCATGACCATGTGAATGTATTTCCGTTTCACTTAATTTAAGAAGTATTTTAAGGCCAGAACATTGAATGCCTTGGTGGCATGTCAAGACACTCATTCCCTACTACTATTGGGTTGGGGTCGTGACAAGTACAACTCCATTTCTTACCTTTCTTACTTTCCTAAAATTTAAACCGAGATTAATTTGTAATGGTGATAGTTAGTTGAGGGTGAACCAACTAAAAACCCGAATTTTGAATTGATTGTTATAGTATAGCTTTTAGTTTAATCTATGTCAACATTTGTTACTAATTTATGTGAATTATAGTTAAGGTTATTGATAGGTATGTTTATAATATACAAGTGGCTCAAAAGAGGTACAAACACACAAAGATGTACGGAAGTAACTTGTGAGAAGTGATTGTCTCTTAGTCGAACACTCAATTTTTCAAAATTGACTAGTATACGTTCGTTTTGGGGTTAACAAGTTTTTTTGGGGATGGGGATGGTGTGGTTAGGGGAATGTTTTTTTAATGACAATGAAACACTAGAAAGAGGCCCGGACACCCTAAGAGTTACAAAGATAGCTATTTCGTAAAAGGTTCTTTTATGACAATACTGTTGTTCTAGGATGAAATAGATTTTATTCTTTAAAACTATTAAGAAAACAGAAATTTATTTTTTGTTCAAGGTAATTGAAAATAAATAAATTTTATTGTAAGTGGAAACCTTTTCGTAGAACGATCAAATAGTTGCTAAGTTAATTTTTGGTGGAGGTCATATGCATTAAGAACAGGGATCTACTTTACCAACATCATTTTATATTAGTAGTATACGAGTTGTTATTAATTTCTTCTAATGGGATAATGGAATATTTGAAAATTTTATTATTACGAGTATTTTTTTTTTATTAAAGTAGTTTTATATAGGTCGGTGGAAAAGATGTTGAATGTGTTGATTTGTACGGAGTGATTTTAAATATATGAAATCTCTTTACAGTTGAATGGTAAATGAGGTGTTGTCTTAATGATTAAGATCATAAGTGAGAAATGTGTAAATTGGTGAAAAAAGAGGTTGTGTATTGCTTTTTGTAATGCATTTTTGGTTATGATTATAAATAACAAATGTTGGAATGGATACAAAAAAATAATTGTATTTTATTTTTAAAATAATTTTATTGTAATTTTTTGGAAAGTGTCTCGAATAGCATGTAAAATTCTAAATTAAACATTATGAACAAATTTGGTCATCGCAAAATTTTGGCACCAAAATATTGACATCCCACCGTTTTTTGGGGATGATCAATAGTCGTCCCAAAAACTTTTATTTAGGACGACTCCCTTGTTATCTAAAAAAGTCTTGTAAATTAAGAGTTTTTTAGATAGCTTCCTTACCATCACAAAAACACTTTTTGGGACGGCCATTAACGTCTCAAATACTATAACGGTTAATTATTGAAACCCCCTTGGACATTCCAAAATATCATCCCAAATACTTTTTGGGATGGATAAACTATGTTTTGGCAATGATTTTAGCCCTCCAAATCTTTTTTGTAATGGACTTGTTACTTTAACTACAGGTGGGATTATTTACAAAATGGGGCTAGTTGCCTTTTCATCGAAGGGGTTGAAGTGTAAGGTCTGACAACGTTAATGCACGATGGTCTTTACTCTTTATTGTAGATGATTTTTTATGTAGAGTCTTTCTTGTACGAAGAAGATTGAATCTTAATTTCATTTTATAGTAGAGTATAGGATGTATGTTTATAATCTTTGATTGGCTTGGTATACTATGTTGGAAATTAATATTTTAAAGTTGTAAATTATTTTTTTAATTTCAATTATATTAAAATCCGAAATTATGTATTCCCATTTATGTTGTCTTGATAAGTATTAGATATTTAATTAGGCATGTGATAAATGCAAGATAAATGCAAAACTAAGAGATTGGGTTGGTTACTATCCTTAAGCCAGTTGATGGACGCTGGAGCCTTGAAAAGAGGTCGACTTTGACTAGGAATTTTGGCCCTCTTCCCCTTATATATAGAATGGTCTTGAACGATTAAGGGTCATCTCAGAACACACATATATCTAAGAGGCTTCAAGGAGCAATATATTAGAGCATTCAAGTCAAGTTTTAGATATATTCAAGAACTATATCTATCCCTATCAATAAATAAAGGGTGTTTTTTGAATTATCGTTATATAGCATATAAATTCAGTAATTGCATGAAGAATAAACATCCTGGAATTCATGCTTAAACCTGTTTTAAACTTTGATATAACATGTCGATTTATGTCTTATTTTCGATTACAAAACAATCATGATTAACATGTGGCATAAAAGAGTAAGGTTTATAATATCATGATATTCAATACGAATTTTCTTATAACACTATGGATTGATGTATACTCTAAATCTAAAATTTGGGAATTACATTAGAACTCATGAAAATTGCAGAATTTGAACCTCATAAATGATATTGTGAAACTAATATATGTCAGTAGTACTTACAAATTTTAGTCCTTATATATGTATGAAATTCAACCCAAAAATTTTATGCAAAATAGTCCATGTTCATGTGCAAAACGGTTCCTGTTAATAGCCCCTTTGATTATTTTAGCCCCAATTTTTCCCATTAATTATTCACTTGTTTCTAGTCTCTAAAGAATCCTAAAAAACACTTATTATGGCTATGATATGGAAATAAAAAAAATTTAAGAGTGTTTGAGTGAAAACTGAGAATTAGGGCAAAACAGTTTTGCTTTAGATTTATTTTTCCCCATAATGAATAGTGTTTTCAAAAATTTTAGTGTACGATTGACTTGAAACTTGCTAGGTTGACTGGAAATGTGCCAATGATCAAATTTCACCACCTTTGATCGTGATGTAAGGTGCTTTTGGCAATCCGAGGCTATTAAGGTCCTCAAAACCCCATTTTTGTAAGGGCTCATAACTTTTGATAGAGAATTGATTTTAGCGTTCTGCAAAAGTTTTTTTGTTTTTGGACTGATTTACTTCGATTCTATGATGAATTCCATTTTTGGAAAAAAAAATCAAGAATTCTTGCATCTTAAGTAAGTTAAGTCGAAAGCTAAACACATGCTGAGATTGTATGTAAGAATATTACACTTATAGTCATTTAGTTAATTTTAATGTTCGTTATAAAATTGGATTGAGGCGAAACACGTGTTAATATATATATTAAACAGAATTAGACCAATTTTGTGAATATTTAATAGTTGAAATAAAGTCCATTAATCGTGGTATGAAAATATTTAGGCAACAAACACAAATGTCAAAATTATGGGACCATGACCAATAAATCAAAGGGTAGTATAGATTTGTAATCTTAATATTATGTGATGACTAATACATATTCCATAGTATTTGGATTATTTAAGCAATCTGCGAAATTATACTAAGTCAACAATGCAATATTCAACCCTTACAAATTATTGTTGTGTGTAAAAAATTTAATAAGTGAACATTGTTATTATATTGCAGTAACCCTCAACCTTTATTCGCATGCTTAGTCATATTCCAAATTTGATGGAACAAACTTTTTTGAATGGAATGAGAAAATCGAGTTCTGTCTGGGGGTTCTTGACCTGGACATGGAAATTTTGTGTTATGAACCCACTGCTATTACTGAAAATAGTAGCAATTATGTAATTATTGTCGATGAAGCATGGTCTAGATCCAACAGGCTTTCCCTTATGTTTATGAAAATGATCATGGTTGCTAACATAAAGACATCCCTACCTAAGACGATCAAAGCTAAATAGTATTTGAAGAACATAAAAGAACGCTTTCTCACTATTGAAACCCCTAGTCGAGAAATTAATGGATGACCTAATCACCACGAGGTTCGATGGCACTCAAACCATGAATGAGCACATAATTAAAATAACTAATTTAGATTCTAAACTTTGAATTCTGGGCATGACCGTGGACGAGTATTTTCACATTTAATTCGTCCTAAAATCCTTATCTCTGAAAATCATTCGCTAAGTTTTTAACACAAAGTTAAAGATTATGTAAACTACAAAATAAACTCATTTAGGTAACTCCTTTTAGAAATCTTAGAACACAAGATGTGTAAAATTTGTTAAATTCAGATTCAAGACTTGGTAGCTTGATTACCTTGGTTTTAAGTCAAACCCCTTTAATAATTCTATAAACAGAAAACAAGCCATACAATCACTAGGAACAAAAATCAGTAAAGTTTGACACATGTATTTTTAACATGGTAAAACCTCAAATCTAAGGAAACATCCATGGTGACCTCTACGCTGTAACCAAAAAATCCACTAAAATAGTTTCAAGAGTTACAAGCACATAGACATGAAAACACAAAATTCTAAAGCTAAAGGATAGAAAATATACTTAACAAAACCCAAAACTCACAAGAAAACCTAAATTTCTAACACTCAAGAATGGTGATTTTCTGGTATGGTTTAATACAAATGTGTATGTGTTTGGTTTGGAAGAAAATCTATATTTTTCTCTCTATTTTTCTTCTGTTTCTCTCTCCCCCCCCCCCCCCACCCCTTTCTCTTTCCTCTCTCTACTCTCTCTTTTCTTTTTCCTCTCAAAATGGACGAATGCCAAAAGTCTCTAAATGCCTCACTAAGGGTCCATATATATACTGGGTAAGGAATGTTCTGGACGATCAATGGAAATAAACGATTGAAATTAAAATGTCCGTTCGAGTTTAAATATAACCTCCACAAATGCACCGCATAAACAGTAGCTCTTATTGGTCCTCATTAAACTCACTTGGATTATGTTAGATAACATGAAGACTGTTGATAAAAATGGATCCAAGGGCTGAGATTGTGTCTAAGAGACGTGAGACAAAAGAAACGAAAATTGAGCCAATCAAACGCACACACGTGTAGGACTATAACTGGAACTAAAATGCGTGTTTTAGAATTTTTAAAACCCCATTTCGCACCACAATATTTTGTACCGATTTTTTTTCTACGTATAAAGTTTTTAAGGGAATTATAAATCTAACTTTTAACCCCAAAACATTTTTAATTCAAATTTTTAATGTTCGAAAATCATTTTTAAATGTTAAAAAAAATCCCAAAAATATTTAAAAATATTATTAAAATATCTAAAAATATTTTAACACCCCCCCCCCCCCCCAATGTAATGCAAGAATATGTGTCCTATGTGTGTTGTTAACTTCCCTTTTTGGCAATGAAGGTTGTCTTGGACTGGTTGCATTGTTGATGAAGACTTGCAATGCCATGGATAAGATACTAGAAAAAAATCTACTAAATTTTGTCAACATATCCAAACTCGTTGGAACTCCTATGTGGTATAGACTCAAGTAAGTCAACCATATAGTGTGTTCTCAATCTCCCCCTTTGAATATTGGAGACAAAATTCCCTTGACTAACCTGTATTCGTGTGTAAAACAAATAAAACCCTAGATTCCTATTCAAATGAGCTAATCTACCCATTCCCATCCTAGAATAGAAAATAAGAAAGAAGAAATACATTACTCAACTAATTACAAACCAATACCGTAATTCGATAAGATTGTACAATGGATTTGTAAATCAGAATGCCTGAAATAAAACAGTTAAGGGCATATTAGTTGAATCATGATAAGATATAACAATATAATCCAAAGTCATTACTCATGTTCTTTTTCCCCAGTTTTGCTCAAATAGACAACGGGGGTAAAAAGATATGTATATGTATATATATATATACAAAAAGGATCTCATGCATACCCAGTTTGCATACCCTCCGTGCGGACCATTTTTTTAAAATAGTAAAAAAAATAATTTCGGGCTGATTTTTTTTTATAGTTTCTAAACATTTCAATAGGACCATAAAAAAAATTTAACTCAAAATGAATTTTTTTGCTATTTTAAAAAAATCGGTCAAACTTTGTCAGTTTTTAAGTTGTTAAAAACTAACAAAGTTTGACCGATTTTTTTAAAATAGCAAAAAAATTCATTTTGAGTTGCAACCTATACCAATAAAATCCATTTAATTCATTTAATTCATTTAATTCAAATTCAAGGTTTTTCTACATGCAACCTATACCAATAAAATCCAAAATCCACTCATCAATCCTACGTACCCAAGGATTATGAATATTATTCAGGTTAAAAGATTGAATAAAAGTAGTCCCATAATTAGTGTCCACTTTCTCTAATTAAGTTACTAATTGATTTTAATCAAAAACACATGATTAAGGGTTTATGAGACACTTAAAACGCATAATACTAAAAGAAGGGAATAGAGTATTCATGCATGAGATTAAGTTGATGAAAAACTGGTAGTATGATTGGATTTCCATCGAAAAATTAACGAACTTGATTAAACCCCAATTAAGCCTTCCAAAACTTGTGACAAAAACTTGATTATGGAGGAGGTTGATGATTATGGAGGAGAGGGAAAACTTTTGGAAGAGTTCTCTGGTTAAAAAATTATGAAAAAGTAATTATGAGAAGTTCCCCCACGAAGTATTAGTCTTATATACCAATTAAGAATCCTAAACCAACTCAAACTCTAATAAATATCTCACCGACTCAAACCCCACAGAATGACTATAAGGCAAAAATAATAAAAACTTTATAAAAATCCCATTTTAATTTCGAATTCAATTCCTCTTGAAGTTTTATTCTTCTAATATTAACACCAACATATTTTATTAATGAAAATTACTAAATTCAAAATTTTATTTTTCTTGAATAATCCAATTAATTAATTAATTAAATTAATTATTAAAAAACACGGGGTGTTACATATTTCCCCACTTGCAAAGAATTTCGTCCTCGAAATTAGACGAAGCATACACATCAAATGTAAATTGCGAAACGTAAAAATAGGGCTCACATATGCCTACCCGTAGAATGCCACAATTGGGCGCCCATACACCCAATCCTACATGCACCTACCCCTCCTACACCAAAATAATATATATATCCTACAACATATATGTACATAACTATGAAACTAATGGATTACCACGCGCTCTCGCAAACCACCATTCGATAATATCTTCAATAATCTTCGTAACCGTAAATCCTCAAATCTAATCACCTTGTTGCATTAATATAAGACATACCCAAAATTTATACTAACGGTCTCCCACACAAAATATCGTCTCCAAAACTCAACTCTAAATATCCTCACATCAAGCTTACTACTTATAAACTCAATGCCTACAACGTCCTTAATACCAAACTCCATATCTCAAAAAACACATCTAACACGTATGCTATACCCTCTACCGTAAAGAGTACAAATAAATAAAGAGAATCAAAGATCGATAATGTGGAAGCTAAACGGACTCACAACTTACGAGACCTAATATCATGCTCTGATACCATCTGTCACACCCCACGTAATTTTGGCATCGGCCGCCACCAAAACTATGTCGGGCGTGAGTAAATAAAATACCATTCTTAGCTTGAGACAGATATGAGACATATAAAATTAATCCACAAGATAAATAATAATCAATCCCAAAAGATAAACCATCCAACTAAGTGATAAAAGATCCATCTCCAGGCTAAACTCAAAGTAAATCCAATCTTGAATAATCTGCAATTGAATCCAGTGAAATAACTGAATAAAACCCATAACAATTTTGGAACCGAATGACCCAATCAAAACCATAAACTGTGTCTCAAAGTAAATATGAAGAAATGGAAAACTAAACTAAATCAATATGCATAAGGTAAAGCAACTCCAACTGCACCTCCAAGAAAATCTTCAAACATTTATATGCAGCTTCTCCAAATACTATTTCCTGAAAAGTTAGTCAACGCACGAGGTCAGAGCCCCGACCATGAATACACACTACTCCCCTCAAATAGGGTCCATGAACCCAGACAATAGCATTATACACAATAAATATCATAATAGAATATTTTAATTTATGCGAGATAATTAAACGCGAGAAAGGTAAATTACTAACCACCCCCAAAGATTCTTATAAAATCACACCAATATCATTTTAAATATCCCACAGTCCCAAATTGTTAATATAATTAAATTTACCACATGTATGATTCTTCTCACTTTATTAGTAGGTATGGCGGTCCTCCCACCTAGGGTGCTTCTCCACCAAAATATATTATTATAGCGGTCCTCCCGCCACGGGTGATTTCTCCACCAAAATATACATCCCCTCGTCAAAACACCAGTTGATCCGTTTAAATTGTCGACCCTGTTGATTGACAACGTTACACACACGACACGACATAAACGTCTGCCGACCCGTTTAAACTGTCGCCCCTCGTTGATTATCTCACCAATATATTTTAATACCCGTCTTATTATCTTAGGTATTAATTCTCAATTTCTAATTTCATAATTAACAAATTACACCACCCTTTTAATCGATGTGAGATCCTCAACATATCCCTTTGTCCCATACATAAGGGTCCCCAAGTCACCAATACATCTTACCCTATGTATAGGATTTATTTCTAACCTAAATCTCGACCTAGTCTCATGCCTAGGCTAGTCTAACGATGATAAAGTATCAAAAATTAGCCCACCCCCGACATAATAAAGTCGTAACAATCTACCCTCACTAGTCCCATACCTAGAAGGCGTAAATCATCAAAATGCCTACCCACTAGTCCCATACCTAGAAAGAATTCTAAAATATAGGGAGAGGAAAAATACCCAACAACCCATCATCACAATGGAAATTTAATAATACCAACAAGTCACACAAATAAGCATAATTAATCAACTTATAAAACTACACATGATAGTCCAATTCAATTAAATCTTAATTTAATTATCACATCGTCATAAACACCCAATAGATCCTATTTAATTATTTCAAATTAAATACACCGAGATTTCATCGTTAATACATCATACTTCTATTTTCATTATCTCTACACAATTTACATGAGTTAAACGTCCCCAAAATTCATTTATTTCAAATCCAAGGTTTTTCTACATGCAACCTATACCAATAAAACCCAAATTTCACTCATTAATCCTACGTACCCAAGGGTTATGAATATTATTCTGATTAAAAGATTTAATAAAAACAATCCCATAATTTGTGTTTACTTTCTCTAATTCAGTTACTAATTGATTTTAATCAAAAACACATGATTAAGGGTTTAGGCGACACTTAAAACACATAATACTAAAGGAAAGAAATAGAGTATTCATGCCTGAGATTAAGTGGAAGAAAAACTGGTAGTACGATTGGATTCCTCTCAAAAAATTAACAAAGAAGTGTTCTTTGACAAACTTGATTAAACCCCAATTAAGCATTCCAAAACTTGTGACAAAAACTGGATTATGTAGGAGGTTGATGATTATGGAGGAGAGGGAAAACTTTTGGAAGAGTTCTCTGGTTAAAAACTTGTGAAAAAGTGATTATGAGAAGTTCCGCCCCCCTCCCCCATGAATTATTAGTCTTATATACCAATTAAGAATCCTAAGCGAACTCAAACTCTAAAAAAAAACTCCATTTTAATTCTGAATTCAATTCCGCATGAAGTTTTATTATTCTAATGTTAAAACCAACATATTTTACTAATAAAAATTATTAAATTCAAAATTTTATTTTTCTCGAATATTCCAATTAATTAATTGATTTAATTATTAAAAAACACGAGGTGTTACAATATTAGGGCTCAATTGACATAGAGATTAATTGTCCATGTAATTAGAAGAGTATCCACGAATTTATGATGATAATTGATGATTTAAATCTGGGATTAGAAGGTTTAATTTAAAACATTATGAATTAGGGTTCTATGAAACTGCAATTGTGAATTTTGGATTTACAGGTTATTTAATCATGAAATGATTCTTTTAGAATGTTAGAAATCATTCTAGTATGTGAAAAGGTGAATTGGAATTGAATGGAGGGATTTTGGGACTTATTTAAAGAGGTTTTAGGGTTGTTTATGGGTGAAAACGTAGCAGGTGCAGATTGGGGATGGAACTACTCAATCTCGTTCAAACGAGATTGAGTCTGGTTCGAACGAGAACCATTGTCGCACCATATGTCGTTCTAACAACATGCTATCTCGTTCAAACGAGATAGCTTCTGGTTCGTACGATAGTTCCAGTTTTTGGGAAATTTCTTCTGTTTCAAACGTGCGTAGCATGTTTATTTAAAGTGATGTTTAGCTGTATAATTAGGATTCAGGTTTTAAGAGAATTTGTGTGTAATATAATAGGTATGATGCTTTATGATAATTGGAGCGACGGGCTATCTCTCAAAGTTACGAGCGAGAGAGTATGCATAATCTAGTGTGTGTAATGTAAGTAGTAATGAGAGATATACTATGTATAAGTTAAAGATTCGCGTTGCGTGTATACCTAATGAACTTGATAGGTTGCATGAATGCCTATAATGATATTTATTCTGTGTATGACATACCTACCATACTTGCTATCACGGGAGGTTATAGAAGGGGACAGTCCTATCTTGAGGAGCATTCGGGGGGTTATTTGACTAGTACCTCAGATCATGGAACCTAGGTACGGGCTATCTAAGAATGATAGTGATGACGGTCATATGGGTGCATAGGTATGTGTGTAACCCATAGGCTTGAAACCATTTTCACCTCTAATTTGTGTGATTTGTACTTTTTGGTTCGTGGAAGATTTCGATTCGATTGTCCTTATGCAGTGCGAGATGTACCGGGACTGGATAACAGAGTATGAGGGCACAATAGCTCAGTCTAGAGGTGCCTTTTTGGTATATATAATATATAGTGTGTACATATATATATACGCCTGTGATGTTACTTATTGTGCGATATTAATTGGATGAAAAATATATTGAAATTTTGAGTAATTTAAGTAAGCGAACACTTAACGTGATTTATGAATACTTCCCAAATTGAGATAACAGTCGTGAAAACATTTAATATGGTGTTGTATGGAAAAATGCGGGTTGATATTGCGGGTAGTGATTAGAAAATTTTTGTCTATAGTCTAGTTAGATGATAAAATAATTAGAATGGTTTAGAGGTGCGTTAGGCGTGCACATTAGTTGAGAGGTGAGAATCTCAAGTGAGCGTTCGAAAAGCTAATGTGCGCATACTATTTGCTTTACTGCAATATTTAAATACTTGCTAAAAAATTTAAATGTTTTACACTCGGGCTCTGACACGTCTCTTGCAAAACTCTTCTCTTTTGTCAAATTATTTTAGGTGCCTAGCCATAGGGACACCAAGCATAGGAGTTCCATTCATTTGACGTGCTGTAGATGCTATGAAAGTTACAAGACCTCGGTAGTAGATTCCTCCATATTTACCATTTCATCATTCAAATCTATTTAATTCCTTTAGGGCATGTTGCCCCTTTTATTAGACAGTCAGAGATTTATGAATTTATTTATTTGCTCAGTTAAGTTGTTGGATTATTTCGGTTGGATTATTGTATTTGATACTTAGATTGTATGTGTTTACTCCAGTTGCATTTATTATTTTAGTCATTTCCTTTCATATGAGTTTTGTTTGGATGGTGAAGGTTAATTATTCATTAATTTTGTTTTACATTAATTAAAAGATAAAATTTTGACATCAACCCTTTTTAAATATTAGTTTGGTTAGTAGTTTTAATAAAAGTCTTTGATAGTGATGCATATTCAGAACCAACTGGATATTCTGATTTAATTTAATAAATGACTGATCTCCCGGTATTTAATTAGGTGGGGTGTCACTGTATCTTTCTTTTAAGACAACATTTTTCTCATACATGTCTTTTACTTTGGAGGAAAAATCTTTAGCCTCTATCTCATGAGCAATAGATTGAGAAGTGTAATCTTTTGCATTCTTTCTAATAGTTTTACTAAGTTGCTCAGCATGTTCATTCAATTGCTTAACTATCTTATCCAGTTTGGCACTCCTTTTGAGAGTTTAGTGTACAACTCTTGAATATCAGGTAATTCGTCATCGGACTCACTAAGTTAAGTGTGTGAAGTGTCCCCTATCGTCTCATTTGATGCAGTGGGACTCACTCACATGTTCAATTCATCGGTATTATTTTCACTTTGACTCACCCGTAAACTAGGATTATCTAAAAAAAAATCAGTAGTAGCAAATCTAACAGTTTCACAAGTAGGAATAATATCAACATAAACAGGCATAACACATTCATCTACAACATTATTCGTAGGTAGACGTTCATTGTCATCAGAATATATGATATTGGCATAAAATGACATGCGTGATTCATTAATAATGGATGACTCGGTCTCATCTTCATCAAAATTAATTGAATCGTCCCAAGTTTTGCACATATTAGCCCTCACATTATTATTACTCAAATTGACTGTACACTTAGCAGCAAAGTGGCCCATTTTCCCACAATGATGACACTTAATGTGGCGATTATGAGTCTTAGCCCTATTGTTATTATTAGTCTATTTGTCATCATTTTTGTCATGAGGTCTATGAGTTTGAGAGTTTTGATAACCAGGTCTCCCATGTTTAGAAGAAACATAGTTTCTAAACTTGATGATTTTCTTGAATTGTTTGCTCATGAGAGAAAACTAGTTATCCAAACTTTCTTAACCACAATCCTCACTAAGTATTAGGTCAAAATCACATGGGTTTATTATAGGGACAATCACTTGCGTTGCGAACACAACATTTGATCCAAGGTATGTTTTATTCTGAGAGGTCAATTGTTTCTTAAATTCTAATTCCATCTCTAATGTTCTCAGTTTACTACTCATTAATTTCGAAGTCAAGTTAGGATCATCCATCTCTTCCATGGCATAACGTTTTTTATCAAATTTAGCAGGTCGGAGATCTTATGATTTTAAGAACTATTTCCTTTATATCATAGGTTATCCTACTTTTATGCAACTTTGTGACAATATTAGTTAATTTTATATAGAAATAATCAAATGACTCATTTTCATCCATAATAAGAGTATTATACTAATGGACTAACATCTGAACTTTCCCACCCTTAACACAATCATAACCTTTATGGGTGGTGACGAGTGTGTCCCAAGTTTTGTTAGAAGTGGCATAAATAGATATATGTTTAAACTTATGCTCATTAATGGAAATGAAGATGTAGTTCTTTCCCTTATTATTGTTAAGCGACAACTGCTTTTCCTCTTTGGTAAACTCACTGAGACTTTTCTTAATTCTTATAGTGCTGGTTTCAGTCAAAGGCTCAGTTGGGTGGACAAAGACGTTTTTAATCAAGTCCCAAACATTATCACCTAATGTCCCTTGGATGAATGCAATCATCCTTACTTTACAGTAAGATAAAAATTGTTTCCATCAAAGAGAGGTGGATGGGATAATTTACCAAGCTTCTCAAATCTCTCATCCATTTTAAGAAAAAGATTTCAGAAAATAGTTTTTGGAGTTTCAAAATCAAAAAATGTTTTTATAAACCCGCTCTGATACCACTTGAAAATATTTCACTAAGTATTTAACACAAAGTTAAAGATTAAGTATACTCCGAAATAAATTCGTTTAGGAACCCCTTTTAGAAATCTTAAAACACAAGATGTGTAAAATTTGTTAAATTCAGATTCAAGACTTGGTAGCTTGATTACCTATGTTTTAAGTTAAAAACCTATACTAATATATGAATAGAAACCAAACCATACAAGCATTAAGAACAGAAATCAATAAAGTTTGACACATGTACTTTTAATGTGGTAAAACCTTAAATCTGAGGAAACATCCACGGTGACCTCTATGCAATAACCAAAAAATCCACTAAAATAGTTTCAAGATTTACAAGCACATGAACATTCAAAAACAAGACTCTAAAGCTAAAGGACATAAAATATACCTAACGAGCACAAATCTCCTCCACGGTATTCTTATTCTGGTGCTTTTGATCTTCATAGTAGCTCCTTGCTTTAACTCCTCACTCCTTGCTCCAATGGATTAGTTAAAGCAAATCTCTCAAAGGAACAAAACTTTTTCTATATGTTCTTATGAGAGTGTAGTGACTATGGAGTGCCTAATATGAAAAATGAAACTCACTTCGCTCTTAAGAATATACAAACAGTCTTATGAATTACAAGAATTATACATGACATGAAAGGTTTCAATTCTCAAGAAAATCAGACTTCTGTTCATAATAATATTTTAGATCTGAATTTCAATCTTTCAAAAAATAGATCTAAGTTTCGAAAAAAATATTTATATACAAAACAAGTTTCACAAACTGTAAAACTTTGTTTTAGAAACAAAACCTTCATATATAAAATATACACTGATTTTGAAGTCTCTTTGTTAAGGAAATGAAATCAAAGATAATGGATCTTAATAAATATACAATAAACCACAAGATCCAAACAAGAGAAGGTATAGAAATACAAGATCTACATGAAATGTATCTCAAACGTGTTTCTCGCAATTTATAGAAAGAAATATGAGAAAGACACAGAGATTCATATTCTATGAGAGATAAAGCTTGAAGAGTGTTCTTCAAACAACCAAGACCAAAACCTTCAAGAAAACCTAAATTTCTAACACTCAAGATTAGTGGTTTTCTAGTATGGTTTAATACAAATTTTTATGTGTTTGGTTTGGTTTGGTTTGGTTTGGGAGAAAACCTAGATTTTTCTTTCTAGTTTCTTCTAGTTCTCTCTCTCTCTCTCTCTCTCTCTCATTTCTATTTTCTCTCTCTACTCTCTCTTTTCTCTTTCTCTCAAAATGGACGAATGCCAAAAGGCTCTAAATGCCTCACCAAGGGTCCATATTTATACTGGGTAAGGAATGTTCTGGATGATCCATGGAAATAAACGATTGTGATTAAAATGTCCGTTTGAGTTTAAATCTAACATCCAAAAATGCACTGCACAAACTCTCGCTCTTATTGGTCCTCACTAACCTCACTTGGATTATGTCAAATAGCATGCAAATCATAGATAAAAATGGATCCAGGGGATGAGATTGTGCCTAAGAGATGTGAAACAAATGAAACTCAACCCGGGTCAATCAAAGGTATACATGAGTAGGACTATAATTGGAACTGAAATGTGTGTTTTAGAAGTTTATAAAATCCCATTTTGTACCACAATATTTTGTACTAATTTTATTTTCTACCTAGGAAATTTTTTAGGGAATTATAAATCCAACTTTTAACCCCAAAACATTTCAAATTCAATTTATTAAATGTTTAAAAATCATTTTCAAATGTTTAAAAAATTCCCAAAAATATTTAAAAATATCTAAAAATATTTTAACACACAACACACCAATGTAATGGATGAATATGTGTCCTATGTGTGTGGTTTGTTTTCCTTTTTGGTAATGAAGGTTGTCTTGGACTGGTTGCATTATTGATGAAGCCATGCAATAGCATGGAGAAGATGCTAAAAAAGAATCTACTAAATTTTGTCAACATATGCAAACTAGTTGGAACTCCTATATGTTACAAACTTAAGTAAGTCAACCATATAGTATGTTCTCAACCTCGTGAGTATGGGCCTTTCCAAATAAATTACAACATTATTAAAGATAAGTGGAATGTAAATAATTTGCAAAGCATGTTGGTACAGGAGGAAGTTAGACTTAAGCAACATAATGGTCAAGCATCGAAAGGGCATGTGTCTAATTTGATGGTCAAAGGAGTTGGTTTTAAAAAAGAAGACTGGAAGGGGCATTAAGAAAGGTCACGGGTTGTCTTATCAAGATGAACCTTCATCTACTGTGAGGAAGGAAAAGAACGAAAAGTGTCACTTCTGTAAAAAGAAAGGATATTCCGAGAAATATTATCTAAAACGTAAGGCACGGTTTGAGAAAAAAGGGCAAACCTTTTATTTTTGTATGTTTCTGTTCAAAACTTATTAATGTTCCTTCTAACACTTGGTGGATTGACTCCAGTTCTATGTGTTTCTATTTCAATTCAGGGATTCAATATGATCTAAAAAACAAACCCAAATGATCATTTTCTTCACATGAAAATTCAAGCAAAGGCTAAAGTAGAAGCGTTTGGAGTCTTTAACTTGATTTTAAGTTCTGGTTTTCAATTAAATTTTTAAGAAATTCTTTATGTTCCCTTTATTTCTTGAAATTTAGTTTCAGTTTCCAAACTTGCTCGTGACGATTTTGCAGTTGAATTTAAGAATAATTATTTTATATTGATTAAAAATTCTATTAACATTGGTTTTGGATTTTTATTGGATGGTTTATATCATTTTAATCTTGAAAATAATTTTTTTGAATCCTAATAATCCTGAATATTAATGTGGGTATGAAACGTACATTGAATAATGAAAAATCTTCTCATTTGTGGGTAAACGATTGGGGCACATATTCAGGCCAAGAATTGAAAGATTTATTAAAGATGTAATTATCTATAACCTGGGCTTGATGATTATGATGTATGTGTGAACTGTATTAAAGGAAAATAGACCAAACATACAAAGAAAGGAGCCAAAAGAAGCACCCTGCTACTTCAAAATAATACATACGGATATATGTGGACCTTTTGATGTTCATCCATTGGTGGAGAAAAACATTTTATTACCTTTATCGATGATTTTTTGTGTTATTGCATGTTATACTTGTTGCATGATAAATCTCAATCTTTGAATATTGTTGAAATATACATAACTGAGATTGAGAGACAACTAGGAAAAAAAGCTTAAATTATTAGGTTTGATAAAGGTGGTGAATTTTATGGAAGATATGATGAGGCAGAGCAACACCCTGGCCTGGAAAAATTAAGTATTTGCGTCCAATACATAATCACAAGACCACCTTGCCAGAATGGTTTAGCTAAAAGGCATAATCGTACCCTTATAGAAATGGTTACAAGTATTATAATTAGGAGTGAATTGCCTATATTTTTATAGATGCATGCTCTTATGACCATTGTACACATCTTATATCAGGTTCCTAGTAAGTCAGTTTCAAAAACCCCTTTTGAACTGTGGAAGGGATGGAAACCTAATTTAAGATATTTACGTGTATGGGATTGCCCAGTAGAAGATAGAATTTACAACCCTAAAGAAAATAAATTGGATCCTAGGGCATTATCTTGTCATTTCATTGGGTATCCAAAAAAGTCAAAGGGATATAAATTTTATCGTCCTAATCATACAACTAGATTAATAGAATCTGGAAATGTTAAATTCATAAAAGATGGTGAAGTCAGTGGGACTGAAAGGGAAATGGAAGTAATCAATAAAGAAGTTAAGTTACAAATTCCTATACCCTGAGTTCATAGCGTACATGTTGTCCGGATGTTGTTATTGAACTGATCATTGACCCAACCAATAACAATGAACAACAAGTAAATGGTCAACCACCTGAACAACCACATAATGAGACTTTAACCAATGAACATGTTGAAGCACCATGAGAAGTGCCATTATGAAGATCTAAAAAATAAAAGAGATGTAAAATTCTTGATGATTATGTGGTGTACCTTCAAGGAGTCAAATTTAATATAGAAAATATTAACGGCCCAGTTTCTTATCAAAAAGTTATTGATAGTGATGATTTTGATAAATGCATTAATTCCATAAATGAAGAAATAAAATCTATGAATGACAACAAAGTTTGGGAGTTAGTCGAATTAATATAAGGAAAAAAATGAGTCTGGTCAAAATGGATCTTTAAGACCAAAATTGACTCAAAAGTCAATATCGAATGACATAAATCTAGAATTATTGTCAAAGGTTTTAATCAACGAGAAGGCATTGATTATAATAATAACTTCTCTCCAGTTTTAAAGAAGGGCTCCTTAAGAATCATATTACCATTGGTGGATCATTATGATCTAGAGTTGAACTAAATGGATGTGAAAATAACTTTTCTAAATGGGAGTTTAGGGGAAGAAGTCTACATGGCACAGCCACAAGTCTTCATAAAGAAAGGAAACAAAAATATGGTTTGTATGTTAAAGAAGTCAATATATGGTCTAAAACAGGCTTCTCGTCAATGAAACCTTAAGTTCCATGATTCCATTACCTCCTTTGGGTTTAAGGAAAACACCGTTGATCAATGTATATACCTGAAGTTCAATGGGAGTAAGTTTATATTTTTAGTACTATATGTTGATGACTTGCTCATTGACAACAGTGATCTTGGTTTATTATATGAAACCAAGGAATACCTTTCTGAAAACATTGAAATGAAAGATATGGGTGAGGAATCCTTCGTGATCGAGATACAAATATCTCAATATAGATCACGAGGAACGTTATTCAACATGCAAATTTGCAAGTTCGTTAATGTTCCACTTTAGAAAGGAAATAAGTTCAACTTAAGTCAATGCCCACAAAGTGATTTGGAAAGGGTGCACATGAAAGGCATGCCTTATGCTTCGCTCATAGGGAGATTGTTGTATGAACAAGTCTGCACTGGACCGAACATCAATTTTTCCATTCGATGTTGGGAAGATATCATTCTAATCCGAGAAATTATCATTAGAATGCTGCAAAGAAAGTGCTGAGGTACCTACAAGGGACCAAAGATTACATTCTCACATATAGGAAGACTGATCACCTTGAAGTGGATGGTTACTCAAACTCATATTTTGGAGGATGTCTTGACAGTAGGAAGAGCACCTTAGGTTATGTCTTCCACCTTGCTAGAGGATTCGTCTCATGAAAAAATACTAAGTAGAATGTCATTGCATCGTCTACTATAGAGACTGAATTCGTAGCTTGCTTCGAAGATACAAATCATGGATTATGGCTACAAAACTTTCTTTCAAGACTTAGAATCATGGGGTCGATATCTAAGCCACTGAAAATTTATTCTGATAATGTTGAAGCAGTCTTCTTTTTTAAGAACTATAGGTATACTAAGGCGGTTAAGCATATCTAGATGAAATATCAATCAGTGAAAAAAGAAGTTCAGAAACAACGAGTGTCAATTGATCACATTAGTACGAGTGATAACATAGCATATCCTCTTACAAAACGACTATCTCCGAAGACCTTCATGGAACAGGTCAAAGAGATGGGTATCAATTAGTTTGAATATGATTCCTATTTGGCTTAGTTGTTTGACACTATTTCTTTCTGATTTCTATTATTTTTATCTTTAATGAATGCATGCATATGATTATGACTTATTGTTTGTAGAAATAGTCCTTCATTTAAAAGGACATTATGAGACAATTATAACACCCAATATTAAAGGCCTAGTTGAATGAAACATTGGTGTTGTAATACATGGAAGGAACCAAGATCTTGAATAGCATGGAACCGCTATAACTCACATCCGTGAATCATTTGATTTGGCGAATTATATTTATCACTCATTGTGCACCTAATGTTACCTAATGAAATTATAAGGATATGCTTATTAAGACTAAGTGTGACACTATTGGAAATTAATACTTTAAAGTTAGAAATTAATTTTTTAATTACAATTATATTAAAATCCAAAATTATGTAGTTCTCATTTATGTGGATTTGATAAGTATCAGATATTTAATTAGGCATGTGATAAATGCAAGATAAATGAAAAATTAAAAGAGTGGTTGGTTCCTATCTTAAGCCACTTGATAGATGATGGAGCCTTGAAAATATGTCTACTTTGACTATGAATTTCGTCCCTCTTACCCTTATATATATAATTGTCTTGCACCATCTAGGGTCATCTCATAACACATATATATCTAAGAGGTTTCAAGGAGCAATCTATTGGAGCATTAAAGTCAAGTTTTAGATATATTCAAGCATTATATCTAACCCTAGAAATGTACAAATGTTGGTGTTAATGCAAAAAACTGGACCGAATCCCATTTTTGTGATCACAGATAAATAGATGAAAGCAATCCAATCAAGCACATAAGAGATAAAGATTTTTAAAGTGGTTCGGCTATGAATAAAGCCTACGTCCACTGTTATTTTATTCCCAGGAGTTTACAATAGCACCATAGGGTGTAGAGAGAGAAAGGATGTTTATCTTGTGTATGGGGTTTCTAGGTTCTCTTGGATCTCTCCCATCTCCCCTCTTTTGGCTAAGGGAATACATGTATTTATAGTGATGGGAGATAAAGAGATTCATTGTATGTAGACATTTATGTCTACATTCAACGAATCTAATTATTGAATTGCTTGGTATGCTATGTGTTGTTATCTATTAATACAGTATACATGTACATTAAGGCTCATTAAATGTGCTGCCATCTTCATTAATGCACATTAAATGCATAGTTATCCTTTGATCTTCCTGGTTGGTATGCCGACCAACTATCCTCGAGTGCTGACTAACTTTCCTCGGGTGACGACCAACTCTCCTCGGGTGCCGACTAATACTCCTCGGGTGCCAACTAATTTTCCTCGGGTGCCAACTAATTTTCCTCGGGTGCCGACTAATACTCCTCGGGTGCCGACCAACTCTCCTCGGATGTCGAATATTGCCACGTAGGATGACATGTGTCCTTTTCTGATTGGTCCTCGTAGATGGAGAATTTTTACGTTAACAGAAGCCCCCAATGCTCCATGCTTGATGGTTTACTTGAAAGGATGGAGTATTTATTCTGCAGTGTTGCTCGGTGCTCGTGAAATTCTTGATCTACCTTCTTGATTTGTTCAACATAAAAATGCATTATCTCCTGAACGACATATAATACAGGTTGATCGATGGTTGCTAATCTTTCTTTTGAGGAACTCCGTGTGCTATGTATCACACCTGGGAATTTGGATGCATCCATGACATAGTATGCAGCTTGTAGCTTGTCATAATCTTCAAGTATGTTGATTGGTTTGCTAGTCGACCAACTGCCTCTTGTGCCGAGAAACTGAGTGCTAACTTCACGTGCTTGATTCTTCTGATTTATGATCCTATGAATACTTTATCGAGTAACATACTATCTTTTGAACTCAACTCTTCAATCTGATTAGTACCAAGCTAGTGGTGGACTTCGAAACATTTTTATACAACTTCTTCTTCAATGTTGGTCGGGACAGTAGTAGTAAAGATCTCAGTGTTGTAGATGTTGAATTTGACTTCTGAACTTCAATAGTATGTGCATAATAACTCCTGAATATGCCTCCTGAACTTTAATATACCTCCTGAACTTCAATATTCCTCCTGAACTTCAATATATCTCCTGAACTTTAATAGCCTCCTGAACTTCAATATACCTCCTGAACTTAAATATCAAAAATAATTCATGAGCAAGAAAAACAACTCCTGAATGTGCCTCCTGAACTTCATAAGGAAAATTAGCTCCTGAGCAAGAAAAATAACTTATGAATGATAATTAGTCAGGGCCCCGATCGTGTGAGTTTGTGGAGTTGAATTTGATGCTCGACTGCATGATGTTATAAGAATGTGCCACCAAATGAACAAATATATCTGTAATAGATGCCCCCAAGTGTGGAATGTGAATTTTGAATGAGATTTATCGACCAACCGGAGTTGGATTTGGTTCTCGGCCAACCGGAGTTGGAAGAGATTTATCGACCAACCGGAATTGGATTTTATCTACCAACCGGAGTTGGATTTGGTTCCCGACCAACCGGAGTTGGTAGTAATTGATAATAAATGCTAGAGACTTTCTCGGAGCTGACCAACAGATTGTTGGGAATAAGATATAATAAATGCTGGAGACATCCTTGAAGCTGACCAACAGATTGTTGGGAATAAGATAATATATGCTGGAGACATCCTTGGAGCTGACCAACAGATTGTTGGGAATAAGATAATATATGCTGGAGACATCCTTGGAGCTGCTCAACAGATTGTTGGGAATAAGATAATATAAATGTTGGAAACCTCCTTGCTGAAATAAGAATAGAATATGCATCCAAATAGATATAAAGAATAATTAAAAATAATAAAATGCCTCGTTGATCTGTCGAGGTAGAATTCTATAATGCCGAACGAGAATAAGATCTTCCAGAACATAAGAATATGGCCGAGAGCGTTGTTTGGCCTGAATATAAATAAGAATTATCCGACCAACTATCCGTTGGGGGTGAAATACAACGAATGTTGTATTTCTCCTTAAAGCTGAATAAGTATCTTATCGAGGCACAATTGCATAATGCCGAATAAAAATAATATTTTCCAAAACATAAGAATATGGCCGAGAACTTTGCTGGGCCTGCATATAAATAAGAATTACCCCGACTAACTATCCGTTGGGGGTGACATATAATAAATGTTATAGTTCTCCTCAGAGCTGAATATGATAATAAGTATCTCGTCGAGCTCCATGTTGAGATGAATATAGAATATGAATCCCAAGGGATATATAGAATAATTTGTGCTTGAGCCGATATCTAGGCCTGAATATAAATAAGAATTAACTATCCGTTGGGGGTGAAATATAATAACTGTTGTAGCTTTTCCTCGGAGATGAATATGATAATAAGTGTTTCGTCGAGCTCCATGAAGAGATGAATATGGAATATGAATCCGAACGGATATATAGAATAATTCGTGCGTGAGCCAATATCTCTGAGCAATAATAAAATATATAATGCCTCGCTGAGGTGAAATGATAATAGTTTCCATATTGTTTCCGAGCATTCGTCGGCGTTGAGTCTTGTACCTGTAAAAATTAATATCTTGCTCTACCATATGTGTAGGCTGAATTGATTAGTCGTGAGAATAATTTACTCATCCAATAAATATATGATATGTATATGCTTGAGAAATAAAAATATTAATTTCAAAAAATGAAATAATATATGTTGGCTGATATGTCGAGGTAAAATTGCCTGATGTCGAGCAATACTACTTTTCCAGAGGTTTACGAGAGCCTTCATCGGGATTGAATCTCGTCCCTATGAAATTTTAATAAGCTTCCCGAGCACCTGTTGATACTAGAGAAAATAATTATTATCATGAGAATAATTATTCAGCCAAACAATATGTGATGTGTATCAGCATAAAATAATAAAAATTTCAAAATATGAAATAATATTTTTATGCCAAATGTGTGTGAGATGGACAAATTTTTATCAGATATGCATCATAAATAAGACGTAGAGTTTTTTGTAAAGTTATTTAATCTCCAACAACTAATCAGGTATAAGTTGATGTTTGAAAATTATTTATCACTTGGTTTTAAAAATATTTTTGGGGTAATCACAAGTTAAAAAAAAAACTTAAGCCCCCTGTTTGTCCCCGAGATGAACTCATGTTCAAAGAAATATATGGGGTGCTTCGCATTTTATAATACGCCAAGATTCTACTGTTGCCGACCAACGTCAAGGGTGTTGCCAACCAACATTTGGGGATGTCTCAGGTTGTAGAATATATAGTGACGACCAAGAAGCAAATGGTCCCCGACCAGCAGAGCGATTTCGCCGATCAACAAAAATGGTGGATTGACATCACCGAACAACATTAGATGTCACCGACCAAAAAGTGGATGGTTGGATAGTTGCCGACCAGTAAATTGAACCCTCCGAACAAGACTGAGATGTCGTTGATTAAGAAGTAGTTGATCGTCAACCTACAATTGGTTCCACCGAGCTACAATATGAGTCTCCGACCAACAATAAGATACCTCATATTTGGATTAAATTATTTCAACGTTGCTGATGGATCTTCACATCTTATCTCCGATTAACAAAAATGGTCTGGTTAAGCTTCCCTTTAATAAAAGATGGCCCAAGATGATGCCAACCAACAATATAGATGGCTGACCAGAATATCTCGAATCCTTAGATCAGAAAAATAACATTCGATGTAAAATTTAAGCATTAAGAATATTAATTAAATGAATAATTATCTAATCCACTAGATCGTGTGATTTCGACAAAGAAACCCTGTGATGTGATGAACGAGGGGCCATCATATCAAATTTGTGCCAAAGAGTCTTGATATGGTCATGATTTGTTTTACTGATCCTCTTTTACAAGAGGTGGGTAATGATTTTTCAGGTGAGAGAAAATTATTTTTTATATTGATCCCTTCCTATTCCCTATTTGGAGAGATAAAAATATGTTGAATGATTGAAGTTATTACCAAATTTATATCAAAAATCAATCAATGAGACTTTATTGACATAGATGGAAGATGAACCAAATTAAGTATATAGTTCATAAAAATGAATAAAAGAGACTCAAATTTGAAGAGAGAGAAAATAGATCTGGGTCATGATTTCCACGAGAAAACTTTTTATTGTCTTTAACCTTTTCACATTCTCTGATTAAAAATATAATGGGAATTTGAATAGACATCAAAGATCTTACAGTGCAATGACACTCTCTCGGTGGACCAGTTGGTGGAGAATGTCGATGAATTCATGGTCCTTGATAGTGAAGCACTTAACGACATTTATTTCCAAATCTTCAATCTCAACACTCCCAAGTTTTGAGCAATAAAGCAGTAGGTATTGCCAATGATAGTAGTAATTCAAGAAAATGTGTATTATGCTATTATTTAAAATTCATATACTTTTGTGATTGTTGAGTTACATTAGTATCCTCTGTTCTTTTCATATGATTTTAATGAAATCTGATGTTAAGTTTCTACAACAATATTTTTGGGAACATGAAATACTATTAATTTGTATGTTTCTTTGCGTTACTCTAATTTGCCTTAATATAAATTGGATTGTTTATTACTTTAAAATTGATAAGTCTAATAGTCTATATATTTTTCTGAAACAGGAAATTGACTTAATATTTACATCCCAAATACAACCTCAACGGGCATGAGAATTCCCTGCAACAGTCTCGAGTGTCGGTAAGTTTTCATGTTTGCATATTGCATTTACTTATTATGTATATCTTTTGAAAAATTTAGTGTTAGAATCAATAGGTATTTGGCCTGAGTTCTCTGGAATACATGCATTTGAATACGGCAATTAGTGCTCCTCAAGATGACGGCAATGAAGAAGATTCTATAGGAAGTGATTCACATTGCTTTGAGCTAGACAAACCAAGGTCCTATTGAGTTGAAACCACACGGACATGAAGGTGAAGAATGCTGCATCGATGGAACGGTGAAGCCAAATCATGCAAAGAACAAATTTGCATTTCAATGAAGAGAAGAAAGTCGTTATCAGACCAGCTTGCATGTGAAGTTTGAAGAACAGATGGCTTAGACCATATCGCGTAATGAGAGTAACAACCAGCTTGAGGATGAAATTTGTGAAGTTACTGAAGAGGGTGGTAGTCATGATAAAAGGGAAAAACTCAAATCGATGAAGTTCCTCAATCATGTGAATCTTTTTCGGAATAACTCAAATTTGCGCTTATTCATCAATCATGTAACTTTTTTTTATCTAAATCCATGCTTTATTCATCAATTGTGTGAATTGTTTAAACAGTTCTTGAAGATATTTTTTTGTTTCATCTGCTATACTAGAATTGATACATTCTTACCCAGATGTGAGTTTTTTTTTCCAATTTGATTAGTTATTTTAATGAATCAATTTACTGCACACATCAACTATTTATCGGACGTTGAGTTTCAGTTGGCTCTGCCATCCATCTGAGTAGACTTATGCTCATAAGAGAACTTAAATGACATAGCCTCACATTGTAGTATTATTAACTTATGAGGTCTTTAGTTTTTTTTTGGATCAATGACCACACTAGGTTTTTCTCACTAAAGGTATTATGTCATGTTTAGCTGATATGATTTAGAGTTAGTGCATGCTTTTTAATCAAACTATTTTATCATAAAGTTGAGATATTTCATCGAGTCTATAAAAATTATGTTATAATTTATAACTCCGTAAATATGCATTATGTGATCTAATTTATCAAGTTTCATTATGTGATACCATCATAATTTAACTGAATATGCATTCCCTCATAGTTTATGTTTTGACTTAGTAGTTGATTTTTCTAAGGTACAATAAAGGGCCACTGTTGCCATAATTTAGTTTAATTGACTCTTCTTTACTTTATAACAATTGCATTCATAATTTACTTTGAATTGAATATAGTAGTCTGTGATTGTTATTATGCCTTATGCTAAAAAGGCTCAGTTTAATGTTTATCTATAACTACGTTATGATTAAATTCCTAATCTCGTGTCAGTCTAGAGTTGAAACTCTCTTTAATATTTTTCAATCTTCTTTTGCGATTTTCCATGAGTGCATTGTACATAATTATTAATTCCATTTTCTAATGTAGATGTATGGCACGTGTTGGGGAACGAAATTTTTGTCATATTGCAATTACGTACCTTGAATTTTTTTTATCGTTTTCATAATACGTTCTTTGGAAATCTTTATTTTGGAAAATTTTATTTCTTAAATTGGGTGGATAGTCCAATAAATAAAGGGAATTTGTCCAAATTTTCTAAATTGTTTTCACATTTGTGTTGTAAAAAATTAACGTAAATTGTTGACACATTCAATACTTTAGACTACACTATGTTTTGTCGGGTAAAAGATTTTTTGTCGTTTTCAAATTTTGTACTTTGAAATTTTTTATCCGTTTTGTGATTACGTACTTTGAAATTTTTTGCCGTTTTGCGATTATGTACTTAGAAAAATTATGTAAATACTAAATTACAAGCAATATAATTTATTAGTGTATGGGTTATTTCAAACATTCCAGGTCTGCTTTTTATTAGTTGTTTCATTCTATGTGTAATACAAGTGAAAACAAATCTTGGGAATCCATATTTGACATATGCTCAACATATAGTTGTTTCATTTAGATTGAAACGTAGTTAAAACTTGATATACCGGTATTTTTATGGCATTTTAGTTTATTATTTTTCATACATAGACTACGATGATTCATTGAATTGTATATAGATCTAACATTATTTACATATGATTTTCATGATTTATTCTTTAGTTAAAGAAATTTATATGATTGGACCACACGATTGATACTTGAGAGAATTGTCATCGTGTCTTCAGGCACGGGCATACCCTAGTGTGTGTGTGTGTGTGTGTGTGTGTGTATACAGTCATGCTCTTACGCGGACTAGTCCGTATTTTAAGAGTGCGGAGTGAACATGTGTCACCTAGCGATGAGCCCAGAAAAGAGAGAGAGTGTGCCTATAATTTAGGCGATAATTTCTAAATGCACCGTTAGGTGACACATGTTCGGTCCGCATTATTAAAATGCGGACTAGTCCTCACAAGAGCATTATTATATATATATATATATATATATATATTGTGCGAATTGTCTCGCATTTTAACAGTGCGGACCAGACATGTGTCGCCTAACGGCGAGTCCAGAAATTATCGGCTAAATTATAGGCATTCTCTCTCTCTTTTCCAGATAATAATAATAATAATAATAATAATAATAATAATAATATATTATTATTATTATTATTATTATTATTATTATTATTATTATTATTATTATTATTATTATATAGTAGTTTTCTTTTGCAGATCAATCCGCATTTTAAGAGTGTGAACCAGACATATGTCACCTGACGGTGAGCTCAGAAAAGAAAGAGAGCGTGCTTATAATTTTATTGATAATCTCTGAATTCATCATTAAGTGATACATATTCGATTCGCACTCTTAAAATATGAAATAATCTGTACACGAAATATTTTTTACAAAAAAAAAGTATTGTATATATATATCCCTTTCCACCCCAATAGCCCCCGCGTGCTTCAACGTGAAAACTATTTCTAAGGTATAAACTCAATACCCGTGTTATTTAAAAACGAGTGTTATACCTTCCATTACTAGGCGATTGGCTTGAAAAAAATATTTTTTTATTTTACCTTTCTCGAATAAAAAACCATAAAAATCAGATAACCTTCTGGAAGCCTACTATATCTGTACTCGTCCTAAATGATTTTAAAGTTGAGTTTTTAACATTGACCATTAAGATTTGAGTCCTTCCACTTATGTATCGCATTTGTATTAATTTGTGCCTAAGTTATTGAAAGTGAAATTTAAAACAAATCATTGTGGACGCGACACGTTAATGCATCATATCAAATTCATTAATTTTGTATGTCGCCCTAAAATTATTTTTAAAATTTGAATACATTAAGGTTTTGGTCCTTCCGTAGAATCTTGTTTTGAAATGTCAATTTCAAAATTGAAACACTTGAATCAAAGAAAAAAATCTTAGTGAATATGTTTCATAAAATAAGTTATTCTGGTTAAGTTTTCTATAATTTTCTTAAAGATTAGTGTACTTATTGGACAAAATTTACAATTTAAAGTTTCTAAAATATTTAGCTTGACTCGGCTTGGAGATATGCATCAGAGAGGAACCAAAAAAACAATTCCTATTGCCAAATTCTCACCCACTACAATTTTGTTTTTTCCTTTTTCACTATTTGACCCACAACCACCGTACTAAATTATGAGATAATGTATCAATCACTTTTCAGCTACAAACAAATAGTTTATTTTTCGTTTACCATTTCATTCATTGACTCCACACCAAGTTGTTAGTGCAAACTAATGTTGATTTTTTTATTTTTTTCATCTATCACACTAGAGATATTTTTTTTCTTTGTCCATAAGATAATGTTGTTTTTAAATATATTCTTTATAAGTTTAATAATTAGACTTGTCCCCCTATACATAAAGTACAAGATAATCAATGCATAAGGTAAAAGAGAGATGATGCACATGCGGGGTTGAGTCTAATTTTTCCGAAAGAAGAAACTTATGTCTAATTCAAGTGTTATCTCAAGAGCAAACTCAAAAATTTCTCTCTCTCTCTCTCTAGAGAGAGAGAGAGAGTCAGGTTTTGTGCACACTAAATTTGCACACTAATCTTGCTCATTAATTTTTTAATACAGTAAAAAAAATATTTTTGAGCTGATTATTCTCATGTGATATATAAATATTTCAAGAACCCATATATATATATATATATATATATACGAGGTCCCCTCCTAAAAAGACTATCTATGGTGTAAACCCTGATAGATACCATTTTTTAAAATAGTAAAAAAATGAAATTTTTGAGGAAACTTCATGTATACGATCTCCACGGTGAGAAGATTATCTCCAATTTTTTTAATCAAAAAATTCAATTAAAAAACGTTGAGATGAGGTGATATGTAAAAAAAATGGTATAAATATGCATTTTCGACCGTTGAAATGTTGGCGATCATATCACCCACTTTTTGATTGAATTTTTTTATGAAACTTTATGGATATGATCTCGAACATGAGAAGATAATATTCATAAAGTTTCATAAAAAAAATTCAATCAATAAAGTGGTTGGTGCTAACCCAGCATTTCAACAGTTGAAAGTGAATATTTGTATCATTTTTTACATATCACATCAAGTCACCTATTTTTCTATTGAATTTTTTGATGAAAAAAATTGGAGATGATTTTCTAACCGTGGACATCATATCCACGAAGTTTCATTACAAAATTCATTTTTTTACTTTAAAAAAATGGTATGTACCAAAGTTTGCACCACAAAGAGTCTTTGAGAACGTTAGCAGGCCTTTCGAAAGAATCTCGAATAATAAAGTTAGCACGGTTGAAGCTCAGCGTCATGAAAAAGTGGCGATGTCCCTTCACCAAAGCCCTAATAAGCCGTAGCGCTTTGGTTCAGATTTTTTTTTACTTATAGAGGAGGTTCATCGGATTGAGAAGTTTTCTTACAGACATTTCTTGTTCCAACAACAAATCTCTCTACGAAGGGGCAAATGTAGAGGGGGCTTGAAGGTAATCCTGAGGTTAGGGATAATTACCCCAGTAGCAACAGTCTTTGGGATTAAGAAATCGAGGTATCTCAGCATGGCAACTCAGCAGTGCATCTTGGCGTAGCAACTCATATTTTAGCTTGTTATGTTAGTCATATCATATCTTTGTTTATATTGACAATAAGCCATAACGGTTGTAATGATGTAACAAGAATAATAATGAGTTTTAGTGTGAGGTCAAACGGTACTCGCGAGAGATCAGGCTTAGCAGGACCTGTGAGAGATTTCACGCTTTATCGAATGACCTCATCGTGGGAACTTTAGAGGGACTTGGTTTGGAGGATTGAGAAGTGAGGCACCGTTGGGGCTTGTCCTGACCATCCTAGATATACTGGGTAAAATACCGAAGAACCCTTACCGTGGAACCTCGGGGGGAGCAACTTGGAGTTCCATCAGGCGTTGAGTTGTGAGCCGAACAACCCTCTGCTTAATGCCACATCCACTTTATCTGATGTCACTAACCAACTACGCAATGTCAGACCTTCACTTGAATAAACTACCATGGTATTTGGGGCTGTCAGACTGTTGGTGAGCCACCTCTATGACAACAGCCCCCTGACACACAGTGGTTAGGCAAAAGGCATGTCCTAGCATTTAATGTTTATAACGTGTAGAAAACTAGTGCATCAGGTATTTAATGTGTGTGACATAAAGTATGAGGGATGTCTTTCACAGACACTAATGACGGAGTTGCCTCAGGGGTGGTGTGGGAGGCTATTTAAGGAACCCAACCACCTCTGAGGAGAGGATGATCTTTTTTTAGAGTTTAGAAATGATTATTGGAGAGTTATTACAAATCAGAGAGTTTACTCACCCACCATTGTCATTTATTACGAAGCTTTTAATACTTGATAGAGATTATTATGGGTGGTTGGTGTGTTTTGGTTGCTTGCTAAGGTGTATCTAGGGTGTTTATTTCTCTCTCCCTCTTGCTAAGTTACTTCTAAGTTAATTACTACCTTCTGAGTTATACACGAGAGAGTTGTGAGATCAAACTGAGTCTATCTTCAATGATTTGTGTTCGTATGTCTTGTGGTTAATCAATAGTGTTGCTATTTAACTTATTATTAATATACTAAAAAAATGGGTTACGCCTCCATATTATCTAAACTACCCTCTTACATTTGGCAACTCTACTGGGGAGGCATTCTTCTAATGCGTGGAGTATGGCATAAGATAACGTTAATCGAAGGCTCAACTTTGATGACATTTAACACAATGAAGAACAGGCGATGATAGAACTGGAGGATCTAAGGGATGGGACCCCTCGAATAGAGGTACCTCCAGTTCAGGTGACAACCGACATTCCAGGGGTGGCACAACCTTCCACGAGTGATGCGTTGGGACCAGCTCAGGTGGCACTCCTCATGAATAAGTTTTATGAGTTATTGCCCTCTATTGTGAATCCATCAGTGGGAACCTTGGGAGTATCAACGGCCCCAACTATGATGATTGCTCCAGCTGCAATGGGCACTCAGCCCATGGTCCCGTTGGTTGTCGCCCCAGTAGTATCACCCATGGAGGAAATGAGGAAGGATATGCATAAAGAGATGTTGAAGTTAATGAAGGCCTCCTCGCAATCTGCTAGCGAGGTAGCTTCGGTCTATGATGACTTCCGAACATCTTATCCCCAAGAATACAACGAGGAGCCCTATCCAAATGATTATATTCCTCCTATTTTTGTAAAATACACAGGGAAATAGGAAAACTCGAAGGAGCACATTAAGCACTTCGTTGAACACTTGGGGGCACATTGTAATAATAAGAAGCTTAGGTTGAGGGAGTTTTCTAAATCCTTGACCAATAAAGAATATACATGGTATTCTCATTTGGCTCCAAAGAGTGTTTCTACTTGGGAGAAGATGCATGTTTTGTTCTCCCCAAAGTTATTTCTGGCGAAAGATGAGTTTACGTTGACCCAACTGGGGAGGGAGAAGCAACGACCCTGGGAATAAGTGGTGGCGTACGTTCAAAGGTTCATGAAAAGATCCATCGATGTGAGGGAGAAAAAAAAGAGTCCAAGTTATTACAGATCTGTGCGGAAGGACTGCTTTCTGAGTACATATGTCATCTCATTAATGAAACGCGTGAGGGGACTTTTTCGGCGTTCTTAAAAGAGGCAAGAAATATCTCCTTGGTGGTGCGACCAAATTCAATGGTGGTGCCCATGATGTTTAGGCAGCCGATACAACCTATGGGGGGAGGTATCAGCCCCCACGGGTAGGGTACACCGAGGGAGCAGATGGGGGCAAGGCGTCGAAGAAGGACAATAAGAAGAAGTTTGGAAGATACCGGGAGGACCCACCACCATTGCCTTGTATAGTGGAGGAAGTTTCAGCTGTTATAACGCGATGGTCCAAGGAGGAATGGTCTACGAGGGCATTCCCGTAGGGGAACCCGATGCGGAAATAAGGGCAAACCCCAAATATTGACAGATTCATCAGAAGATCCAGCATCCGATGGAAAGTTGTTTCACGTTAAGGAGAATCATTGACAAGTATGTGAAGGCAGGGATGTTGCAAATCCCTTCGCAGAATGTCAAAAATAACCCACTGCCAGCACATGGGGCCAATCTCTAGGTGGCTTATTACGAAGAGGCCGAGAGAAAAGAAAGAGAGCCAACATCGAAGCATGAGGAATTCAAAGATGTTCTGGAAGATTGTATGAAGGGAATAGCTAATGTAGTACTAGCCTATGATGAGGCAAGCACCAAAGATGTGGAGGACGTATACAGCATTGAAGGTGAGGAAGCAGACCCAGTCTTAGAGTACTGGGTAGTTTCAAGATCCCCAAAGTTCACCTGTTTCTTCGACCAAGTGGGGATACTGAAAGAAAGTAGGTTGGAAATAACCCAGCCAATACTTGACATTGCGAGGAAGAACACAGTCCCTTCGCTGAGATGGTAGGGACCTATGGCTAGGTTGGTGAGGAGGTTTCTATCAGAGGTAACATTCAGCGATGTAGATAGGGCTATGAGATTCCCTCATAACAGGCCGTTGGATGTGACCGCCAGCGTCAGCAGAATTAGTTTCGCAAGGACTCTGATGGATGGGGGAGCTTCCATCAATATTATACCAATCAACTCCTTCCACGGAACCAATATTTAAGAAGAAAGGTTGGCCCCCATGCCTTTGGTGATTTCGGGGTATGATAACCAATCTTCCAAATCCATTGGATACATTAATGTTGGGATTGTAATGGGAAATCCGAGTTCCCATATCAAGTTCCACGTAATAGAGAGTGTAACTTCCTATCATCTACTAATAGAAAAGGTGTGGATGCACAAATAAGGGCTAGTTCCTTATACATACCACCAATGTGCTAAGGCGAACATCAAGGGGACAAAGGTGACCATTAGGGCTACGAAGAGGCCATTCGCTGTCGAGAAAGCTCACTTGGTGGATGCAGAATTTTACATAGAGTTAGAGGAGGATGTCCGGGTCCTAATGAGAAGATTGGAGGGAGCATGGATTCCCTCGATCAGAGAAAGGATGGGGCACTTGAATGAGCGGAATATGGAGGTTGAAAGCATCATAAGAGTAATGGCCGAAGAAGCTCGTCAGGCGGTCCCTCAGCCCCAAAACATCTTGAAGCAGTGCAAAGACAGGATGAGGCCCAGAGTGGATACGATGGAGCATGAGGTCAAACGAAAAAGTGTGCTGAGCCAATTTTCAGGAAAAAGAGTGGTCAAGGCTTCTAGAGAGAAGAAGAGGATGGCAGCTACAGCTACTAGCAGACAGTGCAAGAAGGTCGTTACCGAAAAAAGGAATGTGATATATCGATTATAATGGTGTGAATGGGTGGCTGAAGAAGTTGACAATGAGGTTGACCCGATATATGAGTGCTTTTTAGTGGATCAGCGGGGGCAGTATATGGTGATAGATAACTCCAACGTACATGAATTTATAGATGAAGTCGTCGAAGAGCCGGAATACATGGCGGATCAACCGAAACCGCAGGCACAAGAACTGGAGCAGTTGAACCTGGCGAAAGAAGAGAAGGACTCAAGGCCTATTTTTTTGCAAAATATCTCGATAAGGAGAGATGAGAGTTTTTGTTTATGTTGATTCGAGAGTTCATATATATTTTTGCATGGAAATTCACGGAGATGGAAGGGTTGGATGAGGGAGTCAGCTGTCACAAATTGAACGTAATGCCTTCAGCCATTTTGATGAAATAAGTAACAAGAACGTACAAGCCTGAGCTAGACTTAAAGATAAAGGAAGAGGTCTAGCGCCTATTGGCGACAGGGTTCATCAAACTAATACAGCACCCACTTTGGCTGTCTAGCATTGTCCCGGTGGGAAAGAAAGACAAGAACCAAATAAGGATATGTGTAGACTTCAGATATTTGAATAGATCTTGCCCCAAGGATGAGTTCCCTCTACCCTCCATTGATTGCTTGATAGATGCAACGGTTGGTCATGAGATGTATAGCTTCATGGATGGGTATATAGGGTACAACCAGATCAAGATGGACCCCTCGGATGCAGAGAAAATGGCGTTAAGGACCCCATTGGGAAATTTCATATACAGAGTAATGCCGTTTGGACTCAAGAATGCTGGGATTACTTACCAGAGAACGATGATGGCCATTTTCCATAACTTCTTCCACAAATTTGTGGAATTCTATGTGGATGATGTGGTCATCAAATTAAGGAAGGAGGAGTCCCATCTGAGCAATTTGAGGAAGGTTTTCACCCGATGTAGGAAGTATAAATTGAGGATGAACCCACTAAGGTGCATCTTTAGGGTAAAAGTGGGAAATTTCTAGGTTTTGTGGTTGATCGGAAAGGGGTGCAGATGGATCAGGATAAGAAGCGAGCAATCTTGGAGATGCCAAGTCCAAGAACGACAAAGGAGCTGAAGAGTTTCCTCAGTAAAGTATCCTATGTTAGGAGGTTTGTGCCTAGGTTAGCCGAGATGACACACTCGTTGATGCAGCTGTTATGAAGGAATACGAAATTCATATGGGAGGAGGTTCACCAGGATTCACTCGTTGGGCTGAAGAAGCTTCTCGTTTCACCACAGATCATGGTTCCCCCACAAGCAGGAATTTCATTGCAGCTATACCTCACATCCACCATGAGGTCCGTGGGATCTTTATTGGCACATGAGATTGATGGGCAAGAATGGTCGGTCTACTAGCTAAGCAGAATCATACATGGGCCAGAAGTCAGATATAGTAGCTTGGAAAGGCATTGTTTAGCCTTAGTCTTTGTAGCACAAAAACTTAGACATTATATGTTGTCTTTTACAATTCATATTGTAACTAGATGTTATCCTATTAAGTATTTGCTAGCAAGAACTATATTGATTGGCAGGGCAGCTAGGTGGTTCCTTATCCTCTCCGAATATGACTTGAATGCATGGTTCCTCGCGCAATCAAAATTCAAGTGTACGTCGACCTATTGGCAGTATTCCCCTCGAGAACGTTTGATCCACCCATAGAAAGTATTCCAGGAAACGACTTGCAGTCTAATCACCTAGACGCAATGGAGGAGGAATGGATAATGCAATTCGATCGATCTTCGATGAAAAAAAAGGAGGAGAATGGGTTATTCTTTCAAAAGGAATGGAGGAGATCTTCCTTTCCTATAAATGATATTTCCCTTGTTCTAATAACGAGGAGGAATATGAAGCATTGGTGTTAGGATTACTAGAGGTTTTTCTAAGGGGGATTCGTTCAATTTGCATCAAAGGGGATTCAAACTTGGTGGTTCAGCAAGTGAATGGAGAGTACGCATTGAAACACATGAACCTGGCACCATGCAGAGGCTCCTCTGCCAGTTCCATCGAACCAAGATCAAAAGGCAGCCTAGAATGATGAACTACCACCCAGACGCCTATGCCACTATTACCCAGAAGATGGTCATGAGGAATGATACAACTATCATCGTGATCCAATAAAGAACAAATCCTTCAATAGTACAATCAATTCTACCAATGGAAGAGGATGCAGACTAGAGGAGAGAGATTAAAGGGAAATTGGAATCTCAGGAAGGAGAGATGAGGATGAGGAAATTAGCCTAATACTTCATAAACTAGGAAAACCTTTACTTTAGGAACACAAGAGGATAATTATCGAGGTGCATCGGTCCAGAAGAGGCAGAGAGAAGATTAAAGAAAATACACGAAGAGCACTGCGTAACAACTGAGATACCTCTCTATCGAAGAATTCAAAGAGAGGGGTATTTTTGGCCAAGAATGAAACAAGTCGCGACAGAGCTATAACGAAAGTGAGACAAATGCTAGTTATTCTTTGAGGCAGCTGAATGTCATTTGTTGGAGGCTCAGGCTGACTGGAGACAACCCTATATTAACTTCATTAAAGATGGGGTTATCTCGACAGAAAAAATTGATGCAATGGGACTTCGATGAAGGGCCTTGAGATTCTACGTTCAGGAGGTGTAGCTTTATCGAAGGGGATACTTCAACAGGCCGTTACATTGCATCATGAAGGAATAAGCAACCGAGGTCCTCGAATAGGGGTACGATCCATCTCACATAGGAGGGGCCAAGTTATATGACTAGTTGATGACTTTGGGATACTATTGGCCAATGTAAAAGAAAGATTCTGATGAGTTAGTTCGAAGGTGCAAGGCTTGCTAACTTCATGGAAATATGAGCCATGCCTCATCAGTGGACCTACACTCCCTGGCAATGCCTTATCTTTTTCACACTTAGGCGTTCGACCTAGTAGGGGCAATACATTATTCTTCGAGGGGGAAGATATGGATACTAGTAGCAACAGAGTACTTCATAAAGTAGGCTAAAGCGATACCACTGAGAAGGGGAACGACGGGGGTGGTGAGCAACTTCATCAAAGAATACATCATTTATCGTTTTGGGATCCCAAAGGTCATATTTTTAGACAATGGAACCCCTTTCGTCAATTTAGAGGTAACGATGTTCACAAACAAATACTCCATTATCCATCATACTTTGACGGTGGTATATCCAAAGGGAAACGGTCAGGCCGAAGCAACTAACAAAACTTTTTTTAATATCTTGGCTAAAATAATGGAGGATTTTCCAGGAGCGTGGGATGATAAGATACCAGTTGTATTATGGGCCTATGGAACAACTAAGAGAAAGCCCACAGGGTATACTCTGTTGTCCCTTGTCTATGGGGCCGAGGCAATTCTCCCGGTGGACTTAGAAGTTCCCTCCGCTCGATATACTTTACGAAGTAGCATGCTCCGTCAGAATAGACATGTGCAGCTAGAAGCATTGGATGAACACGGAGATAATGCGATAGAATGCTTTCAAATGTATATGAAATATATCTCCAATGCATATGATAAATTAGTGAGACCAAGGAAGTTCGTAGAGTGAGACCTTGTATTGAAAGAAACGGTGAAACACATCATGGGGCTTCCTCTACCCAAGTTTATAGAAAATTAGAAGGGACCTTTCATTGTAAAAGAAGCTCATGACTCAGGTTATTGCTTAATCTCTAGGATGGAAGAAGATAAACCACAAGATTAACAATAAATGGTTGAAAGTCTATCATGTGTAGGCAATTATGTTTGGACCACTGATGTATCTGGTTGTTGTTATGAATACGCAAGTTCTTTTTATGATGAGTATGCAAGTTATTTTTATTATAACTCAATTAGAAATGAAAGAATTACAAAACTTCACAATCTATGCAAACAGTTGTAACACAAAGAAATGGTATCAGAAAATAAATATCTTTCTTCATTTATAAACTTTGAGGAATTACAAAATTGCGAGATATTACCCAAGAATTACATGAGAAGAAGAAAAATATATATACAGAAGTTCATTAGCCTAAGAGGAACCATATATCTCGGGAAGATAAAAAATCTCCAGGAAGTCCCGAAGAAGCTACCAGGCAAGACTAATGGGAATTCATAGAAACCTCCAGCCTTGTTTGAGCTTGTGTACACTCGATGAGGAGCTTATCCCTCTTCGACTTCGCCAAGCGTAGAGCTTCTTCGAGGTCCCCCACCACTTATCCTCCTGATGTTTCCACGGGAGTTCCCTCTGGATGTCCAGTCCTTAGCTCTTTAGAGTCTTCAAATGCATGATAAGCCAGTCAAAACGGAAGCCGTCGTGACCCAACTCCCTCAGATAACCCAGAAATTATTTAAGGAAGGGTCTGGTGACGTTTGACATCAGAGTGTTGGCAATTTCAGCAACGACGGTAGCCATACCCTGAAGCCACTCATAACAAAGATATTTGAACGCAGGCAATCCACCGTGAATGTTTCAGGATGATGATTTACATGCTGCTCAATTACCAAACGATGGTTGGCAGACATTTTAGGAGAACATTGAAGCACCATCAGGCAGAAGGCATGAGGAGCCAGGTCAGGCAAAGGAAGCTCATATCCAGATTCTCTCTCAGCGGCAGCACTGGTCATGGAACCTTGATCATTATGGCTAGAATCTTCTGAAACAACAGGTTCCCGAAGGGGCGAGGCAATGGGCGAAGGAACTGGTGGAGAATCCTCCCTAGCAACCTAAAAACAGTTAGAGGAAATAAGGAGTTTATGAAAAACCTTAACAAGTGTTCTCGGTGTTAAGTCACTAATATAGGTGGAGTTTATGAAAAATTTTAACAAGTGTTTTCGTTATTAAGTCACCGATATAGGTGGAGTTTATGAAAAATCTTAACAAGTGTTTTCATTGTTAAGTCACCGATATAGGTGGAATTTAGGAAAAATCTTAACAAGTGTTTTCGTTGTTAAGTCACCGATGTAGATGGAGTTTATGAAAAATCTTAACAAGTGTTTTCGTTCTTAAGTCACCGATATAGGTGGAGTTTATCGAAAAAAACTTAACAAGTATTTTCATTGTTAAGTAACCGATATAGGTGGCGTTCATGAAAAAAAAAACCTTAACAAGTTTTCTCATTGTTAAGTCACCGATATAGGTGGAGTTCATGAAAAAAAAACTTAACAAGTATTTTCTTTGTTAAGTCACCAATATAGGTGGATTTTATGAAAAAAAAACTTAACAAGTGTTTTCGTTGTTAAGTCACCGATATAGGTGGAGTTTATGAAGAAAAAAATTTTAACAAGTGTTTTCGTTATTAAGTCACCAACATAGGTAAAGTTTGAGAAGCTGAGAAATGCAGAAAAACTAGTGAAGTACCTCAGCAGTAGCATCAGCAAGAATAGGATCCACCATGGAGGCCTCAACGGCGCCCCTAACTGAAGAAACCTCAATAGTCAGCAAGGATCCCTCGCCAACAAACGATACAAAGGCCAACGAAGGAGTTTCACTAAAAGAACACGAGGAACCTCCCAGGGATGCCCCAGCATGGGCAGGCACTGAAGAATCATCATGCGGGACAGCAGCATCAACCTTAGCCTTGGAAAGGAAAAGGCCACTAAGAGCAAAGGCTGGGGTAAGGCTTAGCGAAAGATGCAAATACAAAACCAAGTGTTAAACACAAGGAGCAAGTACAAGAAAAAGGCAGAAATATGTCTAAGCATTACTTACCCCCGTTATGGCACCAAAAAGCGGAATTGCAGTCAGGAGTCTCGTCAATGCAATGGGAAGGAGAATGTTAGCTATCAGAGACGCCACTTCCACCTAAAACATCCTAGCATATCAGAATGATAAACAAAGCAATGGGACAAGGAACAGACGTGAGAATTGACAAGAAACTTACCTTAGGGGAACTCTCCTTGACCAAAACGATGGGTAGAGGGACCTATTGCTCGGATGGTAATCCAGAGGAGGCTGGAGTAGTTGCCTCTAGTTGGACAGATATTTTTAATAGATCCAACGGTAGCAGCCCCCGCAACATCTTCTTTGGCCCATTGGGAGGGCAAACGGCGAGAGTGGGTAAGGCTTATCATGGGAAAACGGGGAGGAGTAACATAATCTTGAGAGACACCAAAACGCCCCCCACGAAATGACTTACGGGGGAACCAGGGGGACTGGGCCTTTATTCAACTTCCTGCACCAAGGTTATCAAAGAAATAAGAAAATGCAGATTGACTTAAGAAAAGGGGAACAAGAATAAAACATGCACACATACCTGAGATTCGAAGGGAGAACGATAAGGTATAACCACTGATGAAGGCGGTGAGGAGGCAATAACAGAGGGAGCTAAGGATAGAGGTATCTCAGCTGTCTGTTTCTTCTGGGACTTAGTGCCCAGAGTTTTCTTCCTTGTTCCTATTGCATCAGCACCTTGAGGTACCCTTGATCTTTTTCTCCCCTATTTCGTTGGCTCAGTTGGATCAACCACGATCGCGGGGAAGGCAACCGAAGGAGGAACGATGACAGCCCCTTATTAAAACTCGGTGTTTATTCATTCTACCTCCGCCCGAGCTTGCCTTCTCAACTCCAAGACCTTTTCTACAGGCATGGCAGGGGGGAACGGAGGTAATAGGGAACGCCTCCAAAGGAGTTTGTGTTTGAGCTTGGGGCTTGGACTTTGAGGACTTGGATTTTGAAGAAAACCCCACTTTTTGACTTCTTGGTCTTTTTGATAGGTGGCTGAGAAGGCCCTTCGCCTGTTGCAGCTTCGGTCGAAGGGGCAGGTTATTTGGGAGTTGTAATGGCCTTGGGCTTCGTGGTGGCAGTAGAGATCATAGGGCAATAATGGGGTAGCTCCTAGGGACATTCTTTAATGGTTTTACTTAAGGAAAATCAACTCCAAGCACGGAGTTCCCCTTAAGACCCATTTCAGAAGCATAGAAAAAAGGACTGGGGGATATTGGGGGGGACTGAATATACTCACGAATCATTCTCAACTGCCCTAAATGGAACTCGGTGGCATAATAGGTGGATACGTCCCCCTTCCTAGTGTCACTAGGAAGGGTGACTCGCCCATCGATGGTAGAAGTCACACCAAGCACCTCTGGTGCAGTATAGAAGGTGCAAGCTTCAGCGAAAGTGTCCCTTGTATGGTTGTGTTGAAACACATGTCGAGGGACCCCCTGATCAAACCCAAATTGCCTGCTACATCTGTCAGGGTTGTAGGGTTCTGAGGTGTATCCCCATTCAGTATAGGAAGGAAGAAACCTATAATTGAATAGAAGTAGTACGGCCAACGAGGGATCTTCTACAGTTGGGATGAACTTGACCGTTGAGGCTGCAGAAGGAAAGAAATCCCAACTATGGGCAAATGTAGACTCACTGTATAGCCTCATCACAAAGGAGTCCCAACGATAAAAAACTTCCATTATATCCTTTCGACTTTGTTTTTTATGGAAACATAGGAGGCGTGGGGGCTTGATACCTTGGCTCATGGGCAGAGAAATTAGACTTGGCAGCAATAGCAGGAAAACGGGTGTAAAGGAAGCCCGTTAATATGATGGTGTTGGAAAAATTGGCCAAGTTATAACGACCCAGTGAATGTGCCATGTCGATGTGGGTTCGATCCAATCAGGTATAGAGGGACCCCAAGGCAATGGCGGCCAGAGGAAGGTTGAAACCCCTGGCCAAACGAATGGAAATATTTATAAGATCCCTCATGGGTTGATCGTTGGGTTTTCCAGTCAGGAAGAAGTGTGAATGAAACACAAGTATGTACGTTGGTAGTTCTAGGGATGTACCTCTACCTCGGCCTGTTGCAGCATGGACATCCTTTGGGGTCGGAGCTTTGAAAAAATAATTTATGGGGGGAGTAAATGTGGCTTTTTTTGACAAACTAGTGCAACTGCGATAGATTCTATCCAGCTCAACTCGATTAGCAGCCTCTTCAGCATCCAGGGCCTCATCGTGATATGTGAACTCACCCATTGCTCAAACCCAAGGAGCTCACAGACGTCCTCCAACGTAATGGTGAAATCTCCCCACGCAGTAAAGAACGTGTGAGTTATGATGTTCCATCTGGAAACTAGCACTTGGAGCACCACATTGTGCTTGGAAAGGGTGATCTCCCCAAACTAGTAGGCTCGGTGAAGCCCAACCTTTAAAAAAGCAGCAGTGTAAGAACTCTGCATATGTGTATGCAAGGAAGTGAAATGGGATAGCGACCCCCGAAGTGCTTCGAAGTCAATCTGAGAATAGGGCAAGTCACCACGGTCCAAACGAAAGCGCCGAGTCCCATCTGGGGGGGAAGATAGCCCCACTTTGATGAATCTATATCCTCATCACCCAATAGTAAAGGGTCAAATTTGGATGAGAAATGGAAAGTCTTACATGCATAAAAAAATGTATCATCTTTGCCAAAGATGGGAGCCCGATGATAGAAGTGTAGTTTATCTTGACGAGCAGCAATCAGGGCAGCGGCGCTAGGGACAGTAGTGGTGCCAAAAGTGTCAGAAGGGGATCCTGGAAGAGCAGTGGTGGTGGCAACCTTAGAAGCACTTGAAGAATCCATAGTAGAGTGGCGATGAATGGAACAACTGGGTAAGAAGGACTAAAAACAAGGAGGGAGGAGCTTAACCACAGGTGGAGGTGCAAAAGATGGGAGAGGGAAGAAACTGGGTAAAGAGTTGGACAACAATGGAGGTTTTTGCACAATTTTCTCTCTCTAAAGAAGATGGGAGCTTGAAGAAGATAAAGGAAAGAGAAGGGTTTGAAAAAAGAGACATTTGAAACCTTTTAAGGAATCCGTCTGTTGAGTTTCCCACCACCACACGTACAAGGCCACCTATAATCATGTCAAATGAACACGTGGCACTTTGGGAGGCATTTTAACAGTTGAAAACACAGCGCCACGTCATTTATGAATCGACGCCTGGGGAATAGAAGGGGCTGCCTTCTTCAGCAAGTTTGAGTTTTGGCGCCCGAATTTTTGTTAGACATATCCAATAACTCCCAATGGAAAAGATGTCCCAACAGTTCAAAAAATCTATGATGTCCCCTCGCCACAAGTCCAAGCATTGTTTAAATGGTGACTCGGCTACATTGGGGAGAATTTCTGCTTTTTCGAACATAGCTAAGCATTACAAGTGAGAATTTCACTTACCAATAATCAAAATGAGTATTTGAGAAGGTTAGCAGGCCTTTCGAGAGAATTTTTATTAATAAAGTTATAACGGTTCAAGCTCAACATCAGGAAAATGTGGCGATGTCCCTTCGCAAAAGCACCAATAAGCCGTAGCGCTTCGTTTGAGATTTTTTTTACTCACAGAGGAGGTTCATCGGATTGAGAAGTTTTCGTGCAGACATTTATTTTTCCCACAACAAATGTCTCCACGAAGGGGCAAATGTAGAGGGGGCTTGAAGGTAATCGCGAGATTAGGGATAATTATCCCATTAGCAACAGTCTTTGGGATTAAGAAATCGAGGTAGCTCAGCGTGGCAACACAGCAGGGCTGCTTGGCGTAGCAACTCATATTTTATCTTATTGTGTTAGTTATATCTTATCTTTGTTTATATTGACTATAAGCTATAATGGTTGTAATGACGTAACGAGAATAATAATGAGTTTTCGTGTGAGGTCAAACAGTACTCGCAAGAGACTAGGCTTTGCAGGGCCTAGGAGAGATTTCATGCTCTATCGAATGACCTCATCATGGGAACATTAGAGAGACTTGGTTTGGAGGATTGAGAAGTGAGGCACCATTGGGGCTTGTCCTGAACGTCCTAGATATACCCGATAAAACACCGAAGAACCCTTATAGTGGAACCCCGAGCGGAGCAGCTTGGAGTTCCACCGGGCATTGAGTTGTGAGCCAAACAACCCTCTACTTAATGTCACATCCACTTATTCTGATGTCACTAACCAACTTGGCATTGTCAGACCTGCACTTGAGTAAACCACCGTGGTATTTGGGGCTGTCAGACAATTGGTGAGCCACCTCTGTGACAACAGCCCCCTGACACACAGTGGTTAGACAAAAGGCATGTCTTGGCATTTAATGTTTATGACGTGAAGACAACTAGTGCATCAGGTATTTAATGTTTGTGACATAAAGTATGAGGGATGTCTTTTACCGGCATTAATGGCGGAGTTGCATCGGGAGTGGTGTGCGAGACTATTTAAGGAACCCAACCACCTCTGAGGAGAGGACGTTCTTTTTTTAGAGTTCAGAAGTGATTATTAGAGAGTTATTACAAATCACAGAGTTTACTCACCCACAATTGTCATTTATTACGAAGGTTTTAATACTTGATAGAGATTCTTGAGGGTGGTTGGTGTGTTTTGGCTGCCTGCCAAGGTGTATCTAGGCTGCTTACTTCTCTCTCCCTCTTACTAAGTTACTTCTAAGTTCATTACCACCTTCTGAGTTATACACGAGAGAGTTGTCAGATCAAACTGAGTCTATCTTCACTGAGTTGTGTTCGTATGTCTTGTGGTTAGTCAATAGTGTTGTTATTTAACTTATCATTAATATACTCAAAAAAGGGGTTACGCCTCCATCTTATCTAAACTACCCTCATACATTTGGTGACTCTGATGGGGAGGAATTATTCTAAAGTAAGGAGTATGGAAGAAGATAACGTTAATTGAAGGCTCAACTTTGATGACATTCAACACAATTAAGAACAAGCGGCGAGAGAACTGGAGGCTCTAAGGTATGGGGCCCCTCGAATAGAGGTACCTCCAGTTTAGCCGACGATCAACGTTCCAGGTGTGACACAAGCTTCCACGAGTGCTATGTTGGGACCAGCTCAGGTGCCACTCCTCATGAATAAGTTTTATGAGTTCTTGTAAACTCCGGTAGCTTCAACGGTATTGAGAGGATTCAAAGCCAACTCCTTCGTAACACCAAGGGTAGCCCCAACGGCCCCACCAACTGCAGGTGTAGCGGGAACAGTCCCAGGAAGTATTCCCTATGTTGTTAATCCATTAGTGGGAACCTTGGGAGTATCAACGACCCCAATTATGATGATTGCTCTAGCTACAACGTGCACTCATCCCATGGTCTCGTTGGTTGTCGCCCCAGTAGTATCACCGATGGAGGAAATGAGGAAGGAGATGCATAAAGAGATGTTGAAGTTCATGCAAGCCTCCTCGCAATCTGCTGGCGAGGTAGATTCTGTCTATGATGACTTTCGAACACCTTATCCCCAAGAATACAATGATGAGCCCTATCCAAAGGACTATATTCCTCCTATTTTTGAAAAATATATAGGGAAATGAGGAAACCCGAAGGAGCACATTAAGCGCTTCGTTGAACACTTGGGGGCACATTATAATAATAAGAAGCTCAAGTTGAGGAGTTTTCTAAATCCTTAACCGATAAACCATATACCCGGTATTCTTATTTGCCTCCCAAGAGTGTTTCTACGTGGCAAGAGATGCATGTTTTGTTCGTCCAGAAGTTCTTTCTGGCAGAAGATGAGTTTACTTTGACCCAACTAGGGAGAGAGAAGAACCGACCCGGGGAAGAAGTGGTGGCGTACGTTAAAAGATTCATGGAAAGATCTCTCAATGTGAGGGAGGAGGCCAAAGAGTCCAAGTTATTGCAGATCTGTGCGAAAGGACTGCTTCCTGAGTACATCTGTTATCTCATTAATGAAACACGTGAGGGGACTTTTTCGACATTCTTAAAAATGGGAAGAAATATCTCCTTGGTGGTGTGACCGAATCCAGTGGTGGTGCCCATGATGTTTAGGCAGCCAATACATCCTATGAGGGGGAGGTCTCAGCCCCCACGAGTAGGGTACGCCAAGGGAGCAGATGGGGGAAGGCGCCGAAGAAGGACAATAAGAGGAAGTTTGGAAGAGACGGGGAGGACCCACCACCATTGCCTTATACCGTGGAGGAAGCTTCCATATGTTACATCGTGATGGTCCAAGATGGAACGGTCTATGAACCAAAGGGCATTCCAATAGGGGAACTGGATGCGGCAATAAGGGCAGACCCTAAATAGTGACAGATTCATCGGAAGATCCAGCATCCGACAGAAAGTTGTTTCACGTTAAGGAGAATCATCAATAAATATATAAAGACAGGGATGTTGCAAATCCCTCCGCATAATGTCAACAATAACCCACTGCCAGCACATGGGGCCAATCTCGTGGTGGCCTATGACGAAGAGGTCGAGAGACAAGGAATATAGCCAACATCGAAGTAGGAGGAATTCGAAGAAGCTTTAGATGATTGTACGAAGGGAATAACTAATGTAGTACTAGCCTATAATGAGGCAAGCACCAAAGACATGGAGGACGTATACATCGTTAAAGGTGAGGAAGCAGACCCAGTCCTAGAGTACTGTGCAGTTTTAAAATCCCCAAAGTTCACCTGGTTCTTCGACTAAATGGGGATACCGAAAGAGAGTAGGTTGGAAATAACCCAGGCAATACTTGACATTGCGAGGAAGAACGCATCCCCTTCGCTGAGATAGAAGGGACCCGTGACTAGGTTGGTGAGGAGGTTTCTTTCAGATTTAACTTTCAGCGATGTATATCGGGCTGAGAGATTCCCTCATAATAAGCCATTGTATATGATCGCCAGCGTCAACGGAATTAATTTCGCAAGGACTCTGATGGATGGGGGAGCTTCCATCAATATTATGCCAATCAACTCTTTCTACGCAACCAATATTCCAGAAGAAAGGTTGGTCCTCATGCCTTTGGTGATTTTGGGGTATGATAACCAATTTTCCATATCATTGGATACGTTAATGTTGTGATTGTAATGGGAAATCTGAGTTCCCATATCAAGTTCCACGTAATAGAGAGCGCAACTTATTATCATCTGCTAATATGAAGGGTGTGGATGAACAACCAAGGGCTAGTTCCTTCTACTTACCACCAATGCGCGAAGGTGAACATCAAGGGAACAAATGTGACCATTAGGGCTACGAAGAGGCCCTTCGATGTCGAGGAAGCTCACTTGGTGGATACGACATTTTACACAGAGTTAGAGGAGGATGTCCGAGTCCTAACGAGAAGAATGGAGGGAGCATGAATTCCCTCGATCAGAGAAAGTATGGGGCCCTTGAACGAGCAGAATAAGGAGGTTGCAAGCAGCACAAGAGTAATGGACGAAGAAGCTCACGAGGTGGTCCCTCGGCCCTAAAACATCTCGAAGCAGCTCAAAGACAGGATGAGGCCCAGAGTGGATCCGATAGAGCATGAGGTCCAATGTTAAAGTGTGTTGAGTCAATTTTTAGGAAAAAGAATGGTCGAGGCTTCTAGAGAGAAGAAGAGGAAGGCAACTATAGCTACCAGCAGACAGTGCAAGAAGGTCGTTACCGAATAAGGGAAAGTGATATATCAATTATAATAGTGTGAACGAGGGGCTGAAGAAGCTGACAATGAGGTTGACACGATATATGAGTGATTTTTAGTGGATCGATGGGGGCAGTGTATGGTGATAGACAACTCCAACATACAGGAATTTATAGAGGAAGCCGCCGAAGAGCTAGAATACATGGCAGATCAACCGAAACCACGGGCGCAAGAACTGGAGCAGTTGAACTTGGAAAAAAAAAAGGAGGACCCAAGGCCTATTTTTATCATGAAAGATCTCAGCAAGGAGAGACGAGAGGCTTTGGTTATGTTGATTCAAGAGTTAATAGATGTTTTTACGTGGAAATACACGGAGATGGAAGGGCTGGATGAGGGAGTCAGCTATCACAAATTGAACGTAATTCCTTCATCCATTTCGATGAAACAAGTAACAAGAATGTAAAAGCCTGAGCTAGACTGAAAGATAAAGGAAGTGGTCCAGCGCTTATTGGTGGCAGGGTTTATCAAACCGATATAGCACCCGCTTTGGCTGTCTAGCATTGTCTCAATGGGAAAGAAAGACAAGAACCAAATAAGGATCTGTGTAGACTTCAGAGATTTGAATAGAGCTTTCCCTAAGGATGAGTTCCCTCTGCCCTCCATTGATGGCTTGATAGATGCAATGGTTGGTCATGAGATGTATAGCTTCATGGATGGGTATTTAGGGTACAACTAGATCAAGATGGACCCCTCGGATGTAGAGAAAATGGCGTTCAGGACCCCATTGGGAAATTTTATATACAGAGTAATGACGTTTGGACTCAAGAAAGATGGGGCTACTTACCAGAGAATGATGATGGCCATTTTCCATGACTTCTTTCACAAATTTGTTGAATTCTATGTGGATGATTTGGTCATCAAATCAAGGAAGGAGGAGTTCCATCTGGGCAATTTTAGGAAGGTTTTTGCCCGATGCATGAAGTATGAATTAAGGATGAACCCACTAAAGTGCGTCTTTGGGGAAACAAGTGGGAAATTTCTATATTTTGTGGTTGATCGGCAAGGGGTGCAGATGGATCAGGACAAGCAGCAAACGATCTTGGAGATGCCAAGTCTAATAACGGCGAAGGAGCTGAAGAGTTTCCTCGATAAAGTCTCTTATCTTAGGAGGTTTGTGCCTGGGTTAACCGAGATGACACACCCGTTGATGTAGCTGTTACAAAGGTACATGAAATTCAAGTGGGAGGAGGTTCACCAAAATTCACTCACTGGGTGAAGAAGCTGCTCATTTCTCCACAGATCATGGTTCCCCCACAAGTAGGAATACTGTTACAGCTATACCTCACATCCACCACGAGGTCCATGGGATCTTTGTTAACACAGGAGATTGATGGGGAGAACGGTCGGTCTACTACCTCAGCAGAATCATACATGGTCCAGAAATTAGATATAGTAGCTTGAAAAGGAATTGTTTAGCCTTAGTCTTTGTAGCACAAAAACTTAGACATTATATGTTATCTTTTACAATTCATATTGTAACTTGATGTTATCCTATTAAATAATTGCTAGCAAGAACTATATTGATTGGTAGGGCATCTAGGTGGTTCCTTATCCTCTCTGAATAAGACTTGAAATGCGTGGTTCCTCGCACGATCAAAAGTCAAGCGTACGCCGACCTATTGGTAATATTCCCCTCGGGAACATTTGAGCCACCTAAAGAAAGTATTACAGGAGATGACTTGCAGTCCAATTACCTAGACGCAATAGAGGAGGAATGGACAATGAAGTTTGATGGATCTTCGGTGAAAAAAAAAGGAGGAGCAGGGGTTATTTTTTCAAAAGGAATGGGGGATATTTTCCTTTCCTACAAATCAGATTTCCCTTATTCTAACAACGAGGCAGAATATGAAGCATTGGTGTTGGGATTACTAGAGGCTCTTCGAAGGGGGATTCATTCACTTTGTATCAAAAGGGATTCAAACTTGATGGTTCAACAAGTGGATGGAGAGTACGCATTGAAACATATGATCCTGGAACCCTATATAATAATCATTCAGAGGCTCCTCTTCCAGTTCCATCGGACCAAGATCAAGAGGGAGCCTAGAACGATGAACCGCTACCCAGATGCCTATGCTACTATTGCCCAGAAAATGGTCATAAGGAACGATACAACAACTATCATGATCCAACGAAGAACATCTCCTTTGATAGTACAGTCAATTCTACCAATGGAAGAGGACGTAGACTAGAGGGGAGAGATTAAAGGGCAATTGGAATCTGGGGAAGGAGCGATGGGGCTGAGAAAATTATCCCAATACTTCACGAACCAGGGAAACCTTTACTTTAGGAACGCACAAGGATAGTTGTCAAGGTGCATCGATCTAGAAGAGGCAGAGCAAAAATTGAAGAAAACACATGAAGAGCACTACAAAATAATTGAGATACCGCTCTATCGAAGGATTCAAAGAGAGGGGTATTTTTGGCCAAGAATGAAACAGGACGTGACAGAGCTATAATGGAAGTGCGACAAATGCTAGTTATTCTTTGAGGCGGTTTCATGTCATTTTGTAGAGGCTCAAGATAATGAGAGACAACCCTATAATGACTTCATTAAAGATGGGGTTGTCCCAATAGTGAAAATTAATGCGATGGGACTCCGACGAAGGGCCTCGAGATTCTACGTTTAGGAAGGGCGGCTTTATCGAAGGGGATACTTTAACAGGACGTTGTGTTGAATCATGAAAGAAAAAGTAGCCGAGGTCCTCAACCAGGCACATGATCTATCTCACATAGGAGGGGCCATGTTATATGACCAGTTGATGACTTTGGGATACTATTGGCCAACGATGGAGAAAGATTCTAATGAGTTCGTTCGAAGGTGCAAGGTTTGCCAACTTTTTAGAAATATGATCCATGACCCATCAGCGGGCCTACACTCCCTAGCAATGCCTTATCCTTTTCACACTAGGGCGTTCGACTTGGTAAAGGCAATACATCCTTCTTCCAAGGGGAAGATATGGATACTACTACCAACAGAGTGCTTCACCATGTGGGCTAAAACGATACCACTGAGAATGGCAATGATGGGGGTGGTGAGAAAATTCATTAAAGAATACATCATTTATCATTTTAGGATCCCAAAGGTCATCCTTTCAGATAATGGAACCCCTTTCATCAATTCAGAGGTAACGATGCTCACAGACAAATACTCCATTGTCCATCATACTTCGACGGTGGCATATCTACAGGGAAACGGTCAGGCCGAAGCAACTAATAAAACTTTGGTTAATATCTTGGCTAAAATAATGGAGGATTTCCCAGGAGTGTGGGATGATAAGATACCAACTGTATTATGGGCCTATCGAACAACTAAGAGAAAGCCCACAGGGTATACTCCGTTCTCCTTTGTCTATAGGACCGAGGCGATTCTCCCGATGGAGTTAGAAGTTCCCTCTGCTCGATATATTTTTCGAAGTAGCATGCTCCCTAAGAATAGTCATGTGCAGTTGGAAGCGTTGGATGAACACAGAGATAATGCGATCCAACACTTTCAAATGTATACGAAACAACTCTCCATGGCATATGATAACTTAGTGACACTAAGGAAGTTCGTGGAGGGAGACCTCGAATTGAAAGCAACCGTGAAACACATCAGGGTCTTACTCTACCCATGTTTGCAGCAAATCGGGAGAGACCTTTCATTATAAAAAAATCTCATGACTCAAGCTATTGCTTAATCTCTAGGATGGAAGAAGATAAACCATTTAAGATTAGCAATAAATGGTTGAAAGTCTATCATGTGTAGGCAATTATGTTTGGACCACTGATGTATCTTGATGTTGTTATGAATACGTAAGTTCTTTTTATGATGAGTATGCAAGTTATTTTTATTATAACTCAAGTAGAAATGAAAGAATTACAGAACTTCACAATCTATGCAAAAAGTTGTAACACAAAGAAATGGCATGAGAAAATAAATATCTTTCTTCATTTATAAACTTTGAGGAATTACAAAATTGCGAGCTATTGCCAAAGAATTATATGATAAGAAGAAAAAAATATATACTGAAGTTCATTAGCCTAAGACGAACCATAGATTGGGGGAAGAAAAAAAAACTCTAGGAAGGCCCGAAGAAGCTGACAGGTAAGACTCTTGGGCATTCATAGAAACCTCCAGCCTCATTTGCGCTTGTGTACGCTCGATGAGGAGCTTCTCTCTCTTCGACTTCACCAAACGTAGAGCTTCTTCGAGGTCCCCCACTATTTTGTCAACATCTTCAAGAAGAGGTGCTAACTCGGCCAACTTAGCTTCCTCAGCCCGTTGATCCTCCTGATGTTTCCATAGGAGTTCCCTTTAGTTGTCCATTTGTTAGCTTTAGGGTCTTCAAATTCGTGATAATCCGATCAAAACGGAAGCCGTCGTGACCCAACTCCCTCTGATAACCCAAAATTGGTTAAGGAGGGGTCTGGAAATGTTTGAGGTCGGAGTGTTGGCAATTTAAGCAACGACGGTAGCCATGCCCTGAAGCCTGTAACTCATAACAGAGATGTTTGAACGTAGGCAATCCGCCGTGAATGTTTCAGGATGATGATTTACAAGATGCTCAATTACCAAACGATGGTTGGCAGGCATTTGAGGAGAACTTTGAAGCACCATAATGCAGAAGGCGTGAGGAGCCAGTTCCGGCACGGGAAGCTCACAGCCAGATTCGCTCTTAACAGCAACACCGATCATGGAACCTTAATCATTATGGCTAGAATCTTCTGAAACGACAGATTCCCAAGGGGGTGAGGCAATGGGTGAAGGAACTGGTGGAGAATCCTCCCGAGCAACCTGAAAATAGTTAGAGGAAATAAGGATTTTATGAAAAACCTTACCAAGTGTTCTCGTTATTAACTCACCAATATAGGTGGAGTTTATGAAAAATCTTAACATGTGTTTTCATTGTTAAGTCACCGATATAGGTGGAGTTTATGAAAAATCTTAACAAGTGTTTTCGTTGTTAAGTCACCGATATAGGTGGAGCTTAAGAAAAATCTTAACAAGTGTTTTCGTTGTTAAGTCACCGATATAGGTTGAGTTTATGAAAAATCTCAACTAGTGTTTTCGTTGTTAAGTCACCGATATAGGTGGAGTTTATGGAGAAAAAAACTTAACAAGTGTTTTCGTTGTTATGTCTCCGATATAGGTGGAGTTCATGAAAAAAAAACTTAACAAGTGTTTCGTTGTTAAGTCACCGATATAGGTGGAGTTCATGAAAAAAAAATTAACAAGTATTTTCGTTGTTAAGTCACCGATATAGGTGGAGTTTATGAAAAAAAAAACTTAACAAGTGTTTTCGTTGTTAAGTCACCGATATAGGTGGAGTATATAAAAAAAACTTAACAAGTGTTTTCGTTGTGAAGTCACCAACATAGGTGAAGTTTGAAAAACTGAGAAATGCAGAGAAACTAGCGAAGTACCTCAGCAGTAGCATCAGTGAGAATAGGAGCCACCGTGGAGGCCTCAATGACGCTCCTAACTGAAGAAACCTCAACAGTCGGCAAGGCTCCCTCCCCAACAAATGGTACTAAAGATAACGAAGGAGTTTCGCTAAAAGAACACGAGGAACCTCCCAGTGATGCCCCAGCATGGGCATGCACTAAAGAATCACCACGCGGGACAGTACCATCAGCCTTGGCCTTGGAAAGGAAAAGGCCACTAAGAGCAAAGGGTGGGGTAAGGCTTGGCGAAAGCTGCAAATACAAAACCAAGTGTTAGACATAAGAAGCAAGTACAAGAAAAAAGCATCAATATGTCTAGGCATTACTTACCCTCGTTATGGCACCAAAAAGTGGAATTGCAGTCAGGGGTCTCGTCAATGCAGTGGGAAGGAGAATGCTAGCTATCAGAGACGCCACTTCCACCTAAAACATCCCAGCATATCAGAATGATAAATAAAGCAATGAGACAAGGAAAAGACGTGAGACTTGACAAGAAACTTACCTCAGGGGCACTATCCTCGACCACAACGATGGGTAGAGGGGCTTCTTTCTCGAATGGTAATTCAGAGGAGGCTCAAGTAGTTGCCTCTGGTTGGCTAGGTATTTCAACAGATCTAACGATAGCAACCCCCGCAGCAGCTTCTTTGGCCCGTTGGGAGGGAAAACGACGAGTGTAGGTAAGGCCTATCATAGGGAACGGAGAGGAGTAACATCATCCATAGATACACTAAAATTCCCCCCAAAAAATAGCTCACGGGGGAACTAGGGAAACTAGGGGGACTGGGCCTTTCTTCAACTCCCTACATCAAGATTATCAAAGAAATAAGAAAATGCAGATTGCCTTAAGAAAAGGGAAACAAGAATAAAACATTCACACATACTTGAGATCCGGAGGGAGAATGAGAAGGTATAACCACTCGTGAAGGCGAAGAGGTGGCAGTAACAGAGGGAGATGAGGATTGTGGTATCTCGGCTGTTCGTTTCTTCTGGGACTTAGTGCCCATAGTTTTCTTCCTTGCATCCATTGCATCAGCACCTTGAGGTACCCTTGATATTTTTCTCCTCCTTTGTCGTTGGCTCAGTTGGATCAACCACGATCGCGAGGAAGGCAGCCGAAGGAGGAATGACGACAGCGCGTCATTAAAACTTGGCGTTTATTTATTTTACCTCCGCCCGGGCTTACCTTCTCAACTCCTCGGACTTTTCTGTTGGCATGGCTGGGGGAACAGAGGGAATAGGGAATGCCTCCAAAGGAGTTTATGCTTGAGCTTAGGGCTTCTACTTTGAGGACTTGTATTTCGAGGAAACCCCACTTTTGGACTTCTTGGTCTTTTTAGCAGGTGGCTGAGAAAGCCCTTCGCCTATTGTTTAGGAGTTGTAATGGCCTTGGGCTTTATGGTGGCAGTAGGAACATTGGGAAATAAGGGTGTAGATCATGGGGAGATTATTTAATGGTTTTACTTAAGGGAAACTCAACTCCAAGCACGGAGTTCCCCTTAAGACCCAGTTCAGAAGCATAGAAAGAAAGGACTGGGGGATATTGGGGGGGGACTGAATATACTCACGAATCATTCTCAACTTCCCCAAATGGAACTCAGTGGCATAAGAGGTGGATACATCCCCATTCCTAGTGGAACTAGGAAGGATTACTCGCACAACGCTGGTAGAAGTCACACCAAGCACCGTTACTACAGTATAGAAGGTGCAAGCTTCAGCGAAAGTGGCCCTTATGTGGTTGTGTTGAAACATTGGTCAAGAGGCCCCCTGATCAAATCCAAACTGCCTTCTACGTCTGTCAGGGTTGTAGGGTTCTTGAAGTGTATCCCCATTAAGTATAGGAAGGAAGAAACCCAGGAGTGAATGGAATCACTACGGTCTGCGAGGGATCTTCTATAGTTGGGATGAACTTGATCGTTGAGGCTGCAGAAGGAAAGAAATCCTAATTATGGGCAAATGTAGACTCATTGTATGGCCTCATCACAAAGGAGTTCAAACGATCAAAAACTTCCATTATCTCCTTTCGACTTTATTTTTTATGAAAACATAGGAGGCGTGGGGGCTTGTTACCCTGGCTCACAGGAAGATAAATAGACTTGGCGGCAATGGCAGGAAAATGGGTGTAAAGGAAGCCCGTCAAAATGATGGTGTTAGAAAAATTGGCCAAGTTATAACGCCCAGTGATATTTCCATGTCGATGTGGGTTCGATCCAATCAGGTATAGAGGGACCCCAAGGCAATGGCGGCCAGAGGAAGGTTAAAACCCCTGGCCAAATGAATGGAAATATTTATAAGGTCCCTCTTAGGCTGATCGTTGGGTTTTCCAGTCAGGAAGAAGTGTGAAAGAAACACAAGTATATAGGCTGGTAGTTCCAGGGATGTACCTCTTCCTCGGCCCATTGTAGCATTGACATCCTTCGGGGTCGGAGCTTCAAAAAAATAGCTAATGGGAGGAGTAAACGTAGCTTTATTTTAGGAACCAGTACAACTGTGGTAGATTCGATCCAACTCAGCTCGATCAGCAGCCTCTTCGGCATCCAGGGCCTCATCGTGATATGTGAACTCACCCATTTGCTCAAACCCAAGGAGCTCACAGACATCCTTCAACATAACAGAACTCTCCCTACGCAGCAAAGAACGTGTGAGTTATGATCTTCCATTTGGAAACTAGCAATTGGAGCCCCGCGCTGTGCTTGTAAAGGGTGAACCCCCAAAACCAGTAGGCTCGATGAAGCCCAACCTTTGCAAGAGCAGCAGCATAAGAACTCTACATATGTGTATGTCAGGAAGTGAAATGCCCTGGCGACCCCCCAGGTGCTTCTAAGTCAATCTGAGAATAGGAGAAGTCACCACGGTCCAAATGAAAGTGCAGAGTCCCCTCTGGGGAAAGATAGCCCCACTTTGATGAATTTATATCCTCATCACCCAATTGTAAAGGATCAAACTTGGATGAGAAATGGCAAGTCTTGCATGGATCAGAAAATTTATCATCTTCGCCAAAGATGGGAGCCCGGCGATAGAAGCGTAGTTACTCTTGATGATCAGCAATTAGGGCAATGACGTTAGGGATAGCAGCGATGCCAGAAGTGGCAGAGGGGGAGCCTGGATGAGCAATGGTGGTGGAAACCTTAGAATCACTTGAAAAAGCCATAATAGAGTGGTGATGAATGGCACAGCTAGGTAAGAAGGGCTAGAAACAAAGAGGGAGGAGCACAACCATAGGTGGAGGCACAAAAGATGGGAGAGGGAAGAAATTGGGTACAGAGTTGGACAACAATGGAGGTTTTCATACAGTTTTCTCTCTCTAAACAAGACGGGAGCTTGAAGAAGATGAAGGAAAGAGAAGGGTTTGAAAAAAGAGACATTTGAAACCTTTTTAGGAATCTGTATGTTGAGTTTCCCACCACCACACGTGCAAGGCCGCCTATAATCATTTCAAATAAACACATGGCACTTCGGGAGGTGTCTTGACAGTTGAAAATACAACGCTACGTCATTTACGAAGCGATACCTGGGGAATAGAAGGGGTTGCCATCTTCAGCAAGTTTGAGTTTTGGCGCCAGAATTTTTATCAGATATATCCAATAACTCCCAATGGAAAAGATGTCCCAATGGTTCAAAAAAGCTACGATGTCCCCTCGTCATAAGTCCAAACGTTGTTTAAATGGTGACTCGGCTACATCCGGGAGAATTTCTACTTTTAGAACATAACGAAGCGTTACAAGGGAGAATTTCACTCACCAATAATCAAAACAAGTATTTGAGAAGGTTAGCAGGCCATTCGGGAGAATTTCGAATAATAAAGTTAGAACGGTTGAAGCTCAGCATGAGAAAAAAGTGACAATGTCCCTTTGCCAAAGCACCAATAAGCCGTAGCGCTTCGGTTCAGCTATTTTTTTACTCATAGAGGAGGTTCATTGGATTGAGAAGTTTTCGTGTAGACATTTCTTGTTCCAACAACAAATCTCTCCACGAAGGGGCAAATGTATAGGGGGCTTGAAGGTAATCCTGAGATTAGGGATAATTCCCCTATTAGCAACAGTCTTTGAGATTAAGAAACTGAGGCAGCTCAGCGTGGCAACTCAGCAGGGCAGCTTAGCGTGGCAACTCATATTTTAGCTTGTTGTGTTAGTCATATCGTATATTTGTTTATATTGACTATAAGCTATAATGGTTGTAATGATGTAACGAGAATAATAATGAGTTTTAGTGAGAGGTCAAATGGTACTCGCGAGATACCAGGCTTGGCAGGGCCTAGGAAAGCTTTCATGCTCTATCGAATGACCTCGTAGCGGTAACTTTAGAGAGACCTGGTTTAGAGGATTGAGAAGTGAGGCACCGTTGGGGCTTGTCCTGACCATCCTAGATATACCTGGTAAAACACCGAAGAGCCCTTACCGTGGAACCTCAGGCGGAGCAGCCTTGAGTTCCATCGGGCGTTGAGTTGTGAGCCAAACAACCCTCTACTTAATGTCACATCGACTTTATCTGATGTCACTAACCAGCAAGGCAATGTTTGCACTTGAGTAAACCATCGTAGTATTTGGGGCTGTCAGACAGTTGGTGAGCCACCTCTGTGACAACAGCCCCCAGTATAAGAAAAATGAGTATTAGGGACGGTAAAAAATTGCCCCTAAAAGTACAAAAACCGTTCCTAAAGAGTATTAGGGACGGTTTTTTAACGGCAAAAATTCGTCCCTTATACTAGGCGTCCTAAATATTTTAGGGACGGATTTTACCGTCCTAAATGTTAACTCATAAATACTCTGCATTTGATATTAGGGACGGATTTTTTCGTCCCAAATGGTGTTCCCGCGAAAAAATTCCCTCTCCCGCCAATAGTATTAGGGACGGATAAACCGTCCCTAATACTACTGAGATTCTAGCAACCCAATTAGGACGGTAAAAACCGTCCCTAAAGGTAATTTTAATTGATGCAGAAATGGGTATTAGGGATAGTAAAAACCATCCCAAAAGGTATTCTCAATTAATACAAATTATTATTAGGGACGGTTTATAACCGTCCCAATTGATAAATAAAAAATTATCATAAATAGTTATATTATTATATGTTTTATGTTGCAATAATAATTGCCGTCTAATTTGCATTATAAATTAAATCATCCGATCAAAAATGCAATATATCAACCACATCCGTTGAAGCATGTATCCAATAACAATATCTTCCATTAAACTAAATTCAAGTCGAAATATTTAAATGAGTACAAAATCATACTAATTAATAAGATATACAATTGTCAAAAAAAATATCATCCCTAAATTAGGATGATAAATATGATTGTCACGCTTCAAAAACTTCTCTTAGTGTCACATATAGTAGACACACTCAAAAACATGTATCTTCAACTTCTTGTGCACAACCTGCAATCAATAAATAATCATTTTATCAAAATAATATTATAGTAAAATAAAATATCCAAATATATTAGTTAATCATATCAACAATTTTTACTATTTTTAAAAAAAATTGACAAAGTCTCCTTTGTTTATACATGGAAACCAACCTGTTTAATCAATATAAAACCCGCACGGCTATAAGAATATCGCATATCAACAATTATTTACAATTTTTTAAAAAAACTCGATAGAGTCTCCGTTGTTTATACATGAAAACCAACCTGTTTAATCAACAGAAAAGCCCGCACGACCATAAAAAATTGAAAAATCTCCATATCAACAATTCTTTACAATCTTTAAAAAAAATCGACAGAGTCTCCTTTGTTTATACATGAAAACCAACATGTTTAATCAACACAAAAGCCCGCATGGCCAGTAAAAATAAATAAAATAACAATCTCGCATATCAACAACAATAATAAATAAACAATTTACCTATTGCAAACTATTGCGTTGTTCATGTGTTCAACTCGAATAAAATATAACCACCCTAAAATGTTATCCTACAAAAAAATATAAGAAACAAAACAAAAAAGATATTAGTAATAAAATAATGTTTAAACCTACGAGTTACATTAGTCCCGTGCGAGGTCATCGTGCCTCTCACTAGACCGTTTTGTGACTGTTTTACGTTTTCATCCCTTGATGCCATTTTAGCAACACAAGCTATTATATACTGTAAATATATATATATATATATATATATATATATATATATATATATATATATATATATATATAAATAAATAATAAAAGAGGAGGGGATTTAGCCACGTCATACAACTTTTCCCACGTCATATAACCACATCATACAAAATTGTACACAAAACCTATATTAACAAGTTTTGTATCTATCTTTTGGGTTTGTATCTTATTTTTGTCCCATCTAACTCATGGTTCAGATTAAACAAGAGAGTTGTATCGGTAATGCTGCGACCCTTTGAGATTTCTTCAAAAAATAAGTGTACAACACTTTCACCCAAAAAAAAGTGTACAACACGCTGAGTGTTGTCCAGTCCGATGAAAGAAAAGTACAACGTATTGTAGTGTCCGTAAAAAAAGTAGATTACACATCACAAGGCTCAAGAAATTTCAGATTCATTTTAAACCTTCGCTCCAAATGAAGAATGGCTCAAAATTCAAACTTTTCATAATGCCCTCTACTCTCCCTCAACTCACTTTCACGGCTACCAACTACCACCAACTTCAGATCTGAGAGGAGGAGGCTTCATGGGGTTAGGTCATTTCTTTCTCTCTCTATAACATTTTATCCGGTGCCTTAAACTTTAACATTTCTATGTAAACATAAACCAACATCATCCATCTCTCTCTCTATTAGCGTTTATAAATCTCACAACCTAAGATACTTAATTTCAACTTTTTGTTATAGATCTAACTATGGGGTTCATTTGGGTGTTCAATAATATACAAGCTTTGTAGAAATCAGTTCCCTGCATTTATTTGAGGCAATCTATTTTACAGAAGTTTCATCTCCTTTATCCCCAATGTTAGTTTGGGTATTTTTCTCCCACGTCAGTTTGTATATATACATGTGTATAAAAAAATGTAGGGAAAGCGTTTGATGAAATAACCTAGACATTAAACCATATGTCAATTTGTACATTAGACTATTTTTTGTTGGTATTTGTATTCATTATCACGGCTTAGTGTTTGAGTGCGGTTAATGTTTGTGTTCGTTTTACTTTGCAGGGTTGATAAAATGTTCACGATTGTTTGTAACGCAAGGGCTCAAAGATATGGCTTTCGTTTTTTGAAAGATATAGGTACGGGTTTCCACCACAATCCAAACCAACCCACCACAATGATTTAGGTTTTGGGTTTGCAGGTCTTATAGAAGTAAAATAACTTTAGTTCTTTGATACAGGTTCTGATCAGGTATGGGGTCTCTGATTTGGTTTCCTATTTGATACGGGCTGGGCTTCTGCTCTTATTTTTTACCGTAGTCTTTAACATTAAAAATAAAGTTTTATTTTGGTTATGTTACAAATCTAAGGTTGGATCTTAGGATACAATTTCATCTTCACTTCTCTTGAGGAGATGATTTTGGTTGTGTTAAAAATAAAGTTTGATTTGGTTGTGTTATAGATCTCAGGTTGGATCTTAGGAGACAATGTCTGGAAAATGCCATTTTTTAGATGCTCTATTCAGGTGGTCACACCCAAATCATTTGGTTAATGCTGAAATCTACTACAGGTAAGTATGATTTGTCCTCTTCTTCGTGCAACTGTGTTTTGTTAACTGACATACCAAGTGAGTACACTGTACACAACTGTGTTTTTGAACACACCCATTTTTGGACATTTTTGTATACTCACTGAACAGTTTTGTATACTCAGTTCCATGTTATTATTTCCATTCTTCAATGTTTTTTTCTTTCATTTTGAAAAATTGAGACTTTTTGTACCTTTTCTAATAGTTTATATGAAGCTGAAAATGGAAAATGGTCTATTTTTGCTGTTTTTCATGAACTCGGTTTCTAATTTGTGATCTTTGTTTTAGTGCGAGGTTGTTTGTAGATTAGAAGTTTAATGAACTTTATAGAAAGAATGTTTTTGCAAGGAGAAAGAGAGGTTATGTAAATATGGATGGGTATACATTTGCTTATGTGAGTTTTCATGGTTGTGGGTTCTCTGCAAGATGTGCAAGATGTGTATTTAACATATTGCACATAAAGGATTATAGATAAAGTTTATGACTTAATTTTTGCGATCTCTGTTTATCAGATAAAGTTGAGTTTTGGAGTTTGTTAAAAGCATGTGTTTTTTGTAAGGTATTAGAGTCAGTTTGTTAGTTTTTAATCATATTAAATTTTTGAACATATTTCTAACAAATGAGCATATGTTGTTAATTTATTCTTATTTTGATTTAATTATTTTTCTCTAACATATTAAATTCAAGTCACTTGCAGCAAGTGTATTTTTTGTATACCAATTGTATGTACAGGCATTGAAAAATCTTCCTCTTCACATAATTGATCTAAAAAAGAAAATTGCTAAAAAAAAGCAATGATGAGTTAAAGATGATTTGATCTTACATGTTCGGTAGTCTATTTTAATCCACATAAAAATAATTACGACCTAACATTATTTAACACGACACGAAATGTTTATGATTTATCTAACGCAAAAATGATTCGTTAGATAGCTGTTACAAGGCTCGAAAAAGGGTGACACGCCTTTGTTATCAATGTACGAGGCAACTCACAATGTCAGTAAAGTTAATAAAATTTGGTTCAGTAAAGTTTGAAATGTTGTAATAAAAAAAATACTAATTGAAAATATAAATTAGATGTTCCTAAGACACAAATGCACCGTATTAAAATCGTAACCATGTCGTAAGTGTACCGTGAGATGACCAACGCTATTTATATTTGCACTATTGGCGACACGGGAACACATTTTTCGCGGAAACAAATTTATTGTTGTGTTGTGGGCACGGGTAAAAAATATCACGGGAATAAAATTATCGTCGTTCCATCGACATGGGTACACCCTAGTGTGTGTGTATATATATATATATATATATATGAGGGCTTCTTTAGACGGACGTCCGTTTTTGGGACTAAAAATGGACCAAAATGGTTCAATTTTTTAAAAATAGTAAAATGCATTTTTTTGAGTTGATTTTTTTCTGAGATATATAGACATACATGGATACCCCTACAAAAAAAATCAGCTCAAAATGAATTTGTTTTCTATTTAAAAAAATTCTTTCAAAATCTGTCAGATTTTTATGGTGCAAACCCAAACATATATTGACAGATTTTGAAATATTTTTTTTAAAATAGCAAACAAATTCATTTTGAGTTGTTTTTTTTTGGGGTATCCATGTATGTCTATATATCTCAGAAAAAAATCAACTTAAAAAAATGCATTTTACTATTTTTTAAAAATCGGACCATTTTTGTCCGTTTTTTAGAATTCCTAATATATATACCTCACATATATATATATATATATATATATATATATATATATATATATATATATATATATATATATAAGTTACAATGTTGTTTTCACTATTCATAAGATGGGTAGACACTTCACGGTTCAGATCGACGCCAACAAGGCACGAAATGGAGGGCTAAGATTGAAAATTCCTCTTTTCCTCTTTTATCCCTTCATTATTTGGTTTCCCCCTCTTTTTATCACTTGATTTTCTTCCCCCTCTTACTCAAAATTCAAAAGAATGAATAAATTGGTAAAATACACACTTTTAGAGCCCACCACACCCGACACACCAACACACGGACGTTCACACTACACACAAAGTTCCTATGTCTCACTCTCACTACACCAGGTTCTCCCTCGCCATCTAAAACATCCCACCTTTTATCTCTAATCAAAATCATTTGATTTCTAAATTTTTCTCTCCTTAATGGGTTTTAATTGGAAAAAGTTGTTGAGATATTCATTTGTGTTTTTAGGAATTCATGATTTCAAGATATATGATTTTGATTCGAGGGATGCGTTGGTGGGTAATTGAGTTTTAGGTTAACATTACTCACTTTCTTCTTTCGATTTTAGAATTTTGTTCGATTTAGTTGGAAGAAAATAAATCTAGGGTTTTGTTCAAGTTGCTGGAAGATTTTTGTTTATAAATTTGAGTTTTTTTGGTTATGTGAATTGTTTTTTTTATTTATTTATCTAGGACTTGCAGATTTGATGACAGTAGAAGATGACTGAAAGCTTAAACTGAGGTATTCCTTCTCTCTTTCTACATACACATAAAGATATTCCATGTTTTGTGTGTTTTGGATATACCATCTCAAGTTTTTTGTGTTTTTTAATTCCATTTCAAGTTTTTTATTTGTTTTTAGGTTTATTTGAGATATCTAATTTGTATTGTTATAATTTTTTTTGTAGGTACTATTTTTTCTTCTAATTTGTTTTCATCTTTTATGGATTAGTGTGTTTATTTTGATTTTGAGCTACTCCTTTAGTATGTATTTCTTAATACTCTTTTTATAGATTTTCTAATACTCTTTGTATAGTGATATCTATACAAAGTTAATAAGATGGAGCCTTAAACTTTTTTGTTTTTTTATTTAATGATGTTCTGTTTCATTTTTGCAGTTACGAGACCCGCATGATTTTTTTTAGGGTCGATAAATATTTGAGTAACCCATATGATTTTTTTTTAGCTTCTATTTTTTTAGGTTATTATTACTTGAATTTACAGTTGCTGTTTTTTAGGTTATTTTTACTTGGTGGTTTTGTAGATTTTATTCTTGGATACACCACACCATGGTTCAAATTTTGGTTTGAAGAAGGTTCTCTCAAACTTATAGATTTGACTGGGGGGGTTAACGTATCATATGTTAGTAATGTTAATACGTTCAAAACAATCTTAGAGATGAACTGAATCATGTTATGACTTGCTATGATGTGGGTGTATTTTTATTCTGATAGAATTTTCAGATTTCAGTCATTTAGGGTGGCGATAGCATATACAGTGGGATGAAGGGACTTCTAAAAAGTTTGATTTCATATCACATTATATATAATACATATAAAAAGTTTGATTTCATTTTAATTTTTCTTAAAGTTTTTTGAATTTGTCATTTTCTTGGCATTTTGTTGGCACATGAGGCTAGAATTCAATATCATAATCATACTATTCATGAGTCGCTACTTGATCGATTCACATTCGCATTGAGGTACTAAACTCTAAATTTTTATTTTTATTTTGCAGTTTTCCTGACCTAATCATGTTTTTTTTTATTTCAGATCTAAACTTGGTTTATGAGACCATTTTTCTCTCCAATAGCGGTGAATAATAAAGCAACGCATTATGGTAATATACCCTCTCTCCACCTCACACGCACATACCTAGAAGAGTAGTACAACACATTAGTGATGGTCATAATTTTGATAATTATGATGATTATGATGGTGATTTTTAGTTCAGTATGTGTCGTCGTATGTGTCACTAATGGAAGTTGTATCCTATCATGGATTCACTTTTAATATGAATAAATGATATTCTTTCGTCCTATGAATGAAGGTATAGTCTCATTTTATATCTTGCATTCAAACTATTGGTGAAATGTGTACCATATGCTGATATTTTTTATTTTTTATTTGTATCATCAAATTGGTTATTGAATCTTGAATTGAACTTCAATAAAACTCATGTAGTTTATTGTTATTTTTCATTTAAACCTCCCTTCAATAACCTTTTTTTGTATTTGGAAAAGGTTAATGAGGTGTTGCAAAGAGGAGTTGTAAAACCATAAGGTCAACCGTGTGTAGTGCCTCTTTGAGTGCGAAATAATATGACCCGAGGTTTTATGAGGACATTTAGTTATTCATCCATATTTTTTAAAGTAGCATTAGCTATATACATGGTATGTATTTTTGGGTTATCTTTTGTTAACTTAATCGTCTATATTATTTGTTATCACATTAGTTACTTATTGGGTTCAATTAGAAGGTGGCTCTAAAGAGTTGTGAAGGGGCCAGCACCTAAAAGGGAAACTTTCAAGTATCTTGATCTAAATGTTATTGGTTGTTGAAACTCTGAATCCTCAAAGTGGCGAAACTGAATGACTAAAAGCTTTGATTGATAATCCCTCGAAATATCTTAATTTTTATGTAGGATGGTGAGAGCTTAATGGTAATTTGTAACCCTGTGATGGTCATTTTGCTGAGCCCAAAATCCTTATTGATTTTATCGGATCAATGGGAGGGATTAAGCAAGAGATGACACACATCATTTGGTTAAAAAATGAAATTTATTTACTTTATTACTGACTGCATCCGCAATTTTATGTTCAAAAAGAGTTATTTTTTTATTTGGTCAGTTTGGGTCATATTATTCATATGGTTTTTTAATTGTCATTTTTCAATGATAATCAATTCTCATGGGGTGATTGATTCAATTCCATTTTCTCATGGGATCAGTATATTATTGGCTTTTGATGTGTGTTACAAATATGTAGATGGGATGCCAATTTCGAGAGCTTTTGCAGTGCCATATGCTCTGTTTTAAGTACTTATGGATGGCAATTTGGCAAGGGATGTCACTACATGAATGAATTTGATTTTGCTTGGGCATTTAACTTGATTCTACAATGAGGTATGTTTAACCTGATCCAATTTATGTTCCGTTCATTGAGGTTCTAATATGTTATGTAGGTATTAATCTGGGCTTAGCTTTGTAGGTACTAACGAGTTTATTAGGTTTTTCATTTGTGTTAGTTAAAAACCATTCGTTGGCTGGAATGTGAGTTTTTTTTTTCAAACTTCAATGTGACGGGTCAGCTAATTGGATTCCTTTATAGGTATTATCAGTGTATAATACAACTATGTAGGGTGACAAATATATGGGTTCACAAGAGCTGTAATGGAAGTTCTCTTAATGTACAAACATGTGATCTTTAAAGGCAAAAAAATGATCCTACTCAATCAATCAGGTATCTCTGAAACTTCCCTAATAAATGTAAGCATTGGTAAGGATTGGTAACTCCAATAGTTACCTATGTTTTTATCTCTTATATGGATGTTTTCGGAGTTAATCTTGCTGTTAGAAAAATTAATGGAAGTTTTATTATATATCAGATTTAAGTTAAAGACATAGCCATGTTATTTTTTGGTACATAGCAGACATGTAAGGCATGTGAGGAGACTATTTATCAGGTGGAGTTGTCTGCAAAAATTCAAGGCATGTTTTAAATGTAGTGACTGCAAAGGAATTCCTAAGTTGATCAATTACGCCTTAGTACAAGCAAGTAACGATCTCTCTCATTTTCTCCTGATTTAATCCATATTGATAATTTTGCGACTGTTTTTTTGGGGAACTATCAAATTTGTTGTTTTTGTCATTGTTTTAGCGACCTTTTTTGGTATATAATATTTGTAGGCTTTTCCAGGTAAAAACTGGAGAGGATGATGGTGAAGATAAAAGTGGTGAGGAGCCTAAATCACTAAATATTGCAGCTTAATGGGGTATAAATTTTCCCGGAGTTTTAATTGAGGTATCATTTTTTTAAAAAAATTGATCCAAATATATTAATAGAACTAAAATAACATAAAGTTTAGGCATTGAAAGTTTAGGAAGACAGATAACCAAGTATGATCCCAACCAAAAATGTCAACAAACACAAATCAAATTCATAAATTGCACTTTAGGCACCAACAGATAACTTAGTCGAATAAGATGAATCCCATGTCATCATCAGACTCTTCCATTGGTTCTTCCTTTTTCTCTTCCTCCTTTGGAGCAACAATAGCTGGAGCAAATTTAGAAGCAATTGCAGTAGTTGCAAACTTTCTAGGATCCTCGAGGAACTCTTTAACTTTATCAGTTTATGGGAAGGAGTATTCGGTCTCCAAAGCAACCACCAACTCATTTTTGTAGGCATTGATAAACATGTGAGGGGCAGCAGCTAGGTTCGGGTAGGAGAGGGCCAATGAAAGAAGAGTAATCATGGAAACTCCCACTACAAACTTCTCAATGAGAGAATCTTCGATCGTGTCAAGCACCTCTGGGATGAAAACTGTACCATTGTCGTAGATAGACAAGACAACAAATCCATATGAGAATGGCATAATCCCTAATTTTGAAAGCAGAGCAGCCTCAGAGGATACCACTTTCTCTCCCTTCTTGATAATCTCTACAGTTGAGGTACCATTCTACTCCTCTTATTTTTCATGTTTGTTACCATTGGGATTTTGTTGATTTGAGATTATAATTTTAATTTTTAGATTTTAATTGTAATTTTATTTTACGGGAAATATCTATATGATTCGTGGGTATGTGCTTATTATAGTACTGTCATTTTCTAAATGTTTAGCAAAATTCAAACATGGGGATTGGCCAGTGAATCTGAAATTGAAGTAGTTGTTCTGCATACATCTCTTCCAAGAACGTAACATGGCACCGTTTCCTTCTTTATTGTTAAATATTGTGCCTCTATGGACATCATGACCGAGAGGAATGATTCCATCCGAGAATGTAACATGGCACTAGAGGAGAGAAAAAGGGCCTTCGTTGAGCGCGATATGGCGATGCTCCAACGGAATGCAGCACTAGCAGAGCGCAACTTCACAATTCAAGAGCTAAATGAATCCATTTACACCATTAATTTATAAGAGGCTTTTATGAATGATAATCACTTCACAACAAATCCTAATATACCCAAAACAGAGACATATATGAAACCAAATGAATAACATGTTTGACCTGGCCGAAGCTAAATATGACGTGATGAATGACAGTAACATGTTGTGTGGAAGGATAATTTGGGGTTAAACCAAGTAACTTTCGATGAGTCTACTATGCTGGTATTGGTTTTCTCCTGCACTAGGGTACCCCAGTTGTGCTATAAGTGGAGAAATAGTGGGTGGTAGTCATATTGCTACACGAACAAGATGTCACGTTTAATGGGTTTAAGAATTTCTTTATGTTAGAGATCCTAGCAGGCATTATTATCATTTCTTTACCTTTTTTTTCAGAACCTAAATTTATCTCTCCGCCTTCATTTTTTAGGTATTTGTGGTTGTTTTACTAATTGGCTTCAATAATAGTTTGAAATAAGTTATTTTGATTCAAAAAATGATTTCTGATTTGGGTATATTCGTGTTACTGGGGGGTATCAATGTAGTCGTTCAAAGCCGAGATAATCAACAAAGCATTAGAGTTTGACGGAGGTTATGCATACTCGACATTGAAGAGTACTCTTAAGTGGATGAAGAAAGCTAGGGAACAAGGCCTTGCTGGATAAGCTGTTTTAGGTGGTTTCTTTTTCTTTGTTGTTTTTCAAAGTTAAATTTAATGCAAATCATTGTTTGAGTTTATTATTTGGATTGTTACACGTGAATTAATTACCATTGTTGGTAATTATTTTGTCTTTGAACTACAATTTCTATACCAATTTATGAGTAAATAATTAGATGTACCCCGTGAAAACACTTCTTATAATTTGGATATGTTCATACCAAATAAAGTGCTTTCTTTTTTCTGAATAGGGGATACAATTTAAGATTTCAGCAAGTGTCAATGAATAGTTTGAACTTTGATTGAAGTTTTATATTTTATATATTTGTTGATATTGTTATGTATCGACAATTGGGAATGTGTGTATTGAGGATAATGGCATAGGTTTTTAGTTTAATTTATGCCATTTATGTCACTGGAGATGTTCTTTAGGATATTAGCAATACACTAAAATCTATTTCAATGTTTGTATTTGTGTCTACTCTTTTTGTGGGGCAATGATTGCTTCGTTCCCAATCTATTAAGGATAATGGCATATGTTCAATTTAAGTGTCTTCATTTGTGTGTACTCTTTTTGTAGGGCTATGATTGCTTCATTTGTGTTTACACGTTATGTGCCACTGTAAGAAACAAAACTTGATGTTCATTTGACTCGAGTGTTTATAGGCGAAACTTACTCAATATTGTTGTTATTTATCATTTCATATACATGCTTAATGTTTTTGCTCCTCTTTATTATAGGCAAGCCTGATGTTGACACGAGGTAATGGAGGAAATGCTTAAACCCTGCTTTTGTTGATACAATAGCAGTCCCTGAAGAAGATATGTTAGACAAAGGTCAAAAGGCAGAGTTATATCCTAAGATTCTGAAAATGAAAATGAAAGAAAATGTTGCCTTTGGATTACTCGATTGGAGGGCATATTACTGTTATATCCTGTGGTATTTTTTACATTTGAGGAGAAAGGGAAGTATATGATATCAAGGTGTCATGATAAATCAGTGAAGACTTGGAATTGGTCCATATACTTTGGTGTTGGTCAAACTGGAAGCAACAATGATCTACATTTAACATTAATTTGAAGAAGAAAAATCAATTCGCTCTGCACCACTTGAACTTATTCAAAAAATGTTGCAGTTTGTGATACATCCAATGAATGAAGGTGTACACTGTTATATAGATAATGGCATGGACTTTTAGCTATCTGTATTCCCAGAAAATCAAGGCATGTGTTTGGAATATGGATGCTAGCAAAAGTTGTTCTGTGTTTGTAATGGGGCCAAAATCAAAATAACTCTTACATTGTTTTGCCTTATCATGCTTTTAATTATGGAAGATGTTCATAGTTCAAGTATTTTCGTGGGCACCAAAATAAAGGGATTGTGGGAAGTGATGGAGCTCTTATTGCCAACAAACAACTACTAAGTCATATTAGTTTTCCTACTTTTTGACAGATGTATCAAGTATATTCAATCTAGGCTTTGAGGTTTTTACTACTAAGTCATATTAGTTTTCCTACGTCGAAGTATGTTACATTTTGTTTACTTAATATGATGGTTTGTATTAGTAAAAAGTTTTACATGACTTGGTCCCAAAAATTATGTTGCTTCATTTTATAAAGTTAGATTGACAAAAAACTATTCATTGCACTATTTACGATGAATACAAGCTAAGCTTAGCTTTATTATGTTTTTGGGCTTTATGTTGAATGGTTTTGAAGGGCTGATCACAAGGTTGATATTTAAGGAAGTGGAAGCGGGATCATTTTATCTTCCCTATAGCCCAAGTGGGCCATATATTATTTAGTGTCCCATGTTATGATTTTCACTCTTAATCATAGCAGTCCTGTTTGAACTTCTTTTGATATGGTTTCAGAATGAATATGAATGTTAAAAGACTTCTTTCATGTTATGTGTGACCATGTGTTTGTTTACATATGTGTTAGTCATTCTTTTAACTATGTTTGAGTTAATTTTTTTTATTCATTTTGACTAGCAATTCAACCCAAAAAATAGTTGTATACATAGATGTTTTAGTTTCAAAATGGTTTTGACTTAGATTTTAAATCATTGGAGCGATTTAGGTTGTGCTTTGGGTGGATATTCAGGTATTGAATTATGTGGTGATGTTTACACGAGTTCCAAGACAAACTATTAGTGTTGATCTTTGCTACTTTTTCTTTCTTAAAAAGGTGTACAGTCCTATAAACAAATGAAATTAAGTCCAAATTTTATAAATTGTGCGACACTATTTGTATTTTACATAAAACTTTCTGATAATTTTTACACCCAATTTGGAAATGCTTAACAATTTTTAAACCCAATTTAATTTGAGTAAAAGCACGTTTAAAACGATAATAGATGATAACACTACTTATAGACACGTCACATGACATCGTATAATTAACTCAAAAAAATTATTAATCTGTTAGGAAATAAATGCGACTTTTGGTTCTATCAATGAAGTACACTTTTGGAAATTGGTGATGTGCCTTCAAGCACGGGCAGATGTGTTATAAACTATTTAGACTTTATGTGTTGTAAAAAAAACATTAAACTGTTTACATTTATGTCGTAGAAAAAACTTGTTTGACTTTATTATACAAGATTCAACACTACTTAAATTTATACGATTCAATACTTTGAAAAATTACACTTATAATACATAAAACATTCATTATTTACATTATACACGACTTTATAGTTTTCAAAATTATCAGCGTGCCTTCAGGCACGGGCATACCCTAGTATGTGTGTGTGTATATATATATATATATATATATATATATATATATATATATATATATATATATATATAATAGGATATACTATCATATACACATATAGATATGTGTATATAACAGGTGATATACTTGTTATATACATATATGTATATGTGATATAACAGTAGCTGTTGTTATATACATATATGCATATGTGTATATAACAGTATACTATTATATATACATATGCATATAAGTGTATATGTATGTATATATATGTAATTTATATATACATCTATATACATACATATACACTTAAGTGCATATGTATATATAACAGTATAAGTGTATATGTATGTACATATATGTAATACTACTGTTATACTATTTATACATACATATATACATATACACTTATGTGTGTGTGTGTCTATATATATATATATATATATATATATATATATATACACTACTGTTTATACTACTGTTTATACATATACACATAATACTACTGTTTATACATACATATATACATATACACTTATGTATACATACATACATACATATACATACATATATATATATATATATATATATATATATATATATATATATATATATATATATATATATATATATATATATATATATATATATATATGTATGTATATGTATGTATGTATGTATACAGTATACATAAGTGTATATGTATATATGTATATATATATAAGTGTATATGTATATACATATACATACATATATATATATATATATATATATATATATATATATATGTATGTATATGTATGTATGTATGTATACATAAGTGTATATGTATATATGTATGTATAAACAGTAGTATTATGTGTCTATGTATAAATAGTAGTATAAACAGTAGTATATATATATATATATATATATTAGAAAATGTTCATTTGGCATAACATGTTTTCATAATAGAACAGTGACTAAATTCAACATATAAAAGCAACATCTTAGAAACTGCTATGTTCTATTATGAAAACAATTTATGTGCTTGAGTAGTGAAAACAACTATATGGAAGCTATACTATTGCTTCAAACCGGGAGTCCCGTGACTACACGGTCGGTTCCTACGAATCACAATAGTCCCGTGCGAGATGTTCGTGACTCTTACGGGACTGTTTTGTGTTTGTTTTGCGTTTTCACCATTCGATGGCATGTTTTTTATGCTCAAGTCTAACCTCTTGCAAATTTGCATCGTACACTCAAACCGAGAGCCCCGTGACTACGAGGCCGGTTCCTATGACTCATATTGGTCTCGTTCAAGATGTTCGTGACTCTAACGGGACCGTTTTGTGTTTGTTTTGCATTTTCACCCTTTGACGGTATGTTTTTTATGCTCAAGTCTAATCTTTTACAAATTTGCGTTATATACTCAAATCGGGAGCCCCGTGACTACGCGATCAGTTCCTACGAGTCACATTGATCCCGTGCGAGGTGTTAGTGACTCTTACTAGACCGTTTTGTGGCTGTTTTAGGTTTTCACCATTCGATGGCATGTTTTTATGCTCAAGTCTATTTTTTTACAAATTTACGTCGTATACTCAAACTGGGAGCCCCGTGACTACGTGGTCGGTTCCTACGAGTCACATTGATCCCGTGCAAGGTGTTCGTGACTCTTATGGGACCATTTTCTGTTTGTTTTACGTTTTCACCCTTCGATGGCATGTTTTTATGCTTAAGTCTAACTTCTTGCAAATTTACATTGTACACTAAAATCGGGAGCCTCGTGACTACGCGGTCGATTCCTACGAGTCACATTGATCCCGTGCGAGGTGTTCGTGACTATTATGGGACCATTTTGTGTTTGTTTTACGTTTTCACCCTTCTATGGCATCTTTCTTATACTGAAGTCTAACATTTTGTAAATTTGCGTCGTACACTCAAATCGGGAGCCCCGTGACTACGCGATCGATTCCTACAAGTCGCATTGGTCCCGTACGAGGTGTTCGTGACTCTTAGGGGACCATTTTGTGACTGTTTTATGTTTTCACCCTTCGATGAAATGTTTTTATGCTCAAGTCTATTTTTTTGTAAATTTACGTCATATACTCAAATCGGGAGCTCTGTGACTATGCGGTCGGTTCCTACGAGTCACATTGATCCCGTGCGAGGTGTTCGTGACTCTTATGGGACCTTTTTGTGTTTGTTTTATGTTTTCACCCTTTGATGGCATATTTCTTATACTCTAGTCTAACATTTTGGAAATTTACATTGTACACTCAAACCGAGAGCTCCGTGACTACGCGGCCGGTTCCTATGAGTTATATTGGTCCCGTGCGAGGTGTTCGTCACTCTTACAGAATCGTTTTGGTGCTATTTTATCTTTTCACCCTTCGATGGCATATTTTTATGCTTAAGTATAACTTTTTGTAAATTTACATCGTACACTCAAACCAAGAGCCCTGTGACTACGCGGTCGGTTCCTACGAGTCACATTGGTGAGGTGGTCATGACTCTTACTAGACCGTTTTATGGCTATTTTAGTTTTCACCCTTCGATGGCATGTTTTTATGCTTAGGTCTAACTTTTTGCAAATTTACGTTGTATACTCAAACCGAGAGCCCCGTGACTATGCGGTCGGTTCCTACGAGTCACATTGACCCCGTACGAGGTGTTCGTGACTCTTATGGGACCGTTTTGTGTTTGTCTTATGTTTTCGGCCTTCAATGAAATCTTTCTTATACTCAAGTCTAACATTTTGCAAATTTACGTCGTATACTCAAACCGGGAGCCCCGTGACTACGCGATCGATTTTTACGAGTCGCATTGGTCCCGTTCGAGGTGTTCGTGACTCTAACGGGATCGTTTTGTGGATGTTTTATGTTTATACCCTTCGATGGCATATTTTTATGCTTAAGTCTAACTTTTTGCAAATTTACGTCGTACCTAGAGCCCCGCGACTACGCGGTCGATTCCTACAAGTCACATTGGTCCCGTGTGAGGTGTTTGTGACTCTTACTAGACTGTTTTGTGGCTGTTTTAGGTTATCACCCTTCGATGGAATGTTTTTATGCTTATGTCTAACTTTTTGCAAATTTACATCATATACTCAAATGAGAGCCCCGTGACTACGCGGTCGATTCCTACGAGTCACATTGATCCTGTGCGAGGTGTTCGTGACTCTTATAGGACCGTTTTGTGTTTGTTTTACGTTTTCACCCTTCGATATAATCTTTCTTATACTCAAGTCTAACATTTTACAAATTTACGTCGTATACTCAAATCGGGATCCCCATGACTATGCAGTCGATTCCTACGAGTCACATTGCTCTCGTGCGAGGTGTTAGTGACTCTTACTAGACCGTTTTATGGATATTTTAGGTTTTCAATCTTTGATGGCATGTTTTTATGCTTAAGTCTAACTTTTTACAAATATATGCCGTATACTCAAATCAGGATCCCCGTAAAAACGCAATCGGTTCCTACGAGTCGTATTGGTCCCGTGCGAGGTGTTCGTGACTCTTACAGGACCGTTTTGTGGTTGTTTTAGGTTTTCACCCTTCGATGGCATGTTTTTATTCTTAAGTCTATTTTTTGCAAATTTACGTCGTACACCCAAACCGAAAGCCCCGTGACTACACGGTCGATTCCTACGAGCCATATTGGTCCCGTGCGAGGTGTTCGTGACTCTTACTAGACTGTTTTGTGGATGTTTTAGGTTTTCATCCTTCGGTGGCATGTTTTTATGATTAAGTCTAACTTTTTTCAAATTTACATCATATACTCAAACCGGGAGCCCTGTGACTACGAGGACGATTCCTATGAGTCACATTGGTCCCGTGCAAGGTGTTCGTCACTCTTATGGGATCGTTTTGTATTTGTTTTACGTTTTCACCCTTCAATGGCATCTTTCTTATAGTCAAGTCTAACATTTTGCAAATTTGCATCGTACACTCAAACTTGGAGCCCCGTAACTACACGGTCGGTTCCTACGAGTCGCATTGGTCCTGTGCGAGGTGTTCGTGACTCTTACCGGACCGTTTTGTGGCTATTTTATGTTTTCACCCTTCGATGGCATGTTTTTATGCTTAAGTCTAATGTTTTGCAAATTTACGTGGTATACTTAAATCGGGAGCCCCGTGACTACGCGATCGGTTCCTACGAGTCACATTGATTCCGTGTGAGGTGTTCATGGCTCTTATGGGACCATTTGTGTTTGTTTTACGTTTTCACCCTTTGATGGCATATTTTTATGCTTAAGTTTATTTTTTGCAAATTTACATCGTATACTCAAACCGGGAGCCCCGTGACTCCGCGATCGGTTCCTACGAGTCGTACTGGTCCCGTGCGAGCTGTTCATGACTCTTACGGGACCGTTTTGTGGATGTTTTATGTTTTCACCCTTCGATGGCATGTTTTTATGCTTAAGTTGATTTTTTTACAAATTTATGTCCAACGCTCAAATCGAGAGCCCCGTGAGTACGCGGTCGATTCCTACAAGTCATATTGATCCCGTGTGAGGTTTTCGTGACTCTTACTAGACTCTTTTGTGGTTGTTTTAGGTTTTCACCCTTCAATGGCATGCTATTATCCTTCAACCTTCGAGTCTCCCTATACACACTAAGCTTGTCGGTAGGCAAGTTGGCTTTTTCATCTATTGTTTTTTAAGTAAGATAAGAAAAAAAAACATATTACGTTCATAATAGTAATGATGAAATTCAACATTATCGTCCTCAAACTAAAAGCATAAAATAATATGTAAGGAATATAAAATATGATGTTAACCTTTTCTACAACTTGAGGAATTGACATCCTCCCAATCCTAGGGTGGGCACAAAGGTTTGCCCTATTGTCGGTCTTTTTAGCCGCCACTTGCTATATAAAGAGTTAAATCATGTTACAATTTTGATACATATAAACAATCAACAAAAATAAGTTGTAACAACCCTCCTAATAAGATACCGGGCGATCACTCCAATATTAAATTAAAACAGGAGTCACAAATGGATCATCCTTAACATCACTGTCGAAAATCCATTTAATTACTAATATCCTATTAGGTGGCCGTTAAAAACTTTTATCTAACTACTCTTTTTAGCGCACAAATTAAAACATTCACAATTAAATGCGTAATGAACTGAAATGGAAATTAAAGGAACTAAAATAACCGAACACTCGGTCCAAATATACAACCATATCGAATGCTGTACAGAAAGAATAAATAAATGCAATTGGGCCATTGGCTCGAGTGTTTATACAATATCTCCTATCTAGAGTACAAGGAAAGAAACGTCTACCGATAACCTGCAAGCATCCACAGCTGCTGCAGCAGACGTCTGACTCGAAAGAGTTTCCATCCAGGCGTCCCTGTGTCTGGACACCTATATATATATATATAGTAGAGAGAAAGAAAGGAGAGTAGACAAACGGGTCAGAGCCCGAATGTTTAGAAAATATTTTGCAAGTGCATAAATGCTTTATTTTTAGAAAAATAGTTTTATCTCATATTTAAATTGGTATCGCACTCTCATGAGATACCCCTCACCTCTCCTCTAACAGTGCACACCTAGCGCATCCCGAAAACATCCTAGTCAAGGTACCCTGCTAAACTAGTCTAATACCCAACCACTATCTAACCTAGATAGTCAAATATATGTACTAAGGGCTAACTTCACTTTAATCTCGATGCTATGCCATGTTCGTGCGTGGGGTGTCTCGCGAAGCGAAATCCAAACAAGGAACCCCCCGATACACTACTATGCAGCAAGGTCGATCTTTGAGATCCGCCAGTCCCTTAGTACAGAAAGATATATAATATATATATACCATAAACATTTAATGATATAAGAGCACTAAGGATTAAACATCTCCCCAGTCTCAACACAGTGCCATATTCGTGCGTGGGGTGTCTCGCGAAGCGAAATCCAAACAAGGAACCCCCCCCGATACACTACTATGCGGCACGGTCGATCGTTGGGATTCATTAGACCCTCGTCACCCAATTTATACATATACATACATCTACAATATACTTCCGGATAATATAAATATCTCCCGGACTGAGGATTACTTGATATATAAAGTATTTATAAATACTTATCCTTTTCATTTCAAAAACTTCCATTTCCCTTCTCATATCCAGGAAATGTATTTATAAAAGGCAATTCATTATCATGAATTGCTTTAACAAACCATATACTTTTTGAAAGCCAATTTTATTAACATAAAAAGCTTTTCCTTTATCAATTATCCCATTTCCCTTTTTATACTCAGGAAATATATTCAAAGACATTTTCATTATCATAAAAATTCTTTGATCAAAACATATGCTTCCACATCCCTTCTTCCATCCGGGAAGTGTTACCGAAGCCAATATATATATAACCCATTTCCCTTCCTATATCCAGGAAATGTAATTAAAGCAAATCCATTATTATGAACTGCTTTAATATAAACGCGTTCTAAGACCACCCGTACGGATTTCTCCACTGTGTGCGCCCCTAAATGGCTATCATCTTCCAGGGCCTCCAAGACAACCTGGGATCCTATAACGAAAGACGTCGGGAAGCGACCATGTGCCTGCGGGATAGTCAAGACCACACCCAGAATCTCCTAACCAGCGCAGAAAATATAACAACAAACGCTCACATGGCCTATAGGACTATATCCACCCTGCATCATTAGCCAGGGGGCTTCACCATACGAACGCAACTTCCCTTATGATAGCGATTTAGAGAGGTGTGTAATCCATATTTTATTAATTATGAAAAACATTTATTTTTTCCATTTTGAAAATATTCATTTATATTTTCAAAATTATTTCCATCATCATATATATATATATACCTAAAACACACAGTATATACATATCCTTTATTTTCCTCCTAGAATATATATAACCGGCTTTAGTGGCCTATGGCATCTAGCGATGACTAAATATCCCAAAGATTCCCTCCAGGAATCGTAATCATGCTTTCATGGTTGCATGATTCTAAATCCAAAGTATTTCTTACTTTGTTCAATACTAATTACCTCAATCATCTCTTAAAGGTTTATTTATCCTCAAAACCCTTATTTAGGAATCCCCATAAAAATCCCAAATGGTAATTCAACTCCCCATACTCTTAAAGGGAGAAAACTTAGAAATTCTGACCTAAGCGAATCGATTCACCCCTTTAGCGAATCGATTCGGATGGGCGAATCGATTCGGTTCCCAATCCAAATCGATTCGGAAAGTATTCTGCAAAACAGGTCTGTAAATGGCGAATCGATTCGGTCTGTACCCGAATCGATTCGGCCCATTGCAGAAACCCAATTCCCCTTAGGCGAATCGATTCGGCCTCTTCGAGGGTCACAGTTTGGGCGATTCCTCAAACTCCAAAATACCCAAAAATCAATCCAAATTCATTTTCATGGTTTCTACTCTACACCAAAAATCATCCCAAACATCTACACAATAATTTCTAGCCTTTATTTTTCCAATTCCCGATTTGATTTCCGAGTTGGTACTTTCAACCGGGAGCTGTCATCTTGTAAAAATCATATCAAATCATAGAAAATCAGAAAAATACGCGGCCAGCGCCCACGCGACCGTATCGAAAATATCTACAACTTTCGTGTTTCGGCCGAAAGCTAAATCAATCATCTGCTTGGCCGAAAATGACCCCAAAGGCTACGGGTTCACTATTCATTATCTTCCCCAAACTCCCAAACTCCATTTTTCTCCATTTTTGTTGTTTCTAACCTCATCCAATAACTCAACAAACATCTAATCTATGTTTTACAACTAACACATCAATTATTTTGGGGTATTAAACCATTTCTCTAAGTTTTAAACCCTAAAACCATAAAAACCCCAACTTAGCATTTCAACCCATTTTATACTCCATTAACATAGTTTTGATACTAAAAATCATTAAGAGTTTACACTACATCAATGTGTAAACTCATAATCAACTTTTACCCAATTTATTTTAAGGGTTCTAACCCTAAAATCATGTTTATACCAAAAGTGATATGAGAGGATTGCACAAAATGAAATAAAGCAAGTAAACACTTGCCTCGTGGATAAAATCCGACGACCTCGAGTCGAATCCGGCGGAGTTTGCCCGAGATTTCCCTTTTCCTCCTCTTTAAATAAGAAGAAAGGGGTTATACCCCTTAAAACCCAAAAACGACTCGTTTACCCAATTACGAGTAACTTTTACCTCTAAAATTAACCGAAACTCATTTCCGACAATCGGACAATATTTTCCGACTATCTCGGCCATTCTGAGAATTATTGCGCAGTCGAAATTCCCATCCGAGGTACTTGACCGCAAATCACTATTCCAACCCAAAATAAATAAATGCGGGTTTTCCAATTAAAAATCTTACCTCGTGTCGCTTTTCTCCACGACGACATATAATTAAAATATTTCGACCTATATAGTCCCAAAAATAATCACAACATCCTTCGAAAATCATTCAATCCTCGAAAATCCCAAGAATTACTATTTAGGAAAATTCCCCAAATTCCAATTTATATCAAATTATGGAATTTAATCGTCTCTAAAAAGGACGAGTTGTTACATAAGTATAAAGTAATTCTACATATGTCATACCACCGTTTCTTTTTTACCCCAATGAGACACTACTTTAGGCTATATATCGGGATCAACTTGGAGATGTACATTTTCAAGTCGATCTTTGTCATTGTCATACACCTCATAATAGTCCTTTTTGATACGATACTTAAAGCGCTTCCAAGCATTGTCCAGTATTTGAAAATAAATTGGCTTAAATCCTTCTGGGGCATTTGTATTGCGCTATGAACAAAAGAATATAAATAAATTATAAATAGATCATTTGATTGACGTATTAACTGAGAATTTTAAAATATTCAAATTTATATTGGAAATGATAGACAAGTACCTTCACACTATCCCAAACTATATCAAGATTTTACTTCAATAATCTTCTCCAATCGTCCACATCCGAAGGAAATAATGATCCCTGTCTAGCGAAATATCCCAATTGACTCGCAAGCTTCTTCCCGTTGGGTTCAATTGGTTGACAGTCGTTATTCCACCCAATTATCAATTTTTGACCACTATCCCATTCTTTCAATGGTTTTGAAAACCCTCTACGTTTCACACTAGTAGCGGGACCATTTTGAGTTGGTAATGGTGTACCCTCAGCACTACCTGATAAAAATTCAAAAGAAAATATGACATGAATAATTATAAAAGTAAAATATTTTTAGCAGAATTTTACAATTATCTATTAGATAGGTAGACACATACCTGCACCCATATTATCTGAGGGTTGGCATATCATTGACTGAGATGACTCTGGTTAACACCGATGTGATCCTATTGACGTCCGAGTACATGGGGGGCTCATTTCTGCTTGAGAATCTGATGACCCTCCTACTCCCACGGGATGATAAGGGCGTTTAGTTGGCATGATAGATCTGTATAAAAAATATATATGTCAAAATAAATATGAATAAACGTTATACATGGAACACAAAATGAAAACTTATAATACATTGTATTTCCTTTAATAGTATGCATTTTCAATACCTTTCTATTTCTTCCAGAAAATCTGCCAAATCCCTCATATTGAGCCAACCACATTTTATCCTTTTAATAATAGATGAAATTGGTCACGTGGGTGGAAGCGTACTCACAATAGCATGCACGAGAACAATTATGTTTGGACAAAAACCTCTCCTCTTTAAAATGTTTTATACTCTTTCTTTGTTATGCATATGATCTCGCACATTTAAATTTGGGCTCATTTTATGTTGCTCAAATTCTATCTATAAAGGATGAAACTCTCGTGCTTCCTCTTCTAGTAGCTCTACTAATTTCTCTCCACATGTTGGATTATGTTTTTGAAATATCTTTTCTTTTGCTTGATCCCAACATGGTGGTAGCGCCTGGACTATTTTTTTCAAACAAATATTATTCTGATATATGTTTCCCACATTTTTGCAAGTAATGACATAATTCAATTTTACGGAATCCATACAAAGTTATTGGAGTGCCCTCTTTAAAAGATGAATTTTCAAATTCTTCTAATGCATTCTTAATATTATCATTAAAATTTACAAAAGACCGCATTGTTTCCTGTCACAATATCAAAAAACATTTAAGCACAACATGTATAAGATAACCGTTAATATTAAAAAATAAAAGACAACAAGTGAATACGAGAACACTAAACTGTCCAATCTGAATTTTTTTTTTTAAATCTGGTTTGCTATAAATAATTAAAAATCTGCTTTACACTTACTGATATTAAATGCATAAAAAGCCCTAACTAGTCTGTTAAAAGATGTAAACAGATCACTAAACAACACTTCAAAAAATGCCTAAACTAATATGATAACAATCTAAGCAAATCCCTAACAAATGTCTAAACAAATCAATACAGATAGTGTATATGTGTGTGTGTGTGTATCTCTCTCTCTCTCTCTCTCTCTCTATATATATATATATATATATATATATATATATATATATATATATATATAGGGGTTGTTATATACACATATACATACGTGTATATAACACGGGGAGAGATGTAATACCTGTGCGTAGGGAAGAGGCGGAGGGGGAGAGGAGGAGTCGAGAGGGGTGGAGTGGGGGTAGGGTAGCTCAGGGGAGAGGCGGAGGCTCAGGAGCTGAGCAGGGGGAGAGGTGGAGGGGTAGGGTTGCGCAGCGGAGGCGAGGGAGTAGGGTGCAGCGGCGGCGGAGGGGGTAGGGCACATCGAAGCGAGCGAGAGAGAGAGCACTAGATCATAGAGAGAGAGCGGGAGTCATGTAGACTTGGGCCCAATTTTTTGAATAAATGAAAATCAGTGGGAGGAAATTAGGGAAAACATTAAAAGGGTCGTATGTAACCGTCCCTTATGCTATACTAACAGGGACGGATTTTAAAACCGTCTTATTTGGTATATTAAAAGGGACGGTTTAAAAAATCCATCCCAAATACTCATTTGGAAAACATAAAAAATCAATTTATAGTTTAAGGGACGGAATTTAAAATCGTCCCTTTTGCTATATCAAAAGGGACGATTTTTAAAATTCGACCCTTTTGATATAGCAAAAGGGACGGTTTTAAATTTTGTCCCTTAAATTAACCCGAGAAAAATCAGCGCTAAATATTCATACATACTAAAAGGGACGGTTTTAATTACCGTCTTTTATGGTATGTATCAAAAAGGACGATTTTTAAAAATTGTCCCTTTTTTCTACTATAAAAAAAGACGGTAATTAAAACCGCCGTTTTGATATAGCATATGGGACGGTAATTAAAACCGTCCCTAATACTCCCGTCCCTAATATTCATTTTTCTTGTAGTGCCCTTGACTCACAGCGGTTAGGCAAAAGGCATGTCTTGGCATTTAATGTTTATAGCGTGCAAACAACTAGTGCATAAGGTATTTAATGTTTGTGACATAAAGTATGAGGGATTTCTTTCACAGGCATTAATGGCAGAGTCGCCTCGGGGGTGGTGTGGGAGGCTATTTAAGGACCCCAACCACCTCTGAGGAGAGGATGATCTTTTTTTAGAGTTCAGAAGTGATTATTAGAGAGTTATTACAAATCAACGGGTTTACTCACCCACTATTGTCATTTAATACGAAGTTTTTAATACTTGATAGAGATTCTTGAGGGTGGTTGGTGTGTTTTGGCTGCCTGCCAAGGTGTATCTAGGGTGCTTACTTCTCTCTCCCTCTAGATAAGTTACTTCTAAGTTCATTACTACCTTCTGAGTTATACACGAGAGAGTTGTGAGATCAAACCGAGTCTATCTTCACTGAGTTGTGTTCATATGTCTTGTGGTTAATCAATAGTGTTTCTATTTAACTTATCATTAATATACTCAAAAAAGGGGTTACGCCTCCATCTTATACAAACTACCCTCTTACAAAGATTGATAACTTTGATAGTCTATATATCTTTCTAAAACAGGAAATTGACTTAATATTTACATCCCAAATACATCCTCAATGGGCATGAAGATTCCCTACAATAGTCCCGAGTATCGGTAAGTTTTCATGTTTGCATATTGCATTTACTTATTATGTATATCTGTTGAAAAATTTAGTGTTAGAATCAATAGGTATTTCGCCGGAGTTCTCTGGAACCCATGCCTTTGAATATGGCAGTTAGTGCTCCTCAAGATGAGGACAACGAAGAAGATTCTATAGGAAGTGATTCACATTTCTTTGAGCCATACAAACCAAGGTCCTGTTGAGTTGAAACCACACGGACATGAAGGTGAAGAATGCTGCATCGATGGAACGGTGAAGCCAAATCATGCAAAAAAACAAATTTGCATTTCAAGGAAGAGAAGCTAGTCGTTATCCGACTAGCTTGCATGTGAAGTTTAAAGAACATATAGCTTAGACCATATCGCGTAATGAGAGTAATAACGAGATTGAGGACGGAATTTGTGAAGTTACTGAAGAGGGTAGTAGTCATGATAGATGGGAAAAACTCAAATCTGTGAAGTTCCTCAATCATGTGAATCTTTTTCGGAATAACTCAAATTTGCACTTATTCATCAATCATGTAATTTTTTTTTATCTAAATCCGTGCTTTATTCAACAATTGTGTAAATTGTTTAAACAATTCTTGAACTTATTTTTTATTCCATATGCTGTATTAGAACTGTTGCATTTCTTACCCAGATCTGAGTTTTTTTTTCGATTTGATTTGTTATTTTAATGAACCGATTTACTGCACACATCCACTATTTTTCAGACGTTGAGTTTCAGTTGGCTCTGCCATCCATCTGAGTAGACTTATGCTCATAAGAGCACTTAAATGACATAGCCTCACATTGTAGTATTATTAACTCATGAGTTCTTTAGTTTTTTGTTGGATCAATGACCACACTAGGTTTTTCTCACTAAATGTATTATGTCGTCTTTAGCTGATATGATTTAGAGTTAGTGCATGTTTTTCAATCAAACTATTTTATCACAAAGTTGAGATTTTTAACCGAGTCTATAAATATTATGTTATAATTTATAGCCTCCGTAAATATGCATTATGAGATCTAATTTATCAAGTTTCATTATGTGATACCATCATAATTTAATTGAATATCCATTCCCTCATAGTTTATGTTTTGACTTAGTATTTGATTTTTCTAAGGTACAATAAAGGGCAACTGTTGCCATAATTTAGTTTAATTGACTCTACTTTACTTTATAATAATTACATTCATAATTTACTTTGAATTGAATATAGTAGTCTGTGATTGTTACTATGCCTTATGCTAAAAAGGCTTAGTTTAATGTTTATCTATAACTACGGTATGATTAAATTCTCAATCCCGTGTCAGTCTAGAGTTCAAACTCTCTTTAATATTTTTCTATCTTCTTTTACTATTTTCCATGAGTGCATTGTACATAATTATTAATTCTATTTTCTAATGTAGATGTATGGCACGTGTTGGGGAACAAAATTTTTATCATTTTGCAATTACGTACCTTGAATTTTTTTGTCGTTTTGATAATGCGTTCTTTGGAAATCTTTATTGTGGACAATTTTATTTCTTAAATTGGGTGGATAGTCCAATAAATGAAGGAAATTTTGTTCAAATTTTCTAAATTGTTTTCACATTTGTGCTGTAAAAAATTAACGTAAATTGTTGACACATTCAATACTTTAGACTACACTATGTTTTGTCGGGTAACAAAATTTTTGTCGTTTTGCAATTATGTACTTTGAAATTTTTTATCCGTTTTGTGATTACGTACTTTGAAATTTTTTGCCGTTTTGCTATTATGTACTTAGAAAAATTATGTAAATACTAAATTACGATCAATATAATTTATTAGTGTATGGGTTATTTCAAACATTCCAAGTGTGCTTTTTATTAGTTGTTTCATTCTAGGTGTAATACAAGTGAAAACAAATCTTGGGAATCCATATTTGACATATGCTCGACATATAGTTCTTTCATTTAGACTGAAACGTAGTTAAAACTTGATATAGCCTGTATTTTTATGGCATTTTAGTTTATTCTTTTTCGTATTTAGACTACGATGATTCAATTAATTGTATATAGCTTTGACATTATTTACATATGGTTTTCATGATTTACTCTTTAGTTAAAGAAATTTATATGACTGGACCACACGATTGATACTTTAGAGAATTGTCATCGTGCCTTCAGGCACGGGCATACCCTAGTGTGTGTGTGTGTGTGTGTGTGCAGTGGCGGAGCCACATTGTACATGACCTGGGCACAGGCCCAGGCCAGCCCAGATAAATCCCCCCCTTTTTTTTATAAATATATATATATATATATATATATGTACACATTGCTGAGATTCTGAGAATGCTGAGATTCTAAAAATATCGTTGAGATTATGAAATTCTGAAAATATCAGTGTTGTTTTACCCCTTTTAATATTAGTATAAATGTGCTTATTGGTTTGTAGTAATTATTAGTATAAATGTCTCAGTTGTTTTACCCCTTTTAATATTAGATTGTTGTTTTACCTCTTTTAATATTAATATGAATGTTGTTGTTATTGGTTTGTAGTATTTATTTTTTGGGCATGAAGTTGTTGAAATTAATGTTAATTTTAATTTACTCCTCAAACCTCCGAAAATTTCCTTTGGTGCTCAGGCCTAGGGGTGGGCACGGTCCGGTTCGGTCCGGGTTTTACCTATTTTTTGGACCGGACCGAATATTCGGTCCTCAATTTTTTTGGACCGAGACCGGACCGATTAATTCGGTTAACCTACTAATTCGGTCCAGGCTTTTTTCGGTCCGGTCCGGGGTAAAATTCGGTCCTGACCCTATTTTATATATATGTACATTTTATGAATGTTTTTATCTATTTTTCTCACAAATATATATACAAAAAAATAATACTCGAAACTCCAAGTGATATTTACATAGGTTTTTTTAACCCAAATTAAAAAAATGTCTATACATATATAAAATGTTCCAAATTAAATTCATAAGTTATATACATTAATTCAAAACCTATATATAAGAAACACAATAACATTATTTTTATTATATATATATGGGAATCGGTTCGGTCCGGTCCAAATCGGTCTTTTAATATAGTGGACCGCGGACCGGACCGGATTAATCGGTTTTTAGTTTTTGTGAACCGATTTTTGGACCGGTTTCAAAATAGCCTTAATTTTCGGTTCGGTCCGGTTCGGTCCAATCGGTCCATTCGGGTCGGTCTTTTTTTTGTCCACCCCTACTCAGGCCACCTAAAATTCCTCGTTCCGCCACTGTGTGTGTGTATATACTTTAGTGTGTGTGAACTCAGAAAAGAGAGGGAGTGTGCTTATAATTTTATCGATAATTTCTGAATTTATCATTAAGTGATACATATTCGATTCGCACTCTTAAAATACTAAATAATCTATATACGAAATAATTTGTACAAAAAAAAAGTATTGTATATATATATCCCTTTCCACCCGAATAGCCGTCGCGTGCTTCGACGTGAAAATTATTTCTAAGGTATAAACTCGATACCCGTGTTATTTAAAAACGAGTCTTATACCATCCATTACTAGGCACATGATTGGCTTGAAAAAAATATTTTTTTATTTTAACCTTTCTCGAATAATGTCAGATAACCTACTGTAAGCCTACTGTATCTGTACTCGATCCTAAATGCCCCAAAATCGGACGTCATATTCGTTGCATACATCACGCTAAATTTCGCATTAGGTTAGTAATGCGAAAATCATGGCTTGGTTTCAAAGCGGGTTAACTCGGGTTGTCGTTTGTGTTTGGAGTTTGAATTTCGATTTGAAGACGAAAGCTTTTATTTATATAAATAAAGTTCAACACTTGTTGAGCCACATCACGTTCTTCATGACCTAATAATTCTAGCTACTGTTTTAGGATTTTTTGTACCAATCTACGTTTGGACTAGAGTCGCCCACTTTAATCTTGATCAATTCAATCTCCATTTTAAAGTTGAGTTTTTAACATTGACCATTAAGATTTGAGTCCTTCCACCTATGTATCGCATTTGTATTAATTTTTGTTTGAGCTATTGAAAATTAAATTTAAAAAAAATCAATGTGGACGCGACACGTTAATGCATCATATCAAATATGTTAATTTTGTATGTCGCCCTAAAATTATTTTTAAAATTTGAATACATTAAGGTTTTGGTCCTTCCGTAGAATCTTGTTTTGAAATGTCAATTTCAAAATTGATAGACTTGAATCAAAGAAAAAAATCTTAGTGAATATGTTTCACAAAATAAGTTATTCTGGTTAAGTTTTCTATAATTTTCTTAAAGATTAGTGTACTTATTGGACAAAATTTACAATTTAAAGTTTCTAAACTATTTAGCTTGACTCGGCTTGGAGATATGCATGAGAGAGGAAACAAAAAAACAATTCCTAGTGCCAAATTCTCACCTACTACAATTTTTTTTTCCTTTTTCACTATTTTACCCGCAACCATCCTACTAAATTATGAGATAATGTATCAATCACTTTCCAGTTACAAACAAATAGTTTATTTTTCGTTTACCATTTCATTCATTGACTCCACACTAACTTGTTAGTGCAAACTAATGTTGATTTTCTTTTATTTTTTTCATTTATCACACTAGAGATAATTTTTTTGCTTTGCCCCATAAGATAATGTTGTTTTTAAATATATTCTTTATAAGTTTAATAATTAGACTTATCCCCCTATACATAAAGTACAAGATAATCAATGCATAAGGTAAAAGAGAGATGATGTACATGCGGGGTTGAGTCTAATTTTTCAGAAAGAAGAAACTTATGTCTAATTCGAGTGTTATCTCAAGAGCAAACTCAAATCTCTCTCTCTCTCTCTCTCTCTAAGAGAAAGAGAGAGAGAGAGAGAGAGAGAGAGAGAGAGAGAGAGCCTGATTCTGTGTACACTAAATTTGCACACTAAGTTTGCACATTATTTTTTTAATACGGTAAAAAAAATATTTTTGAACTGATTATTTATTTAAATATTTCAAGGAACCCATATATATATATATATATATATATATATATATATGAGGTCCTCTCCTGGAAAGACTATTTATGGTGTAGATCCCGGTAGATGCCATTTTTTTAAAATAGTAAAAAAATAAATTTTTTGAGGAAACTTCATGTATACGATCACCACGGTGAGAAGAATATCTCCAATTTATTTAATCAAAAACTTCAATAAAAAAACGTTGAGATGAGGTGATATGTAAAAAAATGTTATAAATATGCATTTTCAACCGTTGAAATGTTGGTGATCATCTGACCCACTTTTTTATTGAATTTTTGTATGAAACTTTATGGATATGATCTCGAACATGAGAAGATCATATTCATAAAGTTTCATAAAAAAATTCAATCAATAAAGTGGCTGGCGCTGACCCAACATTTCAACTGTTGAAAATGAATATTTATATCATTTTTTACATATCACACATGTCAATGATTTTTTTATTGAATTTTTTGATGAAAAAATTGGAGTTGATTTTCTAACTGTGGACATCATATCCATGAAGTTTCATTACAAATTCATTTTTTTACTTTTTAAAAAAAAATGGTATGTACTAAAGTTTGCACCACAAAGAGTCTTTATAGAATTTTTTTTGTATATATATATATATATATATATATATATATATATATATATAGAGAGAGAGAGAGAGAGAGAGAGATGAAGGCTCACCTACATCATGATGTATACATCATACTATACATCACATCTAGTTCTACGCCCTAAGAAACTTTTTTTTTCAAAATTTATATTTTTTTCCTTGTTAACCTTCTATTCAACCCATATGCAAAAAATTAGGTCAAAATACATTTTGTAGCTATTTTAAAAAAACTCAAAAAATACTGCTGGCACAGACCCTTATAAATAAGGTGTTTTGAGCAGTTTTTTTTGGATTTTTTAAAAATAGCTACAAAATGTATTTTGACTTAATTTTTTGAACATGAGTTTATTGGAAGGTTAATTTCAAGAGAAAAATAAAAGTTTGGAAAAAATAACTTTTAAGGGACTACAATTAGGTGTGATGTATGAATGATGTATAGAGCATGATGTAGTTGAGCATTCTCTCTCTCTCTCTCTCTCTCTCTCTCTCACACACACACACACACACACACACACACACACATATATATATATATATATATATAGAGAGAGAGAGAGAGAGAAGCTCTCATGAACTATTTATTTGCATGATAGATGTGTGGGGTAAATGAAGTGCTAATAAACCACACTCCTAACAACCGTTTTGGTGGCACCAATTAACAAATAGGCAAAAAAATATATATAACCTACCCCATCAAAGATAGACAAACAAATGTACAAATCCCAAACCCAAAATTATCCAACCCCAAAGTGAGACAACCCCATAAACAAATGATCCCGACGATGTACGAATCTCAACATTTATCCAGGGTAGATTTTTTTTAGCTGTATGCTTTTTTGTCTATTTGTTATTTCAAATATGGTTTTACATTATTTTAGTCATTTAAAATACGTTGACCTAAGGTTTATGTTTAAATGTGATTTAACATTTTTTTACACTATTTTTTCCTTCATAAAATGAATAATCCCAATTTGGTGCTTAACAAGGAATTATGGGTTGGCGATAATATGAAATTAGATATTGAGATTGAGCAAAATGTAAATTTGGAAATTGAGACTATAGAATGGGAACAATGTGTGATATCAAAATTCTAATGAAACTGATTTTAATTTTAACCCTCATGTAGCACCTGAAGACAAAAATAGGATACGAGTTCCAAACACTTGTGATGTTAAGAATTTTTACAATTCTTATACTAAAGAAGCTAGGTTTAGTGTTTGTAATTCATCTATCAAGAGGGATGTGGTGACAAATGATATCATAAGGAATGATTATGTATATTTTAAGCAAGGAAATGTTATTATTATACGTCTCGTGTACTTGTAAGATGCTTGAGAGCGTAGGGGCCCCATACAAACATATGTTATCTTTTTTTTAAGTTTCATTATTTTGAAATATACCAAGCCAATACATTTTGAAGAAATGAACGAAAAATGCTAAATCAATGTCGGTCACTTGATGCGACTTACATAGAGATAAATGATGACAAGACGTACTTTATTGAAAGGAGTCGGTTAATTCAAAAGTCTTTGGATGTTGTTGATAAGACCCTCACAAGTCTGGAAGCAATTACAATTTATAATGATGCTTTAAATATTGCACTTGAGAACACTACACCAAATCCTACGAATGGTCACCCCTACGGGGGTCATGACCCAAAGTTGTGACCACATCAACTTTGGGGTGACCATATCCATGACCCACTGTGGTCATGGATGCTATTGGAAGTGGTCAAATACCTGACTAATGTGGGTCACGACCTCGTGACTATCATAGCGCCGATTTCACTCCAAAGTTCCCTCCAAGGTTCGTCACGGATGGGTCACGGCCTATGTCCGTGACCAATTCTATAATGCACAATACATGGGTCACAGCTTTGGGCAGTGACGATTTCAATCTTTTCACGAGCGTGGGCCACGACTTAGGGTCGTGACCACATGGTTGACTACGAATCGATGAGGAAAAAAATTAAGTGTCATGGCAGTGGGTCAAGGCTTTAGGCCAAGACCAGTGTCCGTATACTAAAACCATTCTCCCTCGTTTTCATTTCTTCCCGCATCAATCTCTCACTCTCTCTCTCAAACCCTAATTTCGGCGATTTGCAATCTCTCCCTCTTAAACCCTAATTTTGGCCCTTCTCTCTATCAATCTCAAAGGTAAACCCTAGTTTTTGTATTTCTGATTTAAACCCTAGTGTGAAAACGTGTGTATTTCTCTCTGTGTGTGTGTGTGTGTGTGTGTGTTTGTATGTGTATATGTGTGTACGTGTGTATATATATGTGTATGTTTGCGTATATTTGTGATAATTCGTGTGTATGTGTGCGTACATCTATATGTGTGTGCATATCTATGTATGTGTGTGTATCCCCGATTTATGTGTGTGTATATCTATGTATATATGTGTATCCCCGGATTATGTGTGTGTATATCTGTGTATGTGTGTATATTTTTTTTTCAAGAAAAGGGACGTTAAATTTAGGAGTTGCAATTTATTGCTTTATTATTGGGTATTGTTAAAATTGATTAGAAATTGTTATTTAGATGTTGAAGTTAACTGCATTATTTAAGGGTATTTATTGGGCATTTTAGTATTGACTGAATGTGGTTACTTAATGATTAAAATAAATTGCGAAATTTATGGGTATTATCATTTAGGGCTTAAAATTTATTTAGATTTTGGGTATTAATTGAGTGTTATTAGTATTGACTGAATGTGGTTACTTAGCGATTAAGATAAATTATATTATTTAGAGTTTTAAATTAATTTAGGTTCCGCGCCCTAATCACACTAATATACTCAAAATCCTTTATTTATTATCAAAACCTTAAACAAACTAATATACCCGAATATACATGCCCTCGTTGAAGCACCTTATACTCTTGACTCACTTGAGTCTACATTGTATAAGTGCTCATCTAGTTTGGAAATAAAGATAAAATTATGTCCCCATCCTAGATACCAAAGAGCCTCAGACTCTTAAATACAATTCACTCCTCTTGTTTGACTGATCAAGGTACAATCACCAACACTCACACACTTTAGGACTGCATACATTGTTCACATATTATTTAAATTGTTTGTATGTGTGTTGTGTGTGTTAATTTCCCTTAAAATAATTTTTTATAATTTTTGGAAATTTATAATGATTTTAAAACAATTTCTTTCTTAATTGAAAATGGAATTAAAAAGTTTTGGGGTCATTATATAAATACTGGTTATTGGTTTTTTCCCTGAAATGTTCCCTTGGGTAGGAACCAAAAGCGCTAGAGAAGTCAGGGTGTCTATGTTATTAAGTTTGGGACGCGCGTTTGATATTCGATATTTGCCTTACACCTGTTGCTTCCCTATTGGATGTATGTGTGTTTCTTCTAAGAGAGTAAACTAGCGTGTTCTATTATCCCTTGGATTGAGTTAATCAACGATCTGCATGCCTCATTGTCCCAATCCTTGCGAACATCTCTCATCCAATCAAAAGCCTCATAACCAACCGATTACCTTTAACCGTTGGATGGAAGTCAAGGTTTCTTGACTTAATCTCAGCCCTCGATTTACCTATACCTTCTCTATCCTTCTCTGCCTCCTATATAAGGAGGGTAACCCTCAAACATTAGAAGACTTTTTCCACTTTATCATTTAGAGAGAGAAGAGAGAGAAAAGAGAGAGAAACCAGAGTTAGAAACCCTAACCCTAATTCGTCTAAACATCTTATCAAACCCTAACCTCTTTACCAAAAATAATTTCTTTCCAAAAACAACCTTGAGTGTTTGAGAGTTGTTGAGTGTTGGTTTGAAAGCTATTTCTTTCTATAACCTCTTCGTTTTGAGATCTTGCATCCAACTTAAACATTAATCTAGATCTGCGTTTCTGTTTCATAGAAATTTTAGATCTGAGCATTTTATGTTACATTATACCTAGATCTGCATTTATTGGGATCAGAGCTTTGAAAATCCTTTTAAAAGATCTTGTGTTTCCGAAATTGTTTTCTTAAAATCAAAATAATGGACGATAAAAATGAAAGATTTGGTAACTTTCCCAGACCCCCACTCTTTGATGGAAACAACTTTGCTTACTGGAAGGTATGAATGGTTGCTTTCACACAAGGAACCTTGGGAGATGATGTCTGGGATATTGTTAAAAATGGTTACACTTATCCTACTAAACCATTCACTGAAGGAAGTAATGAGAGGATTAAGAAAGCATTAAGTGAGTTCACACAAGAAGAGAAGCAAACTTCTCGAAACAATAACAAAGGCAAGAATGCTATCTTTATGTCCATAAATGAACATGAGTTAAAAAGGATCTCATCTTGTGCCACTTATAAGGAAGCTTGGGATACACTGATCATTGCACATAAAGGTGACACTAGAGTTAAGGCTGCTAAAACTCAAATGCTTGTCCAGCAGTATAACTCCCTAATTATGTTAGATTCTGAAACCTTTGATGGCTTCTATATGAAATTAACTGACATTGTGATCAAACTGCATGCTAATGGGATAACTTATGACATACATGAAATTGTATCTAAAATTTTAAGGTCATTACCACAGAAATTTGATAACAAAAGATAGGTTATTGAGGAAATGTGTGATCAAAATCTCACTCTTGAATTACTCAGTAGTAAACTACGAACTGTGGAAATGGAATTAAAATTTAAGAAACAAATGACCCAGTCCCATAGGAAACAGACTAGTTCCAACTTGAGTTTTTCCTCTAAGTTGATGAAACCTGAGTTTTCTATTTCCACTGATGATTCTAATGAGGAATGTGATATAGATAGTTTGGATAATCAAATTGCCTTAATGTCAAAACAATTTAAGAAAATCGTCAAATTTAGAAATAAATTAGCAAATAGACAAGGCAAGACAAATTATCCAACTCAGTCCAACCACAAACCTCATGAGAAAAGTCAGGACAAACATAATAAGGACTTAAGACCCAATAAAGACTTCAAGAACATTGAGTGTTTTAGATGTGGAAAACTAGGAACATAGCACAAGACTGTAGAGTGAAACTGAACACTACTAATAAACATACAAGGGACAACATTTGCAAAACATTGGATGATTCAAGAGATTCTGAAAATGAGGAACCTGAATCTTCTGATTGTTTTGATCATTGTATGTCTTTCTTTGGTAAGATTATATATAATGATGATATGCCTATATATGATAATGATGATAGTAACTCTACTCCTGCTGTTGTGAATCACGTTGCTACTGGTTTATATGCTTTAATTTCTGAGAATATTGCTAGTTCTACTACGGCATGTGCGAGTCAAAGGGAATGCGATAATGAAGATGTCAATGGGTGCGTGAGTTCGAGAATTGAATCCTTAGGGGTCACTTCACACATGTCACTTAGTGACTCAGACACTGAACACCTCCCTGACATTCACACACTTTATGCAAAAACTCTCAAGAAAAGCACTAGACTAGAGAATATAGTGAAGGATCTCACTAAGAAATTAGAAGACCTAAGTCTGATGGTTAAACTTAACGCTGAAGAGTATACTACCCAATGTCTAACTCATGAAAATGATGTCAAAACTTTTGATCAAAAATTAAAGAATTTGATTGAAGAAAATGAAACTCTGGAGAAAAAATATAAAGGGACGTTATTAGAATTGGAACAATCCAGAGAAAAGACAGCAACAGTCTTCAAAAAATTTGCAAAATTTGAAAATAATTCAAACTGTTTTGATAGTTTTGTTGCTGATTCAATAACCAATTCTGATGATCGAACTGAAATAGGGTTTTTCCTAAATTTGAAGACACAAATTAAAAACCTTGAACCAATTAAGTTTGTGTCAGGAGGCAAAAGACCTATAGAAATTTGTTCATACTTTCATTCTCTGAAAAATGAGTTTGATGAAAAACAATCCAAGTTTGATATTGGGGAATTAAGTTACTCTAAGTGTGAAAGTCCACCTAAGACTAAATATGTCTCCCCCCCGATTATGAAGAGTGATTCGATCTTTCAAACCGTACTCCCTATATAAAGGCTTCAACACCAAAATTCCGTAAAGCCTATGTTTAGAGACTTTCCTAAAGAAATACCATCTTCGAGAAATATATATTTCTCTTACTGTGACTTATATGGTAATTCCTTTGAAGGATGCTACTCTAGACGTGTAGCCAACCCTGTCTATAATTCTTCTGTGTACAAAAACTTTAACTATTCTAGGAGAAGCCATAACAATTATGTTCTTACTAGATAACTAGATAAAAACTCTAATTATAGAAGGAGAAAGAATAAACCTAAAAGAACATTTCCAAGAAGGATTCCGAGACACTTTTCAAAACCAAATTCTCAAACTTTTCATCAAATTCAGCCTCATGCACAAAACATTTTTCAACAGAAATCTAATGCTCGCAAATTTTATCAATTAAGAGCAAATACGCACAAAATGAAAATAAGAGCTGTTTGGGTTAGAAAAGATGAGCTATTACCCCAGATGAAGTGTAATATTGTTATTCCTGCTTTAAAAGCAGAACACACTCCCTCTAGTTAGTATTTAGACTCTGGATGTTCAAAACACATGATTGGGGATGATACCAAACTTTTAAATAAAACCAGCTTTGCTGAAGGAAAAGTTATTTTTGTTGATGGTGTATCATCTCAAATAATTGGTAAAGGAACTCTCCAAGAAGAAGGATTACCCTTACTTGAAAATTTTCTTCTAGTAAAAGGTCTTAAGGAAAACCTACTCAGCATCTCGCAATTTTTTGATTCAAATCATACTGTCACCTTTTCAAAGACTAATTACAAAATTTTAAATGAAAAAGGTGAGTGCATTATTACAGGACTCAGGACTCCGAACAATTGTTATACTATTCAAAACAGTGATGAGGTTTGTAACATTGCTAGAATGGATGACAATGAGATATGGCATAATCGTTCGGGTCACATAAATTACGAAAACCTTAGTAGACTGTCTTCTCAAGAAATAATTAGAGGTATTCCTCAGATCAAACCTATTTCTAATATAGTTTGTGGATCTTGTTAAGAAGGAAAAATTGTTAAGGCCCCTCATATGAAAGTGAAAGATATCCTAACCTCTTAACCCTTGGAGCTCATCCATATGGACCTTATGGGTCCTTCTCGAACTGTTAGTCTCTGTGGACACATTTACATTCTTATTATGGTTAATGACTTCACCAGATTTACTTGGGTAGCTTTCTTAAAATAGAAATATGACACTTTCCAATTTTTTTTTGAAAATCATACTTCGCATTGAAAATGAGAAAGATACTCAAGTAAATAGAATTCGTAGGGATAGTGGTGGAGAATTCATTGATACTGGTGTTATAGATTATTGTGACTACAGTGGTTATAAACATAAATTTAGTGCTCCTAAGACTCCTAAACATAACGGTATAACTGAGAGAAAGAATTGTACCCTTGAAGAGATGGCACGTGTTATGATTCATGCCAAGACTTTACCTAAGTATTTCCAGGTAGAAGCTATTCGTACTGTCACATTATCAAAAGGGTCTATCTTAGAAAGAATTATAAACAAACTCCTTACGAACTTTGGTATGAGAAGAAGCCCAATCTTAAGTATCTTAGAACCTTTGGTAGTACGTGTTATGTCTGTAAAGATAGAGAACACTTGTCCAAATTTGAGACTCGTGGAGATAAAGCCATCTTTCTAGGATATTCTCCCAACAGTAGAGCATACTGGGTCTACAATCTTTGTACTGAGACCTTAATGGAATCCATAAACGTAATTGTAAGTGACACTACTGTAGAGAGTAAGACTGGAGAATCAACTATTGTGGATGAGTTTGAAAATGTTTCAGAAAAAGACTCACCAGAAATAGATGATTCCTTACCAATTGAGACACCTGAAGTACCTAATAGGGTTGCTAAAGACCATCCCATAGACAACGTTGTTGGTAACCCCAGTGAGCCTGTATGTATAAGATCTCAATTAAGAAACTATTCTCATTATGCATGTTTTGTTTCCCTTGAGGAACCAAAGAATGTTAATGATGCATTGAATGATCCTCATTGGATTTTTACAATGCAGTAAGAACTTCTTTAATTCTTCATTCATGATGTTTGGTATCTTGTACCTAGGCCTGGTCATAAAAAGGTAATGGCACACATTGGATATTTAAAAATAAATCTGATAAAAGTGGGATAGTCATTAGAAACAAATCCAGATTAGTTGCTCAAGGATACTCTCAAATTGAAGGAATAGATTTTAACGAGACTTTTGCTCCTGTCACTCAATTAGAATATGTTCATCTTCTATTTTCCATATCCTGCTACTTAAATTTTAATCTTTATCAAATGGATGTCAAATCTTCCTCCCTTAATCGAATATTGACTATGGAAACCTATGTAGAACAACCAAAAGGGTTCATTGACCCTAAATATCCAAATCATGCCTTTCGTCTTAAAAAGGATTTGTAAGGCCTAAAACAAGCCCCAAGAGCCTGGTATGAGCGTCTTTCCAATTTTCTCTTAGACAAAGGTTTTAAGAGAGGAGGAAATGATCAAACCCTTTTTGTCAAACATTTATACAAACATATCATTATAGCTCAAGTTTACGTAGACGATATCATCTTTGGATCAACCTCCCATAATGAAGTTAAATCTTTTTCTGAAATTATGCATAAAGAATTTCAAATGTCTCTTATGGGGGAGTTATAATTTTTCTTAGGACTTCAAGTCAAACAGAATTCAGAAGGATTATTTGTCTCGCAATCAAAATACGCTTTAGAGATTATAAAAATATTCATCTTTGAGAGTGCAAAAGATGCTAAAACTCCCATGAGTACTATGGTCAAACTGCCTAAGGATGAAACTGAAAAATCCGTAGATTCGACTTTATATCGTAGTATGATAGGAACCTTACTATATCTTACTTCCTCGCATCCTGATATTATGGATGTTGTTTGCGTATGTGCACATTATCAAAACAATCCTAAAGAGAGCCATTTAACTTGTGTTAAAAGAATTATAAAATATATTAAAGGCACTCTAAATTTGGGACTTTGGTACTCCAATGATACTCCTAGAACTATAATAGGATACACTGATGGCGATTGGGCAGGGTGTGTTGGCGATAGTAAGAGCACAGCAGGCGCATGTTACTATATTGGTAATAACTTGGTAGGTTGGTGTAGTAAGAAACAAAACTGCACTTCTTTATCGACAGCTGGATCTGAATATATAGCCGCTGGCAGTTGCTGTGCTCAATTACTTTGGCTTAAGCAAATGTTAAGTGATTATGGTATTAAAGAGGAACAACTACATCTCTATTGTGATAATCAAAGCACGATCAATATCTCTAAAAATTCTATTCAACACTTGAGAACAAAACACATAAAAATAAGGCATCACTTTATACGCGAATTAGTTGAGACTAAGGAATTAGAAATCAATTATCTTCCTACAGATTTGCAACTCCCAGATATGTTTACCAAACCTTTGGATTACAATAGATTCATTTATTTGCGTTAATCAATTGGAATGGTTTGTGCTGAATAAACTCTTGGATTTACATATTTTTTTCCCTTTGTCCATTTGAGACAAAATGGGGGAGAAATTTGAGTCTTATGAGAATTCATTTACTTTGTAAATATTATAAAGATCTTGAACTTAATCATTATTTTTAGGATTCTATTAAGTTATTTACAACAGTTGTGTTAGGGTATTGAATTGTAATTAGTTGAGTCATGTAATTTTCTTTTCTAGGAAATGGGTAGATAGAACTTTTGTATAGGAAAAGGTTTTTTCTTTTCATTTTTTATTTCCCTACGAGTACAAGATGACTCAAAGGAGATTTTGTCTCATATTTCCAAAGGGGGAGATTAAAGCACCTTATACTATTGACTCACTTGAGTCTACATTGTATAAGTGCTCATCTAGTTTGGAAATAAAGATAAAATTGTGTCCCCATCCTAGATACCAAAGAGCCTCAGACTCTTCAATACAATTCATTCCTCTTGTTTGACTAATCAAGGTATAATCACAAACACTCACACACTTTAGGACTGCATACATTATTCACATATTATTTAAATTGTTTGTATGTGTGTTGTGTGTGTTAATTTCCCTTAAAACAATTTTTTTTTTTTTTTTTTTGGGAATTTATAATGATTTTAAAACAATTTCTTTCTTAATTGAAAACGGAATTAAAAAGTTTTGGGGTCTTTATATAAATACTGGTTATTGGTTTTTTCCCTGAAATGTTGCCTTGGGTAGGAACCGAAAGCGCTAGAGAAGTCAGCGTGTCTATGTTATTAAGTTTGGGACACGCATTTGATATCCGGTATTTGCCTTACATATGTCGCTTCCCTATTGGATGTATGTGTGTTCCTTCTAAGAGAGTAAACTAGCGTGATTTATTAGCCCTTGGATTGAGTTAATCAATGATCTGCATGCGTCCTTGTCCCAATCCTTGCGAACATCTCTCATCCAATTAAAAGTCTTATAACCAACCGCTTACCTTTAATTGTTGGATGGAAGTCAAGGTTGCTTGACTTAATCTCAGCCCTCGATTTTCCTCTACCTTCTCGATCCTTCTCTGCCTCCTATATAAGGAGGGTAACCCTCAGCCATTAGAAGACTTTTGCCACTTCGTCATTTAGAGAGAGAAGAGAGAAGAGAGAAGAGAGAAAAGAGAGAGAAACCAGAGTTAGAAACCCTAACCCTAATTCGTCTAAACAACTTATCAAACCCTAACCTCTTTACCAAAAATAAGTTCTTTCCAAACACAACCTTGAGTGTTTGAGAGTTGTTGAGTGTTGGTTTGAAAGTTGTTTCTTACTGTAACATCTTCGTTTTGAGATCTTGCATCCAACTTAAACATTAAGCTAGATATGTGTTTCTATTTCATAGAAATTTTAGATATGAGCATTTTATGTTACATTATACCTAGAACTGCATTTATTATTTCTTTCCTTAAGAAATCTGTTGTTGATTGTTTTCTGTAAATGTTTTCGTACTCAAAATCAACAATAACATTTTCTGTTTCTAGTTCTATTGAAACAAGATCTTTGACCTAGTTGGAATCTCACTTGGTGGTTTTTAATTTCAAAAACATTTTTAAAACTCTGAAATTGACTAAGATCGTGATACGTCTTCTGAGCAAGATAGCCGTGCATTCTAGATTTATATTAAAGGTCAAATAAGATTCAAGTTTCCTAAGAAGAGAGAAACTGAAAATCACAGCATATAGATCTGATTTGTAATTTGCTAGGACTAATTGTAAAAATAAGCGTGAGTGTGTGCATGCATGTGTTAGATCACCATCACAAACACTTACACACTACAACACTAAAAGTGTTGGTAATAAGATCTTGAAACAAGAGTCGACGTAAAGATCAGGCACAAAATGAAGTTAGCAAACTAGGAGAACAACATCAGCAATCAGAACTGCAGAAAAGTTATAAGGATACCAGTGGGTACATTCTTAAACTTGTATAGGTCTGATTTGTGTGCATGTGTGTTATGTAGTTTGTAACTGTTATATTTTGTTTTAGTGGATTTTCTTTTTACTCCATATAGGGAGTTGTGGATGTTTCCTCAGTTGGGTGAGGTTTTACCACGTTAAAAATTTCTTATCATTAATCTTTCTAAATCTTCTTATCTCATTCTGATTAGTGTGCTGATTTAAAATTAAGTTTAGTTTTTGTTTTCAAAGCTAGCTAACAAATCTTGAATTGATCTCGTGCTAATTTTTAAACACATCTTGTGATTAAACTGATTTGATTTCTAGAAAAGAGTTTCCTCAAAAAATAGTTCGGAGTTACTTAAATAGTTTAATCTTGTATTAAATGGCTTTAGTAATAGTTTTTCACTCGTATATTTTTCTCAGGAAAAATGAGCCACGGTGATAATCATTGGAAACAAGAGTCGAAAAGGTTGCAATTGAACCGCACATGTAACTCTTTTATTACTGAGCATCATATAGAGGGTACTCCTATTTATAGGTATGGAAATAAAAAGATTGAAAAATTTAACTACCTTCAAAACTATGGAGTTAATATCCGATAAGATTACATTCTATTTTCCGTATCAGAAAACTAATATGACGCTATACAAAATATATTTCACATTCATATTCCTGATGTAGCCTTGACCTTGGTTATGTTGTTGGAGAAAGAAAAAAAAATCCGCCCGTTATGGATACAACTGCGTACAGAGAGCATTAACATGGACTATGATGTATCGCGCCATTTGCACGCTAAATTGAATCTTGCTAACAAGTTGAAAATTATGGGATTCCTAGTTCATGTCACGGATATCTAAACATTAGTCATAGATACCCTTTCTCCTAGTTGGCCACGGGCAAAAAATCATAGGTTCTTAAAAACTAATACCGAATGGATGGAGATTGGGCACATTGAGCTTATTCTAAAGTCTTACTCTCAAAAGGTATATATATATATATATATAGGCGTAAGCTTGATTAATTAATTATAATTTCTTATTATAATATTTTAGTCACTTATGGTTTTTTATTTTTGTAGATAATGTCGAGAGGAAACAACCCAAGGGAACAAAGTGTCGAGGGAACACCGCAACGAGGTTCACCATCTCGTGCACAACCCGAATTCTCAACACCAATTGGTGAGAAATGCACAACTCCACTAATGGTTGCCTCCTCACCAAGTCCAACTGCTTTAACACCCACATCCAGCACTCCCGTTGCTCCACCGCAGCCATCCATTGCTGTCGACACCTCCCGCTCAACCCAAAAGAAGCCCATTGGGTCCTCCATTCTCGAGAATAACCCGGCGGGTGATAGGAATGATGTGATGAACTTTAAAGCCCAATGTTTGGCTTTGGAAAAAATGAATGTGGGAGTTGGTGGACCAGACAACTGGAACCAGGTTGATCAAGCTGTCAAGGATGATATATACAATCAACTCTCCAAGTATTTCTCATTTCCCAATCTTTCAAAGAATAAGGTTCTATCTTGGGTTGTTGAATCATTGGGAATATACAGGAGAAACCTTCGGAAGAAACATTTCTCGAAGGAGGCAGCGAGCTCCGATATTTTATCTTTGAAAGAGAGAGTGCCTCCAAATCTTAAAATTCCGATGGAACAGTGGAATAAGTTTTGGGAGAATGAGGCAATGGAAAAAAAGTTTGTCCAAAGGGAGAAAAACAAAAAAATTAGGGCAAAAAAAATTGATATCTACAGGTTTGGATCCAAATCCTATGAGGATGTGAAGAATGAATGGGAGAGTAGGACAAAGGATGGTCCAGATGAAGGTAAAACACCAAATCGATCCAACATTTTCATTCACGCTCGAAGAGGTAAAGATAATACATTCCCACTACACTTAGCTGAGATGCTAAAATCAATAGACCCCATCAGCAGTCAGTCAGGTTCGTGCCCTACTAATGAATTTGACCTTGATAATGATGCCCTGACCCAGAACTTTGGAAACAACAAAAGGGGAAGGAGGAGAGGTGTTGGCTCACATATGCCAAAAATAAAATTTCAACAGACTGCACCTCTCGTGGATGAGTTTTCTTCGATCAATAATCATTTCTCATACAATGTGGAATGACATACCAAGACCGATGGGGATGTCAAGAAAAATAAAAAATAACCTGGAAATGTTGACGAATCAAATTGGAAAACTTGTGTAACCTTTCTAACATTATGGGGTCCTAATTCAGCCTCCTCCTCCTCCTTAAGGTTACCCTTACCCTCAGCCTCCTCCTCAAGGTTTTACTTATCCCCCCTTCAAGTTTCTCTTCCTAAATGTCGCTTCATCCACCATTCTCCTCCCAAATACCACCTCATCCAACATTCCCCTCCCAAATGCCGCCTCATCCAACATTCCCCTCCCAAATTTCGCCTATCATAGGACTTGGATCATCATCAACAACGCACGGTGGCTATGGAAAAAAGTACTATTTGAAAGACCTGAGCAATAGAGGTTTGTTGGGATATGCACACTCATCTCCAAGGTTGTTGGAACTAAAGTACACAACCGACCATTGGAGACAACTGAGGCTCAAATACTGGTCAATGAAATATACAACGTCTACAGAGATGTACATGTGTTCGCTACAGGCAGGGATAGAGTGGAATTGAGGAATTATAAAAACTCTTTTCTTGCTTGGCCAATTTATCTGTTGGAAAAGATAGAATAATATTTTGTTTTTTTTTCAATTAGAATAATTTTTTGTTTCAGTTGTAAGAATTTTAGTTTTGTTTTAGTTCAAGAATATTGGTTTTGTTTTTGTTTAAGAATATTGATTTTGTTTTAGTTCTAACAATATTTTTTTATTGCTTCAGTTATAGATTATTACATTGATTATTACATGGATTTTAGTTTTAACCTATATCACATGACTGGAATTTGTAGATTATTACATGGATTTCCCACTATACAAAGAGTGGATGGGAGAGACATACCGAATTTCAAATAATTATGTAAAGGGTGTTCAAGAATTTGTTAAATACGCTTTCAAAAATCTTAAAAATGACAAGATTCTGTGTCTGTGAACCCGTTGTGAGAATGAAAAATATAAGTCATTAGAATAAGTTGAGTTACATTTAATATAGTGGGGAATCTGTCAAGACTATAAAATATCAGCATATCATGGTGAAAAACATATACCTTACATTCCGGAATAATTGTCAATGCCCGACCTCATAATGGAACCCCAATGGGTGAAAGTGGTACATGATTACCCAACACATCGTCCTTTGACCAATTTAATTGATGATGCTTATGGACTCCACACCTGTCAAAACCACCAACCTATGGATACGGATAATGTGCACACTGGCCAACTAAATGAAAATTCTGATGTTGAACTTCCAAGAAATCGTAAGTGCTCGCAAGTCCCATAAAAGGTTTTGAAGTATTTTCCACTTGGTCCACCGTTAAAATGGTCATTTGTTGTACTGTGGATAGAGGAGGCAATGACATGGCACGGTTGATGCGAGTTGGGTGGGAATATGATGCGTCATCCAGTTAATTCACCCATTTGAAAAATTTCAAATGCATAACACCATGAAGTTGCAAAGGAACCGTGCAATGCTCGTCTTGCAATCTCAATCGATGGGTTTAACCCTTTCGGTAATTTAAGTACTAGTCAGAGTTATTGGCCAGTTCTCATGGTGCCTTTAAGTCTCCCTCCAATACTATGCATGAGAAATGAGTTCACATTGTTATCCTTATTGATACCCGGGCCGATGGCTCCCAGTGATGATATTGATATATTCTTAGCACCATTAATCGAACAACTTAAAGAGTTATGGGATAAAGGCGTCACAGCGTTCGACTCTCATAAGGGTGAAGAGTTCACACTTAAAATAATGGTGATGTGGGCGATCCACGACCTTCCAGCTTATGGGACCTTGTCTGGTTGTAATGTTCATGGTTATTATGGATGTCCCATGTACAGGGAGGAAACTGAAGCCTGTTGGCTAAAACATAGTGATAAGATGAGTTACACGGGTCATCGTAGATTTCTACCGACCAGTCACCCTTTTAGGAATGACAAGTCTAAATTTTTTCTAGTCGGTCACGAACACAGAATGCCACCTTCTTGACTTTCTGGTCAGAAGACCGAGGATAAGGCAATAGCTATGACTGTGGGGAATAGGTACGTAGGCAAACACCCCCAATTTATAAACATAAGGCGTAAATATAGGGGGGATCCGAATGACCCCAGTAAAGTGAAGCCGTGGTACAAGCGATTAATATTTTTTGATTTGTCGTATTGGAAAGATCATCATATAAGGCATGTAGTTAATGTGATGCATATAAAGAAGAATGTTGCAGAACATCTGATAGGAACATGTCTGGGTGGATCTCATTCGAAAGATGGAGAGCGGGCCTGCCTAGATCTACATGATATGAAAATAAAGAAAAAACTGTGGTTAAAAAATAATCCTATAACAGGAAGAATTTCTACCCCCGAGCTGCTTTCACTTTGACTACTAGTGAGAAGAAGATCCTCTTAGACACGTTGTTCAACTTGAAGACTCCAATCGATTATTCTAGTAATTTATGTAGGGTAGTAAGCTACCAAGCAGATGTCTTGAAATAGTGCAAGTCTCACAACTGGCACGTAATCATACAATTAATCCCTTTGGTACTTCGACATTGATTTTCTAAACACAAAGATCTCCGTCGAGAAATTATGCAAATCAGTTTGTGTTTTACCATACTTTGTGAAAAAGTGGTAAACAGAATGCACATTAAAGCTGCGAAATCAAATTAGGTAAATTTCACATCTTATGTGTTCGTTTATTTATTTGTGTATGGTAAAAACATGCTCTCATACAAATTCATTACTAATGCAGATTCTAAAAAGAGGCGATGTCTCTTCCAAGCTTGTCGCCTAGCAAAAGGCCCTAGTTTTTCGTGGGAAAGAGTTTAAGAAATTTCGCACCAACGATTTTGATTTCATTTCATATCCATATGAGGAAAAGCTTTTGACGCAAAATAATGGAATATCAATTTCTACCTTGACCACTTGTATAGCTAGAAAAAGCAATGAAAATCCAAAGAATACGGTGCTAACCTATTACGGGATAGTCTAAAAAAATCCTAGAACTTGATTACTTGGATTTCACAAAATTCATATTCTATTATGATTGGGTAAAGGTGCAGGATACAAGGAATGCTTGCAATGTTGATACTGACTCCAAACTTATTATGGTAGATTTATCAAAGCATAAGAGTAAAAATCGCATAGTCGACGAGCCTTTTATTTGTGTTTTTTTTAACGTAAAGAAGGTATTCTACTCGAAGTTCATAAACAATGGAAAATGTTCTATTATTGTGTGTGCGCTAAAGGGTACGACTACTGAAGTGGATGCATTAAAGGCTCCAAAAGAGTTCCAGTTAGATCTTGATAACAATCCTAATTTAAAGGATCTTTTAGTTGATTTAGAGGAAGATTGAGTATCAAAATATTATGTTAACTTTGTCAATCTTATTTGTATCCTATTTTGATATTGACATTATATTAGCGCTTACTTTGATGTACGAGTGTTTAGTTACTTTTACAAATGTTTAATATGATTTATGTAAGTTAACTTTCGATAATATGATACGCACAGTTGAATATTTAGTTGCTTTCACAAGACGCTCAGTTTGAGAATATAGTCATTTGAGTTTGTTATTAGATCAAGTTGACCCAGCTTAATTTCAACGTGTTCCAATACATATACATTTGTTCATCAGTTTCATTTATGCAGTGTTCATAAAATCAAGTTAAATTATCTTGATTTTATGAAGATTGTATTAAAGAAACTAGTTAACAAATGTACATGTAAAAAATTATGTTGGGGATCCAGGATCAATTTGGTCCGATCACACATTCAAAAGACTCTATTTAATGGTCTTCTTAGATCTTAGAAATCAGGCACTCTTTACTTTAACTGAAGTAGTTATATAATTAATATGCATTATCTTTTAAATTTTTTAGATGATAGAAGGAGTACGGGATAATTATTGATTTTATTTAGTTTGGCTGTTGGATAATTATTGGTTGTTGGCTTGTTATTGGATAGTATGTTAGAAGGAGTACGGGATAATTATTGGTTTTGTTTGGTTTGGATGTTAGATAATTATTGGTTGTTGGATAGTATGTTAGAAGGAGTACGGGATAATTATTGATTATTGTCTTGTTGTTGGTTTTTGGTCGTTGGATAATCACGGGACCCCCGATTTGAGAACACGACATTAATTTCAAAATATTTATACTTAGGCTTAAAAACATGTCGTTAGGGGACGAAACCTCACCCCCCCCCAAACGGCCCGGTAAGAGGTACCAACACCCCGTACTAACACCTATCACGGGACTGTTTGGGGGGGGGGGGTATAGAACTTTGTCAGATCCTTATGAACATGAATCCTATGAATATACGTGCTAATGCTAGGTCATTCCCCTTAAGCGATGCATTGCGCCTTCCACCGGGTGTCTCGAAAAATATGCAAGGGGCGTCGTATCGGTGCCCGAATGCGACGATAAATACGCAAGGGTTCCTGTAAGCGGGTAAATAAGCTAGTCCAGGAAATTAGACTTAGGTTAGAGACTTGGAACATAAGGACTATGACAGGAAAAATGATGGAGTTGGTAGATACCATGATAAGAAGAAAAGTTAACATAGCTTGTTTACAAGAAACTAAATGGGTCGGTGAGAAAGATAGAGAAATAGAAAATACAGGATTTAAATTTTATTATACAGGAAAACATAGAAATAAGAACAGAGTTGGAATAATAGTAGATAAGAACTTTAAGGACGATATCGTAACCGTTATTAGGAAAGGTGATAGACTTATACTTGTAAAATTGGTATTAGGTGAAAACATAATTAATATTGTTAGTGCTTATGCACCTCAAGTTGGATTAGATGAGCACACTAAAGTAAAATTTTGGGAACAAATGGATGAACTAATTCAAGAAATACCCATAGGTGAGAAAATCTATATAGGGGAGATTTTAATGGCCATGTAGGAGAAGATCGTGTAGGATATGAGATAGTGCATGGAGGATATGGTTTTGGAGATAGGAATGACGGGGGAGAGTCTATCTTAGATTTTGCGATGGCTTATGATTTTTTACTAGTAAATACATGTTTTAAAAAGAGGCTTCAACACTTAATAACTTATAAAAGTGGAACGCACAAGAGACAAATAGATTTTTTTATTACTAGAAAAGGAGACCGATTAACGTGTAAAGATTGTAAGGTTATCCCGGGAGAGAGCTTAACCTCACAACATAGGATAATGGTGTTGGATATAAATATTAAAAATCAATCATGAGTGCAAAAAGTGAAGATTAACCCACGAACTAGGTGGTGGAACTTAAAAGGAGAGAAATTATAACTATTTAAAGATAAATTATTAAATGAAGAAACATGGAATACTAAAGAAAAGACTAACATAATGTGGAATAAGATGGCCACATACATTAGGAGAATATCAAAAGAAATTCTTAGAGAATCAAAAGGCAAGGGGCCACAGTCTAAAGAAACTTGGTGGTGGAATGAAGAAGTACAAAATATAGTAAAAATTAAAAGGGAGTGCTTTAAAACATGGCAAACAAATAGAAATGAAGAAAGTTTTGAGAAATATAAATGGGCTAAAAAGAAAGTTAAGAAAGTGGTAAGAGATGCTAAGTTAAAAGCGTATGATGATCTTTATACAAAATTAGGTACACAAGAAGGGAAAAAAAGTATTTATAAGCTTGCTAAACTTAAGGACAGCAAAACAAAAGATTTTAATAACGTTAAGTGTATCAAAAGTGATGATTCGAGAGACCTAGTCAAAGATGATGAAATTATGGAAAGATGGAAAAAACTACTTTGAGAGGTTATTAAATAGAGATAATGGGAGTAGATTAGATATAGAGGAACGTAGGGAGACTCGAGAAAATATATTTTTCTGTAGAATTAGGACAACAGAGGTTAGGATTGCTCTAAAAAAGATTAAAACAGGGAAGGCTTTAGGACCAGATGGTATCCCTATTGAGGTTTGGAAGTGCTTAGGGGAGGATGGAGTATCATGGCTTACAAAATTATTCAATAGAATTTTAATGACTAATAGGATGCCCGATGAATGGAGAAAAAGTGTTTTAGTACCTATATATAAAAATAAAGGGAACATACAAAGTTGTTCAAATTATCGTGGTATTAAGTTAATGAGTCATACAATGAAAGTTTGGGAGAGAGTGATTAAATATAGATTGAGATTAAATAAAACAGTATCTGAGAATCAATTTGGGTTTATGCCTGGGAGGTCAACAATGGAAGCAATCTATTTATTAAGGAGATTAATGGAGAGGTATAGGGAGAAAAAGAAGGATCTTCATATGATTTTTATATATTTGGAGAAGGCGTATGATATGATAACCAGAGATATAATATGGTGGGTTGTACATAAAAGAGGAGTGACTCGCAGATATATTAATGTGATCAAGGATATGTATGATGGTGCGATGACTATGGTAAGAACATCAGCCGGAGAAAGTAGTGAATTTTCAATTATGGTAGGTCTACACCAAGGTTCAGCATTGAGTCCTTATCTCTTTGTGCTTGTTATGGATGAGTTGACTGGACAAATACAAGATGAGGTGCCATGGTGTATGCTATTTGCAGATGATATTATTTTAGTGGATGAGACTAAGACATGGATTAATGCTAGGTTGGAATTGTGGAGAGAAACTTTAGAAACAAGAGGATTTAAAATAATCAGAACTAAAATAGAATATGTGGAGTAAAATTTTAGTAGTAATAGGAGGACAAATGGAGATGTGGTGAAATTGGAGGGTCAAGAGATACCTAGAAACGATAATTTTCGTTATTTAGGATTGATTATACAAAAAGATAGAGATATTGGTGATGATGTTACTCATAGGATTAGAGCAGGCTGGGTTAAGTGGAGAAGTGCTATCGGCGTTTTGTGTGATAGGCGTATACCTTTGAAGTTAAAAGGTAAATAATATAGGATGACCATTAGACCCGCCATGTTATATGGGACAGAGTGTTGGGAAACCAAAAAAAAAATGTGCATAAAATGAGTGTGGCGGAGATGCGAATGCTAAGATGGATTTGTGGTAAAACTCGAAAGGATAAAATTAAAAATGAACAAATTCGTGAAACGGTAAAAGTAGCTCCTGTAGAAGATAAATTGAGAGAAAATTGACTTAGATGGTTTGGACACGTTAAGCGTAGACCAATGGATGCTCCTGTAAGGAAGAGTGATTTAGTTAGTATTGATGGTAACATAAGGGGTATAGGTAGCCTAAATTGACTTGGTGGGATATTATAAAAAAGGACATGATGTCATGTGGTTTAACCGAAGATATTGCACTGGACATAATGGAATGGAAAAATAGGATTCATGTAGCCGACCCAAAATAATTGTGAAAAGGCTTTGTTGAGTTGAGTTGAGTAATGTCATATTCTCAAATATGGGGTTCGGTGACCAAGCGGTCAATTCTTTGAGTTACGTTGGTCCCGTGCTAGGTGTTGAAACTTCTTTCGGGGTTGTAGGGTGGGTGTTTTGTGTGTCCTCCCTCTAACGGCACATTTTCAAGCCTATGTGTGGATTTTCTCAAATTATCATCATATACTGAAACTGAGGGTCCCGTGACCACGCGATTGGTACGTGCGAGTCACACTAGTCCCGTGAGAGGTGTTTGCAACTCTCACGGGGCTGTTTGGGAGGTGCTTTGGGTTTTCGCCGAAAATATACCTTTTCTGTCCTTACAAAATACAACGTGTTGTAGAGCTCATTGAAACTGTTCTGGAAAGGAGTACCGGATAATATGATGCGTTTGCTCATTTAGAGTTTGATAGAGTATTCCAAATACGACTCCTCTCATTACGAGTAGTGTGGTCTTCATCACGAGAGTATTTGGGGTGAACTCTGACTCTCGCTCACACTCAATTTCATTTAATCTTTGTTTAATCCATTGGAGGGCTTCATTTTGGATTTGGGTGGCTTGCTCTTTTTCGAGTATGAACTTTTGCAAGAGGCTTTCGAGAGCAGAGGTGGATGATGGTGGTGAAGTTATGGGTGGTGTTGGTGGATGAGGTGGACACAACTCACTATGATCATGACTATGTGGAGAAAACTATAAGGAAGTGTGGGTAACGGGGTCAAGTTGGTCATAAACGGAAGAAGCATCTCCGTGAGAGACAAAAGGTTGAGATGCGGTGGGTGCGTAGTGAGGGGACTGTTCGTAGTGGTGTGCAAAAGGTTGCCATGATGACTGTTGGAACGTGTGAGGATCAATAACATCGGATTGGGATTCATATTGCGTGAAAAGGTGGTCAGGCCTCCACGAATAACTAGGGTACTCACACAACTCGAGATTTGATTCATCATGATAATAGGCCGAGGTGGGTTCCAGAACAGTGTCATATGGATACACATGTTCCATGGTGGGTTCAGATGGATATGAAAAGTATGAGAACTCATGGAACAAGTGATCGGCATTTAAACAATGGGTGCATAACAAAGTATGCGGCACGTTGACACTTGACACTAGATGGTGCAAGAACATCAACAATACTCCTGAGAGAGCTGAGATCACTAAGTATATCATAAAGAGACGGCTCGGGAGAACTCTCACACTTGTCGCGTGACGATGGAAAATGACCAAAGTAGTCCCGTAAAGGACGTTCTTCAGCCATGTGGAGAGAAATATTTTTTTGGATTTTTTAAATTTTTTTCCAAAGGAAAGAAAATATTTTTGGATTTTTCTGAAAATAAAAGAAAGAAAATATTTTTGGATTTTTTTGGGAAAATAAAGGAAGAAAATGTTTTTGTATTTTTTTTTCAAAAATAAAGGAAGAAAATATTTTTGGATTTTTTTGGAAGAAAAGAGTGGGAAAAATAGTTGGACTCTTTGAAGTTTGACGAACTCACTAAAATCGACTACCGAAAAATGAATTAGACACACACAAGTCAATGATAAATCCTAACTAGCACATAGACAATTTTTATCTTCAAAATTAGTAAAAGGGTAGTCAAATTTTAATTAAATTCGTGGGTGATAAAACTCACGGAAATTATCTGAGTGATCGACTTTTTAAATTTTTTATCCTATTGGGCTACCTAAGTGATTGATTTTAAATTTAATGATGGCTAGGGTAGCACACAAATGGTAAGCAAGTGAGTCAGGTGATGAAATCCCTTCTCTTGAATGACCGGGTGTAGGTCTTAATTGATTAATCATCACACACATTCAAAAATAAATGCGAGAATAAAATAAAATAAGATCATACCATCACACACAATAATGGACTCGCTAACAGGAAAGGCGCGAGGGTTTAGAAATGTACCTCCCACTGTTTTTACACCGTGGGGTGCTGAAAAATTAGAGTCGTCGGGGGGAGATCACGCCAATCTCAGTCGATCCCGGGAGTCCTACCGACCCAAGGTAGAGAGGCTTTGTTTCCTCGCCTTTGGACGCTCTCTCTCTAACTTGACCGGTTTCCCTATCACGCTTGTCTTCTTTTTATTACAAATTTAAATGGAAAATAAATGGTGTCACTATGAACCGTGACGCGACTAAGAATTTGTCTCTAAAGTGCATACTCTCTAGGCTCAAGTGCAAGCCTGTCGCGTTAGTAATAAACTCGGTAAGTCAGGATTGTCTCCACAGGGAAATATGACGAAAAAATCGTGACGATGGAAGGACATACAGTTTAAATTCAACTCTAAAAAAAATGAAAAGATGATTGATTTGTGAATAATCCTACTAAGTAAAAGGAAAATTGATTAAAACTATGAAACTAACGAATTAAGAAAGGATTAATAACTAAGAATGAAGTAATAAATATGAAGAGAAAAATAGGCCGGGAATACAATACCTCAACCCCTAGTGTGTTGCTAGTATAAAATTAATCGTAAATTTAAGTGATTAATCAGACCCAGACTTAAGTACTCCCAAGCATTATATATATGAGGTTCAAGCCCGCACCATACGTAATCATAGGACGAGTAAAGCGGTATCACGATAGCTACACTCGCATTACATTCTGAAGCATCCCGATTACCCTGAAGAAAACGAGATCCAAAGATCTACAATGGTTGTGCTCGTTACGCAACACGGTCTAATAAACCCTTAAGTTTAGAGGATTAATTTTATACACATGAAACTCTCGCATCGGGTTGAGTTCATGCATTCCAACCCTAAAAAATCTAGCTGGACATATTGAACCTAACTATGCATAAATTAACTACGTTGCATGTGAAAGAAATCATGATGAAAGTATACTGAAACATGCAAGGAAATATTATATACCTATAAACCGTCTGAATTATGCAAGAAAAATAAACGTGCAAGAACAATAATAGAGAGAATGAAAATTGAATTAAAACTTGCAATCCTAATTGATCTTGAAGCACCAAATCAAAGCTATGTTCTGAGGGTATTCTCCTCCTTTTCACCCTATCAAAAACTATTCAGAACACTGGTTTCTATGTCAATACAAAGATACAAATACGTTTTAGAAGAGTTTGTAACCTATTAGAACTCTTTGGACCAATCAACATTTAAGAAGAAATTCACGTCCCAGGCACCTCCAACCGGTTCGCCATGTACCCCGAACTGATTCGTCCCAGAACCGGTTCACCATGTGGTTAGGGGAAATGCGCTGGTTTGGGCCTTCCTTCCTTCATTTCCAACACTTAGAATATTTTCATGTTTTCTTCCTTTCTTCTGTGGATTTTTCTTCAACTTCAAGGGGTCATAACTCTTTCACCGTAGCTCGGATTTGGGTGTTGTTTGTTTCAGTATTCTCATTATTTCATGATCTTCAACTTTCCAGTTGGCTCCTCCTTTGGGATCAGGTTCAAAAATTACCAAATTTCCCTTGAACTTGCCTTCCTAGCCTTTCTTTCATTGTTTCGATTTCTCTTTCGCACTGCTTGCATAATTTACCTGTAAAACACATAAGAGAAACACAAAACACGAAATACTTGCTAATGAAGGTTAGTAGCATAATTATGAGTTAAATCCATATCAATTTCACCACTTGGGTTCACAAAGGTATCGAAATTAAGGGGATAAGTATACAATATCTATGCCCAATCACACCGCAATACAAGCCAAGAATAAAAATCCTAATACAAGATTTCTAAAATAAAGAAAAATAATAGTAAAAAAACAACAACAAAGTGCAAAAAAAAAATGAACTACAAGATGAATTCCACTCCAAGTACTTCACGCTCCCAAGAATGGCAACGACGCCATTTGATAGAGTTGCTTTTCGGTATATTTTCATCGTTGCTTGAAAGTCCTCTAATAAAAAATCTCAAATACCTACAAAATATAATAAACTAAAGTGTAGTGGTAAGTGAGGTATGAATCCAAATTAAAGGGTGAAACATACAAGAGAGGCATGCAATTCATTTGTTTATTATTCTCCTTTTCGATTTTTGCATTTTCTATTTTTTTATGCTTTTTCAAATACTAAATCATATTTTTGGGAGAAGGTGAATTAACTAAACTAAATCAAGATATAAACAAAACTAACTACAAAGTGTGATGAAAAATCAGTGAAATTTAACTAAAATAAGAGAAAAAGAGAGGAAGTAAATGTGAGAACAATCAAGGAATGAGATTACACCACAAATTCTAATTAATCTATTTAATTAATTTATTCAAATTAAACTTCCCAAATTAGTATTAAAATTACAAATCAACTCTCGTTGCAAATGTAATTTTAATAATAATCTTTTAGAGAATTAAATTTACAATCCTATAACTCACAAAACGTAGATCTAAACATCATCTAATAAATCACCCGCTAGGATAGATTTACTGAATTAGTTTAAATCATAAAAATATGATTAGAGTTGAAATTCAAAGAAATAATTTCACATTTTAGAAAAACCTATCTCTAGTTCGATTCTAAGATGGAAATTAAGACTAGAATCTCGATTTTCTCTCGAAAATCATTTACCCTCTCTAGGCGTAAATTAAAAGTAAGACTGCAAACTTAAGCATCAAAGGGAATTTCAATTTAATTAAACTAATTAAATTCGAATAACATCAAATTAATGGATAATCCCACCCCTTGAAAGGTGATTTAGCCTAACATCATATTAAACATGATAATCAAATAAACTAGGCAATTAAAATAAAAGTAGAGAAAAAAACAACCAAACTAAATCTCTTTGAGTGAAATTGAACTCCAATCCTTGAATTTCCACATCACCCATTCAATTTGAACATCCAAATGATTTTTAATAATAAAAACACACTCAATTGAATTTCTCACAAATTTATCACTCACTAATCTCTAACAAAAATAAAAATAAAATAAATAAAATAAAACTATTTACAAAATATTGTTTATCCTAATTTATTTTCTACTCTAAACTATCTCTATTCTTCTCCAAGTCTCTCTAGATTCCTCTAAATGAGATTTTGGGTCTTCATTTATAGTGTGGCACATTGAACGAGGGGCAATTTTGGGAATTGGCATGAGTGTTCATGGAAATGGTGAGAGGAGAATGAGGTGTGAGAGGACATAAAAATCTGATTTGGTTATGAGGTTATTTTTGGAAAAAGGGATAAGTGGTTAGTTGGGGGTATTTTGGGTATTGGGTAAAATGGATTTTAAAACATGTGGGTTTATTTGTTTGGTCTTTGGCTTTGGGGTTTTATGCTGGTAAAAATCCTGCAAGATTTCAAGGAATGGCATGAAGAGGTGGGAAATGGGTTAAATGGGTTTTGGGTAGAGATGGAGGTCGGGTGTGGTCGGATTGAACTCGGGTCAGGGGAGGTTGGGAAATGGGTGCCGAGTTAGCAGTTTTCGTTGGGTTTTCGGGTTTCGGTTTTGAGTTTTAGGGATTGAGCAGGCGACGGGTACGGGTGCCAACAGGTTCTGGCGTGGCTTGGCCTCGGGTTGGCTTTTGGTTGCGGATTGGATCGGCACTAGGTGGGTATTAAAATCAAGGTTGGTTTGGGTTCGGTTTTGGGTTGGAGGTATAAGGGATGTTGGGTCAGGGTCGATTGGTTTACGGGTTTGGGGTTATGGTTTTTGCCGGAGGAGGTGGGGTTGAAGTGGTTAATGGTGGTGGTGAGAGTTGTGGTGTTGGATTGAATTTTTGGTTATTGAGTTTGGTGGTGTTAAGAGAGAGAAAGTGGGTGATAGGGGTTGAAGATGAAGGGGTATGGGTTTGTGTGTGATGCGGGTGTAGAGTAGTGAAGTGTGGGTGAGTGAGTGTTTTGAGTGTGTTTAGGTGTATGTAATGGTGTGTGTGAGTTTAATTTGGAAACCTAAAAAAAACTAACTAACTAACTAAAAATAAAACTAAGAAACCAGAAATAAAATCAACTAAAAATAAAATCCGAATCTAAAAAAAACAAAAGAAAATAATAAAACAAAAGAAATAAAAACTAAAAATCTAATAAAAAAATGAAAACAAAGGTGCTAAAAAATATAAAATCTAATAAACTCCTAAAAACTAGTCCCAATAAAAATAAAATAAAAACTAAACACTAATCAAAATCAAAATAAAATTACACTAATTAAATATAAAAATAAATTCTAAAAATAAAACCTAAAAGTAAAACGACACAAAATAAAAATCTAAAAATATCTAAAAAGCACAAACTAAACACACACAGGGCTTGGGTGAAGGGATTAGGAAGGTCGGGGCTAGGCTAGGGTTATAGGACAAGGTATTTAGCTCCATGAATTGCATATTTTCTTTGAATTAATCACTTGGGCTCCGCAACACGCATTAGACTTACAAACTACACATTAACGTGCATAGGACCCATTTTGTCGAGAATTAGCAATTAAAAATGGCCTATTCGGGGTATAAATATAATACTTTTGGGTTCTTATCAAGCTCAATGAAATTGTTCTAGAAAGGAGTCCTAAATAATATGATGCGTTCTCCCATTTGAAGTTTGATAGAGTATTCCAAATATGAATCCTCTATTAGAGTGTACTGGATTGGTGGATCTTGATGAAGGCCAAACTCCTCGTAATGATAATGTGTCCATATCGGGGGACGTCAGGGGGAGAGATCCCTCGAGAAGACTATTCTGCGGTCTCACACCCCTCTTCGAAAGGTGCTTCGGTCATCGTTAGTGTGGGGGTAAATGTGAAGAAATGGAGTCGCTGGCCTATTTTGCACAAAATAGGCAAAAGAACATGTTGCCACTTCGAGAGAGCGACATCAAGGACAAACTGATGCATACGAAACCAGTAGTTCGAAGGTTCGAGGGCTAAGTTATGGAATGGGAAGGTGTTAGACACCCATCCCGCCCTTTCGATCTCTTATGGGCTAGTGTTAATATTTTTTTATATCTCCGTGAAGTCTGTGTGCATGTTTATATAATGGAGATCGGAATCATTCAACTCATACCATGGACAAGGTAGAGTGAGTTCATCCATAGGAATGCTTCCAAAATAACATATGTAGAAAGTATGATTTGTGCGTTTATCATGATATTGATCGTTATTAGGAAACAATAATATGTGTTGGATGAAATGCAAACAAGCATGATATATATATATATATATATATATGAAAATGGGAGTTTTATAAAATTAGGTAATTTAGGAAATTGAGAAAATTGGAAAATTGAACTCAAGTATCGGATTTTAATCCAAGATGCCTACGTAGCCTATAAAGGCATCAAAGTCCATGTAGATATAATGTAGCATAGGGGTGGGGTTTATCCCATAGATTCTAATGGGATTTTATTATATGTGTATATATAGAATATGTGTTTTTTGGTTTTGGAAAAAAGATGTGATGGATAATTCTGCTCGGAATTTATGGGTATAACCCCCTTTTATTTATTTTTGGAATTTTTGTAGAAAATAAAGTATGTGAAATATACTAATAAAAGTGTAGATATTAACGTGTATGAACTAAAGTAAGAACAAGATTATATTATGTAAAAAAATAAGGAATTTAAATAGATAGGGAAGGAATTGGACCTTCTTTAAAGCTTGATCTTTGATCTTGGATGAACTCCCTTGAGTGTTGATGATTGTTGATGTGAGAGAAGGATATTTTTCCAAATTGGGTATGAAAGGGATGTAAATGTAAGCTTGAATAGAAATTCACATGAGGAACTACATTGATTTCGAGGGAATGTTGCTGAGATCACTGATACTGATGGATATCTTCTATCTTAGTCCTTTGGAGTGAGTCTATGACCTCCTTTTATAGGTTCAGAGGTCCTGTCGATCGTCCTATCCCAGGGAATGCCTATCGATAGGTGATCCTTGACACCGTGCCGCTAGGCAGGGATCTAGACCTGCCAATTGACAGTCTCGTGCAGTTTTTTCTAGAAAAATGGCCATAGAATGCAAGCCGTTGATCTGAATTACGCATGGGGCATACCATTAGAAAGTTACTTAAGACACCTTCAAGAGTCCTTTGGACCTCTCCTGGGTTCGGGAATAGAATTTGGGTCAAATGAGGCTCGGAAGCGCACGTCAGTTTTTTAAACGGGAGATTGTCGAACGAAAATGGATCATTCGTCCGCATGGTAAGTCAGAATCGTGTACAGGGAAGACCGATGAAAATTTTAGGAGATGTAAATGGACATTAAAAAGAGTTTTGCAAGGTTTGGAAGGTTAACCTTGGTCAACCGGGGCTCGAAAGAGCCCGGGGACCTCTCGGAGTAAAACAGATCGTTCGTCCGTACCGTAGGTCAGAATCGCGCATGGGGTGGACCGTTAGAAAAGTTATTAAGTACCCTTCAAATATTCATTCAGTCTTATTTGAGATAACGAGTTAAATTTGGTCAAATGGATCCCAGGAGTGACCAGTATCCTCAAGATCAATTTTTGCTGGAAAACCGATCGTTCATCCTAACGGTTATACCGTTTCGTGCACGGAGTGGATCATTGGAAAGAGGTTTTAGTTACTTTTTAATATTCAAAGAGCTTTCACTCTGACGATGAAGTTGATTGAGGTCAATTTGGGGCCTAGGATTTCCCGGTGTTCTTCGAATCAATTTTTGGAAGTAAAATGGTCCGTTCGTTCGAACTTTTATGCCAATTCGGGCTAGGGGTGGATCGTTGGAAAGGGTATTCAGAGAACTTCAGAGATTCAAATATATTTCATTCTGACGATAGAGTTAACAGGAGTCAAACGATGCTCGGGGTGCACGGTGGCCTCTATATCGGTACTCGGAGTACGACCTAGGGTTTACGGTGAGATGGGGAGGTGCTAGGGACCAAAGGGGAGACTTAGGGGGTCCTAAAATGTGGTGTCTACCGAGAACCTCGACGGCTCTAGCTTGGAACAAATGAGAGCCATTGAATAGACACCACCTGATTGAGGTCGGTTCTGTGGACCTATGGGATGAGTATGAACGATTCAGAGGGTCGATGTCGATGCTAAGGACGTAAGGTGATGTTGGGGAATACCAATTCTAAGGACCTAAAGGAGGTGATGAGTAGGGTGGCGACTAATTTTATGGGTAAAATACAATTTTACGGGCTTAAGTAGAAGCGACCGATTTTGTGGGTCAAAGCCAAGTAGAAGCGACCAATTCTGCGGGTCAAAGCCAATTCTACGAGCTTAAGGTAGGCTGACCAATTCTAAGGGTCAAAGTGAATTATGCGGGCTTGTGTAGAAGGTAATAATTCTGCGGTCTTAAGTTAGAAGCGACTGATTTTGAGGGTCGGAGTCAATTATGAGGTCTTATTTGGGGTGACCAATTATGAGGGTCGAAGCCAATTATGAGGTCTTAAGTTGGGGTGACCAATTCTATGGGTCAACGCCAATTCCGTGGGCTAAAGATAGAGGTGACAAATTCTATGGGTCAAAGCCAATTCTGTGGGCTTTTTTTGAAGCGATCAATTCTGAGGGTCGATGCCAATTTTGAAGGCTTATGATAGAGGTGACCAATTATACGGGTCAAAGACAATTCTGCGGGCTTATGTAGAAGCGACCAATTCTGAGTGTCGAAGCCAATTCTGCGAGCTTAAGTTAAGGTGACCAATTCTGGTGGCTTATTTGGGGACTCTCCTACGGATGTGTAATCCTTATATGGGGATTTGTAAGAAGCATTTGATTTTAGGTTCCACTGGGGAAGAGGGAATGATTTGAGGATTTTTTTAGCTGGGGAGTTTTTGGAATTTTATAGTGTCCTCTAGAGACATTGCTGGGGAGAATTATTTTTTGGAATTCCACTAGGAATGAGAAAAAGCGTTTTTCTTAGTGAAAAAGTTTCGAAAATGAAACTGGTAATTTTAGGAATTTTTTGGGATTTTCAGGTATTTTTTTGCACTTTTTGGACGAAACTTTAAAGGGGGTGCCGATCGACATAGATGGAGGGGTGCCAATTGGTAGTGGCATGGCCTTTTGGGGTGCCTTGAGCAGGTGGAGGGTCAGTTCCAGTCGGTGGGTGGCAGGGAGATATCGATCGGCATGCCTCTTAGCCTCCAATATAAAGGGGCAGGTTCTCCTCATTTTCACAATTTTTTGACTTCCCTTTACTGCAATTAACTTCTGTAAATCGTTCTAACGTTCGAAATGGCTAATTTCTCAAGTAGCGCTACTCACATGGCATGACTTAATGCCGACGATTGGGTAGGGTTAGAGTGGAGGGCTAGGGTGCCCCTTGTACTGGTCAGTGAGAACTCATTAGACTCATTTGAGCCGATGGTAGATGATCGAACTCTTCTGTGTGAGACTTCGCATCATCCCTCTTCTAGGGTGGTGAACCCTGGCGGCTATGTAAATATTAAATGACATTTATTATTCTTTTCCTTTTTCTTGACGTGATTGCTTTACTTGTTGAAATTGATAAATGGTTTTCTTTGTTTCTTCAATAGTCTGACGTCTCCATGTCAACTATACGTGCCCGAGGGACGACGGAGCTTAAGTATGTTTGGGATAACCTTCCACCCGTGGTGCACTGGATGGTGTCATCAGCCGGCTTTGGGAGGCTAACGTCTCTTCTGGACAAGATGCCCTGTTCCACGGTTATTTTGTGTGATTTGGGGGAGAGGTGGTGGGACACTACCCACACCTTCCATCTTAGCTTCGGGGAGATGACGGTGACTCCAATTGATATACAATATCTACAGGGGCTGGATTGTGGGGGTATGCAGATTGAGGTGGATAGGACACTGAGGGTGAGCCGGAGGTGGTGATGGCGGCATTAGGTGATGTGGAGAGGGTGATTTTCTGGGGACTCTCTTCGCTTGTCTTTTATTGAGGGATATGTTTTTCAGGAGGAGGATCGATGAGAGCGACGGGCAACAGGTGCGTCAGATGGCCCTCTTGTTTATTCTGTTGGTGTGGGGAGGTTTTCTGGTGGCGACTTCTTCCACTTGTGAGTTTTGCCATTTTTGGGGGTGTTTTCGAACATCCGTCTTTATGATTGGGGGAGCTTGACTTTGGCGACCCTTTATTATTACATTGATGAATTCAGTCAGTACTACTGACAGACTTTTATTGGAGCCACGTATCTTTTGGAGGTATTTTTTATTTTTTTTGCATTTTTCCTTTATGCATTCGCATTTTCCTTCATGCACTTTATTCTTAATTTTTTAAATGTTGTACTTTGTAGATGTGGTTTTATGATGTGATTGGATTAAACACCCAGTTGATATCTTTGAAGGATGACTCTGTTGGGTGCTTTTTCCAGACAATCGAAGAAGTCTCTCTCTCTCTGGAGATAGTGCATCAAGTCTTGAATGGACTGACGAGCGAGCGGGTAAGCCTTCTTTTATCTTGAGACTGTCCTTTACTTTGATGATATTTTATTGATATTGATCTTTTGCTCTTGCTGGGTATTTGCAGGTGACCTTTTATCCTTAGGGGACGGCTATTCAGCACACTGGGTCAACTGGGATACATGCGCAGATATTGCGTTTGCTGGCGCATGAATTTGTCTACTCTTGGTACCTTGGGGAGAGGGTAGTTTGACAGATTGCGGAGCACGAGGTTTCAGGGACACCGACAAAGCCCTCTATGTTCATGAGGTGAGTGCAGGAGTTTTCAGAGGATGCTCGGGTGGCGGTAATGATGGGAGAGCTGTATTCATTATATATCGACACAACGGTGATGTATGATTACATAGAATTCATGTCGAGTTGGCTGATGCCTCTAAGTATATACAATGTTATGCCTCTTCCTCACTCGAGTTCGAGTCGACAGTGGGGTCCTCCCACAGTGCAGGCAGTGCAAGGACATCAACGACGATGACTTCTTTAGAGGCTCCTTTTGTACGAATGTTCTCACCTTGTTACAAAATTTGGCGGGAAAATGGAGGGTCAGTGCATATGATGCATCATCCCAACGTGATGGACTGGGAGGATTTGGTCTTGAGGGAGGATGTCCTTCGACCCACAGTATACTTTTTGCCTCTTAGTCTATTGATTTCTTCCTTTGCCTCAGACTGATTGATTTACTCTTTTCTGTTTCCTTTTGCAGCACATTCGGGTCTCACTACTTGGCTAAGGGATATTAGGGATTGGATATCTTCGGAGACTACACATATTAAGGATGCGATTCCATCTCTTTCTTGTTTGGTACCGTCTTCCTCATCTGAGGAAGGGTCGGGCTCTGGGAGTGGTGGCACATCGTCTCGCCACAGGGGGAAGAGGGAGCGTCGCAGGGAGGGAGGCTCTTAGAGAGAGAGAAATAAGAGAGAGGAAGAGAGTTTATAGGTGAAGAGAGAGAGAGAGAAAGAGCGAGAGAGAGACGGAAAATTGGGTTTGGGCTGTATCCCGTTTTTTTTTTATTTTTCCTGCAAGATATCAATGTAATACAACAAAAACATATGCAAATGGAGTGGACCTTTTTTGTTAATTTCTTTTTTTGTGCGTGATTAATGCACATGCTCTTTTTACTTTGTTGCTGAGACCGTAAAAAGAATTTGAAAATTGATTTGAGAAGGATTTTATTTCAAAATGGGATACGTAAAAGTATGAGGATAAGGAAATTCATAATTCCCTTAAGATAAAAATTATTTTTATTAGTTTTTTTTTTATTTCGACAAAATAGGATAAAGGTTATTTCACAAAAATAGGTGGTTGCTGATCGACATGAACCCTGTCCTGCCTATTGGCATATCAGTCCAGTCCAATCAACCCAAGGCTTTGATCGCACTTTCTTTAATTTCTTATTACTTGGTGGGGTAAGTTTACCTCTGATTTCTTATCCTTGCTTGAGCGTTTTCAAGTATAAATAGGGGTGTGGATGGATCTTTTCTTCACACTTCCACATTCTTTTTCCTTTATATCCTTCTTTTCTCACTTTCTTTTTATTTTGTGATATGGCTCTCCCTGGTAGTGTTGAGTTTGCGATGTGTTCCTACAACGTTGACTATGACACTTTCAACATGAGGTGAGTCTCTTTGTGTCACAATCGTCCCATAGAGTGGAATATGTTGATGGCATCTGTGGAATTCTGGTACCCCGAATATCATGTCTTTCGCTTTGGGTTGGATGAAATTTATCCTACCCACGAGGAATTTTCTGCCATGCTGGGGATAAATCCTAGTGTTTCTGTGAATTTGCCTGAGTTTTTTTGTTCTCTTAGGGAGTTATTGGTTGGACTTCTCCATAATAATCCTTCGACAGCCAGGTCATTGGTCACGGGAAGAATGATTTCTCTTTCAGCAGTGCTGCGTTTTGTACATTTACAGGATATCGACGATGTTGGTCATGTTGGGGCCGTTATTCTAATCCTGGTCCCAAAACTATTATTTGTGACTAGGGAAATGGTAGTGGACCGCAAACTTATGGCTATTGCTTCTTGGATGTCGTACAGTCGTAATCCTACAGTGGTGATACCGGCGGAGACTTTGAATGGTTTGAATGCCTGGCGGGAGGGTCGTTCTAACTTTATGAGGGGGTAGCCCTATAATGCTATTCATGTTCCTATTAGAGAGGTTTCGTATGTTGGTCCCACCTGAGTATCCTTTGCCAGTGGTGCCACACTTCTACTCACGCTATTTTATTGGCGTAGGCTTGGACATTGAGAGCTGGGAGAACTAGTTCGTAGAGCATGGGGCTCGAGGCTTGTGTTGTTTAGTGCCTTCGTGAGGGGAGTTGCTTCCAATTTTGTAACTCGGGGAGTACCAATATGTCGATTATTAGGCCTCAGGAAGACCTTTTTCTACTTTCCCTATCGGCTGCTGTGCCAATTTGGTTAAAGAGCAAATTGTTCCATCGCGGACACTAAACTTCTTTACTGTGGAGGATCTGATTGAGCGTATGTGAATGTGTCTTAGTTCTTTATGAGATAATCATAGTCCGTCCCGTCCCTCCCAATATGTGGGTAGAGTCTGGCACGTCTTTGGGGGCTACATGAAGTGGTTGTAGAAGAAAGTAGTGGCCAAGATACTGGCTGTGGAGACTAGGTAAAGGTGGTTTGCCATATCTAACACCATGGAGGGAGGCGTTGTAGTTTTCCCCAAGATAGTCTGGGCTTATCTCTCTATGGAGCGTTTCCGACACTCTATTCAAGTAGGGGAAGTTTGGGGACCTTAGGATGAGGGTGATGATGGGGCTAGTTCCTCTGGAAGCTGCAGGTAGGATTTTGTGGAGCTTTTGTAATGGGTGTGATTTTATTTGTGGGAATAATTGAAGGTTTTTTTTTAGGAGTAGTGGGGCTTGTTTTTTTTTAGGAAGGTAGGAGCAGGCTTGACAAGGGAAGTCGTTTGACTCCCTATGGCGATGTAATCGTACCAAAATTTCGAATAATGATATAAAGAAGTTTTTGATTATCTAGTCGTGCATCTTGATGACTTTTGCATTTTGAATTATCTATACCAATCGCTAAGGCATACATAATCCTTTTGTTTATGTATATGTTAAAATGAATTGTCGTTCTCGGGGATAAGAAAATAATAGCATTTTGGGAAAAGTAAGGGGGGTCATGCTCATGTAAACAGATGAGCTACCTAGGTACCTATGAGGGTTTTGAAAATTCTTTAAAAAATATTCTTAGAGGATCAGGCCCCACATAGTTCTGATTAGGGGGAAATAAAAATTGATTTTTTTTAGAATAAAAGGGAGATGATAAGAGTCGTAGCATGATGAGATTTTGGACTAGGGGTAAAATTTCTTGAGACAGTCCAGGTTGACAGGACGCACCATTTTTTCTCCATCAAGGTCGGTGAGCATAGTGGCACCACTTGACAGGATCTTCTTCACGATGTATGGGCTGCTCCAATTGGGCTTGAATTTCCCACTGGGGTCCCAGATGGGATTTGCTATTTGTTTGAGGGATAAGCCCCCTTCTCGGACACCACGGTCCTTGAATCTCTTGTTTAATGACCACGCTATATGGCGATGGTACCCTTGTATATGATATAGAGCTCCCAGCCTTATTTCATCCAAGAGGGACAGCTCGTCAAGACAGCTTTAGTGCTAATCTTCCTTGGTGACCTTCCTTTCTAGAATGACACGTAGTGAAGGGATTTCTAGCTCCATGGGTAGGACTACTTCCAATTTGTAGACAAGAGAGTAAGGGGTAGCCCCAGTAGAAACTCAAACTGAAGTGCGATAGCCCTAGAGGGCGTAAGGGATCCTGTCAGCCCAATCTCGATAACTCTCGGTCATTTTACTAATGATGGTTTTGAGGTTCTTATTGGATGCTTCGACTGCTCCGTTGGTTTGAGGTCGGTATGGAAAAGATTTGTGTCTTTGAATACCATACTCATCGACCACCACTGTAACTTCTACTTCAAAGTGTCATTCGTTGTCTGATATCGGCTCATGTGGGACCCCATATCGGCAAATAATGTTTTTCTTGATGAACTCAACCACTTTCTTGGCATTCAGAACTGCGTATGACTCGACTTCAACCCATTTGGTGAAGTAGTCAATGGTGACTAGGATGAACTCATGTCCGTTGTATGCTTTCGGTGTAACTTTTCCTATGATGTCAATGCCCCATGTGGAGAATGATTAAAGAGAAGCCATGTTGTACAATTCTTACGGAGGCAAGTTTTGTAGGTTAGAAAACTGTTGGCATTTGAGGCATCTTCGAACGTAGGCCGTGCAATCTTGAACTATGGTAGTCCAGTAGTATCCTTGTCAAATGATCTTCTTAGCGAGCATATGGCCATTCATGCGGGTTCTTCATTCCCCTTTGTGGATTTTTTGCATCGTTTTTTCAATGTCAGTCCCTGCGATGCAGTGCAAATGGGTTCCATCCAAGTTTCTCTTGAACAGTGCTTTATCGCAGATAATGTAATGGGCAGCCAGTCTGTAAAGGGTTGATCAATCTTTCTTATCATATCCCTAGGGATACTAACCATGTTTGAGGAGGCACCAAATATCATAGTACCAGCAGTCGACTATCTAGGGATCTTCCTCCATGTTAAGTTCAATGTGGTAGCAGTGGGTTGGTTTGTCTTATTTTTGGATAAGGAAAGGGGCCATGATAATTCTCTCGGGTATGTTAATTATCGAGGCTAAGGTAGCAAGGGCTTCATCCAGGTTATTCTTTGCTCGGGGTAGGTAGTGGAAGGTGATTTATTGGAATTGGAAAGCTAGCTCTTCTAGGTGGGCATAGAAGGGTAAGAGTTTATCGTCCTTAACTTTCCATTTTCTAAGTACTTGACCAATGATGAGGACTGAATCCCTATATATATCTAGGTATCGAATTCCTTTCTTGAGAGAAACTTTAAGGCCTACCATGAACACCTTCTATTCAGTCATGTTGTTGGTGCAAGGAAAATCCATCTTGGTGGCAATGCGAGTGTGAGAGTCATCAATGGAAGTTAGGAGTATCTCAATGCCATACCCTTTTTTGTTGGCAGTGCTGTTAAAGAACATTTTCCATCGAAGGTATTCTTAGGTGGAAGAAAGGATAATCTCATCAGGGAACTCAGAAATCCATAAATCGGCCTCTTCCATAGGGTAGTCAGCAAGGTTGTTAGAGATGGCTCTTCCTTTCATGGCTTTCTATGTGACATAGGTAATATTGAATTCGGCTAGGAGCATCAACTAGTGGTCCATTTGAATGGATAGGGCGGGCTTCTTGAGTAGGCTCTTGATGGGATCCATTCGGGATACAAGTTTGATGGGAAAGATGAGCATGTAGTGTCGTGACTTTTAGGTAACTAAGACAAGAGGGACACATGCTTTTTCCAAGGTAGTACAGATAACTTCGTAACTGACCAACTTTTGACTGGCATAGTAAATAGCTCTCTTTGCAATTTTTTTTAGGTATTGGGCTAACAAAGCCCCCGTTGTAGTGTTAGTTACAGTTAGGTATAGGAGTACGGGAAGATCAGGTTGCGGTGGAATGAGTACCGAAGGTTGGTTTAGGTATTGCTTGATTCGATCAAAGTCTTTTTGGTAAGCTTCGTTCCAGACCTTAGTTGAATCTTTTCGGAGGATTTTAAAGATGGGTTCACAGATAGAAGTCAATTGGATGATGAACCGACTGATGTACTGTAATTTCCCAAGGATCCCTCAGACTTCCTTCTCCATTTAAGGTGGTGGCATCTCAAGTATGGATTTCATCTTGGCAATATCTACTTCTGTCCCTTTCTCACTAACCATAAATCCCAAGAGTTAACATGGCCTTCCCTAGTCTTGGACTTGATAATCATGTTATTTACATAGACCTCGACTTCCTTGTGTATCAGATCATGCAAAATGGTTGTGGCAGCCCTCTGGTATGTAGGCCGTGCATTTTTAGACCAAATAGCATGATAGTATAGAAAAAGGTTCCCCAAGGGGTGATGAATGCAATTTTCTCTTGGTGACCTGGGTGCATATTGATCTGATTATATTCGAAAAACTAGTCAACGAATGACTTGAGAGCATGAATGGTCGTATTGTTCGCAATCATGTCGATATGGGGTAACGGGTAATCATCCTTCGGAGAGACCTTGTTCAAGTCTCGATAGTTGACACACATGCAGACCTTCTCTCCTTGTTTAGGCACGGGTACAATATTGTCTAGCCATGTGGGATATTCGATCACACAAATGAAGCCCACATTTAGTTGCTTGACTACTTCTCCTTTGATTTTGAGTGACCATTAGGTGTGAAGCTTTTGTAATTTTTATTTTCCTGGTTTGCATTTCTGGAGACTTGGAATCTTATGTTGTGCTATCTCAGGGTCAATGTCGGGCATATCATCATAGGACCATGCGAAGAAATCTACGAATTGTTTTAGCAACTCTTCAAGTTGCACGCGCTCATGCTCATCAACGGTGGCCCCTATCCTTATCTCACGCATTTGGCTACTAGAACCGAGATTGGTAACAACAAATTCATCTTTATTAACTTGAACGCGGTTATGTTGTTTGTTATTAACCTTATTTAGATCCATTAAGAATTATTCATTTGCAAAATCATCATCATCAAGAGTTTGATTAGAATCAAGACAATTAATGTAAGGCACCTCAAGATACTCAAAATCTTTGTTTATTTCATTGATAGGAAAAAAATAATTAGAAAATCATCAAAGGAGATTTTGATTACATTAGAGTGAGAGGAAATAACAAAAGGGAAAGGGGTAAACATCAGGGTTAGGTTAAACATTAGTCAGTGGCACAGGTGTAGTATGCCAGTTGAGAAGAGGTGCATCAGCATCTTTGATGAGGCAGGATGGATTCGATGATGTATCCCTTGAGTCGATCATACAGAGTGTCAGCCCGAGTGCCTGTAAATTGAAAGAATCCCCGGAGTCACTACCCTCAGAATCCATGGTATCAGCTATGGTCTATTTAGTGAATGGTTATAGATGGTGCTAAGAAATCTCGACCCATGGGTAGCTGTGTTGAAAGAAGATCTCCATTCCTGGTTTTATCATTTTGTCAAAATGGTCATACCAAGGTTCGGGGAAGTCGCAGAAGGGGAAATATTCACCCTCTATGATGAATCTTCCATTTAGGGAATCTCCTAGGATAGTTGTGGCGTATTCTAACCTCCTTTTTAGTCAAGGCTGACGGATCAATATGAGTTCTTCTTTTGACCACTGATAGCCCAAGTCACAGGGAGGAAAGGCCTCATTCAACACAACGAGTTTAATTATCCCTTAATATCTTCGCCCTAGCCCCAGTCCGGGCATTAAGTGCATGTTTTTGAACATATAGATTTCATTGACATTTCCATGCGGGTCATATTTCAGACAAACCCTGTATTTGAAGTCAACCCTTGCTGGGAGTAGGAGTGGTTTAATGTGGAATCTTGATAGCAGCACATCGTTCACCCCGTGTTGTATCTCAAGTAACGAATTACTAGTGCTGGCATTCTCGGTGTTCTCATCATCACCCAAGATGGTGATAAATTGATCGTTAGCAAAAAACTTCTATTTCTAATGAAGGGAAGAGGACACCCCTTTAATGCTATATATCCATGATCGTTTGAGCAGCATATTGAAACAGGCTGGGATGTCAATGAATTAGAAATCCACAATGGGGTTTATAGGTCCAACCCCTATTACAAGTTTGACATATCCCATTACTTCTCAGTGGGTGTTTCCATAGGCACGTGCGACAATAGATATTAGAGCGAGGTCGCTCACTTTTAATCCCAAACAATATAGACTTCTTAACGGGAAACGTTCAAAGCTGATCCATTGTCGATGAGAGAAAGGGGGACTATTTTTCCATGATTTCAATAGAGATATTGAGAGCATGATTGTGGTTAGGACCATTCTTGGGGATTTCTTCTTCAAAAAAGGAGAGCATTCAAGTAGAGGTCAAGGATCTGACAAGGTTCACCACTTTTTCTGGTGTGGTTAAGGGAGGAACTATGGATCCTATGAGTATCTTGATTAGGGAATTTCGGTGCAGTTGGGATGACATAATAATCCCCCATAAAGTTATGTTGGCTTGGGTTATCTTCAGTTGATCGAGGACCTTACTTTATTCGAGGGTCATTTCTGGAATAGGGAGGTTCCCGGCGCCATTTCCTTTATCGCTCGCTGATGGTTGTACACTTGGGATTTGGTAATCTCTTCCTAATTCGGTCATGTGTTTCACGGAAGAAGGTAAACACATAAATCCTATTTCTTCATCGATATCGGGTTGTTCAGCCACCTTGTTAATTTTTCCTAGAAGCTCCTTAATGATATCATCCCTCATATGTTGTCTATCAAACTAGTCTTTTCTAAATGTTGCTCTTCATCTGAATCTTTAACATTATCCCCCCATCCGGTGGCAATGATATTGTCTTTCCATGCAAAGTCAATGCACTCCACAACTTCCATGGCCTCTTCGTATAATTCCTCCCATTAGACAGGGAAATGTAGAACTGAATAGACCAGGGGCCCTTATAATTTTAAAGCATCGAGTAGCTCGAATACACTAAAAATATCACCAGTCTGTTGAAACAAATCTGTCATGATTCGGACCATGTCATCTATACTCACTTCATCGGTTGACACCACCCAGTTGTCTGACTCTCAGGCCCATTTTTGAGCTTCTAAGAAAAACCCACTGAATATCTAACAGTCGATGGTCATCTGGAAAAGCTATTTCATCCTAAATTCCAAGAATTGGTTCAACACTTCTAATAGTTCCATATGTTTACCTCCATAATGGGTACGGACAACAATGGATTCTCTGGTGAGGAGGGATAAGGCTTGATCGACAAAGCTGCTAGGGTGTAAGAGGAAATATGGGAATATTTGGAGAGGTTTAAGAGAGTATATGGGAATGACTAGTGATTTAGTTTGCATGATTTGGGTGGATGGGTCAAATTCTGAGTCTTCTTCTAGGAAGATGGCATTTTCATGATTCGAGAGTGGATTATGGATAGTGTTTGGTTTGGGATTAGATGGTGGGGCGATGGTACCCTTGTCAATCAGGCATTTGATTAAATTTTGTAGATGGAAACATTGGTCGGTGGTATAGCCAGCAGTTTAGTGAAAGTCATAAAGGGCATCGAGTTTAAAGTTTTTTGGAAATGGGTTTGGTAATGGACGGGGATCCAATGGTTTGATCAGATTTCAGCTCAAGAGGGACTGGTAGAGTTTGGAGAGAGGAGTGTGAAGCTCAGTGTATTCCTTCCGGACTGGGTTTGGGTGACTTTCTGATGCCCATGAAGCAATAGGCCGAGATATGTTGTTGATGGTAGAAAATGTGGTACTAGCAGGTTTTTCAAACTTCGTAGGAGAAAACTTTCCAAAGGTTTTCCTCGGTTCAACTTCTATCTTGGTAAGACTTTCTTCGATCTCCACTCCTGCTTCTTGAAGGGCTCAAAAGTGATGGTAATATTATCCTCCCATTGTTGCTCGGACATTGGGTAGGAAGTTCTTATTTACGATATTGACATGTTCTTCTTTAGACGGCCGATTGGTCATGGTAGTTTCTTTTTCTCTCCACCTTTATATGAAGTTCATGGCTGATTCCCCCGGGCTCTGCTTAAGTAGCTCCATGTCACGGCGGGTAACTTCTAGCTCCTCATTGTACTTGTACTATGACATGAACTCAAGGGTAACATCTTCCTAACTACGGATTCTGTATTCCTTAAGGGATAAGAACCAACGAAGAGGGTTATCTTTCAAAGTCTGTTGGAACATCTGGGCCATTATTTATTTAAAAGCCCTTAGGAGAGTCATGGCTCGATGATAGCTATGGAGGTGAATGATTGGGGGTCATTTGTCTACGAACTTCTCAATATTGGGCATCTTGAATTTTTTCGGTAACCTAACTTTAGGATAGGGAGACATGTGGGTGTAGTCCATGTAGTTCCTAGAGAGTCTGACTTGATCGAACTTCTTGGTAAACATCTTGAGGCCTTCCTTGACCTTGTTCAATTCTTCCTCTTTTAGGTCAATAGTCCCAAGTAAGTTAGCCCCTGACTGGGCGGGATTCGGCATAGCAGGAGGAGCAGAGGGAGCATGTAGGTATTCCTCGGGAACCCAAATAGGCCTGGGTGTTGGCGAACCCATAGTGTGGGGGAAAACAACCTCGTTCTCTTCGAGGACAGGGACTCGATTTATTTGCATCTCATGAACCTGGATTTGAAGGTTTGTTAATTTTGGCAGTGACCTAAGCTAGAACCGTAAAATAATACGACTGTACATTCGGCACTTGATTCGTTTATCTATTGAAGGCAAATGAATCTCAGACTCAAAACAAGTAAGGGAGCCAGGCCAAGGGTATGTGATCGACTTGATAAGGAGAAAAATTGGGATTTATTTTCGGAAAAAAGGGAAATTTGTTATTTTTAAGAAAGGAGAAAAATGTTTTTAGACATTCTTGGAAAATATGAGGACAAAAATGTTTTTTTAAGGAAAAGAAAATGGTTTTGATATTTTTGGATAAAAGAGGAAAAATGTTTTTGGTATTTTTGGATAAAAGAGTAAAAATGTTTTTGGCCACTTTTGAAAAGAGAGAGAGGAAAATACGAAAGATGGGTCTCCATATGATTATTATATTTATTAGGTTCTCACTTGTATTAAATTTGCCTAGATGCAAAAAACAAATGCTGGACGGGACCCGAGCCCGGAAAAATTGGGTTTGCAACATATGTAAAAACTACGGTTGGACTTTTTGGCCATCTCAAGGGCAGGGTCCTGTTTTCAAAAATTGCGCAAAAATTTGGGTGGCATGCCGACCCAGAATTTCGGCAGAGTTTTGGGTCAAAATTGGCAATCTAATATGTGTGTCCTAGTCTTGACACGTATTTGCGGGTATGCAGTTGTTGGGTTTATTGGAAATGGTCCCTCCCTTTTGCGTGAATTTCACGATATACATTTGGTTTTTAGGACAATTGGTACGTGTGGACAAGCAATTTGATATACCTGTGTGTACGTGGATTGCCTCACTATATACATATACTTGATATACATGAATGAGTTCCCTGCGATATACCTCTCGTCATGACTTCGGTCAAGCGGTATGATGCGGGGGAACCGTTCGATATACGTCGAAGGTACTTGGCCAATGGAAGGTGAGAGTCATATCGCTAGGCTAACTTCGACCCGTCGGACCAGCACCCATCACGAAGTGTCTCCTCAGTTACGGGACAAAATTTGGTCAATAGCAATGCTCTTTGGTGATGCTGTGTGTATCAGGCATGATTCTTTGATTAGTATCTTATGGAGAGAGTATCTTGCTTAATCATGCTTAGCCGATAATAAGGTACAAGTATAAACAGTAGAGCATGGACAACAAGTGAGAGTGGATGATTTGTAATTGTATAGAAGTGATTATGTGATGAGAATAAGTAGAGGTGTGTGTTAGTTACACCCAAGAATGCATTTATATGTGTTGTGTTCAACATGTGGTTATACGTGATCCTAGGTGCACGTGGTGTGAAGTCTACATGGAAAATTTCTACAAGTGTTTGAACAGTGGCATAAGCATGAGGTACATATTTACATGGAATAATAAAGGGAACATGTAAATAGGGGGATATATAAGAGAATAAAACACCCATGATAACAAATTATATCCCTCTTAAAAATAGTCCACAATAGAGTCGTCACTGTGGCCATCCCGGGCGGAGTCATGGGGAGAGATCCCTCGAGAAGACTGTGCCGCGATCTCGCACCCCTCTTAGAAAGATGCTTCAGCCGTTGTCGGTGTGGAGGTAAATGTGAGGAGATGAAGTCGCCAGCCTATTTTGCACAACACAAGAAAAAGAACATGTTGTCACTTTGAGAGAGCGTCATCAAGGACTAAACGATGCATACGAAACCAATAGTTCGAAGGTTCAGGGGCTAAGTTATGGAATGGGAAGGTGTTAGGCACCCATCCCCATGAAGTTTGTGTGCATGTTTATATAGTGGAGATCGGAATCATTCAACTCATACCACGGACAAGGTAGAGTGAGGTCATCTATAGGAATGTTTCCAAAATAACATATGTAGAAAGTACGATTTGTGCTCTTATCCCGATATTGATCGTTATTAGGAATGATAATATGCATTGGATGAAATGTAAATAAGCATGATATATATATATATATATATATATATATATATATATATATATATATATGAAAATGGGAGATTTTAGAAAATTAGGGAATTTGGGAAATTGAGAAAATTGGAAAATTGTACTCGAGTCTCGGATTTTAATCCGAGATGCCTACGTAGCCTATAAAGGCTTCAAAGTCCACGTAGTTTGAATGTAGCATAGGGGTGGGGTTTATGTCATAGATTCGAACGAAATTTTATTATATGTGTATGTGTAGAAAATGTGTTTCTTGGTTTTGGAAAAAGGTGTGATGGATAATTCCGTTCGGAATTTACGGGTATAACCCTCTTTTGTTTTTTTTTGGAATTTTGTAGAAAATAAAGTATGTGCAATATACTAATAAAAGTGTAGATATTAATGTGTATGAACTAAAGTAAGAACTAGATTATATTATGCAAAAAATAAGGAATTTAAAGAGAGAGGGAAGGAATTGGACCATCTTTAAAGCTTGATCTTTGATCTTGGATAAACTCCCTTGAGTGTTGATGAAAAAGAAGGATATTTTTCCAAGTTGGGTATGAAAGGGATGGGAATCTAAGCTTGAATGGAACTTCACATGAGTAACTATGCTGATTTCGAGGGAATGCTATTGAGATCACTTATGTTGATGGATCTTTTCTTTCTTGGAACTTTGGAGAGAGGTCATGATCTAATTTTATAGGGTCAAGGGACTTATGATTGTCCTATCCCAGGGAGTTCCTATCAGTAGGTGATCCTTGACACTGTGCCGATAGGCTAGAATCTGGTCCTGCCAATTGGTAGTATCGTGTATGTTTTTTTGGAAAAATGATCATATAATGAAAACTATTGCTCTAAATCCTGAACAGGGCATACCGTTAGAAAATTACTTCAGAGACCTTTAAGAGTCCTTTGGACCGTTCCCGGGTCCGAGAGTTGACTTTGGGTCAAATGTGGCTCGAAAGCACATGTCGATCTTTTGGATGGGAGATCGTCGAACTGAAATAGAACTTTCATCCGCATGGTAAGTCAGAATCACGCATGGGTTAGATCATTGGAAAGGTTTGGAGATTTAATTCTACATTTTAAAGAGTTTTGCTCGATTCGAAAGGTTGACCTTGGTCAATCGGGGCTCGGAAGAGCTCGGGGACCTCTCGGAGTAAAACGGATCGTTCGTTCGTACCATAGGTCAGAATCGCGCATGAGGCGGACCATTGGAGAGGGTATTTAGTTCCCTTCATAGATTCATTCAGTCTCATTCGAGCGGAAGAGTTAACTTTTGCCAAATAGAGATCGAGCGCACCCGGTGGACTCCGGATCAATTTTTGGGGGAAAATTGATCGTTCATCCGAACGGTTATGTCCTTTCGTGCATGGGGTAGACCTTTAGACAGGTTTTTAGTACCTTTTAAAGATTCAAAGATATTTCTCTCTGACGACAAAGTTGATTGGGATCAATTTGGGGCCCGGGAGTACCCGGTGGCCTCCGAATCAATTTTTGATAGTAAAATGGTTTGTTCGTCCGAACAATTATGCCGATTTGCGCACAGGGCAGACCGTTGGAAAGGGTATTTAGAGCCCTTTGAAGTTTCAATGAGATTTTATTATGATAATAGAGTTGATCGGAGTCAAATGGGGCTCGAGGGCGCCCGGTGGCCTCTAGATTGGTACTCGAAGTGCGACCTAGGGTTTGCAGTGAGATGGGGAGGTGCTAGGGACCTAAGGGGAGACTTAGGGGGTCTTATAATTCGGTGTATATAGATAATATCTATAATTACGGGGATTGTGGCCTTCATCAAAATCCATTTATAGGACTCATATTTGGAATACTATATCAAACTCCTAACGGGAAATTGCATCATATTATCTGGGACACCTTTCGAGAACAATTTCAATGAGATCCACAACACGTCGCATTTGTCCAGGCCAGAAAAGATAGATTTTCTTGCAAAACAAGCCTTTAGAGGGTGAAAATCCCTTAATGGTCCCGTGAGCGGCGACAACACCTCGTACGGGTCTAATGTAACTCGTAGGAGCCGATCGCATGGTCACGGGACCCTCAATTTGAGAGCATGGCCCGAAATAGAGAAAATCCACACTTATGCTTGAAAACGTGATGTTAGGGGGAAAAACCCCTTAGTTCCCCCCCCCCCCCCCACACGGCCCCGTGAGAAGCACCAACATCTTGCATGGGTCCAACGTAACTCGTAGGAACCGACTGCGTTGTCATGGGACCCTCGATTTGAGAGCACAACCTAAAATAGAGAAAATTCACACTTTGGCTTAAAAAAGTTCTATTGGGGGGCAAAACCCCTTAGCGCCCCCCACATGGTCCCGTGAGTTGCTCCAATACCTCGCACGGGTCCAATGTAACTCATAGGAGACGAACGCGTGGTCACAGGACCCTCGGTTTGAGAGCATGACCTAAAACAGAGAAATTCTAGAAAATCATGCCATGTTTTTTTAATATAGCTAAAACTTGTCACGGCTAAAGGCCGTGACCGTATTTATTTTTCTATCACGCATAATAAGGGTCACTGACTATAGTCGTGACCAATGGTGTGACCATCCAACAAAATATAAGAGGGGGTCATGACTTTGGGTCGTGACCAGTGATTTGACCATCCAACTATAATTAAGGTTGGATCACGGCCTAGGCCCGTGACTAGTGATGTGACCATCCAACTAAATTTAAGGTTGGGTCACGACCTAGGATCATCACCAGCATGATAAATGGGTCACGGTCTTCATTTGCGACAAGATTCCATGACACACTAAGATCTATGAACATCAGATGATCAGGGACATGGGCCATGACCACAGGAAATGGTCATGCCGAATTTGGTCACGGACCAAATCCGTGACCCACAGCTTTGGTCAGGGACAAAATTCGTGACCAATCACCCAGTTTGGTGTAGTGGAACATCAATTAAGTGGTTGGTTGTGGTTTGGGTGTATGAGTTAATGCAGGATCGACTAATCAAATATTAGGTGGCACGAGTGGAGGAGTTTTGGTTAACATGAGTTGTAATTATGATCAGTTTTATAATGAACCAATACAAGTGTGGGCAAAAAGATGCGGTAAAAAGCTTAAGGTGCGGGGATAAAAAAAAGCAGTGGGAACAGCAAAAAAACAAAAGTAAGGCATTGTAATGGTTGTGGCTTGTTTAGGAAGTCGCATGACAAAAAAAATTGGCTAGGTCCAAAAAATCGGTAAGTTATGGTTAATTATCTATTTTTTATTTATTTTAAAAAGTCCATAAATGTAACAACGTTTATTCTTTTTTAATCCCATGAAGGAGTACATTTGGATGGTTACAGTTATTTGTCCACTTAATTTGGTTTTGCATGGAATTTTTATGCTATTCAAATCGAGGCTAGGCAAAAAGCCATTTTCATTCATATCTATTCAAATGAACCAATCACCAATTTCATTTCACTCATTTCTCATATATTAAAACAATTTCATTCATTTCTCCAATATTACATGGTCCACATCCTAAAAAATTAAATGTTAAAATTGCAACTACCACTTATTTTAGTTGAAAACTGAAATTGTTAATCTTCTTAATCGTTTTCTTCAATGCTTCATATTTTTCATACAACTTGATATTCATGAGTAACTCATTGTAGTCAGCATCCATTGCTTTTTAGGATCAAGTAACTAGAAAAATCCACACGAACATCTTTTGTAATTAGAACACCCAATAAAACGCCGATCAGGATTTGCCTTCGTATTTCATGTCCGCATTAGTGCATGATCTCCTCAATGAAATGAAAACTGATAATTAATTGAATTGGTACTTGATGACATATCCTTCAAAAAAATCAATTTCAGTCATATTAAAATTAAAAATTAACATGAAATAAGTGAAGTTTTTCTTCTTAAACTTATAGAACAATATATGGAGATTTTACAATTTGAAATAACATTAATTTTAGGTTACACAATAACTTATGGAGATTTTGTGAGACCAAATGCGTATTCCAAATGGAAAAAAAATCTAAGATTTGAGAAAAAAATTGGCAACAAAAACTTAAAGCACTGCACCATATACCGAAGATGTTAAGGAACCTCGTTTGTGGCTAGGGCCACTAGTCATGGACCTTGTTCATGACTATATTCCGCGTGACCAAAAGAAATGGTCACATATCTAATCTATGACCCTAAATTGGGGTTACAGTCTCTACTGTGACATAATATTGATCCCATGGTCAGGAATTTAGTCTGTGAATCCATGGTCATAGCACAAATTCGTGATTAAAGTGGGACAATATTGAGTCCATGGTCATGGATGATAAGGCATAAATATTTCATATTTATACCCTTAATTTCAGTCCTTTTATGATCCCGTGCATTTTAATTAACTTGTATTTATCTCATATTTATACTATTAGTTCTCCTTGGTGAGTATTTCATGATTTATGTATCTCTCATATGTTTACAGGTATTTCATTCAAGTTAGTGCGAGAGAAAAATCTAAACAGTGAAAGAAACCATAGAAAGGAAGTTAAAGGGAATTTTAGTAATTTTCTAGCCTTAGTCTGGAAGCAGAGCCACTAGAAAGTTGAAGAATATGAAATCACAAGAACGCCGGAAGAAACAACACCTAATTCTGAGCTACAGTTGAGGTATTATAAGCGTTTGAAGTTGAGAAAGAAATCCAAAGAAAGAAGAGGAAATAATAATTTGCAACAAGTTTTTCCAAACCGAACCCCAAACTGGTTCGAGTCTGAACTGGTTCGCCTATGCACCTAAACTGGTTCGACTCACCTGATGCGTGAATTTTCATTTAATTACTGATTTTTCTTAGAGTTGTATTATGTTAGGAGTTTTGCAAAAATGACCATGTAACGTTGTAGTTTCATGTTAGACTAATTTTTAATCAGCTATCAACCTAGAATTAAAGAGAGGAAGAGACGAAAACCCTAGTTTCGAATTCATGCATTAAAGTTACACAATTGTAAATTGATTCTCAAGGTCTAATACATCAAGTTTTTCTTCTATACCCTATTCTTGAATATTCTTCTTCTTTGCATGTTTTTGTTAATTTCTGGGATTTTAATAACTCCGTGGATGTTTATATATAAGTTCATCATGATTTCAATCACATGCAATGTTAGAATTTTGCTTATTACCCACATAACCATGTCCGTTTAAGCTATTAGCGGGTTGGGGTACATAAACCCAACCTAGGTGTTACGAATTGATTTAAAAGCGAATAAAATTTAATTACCAATTCAAGGGCTTGATTTATTACCGAAATAAACATTGTAGGTCTTTTAGTTCCATTTGCCCTTAGTAACTGGAACGTTTAAGGGTGCAATACGAGTTTTGATAATTTGCCATTTCTATCAAATATAATTTTTGATTTGATATTGTGAGGATTAAAATCCTCATATGTCAAATGCTTAGAAAGTATTTCATGTTTATTTGAATTGAGAATTAGGTTTTTGAAGTTTTTATGTTCTATGTAATTACTGACAATTCGAGGGAGTGTACTCCAACTCCATTTTCTCAAGTTGATTTAATACCACTTAGTTATTATTGCATGAGTAGTTAATTCACTAGTTTAGTTAATCTTCATTAGTTGATAGAAAAGTTTCCCAAACAATCATATTTTCCATCTTTTTCTAAGTCAACCGAAAGTCAAATCGTCTTTCCTACTCGTCGTCATGTCTTATGTCCTATTCCCTGAGTTCGACACCCAGTTTACATAGTTATTACTTGAGCGATCGACTTGCAGTTGAGACATAATAACATGCATTAGAGAAACAATTATTTAGTCGCGTCATGTTTTTGGCGTCATTACCGGGGACTAGGTAGACATTTAGGTTAGGTTGAATTAATACAAAATTTGACTTGAATTTTTGAAAAGCCAAAAAATCATAAATTCAAAAGAAATCAAAAAAATAAAAAGACCAAAAAAATATCGAATCTCTCAACTCCTTACATGCAAAATTCTCAACCAACTCCTCAATCCAGTCCTACCAAAATTGACGAAAATTCCATAGTATAGTACAATCTCAGTAGCCCATATACTCCTCGTGTTCCACTGTTTTGGGTTCCACCTCCTATACCGCCTGACTCTAACACGAATCACACATCTCGGGCGTCGAATGAGGATATCGAGTCATTAGGAGAGAGCGTGATGTATGACACCGCTAGTTATGGTACGGGTGAGGGTGAGTTACATTACTGCCCTCTAAGAGACCTCTTATATATCGAGCGGACCGTCACCCTGGGATGCATTATATTCCTGTATAATGTGGGACAATTCCATTTTTGCAATGGGATTATCCAGATATTCCCACATTCTACGGTTTGGAGTCGAAAAAACCATACCTCCACATTCGTGAGTTCGAATAGGCATGTGAAACTTTTAGTGATCAAGATTTCACCCAAGACATCGTTCGCCTCAAACTTTTCCCCTTCTCCCTAAAGTATAAGGCCAAGACTTAGCTGTTGTCATTGGCAGAAAACTTAATTGGAACTTGGAGAGATATGAAATCTAAGTTTATCCTGATATTCTTTCCCTAACATCGAACCAATTCCATAAAATCTCAAATTCAAATGTTTAAACAACAAGAGAATGGACTCTTCGATAGATGTTAGGAGCATTTTAAGGTACTTAATATGTGCCCACACCACAGTTTTGAGAAATGGAGAGTCATATCCTTTTTCCATCATGGGCTAAGATTAACTTCCAAATAATTCATTAAAACAATGTGGTACGGGGAGTTCCTAGGGTTAGACACGGACGATGCTGAGGTTCAGCTTAAGTATGTCATCGAGACTACTCAAGAGTGGGTCACATCTGATCCAAACACCCAAACCCAGGCTCGATAAACATCCACAACTCCTTGTACATCCGGGCTCTACCATTTGGACAAAAAAGTCGAGTTGAAGCTTTAAAACAACCAACTTGCCAAGAGGTTGGAAGACATAGTCGAATTGAGAGAAAGAGAAACCTATGGCTCCACTCAAGAACCAATAGAGGAGGTGTGTGAAATTTGTGAGGTAGGACATCCAACATGCTTCAAGATCAATTGGAAGCAGTAGGAGCTTATAACGGTAATTTTAACGCCCCTTAAGGGAATTATTATAACCCATCGTGGTGGAACCATTTCAGTTTTAATTATGAGCAACCACCACGCAGCAATGAATTCGAATTCATAGGTTACCCCCCGCGGCCACCGCTCCCAGATTTCCAACAAGGCCCCCTATGTAAGTACCACCTCCGACGCCTTATATAGCTCCACAACGTAGAAATCTTGAGAACACTTTGAACCAATTTATGCAAACCAAGTCGACGATTAAAGCTCAAAATGCCCAATAATTTGTCGAATTAAAAGAACCGGCCCCTAAGTTGTAGTCATCATTAAGTGTTTAAGATAAGGGAAAGTTTCCACCTAAAGTCCAAAGACCTCCCCAAGGTCAAATTAGTGTTATCTCTACTTCTGAAAATAATAAAGAGAAATGTCAAGTCATAACCACTCTACGCAGTGGGAAGGTAGTTGATTTATCACCTCCCCTACATGACGAGCTTAAAGACAAGGAGATTTATCACCTCCCCTTGAATGAAAGTGACAAATATGATACTACTAGGACTGAAGTTTTAATGAAATAGCCCAATTCCTCACATTTCCTTCAACGACTGGTTCCTCCTCCTAAACGGGTCTCCCGTGAAGATTTACTAGATATGCTAAAGCAAGTCAAGATTAATTTACATTTTCTCGAAACAATCAAGAAAATTTCTTCCTATGAAAAGTTCCTTAAAGACTTACTGATGGCGAAACTTAGATTAAATGTGAAAAATAATGTTTTTCTAGTGCAAAACGTAAGCTTAATTCTTTTAAGTGACGTCCTATGAAAGTTTAAAGATCCGGGTGCACTGACCATTTCGTGAATCATTGGAAATAATCGCATCGAGAGAGCCTTATTAGATTTAGGGGAGAGTTTTAATATTCTACCTTACTCCATCTATAGGAAATTAGATTTGGGGGACCTCAATCCCACTAAGATCACTCTCCAACTCACGGACTATACCATGAAGATACTTCGAGGGATTGTTGGGGGATGTGATAGTCCAAGTGGACACTTTCTACGTCCTGTTAGATTTTGTCATTTGGGACACGGATCCCTTTATCCCCTCGAGTAATCGTGTTCCCATAATCCTTGGCTGCCCATTCTTTTCTATGGATAATGCACTGATTAATACTCAAAATGAGCAAATGCAACTTACATTTGGGAATATAACTCTTGATACAAACATCTTCAATATCACCAAGCAAGTGGGTGATGAGAATGAGTTACATGCGTTGGGTATTATAGAGGAGGTAGTAGATGAGCACATAGAGGGAAATTTTAGTGGGGATTCGCTAAAAGCGTGCCTTATTTCGGGAAGTGAGGGTGACCGGACGTACACCGAGTTCGAGAGGGATGTGAGTATTTTAGAGAAATTTTGGATGAGAGTACGATGGATGAGGATGAGAGAGACGTTAGTTGGGTTCCTACGTTCGAGTAATTTCATCGAGGGAGTCGCACACGGTTCCCTCCGATGAGAAATTTCCCACCATCGAATTGAAGAAACTAGCCAAAAATGTAAATTATTCTTATTTAGGAGAGGATGAGACATTTACCATTGTTGTCTCCTCGAGCCTAAATAAAGATCAAGAAGGTAAATTATTAGCAATTCTAAGGAAGTATCGTTGTGATTTTGGTTGGAGCTTCAGGGATTTGAAGGTATAAGTCCCCTAATTTGTACCCATAAATTCCACCTCAAAGAGGACATGAAGCCTTTGAGAGAGATGCAGAGGTGTTTGAATCCCATGATGAAAGATATCGTGAGGGCAGAAAATTCAAAGTAATTGGACGCGGGAATTATTTACCCCATTTCAGATACCAAGTGGGTGATTCCTATTCAAGTCGTCTTGAAGAAGTCGGGAATGACTGTAATAGAAAACACAAATGGTGAGCTTATTCCACAACGTACCACCGGGTGGAGCATTTTCATTGACTATCAAAAGCTCAATGCCGGCACTAGGAAAGTTCATTTTCCCTTACCGTTTATCGATAAAATGCTAGAGCGAGCAACAGGACACCCATTCTATTGCTTTCTTGACAGTTATTCTCGGTACAATCAAATTGAAGTATATGTGTTAGATCAAGAAAAGACGATGTTCACATGTCCTTTTGGAATGTTTGCCCACAAACGTATGCCTTTTGGATTACGTAATGCACCCACGACCTTTCAAGGTTCATGCTTAGTCTTTTCAACTATATGGTTAAAAGGGGCATTGAGGTTTTTATGGATCAGTTTAGTGTCTTCGTCTCCTCTTTTGGCATTTGCCTCGCTAATCTCAAAAAAGTGTTAGCCTATTTTGTGGGAAAAAACTTGGTGCTAAATTGGTATAAGTGTCATTTTATAGTTACCGAAGGAATAGCTCTTGGCCACATAGTTTCTTCCAGATGTATTGAGGTAGATAGGGCAAAAATAGATGTCATAGACAATCTTCACCCACCTAAGTCACTAAAGGACGTTCAATCTTTCTTGGAGATTTCTATAAAAGTTTTATTAATGAGTTTAGTGCCATCGCTAGGCCCTTAAGTAACCTACTTGTGAAAGATTCCCTCTTTGAGTGAAATGAAGCATGCCAAAGTGCTTTTAAAAAAAATTAAAAAGCATGCTTGTGTTTGCTCCCATTATACAAGCTCCGAATTGGTCCCTTCCATTCGAGCTTATATGTGATGCTAGTGATTATACTATGGGGGATGTTTTGGGTCAAAGAAAAGATAATAAGGATCATGTCATCTACTATGCTAGCCGGACATTAATCGGATAATAACTCAAATACTCCAGCACGAAAAAATAATTGATATTCGTAGTCTTCACCCTCGACAAATTCTGCTCTTACCTTATATGATCGTCGATTACATGCTTCACCGACCATGCAGACATTGAGTATCTACTTTCCAAAAATGATGCTAAACCACTCCTAATAAGGTGGATCCTACTCCTACAAGAGTTCAACCCCTCCATAAAAGATAATAAAGGAGTAGAAAATGTCGTAGCCAACCATTTGTCCCAGTTTCCGTCCGACATACATTGTGATCCCATACCCATAGATGAATAATTTCCGGATGAGCAATTAGTTTCCACTTGTTCTCTCCCATGGTTTGCGTATATAATGAATTATCTTGTCACGAGTGCCGTTTCCCTCAATTGGATACCGCAAGAGAAAAAGAAGTTCCTAACTTGGTCGCACATGTTCTTTTACAATGATCACTATTTGTTCAAGTATTGTGCGGACCAAATCATCCGAAGATGTTTACCGGATGATGAGATACCTATCGGTACACATTTTTATCACACAAAAGCTTGTGGAGGTCAATTTTTGACAAATACGATAGTTACTAAATTCTTCAAAGCAGTCTCTATTGGCCCATAATTTTCCAGCATGTTAGTGCCTATTGCAAATCTTACGAAAGATGTTAAAGAATGGGAGCCATCACACAGTTAGACATGATGCCATTGACCTCTATTATCGTCATTAAAATATTCGACTATTGGGGTATTAACTTTATGGGTCCCTTTCCTCTCTTCTTTGGATTTCTATACATCCTTATCATGGTAGTTTATGTGTCCAAATGTGTTGAGGCCATAGCTACGAAGACTAATGGCAATAAGGTGGTGATAAAGTTTTTTACAAGAACATATACTCTCTTGCTTAGGAGCTCCGAAGGTAATCATTAGCAATAACGGCAAACATTTTTGGAACAGGCCGTTTGAAAAACTCATGAGAAATTATGGGGTCATCCACAAGGTTGGGACGAATTATCACCCCCAAATGAAAGGGAAAACCAAATTAGCAAATCATGAGATTAAGAACATTCTAGAAAATACCATCGATCCTAATCGAAAATATTGGTCGCTCCGTTTGAACGATGCACCATGGGATTATTGAACCGTGTAAAAGAACCCCCTGGGGATGTTCCCTTTTCACTTTATGTATGGAAAGCCTTGCCATTTCCCCGTGGAACTAGAACATAAGGCATATTGGGTGATCAATAGGTTGAATTACAAGTTGGATCAAGCTGGTGAAGCACACAAGCTTCAATTGAATGAGTTGGAAGAAATATGCAACAATGCGTATGAGAGTGCTAAAATATCCAAAGAAAGGATGAAACTCGCGCATGAGCGAAATATTCATAGAAAGGAGTTTCATTTGGGTTAAAAAGTGATTCTCTACAACTAACATTTACACTTATTTCCCAGTAAATTACGTTCTCCGTTCATTATGGGAGAGGTGTTTCCCCATAGAGCCATTGACTTAGAAGATCTTAAAGGGGGAGTCACATTTAAATTGAATGGACAATGCCTTAAGCCATACCTAAAGGAGTGTATTAAGTAAACCGACACAATTTGGTTTTGAGCCCCATTTACGGGGTGGAGTGAGCTTAAAAAGAGAGGTCGTTGCACCCCCAATGCGTATGGGGTGAATAGGTTTTGTATACAAGTGAGTAGAGTTAGTTTTTAGGCAGTTTAAAAGTCTGTAGAGCTCACGAGTTAGGAAAGGTTTGAGAACTACATTGAGTTTTCATGCATGATAGAGCGTATAGGTGTTACGAGAGAGAGGTTGAGGTGTCTCAGGGGTCTCGAGTGTTTAGGTAGGCTTGAGGTATATTAGAGAGGAGATTACAAGGGTTATAACATTTAGAATTTAGAAAATAAGGATTTTTGGTGTTCTGAGGTAGAAACTTTATCTGGACCGTAGATCGAAGCGGTTCCTAGGTGAATCGATTTTCCTGCACCCCCAAACCGGTTCGGGGTCACCTGATCAGCTATTTATCCCCTCTTTCAAAATTCATCCCCTTTTTTCCCCTTTTCCTCCCTGTTAAATTTACTCCTCCCATATGTAAAACCCCGCCTAATTAAATACCGGATGTCCAGTCCCATACCAAATTAAAACAGAATATACAGTTGGCTCATTCTTAGCATCACTATCGAAAACATATACAACTCACCCAATACTCAATTAAGCTGGTGTTAAAAACTTTTCAAATTTTAATTTAACAAAATCCATTTCCAGTTTAAGAATAACACAACACATTTTATTCTACAACACTGATAACCAATTAGATAACACAAAATGATTTGAATGCAATTGGAATAAACATTCCCAAATAATATTAATCCATTACAGTAATCCCAACAATATGAAATGTATTAAAATAACACGAATACCATAGTATTTAACCCCGATAAAAGAAGATAGCTGAATCCTTTGGGCGACATGCCCTACTAAGAGAATACTGTGAATCAAATGATGATAGGCGTCTAAGCAAAACTCCAAAAATCCATAGCCTCTCATAATCCGCTAAGGTTGGCGTCCCTGTTGCTGGACACCTGATATAGAAGATACAATAGAAAAGAAAATATGCAAGGAAACGGGTCAGAGCCCGGTTGTGAAAATGATTTTTAAAACAATAAGTATTTAACAAGTGCAATACATCTTTTATTATGTACATGTTAGACCCAACTCTCACTTGCCATTCTCACCTCTCAACTAGAGTGCACACTTAACGTTTCCTATTAACCTCCTAGTTAATGGTTCCTCTTTTCTAGTCTCCATATTATAATTCCATCCCAATATCATAATCCCCGTATGTCCCATACCATATGTCACATTATTATTCATTTACATTTCTCATCGTTTCTCATTAATATGAATTAAGTTTTTCAATAAACATTCATTAACTTAATTCAATTATCTTTCTCTATTCACCGTTATCTACAATTATCACCGTAGATAGATTTAACCATAATAAATATCCATTCATTCATTTAATCCATTATATATATATATATATTCATATATAATACGACACCCCGAGTTACAGCTGCGGTGCAATGCATTACTCTGCTATCATGTCCCAATATCGCTTCTCGCCGAATAAGGGACTAAAGGTTCGTTAAGATTCCTCGAACCACAAACAACAACACAATCATTGGAGGCGAACATAGTTCTCATACCCATGGGTCACGCACATACCTACGTACCCATAGTCAGCGGACTTATCAACTCCCCGATAAGTCTTTCATAGACCTATGTTCTCGAGCGACAAATCAAAGATCCCATGGATTCATCAGGATATGACTACCCTCACGCGCAAACCTCCCACCGATAGCAAGTAAGCTAGGTATGTCATACACAATAATCATTAATCAATCAAATAGGTATTATCATACCTATAGTATACTAACAACAAGGTACTCACATTAACCGTAGATTAATCCCTTACGTAGCATTATATCTCTTTAAATCCCACGTATTAAAATGTCATATCTTTACTTCATAATTTAATTATCCTCGCATCCTATAAAATCTCTCCACTCCCGACGTCGTTCAGGTTCATGCGCGAAGCGTCTCGCAAAGCTAAATCCAAACAAGGAACCCTCCAATAACTACTTAACTTTGTCGATTGAGGAGGTTCGTAAACTTCAAATATGCGATCGGAATAACCTCATCCCCTCTTTCATCCAAATGTGTTCTAAACTCCCATCTCTATCCAGGAGCCATACCACTACGCTCTTGTACTACACTCAGCCCTTGCGAAATGAATAATGAGCTTAAACTCAGTCCTTGATGTATAAATTGTAACCCTAAGGCTACCTAGGTGTTATATTAAATCTCCCCTACTTGAACTATTCTTAATCCTCATACAAACAGATTAGAATCCAACACATGAATCTAGCAACCGAAATCTCTTTAACTTTAATTATCATAATTCTAATCAATTAAATCCCAATCAAATTAATTCAAATCTTAACTAGGGCTTACTGATCTTCTCTAAGTGCCATAATATCCAATTAATAATCACCGAAGATCTACAAAAGTTTTGGGATAAGAACCAACATTAAAAAGAAACAACATCATGAATTCTCATATTTTAAATACTCAAAAAAATTAGATCCAAAAATTATTTAAATCATCAATCCGACTTCAGATTTGGATTCTACACGAAAAATTGAGTCAGGTATGTGTTTTGAGTTCTTCTTAAATCTCATCCAAATGCACTCAAAAAGAAGATCTAATTATTCCAAATTGGCTTTTCTCATTCCACTCGTTTTTGCCTCTTTTTCGAGAAAATTATCAACATATTATCTTCAAGAATACTAAATTATTTTCAGAATTTCTTCCACAGATTGATGAATATTTATTGGATTACTAACTACCTACAACATGAGTTTAATTACTATATATTTTTAGATTCCAAAAATTCATTAACAACTATATCCTTTCATCTTCCAAGCATGAAAATCATCTCTTTTTATAACTATCCTAACATGGACAATATACGAACTTAAATTGCAAATATCAAACACTTGCCTCTAATAAAGATCTGACCCTTTGGAGTTGAATAACACAGGTGGTGATGGTGGTGGTGACCTTTGACCTTTGGTTCTCCTCCTTCCCAAGCAAACTTCTTTTTCTTTCCAAGCAACCTTCCACTCTCCCTAAGAAGATGACTTTTCAATTTTGTGTAGAAGAGATGAAATGAACCTACATACACTAATCTCCAAATACTTATAATAAGACAAAACCCGAAATCACTATTCATCCCCCTTGTAAAAATAACCAAAATGCCCTTTTGGGTTGTCTTTTCATTTCCAAATGACCCGAGACTCAAAATTAACATCCAAATAGACTTTTCTGACTATTTCGAACCTTCCGGACGCAACGACGCAGCCGAAATGACTATAAGGTCGATAGAAAATAAATTTCCTTTTTAATTTAATAAATTAGTCCCGACACGTCCCATACTGCGTCTGACTAAAAATTCAAATTACCGAATTTATATCATACCGTCATATCAATGACATCTCATTCATATATTACCTAAATATCTTTAAGTAATATTCAGAATCATCCATTTTAATATCCACAATTCGGATAAAACCCAAATGAATTAATTTATAATAAGATCCAATTAATCCATTAGTTTAAAATATAACCCATTTTAAAAGTCATTAAAATTACGGGGTATTACATACTTCGCCCCTTATAATAGAATTTCGTCCCAAAATTCAGAAAAATGAACCATACTGATAAGGTCAACTCCGAGTATAAATCTCACATCGCAAGAAATCTAAGTAGTACCTCCCATACAGTACATTAACGAAAATCCCCATCGATGTTACACTAAGTCTCACCATATAGTTCCAACTGAATCAAATTTAAATTATACCCAATCTTCCCTATATCGTCCTCGTGACAAAGTTTGGGAAAAATGATCCTCACTTATTAAACAAATAAATCCTGAAGTCACAACTACTTACTGTTTCACAATTTTGAAAACTACTACAATCCAATCATCCAGGGCGCCCATACACCCTATCGTACAACTTTCATTATAATAGCAAAGGTTATAAACTCATATCCTAAAGACCTATCTTATTTCAACTCCCAACGGTTATTAGTTTCATGCGTGGGGTGTCTCGCAAGCGAAATCTAAACAAGGAACCACCCCGATACACTACTACCTAAAATAGTCGGTCATCGAAACTCCTAAGGTCCTTAGTCAATAGTATATAAAAATTTGGTTTATCGAAAAAAAAATATCAGGTTTATCGATTTAAACAAAAATTTAGGTTTTATTGATTTCAAATAGAGTCTACGCATCTACTCTCTTATAGAAGACAAGATGCAGGATAGTAGTAGTACATACGCTCTCGTATACTACAAGTCAATGCATGCCGATAGTCATATCATGCTCGGACATGCCCAAAGTAAGTAATTCCGCAATAAGAATCAAACCCACGTGATGACATGAAAATATAGGTATCCTACACCCGTTGGTGAGCCTACGTAAATAACAGTGCTATTGTCAAAGTTTAGCAACCCATTTTCCCATATAATATTAATCGCTACAAAAATCAATATACGCCTTATAATTCCTTAGATAGAGAACATACCCTCATTCGTGGGTGGTGGTTGTTGAATCCCACTATTATAACTTTGCTCCGATAAGTCAAGAAAAATTTTACCCCAAATTTTCAGTTCTATTTAACCGCACTCCACTATATGCCTAAGCCTTTGAATATATTTCCTTCGTTAGGTAACACACACAATTCCCACATTTCAAGAACTTCTACTGATGTCTCTCCTCAATTTTCCATAATAGGAGTGACCTCGACTACGGTCATCATACTCGAACATACTTCATAACCTCCTAAGTACAATCTCCGCTATCCATTCAATGGCCCTCATCTGCCATACTTCTTTGTTCGATCACTCCCGAACGTAAAAAAGATTCACTGATATATACGGAATCTTACCAAAGAGATCAACAATCCTAAACATAGGGCTCTATATCAAAGAACGCTAAGCTGAAAACACAGTAAGCCGTACAGATCCTAAAGGACACTAGAACCTGATGCTCTGATACTACCTGTAACACCCTACCTAATTAAATACCGGGTGGCCAATCCCATACCAAATTAAAACAGAATATACAGTTGGATCATTCTTAGCATCAGTGTCGAAAACATATACAACTCACCCAATACTCAATTAAGCTGGTGTTAAAAACTTTTCAAATTTTAATTTAACAAAATCCATTTCCTGTTTAAGAATAACACAACCCATTTTATTCTACAACACGATAACCAATTAGATAACACAAAATAATTTGAATGAAATTGGAATAAACATTCCCAAATAATATTAATCCATTACAGTAATCCCAACAATATCAAATGTATTAAAATGACATGAATACCATAGTATTTGACCCCGATAAAAGAAGATAACTGAATCCTTTGGGAGACATGCCCTACTAAGAGAATACTGTGAATCAAATGATGATAGGCGTCTAAGAAAAACTCCATAAATCCATAGCCTCTCATAATTCGCTAAGGTTGGCGTCCCTGTTGCTGGACACCTGATATAGAAGATACAATAGAAAAGAAAATATGCAAGGAAACGGGTCAGAGCCCGATTGTGAAAATGATTTTTAAAATAGTAAGTATTTAACAAGTGCAATAAATCTTTTATTATGTACATGTTAGACCCAACTCTCACTTGCCATTCTCACCTCTCAACTAGAGTGCACACTTAACGTTTCCTATTAACCTCCTAGTTAATGGTTCCTCTTTTCTAGTCTCCATATTATAATTCCATCCCAATATCATAATCCCCGTATGTCCCATACCATATGTCACATTATTATTCATTTACATTTCTCATCGTTTCTCATTAATATGAATTAAGTTTTTCAATAAACATTCATTAACTTAATTCAATTATCTTTCTCTATTCACCGTTATCTACAATTATCACCGTAGATAGATTTAACCATAATAAATATCCATTCATTCATTTAATCCATTATATATATATATATATATTCATATATAATACGACACCCCGAGTTACAGCTGCGGTGCAATGCATTACTCTGCTATCATGTCCCAATATCGCTTCTCGCCGAATAAGGGACTAAAGGTTCGTTAAGATTCCTCGAACCACAAACAACAACACAATCATTGGAGGCGAACATAGTTCTCATACCCATGGGTCACGCACATACCTACGTACCCATAGTCAGCGGACTTATCAACTCCCCGATAAGTCTTTCATAGACCTATGTTCTCGAGCGACAAATCAAAGATCCCATGGATTCATCAGGATATGACTACCCTCACGCGCAAACCTCCCACCGATAGCAAGTAAGCTAGGTATGTCATACACAATAATCATTAATCAATCAAATAGGTATTATCATACCTATAGTATACTAACAACAAGGTACTCACATTAACCGTAGATTATTCCCTTACGTAGCATTATATCTCTTTAAATCCCACGTATTAAAATGTCATATATTTACTTCATAATTTAATTATCCTCGCATCCTATAAAATCTCTCCACTCCCGACGTCGTTCAGGTTCATGCGCGAAGCGTCTCGCAAAGCTAAATCCAAACAAGGAACCCTCCAATAACTACTACTTAACTTTGTCGATCGAGGAGGTTCGTCAACTTCAAATATGCGATCGGAATTACCTCATCCCCTCTTTCAACCAAATGTGTTCTAAACTCCCATCTCTATCCAGGAGCCATACCACTACGCTCTTGTACTACACTCAACCCTTGCGAAATCAATAGTGAGCTTAAACTCAGTTCTTGATGTTTAAATTGTAACCCTAAGGCTACCCAGGCGTTATATTAAATCTCCCATACTTGAACTATCCTTAATCCTCATACAAACAGATTAGAATCCAACACATGAATCTAGCAACCAAAATCTCTTTAACTTTAATTATCATAATTCTAATCAATTAAATCCCAATCAAATTAATTCAAATCTTAACTAGGTCTTACTGATCTTTTCTAAGTCCCATAATATCCAATTAATAATCACCGAAGATCTACAAAAGTTTTGGGATAAGAACCAACATTAAAAAGAAACAACATCATGAATTCTAATATTTTAAATAATAAAAAAAATTAGATCCAAAAATTATTCAAATCATCAATCCGACTTCAGATTTGGATTCTACGCGAAAAATTGAGTCAGGTATATGTTTTGAGTTTTTCTTAAATCTCATCCAAATGCACTCAAAAAGAAGATCTAAACATTCCAAATTGGCTTTTCTCATTCCACTCGTTTTTGCCTCTTTTTCGAGAAAATTATCAACATATTATCTTCAAGAACACTAAATTATTTTCAGAATTTCTTCCACAGATTGATGAATATTTATTGGATTACTAACTACCTACAACATGAGTTTAATTACTATATATTTTTAGATTCCAAAAATCCATTAACAACTATATCCTTTCATCTTCCAAGCATGAAAATCATCTCTTTTATAACTATCCTAACATGGAAAATATACGAACTTAAATTGCAAATATCAAACACTTGCCTCTAATGAAGATCTGACCCTTTGGAGTTGAATAACACAGATGGTGATGGTGGTGGCGACCTTTGACCTTTGGTTCTCTTCCATCCCAAGCAAACTTCTTTTTCTTTCCAATCAACCTTCCACTCTCCCTAAGAAGATGACTTTTCAATTTTGTGTAGAAGAGATGAAATGAACCTACATACACTAATCTCCAAATACGTATAATAAGACAAAACCCGAAATCACTATTCATCCCCCTTGTAAATAATCAAAATGCCCTTTTGGGTTGTCTTTTCATTTCCAAATGACCCGAGACTCAAAATTAAGATCCAAATAGACTTTTCTGACTATTTCGAACCTTCTGGACGCAACGACGCAGTAGAAATGACTATAAGGTCGATAGAAAATAAATTTCCTTTTTAATTTAATAAATTAGTCCCGACACGTCCCATACCGCGTCTGACTAAAAATTCAAATTACCGAATTTATATCATACCGTCATATCAATGACATCTCATTCATATATTACCTAAATATCTTTAAGTAATATTCAGAATCATCCATTTTAATATCCACAATTCGGATAAAATCCAAATGAATTAATTTATAATAAGATCCAATTAGTCCATTAGTTTAAAATATAACCCATTTTAAAAGTCATTAAAATTACGGGTTATTACACCATACTTCCCCTCACCCATTTTTCATCCCAAATTTTTCCCTCCACCACCCCTCCCATTTCCCCCCAAATTCCACCCCTCCTCACCTATAAATACAACCCCTTACCATCCCCTTCCTTTACCCCTCACCTATTCTTAACTCTCCTCTAAAATTTTTAGTTCTCCAAATCCTTCCTCCACCATTGCTCCCCATCGCCGCCTCCAATCCCGAAAATACGATTCCACACCATCCTCCCCACGAGGAGGTTGGCCACATAATACGCTCAAAATAAGAACGTGAATGGTTCTAATAGTACTTTTGGGCCTCCCACACTATACACATTGAGCATCGTATCCTTTGGGATGACCTACCCGACGAAGTCACCGCCCTCTTCTACCGCCGAGGGTGGTGCACTTTCTTCTCCCCGACATATGATCAGAATTATGATGAAGATGTTCGATATTATATGAAACCCTCGTCCAAAAATCAAACACTCTCTAGGAGGAGTTCATCAACAACATACGCATACCCTTCTTCATTTCCATTATTGAATGAAAGATGTGAGAGAAAGGGATTACTCTCCCCACCCCATTTACGTATCCCAACAATGGTGCACGCCACACCAAATCTGAATGCATAGAGTGCGTGGCACTGGTTGATGAATGGGTTCAAGATACATTCCCCATGGGACGACTACCGAAGATGGTGCGCTACGCTCACCTCATCACTTGCGATACGATTCTTCAAACCATCAATGATTCGGTGGTACGCCAACGCAATGGGAATTTTCTTTATCATTTTCTTAACCTGGACAACACCATCAATCTAGCCCATCTCTTGAATGTGGAAATCATACATGCCTCCTATGACATAAATGTCAAAGCAACTATTCCCTATGCGTGCCTTATCAATGACATTATGTACAATGCCGGGGTACGGTCCCTTGACTCGCACGTCAAAATTCCAAAACCTATTAGGGACACTTCCATCACTCAAAGTTCCCATCAAATGTTAGTGTCCCACCCCATGTCGCCTATTATTGATGAGGAGGAGAAAATGGAGCACGATGTCCTAATGATTATGTGGGTGATGTTCCCGAGGAGGACAAATCAGATGAGTTAGCGAACTCGGATTATGAGCCATACTCGGCGGAGATATACTGTTGCCTCGACACCTTGAATGCGCGTTTCAACACTTTCATGAACAATTATGAGCAAGACACGAGTATGATTCTTCGCCTCCAAGACGAAATATAACGGATGCAAGTCGAGCCAAAAGTCTACCTCCCGACGTACTTCTACAATCTCTACGACCCGAGCGCACACCAACCACCACCACAGTCATTTTTGGTATCTTTTGTGTAGTTCTTCATGCTTACATTTGTTGTTTTTGTGAAAGAACTATGTAGTGATCTAACATTCCTTCTTGTATGTAATTGGTGGTTTTTAATGAAATATTTACATTTTGAATATTTGGTTGTTTTCTTTGTTGCACTTATTTTTTTTCTTATTTAGATTTTAGCCTTTTTGATTGAGGACAATACAAAAGTCTAAGTTAAGGGGGTGACATGTGCGTCTTTTAGAAAAAGTTCACAAATTTTTAAAATGCCCCAAAAAATTAAAAATTGTCAAAAAGTAGAAAAATTAAAAAAAAATCAAAAATATTTTTCTTCAAAATAAATAAAAATTGGAATTTAATTTTTTCAAAAAAATATCACTAAAATTTTGTTTAAAGTCTCAAATTGTAAAAAAATCAAGAGCACTAAGCCAAAATTGACCAAAAATGAAAATTGAGCGAAAATTGACGACTTTACAAATAAATGTGGAGATTAATTAACCCAATGAGATTTCGAGCCTTTCATTTTTGTGAGTAATTAAATCAATCTGAGTTATAATAAACTAACAGTTCGAATTCAGTGTTTAAAAAGTCGTTGATGATCTCTAATTTATTGTTTTGATCGCTTATGGGAAAAGAGTTTGATATTGTCATGAAAAGCACGCTGTAAATATTTCTAAACTAAATTATTCTCGAGACACGTATGGTAAAATAATGAGTAATTCGGATAATGAAGTTAGGACCTCGTTTGTTTATCCAGAAATATTAGCCATAAAATGTTGTGAAAAATTGTCCGTTTGATAGCCATTTTTAGCTTAATAAGTTCTTGCATTTTCGTTGGATAACCTGTAAAACCACTTAGCCCATAATTGCGAAAATCAAAACTGTAAAATTAAGTCCAAGAAGTTCACAAAACGGGGAAAAATTAAAATAGAATAATGCTCAACATAAAAAGAAAGAGAAGAAAAATAGACAGAAATAAAAGATAAAAAGAAGAAAAATGAGCAAAAGCCAGAAAAAGCATTAACGAACATCGTAAGAAAAATTTTCAATTCCAAATTTCCAAGTCATTCCCAGTTTTTACCCTGTACACCTAAAGCCAAAAAAGTCCTAACCAAGTCCGAATAATAAAATTAATTACCACGTGAAGAGCTAAGACACTAAAAGATAATAAGAGAGATTAATTGCTGTGAATAATAGGCAATGTTCCCGTTTTCCAATAATCGTATTCCGATGATGAGATCTGTTCCCCATTAAAATTCCATCTTTCAAAATTGTGTGCGTGAATATGTGTCCCATTATATTTACTCTTATGAATCATGCACATCGAGAATTAGCCAAATTCCAAGATATTTGTTTGTGAGATTATCCCGTGAGCATTTGAATCAAATGGACTTTTAAAAAAGTTAACGTAATGATCAATTAGGGGAAATTAGCAGTTTGATTTTCGTCTTTGAACACACACACACACGCGCGCGCACTACAAATTGAGACTCTTGAGTATGAATTTACAATGATTATTTTTGAGGAGTTTAAATTTTATAATTTTTAAATATTTTGATTTTTATTTGAGTCGATAATCGAATTTTATGGGTATATTCACGACAAATCCTCACAAGACACCACTCATCCTACTAGCATAACCTAGGGGGCTAACAACTTTCTAAATGTAATAGCATGCCCGTAAAAAAGGTATTATATCGTAATCAATTTTTTGAAGAGTATTTAACTCATACTCTTATTCTTTTACATTGCTTAGTATGTGCAATGTTCTAAGTTAGGAGGATTTGATAAGGCATAAATATTTCATATTTATCCCCTTAATTTCAGTCCTTTTATGATCCCGTGCATTGTAATTAACTTAGATTTATCTCATATTTTTTCTACTAACCCTCATTGACGTGTATTTCGTGTTTTGTGTATCTATCATGTGTTTTACAAGTATTTCATGAAAGTTAATGCGAGAGAGAAATCAAAACAGTGAAAGAAACAAAGAAAGGAAGTCGAAGGGAATTTTAGTAATTTTTCAGCCTTAGTCCGGCAGCAAAGCCAGCAAGAAAGTTGAAGAATATGAAATCATAAGAACAATGGAAATAACAATACCTAATTCCGAGCTACGGCTGAGGAATTATGAGTGTTTGAAGTTGAAAAGGAAATTCAAAAAAAGAAGAGGAAATAAGCCAATGCAACAAGTTTTTCCAAACCGAACCCCAAACTGGTTAAAGTTTGAACCAGTTTGCCTATGCACCTGAACCGGTTCGACTCACCTGATGCGTAATTTTAATTTAATTGCTAATTTTTCTTAGAGTTGTATTATGTTAGGACTCTTGCAAAAACGACCATGTAATGTTGTAGTTTAGTGTTATACTAAGTTTTAATCAGTTTTCAACCTAGAATTAGATAGAGGAAGAGAAAAAGACCCTAGTTTTGAATTCATGCAATAAAGTTACATAATTATGGATTGATTCTCAAGGTTTAATACATCAAGTTTGTCTCCTCTACCTCATTCTTGAATATTCTTCTTCTTTGCATGTTTTAGTTAATTTTTGGGATTTTAATAACTCCATGCATGTTTAAATATACGTTCATCATGATTTCAATCGCATGCAATGTTAGAATTTTGTTTATTACCCACGTAACCATGTCCAGTTAAGCTATTAGTGGGTTGGGGTACATGAACCCAACCTAGATGTTACGAATGGATTTAAAAATAAACAAAATTTAATTACCAATTTAAATATGACTGATTTATTACCAAAATAAACATTGTAGGTCTTTTAATTTCATTTACCCTAGCTAACCGGAATGTATATGGATGCAATACGAGTTTCGATAATTTGTTATTCCCATCAAATAAAAATTTTGATTTGATATTCTAAGGAGTAAAATCTGCATATGTCAAATTCTTAGAAAGTATTTGATGTTTCTTTAAATTAAGGATTAGGTTTCTGATATTTTTATGATCTATGTAATTACCGATGGTTCGGGGGAGTGTACTCCAACTTCATTTTCTCACATTTATTTAAAACCATTTAGTTATTCTCGCATGCATAGTTAATTCACTAGTTTAATTAATCTGCATTAGTAGGTAGAACATTTTCCCAACCAATCATCTTTTCCTTCTTTTTCTGAGTCAACCAAAAGGTCAATCATCTTTCCTAATCTTCATAAAGTCTTACGTCCTATTCCATGAGTTCGACACTCGATTTACCGGATTATTACTTGAGCGATCGGCTTGGACTTGAGGCTTAATCACACGCATCAAAGACACAATTATTTAGTCACGTTAATGGCCCTAATCCGTGACCCCAATGGTCATGGTCCAGGTTCTTGACCATGGGTGGTAAAATGTTAAAATTGGGTCATGACACCAATTCACGTGTAATAACCCGACGTCTGGGAGACGATGATTTATTTATTTTGGGAGAAATAAATATTATTTTAATTGGAGATTAATTAAATTGGCAATTGAGGTCAAAATTTGGAGTCGTTAGAAAGTGTCTCGAATGGCGATTCTGAGGGTGTAGTTGTGTCCGGAAGGGTCGAGAAAGTCGAAATGACTGTACTTGGGGTCTATTTAGGTTCCGAAATAATTTAGGTACGTTTGACTCAAATTAAAGTTATCGAGTCATTTAAAGTGTGTATTATCAATTAAAGATGTGTACATTTGGGAGAAAGGCTTATTAAGCCTACGGGAGATTTAATCTCCTTAGAAATAAAGAAAAATAGAAAGAGAGAAGAAGAAATAAGAAGAGAAAGAAGGAGAAAAGAAGGAGAAAGTGGAGATTTCCGGTCAATACGCGATCTCAAGGCAGATTCAGACCCTACGAACCCAAGGCAAGTGATTAAACTTGCTAAATAATTATTGTGTTCCATTTATTTCATGATTTATGGATTGAATATTTGGGTTTTAGGTTTAGTTTATCAAAACCTAACTTTTGGGAAAACCTTACATTTGTTTTGTAGAAAATGAATTTAGGATTAGAAATCAATTAAAATGTGTTTTTGGATGAATAATAATGATGTATATGTGATTGGGTTGAGGCAAAATGGTTGGATGATGATATAATCAATTTTTGGAAATTTTGGGTTAAGAAGAAAATACCCATTTCGTAACTTGCTGCACTTACCGAATCGATTCGCCCCTTCCGAATCGATTCGGTCTGTTGCAGAATCCCCAGGTCTTTAGGGCCGAATCGATTCGCCCTTGCGAATCGATTCGGTTTGTATCAGACTCCCAGGTCCAAAAGACCAAATCGATTCGGATGGGCCGAATTGATTCGCTTTTGGGGCCGAATCGATTCGGAGGGGACGAATCGATTCGAAAACAGGGGATTTTTGGAGATGCTTTTCTAGGGGGAATTTCATCCCGTTTTATTCGAGGTTATCAATTGGGAACCTCTATAGGAGTTATTTGGAGTATGTTTTGGAGATTTTTAGAGAGTTTCCCTTATAAGAAATTATTGGAGACATATTGACTAAATTGGAGGAATACTATTAGAAATTATGGTATTTTCTAAGTGGGGGAAGCCCACCTTTATTTGGAGATTCTAGTTGGAGATACTATTTAAATTCATATGAAAGAATGGGACTAATTTAGAGATATTGGATTTTAGGATCAAATCCCAAATGGCATAACTTCAAAGGTTCATAAAATGAATTGAACCCTATTATGGATGGAGAATTATAAATGAAAATTGAGGTGCGTCAGGATAAAGAATATCCTTAACTTAAATAGAATTGAGAGAAAATTCATAATGAGAAGCGACATGTGAGCTTTAAGTGAGAAATAGTATCGTGTATACTAAGTGGGGAAGATGTGTGAGAAATGACGAATAGTATATCAATAGAGAGAAATATACTAAACAATGACATTAATTGTATTGCGCCTGAGAGCGTATAATAAAGAGGAAAAAGATTTGGCAGGTATACCTTATATGATGGTATATCTTTATATTATGTGGTGATGTATGTGTACCTTATATGATGGTATATATATATATATATATAGTTAAGCATACCCCCTCCTTGCTATCATTGGAAAGTTGCGCGCATAGAGAGTGAGCATCCTGGCTCAATGAGCAGGGTGTGGATTACCCACGTCATAGTCGCCCATGTGATTATTATGTGATATAAATTATTTATTTTGGGGGTGATAAGTCACGGGTATGTGTCGTTCTCACTTGCCGATTAGGAGCTATGACGGATTCCCGGGACGTTGTGTGCGTTAGTTGATCACGAGGTGGGTGCCGTTGAACCCCACCAGGTGGCCCCAATTTGCTATGAGGTATGGGAAATTGGAAGATGATAGCATGTGAGCCTACGTCCTCGAGTTATAGCCCAGTTGGATGGTTATTGATTGTGCTTTTACTTGGGTATCGAGGGCATAATGGACCTCAACGACTAACATTGCCAGGATTAGTGTATCGGGGGGTTCCTTATTTGGATTTCCCCTCTACGAGACGTCCCACGCACGAACCATAGTGTAATATTGGAAATTGGGGAGAAGTTAGTTCTTAATGCTCATACTTATATATATATCACCTATCCCGACAATCGACAGTGCCAGGAGTAGTGTAACGGGGGGGTTCCTTGTTTGGATTTTGCTTCGGCGAGACGTCCCACGCATGAAACGCCATGTACTGTTGAGAATTGGGAATGTTAATTAATTAAAATGGAGTAATAATTTGGGTTACATGCATCATGCATTGAGGACATAATGAACCTCGAGGATCAATACCGTCAGGAGTAGTGTAACGGGGGGATTCCTTATTTGGATTTCGCTTCGGCGAGACGTCCCACGCACCAAACACAGTGCCGTATTGAGAATTGGGAGAAGTTTTGTCCTTAGTACTTGATGCTAATAACTCATATATAACTAATTATATATATGTTTTCATGCCATATGAGGGCGTAACTAGAATATATGAAATTCTAGTAATTGAGAATGTTGATGTATTGTGATGTTGTTATTATGAGGACGATTGTGGAACTTTATATGTTCAATAAATGAACAAATATAAAGAGAACTATAACATTGAAGTTAATTATATGATTTAAATAATATAGATAAGAGTATATTGGGAGATAGATTAGATGATTTTAATTAAATATTTCAATTGGCTTTAAGTTAGATTCATTTGCCTAATTATAATTGGGCATTTATTTGGAGATCACGTGCATACGCTTAGTGCGCGCTTTAGTCGAGGGGCGAGTTGAATTATTATTGGAGAGTTCGATTCCATTAAATCATGTAATAATGCATTTATAATTATTATGCATTTTAATGAACTTGCTATGAAATGTTTTCAACTCGGGCTCTGACCCGTTTATATTTTCTTCCTCCATGTGTATATATTGTATTACTTTAGGTGTTCCTCCGCAAGGACGCCATTGATGTTCCTCCATCCAGTATTCGAGGAGCTGTGGCAGTTGTGGACTGTTGCGGCACTTTACTTTAGTCGATTCCTATCTTTGTATATCTAGACTAGGATTCAGTTATATATTGAGTTTATACTCAAGTGTTGTAGATTAACACTTTTATATTCTTTCCTCAGATCATTGTATTGTCTGTTACCCGACAGCATATTCGGGTATTTTATTTGTACTTTGTGTTGCACTCTTTTATATATTTTGGAGTTTTCACTTATTAGTCATCATAGTTAGATGTGTGTTGTTGGTTATGTTTGCAAAATTGGTTTTGTTTTTATTGTTAAATAAGAAGTTTTAAATTTTTTGACAATCCACTTTTAATGATTTCGTGTAGTTAGCCTTATATTATTTAGTATTGTCAGTTGATGTTGAGACTGTGCTATCTGAGATACCTAATTTAATGTAGTATAGCGTTGGCCACCCATTATTATTTTGAGTGGGTTGTCACAGATGGTATCAGAGCATCAGGTTCTAATATCTTTAGGATCTGTGCGAGTTACTACGATCTTCCGTAAGCAATCTTGATGTAGAGCCTTATTGTTACGACTGTTGCATTCTTACGTCCATATTTCTTCTGTGATATGAATTTTTTTTGTAAGGCGTTCTGATACAATTGTTCTTGTTTCAGATGCCATTGAAGGGAGGTCTTTCAGTCAGGGCAAAAAAAGGGGCTAAAAAATTGCAACCCCAAATGTCTCAAAGGAATGTGACTACAGGTGAAGTTGCTAATATTGTGGCACAAGCAGTAACTGCTGCCATTTCTACGATGGCGCAGCAATATGCCTTCGAGCTTCCTAACCCCATTTAGGTTTGTCTTTATGGGAGAGAGTGAAGGAAGATTTTAGTAAGGGGCATCCTCCCGAGTTTGCAGTGGGAGTTGATGCAATGGCTGCAAGTCAATGGAAGAATAGTATGCAGAGGCACCTCCGTATGGTTGAGTTTAGTGAGGTGCAGAAGAAGTTTTTAGCCACCTTTAAGTTATCGGGTGCAGCTCTCCAATGGTGGGAGTCTGTCACCACATCTGAACAGAGAGATACTTTACCTATAATAGATTTTTGGGAACTTTTTGATCGAAGGTATTTTCCTTCCCCTACTCGGGATATGAAGATTTTTCAAGGTAATAGAACGGTGGCAGAATAAGAGGATGATTTTTCTAGATGGGCAAAGTTAGTAACTGATGAGGTAAATATGGAAGAGAAGCGTATATCGAAGTTTATTCGAGGAGTAGATTGGAAAATCCGACAATATTAGTTAGAGAGTCCTAAGTTAGTGACTTTTGTCGAGGGAGTGAATGCGGCACTACTAAAGTGTCATGAATATAGTCTTCATTCGCGAAAGGGTAATAACTTTGGAGATTCGAGTTCATGAAGTAAGTTTGGTGAAGAGAGTGTCAGTAATGCAAGTGGCCAGAAAGGATTTTTGGGTAAGTGTTTCTTTTGTAAAGAAATAGGTTATAAATAGAGAGAATGTCCTAAAAGAAGTAAAGGACCAAATTTTGATGAAATTTTGGAAGTGCAACCCCTACAACAAATTCGAGGTAATTTTAGACCCGGGGACTACGTGTGGGAGCCCATTGATGAGGAAGGGCAATCGGACTAGACATGGATGATGTAAGTTATTTTCCTTTATGAATAGAATAATTACTAAAATGAAGTTTTTGAAATATTGAATAGGAGGTATTGATGAGAGGGTAGTGCTATAGCCCTATTATGTATGTATTGACTCTAAAGGGAATTTTGAGCAAATTAGACTCTTATGTAATTATCTTTTGTAAGACTAGATAATTGTATAATGCGCTAAAAAAGAGCTATAAACCTTGTGGTAAATGTAAGAATGGTTATTGTGTGATAAGTAGTTATGATAAAGCTACTTCTTTTATATGGTCATGATAGACTTATATAATTGTTGTATTCCAGTTATGGATGAGCCTTATAAATGGCAATATATTGAAATGATGTAAGATGTTGTTTTGGATAAAAGTTTAGATTGTGGATTGTTGGGACGCAGGAAAGTTTAGCTCATAATTATGCTAATTTTTGTGAGCTATATATTGTTATATGTATGCTGATTGTTAAGACCTTGTGTTGGACATAAGGCATTTTATATGAAGATTGTATTATATAAACTTCTTTTAAAATAAACCGTTTTCAAAATAAAACTTTTTATCGGCCTTCGAGCCATTTCAAAATGATTTTCATAAAATTCTTTCTTTCAAACTCTAGTACGGATTTAACAAACTCTCAATCCCCAACGTCGCTACATAGTAGTGTATTGGGAGGGTTCCTTGTTTGGATTTCTCTTTTGCGAGACGTCCCCCGCACGAAAGTGGCGAATGTCAGGAATTGATAGGAATTATTTCTTTGGACCATTCAAAATTTTTACACTATAAATTTGTTAGTATTATTTATATCTGTGGAATTGTGGAATTTTGGAGGCAAATAAAGCCTCATTATGATAGGTACGAACGATAGCTCGAATATAAAAGGGTGTATGGGCTCCCTAGTGGTTGTTGGATTAGTTTTATAAAACTCAAAATCAACATAAAATAAAATAAATTAAAATAAATTCGTCATGGGAAGTTAGAAGTTTGTAGATAGGATTAGTAAGGATGGGTGTAGTAGAACTAGTTGAGCTTTAGAGAATTAGGCTTAGCTAAAATTTCGAGGACGAAATTTTTGTAAGTGGGGAAGTTTGTAATAACCTGAGGTCTGGGAGACGATGATTTATTTATTTTGGGGAAATAAATATTATTTTAATTGGAGATTCATTAAATTGGCAATTGAGGTCAAAATTTGGAGTCATTAGAAAGTGTGTTGAATGGTGATTCTGAGGGTGTAGTTGTGTTCGGAAGGGTCGAGAAAGTCGAAATGACTGTACTTGGGGTCTATTTAGGTTCCGAAATAATTTAGGTACGTTTGACTCAAATTAAAGTTACTGAGTCATTTAAAGTGTGTATTATCATTTAAAGATGTGTACATTTGGGAGAAAGGATTATTAATCCTACGGGAGATTTAATCTCATTATAAATAAAGAGAAATAGAAAGAGGGAAGAAGAAAGAAGAAGAGAAAAAAGGAGAAAAGAAAGAGAAAGTGGAGATTTCCGATCTATACGCGATCTCAAGGCAGATTCAGACCCTACGAACCCGAGGCAAGTGATTAAACTTGCTAAATAATCGTTGTGTACCATTAATTTCATGATTTGTGGATTGAATCTTTGGGTTTTATGTTTAGTTTATCAAAACCTAACTTTTGGGAAAACCTTAGATTTGTTGTGTAGAAAATGAATTTAGGATTAGAAATCAATTAAAATGTGTTTTTGGATGAATAATAATGATGTATATGTGATTGGGTTGACGCAAAATGGTTGGATGATGATATAATAGATTTTTGGAAATTTTGGGTTAAGAAGAAAATACCCATTTCGTAGCTTGCTGCACTTACCGAATCGATTCGCCCCTTCCGAATTGATTCGGTCTGTTGCAGAATCCCCAGGTCTTTATGGCCAAATCGATTCGCCCTTGCGAATCGATTCGGTATGTATCAGACTCCTAGGTCCATAGGTCCGAATCGATTCGAATGGGACGAATCGATTCGCTTTTGTGGCCGAATCGATTCGAAAACAGGGGATTTTTGGAGATGTTTTTCTAGGGGGAATTTCATCCCGTTTTGTTCGAGGTTATCAATTGGGAACCTCTATAGGAGTTATTTGGTGTATGTTTTGGAGATTTTTAGAGAGTTTCCCTTAAAAGAAATTATTGGATACATATTGAATAAATTAGAGGAATACCGATTAGAAATTATGGTATTTTCTAAGTTGGGAAGCCCACCTTTATTTGGAGATTCTAGTTGGAGATACTATTTAAATTCATATGAAAGAATGAGACTAATTTAGAGATATTAGATCTTAGGATCAAATCCCAAATGGGATAACTTCAAAGGTTCCTAAAATGAATTGAACCCTATTATGGATGGAGAATTATAAATGAAAATTGAGGTGCATCAGGATAAAGAATATCCTTAACTTAAATAGAATTGAGAGACAATTCATAATGAGAAGCGACATGTGATCTTCAAATGAGAAATAGTATCGTGTATACTAAGTGGGGAAGATGTGTGAGAAATGATGAATAGTATATCAAGAGAGAGAAATATACTAAACAATGACATTAATTGTATTGCGCCTAAGAGCGTATAATAAAGAGGAAAAAGATGTGGCAGGTATAACTTATATGATGGTATGTCTTTATATTATGTGGTGATGTATGTATACCTTATATGATGGTATATATATATAGTTAAGCATACTCCCTCCTTGCTATCATTGGGAAGTTGCGCGCATAGAGGGTGAGCATCCTGGCTCGATGAGCAGGTTGTGGATATTCCCCATGTCATAGTCGTTCATGTGATTATTATGTGATATACATTATTTATTTTGGTGGTGAGAAGTCGTGGTCATGTGTCATTCTCACTTTCTGGTTAGGAGCTATGACTGCTTCCCGGGACATTGTGTGCATGAGTTGATCACGAGGTGGGTGCCGTTGAACCCCACCAAGTGGCCCCAATTTGCTACGAGTTATAGGAAAATTGAAGATGATAGCATGTGAGACTGCGTCCTCGAGTTATAGCTCGGTTGGATGGTTATTGATTGTGCTTGTACTTGGGTATCGAGGGCATAATGGACCACAATGACTAACATTGCCAGGATTAGTGTATCGGGGGGGTTCCTTGTTTGGATTTCGCGTCGGCGAGACGTCCCATGAATGAACCGCAGTGTAATGTTGGAAATTGGGGAGAAGTTAGTCCTTAGTGCTCATACTTATATATATATCACCTATCCCGACAATCGACAGTGCCAGGAGTAGTGTAACAGGGGGGGTTCCTTGTTTGGATTTCGCTTCGGCGAGACGTCCCACGCATGAAATGCCGTGTACTTTGAGAATTGGGAATATTAATTAATTAAAATGGAGTAATAATTTGGATAATATGCATCATGCATTGAGGGCATAATGAACCTCGAGGATCAATACAGTCAGGAGTAGTGTAACGGGGGGGTTCCTTGTTTGGATTTCGCCTCGGCGAGACGTCCCACGCATGAAACGCAGTGCAGTATTGAGAATCGAGATAATTTTAGTCCTTAATACTTGATCCTAATAACTCATATATAACTAAATATATATATGTTTTCATGCCATATGAGGGCATAACTAGAATATATGAAATTCTAGTAATTGAGAATGTTGATGTATTGTGATGTTGTTATTATGAGGATGATTGTGCGATTTTATATGTTCAATAAATGAACAAATATAAAGAGAACTATAACATTAAAGTTAATTATATGATTTATAGAATATAGATAAGAGTAGACTGGGAGATAGATTAGATGATTTTAATTAAATATTTCAATTGGGTTTAAGTTAGATTCATTTGCCTAATTAGAATTGGGCATTTATTTGGAGATCATGTGCATACGCTTAGTGCGCGCTTTAGTGGAGGGGCGAGTTGAATTATTATTGGAGAGTTCGATTCCATTAAATCATGTAATAATGCATTTATAATTATAATGCATTTTAATGCACTTGCTATAAAGTGTTTTCAACTCGAGCTCTGACCTGTTTATATTTTCTTCCTCCATGTGTATATATTGTATTACTTTAGGTGTTCCTCCGTAAGGACGCCATTTATGTTCATCCATTCAGTATTCGAGGAGCTGTGACAGTAGCGGACTGTTGCGGCACTTTACTTTAGTCTATTCCTATCTTTGTATATATATATTAGGATTCAGTTATATATTGAGTTTATACTCAAGTGTTGTAGATTAACACTTTTATATTCTTTCCTCAGATCATTGTATTGTCTGTTACCCGACAGCATATTCGGGTATTTTATTTGTACTTTGTGTTGCACTATTTCATATATTTTGGAGTTTGCACTTATCACTCATCATAGTTAGATGTGTGTTGTTGGTTATGTTTGCATAATTGGTTTTGTTGTTGTTGTTGTTGTTAAATAAAAAGTTTTAAATTTTTTGACAATCCACTTTTAATGATTTCGGGTAGTTAGCCTTATATTATTTAGTATTGTTAGTTGATGTTGAGACTGTGCCAACTGAGATACCTGATTTAATGTAGTATAGGGCTGACCACCCGTTATTATTGTGAGCGGGTTGTCACACCGCGACCTCCATTTTTTAACTTTTCCCAAATTTGGGTCTTGACCATTTCCATTTAATAAAAAAATAATTTTAGGTCCCCCCCCCCCCCCCCCCCCAAAAAAAAAAAAAAAAACTTGTATTCAAAACCAATCCATATACAATTAAGCAATATTATAACCATGGAGTTGACAATTCAAAGTTAAGCACTGTGTCATCCTAGTTAATTCATAAATCATACTAATCATTTATAATTCAAACAAAACATTCATAAATAAAACTAAAGCGCTAACAACATAATATCATAAAATTTGGATACAATCTATATTTTCAAGGGCCGATATAATAATAGGATACAAATAGGATTATCAGGGATAAAATAATATTTTGATACTCAATTCTCCTCTAAATCAACTAAAAAATCCTTCAAATTAGGGTTGTCCTAAAGAGGATATTGGGACTCTTTAGGAGCTTTTGATGCATCTCATTTAGTATTCATACCCTTTTCCATCGTTTATGAACTTTGAGTAGAGTAAATTCTTTACATTCTAAAAGGAACAAATAAAAGGCTCGTCGACTATGTTATCTTTACTCTTCTTCTTCAATAAATAACTTAAACTTAAATGCATGTTGCATACACTAAAATTGTTAAACAAATGACCCACAAACTTAAAAATAACTTAAATAAATAAAATATTATAACTTGTTCTCAAATTAAACATTGTTCATTGCTTAGTTTTAACCAACAAATAAGCTGGCCATGTGATAAAACAATTATAATTGTATTTCATCAAGGGATTTCTATTCTATGAACCTGCACATGACCTTCTTTGCAACCTCTATATATGTTATCAACTAGTATTTGAGCCTCATCCATCTACAAAGTATGATTGTTAATCATATATTTACTCGTTACAATCAATCCATTATGTGTGTGTATGTCTCTCTCAAACACGTTTGACACTGCCATTTTATCTCTCTCTCTCACACACACGTAAGAATAATAATTCACATACACTTTTCAATAAAAATTAAGTAGTAAAAAGGTATATAAGACTAATTGTATAAAGGACCTACAATCTTCTAAACAAAAAATACGGAGGTATATACCTCCTCTCAAATCCTCTTCCGACCCGCTATAACATAATTTCTCTAATTATAACATTTCACTGCAAATTAGATATCTCTAAACTACACCCAACTTTATGTAGATACCATATAAATAGTGAATAATGTTGAAAAGTAGCATCAAATACTAATTTTAACTTAAATTTTGAATCAGAACCTTTCAAAGAGAGAGTTTTAACATCAAATATAATTTTAGGATGTTGCTTTCATGTATGTATTTATTTGGTTAAATACATATTATTTACACTTCAAATTTTTTTGTCTCATGTGTAGAAAATGGATATCAAGTTGTAAGTTTAGGGCATCATATTTGTGTTGCAAATATATGTTGTTTGTGTTCATAAAAGTTCTATGATATCATGTGTAAAAATAGTTGAACAAAAAATGTGATTTTGGACAGAATATTATATGATGTAAAATGCATGTTTTAAATGGAAAATATTAAGTCCAATAAGTTCAAAATGTTATGTTTGAACACAAAAAATGGTACATTGCATGTATTTGTTCACACAATTTGGTTTTAGTTTTAAACACTTGAATATGTATTAAAATGGTCTAATTGTAAAATAACACCTAAGTATGAAACCCCAACTAATGGGGTATAAAACCATGATCAGGCGCCATAACTATTACAAAATGGTCTCAGTCCTCGACTGTGACCACTATTAACTGAACCCATTACATTTGTCATGAATGTGGTCACGATCTTGGATCGTTATCCACTTTGGCAAGAGATTTGGCGCCATTTGCTTATGGACCTAGGTTGTGACCCCCATGATCGTGGTTTATGGTCATGATTGGCTATCGCCATTTTTCCTGGTCACGGTCCTTGTCAAACGGTTTTGACATTGGTCACAGCCTAAGACTGTGACCACCTAGTCATGGCTCTGGGGTGTAACCCACCTGTCGTGACCATTATCGGTTTTTGGTGTAATGAAGGTTGCTACAAAAAGCTGTGAAATAAACTAATACAACCCATGGATGAATGTCGGTTGTGAATCACTGGGAGATTTGTAAAGCGTCGTGGGATGTCTAACTCTAGGTTATGTATTTTTTACGAGATAGATTTTTTTCTATTTGTTTATTGACTCCACCAAATGACTGTTAGGAGTGTCATTTATTAAAACTTTATTTACCCACACAACCATCCCGCAAATAAATACTGCATTAGAGATTTTTTAATGTACATATATGCATTTAAGTTGTATTTTGACATTTTGTCATTGCTTTCAGAATATATTTATTTCTTACTTACTCATGCATTATTCTATTCTATTCTATTATATTATATTATATTATATTATATTCTATCATATTATATTATATTATATCATATAACTCTACAATATAACATATTTTTTTTTTGAAAAAATAAAACAGATATGCAACAACATTAGCCATGACACCTTTAAAATAAACTTCTCCAAATAATATAGAGAAGTTTTCACCTTTACATATTTTGTTTTGTAAAAAGATTAAAAACTTACATGAATGTTAACATAAGCACACAAAAAACAAATAAAAAAGTAACATGTGAATGCCATAATATATATATATATATATATATATATATATATGACTGCTAATAGCTTAATTTATTTATTTATAAATAAATTTTAATGTAAAGTTCTTCAACTTTGAAAAAAAAGGATGTATCACAAAAATTCTCATAACACTTTATATTTTGGACTTCTACAATTAATATGCGATGTTTTTTTTACATGTAATCTTTCGAAAAAGATTTGTTTTAACATGTTAATTTACTGTGTTAAAAAGAGTACAATCTATATGAATGTCCACATTATTACACAAAAACAAACAAAAAAAGTCATTTTCAAACCCATTATAATTACTTGAGTGTAAAAATTTAATTTTTTGAAGAAAAAAAATAAAGGTAAATCCCTCCACTTCCCTTAAAAACCACTTATATATATATATATATATTTGTAATTAATATATTGTTAAAATATTGGAGGACTGCCTCCTTATATATTATTACATTTAAGTGAGTACATATTTAATGTATAAAATTTATTTTGTAATTACTATTTCAAATATTAGTCCGATGACGCATTGCATTCTAGCTTATTTAAATGAATACAAATTCAATGTATAACACGTGTCAAACTCACCTTGAAATAGTGAGTTTTATAGTTATTAACTCGTTCGATGCACACGAGACGTACAATAAAAAAATAGGGTTATGCAAAAAAAAAATGAAACCAGCTTGGCTCGTATTCCCAAGTTTGAAATTGAGATAAGATTAAATTTTCAAAATTCTTTACCCATCCTCACGACTAAATCTTTAGGGGAGATGTTGTAACCTATATATATCATAACACATAGAATTACGATAGAGTCTCGTGTGTCGCACCTAAAACTCGACTTTGTCCACATTTAAGGGAAACCTCTTTCTAGGTGAATCATGAGGGTAACCCTAGAATAACTCAGCCTTCATTCAAATCGTGGTAATCTAAGAGATCACTCCATCAGATATTCAAGTAATGCATTTAGTTACACTAGGTGACGTGAGCATGAGGTAGTTGTGCAAGATTAATCAAAGATATTAAATATCATCATCCATGTGAAATGACTAAATTATGATTATTCCCTCTCTTTTATGTAAAGTGTGATATCATCTCCCTTAAGGATGAGGCACGTGTGTATTAGGACCACACTCTTTTACAAACATATATGTAACAACCCTCGATTTTTGGAGACTGAGAAATTAAATTTTGGGAAAATTAAATTTAATTAAATTGGAGAATTTCAAAATTTGGGAACTTAGGCCCAAAAATAGAGAATATTTTAAAGTATTCCGGATGATATTTTTGAGGGTACCATCGATCCCGGGAGGGTCGAGATAGTCAAAATGACTGTCATTGGGTCTTATTTCGGTTCCGGAATGTTTTTAAGTTAGTTTGGCTCGAATTGGAGTAAACGAGTCATTTAAAGTGTGTATTAACTTTTAAAACTGGGATTTTGTTTTAAAGGTTTATGTGGCTTACGGATTAAGCCATTCTCATTTGAGAGAAAGAGAGAAAAGCCCTAGAGAGAAGAAGAAAGGAAAGAAGAAGAAAAGAAGAGAGAGCGGAAGAAAGCTTGGGGATCTCCGGCCCAAACCGCGTCATCGAGGACGATCCAACCTCTACAAATCTGAGGCAAGTGTTTAATCTTGCTAAATAGCTATTTGTGTATTTCATTTCATAATTTGTGGGGTAAAGAAATTGATTTTTGGGTATAATACCAAAACCTAGATTTTTGGATTTAAATCTTGAAATCAATGTTATTCTATGTTTTAATCACGTATAAATGGTTGGGATGAGATGTAGGATGGGTTTTCTTGTTAATAACATTATTGGGTTAAAGATTTGGGGACTTAGTGATGATATTTGGGTATTAATTTCGTGGGTTTGCTGAAATAGGGAAATCGGCCAGCTTAACTGGTATGGCCGGTCGACTGCGGTCTGGGGACCGATCGACCGCGCCTTAAGGGAAAAGCCTACTGCATTTCTTCGTAGCAAAATTTGGACCCGCGGTCGACCGGGGGTATGGGACCGGTCCCCTGTTTTTATCCCAAAACTTGGATTTCTTCTTTTCTTTTGGAGTTTATTCTTAGGGGCTTCCTTAATGGGCTATTTTATGGGTTTCCTAAGATGACTTCTAGCCCTTTTTGGTTGGGTTTGTTGATTTGGGGTTCTCTCTTATAAAGTAAGAGATATCTTTTGGTAACTTATAGGGGGTCTCTCACTTAGTATCCGACAGTGGGAACTTCTTGGAATCATTGGATAAGAAATATCCATGTATGTTGTAAAATTTCCAGGCCGACATTTATGTCAAATCCTTATAAGGATAGGATATGGTTAAGATATAATTTGGGGCCAAATAGAAGAGAGTGGTTGCATACTCTTTAAGAGTAAGGGGTCTCACATCCTTAGATAGAAATGTTTAGTCTAAGGAACAATTGATAACTCAATAGGAGTAAGGGTTACCAAGACTTATTCGAACCATAGGTGACATTGAGAACGCTTTGGGATCGTACTATCGACTAGAATAAGCGGTAGCATAAATTCTAGTAGGATTGGTTTACACGTAATTATGGGGATATGACCATTGAGATTCCAATACTTGAAATGAGGTTGGAATAAATTGAGGTTTTAGACTATTAAGTCACGTGTGTGCGCCTATGGTTATATAGTACTAAGGTAATTATGTACTTTTGAATATGGATGAAATGTGTAGTGATGGATTCCTACACAAACTCTTGGGTGATAACCCTAATGTTGAATATATATGTATAGATATATACATATGGTTTTGGGAGACTATTCATCATAGGGAAAATAATTGAATATGTTTCAAGTGAGGGATTGTATTCACATATCGAGGTACATTTAATGGAAATTGTGGTGACCGCTTGTATATTGAGGATTATGTATACTTATAGCCGGGTTTATATATCTTATACATATGAACGAGAATTAGTTTGTATATATATTGATATAGTGATGTGTGAATATATGTACATATATCTATGTATGAATGTGAATATATGGATATATTTATGTTGTGGACATACATGGTATGGGTATTTAAACCGTATATGATGGTTTATTATATTGGATCATATGATGGGATCATATGGATGTATGTATATTGCGTATGTGAGCGATATATATACTTATGTGGTTAAGCATACCCCGCTCATGCTATCATTGGGAAGTTTCCGCGCAGAGGGTGAGCATCCTGGCATATAGAGCAGGGTGTGGATATTCCCCAGGTCATAGTCGTCCCTTGTGTTATTATACGATATAGATATATACTTTGGGGTGAGACATGGTGGGTATGTTTCGTCTCATTGCCGGTTGGAACTATGACCGCTTCCCGGGACGTCGTGTGTGTGAGTTATCACGAGGTGGGTGTCATTGATCCCCCCCAGGTGGTCCCCAGTTGTCACGTGAGCCGGAATCTGGGAAGATGATAGCATTGATGCAGTTTTATCGGCGCTATATATAGCCGGGTATTATGTTTGCACGGCCATTGTACATTATATATGGTATGTACACTTGGTCATGGGTATATGGATGATTGGTATATGTATATATATGGTGAGCACAAAAAACCTATATATATGTATTTATATATCCTATAGAGGAAAGGATATAGATTTTGGTAAAGTACATCTTGGATGATTATGGTGTACTAGATGGATGGGGGTTGATGTATCGCATATAAGGAATATTTCGGTTACATCATCCCAAGGATATTATTGGAGATGTTAGTTTTAGTTATAGTATTATATTGTATATATGGCATTATGGATCTCTAGGATCGACATTGACATGGAGTAGTGTAACGGGGTGGTTCCTTGTTTGGATTTCGCTTTGCGAGACACCCCACGCATGAAACGCAGCGCAGTGTTGAAATTGGAGAAAAGTTCTGTCAGTTATGGTATGCACGGCATTATGGATCTCTATGATCGACATTGTCAAAGAGTAGTGTAACGGGGCGGTTCCTTGTTTGGATTTCGCTTTGCGAGACTCCCCATGCACGAAATGTAGTACATTGTTGAGAGTAGAGAGAAGTTTTGTCGATATTTATGTGTGGCATGATGGATCTCCAGGATCGACGTTGACATGGAGTAGTGTAACGGGGCGGTTCCTTGTTTGGATTTCGCTTTGCGAGACACCCCACGCACGAAACGCAGAGCAGCGTTGAAATTGGAGGGAAGTTGTGTCAATATTGATTTTTCATGCTTATTAATTAGAATTTAAATTCTATGTCTCAATCCAATTTCATATTGTGTAATCTTATATTTGGTAAAATATAAACCGGAATCCACTAAGCCTAACAAGGCACATATGATTGATATAAATGTTTAATTATGTTTAGAAAGAGGGGGTGGATTCTTGGGGTATGATAGGAGAGTAGCTCTCGTGGGTATGGGCTAGGCCTATTATTAGTTAGGTTGTCCTTATATAATGGGGTAATTTAACTAAACTTGAGGACGCGAATAGGTGCGCGCCTTTAGATGAGAGGTGAGTTGGGGTTCCACGAGAGAGCGGTCTCACTTTAATTATGAAATAAGTGCACCGGTAATTATTATGCACGGTTAACACACTTGCTAAATATTTTCACATTCGGGGCTCTGACCCGTTTACTTTTCTCTCCTCCTTGTATATATATATATTACCACAGGTATCCTACCGCATGGATGCCCGATGACTTTCTATCCAGAGTCTTGGGAGCCGTGACAGGTGCGGACTGTTGCGAGATGTTTCATGTAGTCGCTTCCTACTTCTTTAAAATTCTAGGTAGGATTCATGTTGTATATCGGGTTTGTACCCAAGGGATATTTATATACATGTTTATATTTATTCCATTTCAGTCATTGTATTGGCTGTGACCCGACAGCTTATTCGGGTCTACCTTGTGTAGTACATTCGGTTGTATTTATTTAGTTCATTTTATTTTTTTATTTTTAGCATTTCATTTATCTTAGTTCTTTCATGCATCTTTCTTTTCTTTCGTGGTGGTGTTATAGTGTTGGTTTGTTGTTTGTTGCATTCTAGTTAATTTTTCATATCCCGCTTATGTGATTTCGGGTAGTTAGTCCTATATTATATAGTACTGACAGTTGATGTTGAGACTGGACCATCTGGAACTCCTGATTTATTATAGTATAGGGCTGGCCACCCGTTATTATTTTAGGCGGGTTGTGACAATGGTATCAGAGCATCAGGTTCCCCCACTAAAAAAGTCATTTCCGCACCCACTAAAGGTAACTCTTAATCCAAATGAGTTGATAATGATATCAGAATTCCATGTTATTAGATATAAGTGAAAATGTTTATTTATTACATTTTTCCCAATTGTGGTTGAATCTTTACAAAAAGTTTAACTTAATATCGTTTGATTACCGTTATTGTCGTGTTTAGTCTTAACGATTGTAACAACCCCCATTTTCTATGTATCAGTCGCCCAAGCTAATACCCAAAAAGATGGGGCTCGTCAAACAATTTATATCATTATCAGCATCAAAATGCAAAGAAATTTTTTTAATCAAACCATCCATGCATGCGATGAAACTAAAGTTATAGAAATCTCAAAAATAATAAAGTCTCAAACCAATTCACAAAATGAATTAGTCTGTACATCACAACTCAAAGAAACTGACTGAAATAATAAATCAGGTCTTATGCCAATATAAAACTCTAAAATGAAAATAACTGAAACTGAAATAAGTCACAACCTATGTTAGAATCACAGAGACTGAAATTGGTTATGTAAGATGGAAGTGCAAGTATGAACACTCCTCAACCTTGCTGATCCTGTCTGGGTAAGCCTAGAAAACATTTTTTTTATTATTTTGGGACAGAGCCCGAAAGTTGTAAGAATTAAATCTAATGTCATCATTAAATAATCATGCAATTGATTTATAATACATGCCATCCATCGACTCTCACATGCAATAAGTACCTCACCCCTTCATCTAAGTTCAATACTAAATTTATTTCCCAACCTAATGCATAACAATGCTAACAGGTCTTTATACTATCAAAATGAATAAATAACTATTGTATACCATGTAACATGGATGTAACTACCTACACATGTAAGAATACAACTTGAATATTAACCCCCATATTAATGTCACCCCCAAGAATAAAAATATAGCACATAATGTCTTTTTCATAACATAGGGTTCATTATCAATTGTCCATAGCTGGACTTATATTAATTCATTCTCATTAATTATTACATCACACGAAGGACACTACCTTCAGGGGAAATCTCGTGATTCTATATTGGTAAGTCCATAGGAGTCGCCCACCTAACAAACTTAAGCAAAACACTCATATAAATGATGAGGCGATTACTGTTGAGTAGCACCACTATCAGTCCCATACCCAACCCGACCAATGGATTCAGTTAACTAGTCTTCTCTCTTTATGAAGGGGTGACACACCTACCGTATAATCTAATATAATGACCTCTTCTACGTCTGACGTCATCAGTCATGCGTATGGTACATAGTCTCTATTGCGAATGCAACCCAATCAATAGCTCCACCACGAGTATGGTATGCTCACATAAATATAGTACACACACACACACACACACACACACACACACACACACACATATATATATATATATATATATATATATATATATATATATATATATATATATATATATATATTATATGTGCAATACACAATATATGTAACTACCCCATAGGATATTGAACCTCTCATGCGTCTACCCGATTTAACCTAATTCTCACATCTCTACGTTAAGGTTTTCTCATTCACAATCACATAATTATATCCCAATAAAACTAAGTCTATAAGTATAAACCAATATCATCACTCATAAGGTCCCGGACCAAAATTGTTCTAAAAAAATTGAGCTTAATAAACTAAAGCTCAACCTAAGCCAAAACAGGGGCATCGATCGATTGGCTCCATTCATTAATCGATCAAAGGCATCCATCGATGAACCATCCCTGTATGCATATCATCTTCTCCACTTCGTGGTTTTCACCCAAAAACCTCCATTAATGAAATACAAAAACCAAAATATATTAGAACTTAAATATAAGTATGGGAACAAGTTTATAATGATTCTTAATAATTATAAACAAATTAATTCATAAATTTCAAGGGTTAATCAATAAAGCTCCATCGTTTTCCTAAAACATCAATGGTTTACAAATATCTTTTAATTAAAGAATAAACCCTCAAGTTAATAATGAATTCGATTAAAAAGCATGCATAAATCCTAGAGAATGGGTTCTAACATGGTTTCCAATCACTATACTACATCAATTTCAAATTTGATCACCAAAACATCAACTTTCAACATGAAATTAATTAGTAACCAATCCTAATTAGTCCCTAACAATAACATGATTAAGATAACATGAATTTCATGCTAAACACGAATTCTAATAAAAAAATCGGCAAGGGAAGACATGATTCTAAATTAATTATAGATTGTATAGTGATATTGTAAGAAGTTTCTTTCCTTAGGATTGAGGAATACAGAACTACCACTTTATTCTTTTTCGCTTTTCCCCTTTGAGTATTCTTTAATACTCCCAGGTGCTTATGCATGATAGGGTTTATATTTATTGATATTTTAACAGTAATTAAAGAGTCCTAGTCCATTTAAAAATTTTCATTTTAGCACCTCTTAATGAGGCCTAATCTTGGATCCTTAAAAGATCCCAAAAAGCTAATCGAAATAGCCCAAAGTTCGTACTAAAGGTAAACCTAATCCCCGATCCCAACTTAAGATGAATAAAATACATTAACGGGCCTCCATATCATCCTAGAGTCCACTTAAATCAGGTATACCTCAAATCTCACTGTAAAACCTCACGACGTAAAATAAAAGAACATACTTAATTATTTTACATGTTAACCTCCTATAGTCCATCTAATTAATTACACTTATTAATTATAATAACCTATGGTGGGAAAAAATCACATGACATGCATATTTAATTATCATTTAAAAGTGAAAATTATTAATGAACATACATATCATGTAATTATTAATAATCATTTATTAATCTCTTCCCACAATTAATAAATGAAATAATTGCAAACAAATGTAATAAACATATTGGGAACTATAATGACCCACTTAGAGTTGACTCCAATGTATCAATTAGAAAATTCAATGAGATCCTAAACTTAGTTGTAGTCCATTAATTTCATTTCTTATGACTTCTTAAACTAAAAGTTCATCCTCACTTATCCCTGTGCTAGTGTAACAACCCTTGCTTTTAGGAGGCTAATTTTATATTAATTTACCGCATAAGGTAATTATATAAAATGTTAGAACTAGAGTAAATACTAATTAAATTAGTTGAAGGTTAATATTTACTGGATTATTGCATATTTACTGCATGAGAAAGAAAATATCATTCCGTTGTATGTTTTATAGTGTCACGTGTTTTAAATGACATTATGGTTTAAATGAAAGTGGAACTTGAAATGTATTATAAAATTTATCGGATGCCATTTTACAGGGCGTAGTCAGTCCCGAAATGTGCTAGACAGTCAAAATAAGTGCCATATAGTATTTTGAGGTTTCGGGCACTTTTGACTGGTTTTAACTTAAATGCGTATTTGGGAGTCATTTTAATGTGGTATTAACCATTTAAGTTGGGAGACTTGTGTTAAGCCCCAATTTTAGTCTTCTAAATCCCCTAATTTCCCTATTACACGTCTTAAAACATAGAGAGAAAAGGAGAGAAAAGGAGAGGAAGAGAAAAGAGGAGAAAGAAGAGAGATTGGGAGATTGAAGATTGGGATTGCTTTTACCACAAAGAAATCTGAGATTTCAACTTAAAGGCAAGTTTTCTACTTGCTAATATGTGATTTAAGATGAATAATTTGTGTGATATTTATGTATTTGCATTTGGGGATCAAAAATGGAAATTATGGTATTTAAACCTAGATTTTGGTTTATGATGATGAAATTGTGGATTATAGTAGTTATTAATTATGTAGGATGATTTTGGGTAGATAAATGTTGTTGGATGTGTTTAAAATGGAAGAGATTTGAGGTTTTTGGGGAAGTTAGTGTTCATAACCCATTAAGCCATTCTTGGCAAATTCGCAAGGGCGAATCGATTCGTTTTCCTGCTGTTTTTGAGTTAGTTTTATAATTTAATTTTAGTCCATTTTCTTGAGGGATAGGACTTAGGAACATTCGTGTACGAAGTAAAATTAGAGTCCTAGGGGCCGAGACGAGTTAGTTAATTACACTACATTCGAAATGGGTTATGTGGGGGATTTTCCGGGGATACGCCAATTGATGTCATGGAATTCTTTCTTCTAGTTGATTATTATGAAACTAGGAGTTGTAGTGTTATGTTTGTGATACTTTAGAAGCTCAATTGAGCTATTTTAGTCTTGACGGTTAATAGTGTAACACCGTAAAACAAAAAAAAGGGTGTTGGGAGAATTGAATTGGAAGTTCGCTTATCCTTTGAGGCTGATGTGACGATATGAATTACGTATGGCTCCGGATGAAATGTAAATTATTTACAAAATGTAAATAATTATGGTTTCTCATAAAATGAAACATATAATGTAAAATGGAAATGAAAATAAAATGGAAATGGTAATGATGATGGTAAATGATAATTTGCCTAATCATGATATGATAATTAATTTATGGTTACATACCCTCTCTAAATGTCGTCATAAGGGAAGTTCGCGCGTGAGGTGAAGCCCTCTAGATAGTGAATGCATGGTGGATATAGTACTAGGCCATATGAGCTCTTATGTTATGTTTTCTGCGATGGATAGGTAATTTCGGGTGCGATTATCACTACCTCGCAGACATATGGCCGCTTCTCGACGTCTTGCAATATAGGTGCCCAAGTGTCATAATTGATAGGCCCTGGAAGATGATGGTCATTTTGGGGTGCGCCCAGTGGGGAAACTCGAAGGGGCGGTCTTAGAATCGTTATATATATATAAATATAACAATTCATAATCAAGTGGGGCTTGATGTATGAGATATACCATAAAGAGCATGATGCAGTGCCATAAAGAGCACAGTGAAATGCCACAAAGAACATTTGATGATGATTAGATTCCTGATAAGGAATGGAAATGCTAGATAGAGCATAAAATTTGTGATTACGAGTTCCTGGTAAGGAACATAATAATGAAATGGAACAGTATAAAATGATGGAGGTTTTTAATTAATGTTAATCATATCTTTATGCATAATTAAATTTAAAATCTATGATCATCTGATTTCCTTAGTTCATGCTTTAAAACTGTGTAGATAGATTTTTATCTTTTTCTAGCATGATTTTTATTCATAACTGTCATACTTTTTATTTATCTGGTGATCATATAAAATCGGGCCCTGACCCATTCATATTTCTTATTGTGCATGCATCTTGTATCCGCTCAGATACTCCACCGTAAGGACGCCTGTTCTGACTTTCCTATTCTGGTGATTTTTTGCGAGCCATGATGCTTTGCGGGTATTACGAGACATATTGCAACAGACTCCGTCATTCTTGTACTCTAGTTAAGATCAGGTCTTTTACTCGGGCGTGAGGCCCAAGCTTTTGTAATTGTCTAATGTAATGTATTATATAATTTATTGAATTTGTTTAATACTGTTGTAGAGTCTGTTGACTAATAACGTATTCGGTCCTTTTGTTGTATACTTGTTGTTATTATAATATATATATTCTTGGGGTTTCCACTTTCTTTTCAATATTGGGTTGCTTAAATTCTTTCTTTAACTTTAGAATAAAATTTTTGGCAACCCGTTTTCTGAAATATTGGGTGGTTATACTGGATACTTTTTATAATGTTGTGATGCTGAGAATGATTCCATCAATGATTCCTATTATATTGGAGTATTGGGCTGGAAACCCCTTATTTTGATGAGTGCATTGTCACAGATGGTATCAGAGCATCAAGTTCTAGAGTCCTTAGGAATCTGTGTGGACGCCTTATGTTTTCAGCGTTGCTTTTGATTTGACATAGAGCCCTAGGATTAAGGTCATTGATTTCTTTTTTGAGATTTCGTTTCTCCTGCCATGAGGTAGAACCCATAAAATCTCTTGCGTATTCGTGTCAGATTCTTAGGTCGATTGAAGAAGGACGCCAGAGAAGGTCGTCGCGAAGGCGTCGTGAGAAGGATTACTAAGAACTGTAAATTATGGTCGGGGATGAGGACTGCTTTGGAGGTCGCTCCCTTTCGTAGCATTTTCTTACCTTGCTACTGCGACTACCAATTACCGTGGATGTAGTTTTCCAAGTACCTCTAGAAGTAGAGGGTGGTACTAAGCTTGGGATTTCAAGCAATGTTAAAATTAAAGTGGAGAAGAGCCCAAGAGAAGGGTTACATGTTTAAGTAAGATGGAAGAGATTGTGGGTGTAGGAAGTTTTTCCCATGAAGAATCCCGGTGGACACTTGCAATAGCGAGTTTCTCTGGGATAACGAGAATGAGAAGAAGGTAGATTCTCAAACGTTCACACAAGGTTCGGTTAGAGGCCGACAGTGAATAAAGAGTTACGGTTAGGAAGGCCGTAGATATAAGAGAAAGAGCCCTTCAGTGGAATGATAGGCTCCCGAATTAGTGTTGTTAACACTCCTGAAAGAACAGTGTTCAAGAACCCCAATGGTGGATATCCACCCGGGGAGGATTCATTGAACTAAGGAAGGGTAGGCCAGTAGTGCGCTCTCTTTTGTTGAGAAAGAAAAAGGGACTGCGTGGGGAATTGTTTGACATCCAGGGCCCGAACAATGGCTATGATGTGGAGTGTAGAACCACTCATTTTGATTCTGTTGATTTGGAGAACAAGGGCAAAGATAAAGTGCCTAATTGGGGGAGTGGACGGAAGTAATATTGGTTCAGATAAGACTCTAGTACGGTGTCTGAGAACCATTAGTATTTAACCCAGGGTTATTAGAAAGAATGTTGGTGGGAATTCAACCTTAGTAGTGGGTGGTGCATCCCCCATGGTAAGATAGATTAGTATTGTGTTTACTCTATATTCGGGTGTGTATATCGAGCTTGTAATATTATCGACACTATTATAGAAAGGGTAATAATATGACTTCCGTGGTAGGGAAGTTTTATGTTTTCTTCACTCGTTACGAGGCGAGTGATAATATTTTAAAATGTATAAGTGTAGTCTATGTTACCTTGTTTAAGTGTTTGGTTGTTTGTTTGCATTGTATGTGGTGGTTATGCCTTATATCCACGACCAATAAGGTTGAGTAGTAATGCATAGGAGGGGTTGCTTGTTTGGATTCCGCTTTGGCAGGACGCCTCATGCGTGAACCTCAACGACATTGGGAGTGGAGAGATGCTGCTTTTCCTTTCTCTTATTTTATTTTATTTTCCTGATTGAGAGTTGGGTTGAAAGGTTTAGCCGAGAATCACGTAGTTGAGTGATTAAGGGCTACTAAAGTACGAGATAAAAGAACTATATATAGTTATCTCCTCTGATCGATGTGAGGGAGACTGAGATATGAAGTCGAATTGAGACTTCTGGTTATGCCTTATGAGAAGGCCATTTAGTAAGATATTTATATATAATGGGAGAAATATTTGAAAGACTTTACTGAAAGTAAATGTCCGATTAGTTGAAATCCTTTAATTATTTGAAATGGTGGGAGATAGAAGTAGAATCTTATTGGTAGGGTTATGAATTAGAATTTTACTGATCCTGATCATGTGTCTTAGACCGTTATATCTTGATGACCGACAATGCGAGGTAGTAGTGTAACGGGAGGGTTCCTTGTTTGGATTTCGCTTCGGCGAAACGTCCCACGCATAAAACTGAGCGAATGTCGAGAGTTGAGAAAGATCTTGGGCACTAGGGATATACTTAGAATAATACATCTACGACTTAGATAACATATATAGATATAGATCGACTTTAGCATTATTAAGATGCAAGGCCTTTAGGGCATGTGACGTTGATTTAGGAAGGGTATAGGGAGTTGACCACGTATAGGTTGTGGGTTAAATCTAAGAAGGATTAGGTCCCTAGGAACGAGATGTATGGAATCTCGAGGGATTTGGAAGGTTGGGCTGAAGGAGATGAGGCCTCTCTTAGATAGAGTGTTACGTTGGTAACTTAACTTTAGGGGAGTTAAATGGATAAGCTGACCTTTACTCCTGAGCCCATGTTGTTAAGCTCGAGGGTGGATTTAATGAACATGTCTCTACCAGGAATGGGGAGTAATAATACTGGAGCATGGACCCATTGTTTATGCATATCACAAGCTTAAACATTGTGGGAGGTCTTATTCCATGCTTGATTTAAAATTCATTGCGGTGGTGATTGCCTTAAAGAAATGAGGCACTAATTCTTGGGTAGGAAATTTGGTCTTTGTCGCGAGCAACAAATTGTTGCAATATGTTGTGGGAGGAATCGAGTTGGTGTACGAAGTTCTTAAAGGACTATAGATGAGATATTCCATTTCGCTAAGGGAAAGCGATTTGGGTAGTATATGTGACGAGTAGAAAACCCGTCGAAAAATTTATGAAGGTATAGAAAGCTATGTAGAACGAGCATAACTCGGAGGACTTTGTAGGAAGAGCATTCATGTCTATGACTGATCATTTCACCTACTCGTGTCAGGAAGAGTAATAGTGGAATGAAGAAGGGTATATTCATAGACGTCTTCATTGAATTTCCGGCACCGAACTGGTCATGATCCTATTTGAGAAAATTATTGATCGTTTGACCAAATCGTTGCTTTTTCAGCCGTTATGGGTAGACTATGTGTTGAGGATTACGCCCCATTCTTTATGAAAGAATGGTAGAACCATATAAGGTGCCTATCACTGATGGTGGACCGAGACTAGATATTCATGTCGAAGGTTTGGTAAGTTTCCATGAATAAATGGGAATCGTATAGGAATGGAGTATATCTTACCACCCTAAACCGGATGGATGAATGCAGGAAGCGAACCTAATTCCGAAAGGCATACCTCGAATGTGCACCTTAGGCTATGTAGACAGAGGGGAGAAATAGCTGTATGGAGGGACATTTTTGTACAATAATTCGTATCTTTCCTACGTTATGACACCATGAGTGGCCTAGGGTAGCCGGTTGAGAAATTCGCATACTCGTTGGATAGAACCAGCAGATCATAAGTTCCTTGGAATTGGAATAGTTTCGGAACATTTCTTTAAGGATTTTGATTTTGGGCCATATACTTTGATGGCATACGCCTATGCAAATAGAAGTTGAGTAGAGTTGGGGTTAAGCCATTCAGCGTTGGTTTGAGTATCCCTGAGGAGAGATGTAACATGATTCAGGAGGCAAGGTAAATTGCGTCGAGTCATATGGGCATCATCTTCCACCGTAGGAAGCTAGGATCGACAGTTCGTGATAAACAATTTGGTGCTATACTAGAGCACAAAGAATGTAGATTGAGATCGATAGGGACGACCTTAGTCCGAGCCCAATTGGGACCCCACAATAACGAGCGGTTTATTAAGGGTGATAGAATGATAGTTTAGGATAGTATACCCTTTATATGATTAGGGTACGCCTGAATTTTGAGGGCAAAATTCCCTCATAAGGGGGGGAGTATGTGACAACCCTCGCTTTTAGGAGGCTAATTTTATATTAATTTACTGCATAAGGTAGTTATATAAAATGTTGGAACTAGAGTAAAAATTAATTAAATGAGTTGAAGGTTAATATTTACTGGATTATTGCATATTTACTGCATGAGAAAGTAAATATCATTCCATTGTATGTTTTATTGTGTCACGTGTTTTAAATGACATTATGGTTTAAATGAAACCAAAACTTGAAATGGATTATAAAATTTACCGAATGCCATTTTAGAGGGTGTAGTTAGTCCCGAAATGTGCGAGACAGTCAAAATAAGTGCCATATTGTATTTTTAGGTTCCGGACACTTTTGACTGTTTTAACTTAAATGCGTATTTGGGAGTCATTTTAATGTGGTATTAACCATTTAAGTTGGGAGACTTGTGTTAAGTACCAATTTTAGTCTTCTAAATCCCCTAATTTCCCTATTACACGTCTTAAAACATAGAGAGAAGAGGAGAGAGAAAGAGAGGAAGAGAAAAGAGTAGAAAGAAGAGAGACTGGGAGATTGAAGATTGGGATTGATTTTACCACAAAGAAATCTAAGATTTCAACTTAAAGGCAAGTTTTCTACTTGCTAATATGTGATTTAAGATGAATAATTTGTGTGATATTTATGTATTTGCATTTGGGGATCAAAAATGGAAATTATGGTATTTAAACCTAGATTTTGGTTTATGATGATGAAATTGTGGATTATAGTAGTTATTAATTATGTAGGATGATTTTGGGTAGATAAATGTTGTTGGATGGGTTTAAAATGGCTGATATTTGAGGTTTTTTGGGAAGTTAGGGTCCATAACCCATTAAGCCATTCTTGGCAAATTCGCAGAGGCGAATCGATTCGGCCCTTGGGCGAATCGATTCGCTTTCCTGCTATTTTTGAGTTATTTTTACAACTCAATTTTAGTCCATTTTCTTGAGGGATAGGACTTAGGAACATTCGTGTACGAAACAAGCTTAGAGTCCTAGGGTCCGAGACGAGTTAGTTAATTACCCTACATTCGAAATGGGTTATGTGGGGGCTTTTCCGGGGATACGCCAATTGATGTCAGGGCATTATTTCTTCTAGTTGATTATTATGAAACTAGGAGTTGTAGTGTTATGTTTGGGAGACTTTAAAAGCTCAATTGAGCTATTTTAGTCTTGGCGGTTAATAGTGTAACACCGTAAAACAAAAAAAAGGGTGTTGGGATAATTGAATTGGAAGTTCACTTATCCTTTGAGGCTGGAGTGACGATATGAATTACATATGGCTCCGGATGAAATGTAAATTTTTTACAAAATGTAAATAATTATGGTTTCGCATAAAATGAAACATACAATGTAAAATGGAAATGAAAATAAAATGGAAATGGAAATGAAAATAAAATGGAAATGGTAATGATGATGGTAAATGATAATTTTCTTAATCATGATATGATAAATAATTTATGGTTACACACCTCTCTAAATGACATCATAAGGGATGTTCGCAGGTGAGGTGAAGCCCCCTGGCTAGTGAATGGAGGGTGGATATAGTCCTAGGCCATATGAGTGATGTTATGTTTTCTGCGATGGGTAGGTAATTACGGGTGTGGTTATGACTACCCCGCAGGCATATGGCCACTTCCCGACGTCTTGTATTATAGGTGCCCAGGTGTCGTAATTGATAGGACCAGGAAGATGATGGTCATTTAGGAGCGCGCCCAGTGGGGAAACTCGGAGGGGCGGTCTTAGAATCGTTATATGTATATAAATATAACAATTCATAATCAAGTGGGACTTGATGTATGAGATATGCAATAAAGAGAATGATGAAGTGCCATAAAGAGCACAATGAAATGCCACAAAGAGCATTTGATGATGATTAGATTTCTGATAAGGAATGGAAATGCTAGATAGAGCATAAAATTTGTGATTATGAGTTCCTGATAAGGAACATAACAATGAAATGGAACAATATAAAATGATGGAGGTTTTTAATTAATGTTAATCATATCTTTATGTATAATTAAATTTAAACTCTATGATCATATGATTTCCTTAGTTCATGCTTTAAAATTGTGTAGGTAGATTTCTATCTTTTTCTAGCATGATTTTTATTCATAACTGTTATACTTTTTATTCATCTAGTGATCATATAAAATCGGGCCCTGACCCATTCATATTTCTTGTTGTCCATGCATCTTGTATCTGCTCAGGTACTCCGCCGTAAGGATGCCTATTCTGACTTTCCTATTCCGGTGATTTTTGGCGAGCCGTGATGCTTTGCGGGTATTACAGGACATATTGCAATAGACGTCGTCATTCTTATACTCTAGTTAAAATCAGGTTTTTTACTCGGGCGTGAGGGCCAAGCTTTTATAATTGTCTATTGTAATGTATTATATAATTTATTGAATTTGTTTAATATTGTTGTAGAGTCTGTTGACCGACAACATATTCAGTCCTTTTGTTGTATACTTGTTGTTATTTTAATATATATATTCTTGGGGTTTCCACTTTCTTTTCAGTATTGGGTTGCTTAAATTCTTTCTTTAACTTTGAAATAAAATTTTTGGCAACCCATTTTCTAAAATATTGGGTTGTTATCCTGGATACTTTTTATATTGTTGTGATGCTGAGAATGATTCCATCCATGATTCCTGTTATATTGGAGTATTGGGATGGCCACCCCTTATTTTGCTGAGCGGATTGTCACAGCTAAATACATGTTCTTACAAATAAACCACATAATTCATAGTAGTAGAATGCTTTTAGTTTTTTCTTAATACTTTATATACAATTGGTCTCGGAGTGATAATATTATTATTTAGTGGTTGATCATTTATTTGTTCTTTATTGTCAAACAATCCAATAACTAAAAGAGAAATATTTAAACAAGTTATAGGTAACTCGACTAGTGCTCTAACTTCTTTTACATATTTCATAGTTTTTTGATCCCATTAAATTCACTATCTGTAAGAAATTTGACATTTTTATTTTTTCTTAATGAAATAATTAGTTGTCTATGACTATTATATAATTTGTGTAGGTTTGCTTTAAGGGAATTTTTTCATAATCTCTCACGTAGGACACATAGGTCTTCCAAAGATTCTACATCATAACACCATTAGATGATAATTCGACAATTAAGATTTATATGTTCACTAAAATATCAAAGAGTATCTAGATTGAGCTTTGTTACAACAATGAATTTTTTTAACAATAAGGCTAAGATATGTTCAACATTATGATGCATTATCAAAAGAGTCTTTAAAACAAGACATGTCGAAACGTTGTTTTATAATAAACATCAAAAGAATACAATACAAAATAGAAACGATATTCTTATATAAATTGAAAGGGTTTTTAGAAACTTAAACTAAATCCTTGACAAATATTTTTAAAGAAAATCAAGAACATTGAGGGTTTGTAAAAAAACTTTAAAAATGGTTACTTGATTCCAAAATAATATAAGAAAACAAATCTTATTTTTAATTTTGATTTTATTTGTAAGTTATTATTGTATATAATTAAATCAATTTTCTTCTCAAAACATAAAAGAGTGAAATTCTTAAAAATTCTTTTCAAACCATACATTATATTCCGCACAATCTACCTTAATGTTCTCAGACATGTTTCATAAAAATAACCTTTCAGTATGAAAAATATAGTTCATATTTATATTTCATTTGTGTCATTATTAGTATAAGTGTGAAATAACCATTTGCATCAACGTAATAATCGTTCTATTTAATCTATTTCAAACTTTATAAGGACCATGCCACATAAATGTCCTCGTTAATAGTGGGTTAATCAATTAAAAATTTCATTTAAAGATCTAACTTTGTTAATTAAAACTTAACTTCTCCACTTCTAATAAGAAGTTAGTCTCGAGAGAATTAAAATAGATGACATATGCAATATTATAGAAACAGAACAAGATATAATAAGGATTTGACTTAACAACAAATATATTAATAACCTTATAATACAGATAGAGTGCATTACAATGATTTTCCTTTAGAGTAATAAAAAAATATCAACTATAATATACTTATAGATAACTTTATTTTGTATAACATTGTTTGCTTAGATGGACATGTTATTTGCTTAGATGGACATGTTATTAATGGGATAATAGGATTTTCAGATCAAATCGTATTTTTTTTTTTATCTTTTACGGATTTGAATTCAATATAATAGATAGATGAACTGTTGGTATATCAAATCGGATCTGAATCCGTTAACAACTTAACAAAGAGGATTAGGATCACCCCCAATCTTGTCTGAATCCGATCCATTTACACCCCTATATTAAATATTCAATTAAGTAATTAACTAAATAATTGGTATTGATGTTTTAATCTACTTAAGTAGGTGAAACATTAATGAAAGTGATCGAGTGGAAAACCGAGCGTCCGTGTAATACGTTAGTCGTTGTTATCGGCTTCCAATCTCAATACAAAAAAACCTAAACTTGTAACTACACTTCTTAAGGAGTATAGTGGCGAGTCTGGGTATCGAATCCACAGGGAATGGTTTATAGAATTTAATTGATTTATTACTTCTAAATAAAAAATGAAAAAGATGATGATGGTTGACAAGGGGAAATAAGTTGGAACAAATTTATAGAACTAATTAAAATGAATGAGGAAATAGGTTGGAATACAATCCCCCAATCCCTAGTAATTACCCATTAGAATACTAGAATTGTAAATTATAAATTTGAATGAATCCAGTCTTTATAGATCCTAAGCATTACATATATGAGGTTCAAGCCCGCATCATATGAAATCAAAGATAAATATAAAGTGGTGCTAAATAATTACACGCACATCATATTCTTAAATATCTCAAGTACCTAGGGCAAGAGAGATTAAAAGATCTAGGATGATTGTGAACTTATCTTACACGATTCTTTCAAATTTAAATTTAAATTCTATTACCTACGTAGATAAATTACATCGGGATGGGTTCATGCATCCCAACCCTTAAAAATTAGCTAAACATGATGAAAACAAAAGAAAACTCTAACAAACATTGTTAACAATTTGCAAAACAATTGAGAATTGAATGGAAAAATAAAATAGAGAATAGAAATTGATAATTGTATTTAGCAAGAGGAGAAAGAGATGAATTTGAATCCAGCAAAACTTCTTCTTCAAACTTACAACTAGAGTTTATGAAAACTTCTACCAAAGAAAACTACAATCTAACTTTCTCTCTCTAATCCTACTCCTACCCTCTAGAATTTGACTCCCTCTCTCTAGAATTCAACTCCCTTTGAAAATGAGGTAGGGCTTGGTCTTTTATAGCACCAAGTTGCACGAATTTGGCATCAAATTTCGCTTGTGGAACAAGTTTTTGCCAACCAATCACCATAAAATCTGCATAATTAATGACAGAAATCCGCACATCCAGACTCTTCATTATCGTGCAACTTCAAAACATCGTAACTTCTTCACCGTAGCTCAGATTGAGGTGCCGTTTTTTCCAGTATTCTTGTAATTTAGAGCTCTTCAACTTTCTAGTTGGCCCCACCTCTGGAATAAGGCTGAAAAATTATGAAAATGCTCTTCAACTCTCCATTTCTTGGTTTCTTTCACTGTTTTGAGTTCTCCTTCGCACTAACTTGCATGAAATACCTGTAAAACACATGAGAAATACACAAAACACAAAATACTTGCCAAAAAAGGTTAGTGGCATAAATAAGAGACAAATCCAAGCTAAATACACTGCACGGGATCATAAAAATACCGAAATTAAGGGGATAAATGTGAAGAATATGTGCCTAATCAGAAAGCCACTATGGTATCTGTGTTTAAGGCCCTATGTTTACTTTCTCAAAATATATTTCACCCCTTAATGATTGTTCAACCACTATAATTGAAAATGTAGGCTAATGAATTACAATGGTTGAATAAACAACAATATGCATGCAACAAGATAATATATCAACATCATAACATTTAATATCATAAATGTACATATGGGCAACCAAATCATGCATTATATAAATGAATATGTATAATTTATATCACTTTGGGATAAAGAATTATAATGAACACAAAACCTGATATTGTATAATTATTAGAATTAAGCATACATGTGTGCATAAACACTTGTAATACATTAATGCTTTACATTGTTGTCTATTGCTTAATCTGACATTCACATAACACTTGAACATTAATAATAAAATCAACAACATCATATAAAATAACGTTGTTTGTGGAAAAATTCATAAAATTTGGAGAAATCTTAATTTTGGTCCGATTGAAAAATATTAACACCACATGATGCATAGAATTACTCCACGATCTTAAAATAGTTGTCAAAATTCAAAATCAATTTCAGGAGTGAGATGTGAGGTTAACATTATTACAAAAACGTACTTTTGAGGTCTTAAACAATGCCAAATCGTTGAGATAAATATTGCCTATTATACAAAATGGATTTTATTTATTTTGACATTTCCAATGAAGCATGTAGATTTTGTAAAATTATAAAGAAACACGTCCCTTAAAAGATTATTAAAGGTCCTAGACATACAAATTCGATTTTAAGCATTGGTGGTATCTAAAATTGGTATGATGACCATAATTATTCTTAGATTGATTATATCAATTATTATATACCACTGATAAAAGATGAGATGATTTAGACTAGACATAGATGACATACATAGAGAGAAAACAATGTTTTTTACGTGGTTCAGCCTAATATGGTGCCTACAATCACGGTGTAATGCCACTAAGTGTTAGGGTTTGAGTACCATCTCTCTTGAACTCTCTAGGGTTGGGTGTATATCATTTTTTTCGTGCTTTCAGCTTAGGGGTGTAATGAGCCATTTATAGTAATACAAAGGAGAAGAGGCGGAATACATTTATACATTAGGTATTTACACCTCTGCACTGAGGATAACAATTGTGTATTTCTTGATGAGCATGTGCAAGGATGTATGTAAGAATTCCCACGTGTGTCTGTTCACCTTACAGGTGGTTCACATTTCTAAAGAGGATTTTTGAAATTATGTTGAGAATATCAATTTATTTTTTATTAAGCTTCTAATTTTGACAAAAGAGAAAAAAGGAAAATTTCCAAAAATAGGGGGTTGTCGATCGGCAAGAACCTTTTCTTGCCTATCGGCAGTTAAGTCCAGTCCCATCAATCGAAAGCTTTGATTAGTTCCCTCTTCAGCCTCTTGTACTTTGTGGGGTAGGATTTATTTCATTTTCTGCAGGGGTCATGTCTTTTGTGAGGGTTTTCAAGTATAAAAAGGGGTAAGTGGTGGAGTGTTTTCATCACACCTTCACATTCTTACTTACTTGCATACTATCTCTTAGTCTTGCAAGATGGCTCTCCCTGGTAGCATTGAGTTTGCCAACTACCTCGAAGCCTTGGATGTAATATGTTATTATAATGTCGACTGCGATGCTTTCAGTATGCATCGAGTTTTTTTATGGCGCAACCGACCCATTGAGTGGACCATGTTGATGGCGGCGGTGTAATTTTGGTACCCTGAAGACCATGTATTCCGCTTTGGGTTGGATGAAGTTTGGCCTACCTACGATAATTTTTTTGCCATACTAGTGGTAAATCCCAGTGTTGCTGCGGATCTGCCTGAGTTTTCCCGTCCTCCCAGGGAGTTATTGGCTGGGCTTATTCGCATTTCGCCTTTGGTGGCCAAATCATTGGTTGCTGGGGGAATGATCTCCCTTTGGGCGGTGTTACATACCATGCATCTACAGGAGGCTGGCGATGCTGGATATACCAGAGCCGTTGTTCTAGGCTTAGTATCAAAATTGTTGCTGGTGACTGAGGAACTACTGGTGGACCCATAACTTGCAGCTATTATTTCCTGGATATCATACCGTCGCAATCTTGCAGCGATGATACTGGCGGAGACTTTGAATAGCCTGGATGCCTGGCGAGAAGGTCGTTCTGACTTTCTGAGGGGTAGCCCCGTGATGCTGTTCATGTGGTTGTCTGAGAGACTCCATCTGGTGTCTTCTAGAGAGTATCCTTTGTCGACTGTACCCAACTTCTTTTCGCGCCACTTTATCATCATTGGCTTGGATATTGAGAGCTAGAAGAACTGGTTTGTGGAGCATGGGGATCTAAATCTGTATTGGTCAATGCCTTGGTGGGGAAAGTTGCTGCCTATTCTGGAGCTGGGAGAATACCCGTATATCCGGATGGTTGGTCTCAAAAAAACCTCTTTCTATTTCCCTTGGCGACTTCTGCGTCAATTTGGCTCGGAATAGGTCGTGCCACCTCGGACACTAGACTTCTTTTCGGTAGAAGATTCGACTGAGTGTCTGCACATACGACTTGGCTCTATGTGGGAGAATCGGCGTTCGTTGACCCGTCCTTCTCAGTCTGTAGGGAGAGTTTGGAATATCCTTGAGGATTATATAAAGTGGCTGTGGAGGAGAGTGGTTAGTAAGATGTTGGAAGTGGAGACTAGACAAAGGTGGCTTGTCTTATTTAATACCATGTAGGTAAGTGTTGTGGTTTTTTCGAAGCTGGTTCGGGCTTATCAGTCCATGGAGCACCTGCGACACTCTGTTCAGGTAGGGGAATCTTGGGGACCCCAGGATGCAGAAGATGATGACGGAGCGGGATCCTCTAGTAGCTGTGGATAGGACTCTTGGAGAGTTTATTTTGTAATGGAGAATAAATGTGGGGATTTTATGTTGGCTTTTTTAGGAAGGTAGGGGGAGGGAGTTATCCGTTCCTTTTCTCATGTAATCTGTACCGAAATTTCTTATTAGTGAAATAAATAAGTTTTTGATCATCCAACTGTGCCTTTTGATGAGTTTTGTATTTTTGAATTATCTATACCGATCGCTAAGGCATACATAAGCCTTTTGTTCAAGTATATGTTATAATGGATTGTTGTTCTTGGAGATAAGAAAATAATAGTTTTTTGTGAAAAAAGAAAGGGTCGTGCTCAAGTAAAATGTGTGAACTGTCTACGTACCTCTGGGGTTTTAAATATTTTTAAATTGTTTGAAAATGGTTTTGCAAAGGATCAGGCCCATGTAGTTTTGGGTAGAGGGAAATGAAGAGATTTTTTTTAAATAGAAGGGAGATTAGACGAGTCATAGCGCATTGAGATTTCGGACTAGGGATAGAACTTCTTGAGGTGGTCCAGGTTGACTGGACTAGCCATATCTTCCCCATCTAAGTCATAAGATTTTCTTGACAATGTAGGGGCCGCTCCAATTGGGCTTGAATTTCCCTTTGGGGTCCCATATGGGTTCTATTATCTCTTTGAGGGCTAGATCCCTTTCTCGGACACCGAGAGCCTTGAATCTCTTATTGAATGATCACACTATTTGACGATGGTACCCGTATATGTGGTAAAGCGCTTTTAATCTCCTTTCATCTAGGAGGGTCAACTCGTCAAGACGACTTTGGCACCAGTCTTGTTCACTGACCTTGTTTTCAAGCATAACGCACAGCAAGGGTATTACCAGCTCCATGGGTAGGACTGCTTCCAAGCCGTAAACTAGAGAGTAAGGGGTAGCCTCAGTAGAGATTCAAATTGAGGTTATATAGCCTCAGAGGGCGTACGGGATTCGATCATCCCAATCTCAACAGCTTTCGATCATCTTGCCAATGATGGCCTTGAGGTTCTTTTTGGCGGCTTCGACTGCACTATTAGTTTGAGGTCGGTAGGGATAAGATTTGAGTCTCTGGAGCCCATATTCATTGACCACCTTTGTGACTTCTGCCTCGAAATGCAACCCATTATCTGAAACTAGCTCGTGCGGGACCCCATATCGACAGATGATGTTTTTATTGATGAATTTCGCTACTTTCTTGGCATTCAGCACTGCGTATGACTCAGCTTCGACCCATTTGGTGAAGTAATCAATAGAAACTAGGATGAACTCATACATGTTAGAAGACTTCGGTCTAAATTTCTCTATAATGTCGATACCCCAAGTGGAGAACGGCCAGGGAGAAGTCATGTTGTATAATTCGCGCGGAGGCAGATGCTGAAGGTTGGAGAATTATTATCATTTGAGGCATCTCCGAACATAAGCGGTGCAATTATAGGTCATGGTATTCCAGCAGTATCCATTTCGGATGATTTTTTTGGAAAGCATGTGACCATTCATGTGGGGTCCACATTCCCCGTTGTGGATCTTCTGTATTATCTTTTCAATGTTAGCCCCTGCGATACAGTGCAGATGAGTTCCATCGAAGTTCCTTTTGAGCAGTGCTTTGTGACGGATGATGTACTAGGCAGCTAGTCTTCGAAGAGTTAATCGATCTTTCTTGTTGGAGCCCTTGGGATACCTACCGTGCTTTAGGAGGTGCCATATATCATAGTACCAGTAATTATCTAGCTCGGGATATTCTTTGGTGATGATCTCAATGTGGTAACAGTGGGTTGGTTTGTCTTGCTTTTAAATCTGGAAGGGGGTCATTATTATTCCTTCGGGCATGTCGACTATGGAGGCTAAGGTAACAAGGGCATCGGCTACGTTATTTTTTGCTCGAGGTAGGTAATGGAAGGTGATGTCTTAGAATTAGGAGGCTAATTCTTCCAAGTGGGCATAGAAGGGTTGGAGCTTCTCGTCCTTAATTCTCCATTTTTTGAGCACTTGACCGATTATGAGGGAGAGATCCTCCTAGATGTCTAGGCATTGAATACCTTTCATGATAGAAATTTTGAGGCCTACCGTGCATGCCTCATATTCAGTCATGTTATTAGCACAAGGAAAATCCAGCTTGATGGCGATGGGAGCGTGGGAATCATCTGGGCGATCATTAGTATCCCAATGCCATATCCATTTTTGTTGGCAGGGCCGTCAAAGAACATTTTCCATTGGAGGTTGTCCTGGGTAGTGCCGATTATGTTTTCATTTGGGAATTCATAAATACATACATCAGCCTCATCTATGTGGTAATCAACGAGGTAGTCAGAGATGGATCATCATTTCATATCTTTTTACGTGATGTACACGATATCAAACTCGACTAGGAGCATCAACCATCGAGCCATTCGGCTCAATAAAATGGGTTTCTCAAATAAGTATTTGATGGGGTCCATTAGGGATACAAGTTTAATGGGTATGGTGAGCATGTAGTGCCGCAACGTTTGGGTGACCCAGACAACCGCGACACATGCCTGTTCCAAAGCAGTGTAGTTGACTTCGTATCCAGCCAATTTGTGACTGGAATAATAGATGGCTCTTTCTTTATAGGAATCTTCAAGGTATTAGGCTAGCAAAGCCCCAACTGTAGTGTCGGTTATGGTTAGGTATAGGAGCAAGGGGAGGTTGGGTCAGATATTATTTAATTCGATCAAAAGATTCTTTGCAGGCCTCGTTCCAAACCTTGGTTGAATCCTTTCGGAGGAGTTTGAAGATAGGTTCGCAGATGGAGGTTAATTGGATGATGAACCGGCTGATGTATTGTAATTTCTCGAGGAAACCTCAGACTTCTTTATCTGTTCGGGGAGGTGGCATCTCAAGTATGGCTATTAGCTTAGTGGGATATGCCTATATTCCTTTCTCTCTGACCATAAATCCCAAGAGTTTCCCCTTTGTAATGCCGAAGACACATTTTTGCTGATTGAGCCTCATCTGATATTATCACCATCGTTCGAAGAACTTTCGGAGAACGACAACATGACCCTTTCTAGTCTTGGATTTGATAATTATATCATCCACATAGACCTCAATTTCTTCATGAATCAGATCATGCAGGATGTTATGGCAGCCCTCTAGTAGGTAGCCCCAGCGTTCTTGAGACCGAATGGCCTAATAGTGTAGTTAAAGGTTCCCTATGGGGTGATTAATGCGATTTTTTCTTAGTGGTCTTGGTGCATTTTGATTCGGTTGTATCCGGTAAACCCGTTGACGAATGACTTAAGAGCGTGACTGACTGTGTTGTCCACGATCATGTCGATATTGGGTAATGAATAATCATCCTTTGGAGAGTCTTTGTTCAAGTCCCGGTAGTCTACACACATCCTAACCTTCCTTCCTGATTTTGGCAAAGGCACTATGTTGTCTAGCCACGTGGGATATTCGATCGCGCGAATGAAGCCTATGTTCAACTGCTTGACCATCTCTTCCTTGACTTTGAGCTACCATTCAGTGCGGAACTTTCTCAACTTTTGTTTAATCGACTTGTAATCTGGGATAGGGGGAATCTCATGCTGAGCTACTTCAGGATTAATGCTGGGCATATTGTCATAGGACCATGCGAAGATATCCACGGATTGTTTAAGTAATTATTCGAGTTGTGCACGCTTATGCTCGTCAAGGGTGGCCCCTATCCTACTCTCGCGCAGTTGGCTACTAGAACCGAGATTAATAACAATAGTCTCTTCTTCATTAAGTTGAATGCGGTTATGTTGTTTATTATTAACCTTATTTAGATTAGTTAAGAATTATTCATTTGGAAAATCATCATCATCCAAAGTCTGATTAGAATCCAAGCAGTTAATCTAAGGCACAACAAGATACTCCAAATCTTCGTTTATTTCATTAATAGGAAAAAAAACATTGAGAACCTCATCAAAGGAGGACTCGATTACATTTGAGCAAGGATAGACAACAGAAGAAAAAATGGGGTAAACATTAGGATTCGGGGAGATTTCAGCAGGTAGAACTAGCGCAGCATGCCAGTTGAGGAAAGGTGTATCAATAGCTTTAATTAGTTGGGATGGATCCTGTGATGTAGTGCCTGAGTGAACCATACAAGGTGTCAGCCCCAATGTTTGGAAGTTGAATGAGTCCTCAAAGTCACCTTTCTTAGAATCTTCGGTATCTTTGATGAGCGGTTGTACACAGTGTTGGGAACTTTTGGCCCATGGGTTGCTGTCTTGGAAAAAGATCTACATTCCAGGCTTCATCTTCTTATCTCTATGGTCATACCATGGTCCTGGAAATCCATAAAAGGGGAAGTCTTCTCCCTCTTTGATGAATTGTCCATTCAAGGAGTCACCTGGGATAGTTTGGATGCAGTCTAGCCCTCCCTTTGGTCAAGACTGGCAGATCATTATGAGCTCTTATTCTGATGGTTGATACCCCAAACCATAAGGAGGGAATGCTTTCTTCAGTTCAATTGGCTCGAGTATACCTTGATGTCTTTGTCCTAGCCCCAGTCCGTGCATAAAGTACATGTTTCTGAACATCTGAATCACATTGATGTTGCCATGAGGGTCGTATTATGGACAAACCCTTTCTTTGAAGTCTTCCCCTGCCAGGAGCAGAGTTGGTTCAACTCGAAATCCTGATAGGAGCATATCATTTGACCCATGTTGTATCTCAAGAATTAGGTTGTTGGTACTTGCACCCTCGGTATTATCATTATTGCCCAAAATGGTGATGACTCGTCCGTTAGCTAAGAATTTTAATTTCTGATGGAGTGAGGAAGACACACCATTGATACTGTGAAGCCAAGGTCTTCCTAGCAATAGAGTGAAATAAGCTGGGATGTCAATAACTTGGAATTTGACGACAGGGTTTCTAGGGCCAGCCCCTATTACAAGTTTTATGGATCCCATCACCTCCCGACGGGTATTATCGTAGGCACGCACAGCAGCAGAGGTTGGATCGAGGTCGCTTTCTTTCAGTCCTAAACATTTGAAGGTTCTTAGTGGGTAGACATTCAAGGCATATCAATTATCGATAAGAGAGAGTGGTACAACCTTCCCCATAGCTTCCATAGAGATGCTGAGTGCATGATTGTGGTTTGGCCCAATCTTGGGGATTTCTTCTTCGAAAAAGGATAGCATTCGGGTAGAGGTCAAGGATCCGACTAAATTTATCGCTTCTTTTGGTGTAGTAGCAAGAGGAACTGTGGGTCCAGTGAGCAACTTGATCAAAGCGTTTCTATGCAGCTGAGAAGACATGAAAATCCCCCACAGAGTGATGTTAGCTTGAGTTTTCTTTAGTTAATCGAGGTTCTTACTTTCCTCGAGGGTCATTTCTGGTAGAAGAAGGTTTTCCACGCCCTTCCCCTTGTCATTGGCTGGTAGTGAGTTTGGGATCTGGTAATTCTTCCCTGATCTGGTTATGTGATTTACTGAAGAAGGGAAGAACATGAATCCCATTTCCTCGCCAACCTCGAGTTATTCTTCTACCTTATTTATTTCTCTGAGGAGTTGTTCAAATGATATCATACCACACATGTCGGCTACCAGTCCAGTTTTCTCTGAAGCTTTCTCTTCATTCAAATCTTCGAACTCTTCCACCCATCCTGGGGTAACAATTCTATCTTTCAATGCAAAGTCAATTCATTCCACAACTTCGACAGCTTCTTCATATAGGTCTTACCATTCTGTGGGGATATGTGAGGGTAAAGGGACCAGGCTCCCTTGTAATTTCAGAGTATTAAGTAACTCGGTTATACTACAAATATCGTTGGTTTTCCTGAATAATTATGCCATAATATGGACGGCATCATCTAGGCTGACTTCATCGATCGCTACTACCCAACGATCTAATTCTCGGGCCCATTTTCTTACTTCCAAGAATAGCGTACTGAGCCTCTAGCAATCAATGATCATCTGTGAGGGCCATTTCAGCCCAAACTATAGGAGTTGGTTTAAGATTTCTGATAATTCCATGCCTCCATTTTAAAAACGGGTACAGACAGCGATGCATGCTCTATTAAGGAGTGACAGTGCCTGATCAGCGAGGCTAGCAGGGTGTAGGAGGAAATATGGGCAAATTTGGGGAGGTTTAGGAGAGTATATGGTTGTGATTTGGGTTGAGGGATCAAATTCTGGGTTTTCTTCTAAGAAGATGGCATTGGCATGATTTAGGGGTGGGTTGTGAGTAGTGTTTGGCTTAGGATTAGCTGGTGGGGTAATGGTACCCCAATCAATTAGACCTTGGATTATGTTTCGAAGGTGAAAGCATTGGCCGGTGGTCTGGCCAGCAGTTTGGTGAAAGGCACAATGAGAATCTTCCTTGAAGTTTCTTGGGAGTGGATTTGGCAAGGGACGAGGGTCCAAGGGTTTGATAAGGTTTCGGCTCAACAAGGCTTGATAAACTTTGGAGAGGGCAGCATGGATCTTGGTGTATTCCTTTTATAATGGGATAGGGCGTCTTTCTGGTGACCATGAGGTGGTTGTTTGAGAGATGTTGTTGATGGTTGAGACTGCAACACTGGAAGGTTTATCATATTTCCTAGGGGTGAACTGTCTAGACATCTTATTTGGTACGACATCTGTTTTAGAAAGAGCCTCCTCTATTTATACTCTTGCTTCTCTGAGAGCCCGGAAGTGGGGATAGTATTGTCCTCCCATAGTTTCTCGGATATGAGGCAAGAAATTATTCTTCACTAAGCTAACTTGTTCTTCCTCGAAAGGTCGATTGGTCATGGTTGCTACTTTTTCTCTCCATCGGGCTATGAAGTTATTGACTGATTCCCCAGAGTTTTGTTTGAGCAGATCTAAATCACGATGGGTCACCTCAAGATCTTCATTGTATTTGTACCGTGACATGAATTCCCGGGCTACATCCTCCCAACTACGAATTTTGGACTCTTCGATAGATAAAAACCATTAGAGGGCGCTATCCTTATGAGTTTGTTGAAACAATTGGGACATCACTTCTTTGGAAGCCCCTAAAAGAGTTATGGAATAATGATAGCTGCGAAGAAGAATAACCGGGGGTCCACTTCCTCCGAATTTCTTGATATTTGGCATCTTGAACTTCTCGGGTAACCTCGCTTTAGGATAAGGAGACATCTAGGTGTAGTCCATGTAATTCGTTGATATTCATACTTGTTCAAACTTCTTGGTGAGCATCTTGAGGTCTTCTTTGACCTTATTTAACTCCTCCTTCAGATCAATGATCATAGGAAAGTTGGCCCCATATTGGGCAAGTTTTGGCATCGGAAGCTGGGTAAGCAGAGGCCCATTATCAGGAGGGGCACGTAGAGCATGATAATATTCTTCAGGAACCTAAATAGGCTCGGGTGGATCCATAGCATGAGGGAATAGGGCCTCGGGCTATTGAGGAATGGGAACCTGGCTTCGATGCATTTTTCGAACCTCATTATAAAGGTTATCAATCTTGGAGATGAGCTGAGCTAGGACTGCTGTTAGATCCGACTGCACAATGGGTACTTGATCTGTGTTCTCCATATAAAGCGGATGGATTTTGGACTTGGAAGAAGTAGCAGGGGAACGAACTGAACTCTGGGGTGATTTGACTGAAGACCGAAGCCAATAAGAAGCCAGGCCAAGGGTCTGTGATCAACCTGAGAAGGCGCAAAAATGGGATTTATTTTTGAGAAAGAAGGATGAATTTTTTTTTCTTTTTCCTTTTAAGATGAAAAGACAAAATATTTTTGGATTTTTTTAGGAGACGGACTTCAGCCTGATTATTATGATTATTATGTTCTCACTTGTAATAAATTCTCCTAATATGCAAAATAAAATGCCAGAAAGGACCGGAGCCTGGAAAAGTTGGGTTTATAATATATGCAAAGCTATGGATGGACTTGTGACCAGACTCACAGACGGGGTCCTATTTTAAAAATGCGCAAAAATTCAGGTGGCAGGCCGACCAAGAATTTTGGCATAGTTTTGGGTAGAAATAGGTAATCTTATATGTGTGTCATAGGCTTGACCCCTATATGAGGGTATGCAGTTTGGTTGGGTGAATCAGAAAGGGTTACCCCCTTTGGCCTGACTTCCACGATATACGTCTTGCTCTTGCGAGCAATCGGTACGTATGGACAACCTTTATAACATTTTTTAATTTAAACCTCAAAATGCGACACATGCAAAATCCAAAGATGTTCCGAATTAATTAAATGTCAATTCACCAATTTAAATAATTCCTCCGAATTAAATAAATTCTCCAATTCATAAATTTGAATTCTCCAAATTAATTAAGTTCTATTTCACACGAAAATAATTAAATTCTAATTCCTCAGAATTACGGGGTGTTACATACTTCCCCCCTTACAAAGAAATTTCGTCCTCGAAATTAAGATAAGATTAGTGCTCGAAGGTATGAATATCTCTCCAATCCCATCCCTCTAAGATGGCTACACCTATCTCTCCCACATCTGATCATGAACTATGCCAAAACAACTTTAGTTAACCAAGGTGCTCATACCCCTGCACCCGTGCTTAACCGCACAATTGTTACCCGACTATACTAGCCTTAATCCGTAATATAACTTCCAAATTACAGTTATAACTACATACATGTAAAATAACCAAGGTACCCAACCCATGTACAAATGACCAAACATCTCTCCACTTCCAACGTTGCGCTAAGCTTCATGCGTGGGACATCTCGTAATGCATAATCCAATCAAGGAATCCCCCGATACACTACTACCTAACATTGCCAGTCAATGAGATCCGTTCAGGCCTCAGTCCATAGCACATACCCTCAAACACCCGCCTCTTGGAATAAAAGTATACACGCCCACTCTTATGCTGTAAAAGACAACACAAAAATATCGCGCCCTTACTATCACTAGCTTCCTTGTGCAAAATTAATCCCGAGATATAATCCCCCGCTCGCAAATAAGTCTATCCACCCTAAATCAAATTAGTAACCGTCCCTACTCCCCGGGATCGAATTAACAACATAAGCATATCATCATAAGCCTATCCTCCCACATTTAACATACATACTCGTATATATAAGCTAGACCCTATCTTAGGTGATACATAGCAAAAATAATCCGCACTTGGTACAACGATCACAAATTCTTACTATAACTATCCAATATAGCTCCAAACCATCGCTAACCAACCGAAACTTGGAAAATTTCCCACTCTACCCTCATAACTCTCGAAAGTAGAAGTCTCTCCAGTAATGCAAAGATCACAGGATAATATCGCTAACGTCTAGTACATAACAATACTTATCTCAAATTCAAATCCGCACTCTCGGAGTGACTATATAATACAGGTATTCTCGATTACCCCATAATTTGCAATTTAATTCTTCTCGATACTACCCCACCTATTAACTTGTGGTACATAAGTTCTCTCTGTGCTTCTGTCAAAGCACACCCCTGCTCCACTGGCCCTATATCGAAATATCACTTATTTTAAAGTGTTTTCTCTACACGTCCAATAATTTAAAATTTAAAACCGATGCACTCGCATCCCAGAATGTCTCACAATTTTCAAAGTTTATTAAGGTCCATGCGTATAACATTCCGCAACTAAGCTCAAAAGAATGTTTCTTAATTCACCATTCCCTAGCATTATCGATCATCGAAATCCGTGTGTCCACACTAAGATATCACAAATTTTGTCCCTTGACACATAAATCAAATCACCTATGATGATGTCTCTTAAGGCATTACATGATACAATGCTATCACTATCACTAAGTTCTCAGCGTATATGCAACAATGAGCTAAATCTCTCCTCTCCATGGTAAACCCGACATTCCTGGAATAACATCCGTAAAGGTTCATATGCATCGGGATCCAGTATCCCTAGACCACTGTACCCTCTCGAGTCTATTTAATGAATAATATATACGTGAGCTCGACGCTCTATCAGGTAAGTCATTGCAAAAGAATATGCATCCTTCCCTGAAAGCGCGAATACGATAGTCTTGCTGTAACCGCCCACCATCGCTTACACCTCACTAACCAGTCCGTATCCAGGAAAAATCATACTCTCATAACACCTCTCAAAATGAGTTACCCTTATAAAATACACTCTCTCAATGTTCACACCTGCTCCCCTGCAGATAAAACTAAAGAGATCCCCGTTACCCCGCGGTAAATATATATACCATAGTAACACTATAATATATCCACTAAACTTGTCTCCCACGCGAATATAGTGTTAGCAAGAATACTGTGACCACTCATGCCACACAAAATTCCTTTTATCTATCCAAGGATAAAAAATCATACTTCCACTTTCCAACACACCGACGACCCAAATGGTTCCTGAACATAATAGTCTCATCGAAATCGAACCCAAAACTTCCTAACTGTTATCCCTACTGGGCATCCTGCTCCTATCCCCTGACTCACTGTAGACATAATCAATTGTTATGGTACTAATTTCCACACATAAGACACTTCCCTGTGTCAATCCACTGTCTCTAGACCCATTAGACATGTTGGGGTTGTCCTTCTCGCGTACTTGGTAGACTTTACCCTGATTGCTACCCCTCTTGTCCCTTTGGCTTTGTTAGTCCCATGGGACTTGTTGCTGGCCTCGATGACCCTGATTGAATCCACCATCACTCGATAGGAATTTCACTGATCTAAATCATATAAATGGGTTCCTTGACTGGGTATCCCTCCTTGTGGTGCCTCACTTCACTGCTAAATATGATCTTGTCTTTCGGTCAAATTCTCCACCTCTCTTGGCTTCATTCTCACAGAAGTATTGATCTCAAATCATAACTATATGACGATGACGACTAGAGCACTAGTTATCCTATCCAGATTTCTCATCCATGCTTGTATATTACCCGTGAGTCCATCATTAACTTACGACCTTCTTGATTATTCGTACCCCTTTGTCGGGTACTAAGTTCGCTAAACATGTCAGCTCTCCTTCATGACCGACCATTTTACGACTCCTTATTTTTTAAACAAGTATTGAAATATCCTTTGCCTCTCTGTTTAAACAGTTTATGAGAAGATTAGCGGTCAAATCGCACCCCAAATTCCTTATTATTCATGGTATCTCTCCATGGTTGTGGTGACTAACTCCTACCACTACAACAACGCCCCGTTGAGCCAAATTTTTTTCTTGAAATTTAGTCTTGGGTGACGTTCCATGCCACCCTATAGAATTACCTTTGGGTTATCTCCTTACATTGGCTTATCACATCCTCTGCCACTCAAATCCTTGCAGACGGCCCTTCCAAAAGGGTACTTCCAAATTTCCCCACCCTTTGCTTACTACGCTGGGTGAGTCTGAAATTGCACCACTGTTATCTAGAACAGTGCTTTGGAAGACTATCGCTCCCAAGTGATTATTCTATCATCACTTGTCTGAACAACAATCATGGTGACTCCTAACACGATCACCATTTCAAGAATACTCCATGTCTTCTGCAGAGCCTCTCCTCCTATAATCCTCTTACGACCCTCACTGGCCATCCCAAAGAATGTTCGGTGTACAAAGCCCAACCGAACGCGTATATGAATCACATAAATTATACTTAATCGCATTAGAACGTAAATGCACGTATGTAAAGGAATACAACAATCTTATAATAAGGCTCTACATCAAAGATTGCTACGCTGAAACGTAAAAAACCACACAGATCCTAAGGACACTAAAACTTGATGCTCTGATACCATCTGTGACACCCCGCCCAATAAAATACTAGGAGATCAGTCCTATAAAAAATTAAAACAGGAATCTCATCTGGTTCATTCTTAGCATCACTGTCGAAAACTTTTTAACACTTACTAACTACCTAGTATTCAAGAGATGATGTCAAAATTTTAATATTTTTATTTAACAACAACCATATAAATATCCGTACGAACCATTCAAACAAACCGTGAATCTAAAGAAACACTGAATAAATCAATAAATGAGCGGCCGAATAAACCATCGACAGAAAACCAACATCCACTAATATAATTTGATAAAGAATAGTAACCAGTACAAAGTTGGACTGAAATGAAAATAGCTAGGGCAACATGCTCGAAAATAATACCAAGCTGCATCATACTATAAGAATGAAATGACTGAAGCGTCTATGTCCAAATCCTGCAACATCCACACCTGTTACAGCTACGCATCCTGGAACAGATCTTCAAGTTTGGCATCCTTGGGGATGGATACCTAAAAGGTTTTGAAAATAATTTTCAAGTACGGATCAGAGCCCAAAGTCCTTTTGAAAATATTTTGCAAGTGAATTAAAATGCAATGATTAAAATGTATGAATTCTCTTCATATTAAAGTTAGTGTCTCACTCCCTTTAGATACATCTCGCCCCTCCTCTAAAGTGCACACCTAATGCTTTCTTCATGACCCTCCTAGTTACACTACCCCATCTAACTAGCCTTATCATGAAACTCCTTGAACTCTACTCTAAGCCTAGTAATTTGTATCTTTACTTCATAAGTTATTTATCGTATTAACTTAATTAATCATTTTCTTAAAAGCCATATAACATCCACTAGTTATATAAGTAATATAAATTCTCTTCATGTATTTAATTACCCGTATATAATTATTTACTTCATTATATACGTAGAACTATATTCCACAGTTATACATACGTTGAATATAAATAAAATCTCTATTAAAAGCCATATAACATTCACTAGTTATATAAGTAATACAAATTCTCTTCATGTATTTAATAACTCGTATATAATTATCTATTCCATTATATATGTAGAACTATATTCCACAATCACTCATATGTTGAATGTAATAAAAACCATCCTTTCGAGTAATTCCTCACCGGATGCATTCTCTAATGTGCAATCATCCCAGGTCTACTCAATCCCACTTGGATTCCTGAGACAGTTAGCTATTGGCGAATCAGAACATAGAAATATAAACGTATTGGAGGCAGTCATATTCCCCTGAGTGTGATGACAATCATCTCAATGCCCAGCTCTATTTGGACGCTATGACCTGGGAATATACTCCCCAGACTCCTCAAGCTAGGGGATTCACCCATATCGAACAACCTCCCCCAATAGTGCTAGAGCATATAATTCTAAATAAATACCTAGCCACCGGTATTTATGAGCACCCAATATATATACACTATCACCCAATATATATATATATATATATATATATATATATATATATATATATATATATATATATATATATATAGATATAGATATAAATTTTATTCCCGACTTTACCGTGTACAAAGTCCTTAACACTAGCCAACATATTCTAGAGTCTATGGTCCGACTCTAATTTAATTAATTTACCCATTAATTAATTTAATATCTCCCCGAGTCTATGGTTTGACTCTAATTTGATTAATATGCCCATTAATTAACTTCATATCTCACCGAGTCTAAGGTCTGACTCTAATTTAATTAATATACTCATTAATTAATTTAATATCTCCTTGGTGTCAAACAACCAATGTACCCAGACTCGCTCACCTGACCCGAATTTTAATCTCTTAGAACGTACTCCTCAAAATTTCATTATAAAAAGAATGTTCGTAAATAAATAATATTTAACAATTTATTATATCATCCTATAATAAATTATTCTAGATATAAGCTTTAATTAATTAATCCCCCTTTAATTAATCTATTATCATGGCGCCACTCAACCAAAATATTCAGACACCCCCTTGGTCCATAATACAATATCCCGAATTAATTATTCAAAATTCTCCATAATAAATTTTGCACAATTATTAATCTGAGGTTTTCAATTTACTCAATCTGTCGAGATTTTTAAAATCTCGTTTTGGGGAATTTTCGGGCCCTTTTGGAAAAAAAGTATTAGAGAACAGAAGTTAGAAAATGCCATTTTCTAGAGGGATTCACGAACATAATCGCTATTAACAGCTCTAGTGAAACTTTTTACCCAGAATTTACACAGTAATTCTTACGAATCAAAACAAGTCCCAATATCTTAATTCCCAATTTCTATCTCCAATTGATAATAAAGATATGAATACATACGATTGGTCCCTCACTTGCAATCAATAAATTTCCCTAATTAACTTATAATTTCTTCACAACATAGAATTCATAAGCCCTTATCATAATAGTCCCAAAAACTTGATTCGTAACTTCCCCAAATCAAAACCCAATTGGCATTAACCTAGTCAAAAAATCATTTGTATAATATCTACTATGATATGAATTGAATATCACCAATTTACATTGAAGCAATTTAACCACTTGCCTTATAAATTCGTAGAGTCTGAATATCTCGACGTTGACCCTCCTAGTTACACTACCCCGTTTAACTACCCTTGTCATGAAACTCCTTGAACTCTACTCTAACCCGAGAAATTTGTACCTTTACTTCGTAAGTTATTTATCGCATTAACTTAATTAATCATTTTATTAAAAGCCATGTAACATTCACTAGTTATTTAAGTAATACAAATTCTCTTCATGTATTTAATTAGCCGTATATAATTTTCTACTTCATTATATACGTAGAAATATATTCCGCAATTATACATGTGTTGAATATAAATAAAACTTCTATTAAAATCCATATAACATTCACTAGTTATATAAGTAATACAAATTCTCTTCTTGTATTTAATTACCCATATATAATAATGTATTACATTATATACGTTGAACTATATTCCACAATCACACATATGTTGAATGAAATTAAAACCATCCTTCCAAGTATTACCTCACCGGATGGATTCTCTAAAGTTCTATCATCCCAGGTCTACTGTGTCCCACCTGGATTTCTGAGACAACAAGCCACCGCTGAATCAAAACATAGAAATATAAACGTATTGGAGGCGGTAATATTCCCCCGAGTGTGAAGACAATCATATCAATGCCCACCTCTATTTGGACTCTATGACCTGGGATATACTCGCCCTACTCCTCAAGCTAGGGGATTCACACACATCGCTCTACCTCCCCCGATAGCACTAGATCATATAATTCTAAATAAATACCTAGCCACCGGTATTTATGAGCACACAATATATATATATATATATATATATATATATATATGACAATGGTGTTATGAATAGTAACTCATGTATGATAAGATATGCATGATAAACATCCATGGCATTTTATGTATTGCATGCTTGCATGCATACACATGCATGTATGCATGCATACATACATACATACATTATTTTTTTATTATTTTTTTTATTAAAATATTTAAAAAAATAATAATTTTTTTTAATTATTTAAAAATTTTTTTTTTTTTTATTTTTTTTAAAAGTTTTTTTTTCTAAAAAATGACAGGTTATTATGGGCTAGGTTTTATCACGGGGACAAATTTATCACCGTGCCCTCGGGCACGGGCATTCGCTAGTATATATATATACTATCACACTACCGTGTATATATATATATATTTTAATCCCGGCTTTACCGTGTTCAAAGTCTGTAACACTAGCCAACATATTCCCGAGTCTATGGTCCGACTTTAATTTAATTAATTTACCTATTAATTAATTTAATATCTCCCCGAGTCTATGATCCGACACTAATTTAATTAATATGCCCATTAATTAACTTCATATCTCCCAGAGTCTATGGTCCGACTCTAATTTAATTAATATACTCATTAATTAATTTAATATTTCCCTGGTGTCACACAACCAATGTACCTGGACTCGCTCACCTGGCCCGCATTTCCATCTCTTAGAACGTACTCCTCAAAATTCCATTATAAAAATAACGTACTCCTCATTCTTAGAGGCCTTAAACTGGAATCTGAGGGCGTATTCAATATCGATGTTATATGAGGTGTTTATTATCAATCCATGCCTTCTGTCGGAGGCACACGACGATCCATCTACATACATCTTCCACCTTAGAGGGTCTTCAATGAAATTTCCCTTTGTTAGTATCCCATAGTTGAACATTTTTTTCTTTTGATCCACGTCACCAGCAAATTATTCTCAATCGACCTACGATTCCAGTATATCTTCCACTTGGTTGGTTGTGCTAGTCATTGAGCTATCTTCCAAAGAATTTTACTCGGTAAGCTAAACTGTTTAGCTATCTTCCAGAGAAGTATTCTCAGTTAGTTTCACTGTTGGGCGCTTTTCTATGGAAGTCTGCTCGACAAGTTTTTTCCCATAAGTGAACTCTTCTATGAAATTAGCTAGTACTTGGCCTTTAATTGTCATTCTTAGCTCATACTGTATGCCATACTCTCCTAAATCTATAGACCAGGGCATCAATCTGACTAATTTATTAAGTTTATGAATGGCTTGACGTGGGGGTTGGTCTGTATAGACTATAATGGTATGAGACTGGAAATACTACTTCATTCTTCGAGAAACCTTAATTAGGGTTAGAGCTCACTTTTCCAGTCATGGATAATGAATTTTTGCCCATCGGTATGCTTTTCTCGTATAGCAAACTAGTTTCTATACCCATTTTCTAGTCAGATAAATGTAGAGATAACTTTCGACTTGGATATAACAAGGTATAAGTAGAGCTTCTCTCCCATTATTATTTTTGAGAGAAAGTGTGGAGATCCAAGGTATTTCTTTAACTCTAAGAAAGAATTTTTACATTCCTCGTTCCACTCAAATATCTCCTTTAGCACTTTGAAGAAAGGAAGGCACGTGTCAGTAGCTTGCGAAATAAATCTTTTGAGTGTTGCTACCCATCCTATTAGCTTCTGCACATATTTCTTATTTGCAGGGGACTTCATGTTGATTAACGCCTTAATTTTATCCGGGTTAGCCTCAATACCTCTTTGATTCACTATGAAGTTATAGGACATTCAATCTTACACACCAAACATACATTTCGTGGGGTTAAGCTTCATAGTGTGTTTCTCCATCTAGTCAAACATCTGTCCCATGTCTTTAATATGATCGTCAACTTTCTTAGTCTTAGTGAGTATATCATCCATGTATACTTCCATGTTCTTACCAATCTTTTCCTCGAAGACTTTATTCACCAGTATTTGGTATGTCTCTCCCGCATTTTTTATCCTAAAAGGCATAACTTTGTAGCAATAGGTACCTCAACTGATAATAACTGAAGTATTCTCATTGTCTTCTAGCTTCAATTTGATTTGGTTATAACCCGAGTACGCATCCCTGAAGCTGAGTAGTTCATGCCCAACAGTAACATCAACCAATTGATCAATCCTTGGGAAAGGGTAATGGTCTTTTTGGCAGGCTTTGTTCAAGTTTGTGAAGTCAACACACATACTCCATTTATCATTCTTATTTCTATCCATAACTACATTAGAGAGCCATTAGGGTTATCTAACGTCCTCAATTAAACTTGCTTTTTATAACTTCTCCACGTTTTCCTGTATTTCCATGTTCTTCTTCGGACGGAAGACCCATCGCTTCTATTTGATCGACTTTGCATCCTTGACTATGTTGATCTCGTGAAACGTGAAATCTAGATCTATTTCTGGCATATCCCCATGACTCCAATCGAATACATTCTTTTATTATCTGAGGAAATCCACCAACTCTTTCTTGGTAGTAGGATCTAGCGATGAGCCGATCTGTGTTATCTTCTCCGGGTATTCATTGTCCAGGATAATTGACTCCATAACTTCCACTACCAATTGACTAATTTTAATTTCTCGCATGGGTCTAAGTTTTCTATCTGATAAGTAGTAGTGAGTTTCATTTGTTCCTCCTAGTCGGTTGAAGTGTAGTAACACTCCATGGTCTCAATTTCGTTCCCTTTAACTATGCCGACCCCATAATGCGTGGGGAACTTCATATACTGATGCATGGTGGAAGGCAAAATTTGAAGTTTCTTTAATCCAACCCTACCAAGGATAATATTATACACTGAGTTGACATGTTTTTCAAGGACAAAGAAATAGATCTTCTTGGTTCGGCAGGTTAGCCAGGTACCAATCACTACTTCTAGGTTAACAGCTCTTAATGGATACACCTTTTCCCCTGAAAAACCAATGAGAGGCCTGTGATAGGTCTTAATCTTTTTATATCGGATCCCTAACCCTTTAAAGCAGTTTTAGAATAAGACGTCAATTGAACTACCATTCTCAATCAATACTCTATCCACTATTCCTTCATGAACCAACATCGTGATGACTAAATGGTCGTCATAAGGATAAATTGATCATGACAAGTCGTCTTTAGAGAATCCTATCACTAATCGGTCTTTGTTTACTTTTCTCGGGCGATTATCCACCTTACAGACATGTATATCTTCTGAATGTAAGTATAAGCTTTGGCTTCATTAAGGTGGGCTTTCCTCTCGACTATTTCATCTCCTCCACTGTTGTCTCCATCTATAATAAAGTTACAGCCAAAATAAATCATTTTCACCTCGCGTATAGGTTCTTTTGGTCTGCTCGGTAGATCTGGATCATCCCCAGCCTCGCTGCCCTGTGACACCCCTCCTAATTAAATACCAGGCGATCAATCCTTTATTAAATTAAAATCAAGGTGAATAGTTGGTTCATTCTTAGCATTACTGTCGCAAATTAAAATTTTCAAATTTAAACACCCTGATTAATTAAGCTAAGTGTCAAACCATTTAAAACCTTATTTCCATTTTATTAAATCCAATTATAAAACCTTTGACCATCAACATTTTAAGAGTCACACATTAAGTATAAGAATATAAATGAACATTCAAAAGTTTTACCATCAATAACAAATCCCAACTTTAAAACACTAAAGGAAAACATCCTAACAATAATAAATCTCAAAGTAAAGATACTAAAAGTAAAAGAATTACAATGTATGACAAAACCAACTGAATAATGGAAAAGGGCGACACAAGCCCCACTGGATAAAACTGAATTAGAAGTGGAGTCAACAATGAATTCGTCTAAGCAATGGCCTGCAACTCCCACAAAAGCTACAGAACGTTCCATCCAAAGAATCCTAAGCATGACGCCCCTGTGGCTGGGCACCTGTAATACATACACACACACATATATATATATATATATATATATATATATATATATATATATATATATATATATATACACACACACACACAAGAGAGCAGAGATAACAGCAAATGGGTCAGAGCCCGAGTGTAAAACAGTTTTAAAATTGTTTAGCAAGTTATTAAAACGCTTACCGTCTAATGCAACAATCATATTAGTATGCGACACTCTCTTGAGAATTCTCACCTCTCATCTAGTGTGAACGTCTACCGTACTAAATAATCTCATATATCTCTCTAACTTATTCTCCATAAGTCTTAACACGTGAAATTAAGGTTATGATATTCACTTTAGAAAATCTATCTCTTTAAGATTTCTTACGTTATTTAAAATAATTCCGTATCGTTATAACGTTTCCGAATACTTATAGTGAAGTGAAACATTTATTCATTTCTTAACTACTTATACGCACAGTATATAGTTCCCATATAGATATACGTATATATATTAGTTACACATATAATATATATTCAAACGGCACCCCACATAAAATCTATGGTGCTAGGTTTCCATATATAAGTATATATACACCAATCACTCATATAATATATATATATACTATCTGCACCCCACGTAAAAACTATGGTGCTGGCATACTCTGCTATCAAGTCCCTGTATCACACATATTTAGGGAAATTCTAGTTCGAAATCACTCTCGAACTGCATTCACATAAAACACATACAATTGGAGGCGAAGCATAGTTCCAAGTCACTAAGAGGTCAGCACATACCCTCACGTCTCTTAGGACCATCTAACTATCAATCAGATAGCCTGTACCAAGGAATCCTATATTCTAGGGTACAAGTCAATATCCCTTATAAAGGTCCCATCAAGATAAGACTGTCCCGGCACTGAAACCCCCGTGATAGCAAGTAGCTCGGGTACGATTTTTACACAGAAATGGTATATGCACAGTCACACCGTCACACACACACACACACACACACACACACATATATATATATATATATATCTATATATATATATATATATATAATAAAGGAGGAGGGACTTTTTGTCCTCCCCAACTAATGGCTAGGATTAAATCTAAGGAATTTGGTCTTTATCAACTGATGGTTGTGATTTAATCTTATTGATTTGAATCTAACGATCCTAATTGATTTTCTTTGCTGTACCAGCACAAGGCTCAAGGAATAAAATAGTACTTGAAATCTTCCATTTACACCCATGCTGGTACGGAATAAATAGCCTCTCTTAACTCTCCTAAAAAACGTCACCAGGTCTGTTAAAAAAAATCTTGGTGGGTGGGTTATCAACAAATTGGTACTTGAATCTAATGATACAGAGCTTCCTCATAAAATCTTACGATAGTAGCGATACAAAGCTTACTCACAAATTGGTACTTGAATCTAACGATACATCGCTTTCTTATAAAATCTTGGTGGGTGGGTTATCAACAAATCATGCCGTCGAGGTTCTCAGAAAATCTCACCAGCTTCGTCATCAAACTCCGCTTCCTCAGAAGGGGAGTTTCTAGATCTCTCTCAAGCTTTTAGTTATTTTTAGCTTATAGTAGCGGTTTTTCTACTACAGTTCCAATATCTGACGATATAGAGCTTCTAGAGCAACCGACGGGTAAGTGCTTGGTTTATTGACCAGATCTCTATTTGTTTCGTCGATTTCCCGAATGATACCCGCTTGGCTTTGGGTTTAGGTTGAGTTTCTTTGGCCAGATCTCTATATGTTTTGATGTTGGGGTTTATTGCTCCTCCCCCTTTCTCTCCCTTTTCACCATTTTACGGGTACTTACATGATTATATTACTCTCTCACCATTTTACAGGTGTTCGTTCAGGACCATACGTCCATTGTTTTGCAGGTCCATCATTTGTGATTTTACAGGTGTTCGTTCATTTGTAATCTAAATATTTTTATTTTGTGATTTTAGAGTTGCATTTTTATTTTGTGATTTTACAGGTGTTTGATCGTTCATTTGTTTATGGGGAACAAAATACTCCTCAACAAAGCTTTGTTTATGAGAATGCTTTGTTAATGTGTATTTTTAAATCATCTCCCTGTTTGTTTACATCGTCAGGACCCTCTCCCCCTACGACCAAGGTTTTTTTACTCACTTGGTGCCTCAACTAGAGGGTTTTTCGGTGTAAATTAAGGGTTTTTCCAGTGTTCTTTTTGTTGGGGTTTTGTGTTTTGTAGAATTTCCAAATACACTCAACTTTTTGTGTTTTTTCTGGTGTTCTTTTTGTTGGGATTTTCATGTGTTCCTTTTGTTATTGTTTTGTGCAAAGACGTTTAGATGGGGTGAGTGCGTGTGCTATTCAAATTTTGACTATGCAATGGGTATGCTTTCTTATCTAGGACCCTGCCTCTTAAAAACATGGGTGTATTTTATTGGGTGTTCTTGAATTGTTTTTGTTGTTCTGTGTTTTTTTTACTGACAGAGACATCTCGAACAGGGAAATTGGTAAGGAATGGACAAAGGATCTGACCACTTTATATTGTACAGTTTTTATACATGACCCCTCGATTTTTCTTGACATAGTTGTTCTTATTTGTTCTCTGCTATATTTAGTTTTTTATTGGGTACTTTTTTGAAACCTTTTAATTCTTATTATCTTTATTTTTTCTTTTTTTATATATCATACTTGAATTTTTTTTTTCTTTTTTCTACAGTTTCAGGCGTTCGTATCAACGGAATCTTTAAGAAGATGACTGGAAACTATGATAGGGATTTAAATCTTTATTTTTCTTTATGCTACAGTTTCACAAGTAAAATTGTACCTGAAGTGTGGTGGATTTTGATTTTTACATTTAAGTTTTAAAATATTTTGGATCGGGGTTTGAAATTTATTGTTCCTCTCTATTGGATCACAATTCTCCTTTTTTCAATTATTTACTTATTTTGTTGAAATGCATGGAACTCTAGAAGGAACTTCTCTCCCTCTTGCACTTATTTTTCTCAATTTTGTTGAGTTTCAAACCATAAAAACCTTATAATTGTGGTGTTTCAATTTGTAAAGTTCCCTCTTAAGAGTGTTTTGGGTTTGAAAGGTTTAAACCAGTAAATAAAAGTAAGTGTAAGTCTCAGCACGGGTTACACCTAGATCTAAAAATAAACAGTTATCACTAATTGAAATTTGAAAAATATTTATTATTAATAACTGGGAACTTCATTTCTAAAATCTCGAGCTATTTTTATATATACAAATTGATATTCAGGTGCCACTACGAGCGTGGTTATTATTTTGCTTCTACGACGCCCTATTTCTATATCTTTATATCCTCATTGATTGTTTTCCTACTTATATTAAATTGACTTCATTATTGACATCTAAATGTTTTTTTAAATTATTGACAATTTATTTTTAAATTTTAGCTAAAGAATACGAGGGTACATGCATGTGGTGTCAAAAGAAAATGTGATTTTTTAACATAATATATGGTCAATGAAGAAAATGTATTGATTTAAGAATTTTGTTAAATGATTTTCAAAATAGGTTGGAATGGAAAAAATAAAAAATATAAATACAAGACTTAATTTGAAACGGGGAAAGTATTATTTATCAATATTTCCCGTGTGAAGATGTAAATGTTTTAAAAGTATTGTCCGTGATTTATTTTGGGTGACTTGAACTATTTTAAGAAAGATCATGAAGGTGTGAAAATGTAAATGTTCTAAAAGTATAGTATTGTTTAATTGATTAAAGTATTGTATTTGTATCCGTTGCCTACTAGGACTTTTGGTCTTTCATATCTAACGTTTGAAATTGAATATGAAGAACTTATATCTAATATACACACGTGCCATCGGCACAGGTACGTTTTGAAGGTCTAAAATATTCGAAACGCTTTAATAATCGTGCCATCGGCACGGGTACACCCTAGTATATATATATATGTATTCACATACACATTACTAAGTTAGGTGCTCTCACGACCCATAATTATAATTATCCGTTATTACACATTTTACTCGATTATTTTGTATAACGGACTCGTTCATTTTATTCTCGTAATGAAGTTATTCTAAACTCACTTCTCGTCTCTCAAAGTATTATCTTTACCTAAGTACAATTTCAGTAGGTCCTCACTTACCTTCTACTCCAACTTCCTAGACATTTCGATTATTAAATCAACGCACGTATGATTTTCTAAGTATGAATATCTCCCCGTTTACCCTTTATTTCCCTTCACATTAAAGTCCCACTTAATGGGGTTTATCTTGACCCTACTGGTCCTTTTTATGTTCCATTATGTTCTAACAACCCTAATCAAGGTTTACTATGCATAATATCGGATTAAGCTAACACGAGAAAAAATGCAATTTTCCAGGAGGGGTCGATCGATCGATGAAATGGGGTCGATCGATCGATCAAGCAGTTATGGCGAAACTGGAGAAAACCTAGCTATTGAAATCTTACCCCAAAGCCTACCTGGTAGAACAATTCTGGATATCTTTTCAGTATCCAAACTATCTACATAGTTAGGCGCTTAATCACTATAGCCCCCGCCTCACAGCAAGCTTGATTAACATTCTCATTGGAGACACTTCACATGGTGCTCCTAACTGACAACATTCGCATAGGTCACACCTATACATTATAAATTTCCATTATCTCACTATCATTGGGAGGCCGTACCTCACTACATTATCTCACTATCATTGGGAGGCCTCCCATTCTGAGAAAAACCATACGAACATTTGACCACTCTTGTTCGCCTAAAACAGTCGTGGAATTCCACCATAGTTATCGGATTATTCTTGATCGATCCAAAATTCTGATTATCCACTCACCTCTAAACATACGTAAGGAGAATAGTCGAGGTTCTTCCACACCAAAACCTAGATAAGAACCTTGTACGCGACAAACAGACACGAGTGCTTCTACAAAGCACTCCAGAAATCACCGTACCAAGATTCTAAAATTTCCTTCACGTGGCTCCACTAATCTTTAATCACCGTGCGCCTATTCCCTGGCTAAGGGTGATACATCCTACTCAAAACGAAACCTTATCTACGTTGGTTTGAAATCCCATATCAAAGGTGGGATTCACAAATATCATCCCGATTCAGAAATTAATACTGTACCTGACCATGTACTTGCGCGATCCTTCCTTTCAAAGGAAGTCTGGGGCACACTAGTTAATATTATAAACCACCCCAAAGGAATATTAATGACTTCCTTCTTGGGAGACTTAATTCACATGTTAGGATGAAGCCTTGATCTTGTTTTGAGGATGGTAACCCATCCAAGAACAATAACGACTTTACCAACCTTTTCCAATTATAGGAATTTTCTATAAACATAAAATTCTCTGGTTGATTATCCTCTTCCAACCAAACCCTACCTATGTGCGGTGCATGTAGAGACTACTCACTACATCCCGCTAAACATTAATGTTTTTTCTTGAAATGCCTCACATTAAGTGACACATAGTACTCCCCTTCCTTCCTTGGTGTATGCCGAAAGTTCTGACCCGTGGTCTTTTCTCCACGATGCGCACTTCTGGATCTTTTACACCATACTAACATCATCACTCTTTGTATGCTCAAGTCATTCTCACACTTGACTAATAACAACTCCGCATCGAGTGTTCTTCATAATAATTAAATTCTACTCTATTCAAGGAATACCCCTTCTTAAATGGCTTCCCACAACCTTCCAATCAAATTAGGGTGTGATATTCTAGTTGCACACTTATGTATGGATTATCGCCCCTCATGTGACGTTTAATCCACTATCACTTCCACTTCATTCTGCTAATCCCACAAACATATATTTCACATGTCTATTACCACATCCCTTCAACTCGAATGATTTTAAAATCAGCTAACCAAGATGCCCACATTTTGTAACACCCCGACCGCCCTGGGAGAGCGAATGGAGCACTACTCATCTGTAGAACTAACTAAATCCAACAAAATATAAGGAATAGGGTATTCAAATTCCATGACAACAAAAGAGGAACAACAAATCTCAAACTTCTTCAGATAAGTACAACAATATTCCCAAATAGGTACAACAACCAAAATAAATCACTAACGCTCTATTCATTAAAATAAATACAAGTGATCTTATTTGTATAATAAAAATTCTTTCCAGATAATCCATTCTAAAAATCATCCCAACTCTTTATTTACCTTGTGTTCTGAACGCGGTTACAACACTTGGATACTCTAAATCACCCTAGAAATTGAAATTTTTAAATCCTCCTTATCATCGTTCCACCCCTCAACTCGTGGGGATAACTTTCAACGCTTTCTTACCACATAACCGTCTCCACTGGCCATAAATTATGATTCAACTTCTAACTTATAGGTATAATTACCTACCCCTAGTACGACCGAGGTACCGAACTCACGGACTAATGACCAAACATCACCCTAATTCCAACCTTACGCTAAGTTTCATGTGTGGCATGTCTCATAAAGAGAAATCCAAACAAGGAACCCCCCCAGTACACTACTACCTAGCATTGTCGGTTATCAAAATCTGTTAGGTCCTCCGTCCATAGCATGTTCCCCTTTATTCCGTCTCTTGACAGAAAAGTTACATTTCCTCCCGTAATTACACTTAACAAAGAACATTTCACCAATTGCATTATCGTTCAGTATTGGTTGGTGGTAATTGCATTCCATAAACCTCGAATACATACAATCAGAATTCTCGAAATCCATTTCCCTAATAATAGGGGTATAACTCTTAACTCCCACGTCTCTAGAGGATATATATAACAATACACTCTTCCTATCACAAAGTCATGAGTGCTAAACATAATACTGAGTTAAATCTTTTTGCTCAACACTAAACCCGATACATACTGAATCATAATGATAAAGTCTATACATACATCGGTATCGAATATCTCGAGACCACTATCCCCTCTGAAGTCTCTTGGATAGATAATATAAGTGTGAGCCCGACCTTCTTACAGGTCAAGCCTCGCCAGAACAAAAACATGCTGCACTAATGCAACCACTTTGATAGCCTTGTGATAATTGCCCACTATCGTACTAACCATTTCTATAACATTGTAACAAAGATAATATCATACTCGCATATTGCATCACTACAACGAGTAACCTCAATAAAGTACAAAACACTGCTAATATACTCATTCATCCTCCGCGGATATCACTAAAGAAAAATTCCGCTAAACTAGGGAAAAATATTCACATAATAATAACGTTTATAATTATACGCATTAAACTCGTCTCACATGCTAATCTATCAATGAACAAAATATAGTGACTCGCTCGTGTCACATAAACACGCCTCATCCTCTGAGGATACAACTTATACTTCAACCTTGCCAATCATCTTGACTGCACAAATGGTCTCCAGACGTAACACGTCTGCCCAAACCAAAACAAAACTACTTTAATCGTTGTCTTTTACTAGGCACTGCATTCTTGTCGCTTTACTCACTTCGGAAAATATTATCGCGTGCGATTTCACTCCCCACAAAATACCTCAACACATAATTCACTTATCACCTGTCCTACTAACCATGTTAGGATTGTCCTTCTCTTGGACTTTAGTAGGCCTGATTCCAGTTGGTTACCCCAGTTATTCCCTTAGTGTTTTAGGCCCTAAAGAACATGTCACTGTATATAATAGTCCTTACTGAGTTTACCATCACTTGGTAAGAATTCAACTATCTGAATCATTTATATGGGTCCCCTGATGTGTATCCACACCCCTTTGTGGTGCTACACCACCACCGTTGTATTCGTACTTATTCTCGACTAAATTCTTCGATTCTTTTAGCTTCCCACACAAAGGAGCATTATCATCTTTATTGACAAAATATGATATTGTCAACCTTTGAATCGTCCGTGCATCAGAATTTCCTCTTTGAGTGTTATCAACTATTATTACGAGTTGATCTCCCACTTGGAGTCATTTCCTCCACTTGTATCTACATCTTCCGATACAAAATTCGCTAACGGTTAAGATTCATATTCACAAATGGACCTCTGTCACGTCCTCCTGTGTTGAGTTCAGGACAACGTTCACTGCTAATCCTGAACATCCGATGATGGAACATACGGTCAACACTAAATCTAAGGTTCTCCTATAGGCATAGCATTCCACGTCTAAAATTGGTGGTTGCCTCCCATCATTATAACTTCATTCCGACGGCCAAGAAAATTTTCTCTAAATTTTCACTTTCAGTTAGCCACACTCCGTCCTATATCTAAACCTTTTGATACTTTACCTCCTTTGATAAACACACACAATTCCCGCATTTCTAGAATTCCCAATAACAGTTCTCTACATGTTTTGTAACACGTTGGGTGAGTTTACTCTCGCACCTCATTCGACTATAGAAGCATTTAAAAATCATGGATGCGCCTTAGTGACCTTTCTAGTCTTAGCTTCTTATGCCATAATGGAAGTGACCTTGACTACGGTCATCATCCTCGAATATATTTTACAACCTCAATCGAGCCGTACCTCCTGATGTCTGCTTAACGGTCCTCTTCTGACATCCATCATTGCTCGGCACACGCACACATCCGAACGAAATTAGAATTCACTAATGTATATACGTTATAGAAGGAAAACAAAATCTCATCAAAGAAATTGACAATCCTAAACATAGGGCTCTATATCAAACAAAGCAATGCTGAAAGCATAATAAGCCGCACATATCCTAAAGGAAACTATAACATGATGCTCTCATACCACCTGTGACACCCCGTCTAATTAAATACCGGGCGATCAATCCTTTATTAAATTAAAATCAAGGTGAACAGTTAGTTCATTCTTAGCATCACTGTCGCAAATTAAAATTTTCAAATTTAAACACCATGATTAATTAAGCTAAGTGTCAAACCATTTAAAACCTTATTTCCATTTTATTAAATCCAATTATAAAACCTTTGACCACTAACATTTTAAGAGTCACACATTAAGTATAAGAATATAAATGAACATTCAAGAGTTTAACCATCAATAACAAATCCAAACTTTAAAACACTAAAGGAAAACATCCTGACAATAATAAATCCCGAAGTAAAGATACTTAAAGTAAAAGAATTAGAATCTCTGATAAAACCAACTGAATAATGGAAAAGAGCGACACATGCCCCACTGGATAAAACTGAACTAGAAGTGGATTCAACAACGAATTTGTCTAAGCAATGGCCTGCAACTCCCACAAAAGCTAAAGCACATTCCATCCAAATAATTCTAATCATGACGCCCCTGTGGCTGGGCATCTGTAATACATATATACATATATATATATATATACACACACACAAGAGAACAGAGATAACAGCAAACGGGTCAGAGCACAAGTGTAAAACAGTTTTAAAATAGTTTAGCACGTATTTAAAATGCTTACCGGATAATGCAACAACCATATTAGTATGCGACACTCTCTTGAGAATTCTCACCTCTCATCTAGTGTGCACGTCTACCATACTAAAGAATCCCATATATCTCTCTAACTTATTCTCCATAAGTCTTAAAACGTGAAATTAAGGTTATGATATTCACATTAGAAAATCTAGCTCTTCAAGATTTCTTACGTTATTTAGAAAAATTATGTATCGTTATAACGTTTCTGAATACTCATAATGAAGTGAAAGATTTATTCATTTCTCAACTACTTATACGCACAGTATAAATTTCCCATATATATATACGTATCTATATTAGTTACACATATAATATATATTCAAACGGCACACCACATAAAATCTATGGTGTCAGGTTTCCATATATAAGTATATATACACCAATCACTCATATAACATATATATACTATCTGCACCCCACACAAAAACTATGGTGATGGAATACTCTGCTATCAAGTCCATGTATCACACATATTTAGGGAAATTCTAGTTCATAATCACTCTCGAACTGCATTAACATAAAACATATACAATTGGAGGCAAAGCATAGTTCCAAGTCACTAACAGGTCAGCACATACCCTCACGTCTCTTAGGACCATATGACTATCAATCAAATAGGCTGTAACAAGGAATCCTATGTTCTAGGGTACAAGTAAATATCCCCCATAAAGGTCCCATCGAGATAAGACTGTCCCGACGCGAAAACCCCCGTGATAGCAAGTAGCTCGGGTACGATTTTTACACAGAAATGGTATATGCACAATCACACCATCATATATATATATATATATATATATATATATATATATATATATATATATATGTATGTATTCACATCCACATTACTAAGTTAGGTGCTCTCACGACCCATAATTATAATTATACGTTATTACACATTTTACTCCATTATTTCGTATAACGGACTCGTTCATTTTATTCTCGTAATTAAGTTATTCTAAACTCACTTCTCGTCTCTCGAAGTATTATTTTTACCTAAGTACAATTTCAGTAGGTCCTCACTTACCTTCTACTCCAACTTCCTAGACATTTTGATTATTAAATCAACGCACGTATGATTTTCTAAGTATGAATATCTCCCCGTTTACCCTTTATTTCCCTTCACATTAAAGTCCTACTTAACGGGGTTTATCTTGACCCTACTGGTCCTTTTTATGTTCCATTATGTTCTAGCAACCCTAATCAAGGTTTACTATGCATAAAATCGGATTAAGCTAACACGAGCAAAAATGCAATTTTCCAGGAGGGGTCGATCGATCGATCTATCGATCGATCGATCAAGCAGTTATGGCGAAACTAGAGAAAACCTAGCTACGGAAATCTTACCCCAAGCTCATCCAAATCATCGTGTTTCAATCCCAAACTCCCAACCACTTATACTACAAGTTTTGTATACCCATATAAACAACATCATACGTAAAACATGCGAGTTTTCATCAACTTTAACAAAATAAAAGGGTAAAATCTATATAAATCTGAAGAACCCTAATATTTTTCTTTAACATAGTTTCTTCCATTCTTTTTCCAGATTTTCTATCACTAACACCATGGAAATTCGTGGTTCAACCTCTACATGTGAAATGGATTTCCAGAATATGATCTTTACCTCTACAACATGTAAATTTGTGTCTCCAATTAATGTTTTCTTTCAAGAACACTAATTCTAATCAACCCTAGAATAATATAAAAGAAGAATTAACTTGATTAAAGCAAGATAGATACTTGCCTGAAATTCAAAGTTCTGATTTGTGGAAGAGTTTTGTGTGGTTGAGATCCTCACTGCGCGATCTACCATTTGGTGGCGACGACGGTGCAACCGGAGAAGTTCTTGACCTAAAACTCCTTGGAAAGATTCTCCGATTCCTATCCAATGGCCATCATTAGTTTTTGGTTATGTTAACCCTAGAAGAAAACACTTACCATCTGATATAACCCTAGCAAAATCGTGGGTTTAATTACCCATAATTATGAAATGTCCAAAACGCCCTCCTGTGGTACTAATTAAGCCTAAAAACTCCCCGAGACCCAAACTAAAGCCCCGGGTGCATTATTTTGACTATCTCGACCCTTACGGACACTTTGGCGCACTCAAAATGACCATACGGGTAACTTATAATTTATTGACTTTATATAATAATAATTTAGTCCTGACATGAAACACGCGCGTCCCGACTTTATTTCCATAATTGTCATTTTATTCACACGTGACAATTTTTATTAAATAAATCTCATATATTACAATACTCATCCAGTAACATTCAATAAATTTCCAATAATTACTATCTCTCGTCACGCTAGTATATATTTAAAACAACTTTCCGGATTAAAATTAAATTAATTTATCTCAATTAAATTTAATAAATCCCTAAATTTAAAAGCCATAAAAATACGAGGTATTACATGTCCCTTCCTATTTTCTTGTCGTCTCCCCTTCTATAAGGGGATTCCGACCGTCTCCAAGCTTCCCGTTCATCTGAGGGCTCTCCTCGGCCTTCTTCGTCCACGAACTTTGATAGTTTCCCCCTTTCAAATTAGATTATCTATTTCATTCTTCAAGGGTATGCAACTGTCCATGTTATGGTCAAGATCCTTGTGGAACTCATAATACTTGCTTTTATCATTTCAGTTTGGGGGAGACTTTGACTTCCTTGGCCATTTCAGATCTCTGCTTCCCCGAATTTCCTGTAGAATATGGTGCACCCCCGTGGTAAGTGGAGTGTATTCATCACACCTTTCTGGTTTCTCTATCTTCTTGTCTTTTCATTCTTTATTTTTTTAGCCCTTTTTTATGTCGGCCTTAGAGTTGTGGGACTGTTTAACAGCCTTAGCTTCCTCAATGTTCATGATTTTACCATCTTTGACTAGTATTTTGGTCATAGTCTTAGGAGGCTCCTTGGCCAGCGCATAGTATAATTTCTCAGTAAGTAAGCCATTCATCAATGGAGTGATCATCCATTTCTAATCGTAATCGATGACCTCTAGTTTCTCATTATTGAACCGGATGATGTACTCCCGAGTAGTCTCTCTAACTCGCTGGCGAACACTTAATAAATGGGCTACCCTTTTAACTGGTTTGATCCTAAAGCAGAAGTTATAACTAACAAATCAACTAACTCTTGAAAACTGAAGATCTATCCCCGTGGTAAATTATTATACCAGATCTGTGCTGACCCAATAATAGTGTTAGAAAATGCTCGGCAACGCTACTTGTCGGGGATTGAATAGATGTCTGAGATCAGCAATGCAACTCATCGTGGACTGAATATATATCTGAGATAACTTGATATTGTTCCACATGAATCAAGGGGCTAATTTTTCCATTGTATTTTGGGGTTACCATATGTGGCTTGAACACGGAAAGGGTGGTGATCCCTTTACGAACTTTTTGTGTAAGGGATTTTTTGACACTAATATTTCTCCTAAAGTATCATCCAATCATTGGATTGAGCCATTCTATGGACGACCGTCTAGGTCGGCTTTAATGGAGATGGTTTTAGCTGCTCGATCATTGTTTTATGATGGGCTCTCTTCCTGAGAAGTTTTATGGAGACGTACTGATCCTCCTGCGCTGGTCCTTGACCCGTCTGACCTTTCTCGGTGATCCCTGGATCCTCGAGGTTCTTTATGATGATGACCCCTCTCCGCTTGGGGACCTAGGTTATCAAATGCTGAGCCTCCACTCAGCCTTTCTAGCATGCTCGGTCATTCCTTAGAGAATGATTACCCATCATAATAATTAGTGGACCTCAGGGATGTGGTGGCTCCAAAGTGATAAGTTCGTTCATCAGTTGATCTAGAATACTTAGATATGCTTCTTTCATACCTCCCTACTAGCTTTACGGGTTGCATGTCACCATAGGGGTAGGAGTCAACATTTTCCCCCTTCAATTGGGGTGTTCTCATCTAGACGGCATGATGGGGTTTGCTATAGGCCTACTTTGATTGGCTTGGAGGGTTTGAGTTGATTTTTTTACTATCTCCTGCATAGCCTCTTGACCTTTAGCTATGCTCAATAAAAATTCCTTAGAGCTCCCCTATGCCAGGAGGGGCGAAGGCTACTTTCTGGATTGTCTGCCATTCTCCGATACTCACAAGCAAGTGATTGTATTTTTTTAATATGAACTATAAAAAGTCCTTTTTTTTGTAAAATCTAAACTTTATAATGCCTAATTTTTGTTTCTTATTTCTTAAAGTCTTAAATATTTTTTGTTGGAGTTTTTATTTTAAACATATTCATTATCATCAAGGTATGTTAATTTTAAAAGCCCTAAGGTTTAGTTTTTATTCAATTCATTATTTCTTATTCTTCCTTGGGATTATATGATTATGATTGAGATTTTAGTCCATATTTTCATGTTTTTTTTGTGCAAAATAAAACAAAGTTATTTAAATGTAAATTTGTTTATAGAGTTTTGAATTTGTCATTAATTCTTTAAATATTATAATTTTATTTTATTAATTGTTAGGTATTTGTGGAATCGTTAATTAACATTATTTTTCATTGCTTTTAAGTAATTATTTGGTAAATTCTAACAAATAACCTAAACAAAAATCGGCTCGGGGCTTCCACCCCGAACCCCCCAAAATAATTGTTAAGTTAGCCACGCCTGGTGTAAAATCCTAGTTCCACCTTCCACCTCCCATTTTTTAGAATTATTTGAAAAGAAAAACATATTTTAAATTTTTTATGTTTCATTAAATTTAATTTAATTTTTTTCGTGAACTATCTAAATATGATACAGAAATTAAATTTCAACTCTTAACTGCTTTTGAAATAGGCATTATATAGGATTCAAAGATGCCTTAACCTATACTCTTTCTTTTTTTCATTAGACCTTCCACGGCTAGTGTCACTTTGTGTACACTTTCGGATATCTTATTCACGGTTAGCAATTTTCCAACAATATAAGTAAGATACTCGCAGAGGGTGGTAAATATCAAACCCACGTTGGTGCTTACTTAAGGTATGGATACGTCCTATTACTAGTTGACTACGCCCTTGGGTCACTGTAAAGCATCTATCCTAAGAATTTATTCGCTAACAAAATATTGATATATTTTATTAAAGGGGCACTTAAATACAACCCCTTGTTATAAGAAAAATATAGATATAGATCCTCTGTATTTGTAACTCAATATTGCGTCTCTTAACCAACTGCGTGTTTGATAACTTAACTTAAAAAAGCCTATCATATCTACTAGATTCCGAAAATCTTTGATATGTGATCAAGCTTTATCAACTTTCATGGCCGGCTGTTGAGATGAATACATGGACACCCACAGAAACCCTTGGTGTTCAAATACCACTCACATTTAAATAGATACCCAAGCATCTAAATACAACACAATAAACTAATATCGTAAAATCAAAACATAAAAATTACTTCCAAGATGGGAAGTTTATATAGATAAAAAGATACCAACATTATAAATAGATACCCATTGGTAATCAAATACCAACTAACCTACTTGCATAAATAGATACCCAAGAATCCATATATCAGTAATAACCACCAAATCTGATAAAATCAGAACAAAGACCGTGGATCTTAAAATAAGGGATAACCTATTTCTGATATATTCAAAGACCCCAAAAGATATGGACGAAATTTATGGGATATACCTGACTAAGGGCTGGTATGTAGAAAAAAATATTTATGTGGGTTTATTTATATTAAAATTATTTATGAAGGGCCCCTTTATAGTTATCTATTTATTAAATGCATTCACCAATAGGACCTTTACATAAACATTCCCGATAGACAACAAATTGGTAAGGAAAAAAAGACCTCACAACAACATAATTACCAGGATGCTTTGATTTTCACCCCTATATTATCATATGTGTGTGTAGCATTCTCATCTTGATAAAAAGTTGAGATATGCGTCTAAAAGAGTGTTAAATTTCGCAAGCAATCACTCTTTAATTGTCTTTAATGAAACTTTATGAACTTAAGTGACATGTTTGACGGGTATCTCAAATTTTCAATAAATTAAAAGTGTAACAAAAAGATGAAACAAAAATTGGAGTGAAAATAAAAAAGATCCAACTTTAAAAATAAAAAAAAAAGCACAGGTGACAAGTTGCATTGAGGAAAATAATCACCGCTTCATAAACGAAACGATAATTTTAGGATGACACATTCCCTTAGTGCGGTTTGGTTAAGTTTTATTAGGTACAAGTATCCATGGCTTCAAACTTACCAGTCGGCTAGGTTGATAACCTAGATAGATGAACCCAGAATTACCCGAAACATAATATCTAATTTTTTCATCACAACAACCTTCAACCAAGCGGGCCTAGCTAATATATATCATCACACTACGGACTCACATAAGGTCACGAAGTGAACAAACCCTTGACTTGTGTAGCCATCAAGTAGTCTATGGTAGGGAGGTGGTGGAAATCGGCTATATGCTAAAGTGGTCTCCGCCCATTTTCTTAACATCCCTAAATATTAGCTCGCTCCCTTTTTCCGCGTAAGTGTGTGCAATGTATGTAGTAATTGCTCTTGATTTTGCATACAAATCAAATTCGCATATACAATATATTTTTTATTTGATCAAGTCCTTTCAATTAATTGGTGATCTTAGAGACTGTACTTACCGAAGAGTTTGAGATCTTCGTCTTCAAAGCCTGTCACTTGGCCAAATGGCTACATAGTCAACTGAAAAAAAAATCATTAATGATCAAAATAGCTTTGAAAAGAAAGAAGGGAAAAAATAAGTTATTTTGACTTTGGTACTATGTTTATCTAAAATTAGGTGATTTTTTGGTTGTTCTTGAATTAATACTTGACCTTAAAATATAATATTTTCTCTATCCAAAATGAATAATTTTGTTTTCCTTTTTGTCACATTCCAAATTAATTGTTTATCTTTCTCTTTTGTATGTAACTCACAAATCAAATTCTATGACAGTGAAAAAGTCTAATCTTGACAAATGACTTAAAAGTCATCAATCTCAAACAATGACAAATAATTTGGGACGATTGAAATATATGGATAGTGTGAAATATCAAGTTCACATTAGTAAATACACAATATGAGGTTTGATGTAGCTAATGTTGATTCTCTTCCAAAATAAAGCTCAGACACTATAATTGGGTGTGGTGTAGATAATGTGGATTTGAACCCTCAATAAAGTTCAGAGACTAATATATATATATATATATATATATATATATATAATAAAGTAGGAAACTTATGTATGTCATAAGATGAAAAGATGATGTCATGAGATGAATTAGATCTTGTACTACCTATTTTACCCCCTAAACATTTGAGTTCCCCCTCTTTTTCCACACTCAAAATTCAAAAACAAGGGTATTTTTGTACTCTCCTCAATCCTACTCACTCAACCCTCATTCTCTACCTCTCGCTCATGTGCTGCTGGCTCCCGAACACAAACCCTCCTTATTCTCTCCCTCTCACTCATCCGCTTACCCCTCCTGCTTTTCGCCGCCCCTCTCTCTCGCACACCTACAGATAATCTCCCTCACTCTCTTACACCCACTCCTCATTCGATTTTGTTCAATTTTTAGTTCAATTGTTGCTTCCAACAGATCTATTGATTCTCAGTTCTAAAACTATTTTTTGTTCATTTTCTTCTAAATCAGGTCTATAAAGGTTTCCATTTCAGGTTTAAAAGTCCACAAATGTGTATGTGTACTATAGTTTTTTGTTTTTTATAAGGGTTTTGTTCAAAATAAGGTTATGTTTGCATGCAATACGTATACAATGTTTAACCATCTCACATGACACTTTATTCTCATCACTGTAGGTACACATGTGTTTTATAATATCAATGTTGCATGTTAGTTGTTTGATGGAATTGTTGTTGTTTATATATTCTTTTCTTCTAGGTTTAAGTTTCTATACAACTTTTTATTATGTTTTTAAGTAGCAATAATTACTTATAGGGCAGGGCCTTTAATTTATTGTGCATGTCTATTAGTTATGTTTTTAAGGACGCAAAAATTATACCTATACAATTTTTAATTGATTACAAGAGTGGCTATAACTTTCGAATTATTTGGGGATAGAGTGAGCAATGATGGAATCTCATAAACATTGGGTAAAAATTTGTTAATTTGAATTTGCGAGTAAATTTAATTGGTCTGAGACCGTTTGTGTGGCATATCATTCTTTTGAATTTTTTTTATTGCCATTGAGTACTGTATGTGTGGCATACTGATTCTTAGAATGATGATTACTAGAATTCCAAGTTTCTTTCCTATGTAGAATTCAAAACTATAGTTTTAGTATTAATAGGATCCAAACATTGGCTACTGTAGACAAGGTAACCTACTCTCTTCAATGGATTTGATTTGCACAAGTAATAAGTGAGATGAATTTTTAATTTAGAATGTAAATAATGTGTGTATCGGAAAGGATTGTGTATGTTACATTAGAAAAGATGACTATTGTAATTGTTATAAGCTCACATGTTCGCATTTGAGAATCTCGGATGACTTCAGCGCTATGTTCTTCTTCATTCAAGTTAATAATGCTTATCGAATTTGCTGATTCACATGTTTGCATTTGATAACTTAATATTACTTCATCTCTATGTTCTTCATTCACGTTAATAATGCTTATTGGATTTGCTGACAAGTTAGTTTGAGAAATTTATTTGTACTTGGCATCAATGCTTATTTTAAACGTGTTTGTATTTATGTTGTTTTTGTTTTTTATATTGCAACGGTGTTTTGTTTTTTGTCTTGCTAATTATCTATCCGTTTATTAAGATGTATTTTCCACCTTATTAGGATTTGTAAACTTCGACATCTACGATTTCCCACTTTCTTTGTTTAGTTGTGACTTATACTACTTGGTCATTCAACTTAATTTATTTGTTGTCAATATGTAAGATAAATTAATTATGAATCATAGTTTTTTTATCATTTATGTTTACTAAATTATTCGGTTATCCATTCAGTTGCGAGGGAAGGAGGCAATCATGCCATCTCGGGGCTCAAATTCTATATCTTGAGGGAGTTCTTATAGGTTGGTTATACTGTTCTTCTCTCAGATGTAGATATAGTACACTTACAAAGTTTTTGACTCATGTAGCTACGAAGCATTATATAAAAAAAACGTTAGAGCCATTGAGTAGGTAGTCCTTTTCTACATTAAATAAGGTTGTTGAGTTCGTATTTGGATGCTCAGGGAACTTTCGGTAAATCATGGTATTACTTTTTATTTATTTTTTGATTTCATTCGTTGCAAAAATATGCTATCTCTAACAGTCCAGAGGACTTAAAATGGCATGGCTGGAAGCATTTGGTATCGACAAAAAGAGGCTATGGAACATAGTATGTTTAGTCACTGACAATTAAAAAACTGATTTGGTATCTTTCTATTTTTTTTAATTATAGATGGGAAGATTTGGAGGAAGATTAGATATATATTTTATAGTTTCAACGGGAGACAATTTCTACGATGACGGATTGAGTGGAGGGCAGGACTCCGCATTTGAGGAGCCATTTACAAAAATCTACACGGCATATACTAAAATCGACACGACATATGTATGTTTCCACACACCTACATATACATATGCATGTGATACAATGTGACTATCAAATGAGATATAAGCATAGTTTGATTATGAGACTGTAAATTTTATATGCAGGTTTTGTTACAGCGGAAGATTTGGCTGCCGTGATACAATCTTTGAATGAAAATCTCACAAAGGAAGAACTCAACAATATGATAAGTGAAGTTGATGTTGATGGGAATGGGACCCCAGACTTTGAGGAGTTTTTGAATAATATGGGTGGGAAAAATGAAGGTAGTGCCATATATGTTTGAGAGAGTAGTTGAAGTACTCTTTATTATGTGTTTCATTATAACTTTTATTGTGATAAAAATTAAATATATTGATTTAAATTTGGGTGAATTAATATGATTTTTACAGGAAAGCGTAAATAATTACTTGATTAGCTTTCAGGACATAATTGAGTCAAGCACACAATGAGTGGAGTCCAGTAGCATATTAGTGATAAACACCATAAACTTGAAGCATTGATGGTGTTTATCTTATTTTGATTTTGACATGAAGAGCTGCAATGTTATGACTATATTCGCTCAGTTTGATTTTAACAACATTTCAGATTTTCCAGGGTATATGACCAACAAATTCTAGGTTACACTATAAGGATTCCTCATTCCCTCCTATTTGTCGTTGATTGAGGTTTCCATTTACAGTGATGGTCACAAACCATCCGGATTCAGGTGATAGCCATTACCTCGTTTCTAAAATTAGTGAAATACCTTCAAAGAATCTAAATTGTGAAGTATTGGAGTCGTCACGCATAGCTATGATGCAATTGTACAACACAAAGAATCTAAACTATAATGTAATTCTATTAGTATTATATGTTTAGTTATATATTGTTGTGGTTTCCAACATCATCTTTTTATAAACACACGCTTTTTTTTGCGGTGTTTTCATCTGAAGTTTTGTACCCCGCCTTCATGAAGCATATATTTGTCCCCTCAATTTTTTAAAAAATATTTAATGATTTGCTTATTTTGTTTTAATAGGTTAGTCTTTGGTGAGGCAGATGATCTATAGCAAAAATTGATGTTATTGCCAATAAAGCACCTTCGACCAAAAACATAGTTGCTTCTAAGCTTGGCTATGGAGGAAAAGAGAACACAAGATCGGATAAAATGCTCGGATAGGGAAATGCTGCTAAGGTAGCATCACCCACTAATATGTAGAGCAGTAGCTATAAGGGGGTTGTATTATCTGTAACTTCTGCAATTACAGATAAAGCAACCTCAGCCAAAAATATTGTATCTTCTGAACTTGGCTACAGCGGGAATGAAGACTCTGGATCATATGAAATGAACCGAGAGGGAAATACTACTAAGTCAATATCACCTACTGATTGTGAGCACAACAATATAATAGTGTAACAACGACTGATAAATTATCACCCGCATATGGGAAGGTTGTTTGTGTAGGCAATGTAATTAAATTATTATTAGTTTAACTATTTTTTATAACTTGAAGTATTTCACTACAAATCAAATATCACACTGAATCACTTCACCCGACCCCGTACGGGTGAGGTTGAGCATGAGCCTGATATTTGGTGTTCTATATTTAATGTTTGAGATTGAAAGATCTCTACACTTGCAGAAGTGCCGTTGATGCCAAATAGCATTTATATTGCTTACTTCTTTGTTTATTTTATTTTTAGACATGAAAAAAAGACATCACTTTGGGATATGCTGGAATCGACACTCACCTATCAGTACATGACATATGCTATAGTTACTTCACCAGGGCTGAGGAATCTGTATTTCTAAATGTCTACATTAGGTTCTACTAGGCGGTGTCACAATTTTCTGTAATGCATCAACAGATCTTTGTTTACTACATTTCTGGACAATTTTCAAGGAAAAGGCTTGTTCTGTTGGTGGTTTCGTAGTCTTTAGTACTCCTTAATAGGGGGCATGTTGTATTATTTGTTTAATTTTTTAGCATATGTTGTAACTTTTCTCATAGCTATTTATCAAAGTTTAGTCCATCATATTGAAAGAAAGGTTTAGTCCATCACATGATATCTTTACTTGATTTTGAAAATCGGAGGACTCCATCTGCAGTTGTTGCGCATCGTTGCTATTGCGTCATGTAATAATGCTCAAGCTATCGGGTTTCGGGGGGTTCATTTTTTAAAATAATAATTTTTTATTCTTTTTCAGTTTTCCCAATTTCTCACTACATACATCTTATAGAAAAAACAAATATGAGTTTTATGCATGAATAAAATTGGATCTGTTGTTGATGCAGACACATGAGGACAGGAAGATATAAAGTCCATCTGTGGGATAATAGTTGTAGAAGGGAGGGCCAGGCTAGAAAAGGTCGGCAAGGTTGATTCTATAGGGACTTGGTGGTAGGCATTGTTGACTTTGGTGTGTGAAGTTATTGTGTTCTCTACACCTATTGCTCGGTAAAGTTAACTGTAAACCATATCATGCATATTTGAAATTAATATTTAATGTATTTTGTCTAAGAAGTAGGAAATAGGTGAGTGGGAATTGTTATTGATTCTTGGGTCTGTACATGATTAATGTTTTCATGTTCATATTTGAACTGTCTCTTTTTCTTTTCTTTTCCTTTTAATTTTCTCATCTTTTTCTTTTCATGTTTAGGGGATGTGATGAATTAATTAATTTTGTGGTGTTGTTAATTAAAGCAAGATGCACGACGAGTTGTACTTCAGAAGTTTATGGAAGAGAGCGTGTGGCACTAGGAAAATATTACTTGTTTAGATTGGGTTTTTGGAACACCAGTGATGTTTATCAGTCTCTAAAAGTTTATTTTAGGCCTTTTTGTGTGTGTATTTGGTATGTTTTTAGAAATTTATAGCTCTCAAATATTAAATTTTAGGCTTTAACAATCTCAAATTTTAGTTATTAACAGATTTTAGGCAATAATATATCTCAAGTTTTAGGCTTTAACAAATCTTAATTATTTTGTTTTTATTCGTTGTTCAAGACATCTGAACTTTGGGGCTAATATGTCCTTGCATTTTTTTGCGGGGATTGAGTCATTTTGAAGATCTAACTCTTCACACCCCTGTTAAGGTATAATATTCTCTATTAAGGTATAATATGCCAAGTTAAAGTTTTTCTTCTTCTTTGTTGTTGGTTTAATTGGTTAATCGGAAGAGTTCTGTTGGTTTAATTGGTAAATGGTTCATTGAATAGTTTAACAATTAGCAAAGGAGAAAGTTTTCTAAACATCCACTTTGTTGGTAATGGAAGTCTATTTAAGTTTTTAGTTTTTATATTTGAATGAACTACTTTTAGGTGACATTAGCAATGAACAATGTTCTGAGTTCTGTTCTGAGTTTTCTGGTGGGAAATGGCAGGTTCTTTTGCCCTATCACTAATACGATGTCTGACTTTTGGTGAAACTCCACGACCATTAGAAGTTGAGACACCATACCACGTCTTTGTTATGGATATGAGGTTTTGGTGTACAATATATCTTAGTGTATACAGATTGAGAGTCTTAGGTTCATTCCAAAACTCTTATTTGATTTGCTGTCATATTTAAAACATCCAATTGCCTCGGGCCACTTTGGATTAAGGGTTTAACCCGATCTTGAAATAAACTTTTCGGAAAAGGAAAATCACAATCTACACAACCAAGAGTATATAAAGTCTCATGTAAATCTAACGGGCTACTACCAGCATGATCTTGCAACCTGTCCTCATTTTGTGTAATCATAAAACCAATTGAGTTGTGTGCACTAAAGTAAATTTTTGCATTGTTATCTATCAAATTTTTATATCTTGGAGCCCTCTTCTTATAATGATATTTGTTGTGAAGTTTCTATTAGTCTGAACATTAATAGTTATATGTCTAATTCTTATACCAGTGAGCATTATCGATCCTCACTCGTACCACGATTTTATCCCGGGTTCTTTTTTTATTGGTTGTATTGTATCATAGTTAAAGTTCAATATATATCTAATTCTTTTATCCCCATTTCTTTTTTTATTGGTTGTATTGTATCATATTTAATAGTTTTATGTCTAATTCTTATACCATATATGCTGTTAATGTTTGAAATAAAGTGACAGTTAGTTTTTTATTGGTCTAATTCTTATACCATATATGTCTAATAGTTATATGTCTAATTATTATATCATATATATGCCTACGAAGAAACATTTATATACCATTTATAACATTTATAACATTTAACATTTAGACATGTATATGACATTTAACATTTACATACCTATTTTAGTCGTTATAAAGTCATTTTAAATAGGTATACATGTTTAAATGTTATGGTACGCATTTGTTATATAAATATAATTTACAAGTAATTTGACCCTTTCTTGATGTGTTTTTCGTACTGTTGCCCTAACATTATTTTTTCAATTTATTTTTCAGGAAATTTCTGACAACTAAAAGCTTCGAGGGAGTTTACTTTTGAGGAATGAAACTTTGTAATGGATGAGAAGCTAAATACATGCAGTCATTTGGTTGTGGCACTAATTATAATCCCTGGTTGATTAAGTTCTTTTTAATTATTTATACGATCTATTATGAAGTGATAATATATCTATTAGTATTTTTTTCATTAAACATGACAAATTGTCTTATAAACAAAGGGATCCCTACCCAGTTTGTTTTGAATTATTAAGTTTTGTACATGATGTTTGTATAGAATATTATTAAATAGGTGATGTATGAGTCACTAATTTTTGTTGTTGAAATGTTTTTTAGACCTTAAACAGGTGGATAGTCATACAAACAAAAGAAATTATGTCCATTTATTTAAAAAAGTTAAACTTATTATGTTATAATGGTAGTTTTCCCCGAATATCGCCGCGAATTTTTTAAAGAAGTTTGTTTTGTCCAGGGTGCCTTCAGGCACGGGCATACCCTAGTGTATATATATATATATAGTTTTTTTTTTGTAAGTTCTATGAAAATTTAGTGACTATTGTATATGAGGTTTGATGTAGTCAAGTAGGAAATGTTAATTAAATGCAGATTTAAAAAAAATATACTTTAATTTTTACAGACTTGCTTTTTTTCATTTTCCTCATTTTTATAGGCTATGATACATGTTTTGTTACAAAAAACAATATAAAAATCAAAATTGTTCTAATTTGGGGGTTGGTGAGATAAAGCTCCAAATTTCTACATTCTACTTAAATGAAATCTATATGAAATTTTCAAGCTTCTAATTGAATGATTCTAATTAATATACATGTGACATAGTAATTAAGTATTCAACTGTGTCATTATTACATTATAGTGTATAACATTTTTTGCAATGACTCATCATTTAGAGAACGATTTGGGATGTATTTGTATAAAGGGGCGCTAGGAGCATAGATTTATATGCTTACATTGAGGGAAATGTAATTGAATGATACTAATTAATATACATGTGCATAGTAATTATTAATTAAGCATTCAATAATGTCATTACAACACTGTAGTGTATAACATATATTTGCAGTAACAAATCATTTAGAGCATATTTTGTGGGATATATTTGAGATTCATAGTGTATGTATGTGGGTGGTGGGGGCATATAACTCTATCCTTACATTGAGGGAAAGAAAAGGTTGCAATTTGTGCCCGTCGGCATCCATATTATTAAAGGTTATTTGTTCTTTAATAATTCAAATGTTATGTATTATACATTTAACGTAAGGATCTTAGATCAACGTGATTATCGCATACAATTATTATGGGGAATACAAAAATGATATTATAATGACATACCTCCATCATGTCGCAAATGGAATGATTGACGAACAATCGACCTTAGACATGCTTGATCGGGCTGAATTTCAGACTAAAACTGCCTCTTGTATACGACAAGAACATACTCCAATTTCATCACGTTCCAACAGTTGGATCTTCTTCTATGGCCAATATAGTATTTCAAAATAAACACAAATGTGAGTCTTTGGATTTCTCTCCCTTATCCTATAATTACATTATGTTGTCTTTTCATGTGTCTGAATGATGTAAATCAATCACTTATTTATAAGCAGGGAGAGGACCCAAATCTCCAGCAATCACTTAATCTTAACCGTCCATCAAGGTACATAACCAAGAGTCATTTTGACTCTTGGTATTTGGAGTACCCTTTCATTAACCAAAATGACTCTTAGTATTAATCTAATTATGGATCATATTATGTAGAATTGTTCTTTAAAATAATTCTAACATTCTCCCACTTGGTCCATAATTATCATAAGGCGCGCAATAATCTTTGAGTCATCCTTAAATATTTTTTCATAAACACCTTAATCAAACAAACCATTAATGCGGGTCATGACGCTAACATACTAATTCCAGAGCATGACTACTTCCATGTACCACAACAATAATAATTCATCAAACAAGCTCTATAATCGGGTTATTCAATAATGGTCCAATAATGTCTTATATAAAAGACTATTTCTGTCACATTCATCAATTCACATGCATGTAAACCTATATTGCAAGACAGAAATCGAAATGTTCAGAATACACTTTAATCGATATCAAGCATAGTGTAAAAATATAAGCACCAAATAATCCAATAACACTCATACTTAATTGGTTGTACACAAGACTCATATCTTAAGCATGTTTCATAAATGTTCTTTGGTGATAGCCCGTTTATTAGTGGATATGTTATGTTAACACTTATATTCATGTGTTCAACTGGAACTTTTTATTTCTAAACTTCTTCGTTCATATATAGGTATTATATCCTAATGTGCATAGGTTCTTTAAAATACCTATCAATTCTTCATGATGAAGATTGCAGCGACATTATCATAATATTTCAATAACTTGGTAATAATGTTCACAACTCCATGTCCCAAAATAAAAATTTCGCAGTGATAATCCATAATTTATAGCCTCAAAGCATGCTACATACAATATTTAAATGCTTTCGATTTTTCATAATAGTGGTCACAAACCTACTTAATTAAGAGAGAACAATTATCATAAATGTGAGCCTATAGTATTTTAACAATCTCATTACTTCATATTCTTAAACTATTTTATTTCTCTAATATGTCATTACCATATCTTAACGATTTGACGTCGTTTAGATCCTTAAAAACACGTTTTTTCCATTTTTTAATAATAATGTCAACGCTAATAACTCTCGATTAAAAATTGGTGTTATGATTCCGCGAATTGGAGAGTGACCTTGAAGAGATTATTTATGTTATTGTAGTGATAACTCAAAATTTTCCATTTTTGAAAAAATAAATTATTTTTCATATTTTATGATATAAATCTCTACATATAATTTTCTCATTAAATGATTTCTCTAATATTCATGTTATGTATTATTTGGTATTCACCAATAAGTTCAATATAATGTTTTTGAATATTAGACGTATGATTAGGGGTTTGACAATAATTGTTTCAGTAAATTGAATTATTGTGTATAATCTATATTTGATTGCCGAAATATCCTAATATAATTATGAATTAATGTTCTGACACTAATATTTATATGAAGTTAAATTAAGAAGAAAGTGCCTTAATTTATAGTCATAAATATTAGATTATTGTGCATGCATCTATAATTGAACCGTTGATTATCAATTAAGTTTTGTGTGTAATATTATTTGGGGTATTGATTTCTATATACTTTACATAATATATGTGTGCATGTATGTTTCATGAAAGTAAAATTTTTGCACAATATACGAATTAAATATTTGAGCACAATTAATGATAAATCAATTTAGAATATTTCTGAATGCAACCAACTGAATTAATTGGTATATCTGTATAATCACATAAAAGAAAATTTCATAAGATGAGATTTTGGGTACAAAATTTTTATGACCAAATTAGAATTGGTTTTGGTTCCCTTATTGTAATTTTCTTTTGCGATAATTTTAATTATGTCTTTAAAGATGCTTATTTTATAAAACTCTAGATCTGAATATTTTGAGACATTTTCAGTAACTGTTTTCTTATGCCTCTAATAAGCAATAATTGACATTAAAATTGTCGACTTATCCGGCATTAATGAATTTTTTTTATGTCAATTTGAAAGGATTTAATGATTAAAAATCACTATTTTTTTTAAAGATAAACGTTGTTTTGACAATTTAAGCACTTTTAAACTCTCAAAACCTTAAATTTGTTGTATTTGGTAATAAAGTTGACAACTATTTCTTTCTCCGTTTTTTTTAATTTCTCTTATTGGGGATATTATTTTTTAAGAGTTTTCTTATAGTGGTTACTCAAAATTTTCATTATTGAAAATTATGGATTTCTCCATTTTTATATTTTAAAAAATACATCAGTTGTCTTATCTTATTTGACTGTCATAATATTTTTGGTATATACCAAATATTGTTATGACTATTATAGTTATGGTTAAGGTTTTCATATTAATATTTATATTAAATTAGATTAGGTGTCCATTAAAGTGTCCTAATCTACAATTATAAATATTAAATTACTGTGTATAAATTTTGCTGCCAGTGAGTCTAAATATAATGATGAATGTTAGATTGTTGATGCAATGATGATGTAGTTTGTTTATTGTGCCAAAGGATAATTTCTATTATCAAATGAACATTAATGAGAAAAAAAAATTTCACATCAACTTAACCTCGAAGGATTTAAATATTTCCTTGAAACAAATATTTGCATAAAATTTTATTCGGTATTCAAAATTGTAAATATTATATTAATGTGTATACGCTTGTCATACCCAATATGAGTAAAGCAATATTAGAAGCATGACCTAAAGTTTTCTTCTTAGCATTTATATCAGAATTAGATTATGATTCCACCAAAGTGGTCTAGTCTAATAAACTGTAAATGTTGAATTGAATTTATGATAACATGCAAAACTATATTTAGGCATGCCTTAAGAGTTTCATCTCAGTATTTATATCACGATTAGGTTACGATTCCACCAAAGTGGTCTAATCTAATAAATTATAAATGATATGATAACATTCAAATACTACGTTTTGGTTGCTACAAAGAGTCCAAATATGGTTTTGAGTGTTCGGATTATTAATGATTTCATTATGATTAAACCATTGTGATTTTGTTAATCCAAAGAGTTCGGTTACAATGGTGAAGTTAATATTAAGGGGAATATGTTTGTTAATTAAAGTTGGTATCGGTTGCTCCAAAGAGTCCATAACCTTCCTTAATTTGTAATGTGTTGAAAACATTAGTGATTGTTGAAATTATTATACAATCCATAAAATAATTTAATATTCATATAATGGATAGTTTGGTAGCCACCAAAGAATGCTTGTGAATATTAAATTTAAAGATAAAAGTTGTAGCAATAACTTATTATGCTTATATATGTGAAGACATTAATGGGGTATATTTTATTTATTTCACCAAGCAAGATAATTTTTCAAAGGAAAATTATTTTGAGTAAATGAAATAAATATTAAGAGATTATGCAATTAGGTGGTGAAAAGTTATCCTAGATTGAATGTTCATCTAAATTACATAACATGGTACCCAATAAAGTCATATATATAAATATTCAAAGTTATTACGAAAGAATGTCCACATTTATAACATGTTATTAATGTGCATGTTGTCAACTCCTAGCATCAATGTAGTGAGCTATTTATTTTATTAATGTTATATTACTTTATTTCTCTCAAACTTCATGTTTTCCCCCTTTAATGTTCTTGAGACTCACTTCTTAGGATGAAATAAAGAAGCTAAGTTTTACTTAAAATTGCTAAATCATAATAATTCAGTTTTACTTGAGGATCCCACTATTAATGAATGAGTGCGTGAAACTATTTTAAAACCCTAAAGAATTATTAAACTGATTAAGCATAGAGTTTATGCAAAATCTCATAATGTTAGAGATTAAAATGAGTACCCATTATATAACATACACACTTTAAGGTTTATTATGTGAATTATAATATATCATTCAATATGAATGAAAATATTTATTTTATTTTTCAAAAACTAGAGTTTTGGAAAACATAGTTCTAAATCGATATGAGGATGCTTACAAGATAAACCATAAAACAAATGATAAATTCTTGGATTACTTTTCTTATATTATTTTGGAATCATTTCAAAACCCCTCAGTGACATTTCAAAAAAAAAATTCTCGAATATATAAAACATCTTTACGTTTATATGAGAATATATTTTTCGTAATTATGGTATTCTCATTTGTGGTCTGTATAATTATTTTTATGAAACTTTCACAAGAAAAATGATTCTGATCCTATATCATAATGTTGAACTTCAAAGTATCTTTTCGATGTTGTGGCTCTTTAAAATCTAGACTTACTTTGATGATTTAATATATTAGATTGTCTATGGATTGTCACTTATTAATCTTGACACACGCGTTTGAGCTCTTGAGGTTTTACAATTTTAAAACGATTTGTGTGGCCCAAGTGGAAGATTATAGTCCTTGGATAGTGGGCCTACATAGATCATGTTGTTATAAAACAACAAATCAAATGCAACAAGTTGATATCGCCATAAGATTTATTCACACAAAAATGAATGTATATGGTTAAAAGTGTATTATATAAATTCCACTTTACTTACCCAATTTGACATGCCCGCAGGATTGGTAATGTCTAGTAAATGCATGGATTTAGAATCCACTAAAAGAATCGGAATTTATAATTAAGTGTACACTCTCGAAAGAGAGTACATTAATTACTTTCGAAATCGAAAATAATAAATGCCAAATTCTTTAAAGGGCGGTGAAATTAGTCGGAGTATCAAACCACCTAATATGGTTATAAAAGAAGTTAAGATATTCAAGTCATTCCTTAAACATCCAAAGTAATTGTTGGTTAGCGGATATGAATAGTTTTAAGAAATTCTTAAATGAGTTTGCTATTTTGACAGATTGTGAGATTTATCACAAGAATGTGAATTTGACATAGGAGTAAGAAAATATTCGATTTTGATAATCAACGATATAAAGCTGGACTTATGGTCAAAGTTTTCATTACGAATAGAGAGAGGGGCATAAATAAATATTTTCACCTATATCTTAGAATATTAAAATTTTACAGCTTTAATAGCTCCTTTTGAGTAAGAGTTACATTTATTGTGAAAACTTATGAGAGTTTAAGAAATGAACTTTAGAAGTTGAGAAATCACTATATAAACTTATGTCAGTTTCTTATTAATGGTATTTTAAGAATAATTTATGTATTTTGATTAAGTATATATATACCTTGAAGTTAGTGGGAGTAAATTTATATATTTCTTGAATTTCTCTTAATAATGAATGATAGATTAGAGAAATAAAGTAGTTTAAGAAAATGAAGTGAGATTTTTCAAATATTATATGCTCACATTTATGATAATCGTTCTCTCTTGATTAAGTAGGTTTATGACCAATATTATGAAAAATTGAAAACATTAAAATATTGTGTGTAACATTCTTTGGGGCTAAAAATTATGGATTGTGGTTGTGAAACTTTTATTTTGGGACTTGGAGTTGTCGACACTATTACCAAGTTGCTGAAATATTATGATAATGTCCCTGCAATCTTCATCATGAAGAACTGGTAGGTATTTTAAAGAACCTAGGCACATTAGGATATAACACCTATATATGAACAAAGAAGTTCAGAAAAAAGTGTCAGTTGAACACAGTAAAATAAGTGTTAACATAAAATGTCCACTAATAATCGGGCTATCACCAAAGAACATTTATGAAACATGCTTAAGATATGAATCTTGCGTGTAGCCAATTAAGTATGAGTGTTAGTGGATTGTTTGGTGCTTATATTTTATCACTATACTTGATATCGATTAAAGTGTATTCTGAACATTTTGATTTCTGTCTTGCAATATAGGTTTACATGCATGTGAATTGATGAATATGATAGAAATAGTCTTTTAAATAAGACATTATTGGACCATTATTGAATAACCTGATTATAGATATTGTTGGACGAATTATTATTATTGTTGTGGTACATGGAAGCGATCATGATCTTGAATTAGTATGTGAGCGCTATGACCCACATTAATGGTTAGTTTGATTAAGGTGTTTATGAAAACCCATTTAAGGATGACTCAAAGATTATTGCGCGCCTTATGATAATTATGGACCAAGTGGGAGAATGTTAAAATTATTTTAAAGAATAATTCTGCATAATATGGTCCATAATTAGATTAATACTAAGAGTCACTTTGGTTAATGAAAGGGTACTCCAAATACCAAGAGTCAAAATGAATCTTGGTTATCTACCTTGATGGACGGTTAATATTAAGTGACTATTGGAGATTTAGGTCATGTCCCTGCCTATAAATAAGTGACTGATTTTCATCATTCAGACACATGAAAAGACAACATAATGTAATTATAGGATAAGGAAGAGAAATTCAAAGACTCAAATCTGTGTGTATTTTGGAATACTATTTTGGCTATAGAAGAATATCCAACTGTTAGAACGTGCTAAAATTGGAGTATGTTCTTTCCATATACAAAAGGAAGTCTTGGTCTGAAATTCATCCCCATTGAACATGTCTAAGGTCGATTATTCATCAATCTTTTCATTTGTTACATGATGGAGGTATCTCATTATAATATCATTTTGCATTCCTCATAATAATTGTAAGTTATTGTTGACGCAAAAACTTTCTAAGTTCGCGAACCAATAAGAAATGGACACTTGTCATCCTACGTGGCAATATTTATACTTGCTCGGCACCCGAGGAAACTTGCTCAGCACCGGAGTAGAGTTGGTCAGCATACCAACCAACTCAAGGAAGACCAACCACCCTAGAAGACCAACGCTCATATTCATTGTACATATATGTAAATATATGAATATATAAAGATATTCCATCTCTTGGACTCCCACCACTATAAATACATGTCTTCCCTTAGCCAAAGGAACAGGCTGAGCAATCTGTACTAAGAAATTATCTACACACATCTCTCTCTAAATCATATTGTGCTATAGTAAACCCCTAGGAATAAAATAACAGTGGACGTAGGCTTTCCTTATAGCAGAACCACTTTAAAAACCTTTGTCTCTATATGTTTGATATTCTTTTTTATCTTCATTTCATCTTCAATCTCATTATCATCACTTATCTATTGTTGATGCCGATAAGATGGCTTGGGGCCATTATTAGTCATCAACAGATTGGCATCGTCCGTGGGAAGAGACACAAAACTCTTTCCTTATTATTGGAAGAGATGACGATCATCATCAGAAGATAAGTTTTCTATCTCTACTCATAATCAATTATATGCTATATATACATCGTTTGATTCAATTCTGGTTTTATATTCATAAATTGTTGAATCAATTTTTATTCACAAATCTGTATAATAGTCAATTTCATAATCACAAGTTTTAAGAAATTTTATGCAAACACGCTTATATACAGATACACATAAGATATTCTGATTATATTGATTGATTGGAGATACACATCAAATAATTTATCTCATCATAAACATTTTCTGCATAAGCCTATATATTTTTCTTGTGTAGATCTGATTTTATCTAAGACCATCATCACAGTATAACAAATGGGAGATAAATCGATTCAGAAATCCAAACGTTTGGGTTTATCAAATCATCTCTCAATATGAGTTAAAACAATTTGATGACTCCCAACCTGTACCTAATTTTCATAATTTTAGAAGGGAGGTGTGTGAATAAAAATGAAATTTAAATCTCTGATAGGTGCCAGATCAAATAGTACAACCAATCAGAGTTTTACCCAAGCGGTGACAAACGATTCGCATACTGGGTACCAAGAAGTAATCAATTCCGCCAATTAAGAAGGAAAATCCAAATGAAATTAACTCTTTCCAACTTAGACAAGGGATGGACTAGTGATATAGGACGCGATTTACTTCTCAAAATATGAGACGTGTTCCTCGTTCAGCGATGATTAACAATCCAAAACGTTTTAACTTCTCTCTTCGTCAGAAAAGAAGTTAGGAAATCCTTATGGTTCCCCTATTGATGGAACTCAGCCAACCGTCCTCTACACGTTTCTTATTGAGAGATCGAAGGCCTCTATTGCAGTACAAAAGTTTTGTGACCATCCAATACAGAGCCTGACATCATATGTTTTGGTCGATAATAAGTATTACCTTACCACCGATCTACTCAGCAAGGTCGGCAGCTTTTATGTGTTGATTGGCAATCCGAAACCTACATATTAGTCGACATCATTTAATGTTGGTCGGCAGGACCTGCTGCTAGTCGACGACATCTAGTTGACATCTCCTATATGTTGCAATAGGTAGGAAGTCCCTACCAACTGATTACAGGTCGGATAAATCTACTCTTGGTCGGTGGGATCAATTATTAGTGGCACACTCATACAACAGGTCGATGGAATCAATTGCTGGTCGGAGATAGGGACCGCACATTAATCAATTTTTCCCGACCTCCCATCACTGGTCGAGAGTGACGACTTCTTCTCGAATCAAGGAAAATATTAGTCAAAATATTTTTTTATTGGTCGGAGATATTTTTCTGTACCAAAAGTTGAACAGGTCGGAAACAGTGCTCGACCATTATTTGTTTGTTCAATGGACCATTTTTGTTGGTCAGTAGAATCTACCGTTGGTCGGTGGCATCTACTCTTGGTCGGAGGCATCGTTGCACTGCTATAATTCTCTTAAATCACGATTTGGGCAAGTTGGGAGCTTCCTGATTACTGGTCGGTAACATGGGTTACAGTACATAATGAATTTTTCACATTCATTGGTCAGCGTTATATTAAGTTAATTAGAGTAGGTCGGCGGTGATTATTCATGGTTAGAAGTTACTACTACATGCTAGTCGGAGACAGCAACTTGGAATGGAGGATTGACCATTTTGTTAAAAGACAAATTCATCCCCTACCATTTCTTAATTTATACCTTTCTAATGAAATAAATTTTTAAAACTATATAAGTTATACTTCAAAATAATTTTCCAAACCAACTTATATTTGGCCTTTTACTTAAAATTAAAATTTCTAGCACTTTTTATAAAAAATTTGCTCACATTGACACACGAAGTCGGCCTAACATATTATTTTATGTTTTGATATTTTTATTGCCCGAGCAAATACATATCATATATTGATTGGATGACTAAAGTATTCTCATGATTAATTGACTTAGCCTCCACAGATGTTCGGGCAACTTATTAAATTCCACAAGTACAAGATTTAGTCCTAACAAAGTACTCGACCACAATCTTAAACTTCTGGAAAATATTATCATTGCTCGGTATTGTGAAATTTTGCCTCAGCAAGGCACTATTGATTTTATTAACTTCTCTAATATATGCTCAAGCAATAATCATTCTATATATCCATTCGGATGCATATTTTATATTCATCGCAGTGTGGAGCTCGGTAAAATATTTATTATCACATATTCATCTCCAATGAAATTTATAGCATTTATTATATTTTATCTCCAACGGATAGTTGGTGGGGAAAATTCTTCTCTCTATATATATTCAGCAACAACCAACTAAATTTTGGTTGGACCTCAACAACCACCAACTAAAAGTTGGTCGACATCAGCAACCACCAACAAAATGTTGGTCGGCATCAACAAAGACACCAACAATGTTGGTAAAACAATCGAGCAAGGAAAGTCCTGCTTAGTTATGGGTGACCCAAGAGGGCATCTAAACTGGGCAAGAAGTTGGTTAAAATATCCACTTCCAGGGCACCAAGGTAATCTAGATAAGATTGTTACAACTAGGCAAGAGCATAGGATTAACATTACATTGCCTAGGCACTTAAACTAAGCAGGAACATGGGATAAATATTCCATTGCTTAGGCACTTATGGGTGATCAAAATATCCCTATAACTAGGCAGGACCATAGGATAAATATTCCATCTTATAGGCCCCTAAATAGAAATTGGCAAAACGTCAATTCATAACAGAGATTAACAAAAGCTAAATTTCATGATTATATATTATTATTTGAAGAATGCCCTGGAAATCTACTATTCTCTAACAATGCAGGATCAATCGATCCCTTCCTTATTATGTATCTGGATTTCCCATTAAGCCCGGCAGATGGTCGGCACTCTTATTATCTGGATTTCTTATTCAACCCTACAGATGGTCAACACTCTTATTATCTAGACTTCTTATTAAGCCCGGTAGATGGTAGGAACTTTTATTATTTATCTGGATTTCTTATTAAGCTCGGTAGATGGTCGACACTCTTATTATTTATCTGGATTTCTTATTAAGCCTGATAGATGGTCGACACTCTTATTAGTTATCTGGGTTTCTTAACACTTCTATTATGGATATGGACTTCTCACTAGCATGGATATTTGATGAAAATTATATATTATTCTCAATCGTGCTTATTATTGGATCATTCTATCAAGTCCTGACAAATGCTCGGGCATCATTATTTTTATTCAGTCACCTACGGCTAACCGGGGGCTCCACATATGCCGATCAAGGGCACATATCAGCATTAGATTGAACAATTTTAGAGATTCCATATTTTCACAAATTCCTAATTGGAATATATCACATTCCGAATTCGAATGCTCACGAATTCCTAATTGGAATATATCACATTACTAATTGGAATGCCCAAAGATTCCTAATTGAAAAATATCACATTCCTAATTGGAATTCAAACACATTTCTAATTAGATTATATGTTACAAGTAGTTTTACTCAAACAAAATTACTTGGTCGGTAATACCATTCAATTATTTTTATAGTTACATGAAAAGCTCTTGGGAAATCATTATGAGGAAACATTTCCTTGACCTTATTTTTTCTAGCAAGGCCGACATACTTCAAGGCTAAGAAAGTATTCAGAGTTCATATTCCGCATTTGGGGGCTTTTACTTCAAAATTAATTATTAATTCGGTGGCACATTCTCATAACATCATGCTGTATCAGTCGAACATCAGATTCAACTCCAAGTCATAACAGAATAATACATATCACTAGACAATCATCATCCAGGAGTTATTATACACATGTTATTGAAGTTCAAGAGTCAGATTAAGCATCTACAACACTAGTATCTCCACTACTGCTGTCCCTACCAACACAAAAATAGAAGTTGTACTCATATGCACATGTTTCAGAGACCATTATAGATCGACACTAATCAGATTGAAGAATTGGGTTCAAGAAGCCAGCATGTTACATCAACAAAGCCTTCAGAGGAGAATAAATCAGAAAAATTAAGCACGTACAATCAACAGTCAGTTGGTCGGCACAAAAGATAGTTGGTCGGCTAATCAATCAACCAATCCACTTAAATATTATGACAAGATACAAGATGCAAACTATTAAATTACTGCATCCAGATTCCCAGGGGTGGTACATAGCACACGACGAATAGAGTTCCTCAAAAGAAAGACTAGATCCAACGCAACTATCGATCAACCTGAATCATCTGTTGACCAGAATATAGTGCACTTTATGTTGAACAAATCAAGAAGGCAGATCAAGAATTTCATTATTCATGAGCACCGAGCAACACTGCAAAATAAATACTCCATCCTTTCAGTGAACCATCTAGCATGGAGCATTGGGGGCTTCTTTTGATGCAAAAATTCTCCAACTTCGTAGACCAATAAGAAATGGACACTTGTCATCCTACGTGGTAATATTTATACGTACTTGGCACCCGAGTAAACTTGCTCGGCACTCGAGGACAGTTGGTCGTCATACCAACCAACTCAAGGAAGACTAGCCACCCTAGAAGACCAATAGTCATATTCATTGTACATAGATGTAAGTGTGTGAATATATAAAGACATTCCATCTCTTGGAAGCCCATCACTATAAATACATTCCTTCCCTTAGCCAAAAGGATAGGCTGAACAATCTGAACTAAGAAATTCTCTACACACCTCTCTCTCTACACCATATTATGCTATTGTAAAACCCCTGGGAATAAAATAGCAGTGGACGTAGGCTTTCCTTATAGACGAACCACTTTAAACACCTTTGTCTCTTATATATTCGATATGCTTTTTTATGTTCATTTCATCTTCAATCTCATCCTCATCATTTATCTGTCGGCATCAACAGTGATAATCACGTTGATCTAAGATCCTAACGTTAAACGTATAATACATAACATCTGTTTTAGTAAAGAACAAATAACATATCTAATTGGATATTCGTACGTTAAATTTATATATCCATATAAAATTATTAATTACGCATTCTTTAGTTTATGTTTACAGAAATTTCCCTCCATATGGAAGCTCTAAACCGAGCTGGTAAGTTTGATGCACAAGATTTTATCATTTTTGAGTGATGATACAACCCGTACAGTACCTTTGAAACAATATGAAACACCATATATCAATTGAATGTCACAAATACGCTCGTTCTTGATGCACAATGGGATAATTAAACAATGAAGTTGATTCAGATGGATGTTTTAATGTTGCGAAGATCAATGCTCTCTTCAATAAATGCGGAGAAGTGGTATCTATAGGGGAAGTTTGGATGTGTGGAATGTTTAAGAAGATGATTACAAGTGTAGAATTTGTAATCTTTGGGATCTATCTAGAATTTTTAAACTTCTGTGGAACTTTGGTAATTATTGGTGAGATGTAAATGGATAAGACAGAAGGTTTAATAAGTTCTCAACTTGAAAAATTTGCCGAGTTAAAATGGAAAGTTTTTAAAAAGCAATGGTCGACTATCTAGGTTTTCACTGTCTAGTTGTACTAACCAAGTCTCTTAGCCCAGTGGTATAAGGTTGTCACTAGGACAGTCTTAGGGGCGGATTGGGTTTGGTCCCCAGTTCGATCCCTGACACTGTCAAAATAATGCTTGGACAGCGAAAGCCACGAACCGTGAATGGAGATTAGTCGAGGTGCGCGTAAGCTGTCCTGGACACCTCATGGTATGCTACAAAAAAAATGTCTAGTTGTACTAATAGCCGCCAATCCATACTTAAATATTTTCAGATTCACTCCAATTTTTTTATAATAAGTAGCACTTATGTAGTGCTTGGATAGTTGAATATCCCGTTTCAAAAAGCCAAGTGTAATCCATTTACTTTGGATAATTTCCAATTCAAGGTTCTACAGAAGCCTATTGTAACTGGTCCATTTTTCATTTCTTTTGTGTAACAATTGCAACTAATCAGTTAAATTCACTCGAGTGATTTAGCTTCATTTTAAAGCATACCCACAAGGTTTTGTAATATTTTTTTTGGGTAATTATTTTCTAATCTTTCTAGATGAACTTTGTAATGGATTTTTTTCAAAGAAGTTTCTCACCGAACGTAACTAAATGAATTTTTTCTGTAGTATACCATGAGGTGTCCAGGCCACCTTGTGTGCACCTCGAGTAATCCTCATTCGCGGTTCGTGGCTTCTGCTATCCAAGCAATATTTTGACACTGCCGGGGATTGAACTAGGGACCAAACCCAATCCACCCCAAGACTATCTCAGTGGTAGCCTTAAACCATTGGGCCAATAGGTTTGGTTGTAACTTAATGAAATGTGTACTTTTCTTGTAAAAAGGAACTTTTTCAATAATTTTTATCACACGATGCATATTTACTTTTTGTATTTTTTTTGGGTTAAGTTACATTTTTTTGGTAGCATACCATGAGGTGTCTAGGCAGCTTATGCGCACCTCGACTAATACTCATTTGCGGTTCGTAGCTTCCGCTGGCCAAGAATTATTTTTATGGTGTCGGGAATTGAATTTGGGACCAAACCCAATCAACCCCCAAGACTTTCCCAGCGGTAGCCTATATTTACAAAATGTGTAATTTTGTATTAAAAATATCTTGCTGCCTTTGAGAAAATCATGTTTGAAGGTACATTCATTTGATCCAAATGAATTACATTGAGTAACAATGAACAAATCATATATATATATATATATATATATATATATATAATAGACTTCAAGTCCTCCATTTCTTTTAATGGAACTTGATATTTGTAGAAAAGATTGATGAGTTCAATTTGAACTGGTATCCCTGTGTGAATTTTCTTTAGCTATGAATCTTTAATTTTCCATTACCTAATATTCCTTTTGCTTTGAATTTACTATGGAGTTTTGGCTCAAACCTGCGGTTGTATCATAAAAATGGAATATGATGTGCACCAATGATATTGAGACACCTATCATTAGAAGATTCTTAGCTCACTCACTGCACATGGTCGACATATCATCTCCTTGGTTAGCTCATCAATACTCCTGGTCAGTGTGACACCCCACATATTTTAACCATGGGGGCTCAGTCCTTTATCGAAATAAACAGGAATCTCAATTGGTTCATTCTTAGCATCACTGTCGAAAACATTTTGAATTACTAACCACCCATGTTAAATTAAGCCAATGTCAAATTTTATCTTTCATTAACATATAACAACATGTAAAAATTAAAAAAATATAACTCAACCATTCACACAATTAATAGAAGTCTGAATCATCACGAGAAAAATAGATAAATGATAAATACCGAATACATAGTCTGATAAATAATATCCAAACCATAAGTCTACGGGAATAAAACTGAAAGAATGTGTCAACTGATGGGGAAACATGCCCCAATAAAAGACTGAATCATAAATCCTAATCTGGGAATAAATAACTGAAACGTCTAAACAAATCATGCAAGCCTCCAAAAATGTTCCAGCTATGCATCCCGGGAATGAGTCATCAAGTTTGGCGTCCCTATGGATGGATACCTAAAATGATTTGGAATATATATTTGCCATGGGTCAGAACCCAAAACCTTTGAAAAATATTTTGCAAGTATTTAAATTGCAGTATAAAAGCAGTTATTAGATACACATGTTAGTCTAGCGTACACTCCCTTGAGTTCCTCACCTCTCTTCTATAGTGCATACCTAACATCTCATATTTTACCCACCTATCTATTCTACCCAGCCTAACTAGGCCCAAGTATCAAACTAACCACACTAGATTGAGCTCCCCCGTACCGCCTATACGATACGCTAACGTCAAGCCAATAATTTATTTTTCCGAATATTATTATTACACCATCTATTTAAGTTTTTCATACTTAAATTACTTTTAGATATACACTATCTATCTTTTATACCATCACACATAAGTAGAGTAATCACATTTTTATATATTTGTCGCACTATAATATATACAACTATAGAATCCCCCAGAATGGCCACCGTGATGCAAGAATACTCTGCTATTCCATGTACCTCTCGTACCAAATCAGGGACTATCGGTTCAAGGACTATCGATTCGGAATGTCTCCTCGAACCATAAATCAAACAACACACAATGGAGGGGAGCATAGTTCTAATCCTTCGAGATACGTACATATCGAACGTACCCGAATGACACATGGGTCCCACTAATACATTAGACATAGTGAGCTGCCCTAAGTTTTATGTTCTGGGGACACATCCACCCTTTGCTGAAATCGCCAAGGCAGGATCTCCCTCGGCACAGAACCTCCTATGATAGTAGGCAACATTGGTATGTTCACACACATAATATGTATCAACACAATCTATATATATATCACCAGTATAGGTATACACACAACCTATAATACATCCCGTATATAGTATTTATTTCTCTCGAATACTCGACATACTAATGATTCTCATATAATATTTTATTCCTATTTTCTGATAACACGCACTACCTGAAGGGTCCCAAATATCCCTCAAGTTATTACAGTACTTAAGACATCACTATACTACTGGTATTTTCATTAGGTAATGGTTTACTCTTCCCATCATCCAATTCGTAAATTCCAAATACGCATCTCAATCGGTTGACTATCGTAGGTCCTATGCCTAAGATTACCCTCCTTAAGATTAACCGAGTCTTAACTATATGTATACTAACCTTCTTTGAGTCTTTACACAATTACTAAACTGTCACCAAAGTTTCCCATAATTAATTTTATGAGGAAGTATAATATTGTGACACTCCGCCTATTTTAATCACGGGTATCAATCCTTTATCAAAATAAAATAGGATTCTCGTATGGATCATTCTCAGCATCACTATCGAAAACCAAATTAATTACTAATAACCTATTAGGCCCTATGTCAAATTTTAAACTTTCTAACCTTGTTAACTAAAACATACAATAAATCCATCCACACAATTAATATACACCTTAACTAAAATAAATAAACAATAATCGATAACTCTCGGTAAAACATTAATATAACCATATCGAATAGGCGCAACCAAAAATGCAAAAAATAAAATAAATGAAAATAGTTGGGCAACATGCCTGAATATTTTAACAGTACCTCCTATCTAGATCACATGTATAGAAGCGTCTAAACAATCCCTGCTAGCATCCACGGATGCTACAACATCGTTTGACTCGAAGGAATAATATCATCCATGCGTCCCTGTGTTTGGACACCTAAAAGGCTTTTAAAATATTTTCAAGCGGGTCAGAGCCCAAAATGTTTTAAAAATATTTAGCAAATGTTTAGATACTTTAACATTTAGAACATGATATTCTCCATATTTAAACTGATGTTACACTCACATGAGATACCCCTCACTTCTAATCTAATAGTGCACACCTAACGCATGTATTAGACACCCTAGTTACGCTACCCAGCCTAACTAGCATTTCTCAAAACCTCTAAGTCACCATACACTATCTCAAACCCCTTGTATATAATATCATAAGCTTTCGCACGAGCTTATGCATTATAATTTTTCACTAATAATTTATTAATTCATTATGAATAACTTTCCCTAGTTATTATACACTATTCACACTTTAGTGTTATTAGTCTTGTATATAATATTATGATATTTATATACGTATCTTACATTTTATTACGGATTTTATTCTCCCGAACATAACAATTTACTTCTTACTTTATCCTTATTTTGTCCGTATATATATATATATATATATATATATACACACATCAAGTATATCCATACTTATATATCACACACTATATAAGTATAATAAGCATCCCTTAGAGCTATACCTCAATGGATGCAATCTCTAGAATGCTATCATCTTCCAGGTAACACACATCATCACGGGGTACCACCGATAGGGGTCTCACACCGACCTAATAAAAACATATCACAAGTGTAGGGGAAGCGGACATAGTTCCTCACCTGATAGTAAGACGGAATCATACCCAAGACGTCTCACCAATTATAAAGATCCACACTGCATAAATAACTAGACGCTATGACCTGGGGACTATACTCACCCTGGTCCTCAAGCCATGGGATTCACCCACATTGCGCAACTTCCCATGATAGCACTAGAGGGGTATGTTTCACATAAATATATCATACACACACAAATATATTTATAATGATATCATATATATACTGTCTATATATATATATATATATATATATATATATATATATATATATATATATATATATATATATATATATATATATATATATATCATCAAATCTGGAAATTTGTGCGTATCTCACATGGCATTAGCCTATAATCCCGAATATACCAATTCGTAATAATTTATAAGTATACACACACTTATTTTAGTCCCATCAATATTCACTCACTTATGATACAGTTTATCACATAAATAAATTCTCGAATATTAGCTTATCACAACTAGCTAGTATACTAATTTCATCCTACTCACACATTCAGATTCACTCATATACTATCGACATATATATTCTACACGCATAAATGTATATATACCTGCCAAAATAATTTTTCCAAGTGTAATTCATCCCAAACACTCCTAAAATTTGAACCCGAATCTTATCCATGCTAACCCAAGATTTATATATCACTCATTAAATTTTTTAGAGGCCCTCACACTCTATTTGGGATCCCCTATTATTTATCTCCACAAATAATTCTTCTCCAATCCTTTAAGTCCAAGAAAAACCTCTCAAATCGAACTATTATATATGAACCGAACTGATGACCACTGATGACCCCAAAAACGAACCGATCCGATTCTCAAACAAACGAACCGAACTGATGACCAAATAAAAGAATCGATCTAGTTACCAAACCGAACCGCAATTCACCGGTGCGATGTGATCAGTTTTGGAGTTCATCTTCTTCTCCAACTCCAAAATTTATGGTTTCTAACATCCCCAGCCATCACTATAAACATCTACACACTTATTTTTAACCAACACAACCATTTATTCATGGGATTCATCAATTTAACTAAGATTTAAACCCTAACTTAGTTAAACCTCAATTTTATCCAACTCTTCCAATTTTCACCAAAAATCACACCATTAACATGGATTTGAGCTCAGATTTCATATGGAGTTGTTATTACATCAATTTATATTAAATCATTTGCAAAAACCCCATTTTGGTTCAAGAATACTAACCCAAAATTCATATAGTTTACACCAACTATAATATGAATTATAAACACACATAAATAGTTAAAGCTAGTTAAATGCTTGCCTCATTGGATAAATTCAACGACCTTGTGCCGGGATTCGCCAGAGCTTAGCCGGAGTTCTCCTTTTTTTCTTCATTTCTCCCCTTCTTTATTTTCTTTCTTTCATTCATTCTTATCTATTTCACTAGTGGCCTTATAAGAGATAAATAAGGGTTCTCACCTTATTAAACCCAAAATTGACTCGTATACTCAATTGCGAGTCCCTACTAGCCCAAAAAGACCTCGAAATCCAAACACTACCCCTGGGTACTCTTTTTTGACTAGTTCGACCCATCTGAGACCACCCGTGCACTCAAAATCCCCATCCAAGTTACTTATCGAAAATTTACCTTTTTAAATCCAATACAACTTCGCACGTATTTCTCAAGTAAAATATTATTGTTTGTTGCTTTCCCCAACCGCGACATTATATAAAATAATCTAACTTCATTTACTTATTTCCGTCAGTAAATATAACACATATCGATAGTAATCCAAAACTCGCCAATTAATATTTAACTCGCACTTCAAGTTCTCTTTCGCTTTAAATTCTCAAATTATTAAATTACACCCACTTATGTAATTTAAATATCCATAAAAGTACGGGTATTACATACTCCCCCTATAAGGGAATTTTTTCCTCAAAATTCAGATACAACCGGTACTAAGATTTAGGATCTTTAGCAACACGACATCCCCCCGTACTCAAAATTAACTCAAAATAACATAAGGGTTACTCAACTATACACCCACTAGTGATACCCATTTGTCTAAAGGCTTAATCGCTATAGCCCCAGCTTCACGACAAGCTTGTTCAATTCTCTTCATACTGATATACTCCATCCTTCATAAGCCCTCATTTCAATAACGTCATATCACACATTGTTCTTCTATCAACGACATCCGAATAAGACGAGCCTATACATCACTGACTCTCTCGTCTCAATACTGTTGGAAGTCCGCACATCACTAAGTGTTAGCTTCCCGTGTCCATCCCAACAAAAAATTCCCATTCTCAGAGAAACCATAAGAGCATTTGACCACTCCTGTCAGTCCTTCAAATCTCGGTTCACGACGACGTAGCTCTTACGATGCTTAAAAGTCACCCTAAAATAGTATGTGGTTAATGCCCCTCTCAACAACGGACTCTAAATCATGTTCGATTTAAAAGTCTAGTTATCCGCTCACCTCTAAATAACCAGAGGGGGAAATTACAAGGCCTTTCACAGAAAACCTCAAATGGAACCTTGACCATAATAAACCGGTAAGAGTTATTTCACATAATTCTACAATCAGTAATTTCCCTTCCCAATTACCGTACAATTTATAATGCTCACCACTACTGTTATCTAACATTGTAAATCACCTCCCGTATACTCATCGATTGTAGTTGACACAACTTGCCCAAAACAAAATGGCATCCCCACTACTTCCCAAAATCCCTATCGGAGGTGGGGTTCAAGTATCTCATCCTCACACAAAATAATATTGGGCGGCAACTTGCACCGGTGCAATTATTCTCTTCAAATAAAGGTTTGGTCACAACCTATCAATGAAATTTACCAGCCCGCCTACCCATTCCGTCACTGGAATCATCGGTTTGATACAAAATTTCTGGTTAATCATCTCAAACCAACCTATTTCCATCTATGAGTGGTGCACTCGGAGATAATCTCACTATGTCTTACCTAACACCAATTCCCACTTATGATATCTCACATTAAGTGGTACTTATGCTCCCCTCTTTCCCCGGGGTATACTAAAAATCACAGCTCGTGCACTTTTTGCCACATGCGCACTTCTGTGCCCATTTTACCTTATAGACATCAACATTATATTTACGCACAAGCCACTCTCAACATTCGTTTGAGTATGAATCCATTCAACTTTTCCACAATAGTTGGATTTTCCTTTTCTCAAGAGATATCCTTTTAAATGGCTTCTCATAGCATTTCAACCCATCTCGGGTGTGATAGCTCTCATTGCACATATATACTTGGATTATCATCTTCCTCACACGACATTTAATCCATCATGACATTCCATCTTTGTTTATAACTACCCTACAGGCATATATTCCACACATTTACTCCCAGGTCCCTTTAACTCGAATGATTTTGAAATCAACTAACCAGGGCGCCCATACACCCTATAATTGGTGCATATTTTCACAACACAAGAAACGTCACACACTAAACACACTTTTCTCTAAATTGGCCTTGCATTTTTGACGTGGCTATAACACGTGGGTATTCCCAATTACCCTATAAATCGGAATTGAGTTTTCTTTTAACATCATTCCACCCTTCAACTCGTGGTGAGAAGAAAAAATATTAGTGCTCTCACACAGCACTACTGGCTCCACTGGCTTTAAACTATATAATAGCTCTCAGCTCCGAGTGTTTTCACTACACTTTCATTGATTATCATTCAAAACTGATGCTCTATAATCCATCAACTTCTCTCAACTCACGACGTCTATCAAGGTCTATGCTTATCTCATCTAGTAATAAAATTCAAATAAGGAACTTTCCCCAATGCACATCACTCATCATTGGCGATAATCATGTCCCCCGACACAAAATCGGGACTCTCAAAACATCATGTCCCCCGACACATAAGTATAAATAGCAACCCCCACATCTCTAACGGGGTGATATAACAATACGCTCTCACTATCACCAAATTCTGTGCGCTAAACTTAATAATAATCTAAATCTCTCCACTCGATAGTAAACCCAAATGTACCTCGAATCATATCAATAAATTCCCTACACACCGGGATCAACCAAAGTGAGACAACTATATTATCCTAAGTCTCCATCATAATATAATATAAATGCGATCTCGACCCTCTTTCAGGTGAGGCATCGCCTATCAATGAAATTTACCAGCCTGTCTGCTCATTCTGTCAATGGAATCGTCGGCTTGATACAAAATTTCTTGTTGATCATCTCGAACCAACCTATTTACATCTATGAGTGGTTCACCCTATCCCATAACTCAAAGGGGTTTATATAACACTCTAATTTTCATAGTTCCTTCTTTCCTAGGCTCCTAAATGATCAAAAAGCCCGTAGGTGGTGCTGAGTTGGTCTAAAATTGCCCTAAGACCTAAATGGCCCACCCAAGTACATTATTTCGACTATTTCAACCCATTTGGCATCAACTGTAAACTCAAAATCATCTTCCAAGTCACTATACATAAATTTCCTATCTCTACCTCAATATAGTTTACACACGACTCCCGATTGAGATATAACACAGTCACGTCGATATCACTCGCCACGATTTATTATAATTATTAAAAGTTATTTACTATTCACTTAGTAACTTTATTCTATAAATATTAATCATTATCTCTCCCGATTAATATTTTAATAAACACATAATATTTAATTCAATTAAATTACGTCAGATGTGTAATTTAAAACAACCAAATTAATTAAATTCTTAATACTCAGAAATACGGGATGTTACATACTTCCTCCCTTACAAAGGAATTTCGTCCTCAAAATTTGGACGTACCTACGGTGAATAACTCTGGATATTGCTCTTTCATGACATCCTCACTCTCCCATGTCAACTCATCAACATTATGGTGCCCCCACTGAACTGCAACCAAGGTTACCACCTTAGATCGTAACTTACGCTCACTACGATCAAGTATCTCCACCAGTCTCTCCTCATAAGAGATATTTGGCTACAAGTCTATATCCTCTAATGGAACGTGCCAAAAAGCCCTCTCGCTTCTCTGGTACCTTTTCAGCAATGACACATGGAACACACCGTCGATACATATTAATTGCTTTGGTTGACCCAGCCCATAAGCAATTGGACCCAACCTCTCAATAATCAGAAAAGGTCCTACATATCTCAACGCTAGCTTCCATTTATTTTCGAACCTCATGACCCCCTTCATGGGAGACACCCATACCAAAACTTGGTCACCAACCTATAGCTCTATATGCCTCATCTCTTCATCGAAATAATTATTCTACCTCTCCTAATCTATACGGATGCGCCCTCCAATAAGATCAATCTTGGCAGTAGTGTTATGAATCATCTCTGGTCCTAATATCTTATTATCCCCCACCTCTAGCCTGTAAGCGGGAGAACGACAAGTCCATACATACATTGCTTCAAATGGTACCATGCCGATGGTGAACTGGTAGGAGTTATTATATGTAAACTCTACCAATGGAAGGTACTGCTCCCATCCTCCCCCGAAGTCAAGTATGCATATCCTCAACATATCCTCTAACATCTGATTAACCCTCTCTGACTGCCCATTTGTCTGTTGGTGATACGTTACACTCAAATGTAAATCCATGCCCTCAGCCTCCTGAAAACTCTACTAGAAGTGGCATACAAAAATTTTATCCCCATCTGACACAATAGTAATCAGAACCTCATATAACCTTACTATCTCAGTAATAAATAACTGCGCATACTGCCTCGTCTCAAAATCTTTACGTGCTGGTAGAAAATGGCCCACCATAGTCAACTGATCAACTATCACCCAGATGGAGTCATGATGTCACTGCGATATCGGTAACCCAATGATGAAATCCATGGCGATACTCTCCCACTTCCACACTAGAATATCGAGTGGCTATAACATTCCTGTTGTCCTTTGGTGGTCTAGTTTCACTAGCCAGTAGGCAGCACACTTCGAGACAAACTCTGCTATGTGCCGCTTTATTCTCAACCACTAATACAACCTACGCATATCCTGGAACATCTTATCCTCTCCGGGATGTTCTGCAAACCTCGACCTGTTAGAGTCTGACATCACTGCATGTATCAAATCCTAATCCTCTGGAACCAAGAGTCTCCCATGGAAGCTCAAGCCTCCCTCGGAACTAATTGAATAAGAATCCACCCCATCAGATAACAACTAGAAAACCCCGTCCTTGAAAAATTGATCCCCTTCCTTCGCTTTCACCACCCTCATAACAATCTCAGGCCTTACGATCATACAGGCTCTGGTAACCTCATCATCGTATCAGACATCTTTCCACTTCACCTTCCAAACCTTTGTTGTCTCTCAGTAAGATATCGTCTCAATGCCTCCGCCACCATGTTAGCCTTCCCAGGATGATACTGAATATCAAACTAGTAATACTTCATGAACTCTAATCATCTCCACTACCTCACATTCAGATCCTTCTGCTTGAATAGATAATGAAGTGATTTATGATCCGTGAACAAGGTAAGCTGCTACCCCAAATGATAAGGCCTCTAAATCCTCACGGCAAACACAACCGCTGCTAACTCGAGGTTATGCATGGGGTAATTCCTCCCGTAGGCCTTAAGATTGTGAGATGCATAAGATATATTCTTCTCCTCTTGATGTAGTACTCCCTAAGTCCTTGTAAGGATACATCTGTATAAACACAGTACTCCACTCCTTCTCTAGGCAATGCGAGTACTGGTGTTGAGGTCAGTTTTTCCTTTAACTTATCGAAAGCTAATTGATAGTGGTCATCCTAAACAAATGGCACCCCCTTATGAGTCAAGTTAGTCAATGGACCTACAATCTTTGAGAAACCTCTAATGAATCAACGATAGTATTTGACTAGCCCTAAAAAATTACAAACCTGGGTCGGTGACACGGGTTGTCCTCACTTTCTCACCGCCAATACCTTAATCATATCAACAATAATACCCCTATCAAACATAATGTGGCCCAGAAACTGCACCTCCCACAGCTAAAATCTATACTTCTCAAATTTGGCGTACAAATGGTGATCCCGTAATATATGTAAAATCATCCGTAGATGCTCTGCATGCGCATCCTCAAAATGAGAGTAAACTAAAATATCATCGATGAACATGATCACAAATTGATCGAGGAACTCTCTAAAAACTCAGTTCATAAGATCCATAAACACTGTTGCGCATTGGTGAGCCCAAACGGCATCACCCTAAACTCGTATGTCCCATTCATGTCCGAAAAATAGTCTTAAGAACGTCCTCCTCTTCGATGTGAAACTAATGATATTAGAACCTCAGATCTATTTTGGGGAAGTAAGTGGCATCCCTCAACTGGTCGAATAAGTCATCGATCTGAGGCAGCGAGTACTTATTCTGAATCTTAACCTTGTTTAACTCCCTGTAATCAGTAGATAGATAAAGTGATCCATCCCTCTTCTTGACGAACAACACTGGTGCACCCCATGGTGATGTAATCCACCTAATGAAACTGTGGGTACCCGAAATTAAGATCATGGGCATAGACAAGTAGCCCAATTCTGGCGGTCCAAAGTCTAGACCCCCCATCTCTTATTTTGGTTATGACCCGATCTCTTCCCACGTTCCCATGATGGGAGGATCTAGGGAGAGATGGGAGGCGTGGGGGAACCCATCACCCCCACTTACCTAAATGTACATGTATATATTAAACCCTAGGTCCGGGGCAGAATGACAAGTTGTATTCTCTATAATCACTCCCCGGAGTATATAGAAATAACATCGACCGCACCACCGTGGACGTAGGCACATCTTCGCTGAACCACGTACATCCTTTATTGTGTGATTGTCATTTTATATTCCTGGTTCTTATTTGATGCTTGGCTTTCTCCTATTTATTTGTGTTGAATAATAATTGTCACCACAATTAGCGCGGTCTGTGGGAAGCATTTATCTTCCCTGAGAAAAGACCATACCAAAAAAGGAGTTTAAAATGTCTGGTCACAGCAGCAATCCCCCCCAGGCAGGGGATATTCAAGAACCACCTGCCCCTCGCAGGATTAGGTCTGAAGTTCAACGTTCAGATCAGAGGGCTCGCTTAGAAAGGCCAGCTTCAGAAGAAAACCAAGGACCAGCGAGGTCCATACAGATATCCAGATTGATTGACGCATACGAGTCAAGGCTTCACGAGCAGAGGGAGTCTTCTCGTAGATACGAGGCTGAGAATGCTCGCTTGAAAATAATACTGGATAGACTATAGAGGGAGCTTCATCCTGATAACAGGAGACGTCCATACCGCACTCCTAGCCCTCATGCGAGCAAGTCTCGCAGCTGAGGAAGGAGCCCTAGGCGGGGATCTCAAAATATTGAAGGAGGCGAATTAGACGACGACCTCCGCGAGCAGCAACGAAGAGCTCGTCGTTACCAGAGCCCTGCTCGCAGCGATGAGAACATACGAAATCTGGTTCACAGGGAGATGGACCAACATCCTGCCCAGCACGGTACCAGATCGACCCAAGAACTCGCTAGGCGAGATCTGAAACCCAGATAAAGTCACCTTTCACGAGGGAAATTGAGGAAGAAGAAGCCCCCAAGAAGTTTTCTATTGCAAGGTTCAATATTTATGACGGTAAGGCTGATCCCATTGATCATGTCAGGCAGTACCGACAGGCCATGACCCTCTGGAACTAATGGGACGCGTTAATGTGACGAATTTTTCCTTCGATCCTACATGATGTAGCACAGAAGTGGTTTGAAAGGATTCCCCACCGGTCCATCAAGAGTTTCAAGTCCCTGGCCGAGCTCTTTATGGCCCGATTCATTACAAGTAGCTCCCATCCCAAAAGGATAGATGCTTTGATAACAATGAAGAAAACACCTCAAGAGACCCTCCGGGACTACGTGAAAAAGTACTGGGAATTATTCAATGAGGTTAAGGATTTTTCGAAGCAAGTAGCAGTGGCTTCTTTCAAAATTGGGCTACCCAGTTCTTTCCTTCTATACCAGTCCCTGGCAAAGAAGGAGGCTATGACTATTGATGACTTAATGGCTCGCATCAAGAAGTATGCTGAGGTAGAAGATGTAACCCGCCTCAGTACAGGAGAAAACAGTCGAGCTAAACCCACTACCAAGGGAAGTGACAAATTTGAGAACCAGAAGAAAGGAGGAAAGAACGGGGGCAAAAATGGCTCCAAGAACGGAGGGAACAATGATGGGTCGAAAGAATTCCAGGCGGTCAACACCATTTTCAAAGAAGCAATTTACAAAATTCTCGCAAAGATCAAAGATGAGCCATTCATCAAGTGGCCCAGGAAGATGGGAGGAGATCCCTCGAAGAGGAACAATGCGCTAAGATGTGCTTTTCACAAAGAGGGAGGACATAAGACTGAGCACTGCAAAGCTCTCAAGTCTCACCTCGAGGAGCTGGCCCAGTCTGGGCATTTGAACGAGTTTGTGGAGAAAAGGGAAGAGAAAGTGGCTTCCAATAGAGAGGCGAGACCTGACAACCTACTGTAAGATGAAACTGGACATGACTTTGTGGTAATTCATGAGGCATCTGATGCCAAGCAGATACAAGGAAACACAGCTCAAATGGAGATAAAGAAACTTACAACAGTAATGCAAGCTTTTCAGATCGATCCAACAAAGTCACAGTCAGGAAAGCGCCGGCGAGCAGATGACGTCAACTATAACAAGCATATTATTTTCACAGATGAAGATCTGGTGGGAATAAGGAACCCGCATCACGATGCTCTGATCATTACCCTCAGGATAGCTAACTTTGACGTCGATAAGTTGCTCGTCGACTAAGGAAGCTCATTCGAAGTAATGTATCTCAACCTATTTAGAAAATTGAAGTTAAGCGTCGCCGACCTAAAGGAAGCTACTGTACCTTTAGTTGGCTTCGCTGGAAAAATAACTATGCTCTTGAGAAAGATTATACTACCGGTGCGTGCTGGAAACGTCTCCAAGATGATCGATTTTTTGGTAGTTGACATCGACTCACCATACCAGGCCATCCTTGGCAGGGGATGGCTTCATGCGATGAAGGCAGTCTCCTCAACCTACCATCAAAAACTCAAGTATGTAACCGAGCAAGGAGTAATGGAGATCCACGGTGATCAGGCAATGGCGAGAAGGTGCTTCATAGCAGCCATCCCACCAAAGCAACAAAAGAAGGCCGAGAAGCCCAACGAGAAAGTTGAAGAGGGTTTGACACCTTCCAAATAGCAATTAAAGTACGGAAGACCTGGAGTAGAGGAAACCAGGCTCCTCCCCTCTGAGAGGGTCATCGAGGACCTGGTAAAAGTTACGGCTGGAGATGGCGACAGTAACGGAGTCTTCTTGATTGGATCATCTCTCACCAACCAGGAACAGAAGGAATTGACAACCCTGCTGAGGCGCAATGTAGATGTTTTCATGTGGGAACCATACGAGCTACCCGGAATTGATCCGAGTATGGTCTATCATCGGCTGCACGTCGATCCCACCTTCAAACCGATCATGCAGAAGGCACGATGAATCGCACCAGAGAAGGCTAAAGCGGTAAAAAAAGAAGTTGAAAAACTGCTAGATGTAGGATCCATACGGGAAGTACAATTACCTAAGTGGTTATCCAACCCAGTAGTAGTTACGAAGAGCAACGGGAAGCGGAGAGTTTGCATCGACTTGACTGACCTCAACAAAGCAAGACCTAAAGATAGTTTCCCCCTCCCAAAAATAGACCAACTAATAGACGCCACTGCAGCTCACGAGCAAATGGGTTTCCTAGACGCATACTCAAGGTATCACCAGATCCCCTTATATGCCCCAGACCAGGACAAAATGGCGTTCATCACGACAGTTGGGTTATACTACTACAAGGTCATGCCCCTTGGGCTCAAGAATGCAGGGGCAACCTATCAGCGGCTAGTCACCAAAATGTTCAAAGGTCAAATCGGAGACACCATGGAGGTCTACATCGATGACATGCTCGTTAAAAGTGAGAAGAAGGAAAATCACCTCTTAGACCTGTCAAACACCTTTGAAATCCTCACGAAGTACCGAATGAAACTTAATGCGAGCAAGTGTTCCTTCGGTGTCCAGTCAGGAAAATTTCTTGGGTACTTGTTCAGTAAGAGAGGCATAGAGGATAACCTAGACCCGATCGATGCAATCAGCAAGGTGCAACCCCCTCGCACAATCTGGGACGTACAAAAGCTCACTGGTATGCTTGCTGCCTTAAATCATTTCATTTCTAAATCCTCCGAGAAGTGCAAGCCTTTTTCCCAGCTTCTAAAGGGGAGCAAAACGGGAGAATGGAGCCCATATTGCTCGCAAGCATTGGTCGAGCTCAAGTCTTACTTAAGATCTCCACCACTGCTCGTCATACCACAGCAAATAGATTCTTTATACCTGTACCTCTCTGTTTCCAACCACACTCTCAGCTTTGCATTAATATGCGAGGTTGCAGGAGTCCAGCACCCAGTTTATTATGCAAGAAAGACCCTACTGGACGCTGAGAAAATGTACCTACCACTCGAGAAGCTCGCCTTTGCACTAGTAGTGGATTCGAGGAAGATGAAGCACTATTTTGAAGCCCACACTATTATCGTCCTCACATCACATCCCCTTAAGGCAATCCTGAGGAAAGAAGATTTGTCAGGAAGACTGTCTAAATGGTCAGTCGAGCTCGAGCAATTTGATATCCAATTTCAACCAAGGACAGCTATCAAGGGTCAGATCCTTGCTGATTTCATCGCCGAATTCACGGGCGAGGAACCCTCCGACCAACCTCAACTAGCAAGGCAAAAGGAGAACCAAGCAACAGAGGAAACCTGGAAACTGTATGTTGATGGAGCCTCCAACTCAAAGGGGGAAGGGGTAGGCATTGTCCTCATTACTCAAGAAAATACAATCCTCGAACAAGGAATCAGGCTTGGATTTGCAGCCTCCAACAATGAAGCAGAGTACGAAGCCTTAATAGCCGGCCTCCAAAAGGCGCACACTTTGGGAGCGAAATATTTACAGGTGTTCGACGATTCCCAACTAGTTTCCAATCAGATAAGTGTAGATTACAATGCAAAAGAAGAAAGGATGGCATCTTACCTTGCCTTAGTGAGAAAACTAATGTCGAGCTTTGAAGAGATCAATGTCTAGTAGTTTCCCAGGGGACAAAATAGTCATGCTGATGCCCTAGCAGCCCTGAGTTCGGCAGCTGACTCTGACCTAAAAAGAACCATCCCCATCGATCTCCTCACTCATTCGAGCATTAACCTCAATAGCAAGCCACCAAACATGGAACAGGTACTCCGGGTGGGATCATCCCCAAGCTGGATAGACCCTTAAGGGACTATTTAAAGGATGGCGCGCTCCCGGATGACAAGAAGACTGCCCACCAGATTAGAGTCAAAGCTGCTCGATTTCACTTATCCCCAGAAGGAAACTTGTATAAGAAATCCTTCTCCGGCCCTTACCTCTGATGCGTCCACCCAGGAGATGTTGAGCAAGTGCTACACGAGCTTCACGGAGGAGTCTGTGGAAGCCATATCAGAGGAAGGTCTCTAGCCTTTTGAGCAATGAAGGAAGGCTATTGGTGGCCCTATATGCAAAGAGACTCTGCGATGTATGTCCGCAAATGCCTCAAATGACAACTTCACGCTCCTATGGTCCACCAACCTGCCAGGGATCTAAAATCCCTGTCCGGCCCATGGCTATTCGCCCAATGGGGAATAGACATCGTGGGACCACTACCTATCGCCACCGATAATTGCAAATATCTGTTGGTTGCAACTGACTACTTCACCAAATGGATCGAGGCGGAACCCCTGGTGAACATTCGAGATGCTGATATGATAAGGTTCATATAGAGTAATATAATCACTCATTTTGGTATCCCCAGAACCATCATCACCGAAAATGGAACACAGTTCGAAAGCGACTCCTTTCAGAATTTCTGTAATGAACATGGTATCAGACACCACTTCATTTCGGTGGCCTACCCTCAGAGAAATGGCCAGCTGAGGCTTCTAACAAAATTGTGATCGATGGATTAAAGAAGCGATTGGAGCCAGCCAAAGGTGCATGGGTAAATGAACTACCCCATATCCTATAGGCATACCGAACCACTCCTCGGCGAGCAACAGGAGAAACCCCATTTTCCCTGACATATGGCATGGAAGCAGTCATCCCACTAGAAGCAGGTTTGCCAACAATGAGGTCCAACCTTGTCGACCAGGGCCATAATAATGCAGCATTTCTTGCTAAGCTCGACCTAGCCGACGAGCGCCGGGAGCTAGCCCTAGTGAAACTAGAGAGCTATTAGCAACAGATCGCGAGGCATTACAACAAAAGGGTTAACCCGAGGACATTCCAAATTTGGGACTACGTTCTAAGGAAAGTCCTGGGCAGCCCAGTGAAACCATCAGACGGAAATCTAGGTCCAAACTGGGAAGGACCCTTTAAGATAACAAGAGACGATCTGCAAGGCGCCTATCACTTTGGAAATGATGGAAGGAAGAGAAATACCCCGAGCATGGAACGCAGACAATCTCAAGAGATTCTATTTTTAGATCTTCCTTTTATTATTTTGTTATTAAGCTAGAATTTCATTTCCCTTATCATTAATGAAAGTTATTTAATTGATTACATTCTGATAAGTAACAGCTGCATGAGATTTATCACACATCTTTTCCAAGTAACATGCACATTGATCACTACACTATAGCAGGGGAATATCCCTCCTCAGGTCATCGTTATGAAATAAGAAAGACCTATTAGCATTGCCCCTGGAAATATATGAATCCCTACAGGGGATCCTTAGGCAGTATGGCCACATTTTATACTGGTCATCAAACCTTCTTGGGTTGAATAAAATCCTGATCGGATAAAGCATCCAACACCAGGTGTGTCCTCGCCAATTGCCCCATTTAGTCCTAAGGGAGTGTGACGACATAACCTAAAAGGTAAGGTGGTGCACAATAGTATCTTGGTATTATACTGGACTGGGAGGACACCTGAATGACAAAACAAACTTAGAAGATCATAAAGCAGCAAGAATATGAAGAATATGATGCACATGTTTAGTCAGAAAAATTGTCCAAAACACAAACTTTTCATTAATTTATCATATTTACAACAATGGTGATACATGTTTAGTCGGTGAGCTCGCCCAAAGCATTTACATTATCAAAAATACAAAAAACAACAACTGGAAAAATCTCAATGGGGGTGAGGCCTCTGAGCGAGATAATCAGCCACTCGAGCTCTTCGTCCATAACCAGGAGCAGGAGCTAACTCTTCCTTAACCTCATTCGCATCCGACTCCAATAATTGTCGAGGGATGGCATCGATGGGGATCCATCGATCATCCCTCCGGAAGGGATTAGGCATCAGGGTGATGGGAGAAATCTTATGGCGATACCAGAGCATCGAGTTCCTCGATGCTTGTATCTCCTTCAAAGCACTCAGCCACCCCCTAATAAAGGAAAGCTCTTCGAACTCTGACAACCTTGTTGGAGCATCTAACCAACCCTGGTCGTAGCCATCAGCCCACACTTGGCGAGGACCTTTCTTGAACAAGTGCCATAACCGAGTAACATCCCTCTAGAGCCCGGCAGCGATCACATACTCCTTTGAACATCATCTCGAAGCTCCTCCATTTCTCTTGATGAACCTATGGTATTCCTACGATCTCGCGGAATAATCGAAAGAGGACCCTGCAATGCAGGAGGCACACCACTCTGAACGGCTCTAGCTCGCGATGACGAGGAGCCCTGTAATACTGCTAGAGCTCGGCGCATGCTCCCTAAGGTGTGAGACCTCTCTCCTCAGAGCCTCATTCTCCTGCTGGAGAACCTCCCCAACTTGTTTGATCTCAGAGGCCTCTGATAGCTTCGTTCTTAGAGCATTGATGTCCTCTTGGATTGAGGCACCAATGTCCTCCATCTCTTGAAGCATGTCCTTCAGCTTGGTGACGACCTCTGTTTTCTCTACAAAACGCTTGTTCCTCAGTCGTAGAGACTTGCATATCCTCACAAAAGTGTGACGAACTTCAGAGCTCACATTTGGCCCCAACATCCTTCCCAATTTGGAAGTAGCAGGAATGTAATCATCCATATAGATTAACTACAAGCAATCGAAAGACAAGGGAGAGAAAGAGACAAATCAGTGCACTGAGAAATAGAAGCCTTTTCATTAATGAAGATTGAAATTACATCAAACAGTAAAAAGAAAGTTTACAGATAGAAAAAAAACCAAAAATACAAAGCGATCCTAGTAGATAACTAGTTAGCGACCTCGGCTGGCCCAGAGGTCGATGGCCCTTTCCCTTTGTCGGCATCAGCAGGAGCATCGCCCTCGGCAGGGGTAATCTCTGTCGCCACAACGAGAGAAGCATCAGCAGGGGATGCCTGAGGGACAGGGTTAGCTCCTTCAACAGCTGGGACAGGGTCCTCATCTACAATTGGCCTCGGCCCTGGATCGTGCTTGTCAAACAGGGGATATGCAACATCCACTTCGGCAGCTATGAGGGCCTTGTTTCAGCCCTTCTTGAAGTTCAGACGACTAATATAGCCTATCTGAACTTCAAAATCTTCATATGCTGCAGTCTAACCAGAATTCTATGAGTCTTCCTTGGCAGTGACCGCCTCAGACTCCTTCTTCTTTACCTCCTGAGAAAGGACTCTATTCTCCTCCCCAACAGCAAGTTTGCTCGAGGAAACCAGGTCGTAGGCCTATTACAACTCTTTTAAATCCTTGACTATCACATCCTTCTCTTTGTTAGAAATAGCAAGATCCAGGTCGGATGAAATCCAAGCAGCGTCAACAACTATAAAGTTAGCCTAGAGCTCTTTACCCTTCAGCTTCAGGGCAGAGTTCTCTTTTTCCAGCTCGCCATTTTTCTTCACCAGCTCATCCCGTGAACGATACAGCACAGCGAAGTCAGTCACAAACTGCAAGAAGAAGACGTTAAAAGAGGGAAATGATGAAATTCATAAAAACATGGGAGAGAAGGGAAAAATATTACCAAAGCTAGCCTTTGACTAGCCTGAAGGGCCAATTGCTCGGACCCTACCGCCTTTTAGGACAGCTCTCTCTAGCAGAGCAGGGGAAAACTGAGGGGAAATTGCAACAGAAGTCCCCTCAAGCAGCGCGAACACCGGGACTAAGGCCTGCCTGGCCTTCGTCCTCACTTTATCCCTCCTCTTCTCCTTCTCTCTCTGATTATCTTTCTTCTTCCTCTCCTCTACCCTCTTCTTCTCCTCCATCTTCTTTTTCTCTTCTTCCTTTTTTCTGTCTATATCCATTACCTGCTTCTCTTCCTTCCTCTTTCTCTCCTACTCGTGAGTAGAGGACCAGGAACAAATAGCCATGGCCCCAGAGTTAGATTTTTGCTTCTTTGACCTCTGTGTAAGAAGCATATGGTCCTCATCATCATCATCCCGAATTAAGTTCTTCCTTGGAGGAGCCATTTCCTTGCTCGAACTTCGAGATGTGCTCGATAACTCTCGAGCTTCAGAGACCTCCCTACGATCAGAGGAACTGCTACTGCTAGAGCTTTCTCCCTACAAATTTCTTACAGCACATACGATGTCACTTTCAGAACTGCTCTCCTCCTCGTCCAACTGGATAGGACCCACAAGAGTCTCTTCGGAGGAATCAAATTCTGGGATACTGTCCACAGGCCCTGCTATGAAGCTATAGCCAACGTTCTTGTACTCGAACAGAAAGGTAGCAGACTTGGGATGCTCGCCGTCACCCAAAGGCTCCCTGATATTCCAAGCCTTAACCAATTCCGAGATACGAACCTCGCTGAGAGCATGTTCCAAGTTCTTTGACCTCGCTGTGGAAGAAAAAGCAAAGAAGAATTAGAAAAATCAAAAATCAACGAAAATTGAAACAACAGAGGAATGTCTACTTATATATTCTTCCCCATAAAGGGGAACATTGAACCTCTCAGACCTCAACCCTTCAAATTGGGGAGAGAACTTCCAGTTTCTAGCAAGGAAGCCTTCTTGCCAATATTCCTTATGGGAATCAGTTAGGTTTACTACCAATACCCTGTCAGGGCTCCTAGCTTTGAGATAGAGGACCCCAGAGCTAGATCGGGAGAAGGAATAGAAAAAATAGACCTCACCAAGTCCTAACCTAGTACCATATAACTGATTTATTCTATGTACGCCATTAACTATTTTCCACACATTGGGCGAACATTGTGCAGGAACAATATTAAAATATCCAAAGAAATGCAAGAACAAATCGTTGGGAGGAAAAGTGAGTCTCCCCTGGGAAAGAAACAAAACATGAATCTAGTGGGCGTCATCTATCTCTCTAACGTTTTAAGGAGGGGAAGCACAACACTCAATATCTACCCACTCAGGGATATTATAAATCTTCCTAAATTCAGAGACCGACCTATTCCGAATCTTCGCCATTGGAAAACCCTAGAAAACTACAAACTCAAAGAGAAATAACAAAGAAAAGGTACAGAAAACTTACAAGATAGAAGATCGACTCGAACGATGAAGAAGCACAGGCCCAAACGATAAGGAATCAATGAGAATGGAAATTGAGATAAGAAGGTGCGAAGTGCTAGAACTCACAGAGAAAGGAAAATTGTTGGAAAGATTGAAACGACGGTAGAAAAGTGGCTATTCCAACAAACCTTCAAATTTTGCTAATCATAGTGCACAAGATACAAAGCGGGTGCCGCTAGAATTAACTTCATAGCTTTAGAAGAATTGCAAAAAAGCCATTATGACTAATCATTTAAATTTATTGAGCCCAAAAACATGGACCAACAAACTTAGGGGCAATTGTGGGTACCCAAAATTAAGATCACGGGCCTAGACAAGTAGCCCAATTCTGGCGGCCCAAAGTCTAGACCCCCCATCTCTTATTTTGGTTATGACCCGATCTCTTCCCACGTTCCCATGATGGAAGGATCTGGGGAGAGATAGGAGGCGTGGGGGAACCCATCACCCCCACTTACCTAAATGTACATGTATGTATTAAACCCTAGGTTCTAGGGCAAAAGGACAAGTTGTATTCTCTGTAATCACTCCCCGGAGTATATATAAATAACATCGACTGCACCACCGTGGACGTAGGCACATCTTCATTGAACCACGTACATCCTTTGTTGTGTGATTATCATTTTATATTTGTTGTTGTTATTTGGTGCTTGCCTTTATCCTATTTATTTGTGTTTCATAATAATTTTCACCACAGAAACCATTCCCCAGGAGTGATTGAATCTTCTCCCTAAACTCTCGCATCTCTAAAGGGGCCATATGATAAGGTGATCGGGCGATCAGCCTCGTACCCGATGCTAAATCAATAATGAACTCAATTTCTTAGCTGGCACAACTTGGGTATCTCCTAGAACACATCGTCGAACTCCCTCACCACTGGGATTGAATACAAAGAGAAAACCAACTCTTGTGAGGTCTCCACCTTAATACAATACAAATGTGTGCTCGACCCTCCCTCAGAAAGAGGCATCACCACTAGGAACATCTTCTTCCCTGGAATATAGAATACAATGATCCTCCCAAAATAATCTACCATCGTCTGATATTCAGCTAACCAATCCATTCCAAAAATACCATCGTAACCCTCCATGTCTAACACTAGAAGGCCGGTGACTAAACATCGTCTCCCCACATCAATATCCACACCCCTACAGATCGAGTGTATAAGCGATCCACTCCCCAAAGCTAACTCTACACACATAATGATACTACCAGTTGTCTTTAATAAACCAATCGTTTGTGCAAATATGGTATCTATAAATGAGTGTGACGTCCCTGTATCAAATAAAATCCTACCCTCAAGCTCGTGACTAGGAAACGTACCCTCTACTACTGGTGGTGGCACCAGTGGTGCCTAATGTATGACTGCATCTTAGACATTATAGACACGTCCGTATTGTAATTTCCCCTATTGTGGTGGTGTTGGTCGTACTGGTGTTACTGTGGGTAATTATGTCTGCTTCCCCTACTGGGCACCCTACTGATGTGGCACTATGATCTGTTGTGGGCAGTATCTCCTCTTGTGGCCTATCTGTCCATAAGTAAAACAACATCTTGAAAAGTCTCTCTGCCTCTGGCCTGATGGCCATGTCGAGGTTACCCCAAATTCTGGCCCTTGTGGCTCCCCCGTTGTTCCTTTGTCCCTAACGGCCCTGAGGAACATGTTGATGCTGCTGAGGACCCTACTGGCCCTGCTTAAGACCTCCCTTGAGTTATTAACCCCCAAATATAAATCTCTTGGACAAATCCCCCTACTAAGAATCCTACCCCTGGTTTATTCCAGACTTCTGTTGTGGTTCTACACTAGATTCATTCCCACCAGCCTTGACTGGCTGACTAGGTTCACCCCCTCTCTTGTTTCCCTTTAGGTGGAAGCGATGATCCTGACAATGGATAAGTAAGACATTGAAGACCTTCGTATAAGTCCTCAACGCGGTGTTACCTATCAAATGTTATTTCACTATCCAGGCTAGTCCATCCATAAACCTCATATTCTTCTTCTCTTCACTGTTCACCTCGTCTGGCATAAAATTTGGCAAACGTGTGAACTCCAATTCTTACTCAGCTACGAAAAGGTCACCCTAAATCACCTCATTAAACCTTTTCCACATCTCGGTCTCAACGGCTGGCAGAAAGTACTTTTGGTAAAACCACACCCAGAACTCAGCAATAGGCATAGCATCCCTCTCCTCGACAGTGGTAACAAACTCCCACCATTGTAAAGCTACTCCAACAAGTCTAAAAGTGGGAAACATCTATTTTTACACGTCACTACACTCAACCATGAGAATGTGGCACTGAAAATCCTTCTTCCACTGGCAAGCCAAGATCACATTAGAACTACCCTGAAACTCTGGGGGGGTGGCCCTTCTAAAATGCCTCCCTCACTCTCTGCAATTCTAACGGGCCCGGGTGGGTCTGAAAAATCGGTGCCACTTGTTACTATGGTGGCTAGGCCTGAGAAAAGTGGTGTGCCATGGCAGTTATAGAAGTGTTAACTGCATGTTCCACAATAGCGTCCAACTTTGTGGCCATCACTAACCGCTGTGGTGGTTGTGGATATGGTGCTTGTGGCGCCTAGTGAGCCTCTCTCTCATCGGCTCTCGCTAATGCCCACGTTGGTCGTCCTCTCCTAGGTGTCATCTGAAATCAGATCGTTTTGTATGAGTTCACAGTAAATATAAATATAATATCAGAAGAAATTAATCTCAAATGCGTAAAAGTGAATTCAACAGTCCTAATAATAGCACTCTATATCAAAGGAGGATACGCCGATGCTTTGTTACCATATGTGAAACCCCACCTATTTTAACCACGGTTGATAATTACTTTATCAAAATAAACAGGAATCTCATTTGGTTCATTCTTAACATCACTGCAAAAAACTTTTTAAATTACTAACCACCTATGTTAAATTAAGTCCGTGTTAAATTTTATCTTTCATTAACATATAACAATATGCGGGAATTAATATATTATAACTCAACCGTCCACACAATTAATGGAAGTCAGAATTATCATGAGATAAATAGATAAATGATAATACCAAATAAACAATCAATTCCAAAGTAATATCAAAACCATAAGTCTACGAAAATAAAACTAAATCACAATACATAGTCTAATAAACAAAACTGAAAGAATGTATCAACTGATGGGGAAACATGCCCAAATGAAAGACTGAATCATAAATCCTAATATGGGAATGAATAACTGAAGCGTGTAAACAAATCCTGCAACCCTCGACAAATTCTACAACTATGCATCCTTAAAATGAGTCATCAAGCTTGGCATCCTTGTGGCTTGACAAGTAATATGTTTTGAAAAATATATTTGACACGGGTCAGAGCCCAGAACCTTTGAAAAATATTTATAAAGTATTTGAATTGCAGTATAAAAGAAGTTATTAGATACACACGTTAGTTCAGTGTACACTCCCTTGAGTTCCTCACCTCTCATCTATAGTGCATACCTAACGTCTCCAATTTTACCCACCTATCTATGATACCTAGCCTAACTAGGCCCAAGTATCTAACTAATCACAATAGGTTGAGCTCCCCCATATTGCCCATACAATACGCTACCTATAAGTCAATAATTTATTTTACCAAGTATTATTATTGCACTGTCTATTTAAGTTTCTCATACTTAAATTACTTTTAGATATACATTATCGATCTTTTCTACCATCACACATAAGTAGAATAATCACATTTGTATATATTTGCCACACTATAATATATACAACTACAACATCCCCAAGAATGGCGACCATGATGCAGGCATACTCTTCTATTAACTCCATGTACCTTTCATACCAAATCTGGGACTACCGGTTTGGAATGTCTCCTCGAACCATAAATCAAACAACACATAATGGGAGCTGAACATAGTTCTAAGAATTTGGGATACGCACATACCTAACGTACCCAAATGACACGTCGGTCCTATTAATACAATGAGAAATAGGGAGATGCCCTAAGTTCTATGTTCTGGCGCACCCATCCAAACCTCGCTAGAATCGCCAAAGTGGGATCGCCCTTTGCACACGACCACCTGTGATAGCAGGCAACATACGTATGTTCACACACATAACAAATCACATAATAGGTTTCCACACAACCTATATATATATATATATATATATATTCTGTATAGGTATGCACACAACCTATAATATATCCCATATGTAGTATTTATTTCCCTCGAATACTCGACGTATTGATGATTTTATTCATATTTTTTTTAGTATTATGCACTACCCGACGGGTCCGAACTATCCCTTTAGTTATTGCACTAGTTAACACATCACTATAGTACTGGTATTTTCCTTAGGCCATGATTTACATTTCCCGTCACCTAATTCGTAAATTCTGGATATGCATCTCAATCGGTTGACTATCATCGGTCCTAATGCCAATATTACCCCCTAAATATTAACAGAGCCCTAATTATATGTCTACTGACCTTCTTTAAGTCTTTATACAATTAATAAACTATCACTAAAGTTTCTCGTGATTAATTTCATAAGGAAGTATAATATAAAAGGCAAATCTCAACAAAAGTGGGAAGCCGAATGGATTCGCCCACCGAATAAATTCGGTCTTCAAATTAAATTAATTCGCACCTCGTTGTATCGTCTTCTTCGTTGCTGTTACGACTTTTCACCCTTAAAACCTTATCAAAACTCCATGAAACTTCCCCAAACTCCTATCCACATACCCAAACATTAAATATATGTGTAGGGATAATTCTAAATGTAAATACCACATCAAGACTACAAGAAATATACCCAAGAACATATCAAAACCTATAATTCTTTAAAACCCTAGTTTATGTGTTCTTCATGCATATTCATCAATTTACCCATATTTCGTTCTTGTTAATCATTCTCTATTCTCTGATTTGTTGTTATTTACATATATGGATTTTCTCTATATGAATCCCTACCCCAAATCATGAATCTCACACAAGAACATCATATAAATATAAGATGCCTAAAGTAATGCAAGATAAACACTTGCCTTGATAAAGTAGGTATAATTTTCGTTCTGAGATGGTGAGGATATTCCTTCCTTGTTCCGATCTCGAATCCGACAACCTTCGTGGTGTGAAACGATGTGTAATGGCTTAGGTCTCTTCTTCTTTTCCTCTCCTATGGACTTATCTCTATATCAAGTATTTTAACCCTAGCCCATAACTTAAAGTGGTGATATAGCACTCTAATTTTTGGAGTTCCTTATACCCTAGGCTCCTAAATGACCGAAACACCGTTACATGGTGCAGAGTTGGTATATTTCGACTATGTTAACCTATTCGGAATCAACCGTGAACTCAAAATCTCCATTCGACTCACTCCAATATAGTCTACATGTGACTCCCAATAGAGATATAACACAGGCATGTCGATATCACTCGTTACAACGTATAATAATTATCACAAGTTATTTACTATTCACTTAGTAACTTTATTGCATAAATATTAACCAATATCTCTCCCGATTAATATTTTAATAAACACGTAAAAATTAATTCAATTAAATTATGTCACACGTGTAATTTAAAATAACCGAATTAATTAAATTCTAAATACTCAGAAATATGGGGTGTTACATACTTCCCCTTACAAAGGAATTTCACCCTCGAAATTGGGACGTACCTGCAGTGAATAACTATAGATATTGCTTGTCATGCCATCATCCCGCTCCCACATCGACTGATAAACATTGTGAACAAAGGTGACCGGTCAAATTGAAAGGATGAGCAGAAGCCCCAAAAACGGTCAGAGTCTCCATGCAAAACACGCGACGAGAAGAAAAAAGGTAGCGGAGATGATTATGAGGATGATCCAGATCCGCTCAAGGAGCTTGTACATGAGGTAAAATAATCTCTTTTGTATGTAACTTCATTGTAGTAAGAGACACTGGATGTGAAGATGATCCCGCGGAGAGGAAAGCCTATCTCAATGAGGGAAAGGCCCTTGCTCACATCAGGAAAAAAAATCGAATCGGCACTATGGATACATATCCTAGGAAGGTAAAAAAATATGGCCTTTTTGTTGGCTTCTACAAAGGTGACTTGTCCGGCGTGTTATATCCATACGATGATCCATCGGTCATTTTTATAATGGTACATGAAAGAAAGGTGGAAACAATTCTGGTCGATAATGGTAGTTCCGCCGATGTTTTGTTTTACAACTGCTTCAAAAGTCTAAGTTTGAGGGAAATAAAGCTTGAAGTCTATCACCAACCACTTATTGGCTTCACAGGAGAAAAGTTATGTCCTTTGGGCACAATTGAGTTAGAAATTATGATTAGTACATGGCCCACCTGCAAAACAGAGAAGATTCGTATCTTTGTCCTAGATAAGAACGGCCCTTCATCATACAACCTTATCTTTGGAAGTGTAGGGTTGAAGAAATTTTAAGTAGTTCCCTCCATCATACACTAGTGCACCAAGTTACTCACTTATTATGGGGTCGGTGTGGTGAAAGGAAGTCAAGAGGAATGCAGACAGTGTTATTACACCTCAACCGACTAGGAAGAACAAAAAAAATTGGCCATAACCTATCAGATTGAAATGTTGGATCCCCGAGATGAAGAAACGTTTGTCAAAGGGAAGGTCGTAAAAGATATATAATCAATTATCTTGGACGGTGAACAAACGGAGAGGACAGATCATCGATGTACCCTGCCCTTACGAAAGATTTGGTTAACTTTCTTAGGCAACGAAAGAGCGTGTTTTCTTGGAGTCATGAGGACATTCCAGTTATTGACCCGAAATTCATCTATCACGAGCTAAGCATAATCAAGGATGTCAAACTGATCAAACAAAAATAACGTACCTATGAGAAAAATATAATAATGCAAGAAGAAGTAGAGAAGTTGTAGAAACAAAACTTCATCAAAGATGTCATGTACCCAAAATGGCCCTCTAACATGTTTATGGTCAGGAAAATTAACAAGTGGCGTATGTGTGTTAACTTCACTGATCTGAACAAAGCATGATCAAAGGACCACTATCATTTGCCTAGGATTGATCGGTTGGCTGACGCCACTTCTAGACATGAGTTCCTCAGTTTTATGGATGCGTACTCAGGGTACAGCTAGATGAAGATGAAATTAGAACATCGAGAAAATACTTCATTTATCACAAGCTGATGTACCTACTGCTACAATGTTATGCCCTTTGGACTAAAAAAAGCAGGAGAAACATACCAGAGGCTAGTAAATAAAGTATTCGATGAATAGATCAATAGAAATATGGAGGTGTATATTGATGACATGCTAACCAAGAGAAAAATGGCAGCCGACCACATCAGAGATCTTGGGCGGACGCTCGATCGACTAAAAAACATTGAATGCAGCATAACCCGATAAAATGTGTCTTAATAGTACTAGAAGGGATGTTCTTAGATTTCATAATCAATGAGGCCAACCCGAATAAAATCTAGGCATTAATCGACATTCAGTCTTCGACGAATAAAAGGAAGTACAAAGGTTAACAAGGCATGTGGATGCGTTAAACCGGTTTGTTTCAAGACTTACCGACAAGTGTCTACATTTCTTTAAAGAATTGCGAAAGACATTTAATTGGAATGATGAATGTGAAGCTGCATTCTTGGAGTTAAATACGTATCTGTTATCTCCACCTCTTTTTTTAAAGCCTGTCGTGGGGGAGAAACTTTACATGTACTTGGTCGTATCTAAATTAGTGGTTAGTTCGGCATTGGTCCTATAAGAAAACGGAGTACAAAAACTTATAAAGGAGAGAAGATCGGATATCCAAGGTTTTAAAAGTTTCCATTGACCCTAACTAAAGCTTCTCAGAGGGTGAAGTTATACTTTCAGGCCTATACAATCGTTGTCTATACAGACCTACCTCTACACCAAGTTGTTCATAAGCCGGAGAAATGGGAAGACTGATGGATTAGGATGTAGAACTAGGAGAGTATGACATAATGTATGAACCTATAATGACCCTCAAGGGTCAATTCATGGAAAATTTTATAGCTGGGTTAACCTACGAAGAAAAACCAACCGAGCAGAGTTCTAAGGAAGAGAACTCAACACCAAATCAAACTGAGCACACTTCTTCGAAAGAGAGCTCACCCATCCAAATAAGCGAGCAGACTCCTATGACAAGTAGCTTTGACTTTAATCCAGCCTAACAAAACACTTATGTACAAAAGTCATCGATCGATCAAGATGACATTGCTCGCGATCTAAATTACATGAAGATGTTATTCAAACATGGTTGTCTAGTTGAAGGAAGTTTTGCAAAGGAGATACCTACCTGGCAGATGTTTATTGGTGGATCATCTTGCACCATCGGGAGCGAAGAAGGATTAATAATCACAATACCAGATAAATTTTTTTTACAATACGCCCTTAGATTCCAATTTGAAGCCTCAAAAACTAAACTTGGATACGAAGCACTTACATCGGGTTTTTGTCTGGCATCATCCTTGAGCACCGAGCAAATACATGCACATAGTGATTCTCATTTGATAGTTAATGAGTTGTTAGGAGTCTACGAATTAAGGGAGGAGTCCATGGTGAAATACCTATGTAAAACTAAAATCTTATTAGCAAAATTCCCAATTTTTTAGGTAGTAAGAATCACAAGGGAAGATAATGCCCTAGCAGATGCACTTACTCGGTTGACATTGATGACTAGGATAGAGCTATGGAGAACGCTGCTAATAGAGATCACCACACACAGGAGCATCGATAAAGAGAATGCTAACTTCATAGAGTTATAATTGGGACCATCCTAGATGGACCCCATATGAATATACTTAGAGAATGGAACAGGACCAACGGAGTCTAAAGAGGCAAGAAAGATCCAATATAGAGAAACAAGGTATTTCCTAAATAAGGGAATCATATACTTGAGAGGTTTCATCATACCATTACTCATATGTGTCCATCTGAATGAAGTCAACGACCTCATAAAAGAAGTGTATGAGGGCTCTTATGGATAATATTCATCAGGCAGATCACTCGTAAAGCGAATAGCCACACGTAGCTACTATTAGCCCACTGTGATCGGTGAATGCGCGAATTACGCGAAGATGAGTGTTAAGTGCCGAAAGTACACTAACATTCATAAGAGTTCGAGGGCTTCTCTTACGCCGATCACAACTCCATGTCCATTCGAGATGTGGGGAATTAATTTGGTCGAACCTTTACCCAAGACAAGAGGCGGGTTCAAATATTTGGTCGTTGTAGTAGACTACTTCACCAAGTGGGTGGCAGATGAACCCCTAGTTGAAATCTCACATGAAAAAGTGTTCCACTTCATCTTAAAGAACATCATTTATCGTTATGGGATGCCGTATGCTTTTATCACTGATCATGGCACTCAATTTGACAATTGGGATTTCAAAGACTATTGTATGCAATCTAAAATCCAAAACTACATTTTGCATCTGGTCATCCTTAATACAATGGGTACACAGAAGTGATGAACAAAACCTTACTCAACGAAAACTCAGTTATTTAACTCCAAAGGGTTTCATTGTCATACATGACAACACCGAGGATAGAAACAGGTGAGAACCCTTAAATGTTAGCCTTGGGAACATAGGTAATATAATACCTATAGAAATTAGTCTGCCCAGTCATCGTGTTCTTAAATTTCACTCACCAAAAGGTTACCAAATGAGAAGACTGGATTTGATTTAGTAGAGAAGGTCAAAGAACATGAAGCACTCTGGGCGGCAGCATACCAATAATGAATTACTCCTTTTTAAATTAACGAGTTAAATTGATCACCCGAGGGGGATTATGTGCTGAAAAAGGTAATCCATAAAGAGAAAAAATTGGAGCCAAATTGGCATGGTACGTATGGAGTAACTGTAGTTGTCAGTTTAGGGACCTATACAATTGAACAATGGATGGGGAACAATTCAAAAATCCTTAAAATGCTGAACACTTGAGAAAGTAATACCAATAATGGAGAAAATGTAACATACTTATAACCCATTTATTAGTGATGAATAAGTCAACATTATTGTTTCTTTTAATTTTCTTTTGGTATAGGGAGATATGATCAAACATTTCTCCCTCAAAGACAACACAATCAAATTTCTTCATATATGATCTCACCTTTAGGGAAGACTAAGAACAAGAAGTTACTTTCAATTCATGTGTGATCTCTCCTCTAGGTCAGACCGAGAATAAAAAGATAGTTTCACTTCAGGTATGATCTTGCCAATCCGTCACACGAATAACAAGAAGTTTCACTTCATGTATGATCTCACCTTTCAGGAAGACCAAGAATAAGAAGTTTGTTTTACTTCATGTATGATCTAACCTTTAGGGCAGACTAAGAATAAGAAGTTCACCAAATTTAGGAAATCCATTGCAGTCATGGAAAGGTCATACGCAACTAACATGGGTATTTGGTTAGTAAACCCTAAGAATGGATAACCTGGGTTCGTCCAACCTTGGTAACTAATAAGAATATCATTTAGGCAACAACCAACCACGTGATCATAAGACTAAACTAGTAGTAAAATTAGTTTTTCAGCATACATAACTCATTAAGATGACATGACTTACAATTACAATAATTTGATTACATCTACATGTGAAAAAGACAAAAAAGCAAGGAGGCATGAATATAACAGTCCATTATAACTTGAATATTATTACAAAAATGTAAAGTTATGGAAAGACGTCACGAAAAAAGATTACAATAAATCATCATTCACGAGAAGAGGTTCCCTTGCTCGTTGAACCCTCAAAACCAGTAAGAAGAATGTCTAAGGCATAAGGAGTAACGGTGCAGGTCTTTAATTTTTATTGATTGCAAGAACTAACGCTATCTACTAGATAGAGATGTCAACTCAGATTGTCATCTCCATCAAGGCCATAATCCCCAAGGATTTTCTCATTAAGCTCGCTAGGATAGCATCCGGAGGGATCCATGAAATAAAAGTCTTAAAGGGAGGTTCAGAATGCTCTAAGCAACATGTGTCATGGCAATACCACAACTCATTATCCTTTGGCACCTTCATCAATATAAGGGCATTAAGCTAGCCTTGTTTATAACCAACCTTACGAGTATGATCAAGTTCTATCCCCATGTGTGTGATGGTCTCATCATAATCATCCATCCATACGGTACGAGGTTTCTTATGAAATTGATATATGAGGTCATCGACCATATTATTATGCCTCTTGATCGTTGAGATTTGATTCTTTATAGCCACAACTTGTTCTTATAAAGTTTTCTTAGTTCGTTCTTCCTTCACTGACTGCAAAATCCTCATCTGCTGCTAAGAAGACTAACCCTTAGATTTCTTTATTCGCTCAAATTCATCCCTTATGCAATCATTCTCTTCTTCCTAAAAGGAAACACCCTCATTTTGGTCGACATGCCCTGACTTCTTAAGACCTTTAAACTCAACACTTAAGGCATTATTTTCTTTCTCAAGCATTGTGGCGACCTCTCTCGCACATTTCAGTTTAGTATTAAGAACGAACTCTTTCTTGGAGTAAGTTGAAGCTGTAGGTCGAAACACTTCATTTCGTAATCGGTGGAAAGACTTATCGCTGATTCCTTATAGCTCTTTTGTAGATCAGAAATCATGTCATGATAGTTAACGTTGACCATAATTGCTCGGTGAAAAAGGTAATGCAAACTTAACTATTATCGTTTTGCCAGGGATGATACCTCATGGCCAAATATCCCCTCAAGCTCATCTTCGTCGATCTCAATATGACCAACACCGAACAAATGACTACATCTTTCCCAAAAATTATTTTGAACACTAACCATACATACCAATATTATATTAAACTATAAAGCATGTGGTCAGAGGTAAGTATTTTAGAAGAAAAGAACTTGCAAGAATCTAACTAGGGCAAAAAATATGGATCGTAAATTTCATTTCATTATTAAAAAAAGGGGGGTTACATCAAGGCAAGACCCATACATTGATATAACAATAAATATAAGAAAAGTAAAGAAGATGGAATACTCTTAACAAAACTACAAGGATCTATTTACCAACCTTATCATTTTTAACGACAACAGCATGACATTTGCCCTGATCGTTAACTACCATTTGCTCCTTATTAGTAGCAGTAATAACTTCCTCTTCATTATCATCAATTTCCTCATCGACCTGAGGAGGAGTGCCTGGAAGGTGCAGTTGAAAGAGGACAGACTCCTTGGTAGTGCCAACCTTGGTAAGTGTTGCATGCCAACCATCTTTGAATAATGACTTCTTTAAGTAGTCAATTTTCATTTAGGCCTTGTCCCAGCCTTTGGTAAACGATTCTTCCTTTTCCTTAGTAGTAGAAGCTAAAGCTTGTTCGGCCTTTACCTATTCTTTCTCAGTAACAACCTGACTGTCCTCAACCTCCTTTGTAAACTTCTCAGCAATGGCAATGCCATTGTTCAACACCAAATTATCCTCTTCCAAGTCATGGACCCTCTTCTCCCTCTTCTCTTTTTTCTGCATTTAGGCCTCATAAGAGCGACCATCAGCCTTCAAAGACTTCCGTAACTTAAAAAAAGATATCTAAATACCAGGTAATTACCCATTTATCTTGTTATTTCTCTCCAGTAGCTGCTCATAATCCACCAAAAACTATAAATTTAAAAGGCAGAGGGAGATATTAGCAAGAAAATGGAATAAATTTTAAGAATAAACATATAATCAACTAACTTACAAGAGCCAAGTTATGATTGGATCCTTCATGTATCCTAGTGTGAGGGATCGAAGAGGCAGTTGCTCGATCAATAGAAAGGACCCCAGCGCTGATCAACCTTTGAGTAAGTCCAGGACTAGCAACTACCGATTAAGTGGTACTCTTGCCTTTGTCTGTAGCTTTCTTACCCCTGATCTCAACGGGGGAGAAAGTCTTTGCTTATCTTCTTGGACAAGGGTTCATGCTCCGCAAGAGAGGAATCCAAAATCGGGATGTGACTTGATACCCTAACATGAGATTTCTTGTTCATTAGATGAGTAGGAGGAAGTCACTTGGCCCCATCATGGGTGGGAATCAGATCGGTAATTTTTTTCACCATCTCGCTTAAAGAGAGGTTGGTAGACACTAGTACAATGTCAAGACGTTCAAAGGTGGAAGAGGTGCTTCCTGATGAAAAAATGTCCCCTTCTCTATGAAAGGACTCATAGTAAAACTCTGAGGAATCAGAAGTAGAAGATGATGGATCACCCAAAGAGATGGGTGCAAGAGGTATTTCTTCAATAGGTCGGGCTACAAAAAAGGTGATCATACTCCACTAGACGAGAAGAAAAGAAGCAGACCTAGGGTAATCCCATGTGCCAATCCTTTGATGGATAGACAAAATAGTTTCCAAGTCAACAAAATTAACCTTGGAGTCACGAGGAATTTTCTTCTTACTCGTTGCTGTAAAATATAAACCAGGTATACTAAATTAGCAATAGAAATATAGCAAAAATCAAAATAAAAACATTTTAAACATTTTAAAGGCAAAAAGAAGATTCAAAACACAACAGTAGGGCAGATGTAAGTGATTTAAAGGGTTTTGACAATTTCACTCTCATGGAAACCCAATTTGGTGAGTCATTTAAATTCTTTTGGGTTATTAATTCGGGTTTTTCAAATCGAACGTCTCCTAATTGAGATTCTTTCTCCTGCTATAAAAATGTGAAAATTGGTTATGTTTTGATGACCGATGGGAGCGCCTTTAAAATTTTGGGAATTGGCTTAATCAAAATCAGTACATATAATGGGTTGGTGAGAAATTTGTGTGTTTTTTGACATGTTTCGGGTATTCGTGTGATCCCTATGTTGGTAGGTGTACTAGACTTCATAGGTTACAAGGTGGTAACATCAAGTGTAGGTGTGAGGGTCATGACAGGTTCTCCTATGGAGTATAGGGTACCATGGTAAAAAGCCTATATGTTCTCTAAGGGAATACGATAATAAGTAGATCTTTTGTGGGGTCTTCCATTTTGAAGAGCTAAATTCGCGTCCGAAGCTTGGGAATGGAGGAGGAGGAAAACAAGGCTTACATTTTAAAAATATTAGTGATCTTAACTCTCATTCAGGTTGTAAATGGACTATACATCATTCTGGGAGCATAAAATCCTCTTTTAGGTTGCAACCAAAATTTCAACTATCCTTAAAGGGAGGCATACCTACGAGGACATTCATAACATTAGCTCGAAGTGGCGCTGAGTTAGTCCATTTGGGTGGCATAAATACAATGGGGAGGCAAGCATTTGGTCCTGAAAGAGATGTGAGGGAAAGTCATAGACGTCCTATTCTTCAATGGAGGGTGACAATGACTTTCATTTACCAACTGATGGTTAGGAGGTGATTGATGGAGGTTACTAGATATGATGTCAAACAAAGGGATTTCAAAGGTGCTATATAGAATTTTGGGTTTGGAGGTATTCATGCAGTTGTACAAGGTACGTATCGATTGAAGAGTAAGTCGAGAGTCAGATTTGAGGAGGCCTAAAACCTAGTAAGAAATCTTCATTAGTGTTTCTGTGGTAACGATCGTGTGTTTTAGTGATATCCTTCACTTTATGTGGTTTCTATGGGAGACTCATTTTGGTGTGGTGGTTTTTTCCGTCAAGGTAGATATTTGTGGAGCTTTGGCTTAAACTTGCTGCCCAAAAATAATTATGCCCGATAGCCTGATCTATCTTCGCTATAGTTACGGGACTCCTTGCAATGATGATTATCTTCACTAATAATAGAGGTCGCACAATTGTCCAAATATTTTGGGTGGGATGTCTAGTGGAGGTTAATGCATCATGAATATTTCATATTAGCACATGTTATCTTTATGAATTCTAGAACTTTTGTGTTTCTTAATGCCTATATTTATTATCGTTAACCAAACAACCTCTTTTATGTATGTTTATATGCTTTGCGAGGTATAATTGATCTTTTGTAGGTATATGAATGCTTATTGTGTGGATTCGTTGCATTTAGAGGAAGTTTAGTCATATAACAAAACTTTAAGGACATTTTAGTTATTTCATACTTAATCTCCTACTCATTGGAATTTCATGGAAGCGTATTTCATTGATTAAGCTTTGTGTGGCCGCAAACAGTACGTTGTTCCGAGTCCGGATGATGAAGTTATGGCCCTTTTTGTAAATTTAGTTTTCTCCCTTATGAAGACCAAAGTGACTAAAAAACATAGTACCTCATGATACTAGAAACACCACCACCAGGTAAGGTGTTGACAAGCTCAAGCAGTTGGTAACAATGGCAGTACGAGAGCATATGTATATATAATAGAGTGAGGTGAGGAGAAGAGGATGAACACTTGAATGTAAGAGGTTCAGCCAATTTGGCCTATGTCCATTGCGAGTGTGTGAGTAATATCACTAAATTAAGGTACTACTGGCCATGGATACAATCTCTCACGCTTTCTCTCTCTCCTGTGTAAAATGACAGAGTTTCATCTAGGGTTGTAATTTCGGATTCCTTTACAAGGTAGAGGATGACCTCTATATATAGTGCTTGGGGGGTGTAATGTACCCCCCAAGCATGCAATGAGCATGTGCATGAGGATCAAACCAGTATAAGGATAACACCTGGATGATCTTAAGTAAACAATGATGACATCAATATTCCCTCACCTAGAGGGAATGATTCAGTTATAATAGATTTATCCACGTGTTCCAAACCATACGTGCTCGTAAATGATTGGCCTTGTCTTTAATGGGTGTAACCTCGGTCTGAAGGAGTACGAGGTTGGTGAAGTTTGACCGTTGCTTTACCCAAGGTCAATATCCATGATGACCTCGTCTAGGAGGGCTGACCGAGGTTAGGTATAAAGTAGGTGTAGCATCAGCTGGGGCCGATGATGATGTTAGTAGATGATGGAGCACATGAGACCTTACTAACCTCCATTGTTTGATCAGTCGAGGTTGGTGTATGAGGTTGATGCAACGTCGGCTAGGTATAATATTATTGATGGTTGCCATTATCTTCTGGTCACTTTGGCTATGAGACTGGTTGAGGTTATATGCTCTGAGTAAGAGGGTGCACTTTGGTAATATGAATCAACCCTATCCCTTAGTCTTCTATGTAATTAGCTGACTGAGGGGTATGTAGCTTTGGCAAAGGCCATATTTCTTTCTGTACTAGTGCTTTCTTTGCCACATGTCACTTTCTGAAGTGGGTAGCGTGTTCCCCAAGATGATGCAATTTTGGCCTGCTTTTACTTTTCCTAGGGCAATGATGGGCCCTTGAAATTCGAGCCAAATCATTTAGAGGGTTTAAAACCCTCTCTCTTTCCTCTTTCTCTTTCTTTTCTCTTCATTTGTTTTCTCGCCTGAGCTTTCTTTTCCTCTGCAACTTCTCTCAAGCCTCCATTATTGAACGCTCTTGAAGGTTTCCCTCAATTTATATCATCATCATCCCTCATTTGCAACTAATCAGGTACCATTTCCAACCTTTTTTTCTATCTTTGGGTTTTATTTGTCATTTCTGAGTTTTCCAGTGAGTTTTTGTGTTTTTCGGTGAGTTGTTTCCACCAATATTGATGGTTGTGAGGCTAAGGCAGTAGTGATTTGAGTATTTTAGGGGCATTTTTAGGTAGCTCAGAGGTTTCTTAGCCAAAAAATCCTTTCCTTAGGTCTCTGGTGAACCTTCGATTACCTTCTTCGGCAACCTGGTTCTTAAGTGTTCTTGATGTTTTTCATGTAAAAACCTTTCATCTTACCACTTTGATCCTTAGTTTAGATTTAATTAGTTGTTTGCTTATTTGTGGTTTTGAGTCCAAGTGTAGTGTCGTCTACCTTATGCTCAGACCCTTGTACCAACTCATAGAAGAGGATTTTCTTAGGGCTAAGGACTTTCCTCTCAGACCCATCTTCCTCCACCTCTAAAGGTTATATACCCTGAACCAGCTAAGCGTGCCGAGCCTACAGAGGTTCCTGTTGAATCAACACTAATGTCTGAGTCTAAGTCATCCTCCTCAGACCCCATGTCTATAGAATCTTTCCAAGAGGCTATGTATTATTCTCGTAGGCAAGATGAGGCCCCGAGGTTTAGAGTCATGCCTCATCTCACTAGTGTGCTATCACCTCACATAGGTATTTCGATATTGAAATCATAGGGCCAAGTGTGTCCATTCCTCCCATAATTGATGCCATTCCTCTGTCGGCTGCCACCGAGGCTGAATTTGCTCAGAGGTTTTCTGGTGGTGCCTCTGCACCTGCTCAGGCCAACTTTACTGAGGATGGTGAAGATAGTGGGGAAAGTGATGTTGACACGTATGAGGTAGCCTAGATTGAGATCTCCATCAGCGAGTATGACCTTCTTTTCTTTTGGCACCTCTACTCTATACACTCTTCCATCACCCTTAGGAAACCTCTTAGGGATGAGAGGGGTTTTAATGGCCGAGATGGTGAGATATACCTATATATGAAGATGTTCAAGTTGGGTTTCCATCTTTCAATCCACCCTTCTATCCTTCATAATTATCCCCTAACGCCTGGAGGGTTATGATTGGGGTTATCGTCCTTTGGAGGGCTGTCCACAATTCAGACCTTCTAGTTAGGGTCTTTACAGGTTGTTACGTCCCTTCCTCTGCCAAAAACCACCCTATCTATTACCACTTCTTAGCTAGGGAAGTTAGAGAAGAAAATGTTATTGGTTACCCAAACCTCAAACCATAACTGGAAACCATAGTATTTCTTTACCTCCGGGGCATGGGACTTCAGTCCATATGCAATCTCTAGAATGTCGATTCCGAGGACACCTCTGGGGTGGGGAAAGGTGTCTCTTGATGCTAAAGCCAACCCTGGGCTCAGCCAGGATAATCTTTAGAAAGTTGAGGATCTTCGCGATGAGGGGGATCAAGGTCTTCTAGTAAAATATGAACATCTGATGACCCCCTACTACCTCTCTCAGACAAGATTGGGGGGTGGTCCTTTCATAGAGATTCATAAGTTTTAATTTTTGAAGTTACACCTCTTACTTTTTATGCCTTTGATTTACTAACTCATATGTCTTTTGTAGAGTGCCTTGAAGGTATATCGGACGACTTTTAGGAAATGTCTACTCCCAGTCTTGTAAAGTTGATGAAGAAGGCAGGAAAAAATCTTCCCCCTGCTACTACCCAAAATAATGTGGGCACATCCAAGGCTGACGTTACCAAGAAGAGGAAGAGAACAAGTGACCCTGAGCCTCAGAGGCCGAGCAAGACTCAAAAGGGGGATCGCGCCATTCCCATGTTAACAGATGACGCCCTGGTTGATCGTTTTGCTCAGTTGAAGATCAGTGATAGCCTCATTAGTCATAGTCTGAGGGCCATCGATGCTATCAGCGCAGTAATGACTGAAGAGGATAAGCTCTTCTTATTCTCCTTGAATGTCCCATTGCTAGATGGGTCTACCCTCCATAGATCAATTCAGGTATTAGTTACTCTTTATTTGGTTTCGTCAAGTATAACCTCGTCTCTTTCAGAGGCTATAGATCATGTGTCTACTCGTCTGACCTTCCACTGTCGGGTCTCTTTTCATTGCATTATTTTTTCGATTGGACCCTGAAGAAGAAGCACCTTATAGATAAGGGCAAAGAAGCTGAGAAGGTCCAATCCTTATTGAATGCAGAGGTGGAACGTCTGAAGGGTGAGATGAAGGAGTTTGACAAGCTGAAGGAAGTAGTTCAACAGAGAGACATGTACATGGCCAAGCTAGGAAGGACTATGATGTAGCTCTGAAGGCTAAAGATGATGCCCTGCAGACTAAGGTGGATGCTACAATCAAGGCTGCTTTATATGATGCTGTTGAGAAGGTCATTAAAGACTACAAGGCCTTTGATGAATTCGTCAGTTTTGGCTTTGAATACTTTGAAACAGGTATCAAAGAAACTAGAAAATGGGTAGCCTCGAAGGAGAAAGAGTTAGGGAGTCTTAATTCCTTAGACTTTGAGGGTCTAGGCTTTGCTGACGCTCAGTTTGCTCAGGCCCTGTAGGAGGTTGAGGAAGCCGATGGTGCTCCGATAGACACTGCTCCCTTGGAGGCAACTAAAACAGAAGATGAGGCCATCAGGATGACGGTGTCGAGGTGACTAACGTCGACCGTGATGGCACGACTGTTGCTGTAGAGGCTTAGCCCTTTTTTCTTGTGAAACTTTTCAAATTGTAATTTTGATTTCCTTTTTGTACCTCTTTATAATTTTTGAATGCTGACGGCATCTTGTATCATCTGATTTGTAACTCTTGAATGTTGTTTTAATGATAATAATCAATCCCATTTTCTTCAGATTCTATTTTTTCTCCGATGTTATACTTGTAACTCATGTTTTTCACCAAATTAATGATGTTTAATGTCTGAGGTCATCGTGATATGATGTTTCACCTCATGTTTTTTTACCAAATTAATGATGTTTAAGGTATGAGGTCATCGTAATATGATGTTTCACCTCATAATTTACACCAAATTAATGATGTTTAAGGTTTAAGGTCAACATGATATGATGTTTCACCTCATATTTTTTTACCAAATTAATAATGTTTAAGGCCTTAGGTCACCATGATCTGATGTTTCACCTCATATTTTTCATCAAATTAATGATGTTTAAGGTCTGAGGTCACCATGATATGATGTTCCACCTCATGTTTTGCACCAAATTAATAATGTTTAAGGTCTGAGGTCATCGTAATATGATGTTTCACCTCATGTGTTAACCAAATTAATGATGTTTAAGGTCTGAGGTCACCATGATATGATGTTTCACCTCATGTTTTTCAACAAATTAATGATGTTTAAAGTCTGAGGTCACCATGACATTATGTTCCACCTCATATTCTTCACCAACTTAATGATGTTTAAGGTCTGAGGTCACCATGATATGATGTTTCACCTCATATTTTTCACCAAATTAATGATGTTTAATGTCTGAGGTCATCGTAATATGATGTTTCACCTCATGTTTTTCACCAAATTAATGATGTTTAAGGTCTGATGTCATCATGATATGATGTTTCACTTCATATTTTGCACCAAATTAATGATGTTCAAGCATAATATAATAGAAGTGACAACACAACATTACTTTTTCTCATTAACTTCCTCTTCATAAAATGATACATGTATTACAAGGAAACAACTGGATCTCATTCCAAGGATTGGAGAAAGGTTGTTGTGGACATCCCCGATCCTCGCCGCGCAAGCGGGAGCGTGTAGGAAAGGATCCTTCGGGTCCCGCGCTTCCCTCTCGAGAGTGCTTCGGTCGGCGTTGTTTGAGATGTGGTGTAAGAATGTAGAGAGATTCAGATTTGCCAGTCTATTTTACTCAAAACAGACAAAAGGAAAAGGGGAAGCCACCCCGAAGGATGGCATCCAAAGACATACTGGTGCTTGTGAAACCAAGATGATTTGAGAAGAGTTCGGAGGCTTAGTTACGAAATGGGAAGGTGTTAGGCACCCATTCTGCCCTTTCGGTCTCTCATGGATATTTGCTATTTTCCTTTATATTTCCCCTGTGATATGTGTGCATGTGTATATATAGAATGGAGATAGGAATCCTCGACTTGTATCATGGAAAAGATAAAGCGAGTCATCCGTCGGAAGCTATAAGAATAATATTAGAAAAATAAGATTTAGGCGATTACCCCTACGTTGATCGTTATAATGGAATGATAACGCATATGGAGTAAAATGTCACTAAGAGTGAGTATATAGTATATAAGGAAAGTGGATTTAGAGAAGATAGAAAATGATAGAAAAAGTGGGAAAAAGAACTCGAGTCTCGGGTTTTACCCCGAGATGCCTACGTATCCTATAAAGGCATCAAAGTCCACGTAGTTCGCATACAAAACGAGGGGTGGGGTTTATCCCATAAATCCAAATGGGGAATCTCTTATTTGTGAGTATGTGTGTGTGTGTGTGTGTGTGTGTGTAGAAAAAGTGTTTTAGTTGTGAGAAGAGTGTGGAAAAAGTTTGAGAATCCCTATTTGGAATTTATGAGCAAACCCACTTTTTCTTATTTTTTGGGTTTTATTTATATGAAAATCATAGATGTGAAATAATGCTAAATAAAAAAGTACATTAGGATGTGTGAGACGAGATAATAAAAGTGCTAAGTAAGAAAGCAGGTTATTGGGAATTTAAGAGAATTTAAGAGAGAGTTTGAGAAATTTGGACCTTCTTGAAGATCTTGAGCTTGATCTTGAATGTTGGAAAGCTTCCCTTGCACTTGGATGATGATGGATAGTGGCTAATTCACCAAGTTTGATGAAAAGGATGATGAAAAGTGGAAGTAAAAAAAGGGATTTGGAAGTTGAAATCACGCTGCCTTCGAGAGAGGTTTCTGGGATTCGCTGAGAGACATTTTTATCAGATATGGCCTCCCCTTACAAATGAGGTGAAGGCCTATTTTTATAGGCCTGGGTGAGTGCTGATCGGCATTGGCACGTTTTTGCCTATCGGCACCTGCCGATAGGTCGGGTCTAGAACCTGCCGTTTGGTAGTGCGCTTCAGGCTTTTTCGGAAAATTGGCCATTGTTCTGAATCACGCATGGGGGATGCCATTGGAAAGGTAATTCAGAGACCTTTGAAAGTCCTTTGGATCACTCCCGAGTTCGAGAGTTGACTTTGGGTCAAATATGGCTCGGAAGCGTTTGTCGGTCCATTGGACAGGGAATCGTGCAGACACAAACGGATCGTTCGTCCGCATGTTAAGTCCGAATTGCACACGGGGTGGACCGTTGGAAAGGTTAGGATATGTACTTCGACATTCCAAAGATTTTGACCCAGTTTAGAGAGCTAACTTTGGTCAACCAGGCCCGGGAAACGTTCGGTGACCTCTCAGAGAAAAACGGATCGTTCGTCTGCATGGTAAGTCAGAATTGCTCACGGTACGGACCGTTTGGAAAGGGTATTCAGTGACCTTAGAAGATTCATTCAGCCTCGATTGAGCTGAAGAGTTGACTTAGGTCAAATAAAGACCGGGAGTTCCCGGTGGCCTCTGGCTCAGGTTTTGGACGCAAACGGATCGTTCGTCTGAATGGTAAGTCGGAATCGCGCATGGGGGTCCGTTGGAAAGGGGATTCAGTTCCCTTCAAAGATTCATTCAATCTTGATGGACATAAAGAGTTTGAATTTTTTGGTCAAACTGAGCTGGGGAGTGCTTGATGGCTTCTAGGTCAATACTTGGGACATGACCTGGGTTTGGAGTGCTGAAGGGAGGTACTAGGGACCTAAGGAGAGTTAGGGGGTAACATAATTGGGTGTCTATAGAGCCCCTCGATGGGTGAGTTTGGAACAAATGATGATCGTCGAATAGACACCACATGATGCTTTTGAAAAAGTATGACCGATTCCGAGGGTCGAGGTCGTTTCCAAGGACCTATGGAGTGTACTGGAGATGGGATAACGATCAAAAGTTGAGGTCGATTCTGAGGACTTGAAGGGATGCTGGGAGATGACCAATTCTGTGAGTCAAAGCCAAATCTGTGGGCTTAGGGTAGAGGTCAAATAATCGAGGTCAATTATAACCTTAGAGTGGTAACGACCGAGGACTGAGGTCAATTCTAACTTAACTCAGGTGACAATCCAAGATCGGGGCCAATTTTGACCCAAGAGTGGTGATGACCAAGGATCGAGGTCAATTCTGACCTAACTCAGGTGATGATCTAAGATCGGGGTCAATTCAGACCCAAAGAGTGGTGACGACTGAGGATCGAGGTCAATTCTAACTTAAATCAGGTGATGATCCAAGACCGGGGCTAATTCTGACCCAAAAACTGGTGACGACTGAGGATCGAGGTCAATTTTGACCTAACTTTGACCTAACTCCAAGATCCAAGAGCGGATAAAGATTGGATTTTGACCTAACTTTGACCTAATTCTGACCCAAGAGCGGATAAAGATTGGATTTTGATTCTGCTCGAGAAAGAACTTTGTGATTTTGATCTAAGCTGGGGAGCTGATAGTCGGGGAAGCTTTTAGGAGACCTCACAGGGGGGAATAACCTATTTTGGGTGCTGTAGGAGAATTTCGCTGGGGAAGTGATCAGGTGATCCTTAGAGATCCTCCAGATCTTTGTCGGGAGGAGTTTTACTTGGTTTTTGAGGATTTTACTAGGGATATAGGGGTTCTGCTTGAGGGAACGTGAAGTTTTCTTAGTGAAAATGTTCAAAATTCATCCTGGGATTTTTAGGAATTTTTTTGGGGATTTTTCGAGGCTTTCTGGTATTTTCTGGGAATTTCTGTACGAAATTTAAGGGGGTGCTAGTCGGCATAGTATTAAGGGTGCCATTATGCAGTGGCACGGACTTTTGGGCTGCCTCGGGAAGGCAAGAGGTCAGTGCTGATCGGTAGAGTAGGGTAAGGTGCCGATCGGCATAGCGCTTGGCATCCTATATAAAGGGGGTGAATCCCTTCATTTTTTCACAGCTTTCTTTGCTTTCTCTCTCTCTGCAATTCTTCTGCAAATTGTTCTAGCATTCCGATCTTCAAGAAATGGCCGCTTTTGTGAGCATTGTAGTCCACCGGGAGTGGTTGATTGTTGACGATTGGGAGAATGTGGAATGGAGTGCTAGGGCGCCTCTTTCTTTGGGGAGTGAGAACTCCTTTGATGCGTTTGATCCTGTTGCGAATGAGTGGACCTTGCTGCGGGAGCCATCGCATCATCGATCTTCGAGAGTGGTTCCCAGTGGTTATGTAAGTATCTCAACCTTTGTCATTCTTCTCTTTTGGTGATTTTTCTTTCTTTCTTGGCTTTTTTATGAGACTTTTCTTTTTGCCAGTCTGAGATTTATTTGAAGAACATGCGTGCCCACGGGATGACGGGGCTCAAGGATGTCTGGGAGCATCTCCCACCCGTGGTGCGCTGGGTGGTCTCATCAGCAGGTTTTGGGCGATTATCATCTTCACTGGATAAGACGCCTTGTTCGACAGCGGTCTTGTGCGCTTTGGGAGAGAGGTGGTGGGATACTACCCACACCTTCCATTTCGGCTTCGGGGAGATGAGTGTGACTCCCATAGACGTGCAGCAGCTGGGGCTGGATTGTGATGGAGAGCAAATAGAGGTGGATCGATCTTTACGGGTGAGACCGGAGGCAATGAGTGCGTCACTTGGTGATGTAGGGAGGATAGTTTCTGAGGATTCTATCCGGTTGTCCCTGCTGAGGGACGTTCTGCAGAGCAGGGTCATTTATATGGAGGACGGGCTGCAAGTGAGGCAGATGATCCAGTTATTTATTCTGCTGGTGTTGGGCAGTTTCATGGTGGCATCGAGCGGTGACGTCCTCCATTTGTGGTTCATGCCGTACTTGAGGATGTTTTCGAACATCCCCTTCTATGATTGGGGGAGTCTGACTTTGGCGACCCTTTACTCTTCTCTAGATGCATTCAGTCGGTGCTGCCAGTAGACCTTTACTGGGGCCACGTACCTTTTTGAGGTATTCTTAAATTTGTGCATTTCTTTTCATGCATTCACATTTTCTTTTCATGCATTCACAGTTTCCTTATGCGTCTCTTTTTTTTTGCGAATTCAGACTTGGTTCTATGAGGTGATTGGGTGCAATACCTCATTGATCGCTTTGAAGGATGACACGATTGGGGACTTTTACCGTTTCTATCGATGGCATAAGGCCAACCAACAGTCGAAGGGATCTCTCTCCCTGGAGGCGGTGCGTCAAGTTTTGAATGACTTGACTAGTGGTAGGGTGAGACACTTTCCATTTAAGTCTAAGTTTTTTTACACCTTCTGATCTTGTATTGACTTATGCCTTCTTGGGGAATTTCAGGTGACCTTTTATCCCTAGGGGACATCCATTCAGGATGTCGGGGTGAACGCGCGGATGAGGCATTTGTTGGCGCACGAGTTCGGCCATTCCTGGTATCTCAGGGAGATGGTGGTTCGTTAGATTGTTGAGGAGGAGGTGGTGGAGCGACCCGCGTAGCCTCCTTCGTCTATGAGGCGGGAGCGACTGATGTTGGAGGATGAGAGGATTGTGGCGATGATCGGCGGGTCCTACTTCCTATACGCCAATACGGCTGTGTCGTATGACTATATGGATTTTATGACGAGCTGGTTGATGGCGCCCAGTATATATGATGCGCTGCCCTTCCTTCCTACAGGTTCGAGTTGGGCAGTGGGATCTTCCCACAGCGGTGGTGGTCCATCGGCATCTACGGTGGAGGTGACCTCGAAGGTCCCTTTTGTGCGGTTGCATACCCCTTCGTACAACATCTAGCGAGCTGATGGAGGGATGGTGCCTACGTTGCACCGTCCTCGTGCGATGGATCTGGAGGAGTTGGGTTTGACTGAGGAGGTCCTTCGACCTCCGGTATATCTTTATGTTCCTGTCTTTCTTTCTTTTCTGCTTTGGTAATCTCTGCTTTAATACTCATTTTTGCATTTCTTTGCAGCAAGTCCGGGTGTCGACCACTTGGCTCAAGGACATTAGGGACTGGATATCTTCGGCGACTACTCACATTCGGGATGGGGTTCATGTTACTTCTTATTTGGTGTCGTCTTCCTCATCTAGAGAGGACTCTGGCTCGGGTAGTGGTGGTGCGTCATCTAGCCGTAGGGGGAAGAGAGCACGTCGCAAGGGTGGAAGCTCTTAGTGAGAGAGAGAGTGAGAGAGAGAGAATGTGGGTTCGGGATGAGTCTCGTTGTTTTTTCCTTTTTCTTTTTATTTGTTGCAAAATTGATGTAACACATAACACAAATATATGCAATACAATGGAGTTTATTATTATCTTTTATTAATGATGAATGAATGCATGCACATGCACTTTCTACTTTGCTGTTGAGACCGTAAAAAGGAATTTTTTGGATTTTTGAAGGAAAGTTTTTAATTAAAAGGGGAGAAATTTTATAGGAGAAAAAGGAATTTTGAAATTCTGTTGAGAATGTCAATTTACTTTTATTGAGTTTTCTAATTTGACAAAAAGGGAAATTCTAAAAATGGGGGGTTGTCGATCGGCTAGCACCTTGACCTACCTATTGGTAGTTCAATCTAGTCCCATCAATTCAAAGCTTTGAATGGTACCCTCTTCAGCCTTTGGTACCTTGTGGGGTAGGATTCCTTCCGATTTTTGCAGGGATTCTGTCCCTTGTGATGGTTTTCAAGTATAAAAGGGGTAAGGGTGGAGTATTTTCATCACACCTTTGCATTCTTATCCACTTTCCCACTACTTCATAGCCCTGCAAGATGGCTCTCCCTGGTAGCACCGATTTTGCCAACTACCGCAAAGCCTTGGAAGATATGTTCTCTTATCATGTCGACTATGATTCTTTCAACATGCGTCGAGTTTCCTTGTGGCGCAATCGGCCTATTGAGTGAAACGTGTTGATGCCGACGGTGCAATTCTGGTACCCTAAAGACCATGTATTCCTCTTTGGGTTGGAAGAAGTTTGTCCTACCTACGAGGAATTTTCTGCCATGCTGGGTGTAAATCCCAGTGCTGCTGCGACTTTGCCCGAATTTTCCCGCTCTCCTAGGGATTTGTTGGTCGGTCTTCTTCATATTTCGCCTTTCGCGGATAGATCATTGGTTGATGTAGGAATGATCTCCCTCCCGATGGTGCTGCAGTCCGTGCATTTGCGGGAAGTAGGTAATCCTGGCTATGCTGGAGCCGTTGTTCTGGGTCTGGTTTCCAAATTACTCCTGGTGATTGGGGAGGTGCAATTGGACCCACAACTTGCATCCATTACCTCATGGATGTCATATCATCTCAACCATGCGGTGGTGATACTGGCGGAGACCCTAAATGGACTGGATGCCTGGAGAGAAGGTCGTTGTGACTTTTTGAGAGGTAGCCCCGAGATGCTGTTCATGTGGTTGTCTGAAAGATTCTGCTTGGTGACTCCTCCAGAATATCCCTTGTCGGCTGTACCTAACTTCTTTTCACGCTACTTCATCAGCGAATTCCTATATACTGAGAACTGGGAGCATTAGTTTGTGGAGCATGGGGCTCGTGGGTTGTATTGGTCAGTGCCTTAGTGGGGACACTTGTAGCCTATTCTGAAGCTAGGAGAGTATTCATATATGTGGTTGGTTGTTCTCAGATAGACCTCTTTTTATTTCCCTTGGCGACTTTTGCGCCAATTTGGCTGGGTGCGGGTCGTGCACCCACGGACCTCAAATTTCTTTCCTGTAGAACATTTGACTGAGCATCTGCTCTTGATTGGGCATAAATATTGTATATTTATCCCCCTAATTTCAGTACTTTTGTGAACCCGAATGATGTAACATATATGGATTTGATTCACTTTTATGCTTCTAACCTTCTTGGCGAGTATTGCGTGTTTTGTGCTTCTCCTATTGGTTTTACAGGTTAATTATGCAAGCAGTGCAAAGGAGGAAGCAAGACAGTGCAAGAAAAGCTAGGAAGGCAAGTTCAAGGGCATTTTCGTAATTTTTCAGCCTTAGTCCGGAAGTGGGTCCAACTAGAAAGTTTAAGATCTTTCAATTACAAGAACACCATAAAAAACGGCACCTCAATCCGAGCTACGATGAAAGAGTTATGACCCCTTGAAGTTGCGGAAAAATCATAGAAGAAAGGCTAGGAAGGCAAGTTCAAGGGCATTTTCGTAATTTTACAGCCCGATTCTGGAGGTGGGGCCTTCTGGAAAGTTGAAGATCTCGGAACAACGAGCACACTGGAAAAAACGGCACCCAAATCCGAGCTACGGTTGAAAATTTATGCTCAGTTGAAGTTGAAGAAAAATCCAAGAAAAGAAGAGAAAAACCAGAAAAAAATCTAAGTGCTGAGAGCAAGACCAGGCTGGTACACGCGAACCGGTTCGCTGTACCTGCGAACCGGTTCGCTGTACCTGACACGCGAATTTTGTCTTTCATTTGGATTGGTCTCCAAGTCTCCTAATAGGTTTAAAAGACTCCAAACTTGTGGGGAACGAAGGCATTAACCTAGGAGCAGCTTTTAGGGCTATTTTTAGAGAGTTTTTGATAGAGAAAAAGGGGAGAAATATCTAGGAACATCAAGGGCACAATTTACTTCAAGAATTCATTGTTTCGGGTTTGCTTTTCTAGTTTTAATTCAAAATTCTTGTTTCTTATTATTGTTCTTGCATGCTTTGTTTTCCCATTAGATTCAACTTGTTTTCGCATTCATAATACGTATTTACATGTTTAGATTTAGTTTTATCATGAATTCATACACATGCAACGTTATTATTTCATGCATTAGTCCATTTAACATGTCCGGCTAGGTTTTTCAAGGTTGGGATGCATGAACCCAACCTGATGTGTTAGTGCGTGTGTATAACGTCGATCCGCTGAATTTAATGATTAATTTAAATCGTATCGCATAATTTCTTAAGAATTGTAGATCTTTATATCTCGTTTGCCTCTGGGTACTCGTGATGATTTAGAGTACAATTTGACTGTAATTACCGCGATACCGATTTACTCATCCTCAGATTAGGTATGACGCGGGCTTGAACCTCGTATACATAATGCTTGGGAGTACTAAATTCCGGGTTTGAATTAATCGGATAAATTTATGATTGAAGTTGTCACTACACTACACTAGGGTTGGGGGATTGTATTCCCATCCTGTTTTCTCATCATTTAAGTTTAACAGTTTCAATTTAATTCTTCATTCAGCATTTAGATAATTTAGTTAGTTGCATATTTCATCATTATTTCATAATTGCATTTAGTTTAATCAATCCCAAAAAGCCAAATCAATCTTTTTCTTTTCTTTTAGAGTCATTGTTAGGATTCCTTAATCTTATCCCGTCGTCACAACTTCTGTTGTCCTTCTTCCCTGAGGATCGATACCCGACTTGTCGGATTATTACTTGAACGATAGGCTTGCACTTGAGCCTAGAGAGCACACACTTTAGAGACACATTCTGAGTCGTGTCAAGTTTTTGGCGCCTAAATTCAAAGATCCCGGTGCACCCACCATATCATGCATCATTGGAGATAATAAAATTGAGAAAGCCTTACTTGACTTGGGAGCAAGTGTAAACATACTTCCTTACTCCATTTATAGGCAACTTGACTTGGGCGATCTCAAGCCCACAAAGGTCACTCTCCAACTAGCGGATCGAACCGTGAAGATTCCACGAGGCATAATTGAGGACGTGATCGTTCAAGTTGACACCTTCTACTTTCCGGTAGATTTTGTCATTTGGGACACGGAGCCCTCCTTCACCTCAAGCAACCATGTTCCTATCATCCTTGGGCGCCCGTTCTTAGCTACGGCTAACGCAATCATCAACACTAGGAATGGGCGAATGCAACTCACTTTTGGGAACATGACTTTAGAGACCAACATCTTCCATGTCGCCCAACATACGGGAGAAGAAGATGACCTTCACGCAGTGAGCTTCATAGAGGAGATCGTAGAGGAATACAACGAGGAGAATTATTATGGAGATGCTTCGGGGTCCTGCTTAGTGTCGAGCCATGAGAATGAGAGGTCCCACAAGAGAGAGCCGTTAGGGGTGTGCCCTATTTCATCAGGTAATAGTGGTAGATGTGAAGATGAGAGCAAAGAGGGGGAGAGGTGTGTTGTGACCGCAATTGAAAGAGAGAGAGAGGGGGTAGAAGAGAGAAAACTAGTGGAGTTGGAGATCGAGCAAGTAAGAGAGGATGTAGGCACTACTAGAGAGGGAGAACTAGGCGACATGAGCATGGAAGATTTTGAAAGAGAATTCGGGAAGGTGGATGAAAGTATTACTATTGAAGGCCAATCCCTACTGGATTCATGCAGTCACTTAGACGACGGTGAATTAAAAGCAAAAATTGATGAATTCCTTCGTTGTGACAATCCACCCACAACACTAGAGGCCCCGAAGGCGAGTGAGGAGAAAAGTTGTGGTTCATCCGACTTAGAGCCCGACCCATGCGTCTTAAAAATTGAAAGAAACCTAGGTGTCCCCTCCGAGTCAATGCACGTTGACCATGCTTTGAGTCATCATCACGAGGATCCCTTTCCAATTAGTCACGACGAGTCTCCCGGTCTATCCTTTATCTATGGGCGAGGTCCCAACTTGTTTCGATTATTGGAATATGATCCTAGGACGGGAGTGACAAGGAGAGCATCAACCCCCATAAGTGGGGTCGGGTGAGTTTATGGAGAGATGAGAGGTCGTCGCACCCCCGACGCGTATGGGGTGATTTTTGTTGTATTTTTGAGTCATGCATGAGGGTCATATAGTGTCTTGTTGCATTTTTCACATTTGTTTGTTTTATTTTTCCGCACTTTTCATTCGCCTTGAATTAGATTTTAGTCCTTTTTGCTTGAGGACAATGCAAAAGTCTAAGTTAGGGGGGATCACAAGTGCGTATTTCTAAAACTTCACAAATTTTCAAAAATGCCCAAAATTTCCAAAAAAATCATAAAAATCCAAAAATATTTTTCTTCAAAATAAATAAAAATTGGAATTCAAATTTTTTCAAAAATATCATTAAAAGTCGAATTGGAGTCTCAAATTGTAAACATCCAACATACACGAGCCGAAATTGACTAAAGATGGAAATTGAGCGAAAATTGACGACTTAACGAATAAATGTGGAGATTAACAAAACCCGGTGAGATTCGAGCCTATCACGTTTTGCGAGATTTTAAATCAATCCGAGTTAATTGTTAACTCAAAGTTCTTTTTAGCGCTTAATAAGTTGTCAAGGATCTCAAATTTTTTTCATTTGATCGGTTTTGAAAAATGTGTGCAATATTGGCTTGAAAATCGTGCCAAATTAGTCTCTAAACTTAAATTCATCTCGAAATGCATATGGTAACGCAATTGGTATTTTGGACAATGAAGTAGGCCCTCGTTTGTCACCCAAAAATATTGGCCAGAAAAAGTAGCGAAAAATTATCCCTTTTGTAACCCAAATTGAGCCAAATAATTTTCCCTTTCGTTTGACAACCCGAAAAACCCAAAATAGCCCGGAATTGCGAAAAATGAAAAAACAAAAAATCAGAATTTAAGTCCGAAAAGTGCAACAAAAAGGGGGCAAGAAAAAAAAAATAGAAGAATGCTCAACAAAAATAGCAACAAAGAAAAAAAGAAAAGAAAAAAAAAATAGAAAAAGAAGAAAAAAATGAGCAATAGCCCGGAAAATGCACAAACGGACATAACAAATGACTTTTCCAATTCCAACCCTCCATACCTCCTTTATTTTACCCAATGCAACCTTTAACCCGAAAAAGTCCTAACCGAGTCCAAATTGCGTAAATTGAGTAACGCGTGGAGAGTTAATACACCAAAAGATAATATAAGAGGTTAAATGCGCGAAATAGAGGCGATGTTCCCGTTTTTAAAACCGTAATCCGTTGAAGAGATCCTTTCACCATAAAATTTCCGTCTTTCTAATTGCATGCGTGTATTTGCTTCCACTACATTTACTCCTTATATCACGCATGCCGAGAGAATAGCCATAATCCGAGAGATTCGTTTGTGAGTGCATTCCGTGAGAAATTGAAATCAAAACGAATTTTCGGATAAGTAACGTAATGATCAATCGATGAAAATTGGCGGTTATATTTCCGGCTTCGCACACACACACTACGATTTGAGACTTGTAAATATGACTTGATGATGACTATTTTATGGAAAAGTTTGAATTGTACAATTTTTGCGTATTTTGAATTTTCTTTGAGTCGAATTTTGTGGGTATATTCACTGCAAACCCTCACGAGACACAACTCGTCCTACTAGGGTAACCTAGAGGTTTAAAGGCTTGTTGCATATGCTAAATGCAATCGCTTGCCCGCGAAAGTGGCATTCTATCCCAATAAAGTCCTTGAAGTGTCCTTAACTCTTACTTTCATTCTTTTACATTGCTCGGGACGCGCAAAGTTCTAAGTTAGGGGGGTTTGATTGGGCATAAATATTGTATATTTATCCCCCTAATTTCAGTACTTTTGTGAACCCGAATGATGTAACATATATGGATTTGATTCACTTTTATGCTTCTAACCTTCTTGGCGAGTATTGCGTGTTTTGTGCTTCTCCTATTGGTTTTACAGGTTAATTATGCAAGCAGTGCAAAGGAGGAAGCAAGACAGTGCAAGAAAAGCTAGGAAGGCAAGTTCAAGGGCATTTTCGTAATTTTTCAGCCTTAGTCCGGAAGTGGGTCCAACTAGAAAGTTTAAGATCTTTCAATTACAAGAACACCATAAAAAACGGCACCTCAATCCGAGCTACGATGAAAGAGTTATGACCCCTTGAAGTTGCGGAAAAATCATAGAAGAAAGGCTAGGAAGGCAAGTTCAAGGGCATTTTCGTAATTTTACAGCCCGATTCTGGAGGTGGGGCCTTCTGGAAAGTTGAAGATCTCGGAACAACGAGCACACTGGAAAAAACGGCACCCAAATCCGAGCTACGGTTGAAAATTTATGCTCAGTTGAAGTTGAAGAAAAATCCAAGAAAAGAAGAGAAAAACCAGAAAAAAATCTAAGTGCTGAGAGCAAGACCAGGCTGGTACACGCGAACCGGTTCGCTGTACCTGCGAACCGGTTCGCTGTACCTGACACGCGAATTTTGTCTTTCATTTGGATTGGTCTCCAAGTCTCCTAATAGGTTTAAAAGACTCCAAACTTGTGGGGAACGAAGGCATTAACCTAGGAGCAGCTTTTAGGGCTATTTTTAGAGAGTTTTTGATAGAGAAAAAGGGGAGAAATATCTAGGAACATCAAGGGCACAATTTACTTCAAGAATTCATTGTTTCGGGTTTGCTTTTCTAGTTTTAATTCAAAATTCTTGTTTCTTATTATTGTTCTTGCATGCTTTGTTTTCCCATTAGATTCAACTTGTTTTCGCATTCATAATACGTATTTACATGTTTAGATTTAGTTTTATCATGAATTCATACACATGCAACGTTATTATTTCATGCATTAGTCCATTTAACATGTCCGGCTAGGTTTTTCAAGGTTGGGATGCATGAACCCAACCTGATGTGTTAGTGCGTGTGTATAACGTCGATCCGCTGAATTTAATGATTAATTTAAATCGTATCGCGTAATTTCTTAAGAATTGTAGATCTTTATATCTCGTTTGCCTCTGGGTACTCGTGATGATTTAGAGTACAATTTGACTGTAATTACCGCGATACCGATTTACTCATCCTCAGATTAGGTATGACGCGGGCTTGAACCTCGTATACATAATGCTTGGGAGTACTAAATTCCGGGTTTGAATTAATCGGATAAATTTATGATTGAAGTTGTCACTACACTACACTAGGGTTGGGGGATTGTATTCCCATCCTGTTTTCTCATCATTTAAGTTTAACAGTTTCAATTTAATTCTTCATTCAGCATTTAGATAATTTAGTTAGTTGCATATTTCATCATTATTTCATAATTGCATTTAGTTTAATCAATCCCAAAAAGCCAAATCAATCCTTTTCTTTTCTTTTAGAGTCATTGTTAGGATTCCTTAATCTTATCCCATCGTCACAACTTCTGTTGTCCTTCTTCCCTGAGGATCGATACCCGACTTGTCGGATTATTACTTGAACGATAGGCTTGCACTTGAGCCTAGAGAGCACACACTTTAGAGACACATTCTGAGTCGTGTCAGCTCTGTTGCTTGGGTCTTTGTGGAAAAATTAGCGTCCGTCGACCCGTCCCTCTCAGTCTGTCGGGAAGGTTTGGCATGTCCCCAAAGATTATATAAAGTGGTTGGAGAGGAAAGTAGTCAGCAAGATGTTGGCAGTGGAGACTGGACAAAGATGGTTCGTTTTATCCAACACCATGGAAGGGGGTTGTTGATACCAAATTTAGTCTGCTGACATGGCCCAAGTGAATGAAGACACGTGGCAATCTACATGGCAACAATAAATACTTTCGAGGAACCCACACGCTCCGAGGAATAAGAATACAACGAAGAACACTACTTCCTCGAAGAACTCAGATTCTCCGAGGAACTCAGACGCTCCGAGGAACAAGAATTCCCTGAGGAACTCATACACTCTGAGGAACAAGAATTCCCCGAGGAACTCATAAACACCGAGAAGCTTAGGCGGTCCGAGCAACTCAGGCGGTCCAAGCTGCACCTCGAATAAAGCTTTAATAGAAGGATAACCAACAGTTTGATTGTTCATTAAATGCTTATCATTCAGACGCACACGCTTAAGGGGCATTGAATGTATCACCCTTTCATATGTACATCATTTAATGTATTACCCTTTCACATTACAGCCTCAGGGCTATAAATACATTATACAATCCTCATTGTAAAAGGGGGACCCCCGGACCGAAATTTCTTGATAGAACTTGTAAATCGAGAATTCCCAAACACTCAGCAATAACATAACAGTGGACGTAGGCCATTCTTACAAGGCTGAACCACTTTAAAAATTCTTTATCTCATTTATTTATCTGTGATTGAATAATTAGATATGATCTAATTTTTTACATCAACAGATTGGCGCCGTCTGTGGGAACGACTGGTAATATCGTTTTCCATAAAAAATAATTCATCACCAATGGCTGATATTACAGAATCCAACAATCGAAACGCTGGAAGCCCTCCAAATCCATCTGCTCCGCCAAATATTCCAGATCTGGCTGGAATAATGACAAATCTGGCTCAGGGTCAGACCGTCATGCAAGAAACTATGCGTCAACTCATACAAACCCTCTATGGCGGTGCACCAGACCGTCATGAAAGACCACGAAGTATGTAAAGAAATACCCATGCATCTTCTTCACGTATTAGGCGTACTAATTCATATCACAATGAGGAATCTGATGATTTCTCTTATCAACCTGGGCGAACTTCGTTAGTGCGAGCCACAGATACTGAACAACGTGTCACTCTCTCCCCAGAAAGGACCAGCGCATTGGAAAGATTAAGTAGGGTTTCTCCTTTCGACTGATTAGGCCCTAGGAGGAACAAAAGTCCTCTTAATGCAGTGTCGAGGAGCTTTCGACAATCAACAACCTTAAGGGAAGGATCTGCCCAGTCGCGACTAGTTGCTCGTCAAGATAGATCCCAGGAAGCCACTTCAACGCGATCAGCTACTCGAACCAACAGGATCGAAGAAGGAAATGATGCATGGAAAGGCTCTATTCAAAGGCTGGAGGATAGATTAGGGGAAATGGTTAAAGACAAGAACCCTTTACAACGAACCTTTGTCCGAGGAACACCTTTTGTCCAGGCCATTGTAGATTTTCCAACACCATCAAAGTTCAAAGAACCTGTTGTGACCCCCAAATATGATGGAAAGACTGACCATGTTCTTCATATAGAACAATATCAAGCGGCTGCCGACATCTATGCTGTCCTAGACGAGATGATATGCAGGGCATTCTCGAGAACTCTTACCGAATCTGCTCAAATATGGTATAATAATCTTCCTCGGGGTAAGATCTCAACTTTCTTTTAACTGGCCGAGTTATTCATTGGAAATTTCTGCTTTGGGGAAAAGCCAATTAAACGAGTAGCACATTTGTTAAGTGTTAGACAAAAAGCTGGTGAAAGTACCAGAGATTATATAACTCGTTTTAATAACGAGAAACTTGAAGTCATTGATTATGAGGAGAAGATAACGATCACTGCCTTCATGAGTGGGCTGTTGCCTAATAAGTTGTATTACACTTTGGCCAAAGATCTACCCACAACTATGTCAGAATTGATGGCAAAAGCAGCCAAAATCATGAATGCCGAGGAGGCTATGGCTGCGAAGAAGAATATGGATAAAGAAACTAAGGTGGAAGTTGACAAAGCCAATAAGAAAGAGCATAAGAATAATGGTGGTGAAAAACAATCCAAAAATAGGTCGTCATGGGAGGTCTTGAGGAAATTTCATAATTATACTCCTTTGAATGGTAGATATCAACCACGTCCTGGAAGAAATTAAGAACAACGAGGAGTTAAATTGGCCAAAGAAAATGAAGGCAGACCCTGACACTAGGAATAGGGAAAAATATTACGAGTTTCACAAAGATCATGGCCATATGACCAAAAATTGCATAGCTCTTCAAGATGAAATTGAATAACTCATCAGACGGGGAAAACTGGCTAAGTATGTTGATCGTTGAAGCGAAAGAAGAAATAATGACCGAACTATAGAGAGGTCTAAATCTCCTCGTCGAGCAGAGGAGAACAAGAAAAAAAAGCATGAAGATGATCCCGAGGATGACCCCGATCTGCCCAAGAGACCAAGGCAGCCAGAACGAGAGGTATTTTCAATACGCTTTGGGTCATTTGATTGTAATGTTATTACAGGTGGAGATGCAAGAGGAGGAGACCTTACTACAGAAAGAAAAGCTTACCTTTGTGAGGCTTAAGCTTGCTCGTACATTCAACGAATAAATCTAGCTGAGGAGGATCGCTAGAGAAAGGTGAACAAAGAAAACTTGGTCATCGGTTTCTCAAAGAATGACCTCGTAGATGTTCTGTATCCTCATGATTACCCATTGGTGATCAAGATGAGAATGAATGAGGTAATGATTTGAAGAGTACTGGTCGACAATGGTAGCTCGGCAGACATCATGTTCTACTCATGCTTCGATAGTTTAAATCTACAGCTATCTCAACTCGAGCCTTATCATAGACCCCTCCTCGGTTTTGCTAGCGAGAGAGTGTTTCCAATTGGGATGATCAAGTTGGATATATTCATTGGTACGTGGCCTGCATGTCGAATAGAAAGAATACACTTTTTCATGATGGATAAGAATGTTCAATCATCATACAATATCATCATGGGAAGAGTAGGATTGAAGAAGTTCGAGGCTATACCATCTACAGTGCATCAGTGCCTAAAATTTCCAATAAATTTTAGAGTTGGAGTTCTGAAGGGTGATCAGAAAGTAGCTCGGGAATGTTATTATTCATCTGTTGAGCAAGAGGAGCTGGAGGAATCAAGGAAAAAGACTACTACCTATCAAGTGGATGAAGGTGCAGAGATTGAAACATTGGATCCTCAAGATGAGTCGCAACTCGTGAAGGGTTAAGTGGTGGAAGCTACTGAAAACATCATTCTGGACGACGAGCACCTTGAGCGAACTACTCAAATAGGTTCGTCGTGGGAAGCCTCATTAAAACAAGAATCGATAACTTTCCTTAGAAGCAGAAAGCAAACTTTTGCGTGGAGTCATGAAGATATGCCTGGGATAGATCCAAATTTCTTATGTCACGAGCTCAATGTGAATAAGTAGATCAATCCTGTGAAGCAGAGAAGAAGAGCGTTCAGCCCTGAGAAGAATCAAGCTATACAGGAGGAAGTCGAGAAGCTCCAGAAAGCTTGCTTCATTGATGATGTTAAATATCCAGACTAGTTAGCTAATGTGGTGATGGTAAAAAAGAAGAATAACAAGTGGAGGATGTATGTAGACTTCACCGACCTCAACAAAGCATGCCCAAAAGATCACATTCCATTGCCCCAAATTGATCAACTGGTGGATGCTACCTCGAGACACGAGTTACTGAGCTTCATGGATGTTTATTCTGGTTACAATCAGATCAAAATGAAACCTGAAGATAGGGAAAGTACTTCTTTCATTACCCCTAGGGGAACTTATTATTATAATGTTATGCCTTTTGGTTTGAAAAATGCAAGTGCGACATATCAGCGGCTGATGAACAAGGTTTTTGCTGAACAAATCAGTTGCAATATGGAAGTCTATGTTGACAAAATGCTGACAAAAAGTAAGAAAACTGTCAATCATCTAGTTGATTTAAGCCAGGCTTTTGATCAACTGGATAAATATCAAATGAAGCTGAACCCGACGAAGTGCATATTTGGAGTACGAGAAAGCATGTTTCTCGAGTACATTGTCAATCAATGAGGAATTGAGGCAAATCCTGAAAAGATCAAAGCTCTATTAGGGCTGCGATCTCCAACGACGAAGAAAGAGGTGCAAAGTCTTATAGGACGAGTAGCAGCACTCAAAAGATTTGTATCGCGAGCAACTGATAGATGTCTCCCATTCTTCAAGACACTTAGAAAGACTTTTGAGTGGAATGATGAATGTGAGAAGGCTTTTCAAGACTTGAAGAAATACTTGGGAACACCTCCACTATTATCTAGGCCGATGATGGGAGAAATATTATACTTATATCTTACAGTGTCGGAGAATGCAGTTATCTCGGCGCTGATCATAGTGGAGAATGGAGTGCAAAAGCCAATTTATTACACAAGTAAGGCCTTCCGAGGAGCAGAGATCAGATATCCAAGGATGGAAAAATTGGCACTGGAGCTGATTGAGGCGAGTAGGAGAATGAGGCCATACTTTCAGGCTCATACTATAGTTGTATATACTGATATGCCATTGAGACAAGCCCTTCGTAAACCAGAAAAATCAGGGAGATTGATGTACTGGGCAATAGAGCTCGGAGAATACGATATAGTCTATGAATCCTGATCATCGCTAAAAGGGCAAGCTGTAGTAGATTTTATAGCAGAGTTCACCTATCCTGATACCCCCAAGGAGCAAAAGTTTCTCTCTAATCAACCTGTGGATGTTACAGGACCAACAAATACTAGCTCGGACCAACTCCGGTTGGCAAAAGAGCAAGTAGATGTTACAGGATCATCAAATTCGAGCTCAGATGAACTCCGGTTGGTAAAAGGGCAAGAAAAGATGATCGACGAGGAGCAAGAAATATAAGGGGAGGATGAAAAAAAGAAACAAATATTTCATCGAGAAACTCTGTCAAATTAAAATTTTGAAGACGAGTTACCTATATGGAAGCTATATGTAGATGGCTCATCTTGCACTACAGGATGTGGCGCGGGAATAGTTTTGAGAACTCCGGACGAAGTCGACATGGAATACGCCCTACGTTTCCAATTCAAAGCTTCCAATAATGAGGCTGAGTATGAGGCAATGATTGCAGGTCTTAGTTTGGCAAAAATTATGGAGGCGCAGCAGATTATTATCTCCAGTGATTCTCAATTGATTGTAAATCAAATGTTGGGAGTATATGCAGTTAGAGGAGAATTAATGATCAGACATCATGCAAAGGCAAAGGAGCTGGTGTCAGAATTTTTCGTTATTCAGCTGGTGAGAATACCAATAATGGAAAATGCGAGAGCAGATGCCTTAGCTCGATTAGCATCAGCTACTCGTACCGAGCTACAATGAACAATCCCAATTATAGTTTTAGCTGGTCGGAGTATAGATGAAGATCTGACGATGAACTTTATTACCCTTGATTTAGGACCATCTTGGATGGATCCCATCAGGGCATATATTGAGGAGGGAGAATTGCCAATTGACAAGCTCGCAACCAAGAAATTGAAGTTTAAAGCGGCTCGGTATGTATTAACGAATGGTATTTTATATAGACGAGGAATTATGGCAGGTTTGCAGAGATGCGTGCATTCCTCCCAGGTGAAAGATTTGATTGAAGAGATCCATGAAGGGTCCTGTGGAGCACATGTAGCAGGTCGGACGCTTTTGCAAAGGGTGATGACGCAGAGATACTACTGGCCGACGATGAGGGCTGATTCTATAGCCTATGCCAAGCAGTGTGACAAGTTCTAGCGCTTTTCCTCCATCCGAAGAACTCCACAAGCATGGTTGACACCCATAACTTCCCCTTGGCCATTTGCCATGTGGGGAATAGATTTGGTTGGGCCACTGCCAACGACTAGAGGAAGGTTCAAATACCTCGTCGTCGCAGTGGATTATTTTACTAAATGGGTTGAAGCTGAGCCTCTCATCGATATGACATACGACAAGGTGTACAAATTTGTTTGGAAGAACATCATTTATCGATATGGTCTCCCTTATGCCTTCACCAAAAACCATGGAACACAATTTGATAACGAGGACTTCGCTGCCTATTGTCATCAGTCAAATATTTTGAAGGTCCACTCAGCACCAGGACATCCTCAAAGCAATGGACAAACTGAAGTGACAAATAGAATGCTGCTAAATGGCTTGAAGAAAAGACTGGATGATAAAAAATCGAATTGTATCAACGAGCTACAATCAGTACTCGGGTCTTACTGAACTACTCCCCGAGTAGCAACTGGAGAATCACCATATATGTTGGCGTTTGGAAGTGAAGCCGTTATACCTGCCGAGTTGGGCCTACCAACACACATTGTACTAAATTTCAACTCCCCTGTCAGCGACTTAATGAGAAGATTAGACATAAACATGTTCGAGGAAGTTAGAGAAGAAGCAGCCATTAGAAATGATGCTTACCAGCAGCGAACAACTTTGTTTTACAACAAGAGGGTGAAGAAATGTGACCTGAAAGAAGGAGACTATGTGCTGAAGAAAGTAATTCAAAAGCACAATAAACTGGAGGCAAACTGGCATGGACCATACCGAGTTACAGAAGTTGTTCGATCAGGAACTTACCGAATAGCAACTCTAGAGGGGGAGGAGTTTAAGAATGCATGGAACGCAGAGCACCTGCGCAAGTATTATCAGTGATGTATATTCCCATGTAACGCAGTTCCATCGGTATGAATAAAATGAAGATATTCTGCAAGTCTCTCTTTTTATTGAAAATTTTTCGGGGAATACTAGTGCTACACACTACTCGGCAAAACTCGGCAAAGCTCAGACTACTCAGCAAAATATTCCTAAAAATGCCAACCTCGGTTGGTTAGGAAATAAAATATTCCTAAAAATGCCAACCTGTTTGGTTAGGAAACAAAATATTCCTAAAAATCCCAACCTCGATTGGTTAGGAATAAAATTATTCCTAAAAATGCGAACCTGTTTGGCTAGGAAACAAAATATTCCTAAAAATGCCAACCTGTTTGGCTAGGAAACAAAATATTCCTAAAAATTCCAACCTCGGTTGGTTAGGAAATAAAATATTCCTAAAATTGACAACCTTGGTTGGTTAGGAAACAAAATATTCCTAAAAATGCCAACTTATGTTGGTTAGGAAGTACATATATTCTCGAAAATACAAACTTATGTTGGTCGGGAGGTAAATATATTCTCAAAAATGCCAACTTATGTTGGTCGGGAGGTAAGATTATTCCAGAAAGCGCCAAAGTTGCTCGTAGAGGAAAAATTTACTAACTATGGCTGGTCGGGGATAAAAACCCACCAACTGTAGTTGGTCGACAAGGAAAATTTATCGACCTTGGTTGGTCGGAAACATTTTATGGGTAAAATTATTTCAAAAAGACTAACTATGGCTGACCGGGGATGAAAACCCACCAACTGTAGTTGGTCGACAAGGAAAATTTATCGACCTTGGTTGGTCGAAACATTTAAGAGAAAAATTTACTAACTATGGCCGGTCGTGGATAAAAACCCACTAACTGTAGTTGGTCGACATGGAAAATTTAACGACCTTGGTTGGTTGGAAACATTTTAAACAATTTTTATACTCGTTACTCTATTGCTAAGTTAGTCGAGAAACAAAACTTTATTATTAAGTGATCGAGCAACATTATTGATACTTGTAACTTTTTAATTATTACCGAGTTGGTCGACAAACAACACAATATTGTTATCTTTTTAACAGATTTGCACAAATATAAAGTGTTTGATAATTACAAGACTATAACAATTAAGATTTGCAAACAAAAATGAAAGTCTTTCATTGAATTCAAAATAAATTACATTGATAATGAAATGAAAAGTACATTGATATTGAAATGTATGCTAACTATTACATCAAAATTCCTATTCTACTGGTCTTTTCCCCTCTGCTTTTGACACATGTTCCTCGCCAGCAGGCTGATCATTTAAAGCCAGAGGAGAATTTATGAAGTTGAGATCTTTCAACATCCTGATGTTCATCACAGATGGTCGATCTAAGAGGTGCTCAGGACGAGATATCTCAGCATTTGAGTGGATATTGTAGTCACCGAGATATTTGGAAATAAAGCTCCGAGGAATGGCCCGAGCAGGGATCCAACTCATATCCAGTTTGTATGGTGGCACAGGCAAGTCGAGTAGCCCGGGATCATGGTAGTCCCACAAGTAATGACCCTGTTCGAGTTGCAGCACTCCTAAGGCATTCAACCATCCCTGCTTGTAGCCCTCATTATTGGCATTTTGGATACGATCGTCTAAGTGGTATAGAGCCTCATTGTATCCAGCCATCCAGAACTCCCTGGGCTGTTTGTGGAATTGATATGTGAGTCTTTCCAGCTGCTCGTGGAGATTCTTGATGAAGAGTTCCTTATTCTCCAAGACTGACTTCTGCGCGGAGAGCTGTTTTTCTAAGTCCCTGATCTTCTTTGACATATTAGCCAACGCCTGATTCTTCGCCATTAACTGGAAGGCCTGGTTCTCTAAGGCAGACTGAGTCCTCTGTTCCTCGACAAGAACATGAGCTGCTCTTGCTCGTCCCCGAGGAGCTCTTACTCGACCACGAGAGGATGTTGAGGGGTCAGAGCTCTTCAAGGTTTCCAATTCGTCCCTTAACTTGGCGTTCTTAACCTCCAAGAATGAGAATCCCTCATCGGTCACTGGGATCAAGGCATTTGAAGTGGAAGCTGCAGACTTCAACTGAGATAACTCTTTTTGCAGATTGTTATTCTCTTGGTCCAGCAACTCAATGATTTGTTTGCACTCCTCAACCTCACCCTTCAGAGTTCTCTCCCTTACATCATACCCAGCAAAAATCTTCTCGTAGCCCTTGTCGGCAATAATCTGCTGGTATTTCTTCTCGTACCCCTCATGCAACAAGGCAGTGGATTCTTTGTATTGTTGCTAAAGATACTCGAGGATGCTTTGGAGATCATCGATCATTTCATAATAGGCCACATTATTAGCCACTTCTCGATCAAGTAAACACTTCAGATATTGATATGCTTCAACTGCCTATTCAGAAGCATCTTGGCCGACGACGTCGACGACTTCTGTTGCACTCAGGTCTGTGTGACCAGCTTTAAAATATTCATTGCACTGCCTCAGCAGCTTTGTATCGTGAGCAGATAACAATTCCATCCTGGCCAGAAACTAGCAGAGAAAGAAAAAGCAATAATCAATAAGAAGTACAAGCTGAGTATGAATAGAAAATAGACAACAGTATGAAAAAAAGTCCAAGTTTTATTAGATCATAAAGTTCAGAGTTACATGTTCTGGGTTATAATTGACAAAAGAAAAATACAAAGATAAACCCGAACAACTCTACACCTTTTCCTTGTCTCCCAAAACCTTCTCGGGAGGCTGGGATGAGGAAGTAGGTTGCTCGGAGGTGGTAGAGAGTTGCTCGGGAACCACTGGAAATTGCTCGGAGGAAGAAACGAGCTATTGAAGTTCCTCATCAGTAGGCTGGACGATTGGGGGATGATCTCCCATCACCATAAAAGACTCTTCGAAGGAAGCTTTGTCCTCTTCTGAGTCTTCAGGAGAAGGAGGAGGACCAGTGATGTGTCGCTGAAAGAGTTCGAAATTTTCATCCACTTTCATCTCCTGAAGAGAAGCAACCCATCAATCCCTAAAGTACTTCAGGCTACCATAGTCCACTTACGACACCATGGCAGCCAATCCCTTGTTCCACCCCTTGTCCCAGCCAGCGCTGAAGGACTTCTTCACAGCCATCTTTCTCTTCAACTTTTCCGAGGAAAGTTTCTCGGACAGAAGGTTCTCAACAGTCTTCAATTTGTTCTCAACCTCCTCCTTCTGCCGACTTACTTCCTGAAGTTGGCCCAACTTTTCCTCAGCAACTTAAAGCTTATCCTCAAGCTCCCCAGCAGTTTTGAGCTTCTCCTCAAGCTCTTTATTTTTCCCCTTCATGTCCTTTATTCTCTTCTCCAACTCCTTGGAGATCTCAACAACCTGAGCTTTTTCCTGCTCAGTGGAGGCAAGCTTGTTCTCCCAGATTGCCTTGTCAGTAGCATATTTCTAGCGAGAATCTTCCAGAGACTTCATAGCTTCCTCGAGAGCTCCCTCCACACTAGATGAGGAGCATGAAGCTTTAATCACCTCGTCCTTCTTCAGAATTATATTGAAACAGCTCGTCAACTGTGAAAAGAAAAAGAAAGCAAGTCAGAAACAGAAATGACAAAGGAAATATGAAAAGTTCAAAGTAAGAAGACTTACAGAAGAAAGATGGCGAGCATCTAACGATGTGACCATGTCCCAAGTAAGGTTTTATTCAGTACCTTGGACCTCGGGAATGATCCAGGACTTTACCGAGCTCATGGAAGATCTCGGGGGAATAAAAAAAGGAACCCCAGTTCCAATGGTTGGGGGCTGAGTGATGGTGTCAGCCAAATTGACCGAGGAGCTATTCTTCAGCCTCCTCGGGGGAACAGGAACAGATTCAACCAAGGAAGAAACCTTGGCCGATGATATTACAATCACCTCTCCAGGAGAAGCAGACCTGCTCGGAGCCACTACGGGCTTCTCTACAGCCTTCACAACAGCAGCAGCCGAGGAAGGTTCATCAGTTTTCTTTGTCCCTTCTGGGACATCAGTCATACTTCTTTTGGCCTCTCCAGCAGCAGAGGCAGGTTTCTTGAAGAGAGTGGGAGGTCTTATTCTCTTCATCCTTTCGCTTAAATGGACGTGTGATTCAGGCGAGAAACTGGTAGAGGCTGGTACTGGCTCTGCTTAACTTATCATGGGACGAGCAGTGAAAGAAGTGGTGTAGCTCTTGTACTGCAGCAGATATGAGGCTGACCTAATGTGCTCGTCGGCGATGCTCTCATGCAGACTCCAGATAAGTTTTAAGTGTCTTATGTTAACGTCTGCTTCTTTTGGACACTTTCTTTTGTTGTCAACTGCAAATAAATAAACATTGCCATCAGTGATACATTTTATCAAACATAAAGAAAGCATGATTTCAAGATAAATAAGAAGAAATAAAAATAACCTATCCCATTTCCATAGGGAGGGCATCTGGGACCCTGATAAACTTCATCTCCAGATAAGGGAGCATGTTGCCAATTTTTTATGACAACCCCGTGCTCAAAATAGTCCCTATTGGCATCTGGGAGATTTACTACTAAGGCCCTATTTAAAAATCTAATTTTCAAATAAAAGGTGTTATCACCAACTGCCCATCTATAACAAAACATTATTTCTGCAATTTCCAAGCGAGTTCCATGGATTTGATTTAACCTATGAACCCCATTAACTATTCTCCATGTGTTGGGGGCTATTCTTGCAGGAACAACGTCAAAATATTGACAAAATTCGAGACACAAGGGATTAGGTGGAAAAGAAAATCCACACTCAACAACAAAAAGATTGGGGAACCAATGTCCCTCAGCCAAACGGAAATAGTCAGAAGGCTCAGAAAGCTCTTCCAGAACAACCCAGGAGGGAATGGAAAAATCAGAGCAAAACTTATCAAGAGATTTAACAGGGTAAACCACAATGAATAAAAGAAATGAAGAAGAAGGAAGAAAATCTTACAGAAAAAGAGTGGATTTGATGACAACGAACGATGGAAGAGATGAATACACAGGAGAGAAAGAGACGACGGAAAACTCGAAGATACAAATTTGAAAAAGTAAAAGACAACGGGATTTACTGTAGAGTTTACATACTCTACCTTGGGAAAAGGAAAAGTAATGATTACAAAAAGAGACGGTCACGTTATCGGCGGCTAAAAAGACGAAAAGGGGAGCGGGAATCAAAGCGGGCATAAAAGTTCAAAAAAGCATGATTCTATGAATTGGGAAGGAGAAATAAATACAAAAGACTCCTAAATATCAGGAGGACCATTTAAAACTGCCATATTCCAAGAAAGAATGTTCCATACTCCTCAAAGTTCGAACTATGAAACATTTGGGGCTTCTGTTGATACCAAATTTAGTCTGCTGACATGGACCAATTGAATGAAGACACGTGGCAATCTACATGGCAACAATAAATACTTCCGAGGAACCCACACGCTCCGAGGAACAAGAATACAACGAGGAACACTACTTCCCCGAAGAACTCAGACGCTCCGAGGAACAAGAATTCCTCGAGGAACTCATGCACTCCGAGGAACAAGAATTGCTCGAGGAACTCATAAACACCGATAAGCTTAGGTGGTCTGAGCAACTCAGGCGGTCCGAGCTTCACCTCGAACAAAGCTTTAATAGCAGGATAACCAACAACTTGACTATTCATTAAATTCTTATCATTCAGATGCACACGCTTAAGGGGAATTAAATGTATCACCCTTTCATATGTACATCATTTAATGTATTACCCTTTCACATTACAGCCTCAGGGCTATAAATACATTGTACAATCCTCATTGTAAAAGGGGGACCCCCGGACCGGAATTTCTTGATAGAAGTTGTAATCGAGAATTCCCAAAACACTCAGCAATAACATAACAGTGGACGTAGGCCATTCTTATAAGGCTGAACCACTTTAAAATTCTTTATCTCATTTATTTATCTGTGATTGAATAATTAGAGTGATCTAATTTTTTACATCAACAGGGGTGTTGTGGTCTTTTCGAAGATGGTTAAGGCTCATCGATCCATGGAATGTTTACAGCACTCTATTCAGGCAGGGGAAACTGGGGGACCTGCGGATGTAGATGATGAGGGTACAGGCTCCTCTGGTAGTTGTGGGTAGGACTCCTGGGAAGTTTATTTGTGTAACAGATGTGGGGGATTTGATTTGGCTTTTCATGGTAATAGGAGGAAAGGAGTCATTCGTTCCTTTTTCTTATGTAATCCATACCGTAATTTCTTATTAATGAAATAAACAAGTTTCTGATCATCCAGCTGTGCCTTTAGATGAGTTTTGTATTTTGAATTATCTATACTGATCGCAAAGGTATACATAATCCTTTTGTTCAAGTCTTTTTACAATGAACCGCCGTTCTCGGAGGTAAGAAAAGAATAGTATTTTTTGAAAAAGAAAGGGGTCTCACTCATGTGAGGTGTATGAGCTGTCTATGTACCTCTGGGGTTTTTGAAAAAGTTTCAAAATAGTTTTTTGTAGAGGATCAGGCCCACGTAGTTCTGGGTAGAGGGAAATGAAGAGTTTTTTTTAGAATAGAATGGGGATGAGAAGAGTCGTAGCACACTAAGATTTTAGACTAGGGGTAGAATTTCTTGAGACGATCCAGGTTGACTGGACGAGCCATCTATTCCCCATCTAGGTCAGTGAGCATGGCCTCACCGTTGAATAAGGTTTTTTTCACAATGTAGGGGCTTCTACAATTGGTCTTGAATTTCCCTCTGGGTCCCAGATGGGTTCTATTACCTCTTTGAGGGCTAAATCCCCCTCTCGGACATCGCGGTCCTTGACTCTCTTGTTGAATGATCGCGCAATTCAACGACGGTACCCCTGTATGTGGTAAAGAGATTTTAATCTTCTTTCATCTAGGAGGGCTAGCTCATCAAGACGGCTTTGGCACCAGTCTTCTTCACTAACCTTGCTTTCGAGCATGACGCATAGCGAGGGTATTTCCAACTCCACAGGTAGTACTGCTTCCATGCCGTATACTAGGGATTAAGGGGTAGCCCCAGTAGAGGTTCGATAGCCCCAGAGGGTGTACATGATTCAGTCGGCCCAATCCCTACAACTTTTGGTCATCTTGCTGATGATGGCTTTGAGGTTTTTATTGGCTGCTTCAACTGAACCATTGGTCTGAGGTCGGTAGGGAGAAGATTTGTGTCTTTAAATCCCATACTCGTTGACTACTTCTGTGACTTATGCTTCAAAATGCAGCCCATTACCTGATACTAGCTCGTGCGGGACCCCATATCGGCAGATGATGTTTTTCTTGAGGAATTTGGCCACTTTCTTGGCATTTAATACCGCGTATGACTCAGCTTAGACCCATTTGGTGAAGTAATTGATGGCAACCAGGATGAACTCATGTCCGTTTGAAGCCTTTGGTGTAACCTTCCCTATGATGTCGATACCCCGGGTGGAGAATGGCCAGGGAGAGGTGATATTGTATAATTCTCGAGGAGGCAAGTGTTGAAGATTGGAGAATTATTAGCATTTGAGGCACGTACGGACATAGGCAGTGCAATCTTGGATCATGGTGGTCCAGTAGTAGCCCTGTCGAATGATCTTCTTGGCAAGCATGTGACCATTCATGTGGGGTCCGCATTCCCTGCTATGGATTTTCTGTATTATCTTCTTAATCTCAACCCCTGCGATACAGTGTAGATGAGTTCCATCGAAGTTCCCCTTGAGGAGATCTTTATGACAGATGATGTACTGGGCGGCCAGTCTTTCGATGGTTGTTCGATCTTTCTTATTGGAACCCTCGGGATACCTACCATGTTTGAGGAGGCACTAGATATCATAGTACCAGCAATTGACTAGTTCGGGATCTTCGGTGGAGACGAGCTCAATATGTTAGCAATGGGTTGATTTGTCTTGCTTTTGAACTAGTAAGGGGGTTATTGTTATTCCCTCGGGCATGTCGACCAAGGAGGACAAGGTGGCGAGAGCATCGGCTAGGTTATTCTTTACTCGGGGGAGGTAATGGAAGATGATATCTTGGAACTGGGAGGCTAACTCTTCTAATTTAGCATGAAAGGGTTGGATGTTTTCGTCCTTAACTTTCCACTTTCTGAGTACTTGATCGATGATTAGGGCCGATTCCCCGTAGACATCGAGGTAGTGAATACTTTTCTTGAGAGAGACTTTGAGGCCCACTGTGAATGCCTCATATTCCGTCATGTTATTGGTGCAAGGGAAATCCAATTTAATGGCGATGGGAGTGTGGGAGTCATCTGGGGCGATCAGAAGTATCCCAATGCCATATCCCCTTTTGTTGGCAGCGCCATCAAAGAACATTTTCCATCGAGGGCGGTCTTGAGTGGTGCAGAGGATATTTTCATCTGGGAATTCGGAAGCCGGAACATCTTCTTCGATTATGGGGTAATCAGCGAGGTAGTCAGAGATGGCTCTTCCTTTAACAGCTTTCTATGTGACGTACACGATATCGAACTCGATTACGAGCATCAACCATCGGGCCATTCGACTGGATAAGGTGGGTTTCTGAAGCAGGTATTTGATGGGATCCATTCAGGATACAAGTTTGATGGGGAAGGCGAGCATGTAGTGTCGCAACTTTTGGGTCACCCAGACAAGTGCGACACACACCTTTTCTAAAGCAGTGTAGTTGGCCTCATACCCGACCAATTTATGACTGGCGTAGTAGATGGCTCTTTCTTTATGGGAGTCTTTAAGGTATTGGGCTAGCAAAGCCCCAGCTGTAGTGTCGGTTATAGTTAGGTATAGGAGCAAAGGGGGACCAGACTGTGGTGGCATTAGAACTGGAGGTTGGATCAGGTATTGTTTGATTCGATCAAAAACTTCTTGGCAGGCCCCATTCCAAACTTTGGTTGAATCCTTTCGCAGGAGCTTGAAGATTGGTTCACAGATGGAGGTTATCTAGTTGATGAACCGGCTGATATATTGCAATTTCCTAAGAAAACCTCAGACTTATTTCTCTGTTTGGGGTGGTGACATCTCAAGTATAGCCTTCATCTTTGCTGGATCTGCTTATATCCCTTTTTTCTGACCATGAATCCCAAGAGTTTTCCTTTTGTAATGCCAAAGACACACTTCTGTGGATTAAGTCACATCAGATACCATCGCAATCGTTCGAAGAACTTTCAGAGAACGGGCACATGACCGTCTCTAGTTTTGGACTTTATAATCATACCATCCACATAAACCTCAACCTCTTTATGAACTAGATCGTGCAGGATGGTTGTGGCATCGCTCTGGTAGGTAGCCCCAGCATTCTTGAGACCAAATGGCATAATGATGTAGCAAAAGGTTCCCCATGGGGTGATGAATGAAGTTTTTTCTTAGTGGTCGGGGTGCATCTTGATTTGGTTGTATCCGGCAAACCCGTCGATGAATGACTTGAGAGCATGACTGGTTGTGTTGTCCACGATCATGTTTATATTGGGTAGCGAATAATCATCCTTCTAAGAAGCTTTGTTTAAATCTCGGTAGTCCACACACATTCAAACCTTCCCTCCTGATTTTGGCATAGGTACAATATTGGCTAGCCATGTGGGATATTCGATCACCTGAATGAAACCCACGTTCAACTATTTTACCACCTCTTCTTTGACCTTGAGCGACCATTCGGTGCGGAGCTCTATCAATTTTTGTTTAATCGGCTTGTAATCTGGGAGAGTGGGGATCTCATGCTAAGCTATTTCAGGATCAATGCCGGGCATATAATCATAGGACCATGCGAAGACATCCATGAACTCCTTCAGCAATTCTTCGAGTTGTGTGCGCTCATGCTCGTTAAGGGTGGTCCCTATCATAATCTCGCGCAGTTAGCTACTAGAATCGAGATTAATAACAACAGTATCTTCTTCATTAACTTGAATGCGGTTATGTTGTTTATTATTAACCTTATTTAGATCAGTTAAGAATTGTTCATTTGCAAAATCATCATCATCAAAAGTTTGATTAGAATTCAAGAAGTTAATATAAGGCACAACAAGATACTCAAAATCTTCGTTTATTTCATTGATAGGAAAAACAACATTGAGAACCTCATCAAAAGAGGTCTCGATTACATTTGAGCAAGGATAGAAAATAGAAGAAGAAATATGGTAAACTTTGGGGTTAGGGGAGATTTCAAGCGGTAGAACTGGCGTAGCTTTATAGTTGAGGAGCGGAGTATCAGCAGCTTTAATCAGACAGGATGGGTCCATTGATGTAGTGCCTGAATGAACCATGTAAAGTGCCAGCCCCAGCATCTGTAAGTTAAAGGAATCTTCGGTATCTTTGACGAGCGGTTGTGCGTAGTGTGGGAAACTTTCTGCCCATGGGTAGCTATCTTGGAAGAAGATCTCCATTCCAGGCTTCATCTTCTTGTATGTGTGGTCGTACCATGGTTCTAGAAAATTGCAAAAGGGGAAGTCCTCGCCTTCTTTGATGAATAGTCCATTCAACGAGTCTCCTGGGATAGTTTGGATGCAGTCTAATCTTCTTTTTGGTCGAGACTGGCGGATCATTCTGAGCTCATGCTCTGATGGTTGATATCCCAAGCCGCAAGGAGGGAAAGATTTTTTCAGTTCGATGGGCTCAAGTATCCCTTGCTGCCTTTTCCCTAGCCCCAGTCGGGCATGAAGTGCATGTTTCTAAACATCTGAATCACGTTGACATTGCCATGAGGGTCATATTCTAGACAAACCCTTTCTTTGAAATCGGCCCCTAACGGGAGTAGGAGTGGCTCAACTCGGAATCCTAATAGGAGCATATCATTTGACCCGTGCTGTATCTCGAGAATTGGACTACTGGTGCTTGCACCCTCGACATTTTTGTCGTCGCCCAAAATAGTGATGACTCGCCCGTTGGTGAAGAATTTCAATTTCTGATGGAGTGAGGAAGACACACCCTTGATATTGTGGAGCCAGAGGCGTCTGAGCAACAAGTTGAAATAGGCTGCGATGTCAATGACTTGGAACTCGATGATAGGGTTTATAGGTCCAACCCATATTGCAAGTTTTATGTCTCCCATCACCTCACGACGGGTATTATCATAGGCACGCACAGCAGCGGAGGTTGGAGCGAGGTTGCTTTCTTTCAGGCCTAAACACTTGAAGGTTCTCAGAAGGCAAACATTCAAGGCAGATTCATTATCGACAAGAGAGAGTGGCACGACCTTCCCCATAACTTCGACGGATATGTTGAGTTCATGATTGTGATTCGGACCAAGTCTGAGGATTTCTTCTTCAGAAATTGATAGCATTCGGGTAGAGGTCAAGGATTCGACCAGATGTACCGCTTCTTCTGGTGTGGTAGAGGGGGGACTATGGGTCTAGTGAGCAATTTAATTAAAGCATTTCTATGCAGCTGGGAAGATATGAAAATCCCCCATAGGGTGATGTTATCTTGAGTTTTCTTCAGTTGATCGATGATCTTGCTCTCCTAAATGGTCATCTTTGGCATATGAAGGTTTTCAACGCCCTTCCCCTTGTCATTTGCTTGTAGTGAGCTTGGATCTTGGTAATGTCTCCCTGATCTGGTCATGTGATTTACTGATGAAGGAAAGAACATGAACCCCGTCTCCTCATCAATCTCAGGTTGTTCTATCGCCCTGTTTATTTCTCCGAGGAGTTATTCAAATGATATCATCCCACATATGTCGTCTACTGGGCCAGTTCCTCCTAAAGCTTGTTCTTCACTCGAATCTTCAAATTCTTCTCCCCATCCGGTGGTAAAATTTTTGTCTTTCCATGTAAAGTCAATGCATTCCACAACTTCAATGACTTATTCATACAGATCCTCCCATTCTGTGGGGATATGTGTGATCGAAGGGACCAAGCGCCCTTATAGCTTCAAAGTGTCATGTAACCCTGTGATACTACAAATGTTGTTGGTTTGCCTGAATAATTCTGCCATAATCTGGACAACATCATCTAAGTTGACTTCGTCGGTTGGTACTACCCATTTTTCTGAATCTCGGGCCCACTTTCGTGCTTTCAAGAATAGTGTACTAAATTTCGGGCAATCGATGACCATCTGTGAGGGCAATTTAGCCCGAACTCTAGGAGTTGTTTTAACACTTCTGACAATTCCATACTTCCATTTTCAGAACGGGTACGGATAGCGATGCATGCTCTAGTAAGGAGGGACATTGCCTGATCAGCGAGGCTAGTAGGGTGTAGGAGGAAATATGGGCAAGTTTGAAGAGGTTTAGGAGAGTATATGGGTGTGATTTGAGTTGAGGGATCAAAATCTGGGTTTTCTTCGAAGAAGATGGCATTAGTGTGATTTAGGAGTGGGTTGTGAGTAGTGTTTGGCTTAGGATTGGCTGGGGGGGATGGTACCCTGGTCAATGAGATCTTGGATTATGTTCTGAAGGTGAAACCATTGGTCGGTTGTATAGCGGGCAGTTTGGTGAAAAGCGCAATGCACATCGGTCTTGAAGTTTTTTGGGAGTGGATTTGGCAATGGACGTGGATCCAAGGGTTTGATGAGATTTTGACTTAACAGGTCTTGGTAAAATCTGGAGAGGGGAGCATAGAGTTTAGTGTATTCCCTTTGGATGGGGACAGGATGGCTTTCTGGTTCCCATGATGTGGTTGATTGAGAGATGTTGTTGATGGTCGAAACGGTGGTACTAGCAGGCTTGTCATACTTTCTAGGGGTGAACTGTCTGGACACCTTCTTTGGTTTAACCTCTGTTTTAACAAAGCTTTCCTCGATTTCTACTCCAGCCTCTTTGAGAGCTCGAAAGTGGGGATAGTATTATCCTCCCATCATCGCTCGGACATGGGGTAAGAAGTTCTTCTTCATTATGTTGACCTGCTCTTCTTTGGATGGCAGATTAGTCATGATAGTTGCTTGCTCCCTCCATCGAGTTATGAAGTTACTAACTGATTCTCCAGGACCCTATTTGAGCAGCTCTAAATCACGACGGGTGACCTCAAGCTCTTCGTTGGATTTGTACTGTGACATGAATTCTCGGGCTACATCCTCCCAGCTATGGATTTTGGATCCCTCAAGAGATAAAAACCATCGCAGGGCACTATCCTTAAAAGTTTGTTGAAACAATTGGGCTATCACCTCTTCAGAAGCCCCTAATAGAGTCATGGAACGATGATAACTTTGAAGATAAATAATTGGGGGTCCACTCCCTCCTAACTTATCAATATTTGGCATCTTGAACTTCTCGGGTAACCTCGCTTTAGGATAAAGAGACATGTGGGTGTAGTCCATGTAATTCCCAGAGTTCATGACTTGGTCGAACTTCTTGGTGAGCATCTTGAGATCCTCTTTGAATTTATTCAACTCTTCTTCTTTCGGATCAACGACCATAGGCAGGTTAGCCACAGGCCGGGCAATGTTTGGCATTGGAAGTTGGGCAGGCGACGGTCCATTGGCAGGAGGGGCACGTGGAGCGTGTTAATATTCTTCCAGAACCCAGATAGGCTCGGTTGGACCTAGGGCTGTCAATGGACCGGGTCTGGAGCCGGACCCGATCCGGACCCGACCTAAATTAACGGATCTGAGCAAGTTTTATAGACCCGATTATCCGATTACCCGATTAGTTAATGGATCGGATCTGGATATACATGACTCCGATCCGATAAGGACCCGACCCGAATGTGTATATATAAAATATAATAAATATGTATTTATATATAATATTATATATATATATATATATATATGTAAAACTGTTTTTATATATGACTTATATATATGTATGTAAAACTGTTATATATATATATATATAAGTTATATATATAGTCTTACATATAGTTACTAAATATATATATAACTAACTTATATATATATATAACAGTTTTACATACATATATATAAGTTATATATAAAAACAGTTTTACATATATATATATATATATATATATATAAACAGTTGTTATATAAAATAAAACTGTTTTTATATAAATATAACTTATATATAAAAACAGTTTTTATATAAAACTGTTTTTATATAACTTATATATATATATATATATATATAACTTATATATATATATATATATATATATATATATATATAAATAAAACTGTTTTTATATAAATATAACTTATATTTATATAAAAAACTGTTTTTATATAAAACTGTTTTTTATATAAAACTGTTTTTATATAATCGGGTCGGGTCTCCGGGTCCTTAACGGATTCGGGTCTGGATCCATTTTCTGAGACCCGTCGGGTAATCGGGTAAGACTCGATCCGTTAAAAATATACCCGGATCGGATCTGGATATACCCAGACCCGATCCAGACCCGACCCGTTTACACCCCTAGTTGGACCCATAGCAAGAGGTAATAGGGCCTCAGGCTCTTAAGGAATTGGAACCTGGTTTTGTTGCCTCTCTCGGACCTCGGTTTGGAGGTTGTCAATCTTGGACACGAGCTGAGCTAGGACTGTCGTCAGATTCAGAGTTATGACTGGTGCTTGATCTGTATTCTCCATGGAAAATGGATGGATCTCGGACTCGAAAGAAGTAGTAGAGTAACAGATGAAACTCCGGGTTGATTTGACTGAAGATCGAAGCCAATAGGGAGCCAGGCCAAGGGCTTGCAATCGACCTGAGAAGGCGTAGAATGGGATTTATTTTTGAGAAAAAAGGAAGAACTATTTTTGGATTTTTGATAAAGAAGGAGAAATGTTTTTGGATTTTTGATAAAGAAGGGAGAAATGTTTTTGGATTTTTGATAAAGAAGGGAGAAATGTTTGTTTTTGGAGATGGAACTCAGCATGATTATTATGATTATTATGTTCTCACTTGTATTTAATTCTCCTAAATGCAATGCTGGGCGGTACCCGAGCCTGGAAAAGTGGGGTTCTTAATATATGCAAAGATGCGGCTAGACTTGTAACCAGTCTCACGGACAGTGTCCCATTTTAAAAATGCACGAAAATTGGGCGGCAGATCGACTCAAAATTTCTGCAGAGTTTCGGGTTGAAACCGGCAATATAAAGTGCATGTCCTAAATTTGACACCTATATGCCGGTATGCAGTTGGTTGGGTGAATCAGCATGGGTTCCCCCCTTTGGCGTGAGTTCCACGATATACGTCTGGCTCTTGCGGGAAATCGGTACGTGTAGACAAGCCATTTGATATACCTGAGTGTACATGAATTGCCTCATCATATACCTCGTGGGGGCGGTATGTGTGAAAGAGAATTCGATATACTCGGCATACGCGAACGAATTCCCTACGATATACCTCTCGTCATGACTTCGGTTAAGCGGTAAGATGCGGGGGAACCGTTCGATATACATCGAAGGTACTTGGCCAATGGAAGGTGAGAGTCATATCGCTTAGGCTAACTGCGACCATCCGGATCAGCGCCCATCACGAAGTGACCCTCCAGTTACTGGGTAAAATTTGGTCAATAGCAATGCTCTTTGGTGATGTTGTGTGAATCATGCATGATTCTCTTATTAATATCTTATAATGAGAATGCCTTTCTTGATTATGCCAAACAGGGAGGAAAGTATAAGTACCCGCAAAGGTACACCAAGTATGGATGGGTGATGCGTGCAACATGGGGATATATGTGATCCTAGGTGCACGTGGTGTGAAGTGTACATGGAGAAATTTCTAAAAATGTGTGAATATAAGTATAAGCATGGGATAAACATGGGAAAGGGGAACATGCAGATATGGGGGGAAACATAAACAAGTATAGCATCCATGTTAATAGATTCAAGCCCATAAACAAACACATACTCCCCAGCGGAGTTGTCATTGTGGCCATCTCTGATCCTCGTCGCATGGGCAGGCGCGTGTAGGAAAGGATTCTTCGGGTCCCGCGTGTCCCTATAGGGAGCGCTTTGGCCGGCGTCGTTTGACATGCGCTGTAAAAATGTAGAGAGATTCAAAGTCGCCAGTCTATTTTACTCAAAACAGACAAAAGGAAAAGGGGAAGCCACCCCGAAGGATGGCATCTAAATACATACTGGTGCATGAGAAACCAAGATGATTTGAGAAGGGTTCGGAGGCTTAGTTACGAAATAGGAAGGTGTTAGGCACCCATTCCTCCCTTTCGATCTCTCATGGATATTTGTTATTTTTCTTTATATTTTCCCCCGTGATTTGTGTGCATGTGTATATATAGAATGGAGGTAGGAATCCTCGACTTGTATCATGGAAAAGATAAAGCGAGTCATCTGTAGGAAGGTATAAGAATAATATTAAAAAATGAGATTTACGCTATTACCCCTACATTGATCATTATAATGGAACGATAACGCATATGGAGTAAAACGTCACTAAGAGCGAGTATATAGAATATAAGGAAAGTGGATTTAGAGAATATAGAAAATGAGAGAAAAGGTGGGACAAAGGACTTGAGTCTTGGGTTTTACCCCGAGATGCCTACGTAGCCTATAAAGGCATCAAAGTCAACGTAGTTCGCATACAAAATGAGGGGTGGGCTTTATCCCATAAATCCAAATGGGGAATCTCTTATTTGTGAGTATGTGCGTGTGTGTGTGTGTAGAAAAAGTGTTTTAGTTGTGAGAAGGGTTTTGAAAAAGTGTGAGAATCCCTATTTGGAATTTATGATCAAACCCTCTTTTTCTTATTTTTTGGGTTTTATTTATATGAAAATGATAGATGTTCAATAATACTAAATAAAAAAGTATATTAGGATGTGTGAGACGAGATAATAAAAGTGCTAAGTAAGAAAGCAAGTTATTGGGAATTTAAGAGAGAGTTTGAGAAAGTTGGACCTTCTTGAAGATCTTGAGCTTGATCTTGAATGTTGGAGAGCAGCCCTTGCACTTGGATGATGATGGAGAGTGTCTAATTCACCAAGTTTAATGAAAAGTATGATGAAAAGTGGAAGTAAAAAAGGGATTTGGAAGTTGAAATCACGCTGCCTTCGAGATAGTTTTCTGGGATTTGCTCAGAAAGATTTTTATCAGATCTGGGCTCCCTTTGAAAATAAGGTGAAGGCCTCTTTTTATAGGCCCAAGTGAGTGCCGATCGGCATTGGCACGTTCCTGCCTATCGGCACCTGTCGATAGGCAGGGTCTAGAACCAGCCGTTTGGCAGTGCGCTTCAGGCTTTTTGGGAAAATCGGTCGCCGAGGGTAAACCGTTGGTCAAAATCATGCACGGGGCATACCGTTGGAAAGGTAATTCAGAGACCTTTGAAAGTACTTTGGAATGCTCCCGGGTTCGAGAGATGACTTTGGGTCAAATATGGCTCGAAACCATTTGTTGGTCCATTGGACGGGGAATCGTGCGGACGCAAATGGATCGTTCGTCGGTATGGTAAGTCCGAATCGCGCATGGGGTGGACTGTTAGAAAGGTTAGGAGATGTAATTCGACATTACAAAGAGTTTGACCACGTTTTGAGAGTTGACTTTGGTCAACCAATCCCGGGAAGCATTCGGTGTCCTCTCGGAGTAAAACGAATCGTTCGTCCGCATGGTAAGTCAGAATCGTGCACGGGATGGACCTTTGGAAAGGGTATTCAGTTCCCTTGGAAGATTCATTCAGTCTCGGTTGAGCTAAAGAGTTGACTTAGGTCAAATAGAGCCCGGGAGCGCCCGGTGGCCTCTAGGTCAAGTTTCGGATGCAAACGGATCGTTCGTCCGCATGGTTAGTCAGAATTGCGCAGGGGGTGGTCTGTTGAAAAGGGGATTCAGTGCCATTCAAAGATTTATTTAGTCTCAGTCGAGACGAAGAGCTTGAATTTTTTTATCAAACTGAGCCGGGGAGTGCCCGATGGCTTTTAGGTCAGTACTCGGGACATGACCTGGGTTTGGAGTGCTGAAAGGAGGTACTAGGGACCTAAGGAGAGTTAGGGGGTAATTGAATGGGGTGTCCACAGTTCCCCCTCAAGATTTTTTAGCCGATAAGTACCAAGCACAACCTCATCAACTACTCTGTAAAGACCATGCTAGTTTGGGTGGAGCTTATTTTCCTTTTGCAACGTCTTCTTTAGGACTAAGTCCCTCATAGCTATAGGCCTTAATTTTACCCTTTGGTTATAGAACCTTATCCTTCTCTGCTGGTAGGCTCCCTGTCTAATCTCCGTATCTTCCCTTCTTTCTTTAATCAGATCCAGATTAAGTCGTCGCTTTTCCCCATTCCTCTGAGGGTCATAGGTCTGAACTCTGTGAGTGGTAAGTCTTACCTCTGTAGGGATGACAGCTTCTGAGATATAGGCTAACATGAATGGGGTCTCTCCCAATGGTGTCCTTATTTTTGTCCTGTAGGCCCATAATACGGCATATACCTCTTATTTCCATCTCCCCTTAGACTCTTCGAAACTCTTCATTATCCCATCAAGGATTGTTCGGTTCGTGACCTCGGTCTCACCATTTTCCTAGGGTCGACCAGGGGCAGAAAAGAACTGCTTAATCTCCACTCTTTCACAGTATTTTTCTAAGGAAACGTTCTTAAACTAGGTTCCATTGTCTGAGATAAGGGTGTTTCGAAGACCATGTCTGTATATGATGTTCTTTCAAATGAACTGGAAGGCCTTATGCTCAGTGATTATGATCATTGGCTCAGCCTCTACCCATTTGGAGAAGTAATCAATTGCCACTATCAATACCAAAAGTTCTTTAGTTCACTGCTTCAGGGAATCAAATATGGTTGCAGATAGTCTTGCTAATTATGGGGTTAATATTCATTCATCTTCAATCTTCAACAATTTCTCGGAACTTCCTAAGATATCTCAAGGAGCTTATAAGATGGACAAGATGGGATGTTGCTACATTAGATCTTCTTTCAAATAATTTTCCTTTTCCATTGTAATGGGACTTTTTTATTGCTTTTTTAAGTTTCCAGTTTCTTTCTTGTATCTAAGTTTGCTCAGTTGCCATCTGGGAGAGGCTTTTTCTCCTCTGATTAATAATATTTAGGGGGCTCAGTCCCTCTTTAAAAAAAAAAAAAAAAAAAAAAAAAAAAAAGTTGTTCGTAGCTCTTAGCAAGGAGCCTACCAAGTCGATACCCCATACTGGGAATGACAAAGGTGAGCTGATTGACGTCATAGGTTGATGAGGCTGATGAGGGATGGTGGAGAATTTTTAGCACTTATCACACTTCTTCACCTACGTAGCAGCATCTTTAGCCAAGGTCGGCCACTAGTAACACTCAGTGATTATCCTCTTAGATAGAGGTCTTCCTCCTATGTGACTTGAACAAGAGGCTTAATGTACATCTTACAAGATGTGTGGAACCTATAAAGGGTGGACGCATCTGAGGAGAGGAAGTAGGAACCCTTTTTTATTCAAAACGTCTCCTACAATTGAGAACTTGGCAGCCCTAAACCTTAGCTTTCACCCTTCTAAGTTTGATTCTGGAATCTCTCCCTGTTTAGTGTATCTGATAAGAGGGTCCATCCATGAGGATCCCATATTCAAGTTGAGGCATGTTCTGGGAACCTCTTCTTTAATGGTTGGCCTAAGCAGAATCTCAACTCGTACAGTTCTTCTTATGTTTGTCCTCATTGCCGAGGCCAACCTCGCGAGTGCATCGACTCGACTGTTGTCCTGTCGTGTTATCCTCTTTATCTTCACTTCCTTGAATCTTTCTAGAATCATTCTCACCCTCTTTAAGTATTTGGCCATCCTTTCACCTTTGGCCTCATACACCCCCAGGATTTGGTTGATGACTAACCTTGAGTCACTGTGGACTAGGAGTCGACCAACACTAAGGGCTATTGCCAAGGATAGGCCTGCTATCAATGCCTCATACTCTGACTCATTGTTCGAAGCTTTGAAGTTAAACCCCAGTGCATATTCAATGTCGGTACCGTCTGGTGCTGACATAATCACTCCCGCTCCACTTCCATTGTCACAAGATGACCCATCAACGAAGAGGTTCCAAATGTCTTCATTTGAAGATAACTTTCCCTTTGATAGGGTCCCTTGCCTGAAGAGGTACCTTCCTTCCTCATTCTCAATAATCCTCTTTATGGCTTGGCCTGACTCAACCTCGTCCAACTTTTGAAAGACGTTACTGTTTGGTTCATTTGCAACCTCTTGACTAATCTCAATCTCAGCTTGTTCCCAAGTAAACTCAGCTACAAAGTCTACGAGTGCTTACCCTTTGATGGCAACCCTGGGTTGATAAACAATGTCATATTCCCCCAACTTGATGTCCTAGGTCATCAGCTTGCCTGACTTCTCAGGTTTATGAAGGACCTATTTGAGCGGGGAATCAGTGAGGATGACCATAGAGTGGGCTTGGAAGTAGGGCTTCATCTTCCAAGAATCTTGTATTAGGGCATAAGCTAGTTTTTCCATCCGAGGGTAATTCTGTTTAGACCATTGAAAAGCTTTCCTATTGAAGTATATTGGCCTCTGTACCCCATCATCTTCTCTTATTATGGCTGCACTAATGGCTGATTCTGAAATAGCTAGATAGATATTCAACTTCTCCCCCTGAATGGGTCGAGACACGAGTAGGGGAGAGCCAAGGCAGGACTTGATCTCCTTAAAATATTTATCGCATTACTCATCCCATTCGAAGGCCTTTCTAAGTACTTTGAAAAAAGGAATACACTTGTCAGTAGCTCTTGAGATAGAACTGTTAAGGGCAGTAACTCTTCCAGTTAACCTCTAAATGTCTTTGATAGATATGGGTGTCTTCATTTCTATCAAGTATTTAATCTTCTCAAGGATGGCCTCTATTCCCCTCTGATTAAGGACAAATCCTAGAAACTTTCCTGCTCCTACTCCGAAGACACACTTTCAGTTTCATCCTGTATCTGTCCATGGTGTTAAATGTTTTTTCAAGGTAGGCCGCGTGTGTGCCGGCCTTCAAATTCTTCGTCAACGTGTCATCCATATAAACTTCCATGGACTTTCCTATCTGATCTTCGAACATCTTATTTACAAGACGTTGGTAGGTAACCCCCACATTCTTCAAGCCGAAGGGCATGAACTTGTAGGAATAGGTCCTTTATCTGTGATGAATGTTGTCTTCTCTGAGTCTTTCGAGTTCATGAAGATATGATGATACCCAGAATAGGCATCCATGAAGCTCATGAGCACATGTCCTACCGTGGCATCTACCATCTGATCAATACGAGGCAGGGGAAACTGTCTTTTGGACAAGAATTGTTCAAATCAGTGAATTCTATGCACATCCTCCATTTCCCATTGGCTTTTGGTACGATGATAACGTTAGATAATCACTCGGGGTATATGACCTCTCTGATGAACTTGGCCTCTTTATGCTTTTTGACCTCTTATCTAATGACATTATACATCTCACTTGAGTATGCACTCCTCCTTTTCTTGATGGTCTTAGCATCTTCCATAACCTTGAGTTTGTGGCACATGACCTTAGGATCAATACCTAGCATGTCTACGTGGCTCCAGGAAAAAATGCTTTGTCTCTTCCTAAAAAATAAGACCAATTCTTCCTTGATCTCAGATCTTATGTATTTTCCAATTTGGATGGTTTTTTCGGCTCGTCCTCGCTGAGGATGATGGATTCTACCTCTTTTTCGACCTCTCCCTTCTTGATCTTTATCTCATATCTAGGATCAAGGGTGTCGATGTTGTAAGTGGTTGTTGCCTTATTATGAGCCTCTCTACCTCCTCTATGGAGTTGAAGTAGCATTCACACGCCGATTTTTGGTCACCTTGCACTTCCCCTACCCCATAGGGAGTGGTGAATTTTTGCATTTGGTGGACCGTTAAAGGCACGACCTCAAATTCCTTGAGGGCTACTCTTCCTATGATGAGGTTATAAGCTGAGATGACGTTCTCATCCATCACAAAGAAATTTATTTTTCTGGTCAACCACTTAGGCCACTCATTTACCATCCTCACATCCATCCCATACATGTCCGATGGATGAACTTTTTTGTCACTAAATCCAATCAAGGGATGATGATAAGGAACAAGCCTAGAACTAATGAGGCCTAAGCTGTTATAACAGGGCCAGAACATCACATCTGCTGAACTACCCCCATCAACGAGTATTCTCTAAGCCTTACAACCATGCACCCTCGTAGTGATTACCAGAGGGTCATCATGAGGAGCTAAGAGACCTTTGAAATCTAGTCTTGAGAAACCAACTATGAGGGTATCCATATCCACCGTCTTTCTCTTTTTATGTTTAACCTCTGAAGATGCTAAGTTCATAACCTCAGCTTTGGTAACTGACTTGGCCTCTACCATGTGAGCCTTACGATCGTCTACCTCTGATCCACCCCTGCTAGTCCTATGCAGAGATCATATTAACCCTCTTCACTGGGGCATTTTCGTCTTTAGGTGGGAGGTCTGGGTCATCGTCATCATCATTTGAGTCACCAGCTCTTCCGGCACGGGCATCTTCCTAGCATTTGTCATTTCTCTTCCTTTTAGGGTCTTCTCTTCCCCCCTTAGGATCTCTACCATCTATGTGCTTTTTAAGTTTTCCAGACTTTAACATCTTCTCAATCTCATCCCTCAGGGTGAAACACTTATCAGTCAGATAGCCATGATCTTGATGGAACTCACACCATAGATTCTTATTTCTCTTATGCGGAGAATCCTTTAGCTTCTCCAGCCATCTCAGGGATCTGTTATTCTTTATTTTATTGAGGACATGCTCTTATCCCACAGTTAGAGGAGTGTAGTGTGCAAACTTATCATCTGCAGTCCTCTTCTTTCCATCCTATTTCCTTTGGAATTTCCCAGTACTACTGCTATTCTCATCCTCATATTTTGCAGCCATTACTTCTTCTACATTCATGACCCTACCAGTTATTGCCAACAGCTCAACTATATACTTAGGAGGGTCTTCAGCAAGCTTCCAAAGTAGCTTTCCCTTCTGAAGCCCTCCAATGAGGGTCGTCATGGCTATATTATCTTTGTAATCTTCGACCTCTAATTTCTCCTTGTTGAATCTTGTAATGTAGTCCCTAAGGCTCTCATTCTTTCTTTTCTTTACGTAGAGTAGATGGGTTGTCTTCTTCTGAGATATTACCCCAAAACAGAAGTTGTGTATAAACCGTTCGGCCAAACCCTTAAAGTTCTCCATAAAAATTTTGGGAAGAGAGGTAAACCAAATATGTGCAACCCCTGTCAAAGTTCTTGAAAAATCTCTACACCACATCTCATCAGGGATTGAGTAAATGTTTGCTGCAGACTGATACATCTCAATATGATGCACTGGGTTGGTAGTACCATCGTATTTGGGAGACACCATTGGTGGCTTGAATTTGGGAGGGATTGGAAAGTCGATAATCCTTAGTACAAATGGAGAGCCCTTTGAGAATCCCCTTTGCAATGGATCTCGGCTTTTTATGAGGTTACCTATTTTCTCTTCCAGCCATTGGATTGAATCATTACACGGTTTTGCATTGTCAGCCTGGCCGAGGTTGTCCCCAGCCACCTCCATGGGGTGGACTGAGGGTTCCCCGACAGCTGCATAATGTCGGTTGTTAACCTCCTGGCCACAGTCTCGGCCATGATGAGGTCGGCCCTGATGAGGCCGATGTTCACCACCTTCCCTTTGTAAGCCAGCTACACTCCTTGACCTGGATAACCTCTGCCTCAGATCATTAATTGGGCCGAGCCTTTCTAAGGCTGACCCTCTACTCAGGCGATCAAAAGATGATCCTCTTTGTTAGGCATCACCATCTCGTCTTCCTCCACAACCTCGACTTTGATTTATAGGACGTATGGTGTTATTTTAAACCTCATATGGCTCCCAGAAGTCTAAAGGATCATCCTCTGCCTCGATATCGTCATACCTATCCTCAGGGAAATGGTTTCCTTGCCTCCCCAGGTGTAAACGCCTAGGGTCAGTAACATCTATCCTCCGTTGAGTAGTAGGTTGGCCTTTTCTTGGTGCCTGGAGTGGTCCCCTGGCCTCAGGATGAGGTTGAGAAGCCGCCGGAGTAATCATCTCCAGTGAGATCCCAGTTGGTCAAATTTTGTTTTCGCTTAGCTGGGCAAACTGCTCCTGCATAATTCACTGCGATGCAACTAAGGACTTCAAGGCTTCTTCCACCTCAGCCATCTCGAACTTGGGTGGTGCATGGTTGGAATTGGTTCCTTCAACACCATATAGTGGAGGTGGTGGTGGTAACTCTAGTTCCGTATGTTGAGACTAAAGAGCTTGTAATGAGAATATTGGAGAGCTTGATACCTTAAGGGACCTCTTTCAATGGTGAAACAACTCCACACAAAGGGTGTTGCCTGGTTCACTACTAGAGTCTCCGGTGAGGTTAAGCTATAAAAAGGATGAGATAGCTTCTCGTTCCCATAGACGGCACCAAAATGATGATACTAGAAACAACACCATCAGGTAAGGTGTTGACAAGCTCAAGCAGGTGGTAACAATGGCAGAACAAGAGTATATGTATATATAATAGAGTGAGGTGAGGAGAAGAGGATGAACACTTGAATGTAAGTGGTTCAGCCAATCTGTCCTGCGTCCACTGTGAGTGTGTGAGTAATATCACCAAATGAAGGTACTAACGTCCATGGATACAATCTCTCAAGCTTTCACTCTCTCCTGTGTAAAATGACAGAGTTTCAGCTAGGGTTGTAATTTTGGATCCCTTTACAAGGTAGAGGATGACCTCTATATATAGTGCTTGGGGGTGTAATGTACCCCCCAAGCATGCAATGAGCATGTGCATGAAGATCAAACCAGTATAAGGATGACACTTGGATGATCTTAAGTAAATAATGATGACCTCAATATTCCTTCACGTGGAGGGAATGATTCAGTTATAAAAGATTTGTCCACGTGTTCCAAACCATACGTGTTTGTAAATGCTTGGCCTTCTCTTTGATGGGTGAAACCTCGGCCTGAAGGAGTATGAGGTTGGTGAAGTCCGACCGTTGCTTTGCCCGAGGTCAATATCCATAATGACCTCAGCCAGGAGGGCTGACCGATTTTAGGTACGAAGTAGGTGTAGCATCGGTTGGGGTCGATGATGATGTTAGTAGATGATTGATCCCATGAGGCCTTGCTAACCTTTGTTGTTTGAGTAGCCGAGGTTGGTGTATGAGGTTGATGCAACGTCGGCTAGGGCCGATATTACTGATGGTATCCATTAGCTTCTAGTCACCTCGGCTATGAGACTGGCCGAGGTTATATGCTCTGAGTAAGAGGGTGCACTTTGGTCATATCAGTACCAATCAACCATCCTTTTCATTTTTGACTACGAAGGAGAGCAGTTTTTGGAAAACATACCTCCGATAGACCAGCCCCTTGACCCCCATCGACCGGGCCCTTAAGATATTGTGCGATTTCCCCATTTCTTTTCTTTTCCATTTTCTTTTATCCCAACTTACTGTAAATATGTAAGTTGGGTTTATTTCTTAAGGAGTTAGTTTATACTTAGTTTTTATCATATTTTTAAGTTAGAGAGGGGAGACTTTGGGTGGAGCTTCTCTCTCTTAGGTCTTCACCCATTTGAATTTGTAAGTAGCACTATTCATTATCTTCTCCATTGTTTTAAGTTTCCATTGTTGTTTTTAAGCTTTGTAACTTAGTTGTCTTCAATTATTTATTTCATTTGTTTACTTGCTTCCATCTAATTCATGTCATTTATGATGCTTTGTAGCTAACTTAGTGTAGGTTGATTGAACTCACCTTGGGTTAATGGGTTACTTTTCTTTGGTGATGAGTTTAAATGGGTTTAAGTTTTTCATGATTTTATGCCAAGGGTATTTAACAATGTATATCATGTATGGGCCATATTTACGACCTTGCATGTGTAATCTCGGGGATATTTGTTGATGCCAAAATTAATTAAGCTTTTATGACAATTTAAGGGGTGACATGTCTAGATTTAAATAATTGTGAAAATGAGATTTTATCTTGATACACTTGTCTTCCCATGTGACCATTTACACTAATTAATCCGAGCTGAGGGATATGTATTTCAATCTATAATTTTTTGCCTTTTGTTAATTGTAGTTTAAGCACATGCCTAGATTTACCTTTTATTTTATTTCTCATCTTTTACACTTTTATTCTTGAAATAATAAATCAATTAACATCTACCAACATTCCCTGTGGATTCGATACCGGACTGGCCGATGTAATCCCATAAAGAGTGTAGTAATAGTTTAGGTTTTTTAGAATATCGGTGAGAGCCAAAAATAATGACAAGCATAAGTAACAAGAATGCATGGTTTTCCCCTGTTATTGGAGGTCACAACTAGTGGCATCAAGTTTGTTGCAGCAAAAATGCGTCAGAAAAGTGCAGGAAATGAGTTTTAAGTGAGGGTCGTTTGGAAATTTTTACGATGTTTCCTCCCTTTGTATAAATAGAACATTTTAGCGCTTTTAAACCTAGTTTTTTACATCCATTACTTTGTATTGTTTTATCTTTCTTTTGTGTTAGATAAGGAATTGGGTATTCTCTTCTTACGTTCCAAAATAGAGAATTTATGAGTGAAACACGAGTGTTCACATTTGTGTAGGATTGGCTGCTTTGGGAACCAATTTTGGATATTCTCTATTAAGGATTTGGGTAGAATAGAGGAGCCTTATTTGGTGAGATTAATCATTGTATGTGTCTTCCAATATTTCTGATAGGGTTATATTATTTGTGAGAAGAGAGATAATTAGTGTCTGAGGAAGGAACATATTGTCTTTCCATTTATAATCTTCTTCTATAAGTGATAGGATCGCCTCTGGATGTAGAAAAATTGGTAAACAACATATATTTTGTGTTCTTGGATATATTTTATATATTCTTTATTTGGATCGCTATATTTGGGTGATTGTTTGTTGGTCATGGTGCCCTAGGTGATCACTATACACCATGCTCCCGCACAATATTTACCTAATAATTGGGAACTTTGTGTGATCTTGATTTGTCTTTGAATTCTTGATTAATGTCCGTGGCTTCCTTAATATTTAAATCCATCGGGAATGAACTTTGTTCATGCCTAATATATGGAAAATTTCTGGATTATCATTTTATTTCATGATCTTGGCACTTTTGGGGAAAATTGATCACTTCTTGAATTCTTCTTGTACATTAAAACTAGATTTGCTTCTTAAAAATTATGTGTATCCCTTCTTTCCTTCTATCTTACTCTAGATTTGTATAATTGTGATCCCTATGCATTGTACATAACAACTCAATTGTATATGTTAAATATATACACTAAATGTACTATTATCACCAAAAACAACTTTTAGAATAATTTTCGTTTCACAATCATATTATAAAAAGGAGCCTTCCGTAATGTTTGCATGTGATTATATCTCTTATGTTATTTATGTTGATCACATCTTGATCTTTTGGACTCTCGAACCACTATAAAAAAAAGTATCTTTTGGTACTAAAGCATTAGAAAAGACTTAAATTTTTTTCCCTAGAAATAAAACTTTTAAGATGGGTTAAAGCAATGGTCACATATACTAATAGTAATTAAAACCTCTTTTATTTTTCTTATTATGAAATATATATAAGTAATATTAGTGGGGACTCTTATAAGAGCCATGACAAATACAGATACTTAGAACCCCTTTTGAAACGTCTAATTTATTTTCTAGTTTCCCTATCTTTCACTTATTCTTCCCTCATTTTTAATATTTTCTTTAAAAAACATTCTTTATTTTTTCATATGTGCACACGTTTTCTTTCTTCAAACCCCTTTTATTTTCTTAAACCCTTAACGGCCTTGGCCCCGACTCCTTCCCTCATATCTATCGCTACCGTTGACTCCTCTACTTCCATCCCTATCTCCGCCATTGACTCCCCATCCTCTCTCTCATTGTTGTCGACTCCCCTACTTCCCTCCCTCGTGTTGTCATCGATCCCACCTCCTTCCTCTCAATGACGATCACCTACCACTCTTCATTCCTTCTTTGTCTAACCATACCTTTATAAATGTTCGATCATTAATTTAGGCCAAAAGATATAACAAACTCACGAACTATAAGAAATATGTATTAATTTAAAAAAACATCTATCTCTCACACACATACACACAAACATAGTTGGTACTAATTTTCATTGATAATTATTTTTTATAGCCAACATATTTTTTATTCTCTCATGCTAAAACGTCATTTTCCTACACATACATATATAATAAGACTCCTTTTCCTATTTTCTTGGAGCTTCTCTCTCCTGGTCGTTGCTTACCCTATTCCCATCTAGGAATGGCGGCTGAGGAAGCCCCTTCCACCTCCATTCATCCACCGGATCCTACTTCATTTTCAGGAAATCCTCATAAAACTATACTTCCTTTTGCTAACAAATCATTTGCTTCTCTTCTGGGTAACAAATCTTCTGTTTCTCTATCGTTAAAAACTCCATGCATGCATAAAGGTGAGCCAACTGTGTTTTTTTCAAACAATGATATTAGAACTCTTTCTGATCCTTTCAAATTCTCTCTTGTTGGGAAATTCACTCTTGGTCGTCCATCTTTGGAGGTTATCAGGAAAAAATTTCATTCTTTCTCTCTGAAAACTGCTTTCTCTATTGGTTTACTCGATGAAAAACATATTCTTATTAAGCTCAATAGTGAAGAAGATTTTCTTAGACTATGGCTTCGTAACCAATGGTATATTTTTAAATATCCTTTCCATATTTCTAAATGGACTCCTTCATTCCAAGCCAACACTGATTTCTCCTTAACTCCTATTTGGATCTCACTCCCTTTCCTACCGATACATTTATTCTCTAAGTCAGCTCTTTTCTCTATTGCACAATTAGTTGGTTCTCCCCTTAAAATTGATGACTCTACTGCAGGCCTTTCTAGACCTAGTTGTGCCCGGGTATGTGTTGAATTGGATCTACTTAAACCTATTGTACATCAAGTCTGGATTGGTAATGGTGACATTGGATTCTGGCAGCCCATTGAATATGAGAAAATACCTCCTTATTGCAAGAACTGTAGACGTCAGGGCCATCTTGATAGGGATTGCAAAAAGTTTGAGCCTCTTATCTCATTAATTCGGATACTCGGATGCCTACCAGTTCTTGTCTCCCCATTTCTACAGGTGTCTTATCTAAAATTCCAATCCCGGTTAAAGTGGACTGCCAAAAAGGACCTTTTGCCTAGGGAATCAAGTAAACATGTTGCTTTTAACCAAACCACTCATTCCCAAACTGTTCCTTCTCCCACAAAATGTTCCAACCCTGAGCCTGTCTGCTTAAGATCTGATCCAAAACATCATACCTCTGACATTTCTTATCCCATACAGACTAAATAACCTTCAAAACACCTTTCCCTTCCTTCAATTGAAGAGGGAGAAATCCCCCCATGATTCCCAGTCAACACTAAACCTTCTCTTCCCAAACTTCACCATAAAAAACTAATGATCCCCACAAAATTTTGGTTGCAATCCAACAATCTTTCCCCCAGACCTTGCCTCCCTCATAAAAAGGCCTTTGACTGGAGTTCTAATAGTCTATCTAACAGTGAGATAGAATGTGATTCACCTTTGTTACCCAACCTTTCTGAAGAGTTCAAAAGCTATTCGATTACCTTATCCAATAAATTTTCCTATCTGCGTGGAGTACTGATTTTAATGGGGACCCTCTTAGAGTTTTTTCTCAGAAACTAAAGGCTATGAAACATGCCTTAACCATCTGGAATAAAGAAACTTTCAAAAATATTTTCCAAGCTATTATCGAAGCAGAAGATGATGTGCTTAGAAAAGAAATTGAGTTAGAGTCCAATTTCACTGAAGCTGCCAATATTGAGTACAAACTTGCTAGAGCTAATCTGCAGCATCAATTAGCCATTGAAGATGATTTCTGGAAGAAAAAGGCAAGGGTTAAATGGATGCAAGAAGGGGATAAAAATTCTAAATTTTTTCATGCTATGGTAAATCAGAAAAGGAACAAACTAAATATCTCTCGTATCAAAGACTCTAATGGTATTTGGAACTCAGACCCAATCACTATCAAAAGTCTGTTCTCGGATCACTTCAAAGGTATTCTATCTTCCTCTTCTTCCATTCCTGATGAATTATCCTTACTAAACTACATCCCAAATCTTATCACTGAGAGTGATAATCTCCTTCTGTCCTCTCCTCCATCTCTGAAAGAAATTAGAGATGTTATTTTTCAAATGGATTCATCTCGTACCGCAGGGCCTGATTGATTCAACTCTTTTTTCTATAAAATATGTTGGGATATTATTAAAGAAGACCTGTTTAAAGCCATCACTTCCTTCTTCATGGGAAATAGTTTACCCAGAAGCTGGACTTCCACCCTAATTACTCTCATTCCCAAATCAGAAAATCCTTCCTCTTGCAATGATTATAGACCTATTAGTCTTTGCAATACTTCCAATAAAATAATTTTCAAAATTCTTGCCAATAGATTGGGAGTGCTGCTTAATGGTATTATTAGTCCCAACCAAGCTGGCTTCATTAAAGGCAGATCTATTTCTGAACAAATCCTTCTGGCCCAGGAAATAATGGCTAATTTCAATAAAAATTTGAGAGGAACAAAGTTAGTTTGCAAACTTGATATGTCCAAGGCATATGACCGAGTTTCATGGATATATCTCACTCAAGTGCTCAGGAAATTTGGCTTCAATGAATCTTTTATTGACATGGTGTGGAGGCTTATATCAGAATGTTGGTTCTCCATTCTTATCAATGGAACTTCTCATGACTTTTGTAAGTCCTCTTGTGGAATTAGACAAGGAGATCCTCTTGCACCTGCTCTATTTATTTTATCAGCAGAAGTTCTAAATAGAGGGTTGCAAAAGTTGGTTGAGAATGGTAAAATTGATTCCTTTTCTATGCCCCCTGGTAGTCCCATTATTTCTAACCTCTCTTTTGCAGATGATAATCTAATTTTCACCTCTGGAAATCAAAAATCTCTCAAGCATCTCATGTCTTTTCTCAAGGAGTATGAAATTATCTCTGGTCAAGTTCTGAATACATCAAAGTGCTCTTTCATGATTCCCCACTCATGCTCTTTATCTAGGAGAAGGATTATTGAAAGAACAACAAAATTCACATTCAAATCTTCTCCTCTTTTTTATTTGGGGGTGCCTCTTTATGCAGGGAGAAAGAAAAGCTCCTTTTTCAATGGGATTATTGATAAAATCAGGATGCGACTCGAAGGCTGGTCCTGTAAATTACTAAGTCAAGGAGGGAAACTCATTCTGTTAAAACATGTCACTCAATCAATGTTTTATCACATATTTGCAGCTTTGGAGCCTCCAATTTCCATTATCAAGACTCTGGAAAAGCTCTTCTCAAATTTTTTTTGGGGTTCTTCAGAAGTCACCATGAAAAGACATTGGAAAAGTTGGAATTCTCTTTGTCTCCCTATTGATGAAGGTGGGCTAGGCATTAAGCTCATTCCTGATTATATTGAAGCTTCATCATGCAAACTTTGGTGGAGACTTCTAACAGTAGATTCTAGCTGGAGCAGATTTCTGAATAATAAATACTGTAAAAGATGTGCTCCTCTTGACTCTTCTTACAAAATAAATTCTTCCCATGTATGGAAGAGGATGCATAAGGTTCTTCCAGTGGTTAAAGAGTGGATCAATGATGATGGGGACCTCAAATGGATGGCCAATACCAATGGCTTTTTCTCTCTCAAATCATCTTGGAATGTTGTCAGACATAAAAGCTGCCCTCAATTCTCTTTCAAAACTATATGGAATAAGAGACTTCCTAGTAAGGTTTCTATTTTTATGTGAAAATTACTCCATCAAATTGTTCCTACGGATGATATAATGTCCAATATAAAAATTCCTACCGTTTCCAAATGCCACTGCTGTACTAGACCTGACCAAGAATCAATTAACCATCTTTTCATCACTGGTGATATTGCTTCATCAATTTGGGCTCATTTCAAAGGCATCATAGGTATCAGAACTATTTCCAATTCTATCAGAGGAGACCTTATGTCATGGTGGATAAAAGTCAAAGGAAATTCTATTCTCTCTATTCTTCTCATCATTATTCCTATTCTCATTTCTTGGGAAATCTGGAAAGGTCATAATAGAGCGGTTTTTGAGGATCAGGCAATGAAGACTGAAAATTTAATTTCTAATATTCGAAATGGCATTAGAGATTCCTTTTTAGCTTTCCCTTTCACTGATTGTAAGTCTAGTATGGACCTTGAGCTTGTTAGGGAGTTTAAAATTCGATGTTGTTAATCTTGTTCTGCCACTGGAGAAAGGCTTTTTTTCTCCTTCTGAATAATATATTTTGTTTCTGAAAACAAAAATGTAATGTTATAACAACTCTCTCTCTCTCTCTCTCTCTCTCTCTCTCTCTCTCTCTCTCTCTTTATGTGTGCGTGTATTTTATGATGAAATAATTGCATTGAAGGTTTTAGAACCATTATATAATTCTTTGCATTTGGAATGTTATAATTATTATTCAAATACTTATAAGTTCTTGAATATTTTTTCAACCCCATTTCTCTCTCGACGTAAGTGCATATCCAATTCCCACGCACTATATTTGATGAAATTTCTCAATATTTGTTGATAAAAGATTAATTTTGTATAATTTTAGTATTTGAAAATTACTCAATAATATTAGAAGTAGACTAATGAAATAAAAGATTTAAACATAATCTCTTATCTATATATCTATCTCTCTAAATTTTCAGATGCGGAGCTTGAAGAAACCAGCGCTAAATATTTACTAGTGACATTGAACCTTGAAATCTAAATGACATTGAACGTGGTGAGTGCCTAAAACCTATTTGATGACATGTCTTTTTGAGTAATTGTATTTCTTAAATATTTGTACAGAATGTTCAAGGACGTTTTACTACTAAACGTTAAACTAATTTGTTCGTAAATGTCTAATTATGTTAGATAATTTGTTTGTTTAATCCATATTTTCTTCAAATTTACTAGAATGAGCATCCTAGTACATGCACCAATCAAACTAATGTATGTAAGCACCAAAGCCTAGAAAAAGGTTTGTTTCCTCTGTTCCATTTCTTGACTTTATTACTTTCCTACCATTTTAATTAGAACCCAATGTAATACCCCGTATTTTTGGTATTTATTTAATGATTATTAATTATGGGAATAAATATTTAAATTGGAATTAATTATTAAGTGAGTGAATTGGCAATAATAAAAATGCATACTTAGACGATGATTAAATTTGCATGCCCTGTGACTCACGTGTTATATTTAATTAATCGGTGTAATTAATTAAGTTAGACTATACGATGTTACGCATAAAATAAATATGTATGAGTTTTATTTCACAATGGGAGGTTTTACCGTGAGTTATGAGGTGCTACCAATTGGAGCGGACTCTAGAATGACAAGAAGTCCTGAATATGTGTTTTTATCATTCAATGTTGGGGCCAGGGGTAGGTATACCATTAGGCTAAGTTTTTGGCTATTCTGTGTAATATTTTGGGTTCATTTGGAAGATTAATATTAACTTGCAGATTTAGGGATTAATTAAGAGACTTAGACCTCATTAATCATATACTTTACACTAGAAAATAAACCCTAGCATCCCTAGACCTTTGGGAGAGCTTAAGGAAGAGTTTGGGAGAAGAAGAACAAGGACAGTTGCTTAGCGATTCACCATTCCTACACTCAAGCAAGAAATATATGTAACTTGTTTATAATTCATGTTATGTACTGAATTTTGATATTTAGAACGCATGTTTAGGAATAGAAAATGGTATCTTAATCCCATTTATTATTGATTAAGAATACTTAAGGTTTTTGAAGAGAAATAATACATTTTATCATTTTTATATATGATTTTGTGATTAGAACTCAACTATAGGATTTAGTTTCATATATAAGTTAAATCCCTTTTTTAATTTGATGATTGGATCTGAATTCGTGTATGTTTTAGACTTCATTCAATGTAAAAGAGGAATTAGGTTTAATATGAGAACATTGTGGAATTAAATGCTTGTTTTGATGTGTTTGGACTATAATCATTGTAGAATCTATGTACGATCATGAGATTGGGATTAGATTTGATTCTAGTATAGTTAGGATTGTTGGTTAGAATCTTTCTAGGTTTCTATTGGAGGTTGATTTTTTGAACTTGTGTTTTTTGGGACGAAGGAGACAATCTGCACCTATCTCGTTTAAACGATATCGGTGTCTCTTTCGAAGGAGAAGGGTTATTTCATTCGAGCAACCTTGAGGTCTCGTTCTAACGACTTTACGCTATCAGAGTGTTTGGGGAAACAAATAATGGTTTGGATTTTAGTCGCATAATTAATTATTGGGTTGTTCTTATGCACTTAAATTACTGTTTAAGAGGGTAATTCAACTAAAGGATTATGAGAAGAGATATTGAGTTTGGTTTGGGAATTTAAAACCTTAATTTAGTTATCACAATCACGTGTTGAGGATTGTGACTATTGGGGGTATACGTGAGACTGATGCAAACATATCACTACTTATTGGGGGTATATATATTGTGTGTGTTTTTTGTATATATGTATTATGATTTGTTTGAACATATCGCTACTTATTGGGAATTTCTTAGTTGAGGTTGCTTTCAAGGTTGTGATCGTGTGCCGCACAATCGGTTATTAATGCATGCCATTGTGGAGGTCATTATGTTTGATCATACGTTCAGGATTGTCACCACTTCACGACGAGAGAAAGTGAATAGACTCGATACATCGAGCGGTTTTGGTTATGGGACCAGATAAATGTGTTACTGCTAGTGATCTCCCCATTGTTTATTTATGTATTTGTTTAAGTCCATTGGGTGAAGGACTCCTACGAATTTATTGATAGAAGTATGATAAGTTCCCCAAAGATAGTTGCCTTATTGTGATGTTAATAATACTATTGAAAGAGATATATTAGTCCAATGATGGACGTTTAATTAAATGAACCCTATGTCACATTTATGTGTTGTTATTATAAGATTGTGTATATCATACTTTGTGGGTGACATTGCAAGGGTTGGTATTTAGGTTGTATTCTCACACGTGTTTCTAGTTACATCCCTATTGAATGTGATTATTGGTTACTAACTTATTAGTTTAGAGATAGAGCTTTGAGTATAGTTTATTCCTTGGGTTGGGACATGCTCGTAGTATTTCACTTAGGTGAGAGGTGAGTTATTTATTGCATGTGAGTGTCGACGGGATGACATAGTTATTGTAAATGAGTCGCATGATTATTTTTGCTGATATTAAAGATATTTCTTGTAATGTTAGGGCATTGACCCAAATCATATAAAAAAATTTTCCAAGCATTTATAGATAGGATCCGTAGGGCAGAGGAAATTCTGACTTGCAGCTCCACATGCATTCCAGTTTCTGTTGAGTTGATTCTTAGCATAGGTTGCTTATTATTTCAATTTCAATTTAGTTATTTCCATTTAGAGACTGTATGCACATTGATTCCCAATGTTTTATTTTAGTGAGTTTATTCGGGAGTTGAGACTATTTCAATTTATAATGTTGGATGTTTAGATATTATTTAATTTATTTTTATTTATCGTTTTAGTTTATCGCATGTTGTAGGTGGATTTATATTCACTTCAAATATTTTATTTGTATGTTGGTGTTGAGCATGTATCTTGTGGGAAGAAACTGTGTCCTAGTCGAACACCTAATTTTTGAATGTTGACTAGTATACATTCGTTTTGGGGTAAAAATGTTTTTTAGGGAGTGGGGGTGGGTGGGATGGCGGCAAAAATTTGAATAGCAGCCAAAGACCTACAAACTGGCCTACACACTTTAAGAGTTACAAGAGAACCTATTTCGAAAAAGGTTGTTTTATTTTAATAGTGTTTTTCTATAACAAAATATAGTTTATTCTTTTACAAATATTAAGAAAATCATTTTTTTAAGGTAAGTGACACTAAATAGATTTTATTACAAGGTGAAACCTTTTGTATAATGGTCAAATAATTGCTTAAGTAATCATGTCTGAGGTTGTATGCTTTAATATCATTAATTTACATTGTCAACATCATTTTATATTACGATTGGACGAGTTGTTATCAATTTTTGTTGATGGCAGTAATGGAATATTTGAAAAACTTATTATTACCATCAATGATTTTTTACTATAGTAATTTTGATTTAGGTTGGTGGATAAGATGTTGAATGCGTTGATTAGTAGAGATTGATTTGACTTGTATGAACTATGTTTATAGTCGAATGTGAAACGGGTTGTATTAAGGTTGTAAGTGAGAAGGCTTGTATGACATCAATGTTAAGCCCTGCTTTAAGTACCACCCAATTAGTTTTACTTGTATGAACTTTGTTTCAGAAGTACCACCCCACGATATGATTATGTAATAGATTAATATAACTAACATGGTTTTAATTCCTAAATTCCCAACCCCAAAAAATTTGAACCAGTATCGCCTCATTAGCTTATGAAACTTCAAGTATAAAATCATCGCAAAATCTCTAGCAAATAGACTCAAACCCTTCCTTCACCAACTCATTTATCCTAACCAAGTATATTTTGTTACCAAGAGACTCATACAATATAGCATAATCTCGACACATGAAATGTTTCATTATTTAAAGATAAAGAAGAAGGGAAATAGTGAAGATCTTGCTCTAAAGATGTACCTTAATAAGGCACGTGATAGAATTGAATGTGACTTTTTTGTTGGAGGTAATGAAGAAAATCGGATCCTACGAAAAATAGATTCAATTGATCTCTCAATGTATTTCCACAATTTCATTCTTATTAATGGTTAATGGGGATAAAGTGTGCACATTTATATAACACCCCACCCGCGCCCGGGGAGAGCGGGGCGGAACGCCACTATCGATAAAACTAAACTCAATCCACAACAACAAGGTATAGAGCATCTAAATAAATTCCACAATATAAAAATCCACTAATCTCAAATCTTCCAATTAAATACAACAATAATCTCTCGAAATAATACAACTATCTATCTCGAAATAAAATGCTCTATACAACAAAAATAAATACAAATCTTCTCAATTGTATTCTCCCCAAAATAATCCACTCTAAAATCAATCTCCAATAAGTCCCAAGCACCCAAAATCCACGCTCACCTGCCACTAAAAGAAAATATGGGGAAGTACGCAACACGAAAGGAAAGATGCTCAATAAATATATTAGCAGTGAATAAATCGTAACAATACAAATACGAATATTCAAATCAAATGTGAATTCAATAGAATTTTTATCAATATAATTTCTCAACAACACATTAATCAGAGTCACCAGGCCTCACCATACCGCGTTCATACTTTATCAAGTATACAAAAATTGGAGTCATGACGGGTCCCCAATATCAGTGCCATATTAAAATGTCATGACAACATGTCCAACACAATAATAGTACCACGTGAATCAAAATTAGATTCCAATAAAAAATTTCCAAATTCCAATTGAATTTAGCAATTCAAATATGATTCAATAATCACAAGAAAACAACGGGAATAACACTCGCGAGATTAATGAGCATATTGTGTAAAACCCCGTACCTTAAACCACATAAAGGATACCAACATAAATCTTCCCAGAAAGTCAGATTACACTATCAAGATTGTCTCCCAAATATCATCAAAAATCTTCCAAGATCCATCACCAAAACATCCCAGAACACCTCTAAAAACTAGGGTTGAAGCACAAAATAAGGGGCTAAGTGAATATAAAAAGGAGAGGAAATAAAAATGTTTACTGCCAAAACGTTGTACCTCAAAGGGTCACCCACAACCTTATTTTATAAGGAAAAAACGTAAGAGTTGGAAACCAAACAAAACTCCTCAAAATAGCTTGATGTGCACGAAACCTGCTAGGGTCGATCGAGGCGTCGATCGATCGATCGCCCAGGTATGCTGACAGTTCGGCCAAAAAAATGTTATAAGGGTAAATATTTAAAAACTCATTAAAAATCCGTTTTAACTCCGTTTTCGAAACCGTTTGAAAATATTGACTTTAAAAATAATTCTCAACATATTTGAGAAAGAAAAATAATTTTATCAAAAACTTTATTTTCCTCTATATTTTTAAAATACCCAAAAAATTACGCGGGTTATTACAATTTAATTCTTGGAAAGGCTTGTGACACAGCGACCCCTCTCTCCTTACCTCTTTTTATTTATCCAAGATATGCTGTCAAATATGATTAAAAAAAGCAATGGAGATATTTTGGGCATACGAATAAAGAAAAAATTTCCCCTCTTTCTCACCTATTTTTTATAGACGATTCAATCTTATTTTTCAAAGGCAAAGGGGAGAAATGCCAGAAAGTCTTGGAAATGTTAAAGAGTTATGGGATAGCCTTAGGCCAACTCATCAAATTTAAAAAATATGTCTCATTATTTTCTTCCATCACTAGAATTTAAACCCTCTTATTAGTTGCATATCTCATGCAAGTTAATCCATTGGATCTGAAATCCAAATACCCACGCTTCCCGACTTCTTGGGGAGAATCTAAAGGAGAGGTGTTTCCTTACATAGTTGAGAGAATACATTCCAAACTACAATGTTAGAAGCAAACTTTATTATACCCTGGTGGAAGAGAGGTCCTAATAAAATTTGTTGTACAATACATCCCAATCTATATTTTGTCTTGTGTCCTTATACCAATCATAATTGACTGACGAAAGAGGTTTTCTCCACCAGTGACAAAAATTGGACTTGTTCGTCTGCCCGTCCGTCTTGTACACCACGACTTACTCAGACGCGTATTAATCTTTCTCTTCATCTTTTCAATCTCAATCACCACCTTCTCCATCTCTCATGTCTTCTAAACCTACCATCCATTACAAAAATCATGAATTCCTAGGACACAAACCCCTAGTTTGCAAATGAACCACAACTCCTTCCATTTTCTCCATCTCTCTGTTTTGTGCGCACCATAGTTGTTTTGCCCATTCATTCACCCAAATCCTAAACATAAGTTTTCTCTCAATCCTCTGATCACTTCAACCAAATTCTCAAGGAAATTTACAAACCAATTCCATGGATTTTCGTTATCCTTCTTTTACTGTTTTTAAATATATATTCTATTTGTGTATAATATTGACTTAGTTTTAATTTATATTTAGGTATGATGGTTGCTGCTCAAATATGATTATTATGTGTTTTGATCAAAGGAAATTAGTTTACTTGCATTATAGGTAAGGATATTTGAATTGAAAAAATATTTTCTTTTTCGAATGCTTTTTAATTAGATATTGGCTTTGAATTGTTTTTGGTTTGCTTAATAATATCATATGAAACGATTGTCCTTTCTTTTAAACCAATATCAGTTAATATTTTATTAAATTTGTGGAACTTTCTTAGTTTATTTGACAACATCTTAGGTTTCAGGGGGGAAAAGTAATTGTCTTTTTTCTTGGGTAATGTATTATAGTGTTAATGGTCATGAAAATTCATTAGCATATTGCACATATGATTGCAAGGATACTAAAGATGATACAAGTGATGATGAGTCGATTAACTATTACTTCAATGCGCAAGGATGACACTTCTTTCCCATCAAATGAATTATGAGAAACATTGAACATGATTTAATAAATTGTAATGTAATAGAATGTTCAACTCAGGTTTATGAATGATTGATTTTAGGAATTTTGGGTTCTTTAGTGACGATAATTTGTTGAGCTTGTGAGAGTTATAGATGAAATTTGATATAATAGAGTGATGTAATTATTAGCATTTCTGTTTGAATTTGATTAGATATAACTCGGGTTAGTAGATTTGGTGCTCTTTAATTTAGGGAAGTGATTACGAAGATCTGTTTAGAGCTAGTTTGATTCGTAGTATATTTCTTTGTACATATTTTGTTTGAAGTTGGATGGTTTGCAATATCATTGTACATATTATGTTTGGAGCTTTTTGGTTTGAAATATTTTTATTTAGAACTAGTTATGGCAATGTTTTTTTCGATGTATTGATATAATATTTATGTTATTTACATTGGTAGATCGATATTTACATTGGTATTGGACATAATTTTTTGAGCAATTTTGAGATCAATTTTTGATCGTACCCACACTAGGATATTAGTGGGAACATATACGAATGCACTTTCCTTTCAAAGGAGATTAACGTCTTATATTTATATGTCTAATTCCATTAAGTTATGAATGATAAATTTGTCTTTAAAGGGACCCATTAAGTAATGAAAGTTAATGAAGTTAGGAGTGTATTACTCTTGTCCCACATAAGTAGAATAGTAGGAATTTGAAGAGTTAATAAAATCACAAATGTGAACTAAGGCTTGGATGTCTTTAGGATATCCTAACTCTTTGAAGATGGGATGGACTACACTATACATGTGTTATGCTTGGGCCAAAAGCCCACGTGCGCTCGCACACGCGCCGTCCGTCCGAGTCGAACTTGGGCTTTCATTTTGGGCCAATTAAATTAACTTCTGGGCCAGATTTTAATCCTTAATTAGATAAGATGTATAAGACCGAAGATGCTGGCATGAAGAAATTCATAATTGGCAGATTTATTGACTTTAAAATGGTATATTCTAAGCCAGTGATAGTGCAAGTTCAACTGCTTTAAGTTATTCTTCATGACATTCATGCTGAAGGAATGTGTGTTAGTGACTTTTTTTAAATAACATCAATAATAGAAAATTTTCTTCCATCATGGAAAGACGTCAAGAAACATCTCAAGAATAAATTAAAAAAGATCAATGTGAAAGAATTAATTGTGAGGTTGCGAATTTAAGAATCGCGGCTCAAAAAAGCTAGGTGAGAAGAATCCTATGGAAGTGAAGGCTAATGTGGTGAAACAAGCTTCAAAACCCAATAGAAGGAAATGTGAAGGCGAAGGCTCTTCAAAACATAAATTCAAGTTCAAAGGAAAATGCTATAAATTTGGCAAAACCTGGACATCACTCAAGTGAATGTCGAAAGCCGAAGAATTTCAAGAAGTAAAACGCGCAAGCTATGTTTTAGGAAGGATTTAACCCTCCCCTAAAATACTTTTTTTGTACTGGACTTAGTAATTTAACTAAAAGTAGGATTATTGATGGATTGGTCCAAGTGGGCTTTTGGTCCAATGGGAGGAGCTCGTAGTGTAAGGTCCCACAATGTTAATTCATTATGTTCTTTACTCTATATTGTAGATGATTTGTTGTGTAGTGTTCTTCTTACACGAAGAGGGTTATGTCTAAATTCCACTGTAGGATATAAGTTGTATGTTTAAAACATTGATTGTGTTGGACATGACATCGATAGGGGTGTTGTACAATATTGACTATAAGATACAACCCATTGTTTCAGAAGACTTGTGCAATGCACTTTGTCTGTATTGAACATATTCACGTATCAAAATCATATAGTTATTCAGATATTCATGAAATAATGAAAATAATACTCATATGATTAATATTTTATTCAAAATTCAAGAAATAATGAAAAGAGTACTCATATGACTAATACATTTTTCAAAATTGGGAAAATGTTGCCATAATTTATGGAAAATTTATTTTTCACGTACAATGTCTTTTAGTGGCGAATTTACATTGCAAGGAAGATTTTTTTCATGTGGATTTTATGGTGAATATGTATCTGATATGCCCATATATATATATATATATATATATATCCTCGTCCAGGCCGAGGGCTCCCTCCAACCGGACGACCCCTCAGGGGGCCGACCCTTCATCAGGCTCCGGACGACCCCTCAGGGGGCTGACCCTTCATTAAGCTCCGGATGACCCCCCCGAGGGTACGATAGTACGAGGCCCAAATTAGGCCCGACTCATTGCCGGAAGTAACTTTGCCCTCGGCCTCATATCAAAGGCCGAGGGTGACATCATCACAGCTCGTGGTTTGGGAGACGCGTGGAACAGTGCGCGTGAGGCTCACATGGCACGTGGGAGACCGTTATAAAAAAATCACACCCTCACGTGAGGGAATATTATGTCATCATTTGGCATCTAGAGGTGTCAACAGGAGATTGGCTAGATCATCATTCACATGCACCTTGCATACTTGGGGGGTACACTACACCCCCCAAGACCTATATATACTTATCACCTACAACCCTACAAGGGGTAGAAAGGTAACCCTAGCTAAAAACTCTGCTTGTACACACAGTAGAGAGAGAAAGTGAGATTATGTGCATTGTATCCAAGGCCATTAGTGCCCATACTTAGTGGATCACACACTCACAGTGGATGTAGGCCTAATTGGCTGAACCACTATACATCACTGTATTATTCCTCTTATACTCATCTCCTTCTATATTCTTATACACTTACATCTCTATGGATGTCATGGTTACTATTGTATGATCTCATCATCACTTATCTGGTGGTGCTAAATCCAAGCATCATCAGTTTGACACCGTCTGTGGGAACGAGAAGACGTCTCTTCCTTGAATACAGCTTGACCTCACTGGGCACTCTGGTGGTGAGCCAGTCCTTCCCCTGTGTGGAGATGTTTCACCATTACAAGAAACCCACTAAGGTTCTCAAGCTTACAAACCTTCTTTAGTGCATCTCTTCATAGCTCAAACATATGGCACCAGAGATGCCACCACCACCACTTCCCCCACTGGATGATGGAGGAGGACCCAGTTCCAGTCAGCCAACACCTCAGTCTGAGATGGTTGATGTGGCAGCAGCCTTGAAGTCTCTGGCAGTGAGCCAGTGGATCATGCAGGAGTAGTTCACAGCTCTGAGCCAGAACATACTAAGACCACCAGGGGTCTCACCTGAGATGATTACTCCGACAGTAGCTCCAGGACCGCATGAGGCCAGGGGACCACCCCAGGCACCACGCAAAGACCTTCCACCCCCTCAGCGGCGTAAGGATATTGCTGACCCCCGGCGTCTACGCCTGGGGAGGCAAGGAAACCCTTACCCTGAAGACAGGTATGATGATTTGGAGGGAGAGGAAGCCCCCATAGAATGTTGGGAGCCGTATGAGGTCTCCAACAATACCGTACGACCTTTCCAGGAGAGCAGAGGGAAGTGTGGAAGGCAAAATCCTGACGATCATCTGAGAGGCTCTGCTTTCGATCGCCTGAGCAGGGGATTGGCCTTTAAGAGGATGGTCCCAGTGAATGACCTGAGGGAAAAATTATCTAAATCAAGGAGTGCTGCGAGGTCCAGAAGGGAGGAGGCTGATGGCTGACCCTATGGGGGCCAACCCCAAGGACGGGACGACGGTCAGGGTGAGGTAAAAAGCCGACACAGGCCAGCCGCGGCAGAACCCTCAGTCCATCTCAAAGAAGCGGCAGGGGATAACATTGGCCAAGCCGGCCCTATGAGGCCTTGGAATGACTCGATCCAGTGACTGGAGGATAAGATCGACGATATACTGAAAATCTGCGACCCTCTTCAGAGAGGATATTCCATAGGCTCACCATTTGTGGCGAAGATAGTCAATTTCCCTACGCCATCGAAGTTCAAGCTACCTGTAGTCACCCCAAGATATGACGGGAGCACCAACCCTGTCCACCATATCGAGATGTATCAATCAGCAGCGAAAATATACTCTATCTCAGATGAGATGAGGTGTCGTGCCTTCTCTGGTACTCTGACTGGGGCTGCACATGTCTGGTACATGTCTCTCCCGAAAAACTCCATTGAAAACTTTAAGCAGCTGGCAGCCCAATTCATCCATAACTTTTGCTTTGGGGTGAGGCCATAGAAGAAGACCACACACCTGCTTTATGTTAAGCATGGGAAGAATGAGAATCTCAGAGACTACATAGCCAGATTCAACAAAGAAAATTTAGAGGTGGAAGACTATGAGGAGAGCATAGCCATGACCGCCCTCATTGGAGGGCTCCAAAAGGGTAAGCTGTTATGGAAGCTTGCCGAAGACCCTCCAAGGACGATGGTTGAATTGCTGTCAACAGCAGGAAAGGTAATGAACACCGAAGAGGTGATGGCCGCAAAATATGAGGACGAAAAAGGAGGCGCTAGTGGGGGTAAATACTCTAAGAAGAACAAAGAGGGGAAGAAGAGGTCTATGGACGACAAGTTCGCTAGTTACACCCCACTAACGGTCAGCTGTGAACATATTCTCAATGAAATAAAGAGTGACCGATCCCTGAAGTGGCCTGAGAAGTTGAGGGCGGCCCCCAACAAGAGGAACAAGAACCTGTGGTGCGAATTTCACCAAGACCACGGCCACATAACAGACAAATGATTTTCTCTGAAAGATGAGATTGAGAAGATGCTGAAAGAAGGGAAGCTCAAAAAGTGCGTCGACAAAGGTGCCTTTAAGAGGGGCTGAGGGGACGACCCCAGAAAGAAGCGAGGCGATGCATGTAGAGAAGGTCCTAAAAAAAGAGGGGATGACCCTTCTGATGATGAGGACGACCCTGACCTCCCGTCGAGAGACGACCAAGACCCTATCAAGAGGCTTAATATAATCTCGCTCGGAGTGGGAATGATCTCTGGGGGTCTAGCAGGAGGAGGGTCTGAGGTCGCTGACAGGAAGGCCCATGTGGCTGAGGCCAAGGCAATGATGAAGACGGTACACTCAACCTCTCTGGAGGTCAAGTCAGAAAAGAGGAAGAAGATCGATATGGACACTCTGATAGTGGGGTTCTCGAGAATGGACTTTAAAGGCCTCCTAGACCCACACGACGACCCACTCGTCATCACAACTAGGATGCACGGGTGTGAGGTGTCGAGGATATTGGTCGACGGGGGCAGTTCTGCAGATGTAATGTTTTGGTCGTGCTTCAAAGCCTTAGGTCTCAGTCGTGCTAGACTCCTCACATACCATCATCCATTGATTGGGTTCAGTGGGGAAAAGGTTCATCCCCTTGGAGTGTATGAGGCCGATGTCAGGATGGGGGACGAGTGGCCAAGATGGCTTACCAAGAAGGTCAGTTTCTTTGTGATGGATGAACATGTGTTTTAGGCCTACAACATCATACTGGAGCGTGTGGCCCTCAAGGGGTTTGAAGCTGTGCTGTTTACGGTCCGTCAAATGATTAAATTTCCTACCCCTTACGGGGTGGGGGAAGTTCAGGGAGACCAGACGACAGCGCGAGAATGTTACTACAACTCCGCTGAAGAAAGAGAGGCACACAAGAGGGCTATAACCACTTACAATATTGATACCCTAGACCCTAGGGATGAGACGAAGCTAAAGAAAGGAGAGGCCGCGGAAGAGGTAGAATCCATCATCCTCGATGAGGATGACCCGAAAAAAACCGTCCAAGTCGGCAAGTCTCTGAAGCCCAATATCAAGGAATACCTCATTAATCTGTTGAGGAGAAGACGAAGCGTCTTTGCGTGGAGTCATGTAGATATGCCGGGGATCGACCCTGAAATTATGTGCCACAAGCTCAATGTGGTAGAGGGAGCAAAGCCGGTAAAGTAGAAGAGGAGAATTTACTCTAGAGAAAAGTATGCGGTCATAAGGGATGAGGTCAAAAAATTAGAAGACGCTGAATTTATCAGAGAGGTCATCTACCCTGAATGGTTGCCCAATGCAGTCATTGTCCCAAAGGCCAACGGGAAGTGGAGAATGTGTGTGGACTTCACCGACCTCAACAAACACTGTCCCAAAGACAGCTTCCCTCTCCCCCGCATTGACTAGATGGTAGATGCTACCGCAAGCCATGAGCTCATGAGCTTTATGGATGCCTATTCAGGGTACAACCAGATCTTCATAAACCCTGAAGACTCAGAGAAGACAACCTTCATTATGGACAAGGGGACATACTGTTATAGGGTCATGCCCTTTGTCCTAAAAAATGCGGGGGCAACGTACCAACGCCTTGTAAATAAAATGTTTGAAGACCAAATTGGGAAGTTTATGGAGGTCTATGTAGATGACATGCTGACTAAGAGTTTGAAGGCAGAGGATCATGTGGCAGACCTGGAGAGGACCTTTAATACGATGGACAAATACCATATGAAGCTCAACCCGGCCAAGTGTGTCTTCGGGGTCAGAGCACGGAAGTTCTTGGGGTTCATTGTCAACCAAAGAGGCATCGAGGCCAATCCTGAAAAGATAAAGGACCTTGTTGAGATGAAGACCCCCAAGTCCATTAAAGACGTTCAGAGACTCACAGGGAGAGTTGCTTCCTTGAACAGGTTCGTGTCTAGGGCCACAGATAGGTGCCTACCATTCTTCAAAATTCTCAAAAAAGCCTTCGAATGGAGTGAAGAGTGTGATGAGGATTTCAAGGAGTTAATGTCATACCTGGGGTCTCCCTTGCTGTTGTCACGGGCGGTGCAAGGTGAACGACTGTATGTGTACCTCGTCGTCTCAGAGTCAGCCATCAGTGCAGCCATTGTGAGAGACGAAGATGGGGTACAAAAGCCCGTGTATTTTAACAGCAAGGAACTCCAGGGGGAAGAGGAAAGATATCCAAGGATGGAGAAGTTGGCCTATGCCTTGATCCATGCATCGAGAAAGATGAAGCCATACTTCCAGTCCCATATAATGGTCATCCTCACCGACTCTCCCCTTAGGCAGGTTTTGCACAAGCCTGAGAAATCAGGGAGGCTAATGGCCTGGGCTATAGAGCTGGGGGATTTTGACATAGTGTATCCTCCTAGGACGGCCATTAAGGGTCAAGTATTGGCAGATTTCATGGCTGAGTTTACTTTGGAAGATGATGAAGCCGAGGGTGAGAGCCTCAGGAAGATAGATACACGACAAGGTGAGCTCACCGACACACTTATAGATAAGGCTGAGACAAGCACCGCTAGAAGGAAAGTGGCTGAAAATGAAGAGGGAAGATATCTCTTTAGACAGGGGTCACTCACCGAGGGAAGTTTCTCGAAAGAACATGCCGTGTGGAGTCTCTTCATTGACGGGTCCTCTTGCGAAAGCGGGAGTGGAGCTGGATTAATAGTATCAGCACCTAACGGCACAGACATTGAGTAAGCCCTGAGGTTAAACTTTAAGGCCTCCAATAATGAGGCTGAATATCAGGCCTTGATAGCAGGTGTCTCTTTGGCTAGATCTCATAGTGTTGGCTAGATTTTGGTTCATAGTGACTCGAGGCTAGTAGTGAATCAGATACTGGGAGCTTACGAGGCCAAGGACGAGAGGATGGCTATGTACCTTGAGAAGGTGTGGTCATTACTGAAGAGATTCAGAGAACTGAAGTTAAAGAGGATACCTAGGCTTGATAATGGTCGTGCTGACACCCTTGCTAGGTTGGCCTCGGTGACTAGGACGGAAATCAGGAGGACAGTCCCAGTGGAAATTTTGCTTCAACCAACTATTGAAGATGCTGAGGGATCACTTAGCACATGCCTGAATATTTTTAAGGAGGCTTCATGGATGGACCCTCTGATCCGATACATCAAAGAGGGGGATATGCCAGAAGCTAGACAGGAAAGGAAGAAGTTGAGATACAAAGTTGTGAAGTTCATTGTCATTGGGGACACCTTGTACAAAAAGGGGTTTTTTCTCCCCTTATTTAGGTGCATGCACCCATCTGAAGTTCCACGCATTTTACAAGATATGCACGAGGGGTCATGTTCAAGCCACATTGGGGGCAGGTCCTTAGTGAAGAGAGTGGTCACCCAGGGGTACTGGTGGCCGACCTTGGGGAAAGATGCCGCGACCTATGTAAAAAAATGTGACAATTGCCAAAGATTTGCCACCATCCCCCACTAACCTCATCAGCCTCTTACTTCCATTACATCCCCGTGGCCATTTGCATTATGGGGGATTGACCTGGTAGGACCCTTTCCTCGAGCCATCAACAACTATCGTTTCCTCATCGTGGCCATTGACTATTTTTCAAAATGGGTAGAGGCGGAGACAATGGTAACGATCACAGAACAGAAGACCTTCCAGTTCATATGGAGAAATATTATATGCAGATATGCTCTCCCAAATACCCTAATCTCAGATAACGGGACTCAGTTCAAGAATACATCCCTACAGAATTACTGTGAAAGGGTGAGTATCAAACAATTCTTCTCTACACCAGGCCGACCTCAGGCTAATGGACAAACAGAAGTTACAAATATGAAAATCCTAGATGGAATCAAGAAGAGACTTGAGGCGGTAAAAGGAAGATGGGTTGAAGAGTTATATGCTGTACTATGGGCCTATAGGACGACAACAAAGACCTCTACCGGGGAGACCCCATTCATGCTTACTTATGGCTCAAAAGCCATCATCCCCACTGAAATTGGGCTTCCTACTCATAGGGTCCAAATGTATGACCCCCAGAGAAATTTAGAAGAGAGTAGACTCGACTTGGACCTGATCGAGGAGAGAAGGGAAGGTGTCGAGATAAGGCAAGCTTCCTACCAGCAGAGGACTGCAAGGTTCTACAACCAGAGGGTGAAATAGAGACCAATTGCAGTAGGGGATCTGGTCCTCAAAAAGACTTGGAAAAATCCCAACAAGCTCCATCCAAATTGGCATGGCCCATACAGTGTCACTGATGAAGTCATTCCTGGGACCTATAGATTAGAAAACCTAGAGGGGGAACCCTTTGCCAATCCCTGGAATGCAGACCATTTGAAGAAATATTATCCGTAATTTTGTAAAGTCCTATCACACGACAGTTTTAATGGGTGTTGCTCCCGTAGAACACCGGGAAAATTAATGAGAAAGATCATTGTTTCCTATCGTCTTGTGTTTGGCAGTTCTAATACGAATGGGGTCATCTTTGGGAAAAGCAGCCATCGGCTATAATGAGGGTCAATGGTGGGGATGACCCCATCATTGGCTTCAAAAAAGATGAGGGAATACTTAATTAAAAACCATTAATTTGGTTATTGGAACCCTCGGCTATAATGAGGGTCAATGGTGGGGACGACCCCACCATTGCCTTCAAAAAAGACGAGGGAATACTTTATTAAAAACCATTAGTTTCGTTATTAGAACCCTCGGCTATAATGAGGATCAATGGTGGGGACAACCCCACCATTGCCTTAAAAAAAGACGAGGGAATACTTAATTAAAAACCATTAATTTGTTTATTGGAACCCTCGGCTATAATGAGGGTCAATGGTGGGGACGATCCCACCATTGCCTTCAAAAAAGATGAGGGAATTCTTAATTAAAAACCACTAATTTGGTTATTGGAACCCTCGGCTATAATGAGGGTTAATGGTGGGGACAACCCCACCATTGCCTTCAAAAAAGATGAGGGAATACTTTATTAAAAACCATTAATTTGGTTGTTGGAACCCGAGGCTATAATGAGGGTCAATGGTGGGGACGACCCCACCATTGCCTTCAAAAAAGATGAGGGAATACTTAATTAAAAACCATTAATTTGGTTATTGGAACCCTCGGCTATAATGAGGGTCAATGGTGGGGACGATCCCACCATTGCCTTCAAAAAAGTCGAGGGAATACTTAATTAAAAACCATTAGTTTGGTTATTGGAACCCTCGGCTATAATGAGGGTCAATGGTGTTAATAATATCTTTGTAATGCAAATCACACAAGGAATGAATATGAAGAGAGCAAAGGGAGATGATACCATAGATTAAATATTACACTGTCTTGTTCAACAAAAGGAAAGTACAAAAATATTAAATACATGAAGAGGGTATGGGATACAGACAGCCACCCTATTGAGCAATATCAGAGGGCAAGGCCTCAACATCTATTGGAGATTCTTCTACGACCACGACAGGCTGAGCCTCAGACGTGCCTGTGCCTTTTACATGCTGAGATTCAACTTGGGCTAGGGCTTCAGCAATAAGTGGATCGTCCAGTTGAACTGCCTCAAGAGAGGGGCGGACAGATGACACGACGTCAGCAAACTTAAGGACGACCCACTGAGAGGTCGTCCTAATCCCCCTCTCTAACTACTCAAGACCGAAGCCTTGGAACTCGTCTGAGAGTTTATAGGCCTCCACAGCATCGTCCCCTACCTTCCTCACTGCCTCAGATAGCTCAGCCTTGAACTGAGTCCCTACGTTGGTCAAGGCTTCATCCTTCTCTTTAATGATCAAGTCTTTGGCCTTCAAGTCCTCATCATGCTACCTCATCAGCTCGTCCAGAACCCTTGCATGTTCAGTTCTGGCACTCTCTAGCTCAGCCCTTGCAGTCTCCAACTCAGTCTGCAGATTAGCCTCATGTTGGATGGCCCTCTCGGCCTCATAAAATTTCTCATGATTCTCAACCATCCACTTGGTGGTCGAGGTAAAGGCGCATTCAGACTGCACAGAAATAATAAACGGATGTCAAGAGGACGAGAGAACAGTTTGTGAAAGAATACGACTAAGGGAATGAAGTGAGAACCCATACCTGAGCTAGGGCATGAAGACCATAGTCATACACCTTTGCTGGAGGCATCTTGGATAAAAATTCATAATCAGCAGTAGAAGGGGCAGAAAGCATGGATGCTTTGGCCGCCCTCAGGTTCGCGATAAGGGAAGAGGGCTCGGCCTTCAGAAGTGCCACGTTCTGGGACCAGAAGGCCCCCATGCTGGAAGAGGAGGTAGCCCCTTCAGACGCCTCGACCCTTACCCTTGTTCGAGAATCTGGCCGAGTGTCGACAAGGACCTCGGGCTCTTTCCTCTTTTGCCTATCAGGGGTCGGCTCAGCATGTGTCGGCCACATCGTCTTCATCTTCCTCGGGGCTTGCTGAGTCTCCTTCCCCTTCTTCTTTCCCAAACCAGATAGTAGGCTCGGGGCAATCATTTCACAAAGAAAGTACGATATACCGGCAGGACGACCTAAAAGGAGAACGACACGTTAGAATATTGCAGAGATAAAGATGAAACACTTGAAAAAAGTAAAGAAGGAGCTAAAAACAATATAACTCACATAGTTCTGTCAGGGGGCCGACCCTCAGACCAGCTTCCTTGAGGAACCGAGGGGTCATCAGATCTTCAAACTTTGGAAGTTCACCCCCTCTCCCTCATCCTCTCAGATATTCAACTATATCTTTCTCTTCCAGACTAAGACCAGGGTCTGACCTGGACTTCATTGAAGGGTTAGACCATCTTCTGGGGACCCTCGGACCATCGGCTAAAGGTTGTGCCTCAGCGGGAAACTCCCACTCTCCAGAGACAAAGAAGAATATCTTCTTCCAATAGTGGTTGGAGGTTTGTGCCACGTGGAGAAGTTTTTTATCAAACTTCCTCGCACCCAGATGGTAATACCCAGGTTGTTTGGACGAGGAAGTGATGTTATAACAAGCCAAGAACACGTCAGAGGAAGGATCATCAGTAAAAGCATTTTTTCATAGGGAAATGAAGCCGAGGATCGTCCTCCAGGAATTAGGAGGGAGCTGAGAGGGGGCTATGCCGAGCGATGACAAAATATCTACGACAGCAGGATGTAAAGGGAGTCTGACACCTAGTTTGAAGATTTGTTCGTATACCTCTATCTCTCCCTCTTCACCCTCAAAGACCCTCTCGTTCTCAGAGGGAACCCTCATAGATATGGTGGGAGGAACACTATATGCATGCCTCCACAGAAGAAGGTCACAATACCTGACCGAAGAAATATAAGACGAGACGTGAGATGTGTCAACTGGTTCATCTGAGTCCTCATCATCCTCAGTCCTCTCTCCCTCGGCCTCGGCCTCATCATCTGTCAGAGGCCCTTGGGGAAAAGCCATCTGAAAAGCGTGTGGGGATAGGGTTATCACAGGTACAGCCTCGGAAGCAACCATACCCTCGACCTGTCAGCTTGGGCTTAGATAAGACGTCTCTACTCTCCAAGAAGGTCCATTGCCTGTTGGTAACGACGCCCTCTCATCCATCTCACTTGAATAACTCTCGCCTGAATGACAAGACGACCCACAAGACTCAGAGGGTTTTATTGTGGCAAGAGGAATGGGAAATATGGGTCGTACCCAATTAGGGTCGGCCCCTCGTCTTCTCTCCTCCTCTTCCTCTATTCGTCTGATATCAACAAATAACTTCTCTCTCGGGGAAAGGAACTCTTCAGCTAAGCTGTAAGGCCTCCTAAGCATCAAGGGTTGACCCTACACTTGGAAGAATTTGGGGAACTTAACTACAAATGAGTTTACAGTTGACCAGGTTGGACTTTTGGATTAAAACAAAAGAAATCGATGGTTTTCAATCAAGAATGATCAAGAACACTCAAGAAAACTCAAGAACACTCAAAAACCAGTCGCCGAAAAAGTTATGAAACAACCCAAATACAGCCCTACAAGCCTAAAACAAGAAAGTGAAAAAGAAATGAAAGTAAAGAGGACACTGGGGCAGAGATATTATCTGAGAAAAAATAGCAAAGATGCCAAACTCAAAATATCAAAACTGCAGAAATGGCAAGAAGGCTGGAAGCTAGAGAGAGAGAGTTCAGGCGCGAAGCTGAAGAAGAGAGAGAGAGAAACTTAAAAAAATTGTTTAAATACCTTGACAATGAGTGGTCTCGCTAACCAATGCAGAGAACGACCCATGAGGAGGGCATTATTAGGGCACAAAGCCCTAGGCAAAGTGTGCAGCCGCCACGCCTTGGAAACTGAAATGACTTGAGTACCTGCCTAGGTGTCATATCAGCTTAACAGGTATCACTCACCTAACTGATCATACACCCATCTCAATTTCACCACTATCCCTCAGCCATCTCAACAACATCCATGGATAAGGACTAGGGGTGATTGATATTCCCATATATATATATCCTCGGCCAGGCCAAGGGCGTCCTCCAACCGAACAACCCCTCAGGGGGACGACCCTTCATCAGGCTCCGGACGACCCCCCGAGGGTACAACAGTACGAGGCCCAAATTAGGCCGGACTCATTACCGGAAGGAACTTTGCCCTCAGCCTCATATCAAAGGCCGAGGGTGACATCATCACAGCACGTGGTTTGGGAGACGTGTGGAACAGTGAGCGTGAGGCTCACATGGCACGTGGGAGACCGTTATAAAAAAATCACACCCTCACGTGAGGGAATATTATGTCATCATTTGGCATCTACAGGTGTCAACATGAGATTGGCTAGATCATCATTCACATGTACCATGCATACTTGGGGGGTACACTACACCCCCCAAGACCTATATATACTTATCACCTACAACCCTACAAGGGGGAGAATGGTAACCCTAGCTGAAAACTCTGCTTGTACACACAGTAGAGAGAGAACGTGAGCTTATGTGCATTGTATCCAAGGCCATTAGTTCCCATACTTAGTGGATCACACACTCACAGTGGATGTAGGCCTAATTGGCTAAACCACTATACATCACTGTCTTATTACTCTTATACTCATCTCCTTCTATATACTTATACACTTACATCTCTATGGCTGCCATGGTTACTATTGTATGAGCTCATCATCACTTATCTGGTGGTGCTAAATCCAAGCATCATCAGTATCCATTTGTGTAAAAAATACACGCTAAAATAGGAATCTTTTTACAAACCATTGTGTCTATCAAAAATAATTTTAAATTTAATTTTCACTCAATTAAAATTATTATTATACTATAATAAATAATTTCCAACAATCCCCCACATGAGTGAAAATTAGAAATCGAAGGAAGACTAAGTAAAAAGATACAGACAAACAAACATTTGAGAGACTACGTGTGATAAATAACTCTATCGTGATAAGTAGCTTTTGGCTTTGAACTTACCCGAGTTTGAATCTATAGAATTTACTTGGTTAGCCAGTGGACGTGATGCCTTGAACTTTCAGCAGTTTGTGTAAACTAAGACAATAGAAACCACACAATTATTTCTCTAAGGACTTTAGTTCTCACATTTGTGTTCATTTTGGCCCTGAACACCACTTGATTCTGCGAGTTCTTAGAGAATTGTATCCTTTCCAATTCTCATTGAAGCGACCCCTTTACATTTATAGGTGATCTCTATGAAGAGTATCCTGCAAATTCCCCACTAGTCATATCCAACTATCTAAGCTATAAAGATCATTAAAATCATAGCTTACCCTAATTACCATGGAATATGTGCACTGTCTCATTATGGGAATGGGAAGGAGTGGATATCTCCTCAGTGATCACTGAGTCAAACATAGTTTTATTATCCCTTTGAACCGAGATCTTGGGATCTATAGTCAACTAGGTTTGGTTGCCACCATGACGAATCTTGTTTCAATAAAAGTCATTCGACCATTCCCCTCGATGAACTTTCCTTACTCCCTGGTCAGCGGCTTCGCATTTATCATTAGGCCTAATGTTATCATTGTAACAAAGAGAAATCTATGTATGGTATTATGTCTAAAACATAATAAGTTATGACTTACCATCTTATTTATACCCTTTCAATTGATTATTAATTGTCACAATATGGGCATTAAAATGATTAATTAAGAATCCTCTTTTAGAAACTTTGAATCCATGTTTCATTTTACTTGTAATACATCCAAATTTCATAACATATTTGGCACACACATTTATTTAAAGGATTTCCAAACAATAGCATCTATAATTATACTATCATATCCACTAAGTACTACGAGTCTCAAGAAATATATATTTCCTTTAAGACAAGTCTATATTTTATTTTCAATATTTAGGTCATTTGTCACTATTATCTTGGTAAATAGATAAAAATACCAAATTACTTATTTATAATTTAACATCTTTGATCCATTATACTCTAAGGTTCAATCAATCATATATATATACATTTCTCAATACAAATGAACATTAGAACTAGTAGAGTACATTAAATACACTTATACAACCAATGATGCACATTCAATGGTCTTATTATCTTAAACATAAATTTGAAATTATACAAAATTGCTATATTTATTCTAAACCTCCAAAAGCTTTATTTTTCCTTCAAAATGCAATGACTTTTGCACATAAAACCATGTGTTGCTTCCTTAATGCTTATTTGGCCAACATATATGTCCATTTATAAGGTAAACCATTCTTGTTATTCTAAAGAAAAGTTAGTTGAGATAAGTTTCTCTACTTCATCATTCCATAGAGCTACAAATGCACTTGTGACAATTCTTAGCATTTTTTGTGTTTACTAGTTGTGGAGTCTTGAGATTATTCCTTAGTCTCCAACCAATCCAAAATTCGATTCTACCTTCTTTAAAGCGGTCGTGAAACTGCTCTTTTCTGAATCCCTTGATCATTTATATGGATTTATGATTTAATTCTACCATCTTTAAAGTAGTTGTAAAATCGTTCGGTTATGAATTTTAAATTATAAATCCAATGAATAAATCTTTAATTACATCACAGTTATTTGTCTCAATTGGTAAAATCTTCCCAAATGGATTTATTAACTATGGAAATGAATATTTACACTTTATATCCATTAAAGACTTTCATGTCTTTTGTAGTCTTCATTGAACTTTACATTATTCAATGTATTGTCCAATGCAAAATAATACAACGACATTCCATGCTACGACTCATATAATTTAACTCTATATACGTATTCACTTAATTTAATAGTTGTAACAGTACATGCAATGCAATGTAAAATCATTAATGTAAACAATGATACATTTTAGGGCACACAATATTATCATGTTCCATGAGCTTATTCGTGAGTGAAATTGTACGAATCTATTGCGATTTTTTTTATTCCATAAAATATATGAATTCAAGCCATAAAATTATCACACGTGCACATGATAGTTATGTCATCGCATATATTGTTTTCACTTTATTACACTTATAGTGCTACACCTAAGATATACAAACAACTACCTTACCAAATATGTGAACAAAGTTTAGCATGTTAAATACCCACAATCGTACATGTGACTATTAAGTGATAACTACATTACTACCATCTCATTATACATACCACATCGCATGAAAAGTACCACCTCATATTACAAACGAATTGTTTTAAATTACTCTAGGTGACTTAGTTTTCCTTATTGAACATGTTATTTTAGTGCCAATGAAATTTTGTCACAATTTATATAATTGCAAAACATATCTCATAAAAAAACTTAAAATTTGATAATTTTATTTGTTTATATATATATATATATATATATATATATATATATATATAACAATTCAAGAAAATGAGCAAAGACTCATTGCAACCCACGACAATCATCGTATATCTACCAAATACTCAAATTATACAGATATTTGTTGTTGTTCCCTTTTGTAGCTTTTCTACTGAATTTTTAGTTCTTTCTTCATTGTCACCCAATAATTCACTGTTACTATACATGTATGTTCAACCATGGATAACATGAAGAGTGTTGTATAATTGTTAGTTTCCTATTCAATAGAAGACAAAATCCCATTTAAATGAAAATAAGGTACGAGTGGTTGCCTTATAATTTATAAAGCAACTACTGTATGTGGCCAAATTGCAATGACTCGCTACACATATGTAATTTCTAAATTAAAGGTTATAATAATGCATGAGCAATGCAATGTCTAATCAATAAATTTAATATAACTACCATTGCATTAGTTAAATGTCACAAATATTATCACATCATCTTGTTATTTTATTCACTATATCAAATTTGTCAATCATGATAATTTACTCATTTAGTGAATACTGAAGATCACTGAGAAAATTTATTGCATGAAATTATTTTCCAAAAATATGGCATATATAATATTCATGTGACCCATTATTCCCCCATCATGTTGTATAACTTTACAAGTCACAATCTACTCTTACCCTGCATCAATTAAACTGATTCGTAGAAGAACCTGTGACACCTCGTATAATAAAATGCCAGATGATCAGTCCTATATCAAATTAAATAGGAAACTCATTTAGTTCATTCTCATCATCACTATCGGAAACTTTTTTTTAAACTTACTAACCACCTAGTATTAAAAAAGAAACGGTGCCAAATTTATCTTTTGAATTAAGCAAAAACATGAAGTGCAACAGAAGGCTAAATAGAATAATCACAATATAATTGAGTCTAAGCATTCCATAAATACTTGAATCAAATGCTAGCCAAAAAATCATCGGTAAAAAGAAACATCCAAACCAAAATAATTTGATAGGTAGAAAATAAATACCATACAATCTGAATTGAAATTAACTGAATAACTGTAGTGAGCAACATGCTCGAATATAGAACTGAGAATAAAATTATTAAACTAGGAATGCATGAAAGAGGCGTCTAATACAAACTCCTGTACCACCCACAAATGCCACAACTGCGTCAACCTGGAATAGAATCAAGTCTAGCATCCCAGTGGTCAGATACTTAAAAGGTTTTGAACATATTTTATAGCAAGGGTTAGAACCCAAAACATTTTGAAAATATTTAGGAAGTGAATTAAATTACACTAAATCAAAATGCATGAATGCCCTTCATATTTAATCTAGCGCTGCACTCCTATCGGCAGAACACTTCGGACTTTTTCATTTAGGGATTTAAATCCTTGTTTTTCAATTCACAAAATTCCCAATGTCTAGGTAAATTATTTTGGAACCCAGGAACAAAACTTTGTTAATGTTCATATTTGTGGAGTGTGTCACTATACCTGAAGACTGAGGTCATTGAGGTTCGTTGCGTGTGGATCTTTATTAAAGATTAGACTGTGGTTCTTGTGGGTTCACTGCGTGGGATTCATTGTTGACTCTAGACTGCGTTTCTATGTAGGTTTGCTAAGGTAAACTTATTGCATATTTCATTTCAATCCGTGTAAATTGTATTTTACATATTATAGTGAAATAAAAGGTTTTGTCTTGAGGGGATTTTTCCTAAAATCTGTGAGTTAGCATATTTGTGTTTTTGTTGGTTTGACACACGCACACAGGTAGATATTTGTTTAAGGGCTGAATTAATTTGATTAAAAAATTGACTCTAATTAAATAAGTTTATAGTTGGAATTTGTGAATTTTTTTTAAATTGATATCGCACACGGCGCATCACTTTTTACAAATTGGTATCAGAGCAGGTTACACTAATTTATTGTGTGGTTTTTTTTTTTTTTTTTGAAAAATCTATTTTGTGAAAAATCGCAATTTTTCCAGTGGAGGACTTATGTAATCGGATGCCCCCCTTTAATGACATGAGTCATAATTTTGATGGTTTAAATAGTTTGAATTTGATGTTTCTAAAGGAATTGATTTTTTTGAAAAAGAAAATTCTCATTTTAAATCCGAGATGGATCTTTTACAAACGGTTCAAAATCAAAGAGATTTTTATTGTAAAAAAATTGTTTCTTTGGGCCACGACTTTAAAGATTTAGAATTGTCCAAAAATAAGAGTGATGATAGAGTCCGATTTTTAGAAAAAGAATTGGAGGACTTTAAAAATTCTAGGATTTGTGTTTGTGCCGAAGTGGATAAAAATATTTTACTCGATGAGTTTGTGGCATGTGAGAAGACTCTTAGGGATAAGTGTGCGTATTTTAAAAAGGAACGTGATAACATTCTAGGATTTATTGAAAATTTAGAGAAGGAGTCCCTAAAATTTGAAGAGACTAATTCTTTTTTTGAGTGAAAAATTTTGAAGTTAAAAAATGATTTGATAGACTCGAGTAATGTTGGTAGCAATGGTAGTGGCTTGTCGTGTTATTATTCTTCGAGTGTTAAAGCCAAGACCATTATTTGTTTTAAAGGTTCAATAAATTCCAAGGACCTTAGAAAAGGACAACCCATGGGTATCGTTCCACCCACTTACACATGTTTACATTGTGGTAGGAGAGGTCACCTTAGGCGTTTTTGTTTTGATCTTCAAAAAGGTCATAGGAAGTTGAAGTCTAGTGTTCCCTTGGTTCCCAAAAACCCCATGCGTCGTTTCACACCTATTTGGGTTAGGAAATCAGTTTTAGAGGCACTAGACGTTAGACAATTTGATTCATGGTCGCTTTTGCATGATTCTTCTCTTGCTATATCATATAAGATGATTGTGTTCACATATTTGTCATACGCTAGTTATGTTTTATGATATATTCTTGCTAGTGTTATGACTTGTGTACTTTTTTCTATTAGATTTTTATTTTTTTGAAAAAATTTGAAAAATACAAAAAGATTTTATTTTGATAATTTTTTTGAAAAAGTCAAAAAGAGTTTTGTATTTTATTTTACATCGTTTATGGATGGACATTTAGGATGATCGGGACACAATTTCATTCCATATCTATGTGACTATATGATAGTGTTTTGATGTGGGTCATCATTTCATTTTTGTGCTTTAGAATGTTTGGAGTCATTGAGATGTGATTAGTTGTTACTACCTACATGTTTCACTCATAAGTCCCTTTAATGCACATATGCATGAATTTGTTTGATTATGGTACTCGTTTATCACATATTGGTCAGAGTGTCATTATCTCAATTATGTCTTTAAAACGAATCATATGCGATAAAACTTTACAATGGAAGTAGTGCATGTAAAAACCATTTACCGTGAGGAATTTAATTGCAACAAAATATGATGAGTGGATCATGGAAAAGGACTGCGAGATTACAAAATTAACTCATCGTGAAATCCACCGTTTAAAAGAGATCGAAAAATTTAAAGACAATAAAAAGATAAATATGTCAAAAAAGGGCCACCTCAAAAGAAAAATATATTGATTATTATTTATGAGGGAGTTTGGATGGAAATAAATGAAAAATGGGTTTACACGCCTTGATAGCATTCATAAGTTTTAGACGTTACTAGTGTGGGAATCACTTTTGACTTTGATGTGTTGATAGATTGAGTCTATGTCATTTAAATTCAACACTTTTGAGACCTAAGGACGATTTTGAGATTCATTCGATAGGAGTACACATATACATTGTGCACATATATTATATTTGATTGCGTTGATTTGCCTATTGAATATGTTCACACCCATTCATTCTATTTTCATTATTTGGTTGTCATAATGTAAATTCATGGTGTGTGATTTTTGTAATATTATTTTTGCTTTTTGTTCGAAAAAAATTGAAAAATTAAAAATAGTTTATGAAAGTTTTTGAGTTACACTTTGCATGATCGTAGTTTATTTGCATTAATTGTCATGACAACTCCATGATTGTTTTATTTATTTGTTTCCTTATCAATTTCGGACAAATAAAAAAGGGGAGTACGAATTATGGGGGAGTTTTTGCATTATAGGGGAGATTTGAGTATATTGATTGATGTATTTTTAAATCATTTCAAACTCGATGGAGATTTGATTATGATGATTGATGTATTTTATATCATTTCAAACTCGATGCTTCAACAGTAATTTGCTTTGTCTCATGTGTGTAGGTACAAAGTTGAAGATTGTTAGAATGCACACTCTGATGGGAAAAGATTTAAGATTTGAAGATTTGATGTTGATAATTTAGAATAAAAGTTTTGAGAACTACATGTTTAGTACCTTTTCATTTTTGGGTTCATGAGGGTATTAGATTTCTATAGGCATTTTATGTTTTGATAATTCAAATGTTTTTATTTTATATGGGCATAGACATTGGGGGAGATTTGTAAGGACATAAGTTTATAAATGTCCGTTATCAATTAGTATGTCATACACCGCTACAACCGCCGAAGAATGTTCAAGATCTCATATGAAAAAAGGCGGATTTGAATATCATGTTTCTTCAAAAATTAAGCCTCCGCAAGATGAATTTGGTAAAAGTTGTGTTTTTATTGAAGCGGAGTTTTTTTAGTTTTTCGTCAAAATTAATTTTCGAAGTTTTAAGGCGCTGAATTTTCTGCTAAAAGAAAAAGAAAAAATATTTATTTAAAGGCTCATTCGAACGACAGCCTATGTCGTTCAAACGAGATACGATTTCGTTCGAGTAATCTGTCGCATTAAGGTTTTGTATAAATACACATTAAACGAGGTGTATTTCATTAAGAAGTCTTTTTATTTTTCATTCTCTAAATAGTGCAAATTGGCAGAAAACTTCTGGCTTCTTCATTTAAGGCTTTAAACCCTTGTTTTTCAATTCACAAAAATCTCAATGTTTAGGTGAATTGTTTTGGAACCCAAGAACAAAACTTTGTTATTTTTCATCTTTGTGGAGTGCGTCTCTGCCCCTGATGATTGAGGTCATTGAGGTTCGCTGCGTGTGGATCTTTGCTGAGGATTGGAATGTGGTTCATGTGGGTTCGCTGCATGGGATCCATTGCTGACTCTAGACTACGCGTCTATATAGGTTTGCTGAGGTAAACTTATTGCAGATTTCATTAGAATCCGTGTGAATTGTGTTTTACAAATTATAGTGAAATAAAAGTTTTTGCTCTGAGGGGATTTTTTCAAAAATATATGAGTTAGCATATTTGTATATTTGTTGGTTTGACATATGCACACATGTAGATATTTGTTTAAGGGCTGAATTAATTTGATTCAAAAATTGACTCTAATTAAATAAGTTTGTAGTTGGAATTTGCAAATTTATTTTAAATCGATATCGCACACGGCGCATCACTTTTTACAATCTCCTATCCACACTGGTATATACTACCCATGTGTCTATTATCAGCTTACGAACCCCTTTTTGATTCCTCGTGTCCCTCTCATCGGGTACGAATTTTATGAATTTTATCAACTTCCTTCACATCCGGCCACTGTCCAACCCCTTTTGGAAAAAGTACTAAAATCTCTCTATCTTATCTATTTAAACAAATGGTGAGAAGATTAGTAATAAACCTCACCCTAGATTCATTATTATACATAGTAATTTTCCCATAGATATGGTGACTGACTCCCATCACCCTACGCTGCTCCCAAGAGCAAATATCTTTGCTCGAAATTTTGACTTGACTGTCACTACACTCCCCCAGATATAATCTCAAACGGATGTTCTCTTTTCATTCTTACATCACCCTTCCGCACTTTCCTCGGATTCTAGCGGATTGTTCTTCTGAAATAAAAATCTTCCTCGACCCTCACCCCTTCTCGTCTACACTTGGGTTATAACTTTGCACCATCATCCTTCATGATGGTTCTTGGGGCAGCTACTACTCCCTAGAGGTTACTCCAACTTTAATTGTTTGAACAATAATCATGTTGATTCTTATCCCATCACTGCGCCCAGAATACTTTATGGCTTCTGTTGAGTCCTCCCTCCTACAAATCCTTCTAACGTCCCACATTTTTTTTCTATAATGTTCGATCTACCACTCTCAATCGAAATCGTATATGAATCACATCAACTATACATAATAGAAGGAGAACGTAAGTCACATACGTAAAGGAATATACTACCCGGACACCCTAACAAGATCTTCTCCCCCAATTAGTGAAATAAAATAAACACAGCGGAGGCGGTCATAGTTCCCTCCGAAAATGAGACCAAATCATACCCAAGACGTCTCACCCCTAACTACGGATGCCATGATCTAGGGACTGTACTCACCCTTCTCCTCAAGCCAGGGGATTCACCTACATCGTGCAACCTCCTATGATAGCACTAGAGGGGTATGTATTCCTATAAATATTATTCACAAAATATTTATAAAGCACACAAATATATATATATATATATAATACACAATCACTGCATATATATATTTAATTAATCTAGGCTACTCCGTGCACAATTTACCATAACACTAGCCTAAAATTCCCAAGTCTATATACCGACTTGTAATTTAAATAATTCCCACATTTATTTATTTATCACTCGAGTTGTGTCACCCAACTAAATTACCCAAACTCTTTCCTTCAGTCCGAAATTTCAATTTGTAGAACTTATTCCTCAAATTCCAAATTATCATTCGTACGTAGTATGTTTCTCTTGAATACTCACCGTACTTATTACTTATGATTTTTACTCACTATCGTATTTATATGAATTTTCACACAACTCAAAGGGACCTAGTTAACCCTTCATTATTTTTCAGTAGTTATTCCTGCCGTCACTACTGGTCATAAACATAGGTTCACTCATCACTACGTCAACCTTCTCGAATCTCATTTATTTATCAATTACGGATATTTTCTTAATTATCCCAATACTTACTTGTCTCAATCTATGTAAACCTAATCTCCACTTTAGGCCTAACGTCCTTATTATATAACAACAATCACAATGAATCAATCTAGGCAACCTCTAACAAAATAACAACTAAAAATAACATTTCTCAAAATTTACCACACGAATCTGTGCAGATTTTTAAAATGCAGTTTTGTGGCATTATGAAAGCCATTTTTTAAAGAAAACGTATTAGAGATCAAAATGTACAAAAAAGGATTTTCTACGAGGCAATGTGGACAGAATAGCCATTTTTGAAACCAAAACGTCGCAAAACAGTTTCTAAAATGACGGTTTAATTTAACCAATTTTGTAGACTTCTTCAAATTCAAGAAGTTGTTCAAGAATTCAATCCTACCAATCAAAACCCAATTTAGATATCAAACCAACCCCTAAAACCATATAACCTTATCACACCTATTATGATATGAATTGAAATATGCAATTAATTTAAGAGAAAGTTTAACCACTTTCCTTAGGGTTCATAGGGTTTGAATCCTTTGGTGTAGATAATGATGATTTGATGAAGATTGTCCATACATGTTCTTGATTTTGGCTCCCAAGGTTTCTTCAATTGTTCCCCCTTTTCTTCTCTACTTACTTAGGTTTTCTAACATGAGTTATGGTTGCCACACCCTCTCACATTTAGGGTTTATTAAGTCAATCACGTTTTTAGGCTTGTTTGCTTTATAAAAAGGGCTCAAACACTCCCATGGCCTTGGTTATGCCTAAAAATGTCCTAAGACCCATTACGTCCTCTTGGTATTTTTTTCTGACTATTTCAACCCTTCCGGACTCCACCGTGCATTCAGAATTGTCATCCAAATTATTTTACTAAAAGTTCTTATCTCGACCCTAATATAGTCTATGTCCAACTCCCGATTGAGATAAATAAATGCCATGTGACTATCCCTCGTTATAACATAATTACATTATTACTATTCACTTAGTAAATTTAAATCCCATAAATATTAATCATTAACACACCAGATTACGATTTAAATAAATATTAATACTAATTAATTCAATTAAATTATGACACAAGTAATTTAAACTTAGGCGAATTAATCAATTAATCAATGCCCAAAAATACGAGGTATTACAGAACAATTGAAAGAGATAATAGCCTTTTGTATATAAAAATTCTCATGTTTCATTCATCAAATTTACTACTTTCCATGTGCCGAGCATATCATTGACATAGATACCATGATGTCAATATATATATATATATATATATATATATGTGTGTTCTAACAAACCCGCCTAGGCTTGAGGCTTGGGAGAAATGCCCCGCCTTAAGCTTTTTACGCCTTATGCCTGGTAAAACCCTTAATGCGCACTTTTTCTCTAAAAACAATAATGCTTTAATGAAACGATATCGCCTTTTAAAGATTTTTTTTACAAACTGGACCATTATCTCATCTAAAATAATCAAATAGTATTTTAATTTGCAAATATTCAGACATATTTTTATGATATGTACAATTTTAGTATTTTAATAGCCTTGTTATGGTTAAAAATAATAAAATATATTAAAAAGGCCTAAACGCCTTTTCACGCCTTTTATGCCTAAGGCCCGCCTAGACTTCTAAGGCTTAAGGCTTGGCCTCCACGCCTCGATCACGCCCCGCTTTTTTAGAACCTTGATATATATATATATATATATATATATATATATATATATGAACGTTATGCATATCATCATCTCAAAATATAGAAGAAAAAATATACAAATATATGATATTGGGTCTTGTTTACGAATGAAAATTGACAAACAAAACACGGTCCGATTTATATTTGCACGTGATACTAATCAAATGCATATTTCTTTAATGTTTTTTATGCATTCTACAATATGTATGTATGTATGTATGTGTGTGTGTGTGTGTGTGTAATATATGCGTGTATATACATATATACACACCAATGAAGGATATGTTCATACCCAGTAAAACGAAATGATGCCAGAATCATGCAATAAAAAATCTTACAGACCATACGAAAGGAAAGTAATGTCGAGCCTTGTGTTTTGCACAATTTCCTTAAAATAGATTTGTCCCCTCTTCGGTGTCTAAGGTTTGATGAGCATCTTTCTCCCAAGATAGAATGATATTTTCGTCTTTATATTAGCGACACTTCAATATATAAAGTTCCATGGATTGAATAAAGAAGGTAAAAACAAATGACAAGAATATACTCCCCAAATATTAAGGATTTTCATAATGAATGAGGAATGTTCAATTTATAGAAAGGAAAACACCATTTTCGAATAGACACGTCGTTTCATGAATAGTCACAACATTTTATGAATGAACAAAACTTTTTACAAATGATCGTGTCTTTCAAAAGTAATTTTAAATTTAATTTTCACACTACATGTTAGTGTAAAGGTGACCATTACAATAAAGATGTTGATATGAGTAGGAAAATTGTAAGGATCCAATATGGTCGTCCGGGATTTTGTCTCTCAATCAAAATACATAAAGGTTGTATATATATTTTTCTTCTCTTGAATGGGATAACTATTGAGTCATGTTTAGTTAGTATTTTTATGAGGAAGAATTATAGAAAATCTAAAAAGCAATTCATGATACTAATAATATACGTCTTAAAAGATGCTTTAACTAAGATATTTAACTTTGACTTGTGCAGCGAGGTGTTTTTTTAATTTTTTTGTACAAATATTTAGTTGAAAATTAGAAGTTCATACTGCGAAATTTCATGTCAAATTCAAGGAAAATGCCTAACAAAAACGACCACAACAGGTACCACACGTTAATAATTTTGGGTGGGGCATCATACGACAACTTTAACATAACACAAAAATGTGCATTATTTGTAATTTTCATTTTATTTTTAACTCATTTTTATTAAGAAAGAACGTCACGTTATTTATAAAAAAAAACAATTTAAACGTATTTTATAAATAAAATAATTTGTTATTTAACTATTCTTCATTTTAGAGAAAAAACTGTACATATTTTTTTTTTAAAATCATTTAAAAAATATTATGTTATTTATAACAAAAAAAATTATTTATTAAAAAATTAACTTTTTTCTATAAATAAAAACTGGAAAACATTTAAAAAATAATTAAGGAAGTTTTCTATTAAAATCACAGTTTTATTAACAAGTAAAAAGAAAAATTCCTTATACAAAATAATAGTTAAACATTTTATGTTAAAATAATTTTGTGTTAACTAATAATGTTTTGTTAATCATAAATTCGAATATGAATCATAAGGTTGTATCATGAATAAAACAGTTTTGACATGAATCCATGATGTTTATCTTCATGTAATCACTGTATCGAAAATTCCTTATAACTATGATTTAAAAACTGACCTTTGTCCCTCGTTGTTGAACGGATTAAAATGACTTGAATGCTCCTTTCTTGAATAGCTCAGAATATGAGAAAAATGAATTTCGGATTTTCTCTCCCTCCTTAGAAACAGTGTGTATTGAGATGACTCTAGATGGTGTAGAGGTTTCTATTTATAAGGGGAAGAGGGCCGGAATCCTAGTGGTGGTGGGACTCTTTCCAAGTCTCCCACTAATGCCACTAACCATCATGTGACTAACGGATAAGGTTTACCCAAATCTTTTAATATCTTTATTTATCACATTCCTAATTAATTATCTGACATTTATTAAAACCACATAAATGGGAAATTCGGAATTTAATACAATTGAAATTAAATAATTAATTTCGTCACTAACATTAATTTCCAATAGTCTCCCACTTGGTCTTAATAATTCGTATAATTAATTTAGGTATCATAAGGTGCACAATCATTGATAAAATTTGCTAAATCAAATGATTCACGGATGCGAGTCATGGCGGTTCCATGCTATTCAAGAGCATGGTTCCTTCCATGTACCACAACACCAATGTTTCATTCAAATAGCCTTTAATATTGGGTATCATAATGGCCTCATAATGTCCTTTTGAATAAGAACCATTCCTATCAACAATAATTCATAATTATATGCATGCATTCACAAAAGACAGAAATAATAGAAATCAGAAACACTTTTATTGAATTCAAGTAATAGTGTCAAACAACTACGCCAAAATAGCAATCATAATCCAACTAATCGAGACCCATCTCTTTGACATGTTCCATAAAGGTCTTCGGAGATATTCCTTTCGTAAGAGGATCTGCTATGTTATCACGCTTACTAATGTGATTAATTTACACTCTTTGTTTCTGAACTTCTTCTTTAACTGATAGGTATTTCATCTCAATATGCTTAGCAACCTTAGTATACCTATCGTTCTTCGAGAAGAAGACTGCTGTGACATTATCATAATAAATTTTCAGCAGCTTAAATATTGACCCCATAATTCTAAGTCATGAAATAAAGTTTCGCAGCCATAATCCATGATTTGTAGCTTCGAAGCAAGCTACGTACTCAGCCTCCATAGTAGATGATGCAATGACGCTTTGTTTAGCACTTTCCCATGAAACAGCTCCTCCAGCCATAAGAAAGACATAACCCGAAGTGCTCTTCCTACTGTCAAGGCATCCCCCAAAATCTGAGTCTGAATAACCAATCACCTCAAGGCGATCAGTCTTCCGATATGTGAGCATGTAATCCTTGGTCCCTTGCAGGTACCTAAGAACTTTCTTTGCAGGTCTCTAATGGTGAATCCCCGTATTGCTTTGATATCTGCCTAGCATCCCAATGGCATAACTGATATCTGGTCTAGTGAAGACTTGTGCATACAACAAGCTCTCTACAAGCGAAGCATAAGGCATGCCTTTCATGTTCTACCTTTCTAAATCACTTCTTGGGCATTGACTTAAGCTGAAATTATCCCCTTTCTGAAGTGGAACATTAATGGAATTGTAACTTTGCATGCTAAATCTTTTTAAAACTTTGTTAAAGTAAGATTTTTGAGACAATCCTAACATTCCTCGTGATATATCCCGAGATATTTCTATCCCGATCATGAAGGATGCCTCACCTAAATCTTTCATTTTAAAGTTTTTAGAAAGGTACTTCTTGGTTTCACTTAATAAACCAAGATCACTGCTGGAGATAAGTAAGTCATCAACATATAGTACTAAAAATACAAACTTACTCCCACTGATCTTCAGGTATATGCACCGATCAATAGTGTTTTTCTTAAACCCAAAGGATGTAATTGTATCATGAAACTTAATGTACCATTGACGAGAAGCTTATTTTAGACCATATATTGACTTCTTCAACATACAGACCATGTTTTCCCTTTCTTACTTTATGAAGCCTTGTGGTTGTGCCATGTAGACTTCTTCTTCTAAACTCCCATTTAGAAAAGATGTTTTTACGACCATTTGGTACAAATCCAAATCATAATGAGCCACCAACGCTAATATGATTCTCAATGAGTCCTTCTTTGAAACTGGAGAGAAGGTCTCATTATAATCAATGCCTTTTCATTGATTATAACCTTTGGCAACAAGTCTAACTTTATGTCGTTCGATATTGCCTTTTGAGTCAAGTTTGGTCTTAAAGATCCACTTGCACCCAACTCGTATTTATCCTTCTGGAAATTCGAACGACTCCCAAACTTTATTGTCATTCATAGATTTTATTTCTTCATTCATGGCATCAATCCATTTATCGGAATCATCACTATTTATAGCTTTTTCATAAGAAACTGGATCATTAATATTCCCTATGTTAAATTCGGTCTCTTGAAGGTATACCACATAATCATCCGGAATTGCTGATCTCCTTTATCTTTGAGATATTCTTAATGGAACTTCCTGTGGTGCTTCAAAAGTTTCATTGGTTATAGTCTCATTATGTGGTTGTTCAGTTGGTTGATCATTCACTCGTTGTTCATTGTTATTGATGGGTCAATGACCGGCTCAACAACTATATTAGGAACAACCGGTATGTTATGAACTCCGGGTATAGGAATTTTTACCCTGAATTCTTGAATGATTACCTCCCTTTCTTTTATACTCCCACTTACTTCACCTTCTTCAATGAATTGAGCATTTTCAGTTTCTATGAGTCTAGTTGTAAGATTTGGACAGTAAAATATATATCCCTTCAACTTTTCTTGATACCCTATGAAATGACAAGATAATGTCCTAGGATCTAATTTCTTTTCATGAGGATTATAGATTCTAGCTTCCGCTGGGCATCCCCACACATGTAAATACCTTAAATCGGGTTTCCATCATTTCCAAAGTTCAAAAGGGGTTTTTGAAACTGACTTAGTAGGAACCCTATTTAAGATGTGTACATCGGTTTTTAATGCATGTGTCCACAAAACTATAGGCAATTGGGTCCTACTTATCATACTTCTTACCATTTATATAAGGGTACGATTACGTCTTTCAGCTACACCATTCTTCCAAGGTGATCCTGGCATTGTGTATTGGGCGCAAATACCTAATTCTTTAAGGAGTTTAGCAAATGGGCCAGGGAGTTGCCTTGACTCGTCATATCTACCATAATATTTGCCACCTCTATCAGACCTAATAGTTTTAACGTTTTTGCCTAGTTGCCTCTTAACCTCATTAATGTATATTTCAACGACGCTCATAGACTGAGATTTATCATCCAACATGTACAAAATGCAATAACGTGAAAAATCATCTATAAAGGTGATGAAGTATTTTTCTCCACCAATGGATGGAATATCAAAAGGTCCACATATGTCTGTATGTATTATTTCAAGTAGCTAGGTGCTTCTTGTGGCTCCTTTGTTTGTATGTTTGGTATGTTTTCCTGTAATACAGTCCACACATACATCATAATTGGCCCAATGCAGGTTATGGAGTATTCCATCTTTAATGAGCCTTTTAATTCTCGGCCTGGATATGTGCCCTAATCTTTTATGCCACAAATAAGAAGATTTTTCATCATTAAGTGTACGTTTCTTACCAACATTAGGATGCAGGGTCACAAGGGTTTCAGAAAAATTCTTTTCAAGATTCAATCGATATAAACTATCTAATAAAAAACTAGAACCAACATTATTAGAATTTTTAATCAAACCAAAACCATTGTTCTTAAATTCAATTGCAAAACCATCTAAAGCGAGTTTAGAAACAGAAATTAAATTCCTAGAAACTGTGGGAACATAAAAAGTTTCTTGCAAATCTAAAATAAATCTAGTGCTTAAAATTAGGCGACTGACTCCAACAGCTTCTATTTTAGCCTTTGCCTTATTGCCCATGTAGAGAAAATGCTCATTTGGATTTGTTTTGCGGATTGAAATGAACCCCTGCATCGAATTAGAAACATGACACATAGAACCAGAATTAATCCACCAAGTGTTAAAAGGAGCATTAATAAAGTTTGATTTGAAACAAACATAAATAAAGGGCTTACCCTTTTTCTCGAACCAGGCCTTTTGTTTATGACAATCCCTCTGGAAATGGCCCTTCTTTTTACAGAAGTGACACTTGTTGTTCTTTTCCTTCTTCATAGTAGCAGTTGATGGTTCATCTTGATGAGACGGCCCAAGACCTTTCTTAATGACCTTACCGAACTTCTTCTTAAAACCATCTCCTTTGACTGTAAGGTTTGCCACCTGTCCCTTAGTCACATGGCCATTCTGTTGCTTGAGCCTTCCTTCCTCCTGTACCAATATGCTTTGCAAATCATTTTCATTCCACTTGTCTTTTATAGTGTTGTAATTGATTTAGAAAGGCCCATACTCAGGAGGTAGGGAGTTTAGGACGAATTAGACGAGAAAAGACTCATCTACCATCATGCCCAAAACTCTAAGTCTAGCAGCCAGATTGGACATTTTTATAATGTGCTCATTCATCGTTCGAGTACCATCGAACCTTATAGTGGTCAGGTCAACCATCAGTTTCCCAGCAAGGTATTTAAAAGTAGTGCAAAAGCGTTCCTTAATGTTGTTCAAATATTCTTTCGCTTTCGTAGTTTCAGGTAGGGAGGTCTTAATGTTAGCAGCAACACACATCCGCATAAACATTAGGGTCAACCTATTGGATCGAGGCCATGATTCATGGACAGCAATTTCATCCTCGCTACTGGTATCAGTAATAGCAGCGGGTTCATCACACATAATTGCCATGTCCAGGTCAAGAGCCCCTAGGCTGAACTCAATTTGCTCATTTCATTCAGAAAAATTAGTTCCATCAAATTTGTAATAGGACTGAGCTTGCGAATACAGGTTAAGGGGAACTGCAATTAATAATAATTTTCACACACAACAAAAATTGCAAGGGTCGAATATTGAATTGTTGAGTAAATATTTTGGCATATTTCATTTACAATCTGAATATCACGGAATCTGTGTTAATTATCACATAATGTTCAGATTTTTAAAGATATATTACCCTATAATTTATTTATCATGGTCCCATAATTTTGGCATCTGTGTTTGTTGCCTAAACATTTAATACCATGATTAATGGGCTTAATGTCAACTATTCTGGTTTTACAAAAACTAGTTCTAATGTTTTTCAATTCAGATATTAGCATGTGTTGCGTTTCAATCCAATTTTATAACTGACATTAGAATAAGTCTTTAATGAATGTAAGTATATTATTCGTACATGCAGTCTCAGCCTGTGTTTGGCCTTTGAATTAACTTAAATGAATAATTGTTTACATGTCTCAACTTAAATATAGTTAATCATGCCTTAATATTAACAATAATACGTAATCTTTCAATAATTACAAAGATACCAATAGTAGCTTAAATGCCTTAAAAACATAATGGCCCGGGCATAGTAAAAACACAAAATACATGAATTTTGTCGAAAATGGCAAAAATGAGTTTTCACCATAGAATCGAAGTAAAACATGCAAAAAAACCAAAACTTTTTGCGGAACGTTAATATCAATTTTCTGTAAAGATTTATAAACCCTGAGATTATTTTCTAAACTGGCAAAAACGGGGTTTTGAGGGCGTTAACGACGTCAAAACGCAAAAGTAAGGTGGTGCCCATTATTTATAATGGGTTTTGTTTATTTCGACGTTTTCAGTCGACCATGTTATTTTCCTAAAATTCCGAGAAAGTTTTGACCCTTCATTCTCACCAGTGAGTATTGGCGACAGAAGAAAAATGTCACAGAAAATCTCAGACACACTTTTAGAGCATAGTTAATGACAGAAATAAGACGTCGCAGAAGGTATCAGGCACAAAAGCAATTTCGTTCTTAATATCATAACACAAATTCGAATTACCATATGTACGATTATCATATTGCTTAAAAATTGCCAGATTTCCAAAAAAACAAAATTTCAAAATTTTCAGATTTTTTTTTTCAGATTTTAAGATTTACCAAAATTCCAGATTTTTAGTTTTTTAAAAGATCATAAATCAGAATGTTATAAAGGAGTTTTCATTAACGGAAAACATGAGATTATAAACCTCAAGCCCTGATACCACATGTTAACTAATATTGTTTTGTTAATCATAAATTTGAATATTAATCATAAGGTTGTATCATGAATAAAACAGTTTTGACATGAATCCAGGATGTTTATATTCATGTAATCAAAGAACCGAAAATTCCTAATAATTATGATTTAAAAACTGACATTTGTCCATCATTGTTGAACGGATTAAAATGACTTGAATGCTGCTTTCTTGAATAGCTCGGAATATGTGAAAAACGAATTTCGGATTTTATCTCCCTCCTTAGAAAGAGTGTGTATCGAGATGACTCTAGATGATATAGAGGTCTCTATTTATAAGGGGAAGAGGGCCGAAATCCTAGTGGTGGTGGGACTCTTTCCAAGTCTCCCAGTAATGCCACTAATCATCGTGTGACTAACGGATAAGGTTTACCCAAATCTTTTAATATCTTTACTTATCACATTACTAATTAATTGTCTGACATTTATCAAAACCACATAAATGGAAAATTCAGAATTTAATACAATGGAAATTAAATAATTAATTTCATCACTAACATTAATTTCCAACATTTTGTACTTTTTTATAGTGATCTTAAGGTTTTAGTCCCATTTTTTAAGATTTATTTGTTGTCACTCTCACGTCTTTATATTTTTAGTTATTGGTCATATTGTAACCATTATGAGATAAGTGTCATTCTTTGCAAAAAAGGAAGATGAACGATTACAGAGTAATTATAGACAGTTTGAATTGTTATGTGACTTACTACAAATTTAAAAATACATGGGATGTTGGACTAAAGCTAAAAATAACTATTTTTAAAGTAGTTAGAAAAAGTTAGAAACAAAAAAAAAAGTCTCTAGTCGTTTAAAAGAATTCTCATTAAAATTATTATTAAAAATTGTAGATATGTACACTTGTTTGAGGTAAACGAGAAGCACATCTCTGGTTTGAAGAAGAGAAATGATGAACTCTGTTGCAAGGTTTTACTAGTTTGTTTCAGAATTTGAAAACAAGTTGGAGTCCGACAGTAATTGTTAAAAGTGGGAATAAGGCCACCCTTATTATAATTAAGTTTTATACAACTAATTTTACGTATTAATTACTTTTTTTACCATAGGTCACCTTTTTATTGGACCGAATGACACATAAGTTACCAAATTGGTTGTCTAATCACCTACTCCGTTAAATCTTCTAACGAAAGTTTGACGGAGGGTTAACATTATCAAAATTGAAAATTTTAAGGTTAACATTGTAGTTTTAGAAGAATGAAACTTTAGGATTTAAAAAATATTTTCATTGGGTTAGTTATGGAGCTCTTGTGTTTAATCTTGAAAATAATAGGTTGGATTCTATGTACGTTAACTCAGGTTGTTGGTTGTGCTTGGTGTTTTGATTTGGATTTGAAAGCGTAAAGTAATTTCCTTTTATATAAATTTCAATGAATGATGCGGAAGCGTTGAATGATATGATGGTTCAACTAAAAATACTGTCCAAGCCCTAGAATTTGCCTAAGTCATAATTTTCAATTATCCAAAGTTAGGCGAAACCAATTTTAGCAAATGACTTGAATAAACCAAATTTACCCAAAATTTAATTTAGTCCCAAATTAAATGAGTGTGTTAATTAAACAAAATTTTATCTTGAATTAAACCTAAAGCATGGATTCTAAATTATTGTGCAAGATAAAATAAACAATATCACACTACGCCGCGATGTACGAGGAAAAACCCAAGACGGGAAAAAACCTCGGACGGCCCTAGCCACAAGTCCACTAGATATGGAATTACAATTACAAGACAAAAGACTTACATCCTCGACTCGAACCCTCTCAAGCCTTTTTGCTCCTTCTTGTAGAAACCTCTTCCTAGCGGACAACCACGGAGCTCCACCGCGATCTCGGAATCCACCGATAGGACTTTGTATGGTCACCGTCACCGAAGCTTGGAGCCTTTCTCCAAGTGAGTAATACCGCAACAAACTTCTTCTTCTTTGTGATGGGATGTAGAAGCAAACCCGAAACATCTCTTTTTCAATTCGGTAGAGAAAACCGGTGCCAAAACTCCAAGCAATTGATATAAATATAGAAACTTGGATAAACACAATTGGGTGTAATTACTAGAGTGGTATATGCATTTTCTTTGAAAATTGACACTCAAAACTTGAACATTTTCCTAAACTATTTTTTCTCTCAAAATCTCTCTAGGAGATAAACTTAGTTGGAAAAGTTAATTAGAAAAATGTGTTTCCCGTCCTTAATAAGTCTTGAAAAAGTTGGTTAAAAACCAAGTGGGGAAAGTGGGTAAAAACTGCCAAAAACTGCTCAAAACTGTTCCCGCCTGGCATTCTCGTTCGAACGACATTGACATTCGTTCGAACGAGACTTCTAACGAGCGACCAGTCTGGGCTCGTTAGAAACTCGTTAGATACCTCGTTAGAACGAACAAACTCGTTCGAACGACATATCGAACGACTGACCAGTTTAGGTTCATTGGAAAACTCGTTCGAACGAAACCTCGTTAGAACGAAAAACTCGTTCGAACGACATATCGAACGACTGACCAGTTTAGGTTCGTTGGCAGTCTCGTTCGAACGAAACCTCGTTAGAACGAAAAACTCGTTTGAACGAGATTTCGAACGACTTCCAGAAATTTTTCTAAAATTCTATTTTGGCCCAGGAACTTTATATACGTTAAATTAAAGTTCCAATTAAATTATTCTGAAAGTAAAACATGGTTTTTTATTAAACCTAACACCCAAATAAATTTTGTTCCAAGCACCTATATAAATATAATTACATTCATACCTTGGGAGCATGGAACCTTAGTTGATGACGTAGAAACGAGGAACGCAAACCGGCATTTTGATGAAGCTTTAAATTCTTTGCCGCTACGTCTTCAACACATACTTCATAGGCTTGAGAGTATTACAATAAAACACTAACCTATGAAAAAATGTTTTTGTCCGGAATTGAGCCAACACAATACATGGACTCAATTGGAAATTTGTGTCCTTACAGGATTTATTACCTTTTTTATGTATCTATATATTCAATATGGTAAATTGATGATTGTTTTTTAACTCTATCTTTATGTTACATATTAACATTTTAAGTTTTCAATTTTATTACTTTCATCAATTTTTCTCATTTTATTTATTTTTTGAACTTTTATTATTTTCACTTATATCTCAAGCTTCATTTATCTTTTTTCTTTTAATTTTGAACAATTGTTTCCTTCATTTACTCTTTATTTATGTTGAATATTTTAAAATTATTTCTTATTCATATTTTTTTTGGTTCCTACTAAGTATATACATAAAGTTCAACATATGACATGCTTCCTGAGCTAATAATTCTAGCTATTGTTGTTTCGTTTCGGGAGTATAGTTAGGGACGGCGGGTCATGGCCCTCCGCCCACTGAATTTTTTGTACAAATCTACATTTGCACTTGACACACTCTAATCTTGATTGATTCCATCCCCATTTTAAAATTAATTTTTTAACGTTGACCTAAAGTTTTGGTCCAGTAGAGTCTTATTTTGAAATGTAAATTTAAGATTGAAACACTAGGTGATTAATTTTTTTATTATTTATTAAAGATTAGTGTATTTATTGGACAAAATTTACAATTTTAAGTTTCTAAACTATTTAGCTTGACTCTGCTCAATACACCAAAATGGCCAAATTGTCACCTTTCATCCAGCCACCCTTGTCAAGGTCATTGACCGTGACAAAAAACACGCATTTTATGTCACGGTCATTGACCTTGACACGACCGTGACAAGAAATTGTCACGGTCATTGACCGTGACAAGTCCGTGACAAATTTACTTGTCACGAACTTGTCACGGTCAATGACCTTGACACGACCGTGATAATGTTTACAGCAAAAACCCTTTCCCCCTTCTTTTTTCCCTGCCGCGCCGTTCCATCCCTCTCTCTCTCTCTCTCTCTCTCTTCCATTTATATATATGTTTGTGTGTATATATATGTGTGTATGTGTGTATATATGTGCGTGTGTGTGTGAGTGTGTGTGGGGTGGGGCAGGGTGGGGGCTGGGTGGGGGTAGGGGGTAGGGGTTAAAAATGTAAATAAATAAGTAATTTTCTATAAATTTCCAAAAATAATATCCAAAAATGTAAATGTAAATAATATCCAAAAATAATATCCAAAAATGTAAATTTGTAGTAATTGTCATCTGAAGTTGCTAAAATCATCCGAAGTTAACAAAGCACGAAAAATAAAATAGTTTTAAAGATTTGTGGTGAATAACTAAAGTTAAAAAAAGTATTACTTTAGTCATTAAATTACTTTTTGAATTCGGGCGATGCGCGTAAATTTGTAGTAATTGTCTTATAATAAAGATAAAATAGTCTATGTTGTTGAAAATTTGATCAAATTGGTGAACCCTTCATATTTTAAAAATGTTGTTTTTATTCCTATTTAACTTTTCTTTCTATACACCCTTAATTATATTTAAAGTTTAATAAAATAGGAGTTATAGAAAGAAAAGTGGGGTTTAAATAAAAACACTTTTTTTTTAATTTTAGGTTCTGGTGCATAATCTTACTTTGTCACAATTAATTTATATGCCTCAAAGTTATTTTATCACTCTTAGTTTATATTTGTGATAATACTTTATGAACCACAACTTTAGGTTGATTGTTTTAGAACTTAAACTTCAAGATACAAAAAATAATTCTATAGAACAGCTTAGATATCTTAACAAAACACATATCTAACATTGAATATGATTTATAAAAAGCACAAAACAATAGTAGAAATTCAATACATGAAATTAACATTGAGATTATTTTAAATAGACAGTCACTACTGTGTGTGTGTGTGTGGTGGGTGGGGGCTATTGTGTGTGTGTGTGTGTGTGTGTGTGGTGAGTGGGGGTGGTGGTGTGTGTGTATGTGGTGAGTGGGGGGTGTGGAGGGAGGTGGATGTGTATGTGTATGTTGTGAGTGGGGGTGTGGAGGGAGGTGTGTGTGTGTGTATATTTGAATTAACCCATGAATTTGTATTTTTGTATTTGAATTAACCCATGAATTTATTTTTGTATTTGAATTAACCCATGAATTTATTTTTGTATTTGAATTAACCCATTATATGAAACATACTTGAAATTAAATATAGTGGGCATAGATACTAGCATTCTAGTTCTTATGCGTACGCATTCAATAGCCCTTAGACCCGTTCGAGAGTCATTACCCCTGTAATGAGATCTCTAGAATTGTCCCGTTTGGACAGTTTGAGACTGTATAATTTCTATATAATATTCTTATTGGCTTAAAGTTGTTACTTTTGGAGGAAGTTCTGCAGTCGTATCTTAATGTTCTCTAGGTACATATTAGATTGACAAGTGTGACTGTTATTTCAATTGACCAATTGAAATAACACTCACACCTGCCAATCTACGTCGTATACTTGGAGAACTAAGGGGATATGCTGTCGAATTTTTTTCAAATCGTAACAATGTGTATGAGTTGTTAAGTATATTATAGAAAAATGCAGTCTTGAATAGGATAGGACCACTTACCCTTTAATAGGATAATTAAATGATGGGATAGTTAAATAAAACATACTATAAATCTAAGCTTTATTTACCTTTAATAGGTGTTTAGTTGTGGTAGTTGTGATGGGATATCCGAAATACAAAGAGTGGATCGGTGAGACTAATAGAATGGGGGATGTGTTTCGCAGAGGTGCTAACGAATTTGTGAAATATGCAAAGAGATGTCGTCATGATGAATAATTTCCGTGTCCGTGTGCTAGGTGTAAGAATGGTAAGGTGTTTGAGTGGAAAACAGTTGAACTACATTTGTTAAGATCGGGTATGCAAGATAGTTATCGATTTTGGAGTATTCACGGTGAATTGAAAGTTCCTTTTGTCCCCGACCAACCTTCACAACAACCTTCAACAAGTAGAATAGACGTGGAAGGGGACGACGTAGATCATAATATGTTAGAGGATTTAGTTGATGATGCGTACACAGTTTATGAAGATGGGGAGAATGAGGTTACTGATGATGTAGAAGATTCAAGTTCTCGTGAAGATAACACGATAAAACTTGACGATGACTACCAAAGTTTAAAATTTAAGGCGACCCAACCGTTATACTCTGGCTGTGAGAAAGATCAAACAACTTTACATGCCATGGTTGGTTTGCACAGTTTGAAGATGCAGTACGGTTTGTCTGGCAATAGCGTGACGGGAATTCTGAAATGGGTGAAGGGCTTATTACCCAAGGTGAATACACTTCTAAATAGCTATCATGTTATGAAGAACAGTTTGAAAGGTTTGGGAATGAAGTATAAATCGATTCATGCTTTTGTGTATGACTGCATACTATACCGAAAGGAGTATGAAAGTCTCGATCGTTGTCCGGTATGCGATGAACCTAGATATGTCCAATCTACTAGTAAGGAAGGCACAAGCTCAAAAGTGCCTCAAAAAGTATTGAAATATTTTCCCGTTGGGCCTAGATTAAAGCGATTTTTCAGAGTACCATGGATTGCAGAGGCAATGACTTGGCATGCTAGGGTAGAAGTAGGGGGTAATATCATGCGTCATCCTACTGATTCTACTGCCTGGCGGAGGATAAATTTTGAGTATCCCGATTTTTCTCGAGAACAACGCAACATTCGTTTGTCTATATCAACAGATGGTTTCAATCCATTTGGAAATCTAAGGACCAATCAGAATGTATTGCCAGTGATCCTAGCCCCACTCAACCTCCCTCCTTCACAGTGTATGAGACCTGAATTTTCGATGATGGATTTATTGATACCTAGGCCAAAGTCACCAAGTTATGACATTGATATCTACCTGGATCCTTTGGTTGAATAATTAAATGAGTTGTGGGAATAGTGTGTGCAATCATTTGACTCTTTTAGAAAAGAAGAGTTTACGCTGAAAGCTATGCTGATATGGGCAATTCATGATTTTCCAGCTTATGGAACATTATCCGGATGTGTAGTACATGGTTATTTGGGGTATCCTATTTATGGAGAGAAGACTGAATCTCTTCGTCTATCCTCTAGCTTAAAAAATGTATACCATTTCCACATGAGGTTTTTACCTCCATCTCATAGTTTCAGATTTGAGAAAGGTTCCAATTTTTTATTGGGCGGAGTTGAACATAGGCTAACGCCGAGACAACTTTCGGGTTCAGAAATTGAAAGTAAATCTTCTGAATGTCGCCCAAATATGCCAGGTAAGAATCCCAAATTTAAGAATGTCAAGTATAAGAAGACCCCAACTGGGAATGAAACTGAGATAACAAAGGCATGGTCTCGGAGGTCAATTTTATTTGACTTGCCTTATTGGAATAAAAACACGGTGCGCCATGTATTGGATGTGATGCATGTAGAGAAGAACTTCGCTGAACATATTGTGGGTACTTGCCATGGGGGGAGTCATTCGAAGGATGGAGAAAATGCATGAAAAGACCTTAAAACGTTAAAACTTAAGCCACAACTATGGTTGAAAGAAGATAGTAGAGGAAGGACAATAATTCCCCCTGGTGCGTTTACTTTGACGAGTGAGGAAAGGAAGGTGCTTCTATACACAATATATAATTTGAAGGGCCCATCTACTTTTTCGTCCAATTTGCAAAGGATTGTGAATTATGCTACTCATGATTTACATAAGTGTAAGTCCCACGATTGGCATGTGATCATGCAATTGGTTCCTCTATTGTTTAAGCACTGTTTCTCCAAGCACAAGGATTTGCGTAGGGCTATTATGCAAATTAGTATTACCTTCTCCCTCTTGTGTGAGAAGGTAGTGAATCGAGAACACATAGTGGACGCAAAATTGGCTGTAAACGAAGAGATTTATGTATTAGAGAAGCACTTTTCCCCAGCATTCTTTGACATAAGTGTTCACTTGTTGGTAAACCTATGCGACGAGGCACTTCTTTGTGGTCCAGTTAGATATCGGTGGATGTATCCGTTTGAAAGATTGATTAAAGTTTTTAAAGATTATGTCAAGAATACGCGATATATTGCAGGATCAACTGCAGAGGAATACATCACCGTGGAGTCATCAATATATACTCGGGAATATATGCCTGACTCGACCAGCATTGATGACACTGATGAATTCCTCGATGATGGTGGTAATGTGATGGGAAAACGAGTGAAATTAACGAGTTTGCAACATGAACAAGTAGCTCGTTATCTATTTGACACACATGAAGATGTCGAAGAATGGAAAAAGTAAGTTTCGAATATTATAATGTTTAACATTATTGTAGATTATTTTATACATGATTAATTTTGTAATATGCAGTAAATATAAAGCCTGTGAGAACAATAAAAGACGAAAATCAATGGTACAATCAGACAGCGAATTTTGGCTGTGGTTGACACAAGAGGTAATTAGAATGAAAACAGTCGTTATATAACGTTACATTACACTCAAATTTTACCACTAATATAATTAATTTATCTATATTCTCAGCACCTAAAGATGGGTGATGCGACATCAAGGCTTGCTCGTCTAGGCACTGGACCCTTGTTCGTGGCACAAGAGTACAAAAAGTATCGATTGAACGGTTACATTTTCGGCCCTAAAGTGTACGAGGAAAGTACAAATGTACAAAACTTGGGAATTTCATACAAGGCTCTTACTTTCTTTCGAGCGAGCGCAAAAGATAAAAACCTCGTTGAAGCTGAAATAACTTACTATGGTGTAATCTAAAATATATTTGAATTGGATTATATAAGCTTCAAAGAGGTTGTATTTTACTGTGAATGGGTAAGAGTTAAGGATAAAAATGCTTGTAAAGTTGATCCTGTCACCATTTTGATCATGGTTGACTTGTCCAAGTTGAAGAGCAACGACCACGTGAGCGATGAGCCTTTTGTTTGTGAATTTCAAAAGGTTAAGCAAGTGTTTTACTCGGAGTATATCAACAACGAGCCGTGGTCAATTGTCCAACACGCGCCAAGGCGTCTAAATAGTAGTGTGGATGACTTGGTTGCTCCTACCGAATATCAATCCATTTTTTATGATAACCCGAATTTGAAACAATTTTTCAATTTGTAATAAATATTTCATTTTGTACCGAAACATCCATTTTTAATGCTTTTACTTGATCTGCACTTTATCATTTTCACTCTTGTGTAGTGTGCGTGTGTGGAGAGGAGATTAATACATAAATATTCCCACTACATCTAAGTTTTGTTTAGACTAATCCATGAATATACGCTTCTTACCTTTAATAGGTGATTAGTACATAGTTATTTGGGGTGTCCTATTCGTGGAGAGGAGACTGAATCTCTTCGTCTATCCGAACACTAAGAAATGCTATAATCCTATGGAGCGATGCTCTGCAAATTCCTCCCAACCGTTATTTATCCAAACATCACCAGTTGAAGTTGTCAATTCCACTTTCCATACCCCACCACTTGGAACTTCTAGCAAAATATGGGAGACCATTGAAAGGTGGAATTGACAACTTCAACTGCTGATTTTTGGCTACACAACGGTTGGAAGGAATTCGCAACGCATAACTCAATAGGATTATGGTATTTCTTAGTGTTTATATATGAAGAGAATTATATTTGACACGATTTCCCGGGGTACATTAGTTGGAAGGAGGTGCCATATGAGCTCAAGTTAGCTCTTTGAGTGACACTACAGGTAATGTATTTATATTTATATCTCAATTTCGATTTTGATTTCAATTACGATTTATATTTATCTATATTTGAGGGGAGGATACTAATTTGACTTTATTTCAATTCGGGGGACAGGGAGTGGCCCTAACGGTAGGCCTCATATGCTCTATACTTATGTGGCTATTCGGACGAGAAGGGAAGGATAAGGAGGTGTTCCCGAGCGTCGCGATACAAAATCTCTTTTTCATGCAAATAGTTTGTAGATTTGAGATAATTGATGGTGATGTTGTTTCTTCTTAAATAGTTTCTTATTTGAATATATATTTGCATTATCTTTAGTTTGTTCGGATATATGATGTTTGGAACAGGTACAACGTTGCTATAGAAGGTACAAATATACTGCTGGGCAGTGGCAGTGGCCATACTGCCCAACAGAGTTTTTTTAAATTTTGCCCAGAATTGTCACGGTCATTGACCGTGACACGCCCGGGACAAAAAGTTATCACGGACGTGTCACGGCCAATGACCGTGATAATTTTTTTAAAAATAGTCACGGCTTTGTCACGGTTATAAACCGTGACAAACGTGTCATGGTCATTAACCGCGACACGACTGTGACATAAAATGCGAGTTTTTTGTCAAGGTCAATGACCGTGACACGACCGTGACAAAAAAAGTTGTCTCGCCTCGAAATGTCACGGTCATTGACCTTGACAAGTCGGATTTGTCAAGGTCAATGACCTTGACAAATGGGCAGATTTGGTGTAGTGGCTCGGAAATATGCATGAGAGAGGAACCAAAATAACAATTCCAAGTGCCAAATTCGCACGCACTACATTTGGTTTTTCCTTCTTCACTATTTGACCCATAGCCACCGTAATAATGTGATAATATTGCATCCATCACTTACCATATAAAAGTAGGAAAAAGTACTCTTAGATGAAATAATTATATTTAAGTCTCATTTGTCGGGTCAATATTAATATAAGTTCTACTGACTTTTCAACAATCATATAGGTCATATTCCAATTTTTTAGGAATTTTTCACAATTTTACACTTTTATAACTAATCATCCCTAACTTCCTTTAGGAAGTTACGGAAGGGTGGTTTTAAAAGGGTAAAATTATAGAAAAAAAGTTCCAAAAAATTAGGAGTAGGACTTATATGTAAGGAGAAAACATGGTGGGACTAGAATGTCTAAAAAAAATTCTAATATGATCTAAATGTGAATGCCCCCTCTTAGATTGATCACAAATAAATTTTAAACATTAAAGAAATTTTGACAAATTTTAAACATTCAGGGCCACTAATTCTCTTCTTTTAGAAGTCCATGCTAGTGGCATAACAAATGGACCTAATTATAAATTGTCCTTAAATATTTAAAAATTGTTACCAAGGGATCTAATTGTAAATTGCCCTTAAAAATAATTTGTTTATTTTTCGTTTACATTTCATTCATTGACGCCACAATACACTCTTAGTGTAAACTAGTGTTATACAATTTTCTTTCTATTTACATATCAAAATATACATTTTTTACTTCACAATATGAGATACTGTTGAATTTAGAGATACCACTTTAAAACTTAAATAATTAAATTTACTCCTCATATGCATAATTGTGACACCCCGCCTAATAAAATACCGGGTGATCAGTCCTATACCAAATTAAAATAGGAATCCCAGTTGGATCATCCTTAGCATTACTGTCGAAAACTTTTTAAAACATACTAACCACCTAGTATTCCAAAAGCTGGTGCCAATTTTAAATTTTTGATTAAACAAAACAGTACATGCGGAATTAAAATATAAACCATTCACATATTTGAATGAAAATAAACTGAATCATAATTACACAACTTGACGAATAAATCACCGACCACTAAGGAAATAATCCAATATAAATATTCAACACCTGAATGAATTACACCTGAAAACTGTACCGAGAAGTCTGGGCGACAAACCCTAAATAAAACTGAAACTGATACAAGATTCCTACTCTAGGAATGATTGAATGATGCGTCTAATCCAAACACATGCTAGCATCCACATATACCGCAGCTCCATGGCCCTGGAATAGAATATCAATCCTGGCGTCCCTGTTGCTAAACACCTAAAAGGTTTTGAAAATAGTTTTATAGCAAGGGTTAGAACCCAAAACATTTTGAAAATATTTAGCAAGTGAATTAACTTCAGTTATTTAAAATGCATGAATGCGCTTCATAATTAAGTTAGTGTCGCACTCCCTTGTGGACATTCTCACCCCTCCACTATTGTGCACACCTACCGGTTACCTTAACCCCACCTAGTTATACCACCCCGTCCAACAAGTCCTGGTATAACCTTCCCTTGCCATACTACTCTAACCCGAGTATAATGATTCTTGAATTACAAGTTATTTCACAATTAACTTAATTAATTCCTCTTAAATAGTAACATATAACCGTGTCACAAGTTATATAATGAGTTTTGTTTATTTCGACGTTTCCAGTCGACCATGTTAGTTTCCTGAAATTCCGAGCAAGTTTTGACCCTTCATTCTCACTAGTGAGTATTGGCGACAGAAGAAAAACGTCACAGAAAATCTCAGACACACTTTAAGAGCAGATTTAATGACAGAAATAAGACGTTGCAGAAGGTCTCATGCACAAAAGCAATTTCGGTCTTAATATCGTAACACAAATTCGAATTACCATATGTACGATTATCATATTGCTTAAAAATTTCCAGATTTCCAAAAAAACAAATTTTCAGAATTTTCAGAATTTTTTTTTTCAGATTTTCAGATTTACCAAAATTCCAGATTTTCAAATTTTTAAAAGATCATAAATCAGAATGTTATAAAGGAGTTTTCATTAACGGAAACCATGAGATTATAAACCTCAAGCTCTGATACCACATGTTAACTAATACTGTTTTGTTAATCATAAATTCGAATATGAATTATAAGGTTGTATCATGAATAAAACAGTTTTGACATGAATCCAGGATGTTTATATTCATGTACTCACAGAATCGAAAATTCGTAATAACTATGATTTAAAAACTGAGATTTGTCCATCGTTGTTGAACATATTAAAATGACATGAATGCTCCTTTCTTGAATAGCTCGGAATATGAGAAAAACAAATTTCGGATTTTCTCTCCCTCCTTAGAAAGAGTGTGTATCAAGATGACTCTAGATGATATAGAAGTCTCTATTTATAAGGGTAAGAGAGCCGGAATCCTAGTGGTGGTGGGACTCTTTCCAAGTCTCCCACTAATGCCACTAATCATCATGTGACTAACGGATAAGGTTTACCCAAATCTTTTAATATCTTTATTTATCACATTCCTAATTAATTATCTGACATTTATCAAAACCACATAAATGGAAAATTAGGAATTTAATACAATAGAAATTAAGTAATTAATTTCGTCACTAACATTAATTTCCAACATTTTGTACTTTTTTATAGTGATCTCAAGGTTTTAGTCCCATTTTTTAAGATTTACTTGTTGTCACTCTCACGTCTTTATATTTTTAGCTATTGGTCATATTGTAACCATTATGAGATAAGTGTCATTCTTTGCAAAAAAGGAAGATGAATGATTACAGAGTAATTATAGACAGTTTGAATTGTTATGTGACTTACTACAAATTTAAAAATACATGGGATGTTGGACTAAAGCTAAAAATAACTATTTTTTAAAACAGTTAGAAAAAGTTGAAAACAAAAAAAAAGAAGTCACTAGTCGTTTAAAAGAATTCTCATTAAAATTATTATTAAAAATTGTAGATATGTAGACTTTTTTGAGGTAAACGAGAAGCACATCTCTGGTTTGAAGAAGAGAAATGATGAACTCTGCTGCAAGGTTTTATTAGTTTTTTTCAGAATTTGAAAACAAGTTGGAGTGCGACAGTAATTGTTTAAAATGGGAATAAGGCCACCCTTATTATAATTAAGTTTTATATCAACTAATTTTACGTATTAATTACTTTTTTTTACCATAGGTCACCTTTTTATTGGACCGAATGACACATAAGTGTGACAACCCGCCTAATAAGATACCGGGTGATCACTCCAATATTAAATTAAAAAAGGAGTCTCATATGGATCATTCTTAGCATCATTGTCGAAAATCCATTTAATTACTAATAAACTATTAGGCGGGTATCAAAATTTTTAACTTTACTACTCTTTTTAACAACAATAAATAAAACTTCCACACAGTTTATGCGTAAATGAAATAAACTAACCAAACACTCTGTCAAAATATACAACCATATCGAATAATGTACTAAAATAATAAATACATGCAGTTGGACCATTGGCCCGAATGTTTATACAATAGCTCCTATCTAGATTACAAGAATGGAAGCGTCTACTAAAAATCCTTCACGCATCCATAGCTGTTGCAGCTGACATTTGACTCGAAGGAACTTCCATCCAGGCGTCCCTGTGTATGGACACCTATATATATATATAATATAGAAAGAAAGAAAAAGTAGATAAACGGGTTAGAGCCCGAGTTCTGAAAATATTTACCAAGTGCATATATGCCTTATTATGTTGAAAAAGGTTTTATCTCATATTTATGTTTGATATCGCACTCCCATGAGATACCCCTCACCTCTCTTCTAACAGTGCACTCCTAGCGCATCCCTTTAAACATCCTAGTCAAGCTATCCTGCTAAACTAGTGTATCACCAACCCACTATCAATCCTAGATAGTCCAAGGAATGTACTAAGGTCTAAACATCACCCCAGTCTCACCGCTATGCCATGTTCGTGCGTGGGCTGTCTCGCGAAGCGAAATCCAAACAAGGAACCCCCCGATACACTACTACGCGGCACGGTCGATCGTCGAGATCCGCTAGTCCCTCAGTATAGAATATATATATAAATAAATATGTATACCACAAGAAATACTAATATTAGAGCACTAAGGATTAAACTTCTCCCCAGTCTCAACACAGTTCCATATTCATGCGTGGGGTGTCTCGCAAAGCGAAATCCAAACAAGGAACCACCCCAATACACTACTATGCGGCAAGGTCGATCATCGGGATCCATTAGACCCTTGGTACTCGATTCATCCATTTATATATACATATTTCCATATACTTCCGGATCTATCTCCCGATTGAGGATTGATATACAAAGTATTTATCAATACTTTTCATTTTTCTCAAAACTTTCAATTTCCCTTCTCATATCCAGGAAATGTATTTAAAAGACAATTCATTATCATGAATTTCTTTAACAAATCATATTTCTTTTTAAAGCCAGTTTTATTATCATAAAAATGCTTTTCCGTTTCAAATTATCCCATTTCCCTTTTTATATTCAGGAAATGTATTCAAAGCCATTTTCATTATCATAAAAATGCTTTGATCATATCATATGCTTCCACATCCCTTCTTCCATCCGGGAGGTGTTACCGAAGCCAAACCATATAACCCATTTCCCTTCCTATATCCAGGAAATGTAATTAAAGCCAATCCATTTTCATGAATTGCTTTAACATAACGCGTTCTAAGATCGCCCGTCAAGGTTTTCCCACTGTGCGCGCCCCTAAATGGCTATCATCTTCCAGGGCCTAACATTAAGACAACTTGGGATCCTACATCGCAAGACGTCGGGAAGCGGCCATATGCATGCGGGATAGTCAAGACCACACCCGGAATCTCCTAACCAGCGCAGAAAAATACAACAAACGCTCATATGGCCTATAGGACTATATCCACCATGCGTTAATTGGTCAGGGGGCTTCACCATACGCACGCAACTTCCCTTATGATAGAAATTTAGAGAGGTGTGTATCCATACATTATTAATTAAGAAAATCATTTACCTTTCCATATTTAAAACATTTATATTTAAATTTTCAAAAGTCATTTGTCTTAATTCATATATATACTTTAGGCATATAGTATATATATATACCATATATTCCTACCTGAATATATATATAATGTCCCTACTTCCCAAACCATCTATCAATGACCAATAATCCCAAAGATTCTCTCAAAGAATCATAATCATGCATTCATATATGCATAATACTAAACCCAAAGTATATTCTCACTTTAATAAGTAATATATACCAAAATCCCATCCACGGATTCATTTGGACATCTCCAATTATACTAATTCACTTTAAGTGAATACACACATATATATATTCTCAATTCCTCAAGTCCTTTAGGACATAACCCTCCATAATACTCTAATTTGGAAGGCCCTTCAACTTTAAACTCAAAAAGGAGAAATAATCATAATCTCCAAAATCTTGGGCTGAAAACAGGGCACCGGTAAACCGGTCCTAGACCCCCGGTCGACCGCGGGTTACAAATAAACCTACGAAACAAAGCAGTAGGCCTTTTCTCCTTGACGCGGTCGACCGGCCTTAGGTGCGCGGTCGACCGGTCACACCAGGTCTTCCAAATTAAATCTCCTCAATTCCTTTTATCCAACAACCCAAATTCATTTTAGGGGTTTCTAAACTACCCCAAAAATTATCCCAAACATCTACGCAATTAATTCTAGCCGTAATTTTTCCAATTCCCGATTTGATTTTTGAGTTGATGATTTCAACCCGGAGCTGTCATCTTGTAAAAATCATATCAAATCGTAAAAAAATCAGAAAAATACGCGGTTAGTGCCCACGCGACCATATCAAAAATATCTACAACTTTCATGTTTTGGCCGAAATCTAAATCAATTCTTTTCCTGGCCAAAAAGGCCCCCTAAAGTGACGGGTTACTATTCATCGTCTTCTCCGAGACGATTTCGGCGATTAAAGCTTCTCCCAAGTTTTTGTCGCCTCACCCAACGTCCTACAACCTCAACCAACTACAAATACACATATATTAAGGGTTCTAAACATCCTAGAACCCTAAACCACCAATTAATTTAGGTTAAAACCTAAGTTCCACAATTTGAAATATTATTGGGGTTTATTTGTTTTAACTTCCAAAAACCCGTTTTATCCACGATAATCCACCCCAAAACCTTTAGGGTTTGTTTATACAAAACTATGGTATGAGATAAATATGCAAAAGATAAATAAAGCAAGTAAACACTTACCTCGTGGATAAAATCCGACGACCCCGAGTCGAATCCGGCGGAGTTTGGCCCGAATCTCCATTTTCTCCTCCTCTTTCTCCTTCCTCTCTCTCTTCTCTCTCTTTTATTTCTTTCCTTTCTCTCTTTTCTCCCTCTCCCTCTCTTTATATAGAAAGAAAAGGGTTTAACCCCTTAAAACCCAAAAACGACTCGTTTACCCAATTACGAGTTACTTTTACCTCTAAAATTATCCGAAACTCATTTTCGACAATCGGACACTCTTTTCCGACTATGTCGGACATTCCGAGACCCACAGCGCAGTCGAAATTTCCTTCCGAGTTACTTGACCGCAAATCACTATTCCAACCCAAAATAAATAAATGCGGGTTTTCCAATTAAAAATCTTACCTCATGTCGCTTTACTCAACAGCGACATATAATTAAAATATTTCGACCTATATAATCCCAAAAATAATCACAACATCCTTCGAAAATCATTTAATCCTCGAATATCCCTAAAATTACTATTTTAGGAAATTCTCCAAATTGCCAATTTATATTTATTTATGGAATTTAATCGTCTCCAAAAGGGCGGGTTGTTACATACTCCCCCCCTTACAACGGAATTTTGTCCTCGAAATTCGAATACAACCTACACCATCGAACTAGGATCACTCCAAATCCTAATACCTCAAGGGAAATGATACTAACCCAATGGTTCTCAACCATATGCTACACGACTATCACGATCGTAAAGTGACTCTTATACGTCACATAATACCCATAATCTATAATGCCTATCGGCATTAATTTCAACCTTATATACTACGCCCCTTCTATTTCAGGTGGTATATAAAACCATCTTACCAAGGTGCCCATACACCTTTCCAACTTGTGCACATTTGCACATCCGTAGTGAACGTCTGACACGTAACACTCTCTCCCAATAAGGATCTCCTTTCCTCGGTGAAATACTCACCTATGGGTCCTCCCAACCCGCGAAATCAATTCTCCTAATCTCGACGCCACTAACATTAACAAACTTACGTCCTAAATAATACTAAAGTCTATGTGATATCCTACCTACATGGAACGAATATAATCCTAAGTATGTCCCTAGTGCCCAAGGCCTCTCTCAACTACCGACAATTGATTGGTTTCAAGCGTGGGACGTCTCGCCATGGCGAAATCCAAACAAGGAACCCTCCCGTTACACTAATCCCTCGCGTAGTCGGTCATCGAGATGTAGCGACCTAAGGCACACCAGCGGGACGACCTAAATACTGCCTACGCTAAACTACGAACGCATTTCTACTATCTTATCCTTCCACCCACACGGAAGGAAACCTAATCAATCGAAGTGCCCACTTTCTGTAAAAGTGTCACGAACGTACTACCCAAAATGTATCTCCTCAAAATTTGCCTTTTCATTAAGGCCTGACTATTGTCCTCAAATCAATTTCTCTAAGTCCAACCTCACACCCACTTGTGGCGAGGGGACCACTTTAGTGCTTTTCCATAGCACAATATTTCCATAAGTATATCAACATCATGTGTCTCATAGCCTATAGTGGTTCATCCACACTATAAGACCTTTCCACGAAATCAACATCCTTGCATCCCATAACAGTTCTCCACTCCCGACATCGTTAAGAGTCATGTGTGGAGTGTCTCGCAAAGCGAAATCAAAACAAGGAACCCCTCCACACATTAACCCTTGACTCTGTTGGTTATGGAGTTCCGTCATTTCAACATGCAGCCAGGATATCCCTATCCCCTAATCCAACAAAAGGTGGTTTTAACTCCTATCTCAAACCAAGAGTCATACCACCCTGCGCTCGCACTCATTTTTAAGTCCTTGCGCAAATAGTAATGAGCTTAATCTTACAGCTCAACACAAATCTAAATCATATATATAAGTTCGCCATATACCCAAATCACGATAATGAAACCTCTACTCATCGAAGTTTCGTATCCCACAATAAATAAGGTGAACTCAACCTATATCTAGGTGAGACACCGCAACAATAACCTGTTCCCTCCAGGAACCATGGACGTGATAGACTTGTCATTTTTAGCCTGCTATCGCTCCGAAAATACACCATAATGTATTATACTCATCATATCACCGTACTCGTATAGACATATAAGACGAGTATCCCAAACTAGATATATATATATATATACACACACACACAATATATCAACACCCGCCTTTATGGAGAATGAAGGAAAATAAAATTCCGCTATCGCGGAAAACAAATAGATATACATTATATAATGTTATCGAGACCGCCATAAAACTCAAGATACACACACGAGTCTCGAGCTATCGAACACCGCTCCTTACAATCATGTTACTAATCCTCTTAACTCCTTATTTCAACAAATTTTCCCGGGTGGATTTCCACCAACGGGGTCCATGAATACACACATTCTCTAGTGAGCATATCCTTCCTGGAAAGGACTCATCATTCATTGCACCTAACTCACTTAGGTACAAGGTTCACTTTTCCATATTACTCCTTATTCACTGTCGACCTCTGGCCGATCCTTATGCGAATAATCCAAAACTGCATTCTTTTCATTCATGATGAAATCATGGGGACTCACGGTTAAAACTATCCGTAAGATCCCTTTCGAATCCTTACTTCACTGGGAAATCCAACTTTAGTACCACACTCTACTACGGCGGTACTATGGTACTCGTAACTACTATGCTTTAGTAGTCGTTGAGATAACCCTTAGCAAACACTGCAAAGGAAGTGACCTCTACCAAGGTCCTCATTCCCGACCTTCTACCAGCTGCTCCAACTAAGCCTCACTTCCTGCTACCATCCAAGCTCCGCACACGATTCTCAAACGAGCGTGCAAAAGATTTCTATAATCTCATAATATGGCAGGAGAACGAAATCTCACAAGAGAAATCAACAATCCTAATCCTGAGGCTCTATAACAAATGAGAGAAATGCTGAAAGCATAGTATGTCAGCACAGATTCCTAAGGACACTAGAACCTGATGCTCTGATACCATCTGTGACAACCCACCTAATAAGATACCGGGCGATCACTCCAATATTAAATTAAAACAGGAGTCTCATATGGATCATTCTTAGCATCACTGTCGAAAATACATTTAATTACTAATAACCTATTAGGTCTGTGTCAAAATTTTTAACTTTACTACTCTTTTTAACAACAATAAATAAAAAAATCCACACAGTTTATGCGTAAATGAAATAAACTAACCGAACACTCTGTCAAAATATACAACCATATCGAATGATGTACTAAAAGAATAAATAAATGCAGTTGGACCATTAGCCCGAATGTTTATACAATACCTCCTATCTAGATTACAAGAATGGAAGCGTCTACTGAAAATCCTGCACGCATCCACAGCTGCTGCAGCTGACGTCTGACTCGAAGGAAGTGCCATCCAGGCGTCCCTGTGTCTGGACACCTATATATATATAATATAGAAAGAAAGGAAAAGTAGATAAACGGGTCAGAGCCCGAGTTCTGAAAATATTTACCAAGTGCATAAATGCCTTATTATTTTGAAAAAGGTTTTATCTCATATTTAAGTTTGGTATCACACTCCCATGAGATACCCCTCACCTTTCTTCTAACAGTGCACTCCTAGCGCATCCCTCTAAACATCCTAGTCAAGCTATCCTCCTAAACTAGTCTATCACCAACCCACTATTAATCCTAGATAGTCCAAGGAATGTACTAAGGTCTAAACATCACCCCAGTCTCACCGCTATGCCATGTTCGTGCGTGGGCTGTCTCGCGAAGCGAAATCCAAACAAGGAACCCCCCGATACACTACTACGCGGCACGGTCGATCGTCGAGATCCGCTAGTCCCTCAGTATAGAATATATATATAAATAAATATGTATACCACAAGAAATACTAATATTAGAGCACTAAGGATTAAACTTCTCCCCAGTCTCAACACAGTGCCATATTCGTGTGTGGGGTGTCTCGCAAAGCGAAATCCAAATAAGGAACCCCCCCCCCCCCCGATACACTACTATGCGTCAAGGTCGATCATCGGGATCCCTTAGACGCTCGGTACTCGATTCATCCATTTAATTATACATATTTCCATATACTTTCGGATCTATCTCCCGGATTGAGGATTCATATACAAAGTATTTATCAATACTTTTCACTTTTCTCAAAACTTTCAATTTCCCTTCTCATATCCAGGAAATGTATTTAAAAGCCAATTCATTATTTTGAATTGCTTTAACAAATCATATCTCTTTTTAAAGCCAGTTTTATTATCATAAAAATGCTTTTCCGTTTCAAAATATCCCATTTCCCTTTTTATATTCAGGAAATGTATTCAAAGCCATTTTCATTATCATAAAAATGCTTTGATCATATAATATGCTTCCACATACCTTCTTCCATCCGGGAGGTCTTACCGAAGCCAAAACATATAACCCATTTCCCTTCCTATATCCAGGAAATGTAATTAAAGCCAATCCATTATCATGAATTGCTTTAACATAAAGTTTTATAAGACCGTCCGTCCGGGTTTCCCCACTGTGCGCGCCCCTAAATGGCTATCATCTTCCAGGGCCTAACATCAAGACAACCTGGGATCCTACATCGCAAGACGTCGGGAAGCGGCCATATGCCTGCGGGATAGTCAAGACCACACCCGGAATCTCCTAACCAGCGCAGAAAAATACAACAAACGCTCATATGGCCTACAGGACTATATCCACCCTGCGTTAATTTGTCAGGGGGCTTCACCATACGCATGCAACTTCTCTTATGATAGCGATTTAGAGAGGTGTGTATCCATACATTATTAATTAAGAAAATCATTTACCTTTCCATTTTGAAAACATTTATATTTACATTTTCAAAAGTCATTTGTCTTAATTCATATATATACTTTAAGCACATAGTATATATATATACCATATATTCCTACCTGAATATATATATAATGGCCCTACTTGCCAAACCATCTATCGATGACCAATAATCTCAAAGATTCTCTCAAAGAATCATAATCATGCATTCATATATGCATAATACTAAACCCAAAGTATATTCTCACATTAATAAGTAATATATACCAAAATCCCATCCACGGATTCATTTGGATATCTCCAATTATACCAATTCACTCTAAGTGAATACACACATATATATATTCCCAATTTCTCAAGTCCTTTAGGACATAACCCTCCATAATACTCTAATTTGGAAGGCCCTTAAACTTTAAACTCAAAAAGGAGAAATAATCCTAATATCCAAAATCTTGGGCTGAAAACAGGGCACCGGTCGATCGGTCCTAGACCCCCAGTCGACCGCGGGTTACAAATAAGCCTACGAAACAAAGCAGTAGGCCTTTTCTCCTTGATGCGGTCGACCGGCCTTAGGTGCGCGGTCGACCGGTCACACCAGGTCTTCCAAATTAAATCTCCTCAATTCCTTTTATCCAACAACCTAAATTCATTTTTGGGGTTTCTAAACTACCCCAAAAATTATCCCGAACATCTACGCAATTAATTCTAGCCGTAATTTTTCCAATTCCCGATTTGATTTCCGAGTTGATGATTTCAACCCAGAGCTGCCATCTTGTAAAAATCATATCAAATCGTAAAAAAATCATACAAATACACGGTCAGTGCCCACGCGACCGTATCGAAAATATCTACAACTTTCATGTTTTGGCCGAAATCTAAATCAATTTTTTCCTGGCCAAAAAGGCCCCCTAAAGTGACGGGTTACTATTCATCGTCTTCTCCGAGACGATTTCGGCCATTAAAGCTACTCCCAAGATTTTGTCGCCTCACCCAACGTCCTACAACCTCAACCAACTACAAATACACATATATTAAGGAAACTAAACATCCTAGAACCCAAAACCACCAATTAATTTAGGTTAAAACCTAAGTTCCACAATTTGAAATATTATTGGGGTTTAATTGTTTTAACTTCCAAAAACCTGTTTTATCCACGATAATCCACCCCAAAACCTTTAGGATTTTTTTGTACCAAACTACAGTATGAGATATTTATGCAAAAAGATAAATAAAGCAAGTAAACACTTGCCTCGTGGATAAAATCCGACGACCCCGAGTCGAATCCGGCGGAGTTTGGCCCGAATCTCCATTTTCTCCTCCTCTTTCTCCTTCCTCTCTCTCTCTCTTCTCTCTCTTTTATTTCTTTCCTTTCTCTCTTTTCTCCCTCTCCCACTCTTTATATAGAAAGAAAAGGGTTTAACCGCTTAAAACCCAAAAACGACTCGTTTACCCAATTATGAGTTACTTTTACCTCTAAAATTACCCGAAACTCATTTTCGACAATCGGACACTCTTTTCCGACTATGTCGAACATTCCGAGACTCACGGCACAGTCAAAATTTTCATCCGAGGTACTTGACCGCAAATCACTATTCCAACCCAAAATAAATAAATGCGGGTTTTCCAATTAAAAATCTTACCTCATGTCGCTTTATTCAAGGGCGACATATAATTAAAATATTTCGACCTATATAGTCCCAAAAATAATCACAACATCCCTCGAAAATCATTTAGTCCTCGAATATCCCTAAAATTACTATTTTAGGAAATTCTCCAAATTGCCAATTTATATTTATTTATGGAATTTAATCGTCTCCAAAAGGGCGGGTTGTTACAATAAGTTACCAAATTGGTTGTCTAATCACCTACTCCGTTAAATCTTCTAACGGAAGTTTGACGGAGGGTTAACATTATCAAAATTGAAAATTTTAAGGTTAACATTGTAGTTTTAGAAGAATGAAACTTTAGGATTTAAAAAATATTTTCATTGGGTTAGTTATGGAGCTCTGGTGTTTAATCTTGAAAATAATTGGTTGGATTCTATGAGCGTGAACTCGGGTTGTTGGTTGTGCTTGGTGTTTGGATTTGGATTTATTACCTTTTTTATGTAGCTATATATTCAATATGGTAAATTGATGATTTTTTTTTTAACTCTATCTTTATGTTACATATTAACATTTTAAGTTTTCAATTTTATTACTTTCATCAATTTTTCTCATTTTATTTATTTTTTCAGCTTTTATTATTTTCACTTATAACTCAAGCTTCATTTATCTTTTTTTCTTTAAATTTTAAACAATGGTTTCCTTCATTTACTTTTTATTTATGTTGAATATTTTAAAATTATTTTTTATTCATATTTTTTTTGGTTCCTACTAAGTATATACATAAAGTTCAACATATGACATGCTTCCTGAGCTAATAATTCTAGATATTGTTGTTTAGTTTCAGGAGTATAGTTAGGGTCAGCGGGCAATGGCCCCCCGCCCACTGAATTTTTTGTTCAAATCTACATTTGCACTTGACACACTCTAATCTTGATTGATTCCATCCCCATTTTAAAATTAATTTTTTAACGTTGACCTAAAGTTTTGGTCCAGTAGAGACTTATTTTGAAATGTAAATTTAAGATTGAAACACTAGGTGATTAATTTTTTTTTATTTGTTAAAGATTAGTGTATTTATTGGACAAAATTTACAATTTAAAGTTTCTAAACTATTTAGCTTGTCTCTGCTCGGAGATATGCATGAGAGAGGAACCAAAATAACAATTCCAAGTGCCAAATTCGCACGCACTACATTTGGTTTTTCCTTCTTCACTATTTGACCCACAGCCACCATAATAATGTGATAATATTGCATCCATCACTTACCATATAAAAATAGGAAAAAGTACTCTTAGATGAGATAATTATATTTAAGTCTCATTTGTCGGGTCAATATTCACATAAGTTCTACTGACTTTTCAACAATCATATAGGTCATATTCCAATTTTTTAGGAATTTTTCACAATTTTACCCTTTTATAACTAATCATCCCTAACTTCCTTTAGGAAGTTACGGAAGGGTGGTTTTAAAAGGGTAAAATTATAGAAAAAAAGTTCCAAAAAATTAGGAGTAGGACTTATATGTAAGGAGAAAACATGGTGGGACTAGAATGTCTAAAAAAAATTCTAATATGATCTAAATGTGAATGCCCCCTCTTAGATTGATCACAAATAAATTTTAAACATTAAAGAAATTTTGACAAATTTTAAACATTCGGGGCCACTAATTCTCTTCTTTTAGAAGTCCATGCTAGTGGCATAACAAATGGACCTAATTATAAATTTTCCTTAAATATTTAAAAATTGTTACCAAGGGACCAAATTGTAAATTGCCCTTAAAAATCATTTGTTTATTTTTCGTTTACATTTAATTCATTGACGCCACAATACACTCTTAGTGTAAACTAGTGTTATACAATTTTCTTTCTATTTACATATCAAAATATACATTTTTTACTTCACAATATGAGATATTGTTGAATTTAGAGATACCAATTTAAAACTTAAATAATTAAATTTACTCCTCATATGCATAATTGTGACACCCCGCCTAATAAAATACCGGGTGATCAGTCCTATACCAAATTAAAATAGGAATCCCAGTTGGATCATCCTTAGCATCACTGTCGAAAATATTTTAAAACTTACTAACCACCTAGTATTCCAAAAACAAAACAGTACATGCGGAATTAAAATATAAACCATTCACACAATTGAATGAAAATAAACTGAATCATAATTACACAACTTGTCGAATAAATCACTGGCCACTAAGGAAATAATCCAATATAAATATTCAACACCTGAATTAATTACACCTGAAAACTGTACCGAGAAGTCTGGGCGACAAACCCTAAATAAAACTGAAACTGATACTAGATTCCTACTCTAGGAATGAATGAATGATGCGTTTAATCCAAACTCCTGCTAGCATCCACATATGCCGCAGCTCCGTGTCCCTGGAATAGAATATCAATCCTGGCGTCCCTGTGGCTAGACACCTAAAAGGTTTTGAAAATAGTTTTATAGCAAGGGTTAGAACCCAAAACATTTTGAAAATATTTAGCAAGTAAATTAACTGCAGTAATTTAAAATGCATGAATGCGCTTCATATTTAAGTTTGTGTCGCACTCCCTTGTGGACATTCTCACCCCTCCACTATTGTGCACACCTACCGGTTACCTTAACCCCACCTAGTTGTACCACCCCGTCCAACTAGTCCTGGTATAACCTTCCCTTGCCATACTACTCTAACCCGAGTATAATGATTCTTGAATTATAAGTTATTTCACAATTAACTTAATTAATTCCTCTTAAATAGTAAAATATAACCGTGTCACAAGTTATATTATGAGTTTTGTTTATTTTGATGTTTCCAGTCGACCATGTTAGTTTCCTAAAATTCCGAGAAAGTTTTGACCCTTCATTCTCACCAGTGAGTATTGGCGACAGAAGAAAAACGTCACAGAAAATCTCAGACACACTTTAAGAGCAGATTTAATGACAGAAATAAGACGTAGCAGAAGGTCTAAGGCACAAAAGCAATTTTGTTCTTAATATCATAACACAAATTCGAATTACCATATGTACGATTATCATATTGCTTAAAAATTACCAGATTCCCAAAAAAACAAAATTTCAGAATTTTCAGATTTTTTTTTCTTCAGATTTTAAGATTTACCAAAATTCCAGATTTTTAAATTTTTAAAAGATCATAAATCATAATGTTATAAAGGAGTTTTAATTAACGGAAAACATGAGATTATAAACCTCAAGCTTTGATACCACAAGTTAACTAATATTGTTTTGTTAATCATAAATTCAAATATTAATCATAAGGTTGTATCATGAATAAAACAGTTTTGACATGAATCCAGGATGTTTATATTCATGTAATCAACGAACAAAAAATTCCTAATAACTATGATTTAAAAACTGACATTTGTCCATCGTTGTTGAACGTATTAAAATGACTTGAATGCTCCTTTCTTGAATAGCTCAGAATATGAGAAAAACGAATTTCGAATTTTCTCTCCCTGCTTAGAAAGAGTGTGTATCGAGATGACTCTAGATGATATAGAGGTCTATATTTATAAGGGGAAGAGGGCCGGAATCCTAGTGGTGGTGGGACTCTTTCCAAGTCTCCCACTAATGCCACTAATCATCATGTGACTAACGGATAAGGTTTATCCAAATCTTTTAATATCTTTATTTATCACATTCCTAATTAATTATCTGACATTTATCAAAACCACATAAATGGGAAATTTGGAATTTAATACAATAGAAATAAAATAATTAATTTCATCACTAACATTAATTTCCAACATTTTGTACTTTTTTATAGTGATCTTAAGGTTTTAGTCTCATTTTTTAAGATTTATTTGTTGTTACTCTCACGTCTTTATACTTTTAGTTATTGGTCATATTGTAACCATTATGAGATAAGTGTCATTCTTTGCAAAAAAGGAAGATGAACGATTACAGAGTAATTATAGACAGTTTGAATTGTTATGTGACTTACTACAAATTTAAAAATACATGGGATGTTGGACTAAAGCTAAAAATAACTATTTTTTAAAATAGTTAGAAAAAGTTAGAAACAAAAAAAAAGTCACTAGTCGTTTAAAAGAATTCTCATTAAAATTATTATTAAAAGTTGTAGATATGTAGACTTGTTTGAGGTAAACGAGAAGCACATCTCTGGTTTGAAGAAGATAAATGATGAACTCTGTTGCAAGGTTTTACTAGTTTGTTTCAGAATTTGAAAACAAGTTGGTGTGCGACAGCAATTGTTTAAAGTGGGAATAAGGCCACCCTTATTATAATTAAGTTTTATACAACTAATTTTACGTATGAATTACTTTTTTTACCATAGGTCACCTTTTTATTGGACCGAATGACACATAAGTTACCAAATTGGTTGTCTAATCACCTACTCCGTTAAATCTTCTAACGGAAGTTTGACTCAGGGTTAACATTATCAAAATTGAAAATTTTAAGGTTAACATTGTAGTTTTAGAAGAATGAAACTTTAGGATTTAAAAAAAAATTCCATTGGGTTAGTTATGGAGCTCTGGTGTTTAATCTTGATAATAATTTGTTGGATTCTATGAGCGTTAACTCAGGTTGTTTGTTGTGCTTAGTGTTTGGATTTGGATTTATTACCTTTTTTATGTATCTATATATTCAATATGGTAAATTTATGATTGTTTTTTAACTCTATCTTTATGTTACATATTAACATTTTAAGTTTTCAATTTTATTACTTTCATCAATTTTTCTCATTTTATTTATTTTTTCAGCTTTTATTATTTTCATTTATAACTCAAGCTTCATTTATCTTTTTTTCTTTTAATTTTAAACAATTGTTTCCTTCATTTACTTTTTATTTATGTTGAAGCTTCATTTATCTTTTTTTCTTTAAATTTTAAACAATTGTTTCCTTCATTTACTTTTTATTTATGTTGAATATTTTAAAATTATTTATTATTCATATTTTTTTTGGTTCCTACTAAGTATATACATAAAGTTCAACATATGACATGCTTCCTGAGCTAATGATTCTAGCTATTGTTGTTTCGTTTCGGGAGTATAGTTAGGGCCGGCGGGCCATGGACCTCCGCACACTGAATTGTTTCTACAAATCTACATTTGCACTTGACACACTCTAATCTTGATTGATTCCATCCCCATTTTAAAATTAATTTTTTAACGTTGACCTAAAGTTTTGGTCCAGTAGAGTCTTATTTTGAAATGTAAATTTAAGATTGAAACACTAGGTGATTAATTTTTTATTATTTGTTAAAGATTAGTGTATTTATTGGACAAAATTTACAATTTAAAGTTTCAAAACTATTTAGCTTGACTCTGCTCACTACACCAAAATGGCCAAATAGTCACCTTTCAGCTGGCCACCCTTGTCAAGGTCATTGACCGTGATAAAAAAAACACGCGTTTTATGTCACGGGCATTGACCTTGACACGACCGTGACAAGTCCGTGACAAATTTAGTCGTCACGGACTTGTCACGGTCAATGACCGTGACAATTCTTTAAATAATTATCACCTTCAATGACCTTGACACGACCGTGACAATGTTTACAGCAAAAACCCTTTCCCCCTTCTTTTTTCCCTTCCGTGCCATTCCATCCCTCTCTCTCTCTCTCTCGACGCTGCTCTCTCTCTCTCTCTCTCTCTACTTTCAGGTTTAATTCTCTCTCTCTCTCTCTCTCTTCCATTTATATATATGTTTGTGTGTATATATATGTGTGTATGTGTGTATATATGTGCATGTGTGTGTGTGTGTGCGTGTGTGAGGGTGGGGCAGGGTGGGGGTAGGGGATGGGACAGGGTGGGGGCAGGGTGGGGGTAGGCGGTAGGGGGTTAAAAATGTAAATAAATAAGTAATTTTCTATAAATTTTCAAAAATAATATCCAAAAATGTAAATGTAAATAATATCCAAAAATGTAAATTTGTAGTAATTGTCATCCGAAGTTGCTAAAAGCATCCAAAGTTAAAAAATCATGAAAAATAAAATATTTTTTAAGATTTGTGGTGAATAACTAAAGTTAAAAAAAGTATTACTTTAGTCATTAAATTACTTTTTGAATTCGGGCGATGCGCGTAAATTTGTAGTAATTGTCTTATAATAAAGATCAATTAGTCTATGTTGTTGAAAAATTTGATCAAATTGGTGAGCCCTTCATATTTGAAAAATGTTGTTTTTATTCCTATTTAACTTTTCTTTCTATACATCCTTAATTATATTTAAAGTTTAATAAAATAGGAGTTATAGAAATAAAAATGGGGTTTAAATAAAAAAACTTTTTTTAAATTTTAGGTTATGGTGCATAATCTTACTTTGTCACAATTAATTTATATGCCTCCAAGTTATTTTATCACTCTTAGTTTATATTTGTGATAATACTTTATGAACCACAACTTTAGGTTGATTATTTTAGAACTTAAACTTCAAGATACAAAAAATAATTCTATAGAACAGCTTAGATATCTTAACAAAACACATATCTAACATTGAATATGATTTATAAAAAGCACAAAACAATAATAGAAATTTAATACATGAAATTAACATTGAGATTATTTTAAATAGACAGTCACTACTGTGTGTGTGTGTGTGTGTGTGTGTATGTGGTGAGTGGGGGTGGTGGTGTGTGTGTATGTGGTGAGTGGGCGGTGTGTAGGGAGGTGGGGGTGTGTGTGTGTATGTAGTGAGTGGGGGGTGTGGAGGGAGGTGTGTGTGTGTTTGTGTATATATTTGAATTAACCCATGAATTTGTATTTTTGTATTTGAATTAACCCATGAATTTATTTTTGTATTTGAATTAACCCATTATATGAAACATACTTGAAATTAAATATAGTGCCCATAGATACTAGCATTCTAGTTCTTATGCGTACGCATTCAATAGCCCTTAGACCCGTTCGAAAGTCATTACCCCTGTAATGAGATCTCTCGAATTGTCCCGTTTGGACAGTTTGAGACTGTATAATTTTTGTATAATATTCTTATTGGCTTAAAGTTGTTACTTTTGGAGGAAGTTCTGGAGTCGTATCTTAATGTTCTCTAGGTACATACTAGATTGATAAGTGTGACTATTATTTCAATTGACCAATTGAAATAACACTCACACCTGCCAATCTACGTCGTGTACTTGGAGAACTAAGGGGATATGCTGTCGAATTTTTTTCAAATCGTAACAATGTGCATGAGCTGTTAAGTATATTACAGAAAATTACAGTCTTGAATAGGATAGGACCACTTACCCTTTAATAGGATAGTTAAATGATGGGATAATTAAATAAAACATACTATAAATCTAAGATTTGTTTACCTTTAATAGGTGTTTAGTTGTGGTAGTTGTGATGGGATATCCGAAATACAAAGAGTGGATGGGTGAGACTGATAGAATGGGGGATGTGTTTCGCAGAGGTGCTAACGAATTTGTGAAATATGCAAAGAGATGTCGTAATGATGAATAGTTTTCGTGTCCGTGTGCTAGGTGTAAGAATGGTAAGGTGTTTGAGTGGAAAACAGTTGAACTACATTTGTTAAGATAGGGTATGCAAGATAGTTATCGATTTTGGAGTTTTCACGGTGAATTGAAAGTTCCTTTTATCCCCGACCAACCTTCACAACAACCTTCAACAAGTAGAATAGATGTAGAAGGGGACGACGTAGATCATAATATGTTAGAGGATTTAGTTGATGATGCGTACGGAGTTTATGAAGCTGAGGAGAATGAGGTTACTGATGATGTAGAAGATTCAAGTGCTCGTGAAGATAACACGATAAAACTTGACGATGACTACCAAAGTTTAAAATTTAAGGCGACCCAACCGTTATACTCTGGCAGTGAGAAAGATCAAACAACTTTACATGCCATGGTTGGTTTTCACAGTTTGAAGACGCAGTACGGTTTATTTGGCAATAGCGTGACGGGAAATCTGAAATGGGTAAAGGGCTTATTACCCAAGGTGAATACACTTCCAAATAGCTATCATGTTATGAAAAACAGTTTGAAAGGTTTGGGAATGAAGTATAAATTGATTCATGCTTGTGTGTATGACTGCATACTATACCGAAAGGAGTATGAAAATCTCGATCGTTGTCCGGTATGCGATGAACCTAGATATGTCCAATATACTAGTAAGGAAGGCACAAGCTCAAAAGTGCCTCAAAAAGTATTGAAATATTTTCCCGTTGGGCCTAGATTAAAGTGATTTTTCACAGTACCATGGATTGCAGAGGCATTGACTTGGCATGCTAGGGCAGAAGTAGGGGGTAGTATCATGCGTCATCCTATTGATTCTACTGCCTGGCGGAGGATGAATTTTGAGTATCCCGATTTTGCTCGAGAACAACGCAACATTCGTTTGGCTATATCAATAGATGGTTTCAATCCATTTGGAAATCTAAGCACAAATCAGAGTGTATGGCCAGTGATCCTAGCCCCACTTAACCTCCCTCCTTCACAGTGTATGAGACCTGAATTTTCGATGATGGCTTTATTGATACCTGGGCCAAAGGCACCAAGTCATGTCATTGATATCTACCTGGATCCTTTGGTAGAAGAATTAAATGAGTTGTGGGAAGAGGGTGTGAAATCATTTGACTCTTTTAGAAAAGAAGAGTTTACGCTGAAAGCTATGTTGATGTGGGCAATTCATGATTTTCCAGCTTATGGGACATTATTCGGATGTGTAGTACATGGTTATTTGGGGTGTCCTATTTGTGGAGAGGAGACTGAATCTCTTCATCTATCCTCTAGCTTAAAAATGTATACCATTGCCACAGGAGGTTTTTACCTCCAGCTCATAGTTTTAAATTTGAGAAAGGTTCTAATTTTTTATTGGGCAGAGTTGAACATAGGCTACCGCCGAGACAACTTTCGGGTTCAGAAATTGAAAGTAAATGTTCTGAATGTGGCCCAAATATTCCATCTAAGAATCGCAAATTTAAGAATGTCAAGCATAAGAAGACCCCAACTGGGAATGAAACTGAGATAAGAAAGGCATGGTCTCGGAGATCAATTTTAATTGACTTGCCTTAATGGAAGAAAAACCCAGTGCGCCATGTATTGGATGTGATGCATGCAGAAAAGAAATTCAGTGAACATATTTTGGGTACTTGCCTTGGGGGGATTCATTCGAAGGATGGAGAAAATGCACGAAAAGACCTTAAAATGTTAAAACTTAAGCCACAACTATAGTTGAAAGAAGATAGTAGGGGAAGGGCAATAATTCCCTCTGGTGCGTTTACTTTGACGAGTGAGGAAAGGAACGTGCTTCTAGACACAATATATAATTTGAAGGGCCCATCTACTTTTTCGTCCAACTTGCAAAGGATTGTGAATTATGCTACTCATGATTTACATAAGTGTAAGTCCCACGATTGGCATGTGATCATGCAATTGGTTCCTCCATTGTTTAAGAACGGTTTATCCAAGGACAAGGATTTGCGTAGGGCTATTATGCAAATTAGTATTACCTTCTCCCTCTTTTGTGAGAAGGTAGTGAATCGAGAACACATAGTGTCCGCAAAATTGGTTGTGAACGAAGCGATTTGTGTATTGGAGAAGTAATTTCTCCCAGCATTATTTGACATAAGTGTTCACTTATTGGTACACCTATGTGACGAGGCACTTCTTTGTGGTCCAGTTAGATATCGGTGGATGTATCCGTTTGAAAGATTGATGAAAGTTTTTAAAGATTACATCAAGAATACGCGATATATTGCAGGATCAATTGCAGAGGAATACATCACCGTGGAGTCATCAATATATACTCAGGAATATATTCCTGACTCGACCAGCGTTGATGACACTGATGAATTCCTCGATGATGGTGGTAATGTGATGGGAAAACGAGTGAAATTAACGAGTTTGCAACATGAACAAGTAGCTCGTTATCAATTTGACACACATGAAGATGTCGAAGAATGGAAAAAGTAAGTTTTGAATATTATAATGTTTAACATTATTTTAGATTATTTTATACATGATTAATTTTATAATATGCAGTAAATATGAAGCCTGTGAGAACAATAAAAGACGAAAAACAATGGTACAATTAGACAGCGAATTTAGGATGTGGTTGACACCAGAGGTAATTATAATGAAAACAGTCGTTATATAACGTTACATTACACTCAAATTTTACCACTTATATAATTAATTTATCTATATTCTCAGCACCTAAAGATGGGTGATGCGACATCAAGGCTTGCTCGTCTAGGCACTGGACCATTGTTCGTGGCACAAGAGTACAAAAAGTATCGATTGAACGGTTACATTTTCGGCGCTAAAGTGTACGAGGAAAGTACAAATGTACAGAATTTGGGAATTTCATGCAAGGCTCTTAATTTCTTTCGAGCGAGCGCAAAAGATAAAAACCTCGTTGAAGCTGAAATGACTTACTATGGTGTAATCCAAAATATATTTGAATTGGATTATATAAGCTTCAAAGAGGTTGTATTTTACTGTGAATGGGTAAGAGTTGAGGATAAAAATGCTTGTAAAGTTGATCCTGTCACCAATTTGATCATGGTTGACTTGTCCAAGTTGAAGGGCAACGACCACGTGAGCGATGAGCCGTTTGTTTGTGAATTTCAAAAGGTTAAGCAAGTGTTTTACTCAGAGTATATCAACAACGAGCCGTGGTCAATTGTCCAACATGCGCCAAGGCGTCTAAATAGTAGTGTGGATGACTTGGCTGCTCCTACCGAATATCAATCCATTTTTTATGATAACCCGAATTTGAAACAATTTTTCAATTTGTAATAAATATTTCAATTTGTACCGAAACATCCATTTTTAATGCTTTTACTTGATCTGCACTTTATCATTTTCACTCTTGTGTAGTGTGCGTGTGTGGAGAGGAGATTAATACATAAATATTCCAACTACATCTAAGTTTTGTTTATACTATTCCATGACTATACGCTTCTTACCTTTAATAGGTGATTAGTACATAGTTATTTGGGGTGTCCTATTTGTGGAGAGGAGACTGAATCTCTTCGTCTATCCGAACACTAAGAAATGCCATAATCCTATGGAGCAATGCTCTGCAAATTCCTCCCAATCGTTATGTAGCCAAACATCACCAGTTGAAGTTGTCAATTCCACTTTACATACCCCACCACTTGGAACTTCTAGCAAAACATGGGAGACCATTGAAAGGTGGAATTGACAACTTCAACTGCTGATTTTTGGCTACACAACTGTTGGACGGAATTTGCAATGCATAACTCCATAGGATTATGGTATTTCTTAGTGTTTAGATATGAAGAGAATTATATTTGAGACGATTGCCCGGGGTACATTAGTTGGAAGGAGGTGCCATATGAGCTCAGATTAGCTATTTGAGTGACACTATAGGTAATGTATTTATATTTGTATGTCAATTTCGATTTCGATTTCGATTTCAATTACGATTTATATTTATCTATATTTGAGGGGCGGACACTAATTTTTCTTTATTTCAATTTAGGGGACAGGGAGTGGCCCTAAGGGTAGGCCACATATGCTCTATACTTATATGGCTATTCGGACAAGAAGGGAAGGATAAGGAGGTGTTCCCGAGCGTCACGGTACAAAATCTCTTTTCCATGCAAATTGTTTTTAGATTTGAGATAATTGATGGTGATGTTGTTTCTTCTTAAATAGTTTCTTATTTGAATATATATTTGCATTATCTTTAGTTTGTTCGGATATATGATGTTTGGAACAGGTATAACGTTGCTATAACAGGTACAAATATACTGCTGGGCAGTGGCAGTGCCATACTGCCCAGAAGATTTTTTTGAAATTCTGCCCAGAATTGTCACGGTCATTGACCGTGACACGCTCGTGACAAAAAGTTATCACGGACGTGTCACGGTCAATGACCGTGATAATTTTTTTAAAAAGGGTCACGGCTTTGTCACGATTATAAACCGTGACAAACGTGTCACGGTCATTGATCGCGACACGACCGTGATACAAAACGCGAGTTTTGTGACAAGGTCAATGACCGTAACACGATCGTGACAAAAAAAGTTGTCTCGCCTCGAAATGTCACGGTCATTAACCTTGACAAGTTGGATTTGTCAAGGTCAATGACCTTGACAAATGGAAAGATTTGGTGTAGTGGCTCGGAGATATGCATGAGAGAGGAACCAAAATAACAATTCCAAGTGCCAAATTCGCACGCACTACATTTGGTTTTTCCTTCTTCACTATTTGACCCACAGCCACCCTAATAATGTGATAATATTGCATCCATCACTTACCATATAAAAATGGGAAAAAGTACTCTTAGATGAGATAATTATATTTAAGTCTCATTTGTCGGATCAATGTTCATATAAGTTCTACTGACTTTTCAACAATCATATAGGTCATATTCCAATTTTTTAGGAATTTTTCACAATTTTACACTTTTATAACTAATCATCCCTAACTTCCTTTAGGAAGTTACGGAAGGGTGGTTTTAAAAGGGTAAAATTATAGAAAAAAAGTTCCAAAAAATTAGGAGTAGGACTTATATGTAAGGAGAAAACATGGTGGGACTAAAATGTATAAAAAAATTCTAATATGATCTAAATGTGAATGCCCCCTCTTAGATTGATGACAAATAAATTTTAAACATTAAAGAAATTTTGACAAATTTTAAACATACAGGGACACTAATTCTCTTCTTTTAGAAGTCCACGATAGTGGCACAACAAATGGACCTAATTATAAATTTTTCTTAAATATTTAAAAATTGTTACCAAGTGACCTAATTGTAAATTCCCCTTAAAAATAATTTGTATATTTTTCGTTTACATTTCATTCATTGACGCCACCATACACTCTTAGTGTAAACTAGTGTTATACAATTTTCTTTCTATTTACATATCAAAATATACATTTTTTACTTCACAATATGAGATATTGTTGAATTTAGAGATACCACTTTAAAACTTAAATAATTACATTTACTCCTCATATGCATAATTGTGACACCCCGCCTAATAAAATACCAGGTGATCAGTCCTATACCAAAATAAAATAGGAATGCCAGTTGGATCATCCTTAGCATCACTGTCGAAAATTTTTTAAAACCTACTAACCACCTAGTATTCCAAAAGCTGGTGCCAATTTTAAATTTTTTATTAAACAAAACAGTACATGCGGAATTAAAATATAAACCATTCACACAACTGAATGAAAATAAACTGAATCATAATTACACAACTTGCCGAATAAATCACCGACCACTAAGGAAATAATCCAATATAAATATTCAACGCCTGAATGAATTACACCTGAAAACTGTACCGAGAAGTCTGGGCGACAAACCCTAAATAAAACTGAAACTGATACAAGATTACTACTCTAGGAATGAATGAATGATGCGTCTAATCCAAACTCCTGCTAGCATCCATATATGCCGCAGCTCCGTGTCCCTGGAATAGAATATCAATCCTGGCGTCCCTGTGGCTAGACACCTAAAAGGTTTTGAAAATAGTTTTATAGCAAGGGTTAGAACCCAAAACATTTTGAAAATATTTAGTAAGTGAATTAACTGCAGTAATTTAAAATGCATGAATGCGCTTCATAATTAAGTTAGTGTCGCACTCCCTTGTGGACATTCTCACCCCTCCACTATTGTGCACACCTACCGGTTACCTTAACCCCACCTAGTTGTACCACCCCGTCCAACTAGTCCTGGTATAACCTTCCCTTGCCATACTACTCTAACCCGAGTATAATGATTCTTGAATTATAAGTTATTTCACAATTAACTTAATTAATTCCTCTTAAATAGTAACATATAACCGTGTCACAAGTTATATAATGAGTTTTATTTATTTCGACATTTCCAATCGACCATGTTAGTATCCTAAAATTCCGAGTAAGTTTTGACCCTTCATTCTCACCAATGAGTATTGACGACAGAAGAAAAACGTCACATAAAATCTCAAACACAATTTAAGAGCAGATTTAATGACAGAAATAAGACGTCGCAGAAGGTCTCAGGCACAAAAGCAATATCGTTCTTAATATCATAACACAAATTCGAATTACCATATGTACGATTATCATATTGCTTAAAAATTTCCAGATTTCCAAAAAAACAAAATTTCAGAATTTTCAGAATTTTTTTTCTTCAGATTTTCAGATTTATCAAAATTCCAGATTTTCAGATTTTTAAAAGATCATAAATCAGAATGTTATAATAGAGTTTTCATTAACGGAAACCATGAGATTATAAACCTCAAGCTCTGATACCACATGTTAACTAATACTGTTTTGTTAATCATAAATTCGAATATGAATCATAAGGTTGTATCATGAATAAAACAGTTTTGACATGAATCCAGGATGTTTATATTCATGTAATCACAGAACCGAAAATTCCTAATAACTATGATTTAAAAACTGACATTTGTCCATCGTTGTTGAACGGATTAAAATGACTTGAATGCTCCTTTCTTGAATAGCTCGGAATATGAGAAAAATGAATTTCGGATTTTCTATCCCTCCTTAGAAAGAGTGTGTATCGATATGACTCTAGATGATATAGAGGTCTATATTTATAAGGGGAAGAGGGCCGGAATCCTAGTGGTGGTGGGACTCTTTCCAAGTCTCCCAATAATGTCACTAATCATCATGTGACTAACGGATAAGGTTTACCCAAATCTTTTAATATCTTTATTTATCACATTCCTAATTAATTATCTGACATTTATCAAAACCACATAAATGGGAAATTAGAAATTTAATACAATAGAAATTAAATAATTAATTTTGTCACTAACATTAATTTCCAACATTTTGTACTTTTTTATAGTGATCTTAAGGTTTTAGTCCCATTTTTTAAGATTTATTTGTTGTTACTCTCACGTCTTTATATTTTTAGCGATTGGTCATATTGTAACCATTATGAGATAAGTGTCATTCTTTGGAAAAAAAGAAGATGAACGATTACAGAGTAATTATAGACAGTTTGAATTGTTATGTAACTTACTACGAATTTAAAAATACATGGGATGTTGGACTAAAGCTAAAAATAACTATTTTATAAAACAGTTAGAAAAAGTTAAAAACAAAAAAAAGAAGTCACTAGTCGTTTAAAAGAATTCTCATTAAAATTATTATTAAAAATTGTAGATATGTAGACTTGTTTGAGGTAAACGAGAAGCACATCTATGGTTTGAAGAAGAGAAATGATGAACTCTGTTGCAAGGTTTTATTAGTTTTTTTCAGAATTTGAAAACAAGTTAGAGTGCGACAGTAATTGTTTAAAATGGGAATAAGGCCACCCTTATTATAATTAAGTTTTATACAACTAATTTTACGTATTAATTACTTTTTTTTACCATAGGTCACCTTTTTATTGGACCGAATGACACATAAGTTACCAAATTGGTTGTCTAATCACCTACTCTGTTAAATCTTCTAGCGGAAGTTTGACGCAGGGTTAACATTATCAAAATTGAAAATTTTAAGGTTAACATTGTAGTTTTAGAAGAATGAAACTTTAGTATTTAAAAAATATTTTCATTGGGTTAGTTATGGAGCTCTAGTGTTTAATCTTTAAAATAATAGGTTGGATTCTATGAGCGTTAACTCAGGTTGTTGGTTGTGCTTGGTGTTTGGATTTGGATTTATTACCTTTTTTATGTATTCATATATTCAATATTGTAAATTGATGATTGTTTTTTAATTCTACCTTTCTGTTACATATTAACATTTTAAGTTTTCAATTTTATTACTTTCACCAATTTTTCTCATTTTATTATTTTCACTTATAACTCAAGCTTCATTTATCTTTTTTTCTTTTACTTTTAAACAATTGTTTCCTTCATTTACTTTTTATTTATGTTGAATATTTCAAAATTATTTTTTATTCATATTTTTTTTGCTTCCTACTAAGTATATACATAAAGTTCAACATATGACATGCTTCCTGAGCTAATAATTCTAACTATTGTTGTTTCGTTTCGAGAGTATAGTTAGGGCCGGCGGGCCATGGCCCTCCACCCACTGAATTTTTTGTACAAATCTACATTTGCACTTGACACACTCTAATCTTGATTGATTCCATCCCCATTTTAAAATTAATTTTTTAACGTTGACCTAAAATTTTGGTCCAGTAGAGTCTTATTATGAAATGTAAATTTAAGATTGAAACACTAGGTGATTAATTTTTTATTCTTTGTTAAAGATTAGTGTATTTATTGGACAAAATTTACAATTTAAAGTTTCTAAACTATTTAGCTTGACTCTGCTGGGAGATATGCATGAGAGAGGAACCAAAATAACAATTCCAAGTGCCAAATTTGCACGAACTACATTTGGTTTTTCCTTCTTCACTATTTGACCCACAACCACCCTAATAATGTGATAATATTGCATCCATCACTTACCATATAAAAATAGGAAAAAGTACTCTTAGATGAGATAATTATATTTAAGTCTCATTTGTCGGGTCAATATTCATATACGTTCTACTGACTTTTCAACAATCATATAGGTCATATTCCAATTTTTTAGGAATTTTTCACAATTTTACGCTTTTATAACTAATCATCCCTAACTTCCTTTAGGAAGTTACGGAAGGGTGGTTTTAAAATGGTAAAATTATAGAAAAAAAGTTCCAAAAAATTAGAAGTAAGACTTTTATGTAAGGAGAAAACATGGTGGGACTAGAATGTCTAAAAAAAATTCTAATATGATCTAAATGTGAATGCCCCCTCTTAGATTGATCACAAATAAATTTTAAACATTAAAGAAATTTTGACAAATTTTAAACATTCAGGGACACTAATTCTCTTCTTTTAGAAGTCCACGCTAGTGGCATAACAAATGGACCTAATTATAAATTTTCCTTAAATATTTAAAAATTGTTACCAAGGGACCTAATTGTAAATTTCCCTTAAAAATAATTTGTTTATTTTTCGTTTACATTTCATTCATTAACGCCACAATACACTCTTTGTGTAAACTAGTGTTATACAATTTTCTTTCTATTTACATATCAAAATATACATTTTTTACTTCACAATATGAGATATTGTTTAATTTAGAGATACCACTTTAAAACTAAAATAATTAAATTTACTCCTCATATGCATAATTGTGACACCCCGCCTAATAAATACCGGGTGATCAGTCCTATACCAAATTAAAATAGGAATCCCAGTTGGATCATCCTTAGCATCACTGTCGAAAACTTTTAAAAACTTACTAACCACCTAGTATTCCAAAACTGGTGCCAATTTTAAGTTTTTGATTAAATAAAATAGTACATGCGGAATTAAAATATAAACCATTCACACAACTGAATGAAAATAAACTGAATCATAATTACACAACTTGCCGAATAAATCACCAACCACTAAGGAAATAATCCAATATAAATATTCAACACCTGAATGAATTACACCTGAAAACTGTACCGAGAAGTCTGGGCGACAAACCCTAAATAAAACTGAAACTGATACAAGATTCCTACTCTAGGAATGAATGAATGATGCGTCTAATCCAAACTCCTGCTAGCATCCACATATGCCGCAGCTCCGTGTCCCTAGAATAGAATATCAATCCTGGCGTCCCTGTGGCTAGACACCTAAAAGGTTTTGAAAATAGTTTTATAGCAAGGGTTAGAACCCAAAACATTTTGAAAATATTTAGCAAGTGAATTAACTGCAGTAATTTAAAATGCATGAATGCGCTTCATATTTAAGTTAGTGTCGCACTCCCTTGTGGACATTCTCACCCCTCCACTATTGTGCACACCTACCGGTTACCTTAACCCCACCTAGTTGTACCACCCCGTCCAACTAGTCCTTGTAAAACCTTCTCTTGCCATACTACTCTAACCCGAGTATAATGATTCTTGAATTATAAGTTATTTCATAATTAACTTAATTAATTCCTCTTAAATAGTAACATATAACCGTGTGACAAGTTATATAATGAGTTTTGTTTATTTCGACGTTTCCAGTCGACCATGTTAGTTTACTAAAATTCCGAGAAAGTTTTGACCCTTCATTCTCACCACTAAGTATTGGCGACAGAAGAAAAACGTCACAGAAAATCTCAAACACACTTTAAGAGCAGATTTAATGACAGAAATAAGACGTCGCAGAAGGTCTCAGGCACAAAAGCAATTTTGTTCTTAATATCATAACACAAATTCGAATTACCATATGTACGATTATCATATTGCTTAAAAATTTCCAGATTTCCAAAAAAACAAAATTTCAGAATTTTCAGAATTTGTTTTTTCAGATTTTCAGATTTATCAAAGTTCCGGATTTTCAGAATTTTAAAAGATCATAAATCAGAATGTTATAAATGAGTTTTCATTAACGGAAAACATGAGATTATAAACCTCAAGCTCTGATAACACATGTTAACTAATACTGTTTCGTTAATCATAAATTCGAATATGAATCATAAGGTTGTATCATGAATAAAACAGTTTTGACATGAATCCAGGATGTTTATATTCATGTAATCATAGAACCGAAAATTCCAAATAACTATGATTTAAAAACTGACATTTGTCCATCGTTATTGAACGGATTAAAATGACTTGAATGCTAATTTCTTGAATTGCTCGGAATATGAGAAAAATGAATTTCCGATTTTCTCTCCCTCCTTAGAAAGAGTGTGTATCGATATGACTCTAGATGATATAGAGGTCTCTATTTATAAGGGGAAGAGGGCCGAAATCCTACTGGTGGTGGGACTCTTTCCAAGTCTCCCACTAATGCCACTAATCATCATGTGACTAATGGATAAGGTTTACCCAAATCTTTTAATATCTTTATTTATCACATTCCTAATTAATTATCTGACATTTATCAAAACCACATAAATGGGAAATTCAGAATTTAATAAAATAGAAATTAAATAATTAATTTCGTCACTAACATTAATTTCCAACATTTTGTACTTTTTTATAGTGATCTTAAGGTTTTAGTCCCATTTTTTAAGATTTATTTGTTGTCACTCTCACATCTTTATATTTTTAGTTATTAGTCATATTGTAACCATTATGAGATAAGTGTCATTCTTTGCAAAAAAGGAAGATGAACGATTACAGAGTAATTGATATGTGACTTAGTACAAATTTAAAAAGCATGGGATGTGGGACTAAAGCTAAAAATAACTATTTTTTAAAACAGTTAGAAAAAGTTAAAAACAAAAAAAAGAAGTCACTAGTGGTTTAAAAGAATTCTCATTAAAATTATTATTAAAAATTGTAGATATGTAGACTTGTTTGAGGTAAACGAGAAGCAAATCTTTGGTTTGAAGAAGAGAAATTATGAACTCTGTTGCAAGGTTTTATTAGTTTTTTTCAGAATTTGAAAACAAGTTGGAGTGCGACAGTAATTGTTTAAAGTGGGAATAAGGCCACCCTTATTATAATTAAGTTTTATACAACTAATTTTACGTATTAATTACTTTTTTCTACCATAGGTCACCTTTTTATTGGACAGAATGACACATAAGTTACCAAATTGGTTGTCTAATCACCTACTCCGTTAAATCTTCTAACGGAAGTTTGACGGAGGGTTAACATTATCAAAATTGAAAATTTTAAGGTTAACATTGTAGTTTTAGAAGAATGAAACTTTAGGATTTAAAAAATATTTCCATTGGGTTAGTTATGGAGCTCTGGTGTTTAATCTTGAAAATAATAGGTTGGATTCTATGAGCGTTATCTCAAATTGTTGGTTGTGCTTGGTGTTTTGATTTGGATTTATTACCTTTTTTATGTATCTATATATTCAATATGGTAAATTGATGACTGTTTTTTAACTCTATCTTTTTGTTACATATTAACATTTTAAGTTTTCAATTTTATTACTTTCATCCATTTTTCTGATTTTATTTATTTTTTCAGCTTTTATTATTTTCACTTATAACTCAAGCTTCATTTATCTATTTTTCTTTTAATTTTAAACAATTGTTTCCTTCATTTACTTTTTATTTATGTTGAATATTTAAAATTATTTTTTATTCATATTTTTTTTTGTTCCTACTAAGTATATACAAAAAGTTCAACATATGACATGCTTCATGAGCTAATAATTCTAGCTATTGTTGTTTCGTTTCGGGAGTATAGTTAGGGTCGGCGGGCCATGGCCCTCTGCCCACTGAATTTTTTGTACAAATCTACATTTGCACTTGACACACTCTAATCTTGATTGATTCCATCCCCATTTTAAAATTAATTTTTTAACGTTGACCTAAAGTTTTGGTCCAGTAGAGTCTTATTTTGAAATGTAAATTTAAGATTAAAACACTAGGTGATTAATTTTTTTTTATTTGTTAAAGATTAGTGTATTTATTGGACAAAATTTACAATTTAAAGTTTCTAAACTATTTAGCTTGACTCTGCTTGGAGATATGCTTGAGAGAGGAACCAAAATAACAATTCCAAGTGCCAAATTCGCACGCACTACATTTGGTTTTTCCTTCTTCACTATTTGACCCACAACCACCCTAATAATGTGATAATATTGCATCCATCACTTACCATATAAAAATAGGAAAAAGTAATCTCAGATGAGATAATTATATTTAAGTCTCATTTTTCGGGTCAATATTCATATAAGTTCTACTGACTTTTCAACAATCATATTGGTCATATTCCAATTTTTTAGGAATTTTTCACAATTTTACCCTTTTATAACTAATCATCCCTGACTTCCTTTAGGAAGTTATGGAAGGGTGGTTTTAAAAGGGTAAAATTATAGAGAAAAAGTTCCAATAAATTAGGAGTAGGACTTATATGTAAGGAGAAAACATGGTGGGACTATAATGTCTAAAAAAAAATTCTAATATGATCTAAATGTGAATGCGCCCTCTTAGATTGATCAAAAATAAATTTTAAACATTAAAGAAATTTTGACAAATTTTAAACATTTCGGGCCACTAATTCTCTTCTTTTAGAAGTCCACGCTAGTGGCATAACAAATGGACCTAATTATAAATTGTCCTTAAATATTTAAAAATTGTGACCAAGGGACCTAATTGTTAATTGCCCTTAAAAATAATGTGTTTATTTTTCGTTTACATTTCATTCATTGACGCCACAATAGACTCTTAGTGTAAACTAGTGTTATACAATTTTCTTTCTATTTACATATCAAAATATACATTTTTTACTTCACAATATGAGATATTGTTGAATTTAGAGATACCACTTTAAAACTTAAATAATTAAATTTACTCCTCATATGCAAAATTATGACACCCCGCCTAATAAAACACCGGGTGATCAGTCCTATACCAAATTAAAACTGGAATCCCAGTTGGATCATCCTTAGCATCACTGTCGAAAACTTTTTAAAACTTACTAACCACCTAGTATTCCAAAAACAAAAGAGTACATGCGGAATTAAAATATAAACCATTCACACAATTGAATGAAAATAAGCTGAATCATAATTACACAACTTGCCGAATAAATCACTGGCCACTAAGGAAATATTCCAATATAAATATTCAACACCTGAATGAATTACACCTGAAAACTGTACCGAGAAGTCTGGGCGACAAACCCTAATTAAAACTGAAACTGATACGAGATTCCTACTCTAGGAATGAATGAATGATGCGTCTAATCCAAACTCCAGCTAGCATCCACATATGCCGCTGCTCCGTGTCCCTGGAATAGAATATCAATCCTGGCGTCCCTGTGGCTAGACACCTAAAAGGTTTTGAAAATAGTTTTATAGCAAGGGTTAGAACCCAAAACATTTTGAAAATATTTAGCAAGTTAATTAACTGCAGTAATTTAAAATGCATGAATACACTTCATATTTAAGTTAGTGTCGCACTCCCTTGTGGACATTCTCACCCCTCCACTATTGTGCACACCTACCGGTTACCTTAACCCCACCTAGTTGTACCACCCCGTCCAACTAGTCCTGGTATAACCTTCCCTTGCCATACTACTCTAACCCGAGTATAATGATTCTTGAATTATAAGTTATTTCACAATTAACTTAATTAATTCCTCTTAAATAGTAACATATAACCGTGTCACAAGTTATATAATGAGTTTTGTTTATTTCGTTGTTTACAGTCGACCATGTTAGTTTTCTAAAATTCCGAGCAAGTTTTGACCCTTCATTCTCACCAGTGAGTATTGGCGACAGAAGAAAAACGTCACAGAAAATCTTAGACTCACTTTAAGAGCAGATTTAATGATAGAAATAAGACGTCGCAGAAGGTCTCAGGCACAAAAGCAATTTCATTCTTAATACCATAACACAAATTCAAATTACCATATGTACGATTATCATATTGCTTAAAAATTTCCTGATTTCCAAAAAAACAAAATTTCAGAATTTTCAGAATTTTTTTTTCCAGATTTTCAGATTTACCAAAATTCCAAATTTTCAGATTTTTAAAAGATCATAAATCAGAATGTTATAAAGGAGTTTTCATTAACGAAAAACATGAGATTATAAACCTCAAGCTCTGATACCACATGTTAACTAATACTGTTTTGTTAATCATAAATTCGAATATTAATCATAAGGTTGTATCATGAATAAAACAAATTTGACATGAATCCAGGATGTTTATATTCATGTAATCACAGAACCGAAAATTCCTAATAACTATGATTTAAAAACTGATATTTGACCATCGTTGTTGAACGGATTAAAATGGCTTGAATGCTCCTTTCTTGAATAGCTCGTAATATGAGAAAAAAAACTTCGACTTTTCCCTCCCTTCTTAGAAAGAGTGTGTATCGAGATGACTCTAGATGATATAGAGGTCTCTATATATAAGGGGAAGAGGGCCGGAATCCTAGTGGTGGTGGGACTCTTTTCAAGTCTCCCACTAATGCCACGAATCATCATGTGACTAACGGATAAGGTTTACCCAAATATTTTAATATCTTTATGTGACAACCCGCTCTAAATAATAACAGGTGGCCAGCCCTATACTACACAAATCAGGTATCTCAGATGGTACAGTCTCAACATCAACAACTAAACACTATAATATAAGGCTAACTACCCGAAATCATAAAGTGCGAATTGCCAAAAATTTAAAACTTTTATTTTCAACCACAACCACAAAACCAATAATGCACACAACCCTCAATATACATCTAACTATGATGTGAAATGTGCATGCTCCAATAATAAAAGAGTACAATACATTGTACAACAAAATCTCAACAATTAAATACCCGAATATGCTGTCGGGGAACAGACAATACAATAATCTGTGAAAATGAAATATGAAAGTGTTAATCTACAACACTTGAATACTAACTCAATACAACTGAATCCTAATCTAGATGTACAATAGATAGGAATTGACTAAAGCAAAGTGCCGCAACAGTCCGTTACTGCCACAACTCCACAACTCCTGAATGGAGGAATATCAAAGGCGTCCTTGTGGAGGAACACCTGAAGTAATACAATATATATACATGGAGGAGGAAAATATAAACGGGTCAGAACCCGAGTTTGAAAAACAGTTTATAGCAAGTGTATTAAAATGCATAATAATTATAAATGCATTATTACATGATTTAGTTGGAATCGAACACTCCATCAAAATTCAACTCACCTCTCATCTAAAGCGCACACTAAGCGTATGCACGTGTCTCCAAAAGGATGTCCGATTCTAATTAGGTAAGAGGATTCTAACATAAAACCCCAAAGAAGTATTTAAGTGAAACCGTCTAACCTATGTCCCAATCTACATTTACCTCAATTTTCTTTAAGTTCAATGATTTAACTTTAATGTAATAGTTACAGTTATCTTTATAATGTTCATGTGTTGAACAAATAAAGTTACATGATCCAATCATGTCCACATCATCACAATACATCAACAATCTCATTTACTAGAATTTATATTCTAGTGATGCCCATATAAGGCATGAAACCATTAATATAATTATAAGAGTAATTATATATGAGTTATTATCATCATGAATATAAAGATTAAACTCCTCTCGATTCTCAACACGGCACTGCGTTTCGTGCGTGGGACGTCTCGCCGAAGCGAAATCCAAACAAGGAACCCCCCCGTTACACTACTCCTGACCGTATTAATCCTCGAGGCTCATTAGGCCCTCAATTCATGAGGCGTGTAACCCAAATTTATTTCCAATTTTAATTAATTAATATTCCCAATTCTCAACAGTACATGGCGTTTCATGCGTGGGACGTCTCGTCGAGGCGAAATCCAAACAAGGAACCCCCCCGTTACACTACTCCTGGCACTGTCGATTGTCGGGATAGGTGATATATATATAAATAATTATGAGCATTAAGGACTAAACTTATCCCCAAGTTCCAACATTACACTACGGTTCGTGCATGGGACGTCTCGCCGAAGCGAAATCCAAACAAGGAACCCCCCCGATACACTAATCCTGACAATGTAGGTCGTTGAGGTCCATTATGCCCTTGACACTCAAATACAAGCACAAGCAATAATAACCATCCAACCGAGCTATAACTCGAAGGACGCAGGCTCACATGCTATCATCTTCCAGCAGCCCATATACGTAGCAAACTGGGGCCACCTGGTGGGGTTCAACGACACCCACCTCGTGATCAACTCACGCACACAACGTCCGGGAAGCGGTCATAGCTCCTAACCGGCAGGTGAGAGCGACACATACCCACGACCTCTCACCCCCAAAGTAATAAATATATATATATGTCATATGATGACCACCATGGACGACTATGACCTGGGGAATATCCACATCCTGCTTTTCGAGTCAGGATGCTCACCCACTATGCACGAAACTTCCCAATGATAGCAAGGAGAGGGTATGCCTAACATGTATATACACCATCATATAAGGTATACATACATCCCACATAATAATGATATACCATTATATAAGGTATACCTGCAACAATATATTCATTTTCATTATACGCTCTTAGGCGCAATTGAATTTGTGTCATTATTCAGTTTTAGTATATCTATCTCCTGATACACTAATCGCTAAAACTCACACATCTTCCCCACTTAGTATGCACCATAATTTCTAATCGGTATTCCTCAAATTTAGTCTATATGACTCCAATAATTTCTTATATGGGAAACTCACTAAAAGTCTCGAAAACATACTTCAAATGTCTCCTATAGAGATCCCCATTCGATAATCTCGAACAAAACGGGATGAAATTCTCCTTAGAAAAACAATCCCACAAAAGCCCTGTTTCCGAATCGATTCGGGCCAATTCCGAATCGATTCGGCCCAGCGAATTGATTCGGCCAGGAAGGCGAATCGATTCGGGTCATCAGACCTGGGACTCTATCTCAGGCCGAATCGATTCGGCGGGAGTTCGAATCGATTCGATCACTCAGACCTAGGCACCTGCATAATTACGAATCGATTCGGCTAGGGGGCCGAATCGATTCGGCCCTGCTAAACCTCGAAAATGGCTACTTTTTAAGTAAGCCAAAAATCCCAAAATTCATTTAAATTATAACTCGGATTTTATTTCTACGAAACCAAAGTTTTCCCATCTCCTCAAGTTCTTTAGATGTGCTAACACCTTATTTGGGAATCCACTAATATTTATCTCCAAATAATTTTAACCTTAATTTCTGACTAACGATTTCGATCTTGGACATATTTTCGTAGAAAAATCATTAAAAATCCAAAAAAAATGAGAAAAATACCCAGTCTTATCTCACGCGACCGTATCGAAAAGATCTACAATTTTCATGTTTTGACCAAGAGCTGAATCGATTCGCATCATGGCCGAATCGATTCGGAAGTGACGCTGAATCACTATTTATCATCTTCTCCAATATTCTAAAATTCATTTTAATCATTTTCTCTTCATTTCTCTTCAACCCAATCACATATATAGCATCAATACTCATCCAAGAACACATTTAAACTAATTTCTATTATTCAATCCAAGATCTACATAACAAATCTAAGATTTTTCCCAAAAGTTAGGTTTTAACAATTTAAACCTAAAACCCAAAATTCAATCCACAAATCATGCAATAAATGGTACACAACAATTATTTAGCAAGTTTAATCACTTTCCTCGGGTTCGTAGGGTCTGAATCCGTCGAAAAATCCTCTATCTCACTCTTTCTCCTTCCTTTTCTTCTTCTTTCTTCTTCTCTCTTTCTTTCTTTCTTTTTCTCTTTCTCTCTTTTGGAGAAATGAATCTCCCGTAGGCTTTTTAAGCCTAAAACCCAAGATACACATGTTTAAATGATAATACACACTTTAAATGATTCGGTGACTTTAATTCGAGTCAAACGGTCCTAATTTATTTCGGAACCCAAATAGACCCCAAGTACAGTCATTTCGACTTTCTCGACCCTTCCGGACACAATGGTACCCTCAGAATTTCCATTCGAGACACTTTTTGACGACTCTAAATTTTGACCTTAATTGCCAATTTGATTATTCTCCAATAAAATATTATTTATTTCTCCCAAAATAAACTAATTACTGTTCCGAAAGTCTTGGGTTGTTACAAACTTCCCCACTTACAAGAATTTCGTCCTCGAAATTTAGCTAAGCCTAATTCTCCCAAAGCTCAACTATTTCTAATCTACCCATCATCACAAATCCTATCTCCAAACATCTAACCTCCCACGATGAATTTATTTAATTTATTTTATTTTTAAGTAGATTATGAATTAAATAAAACCAATTTCCACAACAAGGGCGCCCATACACCCTTTATATTTGAGCTTTGTGATCATAGCAATCATAATGAGGCTTTATTTGCCTCGAAAGTTCCACAATTCCATCAATATAGAATAATACTAAAATTTTAATAGAACAAAAATTTGAATGGTCCAAAGAAATAACTCCTCTCAATTCCTGACAATCGCCACTTTCGTGCGGGGGACGTCTCGCAAAAGCGAAATCCAAACAAGGAACCCTCCCAATACACTACTGTGTGGCGACGTCGGGGATTGAGAGTTTGTTAAATCCGGACTAGAGTTTGAAAAGTTATATTTTAGTGAAAAATTTAGTTTGAAAGGGCCCAAAGGCAGATAAAAGTTATATTTCGAAAACAGTTTATTTTGAAAACGGTTTATATATTATGATATAATATAAAATGCCTTATGTCCAACACAATGTCTTTATAGATCATCATCTATATAACATGTAGCTCAGAAATATTATCATATTCATGAGCTAATATTTTACCTGCGTCCCATCAAACCACAACATATAAACTCTTATCAACAACCATATCATACATCATTTCAACATATTGCCATATATAAGGCAAATCCATATCTGGAATACAACAATCATAATAGTCTATCATGACTATATACAATAAGTAGCTTTTATCAAAACTACTTATCACCATAACCATTCTTACATTAACTAGAAGGCTTAAAGCTCTTTATGAGAACCTTGCAAAATCACCAATCCTTTTACAAAATCATAGAATAAGAGCTTATCTTGCTCAAAATTCCCCTTTAGGGTCATTACGTACCATACATAAACATAAAAGGGCTATAGCACTACCCAATCCATATATATCTCCCATACGATATTTCCAAAACTTCATATAGTAATAATCCTATTAATAAAGGAAAAATTACTTACAACATCCATCTCTAGTCCGATTTCCCATCCTCATCAATGGGCTCCCAAACATAGTCCCCCGGTCTAAAGCGACCTCGAATCTTTTGTAGGGGTTGCACTTACAAAATTTCATCAAATTTCGGTCCTTTACCTCTTTTAGGACAATCTCTCTTTTTATGACCTATTTCTTTACAAAAGAAACACTTACCCACAAATCCTTTCTGCCCACTCGCATTACTGGCACTCTCTTTGCCAAACTTACCTGATGAACTCGAATCTCCAAAGTTCTTTCTCTTTTGAGAACGAGAACGATATTCATGACACTTTAATAGTTCCGCATTCACAACCTCGACGAAAGTCATTAACGTAGGACTTTCTAACAAATGTAGTTGGATTTTCCAATCTAAACCTCGAACAAACTTCGATATACGTTTCTCTTCCGTATTTACCTCATTAGGTACTAATCTCGCCCATAGAGAAAAATCTTCTTCATATTCTGCCACCGTCCTATTTCCTTGAAAAATCCCCATATCCTGAGTAGGGGAAGGCAAATACCTTCGATCAAAAAGTTCCCAAAATTCTTTTATAGGTAAAGTATCTCTCTGTTCAGATATGGTGACAGACTCCCACCAATGGAGAGCAGCACCCGATAACCTAAAGGTGGCTAAAAATTGTTTGTGCACCTCACTACACTCAACAATACGAAGATGCCTCTGTATAATATTTTTCCATTGACTTGCAGCCATTGCATCAACTCCCCCTTCAAACTCGGGAGGATGCCCCTTACTAAAATCTTCTTTCACTCTCTCCCATAAAGACAATCCTAAATGGGGTGGGGCTGCTCGAGCGACAGATTGCTGAACCATCGTAGAAACGGCAGCAGTGACCACTTGTGCCACAATATTGGTAACATCATCCGTAGTCATGTTCCTTTGAGGCATTTGGGGTTGCCCTTTGTTTGCCCTGACTGAACGACCTCCCTTCGGTGGCATCTGAAACAAGAACAATTGTATCAGAATGCCTTTCAAATATTTTCGAATCACAAAAAGATATGGACGTATGAATGTAACCGTCCTAGCAATAAGGCTCTATATCAAGAAGGCTTACGGAAGATCGTTGTAACGCACACAGATCCTAAAGACACTAGAACCTGATGCTCTGATACCACCTGTGACAACCCGCTCCAAATAATAACGGGTGGCCAGCCCTATACTACACAAATTAGGTATCTCAGATGGTACAGTCTCAACATCAACAACTAAACACTATAATATAAGGCTAACTACCCGAAATCATAAAGTGCGAGTTGCCAAAAATTTAAAACTTTTATTTTTAACCACAACCACAAAACCAATAATGCACACAACCCTCAATATACATCTAACTATGATGTGAAATGTGCATGCTCCAATAATAAAAGAGTACAATACATTGTACAACAAAATCTCAATAATTAAATACCCGAATATGCTGTCGGGGAACAGATAATACAATAATTTGTGAAAATGAAATATGAAAGTGTTAATCTACAACACTTGAATACTAACTCAATACAACTGAATCCTAATCTAGATGTACAATAGATAGGAATCGACTAAAGCAAAGTGCCGCAACAGTCCGCTACTGCCACAACTCCACAAATCCTAAATGGAGGAATATCAAAGGCGTCCTTGTGAAGGAACACCTGAAGTAATACAATATATATACATGGAGGAGGAAAATATAAACGGGTCAGAACCCGAGTTTGAAAAACAGTTTATAGCAAGTGTATTAAAATGCATAATAATTATAAATGCATTATTACATGATTTAGTTGGAATCGAACACTCCATCAAAATTCAACTCACCTCTCATCTAAAGCGCGCACTAAGCGTATGCACGTGTCTCCAAAAGGATGTCCGATTCTAATTAGGTAAGAGGATTCTAACTTAAAACCCAAAAGAAGTATTTAAGTGAAACCGTCTAACCTATGTCCCAATCTACATTTACCTCAATTTTCTTTAAGTTTAATGATTTAACTTTAATGTAATAGTTACAGTTATCTTTATAATGTTCATGTGTTGAACAAATAAAGTTACATGATCCAATCCTGTCCACATCATCATAATACATCAACAATCTCATTTACTAGAATTTATATTCTAGTGATGCCCATATAAGGCATGAAACCATTAATATAATTATAAGAGTAATTATATATGAGTTATTATCATCATGAATATAAAGACTAAACTCCTCTCGATTCTCAACACGGCACTGCGTTTCGTGCGTGGGACGTCTCGCCGAGGCGAAATCCAAACAAGGAACCCCCCCGTTACACTACTCCTGACCGTATTAATCCTCGAGGTTCATTAGGCCCTCAATTCATGAGGCGTGTAACCCAAATTTATTTCCAATTTTAATTAATTAATACTCCCAATTCTCAATAGTACACGGCATTTCATGCGGGGACGTCTCGTCGAGGCGAAATCCAAACAAGGAACCCCCCGTTACACTACTCCTGGCACTGTCGATTGTCGGGATAGGTGATATATATATAAATAATTATGAGCATTAAGGACTAAACTTATCCCCAAGTTCCAACATTACACTACGGTTCGTGCATGGGACGTCTCGCCGAAGCGAAATCCAAACAAGGAACCCCCCCGATACACTAATCCTGACAATGTAGGTCGTTGAGGTCCATTATGCCCTTGACACTCAAATACAAGCACAAGAAATAATAACCATCCAACCGAGATATAACTCGAAGGACGCAGGCTCACATGCTATCATCTTCCAGCAGCCCATATACGTAGCAAACTGGGGCCACCTGGTGGGGTTCAACGACACCCACCTCGTGATCAACTCACGCACACAACGTCCGGGAAGCGGTCATAGCTCCTAACCGGCAGGTGAGAGCGACACATACCCACGACCTCTCACCCCCAAAGTAATAAATATATATATATATATATATGTCATATGATGACCACCATGGACGACTATGACCTGGGGAATATCCACATCCTTCTTTTCGAGTCAGGATGCTCACCCACTACGCACGAAACTTCCCAATGATAGCAAGGAGAGGGTATGCCTAACATGTATATACACCATCATATAAGGTATACATACATCCCACATAATAATGATATACCATTATATAAGGTATACCTGCAACAATATATTCATTTTCATTATACGCTCTTAGGCGCAATTGAATTTGTGTCATTGTTCAATTTTAGTATATCTCTCTCCTGATACACTAATCGCTAAAACTCACACATTTTCCCCACTTAGTATGCACCATAATTTCTAATCGGTATTCCTCAAATTTAGTCTATATGACTCCAATAATTTCTTATAAGGCAAACTCACTAAAAGTCTCGAAAACATACTTTAAATGTCTCCTATAGAGATCCCCATTCGATAATCTCGAACAAAACGGGATGAAATTCTCCTTAGAAAAACAATCCCACAAAAGCCCTGTTTCCGAATCGATTCGGGCCAATTCCGAATCGATTCGGCCAGGAAGGCAAATCGATTCGGGTCATCAGACCTGGGACTCTGTCTCAGGCCGAATCGATTCGGCGGGAGTCCGAATCGATTTGGTCACTCAGACCTGGGCACCTGCATAATTACGAATCGATTCGGCTACGGGGCCGAATCGATTCGTCCCTGTTGAACCTCGAAAATGGCTACTTTTTAAGTAAGCCAAAAAACCCAAAATTCATTTAAATTATAACTCGGATTTTATTTCTACGAAACCAAAGTTTTCCCATCTCCACGAGTTCTTTAGATGTGCTAACACCTTATTTGGGAATCCACTAATATTTATCTCCAAATAATTTTAACCTTAATTTCTGACTAACGATTTCTATCTTGGACAGCTTTTCGTAGAAAAATCATTAAAAATCCAAAAAAAATGAGAAAAATACCCAGTCTTAGCTCACGCGACCGTATCGAAAAGAAATACAATTTTCATGTTTTGACCAAGAGCCGAATCGATTCGCATCATGGCCGAATCGATTCGGAAGTGACGTTGAATCACTATACATCATCTTCTCCAAAATTCTAAAATTCATTTTAATCATTTTCTCTTCATTTCTCTTCAACCCAATCACATATATAGCATCAATACTCATCCAAGAACACATTTAAACTAATTTCTATCATTCAATCCAAGATCTACATTACAAATCTAAGATTTTTCCCAAAAGTTAGGTTTTAACAATTTAAACCTAAAACCCAAAATTCAATCCACAAATCATGCAATAAATGGTACACGACAATTATTTAGCAAGTTTAATCACTTGCCTCGGGTTCGTAGGGTCTGAATCCGTCGAAAAATCCTCTATCTCACTCTTTCTCCTTCTTTTTTCTTCTTCTTTCTTCTTCTCTCTTTCTTTCTTTCTTTTTCTCTTTCTCTCTTTTGGAGAAATGAATCTCCCGTAGGCTTTTTAAGCCTAAAACCCAAGATACACATCTTTAAATGATAATACACACTTTAAATGACTCGGTGACTTTAATTCGAGTCAAATGGTCCTAATTTATTTCGGAACCCAAATAGACCCCAAGTACAGTCATTTCGACTTTCTCGACCCTTCCGGACACAATTGTACCCTCAGAATTTCCATTCGAGACACTTTTTGACGACTCTAAATTTTGACCTTAATTGCCAATTTGATTATTCTCCAATAAAATATTATTTATTTCTCCCAAAATAAAATAATTACTGTTCCGAAAGTCTTGGGTTGTTACACTTTATTTATCACATTCCCAATTAATTATCTTACATTTATCAAAACCACATAAATGGGAAATTCGGAATTTAATACAATTGAAATTAAATAATTAATTTCTTCACTGACATTAATTTCCAACATTTTGTACTTTTTTATAGTGATCTTAAGGTTTTAGTCCCATTTTTTAAGATTTATTTGTTGTCACTCTCGCGTCTTTATATTTTTAGTTATTGGTCATATTGTAACCAATATGAGATAAGTGTCATTCTTTGCAAAAAAGGAAGATGAACGATTACAGAGTAATTATAGATAGTTTGAATTGTTATGTGACTTACTACAGATTTAAAAATACATGGGATGTTGGACTAAAGCTAAAAATAACTATTTTTTAAAACAGTTAGAAAAACTTAAAAACAAAAAAAAAAGTCACTAGTCGTTTAAAAGAATTCTCATTAGAATTATTATTAAAAATTGTAGATATGTAGACTTATTTGAGGTAAACGAGAAGCGCATCTCTGGTTTGAAGAAGAGAAATGATGAACTCTGTTGCAAGGTTTTATTAGTTTTTTTCAGAATTTGAAAACAAGTTGGAGTGCGACAGTAATTGTTTAAAGTGGGAATAAGGCCACCCTTATTGTAATTAAGTTTTATACAACTAATTTTACGTATTAATTACTTTTTTTTTACCATAGGTCACCTTTTTATTGGACCGAATGACACATAAGTTACCAAATTGGTTGTCTAATCACCTACTCCGTTAAATCTTCTAACGAAAGTTTGACGGAGGGTTAACATTATCAAAATTGAAAATTTTAAGGTTAACATTGTAGGTTTAGAAGAATGAAACTTTAGGATTTAAAAAATATTTTCATTGGGTTAGTTATGGAGCTCTGGTGTTTAATCTTGAAAATAATAGGTTGGATTCTATGAGCGTTAACTCAGGTTGTTGGTTGTGCTTGGTGTTTGGATTTGGATTTGTTACCTTTTTTATGTATCTATATATTCAATATGGTAAATTGATGATTGTTTTTTAACTCTATCTTTATGTTACATATTAACATTTTAAGTTTTCAATTTTATTACTTTCATCAATTTTTCTCATTTTATTTATTTTTTCAGCTTTTATTTGTAACACCCCAAGACTTTTGAGACTAAGAAATTAAAATTTTGGGAAAATAAAATTTAATTAAATTGGAGAATTCTAAAATTGGGAATTTAAGTCCAAAAATAGAGGACATTTTGAAGTATTCCGGATGATGATTTTGAGGGTACCATTGATCCTGGAAGGGTCGAGATAGTCAAAATGACTGTCATTGGGTCTTATTTTGGCTGCGGAATGTTTTTAAGTTATTTTGACTCGAATTGGAGTAAACGTGTCATTTAAAGTGTGTATTAACACTTAAAATTGGGATTTTGTTTTAAAGGATTAGAGTCTTACGGATTAATACATTTCTCATTTGAGAGAAAGAGAGAAAAATCCCTAGAGGGAGAAAGAAGAGAGAAAGAAGAAGAAAAAAAGAGAGAGAGGAAGAAAGCTTGGAGTTTTCGGCCCAAAACCGCGACATCGAGGACGATCCAACCTCTAAAAATCTGAGGGAAGTGTTTAATCTTGCTAAATAGCTATTTGTGTATTTCATTTCTTAATTTGTGGGTTAAAGAAATAGATTTTTGGGTATTTATGTCAAAACCTATAATTTTGGGTTTAAATCTTGAAATCAATGTGTATACATGGGTTTAATGGCAAATAAATTGTTGGGATGAAATGTAGGATGAGTTTACATACTAAGAATATTATTGGGTTAAAGATTTGGGGATTTGGTGATAATATTTGGGTGTTTGAGGATTCAGGGTTTTAGTTGAAAAATGGAAATCGGCCAAGGCATCTGGTATGGCCGGTCGACCGCGGTCTGGGGACTGGTCGACCGCGCCTTAAGGGAAAAGCCTAATGCATTTCTTCGTAGGCAAAATTCGGACCCGCGGTCGACCGGGGGTCTAGGACCGGTCGACCGGTCCCCTGTTTTTAGCCCAAATTTTGGAATTTCATTCTTTCCCTTTTCTTTTGGAGTTTATTCTTAGGAGCCTCCTTAATGAGTTGTGTTATGAGGTTTTTCTAGGATGATTTCTACCCCTTTTTGGTTAGGTTTATTAATTTGAGGTTTTCTCTTATGAAGTAAGAGATACTTTGGAGACTTATAGGGGGTCTTTCACTTAGTATATGATAGATATCCTTTGGTGACTTATAGGGGGTCTCTCATTTAGTATATGATAGTGGGCACTTCTTGGAATAGTTGGATAAGAAATATCCATGTATGTTGTGGAATTTTCTAGGCCGACCTTTATGTCAAATCCTTATAAGGATAGGATATTGTTAAGATACAATTTGGGGCCAAATGGAAGAGAGTGATTGCCTACCCTTAGAAATGATAAAATTTAAGGAATAAATTCGAGAGATCTTAGACTAGGGGATTCACAAAAGTGAATGAACCGTAGCCGAAACTGAGAGCGATGGGATTATATTACCAACTAGAGTAGAATGTGAAAATCTAGTTGGAATAGATGTTTTTTATCGGTGTGTGATTTACAACGGCATTTTCCCAAGAAATGATATTATTTGATGAATGAAAGAATGAGCTTGAGGCTTATAGACTATTAGTTATATGTATACCGATAGTCGAAATTATTACTAGATTTATGATGTGCATCTCGGATACAGATGGAATGTGTAGTGATGGTTTCCTACACAAAATTTTGGGTGATAACCCTAATGTTGAATATATATGTATAGATGTATACATATGGTTTTGGGAGACTATTCATCACAGGAAAAATGATTGAATATGTTTCAAGTGAGGGATTGTATTCACATATCGAGGTAAATTTAATGGAAATTGTGGTGACAGCTTGTATATTGAAGATTATGTATATTTATAGCCGAGTATATATATCTTATACATATGAACGGGAATTAGTCTGTATATATAATGATACAGCGATATGTGAATATATGTTTATATATCTATATAGATATGAAAACATAGATATATTTATGTTGTGGACATATGTGGTATGGATACTTAAACCGTATATGATGGTTTAATATTTGATCATATGATTGGATCATATGGATGTATATATATTATGCATGTGAATGGTATATATACTTATTTGGTTAAGCATACCCCGCTCATGCTATCATTGGGAAGTTGCGCGCGTAGAGGGTGAGCATCCTGGCTAGAAAAGCAGGCTGTGGATATTCCCCAGGTCATAGTCGTCCCGTGTGTTATTATGTGATTTACATTTTTATATTTTTGGGATGAGACGTGGTGGGTATGTTTCATCTCATTGCCGGTTTGGAGCTATGACGCTTCCCGGGACGTCGTGTGCGTGAGTTTACCATGAGATGGGTGTCGTTTAGTCCCACCATGGTGGCCCCAGTATTGCTACGTGAGCCGGGCACTGGGAAGATGATAGCATTGATGCAGTTTATCGGCGCTATATATAGCCGGGTATTTATTTGTGCATGGCCTTTGTACATCATATATGGTATGTATACATGGTCATGGGATTGGATGATGGTGTGTATATATATATGGTTAGAATGAAATACCTATATATATATATTTATATATCCTATTGATGAAAGGATATAGAACCTTTGTGGAGTACATCTTGGATGATTATGGTGTACTAGATTGATGGGGGTTGATGTATCGCATTTAAGGAATATTTCGGTTACATCATCCCAAGGATATGATTGGAGATGTTAGTTGTAGTATTAGTATTATATTGTATATATGGCATTATGGATCTCTAGGATCGATATTGTCAAGGAGTAGTGTAACGGGGTGGTTCCTTGTTTGGATTTCGCTTTGCGAGACACCCCACGCATGAAACGCAGTGCAGTGTTGAAATTGGAGAAAAGTTCTACCAGTTATGGTATGCACGGCATTATGGATCTCTATGATTGACATTGTCAAAGAGTAGTGTAACGGGACGGTTCCTTGTTTGGATTTCGCTTTGCGAGACTCCCCACGCACGAAATGTAGTACATTGTTGAGAGTAGAGAGAAGTTTTGTCAATATTTATGTGTGACATGATGGATCTCCAGGATCGACGTTGACATGGAGTAGTGTAACGGGGCGGTTCCTTGTTTGGATTTCTCTTTGCGAGACACCCCACGCACGAAACGCAGCGCAGCGTTGAAATTGGAGGGAAGTTGTATCAAGAATGGTTTTTCATGATTATTAATTAGAAATTTAAATTATATGTTACAACCCAGTTGCATAGTGAGTAACTTATTAAATTTTAAATGGTTTAAGTATAAACCGGAATCCACTAAGCCAAATAAGTCACATATGATTGAAAATAAATACTTATCTGTCGTTAAAAAGGGGGTGGATTATTGGGGTATGATAGGAAGGTAGATCTCGTGGGTATAGGCTAGGCCTATGATAAGTTAGGTTGTCCTAATAAAAATGGGGGTAATTTAACTAATAAAATTGAGGACGCGAATAGGTGCGCGCCTTTAGATGAGAGGTGAGTTGGGATTCCACGAGAGTGCGATTCCACTTTAATTATGAAATAAGTGCACCGATATTTATTATGCACGGTTAACACACTTGCTAAATATTTTCACAACTCGGGCTCTGACCCATTTACTTTTCTCTCCTGCCTGTATATATATATATATATATATATATATATATATATATATATATATATATATATATATATATATATATATTATTACAGGTACCCTACCGCATGGATGCCGGATGACTTCCTATCCAGAGTCTTGGGAGCCGTGACAGGTGCGGACTGTTGCGGGATGTCGCTTCCTACTTTCAAAATTCTAGGTAGGATTCATGTTGTATATCGAGTTTGTGCCCAAGGGATATTTATAGATGTTTATACTTATTCCATTCTAGTTATTGTATTCGCTGTGACCCGACAGCTTATTCGGGTCTACTTTTTGTATCACATTCTGTTGTAGTTGATTATATCATTTTATTATAGCATTTCGTTTATCATAGCTCTTTCTTGCATCTTTCTCCTATTTATTAGTACTTTTATGGTGTTGGTTTGTTAGTTGTTGCATGTTTTAAATTATTTTACCATCTCGCCTATATGATATTGGGTAGTTAGTCCTATATTATATAGTACCGACAGTTGATGTTGAGACTGGACCATCTGAAACTCCTGATTTAATATAGTATAGGGATGGCCACCCGTTATTATTTTAGGCGGGGTGTTACATTACTATTTTCACTTAGAACTCAAGCTTCATTTATCTTTTTTTCTTTTAATTTTAAACAATTGTTTCCTTCATTTACTTTTTATTTATGTTGAATATTTTAAAATTATTTTTTATTCATATTTTTTTGGTTCCTACTAAGTATATACATAAAGTTCAACATATGACATGCTTCCTGAGCTAATAATTCTAGCTATTGTTGTTTCTCTTCAGGAGTATAGTTAGGGACGGCGGGACATGGCCCTCCGCCCACTGAATTTTTTGTACAAATCTACATTTGCACTTGACACACTCTAATCTTGATTGATTCCATCCCCATTTTAAAATTAATTTTTTAACGTTGACCTAAAGTTTTGGTCCACTAGTGTCTTATTTTGAAATGTAAATTTAAGATTGAAACACTAGGTGATTAATTTTTTATTATTTGTAAAGATTAGTGTATTTATTGGACAAAATTTACAATTTAAAGTTTCTAAACTATTTAGCTTGACTCTGCTCGGAGATATGCATGAGAGAGGAACCAAAATAATAATTCCAAGTGCCAAATTCGCACGCACTACATTTGATTTTTCCTTCTTCACCATTTGACCCACAACCACCCTAATAATGTGATAATATTGCATCCATCACTTACCACATAAAAATAGGAAAAAGTACTCTTAGATGAGATAATTATATTTAAGTCTCATTTGTCGGGTCAATATTCATATAAGTTCTACTGACTTTTCAACAATCATATAGGGCATATTCCAATTTTTTAGGAATTTTTCACAATTTTACCCTTTTATAACTAATCATCCCTAACTTCCTTTAGGAAGTTATGGAAGGGTGGTTTTAAAAGGGTAAAATTATAGAAAAAAAGTTCCAAAAAATTAGGAGTAGGACTTATATGTAAGGAGAAAACATGGTGGGACTAGAATGTCTAAAAAAAATTCTAATATGATCTAAATGTGAATGCCCACTCTTAGATTGATCACAAATAAATTTTAAATGTTAAAGAAATTTTGACAAATTTTAAACATTCAGGGCCACTAATTCTCTTCTTTTAGAAGTCCACGCTAGTGGCATAACAAATGGACCTAATTATAAATTGTCCTTAAATATTTAAAAATTGTTACCAAGGGACCTAATTGTAAATTGCCCTTAAAAATAATTTGTTTATTTTTCGTTTACATTTCATTCATTGACGCCACAATACACCCTTAGTGTAAACTAGTGTTATACAATTTTCTTTCTATTTACATATCAAAATATACATTTTTTACTTCACAATATGAGATATTGTTGAATTTAGAGATACCACTTTAAAACTTAAATAATTAAATATACTCCTCATATGCATAATTGTGACACCCCACCTAATAAAATACCGGGTGATCAGTCCTATACCAAATTAAAACAGGAATCCCAGTTGGATCATCCTTAGCATCACTGTCGAAAACTTTTTAAAACTTACTAACCACCTAGTATTCCAAAAGCTGCTGCCAATTTTAACTTTTTGATTAAACAAAACAGTACATACGAAATTAAAATATAAACCATTCACACAACTGAATGAAAATAAACTGAATCATAATTACACAACTTGCCGAATAAATCACTGGCCTCTAAGGAAACAATCCAATATAAATATTCAACACCTGAATGAATTACACCTGAAAACTGTACCGAGAAGTCTGGGCGACAAACCCTAAATAAAACTGAAACTGATACAAGATTCCTACTCAAGGAATGAATGAATGATGCGTCTAATCCAAAATCCTGCTAGCATCCACATATTCCTCAACTCCGTGTCCCTGGAATAGAATATCAATCCTGGCGTCCCTGTGGCTAGACCCCTAAAAGGTTTTGAAAATAGTTTTATAGCAAGGGTTAGAACCCAAAATATTTTGAAAATAGTTTGCAAGTGAATTAACTGCAGTAATTTAAAATGCATGAATGCGCTTCATATTTAAGTTAGTGTCGCACTCCCTTGTGGACATTCTCACCCCTCCACTAATGTGCACACCTACCAGTTACCTTAACCCCACCTTGTTGTACCACCCCGTCGAACTAGTCCTGGTATAACCTTCCCTTGCCATACTACTCTAACCCGAGTATAATGATTCTTGAATTATAAATTATTTCACAATTAACTTAATTATTTCCTCTTAAATAGTAACATATAACCGTGTCATAAGTTATATAATGAGTTTTGTTTATTTCGACGTTTCCAGTTGACCATGTTAGTTTCCCAAAATTCCGAGCAAGTTTTGACCCATCATTCTCACCAGTGAGTATTGGCGACAGAAGAAAAACGTCATAGAAAATCTCAAACACACATTAAGAGCAGATTTAATGAAAGAAATAAGACGTCGCAGAAGGTCTCAGGCACAGAAGCAATTTCGTTCTTAATATCATAACACAAATTCGAATTACCATATGTACGATTATCATATTGCTTAAAAATTTCCAGATTTCCAAAAAAACAAATTTTCAGAATTTTCAGAATTTTTTTTTCAGATTTTCAGATTTACCACAATTCCAGATTTTCAGATTTTTAAAAGATCATAAATCAGAATGTTATAAAGGAGTTTTCATTAACGGAAAACATGAGATTATAAACCTCAAGCTCTGATACCACATGTTAACTAATACTGTTTTGTTAATCATAAATTTGAATATGAATCATAAGGTTGTATCATGAATAAAACAGTTTTGACATGAATCCAGGATGTTTATATTCATGTAATCACAGAACCGAAAATTCCTAATAACTATGATTTAAAAACTGACATTTGTCCATCGTTGTTGAACGGATTAAAATGACTTGAATGCTCCTTTCTTGAATAGCTCGGAATATGAGAAAAACGAATTTTGAATTTTCTCTCCCTCCTTAGAAAGAGTGTGTATCGAGATGACTCTATATGATATAGAGGTCTCTATTTATAAGGGGAAGAGGTCCGGAATCCTAGTGGTGGTGGGACTCTTTAGAAAGTCTCCCACTAATGCCACGAATCATCATGTGACTAACGGATAAGGTTTACCCAAATCTTTTAATATCTTCATTTATCACATTCCTAATTAATTATCTGACATTTATCAAAACCACATAAATGGGAAATTCGGAATTTAATACAATAGAAATTAAATAATTAATTTCGTCACTAACATTAATTTCCAACATTTTGTACTTTTTTATAGTGATCTTAAGGTTTTAGTCCCATTTTTTAAGATTTATTTGTTTTCACTCTCACGTCTTTATATTTTAAGTTATTGTTCATATTGTAGCCATTATGAGATAAGTGTCATTCTTTGCAAAAAAGGAAGATGAACGATTACAGAGTAATTATAGACAGTTTGAATTGTTATGTGACTTACTACAAATTTAAAAATACATGGGATGTTGGACTAAAGCTAAAAATAACTATTTTTTAAAAAAGTTAGAAAAAGTTAAAAACAAAAAAAAGAAGTCACTAGTCGTTTAAAAGAATTCTCATTAAAATTATTATTAAAAATTGTAGATATGTAGACTTGTTTGAGGTAAACGAGAAGCACATCTCTGGTTTGAAGAAGAGAAATGATGAACTCTGTTGCAAGGTTTTATTAGTTTTTTACAGAATTTGAAAACAAGTTGGAGTGCGACAGTAATTGTTTAAAGTGGGAATAAGGACACCCATATTATAATTAAGTTTTATACAACTAATTTTACGTATTAATTACTTTTTTTACCATAGGTCACCTTTTTATTGGACCGAATGACACAAGTTACCAAATTGGTTGTCTAATCACCTACTCTGTTAAATCTTCTAACGGAAGTTTGACGCAGGGTTAACATTATCAAAATTGAAAATTTTAAGGTTAACATTGTAGTTTTAGAAGAATGAAACTTTAGTATTTAAAAAATATTTTCATTGGGTTAGTTATGGAGCTCTAGTGTTTAATCTTTAAAATAATAGGTTGGATTCTATGAGCGTTAACTCAGGTTGTTGGTTGTGCTTGGTGTTTGGATTTGGATTTATTACCTTTTTTATGTATTCATATATTCAATATTGTAAATTGATGATTGTTTTTTAATTCTACCTTTATGTTACATATTAACATTTTAAGTTTTCAATTTTATTACTTTCACCAATTTTTCTCATTTTATTATTTTCACATATAACTCAAGGTTCATTTATCTTTTTTTCTTTTAATTTTAAACAATTGTTTCCTTCATTTACTTTTTATTTATGTTGAATATTTCAAAATTATTTTTTATTCATATTTTTTTTGGTTCCTACTAAGTATATACATAAAGTTCAACATATGACATGCTTCCTGAGCTAATAATTCTAGCTATTGTTGTTTCGTTTCGGGAATATAGTTAGGGACGGCGGGCCATGGTCCTCCGCCCACCGAATTTTTTGTACAAATCTACATTTGCACTTGACACATTCTAATCTTGATTGATTCCATCCCCATTTTAAAATTAATTTTTTAACGTTGACCTAAAGTTTTGGTCTAGTAGAGTCTTATTTTGAAATGTAAATTGAAGATTGAAACACTAGGTGATTAATTTTTTATTATTTGTTAAAGATTAGTGTATTTATTGGACAAAATTTACAATTTAAAGTTTCTAAACTATTTAGCTTGACTCTTCTCGGAGATATGCATGAGAGAGGAACCAAAATAACAATTCCAAGTGCCAAATTCGCACACACTACATTTGATTTTTCCTTCTTCACTATTTGACCCACAGCCCCCCTAATAATGTGATAATATTGCATCCATCACTTACCATATAAAAATAGGAAAAAGTACTCTCAGATGTGATAATTATATTTAAGTCTCATTTGTCGGGTCAATATTCATATAAGTTATACTGACTTTTCAACAATCATATAGGTCATATTCCAATTTTTTAGGAATTTTTCACAATTTTACCCTTTTATAACTAATCATCCCTAACTTCCTTTAGGAAGTTACGGAAGGGTGGTTTTAAAATGGTAAAATTATAGAAAAAAAGTTCCAAAAAATTAGGAGTAGGTCTTATATGTAAGGAGATAACATGGTGGGTGTAGAATGTCTAATTTTTTTTTTAATATGATCTAAATGTGAATGCCCCCTCTTAGATTGATCACAAATAAATTTTAAACATTAAAGAAATTTTTGGCAAATTTTAAACATTCAGTGCCACTAATTCTCTTCTTTTAGAAGTCCACGCTAGTGGCATAACAAATGGACCTAATTATAAATTGTCCTTAAATATTTAAAAATTGTTACCAAGGGACCTAATTGTAAATTGCCCTTAAAAATAATTTGTTTATTTTTCGTTTACATTTCATTCATTGACGCCACAATACACTCTTAGCGTAAACTAGTGTTATACAATTTTCTTTCTATTTACATATCAAAATATACATTTTTTACTTCGCAATATGAGATATTCTTGAATTTAGAGATACCACTTTAAAACATAAATAATTAAATTTACTCCTCATATGCATAATTGTGACACTCCACCTAATAAAATACCGGGTGATCAGTCCTACACCAAATTAAAATAGGAATCCCAGTTGGATCATCCTTAGCATCACTGTCGAAAACTTTTTAAAACTTACTAACCACCTAGTATTCCAAAAGTTGGTGCGAATTTTAACTTTTTGATCAAACAAAATAGTACATGCGGAATTAAAATATAAACCATTCACACAACTGAATGAAAATAAACTGAATCATAATTACACAAATTCCTGAATAAATCACCGGCAACTAAGGAAATAACCCAGTATAAATATTCAACACCTGAATGAATTACACCTAAAAACTGTACCGAGAAGTCTGGGCGACAAACCCTAAATAAAACTGAAACTGATACAAGATTCCTACTCTAGGAATGAATGAATGAATGATGCGTCTAATCCAAACTCCTTCTAGCATCCACATATGTCGCAGCTCCGTGTCCCTGGAATAGAATATCAATCCTGGCGTCCCTGTGGCTAGACACCTAAAAGGTTTTGAAAATAGTTTTATAGCAAGGGTTAGAACCCAAAACATTTTGAAAATATTTATCAAGTGAATTAACTGCAGTAATTTAAAATGCATGAATGCGGTTCAAATTTAAGTTAGTGTCGCACTCCCTTGTGGACATTCTCACCCCTCCACTATTGTACACACCTACCGGTTACCTTAACCTCACCTAGTTGTACCACCCCGTCCAACTAGTCCTAGTATAACCTTCTTTTTCCATACTACTCTAACTCGAGTATAATGATTCTTGAATTATAAGTTATTTCACAATTAACTTAATTAATTCCTCTTAAATAGTAACATATAACCGTGTCACAAGTTATATAAAGAAAGTACATCAGACACTGTATTATTATCCATATATAATATTTACTATCATTATATACGTACATTTGTCACAAAATTCACACATATAACATACGTATATCCATCCCTTCGAGTATACCCTCGCCAGATGATTCCCTCTAAAATGCTATCTCACTAGGTGTGCTCACAAAGCCTAGTTCCCCAAGTTGGAATCGCTCATCAACTTTGTCTAAAATACAAACGTAGTGGATGCGGTCATATTCCTTCCCTGAAAGTGAGATAAATCCATCACCCATATATACTGTACGCTATGACCTGGGGATATACTCCCCCTACTCCTCAAGCTAGGGGATTCACCCACATCGCGCAACCTCCCTTGATAGCAGTCAAGTAAATAAATTGAATAAATATCTAGTCACTGATATTGAATATCCCACATAATAAAAACACGTATATATATACTATCACTATACCGTATATATATAATACGAATTCCAACTTTTCCCTGTACTCAAAAATTCCGTACACTGCCTAAAATTTCCTGAGTCTGTGGCCTGACTCAACGTAATTAATTTTCTCACTTAATAATTTATCGTCATCCTGAGTCTATGGTCCGACTCTAATATATTTAATTCACACCTCAATTTATATAATACTTTCCTCGAGTCTGTGGTCTGACTCCAATTAAATTAATTAACACACTTATTAATTTAATACCTTCGCGAGTCTATCACCCGACTCTAATTAAATTAACTAACACACATATTAATTTAATACCTCCCCGAGTCTATCTTTCGACTCTAATTAAATCAATTAACACACATTTTAATTTAATACTTCCCCGAGTCTATCGTCCGACTCTAATTAAATTAATTAACACACATTTTAATTTAATACCTCCCCGAGTCTATCGTCCGACTCTAATTAAATTAATTAACACATATTAATTTAATACCTCCCCGAGTCTATCTTCTGACTCTAATTAAATTAATTAACACACATATTAATTTAATACCCCACCGAGTCTATCGTTCGACTCTAACTAAATTAATTAACACATATTTTAATTTAATACCTCCCCGAGTCTATCGTCCGACTCTAGTTAAATTAAGTATCACACTTATAAATCCCACCCGAGTCTACAATCCGACTCTAATTAAATTAATTATCACACCTAGTAATTTAATTCTACCCGACTCTATAATCCGACTCTAATTAAATCAATTAACGGATTCATTAATTTAATAACTTGGTGTCACCCAACCATTATCCCCGGACTCACTTACTTGGCCCGTAACTTAATATTTCCCGAGTCTATGTTCCGACTCCAAATTAATTACTCTCTCTCAATAATTAATTTAAAACTTTGGTGTCACATAACCAACATACCCGGATTCACTCACTCGATCCATTTTTACATCTCATAATTTCTTTTCCACATTTTCGCCCACAATGTGTCACAAATTTATCTCCATAATTTTCCCAATTATATTTGCCTATAATTATTAACATACCCGGACTCGATTCACTTGTCCCGAAATTAAATATTTCCCGAGTCTATACCCCGACTCTAAATTAATTAGTTTATCTCCAAACTTAATTCACAACCTTGGGGTCGCTTGACCAATATACTCGGATTCGCTCACTTGATCTGTATCACACTATTTTGGAATAAAATCTCTCAAATTCATCCATTAAATGCCCAACATAAATTCATCCTAATCCCAATTACTCTTTCTCAAAATTGCTAGGAATATTTGTTTCATAATTATTTATCACTAATAAATGTATGGAAATTCAGTTATAATTAATTCCCCCCTTATATCACACACAAGCCGAACTGCGCAGAATTTCCCATCGTCGATCGATCGATGCCCCCCGATCGATCGATCGATCCCTTCGTGCCGTCTCTCCTTCCTTGCTGAATTCCACCATTAACGAAATTTCAAGGTTTCTTTCCTCAAAAAAACCAACCTCAAATCAGTCTATTAATCATCTCATAACATTTCTCATGAACTAAAAATATCATCTAAACCTTTTAACATCATTAACACTATGAATCTTGACCCACCCAAGAACATAAATTTCTAGGGTACAATCCCAATTTCAAATTCAAATTCCATCCTTTTATATTCCGATTTTTCTCATTCAAACCAGATAATCATACTCAGAGTTATATAGCACAACTAATTCTTATCTTAAATTTCATTCAATGGTTCCATTAACAAAATCCCTTTTTCGTACCCATTTATCCCCAAAATGAATTTTGGTTTGCACATCACTATGATATGAATTGATTATCATACTTTAGAATCAAAATAGCTAAGCACTTGCCTGTAAGTGTTCGTAGTGTCTGATCCGTTGTTGATGTTAATTTGGCTCTAATAACCTCCAATTTGCTCTTGATTTGCTTTCCTCCAAATCCCCTCTCAAACCCTAGGTTTAGAGTTATGTTGGCTGCCATTCCTTAATCTCTCAATTAGGTTAAAAAACCTTAATCCCGTTTTTGACCTAATGGGCTTAATTAAAGTGGCCCAACTCACCCCGTATGGGCCCGGCTATGACCAAAAATACCCCGAGACCCAATTACTACCCTCGGGTACTCTTTTCTGACTATCTCGACCCATCCGAACTCAATCGCGCACTCAGAATTGGCATCCAAATTAATTTATAAAAATTCTTATCTCACACCCAATTTAGTCTATACCGTCTCCCGGCTGGGATAAGTGCATATCTCGTCATTAATACCCGAAATGACGTAATTAAATTATTACTATTCACTTAAAAAATAAATTTCCCTAAACATTAACCATTCACTCTCGATTAATATTTAAATATATATATATATTGCCATAATAAATTCAATTAAAATTACAACACACAAGTAATTTAAAATTCCCGAATTAGTTAAACATTAAATGTACAAAAATACAGGGTGTTACATACTTCCCCCCTTACAAAGGAATTTCTCCCTCGAAATTAAGATAAACCTAGTGTTCCGATTTTCACATCTTTCTCACTAGTCATGTGCCTCCAAGCCCGCTATATCTATCCCATCTGTTTCTAACCACATTGCACAAGTATGCATTTAAAATTAACCAGGGTGCCCATACACCCTATTCCCGTGCTTAACCACACAATTTTTTTTACACCCTATCCCCGCGCTCTACCGCACGGAAGTTACCCGACTATGCTAGTCGTAACCCGTAATATAACTTCGAATCCGTAGTCATATCACACACACACATATATATACATATATATCTATTGCCCGGGTACCCAACCCATGTGCTAACGTCCAAACATCTCCCCATAAATACTTGTCTCTCTACACAAAAGTATATACACTTACCCTTATGCTACCAAAGACAGCATAAAATACCGCGCCCTTACTATCACTAGTCCTTACGCAAAATAAACCCCGAGCTATCTCTCTTCGCTCAAAAATAAATCAAATCACCCTGATTCACTTCAGTAAACATCCCCACTTACCGGGAAAAAATGTGAGAACACAAAACCTCACTATGTGCTATCGCACCACGCAATACAACATATATACATCCACATATATACATGCTATACACCCTCTATGGTGATACCTAGTACCAACCCTACCCTGGTGTCGTGAACACCAAAATTTAACCCCACTATCCACAATAGTTAAATTCCATCGCTATGCAGCCGATATTTTGAAAATATTATTAACCCTACTCCCATAATTCTCGAAAGTAGTAATTCCTCGCATAATTCAACCAATCACTCAGTGTACGCCTCCACTCTCTCGTGAAGAACACTAAGGAACTCCGCTACCCTACGAAAAGTTTACCCACATGCTATGGCTGCTACCGCCAACGCACCCACTAAGTTTGACTCACCTGCGAACTCTAGTAAAAAATAAGTCTTATTTTGTGACATCCTCTTTGTCACTCAAAAATATACCCCATGCCCCTAGGGTAAAAATAATTACCTCTATACTCCAGTTGCAACGGCTAGTTCTCGGTTTCCGGAGCAGCTTATCCCTGCCCGAATGCACCCATGACTTGCTTTAGTGGTTGTACATCCAGGACCTCGTCCGGTAGTTGACCTCAGCCTCGCTTAAGGCAATATCTCTTCATGTGTCTCGCTTTTCCCACAAACGAAACATCTTCTAATACATTCACCCTGCCACTGGTCCCTTCCATGTCGACCTTGTTGAAATTCCTGGCCATCCTGCCGATGACCTCCAGTTCTAGATCATTTGCCATGATTTCCTCGTCGGAAATCTTGCCCTTGATCTCCCTCGGTCTGCTGCTGGGATACCCCACTGGTATTGTTCCCTTCTGCCTTATCCGATTGGCTAATTCCCACTCCCCTCCTGCTTCCTTTCGCGAGGAAGCGATATTCTCGATAGTGCCGGAGTGTTGTGTTAATGACATTAGTATAATCTACTAATGCGGAATTATCAATTAATTGTTGTTTGATTCTCCAAACTAACCCATCCATAAACTTTTCTTTCTTTCTCTTTTCCTTGCTTACCTCATCCGGTACAAAATTTTGCCAACGAGTGAATTCTTCCTCATAATCGTCCACTTAACGGTCCCCTTTGAGTAACCTCACAAAATTTTCTCCTCGTTTCGGTCTCAACCGCTGAAGGAAAAATACTTGCGGTCGAACCGCACCCAAAACTCTGCAATAGTTATTGTGTCCATTTCCTCAACTGTGGTGATCGACTCCCACCACTGTAGCGCCGCTCCTACTAACTAAAGGTGGTTAGCATTTACTTTCACACCCCATCGCAATCTCCCATGCGTAGGTGACGCTGGATACTTTTCTTCCTTGACACGCCAGTACTACACCTGAACCCCCTCGCAACTCTGGTGGGTTCCCACTAAAAATAAACTCTCAGTCTTGTTTCCACCCCGACGAACCGGCGTGACTCTGAACATCCGACGCCACTAACACTTGTGGCTGATCCCGTGGAAAGTACCATGTCGTTGTGACCACCGTTGCTCTAACTTCCTATCTACCAAAATTATCTTTCACAGTTGCTGCCGTAACTCTTGCTCCTGAAGAGCCTCCCTAGTCTCATCTCCCCCTACTGCCCTAGCTTCTCTCTCTCTCTCCTGGGCTTCATCTGGAATGAGAATCGAATTTGTATGAGTTCACTCTCAAATATAAATTTCGCAGAAGAACGTATATGTGCATACGTATGAGAATACAAAAATCCTATAATAGGGCTCTATACCAAAGATTGCTAAGCTGAAACGTGAAAAGCCGCACAGATCCTAAGCTCTGATACCATCTGTGACACCCCGCCTAAAAAAATATCGGGTGATCAGTCCTATACCAAATTAAAACAGGAATCCCAGTTGGATCATCCTTAGCATCACTGTCGAAAACTTTTTAAAACTTACTAACCACCTAGTATTCCAAAAGCTGGTGCCAATTTTAACTTTTTGATTAAACAAAACAGTACATGCGGAATTAAAATATAAACCATTCACACAACTGAATGAAAATAAACTGAATCATAATTACACAACTTGCCGAATAAATCACCGGCCACTAAGGAAATAATCCAATATAAATATTCAACATCTGAATGAATTATACCTGAAAACTGTACCGAGAAGTCTGGGCGACAAACCCCAAATAAAACTGAAATTGATACAAGATTCCTACTCTAGGAATGAATGAATGATGCGTCTAATCCAAACTCCTGCTAGCATCCACATATGCCGCAGCTCTGTGTCCTTGGAATAGAATATCAATCATGGCGTCCCTGTGGCTAGACACCTAAAAGTTTTTGAAAATAGTTTTATAGCAAGGGTTAGAACCCAAAACATTTTGAAAATATTTAGCAAGTGAATTAATTGTAGTAATTTAAAATGCATGAATGCGCTTCATATTTAGGTTAGTGTCGCACTCCCTTGTGGACATTCTCACCCCTCCACTATTGTGCACACCTACCAGTTACCTTAACCCCACCTAGTTGTACCACCCCGTCCAACTAGTCCTGGTATAACCTTACCTTGCCATACTACTCTAACCCGAGTATAATGATTCTTGAATTATAAGTTATTTCACAATTAACTTAATTAATTCCTCTTAAATAGTAACATATAACCGTGTCACAAGTTATATAAAGAAAGTACATCACACACTATATTATTACCCGTATATAATATTTACTACCATTATATACGTACCTTTGCCATAAAATCCACACATATAACATACGTATATCCATCCCTTCGAGTATACCCTCGCCGGATGATTCCCTTTAAAATGCAATCTCACTAGGTGTGCTCACAAAGCCTAGTTCCCCAAGTTGGAATCGCTCACCAACTTGGACCAAAATACAAACGTAGTGGAGGCGGTCATATTCCTTCCGTGAAAGTAAGATAAATCCCTCACCCATATATACCGCACGCTATGACCTGGCGATATACTCTCCCTACTCCTCAAGCTAGGGGATTCACCCACATTGCGCAACCTCCCTTGATAGCAATAGAGTAAATAAATTGAATAAATATCTAGTCACTGATATTTAATATACCACATAATATAAACACGTATATATATACTATCACTATACCGTATATATATAATACGAATCCCGACTTTACCGTGTACTCAAAAATTCTGTACACTGCCTAAAATTTCCTGAGTCTATGGCCCGACTCAACGTAATTAATGTTCTCACTTAATAATTTATCGTCATCCCGAGTCTATGGTCCGACTCTAATATATTTAATTCACACCTCAATTTATATAATACTTCCCCGAGTCTGTGGTCCGACTCCAATTAAATTAATTAACACACTTATTAATTTAATACCTTCCCGAGTCTATCACCCAACTCTAATTAAATTAACTAACACACATATTAATTTAATACCTCCCCGAGTCTATCTTTCGACTCTAATTAAATTAATTAACACACATTTTAATTTAATACTCCCCGAGTCTATCATACGACTCTAATTAAATTAATTAACACACATATTAATTTAATACCTCCCTGAGTCTATCGTCCGACTCTAATTAAATTAATTAACACACATTTTAATTTAATACCTCCCCGAGTCTATAGTCCGACTCTAATTAAATCAATTAAACACATATTAATTTAATACCTCCCCGAGTCTATCTTCTGACTCTACTTAAATTAATTAACACACATATTAATTTAATACCCCACCGAGTCTATCGTCTGACTCTAATTAAATTAATTAACACACATTTTAATTTAATACCTCCCCGAGTCTATCGTCCAACGTTAAATTAATTATCACACTTATTAATTTAATCCCACCTGAGTCTACAATCCGACTATAATTAAATTAATTATCACACCTATTAATTTAATTCTACCCGACTCTATAATCCGACTCTAATTAAATCAATTAACGCATTCATTAATGTAATAACTTGGTGTCACCCAACCATTGTCCCCGGACTCATTTACTTGGCCCGTAACTTAATATTTTCCGAGTCTATGTTCCGACTCCAAATTAATTACTCTCTCTCAATAATTAATTTAATACTTTGGTGTCACATAACCAACATACCCGGATTCACTCACTCGATCCATTTTTACATCTCATAATTTCTTTCCCACATTTTCGCCCAAAATGTGTCACAAATTTATCTCCATAATTTTTCCAATTATATTTGCCTATAATTATTAACATACCCGGACTCGATTCACTTGGCCCGAAATTAAATATTTCCCGAGTCTATACCCCGACTCTAAATTAATTAGTTTATCTCCAAACTTAATTCACTACCTTGGGGTCGCTTGACCAATATACTCGAATTCGCTCACTTGATCCGTATCTCACTATTTTGGAATAAAATCTCTCAAATTCATCCATTAAATGCCCAACATAAATTCATCCTAGTCCCAATTACTCTCTCTCAAAATTGCTAGGAATATTTGTTTCATAATTATTTATCACTAATAAATGTATGGAATTTCATTTATAATTAATTTCCCCCTTATATCACACACAGGCCGAACTGCCCAGAATTTCCCGTCGTCGATCGATTGATGCCCCCCGATCGATCGATCGATCCCTTCGTGCCAGCTCTCCTTCCTTGATGAATTCCACCATTAACGAAATTTCAAGGTTTCTTTCCTCAAAAAACCAACCTCAAATTAGTCTATTAATCATCTCATAACATTTCTCATGAACTAAAAATATCATCTAAAACTTTTAACATCATTAACACTATGAATCTTGACCCACCCAAGAACACAAATTTCTAGGGTACAATCCCAATTTCAAATTCAAATTCCATCCTTTTATATTCCGATTTTTCTCATTCAAACCAGATAATCATACTCAGAATTATATAGCACAACTAATTCTTACCTTAAATTTCATTCAATGGTTCCATTAACAAAACCCCCTTTTCGTACCCATTTATCCCCAAAATGAATTTTGGTTTACACATCACTATGATATGAATTGATAATCATACTTTAAGAATCAAAACAGTTAACCACTTGCCTGTAAGTGTTCGTAGTGTCTGATTCGTTATTGATGTCCCTTAATATCGCTCCAATAACCTCTAATTTGGTCTTGATTTGCTTTCCCCCAAATCCCCTCTCAAACCCTAGGTTTAGAGTTATGTTGACTGCAATTCCTTAATCTCCCAATTAGGTTAAAAACCCTTAATCCCGTTTTTCACCTAATGGGCTTAATTAAAGTGGCCCAACTCACCCTTTGTGGGCCCGGCTATGCCCAAAAATACCCCGAGACCCAATTACTACCCCCGGGTACTCTTTTCTGACTATCTCGACCCATGCAGACTCAACCGCGCACTCAGAATTGGCATCCGAATCAATTTATAAAAATCCTTATCTCACACCCAATTTAGTCTATACCGACTCCCGACTGGGATAAGTGCATATCTCGTCATTAATACCCGAAATGACATAATTAAATTATTACTATTCACTTAGTAAATAAATTTCCCTAAACATTAACCATTCACTACCCGATTAATATTTAAATATATATATTGCCATAATAAATTGAATTAAAATTACAAACACAAGTAATTTAAAATTCCCGAATTAATTAAATATTCAATGTACAAAAAATGGGGTGTTACAATAACATACAAGAAAGTCAACACATAAGATAAAAGAGAGATGATACACATGTGGGAGAAAAGTCTTAATTTTTGAAAAATAGGGAATTATGTCTAATTTGTAGAAAAATATGTATGTGCTTATAAACCAAGTCTCTTGGCCCAGTTGTATAAGGCTGCTACTGGGACAGTATTGGGGGTGGATTGGGTTTAGTCCCCAGTTCGATCCATGGCACTGTCAAAATAATGCTTGGCCAGTGGAAGCCATGAATCGCGAATGAATATTAGTCGAGGTGCGCGTAAGCTGGCCCGAACACCTAATGTTTACTTGCAAAAAAAAATGTATGTGCTTTTTGTATTTGTGGGGAATTAAATATGAAACATATTCACATGAATGAAAATTCAAATAACAATAAAAATTAACACAACAAACTTACAGACCATACAAAGGAAATTGATGTCGAGCCTTTTGTTTCACACAATTTCCTTAAGACAGATTTGTCCCATCATCGGTGTCAAAGGTTTCATGAACATCTGTCTTCCAAGATAGAATGACATTTTCATTTTTATATAAGCGACACTTCAATATATAAAGTTCTAGTGAATCTAAATTTTATGATGTACTTTCTCATGGATTGGCTCAATAAGGGAATGAAAAATGATAGAGAATACTCTCTGCAAAATTAAGATTGTAGATAATGAAGGAGGCGTGTTCTATTTATAGAAGGCCAGACACCCTTTTCGAATAGACACACAATTTCATGAATAGTCACAACCTTTCATAAATGGAGATAAATTTTCACAAATCATTGTGTCTATAAAAAATAATTTTAAATTTAATTTTCACTCAATTAAAATTATTATTATACTATAGTAAAATGATTTCCAACAATCCCCCACATGAGTGAAAATTACAAACAAGAGGATGACTAACTGAAGAACAAACAAGAGGAAATTTGATAGAGCACGAGCGAGAAATAACTTCATCGTGATAAGTAGCTTTTGGCTTTGAACTTACCCTAGTTCTAATATATCATATTTACTTAGCTAGCCAGTAGACGTAAGTCTTTGAACTGTCAGCCATCTGTGTAAACCAAGACAATACACACACATATTTCTATAAGTAGTTTGGTTCTCACATTTGTATTCATTTTGACCCTGAATACCTCTTGGTTCTATGAGTGCGTTAGAGAATTGTAGCATTTCTAATTCTCACATAAGCGGCCCATTCACGCTCATATAGGCGATCTCTATAAAGAGTGTCCTGCATATACCCCACTAGGAATATTTAACTATCCAAGCTATAGAGATCATTAAAAGAACAACTTACCCTAATTACATCGACGAACGTATATTCTCTCATCATAGGAATGGGAAGGAGTAGATATCCTTTTAGTGTTCACTGAGTCAAACATAGTTTGTTGTCCCTTTGCACCTAGATCTTGGGATCTTCAGTCAACTAGGTTGGGTTTCCACCAGGATGAGTCTTGGTTAAATAAAAGTCTTTCGAACATTCCCCTCGATGAACTTTACTAACTCTCTAATCAACGGATCTGCATATATATTTTTTTTCGTTGGGCCTAATGTTATCACTGTAATAGTGAGAAATTTATGTATGGTATTATGTCTACAATATACTACACCAAAAACTGTGCATGGTCACAACCCAAATCCCTGACCATTGGCGGTGGATCGTGGATTTGGTCTATGACTAAATTTGGTGTGACCAACATCGGTGGTCACGACCCAAATACCTGACCACCAATATTAGTCACGGACTAGGATGGTCATAACCATGGTCAAGGACAATGTTCGAGACCCACTTTTTTGTGTCCACAAAACATGTTCACGGCCCAAAGCCATGACCACATTTTATTTTTACATAAAATATGGTCACGGATTTAGGCCATGACTACCTTATCATTGAAATAAAAGTTGGTCACGGCTTTGGACCGTGACCACCTGTTCTTTCAAAAATTAAATAGTCACAACCCAAAGCCGTGACTATTTTTAATTTAAAAAAAAAACATTTTGTCCGCGAACCGAGAGTCTAATCGGTCAGTTGCTGTGAGTGCCCATTAGATTATATTAGCCCCTTGGGTAACAACACGATCGGTTCCCATGGGTTACATTTATCCCGTAAAAGTCCTAACAATTTATAAATTTTAGTCGTGCTCTCAAATTGGGGGACCCATGACTATGCGATCGGTTCCCACCGGTTACATCGGTCCCTTGCGAGGTGTTCGTGCCTCTCACAGGACCATCTAGTAGCTATTTTACGTTCTCACCCTTTCATAACATGTTTTTAAGCCTAAGTCTAATAGTTTGCAAATTATGATGGTGCTCTCAAATCAGGGGTCCTGTGACTACGCGGTCGGTTCCTGTGAGTTACATTGTCCCGTGCGAGGTGTTCATTCCTATCACGGGGAAATCTAGTGGTTATTTTATGTTCTCATCCTCTGACGGTATGTTTCTAAGACTAAGTCTAATAGTTTTTAAATTTTTATCGTGATCTCAAATCGGGGTCCCATGACTACACGATCGGTTCCTACGGGTTATATTGGTCCCGTACGAGGTGTTCGTGCCTCTCATAGGGCCATCTAATGGTTGTTTTACATTCTCATCCTTTGACGACATGTTTTTAAGCCTCAGTCTAACAGTTTACACATTTTGGTCGTACTCTCAAATTGGAGGTCTCGTGACTACGCGGTTGGTTCCTGCGGGTTACATTGGTACCGTGCGAGGTGTTCGTGCTTCACACGTGTCCGTTTAATAGTCGTTTTACATTATCACCCTGTGATGATATTTTTTAAGCCTAAGTCTAACAGTTTATAAATTTTGAGCGTGCCATTAAATCGGGAGTCCCGTGACTGCGTGGTAAGTTCCTGCTAGTTATATTGATCTCGTACGAGGTGTTCATTCCTTTCACGGGGCCGTCTAGTGTCTTTTTTACGTTATCACCCTGTGACAGCATGTTTTTAATCCTAAGTATAACAGTTTGCAAATTTTGGTCATGCTCTCAAACCAGGGGCCCTATGACTACGCGACCGGTTCCTATAGGTTACATTGGTCCCATGCATGGTGTTTGTGCCTCTCACAGGGCCGTCTAGTGGGTGTTTTACGTTCTCACCTTATGAAGACATATTTTTAAGCCAAAGTCTAACAGGTTGCAAATTTTAAATGTGCTCTCAAACTGGGGTTCCGTGACTATGCGGTCGGTTCCTACAAATTACACTGATCCAATACGAAGTGTTCATGCCTCTCACGAGGCCATTTAGTGGATGTTTTACATTCTCACCCTTTTATGGCATGTTTTTAAGAATAAGTCTAACTGTTTGCAAATTTTGTTCGTGTGATCAAACCGGGGGTCCCCTGACTACGCGATCGGCTCCTACGGGTTACATTGGTCCCGTGTGAGGTGTTCCTGCCTCTCAAGGGACCGTCTAATGGATGTTTTACGTTATCACCCTCTGAAGGAATGTTTTTAACTCTAAGTCTAACAGTTTAAAAATTTTGGCCGTGCTCTCAAACTCGGTGTCTCATGACGATACGATCAGTTCCAACGGATTACACTGGTCCCGTGCGAGGTTTTCATGCCAGTTGCGAGGATGTCTTCTGGTTATTTTACGTTTTCACCCTCTGATGGCATATTTTTAAGTATAAGTCTAACAATTTGCAAATTTTATCGTGCTCTCAAACCGGGAGTTCGGTGACTATGCGGTCAGTTCCTGCGGGTTACATTGGTTTAGTGTGAGGTTTTCGTGCCTCTCATGGGGCAATATAGTGGTTGTATTACATTCTCACCCTCTAGCGGCATGTTTTTAAGCCTAAGTCTAATGGTTTGTAAATTTTGATTGTGCTCTCAAATCGGGGGTCCCGTGACTACGCGATCGATACCTGCACGTTACATTTCTCCCATGCAAGGTTTTCGTGCATCTCATGGGGCCTTCTAGTGGATGTTTTACATTCTTACGCTCTGACAACATGTTTTTAAGTCTAAGTCTAGCAGGTTGCAAATTTTGATTGTGCTCTCAAACTGGGGGTCACGTGACTACGAGATCGATTCCTGAGGGTTACATTGGTCCCGTATGAGGTATTCGTGCCTCTCACGGGGCCGTCTAATGGTTGTTTTATCTACTTACCCTTTTGCGTGTTTTTAAGCCTAAGTCTAAAAGTTTGCAAATTTTTATCGTGCTCTCAAATCGAGGGTCCTGTGACTATGCGAGCGGTTCTAGCGGATTACATTGGTTTCGTGTGAGGTGTTCGTACCTCTCACGGGTTCGTGTAGTGGTTGTTTTACTAACGGCATGTTTTTAAGCCTAAGTCTAAAAGTTTACAAATTTTGGTCGTGCTCTAAAATCGGGGGTCCTATTACTATGCGGTTAGTTCCCGTGAGTTACATTGGTCCCGTGCAACGTGTTCGGGCCTCTCACGGGGCCGTTTAGTGGTTGTTTTACATTCTCATCCTTTGATGGCATATTTTTAAGCCTAAATCTAACAGTTTGAAAATTTTAGTTGTGCTCTCGAATCGGGAGTTCCGTGACTATGCGATCAGTTCCTGAAGGTTACATTAGTCTCGTGCGAGATGTTCGTGCATCTCACGGGGTTGTTTGGTGATTATTTTACGTTCTCACCCTTTCATGGCATCTTTTTAATCCTAAGTCTAACAGTTTGCAAATTTTTTATCATGTTCTCTCAAACCAGGGGTCCTGTGATCATGCGATCAATTTCTGCGGCTTACATTGGTCCCGTGCGAGGTATTCGTGCCTCTCATTGGTCCGTCTAGTGGATGTTTTACGTTCTCACCCTATGATGGCATGTTTTTAATCCTAAGTCTAACAGTTTGTAAATTTTGGTCGTGCTCTCAAATCGGAGGTCCCGTGACTACACGGTTAGTTCATGGATGTTACTTTGGTCTAGTACGAGGAGTTCGTGCCTCTCACGAGGCCATTTAGTGTCTGTTTTAGGTTCTCACCCTCCTACGACATGATTTTATGCCTAAGTCTAACAGTTTGCAAATTTTGTTCATTCTCTCAAACCAGGGGTCCCGTGACTACGCGATCGGTTCCTACTGGTTATACTGGTCCTGTGCGAGGTGTTCGTGCCTCTCACGAGGCCATCTAGGGGCTGTTTTACATTCTCACCCTTTGACGGCCTGTTTTTAAGCCTAAGTTTAACAATTTGTAAATTTTGGTGGTGATATCAAACTGGGGGCCTTGAGACTACGCGGTCGGTTCCTGCGACTTACATTGGTCCCGTGCAAGGTGATCGTGCATCTCACGGGGCTGTCTAGTGGTTGTTTTATGTTATCACCCTCTGGCAGCATGTTTTTAAGACTGTGTCTTACAATTTGCGAATTTTGGTTGTGCTCTAAAACCGGGGGTCACATGACTACATGGTCGTTTCCTGTGGGTAACATTTGTCCCATGCGAGGTGTTCGTGCCTATCATGGGGCGCCTAGTGGTTGTTTTACATTCTCACCCACTGACGGCATATTTTTAAGCCTAAGTCTAACAGTTTGAAAAATTTGGTCGTGCTCTCAAATTGGGGGTCCCGTGACTACGCGGTCGGTTCCTACGGGTTACATTAGTCCCATGCGAGGTGTTCGCGCCTCTCATGGGGCCATTTAGTACTTTTTTACATTCTCACCCCATGATAACATGTTTTTAGGCCTCAGTTTAATATTTTTTAAATTTTGACGTGCTCTGGAACCGGAGGTCCCATGACTATGTGATCGGTTCCTGTGGGTTACATTGGTCCCGTGCGACGTGTTTAGGCCTCTGACAGGGACGTTTAGTGGATATTTTATGTTCTCATCCTCTGACGGCATGTTTTTAAGCCTAAGTCGAATAGTTTGTAATATTTGTCGTGCTCTCAAATCAAGGTTCCCGTGACTGTGCGAATGGTCCGGTGGATTAGATTGGTCCCGTGAGAGGTGTTCATTCCTCTAACAGGGACATCTAGTGGTTGTTTTAAGTTCTCACCCTCTAACGGTATTTTTTTAAGCCTAAGTCCAACAGTTTGTAAATTTTGGTCGTCCTTTCAAATCGGGAGTCCTGTGATTACGCGATTGGTTCCTACAGATTACATTGGTCCCGTACGAGGTGTTCGTGCCTCTCAGGGGACCGTTTAGTGGATGTTTTACATTCTCATCCTATGATGATATATTTTTTAGCCTAATTCTAATAGTTTGTAAATTTTTGGTCGTGAACTCAAATCGGCGGTCTCGTGACTACACGGTTGATTCCTGCGAGTTACATTGATCCCGTGCGAGGTGTTCGTGCCTCTCACGGGGCTGTCTAGTGGATGTTTTATACTCTCATCCTGTGACATCATGTTTTTAAGCCTAAGTCTAACAATTTGCAAATTTTGGTCATGCTCTCAAATCGGGGGTCCCCTAACTATGCAGTTGGTTCCTATGGGTTACATTGGTCCCATATGAGGTGTTCGTGCCTATCATGGTGCCGTCAAGTGGCTGATTTATGTTCTCACCCTTTACGACATATTATTAAAACTAAGTCAAACAGTTTTCAAATATTTGTTGTGCTCTCAAATCGGGGGTCCCGTGACTACGTTGTTGGTCCTATGGATTATATTGGTCCCGTACAAGGTGTTCATTGTCACACCTCGCAAAATCCGACAGACGAGGTGGCCAGCCACCGCTACAAAACTATGCCAGGCGTGAACTAAATAAATACCATTCTTAGCATGAGACAGATATGAGACATAAATAAGTCAGTCCATAAGATAATTAGTTGAATCAATCTCAAATGATCAAAAACAACTAAGCGATAAAATATCCATCACATGCTAACTCCAAAAATCCATTCTCCAATAATGATTAAATAAAATCTGAAATAATCCCAAAAGAAATCCTCTAAATAACTTTGGAACCGAATGACCCAATAAAACTCCAATGAAGTTTCATAATACGTCTGGAAAAGAAAGTCTAACTAAACTATGCCATAAAATAAATAACTCCAACTGCACCTCCAATGATAACTCCGATAAACCTATTCAGCTTCTCCAAATCAAATCCTGAAAAAGATTAGGTAACGCATATGTCAAAGCTAAAGACCTGAGCAAGAATACACACTACTCTCCTTAAATAGGATCCTTAAATCCAGACGGTAGCATTATACGCAATAAATATCACAATAGAATATTTAAATTAAACGGAATAATTAAATGCGAAAAATCTAAATCACTAACTACCCGCAGAAATCCCCATTTATAATGGCACACCAATATGGTTTTAAATTCCCAAGTCCCATGATGTTAATTTAATTAAATTAACCAACTTTTATTATTGTTCTCACGTTTATTAAACTGCCACACTTCTCCTTGTCAATCGTCCTCTGACCCGTTTAAACTGTCGGCCACGGCACATTACAAGGTTCCACACACGACATGACATAAATCGTCCTCTGACCCGTTTAAACTGTCGGCCCCGACACATTATGTCGCCACAAATTTTAATACCCGTTTCTATCTTAGGCATTAATTCTCAATTTCTCAATTTATAATCACCCCACCCTTTTAATCGATGTGAGATCCTCATAATACCCCTTAGTCCCAAAACTAAGGGTCCCCAAGTTATCAATACGTCCTAACTTATGTATAGGAGGATTTTCTAACATAAATCTCGACCTAGTCTCGTACCTAGACTAGCATAACGATTCAGTAATAAAATTAAGCCCACCCTCAAGATGATAAAAACGCAATAATCTACCCTCACTAGTCCCATATCTAGAAGTTGTAAATCATTAAAAGGCTTACCCACTAGTCCCATACCTAGAAGGCATCCTAAAGTATAGGGAGTGCAAAATTACCCAACAACCCGTCATCACAAGGCAATATAATAATACCAAAAAGTCACACAACCACGCATAATTGATCAATGTATAAAACTACGCATGATAGTCCAATTCAAGTAAATCTTAATTTAATTATCACCTCGTCAACAATACCCAATTAATCTCATTTAATTATTTTAAATTAAATATACCAAGTTTTCATCATATATTCATCAAAAACTAAATTTTATTATCTCTATATGTATTACATGAGTTATACGCACCCAAAAATTATTTATTTTAAAACTAGGGTTTTTCTGATGCAACCTACACCAATAAAACCCAAAATCCACTCATCAATCCTACGTACCCAAGGATTATGAATATTATTCAAATTAAAAAATTTAATAAAAATAGCCCCATAATTAGTTTCTACTTTTCCTAATTAAGTCACTACTTTATTTTAAGAAAACATGTAATTAAATGTTTACGCGAAACTTAAAACGCATAATACTAAAGGAAAAGAATAGAGTATTCATGCCTGTGAAGATTGTGTTGAAAATCTGATTAGAAATTTGGATTCCTCTTGAACAATTAGCAAAGAAGTGTTCTTGAATCTATCTTGATTATGCCCCAATTATGCCTCCCAAAACTTGTGACAAAACTTGATTATGTTGGAGGTTGATGATTATGGTGGAGAGGAAAACTTTTGGAAGTGTTCTCTGGTGAAAAACTTGAGAAAAAGTGATTATGAGAAGTCCCCCTACGGATTAACAAGGTTATATAGTGATTATGAGTCCTAATCCTATACAATATCTAATAAAATCTGACTGAATCGCGCAAAACTGGGCATGGTCGATCGTTGTACCAAAATGGTCGATCGATCGACCCTACAGAAAATCTGACAGTTTTCCCAAAAAAATGCTTATAAGGGAAAATATTAAAAATTCCACTAAAAATCCATTTTAACTCCGATTTCAATTCCGCTTGAAGTTTTATTCTTCTAAAATCATAACCAGCATATTTAGCCAATAAAAAAATTTTAATAAAAAATTTTATTTTTCTCGAATATTCCAATTATTTAATTAAATTAATGAATAAAAACATGGGGTGTTACATTCATGCCTCTCATGGGGCCGTCTAGTGGCTATTTTACATTCTCACCCTCTAACAACATGGTTTTAAGCCTAAGTTCAATAATTTACAAATTTTGGTCACGCTCTCAAACCGAGAGTTTCGTGATTACACAATTGGTTCCAGTAGATTATATTGGTCCCGTACGAGGTGTTCGTGCCTCTTATGGGGCCATTTAGTGACTTTTTTACATTCTCACCCTGTGACGACATGTTTTTAAGCCTAAGTCTAACAGTTTGAAAATTTATGATCGTGCTCTCAAACTGGGGATCCCGTGACTACGTGATCGGTTCCTGGGGGTTACATTGGTCCCATGCGAGATGTTCGTGCCTCCCATGGAGCCATCTAGTGGTTGTTTTGCATTCTCTCCCTCAGATGGTATATTTTTAAACCTAAGTCTAACAATTTGTAGATTTTGCTCGTGCTCTCAAACTCAGGGTCTCCTAACTACGCGGTCTATTCTCGCGGGTTATATTGGTCCCATGCGAGGTGTTCATGCCTCTCATGGTCATCTCATGGATGTTTTATGTTCTCACCCTGTGATGGCATGTTTTTTAGCCTAACTCTAATAGTTTACAAATTTTGATCGTGCTCTCAAACCGGGGATCCCGTGACTATGCGGTTAGATCCTACAGCTTTCATAGGTCCCGAACAAGGTATTCATGCCTCTCACGGGGCCATTTAGTGGATGTTTTACAATCTCACCCCTTTACGGCATGTTTTTAAGCCTACGTCTAAAAGTTTGTAAATTTTGATCGTGCTCTCAAATCGGGGGTCTCGTGACTACGCGGTCAGTTCCTGCAGGTTACATTGGTCCTGTACGAGGTGTTCCTGCCTCTCACGGGGCCGTTTAATGGATGTTTTATGATCTCACCCTTTGTCGGCATGTTTTTAAGCCCAAGTGTAATAGTTTACAATTTCTAATCATGTAGTGGTCGGTTTCAGCGGGTTACATTGCACCCGTGAGAGGGGTTTGTGCATCTCATGAGGCCGTCTTATGCTTGTTTTACATTCTTACCCTCTGACGGCATATTTTTAAGCCTAAGTCTAAAAGTTTGAAAATTTTTGTTGTTCTCTCAAACCGAGGGTTCCGTGATTACGCGGTCAGTTCCTGCGGGTTACATTGGTCATGTGCGAGGTGTTCGTATCTCTCACGGGGCCGTCTAGTGGCTATTTTGTGTTCTCAGTCTCTGACATCATGTTGTAATCCTTTGAAAATTTGGTCTTGATCTCAAATAAGGGGGCCCGTGACTACGTAATCGGTTTTTATGGGTTACATTGGTCTCGTGTGAGGTGTTCTGCCTCTTCCGTGACTAAGTCTAATAGTTTGATTTGAGTTTGATTGACTATTCCAAATACGATTGCTCTCAGTACGAGGAGTGTGGCCTTCATCAAGAACCACCAATCCAAGACACATCAATAGTATCTTCCCTTATTCTTGATGTTTCTCATTTACAACACTTATTTTCCCTTTCTTTGAGTGTTCCTTCGTCGCGATTTTCTCTTCAACAAGCTTCTCATGCAAGTTATAGCTTACTCTCATAACATTCTGGTCTTTCTGCAACGAATACACCTTCGTCACGCGTACAACCTCTTTACTCGCACACCTCTTCTTTTGGAGAAGCTTAAGATATATATTTTCATTTCTAGATTTCTCAGGATTATTATGGTTATGAATCAGGTATTTCCAAATATCCCTTTTTTGACAAAAAATGGAATCTTAAATTCCAATTTCATAACCTCAACAATATTGACAAATCTGGAAATGAAAATATAGATCTTAAGCTTCTCTAAGAGAATAGGCATGCGACTAAAGAAGTTGTATGCATGATGAAGGTGTATTCGTGGCAAAAAAACCACAGTGTCCTCTGAGTGAGCTTTAATTTGTATGAGAAGCTTGCCGGAGAGAAAATCACTGTGAAGAAACACTCAAAGAAAAGGAAAAGGAGCGTTATAAATGAGAAACATTAAGAATGGAGAAAAATACTGTTGGAGTGTCATAGATTGGTGGTTCTTGATTAAGGTCGCACTACCCATAATGAGAGAGTCATATTTTGAATACTCAATCAAACTCTAATCTAACTCCTCGTATTACGAGGAGTGTGGCCTTCATCAAGAACCACCAATACAATACACTTCAATAGTATTTTTCCCCATTATTGATGTTTCTCATTTACAACACTCCTTTTCCCCTTCTTTGAGTGTTCCTTCGCTAGGATTTTCTCTCCGACAAACTTTTCATACAAATTATAGCTTACTCATAGGACACTTTGGTCTTTCTTCCACGAATACACCTTTGTCACACGTACAACTTCTTTAATCTCACACTTTTTCTTTTGGAGAAGCTTAAGATCCATATTTTCATATCCATATTTCTTAGGATTGTTGAGGTTATGAATCGGGTATTTTCAGATTTTTATTTTTTTAACAAAAAAATGGAAACTTGAATTCCAATTTCATAACCTCAACAATCCTAACAAATCTTAAATTGAAAATATAGATCTTAAGCTTCTCCAAGAGAATATATGTGCAAGTAAAGAAGTTGTATGTGTGACAAAGTTGTATTCATGGAAGAAAGACCAAAGTGTCCTAAGAGTAAGCTATACTTTGTATGCGAAGCTTGCTGAAGAGAAAATCACGATGAAGGAACACTCAACGAAAGGGAAAGGAAGTGTTGTAAATGAGAAACATCAAGAATGGGGAAAAATACTATTGGAGTGTCCTGGATTGGTGGTTCTTGATGAAGGCCACACTCCCCGTAATGAGAAGAGTCGTATTTGGAATACTCTATCAAACTCAAAAGGAAAAAACACATCATATTAAGCCTAAGTCTAGATAATTTAAAATTAATGTCATGTTCTCAAATCGCGGGTTCCGTGATTATCCAATAGCTAAAAACCAACAACAAGCCAACAACCAATAATTATCCAACAACCAAACAAAAATAATAATAATTATCCCGTACTCCTTTTATCATCTAAAAGATTTAAAAGATAATGCATATCAATTATATAATTTGACTTCATTCTATTAAGACGACATCAATGAAATTGATCAACAAATGTATATGTACAAGAACACGTGGAAATTAAGCTTGGTCAATTTGATCCAATCACAAACTCAAATAACTTTATCCTCAAATCGAGCGTCTTATAAAATTAACATTTTATCGAAAGTTAACTTACATAAATCATATTAAACATTTGTAAAAGTAACTAAACATTCATGCATCAAAGTAAAGAGCTAATACATTATCAATATCATAATAGGATACAAATAAGAATGACAAGGATAAAATAATATTTTGATACTCAATCTTCCTCTAAATCAACTAAAAGATCTTTCAAATTAGGATTTTCATCAAGAGCTGACTGGAACTCTTTCGGAACCTTTAATGCATCAACTTGATTAATCGTACCCTTTGGTGCATGCACAACAATAGAACAATTTCTATCATTTATACATTTCGAGTAGAATACCTTCATTACGTTCTGAAAGTCACAATTAAAAGGCTCATCGACTATTCGATCTTTACTCTTCAGGTTTGATCAATCTACCATAATAAGTTTGGAGTTATGATCAAATTTTCAAGCATTTGTAATATCCTCTACCTTTATCCAATCATAATAGAATACGGTTTCTGTGAAATCTAAGAATTAAGTTCTAGAATTTGTTGGATTATCCCATAATAGGTTAGCACAGTATTCTTTGGATTTTTATCGCTTTTGATAGCGATACAGGTGGTCAAGGAAGAAATTGATATTCCACTATTTTGCGTCAAAATCTTTTCCTCATATGGATATGAAATGAAATGAAATCAAAACTGTTGGTGCGGAATTTCTTAAACTCTTTGGCACGAAAACTAGGGCCTTTTGCTAGGCGTGCAAGCTTAGAAGAGACATCACCTCTTTTTAGGAGCTGCATTTATTAATGAATTTGTATTAGGTCATGTTTTTATCACACACGAATAAATAATTGCACACATAAGATGTGAAATTTACCTATTTTGATACCCATGCCCTAAAATTAGTTGTCGTGCAATTTCTCCTTTGACTTTGGGCAATTTCGTTCTCGTACATCATATGGGTAAATTGTAGAGTTTAGATCATTAAATATAAAATACATATAATCAAAGAAAAAGAATTCAGTAGGTACTCACTCTCTCCATTATCCGACTTCATTTTACGATTCTAAGACATAAGGAGTTGCTTGCTCGTATTGTATAATTGTGAGTTTCGCCTCTTTAGGGTTCCCAAACGGTAATTCATTCTCAAACTCGTTAGGTTCCTTGATTAATCCTCTTCATGAGGATTGAACCTCCTCACCTCTTTTTCTGGCATATATTTCCTAACGTATAACGATGATTCCATAACTATGTATTCTTGAGAAATTGACCCTCTAATATATCATGCATTCTTTACGTAATCTTTGAGGGTTTTCATCAGGCGCTCAAAAGGATACATCCAACGATACCTAAAGGGACCACATAATAAAGCTTCATCGCATAAATGCATAACCAAGTGGATGCTAATATCGAAGAACAACGGAGGAAAATATTTCTCTAATACACAAACTACCTTGGCTAAAGTTGATTTTGAACCTTTTATGTGCCTTTTGTTCACTACTTTTGCACAAAATAGGGTAAAACACAAACTGATTTGCATACTTGCCTAACAGAGATATTTGTGTTTAAAGAAGCAATGCCATAATAACAGAGGGATTAATTGAATGATTACATGCTAGTCCTGAGACTTGCATTGTTTTAAGTCATTTTCTTGGTAGCTTACTACCCAACGTAAACTAATAGAATAACCCATTGGAGTCTTCAAGTTGAACAACATGTATAAAAGGATCTTGTTCTCACTTGTCATCAAAGTAAAAGCAATCAGAGTTGTCACGATAAAGTGAAAGCAGTTAGAGTTGTCACGATAAAGTCAGAGTTGTCACGATAAAGTAGTCAAAGTGAAAGCAGTCACACACACACACACACACACACACACACACGAAAGACACGTATAACACATACACATACGCACACATGTATAACACATACATGTATACGCACACATATAACACACATATGTATATGTATATGCACATGTATAACACATACACATACGCACACACAAACACAAACACATATGTACTTACATGTGTTTTCTCCTCGTTTCATATGGGCATGCAATTGAAGAACAGTATCTGAAGTTCAACTGATTATAGTTGCTTTCTTAATTCAAGTAACTTTACTTATCTTTTTTGACGTAACATAATCTTACTACTGCTTAGTTGACTGTTATAAATACGTATACGGGTATAACGCATATTGCTCAACTTGTACATATCTTTCATTGAGTGTTATAACTACGTATACGTGTATAAAAGATATAGTTCAACTTATACATATCTTTGGTTGCCTACTAAAACATACATGCTTTCTAGGCTCTTTCTTTTATGTAACACAAGAGCACATGTATAACGTGCAAATTTGGTGGACATATAGTAATTTTTGGATTAATTTAAATAAAATAAACTTAATTTGGACTTGTTGATATTGTCCAGGTAAATAATATGGATCATACCGGTTGGTTCACTGTTGTGGTCGTTTTCACCGCCTCCTTAAGTGGTTATTGTTTGGGTGAGCACAAATTGGTGGAAGGGGTTGCACATTTGTGGACATATAGTAATTATAGAATTAATTTAAATAAAATAAACTTAATTTGGACTTTCTGATATTGACAGGGTGAATGCAAATAGGTGGAAGGATGCATAAAAATGTTAGTATTAACAAAAATAAGATAAACTTAAATATAATTGGTTAAAAAGCAATAACTAGTTAATGATTAAATAGAGCCATTACTTCTAGGATTCATATTCACGCCCTCATATATTTTTCTCAGGAAAGATGAAGCACGGTGATAATCACTAGCAACAACAGTGCGAGAGGTTGTAATTAGACTTGGCCAATATTTTAACTACCCTAAAAATCATGGAGTTCATTTCTAGAAAGTGTACCTATTTGATCGTATTCTGTTTTCCCTACCAGAAAGCTGGAATGAGGCAGTAGAGAATATATTTCACCAAAATAGTCCCGATGTAGCCTTGGCATTACTTACACTATTAGAGAAGGCAGAAAAAAACATTTACCTATTGTGGATACAACTTCATAACGAGAGCATTGTCCAAGACTGTGATGTCTCGTGACATATGCACGTTAAATTTCATCTTGCCAATAAGTTGATGAAGAAATTATTCTAAGTTCATGTCACGGACATCTATACGTCAATCATAAATATGCTTCCTCCTAGTTGCCCATGTGAAAAAATACATCAACCACATATATGATTCCTCCCAAGTTCCTCCTCTTTCGACATTCCTCTCACAAATTCCTATTCCTGCCATAGTCCTTAGATTATCATCATCCACTCATGGTGACTATGGCAAGCAATACTATTTAATGGACTTGGCCAATATCAGGACTATTGGCACGTGCACACTCATTTCCTTGAATGTCAAAACTTCTGTTCACAATCGCCTTTTGAAGATGGGTGAGTCTCAGATATTGGTTGATAACATATACACCAGTTGTGGATAAGAGCATGTGCACATTGATAAAGGAGAAGGGAGTTTGATGAAATACTATCAGAATTTTTTTATCACTTGCCCACTTTATTTGTTGTCAACAATTTTAGTGTATGCAACATGAATTTAAGCTTAAGTTGTTTAATTTGAGTTATTTTAATTTGTCACATTTTTGTTGAATAATGTGAATGAATTATTTATTGTGCATTCTTGTACTCAACATGACCTTTATTTCAACCTATTAATGTAGGTGAATTGAATTTCGAAGATTATTTAATGGATTTTCCACAATACAAAGATTGGGTGGGCGAGAGTAACCGAATATCTGATAATCATGTAAAAGCCATTCAAGAATTTGTTAAATATGCAGATAGAAATATTAAAAGTGACAAGGTTTCGTGTTCGTACACCAATTGTATGAAACAAAAAATATAAGTCTTTAGAAGTCGTTGAGTTGCATTTACTAAAGTGTGTTGATTTATTAATGTTTAGTTTGATTTATGAATTTTGAGTTTGAATCATGAATGTTTAGTATGATTTATGAATCAACTAGGATGGCACGGTATTTTACTTTGAATTGTCAACTGCAGGGTATGAAACTGGTTTGACTATATTTGTCTTTCTTAACAAACATTGTATATAACCGGTATCCACGTCTCTACATTAATTTTGCAAATTTTCTTCATTTGTAAGTTAGGAAACTGATGTTGGTCCCCATATGTGAATGGTATTCTAGTTTGGATTAATTAATCACAATCAGTCCTTATAAGTAAGACAATTAGTGAAGTGAAAAATGGTGATTAGTGACGGCGTTACCCACATTTCATTGTTTTAAAATAATATGCTTAGATAACAGGCTAATGTGATGTGAGTATTAAAAAGTAATTACAATATTGCTGAATTATATATGAATTGGTTGCTAAATACAGTTTTTTTTTTTGGGGGGGGGGGGGGGGTGGTTTCTTGAAATATTTTTTTATTAAATAGATATGGTCATGGCCCTAATCCATGACCCCAATTTTGTTTTTGAAATAAACAAATAACTAGTCACAGTCGTGGATCGTGACTAGTTATTTATTTATTTATTTTTAAAAAAAATTAGGGGTAACGGATTAGGGACATGACCATGGGGTCATGGATTATGTTAGTGGACATGGAGACAATATTGCCCCACGTTGGTCACGGATTACGCCTCTGACCATGGAGCCAACATTATGTCATGGGAGAGGCCGTGACCCCCATTTAGGGTCATAGATGAGGTCCGTGACCATTGTTTTTGGTCATGGAGAAAATGGTCATGTCCGAGGTCCGTGACCATCTCCAGTATATGGTGTAGTGCAATATGCTTGGTCCTTCCATGATGAACTTGGTTCTTACCCAAGTATATATCACTTTTGCTATCAAAATACACCTCTACATAATCTTGTATTATACCCAAATCACCAATAAGACCCAAAAGTGTCAGGGCATCTTTAACGGCTTCTTTTGCCTTTATATACTCCGCCTTTATAGTAGATAATGAAACTATGGCCTAAAATATGGACCTCCAGTGTGACACCCGGTAATTTTTAATAATTAAGTTCATCAAGTCTATTTATTAAATCTTACAGTTTTCCAATTCAATTCAAATGTCATCCTTAGCATGAGTGAAAACAAATGATAAAGATAATACAACTGAAATAAAATAAGAATGTCCTAAAAGAAATAACATGATAGAGATGACATCACCACGAAATAATCGTAAAAAATGAAAAACATAATCCAAGTCTACAATAAGATCCCAAATACGCCTCCATAATTACATGCCACCATAAAAAAATTGTACAACTAACTAAGATGGATTACATACTACATTAAAAAGAAAATCTTCATATCTCTCAAAAGTAAATAACTAAAAATAACTAGGAGTGAAACCTACATCCTGAACTGGTGGTGAGACTGGGACAAACTTCAGGTGACAAGAACAAGGAATTATAAACATGATAGTCATGAACACCAGAAGGGGGGGGGGGGGGGGTCAACATCGATGGTCAAACCACTGTAAGATAACAAAGTTTCTCCATTCAATAATAGTTATGCAAGTAAATGATAAATCCACAATTTATAAGTTTTATAACTCATAGCATATAATGTGCCTCACAAATTTATCAATTCAAATTTTCATCTTTAAATAAAACATTAATTAAAACCGTGAATGTACCTTGCACCCCAGGCCCCTTGACGGTAACTAGCGTCCCGTCACATAATATGCAATAAATAAAAAACAGTAACATAAATCCCCATCATAAAAGAGTATAATGTCCACCATATACACATCAAAATATCGCCACGAATCATCGTAATCGTATCTGAACCCCAGTACCCTTTGGGGTCACCAAGCACCACAATACCTAATCCAACCTCCTCCATATACACCCCAAAATATCATCAAAAATAATAATTAATCGTATCTAGCCCCCAGGCCTCATCACCAAGAACTAGGAGAAAAAGTTCAACCTCCTCCATATATACCCCAAAACCTCTCCATCAGAAATACAACAAATGACCATGGCCCCCATATAGGGTCATGCACAATATTACACTATAAATATCTTCCCTCCTGCCTCCTCATAACTACTTAGCTTGTAGCGTTGCTAATTAATTTATTGTTACTTTATAATTCTTTATTTCATTGATTCTCCTCAAAATATTTTATTCTTTTGAAATCGAATGGGGTGAGGCATGGATTCAATACATTAAAGTATAATAGGAAAATTTCTTATTTTAAATGGGAATTTTAGTGTTTCCACATATCTCTTAATTTACCTTGATCTCGAACAATCATATTATGGGTACATAATGGAGTGGACCATAAGGTTCATTTCCACTACTAAAGTCAAATTCTTAAATCAAAAGGAGGTGATATCAAATTTAACATAACATAAGAACTTACCTGAATCATTTCTATCAACATATATGTGGGGAGGTTAATTTATACTTGGTAAACATGTAAAGAACAAATGAAACTTCCTTGTATCATACAAATAGCAAACTTGTATGAATTTCCTAAGTGTACATAAATATATGAGTTTAAAATTAAAGGTTGTTTAAGAGAAATTCTAAATTATATCTAGTTCCACGAATTAAACTAGTAGTTAGAATTTAGGTGTCTACAACCTTAAGATTGACATATGAATTATAAAATCAAAATTTACACATGAATTAGTTAAACGCTTAAATACCACAATTTATCAAATTCTAATTAAAATCCCAAAACTTTAATAATTTGACAACTAAACAAAAACATATTGTTTAATTATAAATTTTCATGGTAGAAATTATAAACCCTAATCATCTCTAATTCATTTTAATTATTAGAATTAGGTTGATGAAGAAATTAATATATAAATTCATAAAACGGGAGGAGTCGAATCTTGACCTGTCTTGTTAGAAGAAATATTTTTACCAATTAGTTTTATTTTTAGAAGAAAAAACCTCCCTTGAAACTTATTGGAAAGTACTCCCAACCGATCTTTAGACTTGTGTAAAATTGTCTCCCAAAAGTGCTTCCAGAAATTAAATTATGTCTTTGAATTATAGAATAAAATTCTAGGGTTTTAATAGTGTAATTTGTTTGGGATTTGGATTTGATTTTGGGGTTGAGTTGTGTCCTGAAGAAATGAGGCAATAGGTATTTTAAGGGGTTGGTTTCGTTGTTGTAGAGAAAAGAAAAATAAAAGGAAAAGGGAAAGGAACGCTCAAAATAAATGCCTTCCCCCATTTTTATTCCAACCTGTCCCGCTGTAGTGGCATCCACGTTGTGCTAAAGAGACCTTCAACCCGCTATAACGGCTATCCTGGGCCTCCATAGCGGCCTTCCTAATCCATCGCAACTTGTTATTTATTTTTTATTCTTTAATAAAACCCTAATCCTTTCTTCTTACTTACCTTAATTGTCCTAACCCTAAACCTTTTCTTAAGTAACCATTTAATTACCTCCTTACCCCTTACCTTATTCCATCATTCCTTTTTGTGCCAAAACTATTCACTTACTTCTTATAAATAAAAATTGAGACAATACTTTTATTTATTTACAATTAGGCAAAAGCACTTTATTAATTCCCCAAATAAATTCTATAAATCTTCAAATAAAATTCTATAATTACAAAATTTTCCATAAATGTAATTTAATTACATTTCCTACCCCACTAATTATAAAAAAATTATTTGCATTACTTTAAATTATATAAAATTAAATTTCCACCTAAATAATAAATTAAAATTCCGCCAAAGTTAGTATTTAATTCTTTAATTAATTCTAAAAAATCATGGTGTATTATAATCTTCCCTCTAACAAAAAGAATTTCATCTTTGGAATTCAAAATTTTTAAAATTTATACATAACTAAAAATAGATGTGTGTACTGTTGCTGTTTTAAATTCTCGTGCTACCAAGTGGACTCGTGATCTTTATGGTGGTTCCATTGTACATGTACTAAATGTATCTCCTTCGATCGCAATTTCTGAATCTGCCTATCCAAAATACCTATTGGTTGTTCACTATACTAAGCATTTGAGTCTAACTCAATATAACCCAAATCGATATGCTGATTTGCATTCCTAGAATGTAGATATCTACGGAGTAAGAATACGTGAAACACATTATGAACCTGATCTAAATGATCTGGGAGTGTTGATGAGATGCCACTTTCCCCACCTTCTCCGTGATCATGAATGATCCAATGTAACTTGTTTTCATATTCCTATCTTCATAACTCTTTTTTCTGTCCTAAGCGACTTTAATCCACTCTCTAATCAACTTGATTTTCTCTATCATCTCTTGGATGAAATCTGATCGTAAATGCCTTCCCTCGCCAGGTTCTAACCAATATATTAGTGATCGACACGGTCGCCCATAAAGTTCCTCATAAAGTGCCATGGAAATGGACTTTTGGAAACTGTTATTATACGTTAACTCCACCAATGGCAAATTTGTCTCCCAACTTCCCTTGAAGTCCATCATATATGCATGCAACATGTCCTCAAATGCCTGATTGACCCTCTCCGTCTGTCCATCCATTTGTGGATAGTAAGCCATACTAAGGTGCAACTGAGTCCCCATAGCCTCCTAGAAACTCTCCCCAAAGTGGATAAAAATATGGGACCCCAATCCAAAACTATCGATACAGAACCCCATGCAAACAGATACTCTCGACAACATACAAATGTGAGAGATGGTTGGTCAAATAATCGATAAATAAGGCCAAAAAGTGTTCCACCTTCGTAAGGAGGTCAACTATCACCCAAATGCAATCATTATGCGAGGCATTAATGGTAGCCCCGTGATGACATCCATCGAGATGCTCTCCCCTTCCACTCGGGAATGGGTAGAGGCTGAAGCATACCAGATTACTTCTAATGGTCCACCTTCACTATCTGATAAGTGACACATCTAGATACAAACTCTTCCACATCTCTCTTCATACCATCCTATCAATACTGCTGCTTTATATCATGGTACATTTTACCCCCACCCGGTTGTATCGAAAAACATGAACCATGCATCTTCTCCATAACGGATCATCTCAACTCCTCATTTGAGGGTACCACCAACCTACCCTTATATCATAATCTTCCATCAGATCCTATTAAAAATAATAGTACACCGATAGCGATAAGATTTATCACCTTCTCTTTGCACATCGTATCCTATGATTTCCCTCTGATCACTAGTGTCACAATATATGTAGCCACTGTGAGCATACCCATAAAAGTCCTAGTCAATTCACCAATCATCTCAACTGAACTCCACTAGGTCAATCGAAGAGTTTATAAGCTACCATTGGGTCATCGACTCAACAAGTCTGCCACCACGGTAGCCTTCCCTGGGTGGTAATGGATGGTGAATTGGCAATCCTTGATAAACTTAACTATCTACGCTGCCTCGTATTCAGATATTTATGTCTGAATAGATATTGTAGAATCTTGTGATCTCCAAAGAGCCTTAATTTCTCACCCCAAATATAATGCCTCATGGTGTCAAATTATAAATTAGAGTAAAGTTCTTCCCATTAGTGAAAAAATCCATTACAGGGTGAATATCGAGCGTCGTGTAAATACGCTTGTAGTTGTCATCGATTTTGCACCTCAATACAAAAAACCAAAACTTTAACTATACATGTTTTATATGTACACCAGTGAGTTTAGGTATTAAATCCACAATGAATGTCATTTAAAATAGAATTAATTTATTTCCTTTAAAAGGAAGTGTAAAATATGATTTTTTCCTTTAAAACGTTTTTAAAGTACAATTATTCTAGGAAAATATTTAAATTACAATAATTTACAAATATAGAAAGCAAAGGTCGAGAATTAAATACATCACTTCAAAATGTGTAGCATAAATGAATGGGAGCAACGAAGAATATGTAGATAATTATGGGTCAGTTGTAACATCCATTTATCAATAATAACTAATATTATTCATTAATTTAATTTCATCATTCCCGATTTTATAACTGAAATTAAGCTGACTCTCGCCATGTTAAATTTGGAAAATAAAACATTTAAGTTCACACAAAATTTAACGTCTCTAATTTAGACAGATGAAATCCCTATTCCCTTAAAAACATTAATTTTCAGTTTTAAACGTAGTCTTTAAGCATGGACTATTAAAACAATGAAGTGCAAGCATAACCCATCAAAAAGTATGCACACAAAAAATTAAAATATTAATTATCAGTTTTAAGTCTTAACATTGTATTTAAGCATGAGATATCGAATAATTTAATGTAATCATGACCCATAAAAAATTACACACTTTAATTCTTAAAATATGAATTATGAATCACTTGCGAAGGTTTAAAACACACTCCCGTGTCATTTTAAGTGAATACAAAATTTTTAAAACAATTAAAACATGTCAGGAATGAACAAAAAATAAACTAACGACATAATACTAATCAAGCACGATAAATTTCACCTAGTCATAGTAAAGAATTTATGCTAACATCATGATAGACATAATAAAATTGCAATAATGAATAAGAATTTTCATTAATGATTCATACTTATAAATAATTGTGTCTTGTATATAATGAATCTTTTGAAAAAATCCTCCCCACAAAGGTACAATTCTTGGCCCTCAAATAATAATAAACACTCTAAAAAATTTCCCCCCAAAAGTGTGTGTGAAATGGTGTGTCCAAGGGTCATTTTTATAGGCCAAGAGGTGAGGTATTTAGATTGGGATGAAACTCTCTTTAATGTTCGAACCAAACACTCCACCGCCTTTGGTCGTTGGATCGAAATAAGGTGCTTAATTTCCCCCCACCTAGGGACTCTATTTTTTTCTTATCGAACATGCTTGCTAAATTTCATCCAATTTGGAGAAAAACTTTTTTCGAACGACCATAAAAATCATCTTTTTTGCACTTTTCTCCATTTTATCTTCAATTTGCTCCAAATTCCATCATCCTCTGCAAAATTTTCACTAGGGAAATTTTTTCACAAATTAGCTCAAGAAAATTATAAAATTATTGAAATACCCATTTTTGCCTTTAAAATAACCGTTTTGAATCCGAATTCAATTATTCTTGGATTTTTTCCTTTATTTAAAAAATGATCCTAAGAACTTATTAAATAAAATAAAATGGGACTAAAAAAGTATAAATTTGTGTATAAAATATATAAAATAATGCACTCATCACCTCCACTAATGCAACACAAATAGGATGGCCACCAACTCCAAGTCGTGAGTTGGATAATGGACCTCATGCGGATTTAGCTTTTGAGAGGCATAAGAAATTGGCCTATCCTCCTGCAGACCTCGGTTTGTGTCATGGGTTGCCCCCAATCCAACAATGCTGACACCTTACTCAGATCCAGGAATAGTCCCTTCTCCAATACCACATGCTCTAAAAACTTCTATTCCCTTTTCCAAAACTTGCACTTAAAGAACTTAAAATAACTCTTATTCTCGCTTTATGTCTGTAATGCAATCCGCAAATGTCAAACGTGCTCCTCCGTTGCCCGTGAGTAAATCAGAATATCATCACTGAAAAACTATGATGAACTAGTCCCGATATGATCGAAATACACAATTCCTTAAGTCCACGAATATTGTTAGGGCATTCATTAACCCAAATAACATCATTGCAAACTCATAAGACCCAATTGCGGGTAAAAAAAGTTTTGTTAAGCACATCCTCCTCTAACACCCTCTTTTACAAGTCATCCTATGAAAAGAATGAAGCTCCCTCCAACTGATCTAAAAATCATCCATCCTTGGTAATGGGTATATTTTCTACACCGTCACATTAGTAAATTCATGGTAATAAGTGCACAACCTCAAAGATCCATCTTACTTCTTTCCAAACAAAACTAGTTCACCCAAGGTGAAGTGTTGTGCGAATGAAACCCTGCTCTAATAGCTTCTTAATCTTCTCTCTAAGCTCCTTCATCTCCATAGGGGATATACGATACGGTGCTCTAACTACCGGCTTCATGCTTAACACTAAATCTGTCATAAAGTAAATCTCTCAACTAGGTGGTAAACTCCGAATCTCATTAAACACATTGGAGGAGTCTTGAATTTAGGGAATCATATCTAAGGACATTGTTGTATCCTCCCCGGTTTCATCACCAATAAAATATAATTTATTATTAGCCCCACCCTAATGTCTAGGAATACAAGTCAAATACATCTCCTGACTTGGTATAACAAACACAATAAATTTACCTATAAAGTCTATCTGAGCCCGATATGTACATAACCAATCCATCTCCGATAAAAAATCATATGCGTGGGTATCTAAAACCAACAAGTTGGCTATAGATTGTAACCTGCCAATATCAATGCCTACCTCAACACAAGTCTCAATGATAAGAGTGGATACACCTAAAAGGGTAGCTATGGTTAAACCCCTAGCATGCTAAGTATGAATCATCCCCAATATACTCACGAAGTGCCATGAAAGATAATAAATGTGTTCCCCCCATATCAAATAAAAATTTGGCTAATGCTCCGTAAACAAAAAAACATACCATCAGCCATTTGTGAGAAACGTGTTAGTGCTAATAGGGATATGGATTATCAAACACCATCTTTTCTAATTTTAATTAAATTAATCGAATGAGAAATTAATCCAATTTTAATTAAGTGTCATTTTAAACATACCTTGTGTAAACAAGACCAATTTTATATTACCCAAAGCATGCATGTAGGTGATTTTTGCATGAATAAAATAAATCAATCCATAATATGACGATGTAAGAGGAAAACCCACAATGGGGAAAACCTCGGACGACATAGCATATGCAAATCCATTCTGACATAGGTGTTATATAAGGACGATTAAACTTACTCACAGACTCGACGCCTTCAAGCTCTCTAATAAATAATACCTAACCAACTTGATCGACACTAACTATTGAGTAGATTTTCCCTGGTGAAACTCTATCGCATCATCACTAAAACCTGCACACTTAACACACCTTTAAAATGCAAATATAATATAAAATATATGATACTTATAAGAAAAATAAACTCCCCCTTTATAAAAACATCTCCACCTTAGACAATACTTATCTCCTTTATGGTAGACTTCTCCATTTTTTGTTCGGGAATAGACAAATACAATTGTGAAAAATATGAAACCAATTCTCCCCCTTAATGTGACATATGTGAACATAAAGGAAACAAGAATATCATGAGATGTGATGTAAAACCACAACGATGAACAAACTCATCAACACAAGCACAAATAATCCAAACGATTAAACATATGATATCAATTTGATACAAATTTGAAGCCTTTCATACCAATAAAATCATATATTACAAACATGGATTAAATGCAAGCAAATACCCAAAATAAAAATACCATATATATATATATATATATATATATATATATATATATATATATATAAACATATGAGAAGAACGAACATTAGTATATAGGTATAACACCACAACAGATAAAAAAATCGCTTTCCACACTCGTATGTCATAAATGTGTCTAAACCAAATGTGGTATGGAGTGACAGGGTGTGTACTAGAAAATAAAATATGGTCCAAACAATCAAAATAGTCCAAGGAGTTCTATTTGATCACATTAATTTATCAACTTAGATTTAGCCTTAAGTGACAAATGAAGTGAACTCAAACGGACAACGAACTAAATGCACAGAAGCCTAAAAAATATCGATCATTCTCAAATCAGTAGTGTCAAACATTAATGATGAAGTAGGACTCATTGTGTAACCCCATTTATCTCCTTATAACACTCCCAAAAATATTCATATTCAATTTTTTTCACTCTTTTCTTTTTCAAGATATTACTTTTGATGATCAATTCTAAACTTCGGCATTGGCAAATCAGTTTTCCCTTTTTTTTTTCTTGTTCAAGTTTCTTGCCAATGGTGTCCCTTCATGCAAAGAATATTTACTTCCATCATATCCCTTTCCATTGCACACTCTTATTTTTTCAAACGTAAGATCAAATTCACCGTAATGGTTAATACATGCAAATATTCTCTAGATATAAGCATATATATGTGACTAGATTGATAGGAGAACACCTCACTTAGCTCATGTAACATTAGAAGTTAAATCCAAAATAGCTCGTACAAGTGCGTACAAAGGCATATACTTACATGAATTAGTTAAGCAAACCAAATTCGAACAATTCAACGCAAGGCATTGATGATGTTAAGATTCAGCACCACCAGATAAGTGATGATGAGTTCAAACAGTAATAACAATGGCAGCCATAGAGATATATGTGTGTATAAGTGTATAGAAGGTGATGAGTATAAGAGGAATAAGACAATGATGTATAGTGGTTCAGCCAATTTGGCCTACATCCACTGTGATTGTGTGATCCACTAAATATGGACACTAATGGCCTTGGATACAATGCACATAATCTCACTCTCTCTCTATTGGGTGTCCAAGAAGAGTTTTAGCTAGGGTTATAATTATCGATCCCTCTATAGGGTTGAAGGTGACAAGTATATATAGGGCTTGGGTGGCCAAGCATGCATGGAGCATGTGGATGACGTTCTAGCCAATTCCCTGCTAACACCTGGCGGTGCCACTAGTGATCAATGATGACATAATATTCCCTCATGAGAGGGGATGATATTGTTATAACGATCCGGTCCACGTGCTATATGAGTCTCACGCGCACTGTTCCACATGTTTCCCAAGTTATGCGCCGTGATGATGTCATCCTCAGCTTATGATGTGAGGCTGAGGGCAAAGTTCTTACTGGAAAGAGCCTGGACTGATGCGGGCCTCGTACTGTCATACCCTCACAGGGTCGGCCAGGAAGCGAATAGGGGTCGGCCCCATAAAGGGTCATCCGATCCATGATGAGGGGTCGGCCCCTTGAAGGGTCGTCTGAGCTATGATGAGGGGTCAGCCCCTTGAAGGGTTGTCTGAGCCATGATGAAGGATCGGCCCCTTGAAGGGTCACCTGAGCCATGATGAGGGATCCGCCCCATGAAGGTTCGTCCGAGTCATGATGAGGGGTCGTCCGTGGATGATCCTTCCTGTAACGGTGTTGTGTTCATTGGACTCGTCCCGGGCCTGAGCCCTCATCTGGGAGGAGGGCACCCTCGGCCTGGCCGAGGGTATATATGGGTATATTAAGACTGATTAAGAAACAATCCAAAGCATTGTAAACCATATTCTAATGTTCTAGCCACATGAAAAACATGGAATGAATGGGATTAAAAATCCCCGATATGCCACACAAAATGTGTAAAACTACTACACAAAATAAAACAAAAATATTTTTGAGTTTTTAAACATTTTTCTCAAAAGACAAAAAAAATCTTTTTGTGTTTTTCTCTTATAAACTCAAAAAAATGAAGAAACAAAATACAAAAGTCACAAACATCATACAACTAGTCAAAACATAATCACTTATAAGATATATCATGTGATAAATCATGTGAAAGCATACAAGAATCAACATGTCTAACATTCAATGCCTCCAAATCTGATTTCCTAACCCAAATGGATATAAACTTAATGCCTCAGCTTTTGGGAACCATGGTGACATGCAATATAGACTTCCTAGGACATTTTCTAATATAAAAAAAATCATCCGAAGCTGACCTTTACTACCATAATGTGTGCAATTGTAGATACGGAGAATGATATCTTTGGGTTGACCATTTTTAACATCTATAGTAACGGTTGAATCTCTCAAAATCTTAGTCTTGACTTTAGGAGAAGAAACATTCGTATCATCGAAGCCAATACCAATTTTTCCATGCTTGATTTGTACGGTGCCTAAAATTTTATCTAACTTATCCGACCTAGACTTTAAGTCAAATTGAACATGACCTGAGTCTCTTATTTTTCTTCAAAATTCAAAATCCTAGAGTCAAGTAAAAGTTTAGACTCTTCAAAATTTAAGGACTCATTCTTCGTATTTTCAACCATTCCACTAAGGTTATCTCTATCCCACTCAATGTAAGCTAACTCATCCCTTAGAGTCTTTTCACGTGTCCTCAATTCTTCAATTTACTTATCATTACGTTCTTTGGCACGTTATTCCAACTTAGCCTCTACGTTATATGAGTCTTATAACTTACTTTCTAAAATTCTAACTTAAGCCTCAGTCCCTTTCTAGGACTCATCTAGTTTAAGGAAATCGCGTTTCATGTCCTTGAGGTTATAATAAAGAATATCTTATTTACTTTGAATTATTCTCAAACAGTCAATTTCATCTTTTAAGAACAAATTTTCCTGTTTAAGGAATTTTTGTCATTTTACAAATTTTAAATTCAACTTATTTAACTTTTCAGTGCGATGCTGAAGCTTATTAAATTTCTCTCAAATATCAAAATCATCCCCATCACAAAAAACATGTGTTGGCATATCAATTTGAGGACCCATCGAGAGAAACAAACAAACAACCCTAAGACAACATAAAAACAAAATAATTAGTGCAACCTGCTCTGATAGAAGTTTGACAAACGTTCTAATGCTAATAGGGATACTAGTTATCAAAAACCATTTCTTTAATTTCAATTAATTTAATCGAATGAGAAAGTAATCCAATTATAATTAAGTAGCATTTTAAACAAACATTTTATAAACTAAACCAATTTTATGGTACTATAAGGATGCATATATTTGATATTTGTAAGAATAAAATAATTCAATCCACAACGTTGTGAAGTAAGAGGAAAACTCACAATGAAAAAAACCTCGAAATTCCTAGCCTATGAAAATGCACTATGATTAGTATTATACAATGATGAATTAGAATTCCTCACAGACTCAATGACTTTAAGCCTTAATGCACTCTTCGCTCCTTGAACCTTCTTCACAACCACCGCTGGACACCTTCCAATGACCTCCACAATACAGGTGCCTCCCGCATCTCGGCATACACTGATATTTTTTCTTTGTCTAGTTTACCATCACTGCACCAAACGTAGAGTCCACCACACAAAATAAACTCAACGATAATAAGCTGTAAACTTGATCCTTGTGCTTAAATATGAGATCTCAAACGAGAACATTATGTTGATTCTTGGATCTCAAAACATAAGGTGTAAACTAGGGTTTAAGAGGCTCTTAGTTTGATATAGAAATATGTTTTTGTAACCCTTTTCTTCAAAATAACTTTATTTTACCTTATATTTATATAAAATAAGTAAAAAATGATGGCACACAACTCTAGATATCTCGTTCAAACGAAACTCACAGTCGTTCAAAAAATTGGCTACCTCATTCGAATGAGACCAAGGATCTCGTATGAATGAGGATTATGCGAGATTTCAAAGACAACATTATGCCTAGGCACATACATCTCACTCGAAGATCGTTTAAATCCTGTTCGAACGACCCCCCCCCCCCCCAAACTTGTTTGAACGAACACATATAACTCGTTTAAATGAAAATATAAAACTCATTCAAAAGAAACAGTGATACTCATTTGAACAACATGTAAAACTCGTTTGAACAAAATTAAAACAAGAAATACATTTCTTCAATTTGTTTTCCAAAAATAAGCCTTAATTAATTTTATAAACATAAATACCCAAAAAGAATTTCGGGGGTCAACATAATACACCATTCATACTTTTTTAGGCATCCCATGAAAAAAGACAAAACTTAGCACGAAAGTTGATGTCTCTCTAACTCAGCCTCTACGGTTTTCAACATGCACCATAGGCCTAAAGGGAAAATTGAACACAATCCTAACCTATGACTCAAATAGTTTTGTCCAAACAGAATAAATCAAATATTACAAATCTATAATAAACATTTACACATTGAAAATTTGTCGTTGTATCCTAAATGGGCACTGGTCGATCCCTATCTCCAACCTGATAGACCCAACAATACTGCAACTGAGGCTGAGGCGCTGGGGCGAGTAGTTGTGGTGGAAGTGCTACCAAATGCCTTGGGTCTACAAGAATGTGTATTTGTTTCCTCCTCTCCTATGGCAGATACTTGGGCGTAAAGCCCCACTACCCTGGGCCTTATTGGCCCTGATCAAAATGTCCCTGTCCAAACTGGCCCTGGCCTTACTGAACTATCTTATCACTATGATATACCATCGCCTTATGTCAAAAACATCCACACCTATAGTAGACCGCAAAGTAGACATTAGAACTAGTCCTCGTCTATCACGACTGCTGCTGTTGTAGTCCCACATCTATTTGATGGGTCCCTACTACTATTGGGGTCTATGCTAAGTGAGATACAATCGTTTCTAGGACCCTTAGACTAACTGGAACTATATTTCCTTCTTGTCCCCACCTGCTCCCCCATCATACTTATGCCCACTAGCTTATTCCACCTTGTCATACTTCTTCTTGTGCTTTGTGTGGTGTTGGTAAAGGGTGAGTGCCATTTCCACTATATAGGTATAAGTATTATACGTCGATTTTATCATCAAAATATAGTTAATAGGGTTAATGAGACCCTTCACAAAATAAGCAATTCTCTTCTTGTCATATTCACATTCTCGGTTAGAAAAAAATGATAGGTTCATGAACTCCTTCTCATATTCTATGACCGTATGAGTCCCCTATTGGAGTAGAAGAAACTTTAACTTCTTCTAAGCCTGAATAGACTCGGGGAAGTACTTGTCCATGAACCTCATCATAATATCATAATACATTTCACCAAACGCATCACTAGATATGCACTAAGAGTCATATGCCTAATATCTCCCAACACTCAACTGAACTAAACACCATGCATGGGACTTATCACGAATGAGATTTAAATAAGAAACCCACCCAACACACTTCAGTCTAGTTAGGTCATTCGCCAGGATAACTGGCATTTGACTCCCTTAAAATCTTACATATGATGAGAATACAAGGAAAACTGATCTATCAGAGAACACTATGAGGACGACTCAAGTGGACCAACGAAACCTACGTTGCCTAGTACCGTGCTCTGATACAAACTGTGACACCACATAGTATTTAATAATTAGTCTAATCAAGTCTATTTGTTAAATTATTACAATTTTTCAATTCAATTTAAATGTCATCATTAGCATGAGTGAAAACAAATGATAAAGATAATGAAACTGAAATATGACAAAAAAATCCCCAAACAATAACATGATAGAGATGATATCATAACCAAATAAAAATAAAAAATGAAAACCACAATCCATGGTCTACAATAAGATCCCAAATACACCTCCACAATTACATGCCATCATTAACAAATCCATATAACCAACTAGAATGGAGTACATACTACATTGTAAGGACAATCTTCACATCTCTCAAAAGTAAATATTTGAAAATAACCAAGACTGAAACGTACGTCCTCTACTGGTGGTAAGACTGGGATAGATTCGATTTTCAGTAACAAGGAATGCTATACCTGATAGTCATGGACAACCAATAATGATGGTCAAGCCACCTCAAGCTAACATAGATATGCCACCCAATAATAATTATGAATGTAAATAATAAATCCATAGTTTATAAATTTTATTGCTCAGAGCATTTAATGTGCCTCACAAATTTACCAATTTAACTTTCCATCATTAAATAAAATATTAATTAAACCCATGAATGTACCTAGAATCCCATGCCCCTTGGAGGTATCTAGCATCCTGTCATGCAATATGAAATAAATAAAATAACAGTAAAGTAAATCCCAGTCATAAACAATGTCCAACCTGATCCGTATAGTCCCCAAAACATCATCACAAATTATCGTAACAGTGTCTTCCCCCCATTCCCCTTTGGGGTCAATAAGAATCATGATACAAAATCCAACGTCCACCGTATACACCCCAAAATATTGCCACAAATCAATGTAATCATGTATGTCCCCAGTCCCCTTTGGGGTCACCAATCATCATGATGCAAAATCCAACCTCCTCCTTATACACCATAAAACAAATACATAAATACAACAAACAACCATGGTCCCCGCGTAAGGTCATGCACAAAAATACAATACAATTATCTTCCCCCTCGTCTCCTCATAACTAATTAGCTTCTAGTCTCACTATTTAATTTATGTCTTTTCCTTTTAAATTATTTATTTCATTGATTCTCCTTAAAATATTTTAGTCTTTTGAAAGGGAATGTGGTGAGGCAAGGCGACCATACTTTAAAGTCCACAAGGAAATTTCTTTTTTCAAATGGAAATTTTAGTATTTTCATATATCACTTAATTTACCATTATCTCAACCAATCATATTATGGGGACATCATGAATTTAACCGTAAGGTTCATTTTCACTACTAAAGTAAAATTCTTAAATCATAAGGATGTGATGTCAAATTTAACATAACACAAGAACTTACATAATTAATTTTTATCAACATATATGTGGGGAGGATAATTCATACTTGGGTAACAAGTAAATAACTAAACAAACATCATAGTATCATTCAAGTGGCCAAATTATATGAATTTCCAAAGTCTACATAAACAACGAATTACAAAATAAATGTTGTTTAAGATAAATTATAAATTAAATCAAGTTCCATGAATTAAACTAATAGTTAGAATTTAGGGGTTTACAACCTTAAGATTGCAATATGAATTATAAAACCAAAATTTATATACAAATTAGTCCAACTCTTAAATCTCACAATTTATCAAATTTTAATTAAAATCCCATAATTTTAATAATTTAACAATTAAACAAAATCATATAATTTAAATTCAAAATGTCATTGAAGAAATTATAAACCCTAATTATATCTAATTGGTTTTTAAAATTAGGTTAAGTTAGAAATTAATATTTAAATATATAAAATTGGAGGAATAGAATGTTAACTTGTCTTGTTGGAAGTAAAACTCCCACTAATTATCAAATTGATTTGTTAAAGATAAAAGCTCCTTTGAAACACGTTGAAAAGGATTCCCAATTGATATTTAGACTTGTGTAAATTTAGCTCCGAAAAAGTGATCCCAAAAATAGAATTTTTTATTTCAATTGTAGAACAAAATTCTAGGGTTGTAATAGTGTACTATGTTTTGAAATTGGATTTGATTTTAGGTTTGAGTTGTGTCATGAAAAAATGAGGCATGAGGTATTTTAAGGGTTTGTTTTCTTTGGTGTAGAGAAAAGAAAAAGGAAAGGATAATACAAAGGAACGCTGGAAAGAAATTCCCCTCTTTTATTTTAACTGACCCATTATAACGATAACCAGGACCCGCTATAGTAACCTTGCTAAACTAGCGCTGCTTATTATTTATTTATTTTTCTTTAACTAAAACCCTAATTCCTTCTTCTTACTTACCTTAATTACCCAAACCTTAAACCTTTTCTCAAGTAACCAATTAGTTAGTTCCTTACCCTTTACTTTATTATATAATTCCTTTTGGTGCCAAATTTCTTCACTTACTTATTGTAAATACATATTGAGCCGATATTTTATTTATTTATAATTAGGCACAACCGCTTGATTAATTCTCTAAATAAATTTTATAATTCTTGAAATAAAATTCTATAATTACAACAACTTCCATAAATTTAATTTAATTACATTTCCTTTCCCCCTAATTATACAAGACTCTATTTTCATTACTTTAAATTATATAAAATCCGAATTCCACTTAAATAATCAACTAAAATTCCTCCAAATTTAGTATTTAACTCTTTAATTAATTCCAAAAAATTATGGAGTATTACATCCAACTCACCGAACCATAAGTTAATGTAAAAACATACCTCCCAGTAGACCGATGCTTTTTCAAATCACCCGCATAGTCCGAATCACCAAACCCACACGCATGTGGCTTCTCCACCCATTGTTACCAAAGTCCCATATTAAGTGATTCCCATAGATACAAAAAAATACACTTCAATGAATTCCAATGCTATTTTCCTACATCCCCCACATTCCTACACACAACGCAAACTGCTTGAGATATACTGGACGAGTACAAATCATGGAATACAACAAGCTACCCACCACATTTGCATGCAAAACTTGAGCCATATGCTCGAGCTCATCCTCGATGATCGGAGCCATCATAGCCAAAAGTATTAAGAGTGCATCCAAGGGAGTATACATAGGCTTTACGTCCTTCATTTCGAATAAGGACACAATCTTCTATAGGTATTGCCTTTATATGAAGTTTAACCTCCCCTTATTTCTCTCTCTATTAATCGTCATGTCTATAATCTTCTTGGCTTTATCCAAATCTTGCATCCCAAACTCTAGGCTCAATTGAGTCTTCTCCTTTTTTCAATTTTCACCATACTCGAACAAGTAATGAAAATACCTTCCTCGAGCCACGTGAAATAGACACAATGATCAAAATAACTTTGTGTGAATTTTTGTACCACCATAAATGTGTCAAATCACTTGTACCACTATTGAGGTGGATGATTCAACCCATAAAATGACTTCCATAATTTTAACACATAATCTTACTTTCCAATGACTTTGAATCCCTCTGATTGAGACATAGAAATCTCATCCTCTAGATCCCCATGCACTAACATCATTTTAACATCTAGTTGTTAAATCTCTAAGTCAAAATGCACCACCATAACCAGTAGCACCCAAATAGAAGTGTGTTTCACCACTAGAGAGAACACTTCATTGTAATCTACACCTTCCCTTTGTGAAAAACCATTGGCCACTTACTTTGCCATATAACGAACATCAGAATCCGGAGCCCCATATTTCTATGAATAAACTCACTTATAATCGATAGACTTCTTTCCCTTAGGCAACTTCACAAGTTCTCGAGTTTTTTTCTTGTGAAGAGAATCAATCAGCTCACTCATCAAAATGATAAACTCGTTGCAATGAGTGTCAAAGATATTTTTTCTTCCCATTAGTGAAAAAATCCATTACATGGTGAAAATCGAGCGTCGTGTAAATACGCTTGTAGTTGTCATCGATTTTTCACCTCAATACAAAAAACCAAAACTTTACCTATACATGTTTTATATGTACACCAGCGAGTTTAGGTATTAAATCCACAATGAATGTCATTTAAAATAGAATTAATTTATTTCCTTTAAAAGGAAGTGTAAAATATGATTTTTTCCTTTAAAACATTTTTAAAGTACAATTATTCTAGGAAAATATTTAAATTACAATAATTTACAAATATAGAAAGCAAAGGTCGAGAATTAAATACATCACTTCAAAATGTGTAGCATAAATGAATGGGAGCAACGAAGAATATGTAGGTAATTATGGGTCAGTTGTAACATTCATTTATCAATAATAACTAATATTATTCATTAATTTAATTTCATCATTCCCGATTTTATAACTGAAATTAAGCTGACTCTCGCCATGTTAAATTTGGAAAATAAAACATTTAAGTTCACACAAAATTTAACATCTCTCATTTAGACAGATGAAATCCCTATTCCCTTAAAAACATTAATTTTCAGTTTTAAACGTAGTCTTTAAGCATGGACTATTAAAACAATGAAGTGCAAGAATAACCCATCAAAAAGTACGCACACAAAAAATTAAAATATTAATTATCAATTTTAAGTCTTAACATTGTATTGAAGCATGAGATATCGAATAATTTAATGTAATCATAACCCATAAAAAATTACACACTTTAATTCTTAAAATATGAATTATGAATCATTTTCGAAGGTTTAAAACACACTCCCGTGTCGTTCTAAGTGAATACAAAATTTTTAAAACATTTAAAATATGTCGGGAATGAACAAAAATTAAACTAACTATATAATACTATTAAAGCACGATAAATTTCACCTAGTCCTAGTAAAGAATTTGTGCTAACATCATGATAGACATAATAAGATTGCAAGAATGAATAAGAATTTTCATTAATGATTCAAACTTATAAATAATTTTATCTTGTATACAATGAATCTTTTGACAAAATCCTCCACACAAAAGTACAATTCTTGGCCCTCAAACAATAATAAAAACTATAAAAAATTGCTCCACGAAAGTGTGTGTGGAATGGTGAGCCCAAGGGTCAGTTTTACTGGCCAAGAGGTGAGGTATTTGGTTTGGGATGAAACTCTCTTTAATGTTGGAACCAAACACTCCACCTCATTTGGTCTTTGGATTGAAATAAGGTATTTAATTTACCCCCACCTAGGGACTCTTATATTTTCTTGTCAAACACGCTTGCTGAATTTCATCCAATTCGGAGAACAACTTTTTTCGAACTACCGTAAAAATTAGCTTTTTTGCGCTTTTCTCCAATTGATCTTCAATTTGCTCTAAATTCCATCATTCTCCGCAAAAATTTCCCCGGTAAATTTTTTCACAAATTAGCTAAAGAAAATTATGAAATTATTGAAATACCCATTTTTCCTTTAAAATTACCGTTTTTAATCCGAATTCAGTTATTCTTACATTTTTCCTTTATTTAAAAAATGTTTCTAAGAACTTATTAAATAAAATAAAATGGGACTAAAAAAGTATAAATTTGGGTATTAAATATATAAAATAATGCACTCATCACCTCCAAGTGGTGAGTTGGATAATGGACCTCATACGAATTTAGCTTTTGAGAGGCAGAAGAAATTGGCCTATCCTCCTACTTAAAAAAACAATCCCAATCCCTCTAATCGATGTAAACCAAGAACTCCACTCCACTCTAAGGTAAGGCAAGAACCAGTGTCGAAGTTAATTTCTCATTGAGAGTGTTGAACTCCCGTTGACACTTCCCCCGTCCAAAAGTATGGTTAACCCTTTTTCATCAACTTAGTCATCAACCCGATTATCTTTGAGAAACCAAATATGAGTCTCTTATAATAAATGGTCAACCCCAAAAGCTGCAGACCTCAGTTTGTGTTATGGGTTGTCCCCAATCCAACAATGCTGACACCTTACTCAGATGCACGAATAGTCCCTTCTCCAATACCTTACACTTAAAGAACTTATCTTCCCTCTTCCAAAACTTACACTTAAAGAACTTAACATAACACTTATTCTCCCTCTATGTCTATAATGAAATTCACAAATGTCGAATGTACTCCTTTGTTGTCCCTGAGTAAATTAGAATATCACCACTGAAATACTATGATGAGCTGATCCAGATACGATCGAAACACCCAATTCCTTAATTCCATGAATATTATTAGGGCATTCATGAACCCAAATAACATCATTCTAAACTCATAAGACCCAATAACGAGTCAAAAAAAGTTTTCTTGAGCACATCCTCCTCTCACACCCTCTGCTACAAGTCATTCTATGAAAAGAATGAAGCTCCCTCCAACTAATCGAAAAGATCATCCATCCTTGGTAATGGGTACATTTTCGTCACCCTCACCTTAGTAAATTCAGGGTAATCAGTGCACAACCTCAAAGATCCATATTACTTCTTTCCAAACAAAACAAGTTCACCCAAGGTGAAGTGTTATGCGTATGAAACCCTGCTCTAATAGATTTTTAATCTTCTCTCTAAGCTCCTTTATCTCCATAGGGGACACACGATATGGTTCTCTAGCTACTGACTTTGTGCTTGGCATTAAATCTATCGTAAAGTAAATCTCTCGACTAAGTGGTAAACTCAGAATCTCATTAAACACATTGGAGGAGTCTTGAATTTAGGGAATAATATCTAGGGAAATTGTGGTATCCTTCACGGTTTCATCATCAATAAAATATAACTGGTTATTAGCCCTACCCTAATGTCTAGGAATACAAGCCAAATACATCTAATGACTTCGTATAACAAGCACAATAACTCTATGTATAGAGTTTATCTGAGCCCAATATGTACATAACCAATCCATATCCAATCAAACATCATATGCGTGGGTATCTAAAACCAACAAGTTGGCTACATATTGTAACCTACCAATATCAATGACTACGATAACACAAGTCTCAGTGATAAGAGTGGATACACCTAAAGGGGTAGATATATTTAAAACCCTAGCATGCTAGGTATGAATCATATACAATATACTCACGAAGTGCCATGAAACAAAAAAAATGTGTGCACCCATATAAAATAAAATTTTGGCTAATGCTCCATAAATAAAAAAACATACCATCAGCCGCTTATGAGAAACTTGCTTGTGCTAATAGGGATATGGATTATCAAACACCATTTTTTTAATTCTACTTAAATTAATCGAATGAGAAATTAATCCAATTTGAATGAAGTGTGATTTTAAACATACCCTGTGTAAATAAGACCAATTTTATATTGCCCTAAGCATGCATGTAGGTGATTTTATCATGAATAAAATAAATCAATCTATAATACGACGATGTAAGAGGAAAAGCCACAGTGGGGAAAACCTCGGACGACATAGCATACGTAAATCCATTGTGATATGGGTATCATACAAGGAAGAATTTCACTTACTCACAGACTCGACGCCTTCAAGCCCTCCAATACATAATACCTAACCAACTTGATCGACATTAACTTTTGAGTAGATTTGATCTTGTGAAACTTTGTCGCATCGTCACGAAAACCTGCACACTTAACACACCTTTCAAATGAAAATATAATATAAAATACATAATCCTTATGTGAAAAATAAACTCCCCTTTGTAAAAACATCTACACCTCAGACAATACTTCTCTCCCTTATGGTAGACTTCTCCCTATTTTTGTTCGGGAATAGACAAAGACAATAGTGAAAAATATGAAACGAATTCTCCCCCTTAATGTGGCATATGTGAACATAAAGGTAACAAGCATATCATGCGATGTGATTTAAAACCACAATGATGAACAAACTCAGCAATACAAGCACAAATAATCCAAATGATTCAACATATGATATCAATTTGATACAAATTTGAAGCGTTTCATATGAATAAAAACATATATTACAAACATGGATTAAATGCTAGCAAATACTCAAAATAAACATACCATATATATATATATATATATATATATAACAAAAAAGAACATTAGCATATAGGTATAACACCACAAAAGACAAAAAAATAGATTTCCACACATGTATGTCATAAATGTGTCTAAACCAAATGTGGTATGGAGTGAAGGGGTGTGTACTAGAAAATAAAATATGCGCGAAACGCTCATAATAGTTCGAGGAGTTTTATTTGATCACATTAATTTATCAAACTTAGATTTAGCCTCAAGTGACAAATGAAGTGAACTCAAACGGACAAACGAAGTAAATGCAAAAAAGCTAAAAAATATTGGTGATTCTTAAATCAGTAGTGTCAAACATTAATGATGAACTAGGATTCATTGTGTAAACCCATTGATCTGTTTATAACACCCTCAAAAATATTGATATTCAATTTTTTTCACTCTTTTCTTTTTCAAGATATCACTTTTGATGATGAATTCTAAACTTCGGCATTGGAAAACAGTTTTCTCTTTTTTTGCCTTTATTTTCTTTTTTAAGTCTCTAGCCAATGGTGTCCCTTATGTAAAGAATATTTACTTCCATCATATCCCTTTCCATTGCACACTCTTATTTTTTCAAACCTACGATCAGACTCACCGTAATGGTTATTACATGCAAAAATTCTCCAAATATAAGCATATGTATATGACAAGATTGATAGAACAACACCTCACTTAGCTCATGTAACATAAGAAGTTAAATCAAAAATAGCTCGTGCAAGTACGTGCAAAGGCATATACTTACATGAATCCATTAAGCAAACCAAATTCAAACAATTCAATGTAAGGCATGATTAAGAAACAATCCAAAGCATTTAAACCATATTCTAATCTTCTAGCCACATGAAAAACATGAAACAAATGGGATTTAAACACACCGATATGCCAAACAAAATATGTAAAACTACTACACAAAATAAAACAAAAATGTTTTTGAGTTTTTAAACATTTTGCTCAAAAGATAAACATAATGTTTTTGTGTTTTTCTCATATAAACTCAAAAAATGAAGAAACAAAATACAATAGTAATAAACATCATACAACTAGTCAAAACATAATCATTTATAAGTATATCATGTAATGAATCATGTGAAAACATACGAGAATCGACAAGTCTAACATTAAATGCCTCCAAATCCGATTTCCTAACCCAAATAGATAGAAATTTAATGTCTAGGGTTTGGGGGACCATGGTGACACGCAATATAGACTTCCTAGGACCTTTTTTAAGATCAAAACAAAACATCCTAAGATGACTTTTCCTACCACGATGTGTGCGATTGTAGATACAGAGAATGTTATCTTTAGGTTTACCTTTTTTAAAGTCCATAGTAACGATTGACTCTCTCAAAATCTTGGTCTTGGCTTTAGGAGAAGAAGCATTCGTACAATCGAAGCCAAAACCGATTTTGTCATTTTTTATTTGGACAGTGCCTAAAATTTATCTAACTTCTCTGACCTAGACTCCAATTCAAAATTAACATTACTCGAGTCTCTTATTTTTCTTCAAAATTCAAAATCCTAGACTCAAACAAAAGTTTGGACTCTTCAAAATTTAGGTACTCATTCTTCATATTTTCAACCAGTCCAATAAGGTTATCTCTATCTCCCTCAATGTAAGCTAACTCATCCCTAAGAGTCTTTTCACGTGCCCTCAAATCTTCAATTAATTTATCATTACATTCTTTGGCACATTATTCCAACTTAGCCTCTCCATTTTTTGAGTCCTCTAACTTACTTTCTAAAATGCTAACTTTAGCCTTGGTCCCTTTCTTGGACTCATCTAGTTTAAGTAAATCTCATTTCATGTCCTTGAGGTTATAATAAAGAATAGCTCGTTTACTTTGGATATTTCGCAAATAGTCAATTTAATCTTTTAAGAACAAATTTTCCTTTTTAAGGCAATGTAGTCTTTCTGCAAATTTCAAATTCAACTTATTTAACTTTTCAGTGCGACTCTGAAGCTCATTAAATTTCTCTCGAATATCAAAATCATCCCCATCATAAAAAAATCTGTTGCCTTATCAATTTGAGGACCCATCGAGATAAACAAGCAAACAACCCTAAGACAAGGTAAAAACAAAATAAATTAGTGCAACGTGCTTTGATAGCAATTTGAGAAACGTTCTAATGCTAATAGGGATATTGGTTATCAAAAACCACTTCTTTAATTTCAATTAATTTAATTGAATGAGAAATTAATCCAATTATAATTAAGCAATATTTTAAACATAAATTTGTAAACTAAACCAATTTCATCGTACTATAAGGATGCATCTAGTTGATATTTGTAAGAATAAAATAATTCAATCTACAACGTTGTGAAGTAAGAGGAAAACTCACAATGAAAAAAACCTCGGAATGCCTGGCCGATGCAAATGCACTATGATATAAGTATTACACAAGGATGAATTATACTTCCTCACAGACTCAGTGACTTCAAGCCTTGATGCACTTTTCACTCCTTGAACCTTCTTCACAACCACCGCTGGACACCTTCCAATGACCTTCACAATATAGGCTCCTCCCGCATCTCGGCATCCCCCGATCTTTTTGCATTATCTACTCTACCATCACCACAACAAACATAGAATCCACCACACAAAATAAACTCAACAATAATGAACAGTAAACTTGATCTTGGTGCTTATATATAGGATCTCAAACTTGCACATTATGTAGATTCTTGGATATCAAAACATAAGGTGTAAACTAGGGTTTAAGAGGCTCTTAGTTTGATATAGAAATATGTTTCTGAAACCCTTCTCTTCAAATTAACCAGTAATAAATGATGGCACACAACTTTGGGTATCTCGTTCGAAAAAAACTCAAAGTCTTTCAAAAAATTGGCTACCTTATTCGAATGAGACCAAGGATCTCATATGAATGAGGATTGCGAGAGCCTCCAACGACAACATTATGCCTAGGCACAAGCATCTCACTCGAAGCTCGTTTAAATCTTATTGGAACAAAGCCCTAAAACTTGATTGAACAAACACATATAACTCGTTTAAATGAAAATATAAAACTCATTCGAAAGAAATAGCGAACCTCGTTTGAACGACATGTAAAACTCATTTGAATAAAATTAAAACAAAAAAATATATTTCTTTGAAATTTTTTCCAAAAGTATGCCTTAATAACTTTTAAAAACATAAATACCCAAAAAGAATTCTGGGGTTCAACATAATACATCATTCATACTTTTTTTTGACATCCCATGCATAAATACAAAACTCAGCACGAAAGTTGATGTCTCTTTAACTCAACCTCTACGGTTTTCAACATGCATCATAGGCTTGAAGGGCAAATTGAAAACAATCCTAACCTATGACTCAAATAGTTTTGTCCAAACGGAATAAAACAAACATTACAAATCTACAATAAACATTTACACGTTGAAATTTTTTCCTTATATCCTGAATGGGCACTGATCCGTCCCTAGCTCCCACCTGATAGACCAGACTCCAACTGAGGCTGAGGCGCTGGGGTGAGTGGTGGTTCTGGAAGTTCTAGCTAATGCCTTGGGTCTATAATAATGTGTATTTGTTGCTTCCTTTTCTGTGGCTGATACTTGGGCCTAAAGCCCGACTACCCTAGGCCATGTTGCCTAGATCAAAATGTCCCTGTCCAAATTGGCCCTGGCATTGCTGAACTATCTTATCACTATGACATACCATCGCCTTATGTCCAATACTTCCACACCTATAGTAGACCCCAAAGTAGACATTAAAACTAGTCCCTATCTATCGTGACTGTTATTGCTGTTGTCCCACACCTATTTGATAGGTCCCTACTACTGCTGGGGTCTATGCTGAGTGGGACGCAATCGCTTACACGACCCTTGGACTCACTGGACCAATCCTCCCTTCTTGTCCCCACCTACTCCCTCATCATATTTAGTCCAACTAGCTTGTCCCACCTTGTCATAATTCTTCTTGTACTTGGTGTGATGTTGGCAAAGGGTGAGTGACATTTCCACTATATAAGTATAAGTATTATATGTAGATTTTTCCATCAGTATAAGTATTGTTCGAGTAGAATCTAGGAATTTTCTATTTTCCCTAGATCACAATTTGTATGTCTGATACCGCTACATTTGGTAGGTCATCACGATCATCGACGATGGCCTTTATCTGAATCCATGCATCCATCATCTTCACACGTGCATCATTGCAACATGCTACGTACTGCTCAATCATTTCCCACAACTCCACGATGCATTATCAGTAAAATGATTAATTGAAGTTGTTTATATTTGCACAAATATTTGGAAATTTTTTTGGAAATTTTTTCTGAAGTCAAAATTATTTTTTATCAAAATGCAGAAATGGACTTTTTTTGGTAGGTGTGCTCGCTCAAACGACTAGCACTGTCGTTCGCGCGAGATCAGCATGTCGCGCGATCTCGTTCGAACGACAGTGGTCTTCGTTTGATCGATATCTGATCTCATTCAAACGACGCCACCGATCTCTATTTTTGTGCTACTTTCTGTCACCACTACATAGTGGCCAAGTCTTTCTTCCAGCATGTTGAGCAAAGTCTGGCACAAAAAAAGGCCCTCTTTCAATAGACTTGTTTTTTAGACTTTTAGCCTTCTTTATAAAAGGAAACTCTCTCCCATTTATTCAATGCACATGATAAACCTTCAAGATATCATTCTTAATCATTTTGGAGTATTTTGTGGCGAATCTGGTCCCTTCTTCATTACTTCCCATCTGGAATTCTTGCGAGAGATTCCAGCCGATGACATCGAAACCGAAACCTACGGGTATTTTTGAATGTCACACTTATTTTCATTATAATCCGTGTAACCGTTCTTTACAAATTATAGTGAAAATAATATGGTTTTGCCCTACGGTGATTTTTCCTGATATTTTGTGTCACATGCTTTATTTATTTATGGGATGACACGCGCACACACGCAGGTGCATGTTTAGGGACTGTATTTATTTTGTTTAAAAATAGACTCTAATTAAATATGGTTTACTTAGAAACTTGCGAATAATTTTTAGTTCAATATCACACACCGCGCGTTTGGTCCTCACGCTTTTCAAATTGGTATCAGAGCAGGTTGCGTTAATTTATCGCCTATTCCTTTTTTCGCAAAATCATGTGATATTGATTTTTTTTGTAAAATCAGTTTTGCGTTTATTCACATTTTTTTCTTAATGGAACCTTCATTTAATATGATGCCTATTTTTTACGGGACTAATTATGCCTACTGGAAAGCTCGTATGAAATCTTGTTTAAAATCCATTGACGAGCGTGTTTGGTTGCTTTGTGAAAATGGGTGGACACCTCATACGGTCACCGTTGATAATATCACCTCTTTAAGATTCGTGTTAGCCTGGACTGAAGATGATTTTAAATTGTCTAATTTAATTCCCGTGGTCTGAGTGCTATTTCTGGAGCCGTCACTCCCGACGAGTTCTGCCGAATTATGACATGTACCACGTCTAAAGAGGCATGGTATGTTTTGAAACTGACACATGAGGGTATGAAAGCAGTTAAAGCATCAAAGTTACAAAATTTGGCCACCCAATTTGAGACTATCACCATGTCTGAATGCTTTGATATTTTTTATGCACGTTTGTCGGACATTGTTAACACATGTTTTAATTTGGGTGAGGTGATTGATAACACGCATGTCATTAAAAAGATTTTGAGATCTCTTCCAAAATGCTTTATTCCTAAAGTCATTGTTTCAAACTCCTTGGAAAATTTGAAATCACTTAAGTTGGAAGAACTTGTAGGAGATCTTCAAATCTATGATATTGACATGTTTCCCCAAACCATTAAGGCTAAGGATAGAGGTGTTGCTTTAAAGACTCATTTAAAGAAAAAGAAAGAAAAAGTTTGTGAGTCCGATTCTGAGGGAGACTTTGATGATTTGGTCGTATTTGTGAAAATTTTCAAAAAGTTTCTCAAAATTTCTAAAGAAAATTCTTCCAATAAAAAGAGATTTTTTGATAAAAAAAAAACGAAAGGAAAGTCCAAAGAAAGAGGTGAGAGGGAAAAAGAGAGTGACTCGGATGAGGAGTGTGAGGAGGAGTTTGAGAATGTGACTTGCTTTGAATGTGGGGGTAAGGGGCATAAGTCATTTGAGTGTCCTACGTGGCTTAGAAAGAAAATAATGCAACCATTCCGGCCACACTTAGTGATAGTAGTGAAGGTGAGGGTGATAAGACTAGTGGTGAGAAGTTTGTCTCTTTTTAAAGTCGTGTGAGCACACCATCTTTGTCCCACAATAATGAACACGATTACGATAGTGATGATTTGAGCGCTTCAAGTGAGGGAGAATGTGAGAGTGAAAATGGAGATGAAAGTGTGCTCCAAAAGGCGTTTAGAGATTTGAACACCGAGACCTTGAAAACAAAGAAGTATGATAGAGTTATAGGTCGTCGGGTTTTAGATTTGGAGAGAAAGTTTGCACGTTTAGGTGAGCAAGTTAAGTTTTTTGTCAATACTTCACAAGATTTGATGGAGGTTTTTCATAAATTGTCACCACCTTTTGAAAATCCTTCCGCACCTAACGATTGAGGTTTAACTTGTTTACTAGCATAGGATGATTTTCATGATGCATTTTTTGCCTATTGCTAGTATGTATCTTTTTTGTATAAATTTTGAAAAATACAAAAAGATTTTATTTTGATAAAATTTTTGAAAATCCAAAAAGAGTTTTTGTAGTTTGATTGCACCATTTATGGATAGACACTTAGGATGACCAAGTCACAACATCATTCCATAATTTTCATGTGACTATTTGATATTTTTTTGGGACAATATATCATGTCATCTTTGTGCTTTATAATGTTTGGAGTCATTAAGATGTATTTAAGTGTTACTTCCTACATGTTTGACTCATGATTTCCTTTATTGCACACATGCACAGATTTGTTTGATTATTGTGCTTGTCTTATCACATGTTGGTTGGGTGTTTTTACTTCAATCCTGTCCTTAAAACGAACCAAGCGTGATAAAACTTGATAAGAAAGGTGTGCATGTAAGAACCGTTTGTGAGTTTGTGTACTTTATTTGAAAGAAGGGAAGGGCTACGAAAGGTTCATTTGGCCTTTGCGAATATTAAGACACCGTTATAACGGACCTAAAAAATTGAGAAATTTTATTATCCGGGGTCCAAACAGGTTAAAAGAGCTAGAAAAAAGTTAAGGGCAATAAAAAGAAATACATGCCAAATATGGGCCAATTAGGATTTTTGCACCAATTCTCCAAAGTTTGAGAATTTAGTTTATCACCTCTAAAAGAATATATATATGAGGGAGTTTGGTTGGTGATTTTATAACGGGTTTGCATGTCCTTTAAAATCTTGAAAAAGCACTAAATAGTTTTGGACGTTGATGATGCTATAAATAGCACCACCAATCAAGGTGTTTGTATGTTCAGACTAGCGATAACAATGGAAGCACATGACTAACTATGCACATGTATGTAAGAGATAGTGGTGACGAGAAGAGGAAGAGACACCTGAATATAAGTGGTTCAGCCAATCTGGCCTACATCCAGTGTGCAAGTGTGTGATAAATTTCATTGTATGAGGGAACTGATGGCCATGGATACAAGCTCTCAATATTTCTCTCTCTACTGTATATTTGGACATAGTTTTAGCTAGGGTTGCCAATTTCGGGATCCTTTACAAGGTAGAGGATGACCTCTATATATAGTGCCTGGGGGGGTGTAATGTACCCCCCAAGCATGAAATGAACATATGCATGAGGATCGATCCAATATGAGAATGACACATGGCTGATCTCATGTAGATAATGATGACCTCAATATTCCCCCACGTGAGGGGAATGATTCAGTTATAACTGATTGTGTACATGTGTTCCCAACAATATATATATGATGATAAGGGCTCGGCCATCTGTGAATGGTCCCAACCTCGGCCTGAAAGAGGATGAGGTGGTGACCTTGGCTCAGTGGGAAAGCCGAGGTAAGGCATGCTGAGCTGTGACGTCGGCCTAGGCCGAGGTAGTGGTAGTGGTGGCAAAGCCTAATCACTAGTCGAGATTGGTTATGATGATGGGATGGCAACCTCAGCCTCTTCCAAACCGAGGTTGCAAACCTTGGATGACCAGATGGATAATCTCCCTTGTGGATTATGGAGACCACACCTGCTGAGGTATCTAGTAACGTCAGCCATGGATGACCTTGATTAGGATGAGACCGCTGGTCGTTGATCTAAGGCTCCTCTAACATCGGTCGTCTCCATGGTCGAGGTTGATGTCTCTAAGCGGAGGGGGTGCATTCAGGGCATATCAATCACCCCCTAGCCCTTAGTTACCTGTGTGATCAGGTGCCTAAAGGGTATATTTGCCCAAGGTTGGACTTCCTTAGGTGTTAGTACCTTTTTGACAAGTGTCAGCTGCTGAAGTGGCTAGCGTGCCTGACAAGGGTAATCATTGCAGTCTTTTGGGCTCCCAAGCAATAATGGGCCTTGGGATGCATGCGGGTTGTTAGAGGGTTTAATCTTCACTTCCTTTCTCTTTTTTCTCCATTCTTTCATTTTCTCACCTGTGATTTTCAACCTCTCTCTCTCTCTAAAAGAGCTCTGGTTAGAAGTGTATTGGGTGGACTTGCTTGCCAACTCGTCATCTCTTCTCTTCATTCTCCATCGGGTATAATTTACCATCTCTTCTTCTTTATTTTTCCTGCCTTGTTCCTGTTTTTGCATTTTTCGGTGAGCTTTAAGAGGTTTCCGGTTAGTTTATTAGTTTTCCAGCAAGTTCATGTGTTTTCTGGTGAACTGTTCTTGATCGTTCTTTATTCAAAACCCTAGTTTGATCCTTGGCCAAGCCAAGTCAAGTTATTTATTCGTGGGGGTTTAACAAGTGTTAGGTCATCCTCCTATGCTCAGACCCCTCTATCAAGTTTTGGAGGAGTTCCCCTTTCTTAGGGAGAAGACCTTAGATAAAATTAGGCAAATAGAAAGAGTTCAAAAGGAAGCAAATAGGGCAGAGGCGTTCCCCCTCAGACCTATCTTTCCACCTCCTCTGAAGGTCATATACCCTGAGCCAACCAAACCAGTTAAATCAGTAGAAGCCCCAGTTGAACCTACCCCCATGTCTGAGTCTGAGTCGTCTAGATTAGACCCTATGTCTGTGGACTCCTTTTAAGAGGCTATGGAATTTTCCACTCAGTAGGATCAGGTCCCTGAGCAAGCCGAGGTTTCAAGTCGGGCCTCGTCTCATAAGAGTTCGAGCACATCGCATTCTTCCTCCGACATTGAGGTTGTAGGTCCTAGCATTGCTGTTCCACTAATTCTTAAAGCCATTCCCCTATCGGCTGTCACGGGAGCTGAATTCACTCAGAGGTTCCCAAGTGGTTCCCTATCGTCCGCTCAGGCCGATGTTGAATCGGATGATGATGATGGGGATGAAAGCGGCATTGACACCTCAGAGGAAGATGAGATAGAGAGCATTGTCATCGAGATCGACCTTCTTGCCTTCAGACATTTATATTCCATTAGCCCCTCCATAAAACTCAGGAGACCTCTGAGGGAAGAGAGGGCTTTTGGTGGCCGAGATGGTGAGATCTGCTTGTACGATCAGATGTTCAAGTTGGGATTTCGCTTACCCATTCATCCCACTATTAGGTCCATACTTTCCTACATTAACCTAGCTCCCTCCCAGTTGTCACCCAATGCCAGGATGGTGATAATTGGAGTTATTGTCTTATGGAGGGCCGTCCATCATTCAGACCTTCCTGTTCAGGTCTTCGTCGGATGTTATATCCCTTCCTTTGCCAGAAATCATCTGAGCTATTACCATTTCTTAGCTCTGAAGTCAACTAAGAAGATATTGCAGGTCACCCAAACTAGTAATCATAATTATAAGCCGCGGTATTTCTTTGCCTTATGGCATGGGAATTTGGCCCTTGTGTCCCTTCTTCAAACTTAGAGCCGAGGATACCCCTGAAATGGGGCAAGGTGTCAATGTCTGCCAGGGCCGACCCTGGGCTAAGCCAGAATAATCTTTAAAAATTAAAGGACCTTCAAGATTAGAGGGAGAATGGTTTGTTGGTCAAGTTCGGATATCTGATGACCCCTTACTATCTTTCTGAGACTGGCCTTGGGGGGAGCCCTCTTATTGAGCTCCGTAAGTGCTTAGTTTATTATTTCAATCAAGTTAAACCTCTGAGTTCTTATGTCTCTGATCTTCTAACTCAGGCCTTTTTTATCTGCAGAATTCTCCGAAGGAATTTCAGACAAAATTTGGGAGATATTTGCCCCAAGTTTGAGGAAGCTTGTAAAGAAGGCAGTCCTGAATGTACCTCCTCCTCCCCCATCGAAGTAGGGTGTCGGCATGTCTAAGGCCGATGCCATAAAAAAGAGAAAGGCCACAACTATTTCCCCTGAGGATCAGAGGAAAAGTAATACCCAAAAGGCCATCCTCATATCTTCTGAAGATGCACTGGTTGCTCGTCTAAAGCAGCTGAAAATAAATGATAGCATTATAGGACACAGTTTGTAGGCATCGGATGCCATCAGCTCTACTATGATCGATGCTGATAAACGTTTTTATCGATCCATGGACACTCCTCTGCTGGTTGAGTTTGGCCTTCACAGGTCCATTCAAGTATGACTTCGGGTTTCAGTTTATCTTAGAAGTGTAACCTCTATTTTGAATTTGAGCTTATGCATAGGACCACATGATTTGCAGGGCCTCGTTACTATGCATCATCTTACCAACTGGACTCTGAAGATGTTACCCCTCATCAAGAAAGGTCGAGAAGTTGCAAAGCTCTCTAAATGCAGAGGTAGATCATCTGAAGTCTACCTTTGAGGGGTCTGATAAAACGGTTAAGGAGTTGGAGAAAGAGATCTCCAAGCTTAAAAAGGACCACACCATTGCTCTGAAGGCCAAGGATGACGTTCTCCAGCAAAAGGTTGATGTTGTAGTGAAGGCAGCCCTTGAGGATGCTTTTGAGGGGATCCTGGTTGATTACACAATCTTCAATGAATTCATTAGCTTCAACTTTGAATACCATGAAAGAGGTATTAAGGCCACTGGTAAATGGGCGGCTGCTAAGGAGAAGGAGTCAGGGAGCTTGAAAGCCTCTGACTTCATAGGTATGGGTTTTGCTAACCCTCAATTTGACCAGGACCTTCAAGAGGTTGAAAAGGAAGATGCTGCCTCTGCAGAGACTGTGTCGCTGGATATTACAGAGACTGAGGGAGCCAACCCCAGAGGCGATGAGGCCAAGGTGACCAACATCGGCCAAGGGAATCAGGTCGAGGATGCCAACGCTGTAGCTACAAATCCTTAGGCCATTTTTATGAAGCTTTTGTACTTTTTACTATGCATTTAAACTGTAACCTCTGATGACAAACTCGACTAGCTTGTAGCGTATAACTAACTTTAATCTATATCAGCCTCTGAGGAGGGTTTTATTTCTTTAATTGCTGAATGTTTCCTGAATGATTTTCTTTACTATGCAATGTGTGTGCAGCTCTTGAAGTCTCAATATAACTTTTCACCAAACTAATGATGTTAAGGGTCTAAGGTCATCCGAGTATGATTTCTGACCTCAGAACTTGTCACCAAATTATGATGTTATAAGGTCTGAGGTCATCACTAAGATGTTATCCCCATAACTTTCACCGAACTAATGATGTTAAGGGCCTGGGGTCATTCAAGTATGATGTCTGCCCTCAGACCTTATCACCAAATTATGATGTTATAAGGTCTGAGGTTATCACTAAGATGTTATCCCCATAAAAAAATTTCACCAAACTAATGATGTTAAGGGTCTGAGGTCATCCAAGTATGATGTCTGAACTCAGACCTTGTCAACAAATTATGATGTTATAAGGTCTGAGGTTATCACTAAGATGTTATCCCTATAAATAATTTTCACCAAACTAATGATGCTAAGGGTTTGAGGTCATCCAAGTATGATGTCTGACCTCGGACCTTATCACCAAATTATGATGTTATAAGGTCTGAGGTCATCACTAAGATGTTATCCCCATAACTTTCACCAAACTAATGATGTTAAGGGTCTGAGGTCATCCAAGTATGATGTCTGCCCTCAGACCTTGTCAGCAAACCATGATGTTATAAGGTCTGAGGTTATCACTAAGATGTTATCCCCATAAATAATTTTAACCAAACTAATGATGTTAAGGGTGTGAGGTCATCCAAGTATGATGTCTTCCCTCAGACCTTGTCATAAAAATTATGATGTTATAAGGTCTGAGGTTATCACTAAGATGTTATCCCCATAAATAATTTTACCATTCTAATGATGCTAAGGGTCTGAGGTCATCCAAGTATGATGTCTGACCTCAGACCTTGTCACCAAATTATGATGTTATAAGGTCTGAGGTTATCACTAAGATGTTATCCACATAAATAATTTTCACCAAACTAATGATGCTAAGGGTCTGAGTTCATCCAATTATGATGTCTGACCTCAGACCTTATCACCAAATTATGATGTTATAAGGTCTGAGGTCATCACTAAGATTTTATCCCTATAACTTTCACCAAACTAATGATGTTAAGGGTCTAAGGTCATTCAAGTATGATGTATGCCCTCAGACCTTGTCACCAAACCATGATGTTATAAGGTCTGAGGTTATCACTAAAATGTTATCCCCATAAATAATTTTCACCAAACTAATGATGTTAAGGGTCTGAGGTCATGCAAGTATGATTTCTGCCCTCAGACCTTCTCACCAAACCATGTTGTTATAAGGTCTGAGGTTATCACTAAGATGTTATCCCCATAAATAATTTTACCATTCGAGCATAATGAACTAAGTATTGACACAGGAATTGATCTTGTCATTAATAATCTCTTCATAAGATGATATATTTAAATGAAAACCCTAATAACATCATATGCAATATTTTTTTAGATGATCAACATTCTAAAGGTTGGAGAAAGGTTCCCCTTCGAGGTTTTCTAGCCTATAGGTCTCGGGTACAACATCCTCAATCACTCTGTAAGGTCCATGCCAATTTGGGTGAAGCTTGTTTTCCTTCTGTAATGTCTTTTTCAGCACTAGGTCTCCCACAGCTACAGGTCTTGATTTTACCCTTTGATTATAGAACTTTGCTATTCTTTGATGGTAAGCTGCTTGACTAATTTCTACGTCTTCCCTTCTCTATTTAATCAATTCTAGGTCAAGTCTTCTTTACTCCTCGTTCTTCTCAGGTTCATAGGTCTGAACCCTATGAGTAGGGAGTCCTATCTCTGTTGGTATGACGACCTCTGAGCCATGTGACAACATAAACATGGTCTCCCTTATTGGTGTCCTAGCCGTAGTTCTATAGGCCCATAACACAGCATAAACATCTTCAATCCATCTACCTTTAGCTTCTTTTAACCTCTACTTGATCCCGTCAAGGATCGTTCTGTTTGTGACTTCGGTTTGACCGTTTGCTTGAGGTCGGCCAGGGGAAGAGAAAAATTGCTTTATTCCAACTCTTTCGTAGTATTTTTCTAGGGAAGAGTTTTTAAACTTGGTTCCGTTGTCCGAAATAAGGGTGTTTGGGAGGCCATGCCTGCATATGATGTTTTTTCAAATAAATTGGAAGGTCTTCTACTCTGTAATCGTGATCATCGGCTCCGCCTATATCCACTTGGAGAAGTAATTAATGGCAATTATCAAAAATTAGTAATTATTTGCAGCCCTTGGCAGGGGACCCACTAAGTCAATTCCCCATATTGAGAATGGACAAGGGGAACTAATAGATGTCATAGGCTGATGAGGCTGATGGGGGATAGTGGATAATTTCTGGCATTTATCGCACCTCTTTACGTAGGCTGCAGCAGCTTTGGCCAAGGTCGGCCACCAATATCCTTGTGTGATAATCCTCTTTGCCAAAGGTCTCCCTCATATGTGACTGGAGCAAGAACCCTCGTGTACCTCCTGTAGGACGTGGGGAACTTCTGTGGGATGAACGCATCTGAGTAGAGGTAATAGGAATCCCTTCCTATATAGGACATCTCCTATTATTGAGAACTTTGCATCTCTGTACCTTAATTTCCTCCTCTCTAACTTTGACCCCAGTAGTACCCCCTCTCTAATATATCTGATAAGGGGGTCCATCCATGAGTCCCCCAGGTTCAAATTAAGGTAAGGGTTACTGACCTCCTCTTCTTTAATAGTTGCTCTAGGCAATATCTCAACAGGGACTGTCCTTCTGATATCTGTCCTCATTACCAAAGCTAGCATTGCAAATGCATCTGCATGACTGTTGTTTTATCGAGGTATTCTCTTCATCCTTACCTCTTCGAAGCCTTCGAGTGTCATTTTCACCCTCTTCAGGTATTTAGCTATCCTTTCATCCTTGGCCTCATAAACCCCCAATACTTGATTAATAACCAACCTTGAGTCACTGTGAAGGAAGAGTCATCTTATACCAATGGTCCTTGCCAAGGAGAGGCCTGCTATCATAACCTCATATTTTGACTCATTGTTTGATGCCTTGAAGTTAAATCTCAGGGCGTATTCGATGCTTGTACCATCCGGGGCTGAGAGTATCAGGCCCGCACCACTTCCACTTTCGCAAGAAGACCTATCGATGAAGAGGTTCTAGATATCTTTATCTGATGAAAAACCCTCTTCTAACATGATTCCCTGCCTGAAGAGGTACCGGTCTTCCTCATTCTCGGCTATTCCATCTCTGACTCTCTTGGGCATAACCTCTTCCCTATGTCAGAAGACGTTGCTGTTTGACCCTTCTATAGTCTCTAGATTATTCTCAACCTCGACCTCTTCCCATGTGAACTCTACGACAAAGTCTGCTAGTGCTTGCCCTTTGATGGCCATCCTAGGCTGATAAGTGAGGTCATATTCCATTAACTCAATGGCCCATGTCATCAACCTACCCGACTTCTCAGGCTTATGGAGGATCTATCTTAGTGGGGAGTTGGTGAGGATGACCATGGAATGGGATTGAAAATAAGGCTTCATCTTCCTAGAAGCATGTATCAGGGCGTAGGCCAACTTTTCCATCTGATGATAATTCTGCTTAGACCCCTGAAGGGCCTTACTGTTGAAGTATACAGGCCTTTGGACCCCCACGTCTTCACGTACTATGGATGCACTTATGGCTGATTCAAAAACTGCTAGATAGACATACAACTTCTCTCCTGCTATTGGCCGAAATAAGAGTAAGGGGGACCCAAGGTAGGACTTGAGCTGGTTGAAAGCCTCATCACACTATTTGTCCCACTCGAAGGCCTTTCTAAGAACCTTAAAGAACGAAAGACACTTGTCCGTCGCTCTTGAAACAAATCTGTTGAGTGCAGCCGCTCTTCCAGTAAGCCTCTAAATGTCCTTGATACTCTTTGGTGTCTTCTTATCGAGAAAATCCTTGATTTTCTCGGGGTTCGCCTCTATTCCCCTCTGATTGACAATGAATCCAAGAAATTTCCTGGCTCCTACCCCGAAGACACACTTCACAGGGTTGAGTTTCATTTTATACAAGTCCATGGTGTTGAAAGTCTTTTCCAGATCTGCCACGTGGGTGCAGGCCTTTAAGCTCTTCATTAACATATCGTCGACATACACCTCCATAGTCTTGTCTATTTGGTCTTTAAACATCTTATTCACAAGACGTTTGTACGTTGCCCCCTCATTTTTCAATTCGAAGGGTATAACCTTATAGCAATATGTCCCTTTGTCAGTGATGAAGGTTGTCTTATCTGAGTCTTCGGCATCCATGAAAATATGGTTATAGCCTGAGTACGCATCCATAAAGCTCATGTCCTGCAGTTGCATCTACCATCTGGTCGATCCGAGGTAAGGGATAACTGTCTTTTGGGCAAGATTTGTTCAGGTCGATGAAGTCTACGCACATTCTCTATTTTCCGTTGGCTTTGGGCATAATGACTACATTCGATAGCCACTCTGGATATATGAATTCTCTGATAAACTCAGCCTCTTCTAACTTTTTGACTTCTTCCCGGATGACATCGTACTTCTCCCTGGAGTAAATTCTTCATCTTTATTTGATTGGCCTAGTATCCTTAGTCACATTCATCTTGTGGCACATAACTTCAGGGCTGATGCCAGGCATGTTCGTGTGACTCCAAGTGAAGACACTCTGCCTCTTCCTCAGGAAGTCTATCAACTCTTCCTTGATTTCTTCCTTTAAGACTTTGCCGACCTGGATGGTTTTTTCCGGTTCATCCTCATTGAGGATGATGGATTCTACCTCTTCTGCGGCCTCTCCTTTCTTTAATTTCGTTTCATCTTTGGGGTCAAATGTATCAATGTTATATGTGGTAGTTGCTTTTTTATGAGCCTTTCTCTCTTCAGCCGAGTTGAAGTAGCATTCTTGTGCTATGGTCTGGTCACCCTGCACTTCGCCTACCCCATAGGGTCGGGAATTTTAGCATCTATTGGATCATCGACGGCACGGTTTCAAAATCCTTAAGGGCTACTCTTCCTATGATAAGGTTATAGGCCGAGAAGATGTTTTCGTCCATGACAAAAAAGTTAATCTTCTGGGTTAATCTCTTAGGCCACTCATCGCCCATTCGCATGTCCATCTCATAGATGCCCAACGGATGGACCTTTTCACCACTGAACCCTATTAACGGATGATGATAGGGTACCAGCCTAGCTCTGCTAAAGCCCAGGATTTTGAACCAGGGCAAGAACATCACATCTGCAGAACTTCCTCCATCTATAAGAAATCACTGCACCTCACATCCATGAACTCTTGTTGTGATCACCAAAGGGTCATCGTGTGGAGCTAAGATGCCTTTAAAGTCGAGTCGGGAGAACCCAACTACAAGAGTGTCCATGTCCACCTTTTTCCTCTTTTGCGTTGTCTCAGAAGACGTTAGATTTACCACTTCAAGTTTGGCCACTGACTTGGCCTCTGCCATATGAGCCTTCCTGTTAGCCACTTCAGAACCACCCCCTGTAAGTCCTCCACATATGGTGTTAACACGAAGGAGATCATACCAACCCTCTTCATAGGGGTGTTATCGTCTTTTAGTGGGAGGTCTGGATCGTCTTTATCATCGCCATCCGAGTCATCTCCCTTTTTTACTGGGGTATCATTACGACACCTATCTTTCTCCTATTTTTAGGGTCATCTATTCCCTTTCTGGGAGCCTTGTTATCAACGTACTGCCTCAACTTTCCTGACTTCAGCATCTTCCTGATCTCATCCTTTAAGGCAAAGCACTTGTCTGTTATATGGCCATGGTCTTGGTAAAATTCACACCATAAGTTCTGGTTCCTCTTATGTGGAGGAGCCTTCAGCTTCTCTGGCCATCTGAGTGACCCATCATTCTTGATCTCATTGAGGATGTGTTCGCAGCTTACAGTGAGAGGGGTATAACGTGCAAACTTATCATCAAATGGCCTCTTCTTTCCATCCTTCTTTCTTTGGAACTTTTAGCTAATACCGTCGTTCTCGTCTTCATACTTAGCGGCCATGGCCTCTTCAGCATTCATGACCTTCCTCGTAGTTTCCAGTAGCTCCGCCATGGACTTTGGAGGGTCTTCACCAAGTTTCCACAATAGCTTCCCCTTCTGAAGACCTCCTGTGAGGGCGGTCATGGCAATATTCCCTTCATAATCTTCAACCTCGAGTTTTTCTTTGTTGAACCTAGCGATGTATTCTCTTAGGCTCTCGTGCTTTCCTTACTTGACATACAACAGATGGGTTGTCTTCTTTTGAGGTCTTACCCCGAAGTAGAAATTGTGAATGAATAGTTCAGCCAAGCCCTTAAAGTTCTCAATCGGATTCTTTAGAAGAGAAGTAAACCAAATGTGTGCAACTCTCGTTAGTGTCCCGGAGAAGGCCCGGTATTTCATCTCATCTGGTATTTGAGTAAATGCCCATCGTTGATTAGTACATCTCAATATAATGTACAGAATTAGTGCTACCATCATACTTGGGAGTCACCGTAGGTGGCTTCAACTTGGCTGGGGTAGGGAATCTTAATATCTTATCCATGAATGGAGAGCCTTCCAAGAAACCCCTTTGTAGTGAATCCCGACTTTTGATGAGGTCTCCTATCTTATCCTCAAGATGTTGGATAGAGTCATTCCATGGTTTCGCGACGTCGACTTGTCCGAGGTTATCCCCAGCCACCTCCAAGGAGTGGACTGAGGGTTCCACCGCCGCAGTACAACGTCTGTTGTTGACTTCTTCTTAGTCTCTTCTTCTTCTTGGATGTGGCCGATGTTGCCTCTCTTCTCTTTGTGAGCTGGCTGCACTCCTCGATCTTGATAACCTCTGTCTTAGGTCGTTTACGGGGTCGTGCCTTTCAAAGGCCGACCCTCTACTCAGTCGATCAAAAGTTGATCCCCATTGTTGGGCTTCTGCACCTCTCATGTCCCCACAACCTTGGCTTCGTTGGATAGGACGAACTGTATTGTTCGAAACCTTATACGTCTCCCAACAATCTTCCGAGACATCTTCTGCCTCTAGATCATCACACCTGTCCTCAGGGTAAGGGTTTTCTTGCCTCCCCAGCGCAAGTGCCTAGGGTCAGCAATGTCCCTCCTCTGCTGGGGTATAGGTTGGTCTTTTCACGGTGCCTAGGATGGTCCCCTCGCATCAGGATGAGGCTGAACAGTCGCCGGAGTGATCATTTCCGGTGAGACTCTAAGTGGCCTCATCATATTTTGGCTGAGCTGTGCAAATTTCTCCTGCATCTCTTATTGTGTTGCAGTTAAAGACCTCAAGGCTTTGGCCACCTCCGCCATTTCGGACTGAGGTGGTGCCTGGCTGGAGCTAGGTCCTCCCGCACCAGGCGGCGGAAGAGGTGGTGGTAATTTTGATGCCATGTGTTAGCACAAAAGAACTGGTGTAGTAGATGAGCTTAATACCTTATAGGACCTCTTTCAATGGTGAAATAGCTCCACGCAGGGGGTGAGGCCTGGTTCACCACCAGAGACTCCGGTGAGGTTAAGCAAATAAAGAGGAAGAGACGTCTTCTCGTTCCCACAGACGACGCCAAAATGATGATGCTATAAATAGCACCACCAATCAAGGTGTTTGTATGTTTAGACTAGCGATAACAATGGCAGCACATGAGTAACTATGCTAAGAGATAGTGGTGAGGAGAAGAGGAAGAGACACCTGAATATAAGTGGTTCCTCCAATTTGGCCTACATCCACTGTGTAAGTGTGTGATAAATTTCACTGTATGAGGGCACTGATGGCCATGGATACAATCTCTCAAGCTTTCTCTCTCTACTGTATATTTGGACAGAGTTTTAGCTAGGGTTACCAATTTTGGGATCCTTTACAAGGTAAAGGATGACCTCTATATATAGTACCTGGGGGAGTAATGTACCCCCAAGCATGAAATGAACATATACATGAGGATCGAACCAATATGAGAATGACACCTGACTGATCTCATGTAGATAATGATGACCTCAATATTCCCCCACGTGAGGGGAATGATTCGGTTATAACTGATTTTGTACACGTGTTACCAATAATATATATATATATGTTGATAAGGGCTCGGCCATCTGTGAATGGTCCCAACCTCGGCCTAGAAGAGGACGAGGTGGTGACCTTGGCTCAGTGGGAAAGCCGAGGTAAGGCATGCTGAGCTGTGACGTCAGCCTAGGCCGAGGTAGTGGTGGCAAAGCAGAAACGTCGGTTAATCACTAGCCGAGATTGATTATGATGATGGGATGGCAACCTCGGCCTCTTCCAAGCAGAGGTTACAAACCTTGGATGACCAGATGGATAACCGCCCCTGCGGATTATGGAGACCACACCTACCGAGGTAGCTAGTAACGTCGGCCATGGCCGACCTTGATTAGGATGAGACCGCTGGTCGTTGATATAAGGCCCCTCTAACATCGGCCGTCTCCATGGACGAGGTTGATGTCTCTGAGCCGAGGGGTGCATTCAGGGCATATCAGACGTTATTGGTGTGGAAATCACTTTGACTTTGATTTATTGATTTGTATAAAATGATGTCATCTAAATTCAATAATTTTTACACCCAAGGATACTTTTAATGTTCATTCGTTAGTAGTACATGTATTCGTCGTGTACATATGATTGGTTGAGTTTATTTACCTATCGAATATGTTCACACCCATACATTCCATTTCCATGACCTAGTTATTTGAGTTTATATCCATGGTGTGATCTTTAGTTTTTTTTAGTAAATTTTTTTTTCAAAAAAATTCAAATGTAGAAGTTTTTTTTACATTTCCCATATTCTTTGTTATATATTTTGGTAAAAAAAATTGTTTTTTTTTTGAAAAATTCAAAAATAGAAGATTTTTTTGTGATATTTTCCATATTTATGCTTCTCATGTCTGTCTATTTGGGGACATCATAAAAAGGGGGAGAATGGATTATGCAAGAGAAATTATGTTGATTTATCTATGATTTGCTTAAGCTTAAATTATCTTTGATTTTTGCATATCATTATAAATCAAACTGTTGCGTGTCATGGGTATTTGCTTTATCTCATATGTGTAGGTACAAAGTTGATATCTATTGGAATGTACACCCTGATGAGAAAAGCTTTGGGAGTTTCTGAAATGTTGAAGATTTAAAGATGTTAAAGTTTGATTAAAGGCATGTCATTTAGTATTCTCAGTTTGAGGGTTTAATGGGGATATTATCTTATATGTCATTTGTTTTTGGGAGATTGTATAATTCGGATTTTTTTATGTATGTACCGACATAGACATAGGGGGAGATTTGTAAGGACATAATTTTATAAATGTCCGGGTAGAATCTAGAAATTTTCTGTTTTCTCTAGATCACGGTTTGTATGTCTGATACCGCTACATTCGGCTCGTCATCACGATCATCCACGATGGCCTTTATCCGAATCCATAAATCCATCATCTTCACACCTGCATCATTGCTACATGCTGCGTACTGCTCAACCATTTCCCACGACTCCATGACGAACTATTAGTAAAGTGATTAATTAGAGTTGTTTATATTTGCATTAATATTTGGGAATTTTTTTGGAAATATTTTCTGAAGTCTAAATTATTTTTTATTAAAATGCAGAATTTTTTTTATGCAGAAACAAACTTTTTTTAGTAGACGTGCTCGCTCAAACGACTAGCACTGTCGTTTTCATGCAAGATCAGCATGTCGCGCAATCTCGTTCGAACAACAACTGTCTTCGTTCAAGCAACATCTGATCTCATTCGAACGACGTTGCTAACCTCAATTTTTGTGTCACTTTCTGTCACCACTACTTAGTGGCAAAGTCTTTCTTCCATCATGTTGAGCAAAGTCTGGCACAAAAACGTCCCTCTTTCAATAGACTTGTTTTTAGGATTTTAGCCTTCTTTATAAAAGGAGACTGTCTCCCATTTATTCAATGCACATGATAAACCTTCAAGATATCATTCTTACTCATTTTGGAGTATTTTGTGGAGAAGACGGTCCCTTCTTCATTGTTGCTCATATGGAATTCTTGCTGGAGATTCTAGCCGACGACAGGTATCGACACCTACAGGTATTTTCGTATGTCACACTTATTTTCATTATAATCTGTGTAACCGTTCTTTACAAAATATAGTGAAAATAATAAGGTTTTGCCATGCGAGGATTTTTCCTGATATTTTGTGTCTCATGCTTTATTTATTTATGGGATGACACACGCACACACGCAGATGCATGTTTAGGGACTGTATTTATTTTGTTTAAAAATAGACTCTAATTAAATATGGTTTACTTGGAAACTTGCGAATAATTTATAGTTCAATATCACACACTGCGCATTTGGTTCTCACTCTTTTCAAATTATCTTCTTGCCATATTCACATTCTCGGTAGAAAACAACGATAGATTCATGAACTCCTTCTCATATTCTATGATGTACGAGTCCCCTACCGGGGTAGAAGAAACTTTTAACTTTTTCTAAGCCCGAATAGACTCGGGTAAGTACTTGTCGTTGAACCTCATCATAATCTCATAATACACTTCACCAAACGCATCAATAGATACGTACTAAGATTCATATGCCTAATATCTCCTAACACTCGACTGGACTAAACACTATGCATAGGACGTATCACGAATGAGAGCCAAACAAGAAACCCTCCCAATACACTTCAGTCTAGTTAGGTCATTCTTCAGGATAACTAGCATTTGACTCCCTTAAAATCTTACATATGATGAGAATACAAGGAAAATTGATCTATCAGAGAACACTACGCGGACGACTCGAATGGATCTATGGAACCTACTACGTTACCATGCTCTGATACCAATTATGACACCCCATAGTATTTAATAATTAGTCTGATCAAGTCTATTTATTAAATATTACAATTTTTTAACTCAATTTAAATATCATCATTAGCATGAGTGAAAATAAATAATAAAGACAATACAGCTGAAATATGACAAGAAAATCCTCAAAAAATAACGTGATAGAGAAGATATCATAACCAAATAATCATAAAAAATGAAAACCACAATCCATGGTATACAATAAGATCCCAAATACACCTCTACAATTACATGCCGTCATAAAAAAAATCCCAAATTAAATGGAATCCGTATAACCAAATACTAAATTGTAAAGACAATCTTCATATCTCTCAAAAGTAAATATTTGGAAATAACCAAGACTAAAACCTACGTCCTCAACTAGTGGTGAGACTGGGATAGATTCAGGTAGCAGGAACAAGGAATGATATACCTGATAGTCATAGACAACCAACAATGATGGTCAAGCCATCGCAAGCTAACACATCAACGCCACCCAATAACAATTATGAAAGTAAATAATAAATCCATAGTTTATAAATTTTATAGCTCACAACATTTAATGCGCCTCACAAATTTACCAATTTAACCTTCCATCTTTAAATAAAACATTAATTAAAACCGTGATTATACCTAGAATCCCACGCCACTTGGAGGTATCTAGCATCTTGTCATGCAATATGCAATAAATAAAATAATATTAAAGTAAATCCCAATCATAAACAAAGTCTAACCTCATCCGTATACTCCCCAAAACATCACCAAAAATTATTGTAATTGTGTCTGCCCCCTAGTCCCCTTTAGGGTAACCAAGCACCATGATACAAAATCAAACCTACTCCATATACACCCCAAAATATTGCCACAAATCAACATAATCATGTAAGTCCCCCAGTCCCCTTTGGGGTCACCAAACATCACGATACAAAATCCAACCTCCTCTGTATACACCATAAACCGAATAAATAAATACAACAAATAACCATGGTCCCCACGTAAGGTCATGCACAAAATTACGATATAATTATCTTCCCCCTCGTCTCCTCATATCATTAGCTTCTATCATCACTATTTAATTTATGTATTTTACTTTTAAATTATTTATTTCATTGATTCTCCTCAAAATATTTTAGTCTTTTGAAAGGGAATGTGGTGAGGCAAGGGTTCCTGAGGGGAAATTTCTTTTTTCAAATGGAATTTTAGTATTTTCATATATCTCTTAATTTACCATTATCCCAACCAATCATATTAGGGGGACATCATGAATTTAACCATAAGGTTCATTTTCACTACTAAAGTCAAATTCTTAAATCATAAGGATGTGATGTCAAATTTAACATAACACGAGAACTTTCATGAATAATATTTACCAACATATATGTGGGGAGAATAATTCATACTTAGGTAACAAGTAAATAACTAAACAAACATCATAGTATCATCCAAGTGGCCAAATTATATGAATTTTCCAAGTCTACATAAATCAACGAATTACAAAATAAATGTTGTTTAAGATAAATTATAAATTAAATCAAGTCCCATGAATTAAACTAATAGTTAGAATTTAGGGGTTTACAACCTTAATATTGCAATATGAATTATAAAACCAAAATTTATATACAAATTAGTCCAACTCTTAAATCTCACAATTTATCAAATTTTAATTAAAATCCCATAATTTTAATAATTTAACAATTAAACGAAATCATATAATTTAATTATAAAATTTCATTGAAGCAATTATAAACCCTAATTATATCTAATTGGTTTTAATTATTAAAATTAGGTTGAGGTAGAAATTAAAATTTTAATATATAAAATTGGAGGAATAGAATGTTAACTTGTCATGTTGGAAGTAAAATTCCCACCAATTATCAATTTGATTTGTTGAAGAAAAAAGCTCCTTTGAAACACGTTGAAAAGGACTCCCAATTTATCTTTAGACTTGTGTAAACATGGTTCCAAAGAGTGCTCCCAAAAACTCAATTCTTTATTTCAATTGTAGAACAAAATTTTAGGGTTATAATCGTGTAATATGTATTGAATTTGGATTTGATTTTAGGTTTGAGTTGTGTCATGAAGAAATGAGGAAGTAGGTATTTTAAGGGTTTGGTTTCTTTGGTGTCGGAAAAGAAAAAGGAAAGGAGAAGAGAAAGGAACGCTGGAAATAAATGCGCCCCCCTCCTTATTCCAACTGACCCATTATAACGATAACCAGAACCCGCTATAGTGTGTATATTGGGTAGCCATAATAGTGAGAAACGTGAGTATGCGACTGTGTGATACCGATTAAAAAATAACTCGCAAATTTTCAAGTAACCCTTATTTAACTAGCGCCTACTTTTAAACCAAATAAATTCAACCCTTAAACATTCATCTAAATCAACCCATCAAATATAAAGCATGCGACACAAAGTTAAGGAAAAATCCCCGAAGGGCAAAACCTTTTATTTCTAGAACTTTAAAGAATTTACAAGACCATTGACTTACATACAACCTGATAATCTCCCACAAGTGTAACGCACGGTGTCTTCGGTAAACCTTCAAAGCAACGGCTAGAAACAGTGTGACACAGAAATACCCGCAGGTGTCGGTTCCTATGTCGGCGGCTGGAATTTTCCTTTTCCAGGAGGGCAGCAATGAAGAAGAGAACGGCTTCTCCACAAGGGTTGAACAAACTCAAAGTTGTGTTCTTGGGTTACCAAAAAGATTCACAAAGGTTTGGCAATTGTGTGAATCAAAACATAAGTCTTGGGACTCAAAAAATATGAAGACTAGAGGTATATGGACTCTCAAAAACGTCTTCTGAAGTCTTGCAAAACAACTCCCCCGAAGTTGGTATTTATAGGAAAAAATATGAAGAGTCCAACGTTCTTAAAACTCTAAAATTCTATCCAGCGTACAAAAAAAACAGCATTCTTTAAGGAATTTTCTCTATCTTCAAAAGGTCATAACTCCTTCACCGTAGCTCGGATTGAGGTGCCGTTTTTTTCAGTATCTTCGTTACGGCGAGATCTTCAACTTTCCAGTTGACCAGACCTCCTAACTATGGATGTAAAATTACGAAAATGCCCTTGAACACTCCTATCGTGCCTTTTTTCACTGTTTTGACTTCCCTTGCGTACCACTTGCATTAAGTCCCTAAAATCGTGGACCGTGAAGTTGTTGAGGCAGATGTGTGACATATTAATGGAGATGTTGAATGCTTGATTCCCAGAATTCGGATTGAGGCCGTCGAGTGACATCTTGAGGTGACGTGCCAAATGTAGCGGCGTACGACATACACAAATGAAACAAGTTGGACATGAGAAAAATGTCCTTACAAATCTCCCCCTATGTCTATGCCGGTACATACATAAAAATTCCAAATTATCAAATACGAAATTGCCTATACAAATCTACCCTCCCATGAACCCAAAACTGGAAAAGGTACAAATGAATAGTCTTCATCGTTTGTTCTTCAAATCTTCAGGAATCTCAAATCTTTTCTCATCAGGGTGTGCAATTCAGAGATCATCAATGTAGTACCTACACACATGAGATAAAGAAAAATACCAAGTGACGTATCGAGTTTGAAATGAGATAAACATAGATACCAATATATGATAAGCATAAGTCAAATCTCAAAAACTCCTCCAAAATTCAAACTCCCCCATAAAATGATAATTCTTTCTCCCCCTTTTTATGATGTCCCCAAATAGACAAATAAGAAGAATGAATCAAACAAGCAAAAACGGGGTGTCACGGTATACAAAAAATACACAAACTATTTTTGATTTTTTTTCAATTTTTTATACAAAAAATAGATACCATTTTGAAAAAAAATGTAAAACAAAAATCACACCATGGATTTAGACTCAAACAACCAAGTCATGGAAATGGAATGAATGGGTGTGAACACATTCGATAGGTAAATCAACTCAATCAATCATATGTGCACGATGCATATGTGTACTCCTAACGAATGATCATCAAAAGTATCCTTAGGTGTAAAAAAAAATTTGTTGAATTTAGATGGCATCATCTTATGCAAATCAACAAATCAAAGTCAAAGTGATTTCCACACCAATAACGTCCAAAACTATATAGCGCATTTTCAAGAATTTCAAGGATGTGCAAACCCGTTTTAAATTCTCCAACCAAACTCCCTCATATATATTTTCTTTTAGAGGTAATCTAAATTCTCAAACTTTGGAGAATTGGTGCAAAAACCTAAATGGCCCATATTTTGGCATGAATATCTTTTTATTGCCTTTAATTTTTTTCGGGCTCTATTAACCTCTTTGGACCTCGGATAATAAAATTCCTCAATTTTTTAGGTCCTTTTTAACGGTGGCTTTTGCGCAAAGGATAGATGATTACCTTTCGCAGCCCCTCCCCGTTATCAAACAAATCACACAAACTCACAAAACGGTTTTTATATGCACAATTTCCTTATAAAAATTATCGCGCTTGGTTCGTTTTAAAGACATAATTGGAGTGATAACACCCAACTAACATGTGATAAGATAAGCACAATTATCAAACAAATCCGTGCATGTGTGCAATAAAGGAAATATGAGTCAAACATGTAGGAAGTAACACTTAATTACATCTTAATGACTCCAAACATTATAAAGCACATGGATGAATTGACCTATTGTCTCAAAACACTATCAAATAGTCACATGAAAAAATGGAATGATGTTGTGACTCGGTCATCCCAAGTGTTCATCCATAAACGGTGCAACAAAAAAAATCTTTTTGTATTTTTCAAAAAAATATATACAAAAAGTACATGTCACAATGCTAGCAAAAATATATCAAAAAGCATAACTAGCGTATGACAAACATGCAAACACAATCATCTATATGATATGGCAAGAGAAGAATCATGTGCAAGCAAACGGGAATCAACTTGTCTAAAATCTAGTTCCTCCAAAAGTGATTTCCTAACCCAAATGGATGAAACACGTCGACAAGGGGTTTTGGGAACCAACAAAATACTAGACTTCGAATTCCTAGGACCTCTTCCAAGATCAAAACAAAATCGCCTAAGGTGACCATTCCTACTCTAATATGAGCATGTGTAAACGGGTGGGATGACACCGAAAGTGTGATCTTTTCTAGCGTCCTTGGAATTAGTTGACCCTCTAAAACAAATAATGGTTTTGGCTTTAGCATTAGAAGTATGAGAACACGATGAGCCATTATCATCACTATCAAACCTACTTGAGTCTGTCAAATCATTTTTTAACTTCAAAATTTTTGACTCAAGCAAAGAATTAGACTCTTCCAAATTAAGGGACGCCTTCTTCAAATTATCAATTAAACTTAACAGTTTATCACGCTCCCCCTCAATTAAAACAAACTTATTCCTAAGAGTATTTTCGCGTGCCGTAAAATCATCGATTAATTTTTTATCCTCCACAGCACAAACGGGAACCCTAGAATTTTTTAAGTCCTCCAATTCCTTCTCTAAAACTAGGACTCTCTCATCACTCTTCTTTTTGGCAATTTTTAAAGAATCAAAATCAGTACACATATTACCAAAGTGCTCACGACAAATATCACTTTGAGTTTGAAACTCTTGCAAATATTCAATCTTACTTTTAAAGAGAGAATTTTCTTTTTCCAAAACTTTAATTCTTTTGCAAAGTTTCAAATTCAAACTTTTTAATTTTTCAGCACGGTCGTGAAATGTTTCAAAAATAGGCTCCTCATTAAATGGGCGTTCCATTGAAAAATTGCGATTTTTCATAAAACTGATTTTTAAAAAAATCAATATCACACAATTTTTGCAGAAAATTGGAATACGCGATAAATTTGCGCAACCTGCTCTGATACCAATTTGAGAACGTGAGTAGACAAATTGTATCAGAAAGTAAATCCTCGAAAAAAAATCAGGATCACGCGATAAATTAGCGTAACCCGCTCTGATACCAATTTGAGAAACGTGAGTATGCGACTGTGTGATACCGATTAAAAAATAACTCGCAAATTTCCAAGTAACCCTTATTTAACTAGCGCCTACTTTTAAACCAAATAAATTCAACCCTTAAACATTCATCTAAATCAACCCATCAAATATAAAGCATGCGACACAAAGTTAATAAAAAATCCCCGAAGGGCAAAACCTTTTATTTCTAGAACTTTAAAGAATTTACAAGACCATTGACTTACATACAACCTGATAATCGCCCACAAGTGTAACGCATGGTGTCTTCGGTAAACCTTCAAAGCAACGGCTAGAAACAGTGTGACACAGAAATACCCGCAGGTGTCGGTTCCTATGTCGGCGGCTGGAATTTTCCTTTTCCAGGAGGGCAGCAATGAAGAAGAGAACGACTTCTCCACAAGGGTTGAACAAACTCAAAGTTGTGTTCTTGGGTTACCAAAAAGATTCACAAAGGTTTGGCAATTGTGTGAATCAAAACATGAGTCTTGGGACTCAAAAAATATGAAGACTAGAGGTATATGGAGTCTCAAAAACGTCTTCTAAAGTCTTGTAAAACAACTCCCCCGAAGTTGGTATTTATAGGAAAAAATATGAAGAGTCCAACGTTCTTAAAACTCTAAAATTCTATCCAGCGTACAAAAAAAACAGCATTCTTTAAGGAATTTTCTCTATCTTCAAAAGGTCATAACTCCTTCACCGTAGCTCGGATTGAGGTGCCGCTTTTTTCAGTATCTTCGTTACGGCGAGCTCTTCAACTTTCCAGTTGACCAGACCTCCTAACTATGGATGTAAAATTACGAAAATGCCCTTGAACACTCCTATCGTGCCTTTTTTCACTGTTTTGACTTCCCTTGCGTACCACTTGCATTAAGTCCCTAAAATCGTGGACCGTGAAGTCGTTGATGCAGATGTGGGACATATTAATGGAGATGTTGAATGCTTGATTCCCGGAATTCGGATTGAGGCCGTCGAGTGACATCTTGAGGTGACGTGCCAAATGTAGCGGCGTACGACATACACAAATAAAACATGTTGGACATGAGAAAAATGTCCTTACAAATAGCCTTCCTAAACTACTGCTGCTTGTTATTTATTTATTTTTCTTTAATTAAAACCCTAATTCCTTCTTCTTACTTACCTTAATTAGCCAAACCTTAAACCCTTTCTCAGGTAACCATTTAATTACCTCCTCACCCTTTACTTTTAAAAAGTGCAAGGACCCCCAATTTGTAAATATTCTTTTAAATTAAACCAAATTTCCTAACAAGTGCGGAATAAAGATGGTTACAACCTTTATTAATAACAAATTAAAATTAAATACTACAAAGTGAATTAAAGTAAACACATACATGCTTTAAATTCACTCAAACCAAATTAATTTAATTATCAAGTTTGACAACTTAGGCAAGAATATTATCTACTTAATTTAGTGCCAACTTGAATTAAATTAACATAAACTAAATTTACCCAAATAATTAAACATGCACCATTTTAATCAAGGTAACGAATTAAACTCAATTTTATCTTTTTACCCGAAGCATGCGTTCTAGGTGATTTTTGCAAGAGATAAAATAAATTCACAATACCACAACGCGCCGATGTACGAGGAAACCCCAAATTGAGAAAAACCTCGAACGACCCTCGCCTAACGAATCCACTAAGTATGGAATTATAAATTACAAGACAGTAAGACTTACACCAACAACTTGACTCCGTCCAAGCCTTGACGCTCCTTCTTATAAACACCTCCGCCTAGCTGATAACCATGGACTCCTCCACAGTCTCGGACTCCTCTGATGGGGCTCTTGATCACCGTCACCCTCACATGAAGATTTTCTTCGAGTGGGAACACTGTAGCAAGCATAATAATGTCTTCTTCTTTGAGGGATGTATAAGTAAACCCAAACTTCTCCTTGTTATGATAGAGATGAACCAATGGTTCCAAACAACTCCAAGCTAATGTTATATATATGAACAGCTTAGAAGTAAACAAAAAATATGGGTGTATAAACATGTGTTAAAAGAAAATTTTCTATTAAAAGTTAATACATGAAAACATGGACTTTGGGATGGAAGGATTTTCTCTCAAAAGATCTCAAGTTATGTTCAAAAGTCTCATAAAAAATCTATCCCAAAATTGGTTAAAAACTGTCAAAAGGTAGTGGGACAAAAGAGTGGAAAATGGGATAAAACTACCAAAACTATTCCCGCCCAGAAATCTCGTTCGAATGACCTTTCCAGGTCATTCGGACGACTATGTTCTAGCGAGATTTCAAAGGAAAACAGGCAAAACACTTGTTAGAAAAACTCATTCGAACGAGTTCATTCGAACGAAACTTTGAACAAAAATTCAGAAAAACAATTGGCACATCTCGTTGGCAAACTCATTCGAACGACATTCTCGTTCGAACGGAAAAACAGAAAATCTTATTTTCATTTTTTAAGCCCAAAAACTTTTCTATAAAGTTCTAAAAATATTTTCTGAAAATAAAAGACATTTTCAATTAAAATTACACCCATAAAATATTGTCCAAGTCTCCTATATATATTAAATGAATTCATACCTTTGGAGACCTTGGAATCTTCAAGTTAATGACGAAGAAACGAGGCACTAGAAACTCGACAATGATGAAGCTTTATAAATCTTGTCGCTACGTCTTCAATAGACACATCATAGGTTTGGATGGATACGCATGAACTCTATCCCATGACTCAAATGTTTTTGTTCGGAATTGAGCCAACACTACATTAAGACTCTATTAGAAATTTATGTCCTTACAAACCTTCCCCTTTGGCTATTTCAGACAAAAATCAAAACAAAATCCTAAAGGGCTGTCAATCTCAACTAGACTAAATAACATCCCACCCAAAATAAAAAATTACATAGCGTGACTCAAAACCCAAGGATGACTCTCTTTGCCGATGAAAAGTTGCCGCTAGAGAAATTTCTGCACACTTAAGCAAAACATTAAACACATAGGGAATTAAAATAAATACTCCCCCAAAATTAATTCTCCCCTTTTATCCAATATGATCAACCTAAGAAGATAGTGCTCTCCCCCTAAGATAGATCTCCTAAACTAAGATACGAGTATAATATGATTAGATACCAATTCTCCCCCATCATTATTTTCTCTCCCTTTTTGTTCAGGAATAGACAAAGGTGATAGAATTAATTAAGTACTTATTCTTCTCGAATATAACTAAGTGCCATTTCTCCCCCTAACAACTACATAAGGGATATAAATAAGGGAAAATAAGTAAAACAAACCGATGCTTAAGAGATAGGATCATTAAGAATTTTGGGCATAAATTAACAATAACTAATCCAAACAAAGATTAATGGAGACCAACTATGATGCGAACAAAATTATACCAGTTTGTAAAATAATGAACTTAGCATGCGATATCAAACAATATATGCAACAAGATAGATACCAATTATGAATGAAAAGAAGATGGACTAGGAAGCAAGGAAAAAAATTAAAGAAATACCATATATGTGTATACATAATGAATATTACTAACGCACACGTACATATACATAGGTATAAACACCACACATGACACAAAATATATTAAGCTTTTCACACTCGTATAAAAAAAAATGTGTCCAAATGCATGAGGGAAACGAAAGTGTAGGGGTGTGAAATAGTAACAATTAAATTCTGACCCAATCACTTAAAGCATGTTCACGGAGTTCTCATTTGATTGTAAAGCTTTATCGCATTTAGATATAGCCTCATGTGACAATATAGATTGAACTCAATGAACAAACATACACAATGCATATAAGCCTAGAATTTTGATGATTCTACAAACCAATAGAGTCATGACAATGAAAGCGCAACTAAGATAAACATGCATTGTACAAAACCGTTGATATACCATCCAAACTCCCTCAAAATATGCATATACTTATGGAATGCCTATATCAACTAAACAAAATAGGCCCTGACAATTTTTTTTAATGCCCTATTTTACTTTTAGACCTTTGGACCACGTATTTCTTTTAGGTCCATTATAAACGGTGTCTTACTCGCAAAGGATAAATTTCCTTTCAGAGCCCTTCCCCATGCACATTCATATAACATTTTTTTTATATCACATAAATCTCACGTGCAACAAATTTAACAAGCACAAGTCCTCCTAGGTTATAAAATATGTAGATGACTAGATTGATAGGAGAACACCTCACAAAGCTCAAATATACATGTGAAGTTAAAATTTCAAGTGAGCTCGTGCATGTGTGAATTAAGGCATATGAAAATAGAATCCATTAAGCAACACAAAATCCAACTACTCCATGTAAGCATGGTAAAGAAGATTTTAAGGATTGACAATCTTAACCAAAAGTTCTAGCCACATGGAAGCGAATAGGAAAGGATTCAAACACAAGTGTATGCCATATAAAGTGTGTCAAACTAAAATACAAAAAAAAATCTTTTTGAGTTTTTGAAATTTTTAACCAACCAAACAAAAATATTTACTCAAAAGACAAACAAAATCATTTGTATTTTTCATTAATCCTAAAATACTAAAAAGTTAAAAGACAAATGATAACCAAAAATCTTTTTGTATTTTTCATTTAATGAAAACTAAAATAAATATAATACAAAAGATAAACAAGTCATAATTTCTAGCATGAGATATGAAATAAAGCAATGACTAGAAAATGACTAAACATGCATACAACTAGCAATGATATATGATATGAAGAACAAAAATCTAGAGTATGCAAACAACTAACACATTCAACCTTTGGATTTAGCAAGGGAGGTATCATGTGAAAAATGAGAATAAAAAATCCTTTCTCGTAAAGCTACCAAACCGTATCTCTTAAACCAAACTAATGATGAATGAAATTTCGAGATATAGGAATCTTGGATATCTTGGTTGACTTACGTTGTGATTTTCTAGGACTTCTTTTAAGATCAAAACAAAACTTCTTAAGATGACCATTTCGACCACATTGTGAACAAGTAAAAACGTGCCGAAAGGTGGTACCTTAGGATTTATCTCCAAAGGCTTTCCTAGGTGATTCTCTTAAAACATTGGTTTTGGCTTTATGAGTTGACTCATTGCAAGTATCGAAGTCTAAACCACACATGTCATTTTTAATTTGGACCGTTCCTAATATTTTATCTAATTTCTCCTAACGACACTGCAAATCAAATTTGACTTTACTAGAGTCTTTTAATTTATTTTCTAAATCTAAAATGTGAGACTCTAATAAAATATTGCTCTCTTCAAATGTGAGAAGATCCTTTTTCAAGGATTCCATTAAGCCCTTAAGGTTATCTCTCTCGCCTTCTACATACTCAAGTTTTTCTCGAAGAGCTCTCTCTCGTGTCCTAAGGTAATCAACGAACGCACTCTTATCGACAACCTTGGCATGCTCCTTTAAACTCGCTTCTAATTTCAAATTTTCCCTTTTTAATTTTATAGATTCAACATATAATTCTTGAAATGCAAATTAAATTTAACTCACAACAACCTCATTTTCACTTTCATTCTCTCTCTCTTCTCCACTCTCACTGCCATCATCTTTTAGAGCTTCACAAACAAATGCCTCAGAAGTGTCATGTTTTAAGATATCATCAACGAATAATATCTCACTCTCACTAACATGACTAGCCATGAACGCGGTAAAGTTGCGCTCAATGGGAGATTCGGGTCCCTCTTCCTTATCACTATCACTAAGGGTGGCATTGTAAGAAATAGGTTTCTTACACTCGCTTCTTAGTTTAGTTGGGCACTCTCTCACCCTATGGTCATAACCCTCACAACCATAGCACCTATTTGGCTCGTCCCTATTTAAATTTTCATTAAAAGTTTTAGGGATCTTTTCGGCTTTGTCATGCTTAGAATTTTCAAATTTCTTAAAATTATTTTTAAACTTATCTTTGTTAAATTTCAGAAATTTTCAAAATTTTGTAGCAAACATAGCCACATCCTCCGAGTCACTATCACTCTCATCAACCACAACTTGTTTTTCCTCCTTTTGGGCTTTCAAAGAAATTTCCTTATCTATTTTCTTTTTGGTTTTGGAGGGGAACATATCTAGTTTGTAGGTTTGCAAATCACCTACTAGTTCCTAAAGTTTGGTAGAGTGTAAGGTGGGTAAATAATTTAACACGGTCACCTTAGGGATAAGTCTATCGGGTAGGGACCTAAGGATTTTCTTTACAACTCGATCGTCGGGTATTTTCTCTCCTAAATACTATATGGGAGAGTCTAGCATAAAACTCATCGAATATTTCTTTTTCATCCATTTTGATGGTTTCAAATTGAGTGGTGAGGTTTTGGAGTTTAGAAGATTTTACGACAATTGTTCCCTCGTGAGTGAGTTGTAGGATATCCCAATCTTCCTTAGCAGTTTCGCACGTTATGATACGTCGGAATTCATCCGGTGTGACTACGCTAAACAAGTCATTTAAACATCGGGAATTGAAATTAGAGGATTGAAGTTCATTCTCACTCTAATGCTCCACGGGTTTGGGGACACGCTCATTCTCTATTAAACAAGTAGGTGGGGACCACCCATTAACTACGTATAACTAAACCCTATCGTCTATAGCCCTTAGTGTCGAACGCATACGCGCTTTCCAATATGCGTAATTAGAACCATCGAAAATAGAAAATTTAGAAAATGGGGAACACAAATATTTAAAAAGACCTTAACGCAATAAATCAGAGCTCCCGCTCTGATACCAAACTGAAAAGTGCAAGGACCCCCAATTTTCAAATATTCTTTTAAATTAAAGCAAATTTCCTAACAAGTGAGGAATAAAGATGGTTACACTTAATAACAAATTAAAATTAAACACTACAAAGTGAATTAAAGTAAACACACACACACACACTTTAAATTCACTCAAACCAAATTAATTTAATTATCAAGTTTAAACAACTTAGGCAAGAATATTATCCAATTAATTTAGTTTTAACTTGAATTAAATTAACTTAAACTAAACTTACCCAAATAATTCAACATGCACCATTTTAATCAAGATAGCGAATTAAACCCAATTTTATCTTTTTACCCTAAGCATGCGTTCTAGGTGATTTTTGCAAAAGATAAAATAAATTCACAATCCCACAACGCGCCGATGTATGAGGAAAACCCAAATCGGGAAAAACCTCAGGCGGACCTGGCCTAACGAATCCACTAAGTATGGAATTACAAGTTACAAGACAGTAAGACTTACACCAACAACTTGACTCTGTTCAAGCCTTGACGCTCCTTCTTGTAAACATCTCCGCCTAGAAGATAACCACGGAGTCCTCCATAGTCTCGGACTCCTTCGATGGGGCTCTTGGTCACCATCACCCTCACACGAAGCTTTTTTCGCATGGAATCACCGCAGCACGCAAACCAATATCTTCTTCTTTAAGGGATGTAGAAGTAAACCCAAACTTCTCCTTTTTATGGTAGAGATGAACCAATGGTGCTAAACAACTCCAAGAAAATACTATATATATGAAGAGCTTATAAGGAAACTAAAAATATGGGTGTATAAACATGTGTTAAAAGAAAATTTTCTATTAAAAGTTAACACATGAAAACATGGACTTTTGGATGGAAGGATTTTCTCTCAAACGCTCTGAAGTTATGTTCAAAAGTTTCATAAGAAATCTATCCCGAAATTGGTTAAAACTGTCAAAAGGTAGTGGTACAAAAGAGTGGGAAAATGGGATAAAACTGCCAAAACTATTCCTGTCCAAAAATCTCATTCGAACAACATTTTTAGGTCATTCGAACGACTATGTTGGAACGAGATTTCAAAGAACAAACATGCCAAAAACTAGTTAGAAAAACTCGTTCAAACGAGTTCGTTAGAACGAAACTTCGAACGAAAATTCAGAAAACAATTGGCACATCTCGTTGGCAAACTAGTTCGAATGATATTCTCGTTCGAATGACATTTTCGAACGAAAAAACAGAAAATCTAATTTTCATTTTTTAAGCCCAAAAACTTTTCTTTAAAGTTCTAAAAACATTTTTTGAAAATAAAAGACATTTTAAATTAAAATTACACCCATAAAATATTGTCCAAGTTTCCTATATATATTAAATGCATTCATACCTTTGGAGACTTTGGAATCTTCAAGTTGATGACGTAGAAACGAGGCATTAGAAACTCGATAATGATGAAGCTTTATAAATCTGACCGCTACGTCTTCAACAAACACGTCATAGGCTTGAATGGATACGCATGAACTCTGAGATGTTTTTGTCCAAAATTGAGCCAATACTACATTAGGACTCAATTGGAAATTTGTGCCCTTACAACTTTATTATATAATTCCTTTTTGTGCTAAAACTATTCACTTACTTATTTTAAATACATATTGAGCCCATAATTTATTTATTTATAATTAGGCACAACCACTTTATTAATTCCCCAAATAAATTTAATAATTCTTAAAATAAAATTCTATAATTATAACAACTTCCATAAAATTAGTTTAATTACATTTCCTTTCCCACTAATTGTATAAGACTCTATTTTCATTACTTTAAATTATATAAAATTCAATTTCCACTGAAATAATCAACTAAAATTCCACCAAATTTAGTATTTAACTCTTTAATTAATTTCAGAAAATTATGGGGTATTACATCCAACTCACCGAACCATAACCTAATGTAAAAACATACCTCACAGTAGACCGATGCTTTTTCAAATCACCCGCATAGTCCGAATCACCATACCCACACACATGTTGCTTCTCCACCCATTGTTACCCAAGTCCCATATTAAGTGAATCCCTTAGATACAACAAAATCCACTTCAATGAATTCCAATGCTATTTTCCTAGATTCCCCACATACCTACACACAACGCTTACTGCTTGAGATATATCTGGGTGAGTACAAATCATGGAATACAACAAGCTACCAACCTCATTTGCATACGAAACTTGATCCATATACTCAATCTCATCCTCGGTGCTCGGAGCCATCATAGCTAAACGTTTTAAGAGTGCATCCAAGGGAGTATACATAGGCTTTGCATCCTTCCTTTCGAAATACTTTCTATAGGTATTGCCTTTATGTGACATAAGACCTCCCCTTCTTCCTCTCTCTATTAATCATCACATCGATAATCTTCTTAGCTTTATCCAAATCTTGTATCCCAAACTCTAGGCTCAATTGAGCCTTCTCCTTATCAATTTGCACTATGCTCGAACAAGTAATGGAAATAAATGAAAATACCTTCCTTGAGCCGTGTGAAATAGACAAAATGATCAAAATCACTTTGTGTGAATTTTTGTACCACCATAAACGTGTCAAATCAGTTGTACCACTATTGAGGCGGACGCTTCAACCCATAAAATGACTTCCATAATTTGAACACATAATCTTACTTTCCAATGACTTTAAATCCCTCCGATTGAGACATATAAATATCATCCTATAGATCCTCATGAAATAACGCCATTTTAATGTCTAGTTGTTAAATCTCTAAGTCAAAATGCACAACCATAGACAATAGCATCCAAATAGAAGTGTGTTTCACCACCAGAGAGAACACTTCATTGTAATCTACACCTTCTTTTTGTGGAAAACCATTGGCCACTTACTTTTTCTTATAACGAACGTCATAATCTGGAGCCCCATCTTTCTAGGAATAAACCCACTTATAATCGATAGACTTCTTCCCCTTAGGCAACTTCACAAGTTCCTGAGTTTTTTTCTTGTGAAAGAGAATCAATTTGCTCACTCATCGAAACCATACACTCTTTGTAATGAGTGACAATCATTGAATCTTGGTACGTCAATAGCTCATCACTATAAACCACCAATGCATATGAAACATTATCATCATTGAAGGTATATCTCCCGGTAGGTTTTCGAACCCTAGATTCTCTTTTGCTAGCCAAAGATAGTTGTTCTTCCCATTGTTGAAAAAACCCATGACAGGGTGAAAATCGAGCGTCACGTAAATACACTTGTAGTTGTCATCAATTTTGCACCTCATTACAAAAAAACTAAAGTTTAACTATACATGTTTTATATGTATATCGGCGAGTTCAGGTATCGAATCCACAATGAATGTCATTTAAAATTTAATTAATTTATTGCCTTTAAAAGGAAGTGTAAAAGATAATTTTTAGTTTTAAAATATTTTTATACTACAATTATTCTAGGAAAATATTTAAATTAAAATAATTTACAAATATAAATAGCAAAGGTCGAGAATTAAATCCATCACTTCAAAATGTGTAGCATAAATGATTACAGGGTTCAATGTGTTTTAAAACATGATTAATACTCGTTTGAACAATTATTTAAACTCGGAGTGTCACTACTCAAATTTCCATAAAAGTCAAAATACGATTTTGGTGCCAATAATAATCCCAAAATTACACGCAGTGTCACAAATATGGTGCATATGTGATATGCCCCATAAAAGTCCCTCGGTATTTTTTGGAAATAATCAACCCATCAAAAACTGATATATTCTATCATATCATAGCGAAGCAAGTAGACACTCGAAATGAGTTCATTAATCACAACCTAATAAAAATTAACTAGAAAGCATTTTTAAGTAATTAAATAAAAGCATATGGGAGAAGACATATTTTTAGAAGGAAAAAAATAGTTTTAATCTGAGTGAACTAATTACCGTAATCAAATATTGAAAGCATTTAACTAATTAATGAAAACTAAATAACTAAGAGAACAATTTATTAATGTTTATAATTACAAATTACAAAACTACAATTAAACTAAAACTATACTAGTCGAAAAATTTGTCTAAAATTACATGTGTTCGGTCTCCTTTTTATAAGTGAGAAGAGACATGGGAACAATGGAACCAATAAGACTAGGGCTGTGTTTCGGCCGGATCGGATCGGAAAATGCCTATTCGGAAAAAATTCCGATTTTTTCGAAAATAAAATAACTATTCCGATTTCCGATCCGATTTTTTCGGAAAATTAAAAAAAAATCCGAATTCGAAAAAATCGGAAAATCGGCAAAAATCGGGAAAAATCCGAGATTCACAAAATATATTAAAAATCCAGAAATTTCGGAAATTCCAAAATTTCAAAAAAATAAATTATGGATTTTCGATTACTCGAAATTCTCATTTTAAAGAAACAATGAAAATGGCTTAACCCAACATGTAAACACATGAGGATTTGGCTCATTTTTCATTTGTGTAGAAGTTAGGAGGATACTCCCTTTTTATAGAGCATATTTTGGAGCCCTCTCCCTCTCCCAACCGATGTGGGATATGGGAAACTTTCAAAAAATCGGAAAAGAAATCGGAAAAATCGGAAATCGGAAAATAATTCCAAAAAAATCGGAAATAATTCTGAAAAAAAAATCGGAAAAATCGGATCGGCATAGTTTCGGAAAAATCGGATCGAAAAAATCGGAAAATCGGAAATTCAGAATTATTTCGGATTTCCGATTCGATTTTTTTCGGAAAAATCGGAAATCGAAAAACTAAAATTTCATTCCAAATTCGAAAAAAATCGGATCGGAAATCGAAAAGTTCGGAAAAAAAATACAGCCCTAAATAAGACTAATGAGCAAGGGTTGAACAGTAAAAGAAAGGATAAAAAAAATAAAAGAGGAAAATAACAAGAAAAATGTTGTGAAAATCGTGGGAAAGAAAGTGGAGGAATCTCATTGGCAAAAGGTGAGGAAGAGATAAAAGGGGAAGAAGACAAAAACAAGGTGGGAAGAAAGATATCAAATTGTTTAAATGAAAAAAACAATGAAAAGAAAAAGCAGAAAAAGAATAAATTAAAAAAATACAAAGGCAAACTCGGATAGCTGTTTAAAGAAGAAAAAGTGGATAAAAGATAGTCTTGGGTAGGGGTGTAAACGGGTCGGGTCTGGATCGGGTAAGGGTATATCCAGATCCGATCCGGGTATTTTTTTAGCGGATCGGGTCTTACCCGATTACCTGTCGGGTCTCAGAAAATGGATCCAGACTCGGATCCGTTAAGGACCCGGAGACCCGATCCGAATACCCGATCCGAATAGCTGTAGCCTAACTTACTATATATATATATATAAAAAAAAAAACTGCTCTGCTCTTAATATATATAAACTATATAGTAAGTTAGTGTAAGAAACCTGCTCTGAAACTATATAGTAAGTTAGTGTAAGAAAACTGCTCTGCTCTTAATATATATTAAGTTAGTGTAAGAAAACTGTAATATATATATAGTAAGTTAGTTTAAGTTTATATATAAACTGTTTATTACATATATATAAACTGTTATATGTATATAGTAAGTTAGTTTAAGTTTATATATAAACTGTATATAACAGTTTATATATATAGTAAGTTACAGTTTTATATTATATACATATATACATATATATATATATATATATATATATATACATATATATATATATATATATATATATATATATATATATATATATATATATATATATATATATATATATATATATATATACACATTCGGGTCGAGTCCTTATCGGATCGGAGTCATGTATATCCAGATCCGGTCCATTAACTAATCGGGTAATCGGGTAATCGGATAATCGGGTCTATAAAATTTGCTCAGATCCGTTAATTCGGATCGGGTCCGGGTCCAGACCCGGTCCATTGACAGCCCTAGTCTTGGGTAGATATAACAAAGGAAGAAAAAAGCTGAACAAAATAAAAAAAAAATAAGGAGGAAAAGTTGTTGGCCAAAGGAAATGAGGGGAATATGGCAAAAGCATTGGGATGTGGCACTTCAATTATTGGGAGGAACAACATCTCAGACAACTAGATAAGGGTCCACATGTGGAAAAAAGGACAACATGGGAGGGGCAGACACGGCACACCACACGCTAGCTGGGATAGAGGAATGACGTGTGGGGAAAGGTGAGATGGGGGGGGGGGGGGAGGCGGCGGGGGGGGTGTTGGTGACCCGTGCGGGGGGTCCACACGCTGAACATAGTGAAAGTGTTGGGTCTTGAGAAGATTTGAAACCACTGAGCCAAATGTATGCCAGAATAAATATATAACCTCTTAATAAAACCCCAATTTCAAAAATTACAAATGAGCCCCAAACCACTATAAGTTTCACATACGACTTCATATCCACACACCAAAAAAATCAACGTGGCCTAGATTTCAGGCCCAACAATATTTTAACAGTGTTCGGGTCACGGGTCCGGTCTTCGAGTTTGACCCTGGGTGTTGACTTTGACTTTTTTTCAGTTTTAAAAATTGCACACACATAATTTCTTCATTTCAATTTCGATTGACAAGCGTTTGAACTCGGGCGTCCCTAGATAAGTGTAATGCTTTTTTCATTAAAATAATGAGTTAACATTAGAGAGTAAAATCTAAGAAAAAAAATATTTAGGCAAAATGCCTGAAAAGAACGAATATATTTTTTTTATTTTTTTTTCAAAATTTTCAATCAATTTTTAGTTTTGAATGATTTGAGTTGGTTTCACCGAGATACTTCCGCCAATAATCACTTAAAGAAAATTATATATATATTAGATATATATTAATTTTTATTTTTGTTTAATTGTGGAAAATGAACATGATGTGTGCAATACATTATGACAATCCCCTAACTAAAATGTTATATTGTCCTCAATGTACGTTAAGAACAATATTCAATTCAAGTTACGAAGAGATGTTATGAGGCGATCCTTGGATATCTCGTTCAATAATCCTGCAAAACACGTTAGTAACTAGAAAAACAAGGTCAAAAGGAATATTTTTTTTATATTTTATTAAAAAATGTACAAAATATAAATATCGTCTTTTGATTTAGCGTAAACTAGAAGGCAATTTTTTTTGGGTCCACCCAGAAAATGTGTTGACTTTGTGGGATTAGCGATGTCTTCGAGAAAATAGGAGTTTCATTTATGTAAAGTGGGGCATGACTTGGACGAAAAAAATGATCTATCACAAATTTTTGAAGAAATATATTTTTGGATGATATGTGGTTTGGATGTAATGGGGTAGGTACAATTGAGAGGAATAAGCGTGGTGTCTCTCGATGGCAAAATCGAATCAATTCCAAGAAAATCAACATGATCTCCCTCGAATTTTTCAATTTGAATAGGGGGTAGGTCACATGTTGAAAATTTTTCCATCATAGAAAACTTTTCAAGTATGCATTCCTCGACAAGATTCAAATCAAAATCATCAATATTCAAGTATGAATAGCTCGTCTTTGATTTTTGCAAGGATCTTATAGATCGGTTCTCTTAAGACTGTATTCATGGCTCGGAACGCCTCCGAGGCATCGCCTTTGTTCCCATTTTTGGGGACACTTTTCCCCCATTCTTATTCCCTTTCTTTCAAGTCTCACTCTTCTCACCCCCATTGCTGGCAACCTTGGTGCGACTATTTTCTCCCGTACTTGGATGGGTCACATCTTCAACTTTGGCGTATTTCTTAATACGAGCCATTAAGTCGTTAATGATCGTGGCCTTCTTGTTAGTGAAGGACTGGTATAGGAGGTAGGATTTAGGAAAGGATGCTACAGCAACCTGCTCTGAGCAGTCCTCGACCTCTTTGAACACCTCCTAGTATCTCTTCACGTAGTCCCTAAGGTTCACTTGAGGTTTTTTCTTCATTGTAAGCAAAGCGTCCATCCTCTTCGGATGAGAGTTGCTTGTAATGAAGCGAGCTATGAATGGCTCGGCTCGAGACTTGAAGTTCCTGATGGATCTATGAGGGAGATTCTCAAACCATTGTTAGGCAACATTGTGCAGGCTTGATGGGAAAATTCGGCACATGAGTGCATTGTTATGGTTCCATAGGGTCATGGCCTGCCTATATTGTTTGACATGGTCAATGGGATCAGTCTTTCCATCGTAAATTTTGACCCTGAGCATCATGAAATTCTTCGGGGCTCCCTCTTCCTTAATCTACCTTGAAAAGGGGGACTTTATCTGAGTTTTGAGAGCTCGCTTGGACAGCTCTCTTATTGATCTGGGACCCCGATGAGCTAGGTGTTGGTTCATTTCTCTCCGAACAAAGCTTCATATATCATCGTTGCTTTGTCCAGGGCTCCTATAACGATAAGCTGGTTGTTGCTGCTCGGATTGGTCATCATTCGACCAGTGTCTTTCATATTTTTATCACTCGTGCCCTGGGCTCCTTCCTCAGCTGCAAGATTTGCTCGCCTAAGGGCTAGGAGTCTGATTATGGCATTGCCTCGTGTTACGATGGAGATCCCTTTCCATATTTTCTAGTCACCTTTTGAGGCGATCATTTTTAGCTTCATGCTTTTGAGTACTTTTGATAATAGTACTTAGCTCCCCACCTTTAGCTAACAAGAAGGAGAACAATGAGGCTTATCGTGCCATACCTCAACTAACACTATGTCCAAAAGTTAACTTATATGAGTTATCACACACAAACTCAACTCGTGGAAAGGAATGCTCTCTTCCTCCCCTAAGACCCAACAGTACAATTCTAATTTATTCTCCCAACATCTAATTAGTCCACTTCTTTTGCACATTTATCTGCGGATAATAGACCGTACTCAATCCCAACTCGGTACCGACGGCCTCGTTCACACTCTTCCAAAATTAAAAGACACTGATCTCATCCCAATCGGACACAACATTAAATAATACCCCATTTAACCTCACTAACTCAGTTATAAATATCTCGCATACTATCCCGAAGTATGATCAGTCCTAACTATCATAACGTGAGATACTTCGGTCAATCGATCCACTATCACCCATATAGGATTGTAACACTTAACGGTTGAAGAAAAACCCTACTGGTTTCGAATGGTCCACCCTTTTTCCAAAAAACAAATGACCCATTACAAAATGAATTTAGCAACTATTTCTCTTCATCAAATCCCATCACCCCTGACATTTATAACATGATACATCTTATAGTCTCTCAAATGTACCTCTAATTATGATTATGACCTTGCCTCACTGCAAGCCACAGATCTTTTCCCCGCTCAAAAATAAGTTTTTCGTGAAATGTAAGTCTTTAACAAATCTTACGGAATAAAATTTAACTCCCCTGGCTAAATGTTGTTGAATTCCCATGACAATCATAATCTACTGCCTATTACAAGACTATTCTCGTGATCGTACCCTCAAGTCCTGATATCTCTACTTCTGTATTCATTTACCTTATCCCATACGTCCCAAATGGGCGCAAAATCAAGATTCAGTTACCTAGGGCACCCATACACCCTATGCTTCATAAATGAAATATAATCTCACATCTTAGTGGAATTATCAATTCTCCATTATATTCTCATATATGAAGAGTAACTAAGGTAAGAATTCCATAAATTACCTTCCAAACTTCTCTCCAACTCCCGACGTTTGTTAGTTTCATGTGTGGGGTGTCTCACAAAGAGAAATCCAAAAAAGGAACCCTACCGATACACTACTACCTAACATAGTCGGTTATCGAGATCCGTAAGGCCCTCAGTCCATAATATGTACCTCCCTAGACTCTCCGTAAATTGACACATAAATCTACTTATGTCACTTAGAAATCACATGAAAAAATGTCTCTCTGACTATCCCATGTTCACGATGTTATATATATCACGAGCTATAACTCGTTGCTTAATAAAGAACACATCGTATCCTAAGTCACACCAATAAGTAAATTCCTACGCACCGGGATTAATATTACTAGACAACACACTCACTAAAGTCTATGATACCATGAAAATTTGAATATATATAACTTGACCTGATCCTACTTTAGGTGGCACCTCACAACAGTAATATTACCCGCTCGGAGTATCCAGTGCGATAGTCTTATAACAGTGGTGGAAATTAGATATAAAGGTAAAGAAGGAGGTGAGGAAATAGAGAAAGAGACTGTAAAGTAAGTGGTTTTGCCATCTGGCATACTCTGTGCAAAGGTGAGTGATCTTCACTATGAAAATGGGCTCCAATGGCCTTTTGATACATTCACTCAACTTTATCTCCCTATTGTGATTTCAACAGAGTATTGGCTAGGATTTCCAATATGCGATAATTTACATGGTTAGAGAAGACAGGTGTATATAGTGCCTCAGGGTGTATTCTACCCCCCCCCCCCCCCCCCCAAAGCATGTAATAAGCGTGTGTATAATGTTTTAGCTAATGAGGTTTAGACATCCGTCACTATCACATATGGATCATCATGATGAAATATTCCCTCACGTGTGAGGGAGATTTGGCTATAATGGTTTTGTGCACATGGATTTGCACCCCACGCGTACTCTTCTATTCGTGCCCCAATCCATGCGTTCCACCAGTTATCAACTGTCGATGACTGTATATGGGTGAGGCCTAGTTTCCATGTAAGATTCACTGATGATATGATAACTATCATGTTGAGCTCTTTTCAGTCGGCCCTTGTCCTCTAGGGGATAGATGAGGATGAGGGTACTTGAGTCATAAGTCCACTAATGTTGGTATTATTGATTGTGTCCTGAGACGAGGATGAGAACTCTTGTGATGAAAGTGTGTCGGAGGACGAGACGCTTAGCATAGGGCCCATAGTTGAGACTTAACTTCCTTTGACTGACTATCTCACACTGGTCGGTCTTGTCCGAGGGGTCCTGTCCTGGGACGAGGCTATACTTAGTATATCAATCACCCCTAGCCCTTAATCTTTATTGTGAATGGAAGGCTGAGGGATAAAGTATATTTGGGAAGATGTTGATTCCTAGTTCTTGATGAACGATTCTTGATGAAACATTGGTGATTGACGCCTGATGTCCTTTCATATGTTAGGTCTGGAGCTTTGAATGTAGACCTTTAACTGACACTTGGCAGTCATCTTATGGATTGCGTGTGGCTCAATATTGATGGTTCTAAGTATGCCATAGGGTAGTGTGCCCTAATTATGACCATCTTGGAAGTTGTGCACAATGATTACAAGTATTAAAATGTTTTGAAACCCTTGATTTCTCTTTCTAGTTTCATCTTTTTCACGCACGAGCTCTTTCTCTCTAAAAACCAGTCTCTCTCTCCTCCGATTCAGGCATTTTTAGGCGAGATTTTAGGAGTCAATGTTCTTCTTCAATTGTCCACCCTCTTCAGGTTACCTATATCTTCCACCATTTCTAATTTTCCCCATTTTCCTGTTGGTTTTGAAGTTTTTATATTTTTTATGAGTTTCACTATTTTCTGATCACATCAATTGGTGGTCCTAGGGTTGCCATTAGGTAGTTTTTTGGTTATTTTGAGAGTTAATCAGTAGCCGTTAGGTTTCTTAACTTTTTATATCCATATTTATCTATTAAATTAGCCATCAGTGAAACTCTGGTAAAACTTCGGTTGAGACTGTTCTTCCTCTATTCTTGGATTGTTCTTCCCCAAAATGATTCAGTTGCCCATTTAGATATTTGGGTCAAAGTTGGTTAAATAGAAAATTATTTGTCCCTTTTAAGCATTTAACCTTTATTCTTGCCAAGTTAGGCCTCAACCACTTGAATGTTAAAGACACTTTACGAATTAGCAGAACAATTGCCCATAATCAAAGAGAGGTAGTTCCAAGAAATTTGTAGAGTTGAGGAGGGGGACGAGGCTCGACGCAGAGACGGGGACGACCACAATCATCCCATATTTCCAATTCCTTTAAATACAATTACACCCTCGTCATCTGAGGTTGGTAGGGACGAGATGCCTAACTCGTCCCGTGCCCCAATCGAGAGTATGGACTCATTTAAAGAGGCCATGAGAGTAACACCCACACATCCTATTGGGTCTGAGGTAGCCGAGATCTCATCTCGGACTTCATTTTCTAGCCAAGTCGAGTCGTCTAACCAAGAAGACTCTTTGGTCCAAATCATATCTACTGATGCTGAGTTATCCATCTAAGATGACTCCTCAGTTCAAGTCGTCTCACACCCTACTGAGCTAATTGTTAACGTTATTATTCTTCCTACATCCATTATTCTCTCAACCTTGACTGAGGGAGAGTTCCAAGAGAGATTCCTTAAGGGGGCCTGACCAATGAAGCTCCATTTCCATCCATCCATCCATCCATCAGAGCTATTTTATCTAACCTATGGATTGCCCCGTCTCAGCTAGCATGTGATTTCTGGAGAATTATACTTGGCTATGTCTCTTTGTGGATGAATAAGTACACAAACGACCCTTGAGTTAAAATATTTAAAGCCTGTTATAACGTCTCGTCCTCCAGGACTCAACCCGACTATTTCCACTAAGGGGCTAGAAAACTTGATAAAAAAAATCATCCATATTACCCAAACATCAAATCACCACTAGAAACTGAGATTTTTCTTCATTTCTGTGGCATAAGAGTTTCCCGTTGACTCCGAGGTATCTGAGGATGAGCCGAGAGTTCCATGCACTTGTGTTAACCCCTCAATGTTCGCCAAGTTGGACACCGGCCTCAATATTAACCACATAGAGAGGATTAACTATTTGAGGGATCAAGGGAAGGAAGGTGGACTTCCCGAGTTTTAGGATCTTATGAATATTGACGTTCTTGAGGGGTATAGTCTAGGGATTGACCACTTGGAAACTCTGTGTGAGTTACTAAACTTTTTTTATCATAAGTCTTTTCTCATCTTGTATCTTTATTACAGATCAATTTTGTCTCTTTTTTGTAAATTGTCCACCTCATATTTTCGACGAGGTTTAAAACATGAAATCCCCCAACCTGAAGAGTGTTGTACTTAAGATGGGAGGCAAGCAGCCTCCAAAAAAGCTGAACTTCAGTGGGGCGACCAATCCTGAGGTCGGCCTTAAAAGAAAGGAGTCTATTATTCCATCAGACACTGATCGAGAATGTGAGACGAGGAAAAAGGTTGCTCCACCTCCATCTACATATGTGTCGTCATCCTCTAGTGGTTCTTCATCGCAAGACTTTGATGCTTTTTCGATGGCCAACATAGCCCAATTGAAGGCATTCCCTGACTCGGTTGTTCCATCAGCTCCGAGGTCGAGGGTTTCCATGTTTGGTGTCCCTTCCAACATGGACTATGAATTTATGGGTAAGATGCACCCCTTCAAGACCTAAGACTTTTGTCTTCATCATCTTCCGTAAGTATTAGCTTCGTCCTTAATCTTTTCTCATCTCGTCCAATTTTTACTTTGTTTTATTCTGATAGTTGACTACTTTTATTATTTTGTAGTTTGTGTGCACATTATCTTTTGCCACAAAATGTATCACTAAAAACTTTTACAAAATTCAATAAGGTGAGAAATCCCTCCAGGATGTGACAGACCTGAAGAAGAAACTAATGGATCTTCGAGAAGAATACAAGAGGACCCTTGATCAGCTCAATTAGGATCATGTCAATGACTTAAAGGCTAAGGATGGGTAACTGACTTCTTAGTCTGCGAAGCATGCCATATACCTTTTTGCAGTTATCCACAAAGTTAAGGATGAGGCTCTTACAGTCGAGGTTATAACCAAGATCAAAGATCAGGACATTTCTACCGAGGACATAAAGAAAATTTAGGACGAGTCTGTTAAGGCTTATAAAGTGTTCGATGAGCTTGGCAGCTTTGGTGTGGAGTACCTTGAAAAGGGTAATAAAATAGCCTGTCGATGGGTTATGACTAAATTTTTTGAGGTCGTTTCATCCATCCGCCCAAAATTAGAAGCCTCTTCCTTGGAAGATCCCCCTTTCTATCGGACTTGGATTATGTTGAATCCATGCCCTCAGCTAAGGGATATGAGGTTATGGCCAAGTTCCTAATAAAAGCTAATATCAACACTACTGTTACTGCCAAGGATGCTCAAGCTGAGAATTATGCTGAAGGGTCGGGCATAAATGTTGAGCCAACTCTATAAGGTGATCGTCCATGACCAATACCCTTTATCTTGTAATTAACTTTATATTGTGAACACTTGATCGTCTGTAATTTTTAATATTTTTGTACTCAATTGTGTGTTATTTACTTACATGAATGGAAGTGTTGCCTCGTACTTGAGCTTTTATATCGTTTGTTGACTGTGTAATGAGTTTGCTAAATTTATCTCTCATTTTGGCCTACATGTTTGAATTCTTCCTCATCTTAACACGGGGAATAATAACCAAATCATTTTTTAAACAAGAGGTCATTAAGTCCATTCTCATGCTTAGATACAGGTTCAATTAATCGTTTTAAATGATTTTCAAATTTGAGCCACCAAATTAATGGCGTTTAATCATAAGTTCCCTCTCATTATTTTAAGAGTGTATGGATGAGTGTCGTCTCGTTCTACATTGTCACCTTTCCGAGAGAGTTTTGACTCTCATATCACCAAGTTAATTATGTTTAAGGAACCATACTTAAATGATTTTAAAATTTGAGCCACAAAATTAATGGTGCTTAGTTGTAAGTCCCCTCTCGTCATTTTGAGAGTGTGTGGATGAGTGTCGTCTCGTCCTACACAGTCGTCTCGCTGAGAGAGTTTTGACAATGATATCACCAAGTTAATGATGTTTTGTCACGACCTCGCCCCAAAATCAGTAGTAGGGAACGAGTGTCTTAACATGCTTACAAGGCAACATATATTCTGAATTAAATCGTTTCCTTAAATAAGTGCAACGATAAATATAATCACATGGTTATGAATCATAAAATACCGAAAGTAAAGGAATTACATGATCAGAGATTTCTAAAAGGAAACTTCATTTATTTTAAAAGTGACGATGAATTACAACTTAAGACAAAATTTAAAGCTTATTACAAGAGAGCCAAACATGATCTAGATGATAAAACAAGCATAATAACAAAAAGAGTTCTAAAAGTTGAATCTTCAACACAGTCCTTTTTCGTTCCCTCCACGAACCTACTTATTTCCTGAAAAAGGGTTATTTATACAACATTAGCTAAAAGCCGAGTGAGAATTAATCTCCAGACATTCCAGGGTTTTTCAAAAAATTGATACCTATTCAATTTCCAACAGAAGGCATAAGCATATATGGACAGGAATTTGCAGTGAAATATATAAGTAAACTGACATTACATATTTTCAGAAAAATCAGTTCAGAACAGAACAGATAAAATAATTTGAGAAATATTTCAATTATTCAATTTATTTTGATGGCCATGTACTCTCTAATACTCAGATAAACAAATAGTGTTACCAAATGTTTCCACCCGGCAACAACACAGACAGAAAATCATGATATCTGAAGCAACGCCTTATTTAGGGCACACCAACGATAAACCAGCTGGGAAGGTACCACCCAAATATTTCCACCCGGTAGTCAAGGCCAACATAGTAAGAAAGTTTCCATAGGCCGAATCAATAATTTTAGAATTCAAATCAGATATATATATATATATATATATACATATATCGAGAGATATACACATATAACAAACGACGGAATCATCGGTATCAGATGTATCTTGAGGATAAAATATTTCACAAAATAGATATTATTTGCATAATATCATATGATCAAAATACACAAGAAATGCCATAGAGTACTCATCTAGAACATAAATTCGAAGTTACAAATGCTCAGTCTTGGATCACTCGTTAATTCTTAAGACGAAACTTCTTCTTAACTTTCCCGTATTTTCTCTCATTATTTCTCTCTTATCTTTGTAATGAATTTCGTGTAAGAACTTATCCCGAGGCCTCTATTTATAATTTCCCAAAGTTATTAGGGTGTTGACACGTGTCCCGATGACTAAGCGTTGATTTTGGCGAGTCAGCGTGTCGCGTGTCGCGTAACGGAGCTGTCTTGCAGTCTTAATTCACCAGATCGCGACACGTGTTTTAACTTTTTCTAAAGGATTGACATGAGTTTTATCCTTTCCTATAAAGGTGACACGTGTGTGGTGGATGTGTCCAAAAGAAAGCACGAGGTGGAAAGCACGAGGTGTCAAGTTATTAAGGGTATAATGGTCATTTTAGACATGAAGGGTATTTTAGTAACTTTACACCATACATTTTCAATATTTCTTAGAGGTCCTTGAAAATATTTTATTGAAAAAATGGTCCTTTATATATTTTCATTTTAGTCCCTAAAACTTTCATTATTTTAAAATTTAAGTCCCTAAAGTTTCATAAAATTTCATTTTCTACCCCAAAACTTATCATTTAGCCTATGATATGCTATAAGACTTTGATTTAATCAATTTTGATGAATAAGGAGGTTATTTGAAAGTGCTTAAGTAGTCCAAAGTCACATCCCCTTGGTCCAATCAAAGTATGACACGTGGCAACTATGTAAGACAAAATATCATTTAAGGGTAAGTGACTACTTACCCCTTGTTTATAAAAAGACGATATCTTCTCACTCGAATGTCCGTTTGATACAACGTTTGTTGTGCCACAAACCTAATTCATATATCTATAAATTTTTAATTTTTACCTCAAGTCAAATATTATATTATAATGGTCAAAACTAGTCTCTAAAACGAACATTCCTACCGAAAACTTTGAAATTTTATGTTTGTAACTAATTTGAAATTTTCTGATTTATGAAGGGAGGATTTGATTAAAACAATAAATTAACATTATTCATATCACATATGAAATAATACAACATTTAAAACTATATATATGACCATATAAAATTTGGGTCATTACATCCTACCCTCCTTATAAAAAGTTTGGTCCCCAAACTTTACTTACATTAATTTCCAAACAAGTAGGGATATTTCTCCTTTATTTCATCTTCCCGCTACCATGTTGCTTCTTCAATGGAAGGATTACGCCATAACACTTTGACCAATGGAATTTCCTTGGTTCTTAATATTTGATCTTTATGGTCCAAATTTTTTATAGGATGCCCGATGTATGATAAATCTTCTCTAACTTGAAGAGGCTCATGACTTAGGATATGCGTTGGATCGGGTACGTATTTCTTCATCATTGACAACTGGAACACATTATGCACACTAGAGAGTTCATGGGGTAAAGCTATTCTATATGCAACAGCTCCTATCCTTTCAAGGATCTCAAAAGGTCCTATGTATCTTGGACTCAATTTCCCTTTCTTTCCAAATCGGATTACTCCCTTTGCCGGTGATACTCATGAGAACACATAATCTCCTCTTTGGAATTCTAACTCTCATCGGCGATTGTCAACATAAATCTTTTGATGACTTTGAGCAATTCGAAGTCGGTCTTGTATCAATTTCACTTTCTCTGTTGTGATCTGGCCCAATTCTGGTCCAAATAATTTTCTTTCTCCAACTTCTACCCAACATGCAGGGGAACGACACATTCTACCATAGAGTGCCTCATACAGAGCCATTTGAATAATTGCTTGATAACTATTATTATATGTAAACTTCACTAATGGTAAATGATCATCCCAAATCCCCTTCAGATCAAGTACACATGCCCTAAGCACATCCTCTAAGGTTTGAATGGTTCTCTCAGATTGTCCACTTTTTTGAGGATGAAAAGTGATGCTAGAATTTAGTTGTGTTCCCATGGATTCTTGTAGGATTTTCCAAAAGCGAGACACAAATCTAGGGTTACGATCAGAAATAATTGAAATTGGGGTTCCATGAAGCCTAATAATTTCCCGTATGTATAACTTGTCTAACTTTTCTAAAGAAGGGGTAATCTTAATGGCAAGAAAATGAGCAGATTTAGTTAACCTATCAATAATTACCCAAATAGAATCATTACCATTTGAACTCCTCGGTAAACCTGTCACAAAATCCATAGTAATATATTCCCATTTCCACTCAGGTATAGGTAGGGTTACAGTAATCCTGATGGTTTTGGATGTTCAGCCTTTACTTATCGACAAACCAAACACTGAGATACAAATTCTTCTATCTCCCTTTTCATGTTATTCCACCAAAGTACTTCTCGAAGATCTCTATACATCTTTGTACATCTGGGATGAAATATGAATCTCGAGTAATGATTTTCCTCCAAAATTTGCCTCTTTAATTGGGCGTCAGATGGCACGCACACTCTATTTCCAAATCTCAGTATATCATCTCGTATCACAAATTCAATCCTCTTCCCTTCAATAACCTCTTCTCTAATATTCTTCAGTCGTGGGTCATGTAGTTGTGCAATTTTGATCCTTTCCATCAACATGGGTTGTACTTGTAAGTTTGCAATTATTATTCCTTTGCTATACATATGTACATCTATTTCCATACTTCTCAAATCCTTCAACAGAGCTTCCTGGTTTGTAAGACATGCCAAATTTGGTGTAGACTTCCTACTTAAAGCGTCAACTACTACATTAGCTTTCCCTGAGTGATAGTGAATATTTACATCATAATCCTTCATCAATTCTAGCCACCTCCTTTGTCTGATGTTCAATTCTTTCTGAGTAAAAATATATTTTAAACTCTGATGATCGGTATAAATCTTACAGGTCTCACCATACAAACAATGTCTCCAAGTCTTAAGAGAAAAAATTACAGCTGCTAATTCAAGGTCATAGGTTGGATAATTTTGCTCATGTGGTATTAACTGTCACAAGGCATAAGCTACTACTTTTCCATTTTGCATTAGCACACATACCAAACCATTTTTAGAGGCATCACTATAAATCACAAATCCCCCTGTCCCAAAAGGAATAGTCAAAATTGGGGCAGTTACTAATCGATTCTTAAGTTCTTGAAAACTATTCTCGACTTCCTCAGACCATTCATATTTCACCTTATTTTGGGTTAACCTGGATAGAGGTTTCGTAATACTAGAAAATCCTTCAACAAATTTTCGATAATAACCTGCTAATCCAAGAAAACTATGAATCTCCGTCATATTAGTTGGTCTAGGCCAATCTAGTCTAGCTTTGATCTTTTGAGGGTCAACCGACACTCCCTTCTTGGAAATGACATGTCCTAGAAAAGAGACGCTAGGCAACCAAAACTCACACTTGTTTAATTTTGCATATAATTTCTCCTTCCTAAGGATTTGTAATACCGTCTCTAAATGCTTTTTGTGTTCTTTAATACTCTTGGAATAAATAAGGATGTCATTAATGAAAACAACCACACATTGATCCAAATATTTCCTAAACACTCCATTCATCATATCCATAAAAGCGGCTAGTGCATTAGTTAGTCCAAATGGCATCACAAGAAATTCATATTGACCATATCTAGTACGAAAAGCTGATCTCAAAATATCATCCTCCTTAATCTTCAATTAGTGATAGCCTGACCTAAGGTCAATCTTTGAAAATATTTGCGCACCTTAAAGTTGGTTAAACAAATCATCTATACGAGGTGAGGTTATTTATTCTTAATGGTCACCTTATTTAGTTCACGATAATATATACATAACCTCATCCTTCCATCCTTCTTTTTAACAAATAACACCGGAGCACCCCAAGGGGATACACTTGGTCTAATAAAACCCTTGTCTAACAAATCTTGTAATTGAACTTTTAATTCCCTTAATTCTAAAGGTGCCACACGATAAGGTAGTTTCGAGATTAATATAGTTCCAGGAATAAGGTCAATTGTAAACTCTATTTCTCTACTAGGAGGAAGACTGGGTAAATCATCAGGAAAAACATCTGGAAAATGTTTATCTATAGGAATATCTTCTAAACTAGGCTCTTTTGTTTGAAAATCAATAACACTCACAAGGAATCCTCGACATCCCTTCTTAAGAAAACTACAAGCTTTCATTGCAGAGATAATACGAATGGGAGATAGGATGCCTGTTCCTTCAAAACTGAATTCTGGTTGGTTAGGAATTTGGAAAGTAACTCTCTTCTCAAAAAAATCTACCTTAGCATGATACAATGCTAACCAATCCATCCGCAAAATGAGTTCAAAGTCTTTTATGTCTAAAACTATCAAATTAGCAAATAGTTTATGACTACTAACATCTATAGGGCAAGACTTATATACTAAGGTTCCCATCAATAACTCACCCGAAGGAGTAGAAACGTGCATACTATGACTCAAGGGTTCGGGCTTATTAGGAAAGCGATTAAGAAAATGCACAGAAACAAATAAATGGGTAGAACCAGGATCTATTAAAACTTGAAAAGGTTGTGCACATATAGAAAGTGTACTTGACACTACTGCATTAGAAGCTTGGGTATCAGAAAGTGAAAAAACTCTACCTTGTCTGGCTTGGTCCTTCTTTTGACCTAAAGGTTGTATCGGAATCCTTCTTGGGGTTGGGCAGTCTTTTATCTGATGTCCTTTCTGTCCACACCTAAAATAAGCTCCTGTATCCTTGTAATAAGGTCATCCTTCATGCATCTTTCCACATTGCTGACATATCTTTTTATTACACTGTTTGTCATCCCTAGCTCCCTCAACATTGTATGTGTTCCTAAAATTATTTCTATTATTTGGGCTCTTCCCTATTTGTTCCCCAAACTTCCTCTTACCATCTCTAATTCGATTGTACTCATCGCCATCCCTTTCATCTATCGTAGCCCTAGCCACGACGTCACTATATGATGTTAACTTCAGGATGAATACTCAACCTTAACCCACGTTCAAACTTTTTGTCTTTTAAAACATCAGTTATCACAACATAAGGTGAAAATCGAGATAACTCGATAAATTTGGCCTCGTATTGACTAACCGTCATATTCCCTTGCACTAGACTCATGAACTCAGTTGCCATTTCATCCTTCACCGTTTCAGGGAAATATTTCTCATAAAATATCACCAAGAAGTCCTTCCAACCTATACAAGTATTCATCTCCTCGTGTATTGTATTAGTCATTCTCCACCAATGTTCGGCTTCACCTTCTAACATAAATGTTGCAAATGAAACAATTTGTTCATCGGTACACTTAAGAACATCGAGCATCTTTTCCATCTGCATCACCCAACTTTCTGCTTCAGTGGGGTTAGGAGTACCTTTAAAAGAAGGCGGGTTCAACTTCTTGAAATGCTCAATGGTACACCGAGTGATTATATATATATATATATATATATATATATATATAATAAAGTAGAAAACTTATGTATGTCATAAGATGCAAAGATGATGTCATGAGATGAATTAAATCTCGCACTACCTATTTTACCCCCTAAACATTTGAGTTCCCCCTCTTTTTCCACACTCAAAATTAAAAAACAAGGGTATTTTTGTAAACTCTCCTCAATCCTACTCACTCAACCTTAGCATAGTATCATTTTCTACCTCGTTCATGTGCTGCTGGCTCACAAACACAAACCTTCCTTATTCACAAACCCTCCTTATTATCTTCCTCTCACTCATCCGCGTACCCCTCCTCCTTTCCGCCGCCCCTCTCTCTCACACACCTCTACAGGTAATCTCCCTCAATCTCTTACACCCACTCCTCATTCGATTTTGTTCAATTTTTAGTTCATTTTATGATTCCAACAGATCTATCGATTCTTAGTACAAAATCTATTTTTTGTTCATTTTCTTCTAAATCGAGTTTATAGAGGTTTTCATTTCAGGTTTGAAAGTCCAGAAATGTGTATGTGTGTACTATAGTTTTTGTTTTTTATAAGGGTTTTGTTCAAAATAAGGATAAGGGTTTTGTTCACATGACACTTTATTCTCATTATTGTAGGTACACAGGTGGTTTATGATATCAATGTTGCATGTTATTTGTTTAATGAAATGGTTGTTGTTTATATATTCTTTCTTTTAGGTTTAAGTTTCTATACAACTTTTTATTATGTTTTTAAGTAGAAAAAATTACTTATTAGGCAGGTCCTTTAATTGATTGTGCATGTCTATTAGTTATGTTTTTAAGCAAGCAAAAATTATACCTATCTTGACAGAATTTTTAATCGATTGCAGGAAGTGGCTATAACTTTTGAATTATTTGGGGATAGAATGAGCAATGATGGAATCTCATAAACATTGGGTAAAAATTTGTTAATTTGAATTTGCAAGTCCTCCCTTTTAATCTTAATGATGCTTTTATCAAATAGTTGGTGTAACTTTGCATAGTTTTGTTTGGTGAAAAGGAAGAAAAATGAACAAAGTAGGGTGTACCAGTACTTAGAAACATCTTCTACACACAATTCTTAGGTAACTGGGATACAAATGGAAGACACATTGTCGAAAGATTCTTAGGTAGTTGGGAAGTGGCATTCATTCTACTATATTTAGCTAACTTAGTTTTGTTTCCCAGGTAAAAATATCTCTTTTATTGATATTTTTATTCATTGCTCTGCCTGGACATGAATATCCCCCAAATAGTGAAAGAGTACGCCCTTTAGGGCCGAGGCGATAAGTTTAAATGGCTTCATCGAACTTGGACGTGGAACCCTTTAGGGTAATTATGCCTCAATAGTTTATTAAACTTGGATCCCTAGAAACACACACACATACACACACACACACACACGTACACATACACCACACAAGCTAACGACTCACATACACCATACATGTAATAGATATTCTTGATGCTTTGGTAATGGATATTGGTAGGTTATGAATTACCTCGATCACGGGTTCTTTTTTTGTGGGATTTTCTACTAAGAAGTTTGAAATGATAAGATTTCCATGAAAGAATAATAGTTCTACCAAATATTAGATTTGGACATACTCTGTGTTCTTCATTTGTTGGTTTTGTCTCAATAACAATTTTAAAAGGTTTGGTTGTTGAAATTTCAAACTTTATAAACATACTATGCACAAATTTGGGGATAGTATATTTTATGCAATTTAAAATTCTATTTTCAATTAGTTAGTGTCATGTTTTCAATTATGACTCAACTTTCAAGATTTTCATTTAGTAAAGAATTGGTAAATGATGTCAGCACTCCCTCAAACTACATGCAAGTCATTTGATTTTCGTATTAAATTTTAAAGTTTAAATTTTGCGTATTAAATTATTTGATTTTAATTAGGCTAACTTGGAGATTGCTTTACTGTTCACATACATAGTAGTTCTCACAAACTACATTTACTCCAACTTCATTTACTATTGTAATAATAGTTCTCAAATGTTATGAACTGGCTGAAATGGAATAACAGTTCTCAAATGTTCTTACTGTTCACATACATAGTATTTTTATTTGTCCTTGCGCTCATGTGGTAGTAGATACTGGAGTACCATTGGGGATGCCTTGAAGCCGCATATGAGCCGGGAGAGACTAGAGTAGATGGTGCATAGTAGATGGTTGGTGCATAGTTTTGTTGGGCAGAGTTCTCTTCATTCTTTGGTATCATCTCTTGACCACTTTCTTGAATACTTGGAGCAACATATTGTGGTCTCCTCATATTATTTTTTTTGGCTTAATAATAGTACTTTAAGAGGAAAACAAATATGGTAAGGCGGTGCTCTCAGCTGCATAGAAATCGGGATCGCCCTCTATCGATACTCTCATAAAACTCAGATCGATGTAAGTGGCATTCATTCTACTATTTTTGTCCCAATTCCTTCACTTATGTGTGTCCAAACCTTAGTGTCATTGTATTTGCATCCGTTTTGTATGGATTAGCATTTTTTATTGATTAATGATGATGTTTTTTTTTATTGTATAGAGATTTGCAACGAAAATTTATTTGTCCTTGAGCTCATGTGGTAGTAGATACTGGAGTAACATACCATTGGGGATGCTTTGGAGCCACATATGATCCGGTAGAGACTAGAGTACCATTGGGGAAAACACTACAGAGGTATGCGGAGAACTTATTATACAGATGCCTTTTTTATGAAGATCATGTTGAGTAGTTGAATATAATTGTACAACTGCTGCTATTAAGAATATAATTCTATTTTAGAACCTTATTGAAATGTTGCTGCTATTGGGGGTGAATGTTTTTAATTTCATTTTTTGTATGTACAACTTACTGAATACTGTTACAGATTCCATTCCTCAAGGATTTTAAGAGATATGGTGGAGGAACTTGGGATAGGTATACAGTCCCCATAAAATTTCGTTTCTGTGCATCCAGGCTTGCAGATTATCAGTTTGTGTGCTACTTTTTGTGCTTATACCTGTGTGTCTGCTATTTTTTGTGCAGTTCAAACACTTGCGATATGGAAAGTTTAGGGAGACGATGACAAGCACTAAAGTTTGGAAGAAAATAGGATTTTCTTTGGTATTTTCTCCATGTGTTATTATGTCTAAGCATAGATGTCGATGACCATGCCCATGTGCAACGCCTACGTGGAGTTATTTGGTGAATATATAGAGTCTAATTCCCTTCTATTTCACATCTTGAACCTAATATCTTCCCCGTCTTTATCGTTTTTTTTTTCAATTCTTTTAGGTGAAGCTTATGACGAGTTAATATCTTTCTCTTCTACTTCATTATTTGCAAATCCATCCACCACTCCATAAAAATCCTTATATTTCATATGAATTACCTGGTTTGTAGTGGAACTTTGGCTTTAGGTGATAAAACTCCAATTCCACGTTGAAAAACTCTGATTCCAAGGTTCGTCTTTACTCCTCTTTATTCTCAGGATGCTAAAGGAAAATTTAAACTCATCTGCTAAAAGCAGTTAAACTCATCTGCTAAATATACTCATTAAGATATATTCATATTTAAGGCTTTGATTTTTGTGAGAGATTGACAACATGGATATATGAATTTGAAGTTCAATCTAAACATTTTATTTCATTTCAATTGGTAACTTCTTCAGGAGTGAATCTAAACATTTCTGGTGAACCGTTTTTATAATGGAAGAGGCATGTCTGATTCGACTTTATTAGTTACTTATAAAAGTATGTAATCATGTAATTAATTATGGATACGAGCTGTATGGATGTGTTTAGCAGATGAACACATTGGGACATGTGCTAAGCTAACGAAATTTAGCTCCTGTACAAAATTTAGGAGTGTCTCTTTGTCATCGTTTGATTTATAATGGGAGTAAAGTCTGGTCCTTTTATCATCTGATTATAGTTTCTACTTGGACAATAAAAATTCAGCGTTGTTTCAACTTTTATCTTTTGTATATGATTATAAACGTAGTGGAGATACAATTTGTAATATTCTATTCTCACACTAACGTTTTAGTACATGCATTGGTAGATAAAAAGATATCCGAGTGAAGTTCACACTTTTTTTATTCTCTTCCGCTCTATTATGTTTTCTTATTTTGTTCTGTTTTCGTGTATCAGGAGCTAAAATTCGTAAGGGGTTGAGTTTTTTCATAACTGAACTCGGGTATAAGCCCTAATACCTGGCCTCTCACCACATGTTTTTAGCGTATATCTTGGGGAAGAGGGTGGTGCCCCGGCACAATGTTTTGGGAATTTTTAAAGAGAAAAAGATGCTTAATATTAACCTCACTCTTAATTCAGTTGTATGCTATACGGATTCGAAGTTTGTAGAGGATTTTGTGGTGCGCTACAAGGATGAAATACCTGATCTACATGAAATCTATAGCAATAGCACAAGAGTGATTTCAATTAGCTATCATTTTACCATACTTATACATTACGACCATTCAACAAGGTTACATAAGTACCAACATGGTTACAGAAGTATCTTTCAACTCATAACGTCTGCTTATCTATAAGATATCTGAGGCATTGTTATTGGTTTGATAGGTGCTCTATTTTTTCCCAGACATACAAGAGTGAGATATTTTGAGATGTTCCGAAGTTATTCTCTTATATGTTTTTTCCTTTGGTTTCAATGTTTTGAAATTAGGACTTGATAGGTGATCTAGGTGGGTGTCTATCATCCAGTCAGGATCTCTCCCAGTTTCAAAACTCTCGGTGGTACGAAACTTTCTCCGTATTTGTATGGTCGTATGATTCAATTTAAAATTTTTGTCTTTGGTGGAACTTATAATGTTTTTTTCCTAGAATGTTTGCAAGTCAGACATTTAATGGTAAATTCAGTTTAATCAAAGTTTCTAACACGTAGGGTATGCCATCAACCTTTGCTCTTTAGTTATTGTTTGTGTAGTAATTTTACTAGACCAAATTTAAATTCAAATTCAAATTCCATTTCAGTTTAATCAAATTCATATTCAGATTCCATGAAGATCTAATTGATATTATCAATATTATATTTAATGTTTAATGTTTGCGGTTTTTCATAATGTTTGCGGTTTCTCATCTGTTGATTTAATGTTAGATATTTCTTCAATCGAAGGACTGCCAGATCACTTGAAAGCAACAGCTTTGTCGAGTCTATCTCCAATCCCAGCAAATCAATTCATGGCTCGCCACCCATTGAAGGGTACATTGAGAAGATTAACGAAGAAGCAAATAAGAAAACCGGGAAACAGAAGCTCAGGCGACCAAAGATGAAACATTGTTATATGGAACTGTAGAGTGTTAATGGAGGTTACTGAGATATCTAGGCAAATTGTAAATAATCTTACTGATATATGGATCTACTGTTGATCTTCCGATGATTTCCTTTTACTAATTTCCAGTGATTATCATCTATAAAAAAAGTGGTCTATTTGATTCTATTGTTTACACTTTGTTGTGTTGGATTATTTTTTTTACTTAAATTATGATGTTTATACGAGGGCCAAGATGAATTATCACTATTGTTGGGAGTAATGTTTATTTTTTAAATACGGGGTAATCCTATAAACAAAGGATATTTTGTCCAAAATATCTAAAATCTTTACACGGTAGTGTAAAAAACATTTTGTATGGATCTACTTTAGAACTTATTATAGTTTTTTGTGTTATTTTTTATTTCAAACGAACACGACCCATTTATAATGTGAAATTACACGCCTAACGCGTTTAACAATTGACCCCCAATTTAAAATGATGATACATGAAAGCGCCAGTAAAAATACGACTAAAATACATGACAATATTAGTTATGAATATGACGTCAAACCAAAAATGCTCCTATTAGTTTTGTTGGTGTAATTCTTTATTTCTTATATAGGGCGGATAATTTTATGAACGAAGGAAACTCTGTCCCAAATTTTTAAATTGTTTATGGTTATTTATTTTATATAAAAACGTTACTTAATTTATACATGACTTGATATTTTAAAAAAAAATTATGCGCCTTCAGTCAAAGGGCAATACACTTAATTATAGGATCTTGAATTGGCGGATATTGGCTTGCTTATCCCCATATATGAAGAGGTTGCTCCCGTGTTTTGAACTTGAGACCAATTGTAGATTTGGCGAGGGCACTTGCCATCGCAGCAATGTACGACTGTATGCTTTTCAAAATTATCAGCGTGCCTTCAGGTAGTATATATATATATATATATATATATATATATATATATATATGTATGTAATTATGTATATATATATATGTATGTATGTATAATCATACTCGCGCTACTTCCTATCACGGAAGTTGACGCACCAGGACGGTCTTATCTCGATGGGACCTCTATATGGGATATTAACTCGTACCCTAGAACATAGGATTCCTTGGTACAGCCTATCTGAGAATGATAGTCAGGATGTCCTAAGAGATGTGAGGGTATGTGTTGACCTCTTAGTGACTTGGAAATAAGCTTCGCCTCCATTTTGTGTGTTTTATGTTAATACAGTTCGAGGGTGATTTCGAACTAGTACTTTCCTTCGTACGAGAGATGTGGGGACTTGATAGCAGAGTATGCCAGCACCATAGATTTTATGTGGGGTGTCAATAGTGTATATATTACGTGAGTGATCAATATATATACGTATATATGGAATTCTTCTACTGTGCTTATAAGTAGATAAATATTGAATAAATGCTCCAAAATTCTAGTGAGGGTTCGGGAACTTTGCAACAGTATTGAGAAATACATAATCGACATAAGTAATCATTAAGGGACTGATCTTTAAACTAAAATTATAGGCTTGTAACTTCTCGAAATAGAATTTATGGGAGATGAATTAGATAGAATTATGAGGCACTTTAGTAGTGCGGTAGGCATGCACACTAGATGAGACGTGAGAATTCTCAAGAGAGTGTCACGTACTAACATGGTTGTAATATTAGCTAGTAAGCATTTTAAATACCTGCTAAACCATTTTAAAAAAAATTATTTTACACTCGCCTCTGACCCGTTTCCTGTCATTTTCTCTCTCTTGTATATATTTATATATTACAGGTGCCCAGCCATATGGGCGTCAGGCATAGGATCATTGGACTTGACCTGCTGCAGCTTGTGTGGGATTTGAAGGTCTTTGCAGTAGACGCTTCTTCTTTTTCTCCTCATATTTATATTTAGTTCATTTAGTTAGGGCATGTGTCTCTCATCTCCAGACTCTTGTTTAGACTTGATAGGGATTTCTTTCGCTTTCGTTATTTCAGTATTCTGTTTGCACTTGGGATTATTTTATTTATTACATTGTCAGTAGTTGTGGTTATTTATTTGGATTTGAGTAAAATTATTGGCATGGACTTTTTGGATGATTATCATCTTTATCATTTGTGATATTCATAATCTGGTTTATATTTAAAATGTTTTTATAATGCGATTTAATAAATATAGTAAGGTTAAAAATTGTTTTGACACTTAGCTTAATTATTTAGGGTGATTAAAATGGAAAAATTATTTTCGACAGTGATGCTAAGAATTAACCACACCGTTCACCTTGATTTTTAATTTAATAAAGACTAATCACACGGTATTTAATTAGGCGGGGTGTTACAGGTGGTATAAGACCATCAGGTTCTAGTGTCCTTTAGGATCTGTGCGACTTATTATGCTTCTAGCGTAGTTTTCTTTGATATAAAGTCCTATGTTTAGGATTGTTGATTTATTTGATGATATTACGTTCTCCTGCTATAACGTATATACTAGTGACTCTTATTTGCATTCGAATATGTTTGTGTGCCAAACAATAAAGTATGGAAGGCGAGGGCCATTGGATGGACAACAAGAGGAAGAGCTCAGTTCAGGTGATAGGGTATCTCAAGAGTGATGACCATAGTTGAGGTCACCCCTATTATGGAACGGTAAGCTAGGATGGTATAGATGGCTAGTTCATAACATATGATTTTCAAGTACCGCTATAGTAGAAAGTGGTGAAAAATTAAACTCACCCGACATGATTGGATTGGGAGAGGGTCAGATAAAGCATTGAAGGGAACCCTTGATGGAAAATTCTAGAAATGCGGAGATTGTGTGTGTTATCCAGTGGAGGTAAAATATCCAAGGCTTTGGGTATATGGTGGAGTGTGGCTAACCGAAAGTGAAAATTTGGGGTAAAAATTTTCTTGGCTCGTCGGAACAAAGTTATAATGGTGGGAGTCAGCCACCACATTTAGAAGTGGAATGTTATGTCAACGGAAGGATCTTAGGTACAGTATGACCACAAGTTCCTTTAACAGATGTTCAAGATAATATGTGAACGTTGTTCGGAACCCATCACAAGAGGGCCAGAAAAAGGTCAATTTATGAAAAGGAATTAATTTTTATTTTATTTTTTATTTTGCGAATCTTGTATCATAGGAAGTAGATACAAATGGAGAAGAGGTTTTCAAGTGGGAGATCGACTCGTAAGAAAAGTTAACAACACTTTAAGGGAATTCTACTGGACAGTCGATCCAGTTGGAGAGAATGTCATGCTTTGTCAATAGAGATGTTAACGCTTCTTTGTGTGAGAAGCTAAAAGAATCAAAGAATTTAGTCAGAGAATAAGACTGGGCAAAACGGTGTTAGTAAAACACCACAAGGAGGAGACCCATCAGGTGACCCATCTAAATGTTGAGGATAGCTGAACTCTAACCAAGCGGTGGTGAATTCAGTAAGGGCTATTGAAGCAAGTAGCATGTTCCATAGGGCTAATAAAGCTAAGGGAGCAATGGGGGTGGCCATCAGGATCGAGACTACCAAAGTCTGAGAGAAGGACAACCCTGACATGGTCAATATGATAGGAGATAAGTGGATTATGTGTTGAGGTACTTGGTGGAGAGTAAACAACATGCATTAATTTTTCCCCGAAGCGAGTAAAGGCATAAGGATATGGTGCTTGCAAGGGCAATGGTTAATGTAGTTTTCGATTTGGTACGGATGGGCGTGTTATGTCCGAGAATCCATTTGAGTAGCCAGGAAAATTGGAAAGGTAGAAGTATGAGTTTTATACTAAGAGGATGAGGCGTATTTTGTGTGACACGAGAGAGTCACTATATTTTGAATATTACGAGATTCGCATGTGAGATGAGTTTAGTGCATATATTGACAACGTAATTATAATGTGTATGCTTTCCTTGGTATAGCAAGTTTATCTTAGTGTTATTTGTGGAGGATAAATGGGTGTATTATTAGTGATATATATTTTGTTGAGACTACTCGTTCTAGTCATGTGTTATACGAGTATGATATTATAGTGGTTATGACTTTGAAGTAATGGTTAGAACGATAGTGGACAGTCAAAGAAAGGCTATTGGTGTTGCTGCTCTAGGGCCGGAGGTGTTGTTTTGGCGAGGCCTCACTTGCGAGAGGGTCCGGCTCGCAATTATATTTATATATTATAGAGGCTTCAGAGGATATAGTGGTCTTGAAATATTCGATCCCGATGTGTGTAGAGACTTCATTGATATGATTTGAAGTATATTGGGTTTACTTTTTAGCGATAAGATTTAGCCAATTATTATGTTTAACGCTCAGGACTTAGCAATAGGAAGAGCGCATTGTTGTATCACTCCTTTAGAGATGTGGGAGTTAAGACTCATAGTTGTATGTTTCGGGACAGGTTTTCAAGAGTCCCAATTGTATGTGTACGATGTTTATGGAATGTGATTTCCACCAATGATGAACGATAGTGCCTTTGGGAGGAAGTTCCTTATTTAAGCATAGTTGGGGAAGGTGATCTAGCTTTCATGTCAAGATACGAGAAATTAGGGGTGCATGTTATGGACTGAGGACCTAACGAATTTCAATAATCGACAATGCTAAGTCGTAGTGTATCGGGGGGTCCCTTTTTTGGATTTTGCTTTGCGAGGCATCCCATGCATGAAACTTAGCATAAGGTTGGAAGTAGGGAGATATTTGGCCATTCGTCCATGAGTCTAGTTCCTCGGTCATTGTAAAAGTACATAGTTACAACTGTACATTGAAAATTAGAATACGATATAAGGCCAGTGGACCCAGGTGTGTTGTGAGGAAGTTAAAAATTGTGTTTTATCATCGCAGGCTGAAGGGTGAAATGATCTAAGGAGGACTTAGAATTTCCAATTCTGGGGTGATTGAAAATTCCCAAGTGGTATAGCCACGTTGCGAATATAGGGACAATAAAGAATTAGGTGTTATGTATAAAATGTATGTGATGTTTAGACCAGTATGAACGGTCTACAGGGTGTGTGATCAACCTGGTTAGTTGATGTCAGAATGCCTGGATTAAAGGAGCGTGGGAATAGATGTGTGAAATATATTTTTGTGGGACTAATGTAACAAAATAGAAGTGGTGGAGTGGATTAAGCATCGAGTGAGTATAACGATAATCCATATATACGGGTGTGATCAGAGTAGCACGCCCGAACTTGGATGAAAAGTTGTGGGAAGCCCTTTAAAAATGGGTATCCCTTGAGAAGACTAAAATTTAACTACTATGAAAATTTGGAGCAGAGTTCTACCCAGTTGAATTTGAGAGTGACTTGCGCCTGAATATAATGGTGATGTCAATAAGGTATAAAGAATCTAGAAGTTCAAATCGTGGCGAAAAGTGCATGGGTTAGAACTTTTAGTATGCCTGAGGGAAGAAAAGGAGTACTGATTACTACTTAATGTGAGGGATTATAAGTGGAAGTCGATGTTGAGAGGGACGTAGTGAGTGGTCTTCGTGTGCACCACTCATAGATAGAAATCGGTTGGAGTAAGGTGATCAACCAGAAAAAATTGCATCAAGATAACAATTCCAGTAATGGAAAAGGGCAGTTAGGTTAGAAAATTTCTTTGATGGGTTGCCAACCTCAAGATAAAGTCACGAATTCCTTCGAATGGGTGGAACAAGTTGACAAAAAGGGAAAGTAATTGTTGCTCCTTTGGGGTGAGTACACCATTAAATAGTGTGCCTCAATATTTCTTTGAAAAGAAAGATCATGCCGGTTCGGGGTCCTTCCCAATAGTGTTGTGATCCAGGATGAGATCCTTTAACACCACCTTCAATATGGTATTTCAGGAAACAGTGGGGACGATGTTTCGTTTGGGTAGGTAGTATCACCTATGACCCGAGAAGTAAGCGGAAGGTGATTAATGACTAATGAATCTTTATATATGTGATTTTGGAATCACTGTGATTATTTCATTTCCACAACTGATAGAGCTGGTAAATAAAGTATAGTATGGTAAATGGGAGATGATATTTCCTAATAGTAGAGTTGTGTAAACACCCGTACCTAATTTCTGAAAACAAAGTGCTTCTTGAGGTTTTGGTGTGGAATAACCTTAACCATTCTCCCTCTGGGTGTTTAGGGGTGAGCGGGTAACCAGAATTTTGGATTGGTCGAGAGTTAGAGTCCGATGACTAGAGTGGAATAACCACAAACAGTGTTAGGTGTCTTTTGACTGTCATAAGAGTACGTCGTTGGGAATCAAGATTTGAAAATGGATAAGAGTAGTAAGATGTTCGTATGGTTTCTCCCAGGATGGGAGTTTCGTGTTTAGATGAATACGGGAAGTCGACACGTAGTGATGTGTGGCCTTCCAATAGTATTAAGATAATATGTCCAATGATGTATAGGCTCATCTTATTTGAATGTCATTTGGCAGGAGTGCAATTCGAGGTGTCGTTATCGCGGTGTGACACTATGAATGATAAGTATCAAGAGTGTTAAACAAGCTTGCTGTGAAGTAGGACTATAGTGATCGAGCCTTATTTTGGAGTTGGTTTTAGTACTGAAAGATACCTATTTTTACCTCGTATACCTTATTTTTGGAATTTGGGGATGAAATTCTGTTATTAGGGGGGAAGTATGTAATACCCCGTATTTTTATGGCTTTTAAATTGGGGATTTATTAAATTAATTTAATATCAATCCGAAGCTTAAATTAAATATTTACTAGTGTGACGAGAGTTAGTAATTATAGGAAATTTGTTTAATATTACTTATTGAGTAAAGTAATGTATAGAATTATATTTATAAAAATTGTCACGAGTGAATAATATGACAATTATGGAAATTAAGTTGGGACGCGCCTGTGTCGTGTCAGGACAAAATTATTAGAATAAAAAGTGAATAAATTATAAGTCACCTGTATGGTCATTTAAATCATGCCAACATGTCCGGAAGGGTTGAGATAGTCAGATAAGTGTACCCGAGGGTTTAGTTTGGGTCTCGGGGCATTTTTAGGCCTAATCGGCACCTTGAGAGGGCGATTTAGTCATTTTCAAATTAGGCCTTACTTAAATGACGAAAATTAGGAATTAATATCAGATGTTAGGAGAGTCTTATAGGGTTAACATTCTCAAAAGTTTAGAATAACAGTGAGATGAAGAAAGGAAAAAGCTTTCCAAAAATTCAAGGTCAAGAGCTAATCGGATTGCACAACCACCACCACCAAAACACATATCGGAACGAGGGGATCAAGTCTATACTTGTAACCTTTGTGGAATCAGACCTATGATCTTAAGGCAAGTATCTATCTTTCTGTTTCCTAGTTTATATTTCACCCATGTTAGAATAGGATTGAGAATACATATTTTTATGGAAGAATTATATAATTTAGAAGAATTAAATCGCATGTTTTAGGAGTAATTCATGAAGTATGGAAGTCTTGTCACATGTAGAGTATTACCCTTGAATTATAATGGTTTAATAGGAAGAAATCTAGAAGAAGAATGAGAATTTTTGAAATCTCGTCAAAAACTAGGGTTCTTGATAATTCTGCTGAATTGACCCTTTTAATTCGATGTCTTTGATGAATTCGTACATGCTTTACGTAAGAAATCATGTAAATATGTGTATATAATCAGTTCTTTAATTTCTTGGGGGATTGGGAATCATTAATGGTGTTTTGAAGAAATTTTATGGATGAAACCCGTAGGTCAGATTAGCAGATTCTAGGCAAGAACTCCTAGATCGATCAATCGACTCAAGAATGTCGATCGCTCGATCGACCCCTTTCATTGATCGACCGACCCCTCCTGGAAACTGAATGTTTTCCTCTTTTTGTTAATTTCGGATTAAATGCGTAGGATCCCTTAAACTTCATTTAAAGAGCATAATGGGCCATGAAGAGGACCAGTAGAGTCTAAGTAGGTTCTGTTGAATATAATTTACATGAGATATAATGGTAGGATCACGGGGGTATGACATATAGGAAATCATGCGTACATTAACTAAGGAATTGAGAGATTTATGAAGGACATAGACCTGTAAGTTTGTGAGGGTGTACCTACTGAATTTTACCTTTAAGAAGAGACAACGCTTCTAGAGACGAGAAGTAATTATGAAATGATTATAATTGAGAATGAAAACAGATGAGTTCATTATACGTGAGAATTGACTAATTTGTGCTATGTATGGTTAAACTATTGTTATAGGTCGCGAGCGAACCTATTTGAAAGATGTGAATTTTTATATATATATAACCGAGTGATCGTATATATATATATATATATATATATATATATATATATATATATATATATATATATATATATATATATATATATATATATGTGTGTGTGTGTGTGTGTGTGTGTGTATAATCATACCCGCACTACTTGTTATCACGAAGGTTGTCGTGCCCGGATAGTCTTCTCTTGATGGGACCTTTATGGAGGATATTGACTCGTACCCTGTAACATAGGATTCCTTGGTACAGGCAATCTGAGAATGATAGTCAGACGGTCCTAAGAGGCGTGAGGGTATATGCTGACCTCTTAGTGACTTGGAACTATGCTTCGCCTCCATTTTGTGTGTTTTATGTTAATACAGTTCGAAAGTGATTTCAAACTAGTATTTCCCTTGGTACGAGAGATATGAGAACTTGATAGGAGAATATGCTAGCACCATAGATTTTATGTGGGGTGCCGATAGTATATATATTATTTGAGTGATCAATATATATACGTATATATGGAATTCTTCTACTGTGCGTATAAGTAGATAAAAATTGAATAAATGCTCCAAAATTGTAGTGAGGGTTCGGGAACTTTGCAACAGTATTGAGAAATACATAATCGACGTAAGTAATCATTAAGAGACTGATCTTTAAACTAAAATCATAGTTTTGTAACTTCTCGAAATAGAATTTATGGGAGATGAATTACATAGACTTATGAGGCATTTTAGTAGTACAGTAGGCGTGCACACTAGATGAGAGGTGATAATTCTCAAGGGAGTGTCACGTACTAATGGTTGTCATATTAGCTAGTAAGCATTTTAAATACTTGCTAAACCATTTTTTAAAAAATTGTTTTACACTCGGGCTCTGACCCGTTTCCTGTTATTTTCTCTCTCTTTTGTATATTTGTATATTACTGGTGCCCAACCATAGGGGCGTCAGGTGTAGGATCATTGGACTGAACTTACTGCAGCTTATGTGGGAGTTGCAGGTCATTGCAGTAGACACTTCTTCTTTTGCTCCTCAGATTTCTATTTAGTTCATTTAGTTAGGGCATGTGTCACCCATCTCCAGACTCTTGTTTAGACTTGATAGGGATTTCTTATGCTTCTGTTATTTTAGTATTCTATTTGCATTTGGGATTATTTTATTTATTTCATTGTCAGTAGTTGTGGTTATTTATTTGGATTTGCGTAAAAGTGTTGGCATGCTCTTTTGGATGATTGTCATCTTTATCGTTTGTCATATTCATAATATGGTTTATATTTAAAATGTTGTTATAATGCGATTTAATAAATAAAGTAAGGTTAAAAATTGTTTTGACACTTAGCTTAATTATTTAGGATGATTAAAATGGAAAAATTGTTTTCGACAGTGATGCTAAGAATGAACCAAACCGTTCACCTTGATTTTTAATTTAATAAAGGATTGATCACCCGGTATTTAATTAGGCGGGGTGTTACAAGAATACGGTGAATTAACTAGATCCTTTGCTCGAAGTCAACTTGGTAACAGAACAAAAAGGTGACATATATTAGTTTAAACCTTTACAAAGAAGACCAATAATTAGTTGTTGACCTTTTACATTAGTACAAGGACTATTTTACATGGAAATATAATGAGTGTTCTAGCTAAGACAGAAAATTGGTGGAATATAGACTACCAATTAAAGAAGTATACAAACGTGTCAAACAATTGCCACGAAAAATGACTCCTAAAGTCACAGCAATGATAATAGAATAAATTGAAAGACTGTTGAAGGTCTAATTCAGTAGAAGAATAAGGTATGAAGAATGTCTCTCCAACATAGTGCCATTTATTAAGAAAAATGACAAATTAAGAGTTTGAATTGATTTTAAAAACTTAAATGTCGTCGCTCTAAAAGATGAATATCCAATCTCAGTGGTATACCTATTGGTTGACAAATCTGTTGGTCATGCTATCATGTCTATGATGGATGGTCATTAAGGTTACAAGAAAATATGCATAGCTGAAGATTATGTGCAGAAGACCGATTTTAGGTGCCCTGGTAACTTGAGAACCTTCTAATGGATAAAAAAAGACATTTGGATTAATGAGTGCATGTGCCACTTATTAAAGGGGAATGAATACCATTTTCTATCATATGGTTGGCATCTTTTTGGAGTGTTATATTGATGATATAATTATCAAGTCAAATATAGTGGTTGGTCATATAGCACACCTTCATAAATCATTCGAAAGGATGAGACTTTATCAACTTAAAATAAATCCTTTAGAATGTGCCTTTGGAGCTTCTGTAGGAAATTTCCTAGGATATTTAGTGCACAAAAAGGGAATACATGTTGATAAAAACAAGACTAAAGTTATAATTAAAAGAAAATCTCCCCAAAATAAGAAATGATTATAAAGGGTTTTGGGTCAAGTCAATATCCTTTGTAGATTTATACCTAATGTAGAAGGAAAAAATAAAAATATTTTCTCCTTTCTTGAATCTAAAATATCAAGAGGAGATAGATTGCAAGGCTAAGGATGAGCTAGCTTCCATAAGCTCAAGGGATACTGGGTTAAGCAACTTGTTTTGGAACCTCCAAGAGAAGTTAATCCATTGAAGTTGTATGTTTCAGCCTCAGATGCATTCATTGGAGTTCAATTGGCTCAAGACCGCGAGAACCACAAGGAACAAGTTGTGTATTATCTTAGTAGATATTTGAATGATTGTGAATGTTTATTTTATGTAATGGAAAAAACTATGTTTAACTTTGTATTTTGATACTATGAAATTAAGATATTACATTTGCTTAGAGAGGTGTATGTCATTTCAAAGTTTGATTGAATCAAATATATGTTAACCAACCCTATTTTGCGTAATTGAATTCATAAATGGGTGTTATCTATATATGAGTTTTGCCTACATTATGTACCTCAAAGGGAAATAAAAGTAGTTTTGGAGAGACAAAATATGGTGCCTCTAAAATTGAAGAAGAGGCTAGCCACTAGTGTCCTCAAGTGTGGCAAAGGCAAAGTTTTGATCGATCCAAATGAAAGTAGTGAAGTCTCCATGGCTAATTCTCGTCAGAATGTACGAAAACTGGTCAAGGTTGGTTTTATTATTAGGAAACCCACCAAGATTCACTAGCGCTCTCGTGCAAGTCAAATGAATGAAGCAAAGAGGATGGGTCGTCACTCTGGATACGGTAAGCACAAGGGTACACGAGAAGGAAGATTGCCCACCAAAATCCTTTGGATGATAAGGATGAGGGTTCTCAGGCACTTGCTCTGCAAGTATCGTGAGCCAAAGAAGATTGACAAGAACATGTACCATGGCATGTACATGAAGGTGAAGGGTAATGTTTTCAAGAACAAGCGTGTTATAATAGAGAGCATTCATGAATCAAAGACTGAGAAGGCTAGGGAGAAGACGCTTTCAAACCAGTTTAAGGCCAAGTGAGAAAATAACAAGGAAAGCAAGGAGAGAAATCATGCTAGGAGAGAGGAACGTCTTGCCCAGGGACCCGTAGAGAGAGTACCATAAGCCCCAGTAGCAGCAGCTGCCCCCTGCGCAATCAACATAGAGATATGAGAAATCAAAGAAATAAGAGATCTATTGAGGAGCATGAAGAAGGTTCAACTTGATTTCCTTATTAGTAATGTAGTTCATTTTTGTTTAACCATTGTGTCCTATTTTTCTTGCTTATATTTTGATGGAAAGATGATTAAAATCATGATACTATGTTTTTATTATAACATGTTTTCTCTAAAAAAAAAAGTGTAAGCTTTTGTTGACTTTTTAGCAGATCATCCTTATGAGGATGAGTGAAATAGGATATATCTCTTTAAGTCCATTGAAGCTATGGTTTTATGGTTCGAAGGTCGAAATAATGTCAGGAATATGGGTAGGTATTTATTCCCTTGAACATATTAAAAGTAAATATGGATATAGATTGGAAAATAACATGTGTTCCAATAATCAAGTGGAATATGATGTTGTTATAATGGGCATAGAAATCCTTCAATGTTGGTATTCTTCAGTAATAGAAATATATGGGGATTATCCAATGGTCCTAAGTCAGTTAGCTGGTGAATATAAGTGTGTCCATGATGGCTTAATTTTATATAACCAGTCGGCCTGGAATTTACTATCTAAATTTGGTGAGGTCAAATCAAATTATATTCCTAGATTTCTAAATGAAAATGAAATCGATTAAAAGGAATTAGGGTTTATGCTTGATGATAGATTATAAGAAAACTTAAGGCTCAGTTCCACTGATGGATTTCTACCACTATTACATAACAGATGGCCATAGGTTGAAATTGAAAATAATGATGTGTATAAAGATTGGAGAAAGCTATTGATGGAATATCTAATTTACCCATTGTTAAGAGTGATACAGTTATAATATTGAGGGAAAATAATTATGTTATGTACGCTATAAGATTATTGAAAAGAGGTGTTGATGGGATGATTATGGATTGACTAAGTAAAGATGAGGATACCAACCATTTTACAAGTCCATGAGCGCATTTGTTGGGCTCCTCAAGATAGGACAAAAATGAGATGGTTGTTAAGAATGCATGGATTATATTGGCCTTTAATCTAAAAGGACTAAATTGATTTTACAAAAGGGTGTAAGACATTCCAACAACATGGTCCTCTAAAACATATTCCTGGTATTGACTGACAATATGTAATGAAACCTTGGCCATTCGGAGGATGGGAAATTGATGTCATAGGAACAATCTATTCTCCATGTTTCAAGTTGCATATCTTTTTACTGGTGGAAACAAACTATTTTGTCAAGTGATTGGATTAAAAATATTTAAAATAAGTTACCCAAAATGAGTTGGTAGATTTATTGCAAGATATTGTGTATAGGTTTGGGATCCCAAAAACCATAACGTCAGACAATGCAAGCATTTTTTAGTTAGACATGGTATTAGAATTCACTTTAAGGTTAGGAATAAGTTTGATAAAGGTAACACCTTATTATTATCAATTAAATTCTCGGGTAAAGGCTACGAATAAAGTAATAAAAAAATAACCTGAGCAAAGTGATTGAAAAGAATCCAAGATATTAGCCCAATTTGTTATCAGATGCATTATAGACTTATAGGGCCTCTTAAAGGTCAACTACATGGGTAAATTCATATTCCCTAACCTATGCGCATAATGTTGTCATATTAGTAGAATTCACTCTAAATTAATTAAGAGTAGTAGCCCATAGTGAATTGATAATAGAAGGTTGTGATCAATCTATGTTCATAGAGTTAAAAAGCATAGATGAAGATATGGTAAGATACTTAAATAATATATTGGTCCAAAAGAATAGAATATCTGACAACTATAACAAAAAGGTAAAAAAAGAGGACCTTAAGTTAGGGGGACTTAGTTTGCAAGACCATTTTACCTTTAGGATCAAAAGATTCAGCCTTCGGTAAGGGGTCCCTAAAATTGGGAGGGTCGTTCCAAATCTATAGAGCATTCAAGGGTGGGTCATACCATTTGTAAGACATTAATGGACATATTCACATTAGGAAAACAAAAGAGATGTTCTTAAAACTGTATTACCCAACTATTTGGGAATCTATACAATAATAACAAAAGGAATTATTGCATATATTTATATATATATATATATATATATATATATATATATATATATATATATATATATATATATATATATATATATATATATATATATATATGATTTAAATTACATCTTATTGAAAATTCTGAATACAAAGGACCTAAAACTGGTCCAGAAATTTTGGTACATGACTTTTTATTCTAATTGAAACCTCTATTTATTCGAACCAGGTTGTATTACTAGTAGACACTTTCATCTACCAATTGATTCAATCTTAATTAAAGATCATCTTCCTCCATGGGAGTCAATTATATCTCAACATTGACTTTGGTCAATGTCTTCTCTAATTCTTCCTTTTTGGCTAAGAGGGTGGTCCTATTTACCTAAACAATTTTTAAATCTTATAGACCATTAGTTGCTTCAGATTTTTTTTAAGAAATAGGGTTGGTCTGAAGATAAGAGCTTATACTTGGATCATAACATCTCTAAAATATGGAAGTGCTAAGATTATAGTGTTTAAGATCTTCATATCACTTGATTCTACGTCTTCGAGATGGAAATTGTAAGTACAGGTTGTCTGCATCCCCCTGAGGAAAGAAAATTCAACAAGAGCCTCAAATGGCACCCTAATAAATCTTTGAAGTAGCTACAAAGATTGTAAATCTCCCAATTGCTAATGAGGACGATTTGGTCGAGCCCCGATATGATGATATAATTGTTGCTCCACACTACTAGTGGATATTTCCAAGTTTCGTACAGGGGATTGAAACATAACTTGTTGAAGTTCCACTTGAAAAATAATGACTTCACCTACTGTCATCAAATTAAGATGTTTTATAGTCACAGGATGAACCTCATCTTATGGGGGAGATTCCCTCAAAGAAGAGGCCCTTGGTTCTAAAATATCTTCAGGAGATGAGGGAATAATAGGTGATTTTGGAGTCTCATCAGTAGGATTGGAACCTTAATTAGGCTCTTTTTCCATGTGCGCTGAAGTTCCAGAATCCTCATCGATAGAGATGGGAATTAAGATAGGAGAATCATTATTTTTTTATGTTATTTCCACTTCATGAACTAGGCTCAAAGTGGGAATAGGTGTTTGAGAAGCAAGGTTAACCGACTCATTTACTGGAGAATCTAGAGGAGGAGTCATAGGATCCATGTTTGACAAAGGTTCCTTCACATTGCCTAAGTTATCAGCTAAATTTATAATAAAATAAAATTAGCTCAAAGTCAGAGTTGTTGGTGTAAAGATGCCAGGATATAAAAATTTGCTTCAAAAGGAAAAGACAATAGTAGACCTGACAAATGGAACTTATACTTAAGTTTCCTAGATATTATTTTACCCTGGTTCCTATTACGAATATTAAACATGGCTAAGCAAAGGCCAAAATAGAAGGGCATTTCTCTCTTATTGGTAGAATAAGAGGAGAAGCGTCATTATCTTCCTCTTCTTCCCCCTCAAAGCTTCTAGTTCCTCATGAGTTAATATCCTCTTGTGAGAAAAAAACATAACAAAGAGTAGGTGGAGCTTCTATAAGAGCATAAAATGGCTAATCAAAGGCCAAAACAGATAATGATAAGATTATAAGATGATAGGAAAGCCGTACAAGAAGAAGATGTCTTTGAAGGATCCGTGGGAGCATAAAATGGCTTCATATGAACATTAATGTAGTTTGACCACCAATTTGCAAATGCCTTAGTCATTCCTGCATTGAATTAATATCCAACTATGATAAAAGTGTTTTGAACTTTATGATAGTTGGAAATCCCCTTCAAAACAACCACTTTTGAGATTTGGAAAGACCTAGTAAACAAATGAGGATGGAAAGGCTCCTCATAGGAACTAAAATGGGACCCCAAATTGACTAAAGAACTTAGCAGGAAAATAGATTTTTCCAAAAGCCTTAGAATTGGGGGCATTAGGAGGAGATGTTCCACAATATAATCTCTCAAAATAAAAAATCTTCGCTAGGATGGGTTTGCCTTGGAGGATATTGTCTCAAAACTGAAGAAAGACAAAATGAGGCTCATGCTGCTCGGATCATAGAAACAATAAGCATAAAAATGAATATACTCATATTTGCTTTTGACAAGGCTAATCTCTAGGAAATAGGAATGCAACAACATTTTAAGGACCCATAGTGGACCATTCTGACTGTCATTAAAAGGTCATCTACAAGCTCAAATAAGCTCATGTAAAGAAATCCCAAAAGGTAGGGAGTAAGAGCAACCTCTCTACCTTTCATAAGAATTATTAAAAGAAGGAATACTCCAACATAACTCTATAAGACTTAACACAAAAGGTGTCTCTTGATAACTAGAGCAAAAGAATATAAAAATACTCATTTTCACTCATGTCCGTGGTGTTTTTCATTTTATTTGTTCATGAAAGTGGAGTATGATAAGTAAATATTTTCACTTTTTAACTTCAATGAGATGTCACCTAATGGCATATGAGGATGAACATCTTCCATAATCAATTTAAACTCAGTCATCTGGAAAATCTCCAATAATGTGGGATATGCCATCCTAAAATTGAACTAAAAATAGTTGTATGTTGAGTTCTGGAAATGGACAACACTAGAGATAACGAATGGATCATATACGATATCCTTCAAACTGAGTTTAATGACATTATAAATGTCATCCATCTCCGTTTTTCTAAACTTGGAAATGAGCATCTGATTCACCTATATGGGTTACGCGGTATTGTCCAGCCTTTTGGGCCAAACCCTAAACTTTAATGAAGAGGGTGATTTGAGGTAGGTAGAATCTTGTATGAGGAGGATGTGATCCTCAAACTCGGGATAAAAAAATAGATATCGAAATTGGAAGCTCATCCCTAAATAAGGGGATAATAGCAGAGCAAGTGGATCTATATAAAGTTTTTATAGGGAAGACAATACTTCTAATAATAATAGAGCAATTAGCTAAGAGGCTATTGATGATTTTCTCAAATTGGAAGTAAACACAAGAAGTTGCAGAGTTGGACGCCATTGACGATAAAAAGTTTGAAGAAAACGAAAGCAACCTTGAGAGCACAAAATATGATTGGAGAGAGAAAGTGAATGGTAAAAAATAAGAAGAGAGAAAGAAATGATCTTAAATAGCTTAGTGATGTCATTTGAAATGAAAAAGAATGTCAAACAAATACTAACACGTGTCTCCAAGAACGTTCTTTTCAAAAAGTGATTTTATGGGAAAGTGTGGACAAAAAAGCACCTTTGATTGGTCCATCAATCAAAATACCCCCAGGATTATATTTGCGGGTCATTGTTAGCTCATGAATTTAAATAAAGTTCTTAGAGTCCCAATGAAGACAAATATATTAATTGAAGAGAATGACAAAAGTTTCCCATTTTCTAAGAATTAATTATTTCAATTAGCAATAAAAAGGTATCATTTAGACACTTCCACACATGCACTGGGATTTGATGGGACCAGTGCCAATAATAAAGCATGCATGCATAATTGAAAAAAAATGAAATATTTTTAGATCTAAAAGTAAAAAGAAATTACAAGTACATGCAACATACCAAATATGGTTAAAACATAAAATGCTCATCAAATGGCTAAAGTAAATATTATGCCATTATGACAAAATTGGTTAACTTAAGAAATGAAATACCAAAGCAGTTAAGAAAATGCATCAAATTTCCAGGACACATTGGATCTTTTAAGCTTTCGAAATTTTTTGAAAACAAAATTAATATCTTTTCATTAATGCTTCGAAGTTTGGAAATTAAAAAAACATGAAACATGACATCACTCTCTCGTGAGTGAATAGTAGTGAAGAAATGAGTAAGTAACAAAATGGTGGAAAGTGTTCCACAAGTAGTTGATGTGGTTTTCCTCCAAATCCAGATAGGGTCTAGACCAAGATAACTCTGGAAACAATGGATTATGAGATTGGTATATCAACACAACTTCTTGGGCTTTACATTTTAATTTCTTCAATTTAAGTAGAATAACATCAACTGAAAGAGCTTCCAAACATAGGCTTATTGGATCCTCTTGACCATCCAGATAGATTTTTTCAAAATTCTTCCATTCCTCCAAAACCCCATTGGAGAGAGAATAAAGGTCATCACGAGTTTTAGATCGATCTTTATAGTCGTCTAAGTCAACAAGTTATTTGTTCCTTCTATTAAAAGAAGTATAATATTGGAGAAAAGAAGTAACATGGTCTTTGGCTACACGGGGACATTTCTCAAAAAGGTCAAAGGCTATGCATGCCCATGTAAAATTATTCTTGGCATGGACATTCAACAGAACAAATGAAAGAAGGTGAGAGAAGCCATGAAGGACTTCTAAGGCTTTACCAACATCACTGGTAGGGGAAGCATACACTAAATAAGGATGGGAAGTATGCAAATCACATTTGTCATATTGTTTTAAATCATAAAAAAGATCCCCTACTAAGCTATATGGGAAGACTATAAGGTTAGAGAGGGGATCAACAATACGGTCTCAGTGACCAAATCTACGAAGGCACCCAAGTCAAAACTATCACCATATAGAACCAAATAACTATGCATATTGTTTAAAATAAGTTGATATGAGGGTTGAACAAAACTATGGGAAAGAGAGTTAACCATTTCATATTTAGGAACCTCATAAGTGGCACAGTGCCAAGAATCCAAAAGGTTCATATATTCATTGGCATTCATTTAAAAAGGATAAAAAAAGTCTGATTGGCCTTGACCATGCATAAGCCCCACTAATATCATGAGCAAATGAGGGATAAGCCACATGTGTGGCAAGTATTCAAGGGTAAATTGGGTGCTTATGAGGGTATGATTAACATTTAACTCATCAAGAGGTGGAATTGGAAGGGGACCATAATAAACTAAAGTAGGATGGTGACTCTTGTCAATAGTTACTTTGGAATTAGAATTGGAAGCTTCAACTTCCACCATAAATTCATCACAATCCTCTACACATTCAGCCTCATACATGGATTCTACACCATTAATTGTAGATCTTGACTGTAATAAAGGAAATAGATTACTCACAAGAAGGAGGGAAGTGTAGAATGCGGTCAACCCAACCATTGATAAGTCTAAAATGATATGGATTATCATAGCCGGTATATGGATCAGGAGGAATTTTTTAGGACAGATATAGTGTGCAAAATCGATCCAAAATAGGTAGAGGATAGATCGCAGGGTCTGAGATGGGAGCACGCTCAGTAGGGATTGTCACATTCCATGTCCCCTAATCTCCAATATTACTATATTTCCATCATTAGACTAGTTAACAGAAACAACAACAATAAACCAAGGATCTTTGCTATATTATGTGGAGATTTAAGTGGAACCAAACTGGTGAACACTCTTGGAGATAATGCCATTATTTTCTTGGGAGGCCATTGTTAAGTGCATAAAATATGGAAGAAGAAAAGGCAAGAAGCTGAAGTGAAGGGGATGATGGATTGCAATGAAGATTTTGTCACCACTAAAAGACGCTTACTTATACGACATTTACTCAGAGTAATAATGACTAAAATGTAGAGTAATCGCATGAGAAAGTTAATAATCCAGTAATTAATTTTTACTAAAAAAAAATCAATCAGTGAGGAGGGTATGTTTACAACATATTATCACCATCCAATTAGGATCTTCCACATGGGGTAACAAATCAAAAATCACAGTTGAAGTGTAATGCACATGTTTAATGAGAAAGGAATCTCAAACGTTTGATGTTTGTCAAAGATTTGAACGTTGGTTTAAGCACTAAGTGGCAGTTATTGGTGCATTAAGTACCTAAGCAAAAAATCTAACTGGGTAACCACCCAACAGTTATAAAGCAGTTATATGGTAAATAATTCTATAAATCAGCAACTAGAAGACAAAAGAAATGAGGACTCCCTCAAGCAAAAACTATATTTACTCGTTTTATCTCTTTTCCTTTTATTTCCTTTTATTTTCATTTATTTATAGTTTTTCTTTCATTCAATGTAATTTGTAAGGTAGATATAACTTCACTTACATTTTATCCTTACCTTTACATTTTATTTGATTTACTTTCATTAGCATAATCTTGTTTTACATTTCATAGTCTAGTTGTTTCTTTTATTGCATTTACCTTCCTTTAATTTTGAAGTTTTAATTTAATTTTAGTTTATGCCAATTACTTTTCCTTCTCTAGTTCTAGTTAATTACAGTGATTTAGCACGCACATCAAAGTCTTCCTTAAGAGAGGCACAAATATTCTTAATTGAAGCATGTGGTACACAATCGCATGATTATTACAAGGCTGAGATAATCAATTGGTTGGGAAGACCATAACCTTTCTTGGCATGCTCGCAATTAACCGAAATACATAAACCAAGCCAAGTGACCCCAAACACTAATTTTTATAAATATTTTAAAAATAATAATTTGTCAAAGTTGTTTTTAAAGAATAAAAGTTTGAAAAGGTGATTTGGATCACACGCAATATGTTGGAAAGTCATATATGTCATCAAAAAATTCTTTTAACGGGATACTTTATTCGCCAAAAATGTGATGTGTGACATTAAAGTCTTTATTGGAGACACACCCATTTGATAAGGAAAAAAATAATTTATTAAACAAACACGACCATTGGTCTAATGTTTTTTTTGGATTGGTGACGGAATGATACAAATGTTTTTTTATATTTTTTAATGTTTAAACTAGGGGTGTTCAAAAAATCGATCGACCCGACGGAGTGAACCGAGCCGAGATGAACCGCCTTATTTTTATTGATTTTTTTGTTAATTGGTTCATTCTCGATTTTTTTTAAAACTGACTGAGTCGGTCCGGTCCTCGGGTTTTGAGTTGATTTGGTCGTTCTGGATCGACCCAGATCGAAAGTAATTAATTATAACTTTTTCTATTTTATCTACTAGTGTCAAATAAAAAAATATGAGGCTAAAATAGTCCGATGTACAAACTTTTTAAACCCTTAACTTTCATTTCTTCTCATTCTCAGCAATGACACAAGACAAAAAATCAATAACTCTCTCCCTCTCTCACTAAACTCACTCGCGGTGCCCCTACCCTCTCCTAGACCTAGGCGCTGCTACTGTAGTGTTGCCCCACCATTTCTCTCATTGCCGCCCCTCTAGACTCTTTATCTCAGGTATATTATGCTCCATCTGCTCTGTGGCTTTTTTTAACCGACGTAGTCCCTTTCTAAATCCCTTGAGAACACTTTATTTTGGTCTTAGGTTACTGTGTCCTGAACTCTGATGACAAGATGATGTTGTCTCTGGGCTTGTAAATCAGGTTATCCATGGTTTTTATCTGGGAGTTTATTTAGATTGTTAAAAGTCATCGAGATCGTTCTCTTCTCCATTTAGGCATGTAAGACAATGGGTTTCTGTTATAACCATTATGTCCATTTGATAAATGAAATTTTATAAAAATGAGCTATCACAGTGTAGATCTTATAATCTGGCACACAAGCCATGAACTTGTTGGTTTTGGCTCTCCTATTTTTTCAGTTTTGGTTTATTAACAAATTTGCCATTTTGGCTCAAATCTATAAATACAAGTGTTATTTCTAGGTTTTGAGAGAGAACAAGTTTAAGAGCTATTTTGAGAATTATCAAAGTTAAAGAGAGATAGAGATTCATTTGAGAGGTGAGTTCTTGTGAGGTTGTGAGTGACTTTCTAAGAGAGATAAATTGTGTGTGTATGTGTATACCTTTAGGTTCCTCCATTTATCTATAGAAAGAACAAATCCTTCTTCGTAGATGTAGCCTAAATTTGGGTGAACCACGGTATATCGTTGTTGTTTTTCTTTGATGATTGCTTGTATATTCTTATTGTCTTTTCATTGATGCTTGGTTGAATTGATTGGGAGTTTGCACACTAGTTCATTTACGGAACAAGGTCTTGGGTGTTTTTTGTAGACCAATTGTTTGATAAAATTCCTGAGTGAGTTTTATCGTCTTGGTCGCTAGAGATAGTCTTGATTTAGCACAACAAGTGGTATCAGAGCTTTGGTTGCGCTGCTCAGTATTTTGGTTAAAGGTTGAATTAATTTTGGCAATTTTGGCATAGCTTTTGTTTTTGTTCCAAATGATTGAAAATGTGGAGGGTACTCAAAAATCAACCTCTACGAGCGATGGCTTTAAGAGATGGGATTTGAGTTATGGATCAAGTGGATCAATGAAGACGGACATGAAGGCTTTTGATGAGAAGATCAATTTTGAGTTATGGCAAAGACGAATACGAGGGGTTCTTGTCCAACAGAGGTTGCGATTAGCATTGTTGGGGGTAGAGGGATGACCGATAGGCATGACCGATGCCGAGTGGATTGACATTGATTAAAGAGCTACTTCGTGTATTGAGATACTTATCATGGATGATGTGTTAAATAGCTTGATAGCGGAGACCACGGCTAAAGGCATGGGGAATAAGCTAGAAGAGATTTATTTGGGAAAGTCGTTATCAAATAAATTGTTCTTATAGAAGAAACTCTTCAAGGTTGAGATGAAGGAGAGCGAGGATATGATGAAGTATATCAACATTTTTAATGCCTTGATAAATGACTTGAATTGGATAGACGTTCAATTCATTTATGAGGATCGAGCGTTGTTGTTGCTTGCATCATTACCCGATTCATATGAGCATTTTGTGGCCACTCTCATGTTTGGGAAGTCTACACTCAGGTGCAACGAGGTTGTGCAAGATATTCAATCTCATGTTACGATGAGAACGAAGGAAGGTGGGGGTGACAGGTATTCCCAAAATAAAGGCCTTACGGCGAGAGACGAAGGTGGGCAAAATGGCGGGGGGAACTCCAACCGAGGATTTAATGATGATAGTAGATCTAGATCGAGGGGTGTTGGTGGTAAAGGGCCGAAATGCTACAAGTGCTCGGAATGGGGTCATATGATCCGAGAATGTCCTTTGTGGAACGATAAGGTTGAGGGCAAGGTTGATTCTGAGAGGGCAACGGTAGCGACTGCAGATTATGAAGATGAACTTGGAGAACTTCTCTCAATCTCCAAGGTTAACTCTCTTTCCCAAGATGATTGGATATTAGATTCAGGATCGTCGGATCACGTTTTCTCTAAGAGGGAATATTTTGATACTTTCACGAAAAATGGAAAAGGTTCCATGTCTTTGGCTAACGGAGAGAAGGTTTCCGTTAAGGGTGTCAGGACGGTGAAACTCAAGATGTTCGATAGGGTGGAACGTACATTGGGCGGTGTGGCCTATGTTCCAAAGTTGCGAAAGAATTTTATATCCATTAGCCGTTTGGATTCCAAGGGTTGCCGGGTGTCGATAGCGGGTGGAGTCTTGAAAGTCATAGGCGGTTGTATGGTCCTAGCGAGGGGAGAGGAGAGAGAGGGGTTTTATCGTCTAAATCAGACTTCGAGGAAGACGGGGAAGCGGTGTGTACAAGTGATCGAACGTTAGAGGCATGTCTCATTTGTGAACAAAAGCGAAGACATTGGGTGCTAGCTTTCCGAGAGTACACGGTAGTGATGGGAGAATACCTACTAGTGGATGGGCTAGATTAAAGTCTCCCTCCAGGGCCAACGGGTGATGTTGACTCGATTTAGTTGCACACATGCATTGGCCGATTGGAATCGAGGAGGTGTAGGACTGTGATGGATTCTATGTGTGTGTAGCTAGTTCAAGGAAAGCCGATGGGTGATTGTTTGCGAGCATTGGCAAACGGGAGTCTTTCGTGATAAAGACTTGGTACATCTTTCGAGGGTGAGATTTAGAGGGTGTGATAAGTGAGGAATTTTCCCTCTTATCCATGGTTATTTCTCAAGGTGGAAGATGGTGTTGATGTGTTTGAATGTTTTGTGTAAAGAGGGTGTATGCTATATGTATTGTGTGGGGGTGTACTCACCGAGTTACATGAGGAGCAAGATTCACCATATGGTTATATGGGAAACATTTAGATGCATGAGATGGAGTTCTTAGTTTAGAACTTGGTTCCTCGACGGGTGGAGTCTTTTGGAGTCTTGGTGTGAAGACTTACGGTATCTCACTTCATGGTTAAAATTTGGAGTAGCTTAGCATCTAGTGGAGCGTATTGACATGTTAGATGTCGGGATGATCTTCGGGCAGATTTAATGTTTATGTTTCGAGTTTGGTTGGATCATGAGGATCGCCTGGGGGAATCGCATTAGCTTGGTAGATGGTGGGACAGTCTTCAAGCGGGTTTAATTTCAGCATTCTAGAGATTGGTTGGATCGTCAGGATTGCCAAGGTGGAGTTTGTTGGTTTTGGCTCTCCTATTTTTTCAGTTTTGGTTTATTTTCAAATTTGCCATTTTGGCTCAAATCTATAAATACAAGTGTTATTTCTAGGTTTTGAGAGAGGACAAGTTTGAGAACTATTTTGAGAGTTATCAAAGTTAAAGAGAGATAGAGATCCATTTGAGAGGTGAGTTCTTGTGAGGTTGTGAGTGACTTTCTAAGAGAGATAAATTAAATTTTGTGTGTGTGTATACCTTTAGGTTCCTCCATTTATCTATGGAAAGAAGAAATCCTCCTTGGTAGATGTAACCCAAATTTGGGTGATCCACGGTATATCGTTGTTGTTTTCCTTTGATGATTGCTTGTATGTTCTTATTGTCTCTTCATTGATGCTTGGTTGAATTGATTGGGAGTTTGCACACTAGTTCATTTACGGAACAAGGTCTTGGGTGTTTTTCGCAAGCCAATTGTTTGATAAAATTCCTGAGTGAGTTTTATCGTCTTAGTCGCTAGAGATAGTTTTGCTTTAGTGCAACAGAACTGAACTAAGATTTACATGGTCAACTGACCCTAATGCATGAAAACAATGGATCAGCCCCTGTATCTTTAGATGGATCAACCTCTATTTTTTTTAATTATCGTATGCAGTTTTAGCCCATGTTTTGCTAAAATATTTTATTGGGGTTTCTTGTTTGTCGTAGTACCGTATATGGATGAAAATGAAGGTAATATAGTTAATTAATCTTAAGACTGACAAACTAAATCGAACCGATCCTGTAAAAGACCGAATCGAATAGGGTTGGTTAACCAACATTAGCTGTTCGGTCTTGGTCCATTTTTTAAAGGACTGACATAGTCGGTTCGGTCCAAAAAAAACTTCAAAATCGAACTGAATAAACCTAAACTTGTACATGGTTTAAGTGTACTCATTGTGAATATATATAATTTACTGTATATTTTAATAGTCTAATTTCGACATTATTTGCTACTTTGGTAATTCTTACTTGTTTTTTACCCTGTCCGTCGTTGCCATTATTAGTTGCATTCAAAAGGGGAAGCATAACACCCCCAACACTCTCTCTATCAATGGCCAAGCCTTAATGCTGAAGATAGTGGATTTTAAACAATTTATTCCATGCTCATCTTCAATGCTATATAAATAAAGCTAAACCAACCATAATAGTGAGTGCATGATGCGAATGAATTGAGATTATAAATGAATCTCCAAAACATAATCATATAAAAAAATAAATCTCCTCAATACTGAATGCCACAAACTAAATAAGTAAATAACTTTGTAACCCACCACAGACTCATAAATAATATCTATGAAATACTGAATCAACAACTAAAGAGTCTATATAATTAGTTGAATGCAAGTTTGAGTACTCAATGATGTTTCTTTGGCATAAGGACACCTGAAAAAGGGTTTTACGAAAATAACACGAGTTAGACCCCACATTTATCAAGAAATAGCCTACTCTACATAAAAATATGAAATGCAACACGTTTACATCTCATTTCATCACGTCAAGACTCACATTCAAATTACCTCACCTCAATTGTATTAAGGTATATCCTAACTAGATTTCTAACTACATTAGACATAGCTACAATGTGTGACTCGCAGTCCCTATACTAATAAGTAAGCTACATGATCTCACTTTAAAGCTATAATATCATAACAAAACTCTAAATATGCATAAGTGTGATAATTAAATGTAGTACCCACATACTACCTCAAAAAATATATAATAATCACAAAAAATTAAAAGTGTTAGCATGATTCAAATCACCATATGAGTATGTCCATCGTCAGACCAGATATATATATCTCACACAAAGGATTTAACCTTTGTGGACCTTCGTGTGCCTAGATCTGGTCAATCCGTAAGAGGTCCCACTCCTAACGGATTACCAGATATGCACACATAAAGGAAAGGGAAAATCACAACGTACTCACAAGACCGTGTAATCACATACCAAGACTACACGATAGATCAAACCTTCTACGTCTCCCACTCGCGAGATGGTTAACTAACTACACGTAGGATCACGATTGATCTATATGCAACATGCATCATGAACCAAGGTCATAGTACCCGGCCCTACACATAATTCCATCAAATCCATAGTGATAGATTACCCATGAATACCCGCACACCCATAATATGTCAGCATACAAAGCATAGCTGATGAGTGCATTATTTTGTAGTATTTACACCCAAAGCTAGAGCTTGTTATTCCTGTTGCATCATAAGTAAAGAGCTTTTATAATAATTTTTATTATTTAAAAGAAAAATACAAAATTAGAATAAATCGGGTTAAAAATGAAATTTTGAGAATCCTATGGGCAAGAATTATACTCATGACCTTTAATATACATTAATAATCGCTTGTGAATGGTTTATGTTGAGTGTTGACTGGTTTACAATGAATGTAATGAATTTCGGACATAATTTCAGCATGAAATGGTCATATATGCACCTTCAGGGGAAAAATGGTAAATTCAAACGACTAAATTCGGAGTCGGACCAAACACAAAAATTGTAGGACTTGAATTGAGGGACACCTGGATTTAAACGCCATGTCAATCTGAGCTCAAACGAAGAAGTTATCACCGTGAAAATTCAAAATTTAACGAAAGTCAAAGTCAAACCCTGAGTTAAACTCGAAGTCAGGCCTCATGACTCGAGCACTAACAAAATATTCTTTTCCTTGAAAAGTGGGTTACGTCGATTTCCGTGATTCATCATTTGGAGGTTGTATGAAGAAGTTATGAACTTGAGGGGCAACTGTGCAAATAATGGAAGCAGGGAATTATAAGTTCTTAAAGATTTTTCGCGCTTTAATATTGTTGAATCGGATGCTGGTTGAGTTGGTATGGAGGAGAGGGATAGAGCTTGAGATGGCCCTCCCTAAGCTCAATTACATTTTGTACAAAAATAAAACCATGAACCTACAAGTACGCTCGTCCATTCGCACTCCCTGACACGCGGGCGTGACTCAAAATTGTCCAATCATTTTTTTCTCTTTCCCCTATCCAGCTTTTCCAAAAATGGGTTGTTTCCCATCATTTTTCCACTTTAATTTTTCTTTTCATTATTTTATTATTACATTTACCTTTTGGTAGTGTGGTCGAGAGTTACAATGGGACCACATTTTCCATATCACCTCACGTGTGTTTGCTCTTTAACTGAGGAATAAATCTAGAGTAGTCTTGTTTTCTGACTCACAATGTGAGGCACACTGGACACATAATCATTGCTTAAACTGATTTTTTTAATAAAAACTAAAAATTTGTATTTTTAATAAAAAAAAAATTAAACTGTTTTTTTAATAAGATTTTTTTTAACTTTTTTTAACTATTTTATAAAACAAAAAAAAAACATTTCACTATTTTAGTGATCCTCTTGTTCTCCAAAAATCTCCTCACTTAAGCTAGGGTTTGCCTTATGTTTTGATTATGTCATTGGTGAGGGTTTAATATCTGTAAAACTCTCTTATCCTATAGGTCTCCCATGGGACTAAGCTAAGACCTCTAAATAAGTTTAAAATTACACCAAATGCTCCTAAAACTTTGTCCAAAGGGGTACCCACCCCTGGATCCCAATTCGGCATACTAAAACACCATTCCGGACCACTAAATCCACTAGAGTCTGATTTGATATTACTAACTCGAAACATAATGATAAAACTTGACATTATTATTAAATTATAAGTCATCCTATTACAATTTAATTTTACCAGTTAAACTAATTGTACCATGCAATTTAAATGTCACAATAATCCACACAATTATCATGCACATATAACTAGGGGTGCACATGGTTCGGTTCGGTTCCACTACGGAACCAGAACCAGAACCGAAATTGATCGGTTCCATGGTTTTGGAACCAGAACCAGAACCAAAATTGGTCGGTTTGGTTCGGAACCGAACCATCGGTTCTCGGTTTGGTTCGGGTTGGTTCATGGTTCTGGTTCTTGGTTCTGGTTTGCGGTTCGGGTTCGCGGTTTGGGTCGTGGTTCTGGTTTGCGGTTCTGGTTCGCGGTTCTGGCTCGCGGTTTTCATTAATGGTTCTGGTTCGTGGGTTGGTTAATGGTTCTAGTTAATGGTCCAGGTTCATGGGTCGGTTCTCGAGTAGGTTCTTTGGTTCGGTTTTTTGGTTCGGTTCCATGGGTTCGATTCTCGGTTCGGTTCGGTTTGGTTCAGGTATAAAACCGAGAACCGAACCGAACACTTCGGTTCTCAATTTTTTGGAACCAGAACCAACCCGTGGAGAAAAAAAACCAAACCAACCCATCCCACGAAGGTCGGTTTGGTTTTGTTCTTCGGGTTAACGGTTTTTTTGCACACCCCTACATATAACTATCATTGGACAAGAGCAATAATAATCCATTTTAGATAATCATTATTAATTATGTAAAAATCTTGGGTATTATAGGAAGTCACTTAGTTAATTAATTTTTTAGACGCATATATATATATATAAGGAGTAGAATTTTGACACTATTCCATAACTGGAATAAGCTAATTAGAGGCTAGGATTGAGTCAACTTTGAAGATTCATGATAATCCAAGGGTTCATAATGAAAGTTGAAATTTGTGATTTACATGGCATTTTCATAATTGACATGTTAAATTTGGATAATTGTTAAAATTGAGTCACCCACTTAAATCATTACACATCTCCCCAAAATCACTTTAATTGAAAACCCCACTCTTATGCCTAGACAAAATCTCACCCACCCAAAATCTCCTCACCGACAGTTTTCCATCTCTAAAAATCGGTGATGGTTTTATCCCGTCATATTCATCCACTTTTGTTCAAGGATTTTTACGCTAAATGTATCTGTTTCCTCACATTCCTTACTCGTTCAACACAAAGACCCAACCCCACCTTTGTTTTAATACAAGACCCAACCAGAGATTCAACACAAAGACCTTTGATGTTCTGGTACGAGACCAAACCTGAGAACTCATCTCCGCTACAGATCTAGTACGAGAGGTGCCATTTTGAGCAAATCTAGGACGAGAAACTTATTCCTTGGAATTTTTTATAAAATTTTTGCTCACTTTGGAACTTTGGAGTTGTATTTTTCTTTCATTTTGCAAATTTTCTCCTTCCCAATGAACTTTATCTTATCATCACTGTGATTCTGCTTTTTAATCTTTACAATAAAACTGTTTGGTGTGAAGGTGTGAAGAACTTGAGTTTTATGTCGAGCGTGAGGAGGAAGGCGTCGGTTTCATTCATCTGAGGAATTGCATTTTAAGGTGAAAAGGGTGGTGTCAGATGAGATGAAAAAGAAGACATTCTTGCTATATAAGCGGGGTATGTTGGGTTGCTTGGGATTCAATGCAAGTGTTCATCATCTTTCAACGAGGGTTGTTTCCTCAATACTCACAAGCCAATGATCCAGGATGTTATCCCAATATATATATATATATATATATATATATATATATATTGCAGGGCATGAAATAGTGAATTTATTTGATTGCTCCTTAATTTCGGAATTTTTAATCTTTACCATAACTAGATATTTTGTTTTTTAATCTAAGGTGTTAGAAGTCCCCAGTGAAATTTATATAAGTTGTCATTATAACAGAAGCCTTGAAGTACTTTGTATCTGATATTGTAGTGCGGCAACTATTCTCGAATAAAAGTCGGGAATTATTGATGTTGATTGTAAATGTTTTCTGTCCAAGGTTGATCTTTTGCTTGCTAAGTTAATAATTCCCCACATTTTGAATGAATAATTATCACAAAGGGAACTGACATTATAGCAAGCTTATTATTCAATGGGTAGAAGGAAAAAATGATTGTTTACGCTAATATTTTATGCTCTGGACAGAAATTCTATCACTATACAAATAAGTTTTGTCAAATAAATATCCTTTAAAACTTAGTCATCTTAAAATGATCGAATGGTTGTTCATATAGCATTACAAAGCCAACTAATGGATGTTCATCTCCCCGGACCTAATGCGACCTAATTCTTCTTTGTTTTGTAGATTTAACAAATATGGGTTTGCCTGCTCTATTGGTTATTAAAGCGGGTCTGCCGCTATGTTTTTCCCTGCTTAGTGGAGTTGAATACCACATATGGGTCTGCTGCCATGGTTTTTATTATATTAAATAAGTTATATGTGCACATTTTGGTTCAGATTTGAGATCTAAAACATGGGATTACACTTTTAGTTTAGATTTTGTATGCTGTCTGTTAAACAAGTTGGTTGTCTGCCCATCCTTCTGCCCATTTTGTGTTTTATGGATTTTTATTTGCTATTTTGTAACCCCCTTCATAGAAATCGGGTGTGAATTTCATTTTTAAATTGGATGAAAAAAAAATATTGGACTGAATTTGGATTTTTAAAATGGGTTTAGTTTTTGGTAAAAGAGAAGATAAAATTTAGGTTTTGATTTTGATTTTGAAAAATGAATTTTCTTTCAATTTATCTCGATCTATGGATACCATATTGGGGATTTTTTTATGAATTTGGTTCTGTTTTGTAGATTTGACGATTTTGGTTTTGTTGTTTCATCAACAAATCTTTGTTTTGTTTTGCACATTTTGAAGATTTTTTTCTCCTTATGTTTTTTGGGTTTAAGATATATGAGGTATACACTCTTCTCTATCATCTCTTTCTTTCTCTAAGGGTTTGTGCGGTTTACTTTTTATATTTTGTTAGGTTTTTTAAAATATACCAAATGTTGTGATATACGGCTTGAAAGGATGATTTATTTAAAAAAAATACACCTAATGTTTTTTTTTCTATTTTTCGTGAGTTCTCAATTTTATTCCATTTATTTCGTAAACTATATTGGATTCATAGATGAATGATTTTGTCATTACCTGTATAAGCTCTTTTTGTGTATTATAAAATTATAAACGCTTCATTTCCTTATTCCTCCAATATTTGTTCAGTGTCCGATCTCGCATTTTTTGCGAGTTGGCAATGATTAGGTATTAGTATTGGTTTGTAAAAATCTAACTTTTTCCTAAGTAGGCTATATGCATAATTGTGTGTAAAAATAAAAACCTGATAAGAACTCTTTCCTAAGTAGGCTAAGTAGGCGATATGTAAATAACTTTTTCCTAAGCATGTTAAGTTGGCTATATGTAAAAGTAGGCTATATGAACCACTGCCAATCAAAGTAGGCATTTTTATTTCATAATTTTTATGGGGAATATTTGATAAGCACAAATACATAGGGGTTGAAGTCGCAACAACACTTTCTTTTGGAAATTTTGTCCATACTGAGTTAGTCTACATGCACTTATTAGTGTATTTTTCATATCTTCCAATTTCGAAAATGTTGGGCCTGAAAAATGTAAGAACCATTGTCGCAGATTCTGCAATCAAGTTCACCAAAAAAAATATTGATGTCCTAACACCAAAAACATGAACTACTTTTTTTTCCCTCATGTGAAAGTAAAACATTAAATCCTTCAACTTTTGAATAATAAAGTCAGAACATATAAATATAATAGTCTGTACCAAATAGGGGTGTAAGCGGTACGGTTTGGTCGGTAAATAATAGATACCAACACCAAAACCAAACTCTAGATGGTAAAACCAAACCGTACCAGTTTACCACCTGGTACACCAAAATCAATACCAAAACCAAACCGGATGGTATTTCGATTTTTTCGGTAATTTCGGTTTTTTTCTGGTTTCTGTAAATTCTGGTTTCTTCTGGTTTTTTCTGGTTTCGGTAAATTCTGGTTTTTTTCTGATTTCTGGTTTCAGTTTTTTATGTTTCGGTAAACAACACTAAAAGTCCCCCAAAATCAAAAACAAAACCAACCAACTTTTTTAAATATTAAAACCAAAACCAAAACCAACTTTTTTCAAGTTTTGGTAAATTCAGTACGGTAATTTTGGTAAATTCGGTACGGCACGGTAATTTTGGTACGGTTTTTTCTGGTTTCATAAAATTCAGTACGGTAATTTTGGTAAATCGGTTTTTCAAATACTGAAACCAAAACCAACCAACTTTTTTACGGTAATTTCGATTTCGGTAAGACTGCTTTCTGGTATTTTAATATATGAAACCAAAACCATTTTTTTCGGACCAAAATGGTACGGTACGGTAAAAACCCGTACCGCTTCCACCCCTAGTACCAAATACATACCAACCAAAAAGCCCCCTAAATAACAAAATCTCGCACCCTATCCCAAATAGCTCTTTTACGTCGTTTCTCCTTTTGCGCTATAATAACAGCAGCATGTGCAGCAGCCACAATGGGCACCGATGTAGAAGTTGAACTCCTTGATTGTATGAGTTTCTTCCACCATTTACTGCATGCTATGAATCAACCATGACAACTGGCATCCTTACTCAGAGTGCCTATGCTTATGTCAACCTCACTTTAACAATTAAACTATTCCGCAACACCCCCACCATTTTTTCCACAAAAAAAGTTCCGTGAGCATCATCAATCAGAAAAAATCCATGGTTCTGATGAAGCTTTGCAAGATCATTGGTGCAAACTCTCCATCCCTGCTAAACAACCAATCAATCACAACAATTTCCTTCTTCACTGTGCATTTTGATAATAAGTCATTGAGGTGGGACATGTCACAGTGACTATAGACAAAAAGTTGTACACTTTTTGTCGCTCAGCAAGACGATTACCATCAATTATTGACGTATGGTTCAAAGCATCAGAAAATATATAAGTAAATTCATCCTTCAAAGGTTTTTCAGCAAATATGGCCTTTATTATTTTCTTGATGAATCTCTTTTTCATCATTTATAGGCTATATAGTAATATTTGTACTGGCAAATTTGTTCCCTTAATGGTGGCCCATTATTCACTGGGCATATATTTTTGCTCAATGTTAAGTAGTTGGAAGTTGAACTTATTATTTTAATACAATATATGTAAAAGACACGGTATTCATGAAATGATTATTTTTAGCTTACTCATTATTGTTTTAGTTTGAGGTGATGATATTGCTCACTAACGTTAGTGTTTTAATTGTTGCAGTATTTTGATTTTTATTTTTTTTAACCTTTTGATATTTAAAATGAATATCTCTAACTCTTTATCTTTATTTTGTTGGCATGGAATTCGTTAACAAAATCCAGCTTCTATTATGATGTAGGATTGGGGTCAATGCAGTAAATGTTGCAGGAATGTGGCATAGAGACATGAGACTAAGCGTGTGCCACATGGATGGTGTATTTCTTTATTGGGATAATTTTATTTTTTTATCGTATGATTTTGTGGTAAGACATGTCTTCCGTTTATGTTGTTATGATAAGTAGATGGAAGCATAAAATCGTTTTGGACTTTTGATGTATAGTTGTAATTGTTAAATTTTGTCTTTCGGGGTTTTGTATTGGCTTCTTGACTTAAATTACTTACGATTCAATATTTTGTAAACAACAATATTTTTGGACTATTTATTATTTGTTAAGTGGGGTGAATAGTCCAATAAATAAAGGATATTATGACAATTTTTTCAAATTACACTTTTGGGGAACAAATTTTTTGTCGTTTTGCAGTTACATACTTGGGAATTTTTTGTCGTTTTACGATTATGTATTTGAAAATTTTCGATGTTCCTTCAGGCACGGGCATTCCTCTAGTGTGTATATATATATATATATATATATATATATATATATATATATATATATATATATCTGTGTGTGTGTGTGTATATGGATGGATGGATGGATGTATATGTATGTAAGTATAATTTTCCACACAAGTAAGACTTATGTATATAGATTAATTGGGTGTTATATTTACCTAAAGACCATATATGTATACCTATTATTAAAAATATATATATATAATATTGATAGGTATGAACGGTGATTATTTTGAGCCAATGACAATAAAAGTTGTGTTAATGACAATGGTTTAAAATTTTAGTTTTGCTATTAAAATTTGTTTCGTTTAATAAAATAGTTAATTGATTTTTGAAATATATTGCGTGCTTATTTGAAATTGTTGACAAAGCTATATTACACATAGTGTATGTTGGTGCTTTGATTTAGTTTATGACAAATTATATTTGTAAATTTATTTTTATTGTGATATGATGTAGTAATTTGGATATATCGAGTCACCTAACCCCTAAGGATCTTACATTATTAAATACTGTTAATGACGAGTTCTCATAAATCGGGAATGAAATTTATTGTTTGTGATGAGATGGTATTCAATAATATTGTGGCATGCATATAATGATAGTGACATGTTTAGATATATGACATTCTAGATTCTTGTGATATGACTCCACCTTTTTTGACATGTTTTAGAAATTTTAATGTCATAATAGAATTGAGTTCACTCTATTAAGTCATTATTTTATAATATTTAGATAATTGAGTGTATTATCACTATTGCCTATTTGTTGTAGTTAGTAAAATAACAAATTGACACGATAATTTTTTGAATAATACTTAATACAATGTCACTTACATCAAAGTTTGATCGTTAAACATTAAATTTCTTGCGCTATTATATTATTTATGTAAAATAATTCAATTCATGTTAATGTTGTTGTGCCCATTTGTCATGAATAAAGAGATAAATAAATTCAATGGGAGTCTTGTAAATAGGAGAGAAAAAGTAATCTTGATCTACCCCACTATACTGAATTCACAAAAATTCTTTAAAGAAGTTACTCACATATTTTCTTAGCAAGCGTTACATCCTGAATAAATTTGATAATACATTTAATAATGTAAAGTCCATGAAAACTTCAAACACATGGGAGCCATTAATAAAACTATAAAATAGAAGTTGCCTTGTAGAATGAATATATTTATTGTTTGAAACAAATCTTATACTTCATTTTTATAGACTCAAAACATGTGGATAATCAAATTATCATATTATTTTGGGTTTGTTTATGTGATTGTCAAACATACTCCATTAATGGTAAAAAATTAGTGTGGTGTGATTACAAACATAGTCGTTGGATTTAATGATACAAGACTCATAATCGAGAGGTTTGATAACTACTTTAAAGATGGTAGAATCTAAACGAAATCCATAAAAGTGATTATCTAATTCAAAATCGAGAAGTTTAACTATTGATTTGAATTCGTAGCTACAAATTATGATCCAATGCAAAAATTGGTGTAATTTCACTTTGATCGATGAACTGGGGACAAATAAAGACTAATGTGTCTCAAAGTAGGAAATATGGAAAGCCTCCACAAGTAATACTTCTAAAGAACGAGAGTCAATATACTAAAATATTATCAACGACCTTTTCTAGGTGCATATATAATTAAACAAGTATGTTTAAATGGTTCCAAGTCTACATAATATGAGTGAAAAAACTTGAGTTTAATGTTAAGAATTGTTACAAATGCATTGATAGGCCTATGGAATAACAAGAAGTATATCATTGAATGTTGAACTGATTAAATTAGAAAAATATATTAAATATTCTCATAAGATTTAATATATTAGTTTACTTTCTAAATTGACATGTGTTTTGGTCGAAGTAAACACAAATGTAGAGGCAAGTGGTTTTATGTGCGAAAGTCAATGCACTTTAATGAGGAAAAAAGCCTTTGCATATTGAGGTTGAGAATACATGTAGCAATTCAAATTCAATTTTGAATATATTTTCTAATTGATGTTTAAAAATTTGGGGGAAGTATTGCTTTCTTTAAGGTTTATTCTCCATGCATCAACCCACGCAAAAGTTTTTATTGGTTATTAGGAAAAATTATACGCATTTATATAGGTTATTATAAATGTTGGGGCATTTACCTAAGGCGATACTTACCATACAAAATAGGTTCAAGACCATTTAATCTGTATACATTGATTGTGTAATTGCATTTAATATATTATAGTATTTTTTATGTGCATCTGTTTTGAAAATTGTATATAATTGATTCATTGAACAATAATTAATACGTACGTTGATCGTATTTCAAGGTTGGAAAGTAATTCAGTGTATACATGAATATTTGAAAGGAATACAATGGATCAAAGACTCCTTAAAGTATAAATAAGTTGTTCAATATCTTTTTATTGTTACAAAGATAATAGTAACAAATGAAATAAACATTGGAAAAATTATACTCCAATTCTAAAGGATTATAGTTATAAAGTAATATATTAGTACACATGGAGGTGATAATTTTTAGAAATCCTCTTAATAATTGTATATACTATTAATGATGGAATGTGAATTTGCTGGAAAAGAAAGGAAAAATCAAGGTGTCTTCGACATTTTGAAAGTGCATATTATAAGTTGACCATTCTAATATGCATTTGTTTCCATCGATAATCACTTTTAAATAGGCATAAAATGGAAAATCACAAATTATATAAATCACTCTCTTTTGGTTATAATATTAGGCCTAATGATAAAGCTGTGAATCTGCTGACAAGCGAGGAAGGAAAGTTCATCAGAGGAAATGAGCTTAAGCCTGTAAAATACTGAATAGATACATAATGGAAACTCAACCTAAATGATTGGAGTAACTAAAATAAATGTTCAACGAGACAACTTAATTTTATGTGACTCAGTTAGCACTAAGAAGATAATTATTTCTTCTCATTCCTATGATGAGACAACGCATATATTTTCCATGCATACATGATAAACGTTTATTTTTAAGGATTTTCAAACCTTCAACTATAATGGTTAAGTTGGTTATTAGTTGGATACTTTTATATATATATATATGTATATAATTATAAAATTATATAATTTTATTTATAAATGAGAGAATAGCCCTCTCAAGTGGCAGAAGAAGAAGAAAAAACTAAATTAAATATTCCTTATAAAAGGAAGAGAAGAAGCATCTATCACTATAGCTGCTTTAACATTGTTGGGGAGCTCTGAAATTATTCTAAAGGATTATTGGCATTTTGATGATTCACCATACTTTGCGAGAAGAGTTGCCACTTTTTAACTTCTCGAGCGTAGTAAGAAATTTGACATTTAAAATTTTGAATTAACTCTTAAAGATCTTTGAATGACTTTTTAATTTTCCAATGAATTGAATCTGAATTTGATTGTAAGCTTAAATGCAGCTGTTGAGAATGAAACTCTAAAGCCACATTAGATACTTTCTTCTCCAAACAAATCTTTAGACCATCAAAAATAGCTTGAAATATATCATACAGAGGAACATCATGGATTATGAAATTTGAGGAAGCCCAAATCAGTCTACCATGAGCATCACGAATAACTGAACCAACACCTTTTGTCTTCAGAGTATCTGAGGTTGCTGCATCATTGAGTTTGACCTGATTTGTCAAAGGTTCCTTCCATTGAATTACATTTTTCCAATAAACATAAGGATTATAAAGAGAGAAGATAGTCCTAACTTCTTGATTAATTCCTTGAGTTAAGTCTTTGAAAGGAGTACGTATTTTAAGCTCTGATATTGATGTGACTACTTTATGAATGATTAGACCTGATTTCATCGGAGAGTTTTCAAAAAGAGCCTTGTTCCTACTAAGCCAAATTTCCCACAATGTAGTGATTGGAATTACTGTAAACAGCCATTTGGACAATTTTGAGTGACCTGAGTGCAGGCACCATTGAATAATGGAACTATGTAATGAAGAGCATGAATTGTGAATCCCTGTAAGTTGATCAAAAAACTTCCATACCTGCTTAGCAATTGGACCAGATATAAATAAGTGATTAATTGATTCAGTAGACGACTTACAACATTGGCACCTGGAAACCATCCTAATTCCCATTGACTGAATAAGAGTATCCACTGGAATTGCATTACTGATAGCTCTCCAAACATGAGCTGACAACTTTAGGGGGGAATATAGGGGTACCCCACTGATTTAAAAGCTAGAGAGGATAAGGTTTGAGGCTTGACTTGGTCATAAGCAGATTTAAATGTAAACCTTCCATTAACTGTTAGGGTCCATATCACCTCTTCATTAATAAAATTAGAACATGAGTAAATAACCTCCATTCATTCTTGAATCCTTTTAAAAGCCAATGAGCCATTTTTTCAGCCCATATTTGGATACTTTTCAGACATAAAAGTAGCCCAGAAGGTGTGACCTTTCTTAAAATTCCAAGCTAATCTTAAGTGGGATGCTTCCCTGACAGAATACAAGTTTCTGATATCAAGACCTCCCTCTTGTTTTGGCATATATATGGAATCCCAACTTAGTGAGTGAATTTTTTTACAAAAGGATTGGTTAGCTCTCCAGAAAAAATAACTAATGAGCTTATTGATGGAATGAATGATAAGATTGCCAGGATTTAAAGCAAAAAGAATGAACAAAAGGATAAATGAAAGAATGGAAGGGATTAGGATAATTCCCCCCCCCCCCCCCCCCCCCCCCCCCCACACACACACACACAATTGAAAGAAACTTTGATTTCCAACTATGAATTTTCAAGGCTATGGATTGAACTAGAGGTTCAAAAAATATTTATTTCCTTCTACCTTTAAATAAAGGGTAGCCTAGATATTTAAGAGGACCACTGGTATAAACAAAACCTGTGATCTCTGAAATATTAGATTTTGAGGAATCCAATTTGGGACTTAAATAGAAGCAAATTTTCTCCTTGCTAATGAGTTGACCAGATTCAGTTTCATAACCTTCTAAGAACTTCATAATATTTTTAAGACTAATCTTAGAACCTCTACTAAAAATAATCACATCATTAACATAGATAAGGTGGCTTATAAGAGGACAACTTCTAGGGTGGGAAAACGCTTAATGGCTCCTCTAGACTTAAGGTAATTGAGGCCTCTACTAAAACATCATCCATAATAATGAAAAGACTTAGGGAGATGGGTTCCCCGTGTCTAAGGCCCTAGAAGGTTTGAAGAACCCCATAGATTGAACATTGATGATGATTGAGAACCAAGGAGAAGTCATACATCTCCAAATCATATCTATAAAAGTCTCTGAGAAACCAAAGGCTCTTAAAGTTTTGATTATGAAGTGCCAAGAAGATATATCATAGGCTTTATCCATATCTAACTTGATTATGACATTTCCTCCAATAGTTTTCTTATCAATGAAATGGATCATCTCTTGAGCCAATAGGATATTTTTAAGAATGTTTCTACCTTGAACAAATCCTGATTGGTTGGGAGAAATAATTAAAGGAAGGATAGGACTCAATCTATTGTAAATGATTTTATATATTACCTTATAACAAAAGTTGCATAGGCTTATAGGTCTGAAATCTTTACAGTTAATAGGCGTTTGAGATTTGGGAATAAGACAGATCCGGGTAGAGCTCCATGATTTGGGGATATCACAACCCAAGAAAAAAGATTGAATAGATTTAATGAGATCCTCTTTAATAATTTCCCAACAATATACATAGAAAAACCCATTAAAACCATATGATCCAGCAGTGCTATTTTGATTCGTCTTCTTAATAGCATCAAGAATTTCTAACTCTTCAGGAATGGCTGATAGTTTTGAGTTTTGCTCTTCTGTAATTATCTTAGGAATTTACTTCAAATAATATTTCTCTTCTTGATGACCTGTAGTAAAAAAAATTTGAAAATAAGAGATAAAACAATTAGCAATAGAAATTTGATCTTCATTATCTTTGCCTTCATCATCTTTGATTTTGAAGATTGAGAGGCTTCTCCTATTCTGCTGAACTTGGGCGTGATAGAATTTTATATTCCTTTCTCCATCTTTTATCCACTCACTTATAGACTTTTGATGCCAATAAATTTCTTATTTGACTAATACAAAGTTAATAGCAACTCTCACTTTTGAACACTTTTCAAGTTGGACCCCATTATTATCACTTTCTAAGGCTAATTCTTCTTTCAGAAGATGATCTTCTAAAGCCTGAATTTCTTTGAAAATGTCTTTAAAAACCTCTTTGCTCCATTTTTTTAAAGCTATTTTTAACCTCCTTGGCTTAAAGGAAAACTGCTCCATAAGACTACCAGAACTATCCTCTTGCCAAGAATCCTTAACTACCTGATAAAAGTTCTCATGTTGCTTCCACATATTTGGAAATTTAAAGCCTTTAATTGGGGATTCATTAGAACTTGGAATAGTCACCAGAAGAGGATTGTGATCAGAGCAATTTCTATTCAAACGCTTTATATAATAATGGGGGAATGTATTTAACCAATGGGCATTCATCAGACCTCTATCCAATCTCTCAAAAGTTAAAGCACCATTTGTTTCTCTAAGCCAAGTAAACCTAGAGCCTTCAAATCCCATATCCTGTAAAGAACTGCTTGTAATACAATTATTGAAATCTACAGCACCACTTATATCAATAATCCTACCTCCTGCTTTCTCTTCACTGTTAGAAACAATATTGAAGTCCCTTATGACAATCAAAGGAATCTCAGAGAAAATTACGGAACTATCGATAATAGCATCCCATAAGCAATTTCTTTCATTTCTGAAACATTTATCATAAATCAGATTTAATCCTAAAACCTTTTTCAGTTTTGGATGATCCATTTTAAGCTGAAGATTTTGATTCCCATCCTCCAAAACTTCACTTGAGATACAATGTCTCCAAAAGCACCAGATTTTGGTACAAACATTAAAAGAGCAGCCTTCAAAATTCAACAGTCTTCTTATATTTTCTATTTTTGAACTATCTATCATAGGTTCCGAAATTTCCAAAAAAAAAGGCAAATTATGAAACTTAACTTTTTCAACCTTCTTTTTATAGACTTGTTCCCAAACCCTCTTGCATTCCACACTAGGGCATTGATCATTGAGAAGGTGTTATTGTAACTTTTTTGGAAGCCTTAGATACTGATCTTGTGACCCTCCTTTTTGGAAAGAGTTTACTTTTCTGTCTATTCCTAATTTTCTTCAACACTTTAACCTGCTTAAATTGTGGCTTAGGAGTAATAAGATGACTGTTCTGATTCTTTTTCTCAATAGACCTTTGGTAATCATTTAATTTTGAAGAAAGAATTTCTAAAAAATTAATCAGGTCTGCAATATCTGAGTCCTTTTTAGCTTGAGCTGGATCATTATCTGAATTGTACCCCTTGTCATCTATTATCTTGCTATCTCCCAAATTGACATTTTTTGAATCAAAGTTATAAAATTTCTCCACCTGCTCTTGATTCCTATTCCTCAAGTTTACCATCTCCTCTATGTTAATCACTTCATCTTCTAACACATTTTGTAACAACTTAATTGGTTCTTCTTATGATTCTTCTCCTGAGTCTAAAATCCATTCTCCATCTTCTTTTTGAGCCCCTTTATGGTTAGCTTTCATGTCTGTTTATTGAGAAGCTATATTTTCCTATATCTTTTCTTTTGATAACTCCTATTTCCTTTGTAGACTTAAATTATTCTTGATTTATTTCTCTGTATTAATCACTTCCATCATATTACCCGTTTGGCCTTCTTGAAGTAACGTAACCTCCTTTATTGAATCTATGACAATCTTTTCTGGATTTTTGATTCTAAAGACCTGGTTTGATCCAATAACACTAGGTTTATTCAGAATGTTATTTTGTTGTTCCATCACTTCTTTACCTTTTACTTTTTTCACATCTAACTTTAAAAGACATTTTCTCTCATGATGACTAACTTTTTTTCAGTGATAACAGTAATGAGGAAGATTCTCCACTTCAATAGGCTACCAAAAACCATAGTCACATTGACCAATCTAACCTCTATTTGGAATTGACTTCGTAAGGTCCAATTCGACACATACACGGGAAACACTTGGTCTATTCATAGAGGCTGTAGAATTATCTAACTTTATAGGAATACCAACTGCTTGTGCTATTGAGAACAAGGGTTTTTGCAAAAGGATGGACTGGGAGATGAGGGAAATTTATCCACACAGGGACATTTGGACTTTCTTGACCAAGTCTGAATTGTGGGCTCCATTTGAAAGCTCTCATAGGAATTTTTCCTATATACCAATGTTCCTTCGTCCATAATCTCATAAAGTCATCTTCACAATTAAGTGTAATGAGAATATGATTCTGATCAATCAAGCCTATATTGAATGATGTTTTGATACCAAATGATTCAAAAAAAATTCTAATGAAATCTATAGGAGGTTTCCCATTTGAGAACTTACAAACAATCGCATACTTGTAAGGAGAGGCTAACTGATTAACTTCATGATTCGAAAATAGAACTGCAGGTTCCCCCTTATATTTGGTTAAAGGCATGATTTTGATTGCATGAGATGATGATGATCCTTTTAAAACATCTGCGAATGATTTTTTACAGGGATCAGTGGAATCAGGAGGTTTGGGATTGGGACTGATTGGTGTAGAGGATGAGGAGCTTGCCATGCAACCCTAATTAGGGTTTAGGATGGCTTGAGAAAGAGATCTAAGAGTTTGGTTCCGTAAAAAGGATATTATTAGATGGATACTATTTAAATCAGAAGGTGTTTAAGTCCAAAATGGATACAATAATAAGAATTGGTAATGTTCAAATAAGGATAGTGTGAATTCTATTGTCTTGGTTTACACAAATAATTGATAAATATGAGGCATTGTTATCATTGATCGACAGATAAACCTAATAATCTCTCACTGTGAAAGATTCAAGGCCACAAACTGTCTTTACTAATACAACACTTTTTCACTGATACTTTTTCTAAGTTTCTCTACATGTTCATTCAAAAACATTAGCCAAAGTTTCGTTCAAATGGGGTATTGTTGAAAATTTTGTGTTTTAACACAATTGATATTTTGACCCAATTAATATTTTTGATAAACTTTAAGCCTTAATTAATGTGGAACACACACTTAAAACATGATGTGTCAAAGTACATACACTTTTCTCTCCGCAAGTAAGTTACGTGGTATATTCATTCGATCAGAATAAATAAGAAATTAATGAAAATATTGGACTCAAAGCGCCCCTTTTGTTTATGAATTATTGGAAACTTTATTTGAATTTAGGGAAAAAATTTCTAAACTGTGGCTCAACTGTGACTATTCACTACATATCGCAACTATTTTCTCAACTGTTCCTAAAGGTTGTGAGAAAATATTTTTACATACGTTCCATATGAATTGAGTTATTGAGAGTATCAATCACATTTGGTTCGTGTGAAGTGAATATTGAAGTATTTCTTCCGCGTGTCGAAGATCATTTCATCATATGAGCTAGACACCCATTGATTTCATCCATAGGCACCTTTAGAGGGGAAACATCTTTCTTAAGAAGAGAGCTTCCAATGTTTGGCTTGATCTATTTGGTCTTCTTGATTGTTAAGTTTTCTATCATCATATTTTCATTGCTAAATATGATTTTGTTTCATATATTAATTTGAAAAAAGCACAAAAGTAAATATTTTTTCCTAACAAATCTCTGCAAAGGCAATATTCCAAAAATGAGAAACGGGAGATAGTAATCTATTTTGGATGGTAACGTTGAATAAAGGTCAAAACTATCCATCGAGTGTGTTTGGTTAGACAAATATGAAATCTAACATAATTTTAACCTTTTGGTGCTTCCTTAGACATTGTTTCCAACCTATAATGTATATTTTGTTAAAGAGTGAAAAATTATATTTTAACTTAATTTATTTACTCTCCCCTAAAAGAATTTCTAAAAAATATAGTATTTTAATTTGAGAACATTTTGTATAAAAAGGTTGCTTACGTAAATTAAGTACACCTTTAAATATTCTAAAATTATTTATCAAATTATTAAAAACCATATTCTAAATTATCCTTTTCCCATCAACTAAAGAGACATCATTATAAAGGGTTGGCTAACAAACACCCTCTTTCACCCACATAAACCTTTTACACAAACAGTAGAAGAAAAACACTTCCCTTCGTTTTCTATATCTTGACGAATATTTTGGCATTGCAACAAAGAAAAATCATGAATAAGAAAAATTCTATTTTCAGTTTGTTTGATTAGTCAAATATGAGATATACCATATGTATAATTTTTTGGTGTATTTAATTGCACAAATTTATCTTCAAAATTATTTCCAATTAACCAAAATGTGTGTTTTATTAAAGAACAAAACATTATATTATCTACCTTTATTTTTACCCCCTAATAGAGTTCCTAAAAACATTGTGACCAATTTACCCCCAAAAAACTTTTTTTTTTATTTTTTACTTATTTATAGAAGTACAATAAAATAAACCACAAAATTAACTTTCAACTTGAGAATATTTTATTGGATTTGGGTTTTATAACCCAATTAAGTTTTGATCAAATCATATTTTGAAAAACTTTAAGCCTTTATTTATATGAGACCCACATCATAAAAATGTCGGGTCATGCTACCTATGCGTTTACTTTGACTTAGTGAAGAATGTGGTTTATTCATTTAATCAAAACGAGTGAGAAATTAATGAGAAATTTGTTCTTAAAATACCCCTTTAACTAGTGAATTTACTTGGTGTACTTGGTGTAGAAATTGTCTCACATAGGAAAAATATAAGAAATGGGGGTAGTTGATATACCCACTAGTTGGCACAAGGGTTTGGATGACCTTGGCTTGTCCCATGACTTTGATGATAACTTTTTAATAAAAAATTATTAGAGCTTTTCTACAAAAAAATTGAGCTTGAAAATTGGGCTGAAATTTCCAAAACGTAATAGTTGTAATTCTTTAAGACCCTCGTTGAAAACATTATCGTTTTAATTAAAATTAAAACATCATCGAAGTTATGTCGTTTGAATTAATTTTAAAACATCATTAAATCTGGAGTGTCGGCTATAATCAATTCAATTTGGGTCATTTGTTAAGTCTCTTCACGAACAGACATGATTTTTTAGAAAAAGCACTTCAAGGCATATAAACAAGAGTCTTTTCCCTCCTTTTATTCATTTCTAAAAAATCATTTCTTTTGTACTTCATTTTTTTCCTTTGAGTCAGTGAATATCAACATTAATGGTTCATGGAGAAAGCACATTGCAGTGCTTCTTGCGCTTTTCGAGACCATTTCATCCTGGAAGACAAACGTCCGTTATCCATTCTTATAAGCACCGTAGCGGGGGCAAATTATGTCTTAAGGAGAGAGTGTCCTCGACTTGGTCACTTTTTACAAACTTTAGTGATGTAAGTTCATTAGTTCCTATGAGAAAATAATTTGAGTGCTCCTAATTAATAGGAGAGAATGACATTTTTCCATGAACTAGGGCATAGGCATTGATAGTTTAGGATAAACATGAGGGAAAATCCAATCAGTTAGAATCTCCTTGTGATCAGCTCAAATGAACAACAACAACATGTAATAGCTCTTAGAGTTCTACACTACACGATCTCCTCATGACCTCTAAAAATGTAACCCACACCCCTAGGGAATGGGGCGTGTAAAATCTTATTGAGAACCGAATAATAAGAAAACAGATAAACCCCACGCGGATGTAAGCAAACTGTTGAACCACATAAATACTTGTATTGTGAGATTGTGTGATTTGTTTATTCTGTTTGGTTTTAATTATTTGAGATCATTCATTGTAGGATTTTTGCACCTACAATTGGCTCCGTATGTGGGATACAAGTTTTCTTTTTCTAAATTAGTTAGAGACAACAAAAAACCATGCCTCACCCATATAGTGGACCTTCGCTATTTAATGGCAACCACTAGAATGGGCTTCCAGTGCCCAGGGTAAAATCAACGATACACCCCAGCAGGAGCCTTAACGGTCCTTATTAACGTTATCTCCCACAAGAGTGACACTCAAGAAAATCAACGAGCATCCTAGATCTACTCATATTTCACGACTGTTTGATTCATACGAACAATAACTCCTCTAGCAGGAAAAGGCCACAAACCTCCAAGAGGAGGAAAATGCATGTCTACAACTACGTCTAGAAAAAATGGAGTGAGATCTCCATATAGTCAAGAACAAGTGTCATGGATGAAACCCTACCCTTAGGAGAGTAAAACTCACAGTCGAGGAAGGAGTTCACATAGTAATGAGGAGAACTCCGAGCACGTGAATCACCCGACGAGACGAGATCATAAAGGACATCGCAGACATGATATCCATGATCTCATTAGGAAAGAAATGGATCAATACCCCATTAATCCCAGGGCTAGATCCACCAAGAAACTAGACAAGAGGGCCCTCATCACCCAAATGAAGTCCATTTTTCAAGGGTAATTGAAGATCCAAGGCCTCCCAAGAAGTTTGCAACTCTTGGATTCAAAATCTATGATGGAAATACCACGTACGATAGTAAGGTATGATTATACCTTGTGTATTAACTTTGATGCTCGCATGTGCCAGATATCGCACTAAAATGGTTTGAAAAACTACCACACAGATTGGTTAATAACTTAAAGAAGCTCACAGAGTCCTTGACTGCTTAGTTAATCACCAACAATGCCCATCCCAATAGAATCAATTATCTCCTCACCGTGAGGAAAAATATGCATGAAACCTTGCGAGAATACTCTAAGAAATATTGGGAAACTTATAATGAAGTTGAATATTTCTCTAAATAGGTTAAGGTGACCTCATTGTGACACCCCGCCTAATTAATCCCGGGTGATCAGTCCTAAATCAAGTTAGAACAGGATTCTCATTTGGTCCATTCTTAGCATCACTGTCGTCATATTAAATTACTAACCACCTAAGTGAGAAAAATAGACTGGTGCCATTTATATATCTTTCATTATTTAAACAAAAAAAAACCCATGCGGAATATAAAACTATATAACAAACACAGATAACTGAATTAATCATTCACAAGTAAAAATATAATTGACCGAATAAACCAACGGTCCAAGTAATAAATCCCATAAAGACAAGAATAAACTCCCAACAAGTCTAATACAAATAAATGGAAAGTGAGCAACATGCTCGAATACTAATCATGAACTTCTACATTAAGAATGAAGAATGAGGCGTCTATCAAAACCCCGCAACATCCACATATGCTGCCGCAACGGATCCCTGGAATATAGTCAAGGCTGGCGTCCCTGTGGTTGGACACCTAAAAGGGTTTTTTAAAGTTTTTATAGCAAGGGTTAGTACCCAAAACATTTGAAAAAACATTTAACAAATGATTAACTTGCAGTAATAAATAAATATGCATGCTCTTCATATTTTTTTAGTTAGTATCGCACTCTCTTGAGGACTTCCTTACCCTTCCTCTAATGTACACTACTAACGCTTTAATTAAATTACCTAGTTATTCATCTCCTGACTAGATAATTAACAAAGTTCCTTTATACCCACCCTACTCTAACTGAGTATGTAGTGATTATGATTTTTAAGTTATTAGTAACATCAACTTAACTAAATCATTTCCCTTTTTATATTCATATAACTTCTACACTTGTTATACATGTGAAATAACTCACTTTTCATTAATAACCCGTATATAATTAATTATCTAATTATATACTTATAATCATATTTCAGCATTCACAATCATACTGTAATATATATAACAACTTGCATCCTCCCGAGCAAAATACTCCCGGAATGTAAATTCTATAAAGTGCTATCCCACTAGGTACAATCACATAGCCTAGATATCCCAAGTCAGAATTTTCACACCAACTTGATAAAAATAAATAATTGGAGGCGGTCATATTCCTTCCCTGAAAGTGAGATGTCCCTCACCCATATAACGGACGCTATGACCTCGGGAATATACTCACCCTACTCCTCAAGCTAGGGGATTCATCCACTACGCGCAACCTCCCCCTATAGCACTATAGTATAAAATATCTAATCACTGATATTAATTGTGCACACCATATATATATACTATCGCCTCCGTATATATAAATATAAAAGTCCCGGCTATACCGTTCGCTAAATCCGTAACATAAGCCTATTAAAATTATTAAGAGTTTATGGTCCAACTCTAAATATTAATTAAATTTCACCTTAATTAATTAAGTTATTTTTGGTGTCGCCCCCACCATAAATTTGGACTTACTCTCGTAGCCCAAAATAAATTTACCCGAGTCAAAATTCCCGACTCTAATTTATTAGCCTCAAACCCTAATTAATTTATCTACAATTAATTAGATTTACTCTCATGTATTTAATTTCTCAATAAGTGATTACATAAGATTTTTATATGATTTTCCCCTCTTATATAACTAACTGGCGAAACTGCCAAAATCTGGCGACCGTCGATCGATCGACCCCAGACCGTCGATCGATCGATCGAACAGGTCTTCGTCTTCTTCGCGAAGACAGGGCAACCATGGACGGAATTTCTTAAACCCTAATCTCTGCTAACATGAATTTTAAGCCTTTTTAACACCAGTGCATATTAGAAACCTTATTAGGATTCCCCAGAAAGTCCACAACAATCATCAATTCGTCCATAAACTACTGATTTATAATTTTGGGGAAAAATCCATCTTTTTCCTTAAACACATTTTTACTCCAAATTTCTTCATCAAATTCGTTCTAATTTATCTGGATATCATTCTAACAGATACACATCAATATTCCAATATCAGATTTTACATAACTCCTCATAAATTCGGGCAAATCAGATTCATGTTTTCTTTTGTATTATCAAAACCCCATGTTTATGCCATGAAGCCCCAAAACGAATTTTAATTCATTACATCACGCAAATATGAATTGAAAGACAGATTTAATGCTATTGCAAGTTATTCACTTGCCTTAGGTTTCGTAGTGTCTGAATTTGCGATGGATTCCAAGGTTGAAGATGACCTTGTTGGTTCTTTGAGATCCCCAAAATGGCTTTGGCTGCTGCTAGGGTTTCCTAACCCTTTAATTCCTTTTTCTAATTAAGCTCAGCCATGCCCTTATTTCTTTTTATTAGTTTAATTATTCAATTCCCGTTTTTCGACTAATGGGCCAAGCCCAAGTGACCAAAATGCCCCCGAGTGGGCCCGACTATGTCTAAAAACGTCCCGTGACCCGTTTACTACCCCCGGGTACACTTTTCCGACTATCTCGGCCCATCCGGACTCAACTGTACACTCAGAATTTGCATCCGAATTAATTTATAAAAATACTTATCCCCCACCCAATATAGTCTATACCGACTTCCGGATGTGATAAGTACATACCTTGTCATTAATACTCGAAACGACGAAATTACATTATTACTATTCACTTAGTAAATAAATTTTCCCTAAATATTAACCATTCAATCCCAGATTAATATTTATATATTATTCTATCATAATTAATTCATTAAATTACAACACACTAGTAATTTATAATATCCGAATTAATTAAATTTGAAATGTACCAAAAATACGGGGTGTTACATACTCCCCCCCTTATAAAGGAATTTCGTCCCCGAAATTAGATCGTACCTGCGTTGAAAAGCTCTGGATATTGTTCCCGCATATCCTCCTCTCGCTCCCAGGTAGACTCGTCAACATTGTGATGACCCCACTGTACTCTAACCAATGGAACAACCTTGGATCGTAATTTCCGCTCACTATGATCCAGAATTGATACCGGCCTCTCCTCATACGAGATGTCTGGCTGTAAGTCGATCTCCTCGAGTGGAATGTGCCAAAAGTCTCTCTCGCTCCTTCGATATTTCTTCAGCGATGCCACATGGAATACATCGTGTATCCGCTGAAGATGTTCTGGTAACCCAAGCTTATACACCACCGGTCCCACCCTCTCAATAATAGGGAAAGGTCCTACGTATCGCGGTGCTAACTTACCCTTCTTGACGAACCTCATCACCCCTTTCATTGGGGATACCCGGACAAAAACCTGGTCCCCAACTTCTAGCTCCACATGTCTTCGAGAAGCATCAGCATAACTCTTTTGCCTGTCCTGAGCTATCCGAATTCTTCCTCGAATCAACTCTATCTTGGCAGATGTCTCCTGAACAATCTCCGGCCCCAAGAGTTTGTTGTCCCCCACCTCTAACCAACAAACGGGTGAACGACAAGGTCTCCCGTACAATGCCTCAAACGGTGCCATGCCAATCGTGAATTGGTAAGAGTTGTTATACGCAAACTCTACCAAAGGGAGATATTTCTCCCATCCTCCCCCGAAGTCCAAAATGCACATTCTGAGCATGTCTTCCAGCATCTGGTTAACTCTCTCAGTCTGTCCGTCAGTCTGTGGATGATACGCTGTACTCAAGCGCAACTCCGTGCCCATTGCCTCCTGAAAGCTCTGCCAAAAGTGGGCGACAAAGATTTTGTCTCGGTCGGATACAATATTTATAGGTACTCCATGCAGCTTAACAATCTCTGCTATGAATAGCTTTGCATAACGCATCGTCTCGAAGTCTGTGCGTACCGACAAAAAGTGGGCCACCTTAGTCAACCGATCCACAATAACCTATATGGAGTCGTGACCCCTCTGCGATACAGGTAACCCTGTGATGAAGTCTATGGAGATGCTCTCCCACTTCCACACGGGAATTTCTAACAGCTGTAGCATCCCTGATGGTCTCTGGTGGTCAACTTTCACAAGCTGACACGTGGCACATTTCGAAACAAACTCCGCTATGTCCCGTTTCATCCCTGCCCACCAATACTCCCTCCTCATATCTTGGTACATTTTATCCCCACCGGGATGTACCGCAAATTTCGAACCATGGGATTCTGTCATAACAGCGTGCCTCAAATCCTCATCCTCTGGCACCATTAACCTCCCATTAAAGCGTAGGCCTCCTTCTGAGCTAATCGAGTAACCCTCTGCTCCCTCAGCTAACAACTGGCCCACCCTATCCCGGCAAATCTGATCCTCTGCCTGAGCCTTCACAACTCGCATAATGATCTCGGGTGTGATGGATAAAGCTGACATGCAAGCCTTGGCTACGTCATCCTCATATTGAAGCTCTCTCCACTTCGCTTTCCATACCTCTGATATCTCCCCAGTCGGCCTTCGTCTCAATGCGTCTGCTACCACATTGGCCCCCAGGATGATACTGAATATCAAACTGGTAGTCCTTCACGAATTCTAGCCACCGCCTCTGCCTCATATTCAGATCCTTCTGTGTGAAGAGATACTGAAGTGACTTGTGATCCGTGAATAGAGTAAACTGCTCTCCTAGAAGATAATGCCTCCATATCCTCAAAGCAAAAACGACCGCTGCCAACTCTAGGTCGTGAGTGGGGTAATTCCTCTCGTGGGGCTTTAGCTTCCTGGAAGCATAAGTTATAGCCCTTTCCTCCTGCTGGAGCACACCCCCAAGACCCCGTAAGGATGCGTCTGTGTAAACCCGATACTCTAGCCCTCCCTTTGGCAATGCAAGCACGGGTGCAGATGTCAACTTGTCCTTTAGCTCGTCGAACGCTAATTGACAACTATCATCCCACTTGAAAGGTACCCCTTTCCGAGTCAGATTCGTCAAAGGTCCTGCAATTTTAGAGAATCCCTTAATGAATCGCCTGTAGTAACCGGCCAAACCCAGAAAATTGCGCACCTCGATCGGTGTCGTGGGCTGTCCCCACTCCCTCACCGCCGACACCTTATTCGGATCCACCGCAATACCCTGATCTGACACGACGTGACCAAGGAATTGTACCTCCCGTAGCCAGAATCCACACTTCCCTAATTTGGCATAGAGCTGATGATCCCTCAATGTCTGTAAAACCATGCGCAAATGCTCTGCGTGCTCCTCCTCGGTGCGCGAGTAGATTAGGATGTCATCAATGAACACGATGACAAACTGATCTAAGTACTCCCTGAAAACCCTGTTCATGAGGTCCATGAACACTGCTGGTGCATTGGTGAGCCCGAAGGGCATCACCCTGAACTCATATGATCCATACCGCGACAAGATAGCGGTCTTAGGAACATCCCCCTCTCGGATACGCAGTTGATGATACCCTGACCTCAAGTCGACCTTGGAGAAGTAAGACGCCCCTCTCAATTGGTCAAATAAATCATCAATCCGAGGCAACGGATATTTATTCCGTATCGTCACCTTGTCCAGCTCCCTATAATCCACGCATAAGCGGAGTGAACCATCTCACTTCTTCACAAACAACACCGACGCACCCCACGGCAATGTACTCTGCCGAATAAAACCCTGACCCAGTAGTTGCTGAATCTGTTCCCTCAATTCCCGCATTTCTGAAGGGTCCATTCGGTAAGGTGCCCGAGCAATCGGCCTCGTCCCCGGTGCCAAATCGATAACAAATTCGATTTCTCTGCTGGGTGGTAATCCTGCTATCTCCTGGAATACATCCTCAAAGTCCCTCACTACAAGAATAGAGTCTAAAGGAACTACCACCTCCTGTGAGGTCCCCTCCTCAATGTAGTATAAGTGAGTGCGCGACCCTCCCTTAGGAAGAGGCATTGCTATCAGGAACATCTCCTGTCCCGGAATGGAGAACACGATTGTCCTCTCATAACAATCCACCGTAGCCCGATAACCAGCCAACCAATCCATGCCCAAGATGACATCATACCCCTCCATATCTAACACTAAGAGGTCTGCTGCTAAACTAAGCCTCCCAATCAAAATGTCTACTCCTCGACAAATCGAGCGAATCAAAGTCCCGCTGCCTACTGGTGACTCTACACTCATACAGAGGCTACCCGCTGTCTCTAATAACCCAGCCCGTTTAGAAAAATTAGATTTAATGAATGAATGTGATGCTCCCGTGTCAAAAAGAATGCTACCCTCATGACCATGAATGAAAAACATACCCTCAACCGCTGGCGGCGCCTGCTGTGCTGGAGGATTGGGAACGTCCCGAACGTTGTACACACGTCCGTAGTGCATCTGCCCCTGCTGCTGTGGGGCGGGTGGGGCTGGTGCTGCTGGCGGCATCTGACCCTGTTGCCCCTGCTGGGCACCCTGTTGTTGGCCTCTGACCCTCTGCGGGAACTCCCTCTTGAAGTGTCCTGGCTGGCCACAGGCGAAACAGCGTTTCTGGTCGTCACCCTGCCGTTGGCCCTGCTGGCCCTGACGTTGCTGGCCCGGTTGGCCTCCCCCGTTATTCCCTTGGCCCTAACGGCCCTGAGGAACCTGCTGTTGCTGATTAGGGCCTGGTTGCCCCTGCCTGAACCCCTGTCCTCCCGGTCGGAACCCACCAGGCTTAAACTTCTTAGCCTGATTCCCTTGCTGAATGATAACCTGCTGATGTGTGCCACTTGTCTCACTACTAGTAATCGCCTTGCCTTGCTGGCTCGGCTCACCTGCCTTCTTGTTCCCCTTAGCATGGAAACGATGATCCTGGCAATGTACAAGTGCGGCATTAATGACATCTGTATAAGTGCTGCCTGATTCTCCAGGCTAGGCCATCCATGAACTTTGACTTCTTCCGCTCCTCATCGCTCACCTCATTTGGCACAAAGTTTGCCAAACGGGTGAACTCCTCCTCATATTCTGCTACTGACCTGTCACCCTGTACCAACTCGCTGAATTTCTTTCTCATCTCAGACTCTACTGCTGGAGGGAAGTACTTGCGGTCAAACCGCACCCAGAATTCAGAAATCGGCATCAAATCCCGCTCCTCAGCGGTGGTTACGGACTCCCACCACTGTAAGGCTGCCCCCGACAGACGAAAGGTAGCCAGCATCTGTTTCTGCACCTCTGTACCCTCTAACATGCGCAGATGGCGCTGAATGTTCTTCTTCTAGTCACAAGCCTCGACCACATTGGTGCTACCTCGAAACTCAGGTGGGTGACCCTTCTGAAAGGTCTCCCTCACTCGTTGCCAAGATGGTGGCCCCACTGGATCCTGAACTGCTGGAGCCAATGGAGGCGGTGCCTGGGGCTGTGGAAAATGAGCTGCCATAGCTCGCATCGCTGTCTCGACCGCTTGGGCCACTATCACTGCCACCTGAGTGGTAGAAATCAACTCGGGTGGGGGCGGTGGTGGCGGTATTTGTGGCTCCTGGCGAGCCTCCCTCACCTCATCTCTAGCCTCAGCCCTCTCCGCTCTCTGTCTCTTTGGTGGCATCTGAAATAGATTGAATTGTATAAGTACACAATTTATACAAAAACTAATAGCAGGAATACGATATCTCACAAGTGGAAAATATAATCAACAGTCCTAATAATAGGGCTCTATAACAACCGAACGCTACGCTGAAACGTAGAAAGCCGCACAGATCCTAAGGACACTAGAACCTGATGCTCTGATACCATCTGTGATACCCCGCCTAATTTATCCCGGGTGATCAGTCCTAAATCAAGTTAGAACAGGATTCTCATTTGGTCCATTCTTAGCATCACTGTCGTTATATTAAATTACTAACCACCTAAGTGAGAAAAATAGACTGGTGCCATTTATATATCTTTCATTATTTAAACAAACAAAAAAACCCATGCGGAATATAAAACTATATAACAAACACAGATAACTGAATTAATCATTCACAAGTAAAAATATAATTGACCGAATAAACCAACGGTCCAAGTAATAAATCCCATAAAGACAAGAATAAACTCCCAACAAGTCTAATACAAATAAATGGAAAGTGAGCAACATGCTCGAATACTAATCATGAACTTCTACATTAAGAATGAAGAATGAGGCGTCTATCAAAACCCCGCAACATCCACATATGCTGCCGCAAAGGATCCCTGGAATATAGTCAAGGCTGGCGTCCCTGTGGTTGGACACCTAAAAGGGTTTTTAAAAGTTTTTATAGCAAGGGTTAGTACCCAAAACATTTGAAAAAACATTTAACAAATGATTAACTTGCAGTAATAAATAAATATGCATGCTCTTCATATTTTTTTAGTTAGTATCGCACTCGCTTGAGGACTTCCTTACCCTTCCTCTAATGTACACTACTAACGCTTTAATTAAATTACCTAGTTATTCATCTCCTGACTAGATAATTAACAAAGTTCCTTTATACCCACCCTACTCTAACTGAGTATGTAGTGATTATGATTTTTAAGTTATTAGTAACATCAACTTAACTAAATCATTTCCCTTTTTATATTCATATAACTTCTACACTTGTTATACATGTGAAATAACTCACTTTTCATTAATAACCCATATGTAATTAATTATCTAATTATATACTTATAATCATATTTCAGCATTCACAATCATACTGTAATATATATAACAACTTGCATCCTCCCGAGCAAAATACTCCCGGAATGTAAATTCTATAAAGTGCTATCCCACTAGGTACAATCACATAGCCTAGATATCCCAAGTCAGAATTTTCACACCAACTTGATAAAAATAAATAATTGGAGGCGGTCATATTCCTTCCCTGAAAGTGAGATGTCCCTCACCCATATAACGGACGCTATGACCTCGGGAATATACTCACCCTACTCCTCAAGCTAGGGGATTCATCCACTACGCGCAACCTCCCCCTATAGCACTATAGTATAAAATATCTAATCACTGATATTAATTGTGCACACCATATATATATACTATCGCCTCCGTATATATAAATATAAAAGTCCCGGCTATACCGTTCGCTAAATCCGTAACATAAGCCTATTAAAATTATTAAGAGTTTATGGTCCAACTCTAAATATTAATTAAATTTCACCTTAATTAATTAAGTTATTTTTGGTGTCGCCCCCACCATAAATTTGGACTTACTCTCGTAGCCCAAAATAAATTTACCCGAGTCAAAATTCCCGACTCTAATTTATTAGCCTCAAACCCTAATTAATTTATCTACAATTAATTAGATTTACTCTCATGTATTTAATTTCTCAATAAGTGATTACATAAGATTTTTATATGATTTTCCCCTCTTATATAACTGGCGAAACTGCCAAAATCTGGCGACCGTCGATCGATCGACCCCAGACCGTCGATCGATCGATCGAACAGGTCTTCGTCTTCTTCGCGAAGACAGGGCAACCATGGACGGAATTTCTTTAACCCTAATCTCTGCTAACATGAATTTTAAGCCTTTTTAACACCAGTGCATATTAGAAACCTTATTAGGATTCCCCAGAAAGTCCACAACAATCATCAATTCGTCCATAAACTACTGATTTATAATTTTGGGGAAAAATCCATCTTTTTCCTTAAACACATTTTTACTCCAAATTTCTTCATCAAATTCGTTCTAATTTATCTGGATATCATTCTAACAGATACACATCAATATTCCAATATCAGATTTTACATAACTCCTCATAAATTCGGGCAAATCAGATTCATGTTTTCTTTTGTATTATCAAAACCCCATGTTTATGCCATGAAGCCCCAAAACGAATTTTAATTCATTACATCACGCAAATATGAATTGAAAGACAGATTTAATGCTATTGCAAGTTATTCACTTGCCTTAGGTTTCGTAGTGTCTGAATTTGCGATGGATTCCAAGGTTGAAGATGACCTTGTTGGTTCTTTGAGATCCCCAAAATGGCTTTGGCTGCTGCTAGGGTTTCCTAACCCTTTAATTCCTTTTTCTAATTAAGCTCAGCCATGCCCTTATTTCTTTTTATTAGTTTAATTATTCAATTCCCGTTTTTTGACTAATGGGCCAAGCCCAAGTGACCAAAATGCCCCCGAGTGGGCCCGACTATGTCTAAAAACGTCCCGTGACCCGTTTACTACCCCCGGGTACACTTTTCCGACTATCTCGACCCATCCGGACTCAACTGTACACTCAGAATTTGCATCCGAATTAATTTATAAAAATACTTATCCCCCACCCAATATAGTCTATACCGACTTCCGGATGTGATAAGTACATACCTTGTCATTAATACTCGAAACGACGAAATTACATTATTACTATTCACTTAGTAAATAAATTTTCCCTAAATATTAACCATTCAATCCCAGATTAATATTTATATATTATTCTATCATAATTAATTCATTAAATTACAACACACTAGTAATTTATAATATCCGAATTAATTAAATTTGAAATGTACCAAAAATACGGGGTGTTACATACTCCCCCCCTTATAAAGGAATTTCGTCCCCGAAATTAGATCGTACCTGCGTTGAAAAGCTCTGGATATTGTTCCCGCATATCCTCCTCTCGCTCCCAGGTAGACTCGTCAACATTGTGATGACCCCACTGTACTCTAACCAATGGAACAACCTTGGATCGTAATTTCCGCTCACTATGATCCAGAATTGATACCGGCCTCTCCTCATACGAGATGTCTGGCTGTAAGTCGATCTCCTCGAGTGGAATGTGCCAAAAGTCTCTCTCGCTCCTTCGATATTTCTTCAGCGATGCCACATGGAATACATCGTGTATCCGCTGAAGATGTTCTGGTAACCCAAGCTTATACACCACCGGTCCCACCCTCTCAATAATAGGGAAAGGTCCTACGTATCGCGGTGCTAACTTACCCTTCTTGACGAACCTCATCACCCCTTTCATTGGGGATACCCGGACAAAAACCTGGTCCCCAACTTCTAGCTCCACATGTCTTCGAGAAGCATCAGCATAACTCTTTTGCCTGTCCTGAGCTATCTGAATTCTTCCTCGAATCAACTCTATCTTGGCAGATGTCTCCTGAACAATCTCCGGCCCCAAGAGTTTGTTGTCCCCCACCTCTAACCAACAAACGGGTGAACGACAAGGTCTCCCGTACAATGCCTCAAACGGTGCCATGCCAATCGTGAATTGGTAAGAGTTGTTATACGCAAACTCTACCAAAGGGAGATATTTCTCCCATCCTCCCCCGAAGTCCAAAATGCACATTCTGAGCATGTCTTCCAGCATCTGGTTAACTCTCTCAGTCTGTCCGTCAGTCTGTGGATGATACGCTGTACTCAAGCGCAACTCCGTGCCCATTGCCTCCTGAAAGCTCTGCCAAAAGTGGGCGACAAAGATTTTGTCTCGGTCGGATACAATATTTATAGGTACTCCATGCAGCTTAACAATCTCTGCTATGAATAGCTGTGCATAACGCATCGTCTCGAAGTCTGTGCGTACCGACAAAAAGTGGGCCACCTTAGTCAACCGATCCACAATAACCCATATGGAGTCGTGACCCCTCTGCGATACAGGTAACCCTGTGATGAAGTCTATGGAGATGCTCTCCCACTTCCACACGGGAATTTCTAACAGCTGTAGCATCCCTGATGGTCTCTGGTGGTCAACTTTCACAAGCTGACACGTGGCACATTTCGAAACAAACTCCGCTATGTCCCGTTTCATCCCTGCCCACCAATACTCCCTCCTCATATCTTGGTACATTTTATCCCCACCGGGATGTACCGCAAATTTCGAACCATGGGATTCTGTCATAACAGCGTGCCTCAAATCCTCATCCTCTGGCACCATTAACCTCCCATTAAAGCGTAGGCCTCCTTCTGAGCTAATCGAGTAACCCTCTGCTCCCTCAGCTAACAACTGGCCCACCCTATCCCGAAAAATCTGATCCTCTGCCTGAGCCTTCACAACTCGCATAATGATCTAGAGTGTGATGGATAAAGCTGACATGCAAGCCTTGGCTACGTCATCCTCATATTGAAGCTCTCTCCACTTCGCTTTCCATACCTCTGATATCTCCCCAGTCGGCCTTCGTCTCAATGCGTCTGCTACCACATTGGCCCCCAGGATGATACTGAATATCAAACTGGTAGTCCTTCACGAATTCTAGCCACCGCCTCTGCCTCATATTCAGATCCTTCTGTGTGAAGAGATACTGAAGTGACTTGTGATCCGTGAATAGAGTAAACTGCTCTCCTAGAAGATAATGCCTCCATATCCTCAAAGCAAAAACGACCACTGCCAACTCTAGGTCGTGAGTGGCGTAATTCCTCTCGTGGGGCTTTAGCTTCCTGGAAGCATAAGTTATAGCCCTTTCCTCCTGCTGGAGCACACCCCCAAGACCCCGTAAGGATGCGTCTGTGTAAACCCGATACTCTAGCCCTCCCTTTGGCAATGCAAGCACGGGTGCAGATGTCAACTTGTCCTTTAGCTCGTCGAACGCTAATTGACAACTATCATCCCACTTGAAAGGTACCCCTTTCCGAGTCAGATTCGTCAAAGGTCCTGCAATTTTAGAGAATCCCTTAATGAATCGCCTGTAGTAACCGGCCAAACCCAGAAAATTGCGCACCTCGATCGGTGTCGTGGGCTGTCCCCACTCCCTCACCACCGATACCTTATTCGGATCCACCGCAATACCCTGATCTGACACGACGTGACCAAGGAATTGTACCTCCCGTAGCCAGAATCCACACTTCCCTAATTTGGCATAGAGCTGATGATCCCTCAATGTCTGTAAAACCATGCGCAAATGCTCTGCGTGCTCCTCCTCGGTGCGCGAGTAGATTAGGATGTCATCAATGAACACGATGACAAACTGATCTAAGTACTCCCTGAAAACCCTGTTCATGAGGTCCATGAACACTGCTGGTGCATTGGTGAGCCCGAAGGGCATCACCCTGAACTCATATGATCCATACCGCGACAAGATAGCGGTCTTAGGAACATCCCCCTCTCGGATACGCAGTTGATGATACCCTGACCTCAAGTCGACCTTGGAGAAGTAAGACGCCCCTCTCAATTGGTCAAATAAATCATCAATCCGAGGCAACGGATATTTATTCCGTATCGTCACCTTGTCCAGCTCCCTATAATCCACGCACAAACGGAGTGAACCATCTCACTTCTTCACAAACAACACCGACGCACCCCACGGCAATGTACTCTGCCGAATAAAACCCTGACCCAGTAGTTGCTGAATCTGTTCCCTCAATTCCCGCATTTCTGAAGGGTCCATTCGGTAAGGTGCCCGAGCAATCGGCCTCGTCCCCGGTGCCAAATCGATAACAAATTCGATTTCTCTGCTGGGTGGTAATCCTGCTATCTCCTGGAATACATCCTCAAAGTCCCTCACTACAAGAATAGAGTCTAAAGGAACTACCACCTCCTGTGAGGTTCCCTCCTCAATGTAGTATAAGTGAGTGCGCGACCCTCCCTCAGGAAGAGGCATTGCTATCAGGAACATCTCCTGTCCCGGAATGGAGAACACGATTGTCCTCTCATAACAATCCACCGTAGCCCGGTAACCAGCCAACCAATCCATGCCCAAGATGACATCATATCCCTCCATATCTAACACTAAGAGGTCTGCTGCTAAACTAAGCCTCCCAATCAAAATGTCTACTCCTCGACAAATCGAGCGAATCAAAGTCCCGCTGCCTACTGGTGACTCTACACTCATACAGAGGCTACCCGCTGTCTCTAATAACCCAGCCCGTTTAGAAAAATTAGATTTAATGAATGAATGTGATGCTCCCGTGTCAAAAAGAATGCTACCCTCATGACCATGAATGAAAAACATACCCTCAACCGCTGGCGGCGCCTGCTGTGCTGGAGGATTGGGAACGTCCCGAACGTTGTACACACGTCCGTAGTGCATCTGCCCCTGCTGCTGTGGGGCGGGTGGGGCTGGTGCTGCTGGCGGCATGTGACCCTGTTGCCCCTGCTGGGCACCCTGTTGTTGGCCTCTGCCCCTCTGCGGGAACTCCCTCTTGAAGTGTCCTGGCTGGCCACAGGCGAAACAGCGTTTTTGGTCGTCACCCTGCCGTTGGCCCTGCTGGCCCTGACGTTGCTGGCCCGGTTGGCCTCCCCCGTTATTCCCTTGGCCCTGACGACCCTGAGGAACCTGCTGTTGCTGATTAGGGCCTGGTTGCCCCTGCCTGAACCCCTGTCCTCCCGGTCGGAACCCACCAGGCTTAAACTTCTTAGCCTGATTCCCTTGCTGAATGATAACCTGCTGATGTGTGCCACTTGTCTCACTACTAGTAATCGCCTTGCCCTGCTGGCTCGGCTCACCTGCCTTCTTGTTCCCCTTAGCATGGAAACGATGATCCTGGCAATGTACAAGTGCGGCATTAACGACATCTGTATAAGTGCTGCCTGATTCTCCAGGCTAGGCCATCCATGAACTTTGACTTCTTCCGCTCCTCATCGCTCACCTCATTTGGCACAAAGTTTGCCAAACGGGTGAACTCCTCCTCATATTCTGCTACTGACCTGTCACCCTGTACCAACTCGCTGAATTTCTTTCTCATCTCAGACTCTACTGCTGGAGGGAAGTACTTGCGGTCAAACCGCACCCAGAATTCAGAAATCGGCATCAAATCCCGCTCCTCAGCGGTGGTTACGGACTCCCACCACTGTAAGGCTGCCCCCGACAGACGAAAGGTAGCCAGCATCTGTTTCTGCACCTCTGTACCCTCTAACATGCGCAGATGGCGCTGAATGTTCTTCTTCCAGTCACAAGCCTCGACCACATTGGTGCTACCTCGAAACTCAGGTGGGTGACCCTTCTGAAAGGTCCCCCTCACTCGTTGCCAAGATGGTGGCCCCACTGGATCCTGAACTGCTGGAGCCAATGGAGGCGGTGCCTGGGGCTGTGGAAAATGAGCTGCCATAGCTCGCATCGCTGTCTCGACCGCTTGGGCCACTATCACTGCCACCTGAGTGGTAGAAATCAACTCGGGTGGGGGCGGTGGAGGCGGTATTTGTGGCTCCTGGCGAGCCTCCCTCACCTCATCTCTAGCCTCAGCCCTCTCCGCTCTCTGTCTCTTTGGTGGCATCTGAAATAGATTGAATTGTATAAGTACACAATTTATACAAAAACTAATAGCAGGAATACGATATCTCACAAGTGGAAAATATAATCAACAGTCCTAATAATAGGGCTCTATAACAACCGAACGCTACGCTGAAACGTAGAAAGCCGCACAGATCCTAAGGACACTAGAACCTGATGCTCTGATACCATCTGTGATACCCCGCCTAATTTATCCCGGGTGATCAGTCCTAAATCAAGTTAGAACAGGATTCTCATTTGGTCCATTCTTAGCATCACTGTCGTCATATTAAATTACTAACCACCTAAGTGAGAAAAATAGACTGGTGCCATTTATATATCTTTCATTATTTAAACAAACAAAAAAAACCATACGGAATATAAAACTATATAACAAACACAGATAACTTAATTAATCATTCACAAGTAAAAATATAATTGACCGAATAAACCAACGGTCCAAGTAATAAATCCCATAAAGACAAGAATAAACTCCCAACAAGTCTAATACAAATAAATGGAAAGTGAGCAACATGCTCGAATACTAATCATGAACTTCTACATTAATAATTAAGAATGAGGCGTCTATCAAAACCCCGCAACATCCACATATGCTGCAGCAACGGATCCCTGGAATATAGTCAAGGCTGGCGTCCCTGTGGTTGGACACCTAAAAGGGTTTTTAAAAGTTTTTATAGCAAGGGTTAGTACCCAAAACATTTGAAAAAACATTTAACAAATGATTAACTTGCAGTAATAAATAAATATGCATGCTCTTCATATTTTTTTAGTTAGTACCGTACTCTCTTGAGGACTTCCTTACCCTTCCTCTAATGTACACTACTAACGCTTTAATTAAATTACCTAGTTATTCATCTCCTGACTAGATAATTAACAAAGTTCCTTTATACCCACCCTACTCTAACTGAGTATGTAGTGATTATGATTTTTAAGTTATTAGTAACATCAACTTAACTAAATCATTTCCCTTTTTATATTCATATAGCTTCTACACTTGTTATACATGTGAAATAACTCACTTTTCATTAATAACCTGTATATAATTAATTATCTAATTATATACTTATAATCATATTTCAGCATTCACAATCATACTGTAATATATATAACAACTTGCATCCTCCCGAGCAAAATACTCCCGGAATGTAAATTCTATAAAGTGCTATCCCACTAGGTACAATCACATAGCCTAGATATCCCAAGTCAGAATTTTCACACCAACTTGATAAAAATAAATAATTGGAGGCGGTCATATTCCTTCCCTGAAAGTGAGATGTCCCTCACCCATATAACGGACGCTATGACCTCGGGAATATACTCACCCTACTCCTCAAGCTAGGGGATTCATCTACTACGCGCAACCTCCCCCTATAGCACTATAGTATAAAATATATAATCACTGATATTAATTGTGCACACCATATATATATACTATCGCCTCCGTATATATAAATATAAAAGTCCCGGCTATACCGTTCGCTAAATCCGTAACATAAGCCTATTAAAATTATTAAGAGTTTATGGTCCAACTCTAAATATTAATTAAATTTCACCTTAATTAATTAAGTTATTTTTGGTGTCGCCCCCACCATAAATTTGGACTTACTCTCGTAGCCCAAAATAAATTTACCCGAGTCAAAATTCCCGACTCTAATTTATTAGCCTCAAACCCTAATTAATTTATCTACAATTAATTAGATTTACTCTCATGTATTTAATTTCTCAATAATTAATTACATAAGATTTTTATATGATTTTCCCCTCTTATATAACTAACTGGCGAAACTGCCAAAATCTGGCGACCGTCGATCGATCGACCCCAGACCGTCGATCGATCGATCGAACAGGTCTTCGTCTTCTTCGCGAAGACAGGGCAGCCATGGACGGAATTTCTTAAACCCTAATCTCTGCTAACATGAATTTTAAGCCTTTTTAACACCAGTACATATTAGAAACCTTATTAGGATTCCCCAGAAAGTCCACAACAATCATCAATTCGTCCATAAACTACTGATTTATAATTTTGGGGAAAAATCCATCTTTTTCCTTAAACACATTTTTACTCCAAATTTCTTCATCAAATTCGTTCTAATTTATCTGGATATCATTCTAACAGATACACATCAATATTCCAATATCAGATTTTACATAACTCCTCATAAATTCGGGCAAATCAGATTCATGTTTTCTTTTGTATTATCAAAACCCCATGTTTATGCCATGAAGCCCCAAAACGAATTTTAATTCATTACATCACGCAAATATGAATTGAAAGACAGATTTAATGCTATTGCAAGTTATTCACTTGCCTTAGGTTTCGTAGTGTCTGAATTTGCGATGGATTCCAAGGTTGAAGATGACCTTGTTGGTTCTTTGAGATCCCCAAAATGGCTTTGGCTGCTGCTAGGGTTTCCTAACCCTTTAATTCCTTTTTCTAATTAAGCTCAGCCATGCCCTTATTTCTTTTTATTAGTTTAATTATTCAATTCCCGTTTTTTGACTAATGGGCCAAGCCCAAGTGACCAAAATGCCCCCGAGTGGGCCCGACTATGTCTAAAAACGTCCCGTGACCCGTTTACTACCCCCGGGTACACTTTTCCGACTATCTCGGCCCATCCGGACTCAATTGTACACTTAGAATTTGCATCCGAATTAATTTATAAAAATACTTATCTCCCACCCAATATAGTCTATACCGACTTCCGGATGTGATAAGTACATACCTCGTCATTAATACTCGAAACGACGAAATTACATTATTACTATTCACTTAGTAAATAAATTTTCCCTAAATATTAACCATTCAATCCCAGATTAATATTTATATATTATTCTATCATAATTAATTCATTAAATTACAACACACTAGTAATTTAGAATATCCGAATTAATTAAATTTTAAATGTACCAAAAATACGGGGTGTTACACTCATTCAAGATCGTTTTTCCCAGCAAATCTATATTTCATAAGTCTCTCACTAAAAATGAGGTAGACACCATCGATGACCTCACGTCACGTATAGAGAAATAGGCAAAGGTGGAAGATGTGATCAATGGCATCCAGAATGATAGCGGTCGCTCAAAGACGACCAAAAATGGTGAAAGGAGAATGACCCCAAGAGAGGGGACAAGAAGTAGAACGGGGGATCAAAGAATAGAGACAAGGTAGATCATTCCAAGGATTTCCAGGTGATCAATACCATATTCAAGGAACCAATTTATAAGATCTTGAGTAAAATCAAGGATCACCACTTCCTCTAATGGCCAAAGAAGATGGGGGAGACTTGACAAAGTGGAATAGCGCACTCACGTGCGCTTACCATAAAAAATATGGGAACAAAATGGAGAAATTCAAGGCCCTTAAGTCTTATATGGAATAATTATCCCAGCCCGACCATTTGAATGATTATGTGGAGAAAAGGGAGCTAGATCCTTCATTGATGTTGACCATAAGCCCGATAATGCCTTGGAAGATGATGAAATAGGACACGATTTTACCACTTCACTTCAAGTGTTGATGTCGACTATCTACTCAATGATGTCCTAAACGGTGATGTGAGAGGACATAAGTTTACGGTTATCCATGGTGCCTGAAGCCCAAAGAAGATTCAAGGCAACATCATTCTGATGGAATAGAAGAAAGTCACCATAGTGATGGAAGAATTCCAAATCGACCATGCCAAGAGTCCAACAGGCAAGTGTCGATGCCCGAAAGACATAAATTACAGTAAGCACATAGTCTTCACTAAGGATGACCAGATTGGAGTTGGACTCTGCGTAATGATGTGCTAGTAATCACGCTTTGGATTATAAACTGGGATGTGGATAAGTTTATAGTTGATCAGGGAAGCTCCTTGGAGTTTATGTTCCTAAATATGTTCAATAAACTTAGTATCAAGATTGTGAATTTGAAATAATCGACCATCCCTTTGGTCGTCTTCACGGGAAAGATGATTATGCCACTGGGAAAGGTTATCCTGCTCGTCTAAACTAAGAATATCTTAAAGTTGATAGCATTCCTAGTTGTGGACCTTCATTCTACTTACAACTCTATCCTTGTAAGAGGATGGTTACACGTTATGAAAGTTGTACCGTCCTCGTATCACCAGAAGCTCAAATGCATCATCGATTGAGGGATAACGAAAATTAGGGGAAATCGAACCATTCCTCAGTAATGCCTTATTATCGCCATCAGGTCTAAGAAGAAAAAGAAAAAGGATAAAGAATTCTCCTTTGATCCAACCAAGGATGGAGCTACACCATCCAAATAATAGACAAAGTATGGCAGTTGAGGGTAAAAGAGATAAGGGTGGGCCTCATAGACGAGGTCACGAAACCAATGCAAGAGGTAGTGTTCGATGATTCACACCCAGAGAGGAAATTCTTGATATAGTTCACTTACCGGATTAAAAAGAGAAGAACTAATTTCTTTACTGAAGGAAAATCAATATGTGATTGCTTGGAAGCCTTAAGATATGCATGTCATGAAATAGAAGTCATGTGTTAGCGACTTCACACGGGCCCAATGTACCCATAGTTCACACAAAAGGCTCGTCGAACAACCCCAGAAAAACCAAAGGTCGTAGAAAAAGAGGTAGGGAAACTTTTGGAGGCAAGGACCAATAAAAAAATTCAATTCCCTAAATGGCTATCAAACCCAATAGTACTAAAGAAAAATATTGGAAAGTGGGGACTGTCCATAGACTTCATCGACCTCAAAAATGCTTATCCAAAAGACAACTTTTCTTTGTCGGCGATCGACCAATTGGTCAACACCACACCTAGCCATGAAGGGATGAGTTTTCTGGATGCGTACTTTGGGTACCATCTAATCCCTTTGTTCGGCCCCGATCAAGATAAGATCTCGTTCATCAACACTCTCGGTTTGTACTGTTATAAAGTCATGTCATTTGCTCTCAAGAACGCATGATCTACGTATCAGCGGTTTGTCAATAAAATGTTCAAGGAATAACTAGGAGACACTATGGAAGTCTACATAGATGACATGATTGTCAAAAATCAATCATAAATTTGACAAGACTTGACAAAGACTTTTAAGATCCTCAAATACTACATGATGAATCTCAACGCATCCAAGTGCCTTTTCAGAGTCACATCTAGGAAGTTCCTCGGGTACTTAGTCATCTAAACGTGCATTTAGGCTAACCTCGAATTAATCATGGCAATCAACAATGTTCAGTAGCTAAAGACATTTCACGATATTGAAAGGTTAACAAGAATGCTCGAAGCTCTCAGTCATTTCATCTTCAAATCTTTCGAGAAGTGATAACTATTATTTTAGTTATTTAATAAAGACAAAGGCTTAACCTGGAATGAAGAATGATCAAAGGAACTAGATGAAATAAAAACCTACCTCAGCCGACCTCCTTTGGTCTCAATTAAAAATCTGGGGGATCCAATTTATTTATATCTCATGATATCCGACCTTGCAGTCACTCAACCTTAATGTGTAAAAAGGAGAGACACTAGGCTCCTATTTACTATGTCAGCAACAGGATCCTCGACGCTGAGAAACTCTACTCGATAAGTTGGCATAATATCTAGTTATTTCTTCACAAAAATTAAAGCATTACGTTGAATATCACTCAGTCATGGTCATTACATTTTTCCGACTTAAAGATGTCCTCGGAAAGGCTGTCATGTCTGGAAGGATGTCCAAATGGTCGGTGGAACTTATAAATTTTGATATCCACTATCAAATAAGGACCACAATAAATGGCTAAGTACTAAAAGACTTCATTATCGAGTGCACATGGGAAGAAAGGCACAATGACAAGGGCTTTACCGCTCAACCAATTATTTGACAAATTCAAAAAGTGGACTTTATATGTAGATGAAGACTTTAGTTTAAGAGGGACGGGAGTGGTAATTGTTCTCATTTATCCCGAAAAGACTATGATCGAACATGGGATCAAACTTGGCTTTAAAGCATTAAACAACGAAGCTGAATATGAAGCCCTCATCATCGAGCTACATATAGCCTCATCTTTGGGTCCAAGTCAACTTAACATATATTGTGCTGTACGAATGGTATCCAATCAAGTATAAGGATACTAAAATACCAAATATGAGAGAATGGCGTGTATATATAGGTCTCCCAAGACTTAATTTCTAGGTTCGAGAAGGCCCACATTCAATAATCTCCACATGGGAACAAAAACTGTACTGATGCCTTAAGCACTTTAGGTTGGCAGTAGACTTTAATATTAAAAGAACCATCGAGGTAGAGTTCCTCTCTTAACCCGGTATTGTAAAACCAAGGGTCACAGATAAGTCCTCGACTTTAAAAACCTCCTAGCTGGATGTATCAGATCACAACTTATTTGCAAGAGGACATCCTACTAGTCGACAAGAAATAAGCCCATTAGGTCATGACAAAGTTTCTTGTTTCTACTTCTCACATCAATAAAAACTTATAGGATATATTTCACGGGTCCCTACCTTCAATGCGTGCACCCAAAAGACATCGACCCAGTCCTATACAAACTTCATAACGATACTTACGGGATCCATGTAGAGAGAAGATCTTTGGCTCTTAGAGCAATCAAAGAATGATATTGGTTGCCGTACATGTATAAGGATGCGTTATCCTATGTCAGAAGATTCAAGAAGTGTCAAAATTTCTAGCCCATGCTTACCAGTCGACCAACGACTTAAATTAACTAGCTAGACCATGGTTGTTTGCACCATGGGGTTTGGACATTGTGGGACCACTACCTACAACACTAGGAAATAATAATTCTCTCATGGTCAGTGCAGATTATTTCACAAAGTGTATTGAAGTGGAGACATTGGCAAACATCAGAGATATTGATTTGATCAGATTCATTTGTAGGAACATTGTGACTCATTTTTTCCTACCAAGAATGGTCATTGTTGATGTAAAAAATTAGATTATATCTAATTATTTAATCACAGATAAATGAAATGAGACAAAGAAATTTTAAAGTGGTTCAGCTTTATAAGAATGGCCTACGTCCACTGTTTCTGTTATTTCTCAATGTTTAGGAATTCTCGATTACAAGTTTTCTCAAGAAATTTCGGTCCCCTTACAATGAGGATAATACAATGTATTTATAGCCCTAAGGCTGTAATGTGAAAGGGCAATACATTCAATGCCCCTTAGGCGTATACATCTGTATGATAATAATAAGCATTTAATGCGCAGTCAATCTCTTAATTATCCTGCTATTAATGCTTTGTTCAAGGTGAAGCTTGGATCGCCTAAGCTGCTCGGACCGCCTAAGTTCATCGGTACTCAATAGTTCTTCGGTACTCAAAAGTTCCTCAGAGAGTTCTTGTAGGTTGGAGCATCTGAGTTGATCGGGGAAGCAGAGTTCCTCGTTGCAGTATGGTTCCTCGGAGTCAAGGTGTTGTTCGAAAGTGTTTGTTGTTGCCACGCAAATTGTCACGTGTCTTCACTCAATTGAGCCATGTCAGCAGACTAAATTTGGTATCAACAGAAGCCCCCAATGTTTCATAGTTCAAAATTTGAGGAGTGTGGAACATTCTTTCTCGAAATATGGCGGTTTTAAATGGTCATCCTGAAATTTAGGAGTATTTTCTTTTGCATTTATTTCTTCTTCCAAATTCATAGAATCGGTCTTTTTTGAATTTTTCTGAGCGCTTCGATTCCTGCGCCCCTTTTATCTTTTTAGCCGTCGATAACGTAACTGTCTCTTTTTATAATCATTACTTTTACCCTTTCCCAAAGCAAAGTATTTAAACGTTGCAAAAAATCCCATCGTCTTCTACTTTTTCAAATTCGTCTCTTTGAGTTTTCCATCGTCTCTCTCTCCTGTACGTTCATCTCTTTCATCATTTGTTGTCAACAGACTCATCCCTTTCCTGTAAGATTTTCTTCTTTCTCTTTGATTTCCTTCTTTCATCATGGTTTATCCTGTAGAATCGATTGATAAGTTTCGCTCTGATTTCTCTATTCCCCCATGGGTTATTTTGGAAGAGCATTCTGAGCCTTCAGACTATTTTCGTTTGGCTGAGGGACATTGGTTCCCCAGTCTCTTTGTTGCTGAGTGTGGCTTTTCTTTTCCCCCAAACCCTCTATGTCTGGAATTCTGTCAATACTTTGACGTGGTTCCTGTAAGAATAGCCCCCAATACATGGAGAATAGTTAACGGTGTTTATAGATTAAATCAAATTCATGGAACTCGTATAGGAATTCCTAAAATTATTTTTTGTTATAGATGGGTTGTGGGCGATAATACTTTTTATTTAAAAACTAGGTTTGTAAATAGAGCTTTAGTGGTCAATCTCCCAGATGCCAATAGGGACTACTTTGAGCATGGGGTTGTTATGAAAAATTGGCAACACCCTCCATTAACTGGAGATGATGTTTACCAGGGTCCCAGATGTCCTCCCTATGACAATGGGATAGGTTGTTTTTTTTGTTTTTTTTCAAAATTATGCTTCCTTTGTGTTTGATAAAATGTGCCACTGATATTTTAATTTTGATTTATTTGCAGTTGACAGCAAAAGAAAATCTCCAAAAGAGGTAGACGTTAATATAAGGCATTTAAAACTTATTTGGAGTTTGCATCAGACTATTTCCAATGAGCATAGTAGGTCAGCTTCATATTTGCTGCAGTACAAGAGTTACACCTCCTCTTTTACTGCTCGTCCGGTGATAAGAGACGCAGAACCAATACCAGCCTCTACAAGTTCTTCACCTGAGTCACATATTCCTTTGAGTGAAAGGATGAAGAAAAGAAGACCTCCTACCCTTTTTGAGAAACTTGCCTCTGGTGCTGGAGAGGCAAAAAGAAGTAAGCTTGATGTCCCAGGAGAAGGGACAAAGAAAATTGATGCACCTCCCTCGGCTGCTCCTGTGAAAGTTGTCGAGAAGCCCCCAGTGGCCCCGAGCAAGGCTGCTGTTCCAGGTGAGGTGATTTTAATTTCTCCGACTAAGACAACATCGTTAGTCAAGAAAGTTGATGCTCCTCTGAGGAGGTTGAAGAAAAGATCCTCTGTCAATTTGGCTGAATCCATCTCTCAGCCCCTGACTAGTGGTGTTCCCACTTTTGTTCCCCCGAGCTCTGCTATGAGCTCGGTGAAGACTTGGATAATTCCCGAGATCCAAGATATTGAAGAAAACCTTTCCCGGGACACGGTTACCACATTAGCAGCTCATCACATTGCTTCTCTAAGTCCAATAGTCTTAAATTTTCATTCTTTCCTTTTTGTATCTGTGCACTAACTTGCTTTCGTTTTCTTTTCACAGTTAGTGAGCTGTTTTAATACAATTTTGAAGAAAGATGAAGCTATTAAAGCTTTAAGGTCCTCGTATGGTGTATAGGAAGCTTTGGTAGGCCTGGCGCAGTCTCTGAAAGATTCTCGTCAGAAATATGATGATGATAAAGCAATTTGGGAGAAAAATCTTACTTCGACTGAGCAGGAGAAGGCTCAGGTTATTGAGGTCTCCAAGGGGTTGGAGAAAAAAATGAATGATTTGGAGAAGAAGAATAAAGAGCTTGAAGGGAAGCTCAAAAATGCTGGGGAGCTTGAAAATAAGCTCAAGTCTGCTGAGGAGGAGTTAGGTCAACTTCGGGAAGTAAGCGTCAGAAAGAGGAAGTTGAGAATAAACTGAAGTCTGCTGACAATCTTCTTTCCGAGAAGCTTTCCTCGGATAAGACAAAGAGAAAATTGGCTGTGAAAAAATCTTTCAGTGTCGGCTGGGATAAAGGGTGGAATAAAGGTTTGGATGCCATGATGTCGCAAGTGGAATATGTCAGCGTCAAATACTTTAGAGATGGATGTGTCACTGCTCTACAGGAGATAAAAGTTGATGAAAATTCTGAACTCTTTCAGCGACACATCCCTGGTCCCCCTCCAACTCCTGAAGAAGAAGAAGAGGATGAAGCTTCCTCTGAGGGATCTTCCATAGTGATGGGAGATCAAATTTCTCATCCCCAACTATCCATCCCACTTGCGAGGAACTTCAACTACCTGTTACTTCCTCCGAGTAACCTCCAGCACTTCCCGAGCAACCCTCTGCTCCATTCGAGCAACCTACCTCCTCGTCCCAGCCTCCCGAGAAAGTTTTGGGAGACAAGGAAAAGGTGTAGAGTTGTTCAGATTTCTCTCTATTTTATTTTTCTTTGTCAAATGTAACTTCTGAACATGTAACTCTGAACTTTGTACTTCTAAACTTCGTAATGTAATAAAATTTGAACTTTTGCTTATGCATATTGTTGATTCTCTTCTTCATGCTCTGTTTGTACTCTTATTGATTATTACTTTTTCTTTCTCTACTAGTTTCTGGCTAGGATGGAATTATTGTCTGCTCGTGATACAAAGCTGTTACGGCAATGCAATGAATATTTTAAAGCCGGTCATACAGACATGAGTGCAACTCAAATTACTGACATCCTCGGTCATGGTGCTTCAGAGAAAGAAATTGAAGCCTATTAATATTTGAAGTGCCTACTCGACCGTACAGTGGCTAACAACGTAGCATACTATGATATGATTGAGGATCTCCAAGGCACCCTTGAAGAACTTCAGCAACAATATAAGGAATCTACTGCTCTTTTGCACGAGGGGTACAAGAAGAAGTATCAGCAAATCTGTGCCGATAAGGGATACGATAAACGGTTTGCTGCTTATGATGTGCGGGAGAGAACGTTGAAGGCTGAGGTCGAAAAGCACAGACAGATAGCTGAGTTATTAGAGCAAGAAAATAATAACCTGCAAAGAAAGGTGTCTCAGTTGAAGTCTGCAGCTTCCACCTCAAATGCTTTGATCCTAGTGACTGACGAGGGATTCTCTTTCTTGGAGGTCGAAAACGCCAACCTGAGGGATGAGTTAGAAACCTTGAAGAGGTCTGGACCTTCTACATCTACTCGGGGACGAGCAAGAGCTCCTCGGGGATGAGCAAGAGCTGCTCAAATTCCTGTCGAGGAACAGAGGACTCAATCTGCTCTAGAGAACCAGGACTTCCAACTGATGGCAAAGAACCAGGCATTGGCTGAGATGTCTAAGAAGATCAGGGGTCTGGAAGAGCATCTTTCTGCGCAGAAATCTGTCTTGGAAAATAAAGAACTCTTTATAAAAAATCTCCATGAGCAGCTGAAAAGATTGACATATCAATTCCACAAGCAGCCCAGAGAATTCTGGATGGCTGGCTACAACGAGGCTCTCTACCATTTGGATGATCATATCCAAAATTCAAATAATGAGGGTTACAAACAGGGATGGTTGAATTCCTTAGGTGTGCTGCAACTCGAACAGGGTCATTACCTGTGGTATTACCATAATTCTGGGCTGCTCGACCTACCAGTGCCACCATTAAAGCTTGATATGAGTCGGATCCCTGCTCGAGCCATCCTTCGGTGTCCGATTTCCAAATACCTTGGCGATTACAATCTCCATTCCAATGTCGAGATATCTCGTCCTGAGTACCTACTAGATCGACCATCTGTGATGAATATCAGGATGCTTGAAGATCTTAACTTCATAAATTCCCCTCATGCTTTAAATGATCCACCTGCTAGCGAGGAACCTGTTTCATAAGAAAAGGGGAAGAAACCAATAGAATAGGAATCTTAATGTAATAAATTTGTATTTCATTCTTGATGTATTTTGTTCTACATTTAATGAAATAATTTTATTTACAAATTTTGACTGCCGTTGTCTTGTAATTATAAAACACTTTACATTTGTGCATGTATATCTGTTAAAAAGATAACAACATTGTGTTATTTTTTGATCAATTGGAGTTTTTAAAAACTTATTGTCGACTATCTTGAATTTGTGGTAATCAATTGATGACTAAAAAAAATTGATGATACTTTGTTTCTCGACCAACTTGGTAGTAATTTAAAAAGTCACGAGTATCAAAAATTTTGCTCCATCACTTTCTCGTACTCATAAAATGTTTCCGACCAACCAAGGTCAGTAAATTTTTCTTCTCGACCAACTACAGTTAGTGGGTTTTTCTTACCAACCAATCTTTGGCACTTTTTGGAATAGCTTTACTTCCCGACCAACCTTAGTTGGCATTTTCGGGAATAGATTTACTTCCTAACCAACTAAATTGGCATTTTTAGGAATAGATTTACTTCCCGACCAACCTTAGTTGGCGTTTTCGGGAATAGATTTACTTCCTAACCAACCAAGTTGGCATTTTTAGGAATAGATTTACTTCCTAACCAACCGAGTTGGCATTTTTAGGAATAAATTTACTTCTTAACCAACCAAGTTGGCATTTTTAAGAATAGATTTACTTCCCGACCAACCTTAGTTAGCGTTTTCGGGAATAGATTTACTTCCTAAGCAACCAAGTTGGCTTTTCTAGGAATAGATTTACTTCCTAACCAAATAAGTTGGCATTTTTAGGAATAGATTTACTTCCCGACCAATCTTAGTTGGCGTTTTCGAGAATAGATTTACTTCCTAACCAACCAAGTTGGCATTTTTAGGAATAGATTTGAGTAGTCCGAGTTTTGCTGAGTAGTGTGTATTACTAGTATTCCGCAAAAAAATTCCAATAAAAGGAAAGAACTGGGCAGAACATTGTCACTTTATTCATACTGATGAAACTGCATTACATGAGAGTTTACATTACTGATAATATTTGCGCAGATGTTATGCATTCCATGCATTCTTAAACTCCTCCCCCTCTAAAGTTTCTATTTTGTATGTCCCTGGTCGAACAACTTCCTTAACTCGGTAGGGTCCATGCCAGTTTTCTTCCAGTTTGTTGTGCTTTTGGATCACCTTTTTTAGCACATAGTCTCCATCTTTCAAGTCGCACTTCTTCACTCTCTTGTTGTAGAACAAAGTTGTTCGTTGCTGGTAAGCAGCATTTCTAATGGCTTCTTCTTCCCTAACCTCCTCGAGCATGTCCAAGTCTAACCTTCTCATTAAATCGCTGACAGGGGAATTGAAATTCAGTATTCTGTGTGTTGGGAGAACCAATTCGGCGGGTATAATAGCTTCACTTCCAAATGCCAGCATATATGGAGATTCCCCTATTGCTGCTTGGGGAGTAGTTCGATAAGCCCATAGCACTGATTGTAGCTCGTTGATCCAGTTTGCTTTCGCGTCATTCAGTCTCTTTTTCAAACCATTTAGCAGCGTTCTATTTCTAACTTCAGTTTGTCCATTGCTTTGAGGATGGCCTGGTGCCGAGTGGATCTTCAAGATATTTGACTGATGATAATAGGCAGCGAACACCTCGTTGTCAAATTATGTTCCATGGTCTGTGATGAAGGCATGAGGAAGACCATATCGACAAATGATGTTCTTCTAAATAAATTGGTACACCTTGTCATATGTCATATCAATGAGAGGCTCAGCCTCAACCCATTTAGTAAAATAATCCACAGCGACCACGAGATACTTAAATCTTCCCCTGATCGTCGGCAGTGGCCCAACCAAATCTATTCCCCATATGGCAAATGGCCAAGGGGAAGTAATGGGTGTCAATAACGCTTGGGGAGTTCTTCGGATGGAGGAGAAGCACTGACACTTGTCATATTTCTTAGCATAGGCTATGCAATCAGCCCTCATCGTCGGCCAATAGTATCCTTGAGTCATAATTCTTTGCAAAAGAGTCCGGCCTGCTACATGGGCTCCACATGACCCTTCATGGACTTCTTCAATCAAATCTTTCACCTCGATTGGATGCACACATCTTTGCAAACCTGCTATAATTCCTCGTCTGTATAGAATACCATTAGTCAGTACATAATGAGCAACCTTAAACTTCAGTTTCTTGGCTGAAAGTTTGTCAGTTAGTAATTCCCCTTTCTCAATATATGCCCTGATGGGATCCATCCATGATGACCCTAAATAGAGGGTATTAAAGTTTATCGTCAGATCTTCATCTATACTCCGACCAGCTAAAACTTCAATTAGGATTGTTCTTCATAGCTCGGTACGAGTAGCTGATGCTAATCGAGCTAAGGCGTCTGCTCTTGCATTCTCTATTCTTGGTATTCTGACCAGCTGAATAGAAGTAAATTCCGACACCAATTCATTTGCCTTTGCATGATATCTGATCATTAATTCTCCTTTGGCTGCATATACTCCTATCATTTGATTTATGACCAACTGTGAGTCACTGAAAATAATAACTTGTTCTGCCCCCATGGTTTTTGCCAAACTAAGACCTGCAATCATGGCTTCATATTCAGCCTCATTATTGGAAGCTTTGAATCGGAAGCGTAGGGCGTATTCCATGTTGACCTCGTCCGGACTGTTCAAGACTATCCATGTGCTATATCTTGTAGTGCAGGATGAGCCATCCACATACAGACTCCATATAGGTAACTCGTCTTCAAATTTCTGATCTGACAGAGTTCCTCAGTGGAAAATTTGTTGCTTCCTATCACCATCTCCTGATATTTCTTGCTGTTCGTCAATCATCTTTTCTTGCCCTTTTACCAACCTAAGTTGGTCTGGGCTTGAATTTGATGATCCTGTAACATCTACCTGCCCTTTTACCAATCTAAGTTGGTCTGGGCTTGCATTTTATGATCTTGTAACATCCATAGGTTGATCAGTGAGCAACTTTTGCTAGGTGAACTCTGCTATAAAATCTACTACCGCCCTTTTAGTGAGATCTGGGTTCATAAACTATATCATATTCACCAAGTTCTATTTCCCAGCACATCAATCTTCCTGATTTTTCTGGTTTATAAAGGGCTTGCCTCAATGGCATATCAGTATATACTACTATGGTATGAGCCTGGAAGTATGGCTTCATTCTTCTATTTGCCCCGATCCATGCTAGTGCCAATTTTTCCAGCCTTGGATATCTGATCTCTGCTCCTCGGTAGGCCTTACATGTGTAGTATATTGGTTTTTGTACTACATTCTCCATTCTTATCAATGCCAAACTAACTGCATTCTCAAACACTGCCAGATACAAGTATAATATTTCTCCCATCACTGGCCTGGATAACAGTGGAGGTGCTCCCAAATATTTCTTCAAGTCTTGAAAAGCCTTCTCACATTCATCATTCCACTCAAAAGTTTTTCGGAGCATCTTGAAAAATGGTAGACATCGATCAGTTGCTCGCGATACAAATCTATTGAGTGATGTTACTCGTCCTGTAAGACTTTTCACCTCTTTCTTCGTTGTTGGGGATCGCAGCCCTAACAGAGCTTTGATCTTTTCAGGGTTAGCTTCAATGCCTCGTTGATTGACAATGTATCCGAGAAACATGCCTTCTCGTACTCCATATGTGCACTTCGTCAGGTTCAACTTCATTTGATATTTATCTAGTTGATCAAAGGTCTGGCCTAAGTCAACTAGATGATCAGCAGCTTTCTTTCTCTTTGTTAGCATATCGTCAACATAGACTTCCATATTGCAACTGATTTATTCTGCAAACACTTTGTTCATTGGCCGCTAATATGTTGCACCTGCATTTTTTAAACCAAAAGGCATAACATTATAACAATAAGTTCCCCTAGGGGTAATGAAAGAAGTACTCTCCCTGTCTTCAGGTTTCATTTTTATCTGATTGTAACCAGAATAAGCATCCATGAAGCTCAGCAACTCGTGTCTCGAGGTAGTATCCACTAGTTGATCAATTCGGGGCAGCGAAAAGTGATCCTTTGGGCATGCTTTGTTGAGGTCGGTGAAGTCTACACATATCCTCCATTTGTTGTTCTTATTTTTCACCATCACCACATTTTCTAAACAGTCTGGATATTTAACATATTTAATAAAACAAGCTTTCTGGAGCTTCTCGACTTCCTACTGTATAGCTTGGTTCTTCTCGGGACTGAATACTCTTCTTCTCTACTTCACAGGCTTGATCTCCTCATTCACATTGAGTTCGTGACATAAGAAATTTGGGTCTATCCCAGGCATATCCTCATGACTCCACGCAAAAGTTTGCTTTCTGCTTCTTAGGAAATTTATCAATTTCTGCTTTAGTGAGGCTTCCAATGACGAACCTACTTGAGTAGTGCTCGTCGTCCAGAATGATGTTTTCAGTAGCTTCCACCACTTGACCTTCCACGAGTTGTGACTCATCTCTAGGATCCAATGTTTTAATTTATGCACCTTCATCCACTTGATAGGTGGTGGTCTTTTTCCTTGATTCCTCTATTTCCTCTTGCTCGGTGGATGAATAATAGCATTCCCGAGCTACTTTCTGATCACCTTTCACAACTCCTACTCCAAAATTTGTTGGAAATTTTAGGCATTGATGTACCGTGGATGGTACAGCTTCGAACTTCTTCAATCCTACTCTTCCCATGATGATATTGTATGATGATTGAACATTCTTATCCATCACGAAGAAGCGTATTCTTTCTGTTCAACAAGCAGGCCATGTACCAATAAATATATCCAACTTGATCGTCCCAAGTGGAAATACTTTCTCGCCAGCAAAACCGAGGAGGGGTCTATGATAAGGATCCAAGTGAGATAGCTTGAGATTTAAATTATCGAAGCATGAGTAGAACATGATGTCTGCCGAGCTACCATTGTCTACCAGTACTCTTGAAATCATTACCTCCTTCATCCTCATTTTGATCACCAATGGGTCATCATGAGGATATAGAACACCTGCGAGGTCATTCTTTGAGAAACCAATGACCAATTTCTCTTTGTTTACCTTTCTCGGGCGATCCTCCTCAGCTAGATTTATTCGTTGAATGTATGAGCAAGCTTGAGCCTCACAGAGGTAAACTTTTCTCTCTGCAGTAAGGTCTCCTCCTCCTGCATCTCCACCTGTAATAACATTACAGTCAAATGACCCAAAGCGTATTGAAAATACTTCACGTTATGGCTGCTTGGTCTCTTGGGAAGATTGGGGCCGTCTTCTGGATCAATTTCATGGTCTCTTTTTTTATTCTCCTCTGCTCTACGAGGAGATCTAGACCTCTCCCTTGTTCGGTCGTTGTTTCTTCTATCATTCCTTTGATCAATATATTTTATCAGTTTTCCTCGTCTGATGAGTGTTTCAATCTCATTCTGAAGAGCTACGCAATTTTTGGTCATATGGCCATGATCTTTGTGAAACTCGCAATATTTTGCCTTATTTCTCCTGTCCGGGTCTGCCTTCATTTTCTCTGGCCAGTTTAATTCCTCGTTGTTCTTGATTTCTTCTAGAACATGGTTGATATCTTTCTTCAAAGGAGTATAATTATCAAATTTGTTCAATACTTCCCATTACGACCTTGTTTTTGAGTGTTTGTCATTACCATTGTTCTTATGCTCTTTCTTCTTAGCTTTATCACCTTCCACCTTGATTTCTTTGACATCCATATTCTTCTTCGCAGCCATAGCCTCCTCGGCATTCATAAACTTGGCTGCTTTTCCCATCAGATCTGACATGGTTCTAGGTGGATCTTTGGCCAAAGTGTAGTATAACTTGTTGGGCAGTAGTCCACTCATCAAGGCGATAATCGCTGTCTTTTCCTCATAATCAATGACTTCGAGTTTCTCGTTATTAAAAAGAGTTATATAATCTCTGGTACTTTCACCTATTTTTTGTCTAACACTTAACAAATGCGCTACTCGTTTAACAGGCTTTGCCCTAAAATAGAAATTCCCAATGAATAACTCGACCAGTTGGAAAAAAGTTGAGATCTTACCCCGAGGAAGATTATTATACCATATTTGAGCAGATCCGGTAAGAGTTCCCGAGAATGCTCTACATCTCATCTCATCTCATCTGGAACAGCATAGCTGTCGACTGCAGCTTGGTATTTTTCTATATGAAGGACAGGGTCGGTCTTTCCATCATATTTGGGGGTCACAACAGGTGCTTTGAACTTTGATGGTGTTGGAAAATCTACAATGACCGGGACAAAAGGTGTTCCTTGAACGAAAGTTCATTGTAGAGGGTTCTTGGCCTTAGCCATTTCCCCTAATCTATCCTCCAGCCTCTGAATAGAGCCTTTCCACGCATCGTTTCCTTCCTCGAGCCGATTGGTTCGAGCAACTGATCGCGTAGATGTGGCTTCCTGGGATCTATCTTGACGAGCAGCTGGTCGCGACTGGGCAGATCCTTCCCTTAAGTCTGATGGTCGTCGAAAACTCCACGATGCGGCTCTAGGAGGACTTTCGCTCCTCCTAGGACCTAATCGATCAAAAGGAGATACTCTACTTAATCTTTCTAGTGCACTGGTCCTTTCTGGAGAGAGAGTGATACGTTGTTCAGTATCTGTGGCTTGTACCGATGAAGTTCGTCCTAGTTGATAAGAAAAATCTTCAGACTCCTCAGTACGATATGAATCTGTACACCTAGTACGCGAAGAAGGTAAACGAGTATTGCTTTGAAAACTTTGCTATTCTGAATGGGTTGGTGCACCGCCATGGAGGGTTCGTATGAGTTATCGCATAGTTTCTTGCATGACTGTCTGGACCTAGGCCAGATTTGTCATTTTTCCAGCCAGATCTGGAATATTGGGCAGAGCAGATGGATTTGGAGGACTTCCAGCGTTTCGATTGCTGAGTTCTGGAATATCAGCCATTTGTGATGAATTGTTTTTGATGAAAAATGATATTACCAGTCGTTTCCCACAGACGGCTCCAATCTGTTGATGTAAAAAATTAGATTATATCTAATTAATTAATCACAGATAAATAAAACGAGACAAAGAAATTTTAAAGTGGTCCAGCCTTATAAGAATGGCCTACATCCACTGTTTCTGTTATTTCTGACTGTTTGGGAATTCTCGATTACAAGTTTTCTCAAGAAATTCTGGTCCCCTTACAATGAGGATAATACAATGTATTTATAGCCCTAAGGCTGTAATGTGAAAGGGTAATACATTCAATGCCCCTTAGGCGTATACATCTATATGATAATAATAATAATAATAATAATAATAATAATAATAATAATAATAATAATAATAATAATAATAATAATAATAATAATAATAATAATAATAATAATAATAATAATAATAATAATAATAATAATAATAATAATAATAATAATAATAAGCATTTAATGTGCAGTCAATATGTTCGTTATCCTGCTATTAATGCTTTGTTCGAGGTGCAGCTCGGACCGCCTAAGTTCCTCGGTACTCAAAAGTTCCTCGAAGAGTTCTTGTAGGTCGGAGCGTCTGAGTTGATCGGGGAAGCAGAGTTCCTCGTTGCAGTATGGTTCCTCGGAGTCAAGGTGTTGTTCGAAAGTGTTTGTTGTTGCCATGCAAATTAGCACGTGTCTTCACTCAATTGAGCCATGTTAGCAGACTAAATTTGGTATCAACAGTCATCACCAATAATGGGATGCAATTTGAAAGCGATCCATTTCAAAGCTTCAGTGACAACCAAATCATGAAGTGCCACTTCATCTGGGTGGCCTACCCCTAGAGCAATGGCCAGGCTGAGGCTTCCAACAAGATAATGCTCGATGACATACAGAATAGGTTGAAGAAAGAAAAAGGTGATTGGGTGGACGAGCCTCCCCACGTACTATGGGCATACCGTACTACCCTCAAGAGGTCAATTGGGGAAACGACCTTCGCTTTATCCTATGTTATGGAAGCCATAATACCTATAGAAGCTGGCTTGTCATCCATGAAGATGAATGTTTCGAACCAAGACTTAGATGGATAAATCATAAGGACTGATCTTGACCTAAATAATTAATGAAGAGAACAAGCCCTAATCAAGTTAGCTTCCTACCAATAATACTTGGCCAAACAATACAACAAAGGCATCAACCTAAGAAGGTTCTAGGTCGGAGACTTCATCTTCAAGAAAGAGATCGGTAGAGCGAGGAAGCCATCAGATAGAAAATTAAGTACTAACTAGGAAGGACCATTAAAGATTATTGTATACGATCTCCGGGGAGTCTACCATTTGGAAACGTTGGGGATAAGGAGATCCTAAGGGCCTGGAAAGCGGACAATCTTAGGAAGTTTTATTTCTAACAAGTTTATTTCTCGTAAATTTTATGTCATAGTTTTATCTAAAGTTTTGAAGTTCTATTTCCTAGAATACTTTAAGTTCAATTATTGCAAATTATCTTCAAAATTATTCCAATTGGCAGACTAATTCTTTTTAGGAGGAGTTATTATGTCTGACCAATTCTTTTCATCGACATGAGTTCCTTGGTATGATTACACTTAAATTAAAACTTCAAGGTTACATGTTTTCGTCATAAAAACATGAAATCACCAAGAATTGCCTAGGCAACCAAAAGACTTAAGAGGGATCCCTAGGAACAAAGAATCCCGACTTTGGTCGGCCAAAAATCCTAAATGGGTGGATGGCCACCTAGGCTTAAGGTTATGTGATGACACAATCTAAAAGGTAAGACATATAACAAAAACATGCTCGATATAAAAGATGGGAAAATGGAAAACGTGGAATTAACTGATAACTTCATAAAACATTCATTTTACAAAAGGATTATGATGACAAGGCAACAAAATAAATATATACAGTCATAACACAAGGAGGTCAACTTTGACAAGTTATAATCTTTGTAACTTCAACCCTTCGCATGTCATTAAGACAGAGATGAAACTCATCATCACTATTATACACCAATAAATAACCTTTGACAACTGAAAAGGAATAATGTTGAGAGGAATCCAACTTTCATCATCTCCGAATGAAGGGTGACTATAAAAATCTTACTCCACTTGGTACCAGTACCAAATATATAAGTATTTAAGGACCTTCATAACAACTAGGGAGTTTAGAGAACCATACTTATATGTCACCTTCTTGGCCTCATCTAGCTTAAGGTGGCATCTACCCATCTAAGACCATAACCAACAAGATAAACTATGTGAGGACCCATTCTAAAGAGATACTTTAATTTCATTTTATCAGGACTCATGACTTGATTGACTATATGTTTCTCTTGAAGTCTTCCTCAGCTTTGTTGAGCTTCTCCCTTAGAGAATTATTTCATTTTGCGACCTACTTGACTTCCTTTCGTAAGATGACGGTCGTATGATCCTATTCATCAAAAGCACTTGTTAGTGTTTTAGAGAGCTTGACGAACATAAATAAATGTGTTAAGATCTCGGTTGCTATCATCCCGATTGATGATACGAGAAATCGTCCACTTGTCATTCTCGCATCAGCAAATCATGAGTAAAGTGCGTAATAAATAAGTAAAGTAAGTAAATAGAGAGAAGACAAGATATAGAGTGGTTCAGCCTTTAAAATAGGACTACGTCCACTGTGTTGCTCCGTTCTCATTATATGGTTGCATTGTACAATATAATCATGCCTAAAGAGGCTTACAAGTATGAGAATAAAGGAGAGTACATGACGGTATGGAAGATTCCGGTGAGCCGGAGAGGCGGCTATGATGTAGATTGGTGGCCTCCAAGAAGTATGTTGAGGTTGTGTAGTGAGAATCTGTATTGTAGAGCTACCTTGGGCGTGTGTGGAATTGATCCCCTTCCTTCAAGGTGTGGTCCTCTATTTATGAAGTAAATGTACTGAGTCACGTTCCCTGAGCACGTGACTTATACCAAGTCTGCAGTAGTTGCGGATGAGGGGGGTGCGAACTGCAAAGCAAGCAGTGTTGTAAGAAGTTGTTGGAGGCGTGCCGCGCCTTATAATGGTCAGGGCCGCACCCTGTGGAAACCATCTTCGTGGCATCTAGATGGAATGCCGCGCCCTGTGTGAGATCTGGCCACGCCTAGGATGACCAAAGGTATGGTCATGTACTGAATAGAGATGAATACATTCCACGGCAGGGTGCTATATTTGTACTATCAATAAGCCCCCAAGCCGTAGTTCTAAGAGAAATTAATTGGGGCTGGGATTTAATGGCTAATGTGCCGCGGTGATTCTAAAGCGACGATTCGTCTTTCGCGCTCCCTTATATAAATTGTTCCTGGTCATGGACTTCATTACGTTTCCAAAACTTTGAGAGCACATCGAGAGCGAAACTCTGCACTTCCTTTCTCTTGCATATTTCGGCGACCTTCCGAGGCGATGTGTGGCGGTGCAAGGCGGTCTGAAGCTGACCATTACAAATTTCTTCATTTCCAGGTGATTTTTCAACCACTTCACTTTCCTAAAAGCCCTTGAAATTTACAGTTTTCTTCTCTTTTGACATGATTTGCTTTTTTTGGATCATTTGATAGAAATCTAGGGTTTTGTTTGTATGTTTTGCTCTTTCCTTCATATGTTGCACATGAAATACATATAACTGTTCTTGGTGTTCATAGTCGAACCCTTCATATTCTGTGAGTTTGATCTTAAAACGAATAAAAGTTGGATAATCAAATGTTTAGGATAGAGGTCGCGGCATGATAGGACTTTAATACTCTATTCCCCTGAACTGACGTCCATCTTCGTCATACCGTGCCAAATGGCCGCGGTCCCTTAGATTTTCATCCGCGACATTGAATCACCACCTTTGTAGTTTTGAACAGCCTTCAAACTTTTCTGAACCCAATACATATCCATGTTAGATAACTGTAATTGCTACTAAATTCCCCTTTTAGAAAATTTAGGTATGGCCGTGGCCAGGAATCTCTTTAAGCAATTCGAGCTTATAACCGCGACAATATATGTTCCATTGCTGATGCGGATGTAGTCGCGGCTAATAGGGCCAGAGTACGATCCCATAAGTAATACAGTTGGCCCGTTAATAACTACATCAGGGAAATAATTCCAAATACATTTTTAATATTTATAAATAACCCTTTCGTGGCTTCTTGAAGTCTTTTCCAAATCATACTGGCTGCGGCACCTAACTGCGAATTCTGCCTTTCAGGTACTGTTGCAGCCATATGAGCTTTGACCCAGACGAGTTACTGAGAGGCTTTTGGGCAAAGCACTTCAGAACCTCTCCTCCTGAACTCCCTTCCGAGCTCCCTCTAAGATCAATAGGGACTTGCAAACTAAAAGATTTCAGAAACTGCGTGATACTCGACTCAGACTCCGCAGACTCTGTAACTGGGAAGGATTTCCAATCCGCGCCGATGGAAGAGGAAGCCAACTTAAGCACTCATCCGAAGGGTGCAGGAGATGATGCCGCGGCAGTTAGAGATAACCCAGGGGGTACAACTGGGAGGGCTGAGAGACCCTTGGTCGCGCTTGATATCCGCAGCGCCATGACCCAAGATTGGGTTGAGCAGGTGGCTGAGGCCTTTAAATTTCCAGAAAATTTTAGGTTTTCGGCTCCTGCCGCGAACCAGAGACCTTGCACGGTTCTAGCCGATGGTGGAATTTTCTTCCCTCTACATGCCTTCGTTTATGGGTTGCGTCTGCCTGTTTTAGTTCCTATTTGTCGCATTTTTCAGATAATGAAATTGGCCCCAGCACAGTTGAATCCTAATGGCTGGAGAGCCATTCTTACCACAGTTGTCCTTTGGGACAACAAATTTAAAAATGACATCACTCCCGCGGAATTCTTTCACTTCTACCGCCCCAAGGAGAATTCAGTGAAGTTAGCGGGCTACTAATACTTTTCAAACCGCGACAGGGATGAGACCCTTTACACGGGGAGACCAACCAGTGTGAAGAACTGGAAGGGGAAATATTTTTACATCTCCGACGAAGGCTGGGAGATGCACCCCGAGGAGAATGAGAGGGAAAAGTCATATAGAATGCCGTGGCAATAGGGGTCTCCCTCAAAATTAGGTACTAAGTCCATAGCCGCGTCCTTTCACATAATTTCATATATTAATTTCCACTAACCTTTGAATTGTCTTTTCTACAGCCCTTGATAATCTGCATTTGAATAAGCTACAGGAAAAGAGAGTTGCTGAGGCCGCGGCAGTTCCTGCTGAACATAAGAAGTTCAACACACTTGTAACGTCAGCAACCATATTTAAAGCGGGATTTTTCCCAAACAAGTCCATTCCTCAACAGATGGGCGCGGAAGGTAATTAACTGCGCCATGATTTTTACTCCGCGGTCATTTATGCTCTTGAACTCATGTTGTTGCCTTTTCAGGTAAAGAAGTCGACAGGGAACTGCTAGCGGCGCAACTAGCGGAGGTGGACGAGGACGCAGTCATCCTAAACAACACTGCGTGGAGCAGAAAGAGGAAAAGGTCCATAGCTAAGGGACCTGCCGCGGCTCACTCCGCAGAAATAAATGATACTCCTCCCGCGGTTCATTCCATAGAAATAAATGCTACTCCTGTCGCGGATAAAATGGTAAATGAAGAGAACCTCCCGCATAGCGAGTTTGACGATGATATAGGGGTAAACTTAGTCGCGGCAGGGTTAATGTCATCTGACATTCTAGTGCATTCATCTTCTCCTCCGCCGCCACCTGTTGTAACGATAAACGCGAACTTGCCGCCTCCTCAATTCCGTGGAGGGTCTGGGCCTGATGGTAAACCAAGGCCCTAATTAAGGCAGCCTGACCCCAATTCCTCTTGGGACACCACCGCAAAAGCTGGGCGGAGAATGAGATGAGCCTTAGATGTTGTGGACCTTGACAGGCTGGTGGGAGAGGATCATGACGATCTGGAGAACTAGGGCCTCCATAGTCTTTTGAGGGTACGTGCCAGTGTTGTCGGTCTTTAGCTTTTGCATCCAATATTTTTTCTAACTTCTTTCACTTCAAGCCGTGGATGTGATGGTGGTCCGAAGAGGAAGTATGAGGCCTTATACAGACTGAAGGAGGCCAAGAAGAGTACTCATGTCGCAGACCTGCACACTGCACGAACCTCTTCATTTGAGGCTGGGAAGATGTCTGCTGCCGCGGCACTTCAAGCGGCCCAAATAAACTTGGAGGCAGCAGAAATGGCAAGGGAGGAGGTGGAGCAAAATTTCATATAAGCCGCGGAATCCCTTAAAGCCTCCCAGGTTCAGACTCCGGAAGCCGCCCAAGATGCAGAGATTGCTAATAACAAGCTCCTATTTCTTCAAAAGAAGTACGATGAGATAGAGTCCAAGTCTTCCCAGGATGCACTAGACCATGTCGCGGAAATAAAAAGGTTGGAGGCTGATCATGGTGACGCCCTCCAGCTAGCCGTAGATCATGCCATGGAGTCATTTAAAGGCTCCAAGGACTTCTTTCTTATCAACAACAGGGCATACCTCCATGGCTATCAGGAGCTACGGCAGAGGTTCATAAAGAGCTTCCCTAAGGCCAAGGAGGGGGTACTTGCTTGGAAGTTAAGCGATGCCGAACATCAAGAGTGCATCGCTGAACTTAAGGACGCGGCGGAAGAGAGAGCAAGGCTAAGGGCTGAGGCAGAAGCATCGGTTGCAGATGGAGAGAAAGAGACTACAACGGACGGAGAAGAGGCTGATGATGATGATGATGCAGCCTCTTAAACTCCAATTTCTGTTACTCATCATTAATACAGGGCTGCGTCCCTCGTTTTTGTAATCTTAATTTCTGTTGTGGCTGCGGCCTACTTTCTGTAATCTTAACAACTAATATTAAGGCTGCGTACATATTTGCTACTTTGTACACGATTGATTGCTTGCAATTCCTTGCTCTTTTACATTGCATGTTTTAAATTGCTTGCTATAATGAATGGTTGAACGTAACTGCTTCATATTTGAAAATGCATCCTTGTCTAGATAAACATAACATTTTAAGTCCGCGGACAGAGATCGATTTCTTCGTAGCATGATTATTTTCCAATATCCGCGCCCACATAAATGGTGCAATTTTACTTTCGAAGGACATCGGTTGTTGCTTCATAAGGCTGCTGCGTGCAAGCCGCGACCCTTTCTTATGCCGCATCATGTAAACGACTTTACTTGATTGTCGCGGACATGATTTCAAGGTTGTGGCTTGCTGATTACATGGATCGCCGACTTCTTTCATTGCACCTGGTTGTCTGAACCGCTTGTATTTTTTCATTCCATAGCCAATATGTAACATGTAGAGAAGGCCTTTCCTCTAGTTCTTCGATTTCCAAATCTCCGTGTCAGAGTAGAATGGCTCTTGCGATATTATACCTTCTCTGCTTTCCCTAGTCTTGATATAATTTACTCTCTTATGTTGTGGCATTCGACATTGTGGCTTTCTCATGCTTCAAGATGCTAGTGCCTCGGCACTTTCATGAATGAATGGCTCCTAGAGATCTGCAACCATATCGGTGGGCTGCGGCAGATTTCTGGTCCATCTGAACAATGTCTCTCCGTAGACATACGTTGGTATTTCCAAACCCTCTCGAGCAGGGTCATGTTATCCAGACATCCATAGCTATCAGATAGGATGTTTTCAAGCCTCATCATGCTGGGTTATGTTATTAAGCCACCCATAGCTAATATACGGGACACTATCAAGCCTCCCCAGACTGGGTTATGTTATTAAGCCACCCACAGCTATCAGATAGGATATTTTCAAGCCTCCTCAGGCTGGGTTATGTTATTAAGCCACCCATAGATAATATACGGGACACTATCAAGCCTCCCCAGACTGGGTTATGTTATTAAGACACCCACAGCTAATATACGAGACACTATCAAGCCTCCCCAGGCTGGGTTATATCATTGAGCCACCCACAGCTGCTGATATATATCAAGCCATACCTGACCGGATATTATAAGCCTCCCGGCTTAAAAACGCATCCCGAAAGCTAAGAACGAGCATTGTAAGCCCCCATGGCTAATTACGATTTCCAAAAGCTGAGAATGGGCATTGTAAGCCCCGGTGGTGAATTACGCTTTCCAAAAGCTAAGAAAGGGCATTGTAGGCCCCCGTGGCTAATAAAAACTCCTTGAATTCTCGCCTGCTTTCGCAAATATGATCACCACACGATAATATATAGTTGCACATTCTGAGAGGAACTTCTGAGCTAATTAAGATCGCAATCCCTCCATAGGTGCATCCCGAAGTAAAATAATCCTTCGAGATAATTTTATTATTCTTCCTCTCGAATCTGTTTAAGACAAAAAGTCTTTTGTGAGATAACAGATTACGAAACCAAGAGAGATATCAGATATGGCCAAATTTTCTAATCCATATATTTATATATGTATGCTCCAGCTAATGACTTTGTAAACAAAACATAAAGTCTTGAATATTAGGGCTATAACGAGCTTTCATAAAACATAAACAGAACTAGTTGAAATTCATAAACATAAATAGTTGAAATTGGAAAAACTAAGGATGAGATGCAGTATGCAGCCTCTTTCAGGTCTATCTGAATCCTTTATGCATTCTTCAGGAATCGCTGCAGCATCCCTTGCCCAACTAGCCTTGCAACTTCATCCTTCAAATCATAGCATTGCTCAGTGTCATGGCCATAGTCGTGATAGAATTTGCACCTGGTAGTTTTGTTCCTCTTGTGGGGTGGAGCTTTCAACTTCTTTGGCCACCTCAAAAGCTTATCCTCTCTGATGAACTCAAAAATCTCTTCAATCGGGAAGGTTAGTGGAGTATAGACGCCCGATTTCTTCTCTGATTTCTCCGCTCTCCTTTTTTAGCTTCTGCCGGTTAATTCCGCGGCTTCCTTAACTGCCGCGGCAGTCAAAGCTGGTGGAGTAGTTTCCTTCACTCCAACGCCCATATTCTATGTGGACGCGGCCTCTAGCATTAGCACCCTTTGAGTTAGATAATTAACCTGGGTCTAAAGTGAGGCATGGCTATCATAGAGGTGATTAAGGTGATTTTACAGTTGCACAATCTCATCCTTGACTTCTGTGCTCTGGCTAGATTCTCCTTCCATTTTTGCTTTTGTTAGTACTTATAAAGTATATAGAATCTGATACAAAACTAACAGAAGTGAGTGGTCAAAGGAATATTGGGAAGGAGGATTTGAACTGCTCCATGATATGCTGACGAGGTTGCGGCCAGTATGGCACACAAGTGCACTGCCGCATCCCTTTAATGTTATTCACCAAGGTTGATCCGAAGGGAACTCAAGTCCTCCCCACGATGATTTTGAGTTGTTGTAACAGGTCCGCGCCAGTAGGGGTCACGGCATGAGAGGCTGTTGAGCTTACAGGCCGCACCCTTGTCTAGGCAGTAGAGAGATCCCAAGACAGGAACCTAGAAACTGATATTTTCTCCCCCAACACGAGAAGAAAACCTACTAGGGTCCATCGATGAGAGAATTCCCTTGCGATACGCAAGACGGCACAATTTCAATGATAACCCCTAGATCATATGTCGATGGTAACAAAAAGGGGAGTAAATATAACCCTTCCCTAATCATCCACCTTTTCGGGACTAAAGTCCATCATGATTTTCAGCATTATCTAGATGGAATGATATCATAGGGGTATGTAAAATAGATCCAAAGCCATCAAATGAAGATCCAAGGACAGATTCGAAAATATGAAATACCCGCTAAAGGGGGCGAATGTAAAACGGAGCCCAATAACCAGTAATCGACCCGTGAGAAGATGATCCATAGGACCCTCAGGGATTGAATAAGGTGTTAAAGAACTCATATGTAGAGAAACAAGATTGAAATATCTCATTTCCCACGGACGGCGCCAGATTGATGATACGAGAAATCGTCCACTTGTCGTTCTCGCATCAGCAAATCGTGAGTAAAGTGCGTAATAAACAAGTAAAGTAAGTAAATAGAGAGAAGATAAGATATAGAGTGGTTCAGCCTTTAAAATATACCTACGTCCATTGTGTTGCTCCGTTCTCATTATATGGTTGCATTGTACAATATAATCATGCCTAAAGAGGCATACATGTAATGACCCCACTTTTATATGCTCATATGTATATAGTTTATTTTTACACTCTTGTGTTACTTATTATCTTATAAATGTTGTATTATTAGATATGTGGTATTATTGGCTATCAATATAACAAACCCCATTTTTAATTAGGAAGAATCAACTGTAAATTGGATCAAATCGAAGTCTTATGACATATCTTAAGGCAAATAATAAGTTTTGGGGTAGAAAATATAATTTTATAAAACTTTAAGGACTAAAATAAAAATATAAAATGGGCCATTTTGTAAATAAAATATTTTCAAGGACCTCTAAGAAATATTCAAAATATATAGTGTGAAATTACCAAAATACCCTTCATGTGTTAAATGACCCTTATACCCCTATCACCTTTCCACCACGTGCTGGTCACATCCACCATACACATGTCTTCATCAAAGGAGAAGCCAAAACACGTGTCGTCGTTAGAGGATAAGCTAAAACACGTGTCAAAGTCTAGTGAAATAAGACTTCACCTCCGTTACGCGACACGTCAACGCTGACTCCCATTGTAAAAGCTTGGTCATCATGGACACGTGTCAATGCCGTGATATCTTTGGAAAACTATAAATAGGGCCTTTGGGGATCATTTGAAACTCACACCAATTCTTTGATAATTATAGAAAGAAATAGTGAGAGAACGTGTAAGAAAGTTTTAGAAGAAGTTCTTAGGGATATTCATCTTAAGGTAATCTTAATGTTATAATGCATCTTTATAGTTTTAATTTATTGTTTTATAGCTTTACTTAGTAGTTATGCTGGTAAAATACAATAAAGAATTCACTAATCAAAACTTAAAATTTAGAACAAATCCAAGTTGATTTTATAAACTTGTTTGAAATTATACGCTTTTAAAAAAATGATTCTTTTTAAAGAAATTGCTCGTTATTATAGAATCCCATTTAAGTGATTCCAAAGTCAGGCCCGGTGAAATTCTGTCTAGACGAGATGGTATTTAAGTGGTGCCCCTGTGACCCTCCATCTCTACTGGAAATGAATCCGGAAATGTTCTGTCTAGAGGAGATGGTATTTAAGCGGTGCCCCTGTAACCCTCCATCTCTACTGGGAACCGACTGATTAGGAAGAACTATGAATTGAATCCTTTAATTACGATCAATAAGTTTTAAAAGTTAAGAAAATGGTTTTTTAGTAATCCTTTGAAATAAGTTACTATTAAAATACAATATGTAGACTGGACCTTGTTTAGAACGTATACTTAAACCTTTATCGTATTTTTTAGATTAACGTGCGATCAAAGACTCATTATCTATAATTTCGACCTCTATTTTAGGTGAGTACTCCATGCAATTTCTTGCGCATTTTGATTATATTAAATTATACAAAGTATGTATATTTTATGAAATGATTTTATTCTAAAAATGCATCTGATACCGATGATTCCGTCGTTTGTTATATGTTTATATCTCTCCATATAAACATCTGATTTGAATTATGAAATTATTGATTCGGCCTATGGAAACTCTCTTACTATATTGGCCTTGACTACCGGGTGGAAATATTTGGGTGGTACCTTCCCAGCTGGTTTATCGCCGGTGTGCCCTAAACAAGGCGTTGTTCCAGAAATCATGATTATCTGTCTGTAATGTTATTGGGTGGAAACATTTGATAACACTATCTGTCTGGGTATTAGAGTGTACATGGCCACTAAAACTGAATAATTGACACATGCTCAATTGTTTTATCTATTTTGTTCTGAACTCTTTATTCTGAATATATATATTGTCATTTACTTTATATATATTACTTGAAATTCCTATCTCTATGTATATACCTTCTGTTCTAAATTGAATAGGTATCTATTTTCTAAAAACCTTGGAATATTTGGAGATTGAATCTCATTCGGCTTTTAGCTGACGTTGTATAAATAACCATTTTTCAGGAAATAATTAAGTTCGTGGATGGAACGAAAAAGGACTATGTTGAAGATTTAGCTTTTAAAGCTCTTTTTGTTACCTTAAGTAGAAGTTTGTTTAATTAGATAGAGCATGTTAAGCTCTTTGTGTCAAGTTGTAACTCGTTGATATTTTAATACAAATGAAGTTCCCTTTAGAAAGCTCTGATGATGTAATTCCTTCACTTTCAGTATTTTATGATTCATAACCATGTGATTATACTTCCACTACATATATTTTAAAAACAAAAATTTTAAGGCCAGAATATTGGATGCCTTGGTGGCATGTCAAGACACCCGTTCCCTACTATTTTCGGGTCGGGGTCGTGACAGAGGTGGTATCAGAGCATAGGTTATGAACCCGTATACTACTGAGCATAGGTTTCGAATGTTATAGATTTTATGTTTCCATCCTTAGGAGATAGTGTTAAAAATCTAATTTATGTGATAACCATCCCTATGTGTTATATTATTTATAGTTGGTCTTTTAGTTTTCAATATTGATATAGTATGGTAGATCTTACGTTTGGCCATGACTGTAGAAAATGACCAAGAGAAGATCATCAATGGGAACTAGTGATTTGAGTATAGAAGGACTGGAAGCTGTATACAAGGCAATTGAATGTCTGGCTAAGATTGTGGAGCAGCAGGTGAACAATGGAGTACCAAAGCATCTTGAACTAAGTAGATGTACTATTGAACAGTTCAAGAAGTTGAATCCTCCATCTTTTAAAGGTACTCCTAACCCCACCGAGGCAGAAAGTTGGGTGATGCAGATGGAAAAGATACTCGATGTTCTTAAATGTACCGACGAAGAAAGGGTATCATTTGCAACATTTATGTTAGAAGGGGAGGCTGAACATTGGTGGAGAATGACTAAGAGAATACACAGGGAAAGGAATACTTACATAGGTTGGAATGATTTCTTAGTAATCTTTTATGAGAAATATTTTCCGAAAACGGTGAAAGACGAAATGGCAACTGACTTCATGAGTCTGGTGCAAGGGAATATGACGGTTAGTTAATATGAGGCAAAGTTTACTGAGTTATCCCGTTTTGCACGTCATGTTGTAGCAACTGATGTTTTAAGAGCGAAGAAGTTTGAGCGTGGGTTAAGGTTGAATATTCGTAGTCGAATTTCCATCCTGAAATTAACATCATATATTGACGTCGTGACTAGGGCTACAATAGCTGAGAGGGATGGTGAGGAGTACAATCAAATTAGAGATGGCAAGAGGAAGTTTGGGGAACAAAAAGGAAAGAACCCGAATAATAGAAATTTCTTTAGGAACACATCCAATGTTGGGGGATCTAGTAATAACAAATAGTATAATAACCAGACATGTCAGCAATGTGGAAAGATGCATGGAGGACGACCTTGTTATAAGGATTCAGGAGCTTGTTTTAGATGTGGACAGAAAGGACATCAGATAAAAGACTGTCCAAACCCAGCAAGGGTTCCGATAAAACCTTCAAGTGCAAAGAAGGATCAAGACAGACAGGGTAGAGTTTTCGGACTTTCTGATATCCAAGCTTCTAATGTGGTAGTGTCAGGTACACTTTCTATATGTGCACAGCCTTTTAAAACTTTGATAGATACTGGTTCTACCCATTCGTTCATATCTATACATGTACTAAATCGCTTTCATAAATTTCCTGAACCCTTGAATCATAACTTACATGTTTCTACTCCTTCGGGTGAGTTATTGATAGGTAAATTAGTATACAAGGCTTGCCCCATAGATATTGATAGTCATAAACTATTTGTTGATTTGATAGTTTTAGACATTAAAGATTTTGAAGTCATTTTGGGGATGGATTGGTTAGCATCACATTATGATAAGGTAGACTGTTTTGAGAAGAGTGTTACTTTCCAAATTCCTCACCAACCAAAATTTAGTTTTGAAGGAACTGGCATCATATCTCCGATGTGTATTATTTCTGCAATGCAAGCCTATAGTTTTATTAAGAAGGGATGTCAAGGATTTCTTACAACTGTTACAAGTTTGCAGACAATAGGGCCTAGCTTAGAAGATATTCCTATCGCTAAGAAATTTACGGATGTTTTTCCAGATGATTTACCAAGCCTACCTCCTAATAGAAAAATAGAATTTACCATTGACCTTATTCCTGGAACTATACCAATCTCAAAACCACCATATCGTATGGCACCTTTAGAATTAAGGGAGTTAAAAGTGCAATTAGAAGACCTTTTAAACAAGGGTTTTATCAGATCAAGTATATCGCCTTGGGGTGCTCCAGTGTTATTTATGAAAAAGAAGGATGGGACAATGAGACTATGTATAGATTGTCGTGAACTGAATAAGGTAACCATTAAGAATAAATACCCCTTACCTCGTATAGATGACTTGTTTGATCAATTAAAAGGTGCACAAGTATTCTCTAAGATTGACCTTAGGTCAGGTTATCATCAATTGAAGATTAAGGATGATGATATTTCAAAATCAGCTTTTCATACTAGATATGGTCACTATGAATTTCTTGTAATGCCATTTGGACTAACTAATGCACCAGCTGCTTTTATGGATATGATGAATAGAGTCTTTAGGAAATATTTGGATCAATGTGTTGTTGTTTTTATCGATGACATTCTCATTTATTGTAAGAGTATTGAAGAACACGAGAAGCATTTAGAGACAATATTACAAATCCTTAGGAAAGAGAAATTATATGCAAAATTAAAGAAGTGTGAGTTTTGGATGCCTAGCGTTTATTTTCTAGGACATGTCATATCCAAAGAGGGAGTGTCAGTTGACCCTCAAAAGATTGAGGCTATACTAGATTGGCCCAGACCAACTAATGTGAGTGAGATTCGTAGTTTCCTTAGATTAGCAGGTTATTACCGAAGATTTTTTGAAGGATTTTCTAGCATTGACAAACCTCTATCTAGGTTAACACAAAAGAAGGTACAATATGAATGGTCTGAGGAAGCCGAGAAAAGTTTTCAAGAACTTAAGAATCAATTAGTAACTGCCCCAATTTTTACTATTCCTTCCGGGACTGGGGGATTTGTGATTTATAGTGATGCTTCTAAAAATGTTTTGGAATGTGTGCCAATGCAAAATGGAAAAGTAGTAGCTTACGCCTCGAGACAGTTGAAAACCCATGAGCAGAATTATCCAACCCATGACCTAGAATTAGCAGCTGTAATTTTTGCTCTTAAGATTTGGAGGCACTATTTGTATGGTGAGACTTGTGAGATTTATACCGATCATAAGAGTTTGAAGTATATATTTACTCAGAAAGAGCTGAATATGAGACAAAGGAGGTGGTTAGAATTGATGAAGGATTATGATGTAAATATTCACTATCACCCGGGGAAAGCTAATGTAGTAGCCGATGCTTTAAGTAGGAAGTCTACACCAAATTTAGCATGTCTTATTACAAGCCAGGAAGCACTGTTAAGGGATTTGAGAAGTATGGAAATAGATGTACGTATCTATAGAAAAGGAGGAATAATTGCAAACTTACAAGTACAACCCATGTTGATGGAGAGGATCAAAATTGCACAAGTAAATGAACCACAACTGAAGAAGATTAGAGAAGAAGTCATCGAGGGTAAGAGGACTGAATTTGCGATGCGAGATGATATATTGAGGTTTGGAAATAGAGTGTGGGTGCCATGTGATGCCCAACTAAAGAGGCAAATTTTGGAGGAAAGTCATTACTCAAGATTCACATTTCATCCCGGATGTACAAAAATGTATAGGGATCTTCGAGAAGTATTTTGGTGGAATAACATGAAAAGGGAGATAGCGGAATTTGTATCTCAGTGTTTGTTTTGTCATCAAGTAAAAGCTGAGCATCAGAGACCATCAAGATTGCTAAAACCACTACCTATCCTTGAGTGGAAATGGGAACATATCACTATGGATTTTGTGACAAGTTTACCAAGGAGTTCAAGTGGTAATGATTCTATTTGGGTAATTATTGATAGGCTAACTAAACCTGCTCATTTTCTTGCCATTAAGATTTCTCATTCTTTAGAAAAGTTAGCTAAGTTGTATGTGAAGGAAATTATTAGGCTTCATGGAACCCCAATTTCAATTGTTTCTGATCGTGACCCTAGATTTGTGTCTCGCTTCTGGAAAAGCCTACAAGAAGCCATGGGAACAAAATTGAATTTTAGCATTGCTTTTCATCCTCAAACGGATGGACAATCAAAGATAACTATTCAAACCTTAGAGGATATGCTTAGGGTATGTGCACTTGATTTAAAAGGGAATTGGGATGATCATTTACCGTTAGTGAAATTCGCATATAATAATAGCTATCAAGCAAGTATTCAAATGGCTCCGTATGAGGCACTCTATGGTAGAAGGTGTCGTTCCCCTACATGTTGGGTAGAAGTTGGGAAAGAAAATTATTGGGACTAGAATTGATTCAGATCACAACAGAGAAGGTGAAATTAATACAAGACCGACTTCGAACCGCTCAAAGCCGTCAAAAGAGTTATGTTGACAATCGACACCGACAGTTAGAATTCCAAAGAGGAGATTATGTGTTCTTGCGAGTATCGCCAACAAAGGGAGTAATACGATTTGGGAAGAAAGGGAAATTGAGCCCAAGATACATAGGACCTTTTGAAATCCTTGAAAGGATAGGAGTTGTTGCGTATAAAATAGCCTTACCACCTGAACTCTCTAGTGTACATAATGTGTTTCATGTATCAATGATAAAGAAATATGTCCCAGATTCAACACATATCTTAAGTCAAGAACCTCTTCAAGTTAGAGAATATTTTTCATACATTGAGCATCCGGTAGAAATTTTGGACCATAAAGATCAAATAATACGGACCAAGATAATTCCACTAGTCAAAGTATTATGGCGTAATCATTCAGTTGAAGAAGCAACATGGGAGCGGGAAGTTGAAATAAAGGAGAGATATCCGTACTTGTTTGTAAATTAATATGAGTCAAGTTTGGGGACCAAACTTTTATAAGGAGGGAAGGATGTAATGACCCCACTTTTATATGCTCATATGTATATAGTTTATTTTTACACTCTTGTGTTACTTATTATCTTATAAATGTTGTATTATTAGATATGTGGTATTATTGGCTATCAATATAACAAACCCCATTTTTAATTACGAAGAATCAACTGTAAATTGGATCAAATCGAAGTCTTATGACATATCTTAAGGCAAATAATAAGTTTTGGGGTAGAAAATATAATTTTATGAAACTTTAAGGACTAAAATAAAAATATAAAATGGGCCATTTTGTAAATAAAATATTTTCAAGTACCTCTAAGAAATATTAAAAATATATAGTGTGAAATTACCAAAATACCCTTCATGTGTTAAATGACCCTTATACCCCTATCACCTTTCCACCACGTGCTGGTCACCTCCACCATACACGTGTCGTCATCAAAGGAGAAGCCAAAACACGTGTCGTCGTTAGAGGATAAGCTAAAACACGTGTTGCAATCTAGTGAAATAAGACTGCAAGATACCTCTGTTACGCGACACGTCAACGCTGACTCCCATTGTAAAAGCTTGGTCATCCTGGACACGTGTCAATGTCGTGATATCTTTGGAAAACTATAAATAGGGTCTTTGGGGATCATTTGAAACTCACACCAATTCCTTGAGAATTATAGAAAGAAAGTGTGAGAGAAAGTGTGAGAAAGTTTTAGAAGAGGTTCTTAGGGATATTCATCTTAAGGTAATCTTAATGTTATAATGCATATTTGTAGTTTTAATTTATTGTTTTATAGCTTTACTTAGTAGTTATCCTGGTAAAATACAATAAAGAATTCACTAATCAAAACTTAAAATTTAGATCAAATCCAAGTTGATTTTATAAACTTGTTTGAAATTATACGCTTTTAAAAAAATGATTCTTTTTAAAGAAATTTCTCGTTCTTATAGAATCCCATTTAAGTGATTCCAAAGTCAGGCCCGGTGAAATTCGGTCTAGACGAGATGGTATTTAAGTGGTGCCCCTGTGACCCTCCATCTCTACTGGGAATGAATCCGAAAATGTTCTGTCTAGAGGAGATGGTATTTAAGCGGTGCCCCTGTGACCCTCCATCTCTACTGGGAACCGACTGATTAGGAAGAACTATGAATTGAATCCTTTAATTACGATCAATAAGTTTTAAAAGTTAAGAAAATGGTTTTTTAGTAATCCTTTGAAACAAGTTACTATTAAAATACAATATGTAGACTGGACCTTATTTAGAACGTATACTTAAACCTTTATCGTATTTGTTAGATTAACGTGCGATCGAAGACTCATTATCTATAATTTCTACCTCTATTTTAGGTGAGTACTCTATGCAATTTCTTGCGCATTTTGATTATATTAAATTAAACAAACTATGTATATTTTGTGAAATGCTTTTATTCTCAAAATGCATCTGATACCGATGATTGCGTCGTTTGTTATATGTTTATATCTCTCCATTTAAACATCTGATTTGAATTCTCAAATTATTAATTCGGCCTATGGAAACTCTCTTACTATATTGGCCTTGACTACCGGGTGGAAATATTTGGGTGGTACCTTCCCAGCTGGTTTGTCGCTGGTGTGCCCTAAACAAGGCGTTGTTCCAAAAAAACATGATTATCTGTCTGTAATGTTATCGGGTGGAAACATTTGATAACACTATCTGTCTGGGTATTAGAGTGTACATGGCCACTAAAACTGAATAATTGACACATGATCAATTGATTTATCTGTTCTGTTCTGAACTGTTTATTCTGAATATATATATTGTCATTTACTTTATATATATTACTTGAAATTCCTATCTCTATGTATATACCTTATGTTCTAAATTGAATAGGTATCTATTTTCTGAAAACCTTGGAATATTTAGAGATTGAATCTCATTCGGCTTTTAGCTGACGTTGTATAAATAACCATTTTTCAGGAAATAATTAAGTTCGTGGATGGAACGAAAAAGGACTATGTTGAAGATTTAGCTTTTAAGGCTCTTTTTGTTACCTTAAGTAGAAGTTTGTTTAATTAGATAGAGCATGTTTAGCTCTTTGTGTCAAGTTGTAACTCGTTGATATTTTAATACAAATGAAGTTCCCTTTAGAAAGCTCTGATGATGTAATTCCTTCACTTTCAGTATTTTACGTATCATAACCATGTGATTATACTTCCACTACATATATTTTAAAAACAAAAATTTTAAGGCCAGAATATTGGATGCCTTGGTGGCATGTCAAGACACCCGTTCCCTACTATTTTCGGGTCCGGGTCATGACAATACAAGTATGAGAATAAAGGAGAGTACATGACGGTATGGAAGATTTCGATGAGCCGGAGAGGCGGCTATGATGTAGATTGGTGGCCTCCAAGAAGTATGTTGAGGTTGTGTAGTGAGAATCTGTATTGTAGAGCCTGCCTCGGGCGTGTGTGGAACCGATCCCCTTCCTTCGAGGTGTGTTCCTCTATTTATGAAGTAAATGTGCTGATTCACGTTCCCTGAGCACGTGACTTATACCAAGTCTGTAGTAGTTGCGGATGAGGGGGTGCGGCGTGCAAAGCAAGCAGTGCTGCAAGAAGCTGTTGGAGGCGTGCTGCGCACCATATAGTGGAGTGTCGCGGCCTGTTCTTGGGGAATAATCATTATGTTTCGTGCCCTATAATGGTCAGGGCCGCACCCTATGGAAACCATCTCCGTGGCATCTAGATGGCATGCTGCGTCCTGTGTGAGATCTGGTCATGCCCAGGATGACCTAAGGTACGGTCGTGTACTGAATACAGATGAATACATTCTGCGGCAGGGTGCTATATTTGTACTATCACCGACTAATTACTAGGTCAAGGTCATCAGTCTCTGGAAGAAATGGTACATCCATGAACCTATTTTCAAGATACAAGGATCAAGAGAAAAAAATTCAGGCATGAAAAAGACGATTTCAAAGCATTCATGAAGTAATCAATAATTAACAAGAAATGACTTAGCAACAAAAAAGTCTTTCCATTATATCAAAAGTTAGGGCAAGCCCTTAAAAATGTTTAGAAATATTAAAATACAAGGAATTATGGGACCTAAGCTAATCCTAACTAAATTTGGCCCTCCTCTTACTTCACATTCTATTGGATTTTGAGGGCCTTGCCTTGATCGATGTCCACCATATCTTGGTATTCCATACCCATTGATTGGACACTACCTGATGCCTTGTACTCTTCCTCCTTTTTTGGTGGATAACTCGGATCATGTTCCCCCAAAAGCTTGAATTCAGAGGGAACACCGGTCTTGACTAGGGTTGTATCCTAGACCTTCTTGAAGTTCAACTTTTGAATGAAAACCATTTTCTTCTTAGCCTCAGCATAGGCTTCCACATACCCCTGATCATAGGCCTCATATTTGGACAATACCAAGATACTAGGATGATCCTCGCTAGGCTTTTTCATCTTATCAAGTTCTAATTTTAACTTTGACATCTCCAAGTTGTTGGATTTCTTATCATCATTATATGCCTTTTTGGTAACAGAAACAGAGTCCTCGGATTTATTTAAAGACATCTCCAGGTCATTATTTCTCTTGGCCTGGTCAGCCCCCTATCGAGCAGGGCAATAAAATATATCACGAACTGCAAAAAAAAACATAAAATCGAGTCAATAAAGAGATAAAAAATGGGAGTAATTAGACTAAAAGTCATTAACTTACTAGAGATAATGCATGCACTTCGTCAGAAGTTAGGTGGTCAGAGGTCATCCTGTCGACCTGCTCTCAATCCAATGCGAAAATCACCCCCCTCAATAGACCAGGGGGCAAATATGGATTCTTAACCGTCGATATGGTTTGGAAGCCCCTCCCCATGTTAGGGGCATCCACCTTCTTGGTGGGAATAGTGACACAAGTAGGAAGTAATTTCTCCTTCTTTGACTTGTCCTAATCAGGATAATCCAAATGAGTAATGACCTCGAAGGGACCTCCTATTTCCATCCTTTTGGATTTCGTTTCCTTTTTGAGAGGTGGGGAAATCCGAGTCGTCCACCAAGGTCAGATTCCTCTTCCTTGGAGGCATAGTTTATTCAACAGAAAGGATGGCATTTATATTCACAGGTTCAAAAGAGGATGAGATAGACACACTTGAGGACCCATCACTAGTTAAAGGGAATGGTATCTCAGGAATAAAATCCATAGGTCATGTGGTGAAGATGGATGTGGAGTTGGTATACTCGAGCACAAAAATTCCGACCTAGGATATTCGGCACATGGAGTCAAAGGTTTCCTTATCTTCCAAACCATGATGAGCTCTTCGCGATTGAGATGAGAAACAATAGGCTCCTTTCTCTTTGACCCAGCTTCACAACATAAACAAATGAGAAAAATTAACAACAATCTAATATAATAACTGATTAGAAACAAAGAGAGGGTAACAACAACCTTTTTTTTTCCCTGTCATGACACACAAACCCTCTACATGATTCACCACCCTCAGGACCCTAATATCGTTTGTTGGAGTCAAGAAGATTAACAAATAAAACCCTATTCACCTTCCTAACCTTCAGGCTAAAGACATTGTCGTTCGTTTTTTACCAGGAATAGCAGTATCTAATTATGGTATCCCTATTTAAGTACCATACAATTCATTTATCATCTAAACTCCATTCACGATCCTCCATGTGTTTGGAGAACACTCGGCAGGAACCACTTTAAAAAACTCATAAGAATCCATGAAGAGTTTATTCGGGGGAATCGTTATACCCCCCTTAGCCACTGAGATAGTATGAATCCAGTTGCCACCCTCAAAATCGTAGCAATTAGCAGGAATGATGGTACACTCTATTACTAGCCAATCAGGAATTGAATACCTCCTCCTAAACTACCCTACAGTTCTATCATTCACCGTATACACCATTTTTCTCAATTCGGAAAGAAAAAATAATGGAAAGTGAGAGGATATTTGCTAGAAAAATAGAATATACAACAGAGCAGAAGACTTGCAAATGAAGAAACAGTTGCAGAAAACTCCAATGCCTTGAATAGTTGAAGCGATGGAACAAAATGGTAGTAGAAAACTTTTAGAGATAACTCGATTCGAATTCCAAGCCAACTCATCATTTGAAATTCATCCCAAACAACAATTGGCAAAGATGCCTCATCTTTTAATTTTTTTCGTGGGCTTTTTACCAACGTACCCTCACTAAATCTGAGAAATTACAAGCGCACCCTTCCAAGACCCGAGGAGAAGAACTAAAAAAATTCATTTTAAAATTCTTCACAAGTGTCAGTGCACTTACCCATCTGAGTATTGTGACGAACATATCTTAGCCGACCATGGTCATTTTTATCGGCAAGCAAACCTCTCCACCACCATTCAGGCTACAAAGCTTTGGGGGCAATTGTGAAGAAATAATTCGAGCGCTTTAGGAGAAAATGACACTTGTCCATGCATTAGGGGATAGGCGCTAAAAATTTGGGATAAGCACGAGGGAAAATGCGATCAGCTGGAATCTATGTAATACCCCGTAATTTTCTAGAATAAATAATAAAACGATACTTTTAGGAGTAAAATAAAAATTTGTGGAAATTGATCTTAACCAATAAATTTAATTTATTAATTGCGAATATGTAATTCGTTGCTATGTCATAATTATGTGTGGTGACTTAATCGGTAAATTTAATTTATTAATTGTGAATATGTAATTCGTTGTTATGTCATAATTATGTGTGGTTGATTTTATGTATTAATATTTATAATAATTGCATGTGTTGTAGAAAATGCATAAATGATGTGTGACACAACTAAAAATATGTAATGTTGGGATAAAATAATTGGAATGTATTTCTGGGAGTATACGGGCTCGTTTAGGTGTTTTAAACCTTTAGAAATGGTCCTGGGGGCATAGGTACATAATATGGGAAACTGTTGGGCTAGTTTGTGCATGAATTCGAGCCCATTTAGGGGTCCAAAATTTGGAATTTTAACCCAACTCATGATTTGGGAATTTACCACCTTAATTAAGATGTTAATTAACTTACAGGAGGTTACTTCTTATAACCCTAGCCATACCAAAAAGTGGGAGAGAGAGAGAAAGAGAGGAGGAAGCCATATCAAGAAATTGAGAGGAATTCAAAGGAGATTTCATTCCTCATATATTGAGGCAAGAATTCTCTTGCTCGATTTAATTTTCAATTTGCTTATTGATGCATCATAATGACCCCATATTATTTTTGGGTTTTAGATTAGTTTTTGATGATTAAATTGTTATAATTAATCTCATGCATGTAGAGGATTAATTATAAAATAGAAGATTAACCCAAAAATCTAGGAATTGATTTCTGGAATTTTTATGATAAAAATCCTAGGATTCTTTGAGAAATTTTTGGGAATTGTGAGATCACGTGTAGAGGAATTTGGGACATGTTATTAATAGAAAATTGTGACTTTAATTCCCATGTATTATTCCCCATAATTTGATTTATACGTAGTGGTTATCTTAGAAAAAATCTAGGATTAAAGACTCTAATTTCTCATATAAAGATATGGGAATTTGAGGGTAATAATTGATGTAGTTACATGAAATAAATGGTGATATGATGTAATACTAAGTACTACATATCCCCCAACATGCTTACAATAAAGGAATTTCAATTGGATTGAAACTCGGGAACGAAATAAGAGGGTTCGTATAAAGAAACGAACAAAATTGGGAAGGAGTGGCATTTTCAATTGATTTAGCTTTGGACTGAATGGATTCTGATGGACGAATCGATTCGGCCAAGAAATCGAATCGATTCGATCCTGTTGATAGGGGGAGTTTGGGACATAATTTAATGTTGAATATTTTTATAACCCCGTACGAGGTGGTGGGACGATGTTTGGGGTAACGAGGAATTTATTAAAAATGCAAATGTGACCCACATATTAATTAAAATATTATATTTAACTAGATGTTTAAATAATTATTAAGGAGGAATTAATAATTAACTAGATGGTCAATTATTAATTGATGAACAATTGTGGGTAACATGTGTGACATTTGGGTAATTATAGAGTAGTTACCGTCGCATATTATATGAGAATAAAAACATTCACTTATGTGTATCTAGGAGGACATACAAATGTTCGTGGATGGTCCTATTGACTTGGGGTTCGTGCGTTCGGGATTGCATAACACACGTCGGCACAGGTGGGCTAGACGTTCTGTAGGTCATTTAAGTACTACATAGGAGTGCCATCTATGAGAGGTAGGTGTTGATTTTCAGTTCCTTTGTCACCTCTAGGTGTGGGCCGTGAACTAGTGTACTCCGTAGGGATTGCCCCAACTTATTTGTGTTTTGTGATGTCCGTTTTGGATAAGAGTTCCTCACTACTTGCTGATAGAGTGCGAACGAGACACCAATAGTAGATTCCTCTGTGTCTCCCATATATAAAAGGACTTATATATAAATTTCCTGGAATAAATGAGATGAATTAAATTGTCTACGAATGTAGACATAAATCACATACTTTTATTCTGTTATGGATCATAGATGTTTATGACACTTTTATGAGATATATAAGACCGAAATACTTTGGGAATTGGGTAATTAAATATAGTCGGCTTCGTCTTAGTTACGGACGATAGTTAATCCATTTAAATATTAAATTGGCACGCTGTCATATATATTATTTTGGGACTTGTTGAGATGTCGGTAATATCGCACTTAGTCGAAGGGTGAGATTTTAATCGCATGTGAGTGATGATGGGGGATAATTATTTTGATTTGACTGTATTTATTGCATTTTAACTTGATTAAGTTAATTCTTGCACATCTAGGGATCTGGCCCAAATTTAAATGTTTTCTCCCCCTAGGTGCTCATAGACATTAATAGCGGGATTATTATTGTATCAGTCGTACGATCTCTTTTGCTTATCAAGATTTTGAGATTCATTGACTCTAGCATTGGTGCTTTACAGCTAAAATTACTTATTTCATTTGAGACATTTGTATGGGCATAGGCCCGAGATTTAATTACATTATGTTGGGTTGGGATGTTTACTTTCATGGCAGATTTATTATTCAGTTGGTTTTTGTTTGGATTTATTTATTGTCATAAAAGTATTCATTGAACCTCAATTATGGGCCTTGAATATATCATTTATATTATGTTGGTGCTGAAAAATGGTATTAATCGACAGATAAGCCCAATCTTCGACATATTATGCCTAGCCAACCTTTACATGATAAAATGGGGGTTGTTACAGTTGGTATCAGAGCATCCAAGCTCTAGTGTCCTTAGGATCAATGTTATGTTTATTACGTTCTGCATTTCGTTGTTTAATATGTAGAACCTATACTTAGGATTCATTATATTCTTATGTTTGTACTAATTTGAACCTTGTTTGCTTTCAGATTGGAAACAGACATGTAGGTCAAGGCGCGTAGTCGCACCTGCTGCTGAGGAGGAGGCTCAGCCAAAACCGTAATAGCATCCACAAGCCCCACTATCCTCACAGCTGATTTCATCAGCGGAGATCGCCACCATTGTGTCTCAGACGGTTTCCACAACCACGTCAACAATGCTTAAGTACTTTCCACCATCGCAGGCTCAACAGCAGCCACCACCACCACCACAGCAGGTGGCCATACCAGCCCAGGCACTGGGGTTAATTTGGGATAGAGCAAGGGAGGCCTTTGTTAAGGTCCAACCTCTAGAGTTTTCATGTAGTTTAAATATATTGGTGGTGAGAAGTTGGAAGAAAGACATAAAGAGAAATTTACGGATGGTAGAGTGAACACCGGTGCAAAAATAGATGTTGTCTTTGTTCCATTTAGTGAGGGCCACGCTCTAGTGGTGGGAGTTGGTGACATCGGTTGCAGAGAGGGATAACATGACGACCAATGTGTTTTGGGAGATATTTGAGGGGAAATACTGTCCCCTAGACTCGCAGTCTGAGATGAGGAGAAAGTTTATGGATCTTAAGTAGAAGTGGCATACCGTGGTCGAGTACGAAAAAGAGTTTACCGCCCTTCCATACTTCGCAAAGGAGGATGTTAGCACTGAGCAGAGGTGGATGGATAGGTTCATAGGGGGGTCAGCTTGGCACATCAAGAAGTATATTCTGGGGAATATGGTCTTCATAACATAAAATTACCTAGTGAATGCCGCACTCATCCATTGCGAGGATGATAGGTCACTCCAGAGGAACAAGGGTGAGAGACGCCACGAAGTAGAGTCCTCGAGCCTGCACGGAAAGGCGAGTGGGGGGAGCGGATTCGGGACCCAGTAGTTCTGGGTAATCTCATTTGCTGATCATAATAAGAATCTTAGGGGTTCAGATGATCGTAATAGACAGGGCCAGGGGTAGTCAGGACAAGGCTAACAACATAGAGGCCATCAGGGCCAAGGCCAGTAGGGTAGAGGCCAGCGAGCTGAGATACTAAGCAGCGCCCATTTCACGGGAATGGATTTACACGTGGAGAGAGGGGTTATACTTCGAGGTGGTTCCCTTGGGGCAACAAGACAGCTCAGGAGCAGGGAGGTCATAGGGGATAGCAGGCTCCACAGGGACAACACCCACTATTTGTAGTTATGGGAGTTACTTCACTAGCCTCTCCATCACCAGTCGCCCCACCATAGGGACAATAACCACTACAGTATGGATGGGTTTACCATATTGTATCGCAGAGGGGACATCACTGGCATATGCATTTGGGGGTATATTCCCTATCTTTGGTCACGTTTTTCGCATTTATTCGACTCTTTTGTTAGCACAGGTTTTACACGGGAGACTAGGATAGTTGATTATGCTTCCGATATTGTATTACACGTAGATTCACCGGTGGGTAGAGGGGAACGCATACGATCAGTGTGTCGGGGTATTGGGATTGAGATAGGATGACTCACCTTTGTAGCCAACTTATTGGTACCTGATATGCACGAGTACGAAATTATTTTGGGAATGGACTAGCTAGTTACGTACAGAGAATGTGTGGATTGTTATGGGAGGTCCATCGTCTTCACCATTTTGGGATAAGAGATGTACCTAATCGCAATGATGCACTCTGGGGGTGGGTCGAGCACACATTTATACTATATCGAGGATGATACTTCTTCGGAGTTTGTGGAGAAGCTAGATTCCATCCCAGTGATGAGTGAGTTTTCTGATATTTTCGGGGAGATCATAGGGTTGCCACCTAGTCAGGAGATAGATCTCATGATCAACTTGATTCCAAGCACGAGACCTATTGCATGTACACCGCATATGATGGATCCTATAGAGATGAGGGAGCTATGGGATCAGATTGAGCAGTTGACGATTTATTTTACCAGCTAAGGGGTGTTGTGTATTTCTCAAATATTGACTTGAGATTGGGTTACCACCAGTTGAGAGTCCAGGAGATGCACATCTCAAAGACATCTTTCCTTATGCGATACGAATTGTATGAGTTCTTGGTGATTCCATTTGGACTAACCAATGTGTCGACGGTATTTATGGATTTGATGAATCGGTTGTTCAGAGATTACTTGGATCGATTCGTCATCGTGTTTATAGACAAAATCTTGATTTATTCTCAAACTACGGGGGAGCACACAGAGCATTTACGGGTGGTCTTGTAGATGATAAGAGATCACCAGTTGTATGCAAAGTTCGATAAAGGCGATTTTTAGTTGAGAGAGGTACAGTTCTTGGGACACATTGTGTCTGAGCGGGGGTTATCATTGGACTCAGGGAAAGTTTCTGCAGTGATGGAGTGGGGACAACCCACTACACCCACCAAGGTTCACATCTTTTTAGGATTGTTCGAGTACTACCGTTCATTCATCCAGGGGTTCTCTAAAATAGTCGAGCCCTCAATGAATTTGATGAGGAAGGGTGTACCATTTGTGTGGGATGACGTGTGCCAACAGGAATTTAAGGGGCTGAAGACTAGGTTGCCTCCAACATCGATTTTGGCATTGCCTTGGGCAAGGATAGACTATAAAGTCTTCACAAATGCCTCCTTGAGGGGACTTGGAGGGGTTTTAATGTAGGAGGAGAGACCGATAGCTTATTCTTCCCAAAGCTTAAGCCTCACAAGGGATATTACCCCACCTAGGACTTGGAGTTAGCAGCCGTGGTTTTTGCAGTGCGAGTGTGGAGGCATTATCTAATGGGGGAGAAATTTTAGCCTTTCATGGACCACAAAAGCCTATAGTATTTGTTCACACAGCGGGAGCTGAACATGAGGCAGAGCAGGTGGCTAGAGTTTGTGAAAGATTATCAATTCGACGTTCAGTACCACTCGAGGAAGGCGAATGTCATAGAGGATGCTTTGAGCTGTAAGCCGGTTTTGGATTTAGCGACAGTGTGGAAGGTGAAGTGGAAGTCACTTTATGGGAATGATGACCTCACCCGTGCATTTATGGAAGTTCTCACCATCACCTCCGAGATCGTTATTCAGGTGGTGAAGGCATAGGTAGGAGATCAAATTTTCTAGTAGCAAGTGAGACAGTTTCCATTGGGTTGGATGGTGCTTTGAAATTTCAGCGGATACTGGTTGCCCCAGATAATGAGTATTTAAGGCAAGACGTTATATCTGAGGCTCATGGGTCACGCTTCATGATACATCTCGGAGGGGCTACGATGTACCATGACATACAACGTCAGTATTGGTGAGTCAGGATGAAAAGGGACATAACAGATTTTATGTCCAAGTCTGCTATGTGTTAGCTGGTAACGGTGGACCATCAGCATCATGCGACTTCTTTACCATCTTTGTAGATCTCAATGTGGAAATGGGAAAGCCTCTCCATGTACTTCATAACTAGGATACATACATCTCAAAGGGGGCATGATTCCATTTCGGTGATTGTCGACAGATTATAGCTTCGAGTAGTACGCCAGATTTATCCTTTCAGAGATTGTTAAGCTGCATGGGGTACTGTTCAACATCGTGTTAGATAGGGACAGGACGTTTGTGTCACACTTTGGAGGAGCTTTAGCAGGCCTTGGGGGCAGAGTTAAGATTGAGCACGTAATATCATCCTCAGACCGACGGACAGACGGAGAGGGTGAATCTGATGTTGGAGGATATGTTGGGGATGTGCATTTTTAAGGTGAGCTGAGAGAAGTACTTACCTTCAGTTGAGTTTGCATACAACAATAGCTACCACTTCACAATTGGGATGGCACAGTTCGAGGCTATTTATGGGAGACCTTATCGTTCACCCTCATGTTTGTTAAAGGTGAGGAAGAATAACTTACTTGGGCCAGACTTCATTCAGGACACCTTAGAGAAGGTAGAGATGATTCGGGCCAGGATGCGAATATCTCAGGACAGACAAAAGAGCTACGTGGATGCGGGTTAGAGACACTTAGACTTCGAGGATGAGGATTAGGTGTTGATTAAAGTGTCTCCCATGAAGGGAGTGAAGAGGTTTGTGAAGAAAGGGAAGTTGGCCCCTCGATACGTGGGACCATTCGCTATCCTAAAGAGGATTGGTCCCGTGTCATATCGGTTGGGATTACCGGACCACTTGCAGTGGCTGCACGACATTTTTTGTATATTTGCATTACGAAGGTTCCTTAGAGATGAGATAGCGTACCAATACATTAATATATATGAGATACAGCTCCATCCAAACGCTACTTACGAGGAGAGACCGGTAGCCATTCCGGATCATCGGGAGCTCCGACTTCGATCCAAGGTTGTTCCTTTAGTTCAGGTTCAGTGGCAACACCATCGGGAGGACGAGTAAACTTAGGAGAGGGACGACGACATGCGCACGAAGTATCCTAAACTCTTCTAGCTAGGTACAGACTTCCTTGATTTCGAGAACGGAATCCCATTATTTGGGGGGGGGGGGGGGGCGAAATGTAATGCCCCATAATTTTCTAAAATAAATAATAAAATGATATTTTTTTAGAATAAAATAAAATTTTGTGAAAATTGGACTTAATCGATAAATTTAATTTATTAATTATGAAAATGTAATTCGTTGTTATGTCAAAATTATGTGTGGTGACTTAATCAATAAATTTAATTTATTAATTGTGAATATGTAATTCATTGTTATGTCATAATTATTTATGGTTGATTTTGTGTATTAATGTTTATAACTATTGCGTGTGTCGTAGAAAATTCATAAATGATACGTGACACAACTAAAAATATTTAATGTTGGGATAAAATAATTAAGACGTATTTCGGGGGATATACGAGCTCTTTTAGGTGTTTTAAATCTTTAGAAATGGTCCGGGCATAGGAACATAAGTTGGAAAACTTTTGGACTATTTTGGGTATGGATTCGGGCCCATTTGGAGATCCAAAATTTGGGATTTTAACCCAACTCGGGATTTGGAAATTTATCACTTTAATTAAGAAGTTAATTAATTTTTAGGAGGTTACTTCTTAAAACCCTAGCGATGCCACACAGAGGGAGGGAGATATGAAGAAGCTATATCAACAAAATTGAGAGGAATTCAAGGGAGATTTCAAGAAATTCAAAGGAGATTCCATTCCCTGTATATCTAGGCAAGAATTTTCTTGCTCGATTGAACTTCCAATTTACTTCTTGATGCATCATAATGACATCATATGATTTTTGGGTTTTATATTGAACTTTGATGATTAAACTGTTGGAATTAATCTCATGCACTTAGAGGATTAATTATAAGATAGAAGATTAACCCAGAATTCTAGGAATTGATTTCTTGAATTTTGATGCTAGAAACCCTAGGATTCTTGGACAATTTTTTGGGAATACTGAGATCACATGTAGAGGAATTTTGGAAATGTTATTAACTACAAATTATGACTTTAATTCCCATGCATTATGCCCCATAATCTGATTTATACGTAGTGGTTATTATAGAAGAAATCTGGGATTTAAGACTCTAATTTCTCATATGAAATCTGGGAATTTAGGGGCAATAGTTGATGTAGTTACATGAAATAAATGGTTACATGAAGTAAGACTAAGTAGTAAGTATCCCCTACATATTTACAATAACGGAATTTCAATTGGATTGAAACTTGGGAACGAAAGAAGTGAGTATAAAGTAAATTTTCAAACGGAATTGTAATTGGAATTAAAAAGGAGTTTTAATTGAATTTTTATTATATAGAAGAGTCATCAAAAACATAAAACAGTCTAAGAGTCCTCGGAGCATAAAACTCCCTAGAAAAATAAATATTTAAAAATATTGAACGGTCCGATCTAGCTAAAAAATATTTTTGTCGCTTCCTCACGTCTTCAACTAATTCTTTGTAAAATTTCATCTAATTCCAAAGGTCTGATCGTCCGGAATAAAAATTTTAGTGTTTGTATCTTATTATATTTCTATTAGGATTAGGTTTCTTAATGACTATATAATGACTTTAATTCGTGGGGGGGCTTCACATAATCACTTTTTCTCAAGTTTTTCACCAAAGAACACTTCTAAAAATATTTCCTCTCAACCATAATCATCAACCTCCAACATAATCAAGGTTTTGTCACCAGATTTGAAAGCTTATTTGGGGTTTAATCAAGATTGGTCCAAGAACACTTCTTTGCTAATTTTTCAAGAGGAATCCAGATTTCTAATCAAATTTTCAACACAATCTTCACAGGCATGAATACTCTATTCTTTTCCATTATTAATATGTGTTTTAAGTGTCGCCTAAACACTTAATTACATGTTTTCTTAAAAATAATTAGTAACTTAATTAGACAAAGTGGACACTAATTATGGGGCTATTTTAATAAAATCTTTTAATCTTAATAATATTCATAACCCTTTGGGTACGTAGGATTCAAGAGTGATTTTGGGTTTTATTGGTGTAGGTTGCATGTAGAAAAACCCTAGTTTTAAAATAAATAATTTTTGGGTGCGTATAACTCATGTAATACATGTAGAGATAATGAAATTTGGTTTTTGATGTATATATGATGAAAAATTTGTATATTTAATTTAAAATAATTAAATGAGATTATTTGGGTATTGTTGACGTCGTGATAATTAAATTAAAAATTTAATTAAATTGGACTATCATGCGTAGTTTTATACGTTGATTAATTATTCTTGTTGGTGTGACTTGTTGGTATTATTAAATATCATTATGGCGATGGGTTGTTGGGTATTATTGCACTCCTTATATTTTAGAATGCCTTCTAGGAATGGGACTAGTGAGGGAAAATTATCAAAGTTTCATTGTGTTGGGGGTGGGATATTTTTATTACTTTATCGTCGTTACGCTAGTCTAGGTATGGGACTAGGTTATGATTTATGTTAGAAAATCCTCCTATATATAGGTTAGGACGTATTGATAACTTGGGGACCCTTAGGTATGGGACTAAGGGGTATGTTGAGGATCTCACATTGATTAAAGGGTGGGGTGTTTATAAATCGTGAATTGAGAAATTGATAACTAATACCTAAGATAATAAGACGGGTATTAAAATATATTGGCGACATAATCCGCGAGGGCCGACAGTTTAAATGGGTCAGTCTGCGTTTTATGACGTGTTGTGCGTGGAACCTCGTCAATCAACGAGGGGCGGCAGTTTAAACGGGCCAGCCGGCGTTTTGACGAGGGGATGTGTATTTTGGTGGATAAATCACCCGAGGCGGGAGGACCGCAATAATAACATGAGGATATAATAGAAGACGATTAATTTAATGAAATTAACATCATGGGACTTGGGAATTTAAAATCATATTGGTGTGCCTTTATAAATGGAAATTTCTGGGGGAAGTTAGTGATTTATATTTATCGTGTTTAATTATCCCGTTTAATTTAAAATATTCTATTATGATATTTATTGCGTATAATGCTTCTGTCTAGATTCAAGGATCCTATTTGAGAGGAGTAGTGTGTATTCTTGCTCGGGGCTTTTGCTCTGACCCATGCGTTGACTAATCTTTTTCAGGATTAGAATTAGAGAAGCTGCATAAGTTTATCGGAATTATCATTTGGAGGTGCAACTGGAGTTATTCATTTTATGGCATAGTTTAGTTAGACTTTCTTTTCCAGTCGTATTTAATTATGAGACTTAATTTACGTTTTAATTGGCCATTCGGTTCCAAAGTTGCTTAGAGGATTTCTTTTGGGATTATTTCAGATTTTATTTAATCATTATTGGAGAATGGATTTTTGGAGTTAGCATGTGATGGATCTTTTATCGCTTAGTTGTTTATGATCATTTTGAAATTGATTCAATTATTTATCTTATGGACTGATTTATTTATGTCTCATATATGTCTCATGCTAAGAATGTTATTTATTTAGTTCACTCCTGGCATAGTTCGGCGACGGTGGCTGGCCACCCTGTCTGTCGGATTTTACGGAGTGTGACAGAACCCCACTTTGAGGTTCACCTTTACTCTCCCGCCGAATCCAAAATAATGATTGAGCTTTTACCTTATGCCCCATTTGCATATGTCTCTGACATGTGCTCACCATTTTCCCGAGATAGAATCCGAGATAGTTCCTAACTATCTGGATATGGATGCTGTCCCACCATGCACGAATCCCTTTGATCCTAATATTTCTAGTGATTCCTCTATCTCTGATCTTGGTGCCTCGTCTTACCCACCCACCACATTCGCCGATGATACTCTTATGGAGAATTTGACCACTCCATCTTTAGAAACCATACTCCCTTGTGAGTATTTTTTTACTCCTCCAAATTAATGTGTGTCTCCCATGTTTGAGTTGGATCATCTTCCCCTACCGTTTATCCCACACGATACACCATTTATCCCACCCGACCCACCCATTGTCCCTTCCACCCCAGAAACTGGTTTTGATCTTGATTTTACATATTTCATGTTTCCATATACCTTTTTAGATCCTCACCTGAAACCATCCCCCACCCATGAGAGTATTTGTGGTGCTACTCTCCACTGTGACACCGAGCTTATTACCCTATGCCCGCCACTATCTTGTGTGTTGATTTTTCCCATCGACAGCTCCCTGGCGTGTCATGGCACGACCATTATCATCGACCATTTATAGAACGGCCGTGTGTTATCTATGATCCCCACCCCATCATTATTTTTGCACCATTTCCCATGCCTCGCTAACTTGAGCACCATGCTTAAAGGGCCCTTGTTGCCCTCACCTTTCGTCTCAATAAGGCCCACGATCGATACCTATTCACCCTCACCCTTACCCTAATACCCACCCACACATGGTCGAGCGATGATTTCTATCGCGTGACGCACTTTGCCATATAAGTGCATTGACCCGTTTTAACCTCTATCCAACAAGACTGGCGCTTCAGGCTTGTTTGGGGTTGATTATCATCACCCAAGTTTTCTGCCGCCCTACACTTTCATAGATCTTATCTTTAGGGTGAGAATGGTTTGGTATGGTTGAAGACATTAAACTTAGCGCTACCGGGAGGCAACCCTCTTTTTCTTTGTACTAGTCTCATCCTGTTTGGGGGTGGTGATTCACATCACCCTATGTTTTTCCATGTTTATAGACTTGTACGCATTTTTTTTTCTTATCATTCTTTCAGGTTTCATCTTGGCTACATATGTCCACTTTATTAGCGGTTGATTATGGTAATATCTTTCCTCTATTCTTCTCTCACTTTTAAAAATCATTTTATATAACATCGAGGACGATGTTCCTTTTTGTTTGGGGGTGGGGAATTTTATCAAAATCGTAACTCTTTTGAAAAAAATTCATTTTTGAGCCTGATTTTTAAAATTTCGTGCAGTTTCTTTCATCTCACTCATTGACATGAACTTTCTATCATCCATCTTTTTAAGTCTAGGAATAAAGCTAGATGATTTATATTTCTCTAAATAGCTTATGTAATACATAACAAGGCATGTTGCACCATGAATTTCTAGACTCAAAAAAATTTGCACACTTATCACGTTAATACGATTTAGAGTTGAAGAGTACTATAATTCTCAAGAAACTCTTAAGGATCACTAGTAGAGACTTTAGCTTGTGAGATTCGTGCCTTTCAACCTTTTAGAGAGTTTTACGCAATCTCCAAGTCATAAGTTGATTCAACTTCTTTTGGGTCAACACTTAAATTGTTGCATGATCTCATTATTCTTAAAATTTTGGCTTGATCACTGAGAATGACATCACTTTCGATTTGTAAGAAATATGTGTCTTGAAATTTGTCCTGAATACTAGATTTTCATTCATACAGATACCATTTACCATTCACTTCATTCATTACCTTCCCATATTCTTTCATATTCCCACATATTCCCCACATCATCTATATACCCCAATCCATTCATATATTATCCACCATTTTTAAAAAAGAGTGTTGATTTCAAATGTTAAATGTCTTCATTGTTGGTTTGAAGAAAAAAAAAGATAGAGAAAAAAAAAATAGAAAAATAGCAAAAATAGAAGAAAAAAATAGATAAAAATAAAAGAAAAATCGAAAAAAAAAGAAAAAAGAGAAAAGAAAAGAGAAAGAAAGTTTGTAGTTAATAAATACATTTTATCTTCATATATAGTACACTTTTGTCGCATCCACCACTCATCCATCATGTCACCATCCTATCCTACCTCAACTTATCCCATCATATCCTTCCCATTTCATTTCTCCCTCACCCATATGAATCCATGTTCTCCCCTAGGAGCTCGCACAAATGAAAGTCAACGTGGTGAATAACTCGACGTTATCACTATAGTGATTAGCATTCTTTCATGAGATCATTTTCTTTCTTATTATACGTTCTTTCTTATGTGTGTGTGAGACGTTTGACCTTGCTTACATTTACTCACCTCCTCACACACGAGCGATATACTTACCCAAATCTCGTGAGTTCATTTGAGAGAGATATATCCAGTGAGATTTGAAGTTGAAGCGTTGATTCCGATAAGGCAATCTAAGAATTACTCTTATGATTCTCGACCCGTTTTGACTGATTCACACGACACACGTTGAGTTCTAGCAAGGATGTTCCTGGAGTATTTATATAGCTAAACTTTTTACACATTCTAGCTTGTATTTCTGAAATTATTTCTACTATGATAGATTGTACAATGATTCTACGTCTAATGAGAGATTGACTGCCTTTGCAAATAAATAATTTGTGGGTATATTCCCTGAAAACCCTCATGAGACACAACTCGTCCTGTAGGGCAACCTATAGGTTTAAAGGCTTGTTGCACATGCTAAGTTCCCGCGAAAGTGGTACACTTTTGATTTCTTATCTTTCTCTTTCTCTCTATCTCTTTGCTCGAGGACTAGCAATGTTCTGTTTGGAGGTGGTGTGATAAGCACCTAAAAGTGTACATTTTACACCCCGAATAGACGTATTTTAGTTGCTAATTCTAGATAAAAATTGTCTTATGCGCGTACATATTCAATGCGCAAGCTTGATTGCAGTTGCGGTGTCAAAAGCGTTATTTCGAAGCAATTTGCACTCAAATGGAGCTAATTACCTTGCCCCGTAACCTTAGCCGAGCTTAAACCTGTACCTAAGCCTACTCCGAAGCTAGTGTGTGTTTAGTTTGTACTTTTATTATTTTTTTAGATTTTTAGTTTGAGTCGTTTTATTCTTAGGATTTATTTTAGATTTGTTTAGAATTTTCTAGGATTTATTTTCTATTTTTATATTTCTTTTTAATTAGTGTATTTTTAGTTTATTTTTATTTTTATTAGTTTCTAGTTTTATTTTATTAGGATTAGTTTTTTTTTAGGATTTCAATTTTTTTTAGTTTTATTAGATTTTACATTTTTTTTAGGATTTTAGTTTTTAGTTTAATAGATTTTTATTTTTATTTTTATTCCATTTTAGTTTCATTTTTAATTTTATTCCTTTTTAGTTTCATTTTTAATTTGAGTCTTTAAATTTTTAGTTTCATTTTTATTTTTAAATTTTTAGTTTTATTAGTTTTATTTTTAAGGGTCCAAATTAAACACACACACAAACCCACTCAACACACACTAATCCTAAACCTATCCTACATTCACCCACACCATAACTCACTCTATCTCACCCTCACACTAATCACCTACACCCTCACCTAACTAACATACACCCTCACACACACTAACCCCTCTCCCATCTTCTTCCCCAACATTCTTTCTCTCTCCTAAAACCTTCATAACCCATTTCTCTCACCTCCCACCATAACCAAAACCCATCTCACTCTTCTCTTTCTTTCCCAATACCAACCCCCTTATCCATTTCCACCATACCCGTCACCTTCCCTGAACCATATCTCCTACCCGAATCTTAAACTAGTTCTGACCCCATCTCAGTTTGACCCGACCTCCAACTCGAGTCCAGTTCTGCACAATGCGGACGTCCGAACCCACGAACCAAACCAACCCACTGGCTTGACTCGTGGAAACCCACGACCTGGCTTGACTCGAGAACCTGGACCCATAAACGAAGTCGAACCTTCGACTCCGACCCACTTCGGCTAGCCCTACGCGACTCCGACCCTTGACAACACCCATCTACCCGAGAACCCGACCAGCTCCGGCTGGCCACAAACAAAATAACCTCCATACCCGCAACCCCATCAAACCACTTCTGTCAAACTCGGTGCGACCCAAACCGTGTCCAGCAGAACCAAACCCTCGAGCCATTTCGACAACCCAACATTTACCCATTTTAATTTCCAGACACATGCTTAGCCAAAATCGTGTTTTTCTATTTTGCATAAAAACAAAGACCAAACACCGAATAAAACAAAACCAAGCCAAACAATTACACCACATGTTTAAAACCCATTTAACCCTTTAACCCCTTTTCCCTTTTCCCTTTTTACCCCCAACTAACATCTTTTACCCCAATGCCCAAAATACCCTCAATTGCAAATCTAACTTTTATTTTCTCACACTCTCATTACCTCACCCAAACCACATGCACACCCAAGTATATTTCTCAATTTAACCCCTTAGATCCATGTGCATATAAAAGAAGACCTAAAGGCTATTTTAAGAGAAGGAAAATAAGAGAAGAGACTTGGAGGAGAAGAGAGAGTGAGTTTAGTGTAGAAAATAAATTAGGATAAACAACATTTTTATAAATAGTTTTATTTATTTTTATTTTTTTAGAGATTAGTGAGTGATAAATTTGTGAGAAATTCAATTGAGTGTGTTTTTATTATTAAAACTCATTTGGAGGCTCGAATTGAATGGATGATGTGCAAATTCAAGGATTGAAGTCCAATTTCACTAAAAGAGATTTTGTTCTATTATTCTTCTCTTCTACTTTATTTTATTAGCCTTTAATTATTTGATTATCATGTTTAATATAATGTTAGGATAAATCCCTTTCAAGGGGTGGGTTGAACCCTTAATTGATATTATTTTGATTTAATTAGTTTGATTAATTGAAAATTCCTTTGAATGTCAATTTTGATCCCTCGCCCTTAAATTTACACCTCGAGAGAGGGTAAATGATTTTCGAGAGAAAATTGAAATTCTAGTTATAATACCCATTTTAGATTCGAACTAGAGATAGGGGTTTCTTAAGTGTGGTATTATTACTTGAATTTCAACTCTATTTTCATTTTATATAATTTATACAAATTTTAATCGATCGATCCTAGCGGGTGATTAATTAAAAGGAGTGTAGATCTATTTTCTAGAGTTGTTTGTTAAAAGATTACTATTAAAATTACACTTGCAACGAGAGTTGGTTTTGTAATTTTGATATTAATTTAGGAGAATTCAAATAATTAAATTAATTAGTTAGAATAGCTAAAATTTGTGGTGTAATCCCATTCCTTGATTGTTCTCACATTTACTTCCTCACTTATTCTCTTATTTTAGTGTTAGACTTTGCTCATTATTTTTAGTCATTTTAGTTACTTGTTTTGATCTTTGATTTTAGTTTAGTGTTATTTCACCAATCACTCCTAAAAAATATTTTAATATTGAAAAAGCTAAAAAAAATAGAATAAGTAAAAAATCCAAAAAAGAAAATAAAAGTGAATTACGATTGAGTTTGTCTCTAATTTCACCCCCTAGATTTGGATTGACATCCCTACTTACATCTATTATAGTTTGTTATATTTTTATGTAGGTGATAAAGGTTTTGATTAACATGGCTTCGACAACGACTACACACAAAAGTCAAGTTATCACTAGACGTTGTACAGTTCATTTAGGTACTACTAGCAGCGCCATCTACGAGAGGTAGGTGTTGATGTTGGGATCCTTTGTTACTGCTTGGTATGGGTCGTGAACTGGGGTACTGCGTGGGGATCGCCCCAACTAATGTATGCTTTGTGATGTCCACTTTGGATAAGAGTTCCTCCGGACTTACGGATAGAGTACGAATGAGACACCAGCGGCAGATACCTTTGTGTGTCACATATTTGAAAGGACTTATATATAAATTTTTATGACTAAATGAGATTAATTAAATTGTCTAACAATGTAGACATAAATCACAGACTTTTATTATGTTACACATAACAGATGTTTATGCCACTTTTATGCGATATATAAGACCGGAATACATTGGGAATTGGGTAATTAAATATAGTAACCTTCTTCCTAGTAACAGACGATAGTTAATTCACTTAAATATTAAATTGTCACGTTGTCATATATATATATATATATATATATATATATATATATATATATATATATATATATATATATATATATATTATTTTGGGATTTGTTGGGATGCGGGTAATATCGCACTTAGTTGAGCGCTGCGATGTTAATAGCATGCGAGTGACGATGGGGGATAATTATTTTGCATCGACTATATTTAATACATTTTAAATTGAACAAGTTAATTCTTGCACATCTAGGGCTCTAACCCAAATTTAAATATTTTATCCCCTAGGTGCTTGATTAGGCATAAATTCTTCCCAATTTATCCCCTAATTTCGGTACTTTAATCACCTCGAACAACGTAATTGGATTGACTTTATCTCATAATCTTGCTATTGACTTATCCTAACAAGTACACCGAGTTTCTGGTATTTCGTTATGATTTTACAGGTATCTAATGTCAAGAAATGGAAGAAGGAAACCGGAAGAATAGAGAAAGTCAATAAGAAAAGTCAAAAGGGCAAAAGAGTCATTCCTACCCATAATCCGGATGAGGTACCTAAAGAGAAGTTTAAGGTATCATCTTCACAAGCACCTGGGAAGAAACGGCACCTCAATCGGATACCCGGAGCAAAAGATATGGGCAGTCAAAGTTTGAAGGAAAAGTCAAATAGGCAGACCGGTCCGCCCTCAACCCGGACCGGTCCGCTGTGCAAACTCCAGAGGACTGCGAACCGAAGGCGAACCGAAGAGCACAAAAAATAAAAGAACCGATCCGCACCCGGACCGGTCCGCCTGAAAAATAAAAGAACAGATCCGCTTTAGAAGCGGACCGATCCGCCTAAGGGTCGGACCGGTCCGCCCATCGAGATTTTGTTTTCTGATTCTCCTCTAAAGACTCCGACTTATACTCAACTTCTTGGAATTTCATGTAGGGTATAAAAACCCGAATTATTTTGATTGTAAAGTAGGAAAGAACGGAGAGGATTAGTTCAATCTCTCTTATTCTTCCATAAACCCTAGTTGTAGATACCATTTCCAGTTTTATTCAAAGATTGAAGTTTTATTCAAAGTTGTGGGATCACCAATTTTATTCATTGCTGCGATTGTTCCTTGGGTAATTTTAGTAAGTTGTTTCTTCTTTGTGATTCTATTCTACAGTATTCCATCAATTGTCCTTAGCTTAATCATGAACTCTTGCATGTTAAACACTGTTTTCATCACTTTCAATATGTCCGGCTAGATTTCCAAGGTCGGGTTACATGAACCCAACCTGATGTGGTCATTGCACGTATAAAGTTAATCCTCTGAATTTAGTAATTAATTGTGACCGTATTGCGTAGGGACACAACAATTATAGATCTAAATATCTCGTTTGCCCCTGGGTAACCGGGATGATTGAGAATATAATTCGAGTGTCACTATCGTGATACTGATTTACTCATCCTTTGATTAAGTATGACGCGGTCTTGAACCTCGTATACGTAATGCTTGGGAGTACTAAATTCTGGGTCAAATTAATTAGATAAATTTACGATTAATATTATAACTGCAGTACACTAGGGTTGGGGGATTGTATTCCCGTCCTATTTTCTTCATCATCTCATTTAAAAGTTCAAATAAAATTTTCATTTACATTTTAGGTAATTTAGTGTAATTGCACATTTTTACAGTTTCATTATTGCATTTAGTGTAATCGAATCTAAAAATCCAAATCAAATCTTTTCACTCCTTTTTAGAGTCATCGTTAGGATTCCTTAGTCTTATCCCGTCGTCGCAACTTCGTTGTCCTTTTTCCATGAGGATCGATGCCCGACTTGTCGGATTATTACTTGAACGACAGGCTTGCACTTGAGCCTAGAGAGTACACACTTTGGAGACATATTCTGAGTCATGTCAGTGCTCATGGACAGGGATAACGGGATTATTGTTGTATCAGTCTTGCCGTCTCTTTTGATTATCAGACTTTCATATTCATCTACTCTAGCGTAGGTGTTTTTAAGCTATAGTTACTTATTTCATGTGAGACATTTGTGTGGGCATAAGCTCGAGATTTATTTACATTATGTTGGGTTAGGATACTTACTTTCATGTCAGATTTATTATTCATTTGGTGATGGTTTGTATTAATTTATTGTTATGAAAAATTCGTTGAACCTCAATTATAATATATCATTTATATTATGTTGATGCTAAGAATGGTATTAATTGATATACAAGTCCCATCTTCAGCGTATTTTGCTTGATCAACCTTTATGTGAGAAAATAAGGGGTTATTACAAACTCGGGCTTGATTAGCTCAAATGAACGATGGCAGATCTAAATGGCATAATCTCCTTGTGACCTCTATAAATATAACCCACACCCCTGGGAAAAAGGGCATGTACAATCTTATTGAGAACCGATTAATAAGAAAAGAAAGAAACACTTGAGGATGTAAGCAATTTGTTCAACCACGTAAATACTTGTATTGTGTCATTTTTGTAATCAAAGAGGGACGTTACCCCCACACATTTTATTGATTTTAAAAAATAAAGAAATAGCCTCTCCACGGCTTACAAACCCAGTATTCTGTGATTTGTTTATTCTGTTAGGTTTTGATTATTTTGGATCATTCATTATGGGATTTTCCCACCTATAGTTCGCTTATTGTTTATTTTTGTTCATATTTATCTAGATTATTTAGTAAAATATATTTCTGGAACAATATATCTTCGAAAAGAAAAGATAAAATGCACCCATTAAATCATTCACCTGACCCATTTTACAGCAAACTTGCTCCTTATCCCCCGATTTTCTACAAAAATTTATCACAAAACTACATGAAAATAAATTTATATGCTATTCACAATTCTGTTGAGAGAAAAATAGTTCGAGTGAGGATAAAGATTTTTTGGATATGCTTTAGTTTTTGAAATAATTGAGATGATTGATTAAAAAAATTAAGAATAATTCCATCGAAACACATTATATTGAACAATGTTGTTGAGACACTGATGTATCTTGAATGCATTGGTCAGTCACTTTTTGTGAATTATAGGTACCTCATAATTCAAAAAAATTATTAAGGGAGTTTTTGTTTGCACCCACTTATTTAGTAAACTCACCACATTAATGCGCAACGAACAATCTACTTTATATTTTTTAATATAACCTTTTAAAAATATTCTTTCCACACTATGTAAACCCAAAACCCTCTTTCTAATTCTTATGTCTATGTACTACAAAACATTTTTTTGTTATTTTTAATAAAATTGGAAGGAAAGGGAGGAAAAGAATAATTTTTTATTTTTTAATAAATTAAAACTCGGGCATAAAAAGGAACAAAAAATAGTTTTTTTTCTAATAAGTAAAAACTAGGATGGAAAAAACAATAAACATCGTTTTTATTTTCTTCAATATATAAAAATTTGGAAAAAAATAGAAAAAAAAACTTTTTTAAATAAATAATAGCTAGGAGGAAAAAGAGAAGTAAAACACAATAAATACAAACTTGGGGAGAAAAAAGAGTAAAAAAATAGTTTTGTTAATGAAGAAAAACTAGTAGGAAAAAGATATGTTAAAACATTTATTTGATTTTTTAATAATTTCTTTTTGAGAATTTTAATATATAAAAACAAGGACAAAAATACATTTATCTGAAAACTAGGATGGAAAAAAGAACAAAAGCCGAGTTTTTGTGACTTTTAATAAATAAAAACGGGATGAAAAAGAGAAAAAACATGTTTTTTGATTTTTTTTTAATAAATAAAATTTGGGATGAAAAGAGAACAATTTTGTTTTGTTGTTATTTTTAATTAATAAAAATTGGGATGAAAAAGAGAGAGTTTCTTATTTAAAACAAAAAATGTATTTACTTATTAAAAAACGTTGTTTAATAAAGTGTTTTATTAATTAGTATATGAATTTAATAAAGTTATTTAAATAAATAAATAAAATTGTATCACGAGAGTTTTCATGTGATTTCGTAGATTTTATTTCAATCATTTTTTTTTAATTGGATATATCAAATTTTTATGTTGGTAGAATGTAAATATATTATACCAAAGGCAACAACCCAAACAAAATACAATGAATCCATACAAAACAACCCACCACCAACAAAAATAGACATACAACCCAAATCCCACAAGCCCAACAACACCAAAACCAAAAAAAGAAACGAGACTAATAGCAAAACAAAAAACCACAGTCCGACAAAATACAACCAATATAGCTAGCAAAGAAAAATGGGATACCACTCAGCAACAACACCCCACGCGCCATACTAACTCAAACGACATCCACCACACGTGTCCCCACCTCCACACAAACCAATCCAGTTGCATGCATCCTGGCCACTTCTATCAAAATATTAAACTACGAAAATATGCATTTACACCTAAACCATCAACTCCATCTCTATGCAACTATTATAGCAGCCAAGGAAACAACACCCCAATCTCACCAAAGAATACCAAATGAAACCTCATTCAACCCAAACCATAATCCTTGAAACAAACTGTGGGTACCTCGATGTGTCACCATGGGCCCAGATGAGTAGCCCTGCAGAAACGGCCCAAAGTCTGGAACCTGGCATCTCAAACAAAATCAGTTACGACTTAGTATATTCCTAAAATCCCGTAAAGAGATATTCTAGGAGGAGTGGATTGTCGTGGGGAAATCCAACACCCCCACTCCCCGTAAACAAACATGTATATAACAAACCCTAAGCCCGGGGCAAAAGGCACATATGTTATTTCCTGTAAAACGCTCCTCGGAGCATAGAGAAATAATACTGAGAGCACCACCATAGACGTAGGCATTTTTGCTGAACCACATAAATACGGTGTCGTGTGATTTGGCATTCTTTACATTCTTTATTTTCTTCGGTGATTGTCTTTTCTTATTAATTTGTGTTGAACACAATTGTCACCACAATTGGCACCGTCTATGGGAACGTTTGTCTTCCTTTAAGAAAGCCCTCACCAACAAAGAATCTAGAATGTCTGGTCACAGCAGCAACGCCCCTTAAGCAGGGGATATCAAAGAACAGCCTGTCCCTCACAGGATCAGATCTGAAGTTCGACGTTCAGGTCAAAGGGGTCGCCCAGAACGGTAGGCCTCAGAAGAAAGTCAGGGACCAGTGAGGTCCACACAGATCTCCAAGTTGATCGATGCCTATGAGGAAAGGCTCTAAGAGAAAGGGGAGGTCTCTCTCAAGCAAGAGGCTGAGAATGCTCGCCTCAAAGGGAGATTAGAAAGGATGGAGAAAGAACTCCATCGCAGCACTAGGCGACGTCCATACAATACTCCTAGCCCTCAAGTGAGCAAGTCTCGCAGCCGATGAAGGAGCCCTGGACGTGGATCCCCAGGAAGTGAGAAGCACGAGTCTGATGATGACTTGCTTGATCAACAACAACTAGTTCACCATTATAGGAGCCCCGCTCGAGGAGATAAGGATATATGAAATTTAGTCCGAAGAGAAATAGACCAACACCCAGCACATCGGGGTGCCAGATCAACCAGAGAGCTTGCTCGGTGAGCTCTCAGGACCCAGATGAAATCCCCTTTCTCAAGGGAAATAGAAGAAGAAGAAGAAGAAGAAGAAGAATAAGAAGAAGAAGAAGAAGAAGAAGAAGAAGATGAAGAAGAAGAAGAAGAAGACCCCAAGAAGTTCATAATTCTTAGATTCAAGATCTATGACGAAAAGACTGACATATCGATCACGTTAGGAAGTACAGGTATGCCATGACTCTCTGGAACCACATGGATGCACTAATGTGCCAGATTTTTTCCTTAAGTCTGCATGATGTGGCCCATAAATGGTTCGAAAGGCTCCCTCAAAGATCCATCAGGAGCTTTGAGTCCCTGGCCGAGCTCTTCACGGCTCGCTTTATTACCAGCAGCTCCCATCCAAAGAGGATAGGCGCTTTGCTAACAAAGAAAAATACTCCCCAGGAAAGCCTCTGAAACTATGCAAAGAGGTACTAGGAGTTGTTCAACGAGGTCGAGGACTACTCGAAACAGGTAGCAGTGGCCTCTTTTAAGATTACCCTACCCAACTCTTGCCTTCTGCACCAATCCCTGACTAAAAAGGAGGCCACAACCATCGATAACCTGATGGATCTCATCGAGAAGTACGCCAAGGTTGAGGATGTGACCCGCCTCAGTGCAGGGGATAATGGTCAAGCTAAGCTCACTGTCAAGGGAAACGATAAGGCTGAAAACTATAAGAGAGGAGGCAAGAATGGGGGCAAGGGTGGATCCAAGAATGGAGGCAAGAGCGATACTTCAAAAGAATGTCAGGCAGTAAATACTGTCTTCAAAGAACCAATATACAAGATCCTAGTGAAAATCAAAGATGAGCCATTTGTGAAGTGGCCCAGAAAGATGGGAGGAGATCCCTCAAAGAGAAATAACGTGCTGAGATACGCTTTTCACAAGGAGGGAGGACATAAGACTGAGCACTGCAAGGCTCTTTAGTCTCACCTTGAAGAGTTAGCCCAAATCGTGCATTTAAACGAGTTTGTGGAGAAGAAGGAAGAGAAGGTTGCTATCAATGGAGACACAAGGCCCGATAACGTACTCGAGGACGATACTGGCCATGAATTTGCAGTAATTCATGGGGCATATGATATGAAGCAGATTCAAAGGAATTCAGCTCGGATGGAAGTGAAAAATCTTACAGCAGTAATGCAAGCTTTTCAGATCGATCCAGTGAAGACACAGTCAGGAAAGCAACAACGAGCAGGTGATGTCGATTACAGTAAACACATCGTGTTCACAGATGAAGATCTAGTGGGGATAAGAACCCCACATCATGACTCCTTGATCATTATCCTCAGGATAGCCAACTATGATTTCGACAAGTTGCTCGTCGACCAGGGAAGCTCAGCCGAGGTAATCTATCTCAACCTGTTCTAAAAATTGAAGTTAAGCGTCGCCGACTTGAAGGAAGCCATTGTCCCTCTAGTTGTCTTCGCTGGGAAAGTGAATATCCCATTGGGAAAGATCGTGTTTCCAGTAAGGGCAGGAAGTGTCTCCAAGATGATCGAGTTTCTAGTAGTCAACAGTAGCTCACCATACCAAGCTATCCTCGAGAGAGGGTGGATACATGCAATGAGGGCAGTACCATCGATCTACCATCGGAAACTCAAGTACGTGAGTGAGAGAGGAGTGATGGAGATCCATGGAGATCAAGCGATGGCAAGAAGGTGCTTCATAGAAGTCATCCGCCCGAAACCAGAGAAGAAGGTCGAGAAGGCCAAAGAGAAGGTCGAGGAGCAAGCAGGTTTAATACCTTCGAAATAGCAGCTAATGTATGGAAGACCCAGAGTGGAGGAGACCAGGCTCCTCCCCTCTGAGAGAGTCGTTGAAAATATGGAAGAAGTTACAGTCGGTGGTAACAAAAAGGACAAGAGTTTCTTGATTGGGACATCTCTCATAGATCAAGAGAAGAAAGAACTGGCAGTGCTATTATAGAGAAACCTAGATGTTTTCGCATGAGAACCATATGAGCTACCTGGAATTGATCCCAGTTTGGTTTGTCATCGATTCCACGTCGACCCCACTTTCAGGCCCATCGCACAGAAGGCACGGCGAACTGCGCCAGAGAAGGCCAAAGCTGTAAAGAAGGAAGTAGAGAAGCTGCTGGATGCAGGATCCATACGGGAAGTTCAATTACCTAAATGGCTGTCAAACCCAGTAGTGGTTCCGAAGAATAATGGAAAATGGAGAGTTTGTATCGATTTCACTGACCTTAATAGGGCCTACCCTAAGGACAGTTTACCCCTCCCAAAGATCGACCAATTCGTGGACGCTACAGCAGCTCATGAGAGAATGAGTTTTCTAGACGCATATTTGGGGTATCACCAGAGTCCTCTGTATGCACCAGACCAAGACAAGATCATGTTCATTACCACTGTTGAATTATACTGGTATAAAGTTATGCCCTTTGGGCTCAAGAATGCAGGAGCAACTTACCAGCGGCTGGTCACCAAGATGTTCAAAGACCAAATTAGAGATACCATGGAAGTCTACATTGATGATATGATCGTAAAGAGAAAGCGCAAAGAGGACCATCTCTCAGACCTATCAAGGACCTTCAAAATCCTCAGGAAATACCAAATGAAACTCAACGCGAGCAAGTGTTCTTTCGGTGTCTAGTCAGGAAAATTTCTCGTGTACTTGGTTAGCGAGAGAGGAATTGAAGCCAACCCGGACCAGATCGATTCAATCAATAAGGTATAGCCTCCCCGCATAATACGAGATGTACAGAAGCTCACGGGTATGATCATCGCCTTGAATAGGTTCATCTCGAAGTTCTTCGAGAAGTGCCAGCTATTTTTCCAGCTATTAAAAAGAAGAAAAATGGTAAAGTAGAACAAAGATTGCTAGAAAGCATTGGAAGAGCTATAATAATAATTCTCTTGAGTCAACCAAGGCCATAATGTTGCAGTATTGCTCGCTGAACTTGACCTAGCTGACGAACGCAAAGAACTAGCCCTAGTAAGATTAGCGAGCTAGCAACAGCAGCTCGTAAAACACTATAACAAAAAGGTCAATCCAAGGACATTCCAGATTGGGGACTACGTCCTAAGGAAAGTTCTTGGCAACGTAGTAAAACCATCTGATAGTAAGATGGGTCCAAATTGGGAGTGACCATTCAAGGTGATAAGGGACGACCTACAAGGAGCCTATCACTTAGAAACGCTGGAGGGCAATGAGATACCCCGAGCGTGGAACGCAGCCAACTTGAAATTTTTTTATTTCTAGTTTTTTTTCCTCAATCTTTTATCGCATTGTTGGAATTGGAAACTCATATTTTAATTGCTATTGATTAATAAAATATTATTTGGCAGTGATATTCTATGAAGTGTTAATTTTGTATTATGAACGTTATAACTTGCACACCTTTTCCAAGCGACGGGCATATTACTCAGTATAAAAAAGTAGGAATCACCCTCCTCAGGTTTTCGTTATGAAACACGAACAACCTATTAGCATTGCCCCTGGCAATATATGAAGCCCTACAGGGGACCCTTAGGCAGCTCGGCCAAATCGAATTGGTCACTAAATAATGTTTGGCTCAAAAAACCCATCCAACAACATGTGTGTCCTCGCCATTGCCATAATTAGGCCTAAGGGATGTGACGACACGACCTAAAAGGTAAAGTAGGGCAGAATGGTATCTCATAAGAATACAGGACTGTGAGGATACTCATACGACAAAACAACTATACCAACATCAAATCTAGTCGGCTACGAAGATCCCACGATAATCAAATGAAAAATTAATAAAGTAAAAATACACAACACATGTTTAGTCAGTAAAACGCCTAAAACAAAAATATTTTATTACTTCATTACATTTACAAAAGGTTACATTGAAGTAAGAAAATCTTAATGAGGATTAAGCCTCTGAGTAAGATAATATTTCTATATCACAATAGAGAATGATTCCCTGTACTTATACCTTTCCGTCTCCAGCCATGCCGTCAGTTTTGCCCCAGTATGCAAAAAGACAGGAATCCAGTACCTAGTCTACTATGCGAGCAACATCTTATTAGACGCCGAGCAGCGGTACCTACCACGTGAAAAGCTCGCCTATGCACTAGTGGTAGCCTCGAGGAAATTGAAGCACTACTTCGAAGCTCACACTATCATATTCCTTACATCACACCCCCTTAAAGCAGTCACACGGAAAGCGGATCTTTTTGGTAGACTATCCAAGTGGTCAGTCGGGCTCGAACGATTTGAAATCCAATTTCAACCAAGGAATGCAATCAAGAGGCATGTCCTTGCCGATTTCATAGCAGAATTCACAGGCGAGCAGAAACTTCAACCCATGGATCAGAGGGAAAATCACTCGATAGGAGGAGTTTGGCGACTGTTTGTTGATGGAGCCTCCAACTCAAAGGGGGAAGGAATAGGCATTGTGCTCGTTACTCCAGAAGATACAATTCTCGAGCAGGTCATCAGACTTGGATTTAAAGCCTCCAATAACGAGGCAGAATACAAGGATTTGTTAGCAGGCCTACAGAAGGCACAAGCATTGGGTGCAAAATAGCTACAGGTGTTCGACGACTCACAATTAGTCTCCAATCAGATAAGTGGGAACATCAACGCGAGGGATGAAACAATAGAAGCCTACCTTGCCTTAGTAAAAAAAAGTTAATGTCCAAATTTGAGGAAATCAGTGTCCAACAGTTTCCTAGAGGACAAATCAGTCATGTCGACTCCCTAGCAGCCTTAAATTCAGTAATCGACTCCGACTTAAAGAGAACAATCCCTATAGACTTCCTCGCCCAGTCGAGAATCATCCAGAGTGAAGAGCTGCCAGATATGGGTCGTATCCTCCAGATTGAATTAGCACACAGTTGGATGGACCCCTTAAGGGACTATTTGAAGGCTACTGGTGGCCATGCATGTAGAGAGATTCTGGAGTATATGCTCGCAAGTGCAAAAAATGTCAGCTACATAATCCTATGGTCCACCAACTTGTCAGCGACCTATGATCACTTACCAGCCCTTGGCCTTTCGCCCAATGGGGAATGGACATTGTGGGCCCTCTTTATACCGCTACGGGTAATCGCAAGTATCTGTTGGTCGCCACAGACTACTTCACCAAATGGATTAAGGCAGAGCCGCTGGCAAACATTAGGGATGCAGATATGATGAGATTCATATGGAAAAACATAATTACCCGCTTTGGGATCCCCAGAACAATCATCATTGACAACGAAACGCAGTTCGAGAGCGGCCCCTTCCAGAGTTTTTACAACGACCATAGGATCAGACACCATTTTAGTTTGGTTGCCTACCCCCAGAGCAACGGCCAAGCTGAAGCTTCCAATAAAACAGTGATCGATGGGTTTAAGAAACGACTTGAGTGAGCCAAAGGCGCATGGGTGAGCAAACTGCCACACATTCTGTGGGCTTACCGCACTATCCCACGACGAGCTACTGGGGAAACCCCATTCGCACTAACATATGGAATGGAAACAATCATCCCCCTAGAACTGGACTCCCAACCATGAGATCCACCTTGGTCGACCAAGGCTAAAATGATGTAGCATTACTCGTTGAACTTGACCTAGCTGACGAACGCAGAGAACTAGCCCTAGTAAGATTATCTAGCTATAAGTAGAACTTCATAAAACACTATAACAAAAAGGTCAATCAAAGGACATTCCAGATTGGGGACTGCATCCTAAGGAAAGTTCTTGGCAGCACAGTAAAACCATCTAATAGTAAGTTGGGTCCAAACTGGGAGGGGCTATTCAAGGTGATAAGGGACGACCTACAAGGAGCCTATCACTTAGAAACGTTGGAGGGCAGAGAGATGCCCCGAGCGTGGAACGCAGCCAACCTGAAAAAAATTATATTTCTTGTTTTTTTTCCTCAATATTTTATCGCATTGTAGGAATTAGCAACTCATCTTTTGATTGCTTTTGATTAATAAAAGATTGTTTGGCAGTGACATTCTATGAAGTGTTAATTTTGTATTATGAACTTTATAACTTGCACACCTTTTCCAAGCGACAAGAACATTACTCAGCATATAAAAGCAGGGAATCACCCTCCTCGAGTTTTCGTTATGAAACACGAATAAACTCTTAGCATTACCCCTAGCAATATATGAATCCCTACAGGGGACCCTTAGGCAGCTCGTCCAAATCGAATTGGTCGCCAAACAATGTTTGGCTCAAAAAACCTGATCGAACAGAACATCCAACAACATGTGTGTCCTCGCCATTGCCATACTTAGGCCTAAGGGAGTGTGACGACACGACCTAAAAGGTAAAGTGGGGCAGAATGGTATCTCATAAGCATACTGGACTGGGAGGATACTCACACGACAAAATAACTCTACCTACATCAAATCTAGTCGGCTACGAAGAGCCCAAGATAATCAAACGAAAAATTAATGAAGTAAAAATACACAACACATGTTTAGTCGGCAAAACACCCGAAACATAAATATTTTATTACTTCATTACATGTACAAAAGGTTACATTTAAGTAAGAAAATCTTAATGAGGATTAGGCCTCTGAGTAAGATAATCAGCCACTTGCGATCTTCGACCATCGCCGGATGAGGGGCCAATTTTTCCTTAACTTCATTCGCATCTGGCTCTAATAGCTGCCTGGGGATAGCATCTATATGGACCCACTGATTGTCCCTCCTGAAAGGATTATGCCTCAGAGTTGAAGGAGAGATTTCGTGACGATACCAAAGTACTGAGTTTTGGGGGATCCGTAGCTCCCTGAAGGCGCTCAACCATCCCCTAATAAAGGATATCTCCTCAAACTCTGTTAACCTCATCGGAGCATCTGTCCAACCTTGGTCATAACCATCATCCCACACTCGTCGATGTCCTTTCTTAAAAAAATGCCTCAACCGTATGACATCTCTTTGAAGCCCAGCAGCAATCACGTATGCTCAACGAACATCTTCTCGGAGCTCGTCCATATCCCTAGCTGGACCCCTTGCATCTGGATCAGATCGTGGACCAGCCGATGAGGTAGAACCTCCTAAAACTGGAGGGGTGTTGCTCGGCCTTGTGTCAGCTCGCAGAACAACCGATAAAGAGGAACCTTGTAAAACCTGAGGTGCGACTCTTTGGCGCATGCTCCCTGAGTCGCAACACCTCCCTCCTCATAGTCTCGTTCTCCTGTTGAAGAACTTCTCTGACTTGATTGATTTTGGAGGCATCTAGAAGCTTAGCTCTTAAAGTGTTCACTTCTTCTTGGACAGAGTCACCAACTTCTTCCATATCCTGAAGTCTATCCTTCAGTTTGGCGACAAGCTCAGACTGGTCTTTAAAGCACTTATTCCTCTACCTGAGAGACTTGCAAATCCTAACGAAGGCTTGGCGAATCTGATTGCTAGCATTAGGACCAAGGATCCTTCCCAGTTGAGAGGTGGCAGGTATATAATCATCTACATCAATCAACTACAGGCCATACAAGCATTCAAGAGGAGAAGAATCAGTATACAGAAGGGAAAGTATTTGAATGAAATGAAAATAAAGAGGTCCAAGTACATCGGTAATTAAAAAGAGTAGTACAAATGAAGCAAAAAATATAAAAGAAATCCTAAGAACATGCTAGATAGAAACCTCAGTTTGTTCTGAGGTCACTGGTTGCTTTCCCTTGTCAACAGCAGTAGGAGCACCTCCCTCAGATGGAGCAACTACTGTTCCCTGAACGGAGGGAGTATCAGCAGGAACGGTCTGGGGGACAGGAACTCCACCGTCAAGGGTCGGGGCAGGAGCCTCATCCACAATAGGCTTCGGCCTTGGATCATGCTCGTCAAACATCTAAGAATCTATGTCGACTCCAGCATCCAGAAGAGCCTTATTCAATCCCTTCTTAAAGTTCAACCAGATGATGTAGCCAATCTGAACATCGGCATCTTCATACGCAGCGGCCCAACCGACATTATAAGAACTCTCCTTAAGGGTGGCAGCCTCAGACTCCACCTTTTGCACCTTCGCTACTAACACCTTATTTTCCTCTACCACATTAAGCTTGCTCGTGCAAACTAGGTCGTAGGACTGCCTCAACTCATTAAGCTCATTTGTCACCGCCTCCTTCGCTCTGTTGGCTTCAGCGAGGGTGAAATCGGAGAACTTCTGAGCCTGGTTGGCAACCTTCAAGCTAGCTTCCAGCTTGATATTCTTCCCCCTCATCTCAGCATTCTTCTTTTCTAGATCGGCCTTCCCCCTAACCAGCTCATCACGAGTACGGTAGAGGATGTCAAAATCAGTCACAAACTGCAAAGAAGAGAAGCAGTAAGCATGATATTGTAAACACAAAGGAGGAAAAGCAAGCATGAAGAAGCAGTAAACATAAGATTATAAACACAAAGGAGCAAAAGTAGACTTACCAAGGCTAGCCTCTGACTCGCCTCCAGAGCTAATTGGTCAGTCCCCATCGCATTCTGACGATCAGTAGGCAAAATTTCTCTTTCGAGTAATACATGGGCCAACTGAGGAGAGAGGGAAACCGAGGCCCCCTCAGGTAGAGCGGATACGGGCACCAGAGCTTGCCCTGCCTTTGTCCTCATCTTCTCTCTCCTTCTCTCCTCTTCCCTCTCCTTATTCTCCCTCTTATCTCTTCTCCTCTTCTCAACCTTTTTCCTCTCTTCCACCTTCTTCTCCTCTTCCTTTTTTCTTTCTCTCTCTCTCAACTTCTCTTCCTCCTTCCTCTTCTTTTCCTACTCCTGGGAAGCAGGATGAGAACCAGTGGCAACTTTCCCACTGCCAAACTTCTACTTCTTCGACCTCCTAGAAAGAAGCACATCATCATCATTATCATCATCATCATCATCATCATCATCATCATCATCATCATCCCTGATCAGATTGTTCCTAAGAGGAGCCATATCTTCCTCACTAGAACTGCTCGATTCACTGGAAGACGCTCGAGCTTCTGAAACCTCTTTTGATCTGGAAGATCCTTAACCACTAGAGCTCTCCTCGCTGGAACCACCTTCAGCACCGTCCCCGTTATCACCTTCGCTACCCTCACCAGAGTTTCTCTCTTCCTCGTCCAATTGGATAGGATCTGCAGCAACCTCTTTAGTGATGTGTAGCTCAGGGATGCTGTCTACAGGTCGTGCAATAAAACTAGACCCGATATTCTTGTACTCCAAGAGGAAAGTCGCTGATCGTGGATGGTCACCGTCAGCCAAGAGATCCCTAATATTCCAGGCCTTGACCAACTCCGCAGCTCAAACCTCGCTGATAGCAGGCTCCAAGTTCTTTGTCCTCACTGAAAAGAAAGAGAGAAGAATATCAGAGAAATCATACATTAACAAGAAGATCGAAGAGCAGAGCAAAAATTAAGCCTACATATGAACTCCTCCCCATAAAAGGGGACCATGAATCTGTCAGACCTCAACCCCTTAGTGTGGGGAGGAAATTATCAATTTCTAGCAAGAAAACCCTCTTGCCAATAATCCTTATGGGAATCAGGTAGATTTACTACCAATACCCTATCAGGAATCCTGGCCTTGAGGTAAAGAAGACCAGAACTTGTTCGCGAGAAAGATTAACAGAATCAAATCTCAGCGAGCCCTAGATTGGTGTCATAGAGCTGATTTATTCTATGGACACCATTAGCAATCTTCCAAACGTTTGGCGAACACTGTGCAGGGACAATATTGAAATAATCAAATAAGTGCAAAAACAAATTGCTTGGAGGGAAAGTAAGACCTTATTGGGACAGTAAGAGGATGTGAATCCAGTGAGCATATTCTATTTCTCTAACATTTATTAGGGACAGGGGCACATATAATGTCTACCAAATTTGGGATGTTATAATATTTCCTAAATTTAGTTACTGATCTATTGCCTATCTTCGCCATTTACAAACCCTAAATTACAAATGCGGAGAAGTTTTAACAAAAAAACCCGGAGAAAGAGCAAGAGGAACTTACGAAATCGAAACTTAGCTTGGGACGACGCAAGGTCACAAACAAAGATGATGAAGGAAATTGAAATCAAAAAATGAAGACTTGGGAATAAGAGCGCAATAGTGAGAGCTTAGAGAAGATAAGAAAGTATGAATAAGCTTGAAACGACAACAAGAAAATACTGCTCCAAAGGAGTTTTAAACGTTTCCAATCATAACGCACGAGACACGAAGCACGCTGCCACCTAAATTAGTTTAGAGGAAGCGTTTCAAATCTTAGAAGAGTTACACAATTTACAAGATAGCCATTATAATAAATCATTTAAATTTATTGAGCCCAAATTGTGTCCCAACAACTTTAGGGGTAATTGTGGGTACCTCGATGTGTCACCATGGGCCCAGACAAGTAGCCCAGCAAAAACGGCCCAAAGTCTGGAACCTGGCATCTCAACCAAAATCAGTTACGACTTAGTCTATTCCTAAAATCTCGTAAGGAGATATTCTAGGAGGAGTGGATTGACGTGGGGAAGTCCAACACCCCCACTCCCCGGAAACAAACATGTATATAACAAACCCTAAGCCTGGGGCAAGAGGCACGTATGATATTTCCTATAAAACACTCCTCGGAGTATAGAGAAATAATACTGAGAGCACCCCCGTGGACATAGGCATTCTTGCTAAACCACGTAAATACTTTGTCGTGTGATTTGGCATTCTTTACATTCTTTATTTGCTTCGGTGATTGTCTTTTCTTGTTCATTGTGTTGAACATAATTTTCACCACACAAACATACCCAAGAAAACCAACATCAAAACATACTTTCACCCAGGCTAGGACAATCCGATTGCAAAAAGCTGAAATCCAAAGATAGCAAATCAAGGCAACACAAGGATCTGAAGAGGAGAGAACCCTATGCAAGAACAACAATCTTCCACATACATCCAACTACTAGGCAAAGACGAATCTTCAAGAAAAAAAACCAAAATTTGGCATCACGAAGAAGAACCAATTAGGAAACCAACTGGATCACCACACTTGTATCATCAACATCAAAGGACAACGCCAAACCCTCATGCACATGATGATACCCACAAGAAAATCCAACATAGGCCACAGGAAGAAAATCAAACTGAAAGACCAAAGGACAGTAAAAGCAAACATGCAACCACACTACTAAGGAAAATAAACCTTCAACCAGGTTACATACATCCTTACTGCATTATATCGATTTTTTTAATTAGATATGTGTTGGATTGTGTATATACACGATGATGCCAAATTTTGGAAATGAATTTGATATATAATTTAAAATCCAACTAGTTAAATATTTTAAATTTTTGTTATAATGTATGAGAAATTGACTAAATTAAAATATTGACCATAAGTTGGTTGGAATGCAATTGAGAAACTCACACCATTTCGTGGGTGAGTTGCATATATTTGATAAAAATTTATGGGGCGATGTGACTGTTTTTCAAAATAGACAAATATGTTAAAAGCAATCCGATAAGAAATGTAAATATGAATATCATTTTTCTTCTAAAAAAATAAGAGTGAGATGTCGGTAGTTATATTAAAGACGCAATATATACAGAAAAGTGTGTCAGCAAAGTGCGTTCCCATATAATTACTCAAATTTTAAATGGGACGAGATGAAATAATGGATGGTTGTGTCTAACCATTCCAAAAAAAATGCACGGTAAAGGATATCAGAAATTTACTCCTACAGTTGCTCGTGTTAAAATAACAATTCATCGCTAGTAAGGAAAAATTCTTATGATACCTTGTGAGCACAATTTACTTGAATTAAGTACACCCTTAAATTATTCAATAAATTGATTCCTCAAATTAAGTACACTCTTTAATGATTCTAAAATAATTGGAAAACTTATCAAAGAGCATATTCTCAAGGCTTCTAAAGAATCTTTTTTCCATCAACAAAACATTAATTTTATTGAAGTGTTGGCCAACAAACACTCTATATCCACATAAAAAAGAAAGACATTGGGAGACGGAAAGTCCCAACTGCACTTGAAATTCATAACATTATTCGGTAAAAACTTAGACATGACATTTTAATAAACAAAACAGGACAATTATTTCCTCAATTTGCACATGGCGATGACCTTCAACCAAGCAGGCCTAGACATAATCTCAGCACACCACGAGCTAACATGGGGACGTGAATCAAATAGCTTCTTAACTTGTGTACCAAACAGGTATTTTAAGTTTGGGAGGTGATGAAGATCGGCTAAGCTGAAACTTTCACCACCTAAGTATTTTGAGTGAGTTAGCCGAGCCTCATACACATCCAAAACTTTATCCAGCTTGGCTTCATATTCTTCCACTACAGCATCATCTGTAACAAATTTAAATAGTGGCTTAATGCCTAGCTCCCCAGTGAGCTTTGAAGCCGCTGGGTCAAACTGGTGGGCCTCAACCTCCATCCACACTGATATTATGGCCATTTTCTTAGGGTCTTGGTAGATGAGTTGAGTGCCCTTGTCAGCATAAGTGTGCGTAATATATTGGGTGATTGCCCTTGATTCTGCAATATATACCAACTTGACATTAATCATGTATCTTTTCTTAAAAAGTAAAACTATATACATTTTAAGGCCATATTTTTCTAAGTAATATAGAAAACGTCAAAATTTCACTAAATCTCGTATTTTTCTGAAAAAACTCGGTGTGTTTGTTTTTTAACTGAAATATTTTAATTTCAAAAATTTTAAACTTTTGAACAAATTTTTTTCTAATTCCTCAAAACATATGGATTTTTCAAAGGGGTACACAATTTAGAATAAGTTTGAAAAATCAAAATTTTTTACAAGCTATCCTCATTGGAGCATTTATAAGAACATGTAAAAATAAAAATTCAAACTAATCATGATTATGAATCTTTTTTCGTTTAAAAAATTCTTTTGTTAAATATGATGTAACATAGTTATTTTGATATATTAGTTCAAAAGAATAACTGAAAACCCTCAAAGAGGATATTTGCAAGATTAGTTACCTAATTTAATTATTTAGACATCAAGGTTTTGTAAAATCTAAAATTTTATCGGTTACTTTTTAATTGTAGGCATCATATACAGATTAGAAGCTAAACTGCATCAATTGTTTTGTAATAGTGATTTTTGAAGATATGCTATCAACAGGATCTTACCAAAGAGTTTCAGGTCTCCATCTTCTAAGGCTGGTACTTTACCAAATGGCTACATAATTAATTGACAAAAAATGTCACTAAAGATCACAAGGATTAACACCAAAGACACCCAAAAAAAAAAGAGTAACAAGCCATTATGGGGGATAACAAAACTTGGAGACACGTGATGTCTCATAAATTGTAGAATAAGTCACAGAAAGTAAAAATCATTTGCGGGTCAAATGCAAAAGAAATGAAAACTTCATAGGTTAAAATATAGGAGCATATACTAAATAGTCTCTCGAATTTTTTTTAATACACATTTAGTTCAAATCTTTTTATTTTGCACCCGTACAAAATAAAATGCTTGAACTAAATATGTATTAAAAAATATTTAAAAAACTTTTTGGTATTTGATACTAAAATATGTACTTAAAAAAAAAAAAAAAAAAGAACATACAAATAAAATTCCAATTTAAAGCTTACGTTGATAGAAAGATAAGCTTCTGATTTGTGCTCGCTGGCCCCTATGTTGAGGGGAACGAAATCGAAGTGGACCTCTTTTTCGTAGAGGGCAGCCAAAGCTCTCATAACAGGTGGTGCTATTGTGCTTCCATAGAGTTTAATACCTGCCATGGCTTCTGAATAAAGATGTTAATTTGATTGAAGATATTAAGTTGTGATCAGAGAAGATAGATAAGTGGTGAGAGGATGTGCTGGTAATATAAAAAAGGTCTACTTTGACTGGAATGTTCTTATTTGTATGATAATAATCCGATATATCTCTTGCTACTTGCAACCTAGGTGCCTAATGTCAATACGCCGGCCCAATAATGCTATCCATTTAATATATATAAATATATAATATATGCTTTATTATATCTAGATTTTAATTGAAAAAATATAATTCATGTAATTAATATATGGAGTTGAGTATATTTTAGAGATAACTATATTTAATTTTCATTTGTCGGGTCAACATTCATATAAGTTCTATTGACTTTTCAACAATCCTATACGTCCTATTCCAACTTTTTAGGAAATTTTTTCACAATTTTACAGTTTTATAACTAATCATCATTAACTTTCTTTAGGAAGTTACCTAAGTGGTTGAACTTTTTTTTTCATCTTTAAATGATCATAACTTTTGATTCATAAATCCGTTTTTCGCAAAATTACTATTTTTGAAATCTGCGCGACGAGAGATCTATCAAACAAGATCCATGAACGCTATAAAATTCCAAAGAAAAAAATTTACACAAACAGTAATCTTTACTGTATGCACTAGAATATGAAATAGTTTTATATATGTGACATTTTCACAAACAGACAGTAACATTTACTGTGGTAATATTAAACAGTATATATATATATATATATATATATCCGGCGGATCCAAACTCTCTTTTTTCAAAATTACATTATATTTAAAGGTTCGCGCTAGTGGCATCCAATCCTTACCACCATTGTTGGAGCGTCAACGACCTTCATTAGAGCTCCGATTTGGGGTGGGTAAGGGTGACATGTGGTGCCGCTGGCGCAGACCTTTGAAAATAAGAGACTTTTGAATAAACGGATTTTGGATCGACCGGAGTGTCATGGGGTGCCGCTGGCGCGGTTTGTTGAAAATAAGATTGGATAAATGGGATCTGGATCCTCTTGAGCACCGGTTTATGGTGAGCATTAGGTGCCGGTGGCGCAGAGCTTTAAAAATAGGATCATATATATATATAATGTGATAACACAGTAAATGCTATTGTTTATAAAAATGTCATAGATATTAAACTTTATTGTATACAACATAAAATGAAATAGTTTTATATCTGTGACATTTTCACAAACAATAACACAAACTGTGTTAATATATTTATGAAATAGTTTTATATATCTAACATTTTCACAAAAGTAACATTTACTGAGTTAATATTACACAATATATATATATAACGTTTTCACAAACAGTAACATTTACTGAGTTAATATATATATATATATATATATATATACACGGTAGATCCAAACCTCTTTTTTTTTCAAAATTATCATATTTTAAAGGTTTACGCTAGCGACATTCAATCCTCACCACTACCCACCCCCATTGTCGAAGCTTCAACGACTTTCATCAGAGTTATGATTGGGTGGATAGTAGTGGCATAGGGTGCCGATGGTGCGGACCTCTGAAATTAAGAGAATATTAGATAAATAGGATTTGGATCCACCGGAGCTCCGATTTTGGGTGAGTAGAGGTGACATTGGCTTAGGTTTATATCTATAACATATTCACAAACATTAACATTTATTGTGTTCATATAACACAATATATATATATATATATATATATATATATATATATATATATATATATATATATATCCAAACCTCTTTTTTCTGATATTATCTTATTTTTAACGGTCCGCGCCAGTGACATCCAATCCCCACCACCACCCACCCCCTTTGTCGGAGCTCCAACAACCTTCATCAGAGCTCTGATTCGAGGTGGCATGGGATGCCGATGTAACATTTTCACAAATAGTAACATTTATTATTCGTGAAAATATTACAGATATAAACCTAACCCAATGCTACCCCTACTCACCTCAAACTGGAGCTCCGGTGGATCCAAACACCATTTATCCAATATTCTCTTATTTTGTTAGGTCCGCGCCAGCGGCACTCCATGTCACCCCAAATCAGAACTCTGATAAAGGTTGTTGGAGCTCCAACAATTGGATTGGTGGTGATCGGGATTAGATACCGCTAGCGCGGACCGTTAAAAATAAGACAATATCAGAAAAAAGAGGTTTGGATCCACCGTATATATATATATATATATATATATATATATATATATATATACTGTGTTATAACACAGTAAATGTTACCGTTTCTAAAAATGTTATAGATATAAACTTAACCCAATGTCACCCCTACTCACCCCAAATCGGAGCTCCGGTGGATCCAAACACCATTTATCTAATATTCTCTTAATTTCAGAGGTACGCGCCAGCGGCACCCTATGACATTACTACCCACCCAAATCATAACTCTGATGAAAGTCGTTGAAGCTCCGACAATGGGGGTGTGTAGTGGTGGGGATTGAATGTCGCTAGCGTAAACCTTTAAAAATATGGTAATCTTGAGAAAAAAGAGGTTTGGATCTACCGTGTATATATATATATATTATGTAATATTAACTCAGTAAATGTTACTGTTTGTGAAAATGTTATATATATGTTGTGTAATATTAACTCAGTAAATGTTACTGTTTGTGAAAATGTTGTATATATAAAACTATTTCATAAATATATTAACACAATAAATGTTATTGTTTGTGAAAATATCACAGATATAAAACTATTTCATTTCCTGGTGTATACAATAAAGTTTAATATCTATGACATTTTTACAAACAATAGCATTTACTGTGTTATCACATTATATATATATATATATATATATATATATATATATATATATATATATATATATATATATATGCTCCTATTTTTAAAGTTCTGTGCCACCGGTACCTAATGCCACCCCTACTCACCCCAAATCGGCGCTCCAGAGGATCTCGATCCCATTTATCCAATCTTATTTTCAAAGGTCTGCGCCAGCGGCACCCCATGATACTCCGGTGGATCCAAAACCCATTTATTCAAAAGTCTCTTATTTTCAAAGGTCCGCGCCAGCGGCACCACATGCCACCCTTACCCACCCAAATCGAAGCTCTGACGAAGGTCGTTGAAGCTCCAACAATGGTGGTAAGGATTGGATACCGCTAGCGCGAACCTTTAAATATAAGTTAATTTTTAAAAAAGAGGATTTGGATTCACCGGATATATATATATATATATATATATATATATATATATATATATATATATATATATACTGTGTAATATTATCACAGTAAATGTTACTGTCTATTTGTGAAAATGTCACATATATAAAACTATTTCATATTCTAGTGCATACAGTAAAGTTTACTGTTTGTGTAAATTTTTTTCTTTGGAATTTTAGAGCCTTCATGGAGCCTGTTTGATAGATCTCGTCGAGCAGATTTCAAAAATAGTAACTTTGAAAAAAACGGATTTGTGAATCAAAAGTTATGATCATTTGAAGATTAAAAAAAGTTCAACCACTTATGTAACTTCCTTAAGGAAGTTACGGATGGTTGGTTTTAAAAGGGTAAAATTGTGAAAAAAAAGTTTCAAAAAATTAGGAGTATGACTTATATGTAAGGGGAAAACATGGTGAGACTAGAATGTCTAAAAGAAAGTCTAATAGGATCTAAATGTAAATGCCCCTATATTTTGATACATAAATAAAATATTTATTTTGCATAGGTGTATAAAAAGATGGGGTACTGTAATTGAGGATTAAATTTTGCGATGAAAAAAACAAATAGTGGCCACAAATTCGTCATTCATTGACTAAGTCCAGTGAAACCAACCACAGGCTACTTGTTCTCCTATAAAACCAAATAGATGTTCCATGAAAACGCAAGTCCGACATCACATGTCCAGCCTTTGCACTAGAGCATCAATGTATATGATAATAATGGATAAAATTGTACACTATTTATATGACATTCTAAGAGATAAGTTATACCTCGTAAGCTAAATTAATTTTATTGTTTCCTTTTTTATCCATTAAAAAGTTGACTTCTTCCTTTTTTTCTTCTCTCACATAAATTCCTCACGGCTACAAAAGTAATACAACTAATAATCAATGCAAAACACTAGAGCAACCGGATATGGTGACTTAAAAATGAAACTTAATGACATGGTAGGTGCCACACCATTAAAATATACACTCATTTGTTTTATCCAACTATTAAATCATTTTTTTTCAAAATATATTTTTCAAATTAAAAAAAGGGGTTTAACCCATTTAGTCCCTTAAACAAAATTTAATACTTGAATAGTCCAGTCATTATTCACAATGCACGATTAAACCTTCGCTTGCTTTTTTATTTTGTCAAAAGACAAAGGTGCCCCTAGATGATGTCATACGTGTTTAAACATAAACTTCTCACCATTTCAAACTGACGCTTCCTTTTCCTTCCATTTTGCAAACAACAAATTGCAATCCAAACACTTCAGTCACTTCGAACAAACCATCAGCTCTAAAACCCTAAAATTTCTCTTTCTGCGATCAAAATCTACTGCGAATCAGAACTACTTAGAAGAAACCGATCAGGTATATTTTGATTATTAACCATTTCATTTCTATTGAACAAAATCAGATGAATGATTAATTTGTATTTCGAAACCCTAACCTTGAAACGTACACAAATTTTACATTTACGATGATTTTCTGTTCCTATTTATTCAAATATATTGTTATATATCTCATCTAGAAGGAAATTACTACAATAATGTTAAAAACTAGAGTTATGAAAACCTAATTTATGACTTGCATGTCGTTACTTTCATATACATTTTAATAATTTGAATATAATAACAAAATTTGTGTATTTATGAAATACTTCATTAGGTTTACTTATATTTCAGAAATTTTGAGTAATAGTAACATATAAATTAGATTTATTTTGTTTATTAAGCACTTTAATTGCATATTCATTCATAAGGTAACTAGAAAATCAGAGTGAAATATGTAAATTTTTATGAAATATTTATCAAAGGGATACAAATTAAAGTAACTAGTTACTATATTAGTAACTTTTAAAGTCTCTGCTTGCATATATAAATTGAATTATTTATAGTATTTGATTATTTAAATTGTAGGAAGCATGAAAAGTTCAAAATCAGATACACCTCCATGTACAAGCTCCAGTAGCCAAGAAGAAGATAATGTCGAAGAATTGGTTAATTTCAATCAAATAAGGTCAAGTTTTTTACCTTTTAACAAGCTCGTTAAATCTATCAAATCACATATACAGTTGCAACATTTGGTGTTATTGAAGAAAACTCCATTTTGGAAAATTTTCAAGACAATTTTTGATGAAAAAATTGCAACTGAAAGCTTTCGAAAATCAAATGCCACAATATGCACAATAATTTCATCATTCGACATAGAAACGAATAAGTTTAGGACTGGTGGACGCTTGCTTGATATTGAAGAAGAACAGATTGAAACTATTTTTGGATTAGAGTGTGGTGAAGAAGTGTTTAGTATTTCGCAAAAGAATAGACAAGAAACACCTTTTGTGAAGCGATATTTTGGGAAAGGAAAAAAATTAACAAAGGTCTTAATTGAAAAAGCAATTAAGAAAGCCATCAACGGGAAACAAACTAGAGATCAGAAAGATTTTGTGAAACTGCTATGCCTACATATTTGCTGCACACTATTATTTCCAAACAAGGGATCAAAGCTAGCTTGGTTCTTTGTTAACTATGTAGAGAAGTTGGAGAAAATCGGCACATTCAATTGGGCAAAGGCAGTTAAAGCATTCTTATTGAAGTCAATACAAAAGTATTATGCATCACCAATGAAAGTCATTGGATGTGTAATGCTATTACCGGTACGTTATAAATGTGTAAATTGTTATTTTTCTTTTCATTCACACTTATCAAATTAATATAATGAAATGTTATTTCAGTTTTGGCTTTGTGAGAGCACTCACCTCATTGAGCAATCGACGATTATAAGTGAAGAATATCCGTCTTTTACAAGATGGAATCTTCGTGATGTACTCAAAAGGTCAAAGAAGTGCCAATTTCTGAATGACAATTCCAACAGGTAACTGATATGATAGTTTTATCCAATCTAAGTAACTAATATTTTAAATCTATACAATCTAAGTAACTATTCTGCAGAAATTTCAATATTATGAATGAATATTTTTGTTTCTGTCGACATTAGGATTAACTAATACAATTTGTTGTGGGTCTAATTACTTAGCTGCAACTCTATACATCAAAAACAAATATACATATTGAAAAGTAACTAATATAAGTTTTTTAATTATTTATTTCATAGGATGAACAACCGCAAACTGGCCTGAATAATTCAAGTGAAAATGTCAAAGAGAAGGATGATGACAGTAACTTGAAAGATAATTTGGTTCAAGATGAAGGTGAATGTCAAGATGAAAAAAGAGAAGATAATTTTGATATGAATGATATGTTTGGTGGGTATGAAGGTGAGAATGAGTGTTGTAAACAGTTAAACTTGAAGATAGATGAGATGAATGAAGAGATGGGGAGCTTAAAAGAAAGAATTCTGAAGCTTAGAGAAGTTGAAGCAAAGATAAAGCAAGATAATTCCACTGAAATTCAGAAGATTCGAGAGGAAACACAAATGATAATAGAGGCTATGGAAAGAGAGAGTAAAGAAAAAGAACTTCGGTTCTTAGATCAAATAAGGTCTCAATCTCTTGAAATAGAAAGGCTGCGAGATGAAGAAGAAAGGAGGAATAGCGCACACAGTGATGAGGTCACTGTTTTGACGTGCGAAATTATTGAAAAAAATAATGAAATCGGGAAGTTGGAAGCAGAGTTAAATGCTTTTAAATCTGCTAACAAATGTAGAAAAATAATTGAAGTTCCAATTAGCCCAGACCCGATATCTAAAATCAACAAAGTCGAACCAAGTTCAATGGCTAAACGTGTAAAGATGAGAGCAAACAGAGTTCCGAAAGTACATGAAGATTACACATTTGGGAAAAATAAGAGAAAGAGAGAGGATGACAATGCAGCTGGTTTGGATGAAAGTTCAAATCAAGAAGAAGTAGAAAAGAGTGAGATGAAAATTGATCCATTGATGGAAATGACACAGAGAATAATCGTCCAAGATTGTGAAATTGAAGTTTACATTCCAAATCCAGAGAAGAAAAAACTTCAAATTTTTTTTGATAAGTCAAATGTCCAGTAAGTTTACGTATAAACTTTGTTTTATTATTAACTTCATTATAATTACATATCATTGCAATCTTACAATTTTTATTCTAATTTTCAGCACCTACTTTTGGACTGGACTAGGAGTTTATCTCAGTAGGAGAGAAGCAACATTGATACTACAAAAAAAAAGCAAAGCCATGTAATCCTATATTTATTATTCTAAATTTTCCATATGATTGTTAATGTGAAAATTAGTTATACGAATTCTCTCTACAGTAAGTACTTTATCATGCTAAAAAGTATACTTAACAGATACTGAAATCATTATTTTGTGCAGGCCATTGATGCTTATGCGGAATTGCTCTGTGTTGAATTGCTTAGAGACAATAACGTTGATTACAAATCCTTGTTTATAACAACTTACTCTTTGGTAAGCATTATTCTTAAGTTTAAAATTTGATAGCTAAAGTAACTTATTTTTTATAATGTTACTGTTATGGTCACTAATCATATATGTTGATGAAAATAACTAATAAAGTAAGTTTTACTCACCTATAAACGATGAAATTCACTTATGTTATGTTTTTTCTAATAGAACTATGTCCAGAAAGGAAAGACCGTAGCTGCAACCAAACAAATATTTGAGAAAATATTAATGTACATTGGAAGTGCACGTTTTATATTCTTCCCACTATTCCATGAAAAGCCCGGTCATTTCACTCTACTAGTATTCGACAAGCTTGCAAGCAAATGGTTGCACTATGACTCGACAAGTTATGGAGGCCAAAGAGACAAAGGAAAATACTTCAGGGAGGCTCTGCTAATGGTAAAAAACCATATATAAATACTTTCTGAAATTCATTATTATATAATGCTAATTTATGTCAAATGATTTTTATCAGATCAAACATATTGAGAAATGTGTTGGAGAGAAGAGGAATGAACTAAGAAACAATCCAAGCATTACTTTGGTACAGCCACCCAAAAAAATAGCGTCTTCTGCAACCTTTGCAAATGAAATGCCAATAGATTTAGATGCGGCTAAAATCTGGATAGAATCGTATACACATAGCCAACTCCAATTTGTTGTCGTCTGCCCTCAACAAAAAGAAGATTCGTAAGTTATATTACTTTCAATAACAAAACTTATTTTATATCAAAATTCTTTTACTAATCTTGATTTATTTTAATTAATAGGAATGATTGTGGAATAGCAGTGTCGTACTACATGGAGAAAATTGCATATGGAAAGGCACTTGAAGAAACATTTGCAGAAAATGCAATGGAAAAAAGGCGGGCAAAAATGCTTATCAAGTTACTAAATTCTGCTGAGCACAAAAAAGCAAAAAAGTGACTTTATTTCGGGAATTAGATACCTATAAAAGACAATGTTTGGAACAATATATTCAGTTGTTGAAGTTTTGTTAGTCAAATACTCTGTTTCCAATTTTTTACAAGTATTTGACTTAATAATTGAGCTAATGTTTGTTATACATTTACATAATATTGGCATTCTAATGAAGGAATGTTTGTATCATTTTATATGAATCAAATATTGTTGGATGATAAAAAAAGTGGTTTCCAACAATTGATGTCTTGTTACATAGTTAAAGTGACTAATTTTTTCAATTACAAACACACTGCCATGTGACTATTAATTGTCAAAATGAATAAAGTTGGAAACTGAAATGAAGATTGATGTGTATGATGTTATTTTGTAAGTAACTAATTTATTCCTTTACACAAACAAAGTCACTATTTTTTTTCATCTGTGAAGTTGGAAATAAAACGAAGGATGTTGTGTATCAAGTCATTCTTAAAGCAACACACTTATTCCTTTTGACAAATAAAGTCACTAGTCCGTTGAATAAGGACCTCTGATGAGGGTCAATGGAGCTTTGGCATTCGGGGTGTGGTGGCAGGGAGACGTGGGGTGGGAGTGCCGCTGGCGCGGACCCTCAAATATAAGAGAATTTTGGTTATATGGCTCTTTGAGCAACTTTTTTGCAAAAAAATAAAAACGCTTACAATAAATGTGCGTGTTAACAAATATTTGAAGGGTTTTTTGGTAAGTGACCCAAAATTAAAAATATTTTAAATTGATTAAACATTCAAAAATGTGAAATAAAGGCAGAAAATGAAATGAAGATTGATGGGAATATTGTAATTTTTTAAGTAACTGATTTATTCTTTTTCACAAATAAAGTCACTAAAATATCTTCAGAATTACCGTGTTTGAATATATTACCTTATTAACTGTAAAAATTGAACAAAAACAATATATGAACCTTTGAACTACACATAAACTCAGTAATTTAAAAAAATTCATCTGTGAAGTTGGAAAATAAAACGAAGGATGTCGTGTATCAAGTCATTCTTAAAGTAACTGACTTATTCCTTTTGACAAATAAAGTTACTAGTCCGTTGAATAAGGACCTCTGATGAGGGTCAATGGAGCTTTGGCATTGGGGGTGTGGTGGCGGGGAGACGTGGGGTGGGAGTACCGCTGGCGCGGACCCTCAAATATAAGAGAATTTTGGTTATATGGCTCTTTGAGCAACTTTTTTGCAAAAAAATAAAAACGCTTACAATAAATGTGCGTGTTAACAAATATTTGAAGGGCTTTTTGGTAACTGACCCAAAATTAAAAATATTTTAAATTGATTAAACATTCAAAAATGTGAAATAAAGGTAGAAAATGAAATGAAGATTGATGGGAATATTGTAATTTTTTAAGTAACTGATTTATTCTTTTTCACAAATAAAGTCACTAAAATATCTTCAGAATTACCGTGTTTGAATATATTACCTTATTAACTGTAAAAATTGAACATAAACAATATATGAACCTTTGAACTACACATAAACTCAGTAATTTAAAAAAATTCATCTGTGAAGTTGGAAAATAAAAGGAAGGATGCTGTCTATCAAGTCATTCTTAAAGTAACTGACTTATTCCTTTTGACAAATAAAGTCACTAGTCCGTTGAATAAGGACCTCTGATGAGGGTCAATGGAGCTTTGGCATTGGGGGTGTGGTGGCGGGGAGACGTGGGGTGGGAGTGCCGCTGGCGCGGACCCTCAAATATAAGAGAATTTTGGTTATATGGCTCTTTGAGCAACTTTTTAGCAAAAAAATAAAAACGCTTACAATAAATATGCGTGTTAACAAATATTTGAAGGGCTTTTTGGTAACTGACCCAAAATTAAAAATATTTTAAATTGATTAAACATTCAAAAATGTGAAATAAAGGCAAAAAATGAAATGAAGATTGATGGGAATATTGTCATTTTTTAAGTAACAGATTTATTCTTTTTCACAAATAAAGTCACTAAAATATCTTCAGAATTACTGTGTTTGAATATATTACCTTATTAACTCTAAAAATTGAACATAAACAATATATGAACCTTTGAACTACACATAAACTCAGTAATTTAAAAAAATTCATCTGTGAAGTTGGAAAATAAAACGAAGGATGTTGTGTATCAAGTCATTCTTAAAGTAACTGACTTATTCCTTTTGACAAATAAAGTCACTAGTCCGATGAATAAGGACCTCTGATGAGGGTCAATGGAGCTTTGGCATTGGGGGTGTGGTGGCGGGGAGACGTGGGGTGGGAGTGCCGCTGGTACGGACCCTCAAATATAAGAGAATTTTGGTTATATGGCTCTTTGAGCAACTTTTTTGCAAAAAAATAAAAACGCTTACAATAAATGTGCGTGTTAACAAATATTTGAACGGCTTTTTGGTAACTGACCCAAAATTAAAAATATTTTAAATTGATTAAACATTCAAAAATGTCAAATAAAGGCAGAAAATGAAATGAAGATTGATGGGAATATTGTAATTTTTTAAGTAACTGATTTATTCTTTTTCACAAATAAAGTCACTAAAATATCTTCAGAATTACCGTGTTTGAATATATTACCTTCTTAACTGTAAAAATTGAACATAAACAATATATGAACCTTTGAACTACACATAAACTCAGTAATTTAAAAAAATTCATCTGTGAAGTTGGAAAATAAAACGAAGGATGCTGTGTATCAAGTCATTCTTAAAGTAACTGACTTATTCCTTTTGACAAATAAAGTCACTAGTCCGTTGAATAAGGACCTCTGATGAGGGTCAATGGAGCTTTGGCATTGGGGGTGTGGTGGCGGGGAGACGTGGGGTGGGAGTGCCGCTGGCGCGGACCCTCAAATATAAGAGAATTTTGGTTATATGGCTCTTTGAGCAACTTTTTTGCAAAAAAATAAAAACGCTTACAAAAATGTGCGTGTTAACAAATATTTGAAGGGCTTTTTGGTAACTGACCCAAAATTAAAAATATTTTAAATTGATTAAACATTCAAAAATGTGAAATAAAGGCAGAAAATGAAATGAAGATTGATGGAAATATTTTAATTTTTTAAGTAACTGATTTATTCTTTTTCACAAATAAAGTCACTAAAATATCTTCAGAATTACCGTGTTTGAATATATTACCTTATTAACTGTAAAAATTGAACATAAACAATATATGAACCTTTGAACTACACATAAACTCAGTAATTTAAAAAAATTCATCTGTGAAGTTGGAAAATAAAACGAAGGATGTCGTGTATCAAGTCATTCTTAAAGTAACTGACTTATTCCTTTTGACAAATAAAGTCACTAGTCCGTTGAATAAGGACCTCTGATGAGGGTCAATGGAGCTTTGGCATTGGGGGTGTGGTGGCGGGGAGACGTGGGGTGGGAGTGCCGCTGGCGCGGACCCTCAAATATAAGAGAATTTTGGTTATATGGCTCTTTGAGCAACTTTTTTGCAAAAAAATAAAAACGCTTACAATAAATGTGCGTGTTAACAAATATTTGAAGGGCTTTTTGGTAACTGACCCAAAATTAAAAATATTTTAAATTGATTAAACATTCAAAAATGTGAAATATAGGTAGAAAATGAAATGAAGATTGATGGGAATATTGTAATTTTTTAAGTAACTGATTTATTCTTTTTCACAAATAAAGTCACTAAAATATCTTCAGAATTACCGTGTTTGAATATATTACCTTCTTAACTGTAAAAATTGAACATAAACAATATATGAACCTTTGAACTACACATAAACTCAGTAATTTAAAAAAATTCATCTGTGAAGTTGGAAAATAAAACGAAGGATGTTGTGTATCAAGTCATTCTTAAAGTAACTGACTTATTCCTTTTGACAAATAAAGTCACTAGTCCGTTGAATAAGGACCTCTGATGAGGGTCAATGGAGCTTTGGCATTGGGGGTGTGGTGGCGGGGAGACGTGGGGTGGGAGTGCCGCTGGCGCGGACCCTCAAATATAAGAGAATTTTGGTTATATGGCTCTTTGAGCAACTTTTTTGCAAAAAAATAAAAACGCTTACAATAAATGTGCGTGTTAACAAATATTTGAACGGCTTTTTGGTAACTGACCCAAAATTAAAAATATTTTAAATTGATTAAACATTCAAAAATGTGAAATAAAGGCAAAAAATGAAATGAAGATTGATGGGAATATTGTCATTTTTTAAGTAACTGATTTATTCTTTTTCACAAATAATGTCACTAAAATATCTTCAGAATTACCGTGTTTGAATATATTACCTTATTAACTCTAAAAATTGAACATAAACAATATATGAACCTTTGAACTACACATAAACTCAGTAATTTAAAAAAATTCATCTGTGAAGTTGGAAAATAAAACGAAGGATGCTGTGTATCAAGTCATTCTTAAAGTAACTGACTTATTCCTTTTGACAAATAAAGTCACTAGTCCGTTGAATAAGGACCTCTGATGAGGGTCAATGGAGCTTTGGCATTGGGGGTGTGGTGGCGAGGAGACGTGGGGTGGGAGTGCCGCTGGCGCGGACCCTCAAATATAAGAGAATTTTGGTTATATGGCTCTTTGAGCAACTTTTTTGCAAAAAAATAAAAACGCTTACAATAAATGTGCGTGTTAACAAATATTTGAAGGGCTTTTTGGTAACTGACCCAAAATTAAAAATATTTTAAATTGATTAAACATTCAAAAATGTGAAATAAAGGCAGAAAATGAAATGAAGATTGATGGGAATATTGTCATTTTTTAAGTAACTGATTTATTTTTTTTCACAAATAAAGTCACTAAAATATCTTCAGAATTACCGTGTTTGAACATAAGAGCTTTGGCATTGGTGACGGTCAATAGAGCTTTGGCATTGGTGGTGTGGGGGAGGGGAGACGTGGGGTGGGAGTGCCACTGGCGCGGACCCTCAAATGTAACAGAAATTTGGTTATATGGCTCTTTGAGGGACTATTACAAGTACTGTTTATATGAACTGACTTCTTTGGTTAGACTAACAAAAAAACTAAAATCATATATTTTGATTACGAACACAACAATATTAACAGTATCAAAAGTAGAAAAATGCAATACTTTTGTTTCTTATTTATTGAAACTCAAATACAAGCTGATATATCAAATAAAATTTCAAATTCTATATCCAAATGACAAATGCAAAGCAGTTGTAAAGAAAAAAAATTAAAAATCAACTGCAGTCAACTACCTTCTATGGTTGCTTTACAAGTTTTCTTATTATGATTCCCAACCATTTGGCACCTACTACACTTCATTGGCCTTCGATATTCTCCTCGAGATGGTATTCTACGCTTTCTTGGTCTTCCTGGAGGAACTTTTGTTATAGGGGCTTTCAATATCACATCATTGCTAACAACTTCCTCTTCTTGTATACCAGTCACCGGAACAATAGGAAATGAGTAACTCTTCTTGAAATAGTCAACAGTGAAATACTCCTCAACATATTGAAATATATCCTGACCATTTGATTGAATCGCAACCAAGGCATGTGAGCATGGAAATCCACTTAATTGCCATTTGAAACAAGAACAAGCACGATCCAACAAATTTACAGTCTTAGCTTTCTCGCTATGAACTTGAAAAATAAACTCACTCGACCGTGTAACATTCCACCCCCTACCAATTGCTAGTAACTCATTCAACTCTCAGGACACAATATCATTGTCCATTTATTTGATTCTTGACATCTTCTAGAGATTTGGTTCATCATTTTAATTTGAATAGTTTCAACCAATTGTGCTATTGGTAAATATCTAGCTTCTTTAATCCAAGCATTGAATGACTCAGCCGCATTCGAATACATCTCCCCATATCTACGTCCAATGAAAAATGCACAACACCAATGCTTCTCCGGACAATTTTGCAAGAAATCCCTCATCAAACCACCTCCCTCATTTATCAACTCATTTCGATATTTCAGGTAAGACTCGATAGTTGTAGAAAATGCACACATGTTAAACATTTTCACCATTTTCTCCTTAAAATTTGAAGTGAATCCACAATACCTATCCCGTATGTTATTTTGAAGATGATAAAGACAAAAAGCATGTGAAGAGTTTGGAAAATGTTTTGGAACATCATCCAAAATTCCTTGATTGCGATCCGATATAAATGTTACCTCTCTCCCCATAGGATTTAAAACCTCCCCAAGACATTTCATAAACCAATTCCAATTACTATCATTTTCAGCATCAACAATAGCAAAAGCAAGTGGAAATAAACCTGTAAAAAGTTTAAAACAAAAAATAATATTAGAAAAATTGAACAATCAAGAATATATATATATGGCAATATGTTTCCACACTGATAAAGTCACTAAAAACTGTACAGAATAAATAAAGTCACTAAAAACTATACAGAATAAATAAAGTCACTACTAGCAGAAAAATTATTTTCAAAATCATTTTAAGACAATTTCAAAAACATTTTAATGCAATGTAATAACATTAAAATCTACTGATTTGCAAAGCACATTGAACAAAACTTAGTAATTGAATAATAGGAAACCAATAATATACCTTGATCACCGTTTTTTGACGTGGCAGCCAACAATGCCCCTTTGTATTTACTATACAAATGGGTCCCATCCAAGAATAGTATTGGCCTACAATACTTAAATCCTAGTACACAAGCCCCAAAGCTTATGAACAATCTCTTAAATCGAAAATCAGCAACATCACGCTCAAGAAAACAGAAGGAGCTTGGATTGGTTTCAATTAATCTGTTGGAATATAACATTAATTGGCTGTAAGATTTCTCCTCGTGCCCATGTAACTCAACAGTAGCAAGTTCTTTTCCTTTCCACGCTAAATGGTAAGATATATCAAACCCATATTTTCTCTTAAAGCTACTCATTATGTCAATTGGCTTAATCGAGGGCTTCTCACGAACTTCATCTAAAAACACAGATGACACAATTTGAGAAGACATCATTTCACTTTTTGACTTACGAACACGGCTCCTACAAGTGTGCGCATTATTCAACGTTCGAATATAGAAAAAACCATTAACAACATTCACAGATGCATGCACACGCCAGCTACATACAATATCTTCATCTTGAATACAACGAGCCGTCACCCTAAAATTATCATTCTTTATATACTTAAACTTAAATCCAGTCTCCAATGCATACTTGCGTAAAACTATTCGAAACTCTTTCGCAGCCCCTTCAAACTTCTGTCCAACTTCAATAATCCCATTTGCCCAAGAATTCGACAAAATCAAATTTGATTTTGAAGATGTTGATTCAACCAAATATTCGTCAATAACATCAAATGAATTAAGACTTAATGAATGCTCAACGTCAATTAAACCGTCCTCAATCTCAAAAACTTCACTACCAACACAATTACAATCTTCTACCTTAATTTCAATAAAATCAGAATTTGACTTCTTCCAACAAATCAACATAAGCCTAAAATCCCCATCGGATTCCAAAATAACTCCCAAAAAATTTCCAACAGAATATGAGAACTTCACAGTTTCTCTTTGCAAAATCTTAAATTTTGAACATACTTCATCAACAAAAGAATAATACGAAGTTGTAGCTTCAACGCTTATAGCAGCCAACATACAACCATAAGAGCACATACAAACAGGAATATTATCCATAGCTCTACAAACTGCAAAAACAAATATAAGTAATAGACATCATATTACCATCAAAACTCCTAAAACGAAATCTTACACTACGAAATTAACACCACTAACAAACTGTTAAAAAAACAGAGAAATACTTTCAAAAACAGAGAAAAACATAAAAAAGGGCAAAACAGAGCATCAAAACCACATTTTCTTACAAAACAAGAACCACCACATTGAATACAACAATAAAACATACATAAGAAGCCTAACTATCATATTAAACAATAAATGAATAACACACGTCAATTAAACTCATATATAATTCAACTTCATTATGAAATCAAAGAAAATACATAATGAATCAAATTACAACACAACAATTATGATGTTAATACAATCCATAACTGATTACCTTCATATAAATCATACAAACAGATCATCTATTACATAATGAAATCAAAATCAATAAATATATAGTGATGAATAAAAAAACGTAAGGAAGTATAAACATCAAAATACATACATACACCCAAACATAATCACACAAATCAAATACCAGCTCGATTTCAAAAAGTAATTGAGGAATGAAACATAAAAACGTATACATACATGATCTGATATATGAATTCAGATTGAGAAAAGAACAAAATATACCTTCAAATGTGAAGAAGAACAACAGCGATCACAGTGAGATGAAGAACATTGAAGAATCCGAAGTATGTACCAAACGTTAACCTAAATTTGAGATTGAATACATTTGAGTATATAATTCATCAATTTCCAGAAGAAGAAGTTAGGTAATTAGAACGGACTCTGTAATTTGGGAAAACTAACCAATGTTCCTATTTGGACTCCTACGATATAGGAATAGAAGTGAGCAGATAAAATTTCCAAAAATGAGAAGGTCATAATCGGAAAGACAAAATGTATCATATATATGGAGGGACTATATGTATAAAAGTGAAAATACTTGTCTTTTTTAAAAAATATTCATTTATACAAGGGGCTAAACAATAATTGACCCTTAAAAAAACAGTTAATTAATTTTTAAAAATTGATCTTGACTTGATATTTTTATGTTTCACAATAAATGTTTAAAACTCAGAAATAACTTTTTACTATTTAAAAAAAAATGGACCGTGTCAATGTTATGTGTAAGTTGTCGAATCGCTTATACATACCGCAGGTGCAGATCATTTTTTTTCAAATACCACACAAAAAACTAAACTCAAAAATAATCTTTTTACTATTTTAGGAAAAATGGTTCCTGCCAGCAGTGTGTATAAATTGTCGAACCGACTATACATACCGCTAGCGCGAACCATTTTTTTTTAAATAGTAAAATCATTATTTTTGAGTTGTGTTTTTTTTTGTGGTATTTAAACATCTCAGGTGAAACATAAAAAAATCAACTAATTTTTTTTTAAAATTAATCAACTATTCTTTTTTTAATTAGAAAATTTTATTTTGAAATTAAAAATTATTTTATACTGTGTGTTGATGTAAAAAATTAGATTGTATCTAATTATTTAATCACAGATAAAATAAATGAGACAAAGAAGTTTTAAAGTGGTTCAGCCTTATAAGAATGACCTACGTCCACTGTTTCTGCTATTGATGACTGTTTGGGAATTATCGATTACAAGTTCAATCAAGAAATTCCGGTCCACTTACAATGAGGGTAATACAATGTATTTATAGCCCTGAGGCTGTAATGTGAAAGGGTAATACATTAAATGGTGTACATGTGAAAGGGTAATGTATTAAATGCCCCTTAAGTGTATACATCTGAATGATAATCATTTAATGAACAGTCAAACTGTTGGTTATCCTGCTATTAATGCTTTGTTCGAGGTGCAGCTCGGATCGCCTAAGCTGCTCGGACCGCCTAAGTTCCTCTGTACTCAAAAGTTCCTCGAAGAGTTCTTGTAAGTCGGAGCGTCTGAGTTGGTCGGGGAAGCAGTGTTCCTAGTTGTAGCATGGTTCCTCGGAGCGTCTGAGTTCCTCAGAAGTGTTTATTGTTGCCAAGTATATTGCCACATGTCTTCATCTAATTGAGCCATGTCAGTAGACTAAATTTGGTATCAACACTGTGTTTCTTAATGAATTTGGAGTGTGTTTCTTAATGATAATGGTCACGGTTGGGTCAGGGTTGTGAGTCGTGACCCATGAGAGTCACGGTTAAAGGCTATGACCAGCTACAAGTCGATCCATGACCACACTGGGTCTTGGAATTGGTCACGCTCATTTTGCATGTAGTCACGGCTGTTGGCCGTGATCCCATTTCCGTGACCATTTTCGATTTTTGGTGTAGTGTTTGTTAAGAAGACACCAAATTCTAGGATACCACTTTCTAGGATGTGAGGTTTTTTAAGGGTTTTGGAAGTGTTGAAAAATAATTTAGCTTGTTCAAATCTCATAGTGTTTTTTAGATATTTACCCAAGTCAAAATATTTTTTTTTTCAAGAATAAAGATAGAACTATTTTAAGATTGAATATGACTTATAATCAATGTTTGAAAAAAACATCTTAAAAATACAAAGAGTAGTGAAGAATAAAACTACGATTTTGAACTCTAGAGCATTTATACTAAACAAATCTTTCGTTTTAAAAATCTTCATAATCAAATTTCAGTTTCACTCTTCGAAATTCTCTCAATACTTTTTTTCTCTAGAATTTTTGAAAAAATAATGAGAATGAGGTAACACTCTTCACATATATGAAGTTTATTCATGTGTGTGGTAAACCGTAAGTAGCACAAGTGGGCAGAGTGATCTCATCCCCAAAAAATCACACTCAAGTGTTTAAATTAGGAAAAATATGTCTCTAAAAAAGTCTTTCACGGATTCCCAAAGAAAAGTGAATGAAATTTCTAAATGATTTAATTTTCAAACAGAGTTCGTGGCCAACGAGGAAACGTCATTAACACAAAATATAACTTAGTCAATGCAAGCATACGACGAGGAGGGAGGTAGCACAGGGCATATGTAAATCCTTAAAAACAATTCTGATAATCACTACACCAAATCTGCACTATTGTCAAGGTCATTGACCCTGACAAATCCAACTTGTCAAGGTCAATGACCGTGACATTTCGAGGCGAGACAACTTTTTTTGTCACGGTCATTGACCTTGACACAAAACTCGCGTTTTGCGTCACGGTCGTGTCGCGGTCAATGACCTTGACACGTTTGTCATGGTTATAAACCGTGACAAAGCCGTGACCCTTTTTTAAAAAGTTGTCGCTGTCTATGACCGTGACAATTCTGGGCAGAATTTAAAAAAAATCTGCTGGGCAGTATGGCCACTGCCACTGCCACTGCCCAGCAGTATATTTGTACCTGTTATAGCAACGTTGTACCTGTTCCAAACATCATATATCCAAACAAACTAAAGATAATGCAAATATATATTCATGATGATATAACCCAAATATTCAAAATAGAAATAATATACATGACGATATAATCCAAATATAATTAAAATGAACAAACTTAAAAATAATGTTACTACATGTCTTGGGTAAAATTGAGGAGGTGAGTAGGCCACACGACATACGAATTGACGCACCCACTAATATACGTCATGCCGCATTATTCGCACAACCACAATAGGGAGTTCTCCTTCCCGGGTATGACATGCGTGACGAGCACCCTGGACTCCATCTCTTGAAGCGCACGTCCATGAACTATTCCACCCTCGACGATATTCGGGTCCCTCAACCCCCGTCCTATCCACTGGCCATCAAATACGTCCAATATGAACACGCTCGGCCAACCAAGTTTCGACGTTGGTCTGTTGAAGGGCGCCAAATAGGGAAGTGGATCATCGAAGTACGAACGTGTCGGTGATGAAGCAGCGAGGTCCACATCCTCGTCATCCTGCGCCTCGTCCTCCCGCACCTCCTCCTCCACCCCCTTCCCTTTCCCTTTACGCTCTCCGCCCAACGTACGCTTCATGAATGCGTACATATCTTGGACCGTCGCCTCCAAACGGGACAGCTTCGCGTCGTGTGAATCCACCGTTCGAGCCAACCCAGTGTCGCTCGTCTCCAATCCGATGATCCTAGATTTGGCCACCCGCGAGCTCACACCCCTTGTCCTCCCCTTGAGATCAGAGCCAAGCACTTGGCTGAGTGCATCTGTGGACAAAGATGCCTTGTCGGCATCAAACTGCGACTCATGCACTTCCTTAAGCTTTGCCTGAAACGACAAAAAGCACATGATTAGTAAAATAAGTAAACTAAAAAATTATAACGTAATTAACAAAAATTAAACTGTCGGATTACTTACAATCGTGGCCGCGACGCTCGGGGACACCTCCTTGTCCTTTCCCTTCTTCGTCCGAAGAGCCACATAAGTATCGAGCCTATGTGGCTTACCCCCTGGCCCACTCCTTACCCCCTGAAATAAAATAAAGTAAAATTAGTATCGGCCCCGCAAAGTAAAATAATGAAGAATAATATATTTCTGTAGTTATAGAAAAATTAAATCTTACCTACATCCTATGCTCCACCTCGGCGTAAGAGGTCCGGCCGGAGTAGTGCACGTCCGTCTTTTTTGCCCGATTTTCCCTCCCCGATTGGCGAGATGCCAATTGTCGATCCTCGATCTCATTGTCAATGAACTTCTGCCATTGTGCCAATGAGATCGGCTCCTTGGGGGGGGGCAGATTCACGCCATTGGATAATCCACTCTCGTGTTTTCCCAAAGTACCGTGCCCACATATTTTTTTTCCACGACTTGAGTTGCTCCCTAATCTGCTCCAACACGGGATCGCGTAGCTTTGGATCCAAGTTGAATTGTTCCTGTCCAACAAATACAATGTTAGTTGCGAATAAATATAAATATAAATATAAATATAAATATGAAATTGAAATTGAAATTGAAATTGAAATTGAAATTGAAATTGAAATTGAAATTGAAATTGAAATATAAATATTCATATAAATATAAATATAAATATAAATATAAATATAAATATAAATATAAATATAAATATAAATATAAATATAAATATAAATATAAATATAAATATATTACCTGTAGTGCCGCCCAAACAGCTAACTTGAGCTCATATGGCACCTCCTTCCAACTCATAAACCCCGGGCCGATGACCGTCTTTAGCAGCTCGAGGGATCTCGCTAATAGCTCCAATTTGTTCTCGACGGTAATCCCAAATTTTCCATATTTGGGGAGCGTAGGGGCGGAGGAGCCCTCGTCGCCTCCGCTACCACCGAGCCCAGACGACATCATCATAAACAGCATCATCATCTTCGTCTTAATATCTAAAGGAGACATTTTTGCTGTAAAAAAATGTTATTAGTACAGATAAAAAAAAATGTTAATAGTACACATACACACACCCCTACCCCTACCCCACCCCCACCACACACACGCACACGTCATGCCACTTTTAAAACTAACCAACCCAACATTTCATCAATTAAACTAACAATTAAAGTATACAATTATTAATTTACTAATTTACAATGAGGGACAATCCTACTTTCATATGAAATTGGCACTAATTATTAATTTATTTCATCTAAAACTATACAATTAAAATTACAATTAAAGCTATAAAATTTCTTAATTAAAGATATACAATTGTTAAAATTGTCCCTCCACACCCCACCCCCACCACACCTCTTGCCCCCCTCCCTCCGCCACTCACACACGCACACACCTACGCACACACACACACACCCCACCCCTACCCCCACCCCCTCCCCCCAGCACGACCGTGACAACTACATTTATTGTTAATCAATAAAATTATGACATGAGATAATTATAATTGGAGCATAAATTTCATTATCATAAAGGGATAAATCCAACCAAGTACAGATATTCTACAAATTAAAGTGAGAATTAAATTTAAGACTTTCTAACAACATGCATGTGTATGGATTCTACATAGTTGGGCACGAAAGTAACTAATGATATTCCTAAAAACATACAATTGGAAACATTTTGTGAATTTACTAAACTTTATATAATATTATCAAATGCTGTTAAAAAATTATCTAGGGTTTTACCTAATTGAATTAATTTCATGAATAAAATTATTATCAATTTAAATATTTATATAATTAAATTTAACATATGAATTCTAGAACTTTTCTAACATTTACACAATTCTAACTATCACTAACCTTGCATTCATACTAAGGTTTACATAGTTTTAACAAATTATAACAAAATATTATCATAGTTTTAGTTAGAAAATTCCACCCCCACCCCCCACCACATTTTTTGATATTATTTTTGGATATTATTTACATTTACATTTTTGGATATTATTTTTGGAAATTTATAGAAAATTACTTATTTATTTATATTTTTAACCCCCTACCCCCACCCTGCCCCACCCCCTACCCCCCACCCTGCCCCCACCCTACCCCCACTCTGCCCCACCCCCTACCCCCACCCCCCACACACGCACACACACGCACATATATACACACATACACACATATATATACACACATACACACATATATATACACACAAACATATATATAAATGGAAGAGAGAGAGAGAGAGAGAGAGAGAGAGAGAGAGAATTAAACCTGAAAGTAGAGAGAGAGAGAGAGCAGCGTCGAGAGAGAGAGAGAGGGAGGGAACGGCGGTAAGGGAAAAAAGAAGGGGAAAAGGGTTTTTGCTGCTAACATTGTCACGGTCGTGTCACGGTCATTGACCTTGACAATTATTTAAAGAATTGTCACGGTCAATGACCGTGACAAGTAAATTTGTCACGGCCTTGTCACGGTCAATGACCGTGACAATTCCTTATCACGGTCGTGTCAAGGTCAATGACCGTGACATAAAACGCATATTTTTTATCACGATCAATGACCTTGACAGGGGTAACCGGCTGAAAGGTGACAATTTGGCCATTTTGGTGTAGTGAATGTTCACGATCGGGGAAGAGACTTCGCGGAAGTGAAAAGGATTTTCTTTGACATGACCAAGTTGTTAGGTTTCCCAAAAATTTTGGCAAGAGAAAAAAAACTATATAATTTTTTGAACCATCATAAAAGATATATATAATATGCAATGTTCCTTCTAACCAAGAGCCTTAGTTATAAGGTGAAATGATCTGTAAAGAGTGGCCCATATCCCATAAAGATCAGTGACAGGCATCTCGGCTAGGGACCGATTATCAATTCTTCGAGATCAATCCCCGGATGCTATTGGGTATCAAGGCCCTAGAATAATGAAATCGAGAAGATACAAAACAGGTTTGGGAATTTCCCCAAATAGTATAAGATGAAGACTCCAAGAACCATAGAGTTGGCAATCTAGAACCCATTATCTCATTTCTCTAACAAAGTTCAACACTATGCTCAGTCCTCATGTGGAAGATGCCTAGTATTAAGCCCTTTGATGTGTCCATTTACCCCATTTATCACCAAGAAACCGAGCAATCCCTCGTTCTTTTCCTAGATAACCCAAACCAAGTTATTTGTAGAGCGTTCTTCACTACCGTGAAGGGCACAACCATCCATTGGTTTGCAAAGCTAGGGACCATCAAGAATTTTTAAGAGTTGAAATGATCCTTCTGAATCCATTCATAGTGGCTCATAAAATGAGTAAGCGTGTTACTTCCCATCTTAATTTTAGGTAAAAGTCTACATAAATCCTCAGAGAATACGCTAAGAGGTTCAGTCAAGAAGCTCTATAGGTGGATGACTTTAATAGCATTATTTGTGTGGCTACCTTTATCTTAGGCCTTACCTCGAAAGACTTTTTGAGGTCGTTTAGCAAGAGGCCCCCCTCGGTCCATGGCGGAGTTACTAGAGAGATCTTATAAATACGTGAATGCCGAAGATTCGATGACATCTCGACAAATAGTAGCATACCCTCAATATGAGAAAAGGAAACACGTGTTCCCTCACCTTGAAGAGTGTCCTGAGGCCATTGGGGCAAAGAAGAGAAAAAATGGGGGAAAATAATGGTTCCGCCAAAGGCCATCCCCATAGAGGATGTCTTCACAACTATAGAAACAAAAGAGTTATCTGTATTAATGAAGCTGCTAAAGTGTCACGACCCCGACCCAGTATTAGAAGGTAACGAGTGTCTTAACATGCCACTAAGGAAACAAATATCGTTGCTTAAAATTTTCTCTTAAAATATATATAGCGAAAATACAGTCACATGGTTATGAATCGTAAAATACTAAAAGTGAAGGAATTACATCCTCAGAACTTTATAAAGGAAGCTTCATTTATATTAAAATATCAACGAGTTAAAAATTAAGAAAAAATTTAAAACCTATAATTAAAGAGCCAAACATGCTCTATCTAATAAAACAAACTTCTACTTAATGTAATAAAAGAGCTCTAAAAGCTAAATCTTTAACATAGTCCTTTTACATTCCATCCGAGAGATTAATAATTTCCTGGAAAATTATTATTTATACAATGTTAGCTAAAAGCCGAATGAGATTAAATCTCCAGACATTCCAAGGTTTTTCAGAAAATTGATACCCATTCAAATCAAAGGAGAAGGCATATACATATATGGATAGGAATTTGCTACGATATATATAAAGTAACTGACAATATATATTTTCAGAATAAACTGGTCAGAATTGAACAGATAAAACAATTGAGCAATATGTCAATTATTTAGTTTTTAGCGGCCATATATGCAATAATACCCTGACAAATAATGTTACCAGATGTTTCCACCCGGTAACATCACATATAAAAAATCATGATTTTTGGAACAACGCCTTGTTTAGGGCACACTAGCGATAAACCAGCTGAAAAGGTACTACCCAAATATTTTCACTCGATAGTCAAGGCCAACATAGTAAGAGAGTTTTTATAGGCCAAATCAATAACTTCAAAATTCAAATAAGACGATTATAAGGAGAGATATAAACATGTAACAAATGATGGAATCATCGGTATCAGATGCATTTTGAGAATAAAAGAATTTCACATAATATACATAGTTTGCATAATATAATATATTCAAAATGCGCAAGAAATTACATAGAGTACTCACCTAAAATCGAGGTTTGAAAATACAAAATTGTGGTCTTTAATCACACGTTAGTGTAACAAATATGATAAAGGTTTAAGTATATGTTTAAACTAAATTGTTATAAAAGGTTACTAAAACCCATTTTCTAAAAATTCATTAATCATAATTGAAGAATTCAATTCATAGTTATTCCTAATTAGTCGTTTCCCAGTAGAGATGGAGGGCATAGGGGCACCACTTAAATACCATCTCATCGAGACAAAATATTTTTGGATTCATTTCCAGTAGAGATGGAGGGTTATAGGGGAATTACTTAAATACCATCTCAATTAGATAGAATTTCACCAGGACTGACTTTGGAGTTACTTAATTGGATTCCAAAATAACGAGTAATTACTTGGAAAAATCATTCTAAAAGAGTATATAAATTTTTGAACAAGTATACATATGTTGAAAATAAAATCCATATAGATTATTCCCAAATTTAAATTTTCATTCATTAAGACTTTAGTATATTTTACCAGCTACTAAGTAAAGCTATAAAACGTGAAATTAAAACTATAAAAATGCATTCAAATATTTAAATAAATTCATACCTACGAAATGAATATTTCTTCAAACTTATAGAACTCATTCTTAAGATATTTCCCAATCTTTCTATCACTCTTTCTTACTATAATTCTCAAGGAATTGGTGTGAGTTTCAAATGATCCCTAAGGCCCCATTTATAGGTTTCCAAAAGTATTACGATGTTGATATGTGTCTATGGTGGTCAAGCTTTTATGGTGACAAGTCAACATTGAGGTGTCACGTGCTAGGGCAGTCTTGCAGTCTTAATATCACCAAATGGTGACAAATGTTTTAGCTTTTTCTCTAATGATGACATGTCTACGGGGGAGGTGTCAAGCATGAAGTGGAAAGGTCATAAGGGCATAAGAGTCATGTACTTTGATAATTTCACACTATATATTTTAAATATTTCTTAAAGTTCCTTCAAAATATTTATTTATAAAAGGTCCTTTTTATTTTTCATTTTGGTCCTTAAAACTTTCTTTATTTAAACAAAGTCCCGAAAGTTTCATAAAATTAGATTTTTTACCCCAAAACTTGTCATTTTCCTAAGGATGTGTCATAAAACTTCAATTTGATCAACTGTATAGTTGATTCTTCATACTTAAAAGAGAATTTTGTCATATTAAGAACCCAGAATACTGGACATGTAATAATATAACATTTTTAAGAATACACGATGATAAAAAAAAATAAAGTATATATGAGCATATAAAAGTGGGGTCATTACATCCTACCCTCTTTATAAAAATTTTGATCCCTAAACTTGACTTATATTAATTTACAAACAAGTATAGATATCTCTCATTTGTTTCATCTTCCCGGTCCCACGTTGCTTCTTCAACCGACTGATTACGCCATAGTACTTTGACTAGTGGAATTACATTGGTAATTAATATTTGATCTTTATGGTCCAAAATTTCTACTGGATGCTCAATGTAGGTCAAATATTCTCTAACTTGAATAGGTTTATGGCCTAAGATATGTGTTGGATCTGGGATAAATTTCTTCATCATTGATATGTGAAACACATTATTTACACTAAAGAGTTCAGGGGGTAAAGCTATTCTACACGCATCAACTCTTATCTTTTTAAGGATTTCAAAAGGTTCTATGTATCTTGGGCTCAACTTCCTTTTCCTCCCAAATCGAATTACCCCTTTTACTGGTGATACTCGCAAGAACACATAATCTCCTCTTTAGAATTCTAATAGTCAGTGTCGATTGTTAACGTGACTCTTTGATGGCTTTGAGATTGTATTAATTTCACTTTCTCTGTTATGATCTGAATCAATTCTGGTCCCAATAATTTTCTTTCCCCAAATTGTACCCAACATGTAGGAGAATGTCACCTTCTACCATAGAGTGCCTCGTACGGATCCATTTAGATAATTGATTGATAACTGTTATTATATGCAAATTCCACTAATGGGAACTGATCTTCCTAATTCCCTTTCAAATCAAGTACACATGCTTTAAGCATATCCTCTGAGGTTTGAATGGTTCTCTTAGATTGTCCATCCGTTTTAGGATGAAAAATGGTGCTGAAATTCATTTTTGTTCCCATGGATTCTTGTAGGCTTTTCCAAAAGCAAGACACGAATCTAGGATCACGATCAGAAATAATTAAAATTGGGGTTTCATGATGCCTAATAATTTCCTTTACGTACAACTTAGCTGACTTTTCTAAGGAATGGGTAATCTTAATGGCAAGAAAATGAGAAGATTTAGTTAACTTATCAATAATTACCTAGATAGAATCATTAACATTTGAACTCCTTAGTAAACCTATCACAAAATCCATAGTAATATGTTCCCATTTCCACTCAAGGATATGTAGAGGTGCTAATAATATTAATGGTTTTTTATGTTCAACTTTTACTCGTTAACAAACTAAACAATGAGAAACAAATTATGATATTTCCCTCTTCATGTTATTACACAAAAATACTTCTCGAAGATCCCTATACATCTTTGTATATCTAGGATGAAATGCGAATCTCGAATAATGACCTTCCTCTAAAATTTTCCTCTTCAGTTCGGTGTCACATGCAACACACACTCTATTTCCAAATCTCAATATATCAAATATATATTTCAAACTCTTATGATCGGTATAAATATCACAAGTCTCACTATATAAATAATGTCGGCAAATCTTAAGAGAAAAAATTATAGCTGCTAATTCTAGGTCATGGGTTGGATAATTATGCTCATATGGTTCTAATTGTATTAGGGCATAAGCAAATACTTTTTCATTTGGTATTTACACACATACAAAACCATTTTTATAAGCATCACTATAAATCACCAATCCTTTCATACCTGAAGGAATAGTCAAAATTAGGTAGTCAATAATCGATTCTTAATTTCTCAAAAACTTTTCTTAGCTTCCTTAAACCATTAATATTTCACATTCTTTTGTTTTAACCTAGATAGAGGTTTGACAATACTAGTAAGTCCTTCAACAAATCTTTGGTAATAACCTCCTAATCGAAGGAAACTATGAATCTCACTAACATTAGTTGATCTTGGCCAATCTAGTATAGCCTCAAACTTTTAAGGGTCAACTGACTCTCCCTCCTTGGGTATGACATGTCATAGAAAAGAAACACTAGGAAACCAAAACTCACACTTCTTTAGTTTTTCATATAATTTCTCTTTCCTAAGGATTTGTAATATTGTCTCTAAATGTTTCTAGTGTTCTTTAATACTCGTGGAATAAATGATAATGTCATCAATAAAAATAACACATTGAACCAAATATTTCTTCAAGACTCTATTCATTATATCCATAAAAGCGACTGTTGCATTAGTTAGTCCAAATGACATTACAAGAAATTCATAGTGACCATATCTAGTACGAAAAGCTAATTTTCAAATTTCATATTCCTTAATCTTTAATTGATGTTAGAACGGCCTAAGGTCAACCTTAGAGAATACTTGTGCACCTTCTAATTGATCAGCAAGTCATCTATACGAGGTTAAGGATATTTATTCTTAATGGTTACCTTATTCAGTTCATGATAATTTATAAATAGTCTCTGATGTGCCCCAAATGTACCACCTCGGCTCAGAAACATCAACCTCGGCCATGGATATGGTCCTTGTCGCCATTGATTACTTCACCAAATGGGTCAAAATCGAGTCATACGCAATACTGAATGGCAAGAAAGTGGTAAAGTTTATTATAAAGAACATCATCTGTCGATACGTAGTTCCTCACAAGGTAGTATCGAATAGTGAACTCCACTTCGAAGATGAGAACACATAACTAGTCGAATAATACGAGATTCATAGACACAAATCTTCTCATTATCGATCCAAAACCAATGGTTCTATTGAATCTCCAATAAAAACCTCAAAACCATCATCCGTAAGATAACTGAGAGTTGCAGAGATCGGGCCGATCAAATCCTTTACACCCTCTGGGGCTACTGCACTTCAACCAGAATGCCTATTCGGGCTACCCCTTATACTCTAGTGTACGATATGGAAGCAGTCCTACCCGTCGAGCTAGAAATACCTTCCCTACAAGATATGCTCGAGAGAAAAGTTAGTGAAGAAAATTGGAAACAAAGCCGCTAAACAGACTTAAGTCTCTATACCATATATAAAGGTATCATCGCCGGATAGCGTGATCATTCAATCGAAAAGTCAAGAATCACGGTGTTCAGGAAGCAGACCTTGCCCTCAAAGATATTGTAGAACTCATATAAGACTCTAGAGGGAAATTCAAACCGACTTGGAGTGGACCCTACACCGTGAAGAAAATTTTGTTAGGCGGCGCCGCCCTTCTCACAGACATTGACGGAGAAGAGATGGCACATCCAGTCAACCTAGACCGTCTCAAGAAATTTTACTCTTAGTCTGAAATCTCGACGCTCTGCGACTCTTCTCATCCCCTTTAATTCTTAAAAAATTCTTCATTTCCCCTACCTAGAACTACACGGGACCTGATCCTTTCAAAAATATTTTCTTTTCATAATAAGACTCGTGAAATTTTTTCAAAACCCCAGAGGTACGTAGGCAGCCCATACACCATACATGGGCATGGTCCCCTTCTTTTTTCATAAAATTCTATTTTTTTCTACTCTCCCGAGAATGGCAGTCCATCTTATCACTTACATAAACAAAAGGATTATGTATGCATTAGCCATTGATATAGACAATTAAAATGCAAAACATATCAAGAAGCACAACAAAATATTATCAAAATCATTTTTATTTATAATTAAGGAATAAATTTCCGTTACATGAAGTATCAGTGAAGGGAGTTAAACAAACCCCCCTCGACTAACCAAGCCATCTTTTAGTAACCTAATCTTTACGATCTTCACAAAAATTATTCCAAACCCCAAAAACACTAAAACACCAAAATTGCCCTAGCTTCACAAAATATCACCCAAGATTCACAAACATTGACTTTAACTACCCAACGTCCCCGCTTCATCATCATTCTCGGGGCCCGGAGGTCCGCAAGTCTCCCACTCCTGGTTAACACTCCGTATGCGGTCCATAGAGTGGTATGCCCTGACAAATATGGATAAAACCACAATACCTTCCTACATGGCGTCGAAGGCGATGAGCCACCTTTAACCAGTCTCTTCCTCCATGATCTTCTCCACTAGTATTTCCACAACTACTTCAGGTAGTCACTAGGCACATGCCAGGCGCTTCCTACAGATTGACACGAGCGAGTAGACGGACGACTATATTTCCACAAGGAGCCTAACATCATCCGTAATGATTCAGTTAGCTCTTACAATGGGAAGAAGTTCATTATGCGAGGAGTTATAATTTATTCCCATCTGACTTGGCGTAAAAGCCTCTAGGGGAAATTAAAGGAAGTTTGACAAACGCCTAGAAACCGCACATACCGATACTCTCTTAGAAATTAAGCAAGCTGCAAATCTCCCCCCATGGCACCGACCAACGAAGACACCAGGCTCCCTGCTATACAAACTTGTTAACCCAGTTCTCTACCGATGGATCGAAACTAAAGAAAGATTGGACAAAGAAATTAGGCACACCTACCAAGGGATACTCATGATGGGCTACAAGATGAAACCTCTCTGCAAGCCATATGAACAACACTAACACGCTCCCGCTCAGAAAGTTATAAAAGGCGTATTTCCAAGAATCAAGACCATTCAGGGTCTCAGCTAGCACCACCACCACAGGATTATGGTGGTAAGACATCCATGACGCTATCGCAGCCACTAGGGGATCAATCGTCAAGTCCCATGTTAGCAGTAAAAGCCTCACAGTAAGGTCCAAAGCAACAGGTCCGACAAAGCCAACATACTCAAAGCCCCTAAGTCACACTGAATACATGATTTCCTGAAGAGAAATAGCCCCTCCAATAACCAATGGTCGAGCCGCCGAAGGAGAAATATGGAGCAATTCCACCAGAAATCCTCGGGGAGAACAAGAAAAATCGAGCATAACAGTTGCGACACTGGGATAGCCCCCAACATTTTTTAGAATTACTCGTAGGTAGGACAAACCTCGTCTAGGCCAAAATAAAATACATGGTCCTTAAGGTATTAGAATTGTGTTTCCACTGCTAGCAAGTTCCCGTCTATGGCTCGATTACGCCACAAAAAAGCCAACGAATATTAAAAGTATCATAATCTATATTGTAAAGGCACATGACCTCCAAATCTTCAAGAAAAGAGGACAATTCATCATATATGGGAAGAGCCATTTGGTGGAATAGGAAATGAGAAGCAAGAAAATAAATGTAGGTGTTAGTGAAGAAAATACACCCCATACCCCTCCTTTTATACCCAAAACCTTTGGTAAAAAACAAAAATTTTTGGAAACCCATTTAATTCTCAGCCTTACAGAAGTACACTGATGTGAAGGAAAGTGCAATCAAAGATTATGGGTAACTTGACCTGAAACCCATGTCGATAGGCAGCTCAAGAGGTATGTCTATCAGTACCCCCTTATTTTGGTAAATTCCATCTTTCCTCTTTTAACAAAACTAATTTCTAGAAACGCATTTCTCAAAATAAGTCCCTTCAAAAGGAAAACTCTACCCTCAATTCAAAAAATTCCCAAGAAATAAACTTTTCCTACTTTTTCTCAAAACAAAATCCAAGCAACATATTAAAGTGTACGTGGAGTAAGCCACTAAATCAAGATAATCAAACAAAAATAACATAAGTTTTACCTTCTTAAGTCTCTCTTTTCAGGTGCAAAGCCATTACATAGCATACAGCATGGTCAACGCCAAGCTCCTTCAGTAATAACGATAAATCTACAAGAAACAAGAAAGAACCAGAAATGGATGTCACCTCATTCGCAGCACCACTTCATGCATTAGCAACCTCCTTATCTATGCCTGCAAACCTGTAGCTCCCGCGACTTCCGAATCAATACTCCAAGGGTAGAAAGTCACCTACAACCCAAACAAAGATTCAACAATCCACCCAAAAGCAAAGTTCTAAAGCCCCTATGCATATCGACCGGGAGTTGCATTTTCCTCTTCCTAAGGAAGCTAAAGGTCCCGTGTCATTACCGATTGGAACCCCCTCAAGCCTGCCTATCGGCAGTCCCTTAAGATTTTGTACAAGGAAATACTAAAAATTTTCTGTAAAAACCATAAATTGCCCCAAAAAATCCCAAAAAAAACTTGAAAATATAAAACATTATTTTCCTTCAAGAAAATATTTTTCGGAGCACTAAGCCCCTTACAAACTCTCAAAATCCCCAGCTGGATTAATCTTACACTCTTATCCCCCAGTATACTCTGGTATCCAAGTCTACGAAATTCCCAAACCGAAACCTCAAAACTAAACATTTCCCAATAGAGTTTCAAAACAACACAATCCCTCGCGAAACCATAAATGCACCTGAACCCCCAAGATAATTTAAATTTCCTCGGGAGAACTGTTCCTCGCGTTATAACTTAATGTCCTCATAATTTACCTCGACCCCCAGAATTTGTCCTCACAACATTAGGTCCTCAGAATTGACTTCGTCCCTTAGAATCGATCATCAAAACTTTAGGCCCTAAAAACTGACCTCGACCCTCAGAGTCGATTATCGAAACTTTAGATCCTAAAAATTGACCTCAGCCCTCAGAATTAGTCATCCTAACTGTAGGTAATAAGAATTGACCTCATCCCTCAGAATTGAACTTCCCAACTTAAGGTCCTCAGAATGAACTTGACCCTGATAATTATTCGTCATAACTTTAGGTCCTCATAACCGACCTCGACCCTTAAAATTGGTCATCACAACTTTAGATCCTCATAATTTACCTCGAACCTCAGAATTAGTGGTAACAAGTTTAGGTCATCAGAATTGACTTTGGCATTCAGAATTGGCCGTACAACTTTAGGCCCTTAGAATTGACCTCGGCCCTTAGAATTGGTCGTCGCAACTTAAGTTCCTCAAAATTAACCTCGACCCTTATAATTTCCCATCACAACTTTAGGTCCTCAAAATCAAACTCGACCCTAAGAATTGGTCATCCCAAACTTAAGGCCCTCATAATCGACCTCATCCCGCAGAAGTGGTCATCACAACTTTAGTCCCTCATAATTACCATTTCGCACAGTATTGGTCATCACAACTTAAGGTCATCAAAATTGACCTCGACCCACAGAATTGGTCATCACTACTTTAGGTCCTCAGAATCGATCATCCCCAGCATAACTTTAGGTCCTCAAAATTAATCTAGACCCATTGAATTTGTCACCCTATCCACTTAGAACCAATCTTAACACATCTTTGACTCCCTGAATCGGTCATCCTCATCTCCTTTGATCCTCAAAATTGACCTCGACCCATTAAATCGATCATATTTTTTCTCCTTAGGTCCTAAAAACTGACCTCCACCCATTGGATTTGTTATCTTCTTCTCCTTAGGTCCTCACAACTGACCTTGACTCGTTAAATCGGTCAACCTCATACTTTAGGTCCACAAAATTAACTAAAATCATCTTTCCCAATGTCGATGTGGTATTTATCATTTGACGGCCTTCACTTGTTCCAAGCTCTCCCATCAAGGGTCTCTCTATAGACACCCCATCCTAAGAGCCCCCCCTAAGAACCTCCTTAGGTTCTTAGCACTCACTCATTCATCGTAAACCCTAGGTCATACTCCGAGTACCAATCTAGAGGTTATCTGGTGCTCCCGAGCCTCATTTGACTCCGATCAACTTTCTTACCTGATAAAAAGATCAATGAATCTTTGAAAGGCTCTAAATCCCCTTTTATTGTAGTCCACCAGATGCATGAATCGACCTTACTATTCAGAAGAACGGTTCATTTTATCCTGAAAACTGATCTAGAGGCCATCGGGTGCTCTCGAGACCTATTTGACTTCGATAAAATTTCTTGCCTATTCTAAATCTCTATCAATATTCATAGGGATCTAAATTTACTTTTTAACGGGCCGCCCCGTGCACAAATCGACCTTACAGTTTGAACAAATTATCCGTTTCACTATCAAAAATTTATTTAGAAGCCACTGGACGCTCTCGGGCCCCGTTTGACTCCGATCAACTCTCTATCATGAGCTAAGCTCAATGAATCTTTAAATGGATCTAAATTCTCTTTCCAAAGGTCCACCCCATGCATGAATCAGCCTTACAGTACGAACGAATGACCCGTTTTACTCCAAAGGGTCATCGGTCGCTTTCGGGCCCCGTTTGACCTTGGTTAACTCTTCGAACTGAACGAAGATGAATGAAATCTCAAAGGGATCTGAATAATCTTTCCAACAGTCCATACCATGTGAGAATCTACCTTACGGTTCGGATGAACGATCCATTTCCTTTAAAAAAACTTCTTATCTATTGACCAACGGGCGCTTTCAAGTCCCGTTTCACCTCGATCAACTCCCATGCCTGAGATTGTCTCTATGGATTCTTAAAGGGATTTAAATAAATTTCAAACGGTCCACCTCGTGCACAATTATGACATACGATTTGCATTTTACGACCGTTTATCCGAAAAACCTATCCCAGACGGCCGAATGGAACCCTTAGCACCCTACCTATTGACAATGTGTCTGGGGTTCAATGCAGGTAGGTAGGTACCGGACCCTGTTGATCGGTGCCTCTCCCCCTGGTCCTATAAATAAAGCTAATGACCTCACTTTTAAACTCACCCCTAAACATCCCTCTCAGCAATTCAAATAACATTCTCTCAAATTCAGAGTTGCTCCCTTCTTAAAAAGTCCATTTCCCACATTCCTTCCATCCTTTTCATACTTCATTTAGTTAATCCCCCCCCCCTCATACCACCTTCATCCCATTGTAATATTAGCGTATTTTCACTCAAGATCCACTTCAAGTTTTCATAAGGAAGTCCAATTCTCCATCCTTTTTCTCTAAAATCTCTTATTTTAACATTAATTGTTTTATTTCTACTTTAGCTTTTTATTTCATTACATCACATCTATTTATATCAAACCTTTATTAGTATAATTTTCACATACTCTATTTTCATTTAAAAAATAAAAATAAGAAAAAGAAAAAGAGGATTTATCTATAAATTCCAAAAAAGGGATTCTCACTACACATTATCACACTTGAAATACAATTCATCTACACAGAGAGATAAGAGTAATCCCCTTTTGGATTTATGAATTAAACCCAACCCTAGGTTATATTTGAATTATATGGACTTTGATGCCCCTTGGGCTACGTAGGTGTCTTGGGTAAATCATGAGATTCGAGTCCTCCCTTATGCACATTTGTTATATTGTTTATATATAAATATATACTACGGTATGCCCGTGCCTGAAGGCACGACGTAAATTTATGAAAGTGTTCATCGTTGATTGGACCATACATCATATTTATATACCTACAAACACCGTTTTTATGTACATACATACATACACCGTGGTATGAACCACTTATGTCAAAGACTTTTTTACAACAAAAAATTGTAAACAATTTTTAAAATTTAGTCAAATTTTCATACATTTATATAATTATTTAACGTGTTTAATCCAAAACTATTTCAAAAAATGTAACATAATGACAACAAAATAACGATCGACCTGATCTAATTTCAATACAAATAAGTTGAAATTTTATGAAATATTGAAGATATGCTGGCAAGTTTTTTCCGCATCGAGAGGATGCATCTAAAATCCCAAACGCCTGATGGTATTTCTGTATAAAAGGATTGTTCGCCTCTAACGCGGGATGTGAATCTATGAAAAAAATATGAGGAAGAAAGTCAAGAGCATATTCAACCCATAGCATGTTAGTATTTAAACTTTATAATAGCTTTACAATGTTATTATGGCAAAACATTCCGACTGTGAGGACGCCTTCTCCTTCCCTTTCCCTTTATCCTAAAAAATTAAAGGAAACACATAAAATTCAGAAAATATAAGTTAAATATCAAATGATTTAAGACATGACATGAATATGGAAAGAATGTAGTACGTGAGTCAGCAGTATGTTTTCTTATCCCTTCGATCGTTGGTTGTCATGTTTGTCGCTATTAGTTGGTCGACCCTACAAATATGACAAGAGAAATATATATAAAAAAAATTGAGGACGTTAATAAAAAATTTACATGCAAATTTGATGAACGTGATTACCACAGATTGAACATCATTTAGTTGATATTCATCCTGGATAAGAACATTGATATTATTATTGTGCAACCTTCAGATTTGTGATTGTAAACCCAACGTAATCCGTTGATCCAAATAATGCATAGGGCATACCATTTGAAAGTTAATTTATAGACATTTAAGTGTCCTTTAAACCTCTATGCGTCCGGGAGTTGACTTTGGGTCGAACGTGGGTCAGAAACGCTCGTCGGTCCTTTAGACGGGAGATCGTCAGATGAAAATGGATCATTCATCCGAGCAATAAGTCAGAATTGTGCATAGGGTGGACCGTTGGAAAGGTTATGTGAGGTACTTAAACATTTCAAAGATCTTTTCTCATTTCAAAAAGTTTACCTTGGTCAATTGGGTCCTAAAAGCGCTCGGTGACCTTTCTGAGTAAAGTAGGTCGTTCGTCTGTACCGTAAGGATGATTTGCGCACGGGATAGACCGTTAGAAAAGGGTACTCAGTGACATTCAAAGATTCATTCAGTCTCATTTAATCTTAGGAGTTGACCTTGGTTAAATGGAGCCCGAGAGCGCTCGACGACCTCCGGGTCAATTTTTGGGAGAAATAGATCGTTCGTTCGAACGGTTAAGCCATTTTATGCACGGGGTGGACCATTGGAAAGGGGTTTCAGTGCCCTTCAAATATTCAAGGATCTTTTGCTCTTACGATAAAGTTGATTATGGTTAAATCGAGGCTCGGGAGCACTCGGTGGCCTCCAAATCAATTTTCGATGGTAAGATGGTTCGTTCATCCGAACCGTTATGCCATTTTGCACATGGGGTGGACTATTGGAAAGGGGATTCAGATCCATTTAAAGATTCAATATCTTTCTCTCTGACGATAGAGTTGACCAAAGTCAAACGGGGCCCAGGAGCGCACGATGGCCTCTTGATCGGTATTCAGAGTATGACCTAGGGTTTGCAGTGAAATTGGGAGGTTCTAGGGACCTAAGGAGAGACTTAGAGGGTCCTAGCACATGGTGTCTACAATTATGAAGTCATAGTTGAATAAATTGAGGTTTACAAAGCTTGAAAGTCCCTAATGGAGTTTGGATAAGATTACCATGTTTTAATTATAGGAAATTCTAGACTCACTTCCCGACGTGAATCAGTTCAGCCCTGAGGGAATATATTCATCTTTAGGGGAATATTGATTCGACTCTTGAGCTTGGGTCAGGTCAAACTAAGGGGAAATTTCCATGGGACGTTTACGAGTTCGTTCGAGTATATGGGAGGTTGTACAAGTGAGGGGTGACTTATTTGATAAAGGATTAATGTCATTATCCATTAAGTGGTAATTTTAATAACTATCTAGAGAGTTAATACTTAAGACAAGGAAGTGTATTTCAAGGATTATGAAATTAGTTTTAGTTTAATTGGCATATGATAGGTGCAATAGCTTATGGGGCAATTACATATATATTGTGTGTAATATTTGTGTGTTTTACACTTGTGCGGACATACCTTTATTCGTGTTGAATCTATCTATTAGGGGTTGCATTTGATACCGGGATCGAATACCAGGCGCCAACTGAGATGTGCTAGGACATAGTGGAGGTCATTATTTTTTATCATTTAGTAAGGGGTCACCACTTCGTGATGGGAGAAGTATGACGACCCATTTCATCTACTTTGTCTGGGTATGGGCAAGTAGGTGGTGGATCTACTTTGTGATCACCCTAGTTATGTGTGTTTTTGTTTAAGTCCGTTAGGTGAGGGTCTCCTCTGGAATTACTGATAAAATCTCGATGTGAACACTAAGGGTAGATGCTTTCATGTGTCAAATATTTAAAAATAAATAACATGTGAATTACGCGATAACTAATGTAGGTTGATGAAATAGATAACTGATAATGAACCCAATGCTATGTAAAATACATTATGTATTGTGATTGTTTTTGTGGGAGGGTATTGTGGGGATAGTCTTGGTGATAGTGATTGTATACGTGTAGGTAGATATGTACCTATTATACGATACTTAGTTGTTCCTGATGTTGTGACCATAGCATAGAGACTAGTTAGCATGTTATGGCTTAGGTTCAAGATGCGTGTAATATTACACTTAGATAAGGGGTGAGATACTTATTGCATGTGAGGACTGATGGGAGGCATGTATTGAGAATTAATTGCATTATTATCTATTGGTTTTAAAAGTTAATTCTTTCAACTTTAGGGCCCTAACACAAATTATAAAAGTTATTTTCTAGGTTTTCCTTGATAGGAACAGTGGGGCTATCAGAGGATCAAACTTGCAGTTTCGGTTGCTTAGTGGATTCGGTTATTTGATTCTAGCTTAGGTTTCCACTCCTTTTCACTTCAGTTATTTACATTTTATATATTATATGGGCATAAGGCCGAGACTTATTTATTTCAATCAGATTATTTCTAGTAATATTAGATAGATGTTTTATATTAGTGAGAGTGGGACTTATGTATTTGTTCAGTTTATTATTTCATGCCCTTATTATGTGTGGATGTTTTAATTTACAAATTTTATTTTGTTGATTGATGCTAAGAATGGTATAAATTGTTAGATAACCCCCATCTTTGACGTATTGTGTTGGGCTAACCTTTACATGAAAAATGGGGGTTATCACAGTTGGTATCAGATTATCCATGTTCTAGCGTCCATAGGATATGTGTTACACTCATTACATCATGCGTTGCATTCTTCGGTATGTAGACCCCGATGTTTAGGAATCGTTCTACTCTTTGATGCGGTAGACCACGATGCACTACCAATGAGGCTGGATAGGATAGGGCTCAGCAGGAGTCGCATCCACACCCACAGCCACCACCAGTGTCACCTGTAGCTACACTAGCAGATATATATACTATAGTTAATCAAGCAGTATTTATAGTTATGGTTTCCATGCTACAGCACTTTCAGCCACAATAGCAACCACCACCACCACCCCATAACAGGTGGTGCTACCAATTCAGTCGCAGGGCTCTGATTGGGAGAGATCGAGAGAGGCCCTTTCTAAGGACTAGCCACCAGAGTATGCTAGGAGTACAGATATTTTAGTGGAAAGTTAATGGAAGAAACATATTCAGAGGCACTTGAGGATGGCGGAGTCTACATCGATGCATAAGTAAATTTTAGCTTCATTCATATTCGTAGGAGCAGCCCTATAGTGGTGGGATTATGTCACCACACTATAGGAATGGGCAAAGATGACTATCGATGAGTATTGAGTAAAGTATGAGGGGAAGTATTTTCCACCTGCCATGACATTAGAGATTAGTAGATAGTTCATGGGCTTGAAGCAGGAGAACCATACCGCTAATAGAGTATGATGATTTCACCATATTGTCACTATTTGTTGAAGAGGTGAACACTAAAGAGAAGAAAATGGAGAGTTTTTTTACAAGGTCGGCTTGTCTTCTCAAGAAATACCTACTGGGGAACCCAAATTTTACCACGTATACTTAGATGGTGAATACGACTATAATGCCACTTTATTGCATTGTCAGGATCACAGATCATGCCAGAAGATTAATGGTGAGAAGAGTCTCAATTCATATTCATCAAGCCAATAAGGCAAGACAGGTGGGAATGGTAATCAGTGGGTCCAACACTTTAAGGGATCCTAGATAGATAATCTTCTTAAAAAGCACAAGGGTTTCGATAATCGGAACAAGCAGGATTAGCAATGCTAGGGACAACAGTACATAGGCCATCAGGGCCAATGGCATCAGGGTCGTGGCTAGTAGGACCAATAGGGGCAGCAACAAGTTGGGTGTCAATTTGGGTAAAATGTTACACCTGTGGAGAAGAGGGAAACTCTGCAAAGAGGTGCCCTCGGGGCAATCATGAGACACAAAGACAAGGAGACTAGCGTGGCTATCAGGCACCCTAGGGGAATCATGAACAGTTGCCATCTCTGCTAGTTATCACAATGCCAACACTACTAGCTCCACCCACCCTATCTCAGGGTCAACAGTAGCAGAGGCAGTATGAGCGTGTCTACCACGTTGCACCTAAAGAAGGACCAATACCAGGATAGGCAATGTAGGGTATATTCCCTATTTTTAGGCATGTTTAGCATATTTTATTAGATACTGGTGCATCACACTCGTTTGTTATTACTAGTTTTGATCGGCCATCGAGGATGGTACACTTAGCGTCTTATATAGTACTATACATCGACTCACTCGTATGTAGAGGGGAACATATACATTCCATGTGCAGAGGCATAGGAATAGACATTGGGAAACTTACGTTCATGGAAAACCTACTTATCTATATGTGTTAGAGTATGACATTATCCGGGGGATGGATTGGTTAGCTACTTGAAAGGATTGTGTGGATTGTTATGAGAGGTCCATCGTCTTTTCCATTCCTGAGCAAGAAATGTAGTTGGTTTTAATGTCACGTCCAGAGAGAAGGTCGATCATGCACTTATGCTACATTACGGTGGAGACTTTTGATGAGGTCGTTGTTTCTCTAGACTATATTCCGATTATTAAGGAGTTCTCAAATGTGTTTAAAGATAGGGTTACCACCTAGAAGAGAGATCAAGTTAGTGATCGATTTGACTCTAGGTAAGATACCCATTGCTCGCGCACCATATTGCATGGATCCTTTGGAGATGAGAGAGCTTAGGGACTAGATTTAGTAGCTTTTGGGTCAAGAATTCATGTGGAGGAGTACTTTTTCTTGGGGTGCTCCCGTTCTCTTCATGAAAAAGAAGAACAAATTATTGAGGTTGTGTATCAGTTATAAGGAGTTGAACAAGGTCATTATCTGGAATAAGTACCCGTTGCCCCATATTAATGACATGTTTGACCAATTGAGGGGTGCTTTGTACTTCTCCAAGATTGATTTGAGATCGGGGTACAATCATTTAAGGATTTGGGATCAAGATATTCTGAAGACATTATTTTGAAGAGATAGGGGTCTTAAGAATTCATAGTTATCCTTTTGCCATAACCAACAGACCGATAGTGTTCTTGGACCCGATGAATAGGGTGTTCATAGACTTCTTTGATCAGTTTTTTATTGTGTTCATAGGTGAAATACTGATTTACTATCGAATTGCGAATGAGCATGCACATCACTTGCGGATAGTCTTACAATCATTGTAAGAAAATTTTATCTATACTAAGTTTGGTAAATTTGGATTTTCATTGAGGGAGGTTAAATGCTTTGGCCACATTGTGTTCGAGGTAGGGATATCAGTATTTTCGAGAAGGTTTTAACGATGATGGAGTGGGGACAGGCCACTACACTTATGGATGTGCATAGTTTTCTAGGTTTGGCAGGGTACTACTTTTAACTCATTTAGGAGTTCTCAAAGCTAGTTTGGCCTCTAACGAATTTGATGCAAAAGGGAGTACCATTTGTTTTGGACGATGCATGTTAATAGGATTTTGATAAGTTAAAGTCCAAGTTGACTTTAGTTACAGAGCTTGCCTTACCTCATGTGTTAATATACTATAAAATCTTTACTGATTCATCCTTGCGGGGATTTAGAGGTGTATTGATGCAGGAAAAGAGGATGATAGCTTATGCATCCAGAAAGATTAATTAAGACCCATGAAAGGAATTACCCCACCCATTATCTAGAGGTTGCAGCCGTAGTGTTCGCACTATATATTTGGAGGCAATACATTTTGGATGAGAAATTTCAGTTGTTTACGAACCACAAAAGTTTGCAGTATTTGTACATACAGAGAGAGTTGAACATGAGGTAGCGTTGATGGACTAAGTTTGTGAAAGACTACCAATTTGATATTCAGTATCATCCAGGAAAGGTTAGTGAAAGACGCCCTGAGCCTTAAACTGACAATCAAGCTAGCAGAAGTGTGGAAGGCGATGTGGGGTTCGTTACGCACGAATGATTGACTGTCAGGTGCCTTTATGGAAATTCTTATCATTTGGGTCGTGAAGGCGCAGGCGGGAGATGCTTTTTATTAGGAAAAGGTCAGACAGTTATCAGTAGAGGGAGCAGAGCATCATTCAATTAAGCCAGTAGTTTCAGAGGGTGAGGAATTACGACGACAAGTTATGATTGAGGCACATAGGTCAAATTTTTTGGTACATCCTAGTGGGGATAAGATGTACCAGGACATTAGGCGCCAATATTGGTGAGAAGGAATGAAAAAGTACATTGCCATTTTCATGTCCAAGTGTGCCACACGTCAAATGGTGAAGGTGGGTCACAGGTATTCTACAGCCTCTCGAGATTTCGATGTGGAAGTTGGAGATAATTTCCATGGAATTTATTACGAATTATTAATGTCACGGTGACACGCTGCCATCTGTGTGATCGTTAATCGTTTGACAAAAGTGACTCACTTCTTATAAGTTCGAACAGACTATTGATTGGGCATAAATTCTTCACATTTATCCCCTTAATTTCGGTATTTTTATGATCCCGTGTGGTGTAAATACCTTGAATTTGTCTCATATTTATGCTACTAACCCTTTTTGGCAATTATTTCGTATTTTGTGTATATCTTATGTGTTTTACATGTATTTCATGCAAGAAAGATGGAAAAGATAACTCAAAATAGTGAAAGAAATCAAGAATCGGGGAGTTGAAGGGCATTTTTGTAATTTTTTAGCCTTAGTCTGGAGGTGGGGCCATCTGGAAAGTTGAAGATCTTTCAATTACAAGAACACTTGAAAAAACGGCACCTTAATCTGAGCTACGGTGAAGAAGGTATGCCCATTTGGAGTTGAGAAAGAAATCCAAGAAAAAAGCTGCCAGACCCAAACCGAACCGAACCTGAGAAAAAAGAACTGGTTCTTCCATTTGTCACGCTCCAGATCTGTTACAAAATTAGTCACGCTTTCTAAGTGTGACAAATTTTCAGATACGGGATTTTTATTTTGTGCTTATCTTTTAGCCAAAAGAGTTTTATGTTTTGGGGACTCTTCTAAACGACCTCTAGCCTATATATTTAGTCATTAGGACTCTTTTTATGAAGATTTCATTCATGTAAAAGCTCCATAACAAGTAGGAACATCTAGGAGAATAATCTACATATTTTGCACCTTTATTTCAAGAGCTTTTCCAGTTTTTCTTCAATCTTTGATTTCTTCTTGCATGTTCTTATTCTTCAATCGTGGTAACTTTTATTTCCAGCACTTTTATTATTATTTCTCATATTTCATCTCTCTTTCCAAGCAATTATGAGTTCATGCAACGTAGATAACGTAGTTTTCATTTATTTCACCATGTTAGGCTAGGTTTTTAAAGGTTGGGATGCATGAACTCAGCCTGATGTGGTAGTTGCATGTGTATAAAATTAATCCTCTAAATTTAATGATTTTATTATAATCGTATTGCGTAGAAACGCGATAATTATAGATCTTTGGATCTCGTTTGCTTGAGGGTAATCGGGATGCTTCAGAATGCAATTTGAGTGTAACTATCGCAATACCGATTTACTCGTCCTCTGATTAAGTATGGTGCGGGCTTGAACCTCAGATACGTAATGCTTGGGAGTACTAAATTTTGGGTCTAATTAATTAATTAAATTTATGATTAGTTTTATACCATCAGTACACTAGGGTTGAGGGATTGTATTCCCGACCTATTTTTCTCATCATATAATTCAAGTTTTAGTTTAATCATCTTCAGTCTTTTAAGTAATTTAGAGTTTGCATTTAGTTAATTAGTTATTTCCCATCTCAATCATCTTTGTATTTCTTTTTAGAGTCAAGTTTGGGTTAATAGTCTTACCTTTGTCGTCACGTTCACTCGTCCTAGTTCCCTGAGGATTCGATACCTAGACTAGCCACTATACTCCGCAAGAGTGTAGTTATAGTTTAGGTTTTTGTATTGTGGTTGGAAGCCGATAATAACGACTAGCGTATTACACGGACGCTCGGTTTTCCACACGATTAACTATACTTCGGAATAATACGCCAAGCACTTCCTTTAAGAGATTGTGAAGTTTCATGGTGTACCACTTAATATTACGTCTGATAGGGATAAGACATTTATATCTCACTTTTGGAGGATTTTTTATCTGGCATTGGGTATGGAGTTGAGGTTAAGTACCTTGTATCACCCACAGACAAATGGTCAGACGAAGAGGGTGAACCAGATGTTGGAGGACATGTTACGGATGTGCATTTTGGACTTCAAGGGTGGTTGAGAGTACTTACCATTGGTGTAGTTTGCTTACAACAAGAGTCACTAGTTCACTATCGACATGGATCTATTTGAGTCATCGTATAGGAGGCTTTGTCACTCGCCCTCTTGTTGGTTATAAGTTAGGGATAACAAGCTTCTGGGATCGAATTTCATTCAGGACACATCGGAGAAGGTGGAGATGATCAGGTTTAGGATTTAGATTGCGAGTTATGCTTATGCAGAAAGGATACACTTGGATTTTGAGTTTGAAAATGAAGTGATACTCATGGTGTTTTCCATGAAGGGACTAATGCGATTTAGGAAGAAGGAGAAGTTAGCTCCCAGATATGTCGGACCGCTCCCTATTATCGAGAATATTTGGCCAGTAACTTATTAGTAAGCCTTACCAGATCACATGCAGAGGATCCATGGCGTATTCCATGTTTCAACGTTACGGAGATTCTTTAAAGATAAGGTAGCTTATCAGCACATAGATTTTGACGATATAGAACTCAAGATCGACGTGAGTTATGAGGACAGACCTATAGAACTCTAGATCGACTTAAATTGTGGGGAGAGACCTATTGCTATTTTGGACCGTAAGGAGCGTAGGCTTCGTTCTATAGTAGTTCCTTTAATACGCGTGCAGTGGGGACACCACAGGAAAGACGAGTCTATGTGGGAGAAGGAGGACTATATGCGAGAGAAGTACTCATAACTCTTCTAATCAAGTATATGTCAAATTCCGAGGACGAAATTAATTTATTAGGAGGGGACAATGTAATATCCGTATCTTTATGTCATTCAATTTGGTAGAAATATAATAATTAAATTGCTTGGATGGTAGAACTATAATAATTCAATTACTTGGATATTATTGTGCATGATTATGCCATCCAACTATATCGAATGTGTTGCATTGGTTGAATGATTAAATTGGTATACTACTGCATAACTGGTGAATTATTACTACTGCCATCCAACTATGTGAATTATTACTACTGCATAACTGGTATAATCAATATGTGTGATTTAATGTATACTTAGTTGATTAGGTTCCTAAGTAATTTAGAAGCTCGTTTAGGTGTTTTAAACATCCAAGGTTGGGCCCGGGGATAGGTATACCCTTAATGGAGATTTTGGACTATTCGAGGTGACATTTTGGGCTTCTTCGTGGGGCCAAATTGGGCATTATGGGGAGATATAGGATTAAGCAGTTTAATCATAATATATGCCACCCTAGTTAGGTTTTTCATCCATACCAAATTAAATCTAGCATCTATAAACATCCGGTGAGAGGTTAACAAGCTTGTAGAGGAGAAAAGGAGTAGAAGATCAAATGAGGAGTCTTCAATCACCTTCTGATCCAAGAATTTTCTTGCAAAAACCTTTAATGATATGTTTCTTAATTTATGAGAATGCTTTCTCATACAATTTTGGGTCTAAAAACATGTTGGGGGATAAATTTGTATAATGATTTAGGATTGGGAGTGGTTAGAATTAATTGTGATTGATCTTACTTGGAAAGTTAAGACTAATCCAAAATTGACACTCGATAACTAATGGGAATGTTGTTAGAATTCATGTTGTAGGATCCAATTTTGCATTTGAGTCGTGAAGTAATTAGAAGTTCCTCTGAGAATTTGAATGGATATTATGACTCATCATTGATTTAGATAAAGTTATGACTTTATAATCAACTTGAATTATAGGCACAAGCATGTTTATAATGATTTTAAAATAGTATATATGTATGCCCTTAATGATTATGGATTCATAGTTGACTAAATTGAGGTTTACAATGCTTAAAAGTTGTTAATAGAGGTTGGGGAAGATGACCACGTTATAATTATAGGCAATTATGGGCTCACTACACGGTGTGAATTGATTCATCCCTGAGCGAATCGATTCAGCTCAGAGCGAATTGATTCGACTTCAAGATCGAATCGATTCGGATCCCTAGTTTGGGTTGGCTCTGAAGGAGGGAAATGTCCATGGGATTTTCATGAGTTCATTTGAGTATATGGGAATTTTTCCAAGTGAGGGGTTCTAGTTTAATGGAAGATTAGGTTTGTTATCCATTAAGTAGTAATTTTAATAATTAACTAGGGAGCTAATATTCAAGACAAGGAAGTTTATTTCAAGGATTATGAAATCAAGTTGAATTTAATTGGCATATGAGAGGTTTGATAGCCTGTGGGGGATATATATTATATGTTATATGTATGTGTTTTATATTGGTGTGTACATACCCATATTCTGGTTGAATCTATCGATTAGGAGTCGCGTTCGATATCGGGACAGAGTACCACGCGCCACCTGAGATATACTAGGACATAATGGAGGTCTTTATTTCCGATCATCTGGTAAGGGATCACTGCTTCATGATGGGAGAATTAGGATGACCCATTCCATCGACTTTGTCGGGGTATGGGCAAGTAGGTTGTGGCGTTGCCTTGTGATCACCCCAATTATATGTGTTTTGTTTAAGTCTATTAGGTGAGGGACTTCTCTGAACTTGATGATAGAAGTACGTTGTGGACACAGGGGTTAGATGACTTCGTGTGTTGTAGAAGTACATATATATAAATGTAAGTGCATTATGTGATAACTAATGTAGGCTAATAAAATAGACAACTACTAATGGACCCAACGCTACATAAAATACATTGTGGACGAGGACTTCTTTCTATGGGAGGTATTGTGGGGCTAGTCTTGGTGACAGTGATCGAATACGTGTAGGTAGATACATCCCAATTATATGATATTTAGTTGTTCCCTATGTTGTGATCATAGCGTAGATACTAGTTAGCATGTTATGGCTTGGGTGTGAGATACGTGTACTATTACATTTAAATTAGGAGTGAGATACCTATTTCATGTGAGGGGTGATGGGTGGCATTTATTGCAAATTAAATGCATTGTTATCGATTGGTTTTGAAAGTTAATTCTTGAAAATTTAGGGCTCTGACCCAAATTATAAAAATTATTTTTCAGGTTTTCCTAGACAGGATCAACCGAGATGAAAAAGAATTAGACTGGCAATTTCAATTTCTTAGTGGATTCATCTATTTTATTCTAGATCAAGTTAATAGTCCTTTTCATTTGAGTTATTTACATTTCAGAAATTGTATGGGCATAAGATCGAGACTTATTTATTTCATTCGATTTATTTCTAGTCACATTAGACATATATGTTGGTGAGAGTTAGACTTATGCATTTGTTCAGTTTATTAGTTCATGCCCTTATTGTGCGTGGATATTTTAAATTACAAATTTTATTTTACGGTTTGATGTTAAGAATGGTATAAATTGTTAGATAAGCTTCATCTTTGGCGTATTATGTTTGGTCAACCTTTACGTGAAAAATAGTAGTTGTCACAAATACGAGTGGATAAACCTTGCATAGTAAATATGGATAATACTCTAGCATGTGGAGTAGGAATAATCCCTAACATATCAATAAAACATCGTGTAAGAAAATAATATGTAACCCTCGTGTTGAATAAAACTCTAGCTAAGGAGGTGTGAACATAAAACATACCAACAACCGCTTGAAAAGGCATGGGCTCCTCCTTAGGTCCCATATAATAAACCATACCATATTGTAAGTGAGGTTTAGGTGTTGTGATTGGTGGTGCTAGAAGTGCCACTATTGCCTGTTACTTTAGGATTGGAAGAGCTGGCAACTGTTGGTGTGCATAATTAGGCTAAAATAGGTATTTACCCTGACCTTGTGGGCCATATCTATATTGACCTTGATGGACTTACCCATGTCCCTATTGGTCTTGCCCATTATCCTCGCCCTGACTTACCTAACTTACGCATTCCTTCTTTATATGGCTAGCGTTTTACACTTAAAATAAACTCTTGTGAACTGACCCTTAGGAATCACTCCTTGTCTCACCACATGCCCTATATGTTGGGGCATCTATTTATAGGGAAAAAATTTCTTCCATCACCTTCGTCTATGTTGGCCCTCAAATCCCTTTCGGTATCCACCGGTTCCTCCATCTACCTTGGGCTCACTTTCTTGGTTTCCTTTCCCAAATTTCCGCATATGCTTCATTCGATAACAATAGAGTGTTAGTACAGTTTCCAATATCTACGCATATGTTGTATATGTCAGGTTACCCATAAAAATATGGCATAAAAGGTAAGTGAGACCCTTCACAAAAAAATGTAGTCCTCTTCTTCTTCATATTGACCTCCTCGGGATCAAGAAGAGATAAATTTATAAATTCCTTATCATATTCTATGGCAGTACAGGTCCATTGTCGTAGTGGAAGAAATTATGTCTTCTTCTTTTATCTGATAGACTCAGGGAAATACTTGTCATTAAACTTAACCAAAAACTTGACAAAAGTCAACTAATCTCTATGTGCGGTTACAGTCACACTCTCCCACCAATGGAGAGCATCCTCGATCAAACGAAAAGTGGTAAAATCACTTTTTCACATCTATACATAACAAATGCCTCAGATGACGATCAATATCCTAGCTCGACTTCAATGCAACCAAAGGGTCAATAGAACCAGAGAACGTAGGTGAACTTTTCTTCATAAAAGTTCCCCTGGCCATCTCACTCTCTTGCCTTCCCGTTCTCAAACCTTTCAGTATTACCTGTGAGATTAACTATGAAACCTTCTTGGTCCGTAATGGTACTGTCTCTGGGCATCGGGTACTGGGACTACTGGCATATCGATGTCGATCCTGTGGGACCAGTTTGAGCTAGAAGTGCAACTATGAGGACCATCCTATTATGTACCATTCGAAATTAACGCATATCCCTACTATTACTAAGAGACATACAATAAGAATGCAAAGAAAACAAGCGTATCAAAGAATGCTACATGAACGACTAGAATATACCTATTGAACCTACGTTGCCTAGAATCATGCTCTGACACTAACTGTGACACCCTTTATACTTTAATAGTTAGGTTGTTCAAGTCTATTTATTAAATTACAGGCTGTTATATTAATTAAATACCATCCTTAGCATGAGAGGAAACAATAAATAATAATATACAAAGGGAGTGCGATGTGAATAACCTAAAGATAAATAAAATAAAATAAAATGGAATCCATCACTACCACAACTAGACTAATAAAATAATAATGTCTCACATCAAAATGACTCTAAAAATATTGCTTGGGTACATGCCAACATCTAAGGTCTCAAAACAACCAACACAATAATAAATTGAGTACAAATGTCTACTAGGGTAATAAAAGTAAACCTCAAATCACTCTAATTATATAAAGTAATGACAGGGCCCAACACCTACATCTCTTGAATTTGGTGGTGACTGAGATGATGACTCTATTTTCACAAGACAGGAAGCTAATTTTGACGTGTCATTAGAGCACCCGTAAACAGCGCGACGGGTCAAGAGAAACACAAGATAAAAATATATGCAATCCAAATAAGTGATGGCAATCATGTATTTAAAAAATAAATCCACGATTTTTATTCAACATATGATACCTCGCCACACAATTACCGGTGTGATTTCCCATCATTATTTTATATAATCTTTTAGAACCATACTAACTCCCACCAATTAAAAGATCAGTAACATCCCCATCAACTAAGTAATGATATTACAATAAATCAACTGTGTCCAGCCCTCCACAATTAACGAGGTCACTAACACACGAAACCATATGTAATGACCCCACTTTTATGTGCTCATATGTATATAGTTTGTTTTTACACTCATGTGTTACTTACTATCTTATAAATGTTGTATTATTATATATGTGATGTTATTGGCTATCAATATAACAAAATCCATTTTTAAATATGAAGAATCAATCGTAAATAGGATGAAATCGAAGTCTTATGACATATCTTAAGGTATATAATAAGTTTTGTGGTAGAAAATATAATTTTATGGAACTTTAAGGACTAAAATAAAAATACAAAAAGGGCCATTTTATAAATAAAATATTTTCAAGGACTTATAAGAAATATTAGAAATATATAGTGTGAAATTACCAAAATACCATTCATGTGTGAAATGACCCTTATACCCTTATCACCTTTCCACCACGTGCTGGTTACCTCCACCTTACACATGTCATCTTCAGAGTGAAAGCTAAAACACTTGTCATCATTTGGTGATGTTAGACTGCAAGACCACCCCGGAATGCGACACCCAAACGATGACTTTACACCGTAATGCTTGATCACCTAGACACATGTCAACACCGTAAGACTTTTGGAAACCTATAAATAGGGCCTTAGGGTTCATTTGAAACTCACACCAATTCCTTAAGAATTATAGTAAGAAAGAGTGATAGAAAGCTTGGGAAATATCTTAAAGAAGGAGTTCTATAATTTCGAAGAAAGAATTCATTTCGTAGGTATGATTTTATTTAAATGTTATAATTCATTTTTGTAGTTTTAATTTCGTATTTTATAGCTTTACTTAGTAGTTATGCTGGTAAAATACACTAAAGACTTTACTAATCAAAACTTAAAATTTGAAAATAATCTAAATTGATTTTATTTTCAAAATATGTCAACTTGTTTGGAAATTTTTTTTATATATATACTCTTTTTAAAATGATTTTTGTAAGCAATTGCTCGTATTATGGAATCTCATTTAAGTAATTCCAAAGTCAGTCCCGGTGAAATTCTGTCTAGTTGAGATGGTATTTAAGTGGTGCCCCTGTGACCCTCCATCTCTACTAGGAATAAATCCGAAAATATTTTGTCTAGATGAGATGGTATTTAAGTGGTGCCCCTGTGACCCTCCATCTCTACTGGGAACCGACTTATTAGGAAGAATTATGAATTGAAATTCTTTAAATGCGATGAATGAATATTAAAAATTGAGAAAATGGTTTTAGTAACCTTTTTCAGCAAGATATTTTAGGATTAAAACACAATATTTAGAATTGGGCTTTATTTAGAATACATAATTAAACCTTTATTGTATTTATTAGATTAACGTGTGATCCAAGACTCAATATCTATATTTTCGAGCCTCTATTTTAGGTGAGTACTCTATGTCATTTCTTGCACATTTAAATTATATGATATTATGCAAACTATGTATTTTGTGAAATACTTTTATTCTCAAAACGCATCTGATACCGATGATAGATTCATTTGTGAGATGTTTATATCTCTATATATAGACATACTGATTGAAATGAGTATTGAAAATGAGATTGAATATTGAAAATAAGATTCGGCCTAAGGGACCTCTTTACTGACTGACCTTCCCATCTGGGTTATCGCTGGTGTGCCCTAAATAAGGCGTTGTGACGAACTAGTTCGATTAACCCTCAACTACCGGGGTATAATACGGTAGAAGAATACGGTATTAGAGTGTACTTGGCCATTAAAATGATATGATTGAAAGAAAAAGATATCACATTTGATTTGTTGCATTCTTCTTATTCGGAGCTATCCAATTGTGATATATATAATTTCATTTCAAAATTATATCTATTTACTGCAAGTTCCTCTCCATATATGTATATGCCTTCTCTTTTGACTTGAATAGGTATTTATTTTCTGAAAACCCTGGAATGTTTGGAGATTGAACCTCATTCGGCTTTTAGCTGATGTTGTATAAATAACCATTTTTCAGGAAACGTTTAGGCTCACGGACGGAATGAAAATGGACTATATTGAAGATCTAGCTTTTAGAGCTTATTTTATAAAATGTTTATTTAGAGCATGTCTGGCTCTCTTGTAATAAGGTTTAAATTTTCTCTTAAGTTGTAACCCGTTGTTACTTTTAATATATATGAAGTTTCCTTTAGAAATCTCTGATGACGTAATTCCTTTACTTTCAGTATTTTACGATTCATAACCATGTGATAATATATCCGTTGCATTTATTTAAGGAAACAATTAAATCGAAATATTTGTTGCCTTGGTGGCATGTCAAGACACTCGTTCCCTAATACTATTTTGGGTCGGGGTCGTGATACCATAACTCGATACTAACCCTCGACTAACTAATGGGGTCACTATTACACCAAACAACGTGTGACTAGTACCTGACAAACTAATTGGATCACTAGCATATATGTTTGACATTTTTATTGGGCACTGACTAAATCAATCGTAACTAGAACTTGACTAACTAATGAGGTGACTAGAAAATATGTCCGCCATTTTTATCTCAAACAGACTCATGATGATTATTTAACAAGTTCATCCATTTCCATAAAAATGTCAATAACCATAAAACCATGACTTCGTACGGAGACACGTATAAACCATAATTAATCGCTCTCTACCCTCCATATAGCATTAGTCTATTGGGATGATTATGATTTTCATATAATTATTTTCTTTTATTCTAATATGGTTACACATAATTAAATTTGTCTCTTTTGTCTTATGTCATCACCATAATTCAAAGGGGGAATATAATTTATCTTCATGTTCGGGAATTTTAATCCAATTATTAGTATCCAATCTTAACATTTCAAATGTTAATGAATTTATGAAAAATGGATGAACGTGACGTGAAAGGATAATTTAAATGTGCCACATATAATATCATAAGTAAAACAAATTCCCAATTCAATGGAGTAAAGGAAAGGTTACTAAAGTATTTCAACTTATATGAATTCCAATATCTTTAACTTATTATTAGGATAAATTAAGAAGAAGGAGAATTTGGATCTAAAATTTGTTAAATTACATATTTGAGTTAACTTATGATTCCAACATCATGTTCAATTTAGTTTATCCAATTAAAGGAAGAGAAAGGATTAAACACTTTATTATTCCAAATTTCATAGAATTTCCATGGAAGTATAATTTATAATAAAATTACAATTTCCAACATAAGGGTTAAGTTAAATTAACATACTAGTATTCCAACTTTCATAGAATATCCATTGATGTATAATTTATAATAAAATTACAATTTTCAACATAAGTGTTAAGATAAATTAACATAATAGACTAATGATTGGTTAAATTTACATGCAATTGACATTTAAGTTGTTATATAAGAAATCCATATTCAGGACTATTTTTGAAATAGTCATAATTATGATTATAAGCCTAATTATCTCAAATTTATTTTACAAGTTTAGGTGAAAATTACCACTTATATACATGAAAGAGGAAGAGCAATTTTATCTTGTCTTTAAATGTAGAAATAATGATGATGATGTCCTTTTTAAAATTATACTTGGAATCTCATTTCTTCTTCCTTTTTTCTCTCTTAGTGTTAGGAGGTTAAGGTAAAGTTTGGAGGCTATAATAGGTGAAAACAAGTGAGAAATGAGCACAAATGAACCTTTAAAACAACACAATCAATAGTCACTCGCGATGAGCCCGCGACCCAACCGCGAGCGTGGCTAACACCGCCCTCGACCGCAACTATATGGGTGCGATCGGGGATCCTTATCCTTTTCCTTTCTTTTTCTTTTATTTTTATCACATTTTAACCTTGAAGGATCACATTTCATAGATAACTTCGAAAACAATTTTTTTGTAATATTACAATACTTTATAAGAAATGTAAAATTTGTGAGGTAAAAGTAGATGTTGCAAGATGAACATGACTAAAGCCAAAGTGATTTTTTAGGAGTGTTTGATTTTCCATATATTATAGTTATCACATTTCTAATTTTTTGTGTTTTAATTGCACAAAGTTGTTTTAGTTTTTTTCCCAACTACGAATAATGTATATTTTTTAGTATATAATTTTATATGTTTTTATGTTCTTAATTTCACTACCAAAAAAAATATTCCCAAGCAAATTGTAAATGATTTAGGAACAATCAATGTTTAATCCCTAAAAACTAAGTGCATTTTTATACTTACACCACCATAATTTTTATTTTCCAAAGAATCGATCCTCTATATTTTTTATTAAATTTTCTTAGGATTAGATAAGAGAAAATCAGATGTTTGAAAATGTTTTATATGGTAAGAAACATTTTGAAACAAAATTAAAAAAAATTAATTAATTTTTTTTTAATGACCCAATGATTTAACATAAATAGACTTTTTATATTTTATAAAACTACAAGCAACAACCAAAAGAAAAAGACCCACATCAACGTTTTTCACAAATAGAAAAAGACACGCACTTCCATATCATATCCAAATCCCAACATTGAGAGATAAAGAAAGATCAACAAAACAACACTATTAACACAATTATTTCCTCAATAAGGGACTTTTTCACATGGTAAAGGCCTTCACCCAAGCTGGCCTAGACATAATCTCAGCACACCACGCGCTAACATGGGGACGTGAGTCAAATAGCTTCTTGGCTTGTGTACCAAACAGGTATCTTAAGGTTGGGAGGTGATGAAGATCAGCTAAGCTGAAACTCTCACCACCTAAGTATTTTGAGTGAGATAGCCGGATTTCATACACGTCCAAAACTTTAGCCAGTTTGGCTTCATTTTCTTCTACTACAGCAGCATCTGTAACCAAGCCAACTTTTGGCTTATAGGCCAGCTCCCAACTAAGCTTTGAAGCTGCTGGGTCGAATTGGTGAGCCTCAACTTCCATCCACACAGATAAAATGGCCATTTTCTTAGGGTCTTGGTAAATAAGTTGAGTGCCCTTGTCAGCATAAGTGTGGGAGATGTATTTGGTGATTGCCCTTGATTCTGCAATATATACTAATTTCACATTAATCATGTAGATATTTTAATTTTTTAATTCGAAGAGTAATGATAGAGATATAGACAGTTTTAAATAAAGAAGCTTTTTTAATTAAAAAAAAAGTCACAAAATAATTTTTTTAATTAAAAGCATTTTTAATGGTAAACATAGTTTTTCATTTATAAAAAATATACTTTTTTAATTTTAATAAAAAATCAGTTTAATTTAATGTCTTAAATTCGCGATTGATTAATGTCACTAATTCGGAGTCACATCATTTGTTGAATGTGGATCAACGACAGCGATACTAATCAATCGCGAATCGTAAAACATCAAAATAAACATTGTTTTTTTAATTAAAATTCAAAAAATAATTTTTTTATAAATAAAAAACTTTGTTACTATTAAAAAATGTTATTTCAAATTAAAAAGCTGCTTTACAGCATTTTTTAATAAAAAGTTTATTTATTTAAAATGTACTTTTTTATAAATTCGTCCCTAATTTTTTTGAGTTTTACAAATTCATCCCTAATTTTTTTTTTTTTTTCTGGCGTGAACACTTGCCCACCCCAGCCATTACCTGGGTCCTTCCCTGATTATGGGTATTTTGAAAGTTTATTAAATGTGTGTTTCTTTATTTTTTTAAACAGGGGTGCAACACGACCACTTGATATAGCCCAAAAATATAACTTAATCAAAACCCTCGAACCTCTTTGCAAGATTAATTATCTTAGATAATTATTGAAACTTCAAGTTTATTTATTTTTTATATTTTTATTTTTAAATCGAAAATTCTGTCAGTTACCTTTGGTTGTACGCATCATATAAAAGATGCGAAGCTAAGGACATAAATTTGTTTACAAGGAGATCTTTAAAGCTAGCAAGAAATTTTTACCGAAGAGTTTGAGATCTCCATCTTCGAAAGCAGGTACTTGACCAAATGGCTACATAGTCAATTGTAAGAGAAAAAAAATGTCAGCAAAGATCACAAGTGAAATGATTCACAACAAAAAAAAAGTCATAAAAAGTAAACCCTCTTGGGGGATAGCAAGATTTGCGAATAGTGAGATTATAATACAAATATAGTAATATTTAGATTTACGTAGTTACTGTTGGTTTTAGCCTCTAAACGTTGAGGTGTTAATCATTACTATTATTTTTACAAAATTGAGACAAATATAACAAACATAATTTACAAATTTTAGAAAAACAAAGGAGCACTTTTATTTTCACTTCCACAAATTTTGGGACACTAGTTGACGTCCCATAAGTTGTATAAAAAGTCTTAGAAAGTGGTATGAAAACTCAATTCGGGTCAAATGCAAAAAAAATAAAATTTTGATAGGTTAAAATACTTAAAAGAAACATAAATAAGTGAGAGGGAATGTCATAATAATTCTAATTTAAAGCTTACATTGAGAGCAAGATAAGCTTCTGATTTGTGCTCTCCGGCTCCCATGTTCATGGGAACGAAATCGAAGTGAACCTCTTTCTCGTAGAGGGCAGCCAAAACTAGTAGCTGTTGAAATCGTGCTTCCATGGAGTTTACTGCCTGCCATGGCTCCTGAAAAAAGTTGTTAATTTGATGGAAGATTTTAGTTGTGACGAGAGAGGATGGATAAGAAAAGAAGGGAGAGGAGGTGCTGGTATTTATAAGATCTTTTTCCTTCCTCGTCTCGAATGTTCTTTTTTTTTTTTTTTTCCAATGTTAAGATCCCAAATATCTCTTGCTACTACCGACATATATTTTTCTTTCTAAAGTTTACATGGGCATTCCTCTTTTTAGAGTTCGTTTGAGGGTTTTTGTTAATAAAATAAAAGAAACGAGACTTTTATTAGATGATAAAAGAAAATAAGAAAAAGTTTCTAAGAAAGAATTAAAGAAAAAAACAGAAGATGAATTAATATTTTTTTATATGTTTGTGAGTTTAGAAGACAAAGGAAAATAACATTTAGTTCGAGCTTTGAAAAGGGAATGAAAGTCATTTATTATAAAAATTCTAAGTTCTTGAAATCTTGAGTTCCTTTTTATTATTTGGTTCAAACGAAAATTCTTTTTTTGTCATTTAAAATTACTTTCCCATATTAGGAATAAATATCATTTAACTAAAATACCCTTCTACTTGATTTGAGTGTTTGCGATGAGTGTGTGCGCGTGTATAAGTATGTGTGTGTAAGTGTATGTGTGTGTGTGTGTGTGTGTGAGAGAGAGAGAGAGAGAGAGAGAGATTGCATGCATATGTGTGTTTGTGTGTGTGTGTGTGTGTGAGAGAGAGTGTGTATGTGTGTGTGTGTGTGTGTGTGTGCGTGTGTGTGTGTATGTGTGTGTGTGAAAGAGAGAGAAAGTGGGCGTGTGTGGGAGATGGTGTATATGTTTGTGCGTGTGCGTGTGTGTGTGTGTGTGAGAGAGAGAGAGAGAGAGCATGCATGTGTGTGCGTGCGCGTGTGTGAGTGTTTATGTGAGATGGTATTTTTGTCTCACCACAAAATTAAGCTAGAATGCTCGGGAATAAAGGATTCCCTTCATTTTAGAGGGGAAAGGAGAATTTCAATTTTGTGGGATTCTAAATTTAGGGAATTCTTAGTTGCCCTCAAACTTTTAATCAAACATTGTAATTCTAGACAAGGAAAATTCTAAATTCCAAGAATCCTAAATTCTCTTTTCAAACCTCAAACCAAATGAGCTTTTAAGTAATGGTGTGTCAATTCATTTTGAAATCAGAATCATGGTTACAAGAATGCCTTACATTTGGTTTCAATACACCACAATGCACTTTTGATAACACACAAATTTATTGATTAGTACTATTATACCGTTATAATTACTTATAGTAATTTACTGTTACTCAAATAAGATATGTGTTACTAATAACCTTTATCATGTCAATAATAAATCGAAAATCAATTTTAATAATACATCTAACAAAATAGAAGTTGGAGGTTTCCCTCCTAATGAAAATCCTAAAACGTTATCTCCTCTCACCTACTATGTTCTCTCAATTCTCACATGACGTCCATCCGAAGTATTTGACAAACATCGATCTACAACAACTATTGAGGAAACCCAAAAGAATGATGCATCGAAGAAAAAGTCGATCTACAAAAGCTGGATTGTAATTTCCAGTTGGTATGAAGATATTTGAAGAAAAAATCGGTGTCTAGATACACTCGCTTATCTCGCCAGCGTTTCTAATATCTCACTTCCAAGGTAAAAACACAAATTACAAACTTTTTTTTGTTTAGATTTGATCAATTTTATGTTTTTTTTTTATTTTTTGCTGTGCAATTTTGTTTTTGTTAAGTGATTTGTTAGGCTTTTGGATGAATTAGGTTAAAGTGATTAATTTGTAAATCAAGCACTCTCATCTATTTGAATTTAATCGATTTGATATTTTCATGTAGTTAAGTTAAAATTAAGTGAATGACAAATTATTGTATTGATCGATTTGATTTTCATTTTGGCTCGATTTATTTGATTGTAATATTTTTTGTTATGAACACAAGATATATAGTTTTTAGTAGTGAATAATCAGGGTTAATTACATTGGGCCCCTATACTTTGACTCTCTTTCCACTTTCCACTATGTACTTTTAATTTTTTCAATTACCACCCTGTACTAACACTGATAGTGCAATCGACCCAAAAACGTGACGGCCGTCTCTTTTTTGGCAGGAAAAGGTGCATGTGAGTTGCACGTGTGTGTCAAGTGAGATTAACTTTGTCTTTTCAAGGGTAAATCAAACGTTTAATTAAGTAAAGAATTTTTTAAAAAAAAGCCCTAACTATCAAGAACATTTCTCAAATCCATCGATTCCGGTTTGGGATTCTTAAAATGGTTTGGGAATTGAGGAAAGGCATGTTCGATGTGGGTGAAGGGATTGAAACTCCAATATATGGTAGGTTTTAATGATTTTAATGTTCTTATTAACTGTTATTCATTGATTAAATGTTGTGATTGTATTGCATCTTGTTCCTTTTCTTAATTTTTCGATGTTTTCAACCTCTAAACAACAAATGTGTAGCATAATACCATTAAAAGATAATTTTTTTAGTTGTTAAAGTTAATTAAAGTTGGGTTTTTTGCTGTTCGTTAAAAAGGTGGCATGCTTTTCTTGAATGCTGTTCATTCTTTTTTCAGAGATATGTCCCCCATTCAAGCTACAATCATTTATTTTATGGTTATTTTTTTATCCATTTATGTCCCCCATTAAATCCATTTTTTTGTTTATGTAGAGAAATCATTTGAGTACTTCACAATAAAGCTTTATCATGGAGGAAAGTTTAAATTGGTTGGTGATGAGGTATATGAAGGGGGAATGTTGCATATGCAGATTACTATCATGCTGATGAGATGGCATGCATTGAGATAATGCTAACGCTGAAGGAGTTAGGGTACATGCAATTGCATAGTTCATTATTTGGCAAGTGGTGACAGTCAGTTGAAAATAATGATGCCTATAGTCAGTGATTTTGATGCAATGAAATTGAAGAAGAATGCTAATAATTCAGATGTTGTAGTACTTTATGTTGAACATTTGGATGCTGGACAAGTGTCTGCTGAGTGTGAAGTGAAGGTGGAGATTGAAGATGAATAAGAAGTGGATGAAGACTTTGAAGCAGTTGATATGTTTTTTAGTGTAAGTTGTGATGATCTTGGCAAGTACACAATTGAAAGGGTGATCTCTAAGAGTGAAAATGATGCAAATAATGTCCAAAGTAAAGGAGAAAATAAAGATAAAAGTAAGGGTGTTGATGATCTTGGCAAGTACACAGCTAAAAGGATGATCTGTGAGAGTGAAAGTGATAAGAGTGTTGAGCAAGGTAATGGTGCAAATGAAGATCAGGGAGTTGATAAGAGTAAAAATGACAGGGTGCCATTAGACACTGGCACTGACTATGCCACTTAAGATGAACTTCAAAGAATCTCATCATCAGGAGAGGAGGACCATCATGGCAGGTCTACTGTAAAAAAATGGGAAGTCTTTAATGAGTTAGGGGGGACCTTAAATACCCCATATTTAAATTGGGGATGGTATTCACTAATGTAAAAGTTTTTAGGGACACAGTAAGGGAATATGCCATAAGAAATGGGAAACAACTCACATTTGTCAAGAATGATAAGGACAAAGTTATGGTGAAATGTAAAAAAGGCTTCTCATGGGTCATTTATGTATCCCAAGTGCAATGTGAAAAAACTATGCAGATTAAGGCTTTTGTGGATAGACATTGTTGTAACAGGTCATTTCAAGTTAAACATGCAAACTCCAAATGGCTGGCCGAAAGGTATATTGAGCAGCTCAGGACAAATCCTACTTGGCCATCTACTTCTTTCAAAGAAGTTGTTCAAAAGGACTACAATGTGAAAGTTAGTACTTCATAAATCTATAGGGCAAGGAGGAAGGCTTTTGCAATGATAGATGGGGCAAATAATGAACAGTTTCACATTCTTTGGAATACATTCCTGAGTACAAGAGAACCAATCCAGGAACAACAACTGAAGTTATCTGTTGGGGGGCATTGAAGAAGGGATTTTTAGAGAATTGTAGTCCTCCAATTGCCTTAATGGTTGTCATTTAAAACAAATAGCAAAAACATACAAAATACCCAACCCATATAGCAAAACTTGTCTCTTCCCCTGTTTTTACCCACATTAGCCTCGAGAGCTCGAATACGTCGAAGTAGACCAGGAATAATGTTCTTGAATCTTGAACACATCGGAGGATCTTTCCACACAAAGTAGCCATACAATGAGCAAGCGTAAAACCTACTTCTAGGGTTGGAATCAGTCCAAGATGTACGAATTGCAATGGCATTTCCGCAGTAGCATAATCCTCCCATGGTGAGTTTCTTCCTTCTTATCTCTTCCTTCTTTCTTTTTCTTCCTTTTTTTCCTCTCTTTCTCTGCTTTGTCTCTTTCTCTTCTTCCACCTGCAGATTAGGTTTTCAAAATGTTTGATTTACCCTTAAAACTTACCACATATTGGAGTTTCAAGCCCTTCACCCACATTAAACATGCCTTTCCTCAATTCCCAAACCATTTTAAGAATCTCCAACCGAAATTGATGGATTTGAGAAATGTTCTTGAGAGTTAGGGTTTTCCTTATTTTTTTTATTTCTTTACTTAATTAAAGTTTGATTTACCCTTGAAAAGACAAAGTTACCCTCACTTAACATACACGTGCAACTCACATGCGCCTTTTCCCCCAAAAAATAGATGTCACGTTTTTGGGTCGATTGCACTGTCATTGCTAGTACAAGATGGTAATTAAAAAAATTGAAAGTACATGGTGGAAAGTAGAAAGAGAGTCAAAGTATAGGTGTCCCCTGTGTAATTAACCCGAATAATTAATTACATAATTTCCTGTTAGGTATTGTTACTGTAGTTTTTGTTGTGAATTTGTGCTTCTGTATGTGATCTAGTCTTTTTTTTAGGTTTTTGAATGAAGTAGTGCAAAATGAAGTAAAGTACTAATTAAATTGAATTGAATAACAAAATTTGTAGTAGGTATTATTTTGAGGGGATTAGTTTAATTGAACCTATAAGAAGAACATATTGTAGTGAGGATGTCGGCTTTGGTGGGGGGTACACCAAATTAGGCATGGGATTTAGGGGCGGCCGAGACGGCAGTGACGTCGGCTTTAGTGGTGGTCGATTTGGCGGTGGTGGTTATCGCGATGAAAACCCTCCTTTCAAAGTGATAGGTGCGTTATTCTCTCTCTCTCTCTCTCTCTCTCTCTCTCTCTCTCTATATATATATATATATATATATATATATATATATATATATATATATATATATATATATATATATATATATATATATATATATATAGTCACGTATATACATTGATGATATCTTAACTGCGATTTGTTATTTGTGTGTATGCAGAGGTTTTCAGCATTTGTTCATGCTTGTGAAGGTGATTCAGTCACTAAACTCACCGAAGAGAAAATACAGTATTTTAATGCCCCAATTAATAAGCAAAACAAAACCTAGATTAGAAAAGTTGATGAAATACTCGGTCCCATTAATGATTATGTGATTTTTTGTCTTCCACTTCATTGTGGTTTATAGATTCTTTGATTTTAATGGTTTTTGCTTTTATTGTTTGTTGTTTTTCTTCAAATAATGTGGATATCACTTTAAAATAAACCAATCATTACTATAATTATAAGTTCTTTTTTACCTTTTTTCCCATCCTGATTTCCCAAATGGTATAATTTATTTGTGCTTGGTCAATATTTTCCTCCTATAAAATATCTAATACTAAATTGTTAGTAATCAGGAACAAGGATAGACTATCATAACTAAAGTCAGGACCTAAACGTGTATAAATTTGGTGGATCTAAGATATTATTGTTTCTTACTTGATAAGTGTTGATCCAGCGAACCATGGCAGACATACTCATAAACTAGAACATGAGCCTAACAACATGATCAAATATGATGTCTGGCCTTAATGAGGACATTGACTTCAGATTTATAATTAACAAACACTCTATAGAGAAAGTTTGTTAAGTATGCGATCTAAATGATATTCTCTTTCTAATAAACCGAAGCCTTGTAAGTTTGATAATTGACCGAATCAGAATTGCAATTATGGATCATTTCCAACTTTCTTAATAATATAATTGCATGAAATGTGAGTATTTTACTAGGGAAATCATTTTTGGAGCAACCTCAAGGTATAACAGCAATGGATTTGATTTCCATCTTTTGCACTTTGGGGTCTATTTCTGTAAAAAAAACTAATGACACAAAAATTCTTAGAAAGGGCCACAAAGTTATAATAAACCCCAATGTGAAGATTTGATCAACTAACCTATTGGAACCCCAAAACAAATTGGAGGGTGATCAAAATATACAGGGTACCTTCAACCAAATACTTTATAATGTAATAGAGTCACTACAACAATTATCACATTTAACTGCGAAATTTTTCGTAGCAAAAAGTTCATATTTCGTTGCTAATAGTTTTTGGCAACGAAAATTATTTCGTAACAAGTTCGTGGCCGAAGGACCGTTGCTAAATGTATTTGGCCACGAAATTAACTTTCGTTGCCAATTGTTTAGGTCATTTTCCACGAAATTATTTTCGTGGATAATTACCATATTTAGGCTACAATTTGTTTCGTAGTGAATAGTATAATATTTCGATGCTAAATATCTTAATTTCGTTGCCAATTATGTATGGAAACTAGTATTAGAAACTTTTAGCTATGAAATTTACAATTTATTTTGTAGCTAATTGTTCAACATCTCGTTGCTAAATGTCTACATTTCGTTGCCAATTCTATAAGTAAACTAATCATTAGAAGCTTTTAGCTACAAAAATTCTACCTTCCCTCGATTTCTATTGGCTACGAAATTTAATTGTTAAAGTATGATTCTTTATCATTAATTTTTCAATAATAACTAAGCCGCACTTTTATTTATCAATTGCATATTTAACTACTAAAACATTTATTTTGATAATGGAATGTTTTCAAATATATATACTTTTTTTTTAATTTGATAAATTAATGTATACCACGAAATTTAAAGAAATTACCATCTAAAACACACATTCGTTAAAATCCACAAAATAACTTAATTATCATAAATAAAATTCACATTACATCAGTCACATACACATACATTGTCAAGTCAACTAAACACTAGTTAAAGGACGTAGAAGTCCCACATTTCATCCTCGACAAATATCCATGGTGCAAAAAAAAAAACTTATACTAGTTAAAGGACTTAGAAGTCTCCGATTCCATTTGCAAATGTCAAAAGTTCATGGCGCCTCAAATATAGCTTCTTGTCATATCAAATCTGCAATTAAGAGAATAAAATATCATTAGCTAAAATAAAGTGGGATTTGATTCGTCTTTATCATGAGAAAGTTATAACGATGAGCGAAAGTTGATAATTAAAGAGATAATCGATTACGAATGCGAACATTTTAAAAGCATATGAGTAGCAAAACTAAAGGATGTCTAGATTACCATCGTTTGGAAGATGAGGAACGTGATGCGATCAACGACTGAATCAACTGATCGGACTCCACTTATCGAGATAGAATAGCCTCTAGCATTGCACGTTGATTCTCCATATCGGCCTTTTGTGACACTGACTCTTCTCATTGAATCGTTGCGTCTACCTCACGAACTTGTAAACTCTCTGTTGATCCCAAATTTAATCTGCTGACGTGGACCAATCATATGAAGACACATGGCAATTACAAAAACTTCCGAGGAACTCCCACGTTCCGAGGAACAAAACTACAGCGAGGAAGACTAGCTCCCCGAGGAACACCGCTTAACCGAGGAACTCATAGTTCCTCGAGGAACTCATACACTCCGAGGAACAAACCTCTCCGAGGAACTCTTGAATACCAAGAAGCTTAGGCGGTCCGAGTTGTATCTCGAACAAAGCATTAATAACTGGATAACCAACAGTTCAACTGATTCATTAAATGCTTATCATTTGGACGCGCACGCAAAGAGGGCATTAAATGTATTACCCTTTCATATGCATATCATTTAATGTGTTACCCTTTCACATTACAGCCTCAAGGCTATAAATACATTGTACAATCCTCATTGTAAAAAAGGACGCCAGACCGGAATTTCTTAAGATAACACAAATCGAGAATTCCCAAACACTCAGCAATAAAACAACAGTGGACGTAGGCCATTCTTATAAGGCTGAACCACTTTAAAATTCTTTGTCTAATTTATTTATCTGTGATTGAATTATTAGAGTGATCTAATTTTTTACATCAACAGATTGGCGCCGTCTGTGGGAAACGACTGGTAAAATCGTTTTCTCATAAAAAATAATCCATTACCAATGGATGATATTCCTGAATCCAGTAATCGAAACACGGGAACCCCTCTAAATCCATCTGCTCCACCAATTATTCCAGGTCTGACTGGAATGATGGCGAATCTGGCTCAAGGCCAGACCGTCATGCAAGAAACGATGCGACAACTCATCCAAACCCTCCATGGCGGTGCGCCAGCCCATTCTGGATCACGAAGCATCCAAAGAAATATCCGTGCGCCTTTTGTGCATACTAGGCGTACTAATTCATATCGCAATGAGGAATCTGAAGATTTTTCTTATCAACCTGGACGAACTTCGTCAGCGCGAGCCACAGATACTGAACAACGTGTCACCCTCTCCCCAGAAAGGACCAGTGCATTGGAAAGATTAAGTAGGGCCTATCCTTTTGATCGATTAGGCCCTAGGAGGAAAAAAAGTTCTCTTAATGCAGCGTCGAGAAGCTTTCGACGACCATCAGATTTAAGGGAAGGATCTGCCCAGTCGCGACCAGCTGCTCGTCAAGATGGATCCAATGACCGACCGGTTGCTCGTCGAGATAAATCCCAGGAAGCCACTTCAAAGCGATCAGTTGCTCGAACCAATAGGCCCGAGGAAGGGAATGATGCATGGAAAGGATCTATTCAAAGGCTGGAGGATAGATTGGGGGAAATGGCTAAGGCTAAGAACCCTCTACAACGAACCTTTGTTCGGGGAACACCTTTTGTCCAAGACATTGTTGATTTTCCAACACCATCGAAGTTCAAAGCACTTGTTGTGACTCCCAAGTATGATGGGAAGACTGACCCTGTCCTTCACTAAAACAGGAATTGATAACTTTCCTTAGAAGCAGAAGACAAACTTTTGCGTGGAGTCATGAAGATATGCCCGGGATAGACCCAAACTTCTTATGTCACGAGCTCAATGTGAATAAGGAGATCAAGCCTGTGAAGCAGAGAAGAAGAGTATTCAATCCCTAGAAGAATCAAGCTATACAGGAGGAAGTCGAGAAGCTCCAGAAAGCTCGTTTCATTGAAGATGTTAAATATCCAGATTGGTTAGCCAATGTGGTGATGGTAAAGAAGAAGAATAACAAGTGGAGGATGTGTGTAGACTTCACCGACCTCAACAAAGCATGCCAAAAGGATCACTTTCCATTGCCCCAAATTGATCAACTGGTGGATGCTACCTTGGGACACGAGTTGCTGAGCTTCATGGATGCTTATTCTGGTTACAATCAGATCAAAATGAAACCTGAAGATAGGGAGAGTACTTCTTTTATTACCCCTAGGGGAACTTATTGTTATAATGTTATGCCTTTTGGTTTGAAAAATGCAGGTGCGACATATCAAAGGCTGATGAATAAGGTCTTTGCTGAACAAATCAGTGACAATATTGAAGTCTATGTTGGCGATATGCTGACAAAAAGCAAGAAAGTTGTCGATCATCTAGTTGACTTAAGTCAAACTTTTGATCAACTAGATAAATATCAAATGAAGCTGAACCCGACGAAGTGCATATTTGGAGTACGAGAAGGCCTGTTCCTCGGTTACATTGTCAATCAATGAGGCATTGAAGCAAATCCGGAAAAGATCAAAGCTCTATTAGGGCTGCGATCTCCAACAACGAAGAAGGAAGTATAGAGTCTCACTAGACGAGTAGCAGCACTCAATAGATTTGTGTCACGAGCAACTGATAGATGTCTCCCATTCTTCAAGACACTCAGAAAGACTTTTTAGTGGAATGATGAATGTGAGAAGGATTTTCAAGACTTGAAGAAATACTTAGGAGCACCCCCACTGTTGTCCAGGCCGGTTATGGGAGAGAAATTGTATTTGTACCTTGCAGTATCCGAGAATGCAGTTAGCTCGGCATTGATCAGAGTGGATAATGGAGTATAAAATCCAATTTACTACACAAGTAAGGCCTTCCGAGGAGCAGAGATCAGATATCCAAGGCTGGAGAAATTGGCACTAGCGCTGATTGAGGTGAGTAGGAGAATGAGGCCATACTTCCAGGCTCATACTATAGTAGTATACACCGATGTGCCATTGAGACAAGCCCTTCATAAGCCAGAGAAATCAGGGAGATTGATGTACTGGGCAATAGAGCTCGGAGAATACGATATAGTTTATGAACCCAGATCATCACTAAAAGGGCAGGCTGTAGCAGATTTTATAGCAGAGTTCACCTATCCTGATACCCCCGAGGAGCAAAAGTTGCTCGCTGATCAACCTGTGGATGTTACAGAATCAACAGACACAAGCTCAGACCAACTCCGGTTGGTAAAAGGGCGAGTGGATGTTACAGGATCATCAATTTCGAGCTCAGACCAACTCCGGTTGGTAAAAGGGCAAGAAAAGATGATCGACGAGGAGCAAGAAATATCAGGGGAGGATGAAAGGAAGCAGCAAATATTTCACCGAGGAACTCTGACTGATCAGAAATTTGAAGACAAGTTACCTATATGGAGGCTATATGTAGATGGCTTATCTTGCAATACAGGATGTGGCGCGGGGATAGTTTTAAGCACTCCGGACGAGGTCGACATAGAATACGCCTTGCGTTTCCAATTCAAAGCTTCCAACAATGAGGCTGAATATGAGTCCATGATTGCAGGGCTAAATTTGGCAAAAGTTATGGAGGCGCAGCAAGTTATGATCTTCAGTGACTCTCAACTGATTGTAAACCAAATGATGGGAGTATATGCAGTTAGAGGATAATTAATGATCAGATATCATGCAAAGGCAAAGGAGCTGGTGTCAGAATTTGCCGCTATTCAGCTGGTCAGAATACCAAGAATGGAGAATGCGAGAGCAGACGCCCTAGCTCGACTAGCATCAGCAACTCGCACCGAGCTACGACGAACAATCCCAATTGAAGTGTTAGCTGGTCGGAGTATAGATGAAGATCTGATGATGAACTTTATCACCCTTGATTTAGGTCCATCTTGGATGGATCCCATCAGGGCGTATATCGAGGAGGGAGAATTGTCAATTGACAAGATCGCAACCAAGAAATTGAAGTTTAAAGCTGCTCGGTATGTATTAACTAATGGTGTTTTATATAGACGAGGAATTATGGCAGGTTTGCAGAGATGCGTACATCCCTCCGAGGTAAAACAATTAATCGAAGAAATCCATGAAGGGCCTTGTGGATCACATGTAGTAGGTCGGACGCTTTTGCAAAGGATAATGACGCAGGGATACTACTGGCCGACGATGAGGGCATATTGTATTACCTATGCCAAGAAGTGTGACAAATGCCAGCGTTTTTCTTCCATCTGAAGAACTCCACAAGCATTGTTGACACCCATAACTTCCCCTTGGCCATTTTGCCATGTGGGGAATTGATTTGGTTGGACCATTGCCAACGACCCGAGGAAGGTTCAAGTACCTCATCGTCGCAGTGGATTATTTTACTAAGTGGGTAGAAGCTGAGCCACTCATTGATATGACGTACGATAAGGTTTACCAATTTGTTTGGAAGAACATCATTTGCCGATATGGTCTCCCTCATGCCTTCATCACAGACCATGGGACACAATTTGATAACGAGGAGTTTGCCGCCTATTGTCATCAATCAAATATTTTGAAGGTCCACTCAGCACCAGGCCATCCTCAAAGCAATGGACAAACTGAAGTAACAAACAGAACGCTGCTGAACGGTTTAAAGAAAAGATTGGATGATGCGAAAGCAAACTGGATCAACGAGTTACAATCAGTACTCTGGGCTTACCGAACTACTCTACGAGTAGCAACTGGAGAATCACCATACATGCTGGCGTTTGGAAGTGAAGCTGTCATACCTGCCGAGTTGGGCCTCCCAACACACAAGGTACTGAATTTTAATTCCCCTGTCAGTGACTTAATGAGAAGACTGGATTTAGACATGCTCGAGGAAGTCAGAGAAGAAGCAGCCATTAGAAATGCTGCTTACCAGCAGCGAACAACTTTGTTCTATAACAAGAGGGTGAAGAAGTGCGACCTGAAAGAAGGAGACTATGTGCTGAAGAAAGTAATTCAAAAGCATAACAAACTGGAGGCAAACTGGCATGGACCATACCGAGTTACTGAAATTGTTCGACCAGGAACTTATCGAATAGCCACTTTAGAAGGCGAGGAGTTTAAGAATGCATGGAACGCAGAGCATCTGCGCAAGTATTATCAGTGATGTATATGTAACGAAATTCCATCAGTATGAATAAAATAAAAATATTCTGCAAGTCTCTCTGTTTATTGAAATTTTTTCGAGAAATACTAGTGCTACGCACTACTCGACACAGCTCGGCAGACTACTCAAGAAAATATTCCAAACTGTACCAACTTAGTTGGTCGACGAGGAGAAAATATTCCAAACTGTACCCACTCAGTTGGTCGACGAGGAGAAAATATTCCAAACTGTACCAACTCAGTTGGTCGACGAGGAGAAAATATTCCAAACTGTACCAACTCAGTTGGTCGACGAGGAGAAAATATTCCAAACTGTACCAACGTAGTTGGTCGACGAGGAGAAAATATTCCAAACTGTACCAAGTATGGTTAGTCAGGGATAAACTCTCACTAACTATAATTGGTCGATGAGCACAATTTAACAACCTTGGTTGGTTGGAAAAATTTTAAACATTTTTATACTCATTACTTTATCGAGCAACATTACTGATACTTGTAACTTTTTTACTAAGTTGGTCGATGAATAACACTATTATTATCTTTTTAACAGATATGCATAAATGTAAAGACAATAAGCAATTAAGATCTGCAAACAGAAATGAAAGTTTTTCATTATATTTGAAATAAATTACATTGATAATAAAATGAAAGTTACATTGATATGTATGCTAACTATTACAACAAAAATTTCTATTCTACTGGTCTTTTCCCTTCAGCTTTTGATGCAGGTTCCTCGCCAGCAGGCAGATCATTTAAAGATTGAGGAGAATTGATGAAGTTCAAATCCTTCAGCATCCTGACGTTCATCACAGAAGGTCGATCTAAAAGATGCTCGGGACGAGATACCTCAATTTGAGAATGTAAATTGTAGTCACCAAGGTATTTTAAAATTAAGCTTCGATAAATGGCCCGAGCAGGGATCCACTCCATCTCCAAATTATATGGTGGCACAGGCAAGTCGAGCAACCCGGGATCCTGGTTGTCCCACAGATAGTGTCCTTGTTCGAGCTTCAGCACACCTAAGGCATTCAGCCAGCCTTGTTTATAGCCCTCATTATTGGCATTCTAGATACGATCGTCCAAGTGGAATAATGCTTCGTTGTATCCAGCCATCCAGAATTCCCTGGGCTGTTTGTGGAATTGATATGTTAGCCTCTCTAGCTGCTCGTGGAGACTCTTGATGAAAATCTCCTTATTCTCCAAGACAAACTTTTGCGTAGAGAGATGTTTTTCCAAGTCCCTAATCTTCTTTGACATGTCAGACAAAGCTTGGTTCTTCGCCATTAGTTGGAAGGCTTGGTTCTCTAAGGCAGATGCTGTCCTCTGTTCCTCGACAAGCATCCGAGTTGCTCTTGCTCGTCCTCGAGGAGCTCTTTCTCGTCCCCGAGTAGGAGGAGGACCATGGATATGCCTCTGGAAGAGCTCGGAGGACTCGTCGACCTTCATTTCCTGAAGGGCAGCGACCCATCCATCCCTAAAGTATTTTAGACTGCCATAGTCTACTTGAGATACCATGGCAGCACACCCCTTGTTCCACCCCTTGTCCCAGCCAGAGCTGAAGGACTTTTTCACAGCAGCTTTCCTCTTCAGCTTCTCCGAGGAAAGCGTCTCGGACAGAAGGTTCTCAGCATTCTTCAGTTTGATCTCAACCTCCTCCTTCTGTCGACCTACTTCCTGGAGTTGGTCTAACCTCTCCTCGCCAACTTTGAGTTTATTTTCCAGCTCTCCAGCGGCTTTGAGCTTTTCCTCAAGCTCTTTATTTTCCTTCTCCAAGGCATTCTATTTCTTCTCCAACTCCTTGGAGGCATCAGCAACTCGAGATTTTTCTTGCTCGGAGGAGGAAAGTTTTTTCTCCCAGATAGCCTTATCAGTGGCATACTTCTGGCGGGAGTCTTCCAAAGATTTGATAGCCTCTTCCATAGCTCCCTCCACACTGGACGAGAAGCATGAGGCTTTAATGGATTCATCCTTTTTCAGGATTATGTTAAAGCAGCTCGTCAACTGTAAACAGAAAAAGAAAGCAAGTTAGAAACAGAAATGACAAAGGAAAATATGAGAAGTTTAAAGTAAAGAAACTTACTGAAGCAAGATGACGAGCAGCCAAAGAAGTAACCATATCCCGAGTAAGATTATCTTCATTACCCTGGACCTCGGGAATGGTCCGGTATTTCACCGAGCTCATGGCAGAGCTCGGAGGGACAAAAGTGGGAACTACAGTCCCAGCAGCTGGGGGCTGAGTAGTGGTGTCAGCCAAATTGACCGGGAGCTTTTCTTCAGCCTCCTCGGGGGAATAATTACAGATTCAACCAAGGATGAATCCTTGGTCGGTGATATCATAATCACCTTTCCAGGAGCAGCAGAGTTGCTCAGAGCCACTACGGGCTTATCAGCAACCTTCTCGGAGACTTTAGCAGGAGCAGCTGGAGGAGCTGCATCAGTCTTCTTTGTCCCCTCCTTTGGGACATCAATTTTAATCCTTTTTACCTCCCCAGAACCGGAGGCGGTATTCTCAAACAGAGCAGGAGTTCTTCTCTTCTTCATCCTTTCGCTCAAAGAAATATGAGATTCAGGCGAAGAACTTGCAGAGGCTGGTACTGGCTCTGCTTCACCGATCACTGGACGAGCAGTGAAGGAGGTTGTGTAGCTCTTGTACTGGACCAGATACGAAGCCGACCTGATGTGCTCGTCGACAACCCTTTGATGCAGACCCCAGATAAGTCCCAAATGCCTTATATTGACATCTATTTCTTTTGGGCACTTTCTCTTGCTATCAACTGCAAATAAACAAACATTGTTATCAGTGACACATTTTATCAAACACAAAACAAACATGATTTCAAAATAAATAAAATAAAATAAAAATAACCTATCCCATTGCCATAAGGAGGGCATCTGGGACCCTGGTAAACCTCATCTTCGGTTAATGGAGGATGTTGCCAATTTTTTACGACAACCCCGTGTTCAAAATATTCCCTATTGGCATCAGGGAGGTTGACTACTAAGGCTCTACTTATAAACCTAGTTTTTAAATAATAAATATTATCATTAACTGCCCATCTATAGCAGTACATGATTTCTGGAATTCCTATACGAGTTCCATCCACTTGATTTAATTTATGCACCCCATTAACTATTCTCCATGTGTTGGGGGCTATTCGTGCAGGAATAACATCAAAGTACTGACAGAATTCCAGACACAGAGGATTTGGTGGAAAAGAAAATCCACACTCAGCAAAAAAGAGACTGGGGAACCAATGTCCCTCAGCCAAATTGAAATAATTAGAAGGCTCAGAAAGCTCTTCCAAGACGACCCAAGATGGAATGGAAAAATTAGAACGAAATTTCTCAAGAGACTCAACAGGATAAACCATGGTGAATAAAGAAATAAAGATGAAGGAAGAATATCTTACAGGCAAAGAACGGATCTGCTGACTATGGACGATGGAAGAGATGAATACACAAGAGAGTAGAAGACAATGAAAAACTCAAAGATGAAAATTTGAAAAGATAGAAGACGATGGGAGTGTCTATGAAGTTTAAATACCTTACCTTGGGAACTGGCGAAGTAATGATTACAAAAAAGGATGATTACGTTACCGGCGGCTAAAAGGGCATTAAACATAGGCGCATGAATCAAGGCGGGAAACAGCGGCTAAAAAGACGAAAAGTAATGCGGGAATCGAAGCACGCAGAAAAGTCCAAAAAAGCATGATTCTATGAATTTGGAAAGAGAAATAAATACAAGGGAAATGTTCCTGAAAATCAGGAAGACTATTTAAAGCTACCATATTCCGAGAAAGAATGTTCCATACTCCTCAAATTTCGAACTATGAAACATTGGGGGCTTCTGTTGATACCAAATTTAATCTGCTGACGTCGACCAATCATATGAAGACACATGGCAATTACAAAAACCTCCGAGGAACTCCCACGTTTCGACGAACAAAACTACAGCGAGGAAGACTAGCTCCCCGAGGAACACCGCTTACCCGAGGAACTCATAGTTCCCCGAGGAACTCATACACTCCGAGGAACAAACCTCTTCGAGGAACTCTTGAATACCAAGAAGCTTAGGCGGTCCGAGCTGCATCTCGAACAAAGCATTAATAGCTGGATAACCAATAGTTCAACTGATTCATTAAATGCTTATCATTTGGACGCGCACGCAAAGAGGGCATTAAATGTATTACCCTTTCATATGCATATCATTTAATGTGTTACCCTTTCACATTACAGCCTCAAGGCTATAAATACATTGTACGAGGACCGATCAGAAAAGGACACATGTCATCCTACGTGGCAATATTCGACACCCGAGGAGAATTAGTCGGCACCCGAGGAGAGTTGGTCGGCATCCGAGGAGAGTTGGTCGGCACTCGAGGAGTGTTAGTCGGCACCCGAGGAGAGTTGGTCAGTACCCGAGGAGAATTAGTCGGCACCCGAGGAGAGTTGGTCGGCCCCCGAGGAGAGATAGTCGGCACCCGAGGAGAGTTGGTCGGCATACCAACCAGGAAGATCAAGGGATAACTATGCATTTAATGTGCATTAATGAAGATGACTATGCATTTAATAAGCATTAATGTACATTTATACTGTAGATGACAACACATAGCATACCAAGAAATTCAACAATTATATTCGTTGAATGTAGACATAATGTATAAATGTCTACATACAATGAATTTCTTTATCTCCCATCACTATAAATACATGTATTCCCTTAGCCAAAAGAGAGGAGGGGGAGGAGATCCGACAAGGATGAGAGACACCATACACAAGATCCACACCTTTTTCTCTCTCTACACCACATTGTGCTATTGTAAACCCCTGGGAATAAAATAACAGTGGACGTAGGCTTTTCCTTATAGCCGAACCACTTTAAAAATCTTTGTCTCTCATGTGCTTGATTGGATTGCTTTTATCTATTTATCTGTGATCATAAAATGGGATTCGGTCCAGTTTTTTGCATTAACACTCTCCATCAAATCTTCTTGAACTTCATAGACTTCTCAAGTGCCTCTTTCAATTCGGCATTCCTCAATCGCAATATATTAATTCTAAAATCCTTTCTTTTGGGACCATACCCAAGACCATTAATATATCCTAGTCTTGTGTGAAGAACTTTATCTGCTATCTTATCTGAGCTAATCATGGTACCATCCTCCACTTAACTCAACTATTAGCATGATCTACGTACATCCAAAATACAAAAAAGAATAGTAATGAAACATGCTCTATATAATCTCAAAATTGGGGAAATAATATCAAAACAAAGGGAAATGAACTACATATAACGATGAAAACAGGAGCTCATGACTTTAATTTCAATTTTGACTCCTCAAAAAGTGCCGAAAATAGCTCGAAACATTAATGGCTAGGCACAGGCGATACGAATCTAATGGCGCTGGAATCACCTCATTCCGATTTACGGTTAAAAAGTTATGGAATTTCTTCCAACAGTGCAAAAAACACAAAATTAATGAATGTGAAAAAGATTCAATATTGTTTCATCCACTCTTGAAATGCATAGTAAAGGGTGTAATTGGGAAGTAAATCACATTTACCAAGATTAAGGTTCATTGGTGAGGTATTGTGACCACCGTTGAAAAATCCTTTTATTGCATCTGCTTCATATGCAAATCCATCTACTACTATGTATAGATCCTCCGTCACTTCTTGAATATTAGAAAAAGTTGTATTAGAATCACATAAAAATGGTATTGGAATCATATCGTATTACAAAAAATTGCTTAAAACAGAACTATAAACAAAGAGTGACTATAATGAATTTATAGCACAAAGTGACTAAATAGGTCTGTAAACAAAAAGTAAAATTTATAGCAGCAAAAGCATGTCATGCTGAATTTAGTTATCTGTCATTTTCAATAAGGACTAATGTAAGTAATTTATCTTACCTTTTAGTATGTTCAGCAGATTCGGAGAATCCCTTCAAAATGACGTATTGTTCGAAACCATAAAACCATAAAGGAATCAGGTATCTTTCCTTTTCACTGGCCGAGATTTCTTTTATCATCAAGTTCTGCGTGGGGAGGTAAAATTAGTTTTACGCATGGCATAATTTCCACATAACTAACCACCAAGTTACGTTCAACATAGAATGCTAGATGAGTTCCTATATTGAGAATGCATTATCCCTAGAGAAATACCCTATAATTTCATAAAATGCCAGCTGCAGTTGAGATACCTAGGCTGCAGCTGCAGTTGAAATACCCTAAACTTCTTTGGCAGTGAATTTATATATCCAAAGGTTGTTTATGAAGTCTTCACCAATGATCATGGATGGGTACGATTAATTAACATTTATTGCCATTACTACTGGGCGGTCCTCCTTGGCAGCACCAAATTGGAGGCCCCTAATAGGGTCGTTCTTGATCCCAATGTTTTCGAAAATGATCCCCGCGTGTGGTTTTTGCCACGCCAACTTTACGACAATGTCATTGCTCTCCCTAACAAGGCTAATGGACTATATTGTAATTCCACAGTATGTCATCAATCCCCCTGTATTTGCTGATGCCGAGGTAATTACTCAAAAAGAATAACTGAAGGTAAGAGAGGTAGTTTTGTCAAGGGAAATCAATAGTGTCATTTTTCACACAGAGAATGCCACGATCTACGATGCGGTCACCCAAGACATGGACAACAAAGAATTCACTAATAGTACCACTGAACGTATGTTACTTGTTGTGAAGTTCCTCAATACTGAGATTAGGATCACTACATGGAAGGCTAAAGATCCATTCAAGATTGACACCTTAGCCACCATCACAGCCAACATTCCAGAAATATCGAATGGAGAAATACTCCTTACCCCTGCGATTACCATTACAATCAAGTGGGGACACAGTTATTCCAAGACAACTCCAATTGATAAAGAATTCATTACTGAAGTGCTGCCAAAACATCGTGCCAAGGTAACTCTTAGTGGAACAAAATGCACGTGTGACATTCCCTTTTCGTACACTTATCACGAATAAAGAACATGCTACCTGCACATTATATGATGGAACATTCCACGACACCAATTGGTACAACTTCACGTGCAAGACCGAACAAAGTTAGGTCTATTGTTTTAAAAATTATAATGTCAATCATAAATTGTCAAAAGTGTCGCAATAAAGTCATACATCTCCTTTCCGTTGAATGAGTTAACAAAACTTATTAGAAGTCTGTCCTTAAAACCAAATGTCGAGTTCTATGTGTCATTTATATGTTGAGCAAGTGCCACGCGCAAAAAAATAATATATAATTTAAAAAATAATTAAACTAAAAATTATTTAAATTATAGAGAAGAATAGGAAGGATGATTGCCTTGATCAACTACATTCTTCCAGCAGTAGACAAAAGACTGCCTTGCTAGTTTTGAGCAGTAGACAAAAGACTACCCTACTAACATTTAACCCCCACCAACAATGGTTCAAGATACCAACAACCCTCTTATCACAGCTACCAAAAGTATAGTTGTGGCTAAAAGCTGGAGTGACATGTGTTGGGAAGTCATAAAGTAGTAAAAATTCAATTACGAGTTGGAAATTACTCAATGGGATCTAGAGTTGACAAAGGAAGAGATCAATAAACACCTGGGCACTTTGATTGCCCGTTGGATAAATAAAATTATCCAGATTATAAACCGGCCCTCATAAGAGGAGAAGGTGGCTATTGTGAAGAAAATTCTTATTCAACCTTACCGATACCAACTAAAAATGCACTATTTACCCCCATACACAAATAAGACGATTTTCAACACAGACACGATTATCTTTAATACTATTCAGACACCAACACCCCTACCTGCAACCTAGATAAATTAAAGAGTTCAATGAATTTTCCACCCTTTGTATGGTCCCATAGGTACAGTTTATCAAGACTTAAAAAAGAAGGGTGTCATAAAGCCCCGAGATCCTAAACCATTGACCGATCCCTTATCAAAAGGATTCAGAAATGACATCTACTATGATTACCATCAGATAACGAGACATAACCTATAAAGTTGTCGAGGTATGTACAATCAACAGTGGGCAGACAAGTTTTGAAGCTAATGCAATGGACCCCATAGAGCTAGTCCTCAAGGACATCAACTTAGCAAACTCCACATCGCAAGGACTTATTGTAAAGCTCAATATCCAACAAGTGATCCAGTTTAGAGAAATCAAATGATATTAAAGAATCAATACACGAATTACGATTAGGCTGAAGGCCGTAGTCCAAATGGGAACCTACACAACTATCTACTTAATGAGCTTTCTTTTCAATAAATTACCCACGCCCATATACCCTTTTTGTAAGATTTTGAAACCATATTCCATCCAATTAAATGGTCCTTTTTACCCCATGCATCAATAATGGTTTTCTCATTATCTAGGCCACACCCCTTCTCCATGAGCTGTAGAAGCAACATACATTATGGAGGGGGCCATAGTCGTGTTGACGTTCATGGGTAGGGTAGTTGCAACATAGCTTCTCACAACATGCAGAAATAATGCATCACTCTTAATGAAAATCACTCCAGCATGCAGAAATAATTCAAAATCTCAAAATTAAAGTAACAATGACATTTTCAATAAGAAATTACTTACATTGAGTCTGTCAAACACTCTTGTCTTATCAGCTTCAGTAAGGTCTTTCCATTTGGCTAGGACTGGGATTAGGTTACAAATGATAATCCCGAGTTCATTTAATAATTTAGCAGGTCTATGTCAAGTGGCCTATTTTTCTCCTTCGATATCTCAATACACATCTTTTTTCCAGTAGCTTTGATAATCTTTTGAAGGCCCTTTCCACGTGTAGGTACACAGACTTTTTTCGTTATGGTAGAATCTATATTCGAAACTTTTAAAGAAAATAAACAATATTAGCAATAAATGAACAATAGTAAGAAATATTTGAAAATTAGTTTTTGTACTTGCATGGCCCGTGGAGGTTTTCGGGACTAGTCTATTGTGTTGATGGCGAGATATTTGCAGATTCTACATCCATTATGTGTTCAGTTGGGGGTGCCATGGGATCTATGGGAGTCGTGGGTACTGTGGGTGCTATGGGAGCCATGGGTGCCGTGGGTGTCGGGGAACTCAGTGGCGCCATGAGATCCGGGGGTGCCGAGGGAGCGTCCTTCATGCTATTTGACCGAAGACATCTTCCTGGCTCCATATTGAAAAAGAACATCAAAACACACAAAATTTTTTGCATATTTAGTAATAAATAATAAGTAAGAATAGCATGTACCAATATAAAATATTGTAATTTCTACACCACTTTACTGGAATAAAATAAAACTATAAATAGAAATAAATCCACAATTTCACAAAATTTTCAAATATACCCCGCCATACCAATTCATTGACCAACATTCAAATATGCAATTAGCAGTAAATTCATTATAGTTGTACACTAAACATGTTTTATTTGACAAGGGTAGCACATTGCCCATTCATTATAGTTGATCCAATATAAAGAGGAACAACAATCACATGCATGGTCATTCATAGAAAATCAACAAAAATTAAAATGGTAAAATAGAGGCAATCTATATCACTATAATCATTCTCAACCCGCAGTACACTCCATTACATAGTTTCCATTAACAAAGTCAATCTATATCAGTGTCATCATCCTCAACCACTACGAGTGCTTCCGCATTTTCACAATATTCATCAAGTGTTTCGTCTTCATCATCGATGTCATCAAGGAAAATAATGTCTTCTTCCGATAGTACTCCTTTGTCTATATCTACAATTCCAGCATCAATAATATCCGCCTCTACATCGTTTCTCTGCAGCTGGCCAACATCAACTTCTATAATCTCAAAATCTCCTGATGAAGCATTTTCGTGCTACACAAAATTGTTTGTTTTTTATACATCTATGTCAATTTTTTCCACCCGAAGATCATACAAGTGTCTATGCTGGAATTCCTAAACAACTTGCCAATTTTGTGTCATTGAGATAAAACACCTATTTTGCTTGAATGGTTCGCACATAAGGATCACTTTTGTACCACCTACCATTAACATTGATGCTTGTAAAGTGATCATCAATTTGTATTCCTGATTTTTTCTAGTAATATACTAAATAAAGTTGTAGTAAATACCTTGAAATTATAATCCACAATTCAAAGGTACAAGTCATTGGAACAAATAAATTATATATTATTGTTACAAAATAGGTCCTAGCAATGGTTTAGTACACTAATTTATATAATTAAGTAAACTAAGAATGTTTATCAAATAGAGCTTAGACAATAGGCATGGAAATTAGGGAAATTCTTGTTTTGCAAAAAGTATTAAATGTACTACAAATGTTTCATAAAAATAACATGTATCGTAATTTAGGGAGCCAAAACAACTGGTGGTAGAATAATAAAGGCATATAACTACAAATGTAAGTAATAAAAATATTTTGACTCTATACTATATTAATATTTTATAGTAATTTTTTTTAAAAAGCCAAAATTCGTGTGTATATCTAAAACAATAAAAGTACATAGTTATGCACCAATAAATTTAACATAACAAAATATTATCAATATATGACTATAAAGAGGATAGAAATATGAATGGGGTGGGGGTTATTCACAAAATATTAGCCACGATAAGAATAAAAATAATTTTGGCTCGCCTTTATTAACCCAAGAAACACAAAATGCACACGACATTCTTAGAGATGGAAAATTCGATTTATCGACATTCATCAAATTAGCTAAAAGAATCTGAAACTATATTATCTTCTCTATATCAATGCAAAAATTGAACATCCATATCTTCACATAAAAGAAGAATTTCGTTAATAATCTTCTTTAACTTCCATTGAAATTTATCTTTATAATAACCATTGGAAAGAAGCTACAATACCCTGTACACAAAACACTAACATCTGCATAACCGATTGAGCATAATTTACAATACCATGTACATAAAACATAAACCAATCTGTATATACCTGATTAAGCGTAAGATTGAGAGAGATGGATACTTGGTAAAACTGTGAGTATATACCTAATTAGGTTTGTTAAAACATTAGCAAAAAAACAAACCAATCAGTTTGTATACAGATAGAGAGAGACTGCAGCGGCGATGAATACAGAGTGAGAGAGAGAGAGAGAGAGAAAATGTACCTGATTGTGAAACAAGGGTTTGTAGGTCTTTCAAACGTTCGTGGGTTTGTAGGTCTCTCAAAGCTTGTTTCGATTTTGGAGCGGTTTGTGAAAGCCTAGATCTAAATCGTGCAGGAGTGCGATGGGTGTTAAAAAAAGAAATTATCTTTTGCCACAAAAAAAATCGTTGGTGACTGACTTACATATTAGGCCACGAAATCTTTTTCGTTGAAAAAAAATATATTAACTACTACGAATTATTTTGTTGTTAATGATATTAATTTCGTTGATAAATAATTTGTCCTTACAGTCAAGCGCGAGAAGAGTTTGGCGCCAGCCTTTTGGGGATCTATTGTCAACGAAATTTGAATTTTCGTGGCTAAAGATGATGTTTTTCACCACGAAATTAATTTCGTAGCGGATGTTGATATTTAGCCACGAAATTTTTTTTGTAGGTAAGAAAATCGCAGCTAAATGTAAGTTTTGTTGTAGTGAGTAAAAATTCTTGTACTTTTCTTTGAACAAAATATTAGTTAATAGATAACATATTATATCCGCACAACTAAATATGTATATGCATGACTTTTATTGTATAATCAATTCACTAATTGATTAAACAAGTTAACTATGGATCTATCATCGGCATAATAAGGCCACTCTTTGATATTTGTGACGAATCAAATTTAAAAAGTTTAACCTCTTCTCACATCTTTCTAGTTCTTTGACATTCGGCAACATATTCTTTTGTTTCTCTTTGAATATTTCCATCCTGATTTTGAGGAAGATTAAAAAAATGGCACTTGGTTCAACATATTCTTTTATTGATGACAATGTTCAAAATGAAGAGATTGTTAGATTCGCACTTCGACCTGCTCATCAGAGAAATAAAGGGAGTCTGCTTAGTTCCATCACCATATTTAAACAGGTTTTTGATTGCTCACATATGTGTCTTTATTTACTGTAATCTTTGTTTTTACTTCTATTTTGAGATTTCTAAAGCTTCTTATAATCTCAGCTTCGTATTTTGATTACTGGAGGGTTGGAATTGTCCAATTCTATTAACTTTCTAATTGCTTGATATATACATATATTAGCACATATATGTATGGAGAGCGGATCTCATGAGAACCTCTGATTGCATACAGCTGGTGCGGACTAATTTTGATAAAATAAAAAATATATATTTTTGAGCTAATTTTTTTTATATAGTTTTTAAACATTTCAGTAGGGCCATATAAAAAAAATCAGCTCAAAATGAATTTTTTTTACTATTTTTAAAAAATCGGTCTAACTTTGTTAGTTTTTAACAACTTAAAAACTGACAAAGTTTGACCAATTTTTTAAAATAGTAAATAAATTCATTTTGATCGAATTATTTTTTTATGGTCCTATTGAAATGTTTAAAAATCATAAAAAAAATCAATCTAAAAATATTTGTTTTACTATTTTAAAAAACTGATCCTCATTCAGGGTCTTCAAACTGGGATCTCACTTGATCCTTTCCCAATATGTATGTACTACTATGTTCAGATTCTAAAGGTTTATGTATATTTAGAGTATGATTAGACTTTTATTTTGAGATTTCTATTGTAATCTCTGTTTCTTATTTGATCGGTGGATACTTAGAATTGTTCAATACTGTTAACTTTTTAATTACTTGATATATACATGTATTAGCACACATATCCATGTACTTTTATGTTAAATTCTATAGGTTCATATAATATCTGTTTCATGTTTAATTAGTAGATAGAGTCTCAAATATGATAAATTACATGTTGTACTCCAATAATTCTCCAAATGCTTGATACAATATTAACAAATAAAAACTCACAGACACACACAATATGATAAATTACGTCAAATGTACTTATCACTTTGTATTTTATTTTATCTATATTTTTAATGATCTTAGAGCAACCCTTATGCACAGGGTATAAATGAAATAAACTAGCGTATATTTAGATGCGCGAAAGTGAAGAAATTGCTACGGGTATAAGTCAAATATAGCATACGAGGTGAAAACGTCATCGGTTTTGGTTGAAACGTCATCGGTTTGGCATGTGTGCTGACCCCCTTGGGCGGAACATGATCTTCCGCTTAAGGGGTTATTCTATTTCCATTTTTCTCCCCCATCATTCTTATCTTATTCTTTTTAACCCAAAATTTAATATCCTACCAGTATAAATAATATTTGGGAGTAGAATGTGTAATTTATTTGAGAAGAGACAATATGTATTTATAAAAAAAAAATAGCCGTTGGAAAAAAAAATAACACAAATTGTTATCTGTTTCTACGAATGAACTTTTAGGGGTAGAAAGTGGAGTTTTGAAAAAGTTGGAAAAGCCTAAGCGGAACATGATGTTCCGTTTTAGGTTTTTTTTTTCTTCCGCGGAACAACATTTTCCGTTTTAGGGTGGGCCCCATTTAAAACCAACTAGTGCAATTCTATATTTGCTAAATTTTACCCTTGCAAATGCTATATATGAATATATACGGTACCCATAACATACATCAAAATCGCATTTTTGCTCTTTTAGCATACCCATAAGGGTTGCTCTTATAGCTGCAATGGTTTTCTACCTTTACATCATGTGGAGCCAATAATGTACTAAAGTACTCCACTTCTAAACATTTACCAGTAAACAAAAAAGATAACTTGCCCACGCTCTATAAAAATCTTCATTGTTGGGAGATGCGCCTCCTCAAACCTAAACAATAACAAACATCACTCCTTTACAAGGTACCCTATTCCTTTTTTTTATAAGAGCATGTCCAAATATAAACAGTGTTTTTTACCCTTTTGTTTACTAGTTAAACAATGGGGATTTGCAAAAAAGAAAGGTTGAAGCTCCTACTAACAAATAAAGTTAGTTGAAAATATATTTTATGTTCCTATGAACTTTAGAAGTTTCTAAGAACATAAAATATATTTCGTACAAATTTTATTTGTACGTAAGAATTGGTACAAACAAAAAAAATTTGTAGGAACTGTTAAGAGAATTTGTAGGCATTCTCTAAATTTAGAGAACCGCTGCAAATTTTACAAATTCAACTATAAAATTTGTTTGGTCGTTTAAACCATTGGAAGGTTATCATTTTGTATATTTACAAATTTTGTTGGCATCTTTCCCCATCTCTAAGGATGCTCTAATTACTCCGCATCATGCACTGATGCACTGCAGTGATACCCTAGGCCTCCTCTTCTTTAAAGGGCATTCCGTCTCCCAGCACCCCAGTACAGCTCTTCCTTATCTATGCATTATTCAAGTAGCCTCAAATACCTACAGATTGAGGACGTGTTGTTCCAAAGAAAAATTGGAATTAACAAAAACCCACAGAGTTTGTCCTTTTTTTAAAAAAATTTCCACAGCAGGGTAGAAGGGTGATTTTGTTATCTTTCTCTTTCAAACTTATTATAATTAAACTTCCAGTGGTATATTTAAAGTTGAATGAAAGTGATTTTGGTAAGAGTGGTTTTAATGGGCGGTATGCATTACAACCTTGTGTGTATATCTGAGTAAATGATTTGCTTTCCAAGGAACATAACTATTACTTTAAGCCTTTATTGTAGTTTTAGGTTGTGTTTCTCTTTGCATTAAACATATAAGGATTCAGAGTTTACAATCTTTTCTCTATATAATATGTGAACATGATTGTGCTAACGGATGACAGTCGTATACTTGGCCTAGGTGATCTTGGAGTTCAGGGAATTAGCATACCAATTGGAAGTATGTTGCTGCTGCTGCTGGTATCAATTCACAAAGCGTATGGAATACTCAAAGCTCTTTGATATCTACACGTTCTGAACAATTACACAAACCCGTAGGGATATATAGGTAGTGTCAAGCAGAACAAGGACATATATTATGCTTGACATGGATCAATATTAATATATAAGCAAGCATATATATTGTATATGGTTGTTTTGTAAATCTTTATTTGTGACTGCTCACGTAATATCAATCTATACTAGATAAACACATTTGTTTATTTCATTTCTCGTTTTGTTGCTATTCATATGTTTTATGCAAATATGCAATCGTGCATATATAAAAGATTGATGTATGGATGGTAGAGTAAACTAATAAAGAACGATATGTTGAAGTTTGTGTATATGGTGTTAGATGAATTTTATATGGACGCAGATTTAGAAGTTTGGTTTTATGTTATAATTTCCATTCCCACCAGCTCTTCAGTCGCCTATCAATTTATTCATGTCAGTTGTCTTTTATGTTATATTATTAATTTACCCACATTCGTTTCTGGCAGATACTCCCAGTTATGCTTGACAATGGTACTAACAATCCAAAGCTTCTTGAAGATCGTCTTTGTGAGTATAATGAAGCTCATAGTTAGAAAAATATTCTCATTGCATCATTCTTCGTATGATTTGAAGTTCCTGGATTTTCCTTTTGTGGTATTCTGCGAGTAGTATATTGTTACGTCAGGACACTATTTTTGTAGATAGATATAATCACGAAGTAATTATTATTTTTCATTTTTAAGTAAAAATTGGGAAAAAATACATGTTATTAATAATCCATTTGAAAGTTTACTTGTAATGTAATTGCTGGCATGTGATGTTACACCGCACATAAAATCTACTTATAGGCCTGTTCAAAGACAGAAGGGGAAAACTGCAGAGGACTATAGAATCTTTTCAGATAAGAAAACCAGAAATTCAAATAGAAGCACACTTGACTAGCGGAATCCGCAAGAGAACAAGAAAATATTTTTCAAACTCGTAAATAAACTCAAAGATCCAAAAAAATTATATGGCTCAACTTAATTGCTCAGGATCACCAAGTGATCAGAAATTGAAAAGTATCTTTTGTTCTGAGTACTAACTACTAACTGCCATTGATAAAGTGCCCTTCCTATCTTTATTATTTTTCCACCAAAAGTTAGCAATTTTTGAGGATAAATCAGAACAAAACCCCTTTGGGAATTGGAAAATAGACATTGCATAATAAGGGGAAGCTTGAATAACAGCCTTTATGAGAACTTCTTTCCCCGCCTGACTGAGGAAAAGATCTTTCCAACCCACCAACTTATGCGAAATCTTGTCCCTCAACCAATTCAGAGTTAATTTCTTAGACCTACCCCACACAGAAGGAAGCCCTAAATACTTCCCGGGGTTGTCTAAAATAGGGATATTTAAACATTGGGACACAAGAACCTTTGCAGAATAAGGCATATTGCTGCTGCACACAATCCCAGATTTAGCCAAATTAATGAGTTGACCAGAAACATCACAATAAGAATTTAAACACTCCAAAAGAGCAGAGCTTTCAGCCACATTTCCTTTAAAGAAAAAAAGTGAATCATCAGCGAAAAGAAAATGGGAAAGAGGTGGACTAGAGGGACCAACTTTAATGCCCTTAATAAAATTATTCCTCATAGAATTTGAAATGAGAAGAGAAAGACTGTTGGCAACAATGATGAAAAGAAAAGGGGACAAGGGGTCCCCTTGCCTAAGACCCCTAGAAGGGCAAAAAGAAGAGTTATTATAACCATTGATGAAAATCCTAAAAGAGACAGTAGACACAACCTCCATGACCAACCCCACCCAGTAACTATCAAACCCAAATGCCAACAAAGACTCGCGTAAGAAACTCCATTCGACCCTATCAAAAGCTTTGTTCATGTCTAGCTTAAGAGCCACATCAAAATCTTTCCCTCTTCTTTTTTCTCCTAAGGAAAGCAAACATCTCTTGGGCAACAATAATGTTATCTTGAATCAACCTACCGGGAATAAAGGCACTTTGTTGAGGTACAATAATACTACCAATAATGGGCTTGAGCCTAGAAGCCAAAATTTTTGAAATGATTTTAATGAAGAAATTAATTAGGCTAATAGGCCTAAACATAGACATGTCTTCAGGGTTAGGATTTTTAGGAATCAAAACCACATTAGTCTCATTAAGTTTTTTTAGAAGGTGACCAGTAGAAAAGAAGTGGTGAACAGCCCTGAGCAAGTCCCATTTAATTTCTTCCCAAAATTTTTGATAAAAGAAACCTGGCATGCCATCAGGACCAGGAGCCTTAGAAGGGCCTAAATCAAAAATAGCTTTTTTAAGTTCATCCAAAGTAACAATCGCTTTTAAAGAATCATTCATACCTGATGTGACCAGCCTAGGAATTAGAGAGAGAACCCTAGCTGGATCCCCACCTCCGACTGAAGAAAATAATTTCTTGAAATAACCGTTAGCCAATATTTCCAGTTGAGCCTTCCCTTCAACCCAGAGCCCATCCTGATTTTTGAGCCGTAAAATCTGGTTCTTATGCCTTCTTTGGATGGTAGTAGCATGAAAAAATTTTGAATTCTTATCCCCCCATTTCAGCCAACTAACTCTGGAACGCACAACCCAATACTTTTCTTCCCTGACCCAAAGAGCTTTGATGTTATTAGTGATAGACCTGACAGCACCGTTATTGTACTCTAGATGAGAAGCTGATTGTAGATCAGATAGTTTACCTTATAACTTAATTATTTCCACTTTTGAGTTACCAAATTTCTTAGAACTCCAAGAAAAAAGAGCATCCTTAGTTAAAAAAGTTTTTGAGCATAGGAAAAACATGTCTGACCCAGGAATCACCCTTCTCCACACACTCTTAACAATATCGAGACATTCAACATCATCCAGCCAAAAAACTTCGAACCTAAAATTCTTCTTCTGAGGAGGCTTAGGGGGCAATAATTCCACCAAAACCGGGCTATGGTCAGACCCCAAGGCAGGATACGCAATAGACCTGCAACTTGGAAACTTCAAGGCCCAACCAACATTAATAAATACTCTATCAAGCTTTTCTCTGACATTCTCCACACCCCCTCTTTTGTTATTCCAAGTGAGCCTACAACCTTTAGAAGGGAGTTCTAAAAGATTACAGAAGCAAACCATCTCCCTAAAACATTCAATCTCCCTATTAGCCTTCTTCAACTTCCCTTCTTTGTCAGCTTGTGCCCAAATATCATTAAAATCCCCCAAACATAACCAAGGAATATTAGAATGTAACTGAGAATTGGCTAATCTACCCCATTGAGCTCTACGAAAGTCAAAAATAGGGTTGCCATACACGAAAGTGACCCTAATATCACCCGACACCCCATTCCAATCCTGAATAATAATATCAATAAATCTTTGGAACATTCTAAGATATGAAGTCTAATTGGATCTTTCCAGAATAAACAAGAGCCCCCAGAAAAGCCAACAGGATCCACATAAACACAGTGATCAAATTTGATGAGATGCTTAGTAAATAAAATCTTCTCTGACTTCGATTTGGTTTCCAGGAGACAAACAATCACAAAATCCTTCAAAACACAGAGGTTCTGAAGAGAATGAATTGTCAAGGGTTTGCCCAGCCCTTGATAATTACACACCAAGAAACTCATTGGGGAGGAGGGGTCCACGAAGGGAACCCCTCAGACTTTGTTTTCTTTAAGGCCATACTAGACTGGATGGACACTTCCACTAGATTTCCTTCACTGAATTCTTCCATTTCTTCTTCAATGAATGATTGCTTACTAGTTCTTCTGGTCACAATCCTCCTGAAGTTTCTATTACTGTGTTGTCCACTAGACTGTTGATTGTTTATAAGATCTGACTCCTCTCCCTTTGCAACTGCAGGTACTGGTTGAATGATATCTCCTCTGACAAAGGACCCTTCAAAAAGTTTAAGAGGAGAAGGTTTCCCAAAGGAAAAAGGGAGTTTCCTTTTATTGATGTGGAGGTCAGTAAAATTAGATACTAACATTTGGTTTCCCTCTACTACTGACAGACTTTTAATGCCAATATCATCAAGTTCCCAAATATCAGGACCCTGATCAAAGGCAACATGAGTCCACATCTTCTCTTTTCCTTTTCCATCAGAAATGGGCTTATCAATCTTCTGGCAGAAATCTATTGAGGCAGGAAGAAGGGGGTATTTGGGATGAGAATGGTATGTGTTATCCGAAATGATGGGAAAAGAGTTAATAGAACTGTTGAGAATTTTGGACTTGTGGCTGGCTTTTGTTTTGAATTTAGGGTGATTTAGAGAAATGTGACTGGTTAAAGTTTTTTCTGATAGGGGAGATTTTAGGGGCTTCGGTTTGGGAGATTTTTTAAAAGATTTTGATGGCTGAGACATGATATGGGGAGTAATGACTTCATCAATCCTAAACCTGTCAAAAATTAATATGGGGTGTACTTCTTCATTACAGCTGGATAAGGGAATAGTATTTAGGATATTTTGATGACAGGGTTCACTGTTAGGGTGGTTGAGTGGGTGAGTAATAGTGAGGAGACATTGGGGGGTTTTTATCCAGGCTTCATCAGTAATATTAAAAGGGGATGGAGATGTGAGATGGTTAACAGTCACATCACTATTAGATAAGTGCTGTTTTGGGCTAGGTGGGGGCTTTTTAGTTTGTGTAGTAACTAAAGGTGAAGAAATCAAAGGAAAATTCAGAGATGAGCTTTGGAGGATCAAGTTATCTCTTGGGACTGGAATAACTGGAACGGATTGGTTAGTTAAGATAATTGGATTTTCAGTTTGAGTGGTTTGGGCTGGGGTGTGATTTAGGGGTGGAGAAAGACAAGGGAACTTTTTCAAAAAATCATCCAAAGATTCTTTGAAAGATGGAGAGGCTGTCATCCAAGCCCCAAAGCCTACAGAATTACTAACATCTTCTCTAGCTTCAATTTCTCTCTCACATTCAATCGCTATATGACTTAATCGACCACAATTGAAACAAAATCTCTTCACTTTTTCATAAGTAAAAAAGATCCATTTATCCTCTTTATCTCTTTTGAGAACAAAGCCTTTAGAAAGAGGGGCATCAATAGGAATGCTAACCTTAATCCTCATGTACGAGTAGTGACCTGGCCTAATGTCAACCTCCACATTAGACCCCAACATTTTTCCAATCAGCAGTCCACTCGCCCTGTGGAACCTATCTTTGGGAAGTCCATGAACTCTAACCCAGAGTTCAATAGTATCAAAACAGACCTCATCCGCTGAAAGATCTGAAGGCCATTCTTTGAGGAGAAAAAGCCCATTAGATAAGGTCCAAGGAGATTGATCCAGAATCCTTTTCATTTCCTCTTCTCGCGAAAAATCAAAAGAAAATACATTGAACTCATTTTTTGCTAATTTAAAATCTCCTTTAACTCTCCAGGTTTTCTGAGTAAGACCTTCTAGCTGAGCTAAATTTGAGTTTTTTTTTCAGAAATAATCTTGCCAAGCAGGGAGAAGACCTTTGGACCCGAGTCATCCAAAACTGGAGGCAGAAAAAGAGATGGAATCTTCATAGCAGAAGGCAGAATTGTGAAAGAAAGGAGGGAGAAATACAAAGCAGTAATAAGAGAGCAAAGACACATTGGAAGGGAAAGAAAAGATAAAAGGAGCTACAAGAGAGAGAGACAAGGAGATAAAAAACAGATGGAGCCACAAAAAACTCACAACTATGAGAAGGAAACTCTTAAAAAAAGAGAGAGATTTAGAGAGAAGGCAGAGAGAATCTGCACTTTCGTCTTTTCTTTTTTTTGAAGCCTTTTTAGACTTATTATATTGACTAATATGAAAGATATATTTGTTTTATGTCTGAACGACTAGTATGTCCATTTTGACCATATATTTTTTGCTCGTCTTCGTGTTTTATAGGGTACTGCCGTTGTGGCTCTGGCTGAACTACATGGAACTGTAAGAGCACAAGGCCGGCAATTATCAGACTTTGCAAACCAAAAAATAGTTGGAGTTGGAACTGTAATATTTTCTTTTTTGGTTACACTACAAATTTTTTTATTGATCCACTGCACCTAAAATATTATTTGGGTTGTCATGGTGGAAACAAACATTTTCATATTACACAGACTTTATGTTATAATTTGTGATTGTAAAGAACTTGTTTTATTAACATAATAGAATATTGAATGTCATCTTATTGGTGACTGATATTTATTAATTTTTTCATTTTATTCATTGTTGTAGTTAATAAAACATATATTATTTTTTTTGAAAAATTCATCAATATTAGTAATGGACGTATACCATTACTAATTATTGATATATGTTAGGATTTGAATAAATTTGTAACATTTTAGTAACGGTAGGAATGTGTTAGTAATACATAATTTAGTAACGGTAAAAAAATATTAGTAAGTTACTTCCCCCACTCCTTTTTTCTAACGGTAATTTAGTGTTAGTAACTTTTTTTGTAACACTATAGCAGTATTAATTGACTGTTTTGGTGTGGTGTTTAAATATGTTATAGGCATGTCGGTCAATAGAGCTCAGTAGGATGACCCATTTGGTAAGGGGCCACCGCTTCATGATGGGAGAAGTATGATAACCCATTCTATATACTTTGTCTGGGTATGGGCAAGTAGGTTGTGGCGCTGCTTTATGATCACTTTATTTATGTGTGTTTTGTTTAAGTCTGTTAGGTGAAGGACTCCTTCGGACTTGGTGATAGAAGTACGTTGTGGACATTAAGGACAGATGCCTTCATGTGTCATTGAATTATATATATATATATATATATATATATATATATATATATATATATATATATATATATATATATATATATATATATATATATATATATAAGAGAGAGAGAGAGAGAGAGAGAGAGGCTCACCTACATTATGATGTATATATCACACCATACATCACATCTAGTTCTAGGCCTTAAGAAACTTTTTTTCCAAAATTTTTATTTTTCCCTTTAAATTAATCTTTTATTCAACCCATATTCAAAAAATTAAGTAAAAATACATTTTGTAGCTATTTTAAAAAATTCACAAAAAACTGCTGGCGCAGACCCTTATAAATAAGGTATTTCGAGCAATTTTTTGTGGAATTTTTAAAAATAGCTACAAAATGTATTTTGATCTAATTTTTTGAACACCGGTTTATTTGAAGGTTAATTTCAATAGAAAAATAAAAAATTTGGAAAAGATCATTTTTAAGGAGCTACAACTAGGTGTGATGTATGGATGATGTATAGAGCATGATGTATGAGCCTTCTCCTATATATATACAGTACTACTCTTGTGCATACTGATCCGCATTTTAAGACTGCAGACCGGACAAGTGTCAGCTGGCGGTGAGCCCAGAAAAGAGAGAGATTGTGTCTATAATTTAGCCTATAATTTCTAGGCTCATCGCCAGGTGACGCATGCCTAATCCGCACTCTTAAAATGTGAACCAGTATGCACAAGAGTAGTACTATATATATATATATGGTCTCCTGCAAGGACTCCTTATGGTGCAGACCCCGGTACATACTATTTTTTTAAATTAACAAAAAAATCAATTTTTTGATGAAGCTTCATGGATATGATGTCCACGATTAGAAGATCATCTCCAAATTTTTTCATCAAAAATTCAATAAAAACCCATTGAGATGAGTTGATATGTAAAAAAATTGTAGAAATATTCATTTACAACCGTGGAAATGTTGGGTTGGCGCCAGCCACTTTATTTATTGATTTTTTTATGAAACTTCATGGATATGATCTTATCACTGTCGAGATCATATCCATGAAGTTTCATAAAAAAATTCAATCAAAAAGTGGGTGAGATGATTGCCAACATTTCAACGGTCGAAAATGCATATTTATACCATTTTTCATATATCACCTCATATCAATGGTTTTTTTATTGAATTTTTTGATGAAAAGAAATTGGAGTTGACCTTCTCACCATGGAGATCATACCCATGATGTTTCATAAAAAAATCATTTTTTTACTATTTAAAAAAAAAGGTATGTACCGAAGTCTACACCATAAGGAGTCCTTACAGGAGGGGACCTATATATATATATATATGTGTGTGTGTGTGTGTGTGTGTGTGTGTGTGTTTGTGTGTGTATACGCGCATTACGTGATAACTAATGTAGGCTAAAGAAATAGACAACTAATAATGGACCCAATGCTACGTAAAATATATTATGTACTAGGACTGTATTTTATGGGATGGGGGTATCGTGGGGCTAGTCTTAGTGACTGTGATCGTATATGTCTAGGTAGATACATCCTTATTAAAGGAAACTTAGTTTTTCCTGATGTTGTGATCATAGCATAGAGACTAGTTAGCATGTTATGGCTTTAGTTTTTCCTGATATTGTGCATACACTAATTCATCCTTACAAGGACTCGGGAGGTATTACAGCATGAGGAGAGAGCCATAGTGTATGCATCTCGCAAGATTAAGACCCATGAGAATAATTCCCCCACACATGATTTAGAGTTAGCCATAGTTGTATTTGCCTTGAGGATCTGGAGGCCTTATTTGTTGGAGGATCAGCTTACCTTATTCACGGACCATAAATCGTTTCAATATTTGTTCACCCAAAAAGATCTAAACACGAGGTAGAGGAGGTGGTTGGAGTTCGTGAAGTATTACCAGTTTGATATTCAATATCATCCTGGAAAGGCTAACGTGGTGACTGAAGAGTTAAGCTAAAGACCTGCACGTGAGCTAGCAGAGCTTTGGAGAGAAAATTAGGGATTTCTTAGACACAACAATGAGATTGATATGGCTTGTATGTCCGTATTAGCTATCACACTAGAGATTGCGATGAAAGTAGTGAAAGCGCAGGCAAGGAATCCATATTTTCGAGACTGAGATCGCTAGTTTTTAGCTGATGGGGAAGATGGGTACTTGATCAATTCAAGGGTGGATTACATTTTAATGGGAGACTCGTAGTTCTAGAGGGTGATGATTTGATACATGTAGTGATGTCAAAGGATTACGGGTCTCGGTTTGCAGTACATCCTATTGGGGATAAGATTTACCAAGACATGCGTAAAAAGTATTAGTGGTCGGGGATGCAACGAGACATAGCAGACTTTGTCTCAAAGTGTGTTACCTTATAGCTCTTAAAGGTGGACCACCAGAGACATACATGGATGTTGCAACCCTTAGCGATTCTCATGTGGAAATGGGAGAGTATCTCCATGGATTTTATCACTGGATTACCATTATCGCAGGAGGTCACATTCTATATGGGTGATAGTGGATCGGTTGACCAAGGTGGCTCATTTTCTTCCAGTTCGTACTAATTTTGAGACAAATCAGTATACACGGTTTTTTTATTGCTGAGATAGTATGATTACATGGGTTTCTGCTTAATATTGTGTTCGATCGGGATAAGATCTTTGTGTCCCATTTTTGGATGAGTTTCCAGGAGGCAATGGGAACAGAAATACGATTGAGTACAACATATCACCCACGGACAGATGGGCGAACTGAGAGGGCCGATCACATGCTTGAGGATATGTGACTAGGCATAAATTCTTCACATTTATACCCTTAATTTCGGTATTTTTATGATCTCGTGTATTGCAATTAACTTGAATTTATCTCATATTCATGCTACTAACCCTTTTTGGCAAGTATTTGGTGTTTTGCATATCTCTTATATGTTTTACAGGTATTCCATACAAGATAGTGCGGAGAGAAATCAAAACAGTGAAAGAAACCAAGAAACGGGAAGTTAAAGGGAATTTTCATAATTTTATAGCCTTAGTCCGGAGGTCGAGCCACTAGAAAGTTAAAGAGCTTGAAGTCACAAGAATACTGGAAAAAAATGGAACCTCAATTCGAGTTACGGTGAAAAATTTATGCGCATTTGAAGATGAGAATAATCAAATAGGCAAGACCAAGTAAGGTAGAAAGGAGAACCTGTTCAGTTTATGGAGAACCGGTTCGACTTTAGTCACTCTCTAGAATCGTGATAAAGATTAGTCACACTTTAAAACTGTTACAAAGTTTCAGAAGCGGTATTTTTTTTGTCCTTATCTTTTAGCCAAAAGAGTATTATGTTTTGGGAACTCTTCTAAACGAATTATAACCTATATATTTAGCCATTAGTGTTCTTTTAATTCACATTTCATTCATTGTAAAGCTCCGAATCAACGAGGAATATCTAAGAGAATAATTTATAAGTTTTACACCTTCAATTCAATAGCTTTTCGAGTTCTTCTTCAAGCTTTGATTTCTTTTTCCATGTTTATACTCTTTAATCTTGGTAACCTTAATTTTCACCACTTTTATTATTGTTTCAATATGTTTACATGCAACATAGAATTCATGTATAGTGTTAAATTTCCATGTTCGGCTAATTTTTTAGTGGGTTGGGGTACATGAACCCAACCTAGGTAACACATATGGATTTAAAAGTGAATAAAAAGTAATTCCTCATTCAAAGGTTTGAACTTTATCAAGATAAAGATTGTAGACCTTTTAATTCCGTTTTCCATAGGTGACTGGAATGTTTAAGGGTGCAATTGGCCTTTTGATAACTTCTCATCCTCGTTAAATACAATTTTTGATTTGATATTGTACGGCATTTAGTCATCATATGTCTAATTCTTAGAGAGTATTTGATGTCTCTTTGAATGAAGAATTACATTTTTGAAGATTTTACGTTCTATGTAAACATCCACGGTTTAGGGGAGTATACCCTAACTCAATTTTCTCTCATATAGTTAGTTTAATTTAGTTCTTCTTGCATGCGTAGTTAAGTCATTAGTTTAAATTTACTTGTTTTAGTTAGTTAACGGATCTCAAATCATCATATTTTCCTTTCTTTCTCTAAGTCATTAGTAGGGCTAATCGATCTTCTGATTCGTCGTCACGAACATTCGTCCTATTCCATGAGTTCGACACTCGGTTTACCGGATTTATACTTGAGTCGATAGAAGCATGCACTAAAAACACTTTTAAATTCGCATCAAGTTTTTGGTTCCGTTGCCGTAGACTAAGTAAACCTTTAGGTTAGGTCGATTTAATCCAAAATTTGACCCTAATTCTTAAAAAAGCCAAAAAAAAAAATCATAAAATCAAAAATTCAAAGAAAATTGAGAAAAACAAAAAAAATATGAGTCTTGAAAACACCTCACGGGATAGTGGCACAAAAAAATTACTTTTAGATATAATTCTTGAAAATTTTGAGAAAGAATTGAGCCTAGTGGATGAGGACCTCACTCTTGAAGTCAAATCGTTTTTGGACTCATTTAGTCACCTAGATGAGAGCAACTGGAATGACAGGATAGATAAATTCCTTCTTTATGAACATGCACCCGAGCATTTATAAAGTACGCTAAAACATTAGGTTTGATCTATTGGTGACAAGATTGAGAAAATAATTCGAGCATTTTCAATCGGTGACACATAGTTTATCATATCGCATTGTCATTTTCCACCACGTTCGCCCATGCCACTTGAGTTCTCGAATGCAATCGTGGTGTTGTATAGAGTTTCGTCCGATTTAGGGAACGATCCATGCCTTCTCGAGTTTAGGGACAATATAGGGCATTCAAAAGTACGATATGATAGTCCCTTCAATTCGGTCCATTTATACTACAAGGTGATTGAGCAACTCGATGATTTCACTCACCTCATTCTTCATATGCATCGAGGTGTACACTTTTTCTATTGGGTCGATTTTCAATTGTTCCAACTTTTGATTTATAATACGGGAGAGGCTGAGGGGATATTATCGGACCCCGCAGATGGGCTCGGGTAAGTCTTAGGGAGGAGAGAGAGGTCGTCGCACCCCCGACGCATATGGGGTGATTTTTTTTTATATTTTTGAGTCGTGTGTTGGAGTTATATAGTGTCTTAATAATATATATTCGTTTTATTTTCTTACTTATTCTTTTTCTTCTTTAGATTTTAGTCCTTTTGATTGAGGACAATGCAAAAATCTAAGTTAGGGGTGAAAAGTGCAGCTTTTAAAAACTTATACAAAATTTTAAAATGCCAAAAAAATAGAAATATTTTAGAAATATCCAAAAAAAAAATTAAAAAGTCAAAAATATTTTTCTTCAAAATTAAATAAAAATTTAAATTTAAATTTTTCAGAAATGTCACGAAATTTTGTTTAAAGTCTCAAATTGAAAAAAATCAAATCCACAAAGCCGAAATTAACCAAATATGGAAATTGAAAGAAAATTGACGACTTTACGAATAAATGTGGAGATTAATTAACCCGATGAGATTTCGAGCCTATCATCTTTTGTGAGTTTTTAAATCAATTCGAGTTGATGATTAACTCAAAGTTCAATTCAATATTTAAATAAGTAGTTGAGGATCTCAACTCCTTTGTTTTGATCAGTTATGGCAAACAAGCGAGATGTCATCTTGAAAGCGCACTAAAATATCTCTAAACTAAATACATTCTCGAGACGCATATGGTAAAATAATGAGTAATTCGGATAAATGAAGTTAGGCCATCGTTTGTTTACCCAAAAATATGAGTCATAAAAAGTAGTAAAAAATTATCCATTTGCAACCTAATTTGAGCCTAATAAAAATTTACCCTTGTCGTTTGATTAACCCGCAAAACTAATTGGCCCGAAATTATGGAAATTGAACATCCATCAATTACGTCCGAAAAGTGAACAAAAAGGGGCAAGAGAAAAATGCTCAACAATAATAGCAAGAAAAGAAAAATGTGAAAAAAAAAATGAGCAAAGCTAGAAAAAGCACTAACGGACATCATAAGAACATTTTTCGATTCCGAAGTTCCCAACCATTCCTAATTTTACCCAATACACCTTAAAACTCAAGAAAGTCCTAACCGAGTTCGAATAATAAAATTAATTTTCGCGTGGAGAGCTAAGACAGGAACATATAATAAGAGAGATTAATTGGTGTGAATCAGAGATGATGTTTCCCGTTTTCTAATAACCGTATTTCGATTAAGAGATCTTTTCACCATAAAAATTTCGTCTTTCAAATTTGTGTGCGTGAACTTGTGCCCATTACATTTATTCTTATAAATCATGAACACCGAGAGAAAATAGCCACATTTCGAGTGATTTGTTTGTGAGTGCATCTGTGAGAAGTAGGTCAGAACAAATTTTTGAAAAGCAACGTAATAATCAATCGGTGAAAGTTAGCAGTTTAATTTTCGGCTTCGCACACATACACACATACACACATACACACATTACAAATTGAGACTCTTGAATATGAATTTACGGTGAATATGTTTGAGGAGTTTAAATTATACAAATTTTAAATATCTTGATCTATTTCTTGAGTCGTGTGAAAAATGAGTTTTGTGGGTTTATTCACTGCAAACCCTCACGAGACACCACTTGTCCTACTAGGGCAACCTATGGGTTTAACGGCTTGTTGCATACGCTAAATGCAATATCTTGCCCGAGAAAAAAGGTATTTTATCCCAATAAATTTTTTGAAGGGTCACTAACTCTTACTCTCATTCTTTTATATTGCTCAGGAAGCGCAAAGTTGTAAGTTAGGGGGATTTGATTAGGCATAAATTCTTCACATTTATCCCCTTAATTTTGGTATTTTTATGATCCTGTGTATTGTAATTAACTTAGATTTATCTCATATTCATGGTACTAACTCTTTTGTTAAGTATTTCGTGTTCTGCGTATCTTTTATGTGTTCTACAGGTATTTCATGCAAGATAGTGCAAGAGAGAACTCAAAATAGTGAAAGAAACGAAGAAATGAAAAGTTAAAGGACATTTTTATAATTTTTCAGCCTTAGTCCGTAGGTGGGTCCATTGGAAAGTTTAAGAGATTGAAGTCTCAAGAATACAAGAAAAAACGACACCTCAGTCCGAGTTACGGTGAAAAAGTTATGCGCTCGAAGATGAGAAGAATAAAAAAGGCAAAACTAAGGAAGCAAGAAAGAAGAACTGGTTCGGTTTAAGGATAATCGATTCGCCTTTAGTCACGCTCCACAATCATGACAAAGATAAGTCACGCTTTAAAACCGTTACAAACTTCCAGAAGCAGGATTTTTATTTTGTCCTTATCTTTTAGCCAAAAGAGTTTTATATTTTGGGGACTCTTTTAAACGACTTCTAACCTATATATTTAGCCATTAGGGTTCTTTTAATTCATATTTCATTCATTGTAAAACTCCTAATCAAGGAGGAAAATCTGATAGAATAATTTACAAGTTTTGCACCTTCAATTCAATATCTTTTTCGGTTCTTCTTCAAGCTTTGATTTCTTCTTCCATGTTTATACTCTTCAATCTTTGTAACCTTAAATTTCAGCACTTTTATTATTGTTGCATTATGTTAGTAGAATTCACGTGTAGTGTTAAATTGTCAATGTTCGGCTATGTTTTTTGCGGGTTGGGGTACATGAACCCAACCTAGGTAACACATATGGATTTAAAAGTGAATAAAAACTAATCCCTCATTCAAAGGTTTGGAACTTTATCAAGATAAAGATTATAGGTCTTTTAATTTCGTTTACCCTAGGTAATCGAAATGTTTAAGGGTGGAATTGGCATTTTGATAACTTCTCATCATCGTCAAATACAATTTTTGATTTGATATTATTTGGCATTTAGTCCACATATGTCGAATGCTTAAAGAGAATTTGATGTCTCTTTTAATGAAGAATTCCCTTTTTGAAGCTTTTATGTTCTATTTAAACACCGACGGTTCGGGGGAGTGTACCCTAACTCCATTTTCTTTCATATAGTTAAAGTTTAATTTAGTTCTTCTTGCATGTGTAGTTAAGTCATTAGTTTAAATTTACTTATTTTAGTTAGTTAACGGATCTCAAATCATCATATTTTCCTTTCTTTCTCAGAGTCATTAGTAGGGTTAACCGATCTTCCTATTCGTCATTACGAGTATTCGTCATATTCCCCGAGTTCGAAACCCAATTTAGCGAATTTATACTTGAGCGATCGACTTACACTTAGGTCGATAAAATCACGCAATATAAACACTTTTAAAGTCTCATTAATATGTTATGAATGTGTATACTTGATTTTCGGAGAGGATGGGAGTAGTATCTTCCTTTGGTGGATTTTACGTATAATAACTCCTCCCAATTCACCATCGGCATAAAAGCTTTTGAGGTGATGTATGGTCAGCCTTGTCGTTCGCCTACTTGTTAGCTGGAGCTTGGGGACAATAAATTATTGGGGCCATAGATGACTCAAGACACCACTGACAAGATTCAGTTGATTCAAGGGCACATTTGGATAGCTTAAGATAGGCAGAAGAGTTACGTCGATGCGGACAGGAGACATTTTGATCTTAGGGTCAACAACCAGGTGTTGGTGGGAGTGTATCCTATAAAAGGAGTTATGAGGTTTGGAAAGAAAGGTAAATTTGCACCGAGATATGTGGGACCATTTTCGATCATCGAGAGATTGGGACCAGTGGCTTATAGATTGGGATTACCAAAGCATCTTCGACGAATTCACGACGTGTTTCGCATGTTATCACTGAAGAGATACCGGAGGAGCAAGAGAGATTTTTGGCATATTCCATTAGAGGAGATTGACTTACAGCCTGACATCACATATGAGGAGATACCAGTGGCTATACTTGATCGTAGTGAGCGTAAACCGTGGTCAAAGGTGGTACCCTTGGTTAGAGTTCAATGGGGGCACCATAGTGCAGACGAGTCGATATGGGAGCGGGAGGATGATATGCGTGAGTAGTATCCCGAGTTATTTACCATAGGTATGTCTGAATTTGAAGGATGAAATTCCCTTGTAATGGTGTAAGTATGTAACAACCCGTATTTTTTAGAAATAAAAAAATAATTATTGAGGATTCAAAATGAATTAATTCGATTAAATTTAAATTACACGTATGACGTAATTTAATGGAAATTAAATATTTTGGGTTGATTAAATTATTAATCAGAGAGAAATGATTAACGTTTATTGAATAAAAATTATTAAGTTAATAGTAATTACATATTTGAGGTCACAACGAGTGATAATGACGTGACAATATGTTATCTCAACTAGATGTCATGTGTGGACTAAACAAGGTAGAGATACAAAAAAAATTATGAGTAACTCGGATATTGATTTTGAGGTTACGGTTGAGTCCAAAAGGGTCGAAACAGTCAAAATAGTATAACTAGGTGTGTAGTTTGGGTCCCAAGACAGTATAGGGCATTTTAGTCATTTTGTAGCGTAGGGATAATGGAGTTATGAGTTTGCAAAGGTACTATAAACGTAGTTGTGTGAGGCTAGGGTAAATAAAATAAAAAACACTTGGAGGCCATTAGAGAGAATAGGAAGAGCTTTCTTGGAGCTTAGGAAATGATTCATGGAGAAGATGCCCTTGTTCTTGCATCACAACCATTTTTAGAGTGTGGATTAGAAGAAAAGAGTTATCAAGAACAAAAGATTAGATTACTTCTATACAAGGCAGGTATTTATCTTGCAAATTTTTATGAGTTATAATACCGACGTAGAGTAGGGCCATAAAATTAACGATAATTGATGATATTCTGGTGATTTGATGAATTTAACTTATAATTTGGGTTTGGATTGCATGTAGAATGAATCCAATTGTATAAATAAAATAAAATAAAATAAATGTGGGATTTAGAGCATGGGATAAATCTGGGTTTTGATGAACTTCTATGAAGAACACAAAAATGGAGGGTTTAATGATTATTGGAGTTTTAATCGGATATTGGATGAAATTTTATGGATTTTATACATGATTTATGTTAGAAATTATGAATAAATGTATAACTGGTGTTTAGCTATGTTAACTGGGAGTTTAAGATTGTGGTATCAAAGTTTGAGAATTGAAATGGTGAAAAAAAATCGTAATAGCAAATTGAAGAAGAAGAGACCTGATACATTTCGAATCGATTCGGCCATTGGGCAAATCGATACGATTTTTCCCAGAATTGAAAATTATTCCCTTTTAAGACAAAAAATTATGGAGAATTTGTGAGGGGACTTTTATGGAGATTTGGTTTATATAAAATGGAGACGAGATAAATATTGGGATAATTGAGAAAATATCTGTAATTGATAAATGAATGAAATTCGATAAGTGTTACGTAGTCATGAGTGAACTTATGTTTATGACTAGTAGTATATGATGGGAATAACTACATATTAAGTAAGGGGTAAGTAGGACCCTTAAAGTAGTGAGTGATACTCGAAATTATGAATTAGAATTTTAATTTTAATTTATGGTACGTCAAGTATACAAGTGATATATATTACGTACGCGTTGATGAAATTGGGTTGTGTCTATACCTACTGAATAATATATAAATAGTTTGTGTGAATACCTATATATATGATTTGATTATGTGTGTGAACATACGTACGTTTCCTGCTATCAGGAGGTTTACGGGTAGAGGGTGATACCATCTTGATGATTCCAGCGAGGTCTGGATTAGTGCCCCAGAACATGGAACTTAGGGCGGTCCACTATGTGTCGTGTATTAATAGGATTGGCACGTTGTTTGGGTATGTTAGGTATGTTCGTATCCCAAAGGCTTAGAGCCATGTTCTCCTTCACTATTAGATTGATTTATTTTGTGTTTGAGGAGACATATCGAACCAATAGTCCTTATTTGAGTACGAGAGGTACATGGCCTTGATAGTAGAGTATGCCAGCATCACGATGGGCCATTCCAAAGATGCTATATTTGTGTATATATTATATTTGTGATGAATATATACCAATGTAATATATCTACTTATATGAAATAGTATAATTGATAGATGACGTTTATCTAAAAGAATTTAAGTAGTGAAACTTAAATGATTGACTCAATAATAAAATGAGAATAAATAAATTTATTATTGAGATTGTAATATTGGTTCGTATGGGAAAATATGAGTGAACGACACTTAAAGAGAATAGTCAAATACATTAAGTAGTCAATAAAGTAACAATAGTTAGGTAGAATACGTTAGGCGTGCACATTAGTTGAAAGGTGAGGATATCAAGTGAGTGTACGTTGATATTACATGTGTAATAAATAACTAATTTAAATACCAGCAAAATATTTTCAAAATATTTTACTTAGGCTCTGACCTGTGTCAAAATTACTTGGGCTCTGACATGTAGCTGCAGCAGTGTGGAGGCTTACAAGATTATTTTCTTATACGCTTCAGATCGTTCTTTCTAGATAAGAGACTTCATTAGCAGTTCATATGGGCATGTTGCCTTCAGATTATTTATTTTATTCAATTATGTATCAGACTGTATTTTGATTTTAATTTACTAATTTCATATTATGGTGGGATTTTATATTTGGAGAACCGATAGTTTATTCGGTCTCATTTATTTATATATATGTCGTGTGATTGTTCAGACTATATGTATGTGTGAATGGTTTAGTTCTTCTAAATTAATTCCGTATGTGTTCATAATAAAAGGTAAAATTTGGCACCAGCTTAATTTGACATAGTTGATCAGTAATTAAAAAGTTTTCAACGGTGATGCTAAGAATGAAACCATTAATGATTCCTGTTTAAATTAATAATGGACTGATCACTCATAATTAAAATAGTTGGGGTGCCACACCTACCCCTATCCTTGTTGGTTCTGCTCATTCTTATCTATTATCATGACTTATCCTAACTTAGACATTCCCTTTTCATATAGCTAGTTCTCTACACCTAAAATAAAATCTTGTGAATGGAAACTGTGGAATCATTCCCCATTTCACCACCTCCCCTATATGTTGGGGCCTCTGTTGATGAGGAAAAAATTTCTTCCATGACCTTTGGCCATGTTGGCCCTCATATCCCTTCCGGTCTCCACTGGGTCCTCCATCTACATTGGGCCCACTTTCTTAGTTTCCTTTCCAAAATTTATATATATGATCCATTCGATCACGGGAGAGCATAACTTTAGTGTCAATTATCTACGCATATGTAGTATATGTTGATTTACCCGTTAAAACCTGACGTAAGGGTACCTTCACAAAAAAAATTAATCCTCTTCTTCTCCGTAACAACTTCATCATGGTCAAGAAGAGATAAATTAGTAAATTCCATCTCATATTCTATGACAGTACGAGTCCCTTATTATAGTAAAAGAAATTATGTCTTCTTCTGTGAACCAATAAACTTTGGGAAATAATTGTCATTAAATTTCACCAAAAACTCTGCATTAGTCAACTAATCTCTCTGTACGGTTATTGTCACATTCTTCCACCAATGGAGAGCATCCCTGATCAAACGAAAAGTGGTAAGAATCTTCTTTTTCACATCTATGCATGGCAAATGTCATGAATGACGATCAATATCCTAGCTTGACTTCAATGCAACCAAGGAACTTAGGTAGATTGTTCTTCATAAAGGCTCCCCTAACCATCTCACTAGCTAAAGTAGGAATTTGTGCCGCATCTTGTAGTGCCTTAAGGGGCCTCTCTTAGCTTCCCGCTATCAAGCCTGCCAGTACTACCTGTGAGAGTAACTCTGATAGCTTCTGCGTGTCGTAATGGTATTGTCTCTGGGCATCGGATACTATAACTAATAGCATATCGATGTCGGTGTTACGGGACCAGTTTAAGCAAGACGTACAACTATGAGGATCTTCCTATTTGGTGTTATTTGAAATTAACACATATATCTTATAAGTACTAAGAACCATATAATAAGACTGCAAATCAAACAAACGTATCAAAGAATGCTACGTGAATGACTAGAATATCCCTATGGAACCTATGGTGCCTAGGATCATGCTCTGACACTAACTGTGGCACCCTTTATGTTTTAATAGCTAGGTAGATTAAGTTTATTTATTAAATTATACAGGTTGTTAGATTAATTAAATACCATCCTTAGCATGAGAGGGAACAATAAATAATAATATATAACACTACAAGAAAAAGTATCATTTATGTCAGTTTGAAAATTAGCGTTATGGCAGACAAATGTAAAATGACATAAATGATATACATTTATGTCAGGTTGGCTTTGAAGGTAAATTTTTATTCCAATTTAAATATAACTGAGATAAAAACTAAATCATTTATCTCAAATTTATATAAAGATGACATAAATGTACTCATTTGTAATTTTAATTCTTTTAGACTTTAACTAAAAACTGAGATAAATGAGAAAAAGAAGCGCGGTCATTTTTTTTTTGCAATCCCGCCCCATAGAATTGGCTCCATATCAAATTCTTTCTAAAAAAAAAGGGTCAACTCTCTCACACCTCTCTTCCATGATCCAGCAGCGTACAGTGGCAGATCTCTCTCGGTCTCTTGCCTCATCTCTTCCACCTCTCTAGGCAGCGGCACCAGCAAGTCACCATCGCCACGATAGGTACCCGATTCGTCCAACTCTTATGATTTTTCCAACTCTTACGATTTGTCCTTAAGATTAATTCCTAGGTTTTTCAAAAGCTTCACGATTTGTTCAGTGAATCGATTTCTTCAGTGATTCGATTTGTTAAGAGTTTTCCGGCTTGAATCGATTTGTTCAATGAATCGATCTCCTAAAAAAAACTAGTATAAACATAATTGATACTTAAGACTTATTCTCTCTCATTTTTCTCTTTTAATGTCTAAAATTGAGTTTATGGACATGTTTATTCTCTCTCATTTTTCTCTTTTAATGTCTAAAATTGAGTTTATGGACATGTTTGTGCTTGAAGAACTACTAGTCAAATTGATAAATTCTCTTTACATTTATGTTTTTTAACCTATCTTGGTTTTTCAGATATAAGGTAAAGCTCCTTATTACTGTTGATTTTTTGCCATTTAATTATGAATAAACTTATGTGTACCCTTGTTTGGTACCCTCTAATAAGACAAGGCACCAAGAGCTTGTACTTATTGTTGTGGGTCCCATCAAGGCAATAAGTACAAGTTTTTGTTGCCTTGTCTTATTATAGGGTACCGAATAAGGGTACCGAATAAGGGTACATGTAGTATTACTCTTTAATTATTAGTTAGTACCTAGTTAAATTTTCCTCATTTGATTCTCTTCTGGAAAGGGGGCAATGCATGTTTGTGATACTATGTTATCAAATTATGTAGTATTCTTTATGAAACTTCCTATTTTTTAGTGAAATTTTTATTCGTGAAGTGAAGAGGTTTGATTTCCTTAACTTTGGTATATCTTACATATGAAATAATATGCACCATATAGGAACAACAACTATTATATTTTTTCATTATCTCAGCTTATATAATAATATGCACGAATACATGTATGTGTATGAAGCATACATGTATGTGTATGTATGTGTATGTGTATGACCCATATATGTATGTGTATGAAGCAAAGTATCATCAAATAAGTGCCTGTTATAAAAATTATATGGATTCTTGAATGTTCATATACACTCAATGATTATTGTGTTTTGTGATCCAGTGTTTTGTAATTAGACATTTGGACCGTTGATTTCATCTTTTTGAGCTTGTCTTAAATTGCATTGTGTTTCTCCCAGCGGTTTGTGTTGTCCCGATGGCAGTGGAGGCTAGGGTTTATCCGCCATCCACCACTTAAGACCCATTTTGCTCGCAGTCTCCATAGAAGCATACAGACATAAGAAATCAAAATACATATGGTTCATTATCCGAATTTTCTTCATTTTCGATATTTGTGCATTTGCGCTAATAAGGGTTGAAGTTTTATAGTTAGTAGGATTTTGTGCAAATCAGGTTGTACGATTTGTTTATACCCACTTGAGCTTGCATTTACACTAGTATTTTTCTTTGATTTTGTTGAAACTAGTAATGAATATAGCTCAATTTGTGTGATATTTTGTTTTTCTTCATCTACATTTACAATTTCATACAGAAAGAATATAAGTTGTGGAAATCATGTTCAAAATGCATATGGATGATTGCATTACGATTTATGATAATGAATTGATTGAAAGGAATGTGATATACATCTCTATAACTTTTTGAAATTTCAGAAATGCTGATGTGGTTTACGTGTTTCATAAAATTACCCAATATAACCATACACATTAATAATGTCGACTTGATGGGGTTGACAGTAATAGAAAAATCTAAGAAGGTTTAATATTTGAATGTTTTATCTTGTGAGTAATTTAGATTTGAAATTTTGTGATTTATTATCTTGTTTCAAGTTTAATGTGTTTTCTATCTTTTTAAGAACGTTGATAATGTTATTGGGAGTGAGTTCATTCATTAGAAAATATATTGTTACACCTGTACATAAATAATTAATCTTACTCGTGGGTTTTGTGAGGCGCGTCGTTATTTTGACAATGGGACTATTATTTGTAAACATATGTTATTAATGAGATAGTTCTTTTGGTTTATATCATTTATAAATTAATCACTAATGTTGTCGTTTGTATAGATGCGTGAGTTGTTTCCAAAGACCAATAGTAATTCTGATGACTCAATGTCATAATGGACTTATTGATATAAATAACCCAATATGAGATCATCCTATTGTTAACATATCCTCACCTCATCAAAGATAATTCATAAATGACTCTCTATTGATATAAATGGTTGTTAGAGTTTGTAAGATCATGTTTTTTTCTCCATATTGAAGGTTATTTTGTGGAATAGATTTTTTCCTGCGGATACTAAATAACATGTTTGCTCTGTTTAGATGATATGGTATATCATAGGCGATCAATGTGACTATGTTTGTCATATAAGAATATAGTTTTCTTCATTATCGGATCCCTAACCAACTGATAAGTTTATATAAGATATTGAAGGAAGCTTTACTTTTGTTGTCTATGATATTAGAGATGGAAATGTGTTTGCATCACTGGTATGTTTGTGTTAAGGTTGAGTTGATTGTAGAATCACATAATATGTCTATTTGAGTTTATCAAATGCATAAATAATCAAGATACTAAATGGGAGAAGATTGTCGGCTATTACTATGCATTATTGATGACATTCTCGTTTCCCATCGACTAAGATGTGCATTACTGCTTTAATAATCATCTCCGTTGTGTTTATCATTCGTATCTAGATTTAGTTTTATTTATCGGTATATCTTTGTTGTGTTTGATGTGTGTGTGTGTGTGTGTGTGTGTGTTGTGTGACTATTTGCGATGTTAGAGTGGTGAGAGTCAACACATAACATATGATATCATACCATGTGTAATGTAATTGTAGATGTGAGGATTGTAGTCATTGACAGAACCCATATCATACCATGAGTTCACGAGCAATTCCTAGAATTCAGGAGAGTTGTGCCTCCTTCCATTGGCTAGTGTCACTACAAGAAAAATAATTGTTTTTAAGTTTACATTATGTCACAAAAGGTTCAAGATGAGATAAATAACATCTACATAGTATCATTTCTCACATTTTGAGTATGATTATGAACTTTTTTTGGCACGCTTTCATCAAGCTGATCTGTGACACTCAGCGACCATCTTTACTAGGCCTTCATCATCTCTACCTCTCTATTGCTACACACGGTGGACTATCATTTTCTATATTGTTTTCTCTATTTCTATACACGCGCACACGTGCACAATCGTGTTGAACATATACGTATGTATGTTTTGATTAGGGGATTGGTTGTGGACAAGAATTTGTTCATTTGTCCATAAGAACTATTTATTGGTTGGATTCATTGAATATTATATATATATATATATGCTTACAGCAGTATAATATATATATATATATATATATATATATATATATATATATATATATATATATATATAACAGCATATATATATGCTGAATAACAGCATATATCTGATACAGTATATATATATATATATATGCTGATTAATATATATATATATATACAGTATATATATATATATGCTGTATATATAATATATATACATACTGTATATATATATTAATATATATATGCTGATTAATATATATACTGTATATATATGCTGATTAATATATATATACAGTATATATATTATATATATATGCTGATTAATATAGCTATATATATATATATATATATATATATATATATATACTGTAGTTGATCATCGCCCCTTTTTCTAAGTCAAAAAATTCATTTGTATGCTCTTTTTGAATTGTAGTTAATCCATTGGGGACTACATTCTTATTTTTCTTCTTCTTGTAAATAAAGTTGCTAGTTTTGAAGCATGGTTTCAAAGGAGTAGCTGCCTTACCATAGTCCTTATGTCCTCCAACTTTACAGTCTTCATTATGATGCCTTACTTTTAGACAATTAGAACAATAACTAGGAGTAAGATCATATAAAACTATTGTTGTGTACTATAAAATGTTTATTAACAAGTTTGATGTGAATGTGTAGTCGTCATCCATTTAATATGTACAGGTAAAGGTCAATAGTATTGCAAGCGGTCGAGTTGTTTTACTAAATTGCGTGCTTAGCAGAAGAGTTTGTAACTAAGAGCTTTTAAGAATCCGTCTTTAAAGCTTCAGTGTAAGGCGTCGCAATCTCAGGTATTCCTTTATTTTTTGTAGTATTTTTTGTAGTATTCATCTTCTAATGCTTACTTATATGTTTGATTTTTTCTCAGGTAAGGATTCTGCAGTTTGTGTATTCCATTTTTACCCATTTTTTTATTTGTTCGATTTTACCGACTCAAGATTAACCCGATAACAAATGGGGAAGAACGGGCCAGATAACAAATGGGGCAGAATGAACCAGCAACCCAATGACTGAAATCAGACCAACAGCAGCAAAACCAAGCACTACCAAGTGAAACCAAACGGACCAAGCACTGCGAAGTGAAAATTGACCTAGCACTGCCAAGTGAAAAGGGACCAAGCACTGCCAAGTGTTGATACAAAGATGGCCGCAACTACCTTTTGTAGGAGAATTCTTAAAAGGTTGCCCTGTATTTCAATTTTAAATTTTGTTGGATTGGTTGTTACCCTTTGGGTGGATAGTCCAATAAATAAAGGAGACTCTGTCCATTTTTTTTTAAATTGAGACTTTTATTTGAGGCACAATGTAATTTTCTTTAATGAATATTGTATATTTCAAGTTATATATGAATTTGTTTGATGAAATCTAGACTATTTGAATATTGTTCGATTATTTATTATCTATTTACAAGGGTTGATTTAACTATAAATAATAGTTGTTTATTGATGGAGTAATGATTTTTTTTTTTATTTTATATCAACATTTATGTCAGTTTTGATAAAACTCTCATAAAAATTACTAAAATTGACATAAATGTGATGTTATTTATATCAGTTTTTCGTGAAAATGTGATTAAAAACATGGTGAATACCGTAGTTTTTATGTGTGTTCTTAAAAACTGAGATAAATGTGATCTTATTTATGTCAGTTTTACGAACATTTATGTCAGGGCTTTATATGTCAGTTTTGAAAAATTCTAAAACTGACATAAATGGTCATTTATGTCAGTTTTTGACTGACATAAATGATCATTTTTCTTGTAGTGAAAGGGAGTGCGATGTGAATAACCTAAAGATAAATAAAATTAAATAAAATGGAATCCGTCACCACCACAACTAGACTAATAAGATAATAATGTCTCACATAAAAATAAATCTAAAAATATTGCTTGGGTGCATGACAACATCTGAGGTCTCAAAATGGCCAGCATAATAATAAATTGAGTACAAATGTCTACCTGGGTAATAAAAGTAAACCTCAAATCACTATAATTAAATAAAGTAAATGATCGGGCCCGACGCCTACATCTCTTGAATTTGGTGGTGACTGGGATTATGACTCTATGCTTACAAGAAAGGAAGCTAAGCTTGATGTGCCATTGGATCCCCTGTAAACAACAGGACGAATCAGGCCCACCACAAGATAAAAATATGTGCAATCCAAATAAGTGATGACAATCATGTATATAAATAATAAATCCACAGTTTATATTCAACATATGATACCTCGCCACGCAGTTACCGGTGTTATTTTCCATCATTAATTTATATAAGGGCTTGTTTGGTTTGCAAAAATAATTTTATTTTATGTATTTAAATACAATTCTAATAAAAAATTTGTTTGGCAACCTGTTTTTAAACACTGAATTGTGTTATTTCTGTGTTATACTCAAGTTTTTTAGAAAACAACAAAAAGGTGTATTATAACATCTGTTTTTTTATTTTTCAACTCAGAATTATTCATTCTTAATATTTTAATGCATTTATACCTTAATATATAATATACATACATAATACATTAATATGTGTGTAATTCTTATAAATAAAAAATATATATGTACATGTACAAAAAATTATGTACATTTATATTACTAAATTATATAATAAACTAGGATCCACATGTTAAATAGATACATGATACTTATATATAGTTTTATACATATATTGTTAATGTATGGAATAATATAAAATATACATATAGTACATATGTATCAAAAATATTACTAATTCATGTATGTATATAATTTTATTGTGAATTATACATGCAATATATATATATATATATATATATATATATAGAGAGAGAGAGAGAGAGACACACACACACACACACTCACTCACATATATGTAAAATATAAATATATATGTTTACCAATTTTTCCAAATTTTCAAAAAACGGTATTTAAAAACAGGTTTACTAAATGCGCACGAGTAATTATAAACACACAAAACTGAATTTTAAAACTGTATTAAAAAATAGCGTATAGAGTTTTCTGAATAAAGAACCAAACGGGCCCTAATCTTTTAGAACCATACTAGCTCCCACTAACTAAGAGATCACTAGCATCCCTATTAACTAAGTAATGATATCACTATAAATCAATCGGGTCTATTCCTCCACCAATTAACGAGGTCACTAACATACAAAGCCATCACCCGATACAAGCCTTAGACTAACTAATGGGTCACTATTACACCTAATAACAAAGTGTTACTATCACCCAACTAACTAATGGGATCACTGGCACATATGTTCGACATTTTTATTGGATACAGACTAAATCAACCGTGACTAGAACTCGACTAACTAATGAGGTGACTAGAAAAAATGTCCGCCATTTTTATCACGAACACACTCATAATCATAGTCCAGCAAGTTAATCCTTTTCCATAAAAATGTCCCGTAACCATAAAACCATGACTTCCTACGGAGACACGAATAAACCACAATTACTCATGCTCGACCCGCCCTATAGTATTAGTCTATTGGGATGATTAGGATTTTCATATAATTACTTTCTTTCGTTCTAATATAGTTATGTATGAATAAATTTGTATCTTTTGTCTTATGTCATCATAATAATTCCAAGGGAAAATTTAATATATCTTTATGTTTGGGAATTTTAATCCCATTATTACGTATTCAATCTTAACATTTCAAATGTTAACTAATTTATGAAAAATGGATGAACGTAACATGAAAGAATAACATAAACGTGTCACATATAAGTTCATATTTAAAACAAATTCCCAATTCAATGGAGTAATGGAAAGGTTACTAACTTATTTTAACTTATATGAATTCCAATATCTTTAACTTATTCTTAGATGATTACTATTAGGATAAATTAAGAAGCATGGGAATTTGGATAAAAAAATTGTTAAATTACGTATTTGAGGTAACTTATGATTCTAACAAATATTCAATTCAGTATATCCAATTAGAGGAGGATAAAGGATTAAACACTCTATTATTCCAAATTTTGTAGAATTTCCATTGAAGTATAATTTGTAATAAAATTACAATCTCCAACATAAGGTTAAGATAAATTAACAGACTATTATTCCAACTTTCATAGAATTTCCAATGAAATATAATTTATAATAAAATTTTAATTTCCAACACAAAGGTTAAGATAAATTAACATATTAGACTGATGATTAGTTAAATTTACATGCAAATAACATTTAAGTTGTTATATAAAAAATCCATACTTTTACATAATTCGAGACAATTTTTGACACATTCATAATTATGATTATAGATCTTATTATCTCTAATTTATTTTACAAGTTTAGATGAAGATTACCACTTATATACAAGAAAGGGGAAGAGTAAATTGTATCTTGGCTTAAAGTGTAAAAATAATGATGTGATATCATATTTAAAATTATACTTGAAATCTCATTCTTTTTCCTTCTTTTTTCTTTCTTTGTGTAAGATGTGGGTTATTGGAATACAGTTAGTATCAAATGAGGCGTAACCCCTTATCAAGATCGGGATTAATGCTCTGGAAATATTTAATAATGACAATAAATGAGGGCAAGAGATACAATAACATTGAACACTCAAGCTAGTATTAAATGAGATCTTTACACCATAAATGCACTGTAAATATAATAAATAGATGGGACCAGCAAACGACTTAGTCAGAGGGAGAAAGAGCAAGCAATCTTGTCATAATAAAGGTAAGGCATGAACTTCAAGTTCAGTTAGTGCTTAATGATAAGGACATTAATGGGTGTGGGAAGAATGTTTGGACAATCAATGTTCTCGCAGAGGCTATCGTGTATGAGGGAAATCCAACAATAATCCTAGATCAAAATTGTCTTCCTTGTAAACTACTTGATTGGTTTATTTATATGGATGCAAGGTTACTCGAGTAACTTTGCTGGCATCAAATGTGATTCACCGACATTAATGGTAAAGTACCGTAGCATTAATGTCGAAGATATTGCATTAAATGCATGGGATATTATATTTTGGCGGGAAACTTCCCTACCAGTTAAAATCATGGTGGCATTTAATAGGGACGTGACGTGGAAGCTCAAAGGCTTACCTTAGAATGACTAGGAAATTAGATATGGCTAACTAGGCCTGAAATCCTAATGATAAACACACTTGGGTGTTGCAACTTCGAGTCCTTAAATGCCAGATGTTATGATGTCATAAAGTAGGTGAACAGTTACCCCACTAGGCAGGTGGTCTCATCAACTAAATGGATGGTTCCTGGATATATGGTTGCTCGACTGGGAGGTAGCTTGAGCATTGGGTATGCTTTTTGTTGACTAAGAACAATCTTTAGGTAAAAGATACAAGATTGGGGTTCCTCGAGGAGGTTCTCCCAAATAGGTTGAAGTCATGGTATCTCGGCTGGAAGTGGCTCGAGCAACTATTTGTACTGAATGAAGTTTTTCCCAAGTGTGCCAAGAGGGTTGGTTATTGCATTCCCAACGTTTCCTTGCTTCCAATTCTCTAAACCATATCCCTGCGAGGTTCCCAAGAGGAGGTCATTCGATTGAGCATGTGAGCTCTCCCATGCCCTACCAGGCATGGTCCCTCGAGGGTACCGAAAAACCTCGCCCATATTACGACGTAAGCTTGTTCGATAAATAAAGTACAAGATCAAATACATTCTACTTCATATTACAAAATATTGTTATTAGAATAACTTTGGTCTTCGAAAGTAGTCCTTCGAGGTCTGTGGAGGGTCTTTGTGGGAAATACTTCGAGAGGTCTTTATCTTCCTTCTTTAGTTACTATGTATATGATCAACTTAGCTAATCAACCTTTCCTGGGGACCCCCTACATTTGCCCCTTCATAGAGATATTTATTTATTACATGAAGAAATATATGTACGAAATACCTAGTTGATCTTCAAACTTTTCTGTAAAGAGAGGAAATATCCATAGTCAAGTAATCATATCACAATAACTATCAAGTTATTCATTAAAGAGAGGTGTGTGCGAGGAGCTTATCTAGTCCTTCCTTCGAACTAGTTCATCTTTTAATTGCCTTATGATATTTCTGATAGTGCCATTCCTTAATGGGAGTTATGATTGTGTGTGACAGTTGCCTAGGGGGAGGTGAAGAGGTTTTTTCAAATTTCCCCCAAAGCGCTTCATCTCCCCCAAGTTGAAGAAACTCTAGGCATGCCTCATTATTACTTTGGCTGTATTATATTTAATGAGGTTGTTGTTTTCACTTCTGCGCTTTACACGTGGAGGCTTTGGGGTTAGCACATTTTCCCCATGAAAAGGGTACTCGCGCGCCGCTTCTTAAAGTGTCATCATTGTGGATTTTGAATTCATGCCTTACGCGCACATGTAGTCCATGCGGGGAAACTTGATCATCATCACGTTTCCCAAAGTACTATCATTTATCGCATGATAGATCTTGTGTTGCCCCTATAAAAAGGCATACTTGCATTTTCAAACCTTCACCCTTGGGTTCATTTGCAATCATGTGCTTTGAGAGAGAGATTTCAGTGTTTGCCTTCGTTCCAAACCCTAACCATTCACTTTTTTTTCCCTTTCTCCCTTTTTTGTATCCATGGCACCTGAAGTGAAGAGAACTCCTTACGTAAGGGCCATTTCCTCCACACCCAAGCACGCCAAAACCAGTGGGCATGCTACCGTCGTTTACCATATTTCGGTGTGTCTGTTCATTTCTGTACACTAGCTGAGCATTTTCCCGGTGATCTTGTGCCGGTGGAGCCGGCGAATCTGCTGATGAAGGAGAGTGACAGTGCCGAAGATTTTGCCTACATCCCCTCCGCCGCCATAACCTGATTTCATATTGAGCGAGGTGATTATCCTTTTTCAAAGGTAGAGCTTGAGTCCACCTCAGGTACCCGTGGAGGTCTAGGTCCCTGGACCGACTATATCCATGCCAAGTATCCTGTGCATATGGCTTTAATTGACTTGTCTTCTACCAGCTGGTTGGGTGATCTCACATTTGCAAAGAACAACAATACCCTTTAGTAGCTTGTGTCTCGATGGAGGCATCGGTTCCACACATTTGTTTCTTTTTAGAGGGACTTTATCATCACTCTTGAGAAAGTCTATGAGCTACTAGGTTTGGAAGCAATTGGTTTTGATACCTTCTTCGAGGAGGCAATCTCAAGCGCTGAGAAGGCCACTCGGGCAAAACTGGAGGCAGTGGTGAAAGACTGCATGGTGACTTATTAGGTGATTCGATATTTCTACTTCATTGAGGAAAAGTTTGTGATCAATGCCTGTGAGGTGGTCAAAGAGAATCCAAATGGGAAGCAGGTGTCTGAGTATCCCCCATGTGGGAAAGGATTTGGTTCGAATATTGAGCTTGTGTACTATATTTTGTTTGTCTTCTCAAAGATGTTTCTTCCCGGTAAGCCACATAACGGCCCAAGGAAGGATTTAATCAACATGGTTATTCGCATGGCCAGTGGCATCAAGATCCCTCTAGATGCCATCACCCTTGGTTCACTGTACCCATGGTTGTATCCCATGCAAGCTGAGTCATCCCGGAGCATCAACAGTTTTGATGTCTCTAACTACGCCAATCACGTGCTGCTGACAGCCTTTATTTATGCCTATTTCCCAGAGTATGCCCCGGCTGGTAATTACCTCAGTTCTCATCCCATCAAGGTCCTCCGAATGTATTGCTGGAACAATAAGAGTTCCAAGAATACCTTTATCTCTTTAATTAATAAAGTTGAGAATTATGTCCCTCACCCCTATGTTGGGGTGGATCAATTTTTTATAAATAACGTTTTTGCAAACGAGGAACGTCCTGTTACCCTCATCGAGGAAGCGTTGGCCAAGAATTTTCCTGCAAACAACGTGCCCCTGTTGTTAATTCCCTCCTATCTTCCTTCATACATAGATTGCTCCTCCTTATTCTGTCTACTACCTAAATCCTGTGTCTATGCAATTTGGTTATGATTAAGGTAAACCCATGTCGAGTCATTTCACCCGTTAGAAGCCTTCCAACTTCTTATTCGCCTGCAACAACTTTTTAACCTCGATCTTCGTTAACCTGTGTTTGAACTATGCCTCTAACCCTCTTTTCCTGAGCAAGAGAGACCTAGGGGGGAGGTCTGCTATGTACTTGATGGTATTTTGGACAAATCATTGGGGCCATTTCCAAAGCAATCTTCTTAAAAAACCCTGGTACCCCGATTTTGAAAGGTTTCCTTCAACGAAGTTAGGATTGAGGAAATGCACTACATCTAGATCCCTATTCTCTCTCAGTACCACAAACAGTTCTATCCCTTATGAGTTTCCTCCCTTTGACCCTGTGGTGCAAGACGTAGTAAAAATAAAAGGAAACTTAGTCTTTAATTCCAGTCGAAGCGGCTGTTATTGCCCCTGGTCCCTCAAGACCAATCGAAGTGGGTAAAACTCCTCATACTTCTTCAATTGGGGCAGCTGTGAGGGATACAAGAAAGGATCACTATAAGAAGCTCAAGGTTACTCAAGAAGTCTCGCCAAATTTAACTCTTGATTATAAGGTTGCTCTGTAAGTTAACTAGATGTTTGATCAGCTTACACAGACTTGAGAGAATTTTTTAGAGGAGGATTGGGCTTTATGTCATCCCAGATACCCTATCGAGGGTATTTTTATGCTCCCCCAACTACTGAAGGTAGCAGGAAAACAAAGTTGATTAGTCCTGTTAAAATTGTGTTAAAGGAGGCAGGTGAGACAAGTGATGAGGAGCATTCTGAGGAAGAGGTAGATGTTGATGAATAAGTGGTAGGTGATAATGATGAAGAGGAGGAGGAAGAGGAAGGAGATAAGGAAGAGGAGTAGGAAGAATATTATCCCGTTATTCGAAGGCGTAGGTTTTGAAGGATGGTGTCTTCCTCCAAGCCTGCTTCGCCTCCTCAAGACTATGAAGTTTTGGAAGATGTTCTTGAGGAAGAGGTATGCCTACTATTTTCCTTTATTGCTGTAACTTTTCCTACTTTTCCCTTATGATATTGACTCTTGTTTCCCATCTTCAGGTTGATGTTCGAGGTGGCTTTCAAGATGATGTTGAAGTTGGTGGTCCATTGGTGGAGGCAACTGGAGTTTTACCTATCTCAAAGGAAGATGTGCCAAAGGAGATAGCTGCCCCTATGACTTCGCAGGTAACTAGACATTTCCCTTAGGGGCAGATATGTCTCTTTATTCTATTCAGTCCAGTAGTGGTTATTTGCCTGACTCCGCCTTCTTACGCAACCAGGCTGGTCTTGAGGCAAGTGTTCATGATGAAGGTGTTGTTGAGTCTGTCATTGGAAAGTTCCCTATTTTTTTTGTACTATCGGTAATGGTAAGATTTTTCTTTTCTTTTTGAAATCCTTTTATTGTATTCTTCTTGTTCCCATCTTGTTCTCTGTTGTTCTTCACAGGTTTCATTCCCCGAACAAACTGCCCCACTAACCATTCCCTCAAATGACCAGGTTTTGGTTACTCTCTTTGAGCCCTCGATCCGCAATCCAGAGGGAGCCAAGCTTGATTCTACTGGTCAGGTACGAGGTTGGCAAGAAAAAGTTGCTGAAGTTGGAGTTACTACTGTTGTTCCCTTAGAGAAGCATCCTTTGGTAGGTCAAGGATATGTTCATGAGGAGGATGATTTAGTGCAAATGGCCACCCGATAATTTTCCAATGATCAGCAGCTAGAGGTATGCTCTTATTTTCTGTTACTCATGTATTCAAATGTTGTTAGAGTTGCCTAGTAAATAGGACTTTTAATCTCCCATAACTGAGGGTCAGACAAGCCAAGTCATATTGGACTTTAAATCTCCCATAATCAGGCGGGCCAAGTCGTATTGGTCTTTAAATCTCCCATAATCGAAGGTTAGGCGGGGCAAGTCATATTGGACTTTAAATCTTCCACAACCGAGGGTCAGACGGTCCAAGTTATATTGGTCTTTAAATCTTCCATTACCTAGGGTCAGGCGGGCCAAGTCATATTGGTCTTTAAATCTCCCATAGTTGAGGGTCAGGTGGGCCAAGTCATATGTGTTTAAAATATCCCATAGCCGAGGGTCAAGAGGGCCAAGTTATATTGGACTTTAAATCTCCCATAACCGAGGGTCAGGAGGGCCAAGTTATATTGGACTTTAAATCTCTTTTATCCGAGGGTCAAGAGGGCCTAGTAATATAGGACTTTAATTTTTCTTGTGAGCCACTTTGTATATTTTCTGACTTGATAATTTCTTACGTTTCAAGTTAAAAGCTGAACAGTCTACTGTGCGTCATCCAGAAGTTGAAGGTGTTACACGTGAGATTGCACAAGCAAGGACAGTGGTTGGTTTGGCGGCGATGGGCGACGCCCCTGGTTTTCAAGTTCAACCAGTGGTTCCAACTATTGGTGAGGTGCCCGAGATAGTTGCTTCCAAGCTACAAGAAAGTGATAGCTAGGGCTGTGTTTTATTTTCAATTTTTTCAAATTCCGATCCGATTTTGGAAAGATTTTTTTTATTGCCGATTTCTGATTTTCGAATTTTTAAAAAAAATCAGATCGAAAATCAGAATTTTTTTTATATTCCGATTATTGGTGATCCGAATTTTTGAAATTTGTTCCGATACGAATTTTTGAATTATTTTCCAAAATATTTTCTGAACTATTTTTCGATTGTTTTTCCGAACTATATTCCGATTATTTTTCCGAAATATTTTTCGAAGTGCTTTCCAATTTTTCCACAAAATATTTTTCTGAACTATTTTGCAATTTATGTTTCTGGAAAATTGTCGAATTTCCGAATTTCTGAATTTTTGAATTTTGTTAAATTTCCTATTTTGCCAAAAATTTCAAATTTAAAAAAAATAATTCCAAAAAAAATCGTATTCAGCTTCGGCACGCCGATTTTTTTGCCTATTTTTTCCGAAACATACTTTTCCGATTCGATCCGGCCGAAACACAGCCCTAGTGATAGCGCTTTGCATACTCGACGCCCTTCTGCCAATGATAGTGTTTTTCAATGTGCACCCTCCTGAGGCTTCCCCCGAAATGGTTGTGAGGCAGACTTTTCTCGATTTCCCCTATATCCTGACTACTGGTCCTCGCGCGTTGATTGAGCAGGTCTTAGATCGGTTCCCTTCAACTTTGGGCCTCGCAACATTCAGCACATACCCGTGATGATGGCATATAGATTTCTTGGCCTAGCCACTGTTTTAGACAAAATCCTTAATACTCCTCTGGAGTCTTTAAGTTATGATACTATTAAGGTTTTGTTGGGGAAAGTAAATCTTCATATCAGCGATGGATTTTCATTGCCTTGGTTGGTGAAGCTTTTACGTGATTTTAAGAAGGTAAATCTACCTGTTCTTTATGCCCGGCTACAAATCTCTCATCGTTTGCTGGTGGCTATCTTGGAGGAGTTAGTAAGTTTGGAGGTTGAATTGGTTATGTCTGAGCAAAAGGTTGAGGATGCTCACAATGCTGTTGCCGAAGCAGATGCTAATTTACTTAGGTCTAAGAAAAAACCAGATGATGTTCATCAGAGGAGGGAGCGCCGTCAGAAGGACTTGGCCTATCTAGTTTCTGAACAGAGCAACCTTAAGCAAATACTTCCTTGGCACCACCACCGTCTTCTTGGCTTGGTCAACCTGCACCTCATAATGGATGCTCCTAATAATTAACAATTTTTTAATTTAAGTTCCCCCTTATTTTGTGTTTTTTACTTCCTTTGGACTCTTGTGGCATGTAACACAATATTTCTTTATATATCTGAACGAACTATTTTTCATTTGGTTCTCTTCCTTTTCTGTCTTGCTTTAATGTTGAACGAGTCAGTACAACCATGTAATTTACAGTATGTATAAGAAGGAAAAGGAAATGGACTAAAACTTTCAAGAAAAAGATGAATTTATACCATATTAAATATATGATCCAACACTTGCAAGGAACATTCTCCCAAACAAGTACTAACAAAACACAATGAAACAAATTGAAGTGTTGGGTACAGATTGAATACATTCAAAGATAGTAAGTTTTGAGTCATTTGTTGTTTAGTTTGAAAGTGACATCATCCTACCCTTTAGATATCTTGTAGTAACTCGAATCACGAGTTCCTCAAACGATGTAAGGCCCTCTCCAGTTGGCTTCAAACATGGGCAATGACAGTCCCTTGATGTGCCTTGTGCAAGCTTTCAAGACTAGGTCACCTTCCTTGAACTTTCTTAGCCTCACCATTTGATCATAGGCTCTAGAAAATTATTTTCTATACTTTTTGAAGGGCCTCGGAACGTTGTCTCTATGGTCCTCTAATGCTTCAAGTTGTATATATCAGTCGTGGGGAAGCATAACACTTTGTAAGTTATATCGAGTAAAAGGTACCTCGAGTTTTACTGGAAAAATATCTTCTGCACCAAAGACCAAGGAAAATGGGGTATACCCTAATAGGCCCATAAAACCTTGGGTATCTTATCATCCCATCTGCTCGAGAAATCTTCTAACATTTTGGCCAAGATGTTTACCAAAGTCTTGTTGGTAGCTTATGCCTTCCCATTGCACTTCGGGTATGCTACGGTTGACTTCTGGTGGATGATGGAGTATTTATCTGTCAGCAGACTTACTTCATTGTTCACAAAAGGAGTGTCGTTGTCTAAAATAAAGACCTTCGAAATATTAAAACAACAAATTATATAATCCTTCAAGAATCGAGCGACTACCCCCTCTTTGGCTCCCTTTAGAGGTATGGCTTATGCCCACTTGGTAAAATATTCAGCGACGACAAGTATTCAAACCTTTCCTCGTGAGGAGGAATTTATTTCCCCTACTAAATCGAATGCCCATGTGTGAAATGGGAAAGGCGTAGAGAGAGAATGCAGGTCCACTGAAGGAGCATGAACCATATTCATGTGCAGTTGACAAGCCTTGTATTTGCGAACAAACTCTGGCGAGTCTTTTTCCATCGTAGTTCAGTAGTACCACAAAGTCACAAGTTGATCATAAAGTTTGTCTCCTCCGATGTGTCTTGGCTCGTGGGCCTGTTTCATCACTTCTTCGGCTTCTTTCCCCTGATGCACCTCGGAGGCCTGTCATGATAGCCTCATCAGTACAACGGCCCTTCCTGGACATAATATATGTGTGCTCGCCTCTTTAGCCTCATAGCATCATCCTTGTCTGTCGGTGTTACTCCATCCACCAGCATGTCTATGTATGGTTGCCTCCAACCTTGAGATTGATCGATGAAGTTGCACTCTGCCGCGTGATAAAATAATTGATATTTCCCAGAGTCCCTCTGCACTACTACGACATCCTGCCTCATCAAAGGCTAGAATTAACCTGCATGTTGGACCCTTCTATACAAGAGAACCTCAGTGGTCTCGCAGTTGTCTTCATGTAGTTCTATCAATTTTCTCTTGGCCTCCTAGGGATCCACACATCTAGATAGCTATCCTCCTTTATTTTTTTAGTATAAGTTGCCCCTAGCAATGAAATATTATATGAAGTCAACAAAAAGTCAGTGGACCTTCACTTGTCTCCAACTACTTCCTTATTTTTCCCCTTCAATCATCGCTGCCATCTGTGGACAGCATCTCCAGTATGGTCGAGAGGGTTATCCTCTTGGTGATTTGGACTACTGTTGATTCTTCATTAAAAGAAATCTTTTGGGAAATTGTGGCATAAGTATCATCATGCCGATTCATCGTTTGAGGGAGCCTCTTGATCTTTACCACCTAGAATTGCCCAAGAAACCTTTGTATAATTGTTCGATAAGGTGCCAAGATCATGTGTGCTTCAAAGAAGAATCACCTGTCACATATTTAACCACCAAGTTGGAGTCTCCTTTTATTATGAGCACCTGTATGCCCCTTCTAAGGGCTTCTAGTAGTCCCAGTGCTCGTATTTAGATTCATTGTTCGAACACTTAAAATCCAACTTGAAAGACAGTCGAAATTCTTCCCCATGCTTTCTCAAAATGACACCTGCTCCTCCTTTGTTATCGATGGAAAAGCCATCAAATTACATGCTCCATTCATCTAGGTTGTCTACTATAAAATTATCTTAAAGATCATCACCCGGAAGCGCCTCCACAGGTGGCTCGAACGTCCCAAAGGGGAAGATGGCCAAGAGGTTTGCATAAGTTTGGCTCTTGATAGCTCGAGGAACTATACATTTAAGATCATACTCTGAGAGGATTAAGAACCATTGGGCTTCCCTGGCTATTATTACAGTTCTAAAAAGAAAAAACTTTATAGGATCACATCTAGTTACAATGTGGACTATGAATGACAGTAAGTAATGCCTAAAATTTTGTGCTAAAAATATAAGGGCTAAATAGTGCCTCTCGATACTAGTGTATCTAGCCTCTTGACTATGTATAATCCTACTCAATTAATAGACAAGTTTCTCTATACCATCCATCTTTTGGGCCATTAATGCTCCAATAAATGGTTTAGTAGATGTGAGATAGAGACGTAAAACGATACCTGTCTTCAGGGGTAGCATTATCTAAGGAGATATAAGGAGTGTTTTTAACTTGTCCATGGCATCCTGGTGCATTTGTTCTCATGCGAAATTGGAGCTTTTCTCAGCAGCTCCATTAGCAGATGGGTCACCTCAGTTAGCCCTGACATGAACCTCCTCAAGTAGGAGACTTTCCCCAAGAAGCTCCTCAACTCCCTCGCTGATTTTGGCATTGGCATATCAAGAATGACCCGTTGCTTATCCAAGTCCATCTGGACGCCTCGCCGATTCACCACAAACCCGAGGAAATTCCCACTTGTCACCCCAAACACACATTTGAGAGGGTTCATTTTCAACTTGTACTCTCTACATCGGGTGGACACCTTACTCAAATCATCTAAGTGGGAAGTCTCCTTTTTGGGCTTGATTATTAGGTTATCGACGTAAAATTCCACGATCTTATGAAAGAGATTATGGAAGATAGCCATTATGGTCCTCTGATAGGTGGCTCCTGCATTCTTCAAACTAAAAGGCATACCTGTGTATATGAAGTTGCCCAATGGCATTCGAAAAGTAGTCTTCTCAACATCAGCTGGGTCAATCTTTATCTGGTTATACCCTACATAACTTTCCATGAAGCTGTACATCTCGTGCCCCGCAGTTGCATCGATCCAGTTGTCTATGAATGGCAACGGGAATTCATCTTTTGGGCACGCTCGATTCAGGTCTCTGAAATCAACGCAGATCCGAATCTGGCTCTTGTCTTTCTTTCCCACAAGCATGATGCTGGACAACCAAATAGGGGTACTGAATAGGAATAATGAAGCCAAATGTAAGCATCCTTTGAACTTATTCTTTGATCTTTAGATCTAACTCTGCCTTGTACATTCGAGTGGACTGTTTCACTAGAATGGTCGATGGCAGAACGCTCAACTTATGACAGCTCACCTCCTTGTCAACCCCATGCATATCGGTATGCTTCCACATGAAGTCATTTTTGTATTCTTGGAGTAGCTTGATCAAATCCTCTCTAGTTTCCCCTTACAGGTCCTTCGAGATAAAGATAGGGCTAGGGTCATCACCGTCCTTACTCAAGTCTATCTTCTCTAACTCTTAAATTTGCGGGCTGGGTCTGTCCTTCATGCATTCAGGCTCCCCCTCTACCTCTTCTATAAACTCTTGGACGTTTGAGTTGTCAATCACCAAGCATTGCCCTTGGTTATCTACCAAGAAACATTCATAAACTGGGTTAGCCTCATCATCCAGACCTTCAGTTGCCCTCTCACAACTTTATAACTTGTAAATAACTCTGTCATTAGGCAAAACTACTCTGTTGTACTGTCGAGAACTTTCTTCCCTATGAGGCCTCTTTCGATAATTTTTCTCTAACTCTCTTGCAGAATGCCTGCTGAGAACGCTCTGGGTCTGAACTTGTTGTTCAATCGGATTAATGCATCGCGGCATCCGATCACGCAACTGCCTCTACAAACTGGGGGGCTTCACTACCTTCAAATCACGCTCTTCTTCATAGGTTACCGCTTGTTGACCAAGCATAAATTCTTCTGAATTTAGACCCTTAAGTTGGGGATTTTGATATCTCGAACAAAGTAATTGAATTGTTTTTATTCCATATCATTGCCATTGACTATTTCTAAGAAATACCCCGAGTTTTGTGTATTTCTGATGGATATTATAGGGATTTAGTGCATGAAAAGAGAGAAAGAAACCGGAAGAAAGGAAAAGAACAAAGGAAGAAAAGTCAAAGGGCAAAAGCGTACATTTATACCCAGAGTTCGGATTCGACGCCTAAAGGAAAGTTGAAGATCTTGATTTCACAAAAGCATCGGAAGAAACAACACTCAAATCGAAGCTTGAAATCAAAAGTTATGGCCAGTCAAAGATGGAAAGAAAAAGTCAACATTGATGAAAATCGGACCAATCCGGTATAAATCGGATCGATTCGAAATACCACCATTCCAGTAGACCCCGGATGGATGCCGAACCGATGACAGCAGGACCGATCCGGTGGAAATAAAAAAAAACGATCCGGTGGCGATGGGATCCGGACCGGTCCAGGTGTGCGAAATCCTGGCATTAATTATGAAGATCAAGAGGTGCATATCTGGCAGAATCTTGCACAGCCAACGATTCTAGCTATCAAATTCATGCTACTTGGTGCTATAAAAGACCAAGCCCTACCTCATTCCAAAGGGGAGTCAAATTAGAGAGAGAAATTCAGAAGTTAGGAAATATTTTCTTTGGTAGCAATTTTCATAAACCCTAGTTGTAAGGTGGATTAAGAAGAAGTTTTCTGGATTCAAGTCATTTGATTTTCCTATTGCCGAATACAAGTATAAAATTTCCATTCTCTTAGTTATTATTTCTTTTCAATTCAATTATCGATTGTTTGGAAATTTGTTACCAATGTTTGCTAGATCCATAATTCCATGTGTTGGTATGGATTTGTTTTCTAGAAAAATCATGTCCAGCTAAATTCTCAAGGGTTGGGGTACATGAATTCATTCCGAGGTGAATTACCTATGTAGAAAATGGAGGGTAAATTAAATATTGACCGAATCGTGTATAGAAATTATACGAACATAGCCAATCTTTTAATCTCTCTTGCCCTAGGTACTTGGGATGTTTAAGAACGCTATACAAGTGAAATTATCCATTCACCGCTTTGTATGTACCTTTGATTTCATATGATGTGGTCTAGATCCCTCATATATGTAATGCTTAGGATCTATAAAGAGTGGATTTAGTCAAAATTTCAATTTACAATTCTAGTATTCTATACGGTAATTTATTAAGGTTTGAGGGATCGTACCCCACCCTATTTTCTCTCATTTTCAAATCTGATTTCTTTACAACTCTTAGTGTTTTTGTACATCTTTTTCATCACCAATTGGAAATTTATAACCATCAATCATCTTTTCATTTCTTTGGAGGAATCATTTCAAGGTTAAATAACTATTCCTATAAAAGTACCAATTTTTAATCCATGTGGATACGATCCCGACTTGTCGGATTATTACTAACGCGATAGGCTTGCACTTGAGCCTAAGTAAAACGCATTTCTGAGGAAAATTCTCTGTCGCGTCAAGTTTTCGGCGCCGTTGCCGGTGATTATCAATTGGTATAATTTAGGAAAGTGATTTTAATCCGAAGGTAATTTCCAATTAAAAAATAAATCTCATCTCTTCTCTTATGTGCTTATATGCAGAATTCATCTCCCACCCAAGTTCATGAAAATCCTATTGTCGAAGAAAATTCTGAAAATTCTCACACCACTGATTCTCCTCATTTTTGGGTTCCACTTCCATCGCCTAATAATTCAATCACAAGTCGCTCCTTGAGTCAAACAACGAGTGTGAATTTTGAATCTTTTGGTAGCAATATGTCGGTGCACGGTAGTCTTGGTGTTGGTGCTGGAGAGGAAGAGCTACCATATCATCCCCTGAAAGATCTTTTATTTCCGGAACGAACTGTTACCCCTGGTTGCATTTTACTCCCGTATAATGCGTGTCAGTTCCACTTTGGAAATGGTATGATTCAAATTCTTCCCACATTTCACGGGATGGATTCGGAAGAACCATATCTCCATATTAGAGAGTTTGAAGAAGCTTGTGAGACGTTTGGTGACCAAGCTTGCCCACAAGATGTTATCCGGTTAAAGCTTTATCCTTTTTCCTTAAAGGATAAAGCCAAGACTTGGTTATGGTCACTACCCCCGAATTCGGTGTTATCCCGGTGAGATATGCAAACCAAGTTTCTCTCCAAGTTCTTTCCATAACACAAAACCAATTCTGTCAAAGCTCAAATACAAGCTTTTCGACAAAATGAGAATGAGGCTTTCGACAAGTGTTATGAGAGATTTCAGGAGTTAGTTAGTGCTTGGCCACATCATGGATTCGAAAAACATCATCTTATTTCATTTTTCCATCAAGGCCTTACTTTATCATCTAAACAACTTGTTCAAACCATGTGCGAAAGACCTTTTTGGGAGTTAGATTCGAGCGATGCTGAGGCTCATCTGAAATATGTAGAGGAGACTATGCAAGCATGGGATGTTTATGACCCCAATAGTCAAAATAAAAATCGACAAGTGTCCAACTTGCCTTATGCGCCCGGTATTTATCACTTGGACAAGGACACTTTGTTAGATCGGAAATTTGACCAATTGGAAAAGAATTTCAGAGACATGCTTGAAGTGCGATTAAGAGAAGTAGCTGGACCTGTGCAAGTCGGAAAGGGGAAAGTGTGTGCCATTTATGCTGCTGGTCATTCTACCAAAGGATGTCCTACCATCCCTGCATACAAGTCAATGTACACCGAACAAGTTGAGACGATAGGAAATTTTCGCGGAAATTTTAATGCACAGCAAGGGAATGCATACAATCAATCTTGGAGGAATCATCCTGGTTTCAACTATGGACAACCACAAGGGGGGATGGCTCCGAACCCACATGTGACTGTACCACCACCACCCCCTCAATTTCAATAATTGGCCCCTCCGATGCATGATCCTATGCATGTAACACCTCCTGGTCCGTATGTCGCTCCACCTAGGCGATCTCTTGAAGATAATCTGAATCAATTCATCCAATCTCAAAAGGAGAGAAATGCTAAGTATGATCGAATGTTCACGAAAATTCATACTAGTATCTCTAGGTTACAATCTGCAGTGAATACTCTGGAGAAGGGTAAATTTTCAGCTCAAGGCCAAAGACTCCCTCTCCAAGGACAAACGACGGTTAGCTCCACATCATCGGATTCGCCAGAACAATGTCAAGCTGTCACTACTCTCCGTAGTGGTCACGTAATTGATCTAGCGCCAACACTTCCCAAAGAATCTAAAGCTAAATAAGCGTCAGAATCTGAAGAGACTCCATTGCATACGGAAGATAAAGATGAGGGAGTTGAACCCAAAGTTGAAATAAAACTGCCCACTGCTGCTCCATTTCCTCAACGCTTAGCACCCCCTAAAAAAGGGGCTTCGCGTACGGAAGTGTTAGATGTTTTGAAGCAAGGAAAGTTGAACTTGCCGTTTCTGGATGCTATCCAACAAATTCCAGCGTATTCCAAAGTCATCAAAGATCTTTTGACTGTCCAACAACGGCTTAAGGTGAAGAAGAACGTTTTCTTGGCACAAAATGTGAGCTCGGTCCTTCTGAATGATCTTCCACCAAAATTCAAGGATCCCGACGCACCTACAATTTCTTGTGTTATAGGAGAGTGTAGAGTGGAAAAGCATTGCTTGACTTAGGTGCGAGTGTGAACATCCTTCCATACTCTATCTATAAGCAGCTTGATTTAGGGGATCTTAAACCTACCCGAATCACTCTACAATTAGCTGATCGAACAGTGAAAGTGCCTCGTGGGGTTGTGGAGGACGTGATAGTTCAAGTGGACACGTTTTACTTCCCTGTTGATTGTCATTTGGGACACCGAGCCTTCTCCCCATGCGAGAAATCATGTTCCCATAATTTTGGGCCGTCCATTTTTAGCTACTGCTAATGCTTTGATCAATACACGGAATGGCCAAATGCAACTCACCTTTGGAAACATGACTCTCGAAACCAACATTTTCAATGTCGCTAACCAAATGGGTGATGAGGATGAAATTCTTGAAGTTGATCTTATTGAAGAAGTGGTGGATGAGCACATCGAGAAGATCATAGGAGGAGATGCACTGGAAGTTTGTTTAGTGGGGTAAATTAAATATTGACCGAATCGTGTATGGAAATTATACGAACATAGCCAATCTTTTAATCTCTCTTGCCCTAGGTACTTGGGATGTTTAAGAACGCTATGCAAGTGAAATTATCCATTCACCGCTTTGTATGTACCTCTGATTTCATATGATGCGGGCTAGATCCCTCATATATGTAATGCTTAGGATCTATAAAGACTGAATTTAGTCAAAATTTCAATTTAAAATTCTAGTATTCTATACGGTAATTTATTAAGGTTTGAGGGATTGTACCCCACCCTATTTTCTCTCATTTTCAAATCTGATTTCTTTACAACTCTTAGTGTTTTTGTACATCTTTTTCATCACCAATTGGAAATTTATAACCATCAATCATCTTTTCATTATTTGGAGGAATCATTTCAAGGTTAAATAACTATTCCTATAAAAGTACCAATTTTTTATCCCTGTGGATACGATCCCGACTTGTCGGATTATTACTAACGCGACAGGCTTGCACTTGAAAGCCTAAATAGAATGCATTTCTGAGACAAATTCTCTGTCGTGTCACTTGTATTGAATGAAGTTTTGCCCAAGTGTGCCAAGAGAGTTGGTTATTGCATTCACAACGTTGTCATGATCCCAATCCTCCTAACCATATCCGTGTAAGGTTCCCAAGAGGAGGTCCTTCGATAAAGCATGTGAACTCTCTCATGCCCTGCCAAGAATGGTCCCTCAACGGTACCGAACAACCTCGCCTATATTACAAAGTAAAGTACAAAATCAAATACATTTTGCTTCATATTACAAAATATTATTATTCGAATTACTTTGGTCTTCGAAAGGAGTCCTTCGAGGAGTGTGTGTGGAGGGTCTTCGTGGGAAGTCCTCCGAGAGGTCTTTGCCTTCTTTCTTTAGTTTCTCAGTATGGGATCAACTCACCTAATCAACCTTTGGTGAGGAATCCCCACTACACTTTATGTTAGGAGGTTAGGGTTAAGTTGGGACGCTATAATAGGTGAAAACATATAAAAAAAACGAGCACAAATTGCCCCTTAAATCAACACAATCAGTAGCCACCCGCGATGTGCCTGCAACCGAGCCGCGATCATGGCTAACACCCCCTCCATCGCGCCCCTTTAAGGTAAACTCAGGGATCCTTACCCTTTCCTTTCTTTTTCTTTTATTTTTTTCACATTTTAACCCTGAAGTTAACATTTCTTCGTTAGCTTCGAAAATATTTTTTTTTGTCATACTACAATACTTTATGAGAAATATAAAATTTGTGAGGTAAAAAAAGATGTTGCAAGATGAACTCGACTAAAGCCAAAATGATTTTTTGGGTGTGTTTGATTAACCACATATTATAGTTATCACATTTCTAGTTTTTGTGTGTTTAATTGCACAAAGTTGTTTAAATTTTTTCCCAAATACCCATAATCCATATTTTTTAGTATATAATTTTATATGTTTATTTGTTCTTAATTTTTCACCACAAGAAAAAATATTTCGTAACAGATTGTAAATGATTTAGGGACAATTAATGTTTAATCTTTAGGAACTAAGTTCATTTTTATACTTGCTCCACCTTATTTTTTTATTAACCAAAAAATCGATCGTCTATATTTTTGACAAAATTTTCTTTGGGTTTAAGATAAGAGAAAACCAGATTTTTAGGAATTTTTATATGGAGAAAGGCTTTTTGAAACAAAATTAAAAAATGAGTGTTCGACTAAACATTAATTAAAAATTATTGAGAGACTTTTCGTGGAATGACCCAATGATTTAACATAAATAGACTTTTTATATTTTATAAAACTACAATCAAGCGACCAAAAGAATATACTTTTAACTTGAGAGCATCTTCGAAAAACAACTTGCTTAACTAAATTAAATGCACAGTTAAATTATTCCAAAATCATGTTTTAAATTATTAAGGAGCATCTCCTAAAGAATATCTTTTCCATCAAGGAAATAGTCAACTTTATTGAAGTGCGGCCAGCAAACACCCTCCACACCCACATCAACGTTTTTAACAAATAGAAAAAGACATACACTTCCGTATCTTCTCCAAATCCCAACATTCATTGAGAGATAAAGAAAGATCAATAAAACAAAACAAAACGAAACAACACAACACAATTATTTCCTCAATATCTGACTTTTTCACATGGTGATGGCCTTCGCCCAAGCGGGCCTAGACATAATCTCAGCACACCATGCGCTAACATGGGGACGTGAATCAAACAGCTTCTTAGCTTGTGTGCCAAACAGGTATTTTAAGTTTGGGAGGTGATGAAGATCAGCTAAGCTGAAACTCTCACCACCTAAGTATTTTGAGTGAGCTAGCCGGGTTTCATACACGTCCAAAACTTTAGCCAGTTTGGCTTCATTTTCTTCTACTACAGCAGCATCTGTAACCAAGCCAAATACTGGCTTATATGCCAGCTCCCAACTAAGCTTTGAAGCTGCTGGGTCGAATTGGTGGGCCTCAACTTCCATCCACACAGATAAAATGGCCATTTTCTTAGGGTCTTGGTAGATAAGTTGAGTGCCCTTGTCAGCATAAGTGTGGGAGATGTATTGGGTGATTGCCCTTGATTCTGCAATATATACCAATTTAATATTAATCATGTAGGTATTTTGATTTTTTTCATATAGATTTCAGGGTCAGATTTTTCTGAAACATCTAGAAAATGTAGATCTTTCGAAGCTAGAGCATTTGTAAGAAAACGTGCAAAAAATTCTGATTATGGGTTGTTTTGAAAATGTACTAAATGTGTTTTTCTTTATTTTTTAAACAATAGTGTAACACGATCACTTTGACATTAGTCCCAAAATATAACTCAATCAAAACCCTCAAACCTCTTTGCAAGATTAATTATCTTAGATAATAATTGAAACTTCAAGTTTATTTATTCTTTATATTTTTATTTTTAAATCAAAAATTCTGTCGGTTACTTTTGGTTGTAGGCATCCTATAAAAGATGAGAAGCTAAAGATATAAATTGGTTTACGAAGAGATCTTTGAAGATAAGCAAGTATGCAAAGAAGAAAATCTTACCGAAGAGTTTGAGATCTCCATCTTCTAAGGCTGGTACTTGACCAAATGGCTACAGAGCCAATTGTAAAAAAAAAAAAAATATCAGCAAAGATCACAAGTGATTAACACCAAAAACAGTAAACCCTTTGGGGGGATAGCAAGATTTGCGAATAGTGAGATCGAAACACAAATATAGTGATAGCAAGATTGACTTCGTTACTGTTGGTTTTAGCCTCTAAAAGCTGAGGTGTTAATCATTACTATTATTTTTACAAAATTGAGATAAATATAAACAAAACATAATTTATAGATATTAGAAAAACAAAGGAACCCTTTTATTTTCACTTCCACAAATTTTGGGACACTAGTTGATGTCCCGTAAGTTGTAGGAAAAGTCTTAGAAAGTGGTATGAAACCTTAATTGGGGTCAAATGCCAAAGAAATGAAATTTTCATAGGTTAAAATACTCAAAAGAAACATAAATAAGTGAGTGAATGCCATAGTAATTGTAATTTAAATCTTACATTGATAGCAAGATAGGCTTCTGATTTGTGCTCACCGGCACCCATGTTGATGGGAACGAAATCGAAGTGAACCTCTTTTTCGTGGAGGGCAGCCAAAGCTCTCAGAGCAGCTGTTGACATCTTGCTTCCATGGAGTTTAATGCCTGCCATGGCTTCTGAAAAAAAGTTGTTAATTTGGTGGGAGATATGAGTTGTGATAAGAGAGGATGGATAAGAAGGGAGAGGAGGTGCTGGTATTTATAAAGATCTTTTTCCCCTTCGTCTCAAATGCTCTAATTTTTTTATGGTAAGATCCCAAATATCTCTCGCTACTTGCAACATATATTTTTCCTCGAATAAAGTACTCCGGCGCTTTCTTACCTTTTTTTATATCTCAATTTAGATTCTTATTTTTTTATTATCTCAATTTAATCTTTCACTTTTTAAATTGATTTAATTTCATCTCTTAATTAATATTCATCCAAATATATTAACCATAAAAATCATTTTAAGGGAATTTGAGATATTTTATGTATTAATTCATTCCTCTCTTCAACATTCCACTGTGGCAGCAAAAAAAATTAAGATTGTTATATAATACATCTAATGCAGCATTTTAGTTCATGAAATTTTTTTTTGAGGAAAATGTAAGAAACAAAAAAAAAATAGTCACATATCAAAATAGAGTGGTTCTACACGGACACATAAATTAGACACATTGACTTGGCACAAGATTTTGTTAAAAAAAATTACACTACATTTAAAAAAAAATATACTACGTTCATAAATAAAAACTAAACCGTTTTCTAAAAATAAACGCTGAAAAAAATTGTTAACGAATTTTTTAAAACAGTTAAAAAATAGTTGAAATCTTATTTTTTTCAAGAATTTTTTTTTTCTAATGAAAAATATATTTTTTATATAAAAGCAGTTTGCTGGTGTGGACTCGCATTCATTAAATGATATAGGCCTGTGTCAGCGGCACTAAATAATCGTTATGATGTCGGCCAGTGCCAACTTTTAAGAAATAGTTTTTTATACTTTTAATTAAAAAAAGATAATTTTTTTTATAAGAAACTGTTTTTAAGAAATAAAAAAATTCTTGAAAAAAAAGATTTCAACTATATTTTAATTGTTTTAAAAAATTGGTTAACAATTTTTTTCAGTTTTTATTTTAGAAACGTTTTTTTTATGAATGTAGTATAATTTTTTTTTAAATGTAGTATACTATTTTTTAACAAAATCTTGGGCCAAGTCAATGTGTCTAATTTATGTGTCTGTGCAGAACCACTCTATTTTGATATGTGGCTATTTTGTTTTGTTTCTTACATTTTCCCCCTATTCTCTATTATTTTTTATGGACTAAAAGGTTGCATTGGATGCATTATATAATAGTCTAACTTTTTTTTGCTATCAAAGTAGAGTGTTGAGGAGAGAGAAATGAATTGATACATAAAGTACCTCAAATGCCCCTTTAAATAGTCTTTGACGTTATTATATTTGGATGATTGTTAATTAAGGGATGAAATTGAAATAATTTGAAAGGTGAGGGACTAAATTGAGACAATGGAAAGGTAAGGGACTAAATTGAGACCAAGGGATAGGTAAGGGACTGTCGGGGTACTTTACTCTTTTTCTTTCTACAGTTTACATGGGTTTGAGAGTTTTGAAGATAAAATAAAATGAATGAAAGTTGAGTTTTATTAGATGAGAAAAGAAAATAAAGAAAAGTTAGTAAGAGAGAATAAAAAAGAAGAGAATTTAAAATAATATTTTTTTAGATGTTCGAGAGTTTAGAAAATAAAAGAAAATAATTTTTCTTTTTTGTCATTTGATATTTGGAAGGAAAATATTTTTTTAAAGGTGTAAGAGGGTACTTTGGATAAGATGGAAGCGTAACCCCTTTGAAGTATATGATAATGATAAGTTAATCAACTAAAACCTTGGATTATTGATAGTACACGCAAAAACAAACTCAATGAAGATAAGACTTAGTTTAAACTCATAAATCTCTCGTGTATAACTCAGAAGATAGTAATGAACTTAGAGGTAACTTAGTTAGAGGGAGAGAGGAGTAAGCACCCTAGATACACCTTGGCAGGCAACCAAACGCACCAACCACCCTCAAGAATCTCTGTTAAGTATTAAAAGCTTCGTAATAAATGACAATGGTGAGTGAATAAGACCTCTGGTTTGTAATAACTCTCTCTCTCTGATGTGTATTCTCTATCGCAATAACTTCTTAAACTCGGAAAAGATCATCCTCTCCTCAAAGGTGGTTGGGGTCCTTAAATATCCCCCCACGCCACCCCCGAGGCAACTCAGTCATTAAAGACTATGAAAGATATCTCTCATACTTTATGTCACAACATTAAATGCCTGATGCACTAGTTGTCTCCACGTCATAAACATTAAATGCCAAGACAAGCCTTTTGCCTAACCACTGTGTGTTAGGGGGCTGTTGTCGCAGAGGTGGCTCACTAACTGCCTGACAGCCCCAAATACCACGGTGGTTTACTCGAGTGTAAGTCTGACATTGTTTAGCTGGCCAGTGACATCACCTACAGTAGATGTGACATTAAGTAGATGGTTGTTTGGTTCACAACTCGACGCCCGATGGAACTCCAACCTGCTTCGCCCGAGGTTCCACGGCCAGGGTCCTTCGGTGTTTTACCAGGTGTATCTAAGATGGCCAGGACAATTCCCCAACGGTGCCTCACTTCTCAATCCTCCAAACTAAGTCCCTCTAAAGTTCCCACGGCGAGGTCATTCGATAGAGCATGAAAGCTCTCCTAAGCCTGGTCTCTCGCGACTACAGTTTGACCTCACACTAAAACTCATTATTATTCTCGTTACATCATTATAACTGTTATAACTTACAGTCAACATAAACAAAGATACAATATGACTAGTACAACAAGTTAAAATACAAGTTGCTACGCCTGAGCTGCCACGCTTGAGTTGCCACGCTGAGCTTCCTCGCTTAAGCTGCTTCGGCTTCTCAATCTCAAACAATATTGCTTATTAGGGAATTATCCCTAATCTCAGGATTACTTTTAAGACCCTTATACATTTTCCCCTTCGTGGAGAGGTTTGTTGGAATAAGAAATGTTTGCGCGAAACTTCTGAATCCGATGAACCTTCTCTGCATGAAAATTTTTTGGCCTTCTTTACCTCGTTAGAACCGCAGCGTTATAATCTTCTGGAAAAAGTAAAATTCTCCTCGATGTACCTGAGACGAAGCGCCATACCTTATTGGTTCTTGGACGAAGGGACATCACCACTTTTTCCTCATGCTGAGCCTCAACCGTTCTAGCTTTACTATTTGAAATTCTCCCGAAAGTCCTGCTAACCTTCTCAAATACTCGTTTGGACTTTTGGTAAGTGAAATTCTCCCCAATGTAACAGAGTCACAAATTAAAAAATGTTTGGACTTGTGGCAAGGGGACATCATAGCTTTTTGAACCGTTGGGAGTTACTGGATATGTCTGACAAATAATTGGAGCCAAAACTCAAACTTTCTTAGGAAGGCAACCTTTTCTATTCCCCATGCGTCACTTTGTAGATGACGTAGCGATGTCTTTTCAGCTATTAAAACACTTCCCGAAGTGTCACGTGTTCATTTGAAATGATTATAGGCGACCTTGCACGTGCGGTGGCGGGAAACTCAAATGATAGGTTTAAAAGGTTTTAAAGGATTAAAAGGTTTCAAACGTCTCTTTTTCAAACTCTTCTCTTTCCTTCTTCTGCCTCAAGCTCCCGTATTCCTTAGAGAGAGAAACTCTGTGCGAACTCCATTGTTTACCAAGCTTTTACTTAGCTTCTTCCTTCTCTCCTCCATTATGCCACCACTTGTGGTTGTGCGTCTCCCTATTCATTCTCAATTCTTCTTTTACCCAGCTTTTTCGTACTTCTGTTGTCTGCGATGGCTTCTTCAAGCAACCCCGCCACAACTGCCACCAGTGCTCCATCCGTCGCCCCCATTGTCGTCGCCTCCTCTACCGCCTCATTGACTGCTACTCGTCAAGAACAGTTGCGTTTCTATCGCCGATCCTCCATTTTTGGCAAAGGTGATGACTTTGCAGGGTTTTGTAAGAGTTGCGTTTTTAATGCCTAGTATGATGCCATGACGCTTGGTGATGAAGATGAGAATTCTGATGACTGGGGCTTTCTTCCTCCCGAGGGGACTCTCAGATTTTGTCTTGAGTGAAGGGACTTCCCATGGTCCCACATCGACTTCGAAGGTCCCGGGGACTCCCCTGCTCATTTTGCTGCCTGGAACTCCCATATGCAGAGTTCCCATGTTGATATCCTCACCAAGATTGGGATTTATCGGGCCAAGTGGTTTGGTGAGTTCACCCTGCCCAAGAATAATGCTGATCTTCCCGTTCTGGTATCTCGCTGGAGCGTTACCACTCATACGTTCATCGTCGCGTGGGGCGAATTTACAATAACGTTAGAGGACGTGTGCGAGCTCCTAGGCCTTGAGGCAACAGTCCATGAGCCCTACTCTGATGAAGCCATGGATGCACAAGAGACTGCTGACCGTTTAGAGTTGGACCGTATATGTCGAAGGTGTATCGATACTTCAAACAAGGCTAGCTTCACTCCTCTTATCAACTACTTCTTCAAGAATCCTTCTGAAGGCGGCTCCTCTGAGGCTGCACCTGGACAAGGTATATCGCGGGAACGTCCTGCCTATATCCTTGTCATTCTTTCTCGCTTCTTTTTAATAGGAAAGGCCAACGACCAGCCCCAAAGGAATCTCATCAACATATCTCTTCGTTTGGCCCGGGGTATCAAGCTTCCCCTGGCCGCAATCGCCTTGGGATCCCTCTACACATGGCTTGATAGAGTCCCTCTTGATATGGAGCGGTCATTGGGTTGTTACAACCTGGTGAACTTTGCCAACTTTATCCTCCTAACAGGCTTCCTCTATGTGCGTTTCCTGGCCGTGGCAGCTAAGGCCAACCTACCTCCTTCGGGGGAAACAATCATGCCCCCTCTATCTTTTATTTACCACAAGAGTCAAAGACGAAAGGAGATGACCTCCTTTATCGATGACTTTTCAAGTTTTGTGATGAGGCTCTATGGAGAGGATATTTTCCTCCACACTTGTGATTTTTTCAAGCATGGGGCAAGAGTGGTCCAGGAAACTACTGTAGACCTCATTACTGAAGACCCCTCACTAGCCGTTGTCCTTCTATTTTTGCCCAGATATCTGCCCTCTTACACCGAATGGGGATACACCAAAGAGCACTACAATCCCAACCGATGCAGACGTCAATTTGGCTTTGATCAAGGAGCTCCTCGCCCGATGTTTCAATTATCCAACCCCAAGGTCTCCTTTAGCGAGTCATTTCTCCTCAACTGCTACGTGGGGAGTAAGCTCTACACTGGCAGGGTGAGTCACTATCCCAAGTATCACCAGGCAAGGGGATATGACCCCTCTATTTGTGACAAAGTATTGGTCGAGGCAACTGGTCCAAATTTTGGAATTCATCGAAGGGGATCATGTGTATCCTCCGGTTCTTTCATTTTCTTCCCTGGAGTTGGGGTTCAAGGGAAATTTCGTTCTCGGGGTTGTGTTCCCTCTAAAATAGACCCCCAAACAACCTCCCACAGAACTTCCTCCATACTGCCCCATGATCCCTATTGCCACGCCCAAACCTAAGGCCGCTGCAACCACCAAACCATCTGCCCCCTCGACCAAAGCTACCATAGGCGAAGGGCCTTCGGAGCCACCTGCCAAGAAGGCCAAGAAGTCTAAGTCCTCAAATTCCAAGCCCCAGGTTCAAGCATAAATTACCTTGGAGGCGTTTCCTATTGCCACCGTTCCTCCTCCCATGTCTCTAGAGATGGATGAAGAGTTGAGGAGGCAGGTGCAAGCTGAAGTCGATAGAATACATGTTGAGTTTCAACGGTGCGCTGTTGACGTTACTCCTCTGGGTGCATTTCCCACGATCATGGTTGATCCCAGCGAGCCACCAAAAAAAAGAAGAAGAAGGTCGAGGGTGCCTGAAAGTGGTGGTGCAACGAGCTCAAGGAAGATAACTCTGGGAACCAAGTCCCAGAAGAAACGGACACTTGAGAAACCTCCATCCCCCACTCCTTCTAATGCTGCCTCTTCGCCACCTTCCTTTTCGCCACCTTCACCAATGGCTATACCTTCTAGTTCTCCCTCTGGATCTGAGGTATGTGTGGATTATTTATTTCTTATTCCTCTTCCCTTAAGGTGTGTTGCACCTTCTCATTTCTTAATAAGAAAGTGTTTTGGTGCAGGGAGTTGAAGAGGAAGAGCCTAGTCCCCCCAACCCCCCGTAAGCCGCTTCGTGGGGAGGGGGGAGCATTGCGGTCTCTCTCTAGCAGGAACTACTCCTCCCCGTTCCCCCCTGATAAGTCTCACTTATTCTCAGCGTTCATCCTCCCAACGGGATAGAGATGTTGTTGCGGGGGCCACTACCGTTGAGTCTGCTGAAATGCCTGGTGAACCAGAGTTACCATCGAAGAAGGAGGTCCCTCTGCCCCTTGTTATGGTCGAGGAGAGTGCCCCGCAGGTAAATTTATTTCCAAGTCTTACATCTTTTATTTGTTCCCTTATTTTGTTTATCATTTCTAACATGTTAGGCCGTTTTAGGTGGAAGTGGCGTCACTGATAACTAATATTCTCCTTCCGCCGCATTGACCAGACCCCTTACCGCGGTTCCTCTTTTTGGTGCCATGACGGGGGTAAGTTAGATGAATTCCTACCTCTTATTCTTTTGTGTTTACCCCTTGCGTCTGACACTTGGTTTTACATTTGCAGCTTTCTCCAAGTCTCTCTCCACCTTTTGCCATGAGTGGCCTTTTTCTTTACCAGGCCCAGATTGGTGTTGTTTCTCCTGTTGGGACATCTCTTGGGGATTCATCATCTTCCTTAGATGATGCGCCCATGATGGCTTTAGTGCCTTATATTGGCGAGGTAAGTTTGCCTAGCGTTGAAGCTTATTCAGTTGAGGGCCCCGCTGAAGCTACTGAGATAAGGAGTCCGCCTCCAATGGTTTCTGCCATCATGGACCCCGTGGTGACTCCCGTTCTCGCTCCTACTGCTGCTGAGGTACTTTGCTGATTTTTCTGTATATCTCAGTTTCTTAAACTTCACTTATGTAGGTGACTTAACCATGAAAACACTTGTTAAGGTTTTTCCAAAAACTCCACCTATATCGGTGACTTAACAATGAAAACGCTTGTTAAGATTTTCATAAACTCCACCTATATCGGTGACATAACAACAAAAACTCTTGTTAAGATTTTCATAAACTCCACCTATATCGGTGACTTAATTATGAAAACGCTTGTTAAGATTTTCCTTCGTAAACTTTGTATTTTCTTTAACTGTTTCAAGCTGCTTGGGAGGATTCTCCAGCAGAGTCGCCAAATGTAAGAGGGTACTTTAGATAAGATGGAGGCATAACCCCTTTAAAGTATGGTAATGATAAGTTAATTAGCTAAAACCTTGGATTAGTGATAGTACACGCAAACACAAACTCAATGAAGATAAGACTTAGTTTAAACTCATAAATATCTAACTCAGAAGATAGTAATGAACTTAGAGGTAACTTAGCTAGAGGGAGAGAGAAGTAAGCACCCTAGATACACCTTGGCAGGAAGCCAAACGCACCAACCACCCTCAAGAATCTCTGTTAAGTATTAAAAGCTTCGTAATAAATGACAATGGTGAGTGAATAAGACCTCTGGTTTGTAATAACTATCTCTCTCTGATGTGTATTCTCTATCGCAATAACTTCTTAAACTCTGAAAAGATCATCCTCTCCTCAAAGGTGGCTGGGGTCCTTAAATATCCCCCCACGCCACCCCCGAGGCAACTCAGTCATTAAAGACTATGAAAGATATCTCTCATACTTTATGTCACAACATTAAATGCCTGATGCACTAGTTGTCTCCACGTCATAAACATTAATTGCTAAGATAGGCCTTTTGCCTAACCACTGTGTGTCAGGGGGCTGTTGTCGCAGAGGTGGCTCACTAACTGCCTGACAGCCCCAAATACCACGGTGGTTTACTCAAGTGTAAGTCTGACATTGTTTAGCTGGCCAGTGACATCACCTACAGTAGATGTGACATTAAGTAGAGGGTTATTTGGTTCACAACTCGACGCTCGATGGAACTCCAAGCTGCTTTGCCCGATGTTCCACGGTAAGGATCTTTCTGTGTTTTACGAGGTGTATTTAAGATGGTCAGGACAAGCCCCCAACGGTGCCTCACTTCTCAATCCTCCAAACCAATTCCCTCTAAAGTTCCCATGGCGAGGTCATTCGATAGAGCATGAAAGCTCTCCCAGGCCCTGCCAAGCCTGGTCTCTCGCGAGTACCGATTGACCTCACACTAAAACTCGTTATTATTCTTGTTACATCATTACAACTATTATAGCTTACAATCAATATAAACAAAGATACCATATGACTAGTACGACAATCTAAAATCAAAGTTGCTACGCCTGAGCTGCCACGCTTGAGTTGCCATGCTTGAGCTGCCTCGGCTTCTCAATCTCAAACACTGTTTCTTATTGGGGAATTATCCCTAATCTCAGGATTACCTTTAAGCCCCTTATACAAAAGGAAATAAGCTACACTTTATTTTAAAGGAGGAAATTTACAATTAGGTCCCTTTGTAACAATTTTTAAACATTTAAGGACAATTTACTATTAGGTCCACTTGTTATGCCACTAGCGCGAACTTCTCCAAGAATAGAATTAGTGGACCTAAGTGTTTAAAACTTGTCAAAATTTCTTTAATGTTTAAAATATATTTGTGAGGGACTTAAGAGTACTTTCCCCTCGTCAAAAACCTTTTTTTTTCTCTCCATATCTTTTCGATTTGGAAGGAAAGTTTCAGAGAAAATTGAAGATAAAGTTTGTAGAGAAAGGAATACAAAGGTTTTTAAAAATATTCATTTATTTTCTCTCATTTTAAACATCCAAATTAGGGAAAGATGTATTCTCTCCTGTTTAAACTCTCAAATTAAGGAAATGAAATACAAATTATCTTCTTTTCCTTTCTTTTTTCTCCAAAAGAGAACTCACAAATGTACCCTTACTGCAGGTTACGTGTAAAAAAGTACCCATTCGCATTACAATTCATTTTCACATTGGAGGAGTAAAAGATAAAAAAACTCATTGTTTGAATATATATACATTGCCCTTTTGAGCTTTTAATTTTAAAACCATGTGTGAGTTTACTTTTAAGCAATGGTGTGTTAATTCATTTTGAAATAAGAATAATGGTTACGAGAATGCGTTATATTTGGTTTAAGTATATTATAGGTCAATAGAGCTCAGTAGGAATTCTAGATAGTCGACTTAGGATTGATTACTAGGATATCGGGATTTCTGTTCTAGCACTATTGAAACATTTACAAGATAGATAGGGAATTTACATGCTATTGGCATGACTGGGATGAAATCCTAGTAGTTTATCTCAAACGATAAAAGCATGTATAATGGTTTGAGAACTTGTTCGATAGTTCAACAGAGAACTGTGATCGGTACATCATGGAATGTATTAAACAAGGACACCCATGAGGATTGAATGTAAGGATTGTCTTGATTAGACTCGAACAATCTCACATCATTTGCAAATAGTGCACAAATTCTTAATTCCGAGAATTATGAGAATTGGAATTCTTACACAAATGTCAATTTGATTACGGTGGGTGCGATCTGATTTATAGCGGATCAAATAGTCTTTGATTATTGGGTAACAATTAAGTAAATAGGTCTGAGATCACAATTCAAACGAAACATCTAGGGGATAACGTAGATGGTGATACACCCTTTATAGACTTATATATTCTTTTTCCACCAAGTAAAATATTTTCGATGGCTTATTTTATAATCTTGGTGAAGTAGCAAATAAGTCTGAGAATCAACGAAATTGGTTAGATTTTGGATAAAATTGATTAATAGCAAATTGATTTGACCAAGCGGGTATCGGACACTTAACATGAGAAATCATATTATAAATCGTAATTAACTTTATTAATAAGACCGGGTTATATCCGAGTGATTTCTTAAATAATTAAATTGGAGTGCAGTAATGATTTTTTAATTGAGTTAATTCACAAGTAAATAAAAAAGAAAATAATTACGATAATTGGAATTTGAATTTCCAAGTATTTATTTGAAACTAATTTAATAATTTTTCTTGATTTCCCTATGTAGTCCATATACCCAAGTTGTCAGAGACATACTCTCAAGAAAAACAGTTTGGCCCAAATCCCCCTTTCGTACTTGTATGTAAAGGTATAAGAATGGGTTTTAATCTTTATTATTAATCATTAGGGTTTGGAAGGGCGAGAGAAAATATTATCCACTTTTTTTATAAATAGGCCTAAAGAGAGACCACCATATCTCATTCATAAGGAACGATTTTCATTTCAAAAGGTCCACTCATCTACATGACTTTGGGGAGGATCATACACTAGAATATCCTAGTGCACTTAAGGTTTTACTCAAGGTTTTTTGGATACCTTAGAGGGCATCAAGTATTTCACCTACCTTAGTCTCCTCATGCGAATCACAAGATTTGTAATGTTATGAATTCTTGAAATCCTGGGCTTAATCTTTAACACAGTTCTTATTTTTTTCTCTTTTCAACCATGGTTAATCAAATATCTTTAGGGTTGAATTTTTTTCAAGTTTAAATGTCAACCCCAAGTTATTTTCTCAATAACTGGTATCAAATCCTCGGTTGAGATTAATCGTGTATTGAAAAGGTCCACTTTGCCTAAAAATAAACCCTAGCTTTGACACGTTTTATGGATTCGTGCTAAAATGGTTTTACAGAGATTCTATGTTTATATCTCTCTCATCAAGGTAAGACATTATTTTTTGTGTAACTTTATCCTACGGTGGTTCATCCGTAGTTACTTTTCATTATTTTTTATGGAAAAGAAATTTTATCTATAAATAAATAGGAGAAAAAGCCTCTCCAATGGCTCTTACAAGAGATAATGAAAATAAATATAATTTACAAAAACTTTAAGAAAATTTATGAAGTCTTAAACGAGAAGCAACTGGCCTTAAATAATATTTAAGAGCTAATTTCTTCGCAGTAGTTAAGTATGTAAAAGAGTCTACTTTCTTCTGGCTATATTGATTACTTCCATCGCAATAACAATTATATTTGAGACTTAAATGTTTCCTAAAATATCAAAAGAATTACTAATCAGAGTAATGGACTTTTGATTTTTAGATTTACCACATTTTATGCCAATGGAGTCTTAAATGAGCACCCAAGTTTTTTCTGAATTATGAGACGCATTAACCATATGACATTTTTTTCAACTGAGTCTTCAGTGGTGGAGCTAGATTAGGTGGAATCATTATTTAGGATTTCAATAAATAAATCAAGTCCATGACTATATTCTTCCTCTTCTTCCCTCATTGATTGGGTTGACAAATTCTCATTTAAATACGATGTATCTTCAAGTGGAGGCATTTCATCACAAGACTCATTGAAATAATTTTTGACATCCTCTTGAATAATTAGACCATTCTTGGCCATAAATCTACATCTTCCTAGAGCATGACTTTGAGGAGTAAAAGAGGTTTTCAATGTCTCAATACATCCACATGTTATGTCAGCACCTTGAGTAAAATCAACATGTTTAAATAACGTCAATGAAATTTCCATTGTTGGAGCTTTTGTTAAATTGGAACCCACTATAATCTGTTCTATTGACTTTCCATGTAATTCAGCTTTACCAGTTGGTGAAGCCGCCTTATTTCCTAAACTAGTGGCATCAGTAGATACTTCATGTTGACTTAGTATTATGTCAGCCTTATTAACTATTAATTCGGCAGTAGATTTTGACTTTCCAACTGCTTCAATAATCTCATGATCAGTAGATACCTTTCGTTATTAATTCGACATGGTTATAATAATCCAGTTTTCTTTGAATATTTCAATATTAATGTAATTGAAGGCAATATTAGGGATTTTATTCACTTAAAATCGTGTATTATGGTCATTTTAAGTGTTTTGAAAAGTTTCATGGAGATCGGGAAGAGATATGGTTGTTTTGCATGTCAAACCCCAGAAGAAGATAATATTGTCAAAAAAGGTCGATCGAATTAATTCGAAACCAAAGACGGTGGTTTTTCGACCGATTTTATGGTGGTTCTTCCTCCTTCATCTTTCCAAATAAGAGAGGATTGTTTTCAAAAGTTTTTTTCTAAAGAACTCTAAGATTCGATGTGGTCTACTTCAAGAAGGACTCTTTCCTTAAAGGAAGTCTACTTTGAGTGGTTTCTTGTTCTTTAAAACTTTTATATGAATAATTATTCTAGGCCATGATGGAAAGGAGGATTTTTGTCCTTTATTTTCTAATTCATTTAATTATTTTCTTGCTCGTATGTCTCTTTATTATTATGTTTCATAATTTCGTGTGCTGATTGGTATAATTATGAACACGCTTTTTTTATAGAGAATATGGATTTATGTTGAGACCAACCTTGATCACCTCTTATTTTGGAAAATCCCTTTTATTCATTATTTTTCTAAATTGAATTCAACTGGGGTAATTAATTTAAAGGTATAAATTAAATACCCTAGTTTTATTTGAATTTAAAAATAATTTTATTTTTGGAAAACTAAAATAGTGAGATCACATAAAAAGTTTTACAAGTAAATTAGAAATTACCAAGGATTTAAATTCGATCTTTTAGAATTGAATGGATAGTTTTGTAAAACCCTCAAGTTTTAAAATACTAAATGGGGGAGTGGTTCCAGATAAAACCTATGGTCTATATAGGATTTTAAAATTATGATGCTATTAATTCCTCCTATGAGCTTGATCTGGCTTTAATCATGGTATCACATAAATTTTAAAATTCTTAAATGATAATTTATTGAAATTAAATGTGGGTGAGTGATTTCCGCCCATCGAGGAACTTCTACAAAAGTGGGTTTGATTTTAAGGAAAAAACCGGATGTATACACTTAGACACAACTTTTGATATCATCCCCATTGGAGTCATTGTCATTATGAGTGGGACCCAAAGTCATCGGTTATTCATATTATTGGAAAAATGGGTCCTAAACTTTTCAAATAGAATGATGAAATATGAAGATCTGTATGATTCATGGTAGTGTGATTTAAGATCCTATCGAGAAATCTCACACCATAAGGGAACTAGGATGTAGGACGGATTAATTTTTTTAAAATTCGTGGTTGAGGGATGTTACTTTAGAATTTAATGGAATTAATTCTCCATGCTAATTGAAAATTAATTTTTCAATTTCTTGATTCTAATATTTCAGAAATTAATTCAATTTTTTTCTCATTGTTTTAGTCATAATGGTTTTAATTGGAATTAGTTTAAGGACTGAAAATGTAAATGGACATTGTTCTAACTTAAGGGAATAATTAAATCTTCTAACATTTAATTCCCCTAAATATTTTTAAAAGTGTGATGTGATTAATTCCTCGTGTCAGTTTGATCGTGCTCCCATCGAATAGTTTTAATCCCGAAATCACATAATTTTAAAATATACGATAGTTCTTTTAAACTAAGTGTTACATGTGGTCGATCCTCCATAGAGGAAGTTCTACATGTACGTTTTAATTTTAAAGGATTTATTGATGAGAATTTTTTAAACACTTAGTATTGGTTGATAACACTCATGTAAGAATCATGTTCTTTAAATGATTTCGATAATTGATTGAACTAAGGATTTAATATATTATACATGGAAGGGAAACCTCGTACTATTTGTAACCTGGGAGTGAGGATCATCGGTAGTTAAAGATTAGTGTTAGTTGTTTAAGAAGATCGTTACTTATTTTCGAAAAATAAAGTAGGAGGATTGGTCTAAATCTCAAGTACAATGGTTTAGGTTTAAGCAAAATTCATATTCCTTAGTAGTAGTGGAATAGCCATTAGGAAGCTATTCTCATTGTAAGTAGTTAAAACTTCTATAACAACATGTCCATTTCTTCCTTGCTTTTTAAGGAAAAGTACAATGGTTTAGGTTTAAGGAAAATTCATATTCCTTGGTAGTAGTGGAATAGCCATTAGGCGGATATTCTCATTGCAAGTAGTTAAACGTTGATTGCAATGTGTCCATCTCTTCCTTGCTTTTTAAGGAAAAAGACATGGTAGTAGTTTATCCCTTAAAAGTAAATTCTTGATTTATTGTCCGATCTATGATAACCTGGTATATAGACTCGATAACCATAAATAAATATTTTAACTCGTTGCAAAGGTTCCAAGTAATTTGGAATTTACTTTAAAGAGAAACGTTCCTAATTTATGGGCAATTAGAATATCGCAGCGGTATTAGCGGTGGAACATTCTTATGAATATTAGTTTAGGCATAAGGTTTATGTACATAAATTTTTCAATGTACCCGTTTAAAAAATATTGGTTTCGATTTTCTAAATTGGTTTTGAATAGATATATGATATATTTTACAAAATTATTTTATCAAAATTGGATATTTTCATCTATTCTAGTACATTGGGAAAATAATTTATACATGATGGGTGTTAAAACCATTAGTGACTTCAGACACACAAGGGCTCCCCTTAGCCTTCAGATGGGTAAGAGGATTTAAATTAGGTCGTACCACCGAAGGGGTCCTATGTCAACTGTCAAACGTGTTGCACTTGTTTATTGCATTGTAAATGAGTTATTACAATCTAAGAGACCTCTGAGCTTTAGCCAAGCGAGTCTGAGGTCTTACATCATTTGTCAATAGTCCAAAGGATTTTAGGAAGAATCTTAATGGACTTATTTAAGGGTTCCAAAGTATAATTTTACGGCTCAATAAGATGTACATGTGACACCCCGACTAATTAAATACCGGGTAGCTACTCCTTTATTAAATTAATACAAAATGACAAGTTGGTACAGTTAATAGCATCACTGTCGAAAACATTTTAATAATTACTAACCACCTAGTATTTAAAAAGTGAGTTGCCAAATTTTAAGTTAACTCTGATTAACATGCAATAAGTGAAATATAAAGGATAACATAACCATTCACAATAAAGTCCAACTATAGTAATCATCGAATAATAATAACTCTGGAGGAAATACTCCTCACAACAATCCAAATACGGAACTTAAATAAGAACAATAGCATGTATCCTGAATTAATTACAAACCAAAGTCTGAATAACTGAAATGTAAAGTGTCTCTAAAAGAAATGGGCGACATGCCCTACAAAGGATGAAACTGAATATGGAATCAAGACAAGAAAAGGAGGCGTCTACTGTCAAGGCCCTGTAACTTCCACAATATCTACAGCTCGTCACCTGAATAGAATTACTATGCATGGTGTCCTTGTGGCTGGGCACCTAAAATGGTTTTTACAAAAGATAGATTTGAAAGCAAACGGGTCAGAGCCCGAATGTGGAGAATATTTTAAAAACATCAAGTGTTTTAACAACATTTAAAACAATGAATGCAAAGTACATGTTAGGACGTGCTCTCACATAAAATACTCAGCTCTCGACTACTTATGCACTCCTAACGAAACGTACCCATACAAGTGATTCTCATATCTATCTAGACCAAAACAATTATTAACCTTTCTACTCGATTCGCAATTTAATTTCAACATCATCAATTGAATAGAGAGTTTTACATTAAATTCCCGGATTCTCAATTATTAGAAATACAAAGCACTATAGGTTATCTCTTTTTATCTTTAATCGTGCAACACAATAATTATATTTCACTATATAAACGTGATAAGTCATTTCATCTAACTGTATATTATTCACATCATAAATATACAATACTAGCACCCCGAGACTAAGCTACGGTGCACACATACTCTGCTATCCATCCCGGTACATCACGTACATAAGGATCACGCATTTCGAATCTCTCAGGAATCGTTCTCAGATAATAGCAAATCACAAACAATGGAGGCGAACACAGTCACATCACATGGGTCACGCACATACCTACACTCCCACGATCAGCAAACTTATTAACATCTCAATAAGTCCTTCTCTGACCTATGTTCTCGAGGTACCAATCTATATCCCCCCGTAGGCACACAAAGATTAGATGGTCCTAAACGAAAGCAAACCTCCCGTGATAGCAAGTATGGTAGGTATGTCATACACATAAGTCATATACTAAGCATTCACACATCTTAGATATCTCAATATTAATAAAGGTATATTCTACATCCTTATACCATTATTCCAATTTTATACATTTTTAAGTCGTCCGATAATATATAATGTAGACTGTCGACACATCTCACGTCATAGTTTCTTGTACTTAAAACCTATCTCAAGGGATTACTAAGTCTCCTATTATTCCCACATATAACATCATTATTCTTAAGATCCTCACTTCTGCCCCAAACCTCATTTTCTCAAATTATTCGAATTTACTCTTTTAACCCTAATACTATCTCACTCATCGAATTTTATTAGATTTCATAAAAATTCCTCAAATTGAATTCTAACTCCGGTCCAAATTTTATAACCATACCTACTGGTCTTCCTTAAGTCTAAGGATATTCATAAAATCTCCATTAATAATTTTCTAAGGGTTAACATCATTAAAATTTAACTAGGAAAAATATTACTCATTCTGGGAAGGTCGATCAATCGACCTTGAGCATCGATCGATCGATGGTGGTCGATCGATCGACTGATGAATGTCGATCGATCGATTGCACCAGATAGGTTACGGACTGCTTCGTTTTGTAGTCCTCAAATCGTCCCAAAAATCCATTACAATGCATGAAACTTCATTCTAACGTTATAATATCATCACATAATCGTCCTACAACATTGTTAACGTTCTAAAACTAATTAATCATCACCCAAAGGCCTTATTTAGATCAAAATATCATCAAGAACCCTATTTTTCTATTTCTTTCAAAATCAACAATAATCCTCTTCTTAAATCCGTTTTTGAATTATCAAGGGCTATAGTATGAATTCATAATTCATTCAGAATATGTCTATATGAAAATCCTAGCATGGCTTATAGTTTTAATCCTCAAATACATGGGTTTATATCAATCTTCCAAGACAATTTCGATAATTACCCTAAACATGGAAGAACATATCATTGAATCAATTGTAATTAAATCACTTGCCTTAATCGTTCTTCAGATTGTTGTAGATGAAGATGATAGAAGATGATGGTTGATATCCACTTTCTCTCTCTGCAGAATTCTCCTCTCTCTCTCTCTCTCTCTCTCTCTCTCTCTATATATATATATATATATATATATATATATATATATATATATATATATATATATATAATTTCTTCTCCAAAGATGACAAATGGAGGTGGAGGTTTATTTTTGGACTTTTAACTTCTTTTCTAAACTTCTCCCGTAGCCCACTACTTAGTTTAGTGCTGATAATGGATTGGTGGGTTTAATGATAAATCATAATTAAACTTTAATTTTCGTGGGTTTTAATTACCAAAATTCTGAAATTACCAAATTACCCTTTGGGGTTGCCGGTTTGGCCTAAAAATTCCCCAGGACCCAAACTAAACCCCCGGCTAGTATTTTCTGACTATCTCGACCCTTCCGAACACATTGGCCCACTCAAAATGACCATACGGTTGATAAAAATAAAATCCACTTTTTAATTAAAATAATTACATACCTGACGCGACTGTCACGCACGTTCCAATAAAATTTCCCAAATTGCCGTATTTCAGTCTCACGACAATTTCAATATTTTCAATATTCATATAACGCCATATGTATACAATATAATCAAATACCAACTCATATCTCGTTAGTATTTTATCCGGATTAATTCCCAATTAATTCACATTTAATTTAATTAATCTCATAAATAAATATCAGTAAAAGTACGGGGTATTACATACTTCCCCCCTAATAACAGAATTTCGTCCCGAAATTCAAAAAAGTAAGGCATACCTGGAAAAATTTGGTACCCTCCAGTGTTCAAAACAAAATATAAAGAAAGGACCAATCACTAAAGCCCTTGCTCACAACAAGCTTGTTTAGCAGACTTGATACCTTATCAGAATACACTTCCATAAATGCACCTCACGTTGTGCTCTTATTAAACAACATTCGAATAAAAATAGCCTATGCATCGTTAGCCGCATCATTTCAATATTATTGTGAGTCCGTACCTCACTACGCATTAACTCTCGCGTTTAGTAACACACCAAACTCCCATCCTGGAAGAAATTAATAACATATCTGACTACTCTTGTCCATTCTTTGAATCTCTGTTCTCGGCGTTGTGACATTTACCCAAGGGAAAATTACTTCAGTCGGCTAGTGTTACACAAAACAATTTTTGGCACCTTATCCACTATAAAATAGATACGGGTGCTTTCACCCAACTCTACTATTAGATAATATCTTCTCCCCATTACCACTATGTACCTTGCTTACTAGTTTTACCCGATTTGTAAATGAAAAGATCGCAATGAATCCAAAATTTCTTTTATACAATCCACCCGTCGTCGATCACCTTGCGCCTACACCTCGGGCCATAGGTGTTACAACCTTGTCCAAACGAAACATATTTCCACTACTTCTTGCTACCCCACGTTGAAGGTGGATTTCGGGGATCTCCTCTTAGTTTTGAATAATACTGCTTCGAACCATGTACCGGCATGTTCACTATATTATAGTGTAGATCACCCAAGTATATGACAATTTCTCTCCTTCTGGACAAGATGTCCCACATATTCGAAAGAACTTTTTACTTATCAATAAGTTGGCTACCTCTCAAGAAAATTCTCCAACTTGACCCTTCCATCCTTGGAATCGTCGACTTGATAAAAAATTGTTTGGTTGATCATCTAACCCTAACCGTTCTACTACTTACTATATCCCTTTCAATTCCAATTTTCACATAAAAATTTTCCGTTAAGTGATACTTAATGATCTTATTCTTTCGACGTATACCAAAAGTTTTTACCCTTACACATTTCACCACTTTGTGCACATCTGGACGCTTTATACCTGATTGACATCCTCATTCTATTTACTCTTGAGCCACCCTCAACATTCGATTGGTCGGAACTCTACTCCAAATTGTTCATAATAATTAATTATTTGCCTTCTCAAGAGATATCCCTTTATTAAATGGCTTTCCACTGCCTTTTCTCCAAATTCGGACGTGCTACACTGACTATACATGATATTCATTTACACCTTTTCTTATGACGTTAAATCCCATAAGTACTAATCTCACCCATCTATGTCTCCTCTTCCTTTGATTTACACATTAGCAAATCAAGATGTCTACACCCCTTATAACCCGATCATACGTTTTTTTAAACATTATATACGCTCCATACATATCCCAAACTCTTTATTGCCGTTGTAATTACAATGTTGTTATACCACTTGGGCGTTCTTAATCGCTTCTGAATTTGAAATCCTAAATCCTCCTTAACTTCAATGCGTCCTTCAACACGCCGTGACAAAACCAACATTAATAGTACTTACATCGTAATTCATTAACAACTGGCTCTAATGGCCTTACATCATAATTTACTCCTTGTTACTTCCAGTTATAACTACTTACTTCCATAACGATTGAGGTATCCAAATCATGAACGAATGGCCACACATCTCCTTACTACCAACCTTACGCTAAGTTTCATGCGTGGGGTGTCTCGCAAAGCGAAATCCAAACAAGGAACCCCCCCGATACACTACTACCTAACATTGTTGGTCATCGGAATCCGTTAAGCCCTGTCCATAATATGTACCCCTACACTCCCGTCTCTTAACAACAAAGTTACATCTCCGATCGCAATTATACATAAACAAGGAACTCCTTCTGAAAGACACTTTCTTTTGACAGTGATGGAAATCACATTTCATATACATATGCGAATAAAATCGAGACTCTCAAATTCCCGTCCCCAGACACACAACTATGAGTATAAACTTCCAAATCTCTAACGGGTGATAAAACAATGCACTCTTCTCATTACTGCCTCTCTAGCGTTAATTATAAAAACCAGCTAACTCTTTGTTGACTAGTAAACCAATTACATACGACTCATAACATAAGAATTTATATGCATACTGGGATTAAATATTCGAGACCATTATACCTTTTTGAAATCACAACATATTTTTATATATATATATACGAAAGTACAATTGCGAGCCCGACCCTCTCACAGATGGGGCCTAGCCAGAACAGAACATGCTACCCCAAGGTAGTAATCCTAATAAACTTGCAATACCAGCACACTATCGGTATAATCGTATATATAAAACCATAATTAAGATCATATCATACCCGTATAACACAACACTAAAACGAGTAATTTCGATAAAGCATAAACCGCTATCAATATATCCATTCATCCTCCGTGGATGACAATAAAAGTAACCCCAACACTATCAGGGAAAATATTCTTATATATAATAAAATTACTGATATACTCACTAAACTCGACTCTCAAGTGAGAATAACAATTATAACGAATGTAGAAACTCATTCATGCCACAAATAACATGCATCCTCATCTGAGGATATAACTCATACTTCTATCCTAACAATCGTCCCGGCTGCTTAAATGGTTCCTGGACTTACCACACATGTCCGTCCCAAACCGAATATTTCAATAACTGTTGCCCTCGCCAAGCACAATACCTTGATCCCTACTCTTGCATCAGAAAATAATTACAACGCATGGGTTTCACTCCCCACAAAATACCTCTACACATACTCCACTTATATTTTGTCACACTGATCATGTTAAGGTGGTCCTTCTCTCGGACATTGGTAGTCTCGACTCTTACGACTACCTCCGTTGTTCCCTTAGCTTTGACGACCCTAAGGAACACGCTACTAATTTCCACATCTCTTATTGAAATCACCATTTCTCGGTAGTAATTCATCTATCCGAATCATTTTAACTGGTTCTCCGTTGGGTCTTCCCATTGTGGTGCTTCACCGACACCGTTTTCCCCAGTCTTACTTTATATAAAGTCCTTGATTTTTGCATCTCCCCACCTGAGGGAATGTTTACCTCCAAATTAACACTACGCGACAATACCCTCTGCCTTAACCGTCCAAGCAGAATTCCACCAGAAGGTCTAGCAATTCTTCTTGTATGTAAATTCTTCCTTTAATATTCCCTTCTCCATTTCACCTACTTCACCCGGTGTAGGGTTCACTAAACAATTATATTTCTTCTCACAAAGTGACCTCTGTCCGGCCCTCTCGTGTGAGTTCAGAACGACATTCGCCTTTCATCCTGAACATCTGATCAAGGAACTTATGGTCAAACCATATGTGTACGCCTTCTCTCGACGTCACATTCCACTTCTAAGTATGGTGATTGTCTCTCACCATTGAAACTCCGCTCTCACGAGTTGAGGAAATTTTTCCTCAAATTTTCACTCCCGATTGGCCATACCCCGACACAAGTCCAAGCCTTTGGATGTATTACGTTAGTTTGGTTAGCACACGCCATCTCCGCCTTTCAAGTATTTTAACTGCTAGTTTTCTCAATGTTCCACCTAAATCTTTCTGTCCCATTTCAGCCTGGTTGGGTGGGTCTCAATTGACCCCATTTTCTACTTATTGTTGTGCCTGGATGTCATAAGTCGCGCCTTGGCCATCTGTACCGTCGAGGACTTCCGTGCCATAATATGGGTGACTTCAACTACGGTCATCCCTTTAATTAATTTAATAACCTCAATTGATCCTTGCCTCCTGCTGTCCGTCCAACTGTCTTCACCTGACATACTACATTATTTGGCGTACGAACACACCCGATTGCAAATAAGATTCACTATCATATATATCGAAGCAGGAGAACGAAATCTCACCAAAGATATCAACAATCCTAAGCATAGGGCTCTACATCAAAGAAAGTTACGCTGGAAGCATAATAAGCCGTACAGATCCTAAAGGACACTAGAACCTGTTTCTCTGATACCACCTGTGACACCCTGACTAATTAAATACCGGGTAGCTACTCCTTTATTAAATTAATACAAAATGCCAAGTTGGTTCAGTTAATAGCATCACTGTCGAAAACATTTTAATAATTACTAACCACCTAGTATTTAAAAAGTGAGTTGCCAAATTTTAAGTTAACTCTGATTAACATGCAATAAGTGAAATATAAAGGATAATATAACCATTCACAATAAAGTCCAACAATAGTAATCATCGAATAATAATAAGTATGGAGGAAATACTCCTCACAACAATCCAAATACGGAACTGAAATAAGAACAATAGCATGTATCCTGAATTAATTACAAACCAAAGTCTGAATAACTGAAATGTAAAGTGTCTCTAAAAGAAATGGGCGACATGCCCTACAAATGATGAAACTGAATATGGAATCAAGACAAGAAAAAGAGGCGTCTACTGTCAAGGCCCTGTAACTTCCACAACAGCTACAGCTCGTCACCTAAATAGAATTCCTATGCATGGTGTCCTTGTGGCTGGGCACCTAAAATGGTTTTTACAAAAGATAGAATTGAAAGCAAATGGGTCAGAGCCCGAATGTGGAGAATATTTTAAAAACAGCAAGTGTTTTAACAACATTTAAAACAATGAATGCAAAGTACATGTTAGGACATTCTCTCACATGAAATACTCACCTCTCGACTACTTGTGCACTCCTAACGAAACGTACCCATACAAGTGATTCTCATATCTATCTAGACCAAAACAATTATTAACCTTTCTACTCGATTCGCAATTTAATTTCAACATCATCAATTGAATAGAGAGTTTTACATTAAATTCCCGGATTCTCAATTATTAGAAATACAAAGCACTATAGGTTATCTCTTTTTATCTTTAATCGTGCAACACAATAATTATATTTCACTATATAAACGTGATAAGCCATTTCATCTAACTGTATATTATTCACATCATAAATATACAATACTAGCACCCCGAGACTAAGCTACGGTGCACACATACTCTGCTATCCATCCCAGTACATCACGTACATAAGGATCACGCATTCCGAATCTCTCAGGAATCGTTCTCAGATAATAGCAAATCACAAACAATGGAGGCGAACACAGTCACATCACATGGGTCACACACATACCTACACTCCCACGATCAGCAAACTTATTAACATCTCAATAAGTCCTTCTCTGACTTATGTTCTCGAGGTACCAATCTATATCCCCCCGTAGGCACACAAAGATTAGATGGTCCTAAACGAACGCAAACCTCCGGTGATAGCAAGTATGGTAGGTATGTCATACACATAAGTCATATACTAAGCATTCACACATCTTAGATATCTCAATATTAATAAAGGTATATTCTACATCCTTATACCATTATTCCAATTTTATACATTTTTAAGTCGTCCGATAATATATAATGTAGACTGTCGACACATCTCACGTCATAGTTTCTTGTACTTAAAACCTATCTCAAGGGATTACTAAGTCTCCTATTATTCCCACATATAACATCATTATTCTTAAGATCCTCACTTCTGCCCCAAACCTCATTTTCTCAAATTATTCGAATTTACTCTTTTAACCCTAATATTATCTCACTCATCAAATTTTATTAGATTTCATAAAAATTCCTCAAATTGAATTCTAACTCCGGTCCAAATTTTATAACCATACCTTCTGGTCTTCCTTAAGTCTAAGGATATTCATAAAATCTCCATTAATAATTTTCTAAGGGTTAACATCATTAAAATTTAACTAGGGAAAATATTACTCATTCTGGGAAGGTCGATCGATCGACCTTGAGCATCGATCGATCGATGGTGGTCGATCGATCGACTGATGAATGTCGATCAATCGATTGCACCAGATAGGTTACGGACTGCTTCGTTTCGCAGTCCTCAAATCGTCCCAAAAATCCATTACAATGCATGAAACTTCATTCTAACGTTATAATATCATCACATAATCGTCCTACAACATTGTTAACGTTCTAAAACTAATTAATCATCACCCAAAGGCCTTATTTAGATCAAAATATCATCAAGAACCCTAGTTTTCTATTTCTTTCAAAATCAATAATAATCCTCTTCTTAAATCCATTTTTGAATTATCAAGGGCTATAGTATGAATTCATAATTCATCCAGAATATGTCTACATGCAAATCCTAACACGGCTTATAGTTTTAATCCTCAAATTCATGGTTTTATATCAATCTTCCAAGACAATTTCGATAATTACCCTAAACATGGAAGAACATATCATTGAATCAATTGTAATTAAATCACTTGCCTTAATCGTTCTTCAGATTGTTGTAGATGAAGATGATAGAAGATGAAGGTTGATATCCACTCTCTCTCTCTGCAGAATTCTCCTCTCTCTCTCTCTCTACAATTTCTTCTCCAAAGATGACAAATTGAGGTGGAGGTTTATTTTTGGACTTTTAACTTCTTTTCTAAACTTCTCCCGTATCCCACTACTTAGTTTAGTGCTGATAATGGGTTGGTGGGTTTAATGATAAATCATAATTAAACTCTAATTTTCGTGGGTTTTAATTACCAAAATTCTGAAATTACCAAATTACCCTTTTGGGTTGCTGATTTGGCCTAAAAATACCCCGGGACCCAAACTAAACCCCCGGCTAGTATTTTCTGACTATCTCGATCCTTCCGAACATGTTGGCACACTCAAAATGACCATACGATTGATAAAAATAAAATTCACTTTTTAATTAAAATAATTACATACCTGACGCGACTGTCACGCACGTCCCAACAAAATTTCCCAAATTGCCGTATTTCAGTCTCACGAAAATTTCAATATTTTCAATATTCATATAATGCCATATGTATAAAATATAATCAAATACCAACTCATATCTCGTTAGTATTTTATCCGGATTAATTCCCAATTAATTCACATTTAATTTAATTAATCCCGTAAATAAATATCAGTAAAAGTACGGGGTATTACAGTACAAAGTGTTTGATAACTAAAAACAATTCAAGTTACAAGTATATGCTCTCAACAGTGGGTTAAGAGTGTGAAATAAGGAGTGGGCGTTATGAAATGCTAAAACTATTATTTATCCCCGAGTCTAATTGGTTAAATGTTTCTTTACCCTTCCACCAATATTTATGCGCAAACTCTAAAATATTTAATAAATGGACTTCCACAACATGGTTGTAATGGCTCTGAGGTCTGATGACGTTAATTAGAGGATAGAGTGTTAGATAAAGGATTTATAGGTGATGTAAGGGAGTTGCTAAGTGTATCAGATGTGGATGGGATTATTCAATACTAGTGGGTGTGCATGGTGGTAGACAAAATAATGATATATTTTTCACTTACCCACCAGACTAGTTGCTAGAGATTGTTTAAAGGTCCAGGAGGCTCGAAAATATCTTGGAGTTTCCATAAGTTGACTTTAGGATACTTCATGATGATTTACCTTAGTTATGGGGGTTGGGAGACCTTGGGAGGTCATTATTATTCCATTTGAGGTTTCTCCTATGCGTCAAACAGGGGGGAACTCCTGTGTTGTGGCCTCAGAGATTTAGTTTAGGAGGTGTATTGGAACTATCGACCCTAATATGAGAAATGTGGCATGACTAAGCTCTTATATAATATCAAAACTTATTATTGAATATAAAAAATTCCTCGGATGAAAATTGTAGCTTGTTTGAGGTCAGGGGATAATCTTAGGACCTTTGATATTTCTTGAGGGTAGCTGGGAGGATCCAACGGACTTGTAAATACCGAGTGTAAATTATGGTATCATCACTAGCCCCTTGTTTCTTCTTATAAAGGTTGTAAGGGGCAATGCTTACCTATTTGAGCAAGTTGGGGGTAAGTTCATAAGTCACCACTAAGATTCGTATACTAATTAGATTGTGTTGGGAATGTGCTTGCACTTGGGCATGAACAAGTGTTCAGTCTTGAGGGTACTGATTTGATTGAGAGGATTGGCATCTGATCTTAGAGATTTCACTTAATGGATCTCTAGGTTTTGGGGATAAAAAAGAGCCCATTGGGCTGAGTTGATTCTTCAACATTTTCTCCACTCATCTTCTCTTCCTCAAAACTCTTATTGAATAAGAAAAACCCATTTTTCTTTCCAACAATGTCTAATAGAATACATCTCCTTTTCAAAGGTCCTACAGCCAAATCCCTTATCATATGCGAGCCCCATGTTTCTTTTCCTTCTATTGTGCAGCCAAAGGTCGAGACCTCTGTTGGTCCCCCCCCGCCTCCCCCCCCCCCCCCCCGAGCTTGGTCACACGGGCATAAGGGTGATGAGCTACGGGGGCGTTTACATCTTTGAATATGGGGATCATACTGCTTCATGGATTACAAAGTAGAATCTAGTGTAGATCTAAAAAACCTATCAAATTTCTGAGGATGTCATTTTGAGGGTCGCAAGGTGAAAAGAGAGGGCTTGTTCAATTGTATCCTAACACGTATTTTTTGATGAGTGCTTCCTCCAGTATGGGGATGGATTCCAATTTCTCATGACAATGGTGAGGATTCTAAATGATATTAGTATATCCTCTTCCCAATTAGTGGCCAACTGGTGGAGACCTCAAATTGTCATAATTTTGTCCTCCGGGGAGTCTAGCCGAGGAAAATGTGATGTTTTCATGGCCCAGTTCTTCACGTTATATAGGGTGAAGGAACAAAAATAGGTAAACGATAAGGGACTAGAGTACTTTACCCCTAAGTCCAACATGGTGGACTTTGCGAAGGACAACCACAACGCCGCTAAAAACTGGAAGGAAAAGTTCTTGGTTGCCCTACTCTTTGGTGTAATCCTCTGGTTGTGGGTAAGTTAAAGTTTATCTTTTCTTATATATCTAGGTTGACCTATGTTTTTAGACTTAAGACATTCTTTACCTATTGTAGTGGTTTCTGATCCCACCATGTCAGAACTGGGCAAGATCACTAAGCCCCAAAAGTTGGCCTTTACCCCATTTGAGATCTTAGTCACTTCTAGGCATCTCTTTAATTATGGCCTAGGACCTGACCCTAATCCTCTAAGATTTAGAGGAGCTCCTGAGGTCCCTAGGTTTATGGTAGGGGACACATTAAAGTCTAAACCCTTAGTCTTAGTGCCCCCTAAAAGGAAGGATGGAACTGAGGCCTCCACCGAGGTTCCTAAGGCCTCCGAGGGTGAATATGACCCACTTATGGGTTGGGATGACTCTCCAATGACTGAATGGGACATTAATTTGGATGTAAAGTGTAATACCCCATAATTTTAATGATTTTTAATTATGGTATTAATTAACCTAAATGGAAAATTTATTTATAATTAATCCAAATTTAATTAAATAATTACTAGCGTGACGAGAGTTAGTATTTGTTGATGATAATTATGTTGAATATTACTTAGAGGATAAAGTAATATTTAGTTATGAAAATATTAAAGTTGTCGTGAGTGAAAAAATGACAGTTATGAAAATTAAGTCGGGACGCGCGTGTCAATCGTGTCGGGACTAAATTAATGGAATAAAAAGTAATTCATTTATAAGTCAACCGTATGGTCATTTCGAGTGTACCAAAGTGTAAAAAAGGGTTGAGATGGTCTGAAAAGCCTACCCGTGGGTTCAGTTTGGATCCCGGGGCATTTTAATGCCAAATCGGCACCCTGGGAGGATATTTTAGTCATTTTTATTTAAGGGGTAATTAAACTCACGAAATTTCTAAGTCTATATATGCTAATAGGGATAGACTTTATAGATCTATCAAACATAAAAGCTTGGGAAACCATAGGAGCAGGAGAGGAAGAGTTTTCTAAGGCTTGAACCACCATTGGAGCACCGTTTGCACCACTATAGCCGCCAACGTATAGATTGGAGAGAGAGGATTAACCCCATACCTTTCATCACCAACGGACCAGACCTACTACATAAGACAAGTATTATCTTACGTAAATTTACGGTAGATATATGATCCATGTTAAATTAGGATAACCCTTTTATGAAAATCTCATATTTTGGAGGAATTTAGATAGTGTAAATCAAAATTCTTGGGTGGATATTTAAATGGAATAAGATCATGTATGCATTTAGAATCAAACCCACGTTATTAAAATAAAATTGATTGAAGAAATCTGAAATTTCATGTTAAATTGAAGATGAAGTCAAAACTAGAGTTCTTGAGCCAAAAGATGGAAATTGGGTGAATTTATGAATGATAATATTGTTTAAATGATTTGGGTACGTTAGGAATTGTTCATACATTATAGTATATGTTTTGGATTACATGTATATCAATTTGGAGAGGTGTAAAGACAAATTTGGTGGTTAACAATCTTGAAACCTGCAGCTGTTAAGAAAAATCTGGGCAAATAACTGTTCGATCGATCGATCGACTCAAGAATGTCGATCGATCGACTAATCAATCGACTCCCCTGGGAATTGTTCCTTGTTTCATTTTTAATATTTGATTCAATGCCAACTTTTAGAAACCTTTGGTGTAGATTAATTAATCATAATGATACTTAGGAAAGGGCAGTAGGATATATTTAAGACCCAAAAAATATTATTTATGTATGGGATTGAATAGGGAATTTACGAGTGTTAATGGAATGAATTACGGTCAGAAATTATGTAAATTTGGGTTAAATTGGATAAACGATAATTCAAGGTTAATACTAGTAGTGGGGGTATATTTTAGTGATGGAAATAATCCAAAGAAGAGAAGGAAACTTAATAACTTGTTTGGGATAAGGTACTTATAGTTATGCATCGTGAGTTACCGCGTTAAATAAAATATTGCATAAGATATTCGAGATATAAATGTACTATGAATGAGACATGTAAAATGGTACATGAGTATACTTAAATGGTTTATATATATATATATATATATATATATATATATATATATATATATATATATATATATATATATATATATAGTATGGATTATTATTTGAAATGAATCATACCGCGCTACTTGCTATCACGGAAGTTTTTGCGCTAGGACAGTCTTATTCAATTGAGCCCATCGGGGGAATACAGACTTGTAACTTAGATCCATAGAACCTTGGTATATCTTATCTGTGAGTGATAGTGTAGACGGTCATAATGGTGAGTGGGTATGTGCGTCTCCCTTATGACTTGGAGCTATGATTCGCCTCCATTATTGTGATTTGTGCTTTATATGGTTCTCGAGTGATTATGAACCTACAGTCCTTAATATAGTATGTGATATACTCGGGCTTGATAGCGGAGTATGAAGGCACGATAGCTAAATCTCGGGGTTCTTTATAAGTATATATGTATTATGATAGTGAAGACTATGTTTGTACCGGTGATTATTTTACTATGTTGCCTAGTATATGAGAAGGGTATTATATATAAAATATGTTAGAATCGTGGGAAATTATATCAATAAAGAAATACTTAAATCGATTAATAATTATTGGAAATGCAATAATGTAAAATTCGGGTAATATGGGTCGACACAATGACTTCGTCATCATAGTGAAAGACTTAAATCGATCTAGTTAGGTGGGAAAATATAACTAGGATGGGTTAGTAGTATATGCTAGGCATGCACAATAGTTGAGAGATGAGGATTTCAAGTGAGATCACGTGACTAACATGTATACAATATCTAGTATTTATGCAATTTAAATACTCACTATTTTAAAAATATTTTCAGCTCGGGTTCTGACCCGTTTTCTGTCAAATCTACTTTGTTTTGGTAAAAATCTTTTAGGTGCCCATCCACATGGACGCCAAGCATAGGAGTTCCATTCAGTTGATGTGATGTATCTGTTGTGAAAGTTGCAGGATCTTGGTATTAAACGCCTCCACATTTATCCTTAATTCATTCAGAGACACTTATTTCAGTTAGGGTATGTTGCCCATTCTTGTTTAGAGATAGTAGTTTGCAGACAGTCATTTACTTTTAAGTTATTGGAATTACTTCATTCATATTATTGTATTGGGGATTTTGACTAGATGTGTTTACTCTAGACTCATTTTATTTCATTATTTCGTTTTAATTCCTATAAGTTGTTATTGGATGGTGAATGTTTAGTTAATCTTTTGATTGGTTACTTGTCTTAATAGAATAAATCAAATTTGGCATCTGTTTTTTTAATACTAGGTAGTTAGTAATTAATAAAAGTTTTCATTAGTGATGCTAAGACTGATTCTAACAGGATATTCTGATTTAAATTTAATAAAGGATTGATTATGCGGCATTTAATTAAGCAGAGTGTGACAGGTGGTATCAGAGAATCAGGTTCTAGAGTCTTTAGGATTTGTTTATCTTATTATGCTTCTAGCGTAGCTTTCTTTGATATAGGGCCCTATATTTAGGATTGTTGTATACAATAATTGCGCGTTTTACGTCTTAACCTATTTTCAGATATTTACTATGAAGTTATGAAGCTTATCTTTCATTTTAGATGCCTCCAGGCATGAACTGCGAGCTCCTAGGGATGCCCAGCCCGAGCCCCAGCCAACTCCGACCCAGGGCACGATGAATGCTGCTTAGGTTGCCGCTATCGTAGCACAAGAGGTAAATGCAGCTTTAGTGATGGTATATCAATCCCCACCGTAGGCACAAGAGGTGGCCCCAGCACCATCTCATGCGTTCCCTTCTGCCAGGGAGCGAGTCAAAGATGCCTTCCAGAAGGCAAATTCTTCGAAGTTCTCAGGGAGTTTCGATGTTGTGCGAGCTAATGAAAGAAAGATATCTAACAGAACTTGAGGATGTATGAGTGCATCGAGGTTCAGAGGCAGACACTAGCTACTTTTAAGCTAGTGGGTGAGTCACTGCAGTGGTATGAGTCTATTACCACTGATGAGGAGAGAGATAAAATTACTATTCAGGGCTTCTGGGTGCTGCTCGCCTGGAAATATTTCCCTTCCGCCATTCAGACTGAGATGTGGCAGAAATTACTGGATCTTACCCAGGAAGAGAAGACCATTGCAGAGTACGAGGAAGAGTTTATGAGATTGATTAATCTTGTGCCGGATGAGGTAACTACTGATGGGAAGAAAATTCAGATGTTTATGAACGACTTGACTTGTAGTATTCATCAGAACCTTTTGGGTAATCTTTCGTTGGGTACATCTACTGATGTACTTAACATTTCCCTACTACACTTCCAGGATCACTACTTTCATCTGAAGGGAAGCAAATAAGCGGGGGAGTCCAGCAAGCAGGGCAGACATGAGGAAATGGTGCCAGCATGGCACAATCGGCTCAGGGTCAGCAACAACAGGGTGAGTAGAGTTCCCATCAGGGGGCCCTGCTAAGAGATTTAGATCAGGTGACTACAAGCAGGGGCAGGTCAATTTTAGCAAGGGACATCAGGGTCAGTCTGGTCAGTAGGGCCACCAGCGTTTTCAACAGGTCCAAGGGAGGGGTGGTAACAGCCAACAGGGCCGAGGTCAGTAGAATCAGGGGGGAGGAAACATTGGTGGTAGATGCTTTGGATGTACCAAAAATCACCACCGATGTCGGTATTGTCCTTAGGGGTCAGGGCCCTGCAGTAGCAGCAGCAGGGTGCTCGACAAGAGCCCTAGTGGCGATGTTTCCATCTTTCCTCCCAGCACCACCGTAGAGGCCAGCCTTGCCATATATTCCAGTAGTTCTAGTTCAGCAGGGACATTTACAATACGTACGTGTTTATAACGTTCACCAGGATGCAGCTCCTCAGGCTCCACCTACAGTTGAGGGTATGTTTTCTATTTAGGAGACTTTGGGGTGGATATTATTTGACACGGGGGCTTCACACTCTTTCATTGCCACTAGATTTGCACGTGCTACTGGATTATTAGACATGGAAAATAGTACGGTTACTAGTGTAGATTCACCGCTGGGCTATGGGTCTCTAATAGTCTTTATATATCGGGGCGTGGGTATAGAGATTGGGAGACTTATTTTACCTGTTGATATGCTTGTATTAGATATGTCCGAGTATAATGCTATTATTGGGATGGATTGGCTAGTTACATTTAGAGTCATGATTGACTACTATAGTCGTAGTATTGTGTTCGTCGTACTGAATCAGGATATGTTTTTGGTGGTGATGCCTCGTCCTGAGGGAGGTCTGTCCACTCATTTATATTATATAGAGGAGGAGACCTCTAAGGAGGTGGTGATTCCACTCGATTCCATTACGGTTGTTCATGAGTTCACTGATGTATTTCAGGACATACTAGGGTAACTGCCTAGCAGAGAGATAAAGTTTGTGATAGACTTGATGCCAAGCACACGATCGATAGCCCATGCCCTTACCGTATGGCTCTGACGGAGATGAGGGAGTTATGGGATCAGATCGAGCAGTTGTTGGTACAAGGCTTCATCCGTAGGAGTACTTCGCCTTGGGGCACCCCCGTACTGTTCGTAAAGAAGAGATATGGGTTGCTACAGTTGTGTGTTGACTATCGAGAGTTGAATAAGGTCACGATAAGGAATAAGTATATGTTGCCCCGAATTAATGACCTATTCGATCAGTTGAGGGGTAGTTCCTACTTCTCGAAGATATACTTGAGGTTAGGATACCATCAGTTATGTATCAGAGAGTAGGACATGTCTAAGACTGCCTTCTTGACATGATATGGATCCTACGAGTTCAGAGTTATCCCATTTGGTCTAGCTAATGCACTTCCTGTGTTTATGGACTTGATGAACAGGGTGTTCAGAGAGTTCTTAGATCAGTTTATCATTATCTTCATAGATGACATCCTGATTTATTCTCAGACTGAGGAGGATCATGTCGAGCATTTGAGGAAGGTGTTGCAGACATTACGTGAGCAAGAGATGTATGAGAAATATGAGAAGTGTGGGTTTTGGCTAAGAGAGGTTCAGTTTATGGGGCACATTGTTTCTGAGGACGAGATATTCGTAGATCCGGGGAATGTATCAGCGGTGAGGGAGTGGGAATAACCCACGATGCCAACAGAGATATGTAGAGTCTTGGGGCTGGCTGGACAATACATGCGATTTATTCAGGGATTCTCGAAGATAGAGGGTTCGTTGACTAATTTGACTTGCAAAGGGGTGCCATTTATCTGGGATAATGCTTATTAGTTGGCTTTTGATGAGCTGAAGGATAAGCAGACTTCAGCACTAGTTCTAGTACTGCCCAGGCCGGGAGTGGAATACCTGGTGTATACTGATGCGTCCTTTCTAGGACTTGGGGGTGTGCTTCAGTAGGAGGATAAGGATATAGCTTATTCTTCCCTAAATCTTAAGACCCACGAGAGGAATTACCCCACCCACAACTTGGAGTTAGCAGCAGTCGTATTTGCACTTTGGATATGGAGACATTATCTCTTGGGGGAGAAATTTTGCCTATTCACAGATCACAAGTCACTGCAGTACCTGTTCACGCAGCAAGAGTTGAATATGAACCAACGAATGTGGCTTGAATTTATGAAGGACTATCAGTTCGATATTCAATATCACCCAGGGAAGTCTAACGTGGTAGCGGACGGGTGTGTCACCCCGCTTAAAATAATAACGAGTGGCCATCCCTATACTAGAATAAATCAGGAATCTCAAGTGGATTATTCTTAGCATCAACTGACGATACTAAAATAAACACAACTAACAGCCCATTTATTACAAAAAGAAGGTTCCAAATTTAAAAAAAAACACAATATGCAACAACTAATAAACAATATATAACTACTAAACATGATGATGAACACACACATGCTAAAATAAAAGAGAATAGTTCTATTTACACCCAAAAAAATACACAAAAGGAAATACCCGAATAAACTGTCGGGTCAGAGACAATACAACAGCCCTGGGAAGTAAATATAAACAAAATGCTACAACAACAACACTTGGGTGCAAACCCGATCTACAAACTGAATCCTAATCTAGATATACAAAGATAAAATAGGCTATATCAAAAATCCCACAACAGTCCAAAACTGCTACAGCTCAACGAATACATTGGATAGATAACATAAATGGCGTCCTTGCGAAGGAACACCTAAGATAATACAATATATACATAGCAAGAGAAAAATATAAACGAGTCAGAGCCCGAGGTGTGAAAACATTTTAGCAAGTGCATTAAAATGCATAATAATTATAAATGCATTATAACATGATTAAAGTGGAGTCGTACTCTCTAGAAAATCCAACTCACCTCTCAACTAAAGCGCGCACCTAAACGTATGCACATGATCCTCAAAATAACCTCCCAACACTATCTAGGGGCAATTAATCTAACCTACCCCAAATTTACACTTGCGTAAATCTTCATCTAAAATATAACCATCAACTTCCGATTTTCCCTTAAACCCAAATTATGTTTCTAAACTTATCGTAACTTATAAATATACATATAAATATACATATACTCTTTCTAGAATTATCGAATTCTAGTTATTGACATACACGAGTTATTAGCATCTAAATGCTAAGGACTAAACTTCTCCCAATTCTCAACACTGCACTGCGTTTCGTGAGTGGGACGTCTCGCAAGCGAAATCCAAACAAGGAACCCCCCTGATACACTACTCCTTAACAGTATTGATTATCGAGATTCATTATGCCCTCAATGCACGATGCATATAAGCCAAATTACTTATTTAACAACTAGGACTAAACTTCTCCCAACTCCCAACAGTGCATTGCGTTTCGTGCATGGGACATCTCGCAAGTGAAATCCAAACAAGGAACCCCCCCGATACACTAATCCTTGACAATGTTGATTGTCGAGATTCATTAGGCCCTCAGTGTACGATGCATATAACATCATCCACTTAATTAATAAATTACTCCATTTTATTCTCATAAAACTTTGTTTCACTATAAATTATCAATCTGAGTACTAAGGACTAAACTTATCCCCATCCCCAACATTGCACTGCGTTTCGTGCGTGGGACATCTCGCAAGCGAAATCCAAATAAGGAACCCATCCCCCTCCGATACACTACTCCTTGACAATTTTGGTTGTTGAGGTCCATTATGCCCTTGGTACCCCACAATTACTACGAATACATAAGGGGAGCAATAATCTCTAATCACATAAATAAGATAATGCTCCGAAACATTTAGGTGCATAACATTACTCTAATTATAAAGCACAAGAATTCAATACCAATAATTAAGTACACATAACACACTTAGTTTACATATAAATATCCAAAATCCAATCACACATGGATATACAAAATACTTCACAATGCTATCATCTTCCAGGAATTACTCACTTTATCCCAGGTTACCATATATCGGACTATTATCACACCGTCATGGTAATAAAAAAAATCACAACGTATGGGAAGCGGTCATAGTTCCTACCCGAAAAGTGAGAACGAATCATACCCAAGACTTCTCGCCCCCAAATAAAATCACACAAATAATAATGGTCGACTATGACCTGAGGACTATACGCACCCTGCTCCTCAAGCCAAGGGCCTCACCCACATCACGCAACTTCCCATGATAGCACTGGAGGGTATGCTCACACAATAAATATACATATATCATTCACACGAGATACATATATAAAATCCTGTCATATAAATGCAAACCATCACACAAGGTATATACAATTACGACATATAAGAATACATACTATAATACACCCGTATGTAAAGGAAGTAAATTCGTTCATATAATATAACTCTCAATATACTACCCATTGCTAACTCGCATACCTTCCTATTATTTCATATTATGATCTCTCACTTGAATCTCATTCATTAAACCTATGAATACGAAAAGTCTCCCAATTCAATCAATATTATGGATACCATCCGTATCCGAATACACACCGATCAACAATCTTTATCCTCAATCCATAATATGGTTCATTCAATCATATGTACTCTTAATGTTATCACGCTTGTGATTTAATCCAAATGTCCAACATCACTAAGCGCATCATGCCTCTCTCTTATAGACCCATAACTATCTCCAAATAGAAAACTCTATGATAGTGGGATTTCCCACTCGGCTATATGACAATCCTCGAATCGGTATTCTCTCGGAATAAGTCAATATGACCTTCAATAATTCATCATAAGGGAAACTCCTTAAAAGTATCCAAAACATACTTCTCATAACTTATATGAAGGTTCCCAATCGATAATCCCAAACGAAACGGAGAGAAACTCACTCTAGAAAAACCTCACAAAATCAACCCTATTTTTGAATCGATTCGGCCCCTCCGAATCGATTCGGTCCCAATAGTGAATCGATTCGGTCCCAGCGAATTGATTCAGGCCAAAGGGACCTGTAAGTCTTCTACATACCGAATCGATTCGCAAGGGGCGAATCGATTCGGCCCTAAAGACCTGTAGGTTTTGCAATATGCCGAATCGATTCAGAAGGGGCGAATCAATTCGGTTTGTTCAGCAAGCTACGAAATGGGCTATTTTCTCTAAAACCCCAAAATTCCAAAAATAAATTATATTACTTTCTCTCCATCAATCTTCAACCCAAAAATATAACTAACATCAAAACTCATAATATAACTTAACTCAACTATTTATATACCCTTAAATCCATACTCACACCTTAAATGCAAGATTGAACCCAAAATCTAGGTTTTGACATTTTAAACCCAAAACCCATAATTTAATCGACAAATCATGAAATAAAGGATGCATAAGAATTATTTATAAAGTTTAATAACTTTCCTCAAAGTTGTAGAGTCTGAATATCCCTCGAAATCACGGATTTGACGGAATTCCCAAGCTTTTCTTCTCTTTCTCTTCTTCCTTTCCTCCTCTCTCTCTCTCTAGGGATTTCTCTTTCTCTCAAGTGAGATTTCTATCTCCCATAGGCTTAGTAAGCCTTAACTCCAAAATAGACAACTTTAAATGATAATACACACTTTAAATGACTTGGTGACTTTAATTCGAGCCAAACGAACTTAAAATTTTTCGGAACCCAAATAAGACTCAAGTACAGTCATTTCGACTTTCTCGACCCTTCGAAATAAACCGCACACTCAGAATCACCATTTGAAATACTTTCTGAAATCCTCAAATTTTGACCTCAAATTCCAATTTAATTATTCTCCAATTAAAATAATATTTATTTCTCCCAAAAATAATTAAATTATTGTCCCAAAAATCATGGGGGCATTACAACGCATTGAGTCATAGTCAAGGAGGTAAGGTGTCCAAGGTGTGGAAGGTAAAATGGAAGGAGCTGGGATAAAAGGATGCGGTTACCCGCTCATTTATGTCAGTGATGATGGTTACTCCCGAGATCATTACTAGGGTGATACAGGCTCAGGCAACATACTCGTTCTGTTAGGACCTAATTGTACAACTTCTAACTGAGGGGGACAGAATTATATTCCGTGAGTTCATATGGGGGCTTATGCTTTAATGGCAGACTAGTAGTTGTAAAATGGGAGGATTTACGACATGCAATGATGAAGGATTCGCACGGTTCACGATTCGTGGTACATCCCAGAGGGGATAAGATGTACCAAGATATGAGGCGACAATACTGGTGGAGTGGAATGAAGAAGGACATCGCCGAATTTGTTTCAAAGTGGTGCACTTGTCAGCTGGTAAAAGTGTACCACTAGAGACCGCCACGACTCTTACAACCGTTAGAGATCCCTATGTGGAAGTGGGAGAGCATTTCCATGGATTACATCACAGGGTTGCCTACATCATACAAGGTTCATGACTCCATATGGGTAATTATGGATTGACTGACCAAGGTATCCCACTTTCTGCCAGTTCGGACTGATTATACTACGGGTTAGTACACTCAAATCTTCATTGCGGAGGTTATGAGACTCCAAGGGGCCCCTTGATATTGTGTCTGACCAGGATAAGATTTTTGTGTACAAATTTTGGGAGAACTTCTAGGAGGACATGGGTATGGAGTTACGATTTATTTTGACCTATCACCCTCAAACTGATGGGTAAACTGAACGAATAAATAAGATATTGGAGGATATGTTGGGAACGTGCATCCTTGATTTTGGCGGGATCTAGGAGCAATATCTTCCACTAGTGGAGTTTGCTCATAATAACTCCTACCAGTTTACTATTAGCATGGATACATTCGAGGCGTTATATGGTAGGCCTTTTCGTTCTTCAGCGTATTGGCTAGAGTTTGGGGACAATAAACTACTTGGGCCAGAGGTGAGTCAGGATACCTCGACCAGGATTGAGATGATTCGGAGCCGTATTCGGGTTGCTTACGATAGATAGAAGATCTACGCTAATGCAAGAAGGTTCTTCTGGGAGTTGAATTAGGGGGACCAGGTGTTGTTATGAGTATCTCCCATGAAGGGGGTAATGCGATTTGGGAAAAAAGGGAAGTTGGCACCGAGGTATGTAAGGACATTCCCTATTATTGAGCGGATTGGGCTAGTGGCTTATAGACTTGGGTTACTGGAGCACTTGCATAGGATTCATGACGTATTCCATATTTCTTCATTGAGGAGATATCTTCGGGATGAGTTGGCCCACGCTCATATTTCTCTAGAGGAGATAGATCTACTGCCTGATAGTTCCTACGAGGAGGGGACAGTTTCTATCCTAGACCGCAGCGACAGGAAACTAAGGTCAAAGGTAGTGCCGTTAGTACGTGTTCAGTGGTAGCATCATAATGCCGATGAGTCTACCTGGGAGCGCAAGGACGAGATGCACGAAAACTATCCCGAGTTATTCCTGCGAGGTGTACCGTTATTTTTTCTTTTTCGAATTTCGAGGTGAAATTTTGTTATTAGGGCGGGAAGAATATAATAACCCGTAATTTTAATGATTTCTAATTGTGAGATTAATTAACCTAAATGCGAAATTTATTTATAATTAATCCGAATTTAATCAAATAATTACTAGCGTGACGAGAGTTAGTATTTATTGGTGATAATTATGTTGAGTATTACTTAGCGGGTAAAGTAATATACAATTATGAAAATATTAAAGTTGTCGTGAGTGAAAAATACGACAGTTATGGAAATTAAGTCAGGGTACGCGTGTCAGTTATGTCGGGACTAAATTAATAGAATAAATAATAATTCATTTATAAGTCAACTGTATGGTCATTTCGATTGCACCAAAGTGTCCGGAAGGGTCGAGATAGTTAGAAAAACTTACCCAGGGATTCAATTTGGATCCCGGGGCATTTTTATGCCAAATCGCCACCCCGGAAGGGTATTTTAGTCATTTTTATTTTAGGGGTAATTAAACCTACGAAACTTCTAAGTCTATATCAGATAATAGGGATAGACTTTGTAGAGTTATCAAACACAAAAGCTTGGGAAGCCATAGGAGAGGGAGAGGAAGAGTTTTCTAAGGCTTGAACCACCATTGTAGCACCGTTTTCACCACCATAGCCGCCAACGTATAGATCGAAGATAGTGGATCAACCCCATACCTTTCATCACCAACGGACCAGACCTGCTACATAAGACAAGTATTATCTTACATAAATTTACGGTAGATATATGATCCATGTTAAATTAGGATAACCCTTTTATGAAAATCTCATATTTTGGAGGAATTTAGATAGTGTAAATCAATATTCTTGGGTGGATATTTAAATCATGTATGCATGTAGAATAAAACCCACATTATTAAAATCAAATTGATTGAAGAAATATAAAATTTCATGTTAAATTGAAGATGAAGTCAAAACTAGGGTTCTTGAGACTAAAGATGGAAATGGGTGAGTTTATGCATGATGATGTTGTTTAAATGATTTGGGTACATTAGGAACTGTTCATATGTGATAGTATAGGTTCAGGATTACATGTATATCAATTTGGAGAGGTGTAAAGACAAATTTGGTGGTTAAGAATCTTCAAACCCATAGCTGTTAAGAAAAATTTGGCCAAATAACTGTTCAATCGATCGATCGACTCAAGAATGTCGATCAATCGACCCATTTCATCGATCGATCAACTCCTTTGGGAATTGTGCCTTGTTTCCTTTTTAATTTTTAATTCAATCCCAACCTTTGATAACCTTTAGTGTGGATTAATTAATCATAATGAAACTTAGGAAAGGGCAGTAGGATATTTTTAAGACCCTAAAAATATTATTTATGTATGGGATTGAACGGGGAAATTACGAGTGTTAATCGAATGAGTTATGGTTAGAAATCATGTAAATTTGGGTTTAAATTGGATAAATGATAATTGAAGGGTAATACAAGTAGTGGGGGTATATTTTAGTGATAAAAATAATCCAAGGAAGAGAAGGAAACTTAATAACCTATTTGGGATAAGGCACTTATAGTTATGTGTCGTGAGTTACCGCGTTAAATAAAATATTGTGTAAGATATTAGAGTTATAAATATACTACGAATGAGACATGTAAAATGGTACGCGAGTATGCTTAAATGGATTATATATATATATACTTAGGTTGTGTAATTACCTATAATACGGATTATTATTTGAAATGCATCATACCACGCTACTTGCTGTCACAGAGGTTTTCACGCTAGGAAAGTCTTATTCTGTTGAGCCCATCAGGGGAATACGGACTTGTACCTTAGAACCATAGAACCTTGGTACAACCTATCTATGAGTAATAGTGCAGATGGTCGTAAGGGTGAGTGGGTATGTGCGTCTCCATTATGACTTGGAACTATGATTAGTCTCCATTAATTGTGATTTCTACTTTTTATGGTTCTCGAGTGATTATGAACCTACAATCCTTCAAATAGTATGTGATATACTCGGACTTGATAGCTGAGTATGCATTCACTATAGCTAAGTCTCGGGGTTCTTTATAAGTATATATGTATTATGATAGTGAATACTATGTTTGTACCTGTGATTATTCTACTATGTTGCCTAGTAGATGAGCATGGTATTATATATAAACTATGTTAGAATTGTGGAAACTTATATCACTAAAGAAATACTCAAATCGATTAATAATTATTGGAAATTCAATAATGTAATATTCGGATAATATGGGTGGACACAATGACTTCGTCATCATAGTGAGAGACTTAAATCAAACTAGTTAGGTGGGACAGTATAACTAGGATGGGTTAGGAGTATACGCTAGGCCTGCACAATAGTTGAGAGGTGAGGATTTGAAGTGAGAGCACGTCACTAACAAGTATATAGTATCTAGTATTTATGCAATTTAAATACTTACTGTTTTAAAAATATTTTCAACTCGAACTCTGACCCGTTTTCTTTCAAATCTACTTTGTTTTTATAAAAACCTTTTAGGTGCCCAACCACAAGGGCGCCACGTATAGGAGTTCCATTTAATTGACGTGTTGTAGCTGTTATGGAAGATATAAGATCTCAGTATTATATTCCTCCACAGTTATCCTTGAATCATTCTGAGAAACTCATTTCAGCCAGGGCATGTTGCCCATTCTTGTTTAGAGATAGTAGTTTACGGACAGTCATTTACTTTTCAGTTGTTGGATTTACTTCATTCAGAATATTATATTTGGAATTTTGACTGGATGTGTTTATTCCAAACTCTGTTTATTTCATTATTTCATTTTAAATCCTATAAGTTGTTATTGGATGGTGAATGTTTAGTTAATCTTTTAATTGCTTACTTGTCTTAATTATATAAATAAAATTTGGTATGTGTTTTTTTAACACTAGGTGGTTAGTAATTAATAAACGTTTTCGTTAGAGATGCTAAGACTGATTCCAACAGGATATTCTGATTTAAATTTAATAAAGGCCTCATCTTCTAGTATTTAATTAAGCGGGGTGTCACATAAAGCATATACTGCTTGAGTCTGACTTGTTGCTGATCCAGTAGACGAACGGGAGAATGGAGGATATTCAAGCACCTTGGAAAAAATATTCATAATTAGGATGTGGTCAACATGAAGAAAAGTTCCAAACCACTAAGAGCCTCAAGTTTAGAAACTTTATGGACATTCTGATTCCTAGAGTTAAGCTGGTGGAGGAGGACACCTTGGGGTCATGACTTACTGAAGGCTTAGAACTGAAGATTGCAAAATCCCTACTATTGTTTGAAATAGAATCACGGGCAGATGGGCCCTTTGGGGAAACCTAAAGGGATCCTTTTTATTACAAGAAACTTAAAGCCCTTGGTCTCACAGAAAGAATATTTAGAAAAGGAGGTGACTCCTCATGTGGAGGGGAGATTGGAGAAGGAAATTGAGGTTCCTAGTACGCCGAAGGTTCCAGCTATTGGTGAGGGGGAGAACTTGTCATCCCCTTATATTGAAGAGATAGTATGGGTTCCTCACCTGAGGAGATGAATTCTTATGCCTTAGTCATTGATGCCCTTTAGTCGTTGGCCAAAATAAATATCTCTGACAGAGTGGAAACACTGAGGTTTACAGGAACCCCTACCAACACTGAGGTGTTGGTTCATCTTAGGATCAAGGCATGCTCATACTTCTCTAACTATTTCCTTAACTCTTTATTTTTTATTCTTTGTTCTCATATCCTTTTTCTCTTATAGGATCAACATTTGACGGAGGCCTTATTGGTTGACGATCTTAATGGAAGCAGAGCATGTAAGAAGGATATTAATATGAAGACAAGTTGGGACCTCACCTGGATTGCACCCAGATCGGATGATTAATGACTAGAGGTTTCATATGGGAGATCTCACAAAATAAAGAGGTGTCTTGAATGTGCAAGACCTTTCCTTGGAGAAAGAGAAGCTCTTGAACGAAAAAAACTGTCAAGGATAGTGCATCTTAATTGGCTGCCACATGAACCTCTTTATCCAAGATTAAGGAGCTAGACCCTTAATCAGGTTGAGCTCAATGTGACAATGAAGGCCATCTAAGGTCAGAAGCTTGAACTTTGGATATTTAATGATAAACTTCTTTAATTTGATGGTGAGTTTGAGATTTTAAAGAAATTAATCAAATATTTAACTATTGAGAAGGAACAACTTACCTCGAAGGACGAGGAGCTTCAACAGACGTATATTGAGGTCTTAATGAGGCATAGGGAGATTCAGGGTAAGATCTATGCTGCAATGCAAAACTAGTTAAATGTATACATAGGGTCTAAGGCCTTTAATAAGTATCTCTTCTAGAAATTTAGGTCTAGTTTTAAAGCTTGCAAAGCCAATGTCCAAGTGTTGTTTCCAGATGTGGACGTCCCTCATTTTTTCATTGAATCCCCTCAGTTGGGTGAAGAAACCTCGGATGAAAACAGTAATGCTCACGATGACTCTATCGAAGCCTCTTCTATTAAGGCCCCAGAATAGTAACCCAAGGAAAATGACTTAGCCTCTCTATCATCATCAAGACCTTATAAAAGTGAAGCTCTTGTGATCCCAACAACCCTAAGCCCCTGAATGGATTTTTATGTAATTTTTTATTTTTATAAATTACCTATTGGTTGTGGTCCATTTCTTGTAATCCTCATCTTCTTGCTTCAATTAAAAATAGTTTTATATATATTGGAACTTTGCTTCTTTTGTATTGATCTACTTTACTTCAGTCTCTTCTTCACACTTGTTTTACTTGTTTTCTTCGCTAAGGAAACTATTGCACTATTTGAAGTCTGTCTGAGGTATAGTGGTGGGTAGTGTTCCCTTAGCCCCCAAGATTCCTTAGTAAACCAAAGTCGCTTGAGTAGTGATTTTTATGGAGTGGATTTGAGGGTTCTAATACCTCTTCCATATATTTGTGCAATTATTAGAGCCGAGACTGAGGTTCTGAGATGGGTCCTTTGACCTTAGAACCATAAAATATCTGGTGTTTGTACTATCATAGGACTGAAAAGACCAAAATTTTGAATAGATACTTAGATCCCCAAAAATTTTGGGTGCGAAGGCCTAAAATCAAATCTATAAAGGGCTAAGGATGAAAACCTCAAAATTATAGCCTTGTCGAGGGTCTTGGGCCCTGAGAACTTATAAATATATTTAACCTTAAGCCCCCTAATAGGTCACAAGACCTTTAATCTTAGGTGTTTTGAATGTCGAAGTCCCACAAATGGTTATAAGAACAATGAACTTGTAATTTTAAAATTTTGGAGTCTAATAAATGGGTCATAAGACCTTTAGACTTAATGAAATTTAAAACTCGAAGTCCCTTGGAAGACCTTTGATCTTAGGTAAATTTTAAATATGAAGTTCCACAAAGGGTTATAAGACCTCTGAAGTTGGAATATATCAAAGTTTGAAATCCTTCTAAGGGTCATAAGACCTTTGGATTTAAAAAATTTGAGACTTGAAGTTCCCTAAAGGGTCATACACCTCTTTAACTAGGATAATTTTAGAATCTAAGGTCCTTATAAGGGTCCTAAGACCTCCAGAGATAGAAGATTTTTATTGAGGAGGTTATTTTAAGGTTCTACAAAAAAGGTCCTAAAACCTCTTAACCTTAGCACACAAGAAATTTTGGGAAAATAAAAATTTACTCAAGAATATCTTTGTTTATCTTTGTATGTAAAAAATGATAATTTTGGATAATTTTTTGCCCTTGCACTCTTAACATTCCAATTTTTTTGAAAATGGGAGTTGGTTCCTTAAAAAGAGATCTGAGGTCCTTGTACCTTAGCCTTTTTAGAATTATGGATGAAAATATCAGCAATTAATATTTTGACTTTGTTGGCTCCTTAGACCTTTTATTATGAGTTTTGGGTTGTATAGACCTATGGATTGTAGTCTTTTTTGTGTCATGAGACCTTTGACTATTATTCCTTAGCTAAGGATGGAGTCCTTACAATATGAAGTTTGGGTCCTAAGACCTTAGCTAAAACCTAGAGGTGTTACTCTTTATTTTGGGTCGTTAGACCTTGATTTAAGTTTTGAGCCAATGCTGAAATCCTTACAAGTAAGTTGGTGGTTCCTTAGACCTTAGGTGTTAGATTGAAGGTTAAATTCCTTGTAACTATTAAAGAATACTTATATTAAAAGCATCAAGAGTAATAAAAGGTTTCACTTTTCATTTCTTTCAAGTAGCATAAATACATTATGTATAGTAATATTACCGGATGCCATATGTCCCTTAAGGCTTTTGATGTCTTAAGATTCTTCCTTAGTTTGGAACCCTAATTACAAGGCAAACTATCCCCATCTTGCGAGGCTGGGGTATCTAAACTCTTCAATTTTATTCCCTGACTTTCTCAGGGGAGCTCAAATATTTTGGGAGGTGAGGTAAGACCTTTATTGAGACCTCAATAAGATTTTGGAGCTTTACTAGGACCTCTATCAAGTCATGTCGTGTATGGGGAAACCTCTTGTTATCCTTCATACAGGTGATGTAGCACTCTCGATCTTTCTTTTGATCTTTGAGACCTCACCTACCCCATTAGGGGTTGGTAACTTTAACACTAGCTTTTATGTTGAGATAACAATGTCTAAGTCATTACGTGATGATCTAGCCATTATCATGTTATAAGCAGAAGGTAAATCCAATACTATGAACTTATTTCGAATATTTTTGTAGTAATCTTTGGAACCAAGGGTGAGGTAAAGAGTGACATACCCCAAGGAATAGGTTCGCTCTATGTTGAACCCAATGAGAGAAGTGGTGACAGGTTTCATGTTCTTTGAGCCAAGGGTTATACCTTCAAAGGCGTCTCGAAATAGTATATCTGAAGAGTTCCCTGTATCAATCAGAACCTTTTTCATATTAGCATTTTCTATAATCACTGTGATAATGAAGGTGTCTCTATGAGGCAAATGGACCCTTCAGAGGTCTTATTCTAAGAAGTCTATCATTGGCACTTCTTTTGGGGATTGATTGGAGGGGGGGACATGGTTAACTTGCATACCCTCATGTTGGGTAATCCTAAGGTGGGATTTTCTGGTTGTATCAAAGATCCCGCTTTCTAGAAACCCACCCACATATATACAATTGACATATATCAGAGGGACATTATTGTTGTTTTTATTATTGTTATTATTGTTGTCTTGGTCTATATCGTCATCTTTGGCCACAAACTCTTTGAGGTAGCCCGTTTTGATAACCATTTTGATGAATTCCATAAGAGTTAAGCAGCCCCTGGTTTTGTAGCCATGGTCTTTGTGGAACCGATAGTACTTAGACTAGATCCTTTTGTCGTCAATGGTTCTCATGGGCTAGGGCAGAGGTATGATATATTGAGCTTCTCATGCAACAAAGACCTCTTCAAAGATGGTTGTGAGGGAAGTGAAATGTTTGTCCTAAAAAGTCTTGCTCTCTTTAACCTCGTCTATCTTCTTTTTAGCCTTAACGTCTTCTGAGGTATCCTCAAGACGAGAGAATATGTCTTTTTCTCTTTCCTTGCTGGTGGGAGGTTATGGCATGCCTTGATCATATAGCATCCTTAATATTCATATATTTCTGAGCTCTTTAAAGTAGTTTAGTTTTGAATTTTGTAGGCTTCTTGCTAAAGTACCTTAAGAAGTCTTCTAAGGTGGGTCTTGAGATGAAGGCATCCATACAGATCGTGTCATTTAGGACATTAACTTGGAGTGCATCTTAATTGAACATGTTATCATACTTCCTAAGGGCTTCGCTAGTCTTCTTCTAGAAGTGGAGGAGGGAAGTGACATGCTTCCTCATCTTTTAAGCTCTAACAAAGTGGTTGACAAAAGATCTTGCCAAATTATTGAATCTGGCAATGGTTCCTAGTATAAGTTTGGCAAACCAACGACTAGATGTTTGATGAGGCAAAACCCAAGCGGTCATGTAAGGACATTGTTTGTTTTATCGGTCTAACCCTCAATGCAAAAACCTAGACTTTAACTAAACCTATTTTATAAGTATAGAAGTGAGTTCGAGTATCGAATCACATGGAACATTGTTTAGAATTCAATCCATTTATCACTTCATAAATAAAAGTGCAAAAGATGAATTTTGGTGTAAAACATTTATACCACAATTAATCTAGACGAGTATTGAAACGAAAGTAATTAGAAAAATGACAGTAATAGTTCTAGACTTATATCCCTCAAAACGGACTAATCACTATAAATAGTTGCATGGAAAGGAAAACATTTTCAAGGATGATACCCACTTGGGCAATTAATAAAATCTAGAGTTGTCACCCTCTAAATTCTCATAAAAGATTAATTTGAGTTTTTTGTCAACAATTATCATCGGGATTACACATGAAATGTTATAAACATGGCATATACATGATATATTCCATTAAGTTTGCTAGATGCAAACATAAAAAAACAATTAACCAATCAAAACTAACTTAAACCATTATACCATATCAAAGCAACTAATTCATCCATGGCGAGTTTAATAATTTCAACCTAATTTACTTAGCTAGAAAATAAGGTAAATGACGATAAAATAGAAAGAAAATAATAAAATTAATTAATAAATCATTGAATAAAACTAGGAAAACTTGAATTAATGAAGAAGATAATGAATAGTAACTTATAATAAAAAAAACGTATGAGAATGAATGGGGAGAATCTCTCAAATATCAACCAACAACTAAAAACTAACCAAAACAAATTCCCCCAACAAATAAGACTCAACTTACTATGTATAGTAAGTTGATTAAATCAAAAGAGAAAGTAATAAATATATACAATGATCAATCAATTTATGTCCATCGATCGATCAATTGATATGAAATCAATCCCACTACTTTCCCTTTCTTCATGCATCTAAGGGGGGCAATCGATCAATCGATGACATATTTTGTTCTCCTCAATTTGCTTCAAAAACCAAGGGAATGCGGTTCAGTTGAATGGTTATAACTTGACCATATGGAACTAGAATGATGTGCCATTAATGTCTATGTGAGGTTATATTGGAGGGTTGCAGCTTCGGCAAAGAGTTTGGGCGGGCTCGAAGCTCAAATGCTGAATGACTAAAATTCCTTAAATTTCCATCAACAAGTGAAACTTTTTTGAAACGCAAACAACTGCTCCGCTAAGTATTCCAATACGTAAAAAGCTCAAATAGATCTTGAAAAAAATGTTGTAATCAAGAACAAATGTTATCTAATATAAGAGGTTAAATGTAGGAGTAAACAGACACAATCATTCTAGAATGCATAAATATAAAGGGCATTAATATAAAAAAGTTATGACTGGTCACATGTGACACCCCACTCAAAATAATAACGGGTGGCCAGCCCTATACTAAAATAATCAGGAATCTCAAGTGGATCATTCTCAGCATATACTGACGACTCTAAAAATAAACACGGCTAACTACCCATTATCACAAAAAGAGGGTATCAAATTTTTTTAAAACATTTTATTTATATCTTTAAAACAAAACCATGCCACAACTAACCAATGACATAACATTTAAATATGATAAGAGATGCACACATGCTCAAATAATATAAAATAGACTAATATAAGAGTACAACAAAATGTACCTAATAAATTACCCGAATAAGCTGTCGAGTCACAGACAATACAATAATCTGAGAGAGACAATATAAAAGTGCTACACTATAACACTAGAGTATAAACCTGATATACAAATTGAATCCTAATATAGATATACCAAAAGATAGGAATCAACTATATCAAAATACCGCAACAGTCCGCTACTTCCACATCTCCACGAATACACTGGATGGATAACATCAATGGCATCCTTGAGGAGGAACACCTAGAAGAATACAATATACACATAACAAGAGAAAATATAAACAGGTCAGAGCCCGAAGTCTGAAAATATTTTATAACAAGTGTATTAAAATGCATAATAATTATAAATGCATTATGACATGATTAAGGTGAAGTTGCCCTCTCCATAAAGTCCAACTTACCTCGCAACTAAAGTGCGCAACTAGATGTATGCAAATGATCTCCAAATAATTTCCCAAATATATCTAGGGGAAAAGGAATCTAACCTACTCCCAATATATACTCATTTAAAATTCATCTAAATCATATCCCTCAACTTCAAATATTACCACTCTCATCTATTTGCCCACTTTCTAATCATATAAAATATACATACACATTCGCTTTTACTAGAAGTTCTCATATTCTAGTTATGGACGTAAAATATATATATATATATATATATATATATATATATGAGTTATTACCATCTAAGTGCTAAGGACTAAACTTCTCCTAATTCTCAATATTGCACTGCGTTTCGTGCGTGGGACGTCTCGCAAGCGAAATCTAAACAAGGAACCCCCCAATACACTACTCCTTGGCAGTATTGATTATCAAGATTCATTATGCCCTCAATGCATGACGCATATAACCCAAATTCTCTCATATTATAAATGATTTATTATTCTCAATTCTCAACAGTACACGACGTTTCGTGCGTGGGACGTCTCGCAAGCGAAATCCAAACAAGGAACCCCCTGACACACTAATCCTTGGCACTATCGATCTTCGAGATACTAATATAAATATGAGCATTAAGGACTAACTTCTCCTCACCACCAACATTGCACTGCGTTTCGTGCGTGGGACGTCTCGTGAGCAAAATCCAAACAAGGACCCCCCCCGATACACTACTCCTTGGCAATGTTGGTCGTTGAGGTCCATTATGACCTCGATACCCAGAGTACTATATATACTCACAATAATTATCTACTACTCATTTTTCTCATAATTGATTTATCATAATTTATGTCCGGTTAAAATCTCCCGGAATGAGATTCAAGAAATCTTCTTATGTCTCTTTACTATAGAGACAAAGATGATATCACATAATCATATACAATTAATATACTATTCACACAAGTATAATAATAACCATCCCAACGAGCTATAACTTGAGGGTGCAGGTTCTCAATGCTATCATCTACCAGGGAATCACTCACATATCATCCTGGGTACCAATGGTCGTAATCCCACACCGCCTTGGCAAAACCCATATCACAACGAACGGGAAGCGGTTAAAGTTCCTCCCTGAAAATGAGATGAAACATACTCACCACATCTCACCCCTAATAAAAATGCACACAATAATAAATAGACGCTATGACCTGAGGACTATACGCGCCCTGCTCCTCAAGCTAGGGGCCTTACCCACATTGCGCAACTTCTCATGATAGCATAGAGGGGGTATGCTTCACACACACACACACACACACACACACACACACACACACACACACACATATATATATATATATATATATATATATATATATATATATATATATATATATATATACATACATCATCACATCATATAAATGTATACCATCACACAAGGTATATATATCACACGATCACATACTCTTATTACGCTCTTAGGCATGAATGAAATAATATCCTTTATTAGTATATTTTACTCTCGATATACTATTCGTCAACAACTCACATAAATTCCCCACTTAGTATACACTATACTATTTCTCACTTAAAGTTCACACCTCACTTCTATTCATATTAATCGTCTCTCAATTATATTTACGTTGAGGATATTCTCTATATCCTAATGCACCTCGATCAACATTTATCATTTATGAAACATCTCTCAATTCAATTTACATTAAGGATATTCTCTATATCCGAATGCACATCTATTAGCATTTATTATTCTCAATCCATAATTATGGTTCAATCAATCATATGAACGTTTAAAGTTATCCCATTTGGGTTTCAATTCTAAAATCCATTATCACTAAGCGCATCCTAACTCTCTCTTATAAACCCATAATTATCTCCACACAGAATTTTCAATAATAGTGGGCTTTCCCACTTTGTCGATACGATATTCTCTAATCGGTATTCTCTCGAATTAATTCAATATGACTCCAATAATTTCTTATAAGGAAAACTCCCTAAAAGTCTCCAAAACACACTTTTCATAACTCATATAGAGATTCCCAATCGATAAACTCAAGCAAGACTGGACGAAACCCACTCCAGAAAAACCTCTCAAAACAGCCTCATTACCAAATCGATTCGGCCCCTACGAATCGATTCGGTCTCAACAGCGAATCGATTCAGCCCCAGTGAATAAATTTGGTCCAAAGGACCTGTAAGTATGCTTCCTACCGAATCGATTCAGAAGGGGCGAATCGATTCGGTTTGGCCAACAAGCTACGAAATGGGTTGATTTCTTCAAAACCCAAAATTCCCAAAAATCATTTTAATCACCTTCTAACCCTTCCTCATCAACCCAAACATATATATAACATTAAAGCTCATAAATTAACACACCTAAACTTATTTTTAACCTCAAATCCATTATATACATAACCAATCTAAGATTTTACCCAAAATCTAGGTTTTAACATTTTATCCCAAAATTCATAATTTTATCCACAAATCATGAAATAAATGATACACAAAAATTATTTAGGAAATTTAATCACTTGCCTCAAATGGTTGGTATCAATATTGGGGAAGCCTACAATAAGGCATATACTCTTGGTCAATATAGGAAAGGAAGGGAAAAAAACCAGTCCATCTCTTTTGATACGGGATACATCATATCCAAAAAATGCCAAATTATTATTGGCCTTTTTTCTTCATCAAAGCATATGGGAAATCTGCATGCTTATGTCGTACCTTAGGTCGTTAGACACGACCATGGAGGAATGCACATTGATATAGTGAAGAACTCGAAGCAGATCCTGCATACATACTGACGTGAACACCTTTCTTTTCAAAATTTGGCCATGTGCCACATACTCGATCAATGGGTCACATCGGAAGGTCTTTGAGTCTCCCAACTTTATAAAAGTCTCAGAGTTCTCAACATTCCCCATCCATCGATCTAAATCCTCATGACTGAAATCAATATTCACCCCTCGGACAAATGCCTTATAGTAAACCTTATTCCCTTTAACCTCTATTAAAGAAACTTAGAACATCCTCACAACCTACTCATTGATGCAATCATTCTTCAAGAGGAATGCCTCCTATTTAAATCTTTTGACGAGGGTTTAGGATTCATGAGGTGTGTCATTTAAAATCCAAGCACGATTTACAACAATTGTCTTTGTGAGCTTTGAAAAACTTACAAGGTACCAATCCCGCTCATGTACATAGCGAAACCCATCAACACCCTTAGGTGGCAAGCAACGAATCAACTCATATTTATTAATCTCGACCAAGTATACCTAAAAAAATAGTAATTAGGCACAAAAATATAAATCATAATGATAAATTAAAGTTTTATGAGGTAAAGAAGTAGATATGGCGAATGTCAGTTGACCGGCGTGTCCAAATGTGCAAACAAGTGTGAAAACATGCCATGTTGTGACAAAATGTGGTAATTTGTGATAATCGCGTAATTGTATGATAAATTGAAGAATATAAAAGAGTTTGAGCATTTTGTTAAGTGCTTGGTGCTCATAGTGTGAAAATGAGGGTGGGTTAACATTTGAACCAACATCTAATCCTCATTTATGAATGTGTCAATATTTATGTTCATGAATGATATTTCAACAAGAATAAAGCATTTAAAGTGTGAAAAAAAGTTGGAACAAATATTCAAAATGTGAAGTTAAAAAACACCCCACAAGTGAACAAAATCAACCCCGACAACTCAATAAAACAGTGATATCACGCAACAATCCAATTCATCAATCAACATGATAATAATGTCAATCTCAAGTTATTTTTTGCAATAACCCTCTCACTGGACATTTTGTAAAGTGGTACCATGGATCTTTCGTGCAAAATTAGTTAAGTGCGAAGACCATTCACATGTTAAGGTTCTTCGGTGAAAAATATTTTAGCATCTAAAAGTAGGGCCCACTCTCCTACATGATAATCTGTTTAACACGAGAATTTTAGATAATTCTACTACAATCTCTCTTATGTAACCCAAGACCTAATTTTGTAATTTTACATATTTTCGCAAAATCCCATTATGGTCAGTCTTATAAACACACACTGTGTAAAAATTATCCATGAGTTTAAAATTCTTGCAAGAAATCCCTTAGAATAATTTTGGATGCAAACTATGATTTTTGTTCTAAAAACTACCTAAGGTATCTTGGGAAAAAATTGCAAAAGGGTATATATCACAAGATATTTATTTTAAGGAATTTATTGCTAAATTAGGAGGGATATTTATGACAAAAGGAAACTTCAAGAGGGTTTCTTGAACATAAATATTTATGTTTGATTTGACTACTAGCATCAGTTATTTGCACTTATTAATATTTTCTTTGGCTCACATCTATTGATGGGTTGTTAAAGTTAACCACCATATAAAATTTTAGATAAGAAAAATGATTAAAAATTTTAAAAATTCAATTAAAAACACATCCCCCAGGTGAAATATATATATATATATATATATATATATATATATATATATATATATATATATATATATATATATATACCAACAGAATGCCCATGCCTGAAGGCACGATAAGAATATCCAAAGTACGTAATCGCAAAACGGTGAAAATTTCATTCCCCAACCAAGTGTAATTTTAAAAAAAATTGACCATAATATTCTTTGTTTGTAGGAATATCTTTTCTGGTTAACAAATAAAAAATATTCCAACAACATTCAAATAGTCTAAATTTATCCTCAATATTAGTACTTAGGTTTATGACACGACGTCATCGCCAAGTACCATAGACACCCCAACCAACGACACACACCTAAAGATAAAACTAAACCAATGTATTCAACATGAACACTTCCAAATCTAAATGAGGAAGATTTGTGATTATCAATACCACTCAATTAAACATACACATAATCACATTAACAATGGGGAGAATCTTTAACCAATTAAGATAAAATGTATGACAAAGGTGTAAATTAGAGACCGCATAATCCAACCCAAAACATTGGTCAAGCAGAAATCACTAAGCCCTTCTTGACCATGTTATTGAGGAGATCACTGAGATCTTGAAACAGTCCAACGATATGTTGATCCCATTATTATTTCTCTTCACTCTCCGCCTAAAAAATGTATGACAACTGTCATATGACATCCTAAAAAATATACCTAATTTAAAGAGGAACCAAAGTTTTTAACTGTCATAAAACTGCAAAAATAAGAAATTGTATTGTTAGTAAAAATACTATTAAAATACAAAAAAAAATGTGTACTCAAAACATGTCAAAAACCCACACAACATATGACACACAAAACATAGTGAAGAGTGGCAATGCTAACATAACAAATGAAGCAATCACGTATGACACGACTCCATCACCAACTATCACAAATACCCCAACCAATGACACACACCTAAGCATAAAACTGAACCAAGGTATTCGACATGAACACTTATAAATCTAATATAATGTAGTTTCTCCAAATATACTTACTTAATGGATGTTTGAATCATTTTGTGAGTTGATGGCATTCGCCTCGTCGGTGCAATCTTCCTCTTTGTTATAAGACAACATAAATCTCCATTAATATGATCACTATACATATGAAGCAATAAAGGAAACAACCATATCCAAGAAAGAAAATTGATGTAAAATTCTGAACAATTCAATTCAATAATAAGTTGGACTTTGAAGACCCATACATAACACTCACAATTCAATTCACATGACACTTGCATATATTAAAAAATATAATCATCTATAAGGTACTCATACTAACCCAACAAAAAAGCCCATGAAATTCCCCTCCACAAAACATACTATAGAAAAAACTGAGATGGAAACTATTTTAACTTTAACTATGATAAAATACAACCAATAAAAAAAGAAATTAGAATAAAATTAACATGTTATGTTCCAATGATGTAACACACATGAACAATGTGCACCATAATATTCCTTGTAAATTCAATGTCCTTTTGTTTGTATCATAGTGTATGCGTGTGTGTTGATTGTATAATTGTAGTATGTTCACTCTCAACCTTTCAATGGGAAGTCAAGAATTACTTGAACCATTGAACAGAGGCCATATGGTATCTCTTTAAGTTGTCCTTGTAATCCATAAAATAAAGGTGAAATCTGGAATCAAATCGAGCTCCTCATTCCTAGTTATCCAGTGGAGACCATGCACCCATCCTTTTTGATAGAAGCTAGCAAGTTCGAGAGATATTCATTACAATATTTGAGTATTTTCTGATCATTTAGGGCATCTGTAATGGAGTTAAATGGGATATTCGCATCATCCATCCCATTTTCAGTGATTATGATTAGAGGGTTCCCATATTTTGTCTTGATGTAATTCATTAGGCCCTGATACCGTGAGGTACAATGTATAACTATATGGAATTCGTGTGATCACCAATAGCTTTTCCAATTTTGAATGGGGGGATGGTGGCACCAGAGTCTGCTAGGGTGTCATTGAGAAGAACACCAACAATATTAGTTGAATTATGCTTAACATACCATGTAATGTAGTGATTTATGCCTATAAAATCAAACGAACCCTTGAGAAGAGCGTACTCAACATATGTGTAGCTACAAAACAGAACCCAAATTTCTCCATCACCAAATTTCTGAGAAGAGTGGAATCAACATATTGGATCGTTGAATGTAATCTAGTGCTTTAATCTGTCACCAAATTTTTGAAAGCACATGTAGCTGCAAAATAGAACCCAAAAAATACATTACCACAGAATACACAAAACTAAGACAATAAAAAATAGGAAAAACATTGCACTCAGGAAAGTAAAAGTGTTTAACACCATACCCTTTTTGAGTTGTCCTTGAATCCAAAAGTGAGATCTACTAAAAAAAAGAATTTCTTGTGTATTTGTTTTATATGGGGCTATTACTCAGTAGAATTTTTTTTAACCGAAGCGTGATGTCCTCTTTAACATATGACATCACCTATGTTGCTTGTGCTCAAACATGATTTAGTTACTTATCTGCGTATACATGGATTTATAATCCGGTGGTATGTTCTAATAAATATTTGATTTTGCAATAGTTCATTAACGTCATTATTTCATATCTCGTAGCTCATAATAAAAACAGTCACAATGCCATCAATACCTAATTTTACTCTCAGCATACAACTGATATATTTTGATAATTATCCACTGATTATGGTAAATAAATTTTCTCCATTATACCTCTGCTTAAACAAATTTGGTCGGGCACTGTTCATTACTCAAATGAAAAAACATTCATCCAAGTATAAATAGTCGTGACAATAATGATAAAATGTAATATATGGCAAATGAACCAAACACTTGACCTAAGATACATGTATGAAAGGGTAAGGTATTCATAATCTTTCAACTTAAGTAACCATAGAAATAATAGAGAGTTCAAAGATTCAACGGAACTAAGTAATCGATCCACAAAAAATTTGCTTGAAACCTACTTATACTGTACCTAATATTTACAGTTATTACTGTACAAAATATTTACAGTTAGAGGTAAAACTTATTAGCATAACTTGTATGGGTAAGTACTAACTATTTAAAATTAAAAAAGAAAAACTCGATATGCATATGAACCTAGTCCAAATAAGGAATGCAATGGATCAAAAGTAGTAACAACATGCAATAATGTGAGTTCCTCATATATTTGGAGTATGCCTAGAGCTTACACGCACTATTTATTTTTTCTTTTCCTCCTCACGGAAGGCTTCTCACTACGCAGTTTGAGTTGTAGGGCGCTCTTAGATTCTTCAGTTTCTGGTTCTTCAAGCAGAGTAGAATCTAGAAATTTATTACTCGATGGCACATTAGCTTTAGCATCCTCTTACCTCTCATCCATTTAAACATTATCTTCATGTGGATTTTTCTATTCAAAATAATTCCATAAATAAAGTCACTAACTTGAGTGGATTGAAATTAACACAACTAATACAATTAATATCCATCCAACTTGAGTGAACTGAAATTTCAATCAATCTTGTTGAAACTCTATCCAACCAAACTTGTGTAACATGTATCCCCTCATCTATTTTCAAAACCAAATTAATTCACCATATAGAAAGAAAATCTCAAATACAGTATGCCAAACCAAACTTGTGTAACATCTAAGAGGTATGCCAAACTTGTGTAACATCTAATAGGTATGCCAAAAAATGACAATACGGTATTGAATAAAAAATTCTCAAATAGCAAGATTTTTAGTGCTAAAAAATCCTAAGCTCTAACACCAAGAATAGAGACCTACAAGGCTAAAATTTTATTCCCAAAATATATAAGTTATTTAGAGAAAAAAATCCCTAGATATGATATATTCAAATAAAAAAATCAAGTATCGCAAAATAAAAAACCATAAGATGGTGCTATATTAAACTCCCAAATTCACGTCACCTGGTTATATATAGAATTCCAAAATTTATAAAGTTAGCGCAGCTACTTAGTCCGAGTGCTCGCCTCATTTGGAACATACTCAAGATTAACAAATGAGAAATGCAATTACTAACCGGGTAGGGATGCAAGTACCCAACACGACCCACAAAAGGTGAATAACAGTCCATAAGAGATTATGCATTAGCTCAAACAAGCTTGAAACCTACTTATTTTGGTGCATCACCTGAATTCACATATTCACACATATCTTCTGCAACTATACACTAATATCATCGAAACACAACATCATGTACCAATCAATTATAAAGGACAATCAAAACAGAACCTAAGAATTGCAAAATAGTTAAATCTTTATAACCATGATGTAAATAAAAAGTAAATCATTCCCCCGCTCCCACCCATGGGCAAATCAACAAATCCAAATGACAAAACCAAATCATAAAATCAACTCCAATAAAGTTATCATTTCAGTTCCATTTTAAACAATTTCGATAACATTATTTATGTAAAAATGAAGTCTCTTTTTAGTTAAACTCCAATAAAGACCAAAAAAATAAATTTTACTTACTTCAACATAATCTTCATTTTTGGCCTCATGTTTCCATAATTAGTCATTCATAAGTTGCTACCCAATCTGACCCAAAAGGGGGTTCGTCTTCCTCTATAGGAAGTGAGTAATAGCCCCTCATTCATAGACTCATCACATCCATAGAGTATATATGTATAAGAAGTGTGAAAGCTTAGAAATTGTAACCATAATAACATTTTTTCTCATAACAAAAAATTAAAATGAAATTCCAAATCACTGCCAAGTATATTTATAACATCTCAAAGATAATATGACTACTTACCATAAACTAACCTAAAATCTCAAAAAAAGTGGATCACTACACATAAATATAAGGAATAACGATATACAACAATAGATTTTCTTTATAGCATAAGTAAGAAAAAATGGACAAACATATTGGACTGATACATGTTGCTAATTATAGTGATACAGAGACAAAAACATAACCAACACAATCAATAAGTATTGTAAACAAAAATATCATTCTTGAAAATGTATGAATCAAAACCCTTATCTAAAAATCTATAAAATGCTATACTATGTGCTAAATGTACAAAACAAACGGAATTGAGTTCCCCAAAGTTACAAAAGCCTTTAATATGTGTTAAATGGCCGAAACTAACTGAGTTGAGTTCCCCAAGCACTGAAGCCATTCATTTTTATCCAAAAATCTACACAAATATTTGAATATATATATATATATATATATATATATATATATATATATATATATATATATATATATATATATATATATATATATACAGAGAGAGAGAGAGAGAGAAATAAAAGAGACACAAATTTATATATTCTATCAAAACAGGTGAGGAAAACTCAACCTATTCAATAAAAGTACTTTATTCACAAAAAAATTCAATCATTTGAAAACTAAAAGACACCTATCCTTGTTTTTAGGATAAAATAAAACGTACTACCATTTGAAAATGAGACACCAAAAGGAGCAAATACATCTCCATATTTGCTAAGTTTTACCGTTCACTCAAACCAACATTCGGCATTCCCCTGCTTTTGTTCAAACTTGGATAGACACAAAAAAAAGATGGAGCAAAAAAAAACATGAGATAAACTCATATTCTTCCACAATTAAAATTCAAAACCCTCACGTCTACATTATTCTTAAATGTGTTGGCCAATATGAAAAAAAATCAAAATTATAACTTTAATTAAAAGAATCAAACCAGACCGAATCCCAGAATAAGAGATATACATAATTTGATAAAATTTAATTAAATAATAACAAATAATGTTTCGATTTGTTAGTGCACGTAAAGTAAATTATAAGAAATTAGCTAAGACGCGTGAGAGATTGGAGAGGGTCAAAAAATTTACCCGTTGATGAAACAACCCAGAAGAATTCTGTTTTAGCATCCATCCCCACCATTATGAATTGAACTTTGGCCATTTGTCGGTGATTTGCAGTTGCAAACCATTATCTGGTAAACATGAAACAAACACATTCAGTACATAAATAATTCCTAATAATAGGAGGGGCCTATGCTAAGAACGGTTACCCCCAAATAATAGGAGGTTTTTAGTATAAATCAAAGAAACACTAAACACATAATAACAAAGAGCATTTAGAAAAAACAATATCATATAATTAATTCATATATTGGAGAAAAAAACTAAATCGCAATGTGATATAAGATCTACATGTGCACGCCATGTATTCCTCTATCTACATCATCATTAAAGAAAAAAAAACATACAAATATTAAGAATTACAGGTCTTTTGGAAACACATTGCATTTTTCGTACCTAAATGTATAACCTTCCATATCATAAAAATAAATAAAGAAAAAATATTTTAAAAGTTTGTTGGTTCATTCATTGCATATTTAAAACACATAAAAAACTTCAACTTCATATTACTTCAGATATTCACCTTGGAATCTCACTTGGAATCGCTTGCAGTTACTATAAATTATAATAAATTAGGACAAAATGCACAAATCAAACCTCTATAAACCCGATTTAGAAAAAATGAACAAAAACACAGAGATTATACCTTTTAAAAACTCCCAATAAATTTTCATGTGCGTGGGTGGATATCCGGCAAATTCATAGAGGATTATTTTCATAGAGACGGAATAATGATAGGGATGGGACAAATAACACACACTGGGAGAAATTAATTGCAACTTCAAACAATCTATCCCTGGCATTTTATCACAATAGTTTAGAAACAAATCCGAGTCCAAATATTATACTAATGAGAAAATGAAAACCTTAAAAATACAAAATGAACAACAAAAATGGAAAATCGTACCCTAAAGAAGGAGATGAAGAACCATGAAGATGAGATCGCAAAAACGTACGAAGAAGGAGAGAGAGAAAGACGAGACTCTTTGGGTTGTCTCAAGTTTTTTTTGTGCTTGCATTTGTCAAGCTACTAATTTAGGGCTTCATTTGAATTAAAGTAAGAGAGAGAAACCCATTAAGAGAGAGGCAAAAGAGAGGGAAACTAAAAAATAAAAGCACAAAAGAGGAAAATTGAACAAAATAATCTCAACCCTTCATTTTTGGCTTTGGTGTCACAATCCCCACCCCTATTTATCTTATCATCTTAAGGAATAATGTTTACACTTCTACTCCTTATATATATATATATATAATTGTAACTTTTGAGGTTTATAACATACTAAAGATTCTTTAGTCTCTTAGTTAGTTAAAATTTAAATATCGATCAACAAATAATTGAAAATAATGTTAAAAATTCGAAATGGAAATATATTATAATTTCTCAAACTATAAAATATATTTCTATAATAAAACTCAAAAGTAAAGAAACTATGGTCATAATATGTGTACTAATTTTGGTTGACTTGCCTATTCCTTTATTTTTAACAACAGTTAAAAGTCACGAATCTATTATGCCCTAATACCGAATTTGTTGGGACAACCTCCAATCAACCATGATCCCAGATATAATCAAGATAAAATGGTAATAACAACAAGTAGTAACAGGAGAGACGACAACAATATCTTGACTACATCCATAAAGAGACTCGATACCCTCTATTTGAATAAAATACAAGTATTATGAAGAATATACAATTATAATGTCCATTGTACACCAACTCTCAACCCAAACGAATTCACGCGACGAGAAATTTCAACAAAATACATCTTAAGCACACTTACTATACATGAAACACTAACATTCACACTCTTCTTCCACCTTTGAGCTACCCATGGATGAGAGAAAACATTCCTTCTCTCACTCCAAACCCTCACCTTTGGAAGAAAACTCTTTATATCTCTTTTTAGATTACAAAACTGAGCAGCTAAAGACATGATTTTAACCCTCAAAATGATAATTTTATATGTGGAACACATTTGTGACAACATCTTAAAAATAACCACAATAAAAAACCCATTTCGCAAACAAAATTATCGGTTCGCTGCAGCGAACAAAGCCCTTAGTTGGTCACGCCTATCAACCTAAAAAAAACTTCCTTTATGCACTAAGTGCTTCACTGAGGCGAAGCTCCCCTTTATTGTAGCGAATCCCAACCTTCATCGGTCATTGAACAAAAACATAAGTTTGGGATATTTTCACCTAAATCTCGAGAGTGTCATGCATGTTGCCATTTAAAATTGAAGGCAAGAAGTTTTTATTTTTCATTTTTCATTTTTTTGTTTTAATTTTGCTTATATCTCATTTTTCTAATAAATTGTTTTATTTCCCTTGTTAGCATTTAAATCATTTACCATTAAGGCTAATGCGATAAAACAAGCTACTAAAGTCAATAAAATTTAACCAAAATGAATGACATGTACTAAATAATAAAAAATCAATATTCTAAAAGTAATAAAGTCAAAACGAACCCACTTATATTTGTAACACTAGTCTGCAATCTCACTATAAAAATTATTTTTGTAAATTTATTTATATAGCACATTAAGGATTCCTTATTTTTAAGAGAAATTCCTTTTTGAATATTGATAAAAGCTCACTGAAAATTAAGTTATATAGAAAAATAAATATGAAAATAAATAAATTAAATATGGGAAAAATTGTTGTCACCAAATATAAGATAGATCAATATAGTAAAACACAAATAAGGAAAATATTGCCATTATGGTTTACATTGATTTTTATTGACATTGCCTTTTTTGTTAATTTTCGATGAGAACTAAAAGTCACGGGGCATGCATCTGAGAAATCTTTAGTATATATCTAAAATTGTATCTTCTCTTCTCGTAACGATACATGTCTTTAATTATGAAACTAACAAATTATATCCAACGCCCTCTCCCCCTCTCTCTCCGTCGGAATTAAACACCAATCCAATTATCTCCCGCCCCCCCCCCCCCCTCTTTCAAATCTCTTTTTTAAATTCAATATAAAAAAAGCGATTGTTCCATTCAATTTCCTCTGTTTTCATTTCTCAAACACTAAAATCTTCCTCTCTTTGTGTGTGTGTGTTTCTCTCTACCCATTTCTCGATTGAGTTTATTCCTATACACATCTGTTCTCATTCGTATCCCTCAATATATCTCCATTAATATCTTCATTGACACTTTAATTTACATATTATATTTTTTCACCTATATGTAACTTGTCACGCTTTTAATTGTTAAAGTTGGTTTAATGATATTGGTTCTTGGGTTTTAAATTCTTATAATTATTAGATATGGAATGGGTTTTGTATGATCATTATCTATTATTCCATTATCAAATCCATGTTCATTTTCTAGAGATTGTGGGTTACCAACTGTTGATGTAAAAAATTAGATTTGGTTTAATTAATTAATCACAGATAAATACGAATAAAGAGATCAGACAAGAGATTTTAAAGTGGCTCAACCTTAATGAAATGGCCTATATCCACTGTCTTGTATTACTAGGTGTCTTTCTTTATTCTTGATTATGCTTGTCCATCCCTCACTTACCCTGCCATGAGGGTATTACAATGTACTTATAGCCCCTGGGCTATAAGTATGAATAGGTAATATGCCGTTATTAAATAGGCATATACATATGTACATAGTAAGAATATTCATTGAATCTGTCTTGGTCGTTTAATCTTTCCAGCTAGTTGCTCGGTATATTGAGTAGCTCGGTGCGTTGAGTAAATTGATGCTTTAAGTTGCTCGATACATATATTTATGCCATGTTGGGTGACACGTGTATTAACATAACTGGTCCACGTCAGCTGACTAATTTTTGTATCAACAGAAGCCCCCAATGTTTCATAGTTGAGGTTGGATGCGAGAGTGTGGAATATTATACCCAAAAGCTGCCCGGGCAAATTTTCCATGTTCTGTTTGGTTACAGACCTTTAACACTTATGAAATTTTCCTCTTAGCATAATAGTTTTGAGCGCGAAGTGGAAAACTTATAAATATTTCGAATTTTTGGTGAACGCTTGGGTACTTGCATCCTTTTCCTTGATTAACCGCTGGAAACGCAATCGTCATCATTTGTAATCATTACTTTTCCCATTTTCCAAAGCACCGTATATAAGGGAGATAAAATCAGATTGTCTTCTACCTTTTGCCATCTAGATTCCCAAACTCTTTGTCTTCTCGCTTTTCTTCTTACGATCATCTTCTTTGTCATCTGCCTTAGCTGATTTCTTAATTTTCTGTAAGAACTTCTTCATTCCTTCTTCTTTCTTTGTTTTAGCCATCATGGTTTACCTTATCGAATCGTTGGATAAGTTTATGGTCGATTTTGGGATTCCTTCTTGGGTTATTCTAGAAGAACCTTCTTGCCCTTCCGATTTATTTTCTCTAGCTGAGGGAGATTGGTTTCCTTTTATTTTTGTGGCCGAATGTGATTTTTCTTTCCCGCGTAATCCCATGTGTTTGGAATTTTGCCAATATTTTGATATTATTCCTGCAAGAGTAGTTCAAATACATGGAGGGTAGTTAATGGCATACATAGATTGAATCGAATTCATGGAACTCGTTTAGGGATTCCTGAAATTATGTATTGTTCTAAATGGGTCACCAGCGACACCACCTTTTATTTAAAAACTAGGTTTTCTAACAGAGCTTTAGTGGTCAATCTCCCTGATGCTAATAGGGATTATTTTGAATGCGGGGTTGTGATGAAAAATTCGCAACATCCTCCACCAAAGGGTAAAGACGTGTACTAAGGTCCCAGATGTCCACTTTATGGCAATGGGATAGGTTGTTCTGTTTTTTAAATTAACTCTGTTTTTGTTTAATAAAATGTGTCACTGACATTTATTATTTTTTTTATGTTGCAGTTGATAGAAAAATAAAATCCCCAAAAGAGAGTGATATTTACATAAAAGATTTAAAATTTATCTGGGGTTTGCATCAAGCAATAGCTGGGGATCACGCAAGGTTTGATTCCTATTTCCTGAGATATAAGAACACTACTTCCTCTTTTATTGCTCGACCTCTTGCTCCTCCTTTGGTGATTGACCTTGAGCAGGCTCCAGCATCTTCTTCAATTGTTGAAGAATCTTCCTCTGATTTGGGCACTTCTATTGCTGACCTGATGACGAAAAAGAGGAGAATGCCTGATCTCTTTGCCAAGGTTGTCCCTGGTGCTGATGGAGCAAAAAAGATCAAAGAAGATGTCCCAATTGAAGGAATAAAGAAAAAGGATGTTTCTACATCTGGGGGAGCAGTCACAATTGTCAAGGAAGTCAGCAAGAAACATCCAGTTGCTCTAAAAGAGGCAACACCTTTGATTTAAGGGGTTACTATTGTTCGAGAAGAGACAACACCTTTGATTGAAGATGTTCCTCTGAGAAGATTGAGAAGGGGTATTTCTAAGAAGACCGTGGATTCTGCTGCCCAACCTTCTGGGGTTAAGGTACCTTCTTTAAGAGCTAGTTCTCCAGCACTCATTACTCCTGGCTTGGCCAACAAACTGATTTGGTCTGGAACCCTTTCTGACTGTCGAGCTACTGAGACTTCTACTCCTCTAGAGAAGGTCACTGACCTGGCAGCCCAACACCTTGCATCAATAAGTGTCATTATACTTGTCATTTTAATTTTTTGTACAATGTTCATTTTCTGATTTGAGCTTCTCTTCATCTTGCAGTTTTTGGTGTATTTTAATAATATCCTGGAGAAGGATGAGGCTATTAAAGCTACGACTTCTTCCAGTGGAGTCGAAGAAGCCCTTGCTGGGTTGTCAAAATCTTTGGAGGAATCTCGGTAGAACTATGAGGATGATAAAGCTTCTTGGAGAAATAAAATCAAGTCTGTTGAGACAGATCAATAAAAAGTTGCGGAAGCTGCCAAAGAGGCTAATCTAGCTCGATAGAGATCTATGGATGCTGCATAAGAGGCTGATGTAGTGCGAAAAGAGGCTGTAAATGCTTCTAAGGAGGCAGAGGTGAAATTGAAGATGGTCATTTTTAGCAAAGAGGAAGCTGAGGGCAAGCTTGAAGAGGCTGAACGGTGTAAGAAAGATCTTGAATAGAAAGTAAAATCTGTTAAAGAGCTTCTTAAGGAAAATACTTCTTCGGAGAGAGCGAAGAGAAAAGTTGATGTGAAGAAGTCCTTTAGCTCTGGATGGGACAAAGGGTGGAACAAAGCTGTAACTGCTGCCTCTACCCAAATGGAGTATGCAAGTTTGAAGTTCTTTAGTAGTGGATGGGTTACAGTATTGAAGGAGTTGAACATTGCTGAGGAATCTTAATTATTTCAGAGACATGTTCATGGTCCTCCTCCTGCTATTGAAGAATAAGAAGATGATAAAGTTATATCAAATAAATCTTCTTTGTGGATAGTAGAATAAACACCTACTTCCATTATCCTTCAGTCCACCGAGTAAGTTCAGCAGGCAACAACCTCTATCGAGCAACGCCAGCTGCCCATCGAGCAACCAATTTCTTTTTCAAAATCAGCTGAGGATGTTGTTGGGAATAAGGAGAAGGTATAAAGTTGTTCAGTAATTTATTGCTTTTCTTTGTTTTCCCTTTAGTTTTGTACCTTTGGTTGTACCCTATTCGCTTATGATCAATAAAATCGATTTTGTTATTTATTCTGAGTTTCTCCTTTATAGCTATGTTGTTGTTGATATATTTTTACTTTTTCTTGCTAGTTTATTGCCAGGATGGAATTATTGTCATCTCATGATACAGAGTTGATGAAGAAGTGTACTGATTACTTCAAAGCTGATCGTACAGACTTCACTGAAGCACAAATAATTGATATTCTTCGATCTCATGCTTCTGTACGAGAAATTGATGCTTAACAATATTTAAAATGTTCACTTGATCGGGTTGTGGAAAATAACGTGGATTACTATGAGATGATTGAAGATCTTCAAGGAATGATTGAAGAACTTCAACTTCAACACAAGAAAGCCACTACTCTTCTGCATGAAGGTTATGAGAAGAAGTACTAACAGTTGAGCGCTGATCAGGGCTATGACAAATTTATCTCAGCCCATAATAAGAGAGAGAGTGTGTGATAAAGCTTGAGGTTGAAGATCACAGAAATATTGCCAAGTTACTGGAGGAAGAAAATAATGCTTTAAGAGAAGAATTGAGACAGCTAAAATCTGCTTCTTCCTCTGTAGCTTTAGTCCCAGTCAATGATGAAGGTTTTTTCTTTTTGGAGACTAAAAATGCTTTATTAAGAGAAATATTAGAAGCTTTGAAAAGAGCCAAACCTACATCCTCTTCCCGGGGAAGAGCAAGAGTTCGTCGGAGTAGCATCGAAGAGTTTAGGACTCAACAAGCTTTAGAAAATCAAGTTGCTCAACTGAAAGCAAAAAATCAAGCTTTAGCTGAGATGTACCAAAAAATTCAAACTCTTACCGAACAACTTTCTAATCAGAGTTATGCGTTGGAGAATAAATAAAGTTTGGTGAAGAGGCTTCATCAGCATGTTGAACGGTTGACTTATCAATTTCACAAGCAGCCCAAAGAGTTTTGGATGGGGGGATACAATCAAGATTTATATCATCTAGATGCTAGGTTGAAGCAATCGAACAATAAGGGATATAAATAAGGGTGGTTGAAGGCACTAACTGTGATGAAGGTTGAAGAGGGAATCGAGTTATGGGATTGGTATAACCCTAGATTACTTGATCTGACAGTACCTCCTTTCAAACTAGATGTTATATGGATTCCAGTTAGCTCCATACCTAAGTGTTTGATTTCTAAATACCTTGGTGATTACAATCTTCACAAAGATCTTGAAATATCTCGACCTCCACATCTGTTTGACCGACCAAGTACAAACAATACCAGAATGCTGTAAGATTTGAACTTTATCAACTCTTCTTTTGCTTTAGATGATCCTCTAGTTGGAATGCATCATGTACCTAAATCTAAAGGAAAGAAACCAGTAGAATAGGCTATTTATATTTCGTTAGTGAAAAATCATCTTTTTTTAATTTTGTTTCCTTGGAAATAAATTAATTGTATGATTTTTATCTTGTCAATCTTTATGAGATCAACTATAATAATGTTGTACTTGTCAGTCACTAAGTATATATATGTATAAATGGACATTTTGTCCTTTGTTGATTTAATTGCCTAGATAATGGAACTTTTTCCCCATGTGTTTGACTAGTTGTAGTGACTTATCACCCATAAATGCCTAAGCAATGGAATTTTATCTCATGTTCTTGCTTAGTTGTAGCAATCATTTAAGTAAATAATTTCCCTAGTGCTTAGGCAGTGGATATTTTACCCATCTTCTTACCTAGTTTAGATGCCACTTGGGTCACCCATAATCAAACAGGTCTTACCTTGCTTAATTATTGTACCAACATTATTGGTTATGTTGATGCCGACCAACTTTTAGTTGAGAGAAAAAGTTTTTTATTACTGCAAAGTGTGTTAAATGTAGTGTGTAGCACTAGTACTCCAAAAAATAAATAAAAATGAATATTGGGAAATCCTCATTTTTATTCATACTGAAACAATGGGGTACATGTAGAGTTACATTACTGGTAATACTTTCTCAGGTGATATGCATTCCAAGGATTTTTGAATTCTCCCCCTTCGCGAGTTTCTATTCTGTAGGTGCCATGTCGAACAACAGTTGTGACACGATAGGGCCCATGCCAATTGGCTTCTAACTTATTGTTCTTTTTAATTACTTTTTTTAGCACATAATCTCCTTCCTTGAGATCGCACTGCTTGACCCTTTTATTGTAGAACATGGCAGTCCTTTGCTGATAAGATGCATTTCGGATTGCCGCTTCTTCTCTGACTTCTTAGAGTATATCCAAGTCCAAGCGTCTCATCAAATCACTTGCCGGAGAATTGAAATTAAGCACCATATGAGTAGGTAATCCTAATTCAGCAGGTATGATTGCTTCACTCCCAAAATCCAACATGTAAGGGGACTCCCTAGTTGCTGTTCGGAGAGTGGTTTGGTAATCCCATAACACTGAGTGCAGCTCGTTGATCCAATTCCCTTTAGCATCATCCAACCTTTTCTTCAGCCTATTCAGTAGAGTTCTAGTCATCACCTCTGTTTGCCCGTTACTTTGGGGATGACCCGGAGCAGAATGTATCTTTGGAATGTTGGACTGTAAAAAATACGCGACGAACTCATCATTGTCAAATTGGGTTCCGTGTTCAGTAATAAAAGCACATGGCAGACCATATTTGCAAATAATATTCTTCCAGATGAATTGATAGACCCTTTCATGAGCCATATCAATGAGAGGTTCAGCTTCCACCCATTTAATAAAGTAATCAATAGCTACCACCAAATATTTGAATTGTCCTCTTATAGTTGGTAGAGGCCCGACTAAGTCTATTCCCCATATAGCAAATGGCCAAGGTGAAGGGATTGGTGTTAATAGTTATTGAGGAGTTCTTCGTATAGTAGAAAATCACTGACACTTGTAGCATTTCTTGGCATAAGCTGTACAATCAGTGCGCATTATTGGCCAAAAAGTACCCTTGCGTATTTATTCTCTATAAAACAGTTCTACCTTCTACGTGAGCTCCACAAGATCCTTTATGAATTTCCTCGATTACATCTTTGACTTCTGTTGGATAAACACATCTTTACAGACTACCTATCACACCTTTTCTGTATAGAACTCCATTATTTAAGACATATCTGACAGGCTTAAACTTTAACCTCTTGGCTGCAAGTTGGTTGGTTCGTAAAGTGCCTTCTTCGATATAAGCCCTGATGGGATCTATCCAGGAAGGTCCCATATCCAAAGCAATAAAATACATTATCAAATCTTCATCAATACTTCTACTTGCAAGTATCTCAATGGGAATTATTCTTCATAGCTCGATGCGTGTAGCTGAAGCTAACCGAGCAAGTGAATCTGCCCGTGCGTTCTCCAGTCTAAGTATTCTAATCACTTAGACAGCTGCCAAATTGGATACAATGTCCATAGCTTTAGTTAAATACCTCGACATAAACTCCCCTTTTACTGCATAAAGACTCAGCATTTGATTTACCACTAGTTGCGAATCACTGAACACAATAACTTCCTATACATTCAATGATTTAGCTAAGTTGAGGCCCATAATTACGGCTTCATACATAACTTCATTGTTGGAAGCCTTGAATTGGAAACACATAGTATAATCTATGTCTATTCCATCTGGACTATTAAGAATAATTCCAGCTCCGCAACCTGTTGCACATGAAGAGCCATCAACGTATAAATTCTATACAGGGATATTATTATCAAACCCTTAGTCTGATAAAACCCCTTGATGGAATATCTTGTCCTTCCTCTCTTCATCCCTCAACTCTGGCCTCTTACCAGAAGATTCTGGTTGATCGACTGCTATCCCTTCTAGCAATTCTGCTGCTGGGAGTTGATCGGGGATAATTTTTGTTGATCCTCCAGCATCCTTGAGTTACTCTGCATTAGCCCCCTGTTGATCAGAGATATCTGGGTAGGTAAATTCAGCAATGAAATTCACCACTGCTTATCCTTTGAGAGAGGATCTTGGTTCGTAGATAATGTCGTATTCCCCTAATTCCACTTCCCAATACATCAATCTTCTAGACTTTTTCATCTTATGTAGAGCCTATCTGAGTGGTAAGTCATTATATACCACTATTGTATGGGCTTGAAAATATGGTCTCATCCTCCTGCTCGCCTCAATCAGTGCCAATGCTAACTTCTCCAGTTTTGGATACCTGATCTCTGCTCCCTGAATGCCTTGCTGTGAAGTAAACTGGTTTTTATACTCCGTTTTCTATTCGTATCAAAGCCGAACTGACTGCACTTTCTGAAACAGCTAAGTACAAATATAATTTTTCTCCCACCACTGGTCGGTACAATAAAGGCGGTGTCGCCAAGTATCCTTTCAACTATAGAAATGCCTTCTCACATTAGTCATTCCACTCAAAGGTTTTTTTTATCACCTTGAAAAATAGAAGACATCTATCAGTTATTCGAGAGACGAATCTGTTGAGAGCTGCAACACGCCCCGTAAGGCTTTGCACTTCCTTCTTGGTGGTTAGGGATTATAATTATAAAAAGGCTTTTATCTTATCAGGATTTGCTTCAATCCCTCTTTGATTCACAATGTACCCGAGGAACATACCTTCTTATACGCCAAAAATGCACTTGGTCGGGTTCAGCTTCATCTGGTACTTCTCCAACTGGTCAAATGTTTGGCTCAAATTAGTTATATGGCCAGCGGCCTTCTTACTTTTGGTCAACATGTCGTCGACGTACATCTCCCTATTTTTACCAATCTGCTCTACAAACACGTTGTTCATTAGCCGCTAATATGTAGCACCTGCATTCATAAGACCAAAAGTCATAACATTGTAACAATATATTCCTCATGGGGTAATGAAAGAGGTACTTTCCCTATCTTCCGGATTTATTTTAATTTAATTGTATCCGGAGTAGGCATCCATGAATCTTAGAAATTCATGGCCTGAAGTTGCATCTACTAGCTCATTTATCCTGGGCAGAGGGAAATGATCTTTTGGATAAGATTTATTTAGGTCTATGAAGTCCACACACATTCTCCATTTATTGTTCTTCTTCTTTACCATCACAACATTAGCCAGCCAATCAGGATATTTGACGTATTCGATGAAAGAAGCCTTTTGTAACTTTTCCACTTGCTCTTGAATAACCTGATTCTTCTCTGAACTAAAGACTCTTCTTCGTTGCTTTACTGGTTTGATCTCTTTATTGACATTAAGCTCGTGGCATAAGAAGGCTGGGTCTATCCCCGACATATCCTCATGACTCCACATGAAAGCTTGTTTTCTATGCTTTAGAAACGCCACTAGCTCTTGCTTTAATATCGGATCAAGTGAAGCACCAATATGAGTTGTTCTTTTTGGTTTCTCGTCATCAAGAATAATGCTTTTCGTTGCCTCCACGACTTGGCCTTTAATAAGCTCCGTTTCATCTCTTGGGTCTAAGATTTCAATCTCAGACTCATCAGATTCATCCACTTGATAAGTAGTAGTTTTCTTCTTGGCATCCTCCAATTCTTCTTGCTTAGCAGACGAGTAGTAACATTCTCGAGCTACTTTTGATCTCCCTTCATAATCCCAACCCCAAAGTTGTTCGGGAACTTTAAACACTGATGTATAGTGGATGAAACTGCTTCAAACATTTTTAAACCTACTCTCCCCATGATTATAATATAGGCGGATTGGATATTTTTATCCATCATAAAGAAGTGTACCTTTTTTTATCTGCAAGCAGGCTAGGTACCAATCAACATGTCTAACTTGATCGTCCCTAACAGAAAAACTTTTTCTCCAGAGAACTTAATGAGGGGCCTGTGATATGGCTCTAATTATCCAAGTTTTAAGTGTAAAATATCGAAGAAAGGATAGAACATGATGTCTACCAAGATACCGTTATTCGCTAATACTCTTGAGATGATTACATCCTTCATTCTCATTTTGATCACTATAGGATCATCATGAGGATACAAAATTCCTTCCAGATTATTTTTGGAAAAACCAATGACCAGTTTATCTTTTTTAACCTTCCTCGGGTGATCCACTTCTGCTAGATTTATCCGTTGCATATAAGAACAAGATTGTGCCTTATTGAGGTAAGCTTATCTTTCAGCGGTATGGTCACCCCCTCCTGTATCTCCACCTGTAATCATGTTACAATCGAATGAACTAAAATGAATTGAAAATACCACACGCTCAAGTTGTCTCGGCCTTTTTGGTAGATGGGGGTCATCTTCAGGGTTATCTTCATGGTCCCTTTTCTTATCGTCTCTTGGTCGGCAAGGAGATTTGGACCTCTATCGAGCTCTGTTGTTGGTCCTCCCACCATTCAGGCGATCAACGTACTTGTTCAACTTTCCTCGTCTAACAAGTGGCTCTATCTCATTTTAAAGATCTACACACTGCTTGGTCGTGTGACCATGATCCTTATGGAACTCGCAATACTTGGACTTATCCTTTCTTTCAGGGGTTGTCTTTAATTTTTTTGGCCAATTCAGTTCCTCGCTGTTCTTGATCTCCTCTAGAATGTGGTTTATATCCACCTTTAAGGGAGTATAATTTGCATACTTTCTCAGGTGCTCTAATATTTCTTTGCCTTTCGACTGTTTGCTCCCACCGTTATGCTTGTGATCCCTCCTCTCTAATTTAACTTCAACTTTTGTTTCTACCCTTGCATCAGCATTCTTCTTCGCAGCCATAACTTCTTCTGCATTCATAATTTTGGATTCTTTAGCCATTAATTCAGCTATGGATTTGTGGGGATCCTTGGCCAAGGTATAGTACATCTTGTCTAGTAAAAGACCGCTGCTCATGAGAGCTGTGATGACTGTCTTCTCCTCATAATTAATGACTTCCATTTTTTTATTGTTAAAGCGAGTGATATAGTCCCTGTTACTTTCTCCTGCCTTCTATTGAACACTCAACAGATGTGCTACCCTTTTAACCGGCTTTGCACCAAAATATAAATTTCCTATAAAGAGCTCGGCCAGTTGATGGAAGGTCGCAATCTTTCCCCGAGGAAGGCTGTTGTACCATATCTTAGCAGATCTAGTAATGGTTCCTGAGAATACTCTGCACCTCATTTCGTCTGGGACTGCATAGATATCTACTGCAGCTTGATACTGCTTTATGTGGAGAACATGATCGATTTTTCCATCATACTTAGGCATGACCACAGGAGCCTTGAACTTTGATGGTGTGGGGAAATTCACAATTGCTTGTACAAATGGAGATCCTTTGATATATATTCTTTGGAGAGGGTTTTTGGCATTAACCATTTCCCCTAATCTGTCTTCTAGTCTCTGAATAAACCCTTTCCAAGCATCATTTCTAGCCTCTGATCTGTTTATATTCATACGAGCAACAGATCGCGTAGAATTCTCCTCTTAGGATATTTCCGTACGAGCTACGGGACTGGAATTGGGATGTGACTAGGCTGAGCCTTCCCTTAAATCATTTGGTCGTTGAGAATTTCTCGACGCAATCCAAGGAGAATTTTTGTTCCTCCTAGGGCCTAAACGATCGAAAGGAGAAACTCTACTCAACCTTTCTAGAGCGTTTGTTCGTTCTGGAATTAGAGTAACATTTTCTTGAGAATCCAAAATTCTTATAGGAGAAGTTAAGCCAGGGTGATAAGATGGATCACTTGAATTCTCGGCATGACGAAGTTAAGTGTGTCTAGATCGTGATGACGGTGGGCGCATGCTTCTACGAACGCTTCGTTGTCCTAACTGGGTAGATGCTCCGTTTTGAACAGTTTGAATGAACCTTCACATGGTTTCCTACATAGCTGTTTGTCCACTGGCTAAATTTGCCAGGATCCCGTGATATCATGTGTATTTGGAGGAGCAGAAGGATTTGGGGGATTCCCGTCATTATTCCAGTTACTAGATTCTGGGATATCAACCATTTATGATAAGTTTTTAGTGAAAAACGCTACGTAGAGTCGTTCCCACAGACGACGGCAATCTGTTGATGTAAAAAACTAGATTTGATTTAATTAATTAATCACAGATAAATGCGAATAAAGAGATCAGACAAGAGATTTTTAAAGTGGTTCAGCCTTAATGAAATGGCCTACGTCCATTGTCTTATATTACTGGGTGTCTTGCTTTAATCTTGATTATGCTTGCCTCTCCCCCGCTTACCCTGCCATGAGGGTATTACAATGTACTTATAGCCCTTAGGCTATAAGTATGAATATGCAATATGCCGTTATTAAATAGGCATATACATTTGTACATAGTAAGAATATTCATTGAATCTGTCTTGGTCATTTAATCTTCCCAGTTAGTTGCTAGGTATACTGAGTAGCTCGGTGTGCTGAGTAGCTCGATGCTTTAAGTTGCTCGGTACATATATTTATGCCATGCTGGGTGACACATGGCTTAACATAATTGATCCACGTCAGCTGACTAATTTTTATATCAACACCGACTAATATGGCTCTATTGTATATCTAAGAGTTTTCTTCAATTAGTTTTTTTAAAGTTTTCTCTAGGTTTCAATCAAAATTACAAGTTTTATTTTCTTGGGTACTGAAAGTTTTCTATAAGAAATTAAATTTTCTAACTTAGTATATTTCATAAGTTTGATGAAGTGATAGTTATATAATGTTCTGTTTGGAATTTATTATATATGGAATTTAAGTTGATCTACGTAATATGACTTTTGTTAAGATACAAGTTTTAAATTTATTTACATGTGTTTGAATTATTAAAGTGTTCATTCCCTTTATGCTGAAGGAAAGTTGAATGTGTTGGATAAATAAATGGTGGTACTCTTCATTTGCCAGTTAATTAGTAAACCCATTTATATTGCTTAAAATTGAAATCATTCAACAAATTCAGATAATTTTGATTTGTTTTCAGTATCCGTTGTAAAATGCTTGGATAATTTCCTTCCTACAGCATAAATCTTGATGATTTTCCTAATTGAGAGTATTTTAGTTCAATTGTGGATAAATTTGTTTTTTTTAATCTTAAATTGGTATTGTTTAACTTTTTGAGATACATTCGCTTTTACTACAAATTATAGTGATATAAAAGAATTTCTTCTTTTTAAAAACGCCGGAAGGTCTTATATATATATAGGATGAGATTATTCCTAACTAATGTAGAAACTATTATATATATATATATATATATATATATATATATATATATATATATATATATATATATATATATATATATATAATGCTCTTGTGCGGACTAGTCCACATTTTAAGAATGCGGACCGAACATGTGTCACCTAACAGTGTGCCTAGAAATTATCGCCTAAATTATAGGCACACACTCTCTCTCTCTTCTGTGTTCACCGCCAGTTGACACATGTCCGTCCGCATTCTTAAAATGCAGACTAGTCCGCACAAGAGCAGGACTGTATATATATATATATATATATATATATATATATATATATATATATATATAAAGAGAGAGAGAGAGATAGAGAGAGAGGGAGGTTCTCAGGCATACCCAGTTTACATACCGCCGACGCGGATCATTTTTGATAAAATAGTAAAAAAAATATTTTTGAGCTACATTTTTTTTATGGTTTTTAAACATTTTAGTAGGACCATAAAAAAAATTCAACTCAAAATGATTTTTTTGCTATTTTAAAAAAATCGGTCAAACTTTGTTAGTTTTTAAACATTTCAGTAGGACCATGAAAAAAAAATCAACTCAAAATGAATTGTTTTGCCATTTTAAAAAAATCGGTCAAACTTTGTTAGTTTTTAACAACTTAAAAACTGACAAAGTTTGACCGATTTTTTTAAAATGGCAAAACAATTCATTTTGAGTTGATTTTTTTTTCATCGTCCTACTGAAATGTTTAAAAACAATAAAAAAAAATCAACCCAAAATTATTTTTCTTACTATTTTAAAAAAATAGTCCGCACGGAGGGTATGCATGAGATCCTTTATATATATATATACTCCCATTTGTGTGTGAAATTGTGCATGGATTTACTTTTTATTTTTGTTTTTAGATTTAGTCTTTTTATTCTTTGTTGTGAGTGAGTGATTCTTCTTATCGGACTAAATTTTTTTAGAATATTTGTAATGCTATAACTTTTAAGTATTAGAGCTTTCATGTTATACTTTTGTATATAGCAACTTATTCTAAATGAAATTAATATTTAATTAAATGCAAAAAGCAAAAAAAATAAATAATGAAAACATCTGACATTAAGGTGATATTAAGACTAAAGAACATACAAATCATGATTTACTCATCTTTATTTGATGAAATAAATAAATATAAGTTCATTAGTATTGCATTTTTAAGTACATCATAAATAATTTTTTATTTATTCGACATGTAATGTGATTTTATATAGAGGCCGTGCATCTCACTGTCTATAAGCTAGTTAAAAGTATAATGAAAGTTTTTTATTTCCCCATTATCCATTATGAGTTAATTTTAATTTTTTCTCCCTTATTCTATAATTCTTTACCAACACTTGCTTTGTAAAAGGTTAGAGTTCAAGTCTCACCCCCTCCCCTTTCCAAGACTTCAACCTAAAAAAAAAAAAAAAAAAAGAAAAAAAAATATGGCATTAAGTTTAACAGGATGGTAACGAACGAGCTACCAAGGTCAATAAATATAGCGATAGGTACAACATATAATATAACCCACACCATCCATATATGGCTTATATATATGGTATCTGTCTAGTGGTCTATGACGTATGTCATGACCCAATTAAAGTGGTTGTTTTGGTCGTTTTTTTTAAGGAAAAGTTGCAAGTTTAATTAGACATGACAAGATGAGGAAGATAACACGACATAAATTCATATAAAATTATAAATTAATGGATGAATTTTTAATGAGTTCGGATTATATCATTATTAATTTAATAAGACATAATAATTAACAGACCGAGTTAGTGTTAAATGTCTTCACCCGTTAATATTCGATAAAACTCGTTATGACCCATTAATTTAAGTAAATAAGATATATTTTTTAAATTTATAAACAATTTATGTAGCATAATGTTAATTTAATTATAATGAATTTTACTAAATGAGAGATTTAGTAATATCAATGAATTAATAGGTTTATTTGGGTTAAAAAAATGAGATAATATGTCAACTTGTACACAATTCAAAATAATTCATTATCTTAATGAATGTTAACGAGTGAACATGATACGACACGATACGATAACATAACGGGTCAAATTTAAATATAATTTTTTCATACGATAAAAAAATTATTAATTTAAACACGAACCGAATAAAATTCAAACACAATAAAAAAAAACGTTCCGACACGACCCATTAACATGTGTTCCTTTAATTGTGGTTTTATTTTAGTATAGGGCATATGTGTGGCCGACAAAGCTCTGCTCTGAGCATGGCCCAACAACAACTAAGTTTTTTTTTATAAGAAATACATCTCATGGCAGATAATTTCTGGTATTGGTTGACTCCAGTACCTTTCTAATTTACGTTTTAGTTTTAATATTTCTTTTATTTGTTATAGACTTTTGGCTACTTTTTGGATGGTTAATGCAACAAAAATGAAGTTCAGTGACGAAAAGTACCAAGCTATAAAGTAAATCAAAAATATTAATTAGGTATCAAAATTAATAGAAAGCAAACTTATGGGTGGATCCTAAAGTAGTCTTGAGTGTTGCATTAAGTCCTACGTTTTTTTGTTTGTGGGTTCTAATTTTTTTTTGTTCTTGTAGATCATGCAATAATAAAGTTATCTATGTAATATAGTTAAATTATATGCATTATGAATTTTTGAATAATGATTTTTTAAATGATCAAATATCAAAAAGTCTTTCAAATTTTTTTAAAAAAAAGTTTAACGAACTATTTGGTATATGCTCAATTTTTCAATTGTTGATTAAGTATGCCATTACATGATTAAAAAAAGTTCGAGGGACTATTTGCTATATGCATATTTTCTAAATTATTGATTAAATAGTATTTTTTCTTCATATATATAGTCAAACTCTTCAACATACCTTATCAAAATACCTATGAACACTAAGTTTGCACACGTGCTGACGCACACCAATTTTTTAAAATATTAAAAAAAATTGAGCTGATTTTTTATGTGCTATTTAAATATTTCAATGGACCCATATAAAAAAATTCATCTATTTTTTTTTTTTGCTATTTTTAAAAAATGGATCAAACTTTTGCAGCGTTTTAAGTGCTTAAAAGTAGCAAAAGTTTAACCGATTTTTTTAAAATAGAATTTTTTTTTGAGCTAATGTTTTTTGTATGGTTCCTTGAAATGTATAAATATCACACAAAAAAATCATCTCAAAAATATTTTTTTATACTATTTTAAAAATGTAATGTGCAAATTTTGTGTGCACATGAGCCTCTCTCTCTCTCTCTCTCTCTCTCTCTCTATATATATATATATATATATATATATATATAGATATGTTATAGAAGTATTAATTCGGTGTGCAAAAAGATTTTTTGATAGATAGTAAATCTATTTGAGATAATAAAATTGCATATAATTATTTTCGAACGATAACTATTAGAAGAAATAATTATATTTATGTTCAAATGTATTATCTTCATCATTAATTGTAGTACCTATAGATTTAAGTTTTTTAAACATAATTTATCGCTTTGAATCTAAAAAGTTTAGGACTTGCCAAAAATTGAATCAAAAAATAATAAACGTATAATTTGTAATAAATTTATGTGACACCAACAAATGAAACAAAAAAAATATCAAGTATAGATTTGTAATATATTTATTTGACTTAGTCAGGATTGTACAACAAACCTCAATGATTTAGCTTGACTGTGTGCTGAAGTCCATCATAAGTGGGAGATCAAAGAACTACCAAAATTTTGCACGTTGGCAAGTATCAACCACCACTTTCCATGTTTTGTTTTCAGTCACCCACTTAATTTTCTATTTGTTATGTCATCCACCGGCGAGCACGAACGATATTACAAAAATCTATATTGAAGATGAGGCATTTTTTTAATAATGCTTTTAAAACATATATATTTATAAACATATTGTATTTTTTTAATTCATGATTGCCATTGCCAACCGTGAATTTATATTGAATTCGTCCTTGCCAACCAACGATTCAAGAAGGAATAACCCTATCATCAATTAGACTTAATTACGAGTATTAACATGAAACACCACCCCTAGTCAAGTCTCTCTCTCCACTTTCCACCAACCTTCTCCACCTCCGGCGCCCAAATCCAACGTCAGCATTTAAAATTAGTATCCATTTTGGCTATTTAGAAAAAAAATATATGTGTTGCTTGGGTGTGTATGCTATGAAAAATGAATTGAAAATATGTACTGTATAGTATAAAATAATTTGTTTGTTAAATGTTTTGGGTTACATTAGACTTCTTTATATTGGACCCAATATTTTTTTATGTATTCATGTATATGCATTGTGGTATATGCATCATGGATAAAAAAAATGTGTAATGTGACTATAAAATTATGTAATGTAGCTACAATTTTTCCTTAAATTGTGTATTGTGGCTATAAAACATGAAAATTCTATGTATTGGACCCAGTTTTTTGTAAGGTGTATGATTATTTTGTGTACTAATTTTCGGTGTATTGGGATTGTTGATTACATTTCTTGAAATGAACATCTCTCATCTCACACTTTTAATTTTTTTTATAAATTGGGAAAATTTAGACAAAAGAAGGAATAGAAAGTTCGGAAAAAAATCAGCTAAAATCTCCAAACTTTTTTTATTCATCGAATATGTGAGAAAAACATAAATGAGACTAAATTATATGCATATCTTAGATGTAATTTGGATTTGAATAAAACATTTAATAGGGATGTCGTTGGGCATGAATTGGACACATAATTTATTTAGAAAAGTAATACGATTAATATATTTAATGTGGGCGGAATAAACCATTATATAGGAAAAAACATAATTGTTTTAGAAATGTAAATTGGTTATTGAATCGGTTGAGACTGTTAATTATTGTATAAACGAATTTTGGGAACTGATAACATTTTAAATAAGGCCTATCTATGTGGCATGTCAAAAATATTTCACAATTTAAATTAGGTGGGCATATCTATGACATTTGTTAGACACAACCTAAAATCTCCGAAAATGAAAAAACTTAATTAAATTTAGTGTCACCGACTGCATCGATGTAAGATGGAAACTAAATGTCATTAGTCCAACACCGATACCCAATAATTTTCCATTAAACCAATATTTCTCTCATATTCCACACCAATAATGCCTATCCATTTTGTTGTAAAAGTTATAACGAATGCATGAACCTTGAATGTAAACATTTCAAAATGTGTAGTCTAAATATAAAATCTTTCACACCACATTTCTTATCGAATAAATTCGTCCATACAACACCTTCGAAAATGTGCACCCAAATAGTCCACACTATTCAAGAATTTTGAGTCTTATTCTATAGTATTTTATTTTTTCCTTATAAATATAAATTCTTCACTCCACAATTCTTGCACATAATTATGTCAAGGGTGTAGGCCTATATGGTTGTGGTAATATTATAATGAACCTAACGAATAATTAATTATAAATGGATGAAAATATGCCCCATTAATCGGGTAATTTCATGAAATGAGGCACCTATAATTTCATACTTATAGATTTATTAAATTTGTAATTATCAATGGTTGTAGTATATAGCAGTTGAAAATAAGACGTGCGATATTCATGTGCTAGTAGGGAGGTAGAATGTTTACCGACTAAATAGTTGGCCTATGCTATGAGGTTTTGGCCACAACCTTGACTTTTGATGACGTATTTTAAAAAGCACGTGCAATGGCCGTAGACCTATCTACGAAAGACATTAAGATCACTTATTATTGGACAAATTTATATATCGTTGGTGGTTTGAAATATGTGGCAATGAAAGGCATGCTTGATATTTCTACAAACATAGTGAGAAGGGATTGAAATACATTGAAGAAGGTGGCATGCATACTCCCATTACCTTGACAACCATACATAAATGAATAGACAAGAAGAGAAATCATAATAATCGAACTTTAAACCACGTAAAGGGATCAATACAGGTGGTAACACAAAGTGAAAATGCGCACTCGGTACACATATCGCGAAGTACGTGTAGTTGTGGTAAGTGGGAGATCTTTAAGATACCTTGTTCCCATGGGTTAACAACATGTGCCAAAGTAAATCTCGATGACATGTAGCATGTTAGTGAGTTCTTCACTACTAACAAATAGTTTATAAAGTAAGTAAATTAAATACATTAATTTATTATGGCGCGTGGCTCCAGCGAATCATGATATTTGATAAGTCCAAAATCCATGTTACATGTGAGAATGTTATCGGCAAATCAAATTCATCCTTGTGGGGTAAGTACATTAATTTATTCTGGTTTATTCGCATTTCACTTTATTGAAAACTGTTGTAAGTAGTTGCATATATTTTTTTTTTTATTCATAGATCCCAAAACATTTCTATATCGTTCCAACTGGATTCATTTAATTTATCGTTATATAGAAGAGACTATGGACATCTCGAATATCCGTACATGGATAACGCCAGGCCGTGTAGAACCTTTTGTACTGCACCGACAAAAGCACCATTAGTCGGAGACCATTTGGGTCAGTCAAGAGATTGGTGTACTGACCACACGCTACAGTGATTCAACACAAATAAAAGTAAAGGAACAATATGCGCGTATTGGTCCCATTGCTCACAATTGCAGGTTTCTACTACCTACATCTATTGTAGTATGTAACACTAGAGAGGGCGTTCATCACTGCGTTAGTTGAGCACTTGTGGTCGAAGACGCGCAAATTTTATCAACTAGTCGGTGAGTATATCATCACACTACAGGACATTGAGGTCTTGGTGTATTGATTGATGGACTTCCACTTACTAGAAGGGAAATTCCATTTAGGGCCTGTTTGGCAATCCAATTCCAAGCCTTGGAATTGGATTGCCAAACGGGCCCTTAGTCACGAGAGCTTGAGAAATTTATGTGATGAATACTTCCAAGCGAGGCCTAACCTTTATGAGTTTGGCACCGAAACCCAGCTAAGGGTGACGTGGCTTATTGAGAGATTTGGGGTTGTACAAGAGGATCCCGCTGAGGGTACACTGATTATATGCAAATGAGCATATATTCCGTGTTTGATTGGTGGCATGTTGATATTGGATAAATATAGTAGACACGTGAAGTATGCTACCTCATATTTCTCAAGTATTTATAGTAGATGAGGTCTTATAGTTGGGGAGGTTCAGCTTTCGCGACGTTGTACCATGAGTTCTGTTAGGCTACCCTTCCTGACGACAAAGAGATTACGTGGACACTCGTTCTTCTACAAGTAAATTTAATTACTTATCTCTATTTTTATTGTGATTTTGTACTACGTTGTTAAAATGGTTTTTCATTTACATGTATTAACAACTATGGGGGTATTAGCGGATCTATCATTTGAGACCTGAGAAAGTATTACAAGAACCTATCGAGGATGACTTTGGCAAGGGTGAGGATGGACTCCCTCCTGGACCTCTTGGATGCGTGTAAGTTAAGAGACATTTTGTTACCACTTTATTTATTAAAAGTCTTAAATTTGAACAATAGTTTCTTAGCGAACATATTAATATTGAGGACTTTTTTTTCAAAAGGGGGCATCCCGTTGTCTAGGCGAGAAGCACCCCCACACGTGCTCCACTACTTTCGAGAACAACTAGACGCCAACAGGTACCTATATGTTACCTTACTTGTATATTAAATTTGCAAATAATATGGTGCCAATTTAACGAGGATGTTTTGGCACAGCTACCTGACTACTACAAAGTGTTGTATATTTTATTAAATGACAACTTATTTGGTCAAACTTTAGACTCAATTTTAATTAAGACACATATGTTAAAAATGACATGTTTTAGTACCAATGTGTTGCTTGTAGCAAGGAGATTAATGTTGTATATTCACTTGTTCAAAATAGTGAAGTAATGAATGATAAATTTAGACTTAAAGTGACCTATTTGAGTTTAAGCTAGATGGTGTAACATAGTTAAGTGGGTTTGTCCCACATTGAAAAAGTGGTAGAAATACTTGGAGTTAATATACCCAAGTTATGGGACTAAGTCTTGGATGCCTTGGGCTATCCCAACTCTTTGAAGGGGAGATGGACTACATTATGCATGTGTTGGGCTTGGGCCAAAAGCCCACATTCGCGTGAACTGCCGCCGCTGTCTGTCCCGCCCGTGCCCCGGTCCGGGTTATGGGTCTTTCTTGAGCAACTATTAAATTTTTTTGGACAAATTGGGCTTTAAAGTCATTTTTTAATTACCAATCTGGTTTCCGAAACGAAATAATTAATTACGGATTAATTATTTTTCGCATTAATTAATTATTTAAAAACGCTATCATTTTTTAATTATTTAATTAAAATATTGAGTTGATTTGTTAGAGAGATACGACTGTACAAACAGTCGCATCTTTTCTGGAAAAAGCCATGAGTTGCAACCTTCACCACTTATAAAAAAGACCATATGCAGTCCATTTTAAAAATAAGAAAATCGACTCGAATTCCCTACTACTGTCCTTGTTTTCTTCTTACTGCTTGAGAGAAATTCGTCATTGTTGGTTTGTGGGACTGTTGCACTGAAGTGCTTCTTGTAACTGTCGTTGACCATTTCATCCTGGGATGCAGACGCTCGTTGAATTTGCCGTCAGCACCGTAGCGGGGGCATATTTTGTCTTAAGGAGAGATAGTTCAACTTTCGACTCGGTCAAAACTCTTTAAGTGATTGTTTCAATCACAAACTGTATGTTCTTCTTAGCTCTCTTTACTGTTACTATTTTTCTAGAGTAATTAATTAATTAATTTTAATTACTATTTATTTATTTAATGAAATATTATTTTTTTCGTAATCCAATAAACAATAATCTTAAGATAGAATATAGATATTTTTTTGGTTTTCACTAAATAAATTTATTTTTCTTATTTAGATTGATAAATTTTTACATGTTTTTATATACATACTAAAACGTGTTTACATTAAATATCTCTTTTTCCTACAATTTTTAATTTTGAATTTTTTTTATACATTTTATAAATTGGTTTTGTGTTATTCAATAACAGAAGCTACTGAATCTTCTGAAAATGTGATGTCTGTTCCTCAAAACCATGCGGCGGTTAGTGTTCCTACTACCGTTCCGACTCATTTAATTCCTGGAGAAAAACCCGAAAAGTTTAATGGTACTGATTTCAAATGTTGGCAACAAAAATGTTGTTCTATTTAACTACCATTAATCTTGCGAGGTTTATTAACGAAGATGCTGCTATGGTTAATGAAAATGAAACGGATAAGATAACTTTGATAGCTGTAGAAGCATGGAAGCATTCAGATTTTATTTGCAAAAACTATATCCTTAATGGATTGGACAATACACTTTATAATGTATATAGTCCAATCAAAATCGCTAAATTGTTATGGGAGTCTTTGGATAAAAAATATAAAGCTGAGGATATCGGCATGAAAAAATTCGTGGTCGGTAGATTTCTCGAGTATAAAATGGTTGATTAAAAGACTGTCATAAGCCAAGTCCAAGAGATTCAATTAATTTTTCATGTAATACTTTCTGAAAATATGGTCATAAGTGAAACATTTCAAGTTGCTACGGTAATTGAAAAATTACCTCCTTCTTGGAAAGATTTCAAAAATTATTTGAAGCATAATCGAAAAGAAATGGGACTTAAAGATTTAATTGTTCAATTAAGGATAGAAGAAGAAAATCGTAACTCTGAAAAGAAAAATAGTAACCATGCTATGTCTACAAAAGAAAATATTATTGAGGATGGAAAAAAATTCAACAAAAAAGGAAGCACAAAAATGAAGGCACAAGTCAACAAGGCGGTGCTAAGAAGTTCAAAGGAAAATGTTTTAATTGCAACAAAGAAGGCCATAGGGCCAAGGATTGTCGCGAGCCGAAAAAATAAGAGAACTTCAAGAATAAAGCACCACAAGCCAACATGACAGAAGTTGATTCATTATCCGATGATGTTTCCAATGTGTCTCTTTTCGCAGTTGTATTTGAAGTAAATTTGGTGGGTAATACCAAAGAGTGGCGGGTTGATACCGTCGCTACACGCCATGTGTGTTCTGATAAAAGTATGTTCACAACCTACCAACCAATTGAGAATGAAAATCAATTATTCATGGGAAACTCCTCCACCTCGAAGGTTGAAGGTAAAGGCAAAGTAGTGTCGAAAATGACTTTGAGGAAGCATCTCTCACTCAACGATGTATTGCTTGTGCCTGACATCAGAAAGAACCTTGTCTCCGGTTCCTTACTAAGCAAGAAAGGATTTAAGCTAGTCTTTGTTGGAGACAAATTTATACTAAGTAAAGATGGAATGTATGTAGGGAAAGGATATATGTGTGAAGGGATGTTCAAGTTGAACGTCATGACTGTTGTACCTAAAAGTAATAATGATAATAATAATATGATATCTTCTGCTTATATGCTTGAGTGTATGGATATGTGGCATGGTAGACTTGGACATGTTGATTATAATACTTTAATTAAATTAATTCACTTAAAATTAATTCCTAAATTTAGCATTGATACAAGTCACAAATGTGAAACATGTGTAGAAGCTAAATTAACTAAAACACCTTTTCATTTAATTGAAAGGAGTAGTGAACCTTTAGATTTAATTCACACCGATATATGTGATTTAAAATTTGTTCAAACTAGAGGTGGGAAAAGTAATTTATTACCTTTATGGATGATTTCACTAGATATTGCTATGTCTATCTTCTAAGAAGCAAAGATGAAGCAATTGAAGCCTTTAAGCAATACAAGATAGAAGTTGAGAATCAACTTGGTAAAAAGATTAAAGAATTAAGAAGCGATAGAGGTGGTGAATAAGAATATCCTTTTAAGGAAATATGTTTAGAGAATGACATTATTCACCAAACTACCGCACCTTACACTCCTCAATCAAATGGAATTGCGGAACATAAAAACTGAACTTTAAAAGAAATGATGAATGCATTACTAATAAGTTCGGGATTATCCCAAAACATGTGGGGGGAAGCATTGCTTTAAGCTAATCACATTCTCAACAAATTGATTCATAAAAAAATAAATAAGATACCCTATAAGTTGTGGAAAGGACGGAAGCCATCTTACAAATACTTAGAAATGTGGGTGTGTCTTGTAAAAGTACTAATTCATGAGCTTAAAAAGGTGAAAATTGGTCCAAAGACTATTGACTGCATATTCATTGGTTATGCACATAATAGTAGTGCATATAGATTCATTATGCATAAGTCTGACATTCCTGAAATTCATGAAAATACCATCATAGAATCTAGGAATGCATCATTCTTTGAAAATATCTTTCCTTGTAAGAATACACGAGAAACAAGTTCTAACAAAAGAATGCTTGAAGTTACAAATGGTGAACCTCGAAATATTATTGAGGAAGAACCTAGACGTAGCAAAAGAGCTAAGATTTCAAAATCTTTCGGTCCAGATTTTCTAACATATATGTTAGAAAGTGAACCTCAAACACTAAAAGAAGCTCTATCCTCTTCGAAAGCCTCATATTGGAAAGAAGCTATAATAGTGAAATTGAATCTATTATGCAAAATCATACATGGGAACTGGTGGACCTCCCACCGGGGAGAAAAACCGTTAGGGTGTAAATGGATATTCAAACGGAAAATGAAAGTTGATGGAACCATTGCTAAATATAAGGCTAGACTTGTAGTTAAAGGATATAAGAAAAAAGATGGAATAGATTATTTCGAGACCTATTCACCTGTTACAAGGATTACATCCATTAGAATGCTAATTGCAATTACAACAATATATAAATTGGAAATACACCAAATGTATGTTAAAATGACATTTTTAAATGGTGAATTAGATGAAGAAATATATATGGAATATCCGAAAGGTTTTAGATCTCCTGGAAATGAAAGGAAAGTATGTAAACTTGTCAAGTCATTATATGGGTTGAAACAAGCACCTAAACCATGGCATAAAAAATTTAACAATGTCATGAAGTCAAATGGTTTCAAAATAAATGAGTGTGACAAATGTGTTTACATGAAAATAACTCAAGAGGGATATGTGATTGTATGTCTATATGTAGATGATATGCTAATAATTTGTAATAATAATAATAATGTTATCAATTACACTAAAAAAATGTTGACTAGTAGATTTGAAATGAAGGACATGGGATTGGCTGATGTCATCCTAGGAATTAAAATTACTAGAACCCCTAAAGGAATTATCTTATCTCAATCACATTACATTGAAAAATACTTCATAAGTATAATAAATGTGATCAAGTCCAGTGAGAACACCTGTAGATCCAAGTCATCACCTCCTTAACAATAAAGGTGAAGGTATATCTCAATTAGAGTATTCTCGTATTATTGGAAGTTTGATGTATTTATCAAACTGTACTCAACCTGATATAACATAATCGATTAGTAAGCTCGGTCGATATACGAGTAATCCCGGGAAAGATCATTGGAAATCCTTGATAAGAGTTTTTCGATGTCTTCGATACTCTTTGGGGCATGGGTTGCACTACGAATAATATCCAGCTGTACTTGAAGGCTATAGCGATGCAAATTGGATATCTGACTCAAACGCTTCGAAATACACAAGTGGATATGTATTTACTCTTGGAGGTGCAGCCGTATCTTGGAAATTCTCGAAGAAAACGTGCATTGCAAGATCCACTGTGGAATCTAAATTTATTGCTTTAGATAAAGTAGGGGAAGAGGATGAATGGCTTAGAAACTTCTTAAAGGATATTCCAATATGGTTAAAGCCCGTACCACCTATCATAATACATTGTGATAGTCAATCGACAATTACTAGGGATGAAAGTAATAACTATAACCGTAAATCACGACATATTCGTCATCAACACCAAACCGTTAGACAATTCCTCTCAAATAGAGTTATTTCTATTGACTATCTAAAGTCAAAGGAAAATATTGCGGATCCACTAACTAAAGGTATACCTGGAGAGCAAGTTGTAAGTGCATCACGTGGAATAGTCCTAAAGCCTGTAAAATTCTAAAGAGTCGTCTTAACAGAAATCCAACCTAAATGACTGGAGATCCCAAGAAATAGGTTCAAAGGGACAACCTAATTATGATGACTCAGTATTGCACTGAAAAGTAATACTTTAATTACTTACTCCCATTCCGAAGATGAGTCAGTACACAAACTGCCGTGTGTATAAGGATAAACTATGTTTTTAATGATTTCTATATCTTAAATGTATAGGTTAAGTGGGGTATTAGCAGGATACTCTTTATAGAAATCACCTATGTGAGTGAGAAGGGGCCACTTCTATGAGAAAAACTAAGGCTATTTCTCTAGCACACTCGTGAAACCAGGAGGTGTCCAAGGCCAAAGTAAACACAATAATGAGAACCAATAAGGTTGGAAAAACATTGTGTGAATACTATTGTCTCAGTTTACACAAATGGTTGATCAATTCAAGACATCACGTTCATTGATTGGCTAGTAAGCTCGATAGTATCTCACTAGGAAAGATTCAAAGCCACAAGTTATCTTTTTTGATGCAATATTTTTTCCTAGAAAAACTCTCTGTTTGCATCTATATTCATTTGATTCTTCAAAATTTCATTCATGTGGGGGATTGTTGTATTTTTATTAAATAACAGCTTATTTGGTCAAACTTTAGAGTCAATTTTAATTAAGACACATATGTTAAAAGTGACGTGTCTTAGTACCAATGTGTTCCTTGTAGCAAGGAGATTAATTTGGTATACTCACTGGTTGAAAATAGTGAAGTAACGAATGAGATATTTGGACTTAAAGTGACCCATTCGAGTTTAAGCTAGATGGTGTAACATAGTTAAGTGGCTTTGTCCCATATTGAAAAAGTGGTAGAAATACTTGGAGTAAATATACCCAAGTTATGGGACTAAGGCTTGGATGCCTTGGGCTATCCCAACTCTTTGAAGGGGAGATGGCCTACACTATGCAAATGTTGGGCTTGTACCAAAAGTCCACACGCGCGTGCGCCGCCATCACCATCCCTCTGGCCTGGCCCGTGCCCGTGTCCGAGTCCGAGTTCGAGTTCGGATCGTGGGTCTTTCTTGAGCAACAATTAAATTTTTTGGACAAATTTTAATTGACCTTTGGGCTTTAAAATTTATTTTCTGAACCAAAAAATCTAGTTTCCGAAAAAAAAATAATTAATTACGGATTAATTATTTTTCGCATTAATTAATTATTTAAAAATGTTGTCATTTTTTAATTATTTAAAAACGCTGTCGTTTTTTAATTATGTAATTAAAACATTGAGTTTCTTTGTTAGATAGATACGACTGTACAAACAGTGACATCTTTTCTGGGAAAAGCCATGAGTTGCAGCCCTTCACCACTTATAAAAAAGACCATATGCAGTCCATTTTAAAAATAAAAAAATCTACCCGAATTCCCTACTACTGTCCTTGTTCCCGTCTTAATGCTTGAGAGAAATTTTCCATTGTTGGTTCGTGGGACTATTGCACTGAAGTACTTCTTGTAACAGTCGTTGACCGTTTCATCCTAGGAGACAGACGCTCGTTGAATTTGTCGTCAGCGCCGTAACGGGGGCATATTATGTCTTAAGGAGAGATAGTTCAACTTTGGACTCGATCAAAACTCTGCAAGTGATTGTTTCAATCACAAACTGTATGTTCTTCTTGATTCTCTTTACTGTTACTATTTTTCTAGAGTAATTAATTAATTAATTTTAATTACTGTTTATTTATTTAGTGAAATATTATTTTTTCGTAATTTGGTAAACAACACAAATTCGAATATGAAATCAAGTGGGTGATAGTCCCCCTCATAAACTTTGAGTTTGTTGAGTAAACATCTAACCAACCATTGCATGTTACAATTTGCGATGCAATAGGATGTCCCCATCAATTACGACACCAGTGAGGTGCTGCATCGGGTTGATATGTTCAGCTGGGCTAGTACAAACTTTTTAGTATATCATGCTTGATATATCAAGATGTGGGACCAAAAGGTGATTGAGGATCATAACAGTTGATCCTATTGTTGATGGCATGACAAGATTTGACCCCTACATGCTTTGGTATCAACATATTACCCACTAATTTATTAGCTAGATTTGAGTTGACCCCTTCCTCATGGTGCACTACTATTCGTCGAGATTATTTAACTCCTAGTAAATTTATTTTTATTTAATGATTTTATACTAATCACTTGTTATAATTTATTACACTCTTATTAAACATCAATTTTCATTATTCATACACATGTAACATCCAGAGAATCGAGTTGTTTGACCCCAAAAATGCATGGGTCACCTTGGTCAATATTATTAGGTGGTGTAGTGTGGGGGCAAAATATATGCCTACAGAATAGCGTGACGTGTGGGGAGCACCCCAGTGAAGATGGCGACATGCCAGCAATATAGGGACGACTAAAGTCCTTAATAAATGAGAAGGCCGAGGAGCAGTATCTGATTGGAATGAAACTCCACGAAGATAGGGCTCATCCATATTTGTTACTCATCCATATTTGTAACCCTAATGTAACCCCTAACTCTATATAAAGGGGACACCCCCCATTTTGAAAGGGGGCTTAGAAGTTAGAGAAATACCCCCATGTAAAACTCTCTGATCATTCTAATGAAACACACCAGCAACCCCGTGGACGTAGGCCATTCATGGTCGAACCACGTAAATCTTTGTCTCTCTCATATTTATTTTTATACTTGTATCGTGATGAATTTGCACCCCCCGACAGGTGAGATTTTTTGCACCTACAATTGGCGCCGCCTGTGGAAAACGGCACAAAAAGCCTTCCCGTTCTTGCTAGAAGAGATCTAGATTTACGCTCAAGGACAATGATGCCTACGCCACACACATAATCAAAAGATAAGTTATTTTTTTTTAATCTGTGCACGAGAAGTTATACGTTTCATATATGATTATTTGTTTTGTACAAATATCATTTCAGTGATGTTTGGTTTTCATATATTTATGTTCATAAATTCTTTACTGGGTGTATATTCATCTGAAAATCTTCATAACCATTGTTTGTTTTTGACGGATATCAATACCGAAGATGTGAGAAAACTCTCCAAATATATGGATTCTTTTGATGTTTTTATGGGTATACACGTTATTTTTTCTGGGTTACATCATATATTATGATTCCCATATTCCATATTTTGTGGCATGACATAAGCGTCAAAAGCGGCCTTCTCTCACAGATATCCCATATTTTGTGGCACGAGCTAAGTGCCAAAAGCGGTATTCTCTCACAGAGACGTTGACCACGTCTTTACGGATATATCTGATGATTCTCTTTCAATAAGATATTTTTCACAAAGATTGACTGGTTCTGGTGACATGCGCAGTTCGAGGTTGACATCTCCATTCACGAAATTTATTCTGAGATAAGATATGCACGATTTACTAGGGCGGTGGCTTTTCTACGGCTGAGGTCATCTCCAACCTATCCTTTGAGGTTGTCATCCAGCCAAGCTCCACCAGCAGAGGGTTGGCCCTTGGTAGAACTACCGCACTCGGATCAGCATAGTCGTATCATCGATCGAGCACCAGTAAATTTTCTGGTCTCTACTCCGATTACTCTCCGACCCGCAACCTTCCTGGGCGAACATCCCCCGGTGGTTGGCAACCTGTTTGCAACCACAATTATCGCACATCGACAATAAAAGATAAAAGGGCAGATAATTTTTTTTGAAGCTGATTTTCATCTGTAACGTCTTTCTTCTGTCTGGTCGACATCCACGATGAGGACGACCTGATAATACCTGGATACACGTCTTGACGAGCACAACCGGTGATTTGATCCACCATGCGAGCTCAGCGAATAGCGTGCCATAGTGACGAGCTCGGAGGAGATCACCACGACCAAATAACTGATCGATGGCGAAGACGAGCATGATCATCCTTTCAATTGAGCATCGCTAAAATCCCTGGTCTCCACTACATTTACTCTCTGACCTACCTCCATCCTCGTCGATCAGCTTCAATTCGGCTATTGAATGAATGACATGGAAAACTTCAATCTTCTCCACCCCTGCTGGATGCTGTTCCTATGCGAAGAAGAGGAACATCATCGGAAAAACCCTCATAATCGGCGACCACTATATCACCAGTCCCCACCTAGTGGACGGTAACCACTGTGCAACGATCAAGGTTGGAGCCACCATCTGACTATCATAGGTCGACGAGCATCAGCCGCAACGCTGGACCATAATCACAGGTCGGCGAGCATCGGCTACGAAACCGGACCATAAACAATGGTCGGCGAGCCTCAGCTACAATGCTGGGCCATAATCATAGGTCGGAGAGCATTAGATACCGCTCCTCAGCCGATCACTGGGCAGCCAATTGAGCATCAGCGAGCTCCTCCATCCCACACCGCTTATTCTCCGACCTGCATATTTCAGGCATTTCGGAAAGGGGTAGAAGTCGTTTGAGGCGCGTGGGTTTTCACACCTGCTTTAGTCAAGCCCCCTATTTATTGAACTCCTGTTATTTGTAATCCTAATTCGTGGCTTTACAAAGCCTCCCAAGGAAACAATTTTGCAAATCAATTTATAACTCATTATTTGGACTTTAAATAATTTTAGAAAAAATTCTAAATCAGCCATGTGTCTTACATTTAAGATATATTTTTGAATAATTTTTGCATTGCTCGGTTATCTCTAAATTATTTTAAGGGACCAGGTAATTTTATTACAACGAGTTTAGTTGGCACTCTTTTATGCAAACCTTATTACAAATTATTTTGTCCACATAAATAAGCAGGGCACATTAATATAACACTCCTGTCATTAATACGAACATTTTAATTTTCAATATTGTCATCCAGCTACAACAATTTAATCTCACCAGAGCGAGATTATTGGTTATTTAGCTCAGCCCTGACGGATGTTCGGGCGCAATTATCTCACCTCAACAGATGGTCGGGGAATTTACTAACTTCCACAGATACAAGATTCAGTCCCGACGGATGCTCGGCAATAATCTTAAGTCCTTGGAAATCTCATCGATGTTTCGATGAATGCTCGAGCACGAATTGCTCGCTATATCTACTTGGTATTCTATAACTTTTCCCGGCGGACTATTCAGGCATCGATTCATTTTATTAATGTTCCGACAGATAGTCGAGCACACTATAACACCTTATACCCAAAGAAACGCTTGGGCAAAATTATCATTACTCCGACTGAAGCTCGGATTCTATGATTCGGTAACCTGAAGGGATGTCAGGCACGTTCGGGATTCATCTTGGCAGATAATCAGCAAAATATTTCTTTATATTTAGTCCCGAAGATATTTGCCTCACATGTCGCATTTTATCCCCAGTGGATAGCTGGTCAGGATAATTCTTGTATTTAGCGCAATCCCACTTAATGGATACACACATTTATTTGTACATTGTTCGTTTCCATCTCATAATACTTCATTTTCTCACAAATTATGCTCACGATTTTTATCATCATAAATTTGTTAGCAGGGGGCTATCTATACTCTATACTTTACATGAGAGAAACAATTGATTGCCACTACACAAATTTTCTGTGAAAACAATTTTTTGAAACCAAACTTGTATTTTAAGTATTTACTTAAATCTATTTGCACAAATTCCAAATTAACTCCCGTGCCATACATCTGGATATATTTGATAAATTTTTCATCTTTCATTCGACTTTATTACAATTACTTTGTCCACATAAATATTGGGGTGCACTTAGAAGTGCACTCATGTCATTTATTCGGTCATTTAATTTTCAATATTATCGTCTAGCTATTATTGGTTATACCAATGAATGGTCGGTGTAATATCTTTACTCATACTTAGTGTAGCCCCAACGGATGCTCGGGCACGGCCATCCTCGTGAGATTTTATCACAAAAATTATGGGATCATTCATGTCATTCATTTAATACTATGAATATTTTCCTCGGGACATGCTCGAACAGATGCACATCATATTGCATGATAAATTCTATTTGAATTAGCCTCGATAAATGGCCGAGCAACTTATTAACTTCCACAGGTACAAGATTCAGTTCCGACGAATGCTCGGCCATAATCTTAAGCTCTTGGAAATCTTATTAATACACTGATAGATGCTCGAACGCGGATCGCTCTCTATATCTACTCGAACCTGTACAACTTCGCCTCGACAAACCAGTCTGGCACCACTTATTTTGTTAATGCTCCAACGGATGGTTGAGCACTTTACACCACTTTGGACCCAACACATGCTTGGGCAATATTATTTATAACAGACAGATGCTCGGATGTTTATATCTCTTGAATTTCAGAATGGGTTATCTGGCTCTATGATTCTTGACCTGCAGGATTCTCAGGCATATTCAAGGCTCATCTCGGTAAATGATCGGCAAAATATTTCTATATATTTAGTCCCGAATATATTTGCCACACATGTCGTATCTTATCCCCAACAAATGATTGGTCAGGATGATTCTTATATTCAGTCCCAACAGATGGTTGGCACTGATTTTATCTTGGCTTTTGTATGTATGTCGTTGATGGAACCAAGCTAATCAAAATCCTCAAATACCTACAACAAATATAAAATACTAACAATATAGAGATAAGTAAGGGATTATCGAACCAACTTCAAGGATGAAGCACATAAGAGAAAAAATTGTGCAAGTCACTTTTTCTAATTACTTTTTTTTGTTTTATATTTTTCTATTTTTTTTTATGCTTTTTCAATATTAAAACAAGTTTTGAGGATGAGTGAATATGACTAGGGCTAATAACAAAAGTAAGAGTAATCAAACTAAAATAAAGTGTGACAAAAATACTAGTGAGTAATGGAAATTAGTGAGAGTGTAACTAAATGAGAGAAAAATATTCAAGGGAAGAGAAATCCACCCTCAATTCCCCAAATCAACTAAGCTTGTATTATTTTAATTTCGTTAATTTCCAAAAAAATTAATTAATTCAAAAGCTAATTCTCATTAAAGTAGTGAATTAATTAAATACTCTTTTAGAAAAGCAAATTTAATTCCCACAAGCACTACTCTAATTGAATTAAAATTAACCAAACAAATCATCCCCTAGGAAGAATTTGTCCAACTAATTTTAATTTGAAAGAAGTTAATGAAATCAAGAGTAGATAAAAATTAGATTAATATTAAAATAAAATGGTAGGTCTATCTCTAGCTTAAACCACTTGATCAAATATTAATTAACTTTTCATACCTTTTTCAAGGTTGATTTTCCATTTCTCAATGTGAAAATCAAGTGGGAATCAAATATACAACTCAAAGGAAGTTATCAAAATTAAAATTACAAACTAATTTGACTTGGATTCATGAGGGTTTCAATCACCCCTTGAATGAGGTGATTATCCCTCCATAATCATCATCCAATAGAAATTAAAATCAAATAAGAGCATACAATGAAAATTAGAGAGGAGTAATCAAACCAAATAGCCTTCAATTGCTTAAATTCTTCAATTCATCAATCATCTCACTTAATTACAACACTCAAAATATAGAACAAAAGAAACTAAACCACAAGAAAAATAAAAATGTATTTTCTATCTAATTCTCTCTCTATTTTTCTCTCCAAAAATTCTCTCTAAAATCTCTAGATAGTTCATTCTCTCTTTCCTCCTCCTCCAAAATGGTCTTCAACTCTCTTTAAATATGCAATGGAGCAAAGGGGTATAAGTGGGAATTGGCTAGAGGTGCACGTGTATAAGGTGAGAGCACATGTGCATGGGGGTGTGAGGTGAGGGAATATTTGGAAAAATCTGATTTGTTATTGAGGGTAATGTGGGTAATGCACACAAATGTGAATGTGGGATATGTGTTGGGGTATTTTAGGTAAATGGGTATAAGAGGTTTATGTTGGTTTTAAGCACATGGGTAATTGTTTGTTGATTTTGGTCTTTGGTTTTGTTGGCAAGGGATATAGCAGAACGTGGATTAGTTTTGGAGAAAGTGGGTTCTTGGTTCACATGGGTATTGGGTGGAGGGTTCGGGTTTTGGGCGGACACGGATCCGGGTTGGGGTCGGGTTTGGACAGTTGGGTTACAGGTCATGGCTGGTCGGAGTGGATTGGTGAGCTGGTGTGGGTCCGCTTGGTTTTCCGGGTTTGGAGGTCCGGATTAAGGAGAGAGAGAGGGACACGGCTGCTGGGGGTTTGAACGGAGGTGTGCTACCGGCGATCAGGGACAGGAGACCACCGGACGGAGTCGAGGTGTAGAAAGGATCGCGAAGAGGGGCGAGAAGAGCTGGGTATCGCAGGGAGAGAGAGGGAGAGAGGGGCTCCCGGGGTCTCGGCTTGGCAGTGGGTTCGCCGGAGATTGGAGCAGCGCCGGGGACTGGGATCGAGTTTGGTGTTTGTTTTCCGGCGGGTAAGGGCTGCTGGGTTCGGTTGTGGGTGAGTTTGGAAGTGTGTGGTTGTAAGAGAGAGAGAGTTGTGGGTGTAGTGAGAGGAGAGAGAAAAGGTGGGTGATGGGGGAAGAAGAAGGGGGTGAGGGTGATAGAGTGTGTGAGTGTGTATGGGATAAGGGTGAGGGGTTGTTGGATAGGTTAGTGGGTATAGGTGTGTAGGATGAGTTGGGTAGTGTGTGTATTTGTTTGGACCCTAAAACTAAAAAGATAAAAATAAAATCTAAGTAATAAAATAAAACTTATAAAAACTAAAAATCTAAAAATTAAATTACTATACTAAAAATTAAAATCAAGACTCAATAAAAATAAAACTAAAAAGAAATAACAATGTAAATCTATTAAACTTAAAACTAAAGTCCTAATAAATAAAAAAAATAAAATCTAATAAAACTAAATTCCTAAAAACTAATCCTAGTAAAATAAAATAAGATAAAAACTAAAACTAAAAACTTAATAAAATAAAATAAAATTATATTAATAAAAATAGAAATAAAAATAGGAAATAAAACCTAAAAAATGCTAAAATAATCCTAAAATTAAAATGACTCAATCTAAAAAATTAAAATAAAATAAAAAGGGAACAAACCAACACACACGGGTCTTGGGTGACGATTTAGGGACAAGTTTAGGCTAGGTTTGGGTAGGATGAGGTTACGGGGCAAGGGTATTTAGCTCCAATGTAACTGTAATTGAACTCGAAATGTAGCTTTTGGCACCGTAACTATAGTTAAGCCTGCATGATAAACATTTACGCGCATAAGACCCATATTGTCGAGAATTAGCAACTAAAATACATCTATTCGGGGTATAAATTGTACAGTTTTGGGTGCTTATCACACCACCCCCAAACAGAGCGTTGCTAGTCCTCGAGCAATAAGATAGAGAGAAAGAGAAAGATAAGTAACCAAAAGTGTACCACTTTCGCGGGCACTTGCGATTGCACTTAGCATGTGCAACAAGCCTTTAAACCTATAGGTTGCCCTACAGGACGAGTTGTGTCTCGTGAGGGTTTGCAGGGAATATACCCACAAAATTCTTTATTTGCAAAAATTTATTGAAAGGCAGTCAATCTCTTATTAGACATAGAATAATCGCACGATCCATCACATGAGAAATATTTTGAGAAATACAAGCTAGAATGTGTAAAAAGTTTAAGCTAAGTAAATACTCAAGGCACATCCTTCCTAGAACTCAACGTGTGTAGTGTGAATCAGTCAAAACGGGTCAAGTATCACAAGAGTAATTCCTAGATTGCCTTGTCGGAATCAACGCTTCAACTTCAAATCTCACGGAATATTACTCTCAGAAACGAACTCTCGAGATATGGGTAAGTGTATTGCTCTTGTGTGTGAGGAGGTGAGTAAATGTAAGCAAGTTCAAACGTCTCACACACACATAAGAAAGAACGAACAATTAGAAAGAAATTTGATCTCATGAAAGAATGCTAATCACTATAGTGAGAACGTCGAGTTATTCACCACGTTGACTTTCATTTGCCCGAACACCTAGGGGGACATGAATGTATATGGGTGAGGGGAAATGAAATGGGGAGGGTATGATATGAAGGATAAAATGGATGGTGATAGTGATATGAAGGATGATGAATGATGGATATGTGATGGGTAAAAGATGGATGTGAAATGGATGCGAAAGAAGAGTGTATACACTTTAGGCACAAATGTCTTTATTTCAAAACTAACTACTAACTACAAACTCTCTTTCTTTTCTTTTCTTTTTTTTTTCCTATATTTTCTATTTTTGCTATTTTTTTTGTTTCTCTCTTTTTTTTTCTTTTTTTTTTTTCTTTCTTTTTTTTTTGTTTTTTGTTTTTCTCTCACTTTTCAAACTAACACTGAAGACATTTACATTTGAAATCACACTCTTTTATTTGAAAATGATGATGTATGATATATGAAATGAGTGGGGAATGATGGTGAGGGGAATATGGAAGAACATGGGAATGTAATGAGTGAAGTGAATGGGTAATGTATGGGGGGAATGTAATGGGTGAAGTGAATGGAAAATGATATATGGAAAGGTGGTAAGTGTATGGATGAAAATCTAGTATTCGGGACAAATTTCAAGACACGTGTTTCTTACACCTCGAAAATGATGTCATTCTCAGTGATCAACCAAAATTTTAAAGAATAATGAGATCATACGGCAATTAAAGTGCGGACCCAAAAGAAGTTGAATCAACTTGTGACTCGGAGATTGCGTAAAACACTCTAAAAGGGTGAAAGGCACAAATCTCACAAGCAAAAGTCTCCACTATTGATCCTTAAGGTTCTCTTTAGAATTGTAGTACTCTTCAACTCTAAACGTAATGACATGATAAGTGCGCAAATATTGTTGAGTCTAGAAATTCATGGTGCAACATGCCTTGCTACGTATTACATAAGCTATTAGAAAAAATATTCTCTAGCTTGATTCCTAGACTTTAAAAGATGGATGATTGAAAATTCACATCAATGAGTGAGATGAAAGAAACTGCACGAAATTTTAAAAATCAGGTTCAAAAATCAAAATTTTTCAAAAGAGGCATGATTTTGATAAAATTCCCCACCCCCAAACAAAAAGGAACATCGTCCTCGATGTTAAGTAAAATGATTTTTAAAATTGAGAGCATAAGGTAGGAAAGAGATTACCAGAATGAACCACTAATGAAGTGGACAGATGTAGCCAATAATAAACCTGAGTAAAAGATGTACAAGTCTATAAGCATGAGAAAGCATAGGGTGATGTGAAACACCACCCCCAAACAAGATGAGACAAGTACAAGAATCGCGGGTTGCCTCCCGGTAGCGCTAAGTTTAATGTCTTCAGCCAGACCGATGGGAACTCACCCAAAAAAAATGATAACCGAGGATAGAACAGGGTGGCAGAAAATTCAGGGGATAAGAATCACCCCCAAACAAAACTGAACGGTCAGTCTTCATAAATGGGGTCAACAAGGTCAATAGATTCTATGTGAGTGGAGCCTAGCTCCAAGAAGGGCTTCAAGCGTTGACCATTGACTTGAAAGAGGCTACCATCCTTGGGATTTTGCACGGTGATGGCACCATAAGGGGTAACTGACTCAACAATGAAGGGTCCAGACCACCTGGTTTTCAATTTCCCGGGAAAGAGATGCAACCGAGAATTATACAACATAAATTTTTGACCAGGGTGGAATTCTTTGCGCATGATACTTTGGTCATGGATCCACTTCATCTTATCCTTATACTTTTTGGACAAATCATAGGCATCATTTCTTATTTCCTCTAATTCATTAAGTTGCAGCTTTCGATGTACACCCGCCTCATCAATGTCGAAATTAAGGCTTTTGACGGCCCAATAAGCAAGATGTTCAAGCTCGACAGGAAGGTGACAAGGCTTACCAAAGACTAAGCGATAAGGAGACATGCCAATTGGAGTCTTGTAAGAAGTACGGTATGCCCACAATGCGTCGTTCAAGCGTAAGGACCAATCTTTCCTATTAGGATTGACTGTTTTTTCAAGAATTTGCTTGATCTCACGGTTAGAGACCTCAACTTGACCACTAGTCTGCGGGTGGTAAGAGAGACCAACCTTGTGGGTAACACCATACTTTTTGACAAGGTGTTCAAAGACTCGATTACAAAAATGTTTACCCCCATCACTAATGATAGCTTTGGGGGTTCCAAAATGCGTGAAGACATGCTCTTTGAGAAATTGGACCACAACTCTATGGTCATTGGTGCGGCAGGCAATGGCTTCGATCCATTTGGAAACATAGTCAACAGCAACAAGAATATACTGAAAACCATGAGAGGAGGGAAATGGTCCCATGAAATCGATACCCCACACATCAAAAATTTCAACAATGAGGATGGGTGTGAGAGGCATCATATGACGATGAGAGAGACGCCCAGAGTGTTGGCAATTAGAACAAGCCTGGCAATATTGATGGGCATCGCAAAAAAGAGTAGGCCAATAAAAACCACTTTGCAAAATTTTGGCAGCAGTTTTCTTTGAGCCAAAGTGGCCTCCACAAGCACTATTGTGGCAAAAGGAAAGAATACAGAGTTGTTCACATTCGGGAACACAACGACGAATGACTTGATCGGGGCAATACTTGTAGAGAAATGGGTCATCCCAAGAGTAGAACTTCACATTCGCCATGAATTTGGAGCGATCCTATTTCGACCAATGACTAGGAAGTTGATCGATAACACGAAAATTGACAATATCAGCATACCAAGGCGAAGTGGAGAGGGAAAATAGTTGTTCATCGGGGAATGACTCAGAAATGGGGATATGATCACAGTCAGAAGTGACAGTGATGCGAGAGAGGTGGTCAGCAACAACATTTTCACAACCTTTCTTATCGCGAATTTCAAGGTTAAACTCTTGGAGTAAGAGAATCCACCGTATCAATCGTGGTTTGGAATCCTTCTTATGAAGAAGATGCTTAAGAGCAGCATGATCAGTATACACGATGATAGGGGAACCTATGAAGTATGAGCGAAATTTATCAAGAGCAAACACAACTACTAACAACTCCTTTTCGGTGGTTGTGTAATTAAGTTGAGCATCATGCAAGGTTTTGCTAGCATAAGAGATGACATGTGGGCGCTTGTCAACTTTCTGGCCAAGAACGGCACCAAGTGAAAAATCAGAAGCATCACACATGAGCTCAAAGGGGAGAGACCAATTGGGAGGTTGCATGATAGGAGCGGAAGTGAGGTCAGCTTTTAGGCGCTCAAAAGAAGCAACACATGCTTCATCAAAGACAAAAGGGATATCCTTGGATAAAAGGGTTGTCAAAGGTCGCGCGATTTTAGAAAAGTCCTTAATGAAGCGCCGGTAGAAGCCCGCATGTCCTAAGAAGGAGCGAATGTCCTTAACAGACTTAGGAATGGGGAGTGAGGAAATCAAGTCGACTTTTGCTTTATCGACCTCAATACCGGAGCTGGAGACAACATGACCTAAAACAATACCCTTTTTTACCATGAAATGGCATATCTCCCAATTGAGAACCAACTTCTTTTCTTGACAACGCTGAAGGACCATAGTGAGATGGGATAGGCATTGTTCAAAGGATGAACCAAACACAGAAAAATCATCCATAAAGACTTCGAGAAAACGCTCTACCATGTCACTGAAAATACTAGTCATACACCTTTGAAAAGTCGCAGGTGCATTACAAAGGCCAAAGGGCCTACGAGAGTACGCAAATGTGCCAAATGGACAGGTAAAGGTAGATTTTTCTTGATCTTCAGGGGCAATAGGTATTTGGTTGTACCCTGAATATCCATCAAGGAAGCAGTAGTAAGCATGGCCAGCTAAGCGTTCAAGCATCTGGTCAATGTATGGGAGAGGGAAGTGGTCTTTGCGAGTGACAACATTGAGCTTTCTATAATCAATACAAACACGCCAGCCGGTTTGTATGTGGGTAGGCACAAGCTCATTGTCACTATTTTTGACAACGGTGACGCCAGACTTTTTAGGCACCACATGAATGGGACTGACCCATTGGCTATCTGAAATGGGGTAGTTAATACCAGCATCAAGCAACTTTAAAATTTAAGCTCGAACGACCTCCTTCATTTTCGGATTGAGTCGGCGTTGTGGCTCACGAGAGGTCTTGGCATTCTCCTCTAAATGAATGCGGTGGCTACAGACATTGGGGTTGACACCTTGAATGTCAGAAATGGTCCATCCTAAAGCAGTGCTATGTTGAGTGAGAGTGTGGACCAATTGCTCTTCTTGATCCGGTGTCAAGTCAGAAGCAATAATGACGGGGTGATGTTGGTTTGGGCCTAAGAAGGTATACTTCAACTCAGTAGGTAATGGCTTAAGCTCCAAACTAGGTGGTGGCTCAGGAGAGGCATCGGACTCAGACGCAAAAACAGAGTCTGGGAGAATATCGGGACACGAGTTGACTGGGTTATCCACAGAAAGAAGAGTATCGAGAAGAAGAGGCTCAAATGGAGGAACCCAAGTGGAAGTGTCCAATAGTGGTGTAGAGTCTAACAAGGCATTGACCTCGGAGATGGAAGAATCAATATCAAAGTAGGACCCAAAGTGAGCCAAACATTGGGGGATAGGATCTTCTGGGTAGGTGGTATCCAACATTTCTTGGACTAAGGAGTCAATCATGCATACCTCATCCATGGAATCAACATCGGACGATTGTTGAATGAGGTGGAAAATATTGACTTCGACGGTCATATTACCGAAAGAAAGATTCATTGACCCATCTCGACAATTGATGATGGCATTGGCAGTTGCCAAAAATGGGCGACCCAAAATGATAGGAATATTGGTTGGGTCGGGAGCAGGAGTGTCTAAGATGATGAAATCCACATGGTAGTAAAAGTCAGACACTTTCACCAAAACATCTTCAACAATTCCTTTAGGCACTTTCACAGATCGGTCCGCAAGTTGAAGAGTTACCCGTGTAGGTTTCATGTTTTGTAAACCTAACTCGAGGTAGAGAGAGTAAGGTAGCAAATTTACACTCGCTCCAAGATCAAGCAAGGCCCTAGTAGAGAATTGATCTCCTAACATTACCGAGACAGTGGGATGACCAGGGTCTTTATATTTCACAACGCCATTCTCGTGGATGAGGGACGTGGCTTGCTCAGTGACAAAGGCATCACGGGGCACATTCGTCCGTCGCTTGACAGTGCACAAGTCCTTTAAGAATTTTGCATAAGAAGGAACTTGTTGGATGGCGGTGAGAAATGGAATGTTTATGTGAACATTCTGAAAAACTTGCTTGATTTCATCAAATTGTTGAGCTTTCTTCGTTGGGGCCAACCTATGAGGGAAAGGGGCTCTAGGGACAAAAGTAGTGGTGGCCTCAGTAGGTGTGGAAGCATTCTTATCGGTGGCTTTATGGGTAGGTGTAATCTTAGGGAGTGGTTCTAATGGGCAAATCTGGGTGGGTGGGATGGGAACATCACAGGGAGCATCAACACCATTGTCAACCTGTTTACTGGATCGTAGAGTACTCACCGCTTTCATGTCCGCTTGGTATGTGGGTGGAGTGGAAGGGGATCCAACCTCATAAGCCGACTCCTTTCCATTCCCCTTAGGGTTAGGAATGGGTTGACTCGGAAAATAACCTTTCTCTCGCTCAGATTCAAACTGATTAAGACGTTGCTCAAGCCGTTGGATGGCTTGAGTCTGCACTTGGGTGGTTTGTTGTTGAGTCGTGATGAATTGAGTAAGGAGATTCTCAATAGAGGAGGTGGATGATGGAGGTGGAGGGGCATAAGGTGGTTGGGGTACCAACTCTCGGTTAGAACTAAGCGGCTGAGAATACTCGTAGGACGAAGGTGGGACAGGGACAATTTGATGATTGGGGTGGGACGGTCCTCCTTGGGGGACAAAGGATGATGGATGGTTTGGTTGGTGGTAAGGAGCATGGTGATTCTGGATAGGAGGGCGATGTTGCCTTTGCGGGTTTTGATGAAACCCGGGTGGACCACCAACATGTTGTTGTGGTTGTGATGGAGCAAGGTGATTTTCGTACTTACAAGAAAAATAGGGATGGTTCCTATTATTCGTATTATAAGTAAACGACGGCGGTGCGGGTTTTCGAGTGGTATCAAAGGCACATGCTTGGGCAAGAGTGGGTTCGGGATCATCGTGAATAAGGGGGCACAAATGAGATAAATGATCATGGCTTAAACAGACATGGCAAGAAGGACTAGACTCGTTGACATTCATCACTTGTTTAGAAAGAGAACAACTGAGAGCATCAACAGTCTTAGTCAAAGTGTTCAAGCCATGGAGCAAGGATTTAAAATCGGGATCATTTTTAACCTCATAAGTTCTACCTACTCGTGGTGGCTCGGATCTCAAAAATTAATTGGTGCCCGCCCAATCTTGGGAGTCATCGCCTAATTCAAGGAGAAAATTGTAGGCGGCGGTGGGAGTTAAGTGCATGAATTTGCCTTTGTGCATGGACTCAATCATGGTGAGAGTGGAAGTAATGAGACCATTGTAAAAACTATGGACGAGGCGACTCTTCTCGAGACCATGATGTGGGCAACTATTGATATAATCTTGAAAACGGCCCCATGCTTCACAAAATTGCTCGGTGGGCTTTTGACGAAAATCTTGAATGGCTTGGCGAACCTCATTGGTTTTACTTATGGGATAAAACTTAGACATGAACTTCTTCACAAGTTGTTTCCATGTATGGATAGAATCCGGTGACAAGGAATGTAGCCACATGGATGCTTTATCATGGAGAGAAAATGGAAACAAGCGAAGACGAACATTTTCTTCATCTAAGTTTTGATTTTTGAAAGTAGCGCAAACCGTGAGAAATTTCCGCAAGTGAGTGTATGGAGATTCACGCTCAAGACCATGGAAATTGGGCAACATGGAAATGGTTGCCGGACGAATTTTGAATTGTTCCGCCGGGGTGGGTGGAAGAACTATGCAAGATGGTGGGGTGGCCGTTATCGGGGCAAAATAGTCCCTTAAGGCACGCTCTTCAGCCATGGTGGGTGGATGAATGATGGGATTAGAGATGTCGACTCGGGGACAACTCAAAGTGATCGGTGGAATGGAAGAAGTAAGGGGAACACGTGGTTCTCCTAAGGTGGATGAGACGGGAGAGAGACTACGTGAACGAATTAATCGACGATTAACTCGGTTCCACGTGGGCATGCAAAGATGGATTCTTTTTGGTTTTTTGGATTTTTTTTGGAAAAAAGGAAAAAATATTTTTGGATTTTTGCTTTGGTTTTGGAAAGAAAGAAAATATTTTTTTTGGAGTTTTGTTTATAGGAGGAAAAGAAGAAGAAAATATTTTTGAGTGTTTTTTTTATAAGAAAAGAAAATATTTTTGGATTTTTGTGGAAAAACAAGGTGGGGGAAAATTTTGGACTCGAAGAATTTGGACGAATTCACTAAAATGGACTACCGAAAAAGGAATTGGACACACACAAGTAAAGGAAAAATCCCTACTAGCACATAACCAATTTTTTATCTTGAAAATTAATGAGAGGGGTAGTCAAATTTTAATGAAATCCCCGACAACGGCGCCATTTGATTTTAACTTGGCTTTTGTATGTATGTCGTTGATGGAACCAAGCTAATCAAAATCCTCAAATACCTACAACAAATATGAAATACTAACAATATAGAGGTAAGTAAGGGATTAGCGAACCAACTTCAAGGATGAAGCACATAAGAGAAAAATTTGTGCAAGTCACTTTTTCTAATTACTTTTTTTTTGTTTTATATTTTTCTATTTTTTTATGCTTTTTCAATATTAAAACAAGTTTTGAGGATGAGTGAATATGACTAGGGCTAATAACAAAAGTAAGAGTAATCAAACTAAAATAAAGTGTGACAAAAATACTAGTGAGTAATGGAAATTAGTGAGAGTGTAACTAAATGAGAGAAAAATATTCAAGGGAAGAGAAATCCACCCTAAATTCCCCAAATCAAGTAAGCTTGTATTATTTTAATTTCGTTAATTTCCAAAACATTTAATTAATTCAAAAGCTAATTCTCATTAAACTAGTGAATTAATTAAATACTCTTTTAGAAAAGAAAATTTAATTCCCACAAGCACTACTCTAATTGAATTAAAATTAACCAAACAAATCATCCCCTAGGAAGAATTTGTCCAACTAATTTTAATTTGAAAGAAGTTAATGAAATCAAGAGTAGATGAAAATTAGATTAATATTAAAATCAAATGGTAGGTCTATCTCTAGCTTAAACCACTTGATCAAATATTAATTAACTTTTCATACCTTTTTCAAGGTTGATTTTCCATTTCTCAATGTGAAAATCAAGTGGGAATCAAATATACAACACAAAGGAAGTTATCAAAATTAAAATTACAAACTAATTTGACTTGGATTCATGAGGGTTTCAATCACCCCTTGAATGAGGTGATTAGCCCTCCATAATCATCATCCAATAGAAATTAAAATCATATAAGAGCATACAATGAAAATTAGAGAGGAGTAATCAAACCAAATAGCCTTCAATTGCTTAAATTCTTCAATTCATCAATCATCTCACTTAATTACAACACTCAAAATATAGAACAAAAGAAACTAAACCACTAGAAAAATTAAAATGTATTTTTCTATCTAATTCTCTCTCTATTTCTCTCTCCAAAAATTCTCTCTAAAATCTCTAGATAGTTCCTTCTCTCTTTCCTCTTCCTCCAAAATGGTCTTCAACTCTCTTTAAATTTGCAATGGAGCAAAGGGGTATAAGTGGGAATTGGCTAGAGGTGCATGTGTATAAGGTGAGAGCACATGTGCATGGGGGTGTGAGGTGAGGGAATATTTGGAAAAATATGATTATTATTGAGGGTAATGTGGGTAATGAACACAAGTGTGCATGTGGGATATGTGTTGGGGTATTTTAGGTAAATGGGTATAAGAGGTTTATGTTGGTTTTAAGAAAATGGGTAATTGTTTGTTGATTTTGGTCTTTGGTTTTGTTGGCAAGGGATATAGAAGAACGTGGCTTAGTTTTGGAGAAAGTGGGTTCTTGGTTCACATGGGTATTGGGTGGAGGGTTCGGGTTTTGGGCGGACACGGATCCGGGTTGGGGTCGGGTTTGGACAGTTGGGTTACAGGTTATGGCTAATCGGAGTGGATTGGTGAGCTGGTGTGGGTCCGCTTGGTTTTCCGGGTTTGGAGGTCCGGATTGAGGAGAGAGAGAGGGACACGGCTGCTGGGGGTTTGGACGGAGGTGTGCTACCGGCGATCAGGGACAGGAGACCACCGGCCGGAGTCGAGGTGTAGAAAGGATCGCGAAGAGGGGCGAGAAGAGCTGGGTATCGCAGGGAGAGAGAGAGAGAGGGGCTGCCGGGGTCTCGGCTTGGCAGTGGGTTCGCCGGAGATTGGAGCAGCGCCGGGGACTGGGATCGAGTTTGGTGTTTGTTTTCCGACGGGTAAGGGCTGCTGGGTTCGGTTGTGGGTGAGTTTGGAAGTGTGTGGTTGTAAGAGAGAGAGAGTTGTGGGTGTAGTGAGAGGAGAGAGAAAAAGGTGGGTGATGGGGGAAGAAGAAGGGGGTGAGGGTGATAGAGTGTGTGAGTGTGTATGGAATAAGGGTGAGGGTGAGGGGTTGTTGGATAGGTTAGTGGGTATAGGCGTGTAGGATGAGTTGGGTAGTGTGTGTATTAGTTTGGACCCTAAAACTAAAAAACTAAAAATAAAATCTAAGTAATAAAATAAAACTTATAAAAACTAAAAATCTAAAAATTAAATTACTATACTAAAAATTTAAATCAAGACTCAATAAAAATAAAATTAAAAAGAAATAACAATGTAAATCTATTAAACTTAAAACTAAAGTCCTAATAAATAAAAAAAATAAAATCTAATAAAACTAAATTCCTAAAAACTAATCCTAGTAAAATAAAATAAGATAAAAACTAAAACTAAAAACTTAATAAAATAAAATAAAATTATATTAATAAAAATAGAAATAAAAATAGGAAATAAAACCTAAAAAATGCTAAAATAATCCTAAAATTAAAATGACTCAATCTAAAAAATTAAAATAAAATAAAAAGGGAATAAACCAACACACACGGGTCTTGGGTGACGGTTTAGGGACAAGTTTAGGCTAGGTTTGGGTAGGATGAGGTTACGGGGCAAGGGTATTTAGCTCCAATGTAACTGTAATTGACCTCGAAATGTAGCTTTTGGCACCGCAACTACAATTAAGCCTGCATGATAAACATTTACGCGCATAAGACCCATATTGTCGAGAATTAGCAACTAAAATACATCTATTCGGGGTATAAATTGTACAGTTTTGGGTGCTTATCAGGCACAGTTGATTAATAATCAACATTGCATTTATTGGAAGGTTAGTTTTCACTAACAATACAAGATCATTCGTAATACTTGCTCGGTTCTTTTTGCCTCGACAAATGCTCGAGCATGGATCACCCGCAATATCTACCAGATCCTCTATAGTTTTTGCCTCTACAGGCATCATTTATCTTATCAATACTCCGACAGATGCTCGGGCATGGATCGTTCGCAACATCTACCAGGTCCTTTGCAATTTTGCCTCGACGGACCCTCAACTTCGATGGATAGTTGACATTGTGTGATCACGTTTCAAGCTCCAAGAAACAATTGGGAAATACAGTTCTTATTTAATTCAACCTCGTCGAATGAAACGTTGGGCGATCTGTACCACAAAGATCCAATAACACATAAAACAGCATGAAGAGCAATGATCAACTATATTTATCAACAAGGATGAATCCAACTTGTAAGAAGTCACACGACCAACAAATCACAGTCAACGAGCAAGACATGTTGATAACAACAGCAGACTATCCTAAATGTATCGGGCAACATCGTCGGACAACCCACGGTGATCAACGACCACCAAGCAATGAATTAACGCGTCATCAACACTAAGATACCCACTCCAGAGGAACAATGTTTCTTGAACACCATATCAGATCAACGCATTTTTGCACAAGGATGCTTTGAACTCTTATCAATCTCTTTTGGTGCACGAGCTATATGGAGTCTTTTACAGCCTCCTGGAACCACCATGCATGGTCAGCAAATAAGTGTACCCCAAGGAACGATACAATACGTGAAGAGATACGAGCAAGATAATCCTTAAATATATCCAGATTATAGAGTATGGATATCGACGAACGATCAACACGATACTCTTCAAAGCGACCGGGCACACTTATCATCCCGATTATATAGATCAGATGACCCAATGGACGGTCGGGCAGCCTCCTCTTCACAACCCGATTGGGGGCTCCATAGCAGCGATGACACGTGAATAGATTCACTACAACATTTAAAGAAAAATAAAGGAGGTCAACTCAGGACAGCTGCCAACATGGTTAACATCGAAATTAGTCTTTCAAATGACGATCACGATCAAGTTTGATTTAGTTACAACGTCCTTCTTGCTTGTTCTCATTAAATTAAGTACGTCTACAGGCCTTTGTTATCTCCAAACACAAATGGCCTCACGAGTTGCCCAGGCAACAATAAAAGCCCTATGGGGGATTCTTAGGCAAAAAACCAACTCAGGTTGGTCGCCAACTATATTGGTCGGTCAAAATCCTGAACGGGTGGATGACCCTCAAACCAGGTGCATTTTTGCCATCGCCTTTTAGGCCTAAGGAAGTGTGGCGACACAACCTAAAAGGTAAAATAGGCGGATATTTACATGCAAGGCATTAGAAAATGGAAAAATGCAAACGCAATTGGTATTACATTAAATTGTGGAAAGAACCTAAGGCAGGGTCTTACCCCTACTAGGTACTTGCTCGAGCAAGGATTGACGCCTAGGACTGTGGTCGGCCTCTCCAATTGGACCATATGAAAAACCTAAGGCAGGGTCTTACCCCTACTAGGTACATGCTCGAGCAAGGCTCGATGCATAGGCTTGTGGTCGGCCTCTCCAATTGGACTATATGAAAAACCTAAGGCAGGGTCTTACCCCTACTAGGTACATGCTCGAGCAAAGCTCGACGAATAGGCTTCTGGTCGGCCTCTCTAATTAGACCATATGAAAAACCTAAGGCAGGGTCTTACCCCTACTAGGTACATGCTCGAGCAAGGTTTGACGAATAGGCCTGTGGTCGGCCTCTCCAATTGGACCATATGAAAAACCTAAGGCAGGGTCTTATCCCTACTAGGTACATGCTCGAGCAAGGCTTGACGCATAGGCCTGTGGTCGGCCTCTCCAATTGGACCACATGAAAAACCTAAGGCAGGGTCTTACCCCTACTAGGTACATGCTCGAGCAAGGCTCGATGCATAGGCCTGTGGTCGGCCTCTCCAATTGGACCATATGAAAAACCTAAGGCAGGGTCTTACCCCTACTAGGTACATGCTCGAGCAAGTCTTGACGCATAGGCTTCTGGTCGGCCTCTCTAATTAGACCATATTAAAAACCTAAGGCGGGGTCTTACCCCTACTAGGTACATGCTCGAGCAAGGCTTGATGCATAGGCCTGTGGTCGGCCTCTCCAATTGGACCATATGAAAAAGCTAAGGCAGGGTCTTATCCCTACTAGGTACATGCTCGAGCAAGGCTCGATGCATAGGCCTGTGGTTGGCACCTCCAATTGGACAACATGAAAAACCTAAGGCACGGTATTACCCCTACTAGGTACATGCTCGAGCAAGGCTCGACGCATAGGCATGTGGCCGGACTTAATAAATGGACCATACGAGACCAAAATACATGGAGACGCCCTAAACTTGATGCATGGTCGATAAAGCCTCAACAAATAAATTCTGAACACGCCTGTGGTCAGCCTCACAAATTGGGCCATACAATAAAACAGACAATGAACTACGTTCGAGCTGATCCGTACGTAGGCAGCTCGACACTCTCGAGTCCGGTTCCCATATCGATTGAACGCCTCTCAACTCAAGCCAAGCACTCATCTAAAAACCTATGAAGGCGAGAAGATCAACCAAAAAAGGCTTAAAAGTTGAATGACAGATTAAAGAATTCCAGTCCAGTTCACACCACCAACTGCATATGTTTAAAGAGATTGTGGACCAGCTCCCAGCTCATCTCAGAATCAACTCAGCTGAACTGCGACCTGTGGGGCTATTGTGGGGGTAAAATATATGCCTACGAAATAGCGTGACGTGTGGGGAGCACCCCGGTGAAGATGGCGACGTGCCAGCAATATAGGGACGACTAAAGTCCTTAATAAACGAGAAGACCGAGGAGCAGTATCTGATTGGAATGAAACTCCACGAAGATAGGGCTCCTCCATATTTGTTACTCATCCATATTTGTAACCCTAATGTAACCCCTAACTCTATATAAAGGGGACACCCCCCATTGTGAAAGGGGGCTTAGAAGTTAGAGAAATACCCTCATGTAAAACTCTCTGATCATTCTAATGAAACACACCAGCAGCCCCGTGGACGTAGGCCATTCATGGTTGAACCACGTAAATTTTTATCTCTCTCGTATTTATTTTTATACTTGTATCGTGATGAATTGGCACCCGCCGACGGGTGATATTTTTTGCACCTACATGTAGTATAGACATGGTTTTAGCTCTTGAGGTATAACGTCTTAGGGAAGCAGTTCCAGCACATGTAGATGTGAAAGAACCATTTCCTAGAAGTATAGGTGTGCGGGGAGGATAAAGAGCACAACCTCGTAGAGGTGGCAGAGGTAGACATGGTCAATGCCATCATGAGGTGTTCCTCATTGATCTAGAGAGATGCCCATTGACATACGCCCCGCCCTCCCACACTAATGACATTCCTATAATTTTTTTCAACTGGAGTCGGAGCTTAGTGTTTTGGATACATCACATATGGATTTCGAAGATAACTTAGGCTTTGGTGGTACGAGCATGTCTGGTGCCACCCCGTCAGTTGAGTAGGCATACAGACTACCTCGTCAATATATTATACGCATACCGAGTCACAGGAGTCTCGATATTTTGTGTATTCTCTATTTGTTACGCCTCCTTGGCCGACTCAGGCATTTTAGGAATGTAGTTACCGATCATTCAACGTTGCCACACGATCAACATGATAGATTATCACATCAATTATACCTTGGACTGGTCGACCCTGGTTTCTACACAGATTAATGAAGTTTTTCATGTTATGGGGCTAGTATTTTGGGGTGTGCCTTGTCCGAGTGCCCCTTTGGTGTGGGATGGAGTTGAGGGAGTTCCCACTACTATGATGGATGTAGACTGAGATAAGAGGAGATGTGGGGTGGGAGTCAGGATTTAGGGTTACCACTTCATTCGCTTGAGACAAGTTAGCCAAACACCATGCATACATAGGACCATGAGGAAGGAGTTCAGAGGCCAAAGTATGTATGTAGATATCCCCCATTCGGGACACGTACATTTTTTGTAGTTATTATGTTTTTATTTGGTTTTTGACCTCATATTCATGTATTTTTCTTATTGATATTAACATGATACTTGTTACTTACATGATTATTTTTTTATTACATTTTGCATTATAGTTCATATTTTGTCTAACTATATTCCACACAAAACTGAAAATACATATTTGAATTAACCAAATACAACATAGAAATATTCAATAGTTTGAGTTCAAAGTGCAACATAAAACATTTTGTTAATGCTTTAATCATTAGTTTCGATCATTCAATTAATTCTAGACATTACAATTGAGTACACCAGCCTTTCCAATAGCCTCCCTTTCTTCCTCAATCTGGAACCATACAACATATGGTGCCCTTGATGCATAATTACGTTTAACAATTATGATAACATCTAATGCACCATAATTATTTTCCCTATGAGTGTAATTAAGACCTCTGGCCTCGTAGCTCTAGTCCTTACCAAACACTTAATTCCATAATTTATTGAATAGTTTCGCTCATTCAATTAATTCGTTCCTCATGTTTCATCCTAGAAGAGGAACGCCATAAATTCCAAATGCATCGGTAGGTAAAAAACATTAAACAAGTTCCAAATGTAAATGTAGAAAAGTGTGCTTCAACCAATCCATATGACTTCAAACTTTGATTAGGTATGAATAGGGTTGTGATGGTTCTAGCCAACTCTGAAGTAAGATGAAATTTAATGTATCCATTAAAATGGGTTGTGCTGCTTCCATGAATCACCCATTTTAAATGGGTTTTGCTCCTTCCATGTATCCATTAAAATGAGAATGTAATGATGACCAATTATTTTCTGAATTTTTACTGGGACAGACGTGACTATAACATTTATATCAGATAAATAACTCATCATGAATGTCTTGTACATGGGTTTTGGTTTATGAAGAAGAGTGTGTATGCATAACAATCGTGATACTCAAAAGTTCATATGACCTGCTTGTAATAAACTGGACTAAAACCTGACTTCAGAAATGAAAAAACTATTAGTATTGTGTCGGTGATTTGAAGTCCCCAAATGATCATACAAGCAATACTGTGACATGTTAAATCCATCTACGCAATCTCCATTATTAACCAAGAAGTGTGTGCCAAATATCTACTTGCCTTTTAGTCATAAATTTGCTACCAGTGTCTTCTCATATCAATTATGATTTTAACTGGAAATAATTACTAACGTAAGAACTGATTGAAACAATGACAAATGGAAATTAATAAATAAGTCTGTCTCATTGAAAGATTGAAGTTTTGTAATACTCCAAAATCACTTTCAACTATTTTTCATTATATGTAAAATGGCTGCACCACCAACAATCCTAGGTATGATATCAACTCTGTGGTTGAAATTAGGGATAATATCCTTGACAAAACACTAGCATTATGGTCAAAATGCATAATCAAATTTTATAAGCATTGGTTGAGAAGTGATCAGTTGCATAGTCATTGCTTGTACGAGTGACCAAACCTTAGTTTCCCTTGGAACATACTAATTTTCTTTTACGCACCAATGCCCTTGCCTTTTGGATTTTTTATTTTACTCGGTGGTATTTTATCAAAACTTACCACATGAAAATTGTCTTCACCCTAAATAAATATCATTACAGGAGGAGCTAATTTTTCAATAACATTTTGGATAAGTTTTGGTATGAGGTTTTCGGTGAGCTTTGGTCAGTGGTATCATCCAGTAGTAGCTTATTGCATCAGGTATCACAACCTATAAACAAGACAACCATATTTATTGTGAAATTCAATCACATTATCTTAAATGTTAAAAACGAAATGAGCAATCTCCCGAGTATGAGGTGGGTTACTAATGAGGATGGATCAATTCACTATCACTCTGATTATTCCATTTCATATAATATCTCTTGACAATTAGCAATATGGCTAGTGTACTTGCTTAACACTGTAGAATCATTTGGACATGATGAAATAGATTATATACTGGATGTTTATGATACTAATGCGTCATCTTATGGATTTTTACGTAGTAACACTACATCAAATTTTCTATTTTGCAACACACATAAAAAATTATTCAAAGTGTGAAAAATACTTACAAAATTTACAACGGTTATTAGCAATTACAAAATTTGCGAGACTTCAAAACTATTATAAAAGATCCAATTCTATACATATTGAATACCTCAAATAAGAGTTCTCCCATTTTTGTAACATAACTAAATCCTCGAACGTTAAATCACATTCGCGCCTATTATTTCCTCAATCGAACTTTGGCTCTTAAATTTTTTCTTTCTTCGCACTGATTAGTTTCATTTCATCACACGGTATGGTGATTTCAAAATTAGGTTATTATATCCCTATACTTCATCTTCAGGTTTCGTTTCGTCATACGATATGGTTCTTTCAAAATTAGGGTATGCTGCCCCTATCCTTCATCTTATGATTTCGTTTCACCAAATTAATGCTTGCTTCATGTTACGATATACCGCCCCTATCCTTCTCCTTGCTTTCATCTATCCTATATATATTAGTTAATATTTATTATGACTACTTTAGTTGTATTTGGGAGGTGCGAGTTTAATTGGGATGGTGCTTTCAAACTTAGGGTATAATTTTTAGAATTGGGCTTTTAACTATAATTTATGGATTTGGTTTTGTTAATTTTTTGTAGTGGTAATGGGGTTGGCTTAATTAGGTTTTATATTTGTTATTCTTTTTTTATTTTGTTAGGTTTCAATTGGTAGTTAGTGAAATCTTAATTTTTGAATTAGTTGTTGAATACGTTTCTGGAATATTTGTCACTAAATTATGTATTATCTGCGTCAAAATATCAATTGTCTTTATTTAATCTTATTCTTAAAATGCATTAGTAGTTTTTCAGTGCTAACATAGATTTTCACATTACATCATGAGTTGAAACATATGCAAGGACATAATTTTATAAATGTCCAGGGTAGAATCTAGGAATTTTCTATTTGTCCTAGATCATAGTATGTATGTCTGATACCGCTACATTCGGCACGTCAACGCGATCATCCACGACGGACTTGATCCGAATCCATGCATCCACCATCTTCACACGTGCATTATGCTACATGAGACGTGTTGCTCAACCGTTCCCACTACTCCACTTCGCCTTATTAGTAAAATGATTTATTGGAGTTGTTTATATTTGCATAAATATTTGAATTTTTTTTTAAAAATATATTTCGAAGTCTGATTTATTTTTAACACAAAAGCAGAAATTTTTCTAAGTATAGAAGCGGACTTGCCTCGGTCATCGAGCTCACGAGATCTCGTTCAAACGACATTGCTCTGTTGTTCAAGCGACATGAGCATGTCGCGCAATCTCGTTCGAGTGCCGCCACCGCCTCGATTTTCGTATAAATATCTGAGCGCTTTTTGCACGTTTTCCCAACTCTTTTTCGCATATGATTTCTGCGTTTTACAACCCAGAAAATAGACTTCATGTTTTAAGATTTCATGCCTTCTTTATTCACATAACCACTCCCATATATGTATGTGAATCTTTAAATCTTCAAGATGATCGTTTTTACTCATATGGAGTAACTTGTGGAGAAGCCGTCTCTTTTCCATTATTGCCCATCTGTATTCCAGCCGACGATATTGGAACCGACACCCGAGGGTATTTCGTATGTCACTCTTGTTTTCATTGTAATTAGTGTAAACCGTTCTTTACAAATTATAGTGAAAATAAAAGGTTTTGCCCCTTTGGGGGATTTTTTCTCATTTGTGTGTTTGTTTGTGATTGAATATTCTTGGATGATCATATTATCTTCAATCACACCTAGATGCATGTTTTAGGATTTAATTGAAAAAACTGAGTTTAATTAAATAATTTCTTTATTTGAATAAACGCGCACTCTTCAAATTGGTATCAGAGCCAATTACACAATTATACCGTATATTTTTTCGCAAAATTTTTCTAAGATATCAATTTTGAAAAAATTGATTTTTGAAAAAGGGCGTGTTCAATATGGAGAAATTATATAATAAATGCCAGTTTTTGACGGGATAAATTATGCTTACTGGAAAGACCGCATGAAATATGCTTTAAAAGCCATTGATGAAAGAGTTTGGATTTTAGTTGAAAGAGGGTTGTCACTTCCCTCTGTCACTGTTGATAACGTGATTAATTTAAAATCTGTGACTGCATGGACTGAAGAAGAATTTAAATGGTCATTTATTAACTCTAAGGGTCTTAGTGATATTTCTGGATCCGTGGATAATGACGTGTACCACGTCAAAAGAGGCATGGGATGTTTTACAACTTACCCATGAAGGAACTAATGCCGTGAAAGAATCAAGATTGCAAAACTTAACAACTTAATTTGAAACTATCACCATTCTTGAGTCTGAATATTTTGATGAATTTTATGCTAGGTTGTCTAATATTGTAAACACTAGCTTTCATCTTGGTGAACGCATTCCTAATGCCAGAGTTGTTAAAAAGATTCTAAGATCACTGCCTAAGTGTTTTATCCCTAAAGTCACTGTGCTAAATTCTATAGGTAATTTAAGCACGCTTAAATTAGAGGAACTAGTAGGAGACTTACAAACGTATGAAATTGATATGTTTCCTAAATCTGTCAAGGCTAAAGATAAGGGAATTGCACTTAATGCCTAGGATAGGAAGAATGAGGGGTCGACAAGAAAGAGGGTAGAGTCATCTAGAAAAAGGGAGATAGAAACGTCTGATTCCAAGTGTGACCTTGATTTAGATGATTTGGCATTGTTTGCAAAGATTTTCAAGAAAATTCTCAAATTCAAGAAAAATGGAAATTTCAAAAATAAAAAGAATATTGAGAAAAATAAGTTTGAAAAGAAAAATGAAAAAGATTTTAAAGACACTACTAAGAAAGACGGTGAGAGATGTTATGAGTGCGACGGTCAGGGTCATAGAGCTTTTGAGTGTGCTACTAGGCTAAACAGACTTGCTAAAGAAAAGGGCAAAGTTGTCCTTAACGCTACCCTTAGTGACGACAGTGAGGTCGAGTCAGTGGACTCTGGAGATGAGTTACCGCATGAGTTTAACTTCACCGCATTCATTGCTAGTCATGTGAGTACCTCTAGTGCTCCTCACGACGATGAGGATGCTACTTCATAGGGACACCTCGATAGTGAGAACGATGTGAGTGAGGGGGAGGATACTGCAGGTGAGAGCGAGAGTAATCTTCAACGCGCATATGCTGAGTTATATACTGAGTCGTTTAAAACTAAAAAGCGTAACAAAGCGTTAGTTCTTAGGATCACTGCTTTAGAGGAAGGTTTAAAAGAAGAGAGAGAGTCCTTCTCTTGCACTACCTTGAGAGAGAGAGAGTCTGCCTGTGTTGAAAGAGAAAGTCAGTTTAGAAAAGTGAGAGACTGTTTGGAGATAGATAGAGAGTTATTTTGAGAAAGAGAAAGGGGACTTGACTAAACAAGTGGTTAGTCTTACGAGTGAGCTCAATTCCTCCCTGGAGACTCGAAAGAAACTTGAAGCCCTTGTAGCCCAGATTACTCATGATCTTGAGAGAGCACGAGAAGTCAAGGTTCAAATCGAGGACAAATCTCGAAAGATGGGAAATATGCTCATCGGTCCCGCTTTAGGTTTTGGTGATAGGAAGATAATAGGTTTTGATGGTTCCTCCATGTCCTAAATTGCACTTGGACCAGTTCCTGAGTTTACTACAACTCCATATGGCCATCGTAAAAAACCACAAAGGAGAGTTCGACCAAGAAAGGAAAACCAAGGTTCGCCTAAGACTATGGTCTTTTATACGTACTGCAAAAGAAAAGGTCACCTCAGGGAGTTTTACTATAGTTTGGGTCAAACACGACGTACTACTGCTCCACCACATCATACTGATGATTTTACTAGTCTGAGAGAGTGTGCTGAGTTTCTAGCCGCCACATCACAGAGTTTGATGGAAGAATTATGATGGATGTATTTATCGTTAGTGAATGCTTCCCGCATCCCGGATAAAACCACCAACAAGAAGGTTAAACAAAAGGTTACCACTTCTTGGGTACCTAAGAAAGACACAATGGTATTTCGATAGTGGGTGCTCCAGACATATGATCGGTGATGTCTCATTTTTTACTTACCTAGAGGATTATAAGGATGGTAGAGTTACCTTTGGAGATAGGAGAAGTCTAGCATCATAGGACGAGGTACAGTAGAGTTACCAGGATTTCCTAAGCTAGAGAATGTTTTGTATGTCAAAGGTTTGAAAGAAAACCTTCTCAGCATTAGCCAGCTTTGCGACGTTGACTTTACCATAAAGTTTGACCGGGACGTGTGTAATGTTTATAATCAAGTCGATAAACTTTTAGTGCAAGGGGCGAGGACAGAGGATAATTGCTATGGAACTGTGCCCAAGTCCTCACTTATTTGCAACAGCGCAACGATCACTCCTATGGATCTATGGCACCAACATCTAGGTCACATGAACGTTAGAGATTTGACGCGATTAGCTAAAAAGGAACTAGTACGCAGTTTACCAACACTTGGAAATCCAACTTCCACGATTTGTGGACCCTGTCAGTTAGGAAAGAAAATCCGTAGCCCCCCCCCAGGAAGTTAAATTCCATTAGCACTTCACGAGTACTTGAGTTGATACACATGGATCTTATGGGTCCTACTCGTACTGAGAGTCTGGGTGGTAAGAGGTACATCCTAGTGATGGTAGATGATTTCTCCAGATATTCGATTATAGGTTTTCTGAGAGAGAAATCCGATGCTGTAGAGTTTTTAATAACCAAGGGTCGTGCCCTGCAAAACCAACACGGTGTCACTATTAATAGAATGCGTAGTGACAACGCCACTGAATTTACGGATCAAAAAGTAGATCTTTACTATGATAGCCTAAGAATCAAACATGAGTTTTATGCTGTGAAGACTCCTCATCAAAATGGGATTGTTGAGAGAAATAACAAGACGGTTCAGAAAATGGATAGATCTATGCTTCTAGGTCGTAAAGTTTCTAGGAGATTTTGGGCAGAGGTAGTGTCTACTGCATGCCATACGGTGAATAGGGTTTACCTTCGTCCACGCACACTTAAAACGCCCTATGAATTATGGACTGGAAAGAAACCCAACCTTGTATATTTTCTTATTTTTAGGAGTAAATGCTACATCCTACATGATAGAGAGCAATTAGAAAAGTTTAACTCTCGAAGCGACGAGGGAATATTGCTAGGATATTCATCACATAGTAGAGCGTACCGAATTTTTAACCTGAAGAGCTCTAAAGTGATGGAGTCAATAAATGTTACTCTAAAAGATGACAAATCTTCGACATTTGTTAACTCCACCCATTTGAGTGAGGATGACACACTCCTTTTTGATGATCCCACTGTGTCTCCCACACCCAGGGTGGACCCTACTCCTGTTCTAGGGGACACACCTGCTTGGGTTCGCAATAGTCATTATACTTTCGCCATTATTGGCGATCCCACTTTAGGGGTCAAGACTCGTGCTCAGCTAGAGAATGTTGTTATCCATGTCTTCTACACATCTAAAGTTAAGCCCAAGAATCACAAAGAAGCACTCAAGAATGAACACCGGATATCTTCTATGCAGGATGAGTTGCTGTGATAGGTACTAGGTGGATTTTAAAGAATAAAATGGATGAAAATGGTACCATAATCAGAAACAAGGATAGGTTTATCACTCAAGGCTACACACATATAGATGGTGTAGACTTTGGGGAGACATTTTCTCCTCTTGCGAGGCTTGAGTCCGTCCACTTACTACTCGCCATCGCATGTCATCTTCACTTCAAGCTATATCAGATGGATGTCAAGAGTGACTTTCTAAATGGCATTCTAAAGGAGGAGGTTTACGTGGAACAACCAAAAGGGTTTGAAGACCCTAAGCACCCGGAGTACGTCTACTATTTGAGGAAAGCCTTATATGGTTTAAATAAAGCACCCCGTGCTCGATACGAGAGGCTTACTTCTTATCTCTTAGCTCGTGGATTTAAGATAAGGGGAGTTGATATGACGTTGTTCGTCAGGAGAGATGATGGTTCTATTTTAGTTGCCCAGGTCTATGTGGACGACATACTCTTTGGATTCACGTGCTCCCAGCATGCTCACCACTTTGAGGAGGATATGAAAAGTGAGTTTGAGATGAGCATGGTAGGTGAGCTTACTTTCTTCCTTGGTCTCCAGGTTCTTTAGCTAGAGGATGGGATGTTCATCTCCCAATCCAAGTATGCTCAAGACCTAGTGAAAAAAATTGGGTTTACACTCCGCTAAGCATGCACCCACACCTATCTTTATACATGTGCTTTATACATGCACGTTTAAGCAATGTATGTGTGCAATAATCCACGTTTAAGATCACAGGGGTAGAATCCACGGGGTAGAATCTAAGAATTTTTTATTAGTTCCAGATCACAGTATGCATGTCTGATACCGCTACATTTGGCACGTCAACATGATAATCCACGAAGGCCTTGATCCGAATCCATGCATCCACCATCTTCACACGTGCATCGTGCTACATGCGACATGTTGCTCAACCGTTCCCACTACTCCACTTCGCATTATTGGTAAAATGATTTATTGGAGTTTTTATATTTGCATAAGTATTTGGGAATTTTTAAAAAAATATTTTTCGAAGTCTGATTTATTTTTGACATAAAAGTAGAAAATTTTCTAAGTGTAGAAGCGGACTTGCCTCGGTCGTCGAGCTCCCGAGATCTCATTCAAATGACATCGCTCTATCGTCGACATGAGCATGTCGCGCGATCTCCTTCCTATGCCACCACCCCTCTATTTTCGTATAAATATCTAAGCGCTTTCTGCACGTTTTCCCAAGTCTTTTTCGCATCCAATTTCTACGTTTTACAGCCCAGAAAACATACTTCATGTTTTAAGGTTTCATGCCTTCTTTATTCACATAACCACTCCCATATATGTATGTGAATCTTTAAACCTTCAAGAGGATCGTTTTCACTCATCTGGAGTAACTTGTGGAGTAGCCGTCTCTTTTTCATTGCTGCCCATCTGGAGTTCTTGTAGGATATTCCAGCCGACGACATCAGAACCGACACCTGAGGGTATTTCGTATGTCACTCTTATTTTCATTGTAATCTGTGTAAACCGTTCTTTACAAATTATAGTGAAAATAAAAGGTTTTCCCCCTTTGGGGGATTTTTTCTCATTTGTGTGTTTGTTTGTGATTGAATATTCTTGCATGATGATATTGTCTTCAATCACACCTAGATGCATGCTTTAGGATTTAATTGAAAAACTGAGTTTAATTAAATAATTTTTTTATTTGAACAAACACGCACTCTTCAACTTAGATTTATTTTTACCTTTTATTCGGGTTGCAAAGGGTAAGTATCTCAAACATGAAATTTTAACTCTCATAGAGATCCCCATTTCTTATACTAATATTTGAATTTTACATTAAATTATAATGTTAGTTTCGCATTAGTCATGTATAGTAAACTTATTATTGGTTGTTTGTACTTAGGGAGATCGATGTAGCATACTAGGATCTAACTACTCAAAATGGATAATGTCAATGGAGGTATATTACTCATTACTCATAAATGAAGAGTATTTGGTTCTAACTTTTGATTTTATTCATACTCAATTTTCATTAGTGGTTGTGCTGGTTTGCCTTGTTAATTTTGAAGTAACATTAATAGACAAATATTTCTAAATATTGCCTTGTTAATTATGAAAATTCTTTCCAGTGCATGAATAATTGAGTATTTTTTGCTTTAGATATTGCTGTAATTGTCCTTATACTTATTTCCCTAATGAAATTAACCCCTCCTAACATTATTATTATTATTATTATTATTATTATTATTATTATTATTATTATTATTATTATTATTATTATTATTATTATTATTATTATTATTATTATTATTATTATGATCATCATCATCATCATCATCATCATCATCATCATCATCATCATCATCATTCGGTCGTATTTTGTTCCTCATTCGCGGATTTGTTCTTTATTTTGTAGGGTTGGCCGTTGCAATCCACCAATTTTTCCATCACAATCTTCTTCAAACCAAGTACTCCATCTCTCCTCTCTCTCTCTCTCTCTCTCTCTCTCTATATATATATATATATATATATATATATATATGTGTGTGTGTGTGTGTGTGTGTGTGTGTGTTATGGTATTTGAAATTGTCAATCTGATTTTGATCTCACCACACGCTTTTTTATAACTGGTGTTCTAGTGATAAATCATTATTTTTTAATTGCTACTCAACTGATCCTGATTTTGCTCCTGGTATATTTATAAATCTAATCGTGTATGACGTAGTGTTATTTTATGGGTGTGTTGTACTATTGTGTCTCTATAGGATTTGACTGGAACCTTACAAACAAATGAGTTGCATAAATGATATCGCTTCGGAAGGTCGTGTTTATGTTGTTGGTGGAAATTACCACAAGATTATACTCCTTATAAAGAGAGTATAATTTTTTGTCATTAGGTTGTGTGTATATCTTGTTTTAATGTCATTTGCATAATATTGATGTTGTACTAATTTTGTAATGTTAGAGTTCAGTGTGCATCTATATACAATAACAACTAATATATTGGTTATTTTTATGTAGTAGTGGTTGAGGCAATAGTAATAAGTTTACAGTAGATCTAACATTTGGCCAATTGATTATTTATGCAATGGTGGTTAATGTAAATGTAGGTACTCCACCCTGTTAAGGTTAGTGAATTCATTTATATTCGATGGTATTCTACTTTAGTTTAGTGATGAAATTTTGTATTCACTTGTATTCAGTTAATGAATTCATTGGTATTCTATTATAGTAATAATAGTATCTGAATATTGCAATTATGAGCAGGGTATTAAAATGTATGGATTGGATAATTGGAACGAGCTTGCAGAGCACGTTGGAACGAAAAGAAAATCACATCGTATTAAACACTACAATTATATATATATATATATATATATATATATATATATATATATATATGGACTCTAATTGCTTCTCTCTTCCTTGCATGACATTATAATGTATATTTATTTTTTCATTTTCAGGCTTTCAATCTAAAATAATAACTTTAGCTATATCTTTTATGTTATATTTTCCTAGGAAATGTCTCATGTTATGGGAAATCATAGAGAGGAACTCCATGCTATGGCTAGAGGACATGGTGAATTAAAAAAAAGTTTGATTGTCTCGAATTCCATAATATATTGTATATCAGTCTTGGAGCTTCAACTAAATTTGAATTGAACCACTTTTCATCATTTGTATAAAGCAGAAGATGGACATAAACTACTATATAGTTGAACTAAGGCCACTATCCTATGGCTTGCTCATCTTTATAGTGTGTTCTTATTGTGCTATCTTTTATTTAGTCAAATGTGAGTGAAGAAATAATTATTTCCATGTCATCTTCTCTAAACTCATACCTGTAGTTGCTTTATTTTACATTCTTTCAAAAACCAACTATTGATTACTCTTTCAGCAATTAACTACTGTTTTATCAAACTTTTAGGTGTGATTTATGTATGTTTACGAATATGCATACATGTTCTTCTAAGTTTAATAATTTCTAAATTTCCTCGAGATTTCCAATTCTTGAGGAAACTATTGTGAAAGAAGATTCTCTGTTCTTTGCAAAAATCAAGTATAGCTTACTTCCTCATGAATCCATTTCGAGTGAAGCCCTTTTATTATTTTTAGCTCACTCCTTTGGACTTGCTTGGTCAGGGTTAAAGATCACAGTAAGGCCATATCCAATGGGTTGTCCAAATGTGCACATTTAGATCGTTTGGGCATATTGTGCACATTTGGGAGAGAGAAAATGTAGTGATAATGTAAATTTACATTGTCGATACACATTGTGTAAATGGTGGGATCCATAGCTGGGCGGCTAAGGTTTGCCTTACCAATGTGTGGGCGTATGACTATTGCCCGCCCAAAGGCTCCCATTGAAAAAATATATATATTTTAATGTTGGGCGGATAAAAGTTACCCGCCTAGGGTGGGCCCCTTAACTTGCCACCTCAAATTTGCATCGTCCCACTGTGAAATATGCCTAAACTATGCATTCCAAAAAATGCACATTTACATATTCTGAAACCTTCCCACTGGAGATGGCCTAAAGAAGGTCCAGCAGGTCAATCCTCATCTAGCTTCACTTCTGATATGTATATTCGCAATATTGAGTCCGTCTTTGTATTTCTCTCTCTCTCTCTCTCTCTCTATATATATATATATATATATATATATATATATATATATATATATATATATACATACACACACACACATATATACACACATATATATATCTCTGTGTGTGCATGTGCGTGTGTGTATGTGAGTAAGAGATTCATGTATTGACATCTCATTCTTCTACACCAGAGGTAGGGTCTGGAGCAGGTTCTAGCAATGGTAATGCATCCATAGAGGCAATCAAGATAACATAAAGTACAGTTCTGAGCAAGGATTGTAATGATATCATTAAATTAGAAGGTATGAGTTATTTATTTTATTTGTGTATAAATTGCAAGTTATATGATTTGATAGCGGTGACGCTAAAACTAGTGGCAGTGAGGATGATGTGGGCTCAATCGATTTTGAGAAATTAATTGTTGCAAATACATGTGTAGAAATTTCAAGCGACAATGGTTGTGTTTGAATATATAGTATGTCTGACTCAGACCAATTAATTTATAATAAATCACTGCCAAGGTTAAGTGGTGAGATAGTTGCTCCATCCAGTTAAAGTACCTTACTTGGTAACTTTGTTTTCTTTTGTTACATTAATTTTTTTTTCTATGTCATTTATTATCTACATTATGGGTTTTAAGTGTGACTTGGAGTCCTAATGAAAATACGATAGATTCAGGGAGTAGTGATGGGTACATGTAACTGCTGAGATAAATAAAATGCACAAGAGGAATTAATGCCTTTTGATTGCTTACTTTTTCTTCATAGTCCACTTAAAATATTAATATTAGTTCACCATATATCCCCCAACCCCCACCCTACGTGGAAAAATTGTAACTTCAGTATGTACTGATCATTTAATATCTAACACTAATCGTTAAATATTTGTTGGCAGTTTGGGTTCTTAGCAAGGATCGTACAATATAGCTCGTATTTTAAATACTGGAATTACTTTATTTTTAGATTTTACTAAATGCTAGGACTTTAGACATTTATATAACTGTACAAGTTTGGTATTACTTTGGTCAAGTTTTAACCAGATTGTTGGAAGTTCAAAATGTTAAAGTTTCAATGTGTATTAGTTTCTGTTAGCATTTACTTTGAAATTCTAGCTTATGCCTCTCTCCTTGATAAATGTTATCCCTTTTATCTTTTGGGGTAGCCGCGGTCTACATTTTCACTCATATTTTCTACTGTTTTATTTTCTGTTATTGTGATTATTTAGCACAGTGAACAAGGAGGGGTTTAAGCCAAATCTATAGAATCACCGCATCCCACTCTTTGCGAAAGAACCTAAGGATGTATTTTCTGAGTACAATATAAGGACATATTTTTCATAATCCCTCGTTTACATTAAGTATGTCATATCTCGTTACAACTGTCAAGGCATTCACATATCATGCATCTTCAACAAAGTTCTCGACTTGAAGAAATTTTGGTATGGATTGTATTTTGTGTTACTTAGATTTTTTACTAAGTATTGTGATACTTTTCTAAAAAGTTTTATTTCAAAATGAGGCATTTTAATCTTAAAAATATTTTCTATGATACATGTATGCGGACTTTAAAAAATAAAAAAATTTCGTTCTAGTTGTTCAAACGACATGGCTATGTCGATCAAACGACATTAGCATGTCATTAGATAGGTCATTTAATGCCCCTGATCGAATTTGGATCAAACGAACTCATACTGTTTTGATTTTAATGGGTCGTTTCTTGGGACATTCAAATTAAATCTCAACGTCGTTCAAATAACACGATGAAGGCATTCTGCCTACGCAAAAAAATTGTTTGCCTATAAAAACCTATTTCGTGAAGCTATTTGTTTAATACTTTTTATTTACACAAACTGCTGAACAACTACTATTAATTCTTCACTTTTTAAAGATAAAAGAATTTTTAGATTCACCAAAACAATATCATATACTTTTGTGAATCTTCTTTGGAACCTAAACACTTCTGTCACGAAGTTTATTCTTATGGAGTGCTATATTTACTGCTGAGTTGGGGATACTCGAGGGTATTCACTGCTGAAGGAGGAACTGCGCTTCTTTTGATTCTTGAGGGAGTCATTACTGTTCAAGGCTACAGTATTTGTGGGTTCTTATAGGAATTCATTGCAGATTTATCTATTATGTTGTAAGTTGTGATTTGTAAACATTAGTGAAATAAAGGTTTTATCCTATGGGGATTTTTCCTGAAATTTACATGCTTGTTGATTTAATCCTTTCAATCACATAGATGCATGTTTAGGGTTTAAATGTAATTGAAATATTGTTTTGTTTGAGATTAACATCTAGTTAAATAAGTTAACTCTATTGAAATATTGTGAAATCTCAAATTGGTATCACATCCCGATTTTACAAATTGTTATTAGAGCAGGTTTCACCAAAATATCATGAGATCCATTTTTTTAATTTTTTTGTGATATCAGTCGTTTGAAAAATTTATTTTTGAAAAATCATAATTTTTCGGATGGATAACTTATATAAACGGATGCCCATATTTGATGGCACAAATTATGCCTATTGGAAAGCCTGTATGAGATCTTGTTTAAAAGCTATTGATGAAAGAGTTTGTCTCATATGTGAAATAGGGTGGACTCCTCCCAATATCACTGTTGAAAATGTCATGAATCCCAAACATGTATTTGAATGGACTGAAGATGATTATAAATGGAGTATCGATAACTCCCGAGGCCTTAGTGCTATTTCTGGAGCCGTCACACCCGACGAGTTGCGACGTATTAAGACGTGCACTACGTCAAAAGAGGCATGGGATATCCTACAGTTGACACATGAGGGTACCAACGCGGTTAAGGCATCGAAATCACAAAATTTAACCACCCAGTTTGAGACCATCACTACGTTAGAGTCCAAGTTTTGATGAGTTTTATGATAGCTTATTGAACATGGTTAACACAAGTTTTAATTTTGATGAGAAAATTAATGAATCGAGAGTTGTGAAAAAGATTTTGAGGTCACTCCCGCCCCATTTTATTCCTAAGATCACTGTTTTGAACTCATTAGGGATATTAGATTTACTTAGGTTATAAGACCTCGTAGGTGACCTTTAAACTAATGAAATTAACATGTTTCCCGAACCCGTTGAGCCTAAGGATTGAAGGATAACTTTAAAGACTCAGGTTAAGAAAAAAGAATAAAGAGAGAGTTTGTGAGCCTGATTCTGAGGGTGAGGTTAATTTAGATGACTTGACCTTATTTGCTAAAATTTTTAAAAAGTTTCTCAAATTTTTCAAAGAGAATTTTTCCAATAAAAATATTTTTGAGAAAAAAAAAGATGAGGTCAAGGAGAGAGGTGAGAAAGAGAAAGAGGTGTGATGTTGTGAGTGCGAGGAAAAAGGGCACAAAGCTATTGAGTGACCCATTATGCTAAAAAGAAAGGACAAGAAGATTTTTACCAAAATCACTCTAAGCGATAATGATATCAAGTTGGATGATTTCGTGAATGAATCACCACATGAAAATTGTGTTGATTTCATGGCCAATCATGTGAGCACATCTTGTTTGTCCCATGACGATGAGGACACTTGTATATGTGAGAGACTCGATGATGTTTCGAGCCACTCAGGGGATAATTAGTGTGAGGACGAGATCGCAAGTGAGTGAGAAGGGGATCTCCAAAAGGCGTTTAGATATTTGTACACCAAAACATTAAAAACCAAAAGGTTGAATAAGTAGTTAGGCCTTAAGGTGTTAGATTTAGAGAGAAAAAGAAGTTTTGAGGATGTGTGAGGCCTCGGCGAGTCATTCTGGAGAAGGTGGGAGTTTCTTTGTGTGAGCAGTTGATCATTTTAGTTCGAGAAAAGAGTGAATTGACCTACACCGCGACTAGTCTTATGGGAGATCTTCAATCCTCATTAAAGGCTCGTGAGAAACTTGAAGGTCGTGTATCCTAACTCGATAGAGATATCCAACGTGTCGGGGAGGTCAAGATCACTATAGTGGACACATAGGGATGGCAACGAGTCGGTTTGGGGTCGAGGAAAGCATCCCCATCCCTATTAGAAATATCATTCCCCATCCTCGCCCCGTTTCCCATTATAAAGGGTTTGAGGATCCCCGTTCCCATTTAAAACGGGTATTGGTTTCCCCGCGGAGAGCCTGTTTCTTTTTTTTTTAATATAAAACAATTCATTTCACAATGATAATCTTAAAAAAAATTAATTTCTCCATTTTTGACTATACAAATTTCAAAAGAATTACATTATATGTTAAATCTTAAAAAAAAAGTAGCATATTGACTGGAAATGGGCACTAATATGTAGACAGGTTTGCTGTTAAATATGATAAATCTTAAAAAAAATGTAAATTTCGGTCACTAATATACATTATCTGTTAAATCTTAAAAAAAGTAAATTCCGTTCACTAATATACATTATCTGTTAAATCTTTAAAAAAGGTAGTATATTGACTGAAAAACCCATCTTAAACAGATCTCAAACATCAGTTTCACATCTTAAACAAATCTCAAATAACTTAAACAAAGGGAAAACATCAGCTTCACGTCTTAAACAAATCTCAAAGAGAAAACCCATCCTAAAGAACTTAAAATAAGCTTAAACAGTAACCCAAACAGGAGAGATAAATTTACACAATATCGCAGGTCGCCGGCGTGGGAGAGGAGGCGTCCAGTGCCATCAATCATAGGAGAAGAGGCATCGCCGGCCATGGGAGAGGAGGTGTCGCGGTCGTGGGAGAGGAGGCGTCGCAGGTCGTAGGTTGCACATTGCAGGTCGTCGGCGTGGGAGATGAGGGAGGTTGTGGGAGACACAGATGATTTTAAGAGAGATGATGAGGTTGTGGAAGTGATTTTTGGGTTACATTAAAAAAATTATCCCCTTTCTCATTTATATTTATATCTTATATATTTATTATAATATAAATAGGTATATTTAATTATATATTAATAATTCGGGTATCCCCGTGGAGACCCGAGGCTATACTCAAAATCGACCCAAAATTTTTTTGGGGTTTTTTTACTCCCCGAACCCCCCCCCCCCCCCCCCCCCGATCCTAGAAACTTAATCCCCATATCCTACCCGATAGGGTCGGGTATCCGCGGGGACCTGAATTTGCAAGAAAATTGCCATCCCTAAGGACTCATCTAAGAAGGTTGGAAAGATGCTCCTCGATCCCGCTTTGGATAATATTGAGAGACTACGAATAGGTCATGATAGTGCGTCTACTTTCCATGTTGCACTAGAGCCAGTTTCCGACTTTGTGATAGATCCATATGGGTCTCAACCGAACCCACCTAGGCATTCATTTTCCCATAGGAGAGTGCATCCTAGAAGTTTTGAGAGAGGTATTCCTAGACCAGTTTATGTTTGTTCTCATTGCAAGAAAAGATGTCACCTTAGGAAATTTTGATTTAAGTTGGGTAGTGTGTGTCATAGGTTTTTATCTCGTTATGCTACTACAAGTGTTTCCCCACACACTCCCACACATGATATCTTGCACGCTCCCGCACATCACATGAGAGAATTTGAGCATTTTCTAGAGAAGGTCGACTACTTAGTCAAGACTTCACACGATTTGATGGATGCTTTTCATAGGATGCCACCACCTTTGGAAAACTTCTCCGGACCTAATGATTGAGGTTTAGACTTGTTTGCTCGCATATGATGATTTCTATGTTTATATCTTTATGCCTATTGCTACTATGTACTACCATTGTATTTACTTTTTCCATTTTGATATATTTTTCGAAAAATTCAAAATGATTTTTATTTTTGAATTTTTTTGGAAATAAAAAAAGATTTTCTATTTTTTTGACAAAAAATTGAAATAGCAAAAAAAAAATTATTTTGATAATTTTTTTTGAAAAACATAATAAGATTTTTGTATTTCTATTTACATCGTTTATGGATGGACATTTATGATGACTAGGCACAATATCATTCCATTATTCATGCGATTTTTTGATAATGTTTTTGTTAGGGTCGAAGGTTCCCTGAAAATTCAAATTTTTAATTTCAAAAAGGATGGTTCACTGAATATTTCTAATTTTTATTTCCTTTCAAAAGTTAATTATCTTCTTCTAAAAACAATACTTCAATTCAAGTTGAAAATTATACTAACATGAATTTTACCAAATTTTTAAATCCAGCTTGAATTAAAGTAAACTAAAATTTCCCTATTTAGTTAAACACCAAATTACACCATTTCGTGGTTAATCCAAATTTTATCTTGTCATGCATCTAAACGAATTTGCAAGATAAAATAAACACCACCACAACACACCGATGTACGAGGAAAACTCACGGCGGGAAAAACCTTGGACAACCCAGTCACAAGTCCACTAAGTATGGAATTGTAAAGGACAAGACATAATAATTAGACAACGATCGACCCCTCTCAAGCCTTGAAGCACTTCGTTCAGTCAACCTCTACCTAGTGACAACGTATGAGTCCACTACATCTCAGAGTCCACCGATGGGGCAAATATCGTCACGCACACGGAGTTCACTGTATGAAAAATCCAAGAACATAGAATTCTCCACAAAAAACAATCTCTATAATGTAGAGTATAAAACCCGGTGCCAAAAATGATCTCAAACAAATATCAAGTTGAAACTTGGATCATACAAACAATTGGGTGTAAACAAAATTTTGTTTTGGAAATTAAGGATCAACAAAAAGAAAAGGACTTTTGGAAAAGCGTTTTTTCCCTGAAAGGATGGTAAAAGTCTCTGCAAAAAATCAACTCCCGCACTACTAAAAAGATTGGGAAAAAGTAGTGGGACTAATGGGGAAAAACTGCCAAAAAATTGCCCATTCTCAGAGAAAAAACGTTATCTTGTTCGAACGAAAAACCAGAGTCATTTGAACGACATATCAAATGAGAAATCAACGGACAAAAAACGAATCACGTTTGAAGTATGATTTGAACGAGGTCGTGTTCGAATGAGATTTTAGGCCATGAATCTAGATAATTTCGATACGAATGTGTGGTCGCTTGTTTTGTATTTTTCTATTTTTTAATTAGTTATGATTTTTCTAAGGAAAGGTGTCCGAGAACAAAATCCTTAGATAGTATGAATTCAAGAAAAGTTGACAAAAATTCTAAAACCCAACAATAGATTTTCAGATCTCAACATAATATAGGCATTCATACCTGAGAGATCTTTGGACCGTTGATGACAAACACAATGCACGAAACACGACATAAGATGTGATCTTCTTGGACTTGGCCGCTATGTCTTCAACATTAATGTCGTAGTCTTGAAAGGTCACAAATGACTTTTATACTATGACTCAAAGAGTTTTTTCCGGAATTAAGCCAACACATACAAATTGACTCAATTAAAAATTTGTCCTTACAAATCTACCCCTTTGGCTATTTCGGGACAAAACCAATATCTAAAACCTATGGGCCATCAATCTCATCTAAAAGAAACAATCCTAACCCAAAATAAAAAAATACATACGCTTGAACGACACATATGTTGAGAAGCTTTGTATGAAAATCATTGTTGCATGGATGAAAACATTGGTGAAAACCCATACACTTAAACACACCATCTAACGCATATCGAATATAGAAATATTAATTGCATAATTAAATCCCCCCTTTGTCTAACATGATTTATCTAAGAAAAGTCTTCTCCCCCTAAGATAGATCTCCCCAAATCAAAAGAGTTAGATATCTTTTCTCCCCTTTTTAATTCAGGATTAGACAAAGATTAAGATACATAAAATAAAACATTTCTCCCCGGTTAATTCAATTCTCCCCCTAAATGAAACAAGGAATAAATATAAAGGAAAACAATTATATCATGCAATGGTGTATAACGATATAGGAAGAAAAAAGCAGCATAGCAAAATAAAGAAAACTAATCCACATAAGGAACAATATATACCAACTATTATGTGATAACAAAATGCTACGAACTAGAATGAGCATGGGATACCAATGAAAGATCGCAACAAAATAGACACCTATTTGAACTAATAGCATACAACGACTAAATACAAAAGAAAATACTCAAAACAAATGATACGCTATATATAAATGAGAAAAAGATATCGATAAAGCACAAGCTCACGTGCACACACACATACACACACACACACACGCACGCACACACACACACACACACACACACACACACACACACACACATATATATATATATATATATATATATATATATATATATATAAAGACCACACAAGATGCTAAACACAATCAGCTTTCCACACACATATGGCATAAATGTGTCTAAATAAATATGTGGTCAACTGAATGAATATGTGTGAACTAGAGACAAAGGGATTATGATCCAATGCCTTAAACATGTTCAAGGAGTTCTATTTGATTGTAAAACTTTATCAAACTTAGTTTTAGCCTCTTGTGACAAGATAAAGAGAACTCAAAGAACATTTCGCTCAAAATCATAGTTTCGACTTTATTAGTGGAAGCATTTTGAGTATTGAAGCCAATACCACACTTGTTATTTTTTATTTGAACGGTGACTAACATCTTATCCAATTTTTTGAACCTAGACTCCAAATCAAACTTCACATGACTCGAGTCTCTTAATCTCTCTTCAAGCTCCACAATTCTTGACTCAAGTAAACTCCTAATCTCTTTAAACTTAAGAAGCTCTTTCTTCATAGCCTTCATTAAACCTCGAAGACTATCTCTCTCACGTTCAACATACTCTAGCATCCTACGAACTCTAACGTGCCCTTAGATCTTCAATTAAAACACTCTCATCATTTCCTACGACATGATCTCTCATCCTAGCTTCAAACTTCAAGTTATCTTTTTTTTAATTTCAAAGATTCTGTATAAAACTCACAAAAGGCAACTTGGAGTTCACTCTCTTTCTCCTCTTCTTCATTTTCACTCTCTTCTCCACTCTCTTTACCATTAAGCACATGCGATTCACAAATAATGGTATTATAAGTGTCATGGATAAAGTTATCTTCATCGTAAGATTTTTCACTATGCCTCACATGACTATCCATTAACGCAGTAAAATTGCGCTCAATGGGGGGAATCGATTCCCTCTTCCGGTTCACTGTCATTAAGGGAGGCATTGTATGCAACTGGTTTCTTTCCCTCTTTCCTTAGTTTAGTAGGACACTCGGCTGCCCTATGACCATAACCCTCCCAACCAAAACATCTATTCGACTCGTCCCTATTAAGATCATAATTATGATTTTTAGGGAGTTTTTCGACTTTGTTATACTTAGACTTTTCAAATTTCTTATAATCATATTTATGATTCTCTTTATTAAGCTTAAGAAAATTTCTAAACTTCCTACAAAGCATAGCCATATCATTAGAGTCGATGTCAAACTCATCATCCTAAACATGGTGTTTCCTCCTTCCGGGCTTTCAAATCTATTCCCTTATCTTCACATCCTTGGAGGTAAACATGTCTAGTTCATAAGTTTGTAAGTCACCTACAAGCTCTTCAAGTTTTTTATAGTTTAAAGTGCCTAAAGAATTCAAAATGGTCACTTTTGGATTAAACTTATCGGGAAATGACCTCAATTTTTTTTATATCACAGTTGTTGGGTATCTTCTCTACCAAATCAAAAGATTTCACAATATTCGACAAGATAGAATAGAACTCATCAAAAGACTCACTCTATAACATCTTAATGGTTTCAAATTAGGTGGTGAGATTTTAGAGTTTAGAAGCCTTAAAAGCACTAGTACCTCCATAGGTGAGTTGGAGTGTGTCCCAAGCCCCTTTAGACATTTCACACGTCATAATCTGGCAGAACTCCTTTGGTGTGACAACATTACAAAGAGTATTTAAACCTCAAGAATTAAAATTTTCTAGCTTAAGCTCATCCCCACTCCATCTTTCTACGGGTTTACGAACTCGAACATCTCCTGCTAAACACGTTGGTGTAAACCCCCATTTAACGACCAATAGCCAAACCTTCTCATCAAACGACTTAAGTGCCGACCTCATATGTGCTTTCCAGTATGCGTAGTTAGAACCATAAAAAATAGGAAACCTCAAAAATGATAAATTTTCCATATTCAAACCTAAGGACCTAACATAATAAATTAGTGTTCCCATTATGATACCACTTATTAGGGTTGAAGGTTCCTGAAAAATTCAAAATTTTAATTTCAAAAGGGATGGTTCACCGAATATTTCTAATTTTTAATTTCTTTCAAAAATTAAATCATCTTCTTCTAAAAACAACACTTCAATTCAAGTTCAAAATTATACTAACATGAATTTTACTAAATTTTTAATTTCGACTTGAATTAAAGTAAACTAAACTTACCCAATTTAGTTAAACACCAAATTACACCATTTTTGGTTAAACCAAATTTTATCTTGTTAAACCTAAGCATGAATCTAGATTAATTTGCAAGATAAAATAAATACAACCACAATGCAACATTGTATGAGGAAAATTCAGAACAGAAAAAACCTCGGACGGCCTAGACACAAGTCCACTAAGTATGTAATTACAAAGGATACGACATAATACTTACATAATGAATTAACACCCTCACAAGCCTTGATGCTCTTCGTTCCTTCAACCTCTACTTAGTGACAATGCAGGAGTTCACCTACATCTCGGATTCCATCGATGGAGAAAAGATATCGTCACACATACGAAGTCTACCGTATAAAAAATCCACGAACACAAATACCTCTGCAAGAAACAATCTCTATGACGTAGAGAATAAAACCCAATGACAAAAATTATCTCAAACAAATATCATGTTGAAACGTTTATCATACAACAATTGGGTGTAAACAAGTTTTTAATTTAGAAATTAAGGATCAACAAAAACTAAAGGACTTTTGGAGAAGTGTTTCTGATCTCAAAGGATGGTAAAAGTCTTTGCAAAAATCAACTCCCACACTACCAAAAGGGATGGGAAAACATAGTGGGAGTAATGGGGAAAAAGTGCCAAAAATTTCCCATTTTCAGAGAGAAACTGCAATCTTATTCAGATGAAAAACAAGAGTCGTTCGAATGACATATCAAACGAGAAATCAGCAAACCAAAAAAGAATGTCGTTTGAAGTTTCATTCGAACAAGGTCATCTGAACGAGGTTGTTTGAACGAGATTTTTGGCCATGCATCTAGATAATTTTAATACGAATGCGTGGTCTCCAATTTCGTATTTTTTTATTTTTTTAATTAGTTATGATTTTTCTACAAAACGTTTTTTGAGAATAAAATCTTTTGATTGTACGAATTAAAAAAAATTTGACGAAAATTCTAACACACAATAATAAATTTCCAAGTCTCAACATAATATAAGCATTCATAAATTAGAGATCCTTTGACTGATGATGACGAACACAAGGCACGATACATGAAATAGGATGTGATCTTCTTGGACTTGGCCTCTACATCTTTAATATTAATATCATAGGCTTGAAAGGTCACAAATAACTTCTATCCTATTACTCAAAGAGTTTTGTCCAAAATTAATCCAACACATACAAATTGGCTCAATTGGAAATTTGGCCTTAAAGTTTTGAGATGCAACATCATTTCATATATGTGATTTATAATGTTTGACGTCATTAAGATTAGATTTGTGATTACTTTCTACAAGTTTGACTCATGATTTCCTTTAATGCATACATGCACGAATTTATTTGATTATTGAACTTGTCTATCACATGTTGGTCGACGTCTTTTCATCTCAATCACGTCTTTAAAATGAACCAAATGTGATAAAATGAGACAATTAAAGTAGTGCATGTAAGAATCATTGCCCGTGAGAGTTTAATTATTATTGGAAAAAAATGAGTGAACATGAGAAAAGGCTGCGAGAGGAAAGTGAAATCATCGTGAAAGCTATCGTTTGAAAAGAGCCCTAGAGAAAATTAAAGCAATAAAAAGAAAGTATGACAAAATGGAGACAATAGGATATCTCTTAAAAAGAGAATTTAGCGCTTCAATAGAAAAAAAAAGAATGATTATTTATGAGGGAGTTTTGGTTGGAAATCAACGGGTTTGCACGTCCTTAAACGGTCTCGAAAAAGCGTTACATAGTTTTAGATGTTATTGGTATGGAAATCATTTTAGACTTTGATTTGTTGATTATATTGAGTCGATATCATTTAAATTCAACATTTTTACACCTAAGGACGATTTTCATTTCATTCGTCAGGAGTATCCAAAAATTCATCGTGCACATATGTTATGAATGTTTGATTTGATTTTCCTATCGAATATATTCACACCCATTCATTTCGTTTCCACGATTTGGTTATCTTCGTGTTAGTTCATGGTGTATTGTTTTTGTAAAATTATTTTTTCTTAAAAACTATTTAAAAAATAAAAAATAGATTGTGGAGGCTTTTGAGATTATCCTTGCATGAGCTTAATTGATATATATTTGCTATACATGTTGTGACCCAATTCGGGTTATTATTTTTTATTCTTTTCCTTGACGATTTTGGACAAATAAATAGGGGGAGAACGAATTACGAATTATGGAGGAGTGAAAATTTGAATAATGGGGGAGAATTGATTTAATTTATTTGATTTATGATTTATAATCTCAATTTAAACTCGATACGTCACAAAGGTATTTAATTTGTTTATTGTGTGTAGGATATTGATGAGGATTTGAAAAGAACACAAAAGAAGAAAAAGAGAAAGGAAGGAGATTTGAAAAATTGAAAGTTGAAGATTTTTTTTGAAGACCTACATATTTAGTATCTTTCCACTTTGGGTGGGTATTAGATTTGTATAGTACATTTGTTGATAATTTGAATAATTTATTTTTTACCGAAATAGACATAGGGGTGATTTGTAAGGACATATTTTTCATAATCCCTACTTTACATTAAGTATGCCGTATCCCGTTACAACCGTCAGGGCATTAATGTTCACTCATTGAAGAAGACGGATTCGAATATCATGCATCTTCAACAGAGTTCTCAACTTGAAGAAATTTTGGTATGGATTGTGTTTTGTGTTACTTAGATTTTTTACTAAGCATTGGGATACTTTTTTAAAAATGTTTGATTTCAAAATGAGGCATTTTAAAACTTAAAAATGTGTTCTGAGATACTTATAGGGAAACTTTAAAAAATAAAAAAATTTGTTCCGATCGTTCAAAGGACAAGTGTATATCATTCAAATGACATTAGCATGTTCTTAAATAGGTCATTTGATGCCCCTAATCGAATTTGGATCAAATGAACCCGTACTGTTTTGATTTTTAATGGATCGTTTCTTAGGTCGTTCAAACGAAATCTCAATATCGTTCAAATTACATGATGAAGTTGTTCGAATGATGTTCCGCCTCCTCAGAAATTATGTTTCCCTATAAAAACCTATTCCGTGAAGCTTTTTGATTAATACTTTTCATTTACTCAAACTGCAGAACAACTTTAATTAATTCTTCACTTTTTAGGGCTAAAACACTTTTTAGATTCACCAAAACAATACCATATACTTTTGTGAATATTTTTTGGAATCCAAACAGTTCTTTCATGAAGTTTTTTCTTATGGAGCGTTGTCTTTATTATTGTCTTGGGATACTTGAGGGTATTCACTACTGCATGAGGAACTGCGATTCTTATGATTCTCGAGGAAGTCATTGCTAGTTAAAGGGTGAGGTATTTGTGGGTTCTTATGGGAATTCATTGCAGATTTCTTTATTGTGTTGTATGTTGTGATTTGCAAACATTAGTGAAATGAAGGTTTTGTCCTACTGGGAGTTTTCCTAAAATATGCATGCTTGTTGATTTAATGCTTTCAATCACATTGATGCATGTCTTGGGTTTAATTAAAATTTGAATCTTTGTTTGTTTGAGATTGACATCTAGTTAAATAAGTTAACTCTATTGACATATTGCGAAATCTCAACTGGTATCACATCCCGCTTTTACATATGAAGAGAATAATAATGCTTCTTCAAAATAAGCTCACCATCCGCAACTTATGCACGTGACTCCTTCAGTTTCAATATGTGTAAATTCTTAGGTATTTTGTGAGTGGGCTGTTTGGGTGGACTACTAATGGCATAGTGGTGAAAAATTAGTCTAGAGAAAAACCCCTGAAATCAATTTTGACAAAAAAAGGAGAGGGGATAATTATGTTATTTTAAAGTGTTGGGGGAGGTCCTAGGTCAAGGTTAATCTATAAACTAATCCTCCAAAAATAAAGGATTAAAGATAGAGGAACGAAGATTGTTCGAAAGAAGATCATTCGCAGGGATTGTGGTCGCTCGATAGACCTCCGATAAAAATCAAGCACAATTGAGATATATGAAAAAAACATTTTGCAATAGGAATTATGATATACATGTATTACCTCCTATTATTGAAATACTTAGACATATGTTGTAATGATTCTGAGGTTGATGGGTACCTTTGAAGGACCATATCGGGTAGGAAAAGTGAGAGATCATAAACTCTATCGAACAACCTCATTTTGGAAACCTTGCAGGGGCTTGGTTTGGCGGATAGGGAGCAAGGTAACATTGTGTAAGCAATACCAACTTCTTTGGCACACCTAGGCAAAACCTCTGTTCAATAAGCAGAGTAAATGGCCACTTGAGATACCATCTATTGAAGGAACTCTCTCAGGGGACCTCATTTCCAACAGTTTTTCAAAGATGTTCCTTTGGTCTCTCATAAATAGTTCCATGTTGCTCAAACAACCATCGTCCAAAAGAGCACATTTGGCTGATTAGACAACTCACCACAGAAGTTTCCGTTGATCACCTTTTATAATGTCATATTCCTCACATTTTGGGAACTCAAGATAAGTAGCACTAGTGTGAGTTTCTATCTTTAATCACCAACCCATTTAAGGGAATGTCTAAATTATACCATTGTGTTAATGTGTCACATCTCAATCAATGTAAAGGAACTCTGGATAGCACAAACAATGTTCCCGTCAATATAAAATATCTTATGCATTTAATGCAATATCTTTAGAGTTAATTGCACAGTACTCTAAAAATTAAATAAGGTTAGAACATTTAATGCGGGAAGGTATCTCGATTGACCTTGCACTCATAGAAATACTTCCATTTATATTCTTTAAAAAGGATCCCGGATCAGACTTATTCTTTCCAGAGTTAATGCCCAGTTTTCTATAGAAACGAGAGTTTGTTCATCACCTGTTGATTATTCCCTTGATCAGTTTATTCTTCAACACTAGCATTTATCGTGCTTATGGTTTACTTCCTTGCATTTATTATGTTAGAGTGCTTGTTCTTTCTCCCTCCAATCAAGTTGGTTGTGGGGTCCTAGTTCATTTATTGTGATCAAAGAACATTTATGTTGTAAGAGCTTCATAAAATATAGACATTTGGTTTTAAAGAATGTTTGTTACAGACAATATAGTCATCATTTATTGTGTTGTTCTTTATGCATTTATCATCATTATGATACGGGGTTACGCCTAGTTAAATACTAATTGTATTTAAAGAACTCACATCTTATATTTGGAGACTCCACTAGGGAGGTGTTTACTTTTAAAGAATGACTAACAATAACGTGGCAATGAATATCGATTTCGATGCTCTATAGCGTGAGGAAAAGGCGGACCTCATCATATTGTTGAATGTAAATACAATGGCATAGGTGAAGGTTGCCCCACCAGTTGCTGGCATGGAAATTAGCATAGGACCAACCCAAATGTCAGGGCTGATGACCTTGTTTGTTGAGTTTATCAAGACACCAGGTGCCCAGACAGTGTTAGGGGTCTTTGGGGGATCTAACTCCTTCACGTCATTGCCTGCGATGTTGCAGGCTGCTTTCATTTCAGGAGGATTTTCTCAGACCGCTACTAACAACATTGTTGTTTCACCAATGGAATCACTAACGATGGGTCCTTTTGCTTTAGGGGGAGTCCCTCAAGCTAGCACTAATAATGTTGCTACTCCACCGGTCGTAGCTCCTCTTGCCAACATAGAAAGTGGAACACTTATCACTCCACTAAGTGTACTTCTAATGGTGGTGGTCATTGTACAAAGCTGTCCTTCACCTAGTATGGAGGAAATGAATAAAGAACTTGTGAGGATGATGGCAGCCACTAAAGCTAGGGGAGAAGCTTTCGAAATATGATGATTTTTGCACACCATACCTAGAGGAGTACGATAATGAACCTTTTTTAGTGGAGTATGTCCCACATATTTTTGAGAAGTACATAGTTAAAGGGGAAACCCCAAGGAGCAAGTGAAAAGAATTGTTGAGAATCTTAGTGCCCACTAAAACGATAATATGTTAAGGTTGAGAGAGTTTTCCTAATATATGATTGAGAAATCTTACACGTGGTACTTAAAATTGGCACTAGGTAATGTGGCCTCCTGGGGGGATCTCCTCATCCAGTTCATTCAAAAGTTCTTCTTGGCTGAAGACGAATTCACTTTCGCACATCTCACACTAGAGATACAGAATCCAGGGGAAGATGTAGTGACTTACATCAGGAGGTTCCACGAGCGGCCTCTAGATGTGAGAGAAGAAACGCGGGAAAGCAAGCTATTGTAAGTTCGGACGGATGGTCTGTTGCCCGAATATATCCACCACTTGATTAATGAGATCGGAGAAGGGGCATTTGTGGCCTTCCTAAAGTCAGGAAAATTTCATTGGTGTTAAAACCTTTACCACCACCAACCTTATCCGGTTTGATATTGAGACCACCAACCAATGTGGGGAGGGGAGTACCCCAACGAGTGAAATGCACTGGTTATGGGGATAGGAAACAAGGAGGTGACAATAATAACCAAGGAGGAAGAGGTAACAAAATAATGTGTGACAGAAAATATGACCCACTCAAGCTACCATGCACAGTGGAGTAAGATCTTGATATTTATGATCACATGGTTCGTGACAAAGTGTGAAGGCCCATTTGTTCCAGCAGCGGGCCTGTAACGCGAGAGGTTAAGAACAATGCAAAGTTCTTCCAGGTTCACAAAAAGCTTGGCCACTTGACCAACTGATGTTTGTTACTGAGAAGATTGATAAACATACACATGAGAATGGGGATATTCAATTGACCCAAGACAATGTAAATGATAATACTTTTGCCAATACATGGGGAAAACATGTCCAACACATATGATTAGGAGGTGGAAGAGATGATGAAGGAGCAAAGGTTCCTTGAGGAGACTTTTGAGGAGTCTTTGAAAGAATGCATGTATGAAATGTCTCAACTAATGCTAGTAGATGACTTGTGGACATTTGATGATTTGACCAGGCCATTATAGACTTGCTTATTGGGTGCTGCTAACGCAATGATAGGCTATGATAAGTCAGTGTGCCGGGATGTCGAAGAAGACTTTGAGTTGGAGGAAGCTCATGTTGACCCATGAGTAGAATTCACCACAGTAGCTTGCTCACAGAAGTTCAGTTGGTTCTTTGATCAAGTGGGGATGCCAAAAAGTTCCAGGTTGGAGTTTACTCCAGTAATCTTGGAAATTTCCAAAAAAAACATGACCCCAAACTTGAGATGGAAAGGCCCCATGGAAAAGCTGGTGAGGAGGTTTTTCTCAGAGATCACTTTCTCTAAGGAAAATCGCTTGATTAGGTACCCCCACAACAAGCTGCTTTATATGACAACAAGTGTGAATATGTGCAATTTTAACCATGTTTTTCTATATGGGGGACCTTCAATAAACCTTAGGACAATTGGTTCTTTCTATGACTATAATATGGATGAGATAAGGATAGTACAAAATCCTTTATCACTCTCAAGGTACGATAACCAATCTTCTAAGTCCATTGGATAAGTTAATGTGTGGATTACCATGGGGAATATCACTTCCCACATAATGTTCCACATAATTAAGTTTGAGCCATCATACCAATTACTGGTAGGGAGAGTGTGATTGCATAATCATGGTATGGTGCCATATACTTATAATCAATGTGCCAAAGAAAATATCAAAGGGAAGGAAGTGATCATTATCCAAAAAGACATTCGCACGTGAAGAGGCACACTTGATCGATGCACCTTTCTACACAGATCTGGAAGAAGAGGATGTTTTACTTACTCAATACACTTAGAGCACTAAAATTCCAAATACTTGGGAAATAATGTGCGTAAAAGATCATCCAATAGTTTCTTTTGAAGAAGGGGAGATGGATCGAGAAACGATGAAGCCTCCCAACTTATCCAGATAGCTACATGATTGAATGATGTTGCGCATTGACCCAATCAAGCAGCAGGTTCAACAAAAAAGCATGCTCAATAGATTCTCAGTGAGAGAGCTAAAAGAAAATTATCAAAATAGGCCTCATAGGGAGGAAAACTCTAGGCAGTGAAAAAGGGTGGTGTTGTCTAATGGCAAGATTATTTACAAGTTATAAAGGTGTCAGAGGGCAGACGAAAGCTTAGGGGATGAAGATGACTCAGTTTATGAATGGTTTTTGGTGGATATTCAAGGCCAGTGTTTGGTGATTGATAATTGAAACATTCAAGAGTTTGTACAGGAAGTAGAAGAGGGGCCAGATTGCATAAAAGATAGGTAAAGGCCTCAGATACAAGAGCTGGAGCAAATAAATCTGGCAAAGGAAGGTGCTAACCCTTGACCAATATTCATTTTGAAAGATCTTAATGGTGAATCGAAGGGAGCCCTAATTGAGCTGTTATGAGAGTTCAAAGATGTTTTTACCTAAATGTACACAGAAATGTCGGGGGTTGACACAGAGGTGAGTTGCCATAAGATGACCGTGCTGCCTTCAACAATCCCAATCAAGTAGGCCACTCAGATGTTCAAGGAAGAGTTATATTTGAAGATAAATGATGAAGTCTAATGGTTTCTCATAGAAGGTTTCATCATCCCAATACAATAACCTATTTGGTTGTCCAAGATTATGCTAGTCGGGCAGAAAGACTAGATCAAGTTTGTGTGGATTATAGAGACTTGAATAGGGCTTATCCAAAAAGTTAATTCCCATTACCTTTCATAGATAGCTTGATAGATGCAATGACGAGGCATGAGATGTACAACTTTATAGATGGCTATGTGGGGTACAACCAGATAAAGATGGACCCAAATGATGCTGAGAAAACTGCCTTTCGCACCCCGTTAGGTAACTTTAGATATACAGTTATGCCTTTTGGATTAAAGAATGCATGTGCTACTTACTAGATGATCATAATGGACATATTTCATGATCTTTTCCATGAGATTATGGAGTTTTATGTGGACGATCTGATAATAAAGTCAAAAAAGGAGGATGCTCACTTGGCGTACATGAGGAAGGTGTGCACAAGATGCTGGAAGTACAAATTGAAGGTGAATCCTCTCAAGTGTTCCTTTGGGGTGACAAGTGGGAAGTTCATTGGGCTTGTGGTGAACATGCAAGGTGTACAGAGATACATATACAAGAAAAAGGCCATCCTCAACATTACAGAGCTTAAGTCAGCGAAAGAGTTAAAGATATTCTTAGGGAGAGTCTTCTATTTGAGAATATTTTTACCGAGGCTTGCTGAGTTCACCCACGCACTGATAGAGCTACTACGAAAGGAGACCCAAGTTTATAGGGGATAAACCACATCAAGAATATCTGGACCAATTAAGGAAACTCCTCACATCTCCTCAGACCATGATTCCTACAAAAGAATGTATTCCTTTGGAACTCTACCTCACTTCCACAGAGAGGTCAATTAGAGCATTTTTAGCTCAAGAGATACCTGGTATAGAAAAACCTATTTATTTCCTAAGTGATATTATACATGGTCCTGAGGCAGATATACTAGTATTTAGAGGCACTATTTATCCCTTGTTTTCATTGCTTAAAAACTTCGAAACTATATGCTATCTTTCACAGTCCACATTATAACAAGATGTTATCCTATAAAAATTTTGTTAGCTAGAACTGTAATAATTAGTAGGGAATCCTAATGGTTTATAATACTTTTAAAGTATGATCTTAATTACGTGGTCCCTCAGGCCATCAAAAGTCAAGCTTATGCAGACATGTTAGCTATTTTCCTATCTGGGACATTTAAGCCACCACACGAAGAGCTGCCAAGAGATGATCTCCAAGATAACTACCCAGAGGCCAACCTAGAAGGGTGGAATATGGAGTTTGACGGTTCCTCGGCTACAGGAAAAGGAGGTACGGGGGTTATTTTTAAGAAAGGGGATGAAGAAGTCTGATTGTCCTTTAAATTGGACTTCAGTTGCTCCAATAATAAAGCTAAGTATGAGGACCTAATGCTGGGCCTATTGGAGGCCTTGGTAAGGGTCATTCAAATGCTTATAATCAAGGGTGATCTGGTAGTAAAGGAAGTTAATGAATAATATGCCCTAAAACATATGAGTTTGTCTATCTATCGAATAATCGTTCAAAGATTGATTCGGAAGTTTCATGAGGTCATAATCAAAAGACACCCTACAACGATGAACATAAATGCGAATGCCTACGCCACTATTGCCCAGAAAATATCCATCAAGGGGGATTCAACGATCATTTGAGTTACCAAGAGGACAACTCCCTATACCATAACTAAAATGTTACCCACTCATGATAGAAATGACTGGAGGGGAAAAATAAGGACGTAACTTGACACCGATGAAGGACCACTAAGCTTGGTTGTATTGGCACAATACTTTTCCACAACAGGAAATTTATATTACAAAATAAGGGCGATGGTTGTCAAGGTGTGTTCATCCTGAGAAAGCTAAAAGAAGAGTGAAAGAAGTCCATACTGACAACTACAAATTCACAGGGCATGCTACTTTTGGCCCGTGATGAAGTAAAATGATGTGCATGTACAAAAGGGTTGTGATAAATGTTAGTTATGTTACCAGGAAACTTATTTTAACTTCATAGAGTAAGCACCTAATTAGAGGCAACCGTATATTGACATACTAGTGGATGGGGTAATTCCATCCGATAAAGATGATGCCATAAGATTGAAGAGGAGAATTTTAAGATGCTGCATGCAAAATGGCCAGTTCGATCAGAGAGGTTATCATGATAGACCTCTGAGATGCATTAGGTTAGAGAAGTCAGAGGATGATTTCAAACAAGCTCAAGAGCCAGGCCATATTAGGGGAGAAAATCTTTATGATCAACTCATGACCTTGGGATATTTTTGGCTAACCATGGAAAAGAACTGTACAAATTTATTCGAAAGTGCAAGGCATGTCATCTTTATGGTAATATGATCCACACTCCCTCAGTGGACTTTCACCATCTCTTCACTCCTTTTCCTTTTCACACTTGCGCATTTGATCTTGTTGGGGCAATTAACCCCTCTTACAAGGGAAAATATAGATCTGGGTTGCCATTGAGTGATTTATTAAGTTTGTAGAAGCCATGCCTCTCAAAATGGCAACGACAGGTATAGTTCCTCCGTTCATGAAGGAATACATCATCTGTTATTTTGTCATCCCAAAGGTTTTTCTTTCAGATAATATAACTCCATTTATAAACAACGATGTAAAGTTGTTCACAGAAAAATACTCCATTATCCACCACAAGTCCATTGTGGCCTATCCTAAGTGCAACAGGTAGGCAAAAGATACTAATAAGACTTTGGTAAATATTCTAGCAAAGATGTTAGAGGATTTTCCTGAACCCTGGGATGACATGATAACAGAGGTTTTATGGACTTATAGAAAAACCAAGAGGAAAGCTACTAGTTATACATCTTTATCCTTGGTGTTTGGAGTGAAAGTTATCTTGCGAGTTGAACTAGAATTACCCTTTACCTGATATAACTTACGTTGTACAATGTCTCTTGAAATCAGACATGTATAGTTTGAGGCACTTTGATATGTACAAAAATAAACTCTTCAAGTCTTATGATCAGATGGTTAGGCCCAAAAAGTTCAAGTTGGGATACGGTCTTAAAGGCTTGCACAAGACACATACGAGGTCTCTTGCTACCTAAATTTAAAGTGAATTGGGAAGAACCATATTCGTGTGCAAGGCATTTAACTCAGGTTATTGTGAGATCTCAAAGATTGAAGATGACATAACTTTCAATATTAGCAATAAGTGGCTTAAAATATACTATGTTTAAAATATTTTATTATCCTTAACCTATCATCCATTTTTTCTCTCTTGTTTATTCATATAATTACCATAGTTGGTTGAGAGGAAGTTCTCACAGCTTAGTGAAATATATGGCTGTTTATAATAAAAAGGGAGGTTATGTAGAAATCATTCAAGTGTAATTTTTTTATGATCACAAATTTAAGGCACACGCAAGAGAAGATAAACGTAGCAATTTCATTCAAAATATCAAGTTCAAATATATACATGGGAGGAACTACTTCCTCCAAGTACAAAACACCAAAAAAAATATACAAAGCCTTAATAATCACTAGGCTCTTCTATTATTATCCATAGGTTGGTAAACTCAATCAACCTGTGGTGATGATCTGGTAGAATGGTCACCAAAGAATCTTACTCATTGGTTAGATCAACCATGTACCTCTCATGGAACTCTATATGTTTTTGTAACTTTTCCAACTCGGCCTCAGCTTGGGCTAAGGCTTCTTGGGCAGTCACAACCTTTTACTTTGCTTTAATAAACTGAGGGACAAGACTGGCAATCTCTTTTGCAATAATCGCTTAGGTTATGTTAGTGGCTTAAAGTGTGGAATAGAAACAAGGTAGATTGTCTTTCTTGAAGGATCTTAATAGGTCAATCGGTCATATCAAAGAAAATCCATAATTCACAGGTACATTTATCTTGCCCATCAGCTCTTTGATTTTTAATTAAGTAAGTGATTGCAGTGGGGTACTCAGAATTTTGCTAAGTGTAATGTTAAAGCCAAGCAACCTGCAAGCCATCATCATTGGCAGAGGTTGGATGCAACGAGAGTCAAAGGTGGACGGTTGATGATCAAGTAGTCTTTCAAGAAGATCGCGATGAAGAGTTGCTAAATTATGAGTAAAATCACATATATTCTATCTAACTAAGTTAGTCGGAGAAGCCTCTGGAGGATGAACACTTAAAGCACTGTTGCTTGTTGAAGGAAACATTGCGTCTAATGCCCTATCTTCCTCTTCCAAAATAGGCATGGCAACTCGAGAGGAACCCTTAATATTTAGAGTACTGGGGTGAAGAGCAGATTGATCCACAACATTATTAACAACAATAGAGATAACAACAGCTTCCCTACGAACATCCTCATGAGGTACTTGTTCATCTGACAAAGCATGGTCTATTATAACGATAGGCGAATCGATTACAACTTATCAGTTAAAGCAATCAAAGTGAAAAAAATAGCAAGTTTGGGTCTTCCAGTTGTTTAAAGTCCTAATTTACTTGAAAGACCTTTTAAGGTTGCTCAACCAAGTAAATTTGGCACGCTTAATGTCCCAATTTACTGAAAGACCTTTTAAGGTTGCTCGACCAAGTAAATTAGGCATGCTTAAAGTCCCAATTTACTTGAAGGACCTTTTAAGGTTGCTTGACCATGTAAATTGGGAATGATTAAAGTCTAAATTTACTTGAAGGAACTTATAAGGTTGCTTGAATAAGTAAATTGGGAATGATTAAAGTCCTAATTTACTTAAAAAACCTTTTAAGGTAGCTCAACCCAGTAAATTAGGAACGCATAAAGTCCGAATTTACTTGAAGGACCTTTTAAGGTTTCTTGACCTAGTATTCTAGGCACGCTTAAAGTTTTAACTTACTTGAAGGACCTTTAAGGTTTCTCTACCAAGTAAATTGGTCACGCTTTGCCTCTATGGTTTTAAAGTCCCACTTTACTTGAAGGAACTTTAAGGTCACTCGACCAAGTAATTTGGGCATGCTTGTTACTTGTAAATGTTCAAAATCCTAGTTTACTTGAAGGACCTTTAAGGTTGCTCGACCAAGTACTCTGGGTAGTTTGATTTTACCATGTCTTTTGGCAAAAATAACCTAAAGATTTTTTCCCCAAAAAGTGTGTCACTAATACCTAGCTTAAAAAGGGTAAAAAAAATGAAAATATACCTCTCTCTGAGGAGATGCAATAGGGGTTGTCCATTCAATAGCAGGTTAAATGATGGGGTCTTGGACAACCTCCCCAACCCTTTTAGCATCTACAACTGATCCAGCCTCCAAAATTAAGGGACCAAATAGGCTCATAAATATTTGTTTATTCATAGTAGGAACAACTATTAGGTCCTTATAATTATCCACGGGAACTTCCTCGTAGGGAAAAACCTACAGTCACAAGAAAATAGGGAATTAGGTTAATAAACTGAACAACATAAAGAAAAGTTACCTCATACTAAGCCACAAAACTCGCCAAAGGAGTTGGTTTAACAGTTAAGGGTTGTCGCACTTCATCTTCGACAACATCCATCTCAATTTGAGAAAGTGCTTCCTGCTGGCCAAGGAAAGATGAGTTAGGAGTATAACCACTACTTATTGACCCACTTAGATAAAAATCACCCTTTCTAAGAAGGGGGAATCTCCCATTACCTTAGGGTCATTCATGGAAGTAGGTTCTTTAAGGATAACTAGTTAAGAATGAGTTCACTCTAAGGAAGTGGCAGTTCGTTCCTCTGAGAGTTGAGGTGGCGAAAGGAGACCACGTTGAGTTTTTTAAGGGGAGGTGTGTCGAATGTCCTCTACCTCTTGGCTTTCTACTTTCTCCCTCTCAGTAATAAGAGTATCACAATACCCATCAATGTATGTGTAACAAACTAAATATAAAGAAATGAAAGAGATGAACAATCACAAAAGTCAAAGTAAGTGCAAATAATGACTCTTCATTAGCAAAGTCGTCCAAGACAGTGTAGTCCAAAGGACGAGAGGAAGGTTTCTCAGTGGAATGCATTATGCGCAACTTACGTGACTAATGCAATAAAGGAGAATCCTCAGCATCCTCGTCATCCTCAACATCTTTTACAGTTAGGAAAAAGGCCAATGCTTCTTATCTGGTCCTTTTTTTCGCTAATGTTGGCTGAGTGAGTGAAGAAAAAACCTCAAGAAACCATCTGTTCATCAATCACACCTCCAGCAGCCAATTAACCTTGATCATAGTTTCTTATTAGGTCATCATACAACTTTAAAACTGTGTTGCTTAGGTTAAGATCAATCTTTGTCACTAGAAGGGAGGCCTCTGGGGAATTAGTAGCAGTGTTTTTCTTTTTGCTTTTATAGCTACCCCAGTTGAAGTACCAAGGGGTGTTTCTTCTTCCATGGCAGGTCATGAGGTGTTAGGGACATCTTCGGTTTCCTTAACAAGTTGAGAGGTGAAATACCTTTCATCTTCTTCAAAATAGCTTCCTCCATAGGTGCCAGTGGAGGAAGCTCGACGGGCATTTAATCATCGATAGTACTCAGAGGAAAATTAGATTAGTTAATTGAATAAGTCTTCAACCCAAGCTCAGTCAGACAAAATTTCTCGATGGATGGGTAAATTGGTTGACGTAGAAAGATCTTTTGGAATCTACCTAGTTGGTTGGGCCGAAATACGTTAAGAAAGGTAGCAGATCTACCACCTCAAGTTCTCTTTGAAGGAATTACTAGCTTGCCCTTATACTGAGATGATAGAGTGACCATAGTGCTGGTGAGAAAGTTCCCATAAGCCAAAAAAGTGTTGACAGGCTTCTCGGAGGTGTTGTGGATTAATAAGGGCGCACCTAGTAATGCTCAAATTAAGGGCCCACATGGTGGGTGGAATAAAGATAGAAGTGGGATGCCCATTCGATGTATAAAGGAAGGTAAAAAGGTGTGATGGTTAGAAGCACATGTGAAGAAGGACTTTAGGAGAAAAAGCCGCATCGATCTCAGTCACAGTCCGGAGGCCTCGTCAAAGATCTGGTTGGTGAAAATTGGTTAATATAAACTTAAGGACAAAAATAAAAGGCGTTGACATCATCGATCAAGGTGTTGAAGGGATTTTTTCTCTATTTTTTCTTTCAGGCATAAATATGGGGAATTTTATGACATGATAAATAGGAAGTAAAGAGCCAGGGGCATAGTCGGGGAACCTAAGAAAGCAGTAAGAAGTATGTGGTTAACATAATTGGAGACGTCAAACCTCCCTATGATCCTCACCAAATCATCTTGTATTTGATCCAGCCAAGTGTAAAGTGAGCCCAATGCAACTAAAGGGATTTTTACAATAAAAGACATTCGAATGGACATGTTGATTAAATTCTTGCTTGGGTATTCATGTGGCTTCCTATGTAGGATAATTCTTGACAAGACCACCCAAATATACGTTGCAAGCTCTAGTCACTCTCGTACCCCTATCCGATAGGAGGTATCTCGACAACCTATTTGCCTTTGGGATTGCTCTTAGCTGCTTGCCTTGATTTAGCAGTTGCTTTGTCCTCTATGAAATTAAAATAGGAGATGAGATCCGAGAAGGTACAGTTATTAGAATTCCCCATACATTTTTTGATGAAACCTTTTAACCTTCTTCGTATGGATGCTTCTTCCTTCGACATAGTTTCCTCGAAGAATTTTTCATTACCAGCAGCTTCAAACCCCAATAACTCACATACGTCCTCCAAAGTTACTGTAAATTTACCCCAAGCAGCCACAAAAGTATGAGACCTATGGGTCCAGCGAGAGACCAGCAACCTCATGGTGTTATTGTTTTTGGTAAGAACAAACTAAATGGCAGATGATATTTCCACTTGAGACAACTTGCTAGCATATATGCCATGGATATAGTCTGTCCAACCACCCAAGCCATCACAGGCACCTCCGACCGACTCAAATTCGATGATGGAATAGGGAAAGTCCTTGCGTTTAATCCTAAACATGGATACACTTACACCATGGATGTAAGACCAGTCCTGAGCCTCCTCCTCCTCATCGACAAGAAAGTGGGGGGTTTCTTTGGAAGTCAGATGTCTGAATAACTTTTTATCATAGCTTAGAAATGGCCAGCCTCCCCAAAATATGGGGAACGACGATACTTGGCAAACTGAGTTTGACGAGCACGGGTTCTTGGGGAGACACTCCTAGCATAAGGAGTCTTCCTAATAGTAGGAACCATTTCAGAAGTGATGTTAAGGTTTGAAAGGAAGAAGTAGATGATTTGGAGAAGAAATTTAAGGGAGGGATTACTTTCTCTGTCTAAAGATAGTGTTTGCCGAAAGAAAACGGTAAATGTAAAATGTCATTAAAAAACATAGACCTATTATAAGGACCAACATATTAAATTTAAAAAGATAGCCCTATTATAAGGGCTAATAACCTCTTTCATCAATCTCTCCAAGGATAAATTTCCAATTGAGTAAACTTTTATGTAGTTAGCTTAATTCCATTTTGGCAAAACTTTTTTGAGAAATAGATTGTTAATATTTGAGTTATTTTTCCATCATGCCTATAATGTGTGCTTGATGACCATTGCGAAGAAGTTAAAGCTAAATCGATCATTCATTGCATTTCGTGTCGAGTTTTATATTCAACATCCGAGGGATCTATATGAAGGTATGGATACACATTTATGTTCGATTCCTGGATTTAGTTTTGGTATTTTTTTATAAAATTGTTTGAGGTTATTTTGTAAAAAGTATTTTTGATAGAAAAAATCATTTTGGTTTAAAGTTGTTTGAAGAAGTTTCTCTTATCGTTCAAATGAGATTTCACTATTTGTTTAACAAGTTTAATGTTTTATTCAAACAAGATATATATTTTTGTTGAAACGAGCTTGCAACTAACTTCAAACGACTTGTCACTGTTTCAAAGAAAATATCGTTTGATACTCGTTCAAAAGAGTTTTCTATTGTCGTTCGAATGAGATTAAGATTGTTTTGAAAGAGAACGCATACTTCAGTTGAACAACCCATATCTTTTAATTAGAATGAGATTTCTCAAAAATTGTGCCTCCTCAAAATTTGTGTTTTCCATAAGTACTCAAGTTTGACATCGGTTTTTATTACGGGTTTTGCGAAAATAGTTTTCCAAGTCTTATCTTGTGTCTCTAAAACCCTAGTTTACACCTATATTTGATAATTAAGTTTCCTATATCTATATGTCTATTTGTGATCTCCTTTGTGTTTCACCATAGCTATTTGTTCTTCATATTATGAGCATTTTAAATAAGTAAAGATCGTGTTTCATATTGTGCGATCGCTTGATCGGTCATGAGATAAGTAAGATTAGTATGATACCAAGACGCGGGAAGCGCCTTCATTGTGTGGATGTTTGAAGGCGTCCAATAGTGGCTGCGAAGAAGGTAATAAGGTACGAAGAAGCATGCCAAGAATTTAAGTCGTTGAGTCTGTGAGTAAGTTTAATTTATCCTTGTAACGATACCTATGTCATAATGGACTTGTGAGGTTGGGTCGTTTGAGGTTTTTCCCATTACGGATTTTCCTTATACATCATTGTGTTGTGATTTACTATTTTTATTTTTTGATTATTCTCACCTATATGCATGCTTAGGTCAAGATTAAAATTGGTATATTTTTTAACACAACACTTGGTTTAAGTGGTGCATATATAAAATTCAAAAAGTTAAAAATTGGTATTTGTTTTTATAATCCGTATAACCTTTGGGCGCATTAGTAATTTCAAATTGGTATCAGAGCGAGAACACTAAGTTATCGTATTGATCGGTGTTTACTGTTGTTTGTTTATCTCTCTCTCTCTCTTTAATTTTCTCTCCCTCTCTCTCTATGGACCATTATAGTAATAAGTTGTCGAATATTTTTAGTGATGATAATGATTTTGATATTAGAGAGGAGTTTAATGATCTTCGTCGTCAAGATAAAAAGTTAAATCGTTTGAATTTGAGGTTTGAAAAAAGATTAAAATTTCTTGAAAGATAATTTTTTTCCTTAAAATATGAAATTGATTTTTTGCATACCGTTCAAACTCAAGGACTTGAAACATCATTTTCAAAGTTTAAATTGTACAAGAAAAAGAGTGAAGATAGAGTTGGTGTTTTAGAGAATGAATTCAATGACCTAAAAAGGTTTGAAACTAGGGCGAAAGAACATTTCGTTGATGTTAATGATAATTTGATTGAATATTTGAGTACAAGTGAAAATACTCTTAGAGATATGTTCTCTTGCATTGGGGGCGGGGGTGGGGGGGGTGGGGTGGGGGGTAGGATAACCTTCTTGTAATTATTGAAAATATGAAGGAGTCACAGAAGTTGGAACAATTTCAATCTTTACTTGAGTCAGGAGTTTTGAAGTTAGAAGATGAATTAATAACCGCAAGTAGTTGTGGTACTGGATTTGATAATTCTAATGATTCCACTACTAAATCAAGGTCATTCTTTTAAGATAGCCAACTGTTTATTGGGAGGTTAGAAAATTTCAAACCAAAGCTAACATTCCTCCTGTCTAAACTTTCACATACCGTGGTAGAAAAGGTCAACTTATGTGTTTTTGTTTTGATCTTAGAAAATGTCCTAGGAAGGCTAAGTCTAGTGTCACCAAGGCTGCCAATACCCAAGATCGTCATGTTACACCTATGCATGTTAAGAGATCCAATTTGGTGGCACTAAATGTTAGGCTTGTTGACTCTCGCATGCTATCACATGATTGTTCCCATGACATATCTTATGAGTGATTGTGGTTGCCAGTATGCATACACTATCTTTTTTGCTCCCTTTTATATCATTATTTCTAGTTGTATGATTCTTATCTTTTGTATTTTTATTTTCTTTTTTAGGGTTTATTGTGAGTAATATAAAAATATTTTATTTGTCTTTTGAGTCATTTTCTTTTGTAGAGAAAAAGTTTAAAAACTTAAAAAGTTTCTTGTTTTTCATGTATAGTTGAGTTTTACACATTTTGTGTGGCATATTGGCGTATTCTAATCCCTATCATTCCATGCTCCCATATGACGAGGACATTTGATTATGGTTTTTAACGCTTGATTGTTCTTAATCATGATTGTATAGAGCTGTTAAAAATTGATTTGTTTAATAAATTAACATTGCATATACCTCCACACAATTTATATGAGCTCTTTTGGATTTTAACTACCAAAGTTGCATGTGGTAAGTTAGTTGTTCTTCCATCAATCTTTTCATCCACATATCTTTGAATATAGGGCATTTGTGCATGTAAGAACCATTGTCCAAGTGTTTGCTTTTATTTTATAAATATGAGGGTGCAATTTTAAAGGGCTATGAAAGGAGAAATATCCTCTGCGTGAAAGGTAACCATTGGAAGAGCCAAAAAAATTAAGAGACAAGAGAAAATAAATTTCCAAGGCCAATGTTTTGATATTTATGCTTCAATTTGTATGACATTTTCAAAATGAGTCAGAAATTTGATTATTCTAATAATTTTGAGGGTGTTAAGTTAAAGATCAATGGGTTTGCACAATAAGTCGTAGTTTTTCTTAAATGTTTGATGCTATTGATTAGTGAATCACCAATATTTTATAAGATAATGTGCATTATGTATGTTTGTTCATTATGAGTATATTTTTTGACACTTGAGGTAAAAATTGAAGTTTGATAAATTAATGCTGTCAAATAGAATTTCTTGAATAATTTTTTGAGTGATTGGATCATAATTCTTTTGTTTATACTTGACACCCTTTCACTCCGTACCACTGTGTGTAGATACATTAATGCTATACGAGTGTGGAAAGATTATTTATTTTACGTCCTTGTGGTGTTTATACCTATACGAGTGCGGAAAGCTTATTTATATATTTGGTATGTTTGTTTTTTAGTCTTTTTTTTTGCATTTAATCCATGTTTTCCATATGCTTCACCTTTCATCTAATTTGGCATGATATATAATCATATTGGTATTTCTTTTTGGTTTACATTGGTATCTTATGCTTCACTTTATGTATTTAAGTTAGTATCAATTTTCCATCAAATTTGGTGTCATTTGGTGATTGTTTCGATTATATGTGTTTGTGTTATCGAGTTTCTTTGTCGTTGGATGTTTTACTTCACTCCATTGCATGATATACTTTTTTTCCTTCATGTTATCATATTTTAGATTTATGGGATAAGTTTTTTTATTGTACATCTTTATCTTTATCTATTCCTAAATAAAAAGGGGAAGAAATGGTATTTATCTCTTTAACCCAAGAAGTAAATTTTTATCTTAGGTGGAATTTATAAAGTCAATTTTATTAAAAAAAGTCAATTTTATTAAAATTCCACCCAAATAAATAAATACGAATATAAAGTCAATTTTATTGAAAACGAACGACTAAAATTCATCTATTTGTCCGGTCAATGGGCAGTCACGGTATCAAATTGTGCTAAATCAAAGTAATTGTGACAAAGTTGTGGTCAAAAGCTTTCAATGAAGGAAATAAATGCAACCAAAAATTCAGAAGTTTATTTTTGACCTTTCCCATATCAGTTTCAATGCCCTAAGCCCTCACCCATACCAAACCTAAGCCCGAGCCGAGCCCAAGCCTTCATTTGAGCTTCGTGTGTGTTTAGTCTGTAATTTTGTTATTTTTTAAACTTTTATTTGAGTCGTATATAATTTTAGGATTTTTATATTTTATTTGCGTGCTTATAGTTTTAAAAATTAGGGTCCATTAGTTTGTGTCGAGTATTTTCTTTTTATTTTTGTGTACATATAATAGGTGTATATAATTTACTACGTTTTCAATTATTTTATTTTATTTTTTAGTTTGGTTTTATTTTATTTTATCATTTGAGTCTTTTATTTTGTTAGCTATTTATTTTTAATAGATGATATATATATTTTTTTATTTTATTTTATAGACTTGTAAATATATTTATTTCTATAGGTTAGGAATTTAAGTTAGTTTTATTTTACGGATCAAATACAAAAAAGTCCTTCAAATATTTTTTAATGCACATTTAGTCCAAGCCTTTTTATTTTGTTCCAAATGTCCATCAAATAGTATTCAACGAATATTGTCTTTTTTTTAAAGTCCGCATTAGCGGCATGTTGAGGGACTTTTTGGAACAAGTAAAAAGGCTTTGACTAAATGTGTATTAAAAAATGTTTAAGCGTCTTTTTGATATATTCCCATTATTTTATTATATTATTTTATATAGACTAAAGACACACACTCCTTACAATACACCTCCCACACAAGTCTATCCATCAGCTTTCTCTTTCCTACGCCTAATTTCTTTCTCCTCTTACTTCGACCATGAAACCCAACTGTCCTATACCTCAAACTCTGACCAGAACCAAAAACCTACTACATCTTTAAGTTCGACCACTCCCAGCTGGACTAACTCAGACCTAAATCCAACCGGACATTATCCTATCCTTTCTTACCTAATCTGTCAATGCAGTCTCAAAATTTCAATAACCACTTGCCAAAAATTCTTTTGACTTATCCATAGAAAATCCCAAATAAATCTTTCCGAAACAACATTCGTGGGTTATAAAATAGGTGTAGCTCATAAAAAAGGAGAACTCAATATGTATATTATTTTTTGCAGTGTCATTTTGATACGACAGAGAAAACAAGAAGGTAATGTGAGAATAGGTTCAGAAACATAATATTTTTTTTAGTTTAGGTTAGAATAATTTTTAGGTTTAGTTTTTATTTTTATTTTGGTAATCAAGGGAAGTTTATTGTGGAAGAAATTGGGATGGAATTCAAGAAAGCGATTAAAAAGGAGACTTTGGGCACCATATTATTTCTCTTTTATTTCAATGTTTATTGACATTAGTGTGATTGTACATGCTAATTTAAATATGTTCCGCTAATCATCGCATAGGATGTTAATTTAATTAATTAATTTAGTCGATGGTCATAGTTGTAGGAGAATTAATTTTAATTTATCACAAATGAATTTACTTATCAAGAGATAGTAAATTAATTTTGTTTTAATATTTGATTTCGGAATTGAACTAGAGATAGGTTTTACCTAAATTTGAATATAAACTCGGTGTTGGAATTTGATGATTCACATAATTTTTAATAAATAGATTTTAGCGGGTAGTTTATTAAAAAAAGTATAAATCACAATTTTTTTAAAGTGTGAAATTTCTTTTGTGGCACATTAAACTGCCAAGACACATTATGTCGCCACAAATTTTAATACCTGTTTTTATCTTAGGCAATAATTCTCATATTCTCAATTTCTCAATTTATAAACTACCCCACCCGTTTAATTGATGTGAAATCCTCAAAATACCCCATAGTCCCATACCTAAGGGTCCCCAAGTACACATGCATCTGATCCTACATATAAGATGAACCAAAAATATGAAACACCTCCTAGTCACATGCCTAGGCTTAACGAAAAGGTGATATAACGTAAAAATCTGTTCCACCCTATGATATAAATTCCCCACGAATTTACACTAACTATTTCCATACCTAGCAAGTATAAATTTTAACCAAGGCCTACCCAGTAGTCCCATACCTAGTAAGCATCCTAAAATAGAGGTGAATAATGTACTACCCAAAAGCCCCCTCGTCCCCGCGATGGTAAAAGTAAATAATAATAATCCACCCAATATCATAAATCATAAACACAACACAACATGACAATATAATCATAAAGTCCCAATTTAATTTAATTCAATTATTAGCACCATTATTATTTTTGACATAATTCATTCTATTCAATAATGTTAAATTAATCAACATGCGATATTATTCAATATGACATAAACGTTCTCTTTATAAGCCATCTAATTTTTATAATTGTGTTCGCGTCCCATTAACCATATAAATAATCCCATAAAAAGTCTACATGAGAACCTACACCCAAAATCATAAAACCAATAAATCTGACCTATGCACCCAAGGGCTACAAAGATTAAATCATATTCAAAACTTTCATAAAAACAATCCTAAAATTTAAGTGTCCACTTTCTCTAATTAAGTTACTAATTGATTTTAATCAAAAACAAATGACTAATGGTTTAGGTGACACTTAAAACGCATAAGACTAATGGAAAGGAATAGAGTATTCATGCCTAAGATTAAGTTGAAGAGAAACTAGTACCACGGTTGGATTCCTATCGAAAAATTAACAAAGAAGTGTTCTTGAACAAACTTGATTAAACCCCAATTAAAACTACCAAAACTTGTGATAAAAACTTGATTATGTTGGAGGTTGATGACTATGGCGGAGATGAAAAACTTTTGGAAGAGCTCTCTGGTGAAAAACTTGGGAAAAGTGATTATGAGGAGCCCCCCCATGAATTAAAATTAAAATGGTTAAATACCAATTAGGAATCCTAACCCAACTCAAACTCTAAAATATGACTCACCGAATCAAAATCTGGGCATAGTCAATCGATCGAATCCCAGGGTTGGTCAATGGACCCTACAAGTTTGGCGATAGTTCCCCCACGAAATGCCTATAAGGCAAAAATAGTTAAAAAACTCAATTAAAAATGGATTTTAAATCCAATTTAAATTCTACTTGAAGTTTTATTCTTCTAAAATAAAAACCAAGATAGTTTACTAATAAAAATCATTAAATTGAAAATTTTATTTTTCTCGAATATTCCTAAATTAATTTAAAAATATCAATTTAAAAATTCGGGTTGTTACATACTTTCCCACCAGCAAAGAATTTCGTCCCCGAAATTAGATGAAGCATACACATTAACGCGTAAATCTCGCAAAAGGAAATAAGGCTCGCGTATGCCTACTAGTAGAATGTCATAATTGGGCGCCCATACACCCAATCCTACGCGCATCTACCCCACGAACAAAAAAATAATATATATATATATATATATATATATATATATTGCCTATATACATACACATAACTATAAAAATGACGGCGTACCACATGCTCACAAATCCCCACTCGATTCTATATTCGAAAGTCACCATAATCCATGAGGAACCTCACATAAAGCTTGCTAATTCTAAACTCAATGTCTACAATGTTCTTAACACAAAACTTCATATCTCCAAGAAACACATCTAACACTTATGCTAGACCCTCTACCATAAGGAATACGAATCAATAAAGGGAATCAAAGAATGATAACGCGAAAGCTATACGGACTCTCAACCTATGAGACCTAAGACCATGCTCTAATACCAACTGTCACACCCCCAAAATCCGACAGACGGGGTGGCCAGCCACCGCCGCCGAACCGTGTCGAGCATGAGTAAATAAATACCATTCTTGGCATCAGACATATATGAGACATAAATAAATCAGTCCATAAGATAAATAACTGAATCAATCCCAAATGATCATAAACAACTGAGCGATAAAAGATCCATCACATGCTAAAACTCCAAGTAAAAACCAATCTCCTATAATGATTAAATGAAATCTGAATAATAAAGAATTGTGCAACCGAATGGCCTATTAAAAAACCCAAATGAAGTCTCATAATGAAATACGACTTAAAAGAAAGTCAAACTAAATCAACAATAAAATGAATAAACTCTAGTTGCACCTCCAAATGATAAACTCCAATAATCCTATGCACCTTCTCCAAAACATATCCTGAGAATGTTCGTCAACGCAAGAGGTCAGAGCCCCGAGCTTGAATACACACTACTCCCCTTAACTAGGATCCTTGTATCCCGATAGTAGAATTATACACAATAAATATCACAATAGGGCATTTTAATTAAACAAGATAATTAAACTCGATAAATATAAAACTAACTACCCTCAGAAATTCCCATTTCAAAAACTCACCAATATGATTTTAAATTTCCAAGTCCCACGTTTATAATTTAATTAAATTAACCGAAATTTATTATTGTTCTCACTTTTTATTAAGGCTGTCCTCCCGTCCCGGGTGGTAATCCACCAAATTGTCTCACTTCCTCTTGTCAAATGGCCTCTGATCCGTTTCAAATTGTCGACCCCTCCCCATGAGAAGGTTCCACACACGACACGACATAAATCAACCGCTGACTCGTTTAAACTGTCGGTCCCCGACACATTATGTCGCCACAGATTTTGATATCCATTTTTATCTTTGGAATTAATTCCCATTAACTCAATTTCTCAATTTACAAATTATCCCACCCATTTAATTGATGTGATATCTTCAAAATACCCCTTAGTCCCATACCTAAGGGTCCCGAAGTACAAATGCATCCTATCCTTCATATAAAACGAATCACCAATATAAAACATGTAATAGTCACATGTCTAAGCTTAACGAAAAAGGCAATATAACGAAAAAATCTGTCCCACCCTGAGATATAAAAATCCCCAAGAATTTACACTAACTAGTTTCATACCTAGAAAGTATAAATTTTAAACAAAGTCTACCCACTAATCCCATACCTAGTAAGCATCCTAAAATAGAGGTGAACAATATACTACCTAAAATACCCGTGTCTCCGCGATGGCTAAAGTGAATAATATCAATCCACACAATATCATAAATCATAAAAACAACATGACAATATAATCATAAAGTCCCAATTTAATTTAATTTAGTTAATAGCACCGTCGTTATTTTCAACATAATTCATTGTATTCAATAATGTTAAATTAATCAGCATGCGATATTATTCGATATGACCTAAACGTTTTCTTTTATAAGCCATCAAATTTTTATAATTGTGTTCGCGTCCCATTAAGAATATAAATATTCCCTTAAAAAGTCTACATGAGAACCTACACCCAAAACCATAAAATCCATAAATCTAACCTACGCACCCAAGGATTTCAAAGATTAAATCATGTTCAAAACTTTCATAGAAATAGTCACAGAATTGAAGTGTCCACTTTCTCTAATTAAGTGACTAATTGATTTTAATAAAAAAACACATGATTAAAGGTTTAGGCGACACTTAAAACACATAATACTAAACGAAAGGAATAAAGTATGCATGCCTGAGATTAAATTAAAAAAAAATTGGTAGCACGACTGGATTCCTCCCCAAAATTTAATAAAGAAGTGTTCTTGAACTAACTTGATTAAATGTTAATTAGGTCTTTTAAAACTTGCGACAAAAAATTGATTATATTGGAGGTTGATGAATATGGTGGAGAGGAAAAACTTTTGAAAGAGTTCTCTGGTGAAAACCTTGGAAAAAAGTGATTATGAGGATCTCCCCCACGAATTAGAATTGGAATGTTTAAATTCCAATTAGGAATCCAAACCCAAATCAAACTCTAAAATATAACTCACCGACTCAAAATATGGGCATAGTCGATCGATCGACCCTACAGGTCTGGTGATAGTTCCCCCACAAAAATGCCTATAGGGGAAAAATAATTAAAAACTCAATTAAAAATCCATTTTACATCCAATTTAAATTTCGTTTGAAATTTTATTCTTCTAAAATAAAAACCAACATATTTCACTAACAAAAATCATTAAATCCAAAAATTTATTTTTCTCGAATATTCCAAAATTAGTTTAAAAATACCAATTTAAAAATCCAGGTTGTTACATACCTACCCTCTGGGAACGAATTTCATCCTCAAAATTGGACGAAGTATACGCATCAATGCGTAAATCTTCCAAAAGAACACAAGGCTCACATATGCCTACCCATAGAATGCCATAATTGGGCTCCCATACACCCAATCCAACGCGCACCTACCCCACGAACGACAAAATAATATATATATTGCACATATACATATGCATAACTATGAAAATAACGGGGTACCACACGCTCTGACAAATACCCACTCAATTCTATCTCCAAAAGTCATCCAAATGCCAACGTCCTCAAATTAAATCTCAACACCAAAAATCGATACATACGATACCTAACATCTTCACTAAAATCATCAAAATAATTATCGTCTCCATAATCCATTATGAGGATCCGCACATAAAGCTTACTAATTGTAAACTCAATGTCTACAACGTCCTTAACACAAAACTTCATATCTCCAAGAAACACATCTAACACTTATGCTAGACCCTCTACCATAAGGAATAAGAATCAATAAAGGGAATAAAAGAACGATAACGCGAAAGCTATACCGACTCTCAACCTATGAGACCTAAGACCACGATCTGATACCAGCTGTCACACCCCAAAAAATCCGACAGACGGGGTGGCCAGCCACCGCCGTCGAACCGTGTCGGGCGTGAGTAAATAAATACCATTCTTGGCAATAGATAGATATGAGACATAAATAAATCTGTCCATAAGAGAAATAATTGAATCAATCCCAAATGATCATAAACAACTGAGCGATAAAATATCCATCACATGCTTAAAACTCCAAGAAAAAACCAATCTCATATAATGATTAAATGAAATCTTAATAATAAAGAACTGTGAATAATCCAAGTGAAATCCTCTAAAAATTTGGAACCGAATGGCCCATTAAAAAACCGAAATGAAGTCTCATAATGAAATACGACTGAAAAGAAAGTCTAACTAAATAAAGCAAACAAATGAATAAACTCCAATAATCCTATGCACCTTCTCCAAAACATATCCTGAGAAAGTTAGTCAACTCCTGAGGTTAGAGCCCTGAGCATAAATACACACTACTCCCCTCAAATAGGAACCCTGTATCCAAATAGTAGCATTATACATAATAAATATCACAATAGGGCATTTTAATTAAACGAGATAATTAAACGCGATGAATTTAAAACTAACTACCCTCAGAAATTCCCCTTTTGAAAACTCACCAATATGATTTTAAATTTCCAAGTCCCACGTTTATAATTTAATTAAATTAACCCAAATATTTAATTGTTCTCACTTTTTATTATGGTGGTCCTCCCGCCCTAGGTGGTAATCCACCAAATTGTCACACTTCCTCTTGTCAAATGGCCTCTGATCCGTTTAAATTGTCGACCCCGCCCCATGAGAAGGTTCCACACACGACACGACATAAATCGCCCGCTGACTCGTTTAAACTGTCCGTCCCTGACACATTATGACGCCACAAATTTTGATATCCATTTTTATCTTAGGAATTAATTCTCATTAACTCAATTTCTCAATTTACAAATTACCCCACCCATTTAATCGTTGTGAGATCTTCAAAATACCCCATAGTCCCATACCTAAGGGTCCCGAAGTACAAATGCATCCTATCCTACATATTGGATGAATCACCAATATAAAACATGTAATAGTCACATGTCTAAGCTTGACAAAAAGGCGATATAACGAAAAAATATGTCCCACCCCGAGATATAAAAATCCCCAAGAATTTACACTAACTAGTTTCATACCTAGAAAATATAAATTTTAAACAAGGTCTACCCACTAATCCCATACCTAGTAGGCATCCTAAAATAGAGGTGAACAATATACTACCTAAAATCCTCGTGTCTCCGCAAAGGGTAAAGCGAACAATATCAATCGACACAATATCATAAATCATAAAAACAACATGACAATATAATCATAAAGTCCCAATTTAATTTAATTTAGTTAATAGCACCGTCGTTATTTTCAACATAATTCATTCTATTCAATAATGTTAAATTAATCAGCATGCGATATTATTCGATATGACCTAAACGTTTTCTTTTATAAGCCATCTAATTTTTAGAATTATGTTTGCGTCCCATTAAGAATATAAATAATTCCTTAAAAAGTCTACATGAGAGCCTCCACCCAAAACCATAAAATCCATAAATCTAAACTACGCACCTAAGGATTTCAAAGATTAAATCATGTTCAAAACTTTCATAGAAATAGTCCCAAAATTTAAGTGTCCACTTTCTCTAATTAACTTACAAATTGATTTTAATAAAAAAACCCATGATTAAGGGTTTAGGCGACACTTAAAACACATAATACTAAAAGAACGGAATAAAGTATGCAGGCCTGAGATTAAGTTAAAAAATAATTGGTAGCACGACTGGATTCCACTCAGAAATTTAATGAAGAAGTGTTCTTGAACAAACTTGATTAAACGTCAATTAGGTCCTCCAAAACTTGCGACAAAAATTGATTATGTTGGAGGATGATGAATATGGTGGAGAGGAAAAACTTTTGGAAGAGCTCTCTGGTGAAAAACTTGGGAAAAAGTGATTATGAGGAGCCCCCCCACGAATTAGAATTGGAATGGTTAAATACAAATTAGGAATCCTAACCCAACTAAAACTCTAAAATATAACTCACCGACTCAAAATATGGGCATAGTCGATTGATCGACCCTACAGGTCTGGTGACAGTTCCCCCACAAAAATGCATATAGGGCAAAAATAATTAAAAACTCAATTAAAAATCCATTTTATATCCAATTTAAATTTCGTTTGAAATTTTATTCTTCTAAAATAAAAACCAACATATTTCACTAATAAAAATCATTAAATTCAAAATTTATTTTTCTCGAATATTCCAAAATTAGTTTAAAAATGCCCATTTAAAAATCGAGGTTGTTACATACCTACCCTCTGGGAACGAATTTCATCCTTGAAATTGGACGAAGTATACGCATCAATGCGTAAATCTTACAAAAGAACACAAGGCTCACATATGCCTACCCATAGAATGCCATAATTGGGCTCCCATACACCCAATCCAATGCGCACCTACCCCACGAACGACAAAATAATATATATATTGCACATATACATATCCATAACTATGAAAATAACGGGGTACCACACGCTCTCACAAATACCCACTCAATTCTATCTCCGAAAGTCATCAAAATGCTAACGTCCTCAAAATAAATCTCAACACCAAATATCGATACATACGATACCTAACATCTTCACTAAAATCTTCAAAATAATTATTGTCTCCATAATCCATTATGAGGATCCGCACATAAAGCTTACTAATTGTAAACTCAATGTCTACAACGTCCTTAACACAAACACATCTAACACTTATGCTAGACCTTCTACCATAAGGAATAAGAATCAATAAAGGGAATCAAAGAACGATAACGTGAAAGCTATACGGACTCTCAACCTATGAGACCTAAGACCATGCTCTGTCACCATCTGTCACACCCCGAAAAATCCGATAGATGGGGTGGCCAGCCACCGCCGCCTAACCGTGTCGGGCGTGAGTAAATTAATACCATTCTTCGCATCAGACAGATATGAGACATAAATAAATCAGTTCGTCAAATAAATAATTGAATCAATCCAAAATGATCAAAAACAACTGAGTGATAAAAGATCCATCACATGATAAAACTCCAAGTAAAAACCAATCTCCTATAATGATTAAATGAAATCTTAATAATAAAGAATTGTGCAAACGAATGGTCAATTAAAAAACCCAAATGAAGTCTCATAATGAAATACGACTTAAAAGAAAGTCTAACTAAATAAAGCAATAAAATGAATAAAATTCAGTTGCACCTCCAAATGATAGACTCCAATAATCCTATGCACCTTCTCAAAAAAATATCCTGAGAAAGTTAGTCAACGCATGAGGTCAGAGCCCCGAGCTTGAATACACACTACTCCCCTCAAATAGGATCCTCGTATCCAGATAGTAGCATTATACACAATAAATATCAAAATAGGGCATTTTAATTAAACGAGATAATTAAAAGAGATAAATATAAAACTAACTACCCTCAGAAATTCCCATTTCAAAAACTCACCAATATGATTTTAAATTTCCAAGTCCCACGTTTATAATTTAATTAAATTAACCCAAATTTATTATTGTTCTCACTTTTTATTAGGGCGGTCCTCCCGTTCTGAGTGGTTATCCACCAAATTGTCTCACTTCCTCTTGTCAAATGGCCTCTTATCCGTTTCAAATTGTCGACCCCACCCCATGAGAAGGTTCCACACACGACACGACATAAATCACCCGCTCACTCGTTTAAACTGTCGGTCCCCAACACATTATGTTGCCACAGATTTTGATATCCATTTTTATCTTAGGAATTAATTCTCATTAACTCAATTTCTCAATTTACAAATTACCCCACCCATTTAATTGATGTGAGATCTTAAAAGTACCCCTTAGTCCCATACCTAAGGGTCCCGAAGTACAAATGCATCCTATCCTCCATATAGGACGAATCACCAATATAAAACACGTAATAGTCACATGTCTAAGTTTAACGAAAAGGCGATATAACGAAAAAATCTATCCCACCGTGAGATATAAAAATCCCCAAGAATTTAGACTAACTAGTTTCATACCTAGAAAGCATAAATTTTAAACAAGGTCTACCCACTAATCCCATACTTATTAAGCATCCTAAAATAAAGGTGAACAATATAATACCTAAAATACCCGTGTCTACGCGATGGCTAAAGTGAATAATATCAATCCACACAATATCATAAATCATAAAAACAACATGACAATATAATCATAAAGTCCCAATTTAATTTAATTTTGTTAATAGCACCGTCGTTATTTTCAACATAATTCATTCTATTCAATAATGTTAAATTAATCAACAACGATATTATTCGATATGACCAAAACGGTTTCTTTTATAAGCCATATAATTTTTATAATTGTGTTCGCGTCCCATTAAGAATATAAATATTCGCTTAAAAAGTCTACATGAGAACCTACACCCAAAAACATAAAATCCATTACTCTAACCTACGCACCCAAGGATTTCAAAGATTAAATCATGTTCAAAACTTTCATAGAAATAGTCCAAGAATTGAAGTGTCTACTTTCTCTAATTAAGTTACTAATTGATTTTAATAAAAAAACATGATTAAAGGTTTAGGCAACACTTAAAACACATAATACTAAAAGAAAGGAATAAAGTATGCATGCCTGAGATTAAGTTAAAAAAAAATTGGTAGCACGACTGGATTCCTCTCAAAAATTTAATAAAGAAGTGTTCTTGAACTAACTTGATTAAATGTCAATTAGGTCTTCTGAAACTTGCGACAAAAAATTGATTATGTTGGAGGTTGATGAATATGGTGGAGAGGAAAAACTTTTGGAAGAGCTCTCTGGTGAAAAACTTGGGAAAAAGTGATTATAAGGAGCCCCCCCACGAATTAGAATTGGAATGGTTAAATACCAATTAGGAATACCAACCCAACTCAAACTCTAAAACATAACGCACCGACTCAAAATATGGGCATAGTCGATCGATCGACCCTACAGGTCTGGTGACAGTTCCCCCACAAAAATGCCTATAGGGCAAAAATAATTAAAAACTCAATTAAAATCCATTTTATATCCAATTTAAATTTCGTTTGAAATTTTATTCTTCTAAAATAAAAACCAACATATTTCACTAATAAAAATCATTAAATCCCAAAATTTATTTTTCTCGAATATTCCAAAATTAGTTTAAAAATACCCATTTAAAAATACAGGTTGTTACATACCTACCCTCTGGGAACGAATTTCATCCTTGAAATTGGACGAAGTATACGCATCAATGCGTAAATCTTACAAAAGAACAAAAGGCTCTCATATGCCTACCCAGAGAATGCCATAATTAGGCTCCTATACACCCGATCCTACGCGCACCTACCCCACGAACAATAAAATAATATTTATATTGCCCATATACATATGCATAACTATGAAAATAACGACGTACCACACGCTCTCACTAATACCCACTCAATTCTATCTCCGAAAGTCATCAAAATGCTAACGTCCTCAAATTAAATCTCAACACCAAAAATCGATACATACGATACCTAACATCTTCACTAAAATCTTCAAAATAATTATCGTCTCCATAATCCATTATGAGGATCCGCACATAATGCTTACTAATTGTAAACTCAATGTCTACAACGTCCTTAACACAAAACTCATATCTCCAAGAAATACATCTAACACTTATGCTAGACCCTATACCATAAGGAATATGAATCAATAAAGGTAATAAAAGACCGATAACGCGAAAGCTATACGGACTCTCAACCTATGAGACCTAAGACCATGCTCTGATACCATCTGTCACACCCCAAAAAATCCGACAGACGGGGTGGCCAGCCACCGCCGTCGAACCATGTCGGGCGTGAGTAAATAAATTCCACTCTTGGCAACAGACAGATGCGAGACATAAATAAATCAGTCCATAAGAGAAATAATTGAATCAATCCCAAATGATCATAAACAACTAAGCGATAAAAGATCCATCACATGCTAAAACTCCAAGAAAAAGCCAATCTCTTATAATGATTAAATGAAATCTTAATAATAAAGAACTGTGAATAATCCAACTGAAATCCTCTAAAAATTTGGAACCGAATGGCCCATTAAAAAACCCAAATGAAGTTTCATAATGAAATACGACTGAAAAGAAAGTCAAACTAAATAAAGCAATAAAATGAATAAACTCCAATTGCACCTCCAAATGATAAACTCCAATAATCCTATGCACCTTCTCCAAAACATATCCTGAGAAAGTTAGTCAACTCTTGAGGTCAGAGCGCTGAGCATGAATACACACTACTCCCCTCAAATAGGATCCCAGTATCCAAATAGTAGCATTATACATAATAAATATCACAATAGGGCATTTTAATTAAACGAGATAATTAAACGCGATAAATGTAAAACTAACTACCCTCAGAAATTCCCATTTCAAAAACTCACCAATATGATTTCAGATTTCCAAGTCCCACGTTTATAATTTAATTAAATTAACCCAAAGTTATTATTTTTCTCACTTTTTATTATGTCGGTCCTCCCGCCCCGATTGGTAATCCACCAAATTGTCACACTTCCTCTTGTCAAATGGACTCTGATCCGTTTAAATTGTCGACCCCGCCCCATGAGAAGGTTCCACACACGACACGACATAAATCTCCCGCTGACTCGTTTAAACTGTCCGTCCCTGACACATTATGTCGCCACAAATTTTGATATCCATTTTTATCTTAGGAATTAATTCTCATTAACTCAATTTCTCAATTTACAAATTACCCCACCCATTTAATCGATGTGAGATCTTCAAAATACCCCACAGTCCCATACCTAAGGGTCCCGAAGTACAAATGCATCCTATCCTACATATAGGACGAATCACCAATATAAAACACGTAGTAGTCACATGTCTAAGCTTGACGAAATGGTGATATAACGAAAAAATCTGTCCCTCTCCAAGATATTAAAATCCCCAAGAATTTACACTAACTAGTTTCATACCTAGAAAGTATAAATTTTAAACAAGGTCTACCCATTAATCCCATACCTAGTAAACATCCTAAAATAGAGGTGAACAATATACCACCTAAAATCCTCGTGTCTCCGCGATGGCTATAGTGAATAATATCAATCCACACAATATCATAAATCCTAAAAACAACATGACAATATAATCATAAAGTCGCAATTTAATTTAATTTAGTTAATAGCACCGTCATTATTTTCAACATAATTCATTATATTCAATAATGTTAAATTAATCAGCATGCGATATTATTCGATATGACCTAAACGTTTTCTTTTATAAGCCATCTAATTTTTGTAATTGTGTTCGCATCCCATTAAGAATATAAATAATCCCTTAAAAAGTCTACATGAGAACCTACACCCAAAACCATAAAATCCTTAAATCTAACCTACGCACCTAAGGATTTCAAAGATTAAATCATGTTCAAAACTTCCATAGAAATAGTCCCAAAATTTAAGTGTCCACTTTCTCTAATTAACTTACTAATTGATTTTAATAAAAAACACATGATTAAGGGTTTAGGCGACACTTGAAACACATAATACTAAAAGAACGGAATAAAGTATGCAGACCTGAGATTAAGTTAAAAAATAATTGGTAGCACGACTGGATTCCACTCAAAAATTTAATAAAGAAGTGTTCTTTAACAAACTTGATTAAACGTCAATTAGGTCTTCTAAAACTTGCGACAAAAAATTGATTGCGCTGGAGGTTGATGAATATGGTGGGGGGGGGGGGACTTTGGGAAGAGGTCTCTGGTGAAAAACTTGGGAAAAAGTGATTATGAGGAGCCCCCCCACGAATTAGAATTGGAATGGTTGAATACAAATTATGAATCCTAACCCAACTCAAACTCTAAAATATAACTAACCGACTCAAAATATGGGCATAGTCGATCGATCGACCCTACAGGTCTGGTGACAGTTCCCCCACAAAAATGCCAATAGGGAAAAAATAATTAAAAACTCAATTAAAAATCCATTTTATAGCCAATTTAAATTCAAAATTCAAAATTTATTTTTCTCGAATATTCCAAAATTAGTTTAAAAATACCCATTTAAAAATCCATGTTGTTACATACCTACCCTCTGGGAACGAATTTCATCCTCGAAATTGGACGAAGTATACGCATCAATGCGTAAATCTTACAAAAGAACACAAGGCTCACATATGCCTACCCATAGAATGCCATAATTGGGCTCCCATACGCCCAATCCAACGCGCACCTACGAACGACAAAATAATATATATATTGCACATATACATATGCATAAATATGAAAATAACGAGGTACCACACGCTCTCACAAATACCCACTCAATTCTATCTCCGAAAGTCATCAAAATGCTAACGTCCTCAAATTAAATCTCAACACCAAAAATCGATACATACGATACCTAACATCTTCACTAAAATCTTCAAAATAATTATCGTCTCCATAATCCATTATGAGGATCCGCACATAAAGCTTACTAATTGTAAACTCAATGTCTACAATGTCCTTAACACAAACACATCTAACACTTATGCTAGACCCTCTACCATAGGGAATACGAATCAATAAAGGGAATCAAAGAACGATAACGTGAAAGCTATACAGACTCTCAACCTATGAGACCTAAGACCATGATCTGTTACCATCTGTCACACCCCGAAAAATCCGACAGACGGGGTGGCCAACCACCGCTGCCGAACCGTGTCGGGCGTGAGTAAATTAATACCATTCTTGGCATCAGACAGATATGAGACATAAATAAATCAGTCCCTTAAATAAATAATTGAATCAATCCCAAATGATCACAAACAACTGAGCGATAAAAGATCCATCACATGCTAAAACTCCAAGTAAAAACCAATCTCCTATAATGATTAAATGAAATCTTAATAATAAAGAACTGTGAATAATCCAACTGAAATACTCTAACAACTTTGGAACCGAATGGCCTATTAGAAAACCCAAATAAAGTCTCATAATGAAATACGACTTAAAAGAAAGTCTAACTAAATAAAGCAATAAAATGAATAAACTCCAGCTGCACCTCCAAATGATAAACTCCAATAATCCTACGCACCTTCTCTAAAACATATCCTGAAAAAGTTAGTCAACGCACGAGGTCAGAGCCCTGGGCATGAATACACACTACTCCCCTCAAATAGGATCCTTGTATCCAGACAGTAGCATTATACACAATACATATCACATTAGGACATATTAATTAAACGAGATAATTAAACGCGATAAATATAAAACTAAGTATCCTCAGAAATTCCCATTTCAAAAACTCACCAATATGATTTTAAATTTTCAAGTCCCACGTTGTTAATTTATTAAATTAACACAAATTTTTTATTATTCTCACTTTTTATTATGGCTGTCCTCCCATCCCGGGTGGTAATCCACCAAAGTGTCACACTTCCCCTTGTTAAATGGCCTCGGGTCCATTTAAACTGTCGACGTCGCCCCATGACAAGGTTCCACACATGACACGACATAAATAGCCCGCTGGCCCGTTTAAACTGTCGGTCCCAGACACATTATGTCACCATAAATTTTAATATCCATTTTTATCTTAGGCATTAATTCTCATTTTCTCAATTTCTCAATTTAGAAACTACCCCACCCTTTTAATCGATGTGAGATCTTTTAAATACCCCATAGTCCCATACCTAAGGGTCCCCAAGTACACATGCGGCCTGTCCTACATATAGGATGAATCACCAATATAAAACACGTCCTAGTCACATTTGTAAGCTTAACGAAAAGGTGATATAACGCAAAAATCTGTCCCACCCCGAGATTTAAAATCCCCAAAGAATTTACACTAACTAGTCTTGTACCTAACAAGTATAAATTTTAAACAAGGTCTACCCACTAGTCTTATACCTAGTAAGCATCCTCAAAATAGAGGTGAACAATATACTACCCAAAATCCCCGCCTCCTCACAATGGAAAACATGAATAATAATAATCCACACAATGTCATAAATCATAGACATAACATGACAATATAATCATAAAGTCCCAATTTAATTTAATTCAATTAATAGCACCCTCGTTATTTTTAAAATAATTAATTCTATTCAATAATGTTAAATTAATTAGCATGCGATATTATTCAATATGACCTAAAAGTTTTCTTTTATAAGCCATCTAATTTTTATAACTGTGTTCGCGTCCCATTAACAATATAAATAATCCCACAAAAAGTCTACATGAGAACCTACACCCAAAACCATAAAATCCATAAGTCTGACCTACCCACCCAAGGATTTCAAAGATTAAATCATGTTCAAAACTTTCATAGAAATAGTCCCAAAATTTAAGTGTGCACTTTCTCTAATTAAGTAACTAATTGATTTTAATAAAAAAACACATGATTAAGGGTTTAGGCGACACTTAAAATACATAATACTAAAAGAAAAAAATAAAGTATTCATGCCTGAGATTAAGTTGAAAAAAAACTGGTAGCACGGCTAGATTCCTCTCGAAAATTAAACAAAGAAGTGTTCTTGAACAAACTTGATTAAACCTCAATTAAGTCTTCTAAAACTTGCGACAAAAACTTGATTGTGTTGGAGGTGGATGAATATGGTGGAGAGGAAATTTTTTTGGAAGAGCTCTTTGGTGAAAAACTTGGGAAAAAGTGATTATGAGGACCCCCCCACGAATTAAAATTAGAAAGGTTAAATACCAATTAGGAATCCTAACCCAACTCAAACTCTAAAATATAACTCACCGATTCAAAATATGGGCATAGTCGATCGATCGACCCTACAGGCCTGGCGACAGTTCCCCCACAGAATGCCTATAGGGAAAAAATAATTAAAAACTCAATTAAAAATGCATTTTATATCCAATTTAAATTTCATTTGAAATTTTATTCTTATAAAATAAAGACCAACATATTTCACTAATAAAAATCATTAAATTCAAAATTTTATTTTTCTCGAATATGCCAAAATTAGTTTGAAATTACCCATTTAAAAATCCGGGTTGTTACATACTTATCCTCTTGGAACGAATTTCATCGTCGAAATTAGACGTAGTATACGCATCAATGCGTAAATCTTACAAAAGAAAATAAGACTCACATTTTCTTACCCATAGAATGCCATATTTGTGCTCCCATACACCCAATCCTACGCGCACCTACCCCACGAACAACAAAATAATATATATTGCCTATATACATATGCATAACTATGAAAATAATGGCGTACCACACGCTCTCACAAATACCCACTCAATTCTATCTCCGAAAGTCATCAAAATTCTACCGTCCTCAAATTAAATATCAACACAAAAAATAGATACATTTGATGCCAAATATCTTCACTAAAATCTCCAAAATAATTATCGTCTCCATAATCCATTATCAGGATCCTCACATAAAGGTTACTAATTGTAAACTCAATGTCTACAACGTCCTTAACACAAACACATCTAACACTTATGCTATACCCTCTATCATAAGTAATACGAATCAATAAAGGGAACCAAAGAATGATAACGCGAAAGCTATACGGACTCTCAACCTACGAGACCTAAGACCATGCTCTGATACCATCTGTCGCATCCCAAGAAATCGGACAGACGGGGTGGCCAGCCATCGCCGCCGAACCGTGTCGGGCGTGAGTAAATAAATATCATTCTTGGCATCAGACATATATGAGACATAAATAAATCAGTCCATAAGATAAATAATTGAATCAATCCCAAATGATCATAAACAACTGAGCGATAAAAGATCCATCACATGCTAAAACTCCAAGTAAAAACGAATCTCCTATAATGATTAAATGAAATCTGAATAATGAAGAACTGTGAATAATCCAACTGAAATCCTCTAACAACTTTGGAACCGAATAGCCTATTAAAAACCCAAATGAAGTCTCATAATGAAATACGACTTTAAAGAAAGTCTAACTAAATAAAGCAATAAAATGAATAAACTCCAGCTGCACCTCCAAATGATAAACTCCAATAATCCTACGCACCTTCTCTAAAACATATCCTGAAAAAGTTAGTCAATGCACGAGGTCAGAGCCCCGGGCATGAATACACACTACTCCCCTCAAATAGGATCCTTGTATCCAGACAGTAGCATTATACACAATACATATCACATTAGGACATATTAATTAAACGAGATAATTAAACGCGATAAATATAAAACTAAGTATCCTCAGAAATTCCCATTTCAAAAACTCGCCAATATGATTTTAAATTTTCAAGTCCCACGTTGTTAATTTATTAAATTAACACAAATTTTTTATTATTCTCACTTTTTATTATGGCTGTCCTCCCGTCCCGGGTGGTAATCCACCAAAGTGTCACACTTCCCCTTGTTAAATGGCCTCGGGTCCATTTAAACTGTCGACGTCGCCCCATGACAAGGTTCCACACATGACACGACATAAATAGCCCGCTGGCCCGTTTAAACTGTCGGTCCCAGACACATTATGTCACCATAAATTTTAATATCCATTTTTATCTTAGGCATTAATTCTCATTTTCTCAATTTCTCAATTTAGAAACTACCCCACCCTTTTAATCGATGTGAGATCTTTTAAATACCCCATAGTCCCATACCTAAGGGTCCCCAAGTACACATGCGGCATGTCCTACATATAGGATGAATCACCAATATAAAACACGTCCTAGTCACATTTGTAAGCTTAACGAAAAGGTGATATAACGCAAAAATCTGTCCCACCCCGAGATTTAAAATCCCCAAAGAATTTACACTAACTAGTCTTGTACCTAACAAGTATAAATTTTAAACAAGGTCTACCCACTAGTCTTATACCTAGTAAGCATCCTCAAAATAGAGGTGAACAATATACTACCCAAAATCCCCGCCTCCTCACAATGGAAAACATGAATAATAATAATCCACACAATGTCATAAATCATAGACATAACATGACAATATAATCATAAAGTCCCAATTTAATTTAATTCAATTAATAGCACCCTCGTTATTTTTAAAATAATTAATTCTATTCAATAATGTTAAATTAATTAGCATGCGATATTATTCAATATGACCTAAAAGTTTTCTTTTATAAGCCATCTAATTTTTATAACTGTGTTCGCGTCCCATTAACAATATAAATAATCCCACAAAAAGTCTACATGAGAACCTACACCCAAAACCATAAAATCCATAAATTTGACCTACCCACCCAAGGATTTCAAAGATTAAATCATGTTCAAAACATTCATAGAAATAGTCCCAAAATTTAAGTGTGCACTTTCTCTAATTAAGTAACTAATTGATTTTAATAAAAAAACACATGATTAAGGGTTTAGGCGACACTTAAAATACATAATACTAAAAGAAAGGAATAAAGTATTCATGCCTGAGATTAAGTTGAAAAAAAACTGGTAGCACGGCTAGATTCCTCTCGAAAATTAAACAAAGAAGTGTTCTTGAACAAACTTGATTAAACCTCAATTAAGTCTTCTAAAACTTGCGACAAAAACTTGATTGTGTTGGAGGTGGATGAATATGGTGGAGAGGAAATTTTTTTGAAAGAGCTCTTTGGTGAAAAACTTGGGAAAAAGTGATTATGAGGACCCCCCCACGAATTAAAATTAGAAAGGTTAAATACCAATTAGGAATCCTAACCCAACTCAAACTCTAAAATATAACTCACCGATTCAAAATATGGGCATAGTCGATCGATCGACCCTACAGGCCTGGCGACAGTTCCCCCACATAATGCCTATAGGGAAAAAATAATTAAAAACTCAATTAAAAATGCATTTTATATCCAATTTAAATTTCGTTTGAAATTTTATTCTTATAAAATAAAGACCAACATATTTCACTAATAAAAATCATTAAATTCAAAAATTTATTTTTCTCGAATATGCCAAAATTAGTTTGAAATTACCCATTTAAAAATCCGGGTTGTTACATACTTATCCTCTTGGAACGAATTTCATCGTCGAAATTAGACGTAGTATACGCATCAATGCGTAAATCTTACAAAAGAAAATAAGACTCACATTTTCTTACCCATAGAATGCCATATTTGTGCTCCCATACACCCAATCCTACGCGCACCTACCCCACGAACAACAAAATAATATATATTGCCTATATACATATGCATAACTATGAAAATAATGGCGTACCACACGCTCTCACAAATACCCACTCAATTCTATCTCCGAAAGTCATCAAAATTCTACCGTCCTCAAATTAAATATCAACACAAAAAATAGATACATTTGATGCCAAATATCTTCACTAAAATCTCCAAAATAATTATCGTCTCCATAATCCATTATCAGGATCCTCACATAAAGGTTACTAATTGTAAACTCAATGTCTACAACGTCCTTAACACAAACACATCTAACACTTATGCTATACCCTCTATCATAAGTAATACGAATCAATAAAGGGAACCAAAGAATGATAACGCGAAAGCTATACGGACTCTCAACCTACGAGACCTAAGACCATGCTCTGATACCATCTGTCGCATCCCAAGAAATCGGACAGACGGGGTGGCCAGCCATCGCCGCCGAACCGTGTCGGGCGTGAGTAAATAAATATCATTCTTGGCATCAGACATATATGAGACATAAATAAATCAGTCCATAAGATAAATAATTGAATCAATCCCAAATGATCATAAACAACTGAGCGATAAAAGATCCATCACATGCTAAAACTCCAAGTAAAAACGAATCTCCTATAATGATTAAATGAAATCTGAATAATGAAGAACTGTGAATAATCCAACTGAAATCCTCTAACAACTTTGGAACCGAATAGCCTATTAAAAACCCAAATGAAGTCTCATAATGAAATACGACTTTAAAGAAAGTCTAACTAAATAAAGCAATAAAATGAATAAACTCCAGCTGCACCTCCAAATGATAAACTCCAATAATCCTACACACCTTCTCTAAAACATATCCTGAAAAAGTTAGTCAATGCACGAGGTCAGAGCCCCGGGCATGAATACACACTACTCCCCTCAAATAGGATCCTTGTATCCAGACAGTAGCATTATACACAATACATATCACATTAGGACATATTAATTAAACGAGATAATTAAACGCGATAAATATAAAACTAAGTATCCTCAGAAATTCCCATTTCAAAAACTCGCCAATATGATTTTAAATTTTCAAGTCCCACGTTGTTAATTTATTAAATTAACACAAATTTTTTATTATTCTCACTTTTTATTATGGCTGTCCTCCCGTCCCGGGTGGTAATCCACCAAAGTGTCACACTTCCCCTTGTTAAATGGCCTCGGGTCCATTTAAACTGTCGACGTCGCCCCATGACAAGGTTCCACACATGACACGACATAAATAGCCCGCTGGCCCGTTTAAACTGTCGGTCCCAGACACATTATGTCACCATAAATTTTAATATCCATTTTTATCTTAGGCATTAATTCTCATTTTCTCAATTTCTCAATTTAGAAACTACCCCACCCTTTTAATCGATGTGAGATCTTTTAAATACCCCATAGTCCCATACCTAAGGGTCCCCAAGTACACATGCGGCCTGTCCTACATATAGGATGAATCACCAATATAAAACACGTCCTAGTCACATTTGTAAGCTTAACGAAAAGGTGATATAACGCAAAAATCTGTCCCACCCCGAGATTTAAAATCCCCAAAGAATTTACACTAACTAGTCTTGTACCTAACAAGTATAAATTTTAAACAAGGTCTACCCACTAGTCTTATACCTAGTAAGCATCCTCAAAATAGAGGTGAACAATATACTACCCAAAATCCCCGCCTCCTCACAATGGAAAACATGAATAATAATAATCCACACAATGTCATAAATCATAGACATAACATGACAATATAATCATAAAGTCCCAATTTAATTTAATTCAATTAATAGCACCCTCGTTATTTTTAAAATTATTAATTCTATTCAATAATGTTAAATTAATTAGCATGCGATATTATTCAATATGACCTAAAAGTTTTCTTTTATAAGCCATCTAATTTTTATAACTGTGTTCGCGTCCCATTAACAATATAAATAATCCCACAAAAAGTCTACATGAGAACCTACACCCAAAACCATAAAATCCATAAATTTGACCTACCCACCCAAGGATTTCAAAGATTAAATCATGTTCAAAACTTTCATAGAAATAGTCCCAAAATTTAAGTGTGCACTTTTAATAAAAAAAACACATGATTAAGGGTTTAGGCGACACTTAAAATACATAATACTAAAAGAAAGGAATAAAGTATTCATGCCTGAGATTAAGTTGAAAAAAAACTGGTAGCACGGCTAGATTCCTCTCGAAAATTAAACAAAGAAGTGTTCTTGAACAAACTTGATTAAACCTCAATTAAGTCTTCTAAAACTTGCGACAAAAACTTGATTGTGTTGGAGGTGGATGAATATGGTGGAGAGGAAATTTTTTTGGAAGAGCTCTTTGGTGAAAAACTTGGGAAAAAGTGATTATGAGGACCCCCCCACGAATTAAAATTAGAAAGGTTAAATACCAATTAGGAATCCTAACCCAACTCAAACTCTAAAATATAACTCACCGATTCAAACTATGGGCATAGTCGATCTATCGACCCTACAGGCCTGGCGACCGTTCCCCCACAGAATGCCTATAGGGAAAAAATAATTAAAAACTCAATTAAAAATGTATTTTATATCCAATTTAAATTTCGTTTGAAATTTTATTCTTATAAAATAAAGACCAACATATTTCACTAATAAAAATCATTAAATTCAAAAATTTATTTTTCTCGAATATGCCAAAATTAGTTTGAAATTACCCATTTAAAAATCCGGGTTGTTACATACTTATCCTCTTGGAACGAATTTCATCGTCGAAATTAGACGTAGTATACGCATCAATGCGTAAATCTTACAAAAGAAAATAAGACTCACATTTTATTACCCATAGAATGCCATATTTGTGCTCCCATACACCCAATCCTACGCGCACCTACCCCACGAACAACAAAATAATATATATTGCCTATATACATATGCATAACTATGAAAATAATGGCGTACCACACGCTCTCACAAATACCCACTCAATTCTATCTTCGAAAGTCATCAAAATGCTACCGTCCTCAAATTAAATATCAACACAAAAAATAGATACATTTGATGCCAAATATCTTCACTAAAATCTCCAAAATAATTATCGTCTCCATAATCCATTATCAGGATCCTCACATAAAGGTTACTAATTGTAAACTCAATGTCTACAACGTCCTTAACACAAACACATCTAATACTTATGCTATACCCTCTATCATAAGTAATACGAATCAATAAAGGGAACCAAAGAATGATAACGCGAAAGCTATACGGACTCTCAACCTACGAGACCTAAGACCATGCTCTGATACCATCTGTCGCATCCCAAGAAATCGGACAGACGGGGTGGCCAGCCATCGCCGCCGAACCGTGTCGGGCGTGAGTAAATAAATATCGTTCTTGGCATCAGACATATATGAGACATAAATAAATCAATCCATAAGATAAATAATTGAACCAATCCCAAATGATCATAAACAACTGAGCGATAAAAGATCCATCACATGCTAAAACTCCAAGTAAAAACGAATCTCCTATAATGATTAAATGAAATCTGAATAATAAAGAATTATGAATAATCCAACTGAAATCCTCTAACAACTTTGGAACCGAATAGCCTATTAAAAACCCAAATGAAGTCTCATAATGAAATACGACTTTAAAGAAAGTCTAACTAAATAAAGCAATAAAATGAATAAACTCCAGCTGCACCTCCAAATGATAAACTCCAATAATCCTACGCACCTTCTCTAAAACATATCCTGAAAAAGTTAGTCAATGCACGAGGTCAGAGCCCCGGGCATGAATACACACTACTCCCCTCAAATAGGATCCTTGTATCCAGACAGTAGCATTATACACAATACATATCACATTAGGACATATTAATTAAACGAGATAATTAAACGCGATAAATATAAAACTAAGTATCCTCAGAAATTCCCATTTCAAAAACTCGCCAATATGATTTTAAATTTTCAAGTCCCACGTTGTTAATTTATTAAATTAACACAAATTTTTTATTATTCTCACTTTTTATTATGGCTGTCCTCCCGTCCCGGGTGGTAATCCACCAAAGTGTCACACTTCCCCTTGTTAAATGGCCTCGGGTCCATTTAAACTGTCGACGTCGCCCCATGACAAGGTTCCACACATGACACGACATAAATAGCCCGCTGGCCCGTTTAAACTGTCGGTCCCAGACACATTATGTCACCATAAATTTTAATATCCATTTTTATCTTAGGCATTAATTCTCATTTTCTCAATTTCTCAATTTAGAAATTACCCCATCCTTTTAATCGATGTGAGATCTTTTAAATACCCCATAGTCCCATACCTAAGGGTCCCCAAGTACACATGCGGCCTGTCCTACATATAGGACGAATCACCAATATAAAACACGTCCTAGTCACATGTCTAAGCTTAACGAAAATGCGATATAACGTAAAAATCTGTCCCACCCCGAGATATAAAATCCCCAAATAATTTACACTAACTAGTCTCATACCTAGCAAGTATAAATTTTAAATAAGGTCTACCCACTAGTAACATAACTAGTAAGCATCCTAAAATAGAGGTGAACAATATACTACCCAAAATCCTCGCGTCCCCGCGATGGCAAAAGTGAATAATAATAATAATAATCCACACAATATCATAAATCATAAACACAACATGAAAATATAATCATAAAGTTCCAATTTAATTTAATTAAATTAATAGCACCGTCGTTATTTTTAACATAATTTATTCTTTTCAATAATGTTAAATTCATCAGCATGCGATATTATTCAATTTGGCCTAAACGTTTTCTTTTATAAGCCATCTAATTTTTAAAATTGTGTTCGCGTCCCATTAACAATATAAATAATCCCATAAAAATCTACATGAGAACCTACAACCAAACTAATAAAATCCATAAATCTAACCTACGCACCCAAGGATTTCAAAGATTGAATCATATTCAAAACTTTCATAGAAATAGCCCCAAAATTTAAGTGTCCACTTTCTCTAATTAAGTTACTAATTGATTTTAATAAAAAAACACATGATTAAGGGTTTAGGCGACACTTAAAACACATAATACTAAAAGAAAGGAATAAAGTATTCATGCCTGAGATTAAGTTGAAAAAAAACTGGTAGTGTTGATACCAAATTTAATCTGCTGACGTGGATCAATAATTTGGAGACACGTAACGGACAACATACTGCCTCCGAGCAACTTAAGCTCCCCGACCAACTCAAGCATCTCGATCAACCGGAGTTCCCCGACAACTTCAGCGTACCGAAAAACTCAAGCGGTCAGAGCAACTTAGCGTGCAAAACAAGAGAATCAAAGAGACAACTGCGCATTAAATGCTCATTATTATCGTACAAATGTATATGTCTACTAGATAACAATGCATCGTGCTTTCATTTGTATGGCCTCAAGGCTATAAATACATTGTAACCTCCTCATTAGAAGGGGACTCTCGATCTCTGGGTAAACCAATTATCGAGAATTCCAGGCAAACAGTCAGCAATACAAAAACAGTGGATGTATGCCATTCTCATAAGGTTGAACCACTTTAAAAATCTATTGTCTCATATTTCTTTATTCATTTTTATTTGTGATTAAAATAATTAGATCAAATCTAGTTTTTTACATCAAAAGAATAGCGTCGTCTGTGGGAAACGACTGTAATTAGCGTTTTTCATCAAAACAGTTCATCATCAATGGCCGATAATCCGGAATCCATCAATCGAAATGCTGGGAATCCTCTAAACCCTTCTGCTCCCCCAAATGTTCAAGATCTGGCTGGCATAATGGCTAATTTAGCCCAAGGGCAAACAACCATGAAAGAAACCATGCGTCAACTCATACAAACTGTTCAAGGTGGAGTACCGACTCAATCAGGACAATGAAGCGTTCAGAGAAATACCCGTTTACCCTCTTTACGAACTAGGTAAACGCTATTCCCATAGGAATCTTAATCTAGACGCACCGACTCATATCGTACTGATAGATCTTATGATCCTTCTTATCAACCTGGTCGGACTTCATCAGTACGAGCTATAGATTCTCAACGAAATATCACTCTATCTTCAGAAAGGACTAGTGCTTTAGAAAGGTTGAGTAGAGTCTCTCCTTTTGATCGTTTGGGACCTTGGAGGAATAGAAGTCCTCCTAGGATCGTGTCGAGGAACTCCCCACGACCATCCGATCTAAGGGAAGGATTTTCCCAATCACGACCAACTGCTCGTATTGAAAGATCCCAAGAGGCAAACTCAACGCGATCAGTTGCTCGAACCAATAGGCCCGAGGAGGGAAACGATGCCTGGAAGGGATCTATTCAGAGGTTAGAGGACAAATTAGGGGAAATGGCTAAGGCCAAGAATCCTCTATAAAGAACTTTTGTCCAAGGGACACCATTTGTACAGGCAATTGTGGATTTTCCCACACCATCAAAGTTTAAAGCTCCTATGGTGACACCTAAATATGATGGAAAAACTGACCATGTCCTTCATATAGAACAATACCAAGCTGCTGTCGATATTTATGCGATTGCAGATGAGATGAGATGTAGGGCATTTTCAGGAACTCTTACCTGGTCAGCTCAAATATGGTACAATAACCTTCCTTGAGGAAAAATTGAGACTTTATTTCAACTGGCAGAGCTCTTTATCGGGAACTTCTATTTTGGAGCGAAACCAATTAAACGAGTAACACACTTGCCAAGTGTTATACAAAAGGCAGGTGAAAGTACCAGGGACTATATTAATCATTTCAATAATGAGAAACTTGAAGTAATTGATTACGAGGAGAAAACAATAATTACTGCTATGATGAGTGGACTATTGCCCAATAAATTATACTACCCTTTAGCCAAAGATCCGCCCAGGACCATGGCAGAACTGATGGAAAAAGCAACCAAGATCATGAATGCCGAGGAAGCCATGGCTGCTAAGAAGAATGCGGATACTAAAGAGACCAAGGTGGAAGATGGTAAAACCGAAAAGAAGGATCAGAAGAACAATGGTGGCAACAAGCAATCGAAAGGAAAGCAAGCACTGGAGCAGATGAAGAAATTTGGAAATTATACTCCTTTAAATGTAGATGTAAATCACATTGTGGAGGAAATCAAGAATAACGAGGAGCTAGCATGGCCAGCAAAAATGAAGGCAGATCCTGACAGAAGAGACAAGTCCTAATATTGCGAATTCCATAAAGACCGTGGTCATACGGCCAAACAGTGCATAGCTCTTCAGAATGAAATTGAAGCACTCCTCAGACGAGGAAAATTGGCTAAGTATGTAGATCGCAAAAGTGGTGGAAAGACCAACGACCGAGGAAGGAGAAGATCTAAATCTCCTCGTCAAGCAAAAGAGGACAAGAAAAGTAGTCATGAAGAAGATCCAAAAGATGATCAAGATGATCCCGATCTCCCTAAAAGACCAAGATAACCAGAACGTGAGGTATTTTCAATTCGTTTTGGATCATTTGAATGTAATATTATTACAGGTGGAGATTCAGGAGGGGGAGACCTTAATGCGGAGAGGAAAGCTTACCTCAATGAGGCTCAAGATTGTTCATACATTCACCGAATAAATCTAGCTAAAGTTGATCACCCGAGGAAGGTGAATAAAGACAAGTTGGTCATTGGTTTTTCTAAGAACGATTTGGCAGGTGTACTATATCCTCATGATGACCCATTGGTGATCAAGAAGAGAATGAAGGAAGTAGTGATTTCACGAGTATTGGTGGATAATGGTAGCTCGACAGACATCATGTTCTACCCATGTTTTGATAGCTTGAATATGAAATTAGCCCAATTGGAGCCCTATCATAGACCTCTCATCGGATTTACTGGCGAGAAACTTTTTCCACTTGGGACGATCAAGTTGGATATGCTTATCGGTACATGGCTTGCTTGTCGAACAAAAAGAGTATGATTTTTCATAATGGATAAAAATATCCAATCAGCTTACAATATCATCATGGGAAGGGTAGGTTTGAAAAAGTTTGAAGCAGTACCATCTATTGTACATCAATGTTTAAAATTACCAACTAACTTTGGAGTAAGAGTGGTGAAAGGCGACCAGAAAGTATCTCGAGAATGCTACTATTCATCTACCGAGCAAGAGGAACGCGAGGAATCCAGAAAAAAGACTAATACTTATCAAATGGATGAAACAGAAGAGGCAGAAATTGAAACGTTAGACCCTAGAGACGAGTCTCAGCTAGTTAAGGGACAAGTCATGCAGGCTACCGAAAATATCATTCTGGACGATGAGCATCTAGAACGAACAACTCAAATTTGTGCATCACTGGATGTATCGATAAAACAGGAATTGATAGCATTTTTAAGACGCAAAAAGTAGACTTTTGCATGGAGTCATGAAGATGTACCAGGGATAGACCCGAGTTTCCTGTGTCACGAGCTCAACATGAATAAAGAAATCACGCCAGTAAAGCAAAGAAGAAGGGTGTTCAGTCCTGAAAAGAACCAAGCCATACAGGAAGAAGTAGAGAAACTACAAAAATCCTCTTTTATTGAGGATGTCAAATATCCTGATTGGCTAGCAAATGTGCTAATGGCGAAGAAGAAAAATAACAAGTGGAGGATGTGTGCGGACTTCACTGATCTTAATAAAGCTGCCCAAAGGATCATTTTACTTTGCCCTGAATCGATCAGCTGGTGGATGTTACCTCAGGACATGAATTGTTAAGTTTTATGGATGCTTATTCTGGGTACAACCAGATTAAAATGAAGCCCGAGGACAGGGAGACTACCTCTTTTATCACCCCAAGGGGAACTTATTGCTATAATGTTATGCCTTTTTGATTGAAAAATGCAAGTGCAATATATCAGTGGTTGATTAATGAGGTGTTTGCAGAGAAGATCAGTTATAACATGGAGGTTATGTTGATGATATGCTGACGAAGAGCAAGAAATTTGTTGATCATCTAGTTGATCTAGGTCAGACCTTTAATCAACTAAAGAAATATCAAATGAAGATGAATCCCACCAAATGCATATTCGGAGTACGAGAAGGCATGTTTCTTGGATATATTATTAATCAAAGAGGGATTAAGGCGAACCCTGAAAAGATCAAGGATCTATTAGACCTACGATCTCCAACCACAAAGAAGGAAGTGCAAAGCCTCACAGGGTGAGTAGCAGTACTTATTAGATTTGTGTTATGAGCAACTGATAGATGCCTCCAATTCTTCAAAACACTCCGAAAATTTTTTGAGTGGAATGATGAATGTGAGGAGGCCTTTCAAGAGTTGAAAAAATATTCGGGAACACCTCCATTGTTGTCCAGACCAGTGATGGGAGAAAGACTATACTTGTATCTAGCAGTTTCAAAGAATTCTGTCAGCTAGGCATTGATAAGATTGGAGGATGGAGTGCAAAAACCAGTCTACTACACCAGTAAGGCATTTCTAGGAGCAGAAATCAGATATCCAAGGTTGGAGAAGTTGGCACTAGTGCTGATTGAAGCAAGCAAAAGAATGAGACCATACTTCCAAGCCCATACTGTAGTTGTGTACACTGATATGCCATTAAGGCAAGCTCTTTATAAACCAGAGAAATCAGGAAGATTGATGTACTGGGCAGTAGAACTTGGCGAGTATGATATAGTTTATGATCCTAGATCGTCGCTTAAAGGGCAATGAGTAGCGGATTTTATCGCATAATTTACTCAGGAAGATGCTTCTGACAACCTATGGATGTTACAGGATCATCAAATTTAAACCCCGACCAACTTACTTCGGTAGACGAGCAAGAAAAGTTGACCAGCGAGCAACGATAAATGCTAGAGGATGACAAAAGGAAGCACCAAATATTCCACCGAGGAACTCTGTCTGATCAAAATTTTGATGATGAGGTACCAGTGTGGAATTTGTATGTGGATAACTCTTCATGCACTACCGGCAGTGGAGAAGGAATTATTTTAAACAGTTCGGATGAGATTGACGTGGAGTATGCTCTGCACTTTTAATTTAAGGCTTCTAACAATGAGGCCGAATATGAAGCTATGATTGTGGGTCTAAGTCTAGCTAAAAACATGAAACCAGAGCAAGTCGTTGTGTTCAGTGACTCCCAGCTAATCATAAATCAAATTATGGGGGTGTATGCAACAAAAGGAGAATTAATGGTCAAGTATCATGCCAAAGCAATGGAGGTTGTATCAAATCTTACTGCAGTTCAGTTGATCAGAATACTAAGATTGGAGAATGCACGAGTAGACGTTCTAGCTCATTTAGTATCAGCCCCACGCACCGAGCTACGAAGAATAATCCCAATAGAAATCCTAGATGGTCGGAGCATACACTAAGATCTGATGATAAACTCCATTGCCGTCGATTTGGGACCATCTTGGATGGACCCCATCAGGGCCTACATTGAAGAGGGGGCCTTGCCAACTGATAAACTCGCTGCTAAAAAACTAAAGTTTAAAGCTGCTCGTTATGTATTGACTAATGACATCTTGTATAGGCGAGGAGTTATACCAGGGCTACAAAGATGTGTCCATACCTATGAAGTGAAGATTTAATCGAGGAGGTTCACGGAGGATCTTATGGAGCCCATGTAGCAGGTCAGACTCTCTTGCAAAGAATAACAACGCAGGGGTATTACTGGCCAACGATGAGAGCTGATTGAATAGCTTATGCTAAGAAGTGCGATAAATTACAACATTTTTCCTCCATCCTAAGAACTCCCCAAGCATTATTAACACCCATCATGTCCCCTTGGCCATTCGCTACGTGGGGGATAGACTTGGTCGGGCCACTTCCAATGACCAGGGGCAGGTTTAAATACCTCGTGGTTACTGTAGATTACTTTACTAAATGGGTGGAAGCTGAGACCCTTATTGATATGACATATGACAAGGTCTATCAATTCATTTAGAAGAATATCATTTACAGATATGGTCTTCCCCATGCATTCATTACTGACCATGGAACCTAATTTGACAACGAGGAGTTTGCTGCCTATTGTCATTAGTCCAATATATTGAAGATCCATTCTGCACCAGACCATCCCCAGAGCAATGGGCAAACCGAGGTGACAAACAGAACGCTAATGAATGGTTTAAAAAGCGACTGGATGATGCAAAGGAAAATTGGATTAACGAGCTACACTCCGTGTTGTGGGATTACTACACCACACCACGAATAATAACAGGAGAATCTCCATACATGCTCGCATTTGGGAGTGAGGCTATGATACCTGCTGAATTGGGTCTACCCACGCATAGGATGATTAATTTAAATTCTTCTGTCAGTGATTTGATGAGAAGATTAGACCTCGATATGCTCGAAGAAGTGAGGGAAGAAGCAGCAATCAGGAACGCAACATATCAATAACGAACAACTTTGTTCTATAATAAAAGAGTGAAGAAGTGTGATTTGAAGGAAGGGGATTATGTGTTGAAGAAAGTGATCCAAAAGCATAAAAAACTGGATCCAACTGGCACGGACCCTGCAAAGTAACAGAAGTAGTTCGTCTAGGGACATACATGATTGAAACCTTGGAAGGAGAAGAATTGAAGAACGCATGGAATGCAGAACATCTGCGCAAGTATTATTAGTAATTGTAATTCCTATGTAATGTAGTTTCTTCAGTATGAATAAAGTGATGGATGTTTTACCCGATTTCTTTCTTTGTTGAATTTTTTTTGGAATATTAGTGTTACACACCACTCATCAAAATTCGAATCAATTACCACCAACTCCGATTGGTCGGGAAACAATTACCACCAACTCTGGTTGGTCGGGAATCAATTACCACCAACTCTGGCTGGTCGGGAATCAATTACCACCAACTCCGGTTGGTCAGGAATCAATTACGACCAACTCCGGTTGGTCGGGAATCAATTATGACCAACTCCGATTGGTCGGGAATCAATTACCACCAACTCCAGTTAGTCGGGAACTCTATACCACCAACTCCGGTTGGTCGGAAAATTAGACGAGAAGCTGGACGACCTCCAGGGGCATCCACTGTCTAGGCAACAAGGCAATTCGTACAAGATTACTACAACTAAGTAAGAACATGGGGTGCAAATCATTATAAACAAACAGCAAATGGGATAAGTATAGTATATACATACATATATTTTCCAACTAACAAACAAAGACATTCTACAAATTATTTAGAAGACAATGAAATAGCAAAAGAATAAAAATTTCTTTATTCAAATCAAGTAGAATTACACATGATGTGAAAAATATACTTCATTACATAAAAAACCCTATTCTATTGGGTTTTTCCCTTCTGCCTTTGAAATAGGTTCTATCCCAACAGGAGGATCATCTAGGGCATAAGGAGAGTTTATAAAGTTTACATCTCGAAGAATTCTAACATTCATTACAGAAGGTCACTCAAGCAAGTGCTCTGGGCGAGATATCTCAAAATTTGCATGAAGAGTGTAATCGCCGAGATATTTGGAGACCAAGCATCGAGGAATTTCACGAGCAGGAATCCAGCTAAAATCAAGCTTAAAGGGAGGTTGATCAAGTCGAGCACTCCAGGCTCATAATAATCCCATAAGTAGTGTCCTTGCTCCAATTGTAGCACACACATAGCATTTAACCATCCCTGCTTGTACGCCTCATTATTCGACTGCGGTATCCGAGCATCCAGATGGTATAGAGCCTCATTGTACCCATCCATCCAAAACTCTCTAGTTTATTTATGGAACTGATAAGTTAACCTCTCCAGTTGCTCGTGGAGATTCTTCACCATAATTTCTTTATTTCCAAGGCAAAACTCTGGGTAGAGAGTTGGTCGCTGAAATTCAGAATCTTCTTGGACATCTCTGCTAAAGATGGATTCTTCGCCATCAACTGAAATGCCTGATTCTCCAAGGCCGATTGGGTTCTAGGTTTTTCAATTGAAACCCGACCAGGCCTTGATCGTCCCCGAGAAGAAGATCTTGCTCGTCCACGAGTAGAGGTGGAGGGTCCAGCTCTTTTCAAAGTTTCCAACTCATCTCGTAAGTTGTCATTTTCTACCTCCAAGAAAGAGAAACCTTCATCGTTAACAGGGACCAAGGCTCCTGAGGAAGATCCAGCAGATTTAAGTTGTTTTATCTCTTTTTGCAAAGCAATGTTCTCCTGCTCCAATAGCTTAGCAATATACCTATGTTCTTCAACCTCAAGCTTCATAACTCTTTCTTTCTTCTCATAAGCAGAGATGAATTTGACATATCCTTTGTCAGCACTGAATTATTGATATTTCTTCTCATATCCTTGATGAAAAAGTGTGGAGGATTCTTTGTACTGCTGTTGCAACTCCTCGACCATCCCTTAGTGATCCTCAATCATCTCATAGTAAGCCACATTATTGGCAACAACATGATTGAGCAAGCACTTCAGGTATTGGTAAGCTCCAACTGCTCGTTCAGAAGCATATAAACCCAATATATTAATGATTTGAGTCTCATTAAGATCTGTATGACCCTCTTTAAAATACTCATTGCATTTCTTCATTGATTCTGTGTCATGAGCTGATAAGAGCTCCATCCTGGCCATAAACTAGCAAAAAGAAATAGAAAGAATCAATAAGGATGCAGACAGAGTAAGTAAGGGAGAAATTTGAGATGAATAGCCAAAGTTTGAATTTTATTTCATCATAAGAGAAAATATAAAGTCTGAGATTACATTCAATAGAACAACAAAATAAAAATCCGAGCAACTTTACACCTTCTCTTTGTTCCCTATGACTTCCTCAGAAGGTTTGGATGAATAGAATGGTTGCTCGGAAGACAATGATAGCTGCTCAGAAGAAGTACTGGTTGGTTGGAGTTGCTCGGTAGGCTGAACAACTGGTACAATAGGAACCCGATCTTCAATCATCATAGAAGACTCTTGTGAAGCTGCTTCATCCTCTTCTTCTTCTTCTCCAGGAGAGGGAGGAGGGCCATGAGCGTGCTGCTGGAATAACTCAGAATTCTCAGCAACTTTCAGCTCCTGTAAGGCTGCAACCCATCTGTCCCTAAAATATTTAAGGCTGGCATACTCCATTTGAGAGGACATAGAAGCCAGGACTTTGTTCCAGCCTTTATCCCAACCAGCACTAAAAGACTTTTTAACTGCCTTCTTCCTCTTTGCCTTCTCAGAGGAGGTCCTTTCCCTATAGAGCTCCCCGGATGCCTTCAACTTCTCTTCCACCTCCATTTTTTATTACTCAACATCTTTAAGTTTAATAACTTCCCCTTCAGCTGTCTTGAGCATAAATTCCATCTCCTTGTTTATTTGTTCAAAGTCTTTGTTGCTGTGCTCAAACTCCTTCAATTTCTTCTCCAATTCCTTTGAGGCATTCTCAGTTTGATTTTTGTCTAGCTCAATGGATGATACGATACAAATATTGCGTATTTCATCCGTCGAACCTACGCATTTTAGCCCCCTCGGGTGCCTTAATCGCTATATTTAAGCCCGTTAACTAGACAACCTCAGTTTATACTGTTAACATGCTATATGAGGTATAATTGGGCTTTTGTAGGTATTTAGGTACCAAGTATGGGATCCGGATGCATTCCGCGCAATTTTCGTATGCAACCGCAGGTTCAAGGGCAATCCGATCATTTCATAGTTTGGGCACCTGGCCCGACATCTACACGGAAGTTATATCTCTCCTTGCTACCTTCGCGTGATCGCGAACGGTGCATGATTCCGAGTTCGTACGACATAGTTACGGCGATTTGAGAGGAGACGGATTGTATGCCAATGCAGGGGAAATTGCAGGCTGCCACTGCTTGATCGATCGATCGAGCCTGAGGTTCGATCGATCGAGCCTTCTTATTTTTTGCCACGATTTACACTGTCGATCGATCGATCACAGGGGTCGATCGATCGATCCTCTGTTTTCTCCTACAGATTTTTTCTTTCTTCTTTTCTTTTATTCCAACTTACTATATAAGATAGTTTTTGTTGTAATAAAGGGAGACTCTCATATTCTGATTTAGATAGTTTTAGTTAGGGTTTGGTTTGGAGAGTTCATTTTCTCTTTTTCTTGGATTGACAACCCATGTCGTTTTGTAAGATTGAACTATTCACTTCCTCTCCATTAATATAGTTTGCTCTTCATCTGTCCTTGCCTTGAAATTTAGTTTTCATGCTTTCTAACTAGTTTACATGCTTTAATTCTTGCTTTCCTAGTTTAATTAGCACAATTTAGTTTAACTCACAATGCACCCTTAGATAAATAGGGTCGGGATTTCATTTCCGCCATTTTTGGGCCCCGAGCTCCGAAAACTAGGTTTCGTGCAAAATCGCGTTTAATTGAAACCGCGTGTATTAAAGTTGGATTGTTATGCGTTTAACTTTATTTGTCACGCAACTTTAGTGTTTATAGCGACAATCCGAATTTAATCCGCGTGCGACCATTTTCCAAATGTTTAATCTCGCAACTTTGGCTTAAATTCCTTATTGTGTGATGTTTATGTTTAATTGGATATGCTCGATTAAATTGCTTTCGAGCCTTAACTCTAGTTAGTAGTTGTTTCGATCCGTGTGGTAGGATGCGATCCCGATCCCCGCTTTCCTTTAATTTAGCGTTAACTTCTCTTTTATTTTTCCACCATAACCACCCATCACCTTTTCTTATTTCTTTTACACCATTTTTATTATTGAAGTTTTAAAAGAATTAACATCTAAAATTCAATCACTCCCTGTGGATTTCTTACGATACCCGACTTACCGCTGTGCTTGCTTGTCAAGTGTAGTTGTAGCTTAGGTTTTCTTTTGTATCGCGGCGGCGAAACACACAACGATTGTGTCCTCACACGAACACACTTTTTCCGCCCGGTCACAAAATGGTGCCATTGCCGGGGAGTGTATTTTAGATAGTAATTATTTTATTATTTCGTAGTATTTTTCCTTTTGTATTTGTATTCTTTGTTTTAACCTTTTTTGCAGGATAGCATATTTGAGCGCTAAGAAATTTTGATTCACGGTTGCTCACTTTCTAGCTCGGATTCTCCATCTACAAACAACGAGGTAATCATGTCCTACTATTATAGTTATTGCGGTCATCTAATGATTCTTACTTTGGGGATAGTTTTCAAGTTTTGCATTTTCAAGATTTTCTTGAAAATGAAAGACTTGAAAGCATTTATCGCAATGAAAATCGTTATTAGGAGCTTGAGTTGGATTCATTATTCGAATCCAATGACGATTTTCATTTCATTACTTTAGAAGACGAGTTTCAACCAAATGAGGAGTCCGAGGCTCTTGAGCCGAGGAAGCCTACTTTGGAAGAAACTTTGCTTCTTTACTCCCAAGGTTTGGAAAGCCTAAATGATGATGGAATGAGACTTGGAGCACTTTGCGATGAGATGAATTCTTATGCACAAAACAACGAGGAGGTGGAAACTTGTGTTTCACCTCAATTTTTCAAAAATTTCTCATTGAGTGTGAATCTTTCTCCCACGAAATTCAATCTCCTTCCGACGATGAGTCGATTGAGATTGAATTTGTTTCATCACCATATTCGTTTTCCGTGATCGAACCAATAGAATTACCGATTGATTCCTATGAGTCGGTACAAATTAAAATTTCTACACTTTTTTCCGATGAGGACTCTTTACAGGACTTGTTTTTGATGGATGGTATCCCGACGTGTGCACCATCTCCCATTCCGTTTGAAAAATCTTTGGGAGACGAGTTAACTTTTCTTGGACCTCAGGTGTACCTTTCCCCCTTGTTATCCAAATCCCCCATCGTCCGTCCAGAATTTCAAATTGGCGATGGTTCATTTCTTTCACCGACCACATGCCTTCCATTGTTCAAACGGAACCACCGTTGATCCACCAAATTCAAATTGTGTTTTGGATGGACCCTCAAAAGTTTAAATTTTTGGTATATAGTTAATTGCACATTCTAAGTGTAGGTTGTATATACTAACTTCTTCATTTTTGTTTTTCTTAATTTTAGCCTAGTGTAATTACTTAATCTCTTTTTATTTCTTTTTGTATGCTTGGTTCTAACTCTTTTGTAGGTTCAACGGACTTGAATTTGCGAGACTATGCATCCCGGCACACATTTCTTAAGAAAACAATCAAAAAAGTCACAAAAACATTTTTTTCCTTTGTTTTTCACACGCGCATTCTCACGCATTTGCATTTGTTTTTTTTTTTTTTCATTTTGTCGTGACCATGCGTGTGTGTTGCTCATTGTACATATTTTTTATTTTTTTAGCATAGGCCTTTTTGTGTGTATATTTAAGCCTATGTGTAATTAATTTTTATTTTATTTTTATTTTTATTTTTCTATTTTTATTTCATATTTTTATGTATATATATATATATACACTATATATAGTTATTTTGTATTTAGACCCCCTATTATCCCTTATTTGCAATTCCCCCCCCCCCCATTTTAAAAAGGATGTAGTGTGCCTGGCCCTGCTTGATCGATCGATCGAAGGCCAGGCTCGATCGATCGATCGAGCAGGTTAAAGCCGAGGGCTGCTACTTTTTCCCCTCTTTTCTCTTATTCTCTCCTCTCCTCTTATACACGATTTTGCCCTAATTTCTTCCCACACCACATTCTCTCTTTTTCTTCCAATTACTACACATCCAAGGTATAATCTTCATTACTCTTACATGATTTTGTAGTTTTTGTTAGAATTGTGTCACTAATTCCATGTTTTTACCATTTCTTGGCATATGTTTGAATGTTGGTGTTCACCCCCTGATTTTGTATTGTTCCAACTGTATTTTCTCATGTTTCTTGTTGTAAATCCACTCATGAACAAGTATATATTGCTGCATTGTTGTTTGTTCATGAGTGGGGTGATTTCGTTGGTTCAAATCGGTATTTTCAACCTTGACGCACATTGCGCACGCCAAGTGTTCGTCAAAATGCCTAAAACATATTTCAATCCAATTTTTGACGCACACTTGGGTGATTTTCATACCTTGTTGCATTCCGACATTCTTCATCGCAACGTTGCATATTTTCACCTCGGTTTTGCGCACTTGCACCACCATTTCAACTTGTACACTACTAACCATAAATTGTGCTTACACTTTGCTTTGTATTGTGTAATTCTTGTTTTGGAGGTTGAAATGGCACCAAAGAAATACTCGTCTACTAGGTGTGTGCCCGCTGGGGGCATTGATGGTTTTCGCTGTGAGCAGGAGCGGGCTTGGTTCCGTGCGCACTTTCATACATCCGAGCGACCGCTTGGTTATCACTTTGCGTGGGTCCTTGAGGAGATACCGAGGGAGGCGCGTGTTCTGTTGTGCCGTCAGGGGTGGGAGCCCTTTCTTGCTACTAACGCGCGTGTCAACGAGGAATTGGTCCGAATATTCTACACGATGTTAGTGGAGGTAAAGAGCAGCAGTGGGCCTACTCGATATGAGGCCATGGTTCGTGGGGTGAGGATTCCCTTCAGCATATCAGATTTTCCAGATTTTATGGATGTTCCTCCCCCCGCGGATTCATTCAGTTTTCTTGATGGGACTATTTTCGGTCGAGGGACATCGATAGAGGCTCTTGCACCGGGCGAGGCGTGGAAGAAGGGTGCTTTTCTCTCGGCTGCGATGGAGGACATGCCTCGATTATTGCACTACATCAATGTTCATTCCTTCATGGTGATGAACAACCGGTCTAAGGTTCGTCACAAACATGCCGCATTGATCTACACGACGTTTAATGGATTGGGCAGTATCAGCTTGCCCAGTATTTTTCTAGACATGATGTGCGCTACTGCAAAGGAGATCGCATGGAGAAATTCCCTTCCTTTTCCTTCCCTCATCACGAGGATTTGTATTTCACACGGTTGCCCGGAGTTGGACGCTGACCGTAAGCATGACCCACTCGGGCTTCTATCTAAGGACAACATCTCGAAAATGCTAAAGCACGAGTGGGGGCAACCGGCGGGTAAGAGACAGAGGGCAAAGATGGCTGACTTGCCGGATGACGAGGAGGATGAGATACGTGAGACGGAGATGGGTGAGGGTTCTCACGCGCCACACACCGATGATGATGCCCGCTTTGCGGCATTCCAGGCCGTGCAAGACCAGCGCTGGGAGGAGACCCAGCTCAGGTGGGCGACTTGGGAGTCCCACCTGGACCAGCAGTAGGCTCAGCAGGAGCAGTTTTACCCCGAGCAGCGGCAGGAGTGGGCCGTGCAGAGGCAGGTGAGGGCACAGTACAGACAGGATTACCGGATGATGCAGCGGATGATGAGAGATCTTTATCTGCAGCGTAGTGATTCCGACACACCGTTGCCTCCTCATTTTCAGGACCCCTCTGATCCTAGTGGTTCCAGCCACTAGGCTGTTACTGTACTGGGTTATTTTTGTATTCTGGGATCAGATATTATATTGTACTTTTTATTTTTAGTTTTATTTTTATTTTTATTTGTATTTGTATTTCTTTTATTTCACTAGTTGTAATGTATTAAGTGAGTTTGTATTGAACTTATGAAATGAGAAATGAAAATGTAGTTTGTGGTTGTTTATTGGATTTTGATGTGTGTGACCTTCCATTTTATAAAATCAAAAAGTTCACCATCAATTTATCTAGTATTTTCACTTCAACCCCTCTATATTATTGTGACTTGTGACATAGATTCTCTTAACTTAATACATCGGTACATATTCTTCATATGCTTTGTACTAACTTGTTTTGCAGCTTCATTTGGACTTGTACTTATGGAGATCGCTCCACATGTGGGTAATATCATTCTTTTCCTAGCTTTGTGTTGTGTTCTTTAATGGACGCATTGGGGATAATGCAACATGTAAGTTAGGGGGTGTAGGATATTCTATCCATTTTGCTGTTTAGTCCTTGGATTTGATTACAATTTAGTTACAAAGCATGTTTTTGTTAAAAGTTTGAAAAGGTTCAAAAATGTTTTCTTTCTTTTTTCTCCTTTATTGGGCATTTTGCCCTTGTTTCCGATGATAAATTTTAATAATTGCCCGATCAAATAGACAATTCAACGATGCATGTTCTCGATCTTAGAAGTTATTAGATTTTAGTCCCTAAATCATTGATATTATGAATAACTTCATGAATTAAACTTTAATCCATGAGAACATGCACCATTCTTGTTATATTGATTTGGTTTAAGATTTTTATAACTCGGTATGCTTTTGTTGCATTGTATATACTTACACCGAGTGAGATTAGAGACTTATCTTCATTTATGAGTGTATACACTATTCTTTCCTCTTTGAAAACGTTACAGCCGTTGGTAATCTCTTTATTCTTTCATTGACCGTTCATTAATAGAGTTCATCTTGAAATGTGTTACTTGAGCATGATTTTCTTATGTTGTTTTGACTCGAGAATTGCGTATACTTTGTGAAATGATCATATACCATCTTTGTTTTATCGCCCATATGACCTTGACCTCACCTTTTATATGTTCCCTAGTCAACCCACTTGAGCCTACTAGCCTTTCTTTTCATTACCCAAAATCCCATAACCAACTCCAAATTGGAGTTTTATACCATATATATTACTTTACATACCCTTGTTTGGATTGTTGCCTGGAATTGAATGTTATTATTGTTGTGTGGTTGCAATTTGAGTATGAAAAGAGTAAGAAGTGAAAAGAAAAAGAAAGGAAAAGAGTGAAAAAAGAGAAAGTTGAAAACAAAAGAAAAAAAAGGGGGGGGGGGGGGGGGGGAAGAAAAGAAAAATAAAGAGAAAGTTTTTTATATTGTTCGTAGTGTTTCAATAATCTTGGATTACTCTCTCGATTGTTATATCTAATGCTCGTTTGGACATCATGGTCCAACTTTTGTTATTGCCCACTTTTTCACATTATTCCGAGTTTCATCCCCATACACTTTGAATCCGTATTTACATCCTGTTCATTTCGTACCTTAACCTAGCCATACATTACAACCCTATTCAAGTCATATGTGATCTTAGGTTGATGTAATTCAAAAGTTTAAATAGTTTTGATAATCTGTGAACATGCATTTCGCCTCTTTTATATGTGCGGTATCCTTTCACTGAGATTGCAATTTTTATTTCCTATATAGCGTTCTTAAATTGTGACATGTGCGCGGCCTAGTTTCCATTTACATTTACTCTTTATGCCCGCATGTCCAGTGTGTTACCTCCCTGTTTCAAGTGAATTCATTTGATGAGTGTAATGCCCGTGAGGATTGACTTTTATGCATGCTTTGATATTTAGTATCCGAGTTATTTAAGTTTTTCGCCAAATCATACTTTGCATATGCTCACTCCCCTCCCACATGTTAGAGTTTCAATTCATTGAGGTGCATTCGATAATGTTAATAACTACGGACTTCTCATGCGAATTCGTTTGCTATGCTAATAACATGTTGAAATCTTGTTCGCATTGATGAGTTTGTCTTACTTGATTGGGAATATTTTGAGGAAACTTTATGATGCTTTTGGGTTCCATCACTGAAAACCCTCACGAGACGACACTCGTCCACTAGGGTAATCTAGGGGTTTAACGACTTATTGCATACGCTCAATGCAATCGAATCGCCCGCGAAAGTGGCCTTATCTTTTTATTGCTTTTATACCATACTTTTGTACTCTCTCCTGTGTTAGTTTACTTGTTCTTCTTGTTGCATCCTATTTCATTGCTAGGGACTAGCAATGTGTAAGTTAGGGGGTGTGATACGACGCAAATATTGCGTATTTCATCCGTCGAACCTACGCATTTTAGCCCCCTCGGGTGCCTTAATCGCTATATTTAAGCCCATTAACCAGACAACCTAAATTTATACTGTTAACATGCTATATGAGGTATAATTGGGCTTTTGTAGGTATTTAGGTACCAAGTATGGGATCCGGACGCATTCCGCGCAATTTCCGTACGCAACTGCACGTTCAAGGGCAATCCGGTCCTTTCACAGTTTGGGCACCTGGCCCGACATCTACACGGAAGTTGTATCTCTCCTTTCTAGCTTCGCGTGACCGCAAACGGTGCGTGATTTCGAGTTCGTACGGCATAGTTAAGGCGATTTGAGCGGAGATGGATTGTATGCCAATGCAGGGGAAATTGCAGGCTGCCACTGCTTGATCGATCGATCGAGCCTGAGGGTCGATCGATCGAGCCTGAGGGTCGATCGATCGAGCCTTCTTATTTTTTGCCACGATTTACACTGTCGATCGATTGACCACAGGGGTCGATCGATCGATCCCCTGTTTTCTCCTGCAGATTTTTTCTTTCTTTTCTTTCTTCTTTTCTTTTATTCCAACTTACTATATAAGATAGTTTTTGTTGTAATGAAGGGAGACTCTCATATTCTGATTTAGATAGTTTTAGTTAGGGTTTGGTTTGGAGAGTTCATTTTCTATTCTTCTTGGATTGACAACCCATGTGGTTTTGTAAGATTGAACTATTCACTTCCTCTCCATTAATATAGTTTGTTCTTCATCTTTCCTTGCCTTGTAATTTAGTTTCCATGCTTTCTAAATAGTTTACATGCTTTAATTCTTATTTTCCTAGTTTAATTAGCACAATTTAGTTTAACTCACTATGCACCCTTAGATAAATAGGGTCGGGAGGTCATTTCCTCCATTTTCGGGCCCCGAGCTCCGAAAACTAGGTTTCGTGCAAAATTGCGTTTAATTGAAACCGCGTGTATTAAAGTTGGATTGTTATGCGTTAAACTTTATTTGTCACGCAACTTTAGTGTTTATAGCGACAAACCAAATTTAATCCGCGTGCGACCATTTTCCATTAAATGTTTAATCTTGCAACTTTGGCTTAAATTCCTTATTGTGTGATGTTTATGCTTAATTGGATATGCTCGATTAAATTGCTTTCGAGCCTTAACTCTAGTTAGTAGTTGTTTTGATCCGTGTGGTAGGATGCGATCCCGATCCTCGCTTTCCTTTAATTTAGCGTTAACTTCTCTTTTTTTTTTCCACCATAACCACCCATCACCTTTTCTTATTTCTTTTACACCATTTTTATTATTGAAGTTTTAAAACAATTAACATCTAAAATTCAATCACTCCCTGTGGATTTCTTACGATACCCGACTTACCGCTGTGCTTGCTTGTCAAGTGTAGTTGTAGCTTAGGTTTTCTTTTGTTTCGCAGCGGCAAAACACACAACGATTGTGTCCTCACACGAACACACTTTTTCCGCCCGGTCAATCGATTTGAGTTGTTTCTCCCAAGCAAATTTATCTTCCTCATACTTTTGACGATAGTCTTTTAAAGACTGGGTAAGACCAACAAAAGCTTCCTTTACTCCTCCCGAGGAACTTGAAGCCTTGATAGCTTCATCCTTCTTCAAAATACTATTGAAACATCACCAGCTAAAAAAATAAATACCTTTGAGTCAATACATGATATTAGAAAGTAAGCAACTCAAGTCAATAATACTTAGTGAGGTAATTTATTGAGAAACCATAGTACTGATTCTCTCACGAGAAAGATTATCTTTAATGCCTTGGACTTCTGGGACAGTCCAAGATTTTACCAAGCCCACAGCAGGGCTTGGAGGAAAAAAGGTTGGAACACCACCTTCAACAGTTGAAGGTTGAGAGATAAGTTCAGCAGGTCTCTCAGAAGAACTTTTCTTTAACTTCCTCGAAGGAGCTGGGGCATTTTCAACTAAAGATGTTGTCTTTGTTGGTGATATGACAATAACCTCACTTGGAGGAGAGATAACAACAGTCTTTCTTGAATCTACAGGGGCTTCTCACCAGTCGTCTTGGCAGTAGCAGGAGGAAGTACATTAATGGTTCTCGTCCCTTCTTCTGAGACATATTGTTTACTTTTCTTTGCCCCTACATTGGTAGAAGCAGATTTATCAAAGAAGGAAGAAGATTTTCTTTTTTTCATTAGATCAATGATGGGAATACTTGACTCAGAGGAAGAACCCTCTACGCTAGTCTCAGAGGCTGGTACTTGGTCAAGATTAACCACTACTGGACAAGGACGAGCAGTGAAAGACGAAGTATAGCTCTTATATTGCAACAAGTAAGAGGCAAATCTGATATATTCCTCGGTAATTGATTGATGCAAATCCCAGATAAGGTGGACATGTGGGACCTTTGTATACATCATCTTCTATGGGAGATTTTTTTTGGGACCTTTAAATTAGCATCAACTTCTTTGGGAGATTTTCTTTTAATGTCAACTGTAACAACTAAAAACAAATGTCAGTGATGCATTTTATCAAACATAAAGAAAGCAAAATTTTAAAAAATAAAAACAACCTATCCCATTGCCATAAGGTGGACATGTGGGACCTTTGTATACATCGTCTCCATTTAATGGAGGGTGTTGCTAATTTTTCATCACCACTCCATGTTCAAAGTAATCCCTATTGGCATCAGGAAGATTGACAACTAACACTCTATTCAAAAACATAGTTTTTAAATAGAACGTACTATCGTTGATAACCCATCTATAACAATACATAATCTCTGAAATTCCCAATTGAGTTCCATGAAGTTGATTCAGCCCATGTACGCCATCAACTATCCTCCATGTGTTTGGAGCTATTCTTGCAGGTACAACATCAAAGTATTGGCAAAACTCCAAACACAGGGGATTTGGCGGGAAAGAAAAGCCACTTTCAGCTACAAAAAGACTGGGGAACCAATGTCCCTCAACCAAAGAAAAATAATTAGAAGGTTCATAAAGTTCTTCCAAAATAACCCACGAAGGGATTGAAAACTCAGATCGAAATTTTTCTAAAGATTCAACAGGATAAACCATGGCGAATAAAGTAAAGAGGAAGGAAGAAAATCTTACAGAGAAAATAGAGATCAATAGTCAACGAACGATGGAAAGAACGAAGGCACAAGACAGAGAAAAGATAAAGAGTTCAAAGATGTAAATTTGAAAAGTGAAAGAAGACAGGATTTCAACCGCATTTAAATACTTCACCTCGGGAATAGAGAAAGGCAATGATTACAAGGGAAAACGTTTGCGTTTCTGGCGACTATGAAAATTCAAAATACTTTAAAAGCCTGATACTATGCACTCAAAAAGGAGTTATATACAACGAAAGTTTGCCTAAAATCCATAAAAACCAAAAATCTAAGCAGCAAAATGTTCCACACTCTCCTTAAACTTCAATTGTGAAACATTGGGGGCTTTTGTTGATACAAAATTTAATGTGCTGACGTTGATCAATCATTTGGAGACACGTATCAACCTAGGTGGCACTTACAAAAAATTTCAACGAATAACATACTGCCTCCGAGCAACTTAATCTCCCCGACCAACTCAAGCATCCCGAGCAACCGGAGTTCCCCGAGGAACTTCAGCGTACCGAGCAACTCAAGCGGTCCGAGCAACTTAGTGTGCAGAATAAGAGAATCAAAGAGACGAATGCGCATTAAATGCTCATTATTATCGTACAGATGTATATGTCTACGTGATAACAACGCATTGTCCTTTCATTCGTACGGCCTCAAGGCGATAAATACATTATAACCTCCTCATTAGAAGGGGACTCTGGATCTCTGGGTAAACCAATTATTGAGAATTCCAGGCAAACAATCAGCAATACAAAAACAGTGGACGTAGGCCATTCTCATAAGGCTGAACCACTTTAAAAATCTATTGTCTCATATTTCTTTATTCATTTCTATTTGTGATTAAAATAATTAGATCAAATCTAGTTTTTTTCATTAACAGGTAGCACGACTGGATTCCTCTCGAAAATTTAACAAAGAAGTGTTCTTGAACACACTTGATTAAACCTCAATTAAGTCTTCTAAAACTTGCGACAAAAACTTGATTATGTTGGAGGTTGATGAATATGGTGGAGAGGAAAAACTATTGGAAGATCTCTCTAGTGAAGAACTTGGTAAAAAGTGATTATGAGGAGCCCCCCTCCCCCCACGAATTAGAATTAAAATGGTTAAATACCAATTAGGAATCGTAACCCAACTCAAACTCAAAAATATAACTCACCATCTCAAAATATGGGCATATTCGATCGATCGACCTTACAGGTCAGGCAACAGTTCCCCCACAAAATGTCTATAGGGATAAAATAATTAAAAACTCAATTAAAAATCCATTTTATATCCAATTTAAATTTCGTTTGAAATTTTATTCTTCTAAAATAAAAAACAACATATTTCTTTAATAAAAATCAATAAATCCAAAAATTTATTTTTCTCGAATATTCCAAAATTAGTCTAAAAATACCCATTTAAAAATTCGAGTTGCTACATACTTACCCTCTAGGAGCGAATTTCATCCTCTAAATTAGACGAATTATACGCATCAATGCATAAATCTTACAAAAGAAAATAAGGCTCACATATGCCTACCCATAGAATGCCATAATTGGGCTCCCATACACCCAATCCTACACGCACTTACCCCACGAACTAATAATATATATATATATATATATATATATATATATATATATATATATATATATATATATTGCCTATGTACATATGCATAACTATGAAAATAACGGCGTACAACACGCTCTCACAAATATCCACTCGATTTATCTATGAAAGTCATCAAAATGCTAACGTCCTCAAATTAAATCTCAAGACCAACAATCGATACATACGATACCGAACAATTGCACTAAAATCTCCAAAATAATTATCGTCTCTATAATACATTATAAGGATCCTCACATAAAGCTTACTAATTCTAAACTGAATGTCTACAACGCCCTTCACACAAAACTTCATATCTACAAGAAACACATCTAACACTTATGCTAGACCCTCTACCATAAGGAATATAAATCAAAAAAGGTAATCAACGAACGATAACGCGGAAGTTATATGGACTCTCAACCTATGAGACCTAATACCATGATCTGATACCATCTATCACACCCCGAGAAATCCGACAGACGGGGTGGCCAACCACCTCCGCCGAACCGTGTCGGGATTGAGTAAATAAATACCATTCTTGGCATGAGACAGATATGAGACATAAATAAATCAGTCCATAAGATAAATAATTGAATCAACCCCAAATCATCATAAACAACTGATCGATAAAAGTTCCATCACATGCTAAAACTCTAAGTAAAAACAATCTCAAATAATGATTAAATAAAAACTGAATAATAAATAACTGGGAATAATCCAACTGAAATCCTCTAACAATTTTAGAACCGAATAGCCTATTAAAAACCCAAATGAAGTCTCATAATCAAATATGAATGAAAACAAAGTCTAAATAAGTAAAGAAATAAAATGAATAAACTCCAGCTGCACCTCCAAATGATAAACTCCAACAATCCTATGCACCTTCTCCAAAACATATCATGAAAAAGTTAGTCAACGTTCGAGGTCAGAGACCGGAGCACGAATACACACTACTCCCCTTGAATAGGATCCTTGTAACCAGACAGTAGTACTATACACAATACATATCACAATAGGGAATTTTAATTAAACGAGATAATTAAACGCGATAAATATAAAACTAACTACCCTCAGAAATCCCCATTTCAAAAACTCACCAATATGATTTTAAATTTTCAAGTGCCATGTTGTTAATTTAATTAAATTAACCCAAATTTATTATTGTTCTCACTTTTTATTATGGAGGTCCTCCCGCCCCGGGTGGTAATCCACCAAAGTGTCACACTTCCCCTTGTCAAATGGCCTCTGATCCGTTTAAACTATCGACCCCGCCCTATGATAAGGTTCCACACACGATACGACATAAATCGCCCACTGACCCGTTTAGACTATCGGTCCCCGACTTATTATGTCGCCATAAATTTTAATATCCCTTTTTATCTTTGGCATTAATTCTCATTTTCCCAATTTCTCAAGTTACAAATTACCCCACCCTTTTAATCGATGTGAGATCTTCAAAATACCCCTTAGTCATATACCTAAGGGTCCACAAGTACAAATGTGTCCTATCCAACATATTGGACGAATCACCAATATAAAACACGTCCTAGTCACATGTCTAAGCTTAACGAAAAGTCGATATAACGTAAAAATCCGTCCCATCCCGAGATATAAAATCCCCAAGAACTTACACTAACTAGTCTCATACCTAGCATGTATAAACTTCAAACAAGGTCTACCCAATAGTCCTATACCTAGTAAGCATCCTAAAATAGAGGTCACCAATATACAACCTAAAATCCCCAAGTCCCCGCGATGGCAAAAGTGAATAATAATAATCCACAAAAGATCATAAATCATAAACACAACATGACAATATAACCACAAATTCCCAATTTAATTTAATTCAATTAATAGCACCGTCTTTATTTTCAACACAATTCATTCTATTCAATAATGTTAAATTAATCAGCATGCGATATTATTCAATATGACCTAAATGTTTTCTTTAATAAGCAATCTAATTTTTATAATTGTGTTCTCATCCCATTAACATTATAAATAATCCCATAAAAAGTCTACATGAGAACCTACACCCAAAACAATAAAATCCATAAATCTAACCTACGCACCTAAGGATTTTAAAGATTAAATCATGTTCAAAACTTTCGTGAAATAGTCCAAAAATTTAAGCGTCCACTTACTCTAATTAAGTTACTAATTGATTTTACTAAAAAACACATGATTAAGGGTTTAGGAGACACTTAAAACACATAATACTAAAAGAAAGGAATAAAGTATTCATGCCTGAGATTATGTTGAAGAAAAACTGGTAGAACGACTGGATTCCTCTCAAAAATTTAATAAAGAAGTGTTCTTGAACAAACATGATTAAACCTCAATTAAGTCTTCTAAAACTTGCGAAAAAAACTTGATTATGTTGAAGGTTGATGAATATGGTGGAGAGGAATAACTTTTGGAAGAGCTCTTTGGTGAAAAACTTGGTAAAAAGTGATTATGAGGAGCCCCACACGAATTAGAATTATAATGGTTAAATAACAATTAGGAATCCTAACCCAACTTAAACTCTAAAATATAACTTACCGACTCAAAATATGGGCATAGTCGATCGATCGACCCTACAGGTCTGGCGACTGTTCCCCCAAAAAATGGCTATAGGGAAAAAATAAATTGAAATTCAATTAAAAATCCCTTTTATAAGCAATTTAAATTTCGTTAGAAATTATTCTTCTAAAATAAAATCAAACATATTTCACTTATAAAAATCATTAAATACAAAATTAATTTTTCTCGAATATTACAAAATTAGTTTAAAAATACCCATTTAAAAATCCGGGTTGTTACATACTTACCCACTAGGAACAAATTTCATCCTCAAAATTAGATGAAGTATACGCATCAATGCGTAAATCTTACAAAAGAAAAAAAGGCTCAGATAGTCCTACCCATAAAATGCCATAATTGCGCGCTCATACACCCAATCCTATGCTCACCTACCCCACGAACTACCAAATAATATATATATTGCCTATATACATATGCATAACTATGAAAATAACGGCGTATCACACGCTCTCACAAATACCCACTCGATTCTATCTCCGAAATCCATCACAATGCTAACGGACTCAAATTAAATCTCAACCCCAAAAATCGATACATATGATGCCTAACATCTGCACTAAAATCTCCAAAATAATTATCGTCTCCATAATCCATTATAAGGATCCTCACATAAATCCTACTAATTCTAAACTGAATGTCTACAACGTCTTTAACACAAAACATCAAATCTCCAAGAAACACATCTAACACTTACGCTAGACCCTCTACCATAAGGAATACGAATCAATAAATGGAATAAAAGAAGGATAACACGGAAGCTATACAGAATCTCAACCTACGAGACCTAAGACCATGCTCTGATACCATCTGTCACACCCCGAAAAATCCGACAGACGGGGTGGCCAACCAACGCCGCCGAACCGTGTCGGGCGTGAGTAAATAAATACCATTCCTGACATGAGACAGACATGAGACATAAATAAATCAGTCCATAAGATAAATAATTGAATCAACCCCAAATGATCATAAACAACTAAGCGATAAAAGATCCAACTCATGCTAAAACTCCAAGTAAAAACAATCTCCAATAATGATTAAATGAAATCTGAATAATAAAGAACTGTGAATAATCCAACTCAAATCTTCTGACAACTTTTGAACTGAATAGCCTATTAAAAACTCATATGAAGTCTCATAATGAAATACAACTGGAAAAAAAGCCTAACTAAATAAAGCCATAAAATGAATAAACTCCAGTTGCACCTGCAAATGATAAACTCCAATAATCCTATACACCTTCTCCAAAACATATCCTGAAAAAGTTAGTCAATGCACGAGGTCAGAGCCCCGATCATGAATACACACTACTCCCCTCAAATAGGATCCTTGTATCCAGTCAATAGCATTATACACAATACAAATCACAATAAGGCATTTTAATTAAACGAGATAAATATAAAACTAACTACCCTCAGAAATTCCCATTTCAAAAACTCACCAATATGATTTTAAATCTTCAAGTCCCACATTGTGAATTTAATTAAATTAACCCAAATTTAATATTGTTCTCACTTTTTACTATGGTGGTCCTCCCGCCCCGGGTGGTAATCCACCAAACTGTCACACTTCCCCTTGTCAAATGGCCTTTGATCCGTTTAAACTGTCCACCCCACCCCATGACAAGGTTCCACACACGACACGACATAAATCACCCACTGACCTATTTAAACTGTCGGTCCCTGACACATTATGTCACCCCAAATTTTAATATCTATTTTTATCTTAGGCATTAGTTTTCATCTTCCCAATTTCTCAATTTAAAAATTATCCCACCCTTTTAATCGATGTGAGATCTTCAAAATACTCCTTAGTCCCATACCTAAGGGTTCCCAAGTACAAATGTGTCTTATCCTATATATAAGAAGGAATCACTAATAAAAAACACGTCCTAGTCACATGTCTAAGTTTAAAGAAAAGACTATATAACGTAAAAATTTGTCCCACCCCAAGATATAGAATCCCAAAAAATTTACACTAACTTGTCTCATACCTAGCAAGTATAAAATTTAAACAAGGCCTACCCACTAGTCCCATACCAAGTAAGCATCCTAAAATAGAGGTGAACAATATACTACCTAAAATCCCCGCGTCCCCGCGATGGGAAAAGTGAATAATAATAATCCACACAAGATCATAAATCATAAACACAACATGACAATATAACCATAAAGTCCCAATTTAATTTAATTCAATTATTAGCACCATATTTATTTTCAACATAATTCATTCTATTCAATAATGTTAACTTAATCAGCATGCGATATTATTCAATATGACCTAAACGTTTTCTTTTATAAGCCATCTAATTTTTATAATTGTGTTCGCGTCCCATTAACAATATATATATATTCCCATAAAAAGTCTACATGAGAACCTACACCCAAAACCATAAAATCCATAAATCTAACCTATGCACTCAAGGATTTCAAAGATTAAATCATGTTCAAAACTTTCGTATAAATAGTCCCAAAATTTAAGTGTCCACTTTCTCTAATTAAGTTACTAATTCATTTAGGTAAAAAACACCTGATGAAGAGTTTATGCGAAACTAAAGACACATAATGCTAAAAGAAAGGAATAAAGTATTCATGCCTGAGACTAAGTTGAAGAAAAACTGGTAGCACGGCTGGATTCCTCTCGAAAATTTAACAAAGATGTGTTCTCGAACAAACATGCTTAAAACTCAATTAAGTCTTCTAAAACTTGCGACAAAAACTTGATTATGTTGGAGGTTGATGAATATGGTGGAGCGAAAAACTTTTTGGAAGATCTCTCTGGTGAAAAATAAGGGAAAAGTGATTTTGAGGAGCCCCCCACGAATTAGAAATAGAATGGTTAAATACCAATTAGGAATCCTAACCCAAGTCAAACTCTAAAATATAACTCACCGACTCAAGATATGGGCATAGTCGATCGATCGACCCAATAGGTCTGGCGACACTTCCCCCACAAAATGCCTATAGGGCTAAAATAATTAAAAACTCAATTAAAAATCCATTTTATATCCAATTTAAATTTCGTTTGAAAATTTATTCTTCTAAAATAAAAACCAACATATTTCAGTAATAAAAATAATTAAATCCAAAAATTTATTTTTCTCAAATATTCCAAAATTAGTTTAAAAATACCCATTTAAAAATTCAGGTTGTTACCTACTTACCCAATAGGAATGAATTTCATCCTCGAAATTAGACGAAGTATACGCATAAATGCATAAATCTTACAAAAGAAAATAAGGCACACATATGCCTACCCATAGAATACCATAATTAGGCGCCCATACACCTAATTCCCCACGAACAACAAAATAATATATATATATTACCTATATACATATGCAAAATTATGAAAATAACGACGTACCACACGCTCTCACAAATTCCCACTCGATTCTATCTCCGAAAGTCATCAAAATGCTAGCGTCCTCAAAATAAATCTCAACACCAAAAATCGATACATACGATGCCTAACATCTGCACTAAAATCTCCAAAATAATTATCGTCTCCATAATCCGTTATAAGGATCCTCACATAAATCTTACTAATTCTTAACTCAATGTCCACAACATCCTTAACACAAAACTTCATACATCCAAGAAACACATCTAACACTTATGCTAGACCCTCTACCATAGGGAATACAATTCAATAAAGGGAATCAAAGAAAGATAACGCGGAAGCTATACAGACTCTCAACCTACAAGACCTAAGACCATGCTTTGATACTATCTGTCACACCCCGAAAAATCCGACAGACGGGGTGGCCAACCACCGATGCCGAACCGTGTCGGGTGTGGGTAAATAAATACCATTCTTGTCATGAGACATACATGAGACATAAATAAATCAGTCCATAAGTTAAATAATTGAATCAACCCCAAAAGATCATAAACAACTGAGCGATAAAAGATCCTTTATATGCTAAAACTCAAAGTAAAAACAAATCTCCAATAATGATTAAATGAAATCTGAATAATAAGGAACTGTGAATAATCCAACTGAAATCCTCTAACAAATTTGGAACCGAATAGCCTATTAAAAACCCAAATGAAGTCTCATAATGAAATACAACTGAAAAGAAAGTCTAACTAAATAAAACAATAAAATGAATAAACTCCAGCTACACCTCCAAATGATAAACTCCTATAATCCTATGCACCTTCTCCAAAACATATCTTGAAAAAGTTAGTCAACAGATGAGGTTAGAGCCCTGAGCATGAATACACACTACTACCCTCAAATAGGATCCTTGTATCCAGACAGTAGCATTATACAAAATAAATATCAGAATAGGGTATTTTAATTTAACGAGATAATTAAACGGGATAAAGATAAAACTAACTACCATAAGAAATCCCCATTTCAAAAACTCACCGTATAATTTTAAATTTTCAAGTCCAACGTTGTTAATTCAATTAAATTAACCCAAATTTATTATTGTCCTCACTTTTTATTATGGCGGTCCTCTCGCCCCGGGTGGTAATCCACCAAAGTGTCACACTTCCCCTTATCAAATTGTCTCTGATTCGTTTAAACTGTTGACCCCGCCCCATGGCAAAGTATCACACACGACACGACATAAATCACCCGCTATCACGTTTAAACTGTCGGTCCCTGAGACATTATGTGGCCACATATTTTAATATCCATTTTTATCTTAGGACTTAATCCACATTCTCTTAATTTCTAAATTTACAAATTACCCCACCCTTTTAATCGATGTGAGATCTTCAAAATTCCTTTTATTCCCATACCTAAGGGTCTCCAAGTACACATGCGTCCTATCTTACATATAGGACGAATCACCAATATAAAACACATCCTAGTCACATGTCTAAGCTTAACGAAAAGGCAATATAACGTAAAAATCTGTCCCACCGTGAGATATAAAATCCCCAAAGAATTTACACTAACTAGTCTCATACCTAGCAAGTAGAAATTTTAAACAAGGTCTACCCACTAGTCCCATACTTTGTAAGCATCCTAAAATATATGTAAACAATATACTACCCAAAATCCCCGCGTCCAAGCAATGGCAAAAGTTAATAATAATAATCCACACAGTATCTTAAATCATAAACACAACCTGACAATATAATCATAAAGCCCCAATTTAATTTAATTCAATTAATAACACCGTCGTTATTTTCCACATAATTCATTCTATTCAATAATGTTAAATTAATCAGCATGCGATATTATTCAATATCACCTAAACGTTTTCTTTTATAACCGATCTAATTTTTATAATTTTGTTCGTGTCCCATTAACAATATAAATAACCGCATAAAAAGTTTACAAGAGAACCTACACCCAAAACACTAAAATCCATAAATCTAACCACGCACCCAGGGATTTCAAATATTAAATCATGTTCAAAACGTTCATAGAAATAGTCCAAAAATTTAAGTGTCCAATTTCTCTAATTAAGTTACTAATTGATTTTAATAAAAAAAACATGATTAAGGGTGTAGGCGACACTTAAAACACATAATACTAAAAGAAAGGAATAAAGTATTCATGCCTGAGATTAAGTTGAAGAAAACCTGGTAGCACGGCTGGATTCCTCTCGAAAATTTAACAAAGAAGTGTTCTTGAACAAACTTAACTAATCGTCAATTAAGTCTTCTAAAAGTTGCGACAAAAACTTGATTATGTTGGAGGTTGATGAATATGGTGGAGAGGAAAAACTTTTAGAAGATATCTCTTGTGAAATTTTTTGGAAAGAGTGATTATGAGGAGCCCCCCCCCCCCCCCCCCCCCCCCCCCCCCCCCCCCACGAATTAGAATTCGAATGGTTAAATACTAATTAAGAAGCCAAACGCAACTCAAAAATATAAAATATAACTGACCGACTCAAAATATGGGCATAGTCGATCGATTGACCCAACTGGTCTGGCGACAGTTCCTCCACAAAATGCCTATAGGGCAAAAATAAATGGAAATTCAATTAAAAATCCCTTTTATATTCAATTTAAATTTCGTTTGAAATTTTATTCTTCTAAAATAAAAACCAACATATTTCACTAATAAAAATCATTAAATCCAAAAATTTAATTTTCTTGAATATTCCAAAATTAGTTTAAAAATACCCATTTAAAAATCTGTGTGGTTACATACTTACCCTCTAAGAATAAATTTCATCCTCGAAATTAGACGAAGTATACGCACACATGCGTAAATCTTACAAAAAAAATAATGCTCACATATGCCTACCCATAAAATGCCATAATTGGGCGCCCATACACCCAATCCTATGCGTACCTACCCCACGAACAAAAAAAATAATATATATTGCCTATATACATATGCATAACTATGAAAATAACGGCGTACCACACGCTCCCACAAATACCCACTCGATTCTATCTCCGGAAGTCATTAAAAGGCTAACGTCCTCAAATTAAATCTTAACACCAATAATAGATACATACGATGCCTAACATCTGCACTAAAATCTCCAAAATAATTATCGTCTCCATAATCCATTATAAGGATCCTCAAATAAAGCTTACTAATTCTAAACTCAATGTCTACAACGTCATTAACACAAAACTTCATATCTCTAAAAAACACATCTAACACTTATGCTAGACCCTTTACCGTAAGGAATAAGAATCTATAAAGGGAATAAAAGAAGAATAACCCGAAAGCTCTACGGACTCTCAACCTACGAGACCTAAGACCATGCTCTGATACCATCTGTCACTCCCCGAAATATCCGACAGACGGGGTGGCCAACCATCGCCACCGAACTGTGTTGGGACTGAGTAAATAAATACCATTCTTTGCATGAGATAGAGATGAGACATAAATAAATCCATCCATAAGATAAATAATTGAATCAACCCTAAACGATCGTAAACAACTGAGCGATAAAAGATCCATCACATGCAAAAACTACAAGTAAAAACCAATCTCCGATAATGATTAAATGAAATCTGAATAATAAAGAACTGTGAATAATCCAACTGAAATCCTCTAACAGTTTTGGAACCGAATAGCCTATTAAAAATCAAAATGAAGTCTCATAATGAAATACGACTTAAAATAAAGTCTAACTAAATAAAGCAATAAAATTAATAAACTCCAGCTGCACCTCCAAATGATAAACTCCAATAGTCCTATGCACCTTCTCCAAAACATATCCTGAAAAAGTTAGTCAACGCACGAGGTCAGAGCCAGGAGCATGAATACACACTACTCCCCTCAAATAGGATCCTTGTATCGAGACAGTAGCATTATACATAATACATATCACAATAGGGCATTTTAATCAAACGAGATAGTTAAACACGATAAATATAAAACTAAGTACCCCCAGAAATTCCCATTTCAAAAACTCACCAATATGATTTTAAATTTTCAAGTCCCACATTGTTAATTTAATTAAATTAACCCAAATTTAATATTGTTCTCACTTTTTATTATGGCGGTCCTCCCGCCCCGGGTGGTAATCCAACAAAGTGTCACACTTCCCCTTGTCAAATGGAATCTTATCCGTTTAGACTATTGAGACCGCCCCATAATAAGGTTACACACACGACACGACATAAATTGCCCGCTGACCCGTTTAAACTGTCGGTCCTGGACACATTATGTCGCCTCAAATTTTATATCCATTTTTATCTTAGGCATTAATTCTCATTTTCTCCATTTACAAATTACCCCACCATTTTAATCGATGTGAGATCTTTAAAATACCCCTTAGTCCCATACCTAATGGTCTCCAAGTACAAATGCATCCTATCCTACATATATGACGAATCACCAATATAAAACACGTCCTAGTCACATGTCTAAGCTTAACGAAAAGGCGATATAACGTAAAAATTTGTCCCAGCCCAAGATATAAAATCCCCAAGAATTTACACTAACTAATCTCAAACCTAGAAAGTATAAATTTTAAACAAGGTCTACCCACTAGTCCCATACCTAGTAAGCATCCTAAAATAGAGGTGAACGATATACTACCTAAATTCCCACGATGGTAAAAATGAATAATAATAATCCACAAAATATCATAAATCATAAACACAACACGACAATATAATCACAAAGTCCCAATTTAATTTAATTCAATTCAATTAATAGCACCGTCTTTATTTTCAACATAACTCATTCTATTCAATAATGTTAAATTAGTCAGCATGTGATATTATTCAATATGACCGAAACGTTTTCTTTTATAAGCCATCTAATTTTTATAATTGTGTTTGAGTCCCATTAACAATATTAATAATCCCATAAAAAGTCAACATGAGAACCTACACCCAAAACCATAAAATCCATAAATCTAGCCTACGCACCCAAGGATTTCAAAGATTAAATCATGTTCAAAACTTTCATAGAAATAATCCCAAAATTTAAGTGTCCACTTTCTCTTATTAAGTTACTAATTGATTTTAATAAAAAACACATGATTAAGGGTTTGACGAAACTTAAAACACATAATACTAAAAGAAAGGAATAAAGTATTCATGCTTGAGATTATGTTAAAGAAAAACTGGTAGCACGGCTGGATTCCTCTCGAAAATTTAACAAAGAAGTGTTCTTGAACAAACATGATTAAACCTCAATTAAGTCTTCTAAAACTTGCGATAAAAACTTGATTATGTTGGAGGTTGATGAATATGGTGGAGAGGAATAACTTTTGGAAGAGCTCTTTGGTGAAAAACAAGGGAAAAAGTGATTATGAGGAGCCCCCCAAGAATTAGAATTATAGTTGTTAAATACCAATTAGGAATCCTAACCCAACTCAAACTCTAAAATATAACTCACCGACTCAAAATATGGGCATTTTTTATCGATCGAACCTACTGGTTTGGCGGCTGTTCCCCCACAAAATGCCTATAGGGCAAAAATAATTTAAAAATCAACTAAAAATCCATTTTATATCCAATTTAAATTTCTTTTGAAATTTTATTCTTCTAAAATAAAAACCTACATATATAACTAATAAAAATCATTAAATCCAAAAATTTATTTTTCTCGAATATTCCAAAATTAGTTTAAAAATACCCATTTAAAAATTCGAGTTGTTATATACTTACCTTCTAGGAATGAATGTTATCCTCGAAATTAGACGAAGTATATGCATCAATGCGTAAATCCTACAAAAGAAAATAAGGCTCACATAGGCCTAACCATATAATGCCATAATTGGGCGCCCATACACCCAATCCTATGTGCACCTACCCCACGAACAAAAAAAATAATATATATATTGCCTATTTACATATGCATAACTATGAAAATAACGGCATACCACACGCTCTCACAAATACCCACTCGATTCTATCTCTGAAAGTCATCAAAATGCTAACGTCCTCAAATTAAATCTCAACACCAAAAATCGATACATACGATGCCTAACATATGCACTAAAATCTCCAAAATAATTATCGTCTCCATAATCCATTATAAGTATCCTCACATAAAGCTTACTAATTCTAAACTGAATGTCTACAACGTCCTTAACACAAAAATTTATGTCTCCAAGAAACACATATAACACTTATGCTAGACCCTCTGCCATAAGGAATAATAATCAATAAAGGGAATCAAAGAACGATAACGCAGAAGCAATATGGACTCTCAACCTACGAGACCTAAGACCATGCTCTGATACCATCTGTCACACCCTGACAAATCCGACAGACGGGGTGGCCAACCACCGCCACCGAACCGTGTCAGGCGTGAGTAAATAAATACCATTCTTGGCATGAGACATATATGAGACATAAATAAATCATTCCATAAGATAAATAATTGAATCAACCCCAAATAATCATAAACAATTGAGCGATAAAAGATCCATCACATGAAAAACTCCAAGTAAAAACCAAACTCCGATAATGATTAAATGAAATCTGAATAATAAAGAGTTGTGAATAATCCAAATGAAATCCTCTAACAACTTTGGAACCGAATAGCCTATTAAAAACCCAAATGAAGTCTCATAATGAAATACGACTTAAAAGAAAGTCTAACTAAAGAAAGCAATAAAATGAATAAACTCCAACTTCACCTCCAAATGATAAACTCCAATAATCCTATGCACCTTCTCTAAAACATATCCTGAAAAAGTTAGTCAACGCACGATGTCAGTGCCCCGGGCATGAATACACACTACTCCCCTCAAATAGGATACTTGTATCCAGACAGTAGCATTATACACAATGCATATCACAATAGGGCATTTTAATTAAACGAGATAATCAAACACGATAAATATAAAACTAACTACCCTAAAAAATTCCCATTTCAAAAACTCTCCAATATGATTTTAAATTTTCAAGTCCCATGTTGTTACTTTAATTAAATTAACCCAAATTTATTATTGTTCTAAGTTTTTACTATGGCGGTCCTCCCGTCCCGGGTGGTAATCCACCAAAGTGTCACACTTCCCCTTATCAAATGACATTTGATCCATTTAAATTGTCGACCCCGACCCATGACAAGGTTTCACACATGACACGCCATAAATTGCCTGCTCACCCGTTTAAACTGTCGGTCCCTGACACGTTATGTCGCCACAAATTTTAATATCCATTTTTATCTTAGGCATTAATTCTCATTTTCTCAATTTCTCGATTTACAAATTACCCCACCCTTTTAATCGATGTGAGGTCTTTAAACTACCCCTTAGTCCCATACCTAAGGGTCCCAAAGTACACATGCATCCTATCCTACATATAAGATGAATCTCCAATATAAAACACGTCACATGGCTTGGCTTAACGAAAAGGAGATATAACGTAAAAATGTTCCCCACTCCAAGATATAAAATCCCCATGAATTTACACTAACTAGTCGCATACCTAGCAAGTATAAATTTTAACCAAGGCCTACCCACTAGTCCCATACCTAGTAAGCATCCTAAAATAGAGGTGACCAATATACTACCCAAAATCCCCTCAGCCCCACGATGGAAAAAATGAATAATAATAATCCACACAATATCATAAATCATAAACACAACATGACAATATAATCATAAAGTCCCAATTTAATTTAATTCAATTAATAGCACTGTCGTTATTTTCAACATAATTCATCCTATTCAATAATGTTAAATTAATGAACATGGGATATTATTCAATATGATATAAACGTTCTCTTTTATATGCCATCTAATTTTTATAATTGTGTTCGCGTCCCATTAAACATATAAATAATCCCATAAAAATTCTACATGAGAACCTACACCCAAAACCATACAACCCATAAATCCAACCTATGCACCCAAGGGTTTCAAAGATTAAATCATATTCAAAACTTTCTTAAAAACCGTCCCAAAATTTATGTGTCCACTTTCTCTAATTAAGTTACTAATTGATATTAGTCAAAAACACGTAATCAAGGGTTTATGCGACACTTAAAATGCATAATACTAAAGGAAAGGAATACAACATTCATGCCTGAGATTAAGTTAAAGAAAAACTGGTAGCACGGTTGGATTCCACTCAAAAAATTAACAAGGAAGTGTTCTTGAAAAAACTTGATTAAACCCCAATTAAGCCTTACAGAACTTGTGAAAAAACTTGATTATGCTGGAGGTTAATGAATACGGCGGAGTGGAAAAACTTTTGGAAGAGCTCTCTGGTGAAAAACTTGAGAAAAAGTGATTATGAGGAGCCCCCCACGAATTAGAATTAGAATGGTGTAACACCAATTTGAAATCCTAACCCAACTCAAACTCTAAAATATAACTCACTGAATCAAAATCTGGGCATAGTCGATCGATCGACTCCGAGGGTAGATCGATCGAACCTACAGGTCTGGCGACAGTTCCCCCAAAAAAGGCGTATATGGCAAAAATATTTAAAAACTCAATTAAAAATGCATTTTAAATCCGATTTAAATTTCGCTTGGAGTTTTATTCTTCTAAAATCAAAACCAACATATTTTACTATTAAAAATCATTAAATAAAAAGATTTATTTTTCTCGAATATTCTAAAATTAATTTAAAAATACCCAATTAAAAATTCAGGTTGTTACATATAAGTGGATTGTTTTATTTGGATTTACAAAGAATTATTCGGTTAACTTATCTATTTCATGTCATCAGTGTTCATTTTTATTCCCGTGGCGATTGTGCACTTAAATGGTTGGAGTTGTTTGTTAAATGGGTTGATGTTTTAATAAGGCAAGTTATTAAGTTTTAAAATTTGCACCGGGCTTAATAGGTTGTGATTAATTAAATTAGTTTTTGATAGTGATACTAAGAATGAACCCGACTCAGATTCCTATTTTATTTTAGTAGAGGCCTTTTCACCCGTCATTTGAATAGGTATGGTGTCACAGATCAAAGTAATAGGTTATAGTGTCCTTAGTATATGTACGGACTTACTATGTCTTCTACGCTCATTTTCTTTGATGTAGAGCCCTTACTTAAGACGGTCAATTTATATTTCACTTTTATGTTCTTCAGATTTTGTATATAGTTGAAGTGAATCTCACACAAATTCGATTTTTTTTCAGATGCATAACAAGAGAAGAGGGTCCTTAAGTTTATCGAGGGACTCATTTGGACGATTCACTAACATTTATTGGAAAACCCGACATTGAAGACTTATGCTTATGTCATCAATTTTGAACTTCTATACTTCCAAGATCATCACTTCCATGTGAACAAGGGCAAGAGAGTTAAAGAGCCTAGCCACCAGGGAAAGACTGGAGGTAACGGTGCTAGTGGGAAACCACAATAATAGTAGGGCAGGCACAATGAGCAGGACACCCAATAGGGCGATGCAACTAAGAGATTTAGATCAGGGGGATTACAACTAGGAGATGGTGGATCCAGATAGGTCCATCAAGGACAATGGAGTGTTCCCCAGGGCTAGTAAAGGCCAATGAAACAATGGGGTGGCTATTCGGGTCGAGGCCACTAGGGCTAGAGATCAGGTCATAACCGACATGGCTAGTAGGGATAGGGACCGAGTAATTTCATGGGAAGGTTTTTTATATGTGGAGAGAAGGGCCACATGTGTCGAGCTTGACCACAATGATCTAGAGGACAATAATTGGGTGCCCAACATGGGCAACCACTATAGTAGTTCATGGGGTAATTTGGGTGTGAGTATTGCGTTCGTGAACAACTTGAACATCCAGTGCTATTGGCAATTGAAGGCATGCTTTTTATCCATGGGCAAAATAAAGCAAGTTTTGTGTGACAAAGGTGTGTCATAGTATTTTTTTAGGACTAGATTCATGCATGAGACGGGTTTAGTGTATGTAACATCAATATTACTATTATGAATATATATTTACCGTTTGATATCGGGGAGATCGTTAGTTCCATATGTAGGGGAGTGGGTGTGGACAGTGGGAGGATATTTTTTAGTGGATCTACTAATTTTATATAGTTACGAGTATGAGGTTATATTGGGTATGGACTAGTTAACGATGGTTTGAGTGATGGTGGAGTGTTACTGTAAGGTTATCATGTTTGCTGTTCTAGAATATGATGTGTTACTTTTATGATATCTCGTGCTGAGAGAGGTTCGAGCCCGCATTTATATTATATCGCGGAGGAGACTTCATAGAGTATAGTTGTCTCGTTACGTTCGATCCCTGTGCATAAGGACTTTACCGACGTGATTCAAGGGATACTGGGGTTACCACCGAGCCGAGAGATTGAGTTTGTTATTGACTTAGTGTTGGGGACTTACTGATAGTGAGAGTACCATATTGTATGATTCTTTTGGATATGTGGGAGTTTGGAAATTTTATTTAGTTACTTTTGGGGACAGTATTTTTGAGTGTCCCGATAATATGCTTTGGACCTACGAATTTCGATAACCGAAAAATCTAAGGATTAGTATATCAGGGGTGTTATTTATTTGGATTTATCTTGTGAGATGTCCCATGCATGAACCTTAGTAAGTGTCAGAAGTTGGAAGACGTTTTGGGTCTCTAGGGCACTAGTTTAGTACGTTAGTCATTAGATGTGTGTAGATAACGCTTTAAGATGAGAGCTATTATACGATTTAAGATGAGTGGTGCTAGGTAGTCCTATGTAGGAAGCATCGAGAATGTTTTCACCATTAATTGATTGGTAGGGAAATCTCGAGAAGAATTCAGTCACAATTAGTAGGATAATCGAGTCTAATCTTACTATATAGTCATGCAAAGTCGAGTTTGATGCATGTAAGTTGCATAAATGATATTTATGCATATATGGATGGGGTATAAAGGGTATGGACTCGCTTGTTGGTTCTATATTCAATATCATATGACATATGGTAACATGGAGGTATATGAGTTGAGACATATAACTATAGGGAAGTTAACATCAAATTTGGAATGGTGAGGTGGACTGAACTTCATTTGCGAAAGAAGATAGGTTGAACATTTATAGCAGGGAGAACCAACATACTCGAGATGGAGTAAGGGACTGTGACGACACAGGCGAAGAGACCTTCTTATCAAGCGAGGGTCCAACATTTTTGGAAAGCATAGCGGAGTCATACCCAATTAGTTTTGAGGGTGGCTTATGCATCAATAGGGGGTTGATTATGGACAAACAAACAGAACCTACAAAACACGCGATTAAGAAATAGACACATAGGTCCTGATTTTTGGTATTCCTCAAGAAGGGTATAAGATGTATCACATAATGTTCGATACAGTACGTGTGAATTGATGTGGCACAAGACATAGCGGAGTTTGTTTTCAGGTGCACCACTCGTTAGATGAGGAAGGTTGATCCTACGCAATCAACTAGAGCTTTGCCATAATTGGAGATTCCAGGGAGGGAATGGTAGTGTATACTGATGGACTTCATTTTTGATTAAAAACGTCATGAAAGGGTAAAGTTCTACTTTGGTTTATTAGGACTGGTTCATCTAGGTGGAGAAGTTCTTGCTAATTTGGGTGAATTATACACTCTGGAAGTTGCCCAACAACTCATTGTAGATAGAGAATGAGCAGACTCGAGATGTCCCCCAACGTTGTTATGGATTAAGAGAAGATCCTTGTGTCCCACTTATGGTAGGGTTATCAGGTGGCAGTGGGGATTGAATTACATTTATGTAAGTCGTATCACCCATTAACCAATGAGTGGATGGAAGAGGTGACTAAGATGTTGGCGGATATACTGGGGATGTGTAGCCTAGACTTTTTTAGTCAGTGGGAGGATTAATTATCATTGGTAGAGTCGCGTGTAAAAAATCATTCTAGTTTATTATTGGCATGGAGCCGTTTGAGGATTTTTGTAGGAGACCTTGTCATCCACCCTCTGTTTTATTAGAAGTGGGTGATAACAAGCTTATTAGGACATATGTGATTCAGGATACGCCGAGGTGGAGTAAGTTAATTAGGAGCCATTTTTGTGTAGTTTAGGAGTGTCAAAAGAGTTACGTTGTTTCGAACCGAAGATTTTTAAGGTCTGACGTTAGTGGTCAGGTGTTACTATGGGTTTCTCCCATCAAGGTAGTTATGAAGTTCAGGAAGAAGGGAGTTTGGCACCTACGGACGTGGAGCCTTTCCTCATTAATAAGATAATAGATCCGGTTGTGTATAAGATCATCTAACTAGAGCATTTACAACGGATCCAACAATGTGTTTTGTGTGTCTTCATCAAGGAGACCTTAGGAATGGCGTAATATATCAACGTAAAATGATCAAAAGAGACTTGTCGCTATTTTTGGGCTGTAATGAGTAGGACTTAGTCTAAATGGTACCGTTAGTGCGTGTGTAGTGGAAGCACCACAATGTGTCAAGAGTTGATTTGGGAGAACGAGGATGCTATGCAGAGAAAAGAATCTGGAGCTCTTAGTGCTAGGCATATCCAAATTTTGGGGATGAAATTCCTTTGTATGGGGAGGGGGGAGTATATAACACCTCGTAATTTTTAAAATATTTTAAATTAAACATGTGCGTATAATTTAATTAATTTGAGAAATAAAAAGAATTGAATATATGTTAATTATCGATTATAAGGATTAATATTTATGTGGCATTATATTTACTTGTGTAATTGGTTTCTAGGGCCTTTTTAGGCTAAACGAGACCCACATAAGGGTGTTGACGTCATTTTTCACTTCAGGCTTAACCTAATTTCAGGATTAATGAGGTTTAAGTTTATATCTAGGGAAGGTGGATGGATTGGGAAGCCATTCCACCATCCAAAAAGTCTTAGGGTTTAAGAGAGGAGAGAATAGGGAAGGAAAACCAAGAAAAAAGGAAGAAAAATGATTCGGGAGGAGAATTGATCATTCCGGGCACAAGATCATTAGGTGAATAGGATAATAATGGAAGAATTCATAATCTATATGAGTTAAAAGGAAAGTGTTTCTCCTGCTTCAGTTATTGATGTGGTTTTAATATTTAATGAAAATATTTTGTAGTGGAACACAAATTTTGGATGGGATTAACATGATAAAAGTTTTTTTTGTGAATGTATTCATCAAAAAGAGATTTTAATATGATAATATGGTCAATCCTATGTGATTAGAATTAAAAATATAAATTCTTTATTGATTTAAAAGAGAAAAAATTGAATCTTAAAACTAGGGTTTCGTATGAATAACGTATTATCTATTGAATCTGATAGAAATTTTAACGTCATTTAAAATGAATACCATTGCACATTTACTTTGAATTAGACTATGAGGCATAGATGAAAAGAAATGTATGGATCTTATCTTTCTAATTGGCTTTGAATCAAGTCATTTAGACTTATGTGGGGGTAGTAATAGCCATTTTAGTAAAAGGTGTTTAATTTGTAAGAATATTTGATTTTTACGAATTTTGACCTCACATCAAATGCATGGAATATTATTTGTGATTTGAATTAGACTATGAGCCATATATATAATTAAAGGTATGAACATTATATTTCCAATCACATTTGAATAATGTCATTTGGACTTCTAGGGAGGGAGAAATAGTCATTTTAGTAAAAGGTGTTTAATCTGTGAGGATATTTAAATTGTGCAAATTTATGATTTTTAAGAGTTCTAATGGGATAAGGACTTTTATATTTTTACCTATTTAAAGAAGCTACTATAAGGTCTTAGGAAGTGTCGTAAGCTTAGTGGGGATGGATTTCGTGTAAGGAAATATGTGACTAAGCGAGTAAATGATCACGGGTGGAAATTGGGAAATCATGTTAGGATTTAGGAAGGCTTGGCTAAGTGATAAGGTAGAATAGTATGGTGTCCGTAAACATGAAACTAAAGAATTTATTACAATTAAGTGAATACCTGATAAATCGGGAGGTGGGGTAGAGTCAGGATTTTTCTTCTAGTACTGTGAGAGATATATGCATAATTAACATGTTATATATATACGTATTGAGTGATTATGGAGGGATGTTCCCCAAAATGGATGATTAACTCAGCCTAGTGAATTGATGAACTATAGAGAAAGATGCCTCAAAAACACACTTCTAAGATCCTCCATGCAAGTAGCTCACATGACCTACCTCGAAGGCTCCTCACAAGAAAATAGCTCGCAGCTTTTTACCCCGAAGAGCCTCCAACTGACCTGGCTCGAAGAACAAAGTTCACCCGGATGACAATACTTTGTAATAAGATGTAGAATGTTGTATTATGTACATTATCTTATGAATGTATATGTTGAGCGGAATCGCTTGGTACCCACAAGGGACCATGCCTGGTAGGGCATGGGAGTGCTTTCATGCACTATCAAGCTATCTCCTCCTGGGAACTTCGTAAGGATTGGGAGGATTGAGAATAAGGCAACGCTGGGAGTTATTAACAACCGTCTTGGCACACTTGGACAAAACTTCACCCAGGATAAATGTCACTCGAGCCTACTCATTTCTTACCTATTCGAGTGAACCTCTTAGAGTCATTCAATCCTTTTAATACTTGTACCCTCGAGGTCACCTCCTCGAGGTACCTCGGGCGCCAGCCTGTCTGACTGACGTGACTAGATACCAAACAATAGCCACTGTTTGAACCATTTCCGGACGTCATAATGCTTGATGTTTAGGAACTCAAGAATACAGCACTCAAGTTCCTTTATCCTTAGGATGTCAGGTATAGTTCACCAAATCTGACCGTGTAGCCATCCTAGAGTAAGCCCCAAGATGACAAGTCATATTCTTCATAAATGACTGAAATGCATCCAACCAATAGAATGCTTTCTCGCCAAAACTAACAGATCTAATGCATTGAATGTATTATCTCATGCATTTGATGCACTAAGACAAAGGGATCGAGGGCATGCTGACTTGAGCAACCTCTCCCTTCATATAAATACAACCAAAACAAAGATATGAAAAGAAGAGGATCCAGAATTTAGAATTTCCGTCCAAATTCCCTCATACCAGAGAGCCTTCGAAAAGAGCATTAACTCCCATACACATTCAATGCACCTATCATTGGGTATTAACTGAGCTTGAAGTTACTGCCTTATCTTTATGGTGCCCAGAGTGCTTGTTCTTTCTCCCTCCGACCATGTCGTCTACTGGTCCCATTTCATTTATTGGGTTTACCACATGCTGCCCATGTCAATATGTTCTTTAGTGCAACTTTGAATGATTAAACCCCTTTATCTCTGATTCCCCTACGGCCCTAAACTGTGCTCTATATCTAACGGTGTTGGTCTTGAACTTGATAAGGGGTTTCGCCTCACTTAATACTAATAGTATTTGAATAACCCACATCTTACATTTAGCGACTCCGCTAGGGAGGTATTCTCTTTTGAAAAGATTCCGGAGGATAATGCCATTAGAAACATGTATTTCGACGCCATGCAGCGTAAAGAAGAGGCATGTAATGCTGTATTTATTGAAGAGGGTGGAACGACAAGGATAGGGCCTAGCGCTGGTATCATAAAGATGATGGCTGCACAAGGGAGAGTAGGCCAGTCACAGATGCATGGGCTACTGGGACTATTCTAAGAGTTCATTAAGACTCCGATGGCCCAGGCAATGTTGGGAGCTCCCACGGGGGTGAGTTCCTTTATTAAACCACTAACCAATATACCAGCACCAACTATTACTTGGGAGGGGGGTAGCGGTGCCTATCTCGATTAACACACCCACCATGGTCCCACATGTGATAGTGGAACCGATTTTGCAATAAGGGGGAGTAACCTCAGCTACTTCGGTTGTTGTGGTAAGTCAAGGAGTAAGTGCGCCAGCCTCAACAACCCTGACAATTACAACACCGTTGTTAGCTGGCCCCTCGCCAGCCAGCTTAGAATAGATGAAGAAAGAGTTGTTAAAGATCATAGTTGTGTCTAAGGGGGAGAGCTCCTCCATATATGATGACTTCCACACTCCCTATCTAGAGGAGTATAATAACGAACCCTACCCAGTGGGCTATACTCCCCCAATATTTGAAAAGTACACGGGGAAAGGTGCAAATCCCAAGGAACATGTGAAGAGGTTCATCGAGAATCTGGGGTCCCATTGCAATGATAAAAAGTCAAGTCTAATGGAGTTCTCGAAATCCCTGACAGAGAGAGCCTACACGTGGTATTCCCACCTAGCCCTAGGTAGCGTAAGTTCTTGGGAAGAATTACATGTTTTGTTTGTGCAAAAGTTTTTCTTGGCTGAGGACGAGTTCACACTCACCCAGCTCGCGCGTGAGAAGCACAAGCCAGAAGACGATGTTGTGGCCTATATTCGACGGTTCTGTGAGTGCTTCCTAGATGTGAGAGAGGAGATGCAGGAGGACAATACTTTAAAAGTATGTGCAGAAGGATTGCTGCCAGAATACATATGTCGACTGATTAATGAGACGAGATAAGGTACGTTTATAGCCTTTTTGAAGGCAGTAAAGAATATCGCATTAGTGGTGAAGCCCCTAGTACCACCTCCCGCTTTGTCCAGTTTGCTGATGAGGCCAATAATTAATTTGGGGAGGGGAATACCCTCGAGGATCAACTACGCGGATGATGGGAGTAGATAAGGAGGCAATGGCGGTCGAGGAGGTAGAAAAGTTAGGAAAAATGAGAGAAGATTCGAAGATGAGGAAGATCCTCCTGAGCTACCTAGTACGGTGGAGTAAGCCTTGAACCTATACGATCTCATGGTTTGCGATAAAGTTGCAGACTAATTAATGTCTACATTACGCCGCTCACCCGAGAAGATAGGGAGAAACCCCACTATTACACGTTCCATAATAGAGTCAATCATCCTACTAAGGTGTGTTTTTCATTAAGGAGACTGATTGATCGCCACATGAAGAATGGATATATTAAGTTGCTGTATGCCAATGTTAACAACAACCCTTTACCGTCCCACGGTCCCCATATGGCTAGCGCCTTTGATAAAGAGGTCGAGGGGTCAACAATGGAGAAATTACTCGAAGGGAATATCCCCGAGGGCACTCAAGGTAACATATTTGAGGATTATCTCAAATAATGCACTTTCGAGCTGGATTGCATGCATTTAGATGATGAGGCTAAAGACAAAGAGAGCCAAGGAGGAGAAGCATTAGACGCCATTGAGATGCTCAGCGGGAAGATGGGGGCCTGCTCCTGGGGTAAGTCAATGGAGTGATATCGTATAATGAGGCTGCATATAGAGACATAGAAGAAATTTATGAGATGGAAGATGATCGGATGGATTCGCGAATTGAGTGTGCAGATGTGGCTCACTCGCTAAAGTTTGGCTGGTTCTTCGACCAAGTTTGCCTTCCTGAAGATTCCCGACTGGAAGTTACGAGAGCCATTTTAGAGATTACAAAGAAAAATATAGCCCCAGATTTGAAATGGAAGGGGCCCATGGATAAATTGGTGAGTAGATACCTTTCAGAACTCACATTCTCAGAGGCAGACAGGATGATCAGGTACCCACACAATAGACCTTTGTATGTTACTGCATCGCTTAATGATTACATTTTTTTACGAGTGTTGTTGGACGGAGGGACATCCATCAACATAATGTTTATGGGATCCTTCTATGCTACTGGGTTGTCAGAAATAAGAATACTGCCCCACTCCTTGGCGATATTGGGTTACAATAATTAATTGTCCAAGTAGGTGGGCTACGTCAATGTGGGCATTACGATGGGTAATATCACTTTCCATATTAAATTCCACATCATGAATTATGAGCCATCATACCAGCTGTTAGTAGGAAGGGTATGGATGCACAACCATGGGTTGGTGCCCTCAACATGTCATCAATGCGCTAAGGCGAACATAAAGGGTATGGATGTGGTGATTCGAGCTACCAAGAAATCTTTTGCAAAGGAAGAGGCCCATATAGTGAATGCAACTTTCTACACCGACCTGACGGAGGAAGATACTGTGATGACAAGATATATTAGGGGGGATAAGAATCCCGTCAACTCGGGAAAGGGTGCGAGCACCTGCTCGAATGATTGTGACTTATGAGGAAGAATGTGATCTTGGGGCAGCAAGGCCACCCATCCTGTCAAGACAGCTTCGTGACTAAATGACCCCATGAATTGATCCCATTGAGCACCAAGTGCAGACACATATCATTATTAGTAGGCGAATGGTGAATGAGGTGGATGATAATCGTAGAAAGAGACCATTCCAAAGAGATGCGAACTGACAGTTCAAGCTAGTTGTCTTGCCTAACGGCAGAATTATTTATAAATTATAAAGGTTTGAGCGGGTAGCCGAGAGACTAGGCGATGAAGTTCACCCGGTGTATGAATTCTTCCTGATAGATAATTAGGGGCAATGCCTTATAATTGACAACTCTGGGATCCAAGAGTTTGTAGAAGAAGTGGAGGAAGATACAAAATGTATGAAAGACGACCCTCGACCACAGATCTAGGAATTGGAAAAGATCGATTTGGGTAGAGAAGACGGGGATCCGAACACCATTTTTATATAAAAGGACTTGGAGGGATCCCCTCGAGAGGGGTTAATCAAATTCCTGGTAAAGTTCAAAGATGTGTTCTCATGAAAGTACACTGAGAGGCCGGGGGTTGACACGGAGGAAAGCTGTCACAGACTGAATGTCTTTCCCGCAGCAATCTTAATGAAACAGGCCACCCGAACATACAAAGAAGAGTTGGATTTGAAGATGAAGGAAAAAGTACAGAAGCTTCTCATGGAAGGGTTTATAGTGCCGATACATCATCTGATATTGTTGTCTAGTATTATACCTATGGGAAAGAAGGAGAAAAGCCAAATGAAGATATGTGTAGATTTCAGATATCTGAACAGGGCGTGCTCGAAGGACAAATTCCCACTGCCCCCCATTGACAGTTTCATTGACGCAACAATGGGCCATGAGATGTAAAGCTTCATGGATGGGTATGTGGCTATAATGAGATGAAAATGTACCTAATTGACGCAGAGAAGACTGCCTTTCGAACACCCTTGGGTAATTTCATATACAGTGTCATGCCCTTCGGGTTGAAGAACGTAGGAGCCACCTATCAAAGAACGATGATGGTCATATTCCACTATCTTTTCCACATAACTATGGAGTTTTATGTCGATGACTTGGTGATTAAATCTAAGAATGAAGAATCCCACCTAGACGATTTAAGGAGGGTATTCACTTGCTGTCGAAAGTATAAGCTAAAGATGAACCCGCTCAAATGCGCCTTTGGGGTAACGAGTGGGAAATTTTTGGGGTTCGTGGTAAATCGATCGGGGTTATAAATGGAATTGGATAAACAACGAGACATCCTTGATATGTCGAGGCTGAAATCCTTGAAAGAGCTAAAGAGTTTCCTGGGCAAGGCATCCTACTTGAGGATGTTCGTCCCGAGGCTGGTTGATGTGACGCATCCCTCAACGGAGCTGCTGAGGAAGGGCGCAAAGTTTACCTAGGAAATAAGGCACCAAGAGGCCATGGAAACATTGAAGGCGCTACTTGCCTCCCCTCAAACGATGATCCCCCTGAAGGTAGGTACCCCTTTACGTTTATATTTCATATCAACAGAACGGTCTATTGGGGCTTTGTTGGCCCAAGTGAGCGAAGGGATTGAAAAACCTGTTTATTATCTAAGTAGAATTATATATGGGCCCGAGTACGTATACACTAGCATTGAGAGACATTTCTTATCTCTCTTATTTGTGGCATAAAAACTTAGGCACTACCTTCTATCATTAACCGTTCATATTGTAAGTAGATGTGACCCAATAAAGTTTTTTCTTGCTAGAACTGTATTGATAAGCAGGGCAGCTAGATGGTTCCTAATCCTCTCGGAGTATGATCTGAAGTATATCGTCCCTCGGTCCATCAAAAGTCAGGCATATGCAGACCTATTAGCTATTTTCCTTCGAGAATGTTCGAGCCACCTGTCGAAGAGCTCCCAAGTGATGACCTCCAGGCCAATTTTGTAGCCTCTAGCCTAGAAGAATTGAGTATGGAGTTCGATGCCTCCTCAGCTAAGAAGAAATGAGGAGTAGGAGTTATTTTGCGAAGAGGTAGTGAAAAGATTCGCCTGTTATTCAAATTGGAGTTAGAATGCTCAAATAATGAAGTTGAGTACGAGGCACTAGTCCTTACATTACTCGAAGCGCTGAGGAGGGGCATCCAAGTTCTAACCATCAAAGGGGATTCAAGTTTTGTAGTGAAGTAAGTGACATGGGAGTCTGTACTAAAGCACATGAGTTTGACGCCTTACCGAACGATCATCCAGCGATTACTGGGCCAGTTTGAAGCGATAAAGATAAAAAGGCACCCTCAAACAATAAACAGGCATGCGAATACCTATGCCACCATCACGTAAAAGATTATCTTTGATGGGGAGTCAACCGTGATCCGAGTCATAAAGAGAACCGCCCCTCGATGGTATCGGAGATGCTGCCAGCATAAGACAAAGATGACTGGAGAGGCAAAATCAGAAAGCAACTTGAGAAAGGAGAAGGACCACTTAGCTTGGCCAACTTATCACAATAATTTATTTCCACGGGCAAGTTATATTTTAAGAACAAAGGGGGTTGGTTATCCAGGTGTGTGTACCCTGACGAGGCTAAGAGAAGATTGATCGAAGTACATAAGAATAGTTATGAGACCACCGAGATTCTCCTATACATAAGAATACAAAGGGTGGGGTAGTAGTAGCCCTCGATGAGATAAGAAGCCGTCGTAATTCAAAGAGAGTTCTCGAAGTGCTTCCTTTTCTATCAAGCAACATAGTGTATCTTTATCGACCAGCCATAAGATTGGAGACAACCCTACATGGACTTATTAATAGATAGAGTAGTGCTAGAAGATAAAGAAGTCGCTACGAAGATAAGGAGGTGGACACTGAGTTACTTCGTACAAGATGGGCGGTTGTACCGATGAGGATATCACAACAGGCCCCTAAGGTGCATAAGATGTGAAGAGGCTAAAGAGGTATTAAAGTAATCTCATGATCCAGGTCACATTGAAGGAGCCAAGCCGTACGACCAGCTATTGACCTTGGGTTATTATTAGCCTTCGATGGAGAAGGACTCTACCAATTTTATTAGAAAGTGGAAATCCTGCCAGTTACACGGGAATATGATCCATGCTCCTTCAGTAGACCTGCACTCTTTATCCACACCATTCCCGTTCCACACTTGGGATTTTGAACTAGTATGGGCCATCAACCCTTCGACACGAGGAAAGATATGGATTTTAGTGGCCACAGAATGTTTTATGAAATGGGCCAAGGCCATATCTCTGAAGAAAGTCATTGTGCGAGTAGTGGCTCAATTTATGAAGGAATATATTATTTGTCGCTTTGGCATCCCGAAGGTGTTTTTTCGGACAACGGTACTTCCTTAGTGAATAGCAAAGTGCACTTGCTAATAGAAAAGTACTCCATCATCCATCACAAGTCAATAGTGGCCTACACAAAATGTAACGGGCAAGCAAAAGCCACTAACAAGACGCTGGTGAATATTTTGGCAAATATGCTAGAGGACTTCCCGGGCACATGGGATGATAAGATCCCAGAAGTTTTATGGGGCTATTGAATGACGAAGAGAAAGCCAATAGGGTACACACCGTTCTCCCTAGTATTTGGGGAAGAACCTGTGCTTCCAGTCGAACTCGAGGTACCTTCATCTCGATACAACCTACGAAGTGCTATGCTCCCTCACAGTAGCCATGTACAAATCAAATCCTTGGAAGAACATAGGGATAACGCTGCAAGACACTTCGAGATATACATGAAGCAGTTATCTAGATCTTAGGACCAATTGGTGAGGCCAATGATGTTCAAAGAAGGAGACTTGGTTCTAAAAGCATGCACGAGACACATAAGAGTCTTGTCACTACCAAAGTTAGAAGCAAACTGGGAAGGGACTTATATCGTTCGAGCAACTCACGACTCCAGATACTACGAGATATCTAAGTTGGAAGATGAGGTTACCTTCAAATTAAATAACAAGTGGATGAAGATTTATTACATCTGAATGTATGTCCTGTCACTCATGTTCAATGACTTGTTTTTTTTTATGTCTAAACTATAGATGTACGCTTTAAATAAATTGGCCTTGCCTATTTAATATAGTCAGAAGTACAATTCTGAAGGCATATGCTAGACCAATATTTTATCTTTACAAGTCCATTGATTGACCAATTTATTATATTTGAGCTAATTAGCATTAATGTTTATGCATAGCTCAAAATCAATTAAACAATAGAAAAGAAGGGAAGCACCTAAGTTGATAATGTTTCTTTATTATAAATAAATGACATCATTTGTGGTTACAACCATGTTAGAAAAACAAATTCAAAAAGTTTCAACGAAAATGGCAAGACCAACAAAAGAATCATTGGATAATGGAGGTAGGGGTCGTCCATAATGAAACGAAGATTCTCTAAACCAAACAGCCAGTGGTGATGTGGCGGAAGATTCTGCTCAAGTTGTCTCTGCTCTGCAACAAGGTCGGCTAGTTTCTTTTGGAAATTTTCTTGAGGCTGGTAGATGGTCTCTAGCTCTTGATCCTTTTTAACCAAATGTACCTCCTCACGAGCAACTGCCTCGCGATCCTCTTGAGCTACTTACTAAGCCACTAGAAACTGCGACTCCAGACCCACACGTTCTTCAGGGACATACACTTGCTCGCGATGGGAATTCTAGAGGTGGTCATAAACACTAGGAATATCACTCTTTTTGAAACTTTGTAACAGCTCCACCAGCCATGTCAGGGAAAAACCATGATTGGTTAATGCGTTAACCCTGCCAAATAAAGTTTTGACGGTGTCGGGGATAAGAGACATAAGATGGGTGTTGAGAATGCCCTCTAATACCATCGCAAGCCTGAACAACCGACTAGCCATCATCCCAGGAAGATGATCCACACATCGAACAGTAAATGTCTAAGGAAAACGAGATAGCAATCGCTTGATCAACAAGCGCGGACCCTCAGTTAGAACAGAAGGGAAGTTGGCCAAAATTATCGCACAACCACCTTGGGGGATTCCTCAGGAGGATAAATGCTAAAAACACTGTCACTAGAAGATGGTCATCGTGTATGCAAAGAACTGTCACTGGCTTTCACTTAAGGATCACGAGGTGTAGAAGTATGACCAAATACACGGTCCACACCCAAAGAAGCAGCTGAAGCTACTATTGGTGCTTGGACTGACTCTTTAATAATAGGCTCCACTTCGAGCTCATGAGTTGCTAATTGATCGACCTCCACTTGACACACAGTAAATGGTTGATGTTAGAAATAGAGACAAAGGAAAGCATGAAAATACATATAATATGCTAACTTGGAGATTTCTGCCTATAAGACTGGGCCTGCCTCACCCTCGGTTATGGGAGATTTATGCCTGTAAGACTAGTCCCTCCTGACCCTCGGTTATGGGAGATTTATTCCTATAAGACTAGGACCTCCTAACCCTCGGTTATGGGAGATTTATGCCTATAAGACTAGGCCCGACTGACCCTTATTTATGGGAGATTTATGCCTATAATCCTAGGCCCACCTGACCCTCGGTTATGGGAGATTTATGCCTATAAGACTAGGCCCACCTGACCCTCGATTATGGGGGATTTATGCCTATAAGACTAGGCCTGCCTGACCCTCGGTTATGGGAGATTTATGAAACATGAAGTCCTAAATGCCTAGGACCACCTGACCCCCGGTTATGGGAGATTTATGAAACATAAATTCCTAAATGCCTAGGCCCGCCTGACCCTCGCTTATGGAAGATTTATGAAATATAAAGTCCTAAATGCTTTAGCCCACCAAACCCGCGGTTATAAGACATTTTGATCTTAAAGCTAATATATATCTATATACAAAATATAGATAGAATAGTGGAAATACCTTAGGTTGTGGCTCCTCAGCAAACTCGCGAGTGACCATCTAAACTATGTCCTCCTCTCCAACCTTCTCTACCTACTCCTGCCTATCCTCTATTATCTCAACTTGTTCTTGCTTAACACCTCCTTGCCCTACTGTAGTTGGCTCAACACCTTCTGAGTTCAAAATCGAAGGACCGAATAAAGTAACAAGCATTTGATCGTTCGAAGGTGGAGGCACCATGGGGACGGTTGAAACAGGCGTGGGAGCCTAAAGAGGGAATGAAAAGAACAAACGAAATCAGAGCAATCAATTGGATCAGTAAAAGGGGAGACAAGTGCATAAAGTAAAGACTTACCAAAGGCATCGAAGTCACAGCAACAACAGGTACAGACACAGCTTCAATAACTTTGGCCGAAGGCACACCCCACTCAAGGCCAACCTACTCGTGCAAAAAAGAAGGGTCTAGGGAATAGCCACCACTAGATGAAGTATCAGATACAACTACCCCTAGGGGGAAATGTGTGACTACCTGATAAATAGTAGGGGACCCCACTTGAAGAGGTAAATTCTCCTCAGCACCAACCCGACATAAGAAAAATAGAAAGTTATAAAAAATTGGGGGGCATTAAAATGAGAAAGAATGAATAAAAGGAGGGAACTTAGGGTAAGAGAGGTAAGAGACTTACCTCTTGTTCCATCACATCCTCAACGATTTCATAGTATTGGGAGAGGGGGGGGGGGGGGGAGGCAAGTTTCGAGGAAGAAATCATTACCCTCAACCTGTGCCTGCGAAGTAGGGAAGTCTCTTCCTCTTCCTCCTCTTCCTCTTCCTCTTCTTCTTCTTCTTCTTCTTCTTCTTCTTCTTCTTCTTCTTCTTCTTCTTCTTCTTCTTCTTCTTCTTCTTCTTCTTCTTCTTCTTCTTCCTCCCCCTCTCCCTCCTCCTCATCATCATCACCTTGACCAACATCTCCACCTGATAAATTCTCCTCAACAATCTCCTCCTCACTATCCCTGCTCGATTCATCCATCACAAGCTTGAGGGGGATAACCATTTTCCTCTTTCTAATACCCTCGGTAGACCGGGGATCATAAAAAAACCCACGAGCAGATATCTTGGCTGACATGAAAGCTCGGTATTCTTCACTAAAATGTTCCTATGTCTGGCGGAGGCGATCTACCATCTGGATCACTGTCTTGGAAATCTTTGGGTTAGGAGAAGAGACTAATGGAGGTTGTGGAGTACGTTTAAGCTTCTTTAAGGGTGCCTTCCGAGTGGCCCTAACTGCTGCACTAGTTGAAGCATCATGAGGAGACTCGGTCCTTCTAATGCCTCGAAGGACCAGGGGCAACAGCAGTTAGAAGAATAAAAGATTGAGTGATTCTTTTTCTCTTTACAACTGCCTGATCCACAGGCACTGGGGGAGGCAGCTCAGGGGGAACACTGATATTGGCAGTACTGAGGGGAAAAATATATGATTGGGTGGTGCAGTTCCTCAAATCCAACTCAGTGGGCGGAAGTCTCTCAACTTTGGGATAACGGGGTTCTTTGAGAAAGTTAGTTTGGAAATGAACCAATTGGTTCTGCCAGAACACATTGATGAACATCACCGACATCCCCTATCGAGCTCCCTTGCTCGGGATCACGGGGTTAGTAGGATAATAGGCACACATATTGACAACAGTAGACGTGAGGAAGTTTGAACAAGCAAATGAGAAGTTAGTGGGCTTCTCTCTGGTAAAATGACTTAACAGGGGGACCCTTGATCGTATCCAAACTGTATGGCTACCCTGTGGGGGATATAAATAGAGTAAAACGATGACCACTCGGTATATGAAGTCAAATAAGAAGGGATCAGCAACATGGGGACACTATGCTCGGGGAAATTTCTAGCTAGGGCTTCTTCAATAGGAGCAATGGGACGCTCCTCTTCACCAAAGAAGTTGTTAGTAAAAAAATGGCTTACCACAACATAAGGGCGAGGGTTGAATCGTTCAACGCAATCAATCAGAGATAACAGAGGATTCTTCACACTTTTTTTTCCAATAGTAAATACGGGGGACTATCATATCCTATGAACTAGGGAAGTGGCCAGCGGGAGCATAATCCCTGAAATGCGTATAAAGGAACGTCATAAAAAGAATATCGCTAGCATAGTTAAACACATCAAACCTGCCAACGCTTTAAGTGGAATCAGCAGACACCCGATCTAACCAAGTGTATAGAGATCCAAGAACAATAGTTGTGAGGAGGATCTTCACACTACAGGCCATTCGAATGACCAGATTGATCAGGTCCTTTCGAGGGTAGTCGTGGGTCTTACCCAAAAAGTATATCTTCGATAACATCACCCATATGTACCCCTCTAGCTTATCTTTGGACTCGTAGCCTTTCCCAGTTGGAGGCTAATCGAAGACTTCTTTCCCTAGTGGATTATCCCTAGAAGCCTCACGAGCACTAATGATAGCCTTCTCTTCAATAAATAAAAGTAGTGGATGACTTCAGAGTAGGTACACTTATTGTAAGTGACCACGCAATACTTCACAACGGCCTCTAACTCATTTCACAGAGTTTTCTCTTTATTAGAAACAACATCCTCGAAGAAGGTGTCATATCCAGCAGCCTTCAATCCCAACAGTTCACACACGTCCTCAAGGGTAACGGTGAACTCTCCCCAAGAAGCCACGAAGGTGCGTGACCTATGGGTCCACCATGACACTAATAGTTGCAAAAAAGCTTTATTCTTGGACAAGGTAAGGTCACCCAACCACAGGGAGTAGGACTACGCTATAAGGTCCAGTTAAACTGAGTACTTTGCATGGATATACTCCGTCTAAGGGCCCAAATCTTCACTAGCGCCGGAGGACGCCTCAAATTCCACCTTAGAGTAGGGGAAATCACCGTGCTCTATCCAGTAATGGGTGACAGTAACAGTAGGGATATAAGTGAAGTCTTCATCATCTTCGCCTTCATCTATTAATAAGTTTGGCTCCTCAGTTGGCACCAGAGCACCGGGAAACAGTTCGATCGTCGCATAGAAATGATCGTCCTATCCAAAGTAAGGGTCACAATGGTATCATTCCCACTGACCCTGACATGACAAGATAATAGGAGAGGCACCCTTGACAAAAAGAGTTCTCTTTACCTGTGCCATATTAGACGAGAGAAAAGAGAATGGAATATATTTGAAAAAAGCTTGGAGTAAGGAAGATTGCCTCTGCCAAACTCTCACAAAAAATCTTTAAATTAGAAAGTTAAATCTAAAGGTTAGTCTCAACTAAAGGTGCACCCCCTTTTATAGGGGCAACACGAATTTCGAAAGACGAAAATAAAGGTGACATTTAGAAAAGAGCAATGATGGCATTTCACAATCATGCGGCTGGTGTGTTGGCCAAACGCGTGTGAGGGAAGAAGATTAAAGGCTTCTATCATGTTAATTTGGGGAAGGATGCATCGAATAGTTACATACTATTCACGCGAGCACCCTAGCATTGCCACGTGTGACGCACTGAAATGTAAATAATAAATTCATTTAATGAAGCATGCCAGCGGGTCTTGTCTGCCTTGGGGAACGAAAAGCTTTGAGGGAAATTTGAAAAATTCTCTTCATTATCCCCAAGAGGGAAAATTATAGATAAGCGAAAGTTTCGTACATATATTTCTTCATGTAGATAAAAAAATATCTCTATGAAGGGGAAAATATGGAGGGGTGTTCCCCCGCATGGATGATTAACTCAGCTAACTGAATTGATCAGCTATAGAGAAAGATGCCCCATAAACACACTTCGAAGATCCCCCATGCTTGTATCCCGCAGGACCCACCTCAAAGGCTCCTCACAAGAAAATAGCTTGCAGCGCTTTACTCTGAAGAGCCTCCAACCGACCAGGCTCAAAGAACAAAGGTCACCTGAATGACAATACTTTGTAATAAGAAGTAAAATGTTGTATTATGTACTTTATCTTATGAATGTATATGTTGAAAGGGATATCTTGGTACCCACAAGGGACCATGCCTAGAAGGGCATGGGAGAGCTTTCATGCACTATGAAGCTATCTCTTCCTGGGAACTTCGCATGGACATATTTTGGAGGATTGAGAACAAGGCAACATTGGGAGTAATTACCAACCCTCTTGGCACACTTGGACAAAACTTCACCCATGAGAAATATCACTCGAGACCACTTATTGCTTACCTATTTGAGTGAACCTCCTCGAGTCATTCGATCCCCCTAATACTTGCACCCTCGAGGTCATCTCCTCGAGGTACCTCGGGCCCCAGCCTGTCTAGCTGAGGTGACTAGATACCAACCAATAGCTACTGTTTGAACCACTTCATGACGTCATAACGCCTGACGTTTAGAACTCATGAATACATCACTCAAGTGCGTTTATCCTTAAGGATGGCAGGTCTAGTTTTCTAAATCTGACCATGTATCCATCCTAGAGTAAGCCCCAAGATGACAAGTCATATCCTTTATAAATGACTTAAATTGTTCCAAGAGATAGAATGCTTTCCCTCCAAAACTAACAGATCCCATGCATTAAATGTAGTATCTCGTGCATTTAATGCACCAAGCCAAAGGGATCGAGGGCATGCAGACTCAAGCACTCTCTCCCTCCATATAAATACGACCAAAACAAACAGATAAAAAGAAGAGGATCGAGAACCTGGAATTGGTGTCGAAATTCCTTCATACCAGAAAGCCTTCGAAAAGAGTATTAACTCCCATACACATTCAATGCACCCATCATTGGGAATGAACTGAGCTTGAAGTTCCTGCCTTGTGCCCAAAGTGCTCATTGTTTCTCCCTCCGACTACGCCGTCTGCTGGTCCCATTTCATTTATTGTGTTTACCACACGCTGCCCATGTCAATATGTTCTTTAGTGCAACTTTGAATGATTAAACCCCCTGTCTCTTATTCACCTGCATCCCTAAACTGTGCTATATATCTAACATTGTTGGTCCCGATCTTGATAAGGGGTCACGCCTCACTTAATACTAATAGTATTTGAAGAACCCACATCTTACAATGATATATATATATATATGTGTGTGTGTGTGTGTGTGTGTGTGTGTGATATGTGAACATTCCTACTCTATGGATGCTATCGTTGGAGGTTACACCTAGTGGACAGTCCACCCTGGCTTGACCTTCAGGTGTTGGGTCGTTTCCCCAGGTCGTAGGACTATTACATGACCACTATATATTCGTTTAGAGTCTAGCGGGGTAATGAGGTATGTTTATGACTCAAAGATGTATTTTTATGATTGCCTCTATTTATATGTTTACGATTTGGGTTTGGTGGTGAAATTCCAGTCAGTGGCTCGGGATTGGTACATGACGTACCTGGAGCATGATAGTATTCTAAGAATGTATTCGGGAGAAAAAGTCAAGCTAATATATATATATATACACACACACAAAAGAGTGTTATATGTATATGTGTACTAAATGAATGAGTGAACAGTAAATTATATGCATATGAAAGGACAGTGATAACTAGACTTTTTGTATGTCGTTGTTGAAAGCCAAGTTAGTCAAAACCTTAAAATACCTACAAAATGTAACAACTCAAGTGTAGAGGTAAGGAAGGGTATCAATCCACTTTCAATGTTGTAAAGCAAAGGGAATAAAATTCAATCGTAATTCACTTTTTATTTTCTTTTTGTACTTTTTCACTTTTCTACTTTTTTTTTAGTTTTTTCAAATATTAAAACAATTGGGTGAGGTGATGATTTAAACTAAACAAAACTAAATGTGATATGATAATAAATAACTTGAAAATGACTAAACTGGAAAATAAAGTCTAAACTAAAATAATTGATAAAGTGAGGTAAATAATTGTGAGAATAATCAAGGAGTGGGATTACACCACAATTTTTAGCTATTCTAATTAATTAATTAATTTAATTAATTGAATTCTCCAAAATTAATATCAAAATTACAAATCAACCCTCGCTGCAAATGTAACTTTAATACTATTCTATTAGGAAATTCAGTTTAACACCCCACAACTCTAGAAAATAGATCCATACTCCTTTTAATTAATCACCCGCTATGATCGGTCAATTAAAATTTATGTCAATCATAGAAAATTAATTTAGAGTTGAAATTCATGTTATAATACCCCACTTAAGAAACCCCTATCTCTAGTTCGAATATAAAATGGGTATTATAACTAGAATTTTGATTTCTCTCAAAAATCATCTACCCTCTCTCGAGGGGTAAATTTAAGGGTGAGGGATCAAAATTAATATTCAAAAGGAATTTTCAAGTAATCAAACTAATTAAACTAAAATAACATCAAATAAGGGTTTTACTCCACCCCTTGAAATGGGATTTAGCCTAACATGATATGAAATATGACAAATTAATAATCAAAGGCATAAAATAAATGAGATGAGAAAAGAACAGTCAAACCCCAATCTCTTGATGTTTAATTGATCTTCAATCCATGAGTTGAAATTCATGATCCATCAACTTGAGTGATCCAAACAATATTACATAAAAATTTCACTCAAATTAATCCTCACACATTTATCACTCAATAATCTCAAAAAATAAATTTAAACTATTTACAAAATGAAATTTATCCTAATTTATTTCTAAACTAAAATTTCTCTCTATAAAATTCTCTCTACCACGCTTAATTCTAAAAGCTTTATTATGGATGAATTCAACTACATCAATCTATAATGAATTAATGGCTAAAAATGCCAAGATGCATTAAGGATGGGTGGGGGGAATTCATCCTATAGATAAATTTCACTACACACCTCTTTATTGAGATATTTGCTAAAAATGCAAATACTCTCTAAAGAGGAGTGTACAGAAATTTATCACATAAGGGTAAAAAAAACTAAGTTAGAGATCTTCTCATATGGGGTCTTCATCTTTATTTATAGTAGGCACATGGAGCATGGGGGTATTATTGAGAATAGGTTTGAGTGTGCATGGGAATGGTGATGTGTGAGGATAAATGGTAGAGGGAAAAAATCTGATTTGTTAAAAGTGTATTTTTGGTTATTGGGTAAAAGAGGTGGTTGGGGGGGGGGGGAGGGGGGGGGGGGGGTAAAATGGGTAAATGGGAATAAGTGGTTAATTAGGCACATGGGGATTTTTAGATTTGGTTTGGCAGGTGACACAAATCGTGGCTTTGGAGAAACATGGAAATGGGTTTGGATTTGAAAGGTGTATGGGTGGAATGGATGGGTATTTGAATGGTTGGATGCCGGGGTTCGGATAGGGCATCCGGGTTTGGGTTCTGTCATCAGAATGGGGGTAGCTGGGATTAGGTTCGCCGACGCTGGGGAAGGCGGTGCAGTGGGCTGGCGGTTTTGGCGACGTTGGCGGAAATGGAGGTTGCCAGCGAGGTGAGGAGGGGTAGAGGGTTTCTCTGGCGCTGGTAAGACATGTCGGGGACATGACACGGGTTAGATCTGCATCGAGGAGAGAGAGAGAGGGAATGAGGGTTGCTGGGTACCCGATTTTGAGTGGAGGTCACCGGGGTAGGGGCACTGGCGGGATTCCGGCGTTGGGCTGTCGGAGCACTGGCCGCGCCGACGGGTTTTTCGATGGGTCAAGGGGGTATAAGGGTGGTATGGTATGGTGATGGAGGTGAGAGAGAGGGGGTATGTTAGGTTGGAGTTTAGTTTTTGTTGTTGGAGGTTTGGGGTTATGGAATTTGAGGAGAGAGAGTGGTGAGAGGTTGAAGATGGGTGAGGGGAGTTAGAATGTGGTGAGGGTGTAGGAATAGTAGGTGTGAGGGTGAGTTATTAGTTTAGGGTGTAAGAGTGTGTATGTGTGTGTGTATGTGTGTGTGTGTGTATAGTTTGTGACCCTTAATAAAAGACTCCAAGTAAAATTAATAAAACTAAAACTAAAAAATAAAATATAAAATCTAACTAAAAATAAAACAACTTAAAAATAATATAAATTAAAAATATTAAAAATTAAAATCCTAAGCTTCTATAAAAACTAAAATAAAACAAAAGAAATAAAATTTAAAATCTAAATGAAAACCAAAGTCCAAAAAAAATATAAAATATAATAAACTAAAAATAAATTCCTAAAATTAATCTTAATAAACACTAATAACTAATAAAATAAATTGTACTAATAAAATAAAATAAAACCTAGAAAATACTAAATAAATATAAAATAAATCCTAAAAATAAAAATGACTCAAACTAAAAATGATAAAAAGACACAAACAAAACACACACAGGGTTTAGGGTAGGTTTAGGCTAGGCTAAGGCTCGGGTACGATCAGGGAATTGGGTATTTAGATCCATTTTAACTGCAAATTGCCTGAAAATATAGCTTTTGACACCGCAACTGCATTTAAACCTACGCAATGAATATTTAAGCGCATAAGACCCAAATTGCCGAGAATTAGCAACTAAAGTACATCTATTAGGGGTATAAATTGTACAGTTTTGGGTTCTTATCACACCACCCCCAAACAGAGCATTGATAGTCCTCGAGCAATAAGATAAAGATAAAGAGAAAGATAAGAAACCAAAAGTGTACCACTTTCGCGGGCACTTGCGTTTGCACTTAGCATGTGCAACAAGCCTTTAAACCTATAGGTTGCCCTACAGGACGAGTTGTGTCTCGTGAGGGTTTGCAGGGAATATACCCATAAAATTCTTATTTGCAACGATTTATTGAAATGCAGTCAATCTCTTATTAGACATAAAATTATCGCACGATCCATCATGAGATAAATGATTTCAGAAATACAAGCTAGAATGTATAAAAAGTTTAGCTAAGTAAATACTCAAGGCACATCCTTCCTAGAACTCAACGTGTGTAGTGTGAATCAGTCAAAACGGGTCGAGTATCACAAGAGTAATTCCTAGATTGACTTTTCAGAATCAACGCTTCAACTTCAAAACTCACTGGATATATATCTCTCTCAAACGAACTCTCGAGATTAGGGTTAGTGTATCGCTCTTTTGTGTGAGGAGGTGAGTAAATGTAATCAAGTTCAAATGTCTCACACACATATAAGAAAGAACGAACATTTTGAAAGAAAAGTGATCTCACGAAAGAATGCTAATCACTATAGTTAGAACGTCGAGTTTGTAGAGGGGGCCTGAAGGTAATCCTGGGATTAGGGATAATCCACTAATTAGTGTTCTGAGGATAAGCTCAAGCGTGGCAAACTCAAGCGTGGCATCTTGGTGAGGCAGCTCAGCGTGGCAACTCAAGCGTGACATCTTGGCGAGGCAGCTCAGCGTGGCAACTCATATATTAGCTTATTGTTTTAATCACATCGTACTTTCATTATTGATTTCTGTAAGCTCTAACGATTGTAATGACGTAACGATAATAACTAAAGGGTTTTGTATGAGGTCAAACGGTACTTGCGAGAGACCAGGCTTGGCAGGGCCTGGGAGAGCTTTCATGCTCTATCGAATGACCTCACTGTGGGAACTTTAGAGGGACCTGGTTTGGAGGATTGAGAAGTAAGGCACCGTTGGGGCTTGTCCTGACCACCTTAGATACACCTGGTAAAGCACCGAAGGACCCTGACCGTGGAACCTCAAGCGGAGCAGCTTGGAGTTCTATCGGGCATTAAGTTATGGACCAAACAACCCTATACTTAATGTCACATCTACTATGGGTGATGTCACTAGCCATCTAAACGTTTGTCAGACATACACTTGAGTAAACCGCTGTGGTATTTGGGGCTGTCAGGTAGTTGGTGAACCACCTCTGCGACAACAAACCCCTGACACACAGTGGATAGGCAAAAGGCATGTCTTGGCATTTAATGTTTATGACGTGGAGACAACTAGTGCATCAGGCATTTAATGTTGTGACATAAAGTATGAGGGATGTCTTTCATACTCTTTAATGACTGAGTTGCCTCGGGGGTGGTGTGGGGGGCTATTTAAGGACCCCAACCACCTTTGAGGAGAGCATGATCTTTTTGGAGAATTAAGAAAAAGAATCATTGCAAACTAGAGAGTTCACTGACTCACCATTGTCATTTATTGCGAAGCTTTTAATATTTGACAGAGATTCTTGAGGGAGTTTGGTGTGTTGCTACCTGCCTATCAGGATGTATCTAGGGTGCTTATTTCCCTCTCCCTCTAGCTAAGTCACTTCTAAAGTTCATTATTATTCCCTGAGTCATACACGAGAGGCTTTGTGAGTTTAAACTGAGTCCATCTTCATTGAGTTTTGTGTGTGTGTTTCCTATAATTAGTCTAGGGTGTTGGCTAATTTAACTCGTGGTTACCATACTCAATAGGGGTTACGCCTCCACATATATAATCTAAAGTATCCTCTTACATTTGGCGACTCTGCTGGGGAGGCATCCTTCTAGAGAAGGAGTATGGCGCAGGATAACGCTACTAGAAGACTCAATTTTGATGACATACAGCATAATGAAGAACAAGCTGCAAGGGAGCAGGAGGCCCTAAGAGATGGGGCTCCTCGGGGAGAGATACCGCTGGCTCCAATAACGATAGGCGTCCCAGGGGCTGCACAACCCTCCACGAGCGTAGGGCTGGGACCTACCCAGATGGCGCTCCTCATGAGCAAATTTTACGAGTTTTTGCAAACCCCAGTAGCTTCCACTATGCTGGGAGGATTGGAGACTAGCGCCTTCGTGACACCAGGAGTGGCCCCAGGGGCCCCACCAGGGGCAGGCGTTACGGGAGCGGTACCAGCAAGTGTACCCTCTGTTGTGAATCCCACTGTGGGCGGCTCAGGCGTTTCAACGGCGCAACCGATAACGTTCGCTCCAGTTGCAACGAGCGCTCAACCATCTGCTCCGTTGCAGGTGGCCCCAGTGGCCTCGCCCCTGGAAGAGATGAGAAAAGAGATGCAGAAGGAGATGCTGAAGTTCATGCAGTCTTCCTCGCAGGCTGTGGGCGAGGTGGCAGCAGTCTACGACGACTTCCGGACACCTTACCCCCAGGAGTACAATGACGAACCCTACCCGAAGGACTATATTCCCCCTACCTTTGAAAAATATTCAGGGAAGGGGGGGAACCCGAAGGAGCACATCAAGCGTTTCGTCGAGCACCTGGGGGCGCATTGCAATGACAAAAAGCTTAGGCTGAGGGAGTTTTCCAAATCCTTGACTGATAAGGCCTACACTTGGTACTCTCACCTGCCTCCCAATAGTGTCTCCACGTGGGAGGAGATGCACGTATTGTTTGTCCGAAAGTTCTTCTTGGCAGAAGATGAGTTCACCCTAACCCAACTTGGCAGGGAGAGGCAAAGGCCAGGAGAGGAGGTAGTGGCCTATATCCGAAGGTTTAGGGAAAGGTCCCTTGACGTGAGGGAAGAAGCTAAGGAGGCCAGGTTACTACAAATTTGTGCTGAGGGATTACTTCCTGAGTATATCTGTCACTTGATCAATGAGACACGCGAGGGAACTTTTTCAGCTTTCTTAAAATCTGCAAGAAATATACCGTTGGTGGTGCGACCTAGCCCGGTAGTAGCCCCCATGATGTTCAGACAGACGATACAACCCATCGGGGGAAGGACTCAGGCCCCACGGGTAGGATATGTCGAGAGAGAAGATGGGGGCAAGGCTCAGGGGAAGGACAACAAAAGAAAGTTCGGAAGGGATAGGGAAGACCCGCCACCGTTGCCTTGTACGGTGGAGGAGGCTATGAGTTGCTATAACGCAATGGTCCAAGGCGGAATGGTTTACGAGCCAAAAGGTGTCCCGATAGAGGAGCCCGACGTGGCAACTAGGGCCAATCCCAAATATTGTCAGGTGCATCGAAAGGTCCAGCATCCAACAGAAAGCTGCTTCACGCTGCGAAGAATCATAGACAAGTACGTGAAGGCGGGAACGCTGCAAATTCCCCCACAAAACGTTAACAATAACCCGCTCCCGGCGCATGGGGCCAATGTTGTGACGGCCTATGATGAAGAGGTAGAGCGAGAGGGGAGAGGGGCAACGAGGGAGTTCGATAAAGCACTTGAGTATTGCACTAGAGGAATGGCCAACGTAGTTCTGGCGTATGATGAAGCAAGTGCTAGGGACGCAGAAGACGCCTATAGCGTTGAGGGCGAGGAAACAGGTCCAGTCATAGAATACAGCGCAGTTTCAAAATCCCCAAAGTTCGCTTGGTTCTTCGATCAAGTGGGGATACCAAAGGAGAGCAGACTGGAGATAACTCGGGCGATCCTTGACATCGCGAAGAAGGACGCGGTTCCCTCGCTGAAATGGAGAGGACCCATGGCGAGGCTGGTAAAAAAGTTCCTATCAGAGGTGACCTTCAGCGATGCAGATAGAGCTGTAAGGTTCCCTCATAACAGGCCCTTGTATGTGACGGCCAGTATCAACGGGGTTAGTTTTGCAAGAACGCTTATGGATGGGGGTGCTTCCATCAACATTATGCCGATCAACTCCTTCCACGCAGCTGATATCCCAGAAGAAAGGTTGGTTCCCATGCCTCTGGTAATCTCAGGGTATGACAACCAATCTTCCAAATCCATTGGGTATGTGAATGTGGGAATTGTAATGGGAAATCTGAGTTCCCACATCAAGTTCCATGTAATAGAAAGTGCAACTTCCTATCATTTACTAATAGGAAGAGTATGGATGCACAATCAAGGTTTAGTTCCTTCAACATATCATCAATGCGCCAAGGCGAATGTTAAAGGAACAGAAGTGACCATTAGGGCTACAAAAAGGCCCTTCGCCATCGAGGAAGCTCACTTTGTGGATGCGGCCTTTTATACGGAGTTGGAGGAAGATGCTCGAGTCCTAACAAGAAGAATGGAGGGGGCATGGGTTCCCTCGATCAGAGATAGAATGGGGCCTCTGAATGAGCGAGGCAATGAAGCCGCGAATAATGAAGGGGTGAGGGCCGAAGAAACCCATCAGGTGATCCCTCGACCCCAAGGTACTACGAAGCAGCTCAAAAACAAAGTAAAGCTTAGAATGGATCCTGTGGAGCATGAGGTCCAACGGCAAAGCGTGCTGAGTCGCTTTTCAGGAGGAAGAATCGCTGAGGCTTCGAGAGAAAGGAAGAGGAAGGCCTTGGCAACAGCTACCAACAGGCAATGCAAGAAGGTGATCACTGAGGAGGGGAAGGTGGTATACCGTTTATAACGATGTGAGCGGGCGGCCGAAGAGACCGAGGATGGGGCTGACCCGTTATATGAGTGTTTCTTGATAGATCAACAGGGACAGTGTATGGTGATAGACAACTCCAACATACAGGAGTTCGTGGAGGAGGTCGCCGAAGAACCAGACTACATGGCAAATCAACCGAAGCCCCAGGCACAAGAGTTGGAGCGGTTGAACCTGGCAGGAGAAGGGGAAGACCCAAGGCCCATCTTCATCGCGAAGGATCTCGGTAAGGCGAAGCGAGAAGCCCTGGTTGGGCTAATCCGGGAGTTCATAGATGTCTTTGCGTGGAAGTATACCGAAATGGAAGGGCTAGATGAGGAAGTGAGCTGCCACAAGCTAAACGTGACACCTTCAGCCATCCCGGTAAAATAGGCAACAAGAACTTATAAACCTGAGTTGGACTTGAAGATCAAGGAAGAGGTTCAGCGTTTATTGGCAGCAGGATTCATCAAACCAATACAACATCCCCTGTGGCTATCTAGCATTGTGCTAGTAGGGAAGAAGGACAAGAATCAAATAAGGATCTGTGTGGATTTTAGAGATTTGAACAGGGCTTGCCCCAAAGATGAGTTCCCTCTACCTTCCATCGATAGCTTGATAGATGCCACGGCTGGACATGAGATGTATAGCTTCATGGATGGGTACGTTGGGTACAATCAGATCAAGATGGACCCCGTGGACGAAGAGAAAACGGCATTCAGAACCCCGTTGGGCAATTTCATGTACAAAGTAATGCCGTTTGGACTTAAGAACGCGGGAGCTACTTATCAAAGAACAATGATGGCCATTTTTCACGATTTCCTCCACAAATTTGTAGAATTCTATGTGGATGATTTGGTCATCAAATCGAAGAAGGAGGAGTCCCACCTAAATGACTTAAAGAAGGTGTTTACTCGATGTAGGAAGTATAAACTAAGGATGAACCCATTGAAGTGCGTCTTCGGAGTAACATGTGGGAAGTTTCTGGGCTTCGTGGTTGATCGACAAGGGGTGCAGATGGACCAGGATAAACAACGCGCGATCTTAGAAATGCCGTACCCAAGAACGGCGAAGGAGCTAAAAAGCTTCCTCGGAAAGGTCTCCTACCTCAGAAGATTTGTACCAGGATTGGCCGAGGTAACACACCCGTTGATGCAACTACTGCAAAAGAACACAAAGTTCAGGTGGGAAAAGGATCACCAGGAGTCCCTCGATGAGTTGAAGAAACTGCTCGTTTCACCGCAAATCATGGTTCCTCCACAGGCAGGAGCACCGTTGCAGCTATACCTCACCTCCACTACAAGGTCCGTTGGAGCTTTGCTGGCACAGGAGATCGACGGGCAAGAACGGCCAGTGTATTACCTCAGTAGGATCATACATGGGCCGGAGATTAGATATAGCAGCCTAGAAAGGCATTGTTTGGCCTTAGTCTTTGTAGCACAAAAACTTAGACATTATATGCTGTCTTTTACAATTCATATTGTAACTAGATGTGATCCTATTAAGTACTTGTTGGCTAGAACTATCTTGATTGGCAGGGCAGCTAGGTGGTTCCTTATTCTCTCCGAATATGATTTAAAGTGTGTGGTTCCTCGTGCTATCAAGAGCCAGGCGTATGCTGATCTGTTGGCAATCTTTCCATCAGGAACGTTTGAACCACCTAAAGAAGACATTCCGGGAGACGACTTACAAGCCAACTATCTGGACACAACCGATGAGGAATGGACGATGCAGTTCGATGGGTCTTCGGCTGAAAAAAAAGGAGGGGCAGGGGTCATCCTTTCGAAAGGAACGGAGGAAATTTGCCTTTCCTACAAACTAGATTTCCCTTGCTCCAATAACGAAGCAGAATACGAAGCGTTGGTACTAGGGTTGCTGGAGGCTCTTCGAAGGGGAATTCGTTCACTCTGCATCAAGGGTGATTCGAACTTAGTAATTCAGCAAGTTAATGGAGAATATGCGTTGAAACACATGGATTTGGCACCGTACAGAACGATCATTCAAAGGCTCCTCAGCCAGTTCCATCGGGCCAAAATCAGAAGACATCCCAGAACAATGAACCGACATCCAGACGCTTATGCCACTATTGCTCAAAAGATGGTCATGAGGAGCGATACGACTATTGTTACGATCCAACGAAGAACAGCTCCTTCGGTGATACAGTCAATACTACCGACGGAGGGAGACGCGGGTTGGAGAGGAGAGGTCAGGAAGCAACTGGAGTCTGGCGAAGGAGCTATGGGACTCAGAGAATTGGCCCAATACTTTACAAACCAGGGAAATCTTTACTTCAGAAATGCAGGGGGATGGTTATCGAGATGCATTGGGCCAGAGGAGGCAGAGCGGAGGTTGAAGAAAACACATGAGGAGCACTGCGAAACAACTGAGATACCTCTTTATAGGAGAATTCAAAGAGGGGGATATTTTTGGCCTAAAATGAAACAGGATGTGGCAGAACTACAACGGAATTGTGATAAGTGTCAGCTATTTTTCGAAGCAGCTGAGTGCCATTTCATTGAAGCCCAAACAGACTGGAGGCAGCCCTATATCGACTTTATTCAGGGTGGAATTGTCCCAACGGAGAAATTGGATGCGATGGGACTAAGGCGAAGGGCCCCGAGGTTCTATATCCAAGAGGGGCAGCTTTATCGAAGGGGGTACTTCAACAGGCCGTTGCGTTGCATTACAAAAGAAGAAGCAACTGAGGTCCTCAAACAAGCCCATGACCCAGCTCACATGGGAGGGGCCAAGTTATATGATCAGCTGATGACGTTGGGGTATTATTGGCCAACGATGGAGAAAGACTCCGCCGAATTTGTCCGAAAATGCAAGGCTTGCTAGCTTCATGGAAATATGATCCATGCCCCATCGGTGGACTTACACTCTCTGGCAACGCCTTATCCTTTCCACACTTGGGCGTTCGACCTCGTGGGGGCGATACATCCTTCGTCGAGGGGTAAGATATGGATACTGGTAGCAACGGAGTGCTTTACAAAATGGGCTGAAGCAATACCACTTAGAAGGGCAACGGCTGGAGTAGTGAGTAGCTTCATCAGAGAGTATATCATTTGCCGTTTTGGGATCCCAAAGGTTATTCTCTCAGATAATGGGACTCCCTTCGTCAACTCAGAAGTAACGATGCTCACAGACAAGTACTCCATTGTTCATCACACTTCAACGGTAGCATACCCGAAGGGGAATGGTCAGGCTGAAGCAACTAACAAAACTCTGGTTAATATCTTGGCTAAAACGATGGAGGACTTTCCAGGATCGTGGGATGACAAGATACCAACAGTGTTGTGGGCCTATCGAACGACGAAGAGGAAGCCCACAGGGTACACTCCGTTCTCCCTTGTCTATGGGGCTGAGGCAATTCTTCCAGTAGAGTTGGAAGTTCCCTCGGCTCGATACGCCTTGCGAAGCAGCATGCTCCCTCAGAACAGGCATGTGCAGTTGGAGGCATTGGATGAACACAGAGACAACGCGATGCAACATTTTCAAATGTATACAAAGCAGCTCTCTAGGGCATATGACAACATGGTAAGACCAAGGAGGTTCGTGGAGGGAGATCTCGTTTTGAAGGCAGCAGTGAAACACATTAGGGGACTTCCTCTGCCAAAGTTCGCAGCCAATTGGGAGGGACCTTTCATCGTGAACGAAGCTCATGATTCAGGTTATTGCCTAATTTCTAAGTTGGAGGAAGATAGGCCATTCAAAATTAACAATAAATGGCTGAAAGTATATCATGTGTAGACAGTTTGTTTGTACCATCGATGTATTGGGTCTTCTTATTATGAATATACAAGTTTTACTGATGATATGAAATATAGACATTGATATGAAAGCAAGCATAACTCAGAGATAAACTAAACAACGTACATTCTTCCATTCATTAAAGAAGAGAGCATTACAAGCAAAATAGGGAACTACTGCCCAGGAATTACATGAATGAAAGAAAGAAAATATGTACAGGAGTTTTACTACGCTAGGAGAAACCACAGATCCGGGGAAGAGAAAAAATCCCCGGGGAGGCCCGAAGAAGCTGATGCAAACGAATTTTGAGCGTTGACAGCAACCTCTAGCCTGGTTTGCACCTGGGCGCGTTCAATAAGGAGCTTTTCCCGTTTTAGCTTAGCCAAACGCAGAGCTTCTTCGGCTTTCGTTACTTCTTCATCGGCCGATTCCAAAAGAGGTGCCAGCTCGGCTAACTTAACCTCCTCAGCCCGTTGGTCCTCCTGGTACCTTATCAACACTTCCCTCTGGCCGATCAGTTGCTGGTTCTTCAAAGTCTTTAGATGCGTTATAAGCCAGTCAAAACGGAAACCATCACGCCCCAACTCCTTCAGAAAACCTAGAAATTGGTTGAGAAGGGATCTGGTAACACTGGCAGTGGGGGTACTAGCAATTTCAGCAACAACGATCGCCATGCCTTGCAGCCTGTGACTCATCACATGAATATTTGAGCGCAGGCAATCCGGTGTGAAGGTCTCAGGATGGTGATCCACCAATTGTTCAATCACCAGCCGATGGTTGACGGGCATTTGAGGAGATTGCCGAAGCACCATGAGACAGAACGAGTGAGGAGCTAGGTCGGGAAGAGGGACCTCACACCCAGATTCGCTCTCGACTGCAGCACCAGTCGTAGAACCTTGATCATCATGAATAGAATTTTCCGAAGCATCAGGTTCTCGGAAGGGCGAGCCTACAGGTGAGAGGACTGGGGGCGAATCTTCCCGAGCAACCTGAAAAGAGAAGCCCAAATAAGGATATGAAAAATCTTAACAAGCGTTTTCGTTGTTAAGTCACCGTTATAAGGTGGAGTTTATGAAAAATCTTAACAAGTGTTTTCGTTGTTAAGTCACCGTTATAAGGTGGAGTTTGCGAAAAAATCTTAACAAGTGTTTTCGTTGTTAAGTCACCATTATAAGGTGGAGTTTATGAAAAAAACTTAACAAGCATTTTCGTTGTTAAGTCACCGTTATAAGGTGGAGTTTATGAAAAATCTTAACAAGTGTTTTCGTTGTTAAGTCACCGTTATAAGGTGGAGTTTGCGAAAAAATCTTAACAAGTGTTTTCGTTGTTAAGTCACCGTTATAAGGTGGAGTTTATGAAAAAAAACTTAACAAGTGTTTTCGTTGTTAAGTCACCGTTATAAGGTGGAGTTTATGAAAAATCTTAACAAGTGTTTTCGTTGTTAAGTCACCGTTATAAGGTGGAGTTTGCGAAAAAATCTTAACAAGTGTTTTCGTTGTTAAGTCACCGTTATAAGGTGGAGTTTTATGAAAAAAAATCTTAACAAGTGTTTTCGTTGTTAAGTCACCGTTATAAGGTGGAGTTTTGTGAAAAATCTTAACAAGCGCTTTCGTTGTTAAGTCAACGTTATAGGATGGAGATTATGAAAATCTTAACAAAAGATAGGAGGAAAGATATACCTCAGTCACAATGGGAGCATTTGAGGCAGCCACAGGGACAGGAACCGTTGGGGGAGCAATTATTACCCTAGATGCCATAACGGGATCCCTGGACGCAGAAGCCTCCACGCTTGTCCAAACCTGATCACCCGTGTAGGGCACAAGGGCAAGCATATGGGGTTCATCACGAGAGGACACGGAGCCCTCAAACAAAGCCACATCAGGAGGGGGTGTAAACACACCAACCTGGGCCCTCACTACAGGAGTTGATGCAAGATCGGGAGAAAACTGTGCACAAAGCCAAGTGTTAGAAAAGAAGAATGGGCACAGAAAATATGAAGAAATAGCTCGACGTGTTGCTTACCTCAGTTATGGTGCTAAACAAAGGAATGACAGTCGGGGGTCTCATCAGCATCGTTCGAAGAAGAATACTTTCCAACAACGAAGACACTTCAACCTGGGGTACCCAAAACATATCACAATTCAGTAAGCCAAATAAGGAAAGAATATGACTGAAAGAACTACAACAAACAAATTACAGATCACATCATACCTCGGGTTCACTCTCCTCAGCAAGTACAAGGGGCAGAGGAACCTCGGATGAGGCCTGTAAGTCTGAAGGGACCAAAGGTGTTATCTCGGGAGGTGCCACTTCGGGCAGGGTCATCGCTTCAGGCGAGGAAGCACTCGCAGGGTCAACGGCATCACCTCCCGCAATGACATCCCTCGCACGTTGGCTGACTAAACGACGAGAATACGTAAGCCCTGTCATGGGGGAACGGGGAGGAGTCACATCGGTATGAGATACACCGAAGCGTCCCCCCACAAAAGGGCTCACGGGAGGACTGGACGAGTCTGGTTTTTCTATTTCAACCCCCTGCAAAACAGTTGTCAAAGAAAGGGGGGGAGGGATAAGTATACACACAAGCAAAGACAGTCACCCTCAAGCAAAAAGGAGATAATAATTAAGTCAGCAATGCATACCTCAGATTGGGAAGAAGAAGGAGAAGCTCGCACCGAGGAAACTTGCTTCCGCTGGGACTTGGTGCCTAAAGTCTTCCTCCTCAGCCTTGTCATGGCACTACCAGTGGCTTGAGGAACCTTCGAACCTTTTCTCCTCTTTGCAGCTGGCTCAGTGGGATCGACGACGATCGTGGGGAAGACAACCGAGGGAGGAACGACGACAGCGCGCCGTTGAAACTCTGCATTCACCCGATCTACCTCAGCCTGTGCCTCCCTCCTTAACCTCTCGGCCCTTTCAGGAGATATGGGAGGAGGAACGGAGGCTATGGGTAGGGCTGCCACAGGAATCTGGGATTTGGACTTTGCCTTTTTCGTGGAGGCTACCCCACTCTTGGCCTTCTTGGTCGACGGCCGCGAAGACCCTTCATCACCAGTAGCTCCAGTCGAAGGAGCAGTCTTCCTGGATACCCCAGCACCTTTCCCTTTGGATATGTCAGTGGGAGTCATGGGGCATAACGGAGGTAGCTCTTTGGAAGGCCCCTTAGGGGTTTTGCTTAGAGGGAACTCAATCCCCAGAATGGAGTTGCCTTTGAGTCCCAGCTCCATCGCAGCAAATGAAAGAACTGGAGGGTACACCGGCTCGCCATCTATGAATTCAGCAATGTTAGCCAGTTGTCTCGGCCAGAACTTCGTGGCAAATAGACTGGTCACATTCCCTTGCCTCTTGTTGGAGGGAATGGTGACTCTCCCAGCCATTGATTCACTTATCCCCCACGCAGCAGTGGAGGAAAATAAGGAACATGCCTCACTAAAGCTAACCTTCGGGTTTGAGGATTGGAAAACTGAGCGAGGAGCCCCCTGATCAAACCCAAATTGACGACTACACCGATTGGGGTTGTAATGTTCGCTGGAATATCCCCACTCGGTGTAGGAAGGCAGATACCCCGGAGAAAGGAGAAGCACCACGGCTAACTGAGGATCTTCAATGTCTACCCCCACCTGTACCACCCTGGATTCGTCCTGAAAGAAATCACAAGTGTGAACAAAGGCGTCCTCTCCGTAAGGCCTCATAACAAAGTCCTCAAAACGATCAATTGAGGCGATCAGCTCTTTTCGGCTCTGCCTCTTGTGATAAATATAAGAGCGGGGGGGCAAAATGGTTTCCCCAGAAGGAGGACGGTTGGCCTTGGCCGCCACAACAGGAAAGCGCACGTAAAGAAAGCTGGTTAGAAGGATGCTGTTAGCAAAATTGGCCAGGTTATAACGGCCAAGGGATCGTTCCATATCGAACAACGTTCTGTCAAGCCAGGTGTAGAGGGACCCTAGGGCAATTGCAGCCAAAGGAAGTTTGATGCCCCGGGCCAAACGAAGGGATATGTTGATAAGGTCCCTTCGGGGCTGATCGTTTGGTTTTCCCGTCAAAAGAAAGCGGGACAGAATCACAAGGATGTAAGCAGGGAGCTCTAACGAAGTACCTTGGCCAGGGGCATCCGTGGAAATTGAAGAACTACCTTCACTAGAACCCTTGAAGAAATAATTAATCAGCGGAGTGAAGGTAGCTTTGTTTGAAGAACTGATGCAACTTCGGCATATTCGGTCCAACGCCAAACGGTCAGCAGTCTCTTCGGCGTCAAGAGGCTCATCGGTATAAGGCTCATGACCTGTTGCTTCGAGCCCCAGAAGCTCGCAGACATCTTCTAGGGTTATCGTGAACTCGCCCCACGCAGCAATAAATGTGTGAGTCGTCACGTTCCAACGAGAAACAAGAATGGGGAGAGCAGCATTATTTTTGGAGAGAGTAAACTCACCAAACCATTTGTCCCGTTGAAGGCCAATCTTACTCAAAATATCACCATAGGAACTCACCATGTGAGAGTTCCAAGCAGCAAAATGGGCAGGAGAACCACCTGGTGCTTCGAAGTCAATTTGGGACCATTGGAAGTCCCCTCGCTCCAGACGAAACCGGAGAGTCCCCTCTGGAGGAAGAAAGCCCCACTTCGAGGGTTCTTCGTCCTCGTCACCCAGCACTAAGGACTCAAACTTGCATTCAAAGTTGACAGTCTTGCAAGCAGCAGCAAAGCAATCATCTTCGCCAAAAATGGGAGAGCGACGATAAAACCTTAACTGATCACGACGGACAGCATCCAGGGCAGAGGCACCAGTAGTGGTGGCGACAGCAGTAGCAGGCGGCGCACTGGTTGAAGAGATGGTGGGATAACTTTGAGAAGCCATGACAGAGTGTTAGTGCAAACAAAAAACAACCTTGAGTCAGAGGAGCCTGAGCACGACAATGGTGGAAGAACAACCACAGGAGGTGGCGAAGAAGATGAGAGCAAGAAAAGGAAGGCACAAGCTTGAACAGCAATGGAGGTTTCAGATGCTCAACAATGGAAGCTCTCTCTCTCTAAAAGCGAAGGAAATTTGAAGAAGGTAGTGGCAAAGTAAGATAAAGAAAGGTTTTAAGTGTTTGGGAGATTTGGCCGTTTAGTTTTTTAAGTTCGTCGTTTAAGTTTCCCACCATTGCACGTGTGTAGCCGCCTGTAATCATTTCAAATGTACACGTGGCACTTCGGGAAGTGTTTTGACATGGAAAAGACAACGCTACGTCATTTAATGAAGTAACACCTGGGGAACTGCCATCAATTAATGAAGTGACACCTAGGGAACAGCCACCGTTACCTTCCTAAGCAAGATTGAGTTTTGGGCGCCAAGATTTTCTCTGACATATCCAATAAACCCCCCAACAAAGAAGGTGTCCCAACGGTTCAAAAAAGCCACGATGTCCCCTCGACAGAAGCTCAAACGTTGTTTAGTTATGACTCAGTTACATCGGGGAGAATTTTTCGCTTTTTCGAACATTACTGGGAGAATATTAGCAGGTCCTTCGGGAGAATTTCAGATATTCAAGCTGGAACGATTGCGGCTCAGCATTAGAAAAAAGCAGCAGGCCAGACAGAGAAGGTTCATCGGATTAAAAAGTTTTCGTGGAGGCACTTCTTGTTCCCACAACAAATCCCTCCACGAAGGGGCAAATGTAGAGGGGGCCTGAAGGTAATCCTGGGATTAGGGATAATCCACTAATTAGCAACAGTGTTCTGAGGATAAGCTCAAGCGTGGCAAACTCAAGCGTGGCATCTTGGTGAGGCAGCTCAGCGTGGCAACTCAAGCGTGACATCTTGGCGAGGCAGCTCAGCGTGGCAACTCATATATTAGCTTATTGTTTTAATCACATCGTACTTTCATTATTGATTTCTGTAAGCTCTAACGATTGTAATGACGTAACGATAATAACTAAAGGGTTTTGTATGAGGTCAAACGGTACTTGCGAGAGACCAGGCTTGGCAGGGCCTGGGAGAGCTTTCATGCTCTATCGAATGACCTCACTGTGGGAACTTTAGAGGGACCTGGTTTGGAGGATTGAGAAGTAAGGCACCGTTGGGGCTTGTCCTGACCACCTTAGATACACCTGGTAAAGCACCGAAGGACCCTGACCGTGGAACCTCAAGCGGAGCAGCTTGGAGTTCTATCGGGCATTAAGTTATGGACCAAACAACCCTATACTTAATGTCACATCTACTATGGGTGATGTCACTAGCCATCTAAACGTTTGTCAGACATACACTTGAGTAAACCGCTGTGGTATTTGGGGCTGTCAGGTAGTTGGTGAACCACCTCTGCGACAACAAACCCCTGACACACAGTGGATAGGCAAAAGGCATGTCTTGGCATTTAATGTTTATGACGTGGAGACAACTAGTGCATCAGGCATTTAATGTTGTGACATAAAGTATGAGGGATGTCTTTCATACTCTTTAATGACTGAGTTGCCTCGGGGGTGGTGTGGGGGGCTATTTAAGGACCCCAACCACCTTTGAGGAGAGCATGATCTTTTTGGAGAATTAAGAAAAAGAATCATTGCAAACTAGAGAGTTCACTGACTCACCATTGTCATTTATTGCGAAGCTTTTAATATTTGACAGAGATTCTTGAGGGAGTTTGGTGTGTTGCTACCTGCCTATCAGGATGTATCTAGGGTGCTTATTTCCCTCTCCCTCTAGCTAAGTCACTTCTAAAGTTCATTATTATTCCCTGAGTCATACACGAGAGGCTTTGTGAGTTTAAACTGAGTCCATCTTCATTGAGTTTTGTGTGTGTGTTTCCTATAATTAGTCTAGGGTGTTGGCTAATTTAACTCGTGGTTACCATACTCAATAGGGGTTACGCCTCCACATATATAATCTAAAGTACCCTCTTACAGAGTTATTCACCACGTTGACTTTCATTTGCCCGAACACCTAGGGGAATATGAATGATTGTGGGTGATGGAAAAATGAAATGGGAAGGATGGTATGAGGTGTGGTATGATGGATGTGTGATGTAAGGATGTGGTATGTAGGATATAATGATGATATATGAATGGATATGATAGAAGAGTGTTCTATAGTTTAGGCACAAATGTATTTATTACAAAAGAACTACTAACTACAAACTCTCTTTTTTTTTTCAATTTTTCTTTTCTTTTTCTCTTTTTTTTTTCTTTTTTATCTTTTTGCTATATATATATATATATATATTTTTTCCTTTTGTTTTTCTCTCTCTTTTCAAACCAACAATGAAGACATTTAACATTTAGAATCAAAACTCTTTTCTCGAAAATGATGATGGATGATATATGAATGGAGTGATATATGGATGGTGTGAGGATTATATGGGAATATGGAAGACCATTGAAATGTAATGGGTGATTGAATGGAAATGTGATATGGAAAAGTGGTAAGTGTATGGATGAAACTCTAGTATTCGGGACAAATTTCAAGACACGCGTATCTTAATACTCGAAAGAGATGTCATTCTTAGTGATTAAGCCAAAATTTTATGAAAAATAATGAGATCACAACAATTTAATGCGGACCCAAAGAAAGTTGAATCAACTTGTGACTCGGAGATTGCGTAAAACACTCTAAAAGGGTGAAAGGCACGAATGTCACAAGCTAAAGTTTCTACTAGTGATCCTTAAGGTTCTCTTTAGAATTGTAATACTCTTCAACCCTAAGACGTAGTGACATGATAAGTGCGCAACTTTTGTTGAGTCTAGAAATTCATGGTGAAACATGCCTTGCTACGTAATACATAAGCTATTTAGGAAAAATATTCTCTAGCTTGATTCCTAGACTTAAAAAGATGGATGACTGAAAATTCACATCACTGAGTGAGATGAAAGAAACTGCAAAAAAATTTAAAAATCAGGTTCAAAAATAAAAAAAATTCAAAAGAGGCACGATTTTGACAAAATTACCCACCCCCAAACAAAAAGGAACATCGTCCTCGATGTTAAGTAAAATTGATTTTTAAAATTGAGAGCATAAGGTAGGAAGGAGATTACCATAATGACCCGCTAATGAAGTGGAAATATGTAGCGAACAATAAACCTGAATAAATGATAAGAGAAAAATAAAGGTGTACAAGTCTATAACATGGTAAAGCATTGGCTGATGTGAAACACCACCCCTAAACAGGATGAGACTAGTACAAGAAACACGGGCCGCCTCTCGGTAGCGCTAAGTTTAACGTCTTCAGCCAGACCGATGGAATCTCACCCTAAAGATAATATCTATGAAATCGGGGGGTGACAGAAAAATGGGTTATGAGAATCACCCCCAAACAAGACTGAAGCGTCAGTCTTGTTGGAAAGAGGCTAAAAGGGGTGGGTCAATTCACCTGTATGGCAAAGTGCAACACGCGATGCAAAGCATCGGTGAACCATGGGCGGGTGGGTATTAGGGTAAAGGCAAGGGCGAATAGGCATTGGTCACGGGCCTTATTGAGCCGAAAGGTGAGGGCAACTAGGGCCCTATAAGAATGGTGCGCTAATTGGCGAGGGAGGCGAAATGGTGTGGACATAGTAATTGGGTGGGCCGCATAGAAAGGACATAACCGTTCTATGAATGGGCGCTGATAATGGTCATGCCGTGACACGCCAGGGAGCTGTTGAGAAATACAATCAACATTAGAAGAGAGTGGCGGGCATGGAGGAACAAGCTCGATGTTACGGAAGTGGAGAGTATCACCACAAATACTCTCGTAGATGGTGGTGGATGGTTTTAGGTGAGGATCTAAAAATGTAGATGGAAACTTGAAATGTGCAAAATCAAGATCCAAACCAGGTTGTGGGGTGGAAAGGACAATGGGTGGGTCGTTTGGGATAAATGGTGTATCGGGTGGGATAAATGGTGGAGGAAGATGATCCAACTCAAGCGTGGGAGACACACACTCATTGGGAGGAGTAAAGGAATACTCACAAGGGAGTGTGGTTTCTAAAGATGGAGTGATCAACTTCTCCATAAGAGTAGCATTGGTAAATGTGGTGGATGGGTAAGATAAGGAACCAAGATCTAAGATAGAAGAATCACTACAAATATCAGGCTCAAAGGGAGCCATAAATGGTGGTACATCATCCATATCCGGATAGTTAGGAACTATTACGGATTTTATCTCAGAAAAATGGTGAGCACTCGTAGACGGAGTGAACCTAAAATATATGGGCATGTCAGAGACATATGAAATTCGGGAATAAGGTAAAAGCTCGAGAATAATTTTGGATATTACGGGAGTGGGAACCTCAAAGGGGGTTCATGTGGACATGGTGGCATTGGATCAGGCTCACTATCGAAAGGTAAGTAAACACAATTGTCGACATGGGGCTCGGACGATGGGATAGTCTCAACTCCAAGATTCTCGGGGTGGTAGAGTTGGTCAAAATCAAAATACATGTTACAAGAGGACACATCATCGTCACACTCGGTTGCAAAGATGGGTGGATCCATGGGAATGTCCGACTCTCTCGCGCACTCTAATTCATTTAATCGTTGGTCAAGCCTTTAGAGAGCTTGAGTTTGAATTTGGGTGGCTTTCTCTTGCTAGAGTATGAACTTTTGCAGGAGGTTCTCGAGAGCGGATGGGGATGGTGGTGGTGGTGGAGTGATGGGTGGTTGAGGTGGGTGAGGTGGACACAACGCGCTACTATAATGACTATACGGAGAACACTCAAATGAAGTCGGTGGAGTGGGGACAAGTTCATCATACATGAAATGATCGCTTTCGTGATGGACAGTTGATTGATGCTCATGGGGTGCGTAGTGAGGGAACTGATCGTGAACGAGTGCACAAGGTTGCCATGACAACTGTTGGAACGTGTGAGGATCCACAACATCGGGTTGGGATTCGTATTGCGTGGAAGGGTGATCAGGCCTCCACGAATAGCTCGGGTACTCACATGAATCGGGATTAGGTATGTCATGACAATGGGACAAGGTGGGTTCCGGAACAGTGTCATATGGATACACATGTTCCACGCTGGGTGCGGATGGATATGACAAGTATGTACACTCATGGGGCATGTGATCGACATAATAACAATGGGTGCACAACAAAGGATGAGACACATCGACACTTGACACCAAAGGTGAGGGAAAATGAGGGGCGTGTATGGATGGGTCAAGAGTACCAACGGTACTCATGAGAGCGGTGAAACCACTAAGAATATCATAAAGAGACGGGTCAGGATCACTCTCACACAGGTCGCGTGTCAATGAAAAATGACCAAAGTAGTCCCGTAAAGGACGTTCTTCGGCCATGTGGAGAGAAATATTTTTTTGAATTTTTAAATTTTTTTCAAAAGAAAGGAAAATATTTTTGGATTTTTCTAAAAATAATGGAAGAAAATATTTTTGGAGTTTTGTGAAAATGAAGGAAGAAAATATTTTTGGATTTTTCTAAAACGAAAGAAGGAAAATATTTTTTTGATTTTTGTATAGAAATAATATAAGAAAATATTTTTGGATTTTTTTGGAAGAAAAAGGGCGGGGAAAAAATATGGACTCTTTGATTTGGACGAACCAACTAAAATTGACTACCGAAAAATGGAATTGGAAATGCACACAAGTCAAGAAAATTTCCTAACTAGCACATAGCCAATTTTTATCTTCAAAATTAGTGAGAGGGTAGTAAAATTTTAATTAAGTCTGTGGGTGATAAAAAATCACGGAAGAATATGAGTGATCGCGTTTGCAAAATTTTCTCCTAGTGGGCTACCTAGTTGATTGATTTTAAATTTAGTGATGGCTAGGGTAGCACACAATGGTAAGCGAGTGAGTCGGGTGATGAAGTCCCTTCTCGTGAGTGATCAGGTGTCGGTCTTAGTAATTTAATTCATCACAACATTCAAAAAATAAATGCGAGAATAAAATAACACAAGAGCACACAAAAGAATTGACTCGCTAACAGGAGAGGCACGAGTGTTCAAAAAATGTACCTCCCACGGTTTTTACGCCGTGGGGTGCCGAAAAATTTGAGTCGACCGGGGGGAGATTATGCCAATCTCAATCTTCCCCGGGAGTCCTACCGACCCAAGATAGAGAGGATTCCAAATCCTCACCTTGGACGCCCTCACTATACCTTGTTCGGTTTCCCTATCACGCTTGGCTTCGAATATTACAAATTAGAAATGAAAAATAAATGATGTCTCTATGCACCGCAATACAAGCCAAGGATAAAATCCTAATAGAAGCCTTCTAATAAAATGAAAAAATGGTACAAAAAATAATAAAGTACAAAAAATAAATGAACTACAAAATGAAATCCGCTCTAAGTGCTTCACCATCCCAAGAATCGCAACGGCGCCATTTGATGAATTGCTTTTTGATGTCGTTGTTGTAAAAGCGCTTCAATCAAAACCTTAAAATACCTACAAAATGTAACAACTCAAGTGTAGAGGTAAGTAAGGGTATCAATCCACTTTAAAGGTTGTAAAGCAAAGGGAACAAAATTCAATTGTAATTCACTTTTTATTTTCTTTTTGTACTTTTTCACTTTTCTACTTTTTTTTGGCTTTTTCAAATATTAAAACAATTGGGTGAGGTGATGATTTAAACTAAAGTAAACTAAATGTGATATGATAATAGCTAACTAGAAAATGACTAAACTGGAAAGTAAGGTCTAAACTAAAATAAGAGATAAAGCGAGGTAAATAATTATGAGAACAATCAAGGAGTGGAGTTACACCATGATTTTTAGCTATTCTAATTAATTTATTTAATTAATTGAATTCTCCCAAATTAATATCAAAATTACAAATCAACTCTCGTTGCAAATGTAATTTTAACTGTAATCTTTTAAAAAATTAAGTTTAACGCCCAACAACTCTAGAAAATAGATCCACACTCCTTTTAATTAATCACCCGCTAGGATTGGTCAATTAAAATTTATGTCAATCTTAGAAAATAAATTTAGAGTTGAAATTCAAGTTATAATACCCCACTTAAGAAACCCCTATCTCTAGTTCGAATATAAAATGGGTATTATAACTAGAATTTTGATTTTCTCTCGAAAATCATTTACCCTCTCTCGAGGCGTAAATTTAAGGGTGAGAGATCAAAATTAATATTCAAAGGGAATTTTCAAGTAATCAAACTAATTAAACTAAAATAACATCAAATAAGGGTTTTACCCCACCCCTTGAAAGGGGATTTAGCCTAACATGATATGAAATATAACAAATTAATAATCAAAGGCATAAAATAAACGAGATTAGAAAAATTGGAAGGTGTTAGGCACTTATCCCACCCTTTCGGTCTCTCATGGGCTTGTGTTATTATTTTTCTTTATTTCTCCGTGAAGTGTGTGCGTGCGTATATATAATGGAGATCGAAATCGTTCAACTCATACCATGGGAAAGGTAGAGTGAGGTCATCCATAGGAATGTTTCCAAAATTATATATATATATATATATATATATATATATATATATATATATAGAGAGAGAGAGAGAGAGAGAGAGAGATAGATAGATAGATAGATAGATAGATAGATAGATAGAGAGAGAGAGAGAGAGAGAGAGAGAGAGAGAGAGAGAGAGAGAGAGAATGATTTATGCATTTGTCACGATATTAATCATTATTATGAAGCGATAGTATATATCAGATGAAACGCTAACAGACATAATATTTATATTAATGCAAGAATATGATGAAAATGAGGAATTTAGGAAAATTGGAAAATTGAACATGAGTCTCGAGTTTTAATTTGAAATGCCTACGTAGCCTATAAAGGCACCAAAGTCCACATAGTTGGGATGTGGACTGGGGGTGGGGTTTATGCCATAGATCCAAATAAGATTTTAGTATATGTATGTGTGTAGAAAAATATGTTTTAGTCTTGAAAAAGTGTGATGTGTAATCCCGTTCAGAATTTATGGGTCTAACCCTCTTTTTTTTTTATAGAAAATAAATTAGTTACAATATACTAATAAAAATGTAGACTAAGTTATGGATCTGATGATATTTATGCAAAATAAAGAATTTAAAGAGAAAGGGAAAGAATTGGACCTTCTTTAAAGCTTGATCTTTGATCTTGGATGAGCGTGAGATGAATGTGGGATGAGAGAGAATGGGATTTTTGCTAAATTGGATATGAAAAGGATGGGAATGAAAGCTTGAATGGAACTTCACATGGAGGAACTTCGCTGATGTTGCTGAGATCACTGATCTGATAGATCTCTGGACTTGGTGTCCTGGTAGTGAGGTCATACCCTCCTTTTATAGGGTCAGGGGGTTGCCGATTGGTACTTCCCTAGTCCTGCCTATCGACAGGTGACCCTAGACACACTGTCTATAGGCAGGGAACTGGACCTGCCAATTGGCAGTCTCATGGAGATTTCTTTGTAAAAAAATGGCCGTAGGATGTAATCCGTTGATCCGAATTGCGCACAGGGAATACCGTTAGAAAGGTACTTTAGAGACATTAAAGAGTGTTTGGATCGCTACCGGGTCTGGGAGTTGACTTTGGGTCAAACATGGCTTCGAAGTGCACGTCGCTCCTTTGGATGGGAAACTACCAAACCAAAACAGATCGTTCGACCGCATGGTAAGTCAGAATTATGCACGAGGTGGACCGTTGGAAAGGTTAGGAGATGTAATTCAAAATTCCAAAGAGTTTTGATATGTTCAAAAAGTTGAACTTGGTCAATCGGGGCCCGAAATCTCCCGGTGACCTCTCGGAGTAAAATGGATCATTTGTCCGTACCGTATGTCAGAATTGCATATAGGGTGGACTGTTGGAAAGGTTATTTAGTGACCTTTTGGAGATTCATTCAGTCTCGTTCGATCTAAAAAGTTGACTTTGTTCGAACGGATTCTGGGAGCACCTAGTCACCTCCGGATCAATTTTAGGGGGAAAACTGATCGTTTGTCCGAATGGGTGACCATTATAAAGGATTTTCAGTTCCCTTCAAAAATTTAAAGAGATTTCGCTCTGAAGATGGAGTTTTTTAGGGTCAAATTGGGGGTTGGGAGCGCTCGGTGGCCTCTAGATCGATACTCAGAGTGTGACCTAGGGTTTATAGTGAAATAAAAATGTGCTAGGGACCTAAGGACATACTTAGGGGGTCCTAGAATGTGGGTCTACAGAGCCCCTCGACGGGTGATCTTGAAACAAGCAAAAGACATCGAATAAACACCACGTTGTTTTTTTTAGAAAGAGGTCGATTCTGCGGACCGATGGGATGAGGATGACCGTTTCAAAGGGTCGAAGTCAATTCTGAGGAAATAAGGGGATACTGTGGATGGTAGGTTCTGAGGACCTAAAGGGAGTGACAATCGAGGTCAAAGGTAGGGAGTCACCGATTCTGTGGGTCGAGGTTAATTTTGAGGACCTTAGTTGTAGCGATAAATTCTGGGATTCGAAGTCAATTCTGAGGGCTTAAGTTAGAGATGACCGATTCTGAGGGTCAAAGACCATTTTGCAGGCTTAAGTAAAAGTGAACAATTCTTCTGGTTAAAGACAATTCTGAGGGCTTAAGTAGGAGCGAATAATTCTTTGGGTCGAAGCCAATTATGAGGGAATGAGTTCAGGGTGACCAATTCTGCGGGACAAAGAAAAATCTACGGGCTTAAGATAGGGGTGACCAATTCTCTGTGTCAAATCCAATTCCACGAGCTTAAGATATAAGAGACCAATTTTAAGGGTCGAAGCCAATTCTGAGGGCTTAAGTATAAGCGACCAATTTTGCGGGCTTAAGATAGGGGGGACCAATTCGGCAGGTAAAAGCCAATTCTGTAGGCTTAAGATAGGGTTGACCAATTCTGCGGGTCAAATCCAATTCTGTGAGCTTTAGTTAGGGGTGACCAATTCTACTAGTCAAAGCTAATTCTGTTGGCTTATGATAGGGGTAACCAATTTTTCAGGTCAAAGCCAATTATGTGAGCTGAAAAAAAAAGCGACCAATTATGAGGTCTTAAGTAAAGGCGAGTAATTCTGCAGGTCGAAGGCAATTCTGCAGGATTAGGGGTGACCAATTCTATGGGTTAAAGCCAATTTTGCGAGCTTAAGATATGAGCGACCAACTATGCGTGCTTAAGATAAGGGTGACCAATTCTGTTGTCTGCGAGCTTAAGATAGAAGGGACCAATTTTGAGGGTTGCAATCAATTCTGAGGGCTTAAGTAAAAGCAACCAATTTTGTGGGTCGAAGCCAATTATGCAGGCGTAAGATTGGGGTGACCAATTTTACAAGTCAAATATAATTCTGAGGGCTTATGTAGAAGCGACCAATTCTGCGGGTCTAAAGATAGGAGCGACCAATTTTGCGGGTTGAAGTTAATTCTGAGGGATTAAGTAAAAGCGACCAAGTCTTCGGGTTGAAGCTAATTCTGCGGGCTTAAGATGGCGGTGACCAATTATGCAGGTTAAAGATAATTCTGCTGGCTTATGATAGGGGTGACCAATTTTACGGTTCAAAGCCAATTATGTGGGCTTAAGTAGAACTGAACAATTGTGTGAGTCAAAGCAAATTCTACGGGCTTAAGATAGAAGCGACCAATTTTATGGGTCAAAGCCTATTCCGCGGGCTGAAGAAAGAAGTGACCAACTCCATAGGTTGAAGACAATTCTATGGGATTAAGTTATACCTTCTTTTGGGGAATTTTGTGGATTATACTGGGGATATGTATCTCGCGTTTTCTTTGGGGATTTGGGGAAGCATTTAATTTTAGGTTCCATTAAGGAAGGGAGAATGATCTGAGGATTGAATTTTTTTCTTTACTGGGGAATGTTTTGGTTTTTATGGTGTCCTTTGGAGACATTACTGGGGAGACATGAAATTGATTTCGAGAATTCTGTTTGGGATATAAGAGCTCTGCCATGTAAATAAGTTTGGTAAAAAAAAATTCTATTGAAAAAGGTTCTAAAATCCATTGGGGAAATTAGGAAATTTTTTGAGGATTTTTTTGGATTTTTTTAGCATTTTCTAATGATTGTTATATGAAATTTTAAAGAGGATGCCGATCGACATGGCTGGGAGGGTGCCCAACGATAGTGGCATGATCTTTTGGGTTACCTCCATAAGGTGGAGCGTCAGTGATGATCGGTGGGTGGCAGGGAGATGCCGACTGGCATGCCCCTTAGCCACCTATAAAAAGGGTGCGGGTTCTTCTCATTTTTCTCACCTTTATGACTTGCCTTCTTCTACAATTACCTTCTGAAAATTGTTCTAAGGTTCCCCTGTCAAAAGATGTCTGAGTTCTGAAGTAGCACAACACATAAGGCGTGGCTGGATGCTGACGATTAGACAGGATTACAATGGAGAGCTAGGGTGTCCCTTAGTTTGGGCAGCAAAAACAATTTTGACTCATTTGAGCTAGTGGCGGACAATTGGAATCCCTTGTACGATCCTTCGTGTCATTGATCTTCTAGGGTGGTGAACCCTGGTGGTTATGTAAATGCTGATGACCTTTGGTATTCTCTTCCTTTTTCTTGGCGATATTTCATTATTACTTGAATTTTGACAAGTATTTTTGCTTTTTGCTTTTGACAGTTTGATGTTTGTATGTCGACTATGGATCCTTGAGGGACGATGGGGCTTAAGGATGTTTGGGATCACTTTCTATTTGTGGGTCGTTGGATGGTGTCATCAGCCAGTTTTGGGAGATTGGCGTATGCTTTGGATGAGACGCCTCGTTCTACAGATGTTCTCTATGCTCTGGGGGAGCCTGACCTTGGAAACCCTTTATTATTCTCTTGATGCGTTCAGCTGGTGCTGTCGACAATCTTTTACTGGGTCCATGAATCTTCTTGAGGCATTCTTTATTTTTTGCATTTTCATTTATGCATTCGTATTTTTCCTTCATGCGTTTTATTCTTGATTCTTAATTGTCGGCTATTTGCAAATGTGGTTCTATGAGGTGACTGGGTTTAACACCCAATTGATGTCTTTGAAGGACGAGCCTATTGGGGACTTCTACCGGATATACCGGTGGCAGAAGTCCAATCGATAATCGAAGAAATATCTTTCTCTGGAGGCGGTGCGTCAGATCTTGAATGGCCTATTAAGTGAGTTGGTAAGTCCTTTTTTTGTTTTGAGATTATCTTTCCTTTGATGATTATTTCTTGATATTGATATTTCTTCTCTTATTGTGGAAGGTGACCTTCTATCCCTGGGGGATGACTATCCAGTATATGGGGTTGACTCGAGGACATGCCCCGATGCGGTGTCTGTTGGCGCATGAGTTTGGCCAACCTTGGTACCTCGAGGAGAGAGTAGTCCAACAAATTCTACAGGACGAGGTTGCGACGCCATTGGCGAAGCCCCTGATGTATATGAGGTGAGTGCAGGAGATCTCGGATGATGCATGGGTAGTAATATTGATGGGTGAGCCTTACTCGTCATATACCGACACGACAGTGATGTATGACTATATAGACTTTGTGTGGAGCTGGTTGATGATGCCCAACATATATGACGTGATGCCTCTTCCCCGCGCGGGCTCAAGTCGGACGGTGGGATCCTCCCACAGCGTAGGTAGTGCGTCGACATTAGCTGCAGCGACGACTTCGAAGGATCCTTTTGTATGGATGGTCACTCCTAGTTACAACATTCGACGGGTAGATGGAGGGTTAGTGCGTATGCTGCACCGTCCTAATGCGATGGATCCGGAGGCATTGGTCTTGATCGAGGAGGTCCTTCAACTTTAGGTATTCATTTCATCTATTTGTCTTTTTGATTTCCTTATTTCTTTGCCTTAGACTGGCTGATTTGATTTTTTCCATTTTCTTTTGCAGCATATACGAGTCTCCACTATGTGGCTAAAGGATATTATGGATTGGATATCTTCGGTGACTGCCCAAATTTGAGATGTAATTCTGGTTCCTTCTTATTTGATACGTCTGCCTCATCTAAGGAAGGGTCGGGCTCGAGAAGTGGTCGCACGTTGTCCCGTTACAGAGGAAAGAGAGCGCATCATAGGGAACGAGGATCCTAGAGAGAGAAGAAAAAGAAGAATAGTAGAGAGAGAGAGAGAGAGAGAGAGAGAGAGAGAGAGAGATTGTACATGGGTTCAGGCTGAGTCCCATTGTATTTTTTGTTTTTCCTGCAAAACTGATGTAACACAGCAAATATCTATGCAAATAAAATGAATTTTTGGTTAATTTCTCTTTTTTTAGTGAATAATGCACATGATTTTTTTACTTTGCTACCGAGACCGTAAAAATATTTATAAATGATTGGAGAAAGATTTTATTTTAAAATGGGATAAGTAAAAATATAAAGGTAAGGATATTTAGAATTCCCTTAAAATAAAAATTATTTTTATTGAGTTTTTTTATTTTGACAAAAAGGGAAAAAGGGGATTTTCGAAAAATAAGGGGCTACCGATTGACATTACCCCTATCCTGCCTATCAGCATATTAGTCCAGTCTAATCACTCAAGGCTTTGATTGCACTTTCTTCAATTGCTTGGTACTTAGTGGGGTAAGTTTTGCTCCTATTTCTGCAGGGTTTGATGTCTTTATTTGAGAGTTTTGAAGTATAAATATGGTTATGGATGGAGCGTTTTCTTCACACGTCCACATTTCATCTCCTTTACACTATTCTTTACTGAATTTCTTCTTCTTTTATGATATGGCTCTCCCTGGTAGTGTTGAGTTTGCAAACTACCTCGAAAACTTAGAAGTAATGTGCTCATATAACATTGAGTACAATGCTTTCAACATGCGACGAGTCTCTTTATGGTATAATCGTCCAATATAATAGAATATGCTGATGGCTGTAGTTGGGTTCTGGTACCTCGAATACCATTTCTTTCACTTCGGGTTGGCTAAAATATGTCTGACCTATGAAGAGTTTTGTGCCATGTTGGGGAAAATCCCAACCTTGTAGTGGTTATGCCTTAGTTTTCCCGGTCTCCTGGGGAGTTATTGGTGGGACTTCTTCACATTTCACCTTTGGCATCCAGTTCGTTGGTCACGGGAGGAATGATTTCTCTTCCCATGGTGCTGCGGTCCGTATATTTATAGGATGTTGGCGATGCTGGCTATGCTGGAATCGTCATTCGAGGCCTGGTTTCAAAACTGATGTTGGTGATTGGGTAAGTGTTGGTGGACCCCCAACTTACAGCTATTGTTTCTTGGGTGTCGTATCGTAGCAATCCTCTGACGGTGATACTAACGGAGACTTTGAATGGCCTAGATTCCTAGCGAGAAGGTCATTTCGACTTTCTGAGGAGTAGCCCTATAATGCTGTTCATGTGGATGTTAGAGAGGTTTCGTATGGAGGTCCCACCTGAGTATCCTCTGTCGGCGGTGCTAAACTTCTTTTCACACTATTTCATTCGCATAGGCCTAGTCATTGAGAGCTCAGAAAACTGGTTCGTGGAGCATGAGTCTTGCGATGGTCAGTGCTTTGGTGGGAGGAGCGGTTGCCCATTTTGGAACTCGAAGAATACCAGTTTATTCAGTTGGTTGGCCTCCAGAAGTCCAGTTTCAACTTTCCCTGGCGGATTTTGTGCCAATTTTGTTGGGAATAAATTATTCCACCACAAACACTAGACTTCTTTCCCATGGAGGATCTGAAAGAGCGTATGCGTATACGACTTGGCTCTTTGTGGGAGAATCGTCGACCATCGACCCGTCCATCCCAGCGTGTTGGAAGAGTCTGAAATATCTTAGGGGACAACATGAAGTGGTTATAAAGAAGAGTAGTTGCCAAGATGTTGGCCGTGGAGACTCGGCAAACATGGTTTTCCATATTTGATACCATGGAGGGAGGTGTTGCGGTTTTACCCAATCTAGTTTGGGATTATCATTATATGGAGTGTCTGCGGCACTCTATTCAGGTTGGGGATGTTTGGGGACCCCATAATGCGGGTGATGATGGGGCTGGTTCTTTCAATAACTATGGGTGGGATATGTGAAACTTTTGTACTGGGTGTGGTTCGGTGTTTGAGAATAATTTGTGGGTTATTTCAGATTTAGAGGGACTTGTTTATATTTGGTTCCAGTGGTTTTTTAAATGGTTGTATGTTTTCATAAGGCAAGATATTCAGTTTTAAAATTTGACACCGGGATTAATAGGTTATTAGTTATTAAATATGTTTTCAATAGTGATGCTAAGAATGAATCCGACTAGGATTCATGTTTTATTTTAGTAGAGGGTTGGCCACCCATTATTTAAATAGGGGGTGTCACAAGTTTTTTCTGCTTCATGATCAAGTAATGATCACTTTAGGCTAGCGACCTTCTCATGTCAGAGATCTCTCTATTTATCCCATTCCTTAAGCTTCTTAATGACAGTAGCCTCACGAACCTAAAAAAAAAATCGAAAAGTGTCACTTTTTCCCTATGAACAAAAAGCTCTTCCTTATAAATCTTGATCTTGGAGCCTATCTTAAAGTTTACCTTATCTAATTGAATATCCATTTCAAAAATACCAAAGTAATCATTTTTGATGTGAACCTCATCATCCTTATTAGTCTCTCATATGTGTTTGTCACGAGAGAACTCAGATTGGGATTCCTCAACCTTATTTTCTATAAAGGAATATTTGGGACTAGCTTCAACTAAGTCCAAAGTGTCATTTAAAGTGATAAAGTTAGTCTCTTGGTGAAACTCATCTTTACAGGTGGCATTTAATTCATTTTTCTTACCCTCATGCTTTATTTTTGTGGGACACTCAAAACTATGACACATCATAAAATCTATAACTAGATTGACCTAGTCTTAAAATAAATAATATAGGAGTTTGAACAATTTAATATCATTGTAAGCGTGAAATAAAATAACTAACACACGTAAAAAATAGAATAGATAAATAATAATAAACCAAACTAACCTCTGATACCACAATCACCTTCAGTAATAAAATCCCACTCAGGAAATATATATTGTCTTAAAATTACCAACTACATCTGAAGTCATAACAACTGCCATAATCCGACTTGATTGAAAAGTAAATAGGAATAAAATAGTGAGCACACAGGCTAGATACCTATATCCTATATGAGCAGTAACTGAAGAAACAATAAAATAGAATTAGGTATGAGGATACAATGGTGGCCTAGGTCCTAAACACATAATTCAATATAGTAAGAATATAACTGAATTTGGCCTATAATATAACTATGCATCTTCCTCTCGCATTTTTATTATTTTTAAATTAACCTAACCCCCAAATATTACAAGCATATAATCCCAAACCGAAGTGAAGCCCATGATTAAATATTATCCCGCTCAAATAAATATAATTAAAGGTTTTATAATCATGCCAATATATAATTCTTAAGAACATAAAGATATAATGAAAGACAATATCTACATCCAACATCCACATAAGTACGGTCCTAGCCATGTATATAATAACTTGGCACGGACTAGCCCATACATAGAAAATTCCTATCCCTACTAACTTCGAGAATCACTCGAGCGTACTAGGTATAGTTATAGGTTATGCCACACCTATGACCTCAAATCATCAACAAAGGATAGTCATTACGCCTTCACACCAATCATAAAACCCCATAATCCTAGGCTATATATATGTGGATTCCTTGTTAATCTCTTTGATATACAATGGGTACTCTTATCATGTAGTGTCCGGTGTAAACATGACCATGATAAATGCCATCTCCATCACCAGGATGCTAGCACAGTCGACATCACACCCACTCATAAGGATATCCTTTAATACATATCCAAGGTACTAACATATATGTTGCACGTAAATAACCAGAATAGCAATCCTTAACACACAAAGATTACTGAGCCTTAAATAAGATTAATTTATCTATTTTAATTAATAATTAATCATCAAAATTTCCCAAACTCATTCAAACAAATTCCCCCGTCTCATTCGAATAATCTACAGGTCATTCAAGAGAACTCCCCAATCTTGTTCAAAAGAGATACTAATCTCTTTCAAATGAGATGAATGTTCAGAATCCAAAATTTCCCATTTTAACACCAAGAAGCTAATTTAAAGCTTCTAATGTAATAGCTTGCATTTTCGTAGACTATATTTATTATTTATTAAGTGAGAAAAAAATTAATAAATGGGACAAATTATTACTTGTGTGGTTTAATAATAATAAATTGGCACAATTTAGATGATAGTTAAATTTTTGCATGAGGTATAATTTTTGTAACATGTGTTTGGAATATTAATTAGGGATATAAATTATATGATTGTGGACTCTGTGTACACGTAGAGTAATTAATTGAATACATTATTTATGTCGTGACTTATTACCGTGTGTTATGGGTAGTATCTGATCAACTGGACTAAGGAGTATCAAGGAGGCCCGATTATGTGTTTTTACCATTTTCAATTGGTCACCGGGGTAGGTATACCCTTAGGATGAGTTTCGGGTCAATCCAGATAGCATTTTAAGCCCATTTGGGGGCCTAAAAATAGCCATTTAATGGAGGAGCGGGAATTTATTTATTTTTAAGTGGGATTAAGTTTCATTAATTACCGTTTATTTTAACAAGAAGCAAACCCTAAAAGCCATGGGTCTTTCAAAGAAGCAGAGAAAAGTTCAAGGGGACAAACTATAAGGACACAAGCCTACACTGGGTGCTCCTCAATTTTCCAGGCAAGAATATCTTGCCATTCTCATTATATGTATGTAACTGATTTAGAATTTGTGTTTTTCTTTTTAAAATCTGAATATTGAAGCATGTTTCGGATTAATTCATTTAGGATTTATTAAAGATTAACTATAAGTAATGCAGATCGATCATGCATTTGATATGTGTACTTTGACGAATAGATCATGAAATTGTTGGAATAAATGTTGTGGATCTAAATTTTTATGAATAATTTTGGATGAGTACACATTATTTTGATGTTTCCCCATTCTAATTTAAGTTTTAGTTATGAAATTATTAATGAACAAACCCTAAGATGATTTAACGATGAGATTTGTTGCAAAGTTTGGATCATTAAATTTTGATCTTGGATTTGATGTTAATAGACCTGTATGATTGTGTGGAAATGTTTAGAAACAAGTTCCCACACTTAGATTTAAATTCTGGTATTGTTTGGGTTTCGATTTGGAGCTTGAGAAACCATTAATGGAAGATTTAAGGAGGAAACCTTCGTTTACAAGCAAACCTAGGCCTTTTGCTAGGTGCGAATCGATTCATCCATGGAAGTGAAACGATTCGACCCCTAGGTTGGACTGGGGTTGAGTTATGTAATGTAACGTAAAGCTATTCCGAGTTGATTCGAGTATATGAGAGGTTATCCATATGAGTGATGGTTGGTACAATTCAAAAATTAGGGTTATTAGTGTATAAACTAAAAGAGAAATTATGTAACTTTAATTAATTCAATTAAGTGTAATGTCTCACGTTGGGAATTGGGTTATATTAGGTAGTTGAATGAGAGAGGGGTGTCGTATGTTCATGTGTACGCATTGAGCTTATAAAGTAACAAGTTAAAGTGTTTAGGAGATTAGTTAAATTCTTAAGAGATTATAGGCCGTGAAATTGATTTAGTAATTATATAAGGAAACACATATGTACATTACGTAATAATGTATATATATATATATATATATATATATATATATATATATATAGAGAGAGAGAGAGAGAGAGAGAGAGAGAGAGATGTACTCATGGTTTAAAGATGGGATAAGCTAGGAGTCAAATTTTATTAGTTTAGGAGTTGATAAATCTAAGAACGTAACGAATAATACCATGTTTAAATATTTAGACGATTTAAGTACGCTTGAGTGTACGCAGTATCCTACATGGTTATATATGTTTGACGTGGCATTGAGAGATAGTAAACCCAATTGAGATGAGGATCTAACGACATGGGGATTTGAATATTTTGGGTAGGCTTGAGTGTCTGCATTATCTTGTACTTACATATATTTTATGTATATATATTGTGTTGATTATATTAACATAGTGTGGTGAATCTATCGATTGAGTTTTTTTATTCAATATCGGGACTGTATACCACACGCCAACTGAGATGTGGAGGATTTAATGGAGATCATTATGTTAGATTATACAGTCGAAAGTCACCTCTTTATGATGATAGAAGAAGGATGACTTGATCCATCAACATGGTCTTGGTGGGCCGTTAGTGGTGTTACTACGTAGTAGTCACCCCATTATTTAAGTGTGTATTTTTCTTAAGCTCGTTAGGTTTTGTATTCACCTCAATATTTAAATGTGTATTTTCCATCACTAGACTTATCGATAGAGGCATGAGATGGACACCGACCTTCGTGTAATGTAACAAATAATGGGAAAAAATTTAATATAGTCCAGTGATGGACAAATGAGCGTGAACCTTATGTCATGTTAAATACTTTATGTTGTTTACTTATATTTTCAAGTTAGAGACTTTGTGGTGTTGGTACTTGGGTTGTATTATTACACGTGTAGCTAGTTACATCTTTATGTAGGATACATAGTTGTTGTTTATCCTTTATTGTAGTTTAGAGAAGAATGCATTTATTAAAAAGATATTAAAACTATTAGAGAATTACATTTATGAGACTGAGCATGTCTTAATGAAAATATATGTGTGGGTTTTGGAGCAAAATCCTATTTGGCGAATTAGTAGTGTTCCATGTTAGTTGTTCGTTATGTGACTGTAGTTAATTTTCTTGAGATTGAGACTTCTAGCATCTATTATGCCTTGGGATGGGACATGCGTGTATTACTCGCACTTAAATGAGGGGTCAGACATTCGTTGCATGTGAGGGTAAAAGGGTTGAATGTTTATTGTAGAATAATCACATGATTTATATTGATGTATTGGAGATATTCTTGCAAATTTAGGGCACTGACCCAAATTTATAAAAATTTCCCCCAAGGCATTATTATTCATGTTAACAGGGCTGAGTCGCCAAACTTGCAATTATGGTGATCCAACTTGGTTTCCGTAGAGTTGGAGTCGCTGGTTCATTGTAGTTGTTAATATTTATACAGGAGTTCTATTCAGAGGAGTTTCTAGTTGTAATCTATTTTATTCAGTTGAACAATTTTAATAAGAGATTTGATTTAGGTGATTCATTTATTAATATTCAGTTATTTAAGTTCAGTTATCCTTCTTGTAACCCTTTGTTGAGTTTTATTATGGATGGTTTTTATTTATTGTAGTTTTTGGTTTGTCACTGATACTAAGAATTATATAAATCACTTTAGCGCTCTAGGTATTTTGTGTCTAGCCTGATCAATTGGGTGTGAAAATTTGGGGGTGCTTCATCAAATCATCACCATACCCAATCTCATTTAGATATAAGTTATATAACAACAATCCTAATCTATATATAATAGTTTTAAATGATTATAACATGAATTAAAAGGTTTATTTCAAAATTAAAATTATGAACCCTAATTTTACAATTAAATCATATAGTCTCAGATTTATACTAATTTGTGAAACTAATAAAGGGATTTAAATGAATTAAGTCCTTAAATATAATTCTAACAATTTTAAACAAATTACACTTCAAAATCATAAGGACTTCTACTCGATTCAGTGTATATGATAAACATGGATATTAACTATAATTATCTCGTTAAGTTAATTATTAATTTAGTTAATTCTGTAATATAATAAAATCATAACACCATTAAGTTTAGATTCGAATGAATATATATACTATAACATAAAACAACTAGATTCCTACACAAGGTAAACTTGCCTTATAGGTAGGATGAATTCTAAGCTCTTGACCTCCAATTCCTCTTCTCTCTGACCTCAGGGTTTATCTTTAAAGTTATTACTATGAAATTAGATTAACCTACTGACCTTTAAGTATGTTAATCCCGAAATTAGGGTTAAGCCCCATATGGGTGTCAAGCCAGAAAGCCCAAATACACCTTTAAATGACACAAAACAAAACCCAAGACACCATAGGCTTTAAAACCATGATTTTAAGTCAACAGACATTCTAAATATCCCGAAATCCAACACAAAATATTATACCAATCCAAAAAATATTTTATCCTATTACGACACAAATTTTCAATTGAGTCCTTTATAGGTTTGGCTCAACTTCGGGTAAAAAACATTTGTGTCATAGGATAGTATTGAGTGAGTATCCTCCAAGCCTATGACATGATAGAGTTGAAGACGTAGTGACTTATATTTAAAAGCAAAGATATCAAAGTGCCTAGTTTCAAGTGCCATGTTTCTACATCAACGACAATTGATTCCATAGTCTCCAAAAAGGTATGAATGCAATTTATATATATAGGGAGACTTGGAATTATTATATTATGGGTGTGATTTTATTTTAAAATGAAATTTTCATAAGTTTATTTTAGAACTTTGTATAAAAAGTTTTTGGGCTTGAAATGAAATTTAAACTTTCTGGGATTTCATTCGAAATTATTGTTCGAACGAGTTTTTCGTTCGAACGAGAATTTTGTTCGAACAAGTTTGCCAACGAATTTCCCTATTCTACACTGGTTTATCGTTATAAGGGTCGTTCGAACGATAATGTCGTTCGAACGAGATTTCTGGCTTGACATTATTTTTGGCAGTTTTTGATCTTTAACGCCCACTATCCCATTAAACATCAATAGATTTATTATGGACTGGAAAACCATTTTTGAAGTAACTTTTTCATTACCCTATAGAGATTTTTGAGAGAGAAAACTTAGAGAGAAAAAGTTCATGTTTGAGTGTTTGATTTTCATGGCTTAAAAATCTTCCAAAACATATCAACACCCATGTTTGTTTAAATCCAAGTTCTTCATATATATATATATATATATATATATATATATATATATCTTTCTTGGAGTGTATTTGGCACCTGGTTTACTCTAACATTTGAAGAGTTCTTTGGATTTGCTTCTACATCCCACAAAGAAGAAGAGTTTGTTTGCTGCGACATTCCCCCTCGTAAAAAGGCTTCGGGTGTGGGTTGACGGTTGTCTTGAAAGCCTCATTGGTGGATTCCAAGGTTCCGGTGGAGTTTGAGATTGTCGACTAGGCGGAGGTAGTTACAAGAATATGCATCTGGTTCTTGGATGGAGTCGAGTCGAGCTGTGTGAGTCATCTGTCTTGCAATCATAAAATCATACTTAGTGGACTTAAGGCTAGGGCCGTCCGAGGTTTTTCCCATTTGGGTTTTCCTCGTACATCGCAACATAGTGTGACATTGTTTAATTTTTATCTTGAAAAATCATCTTACAATGCATGCTTAGGTAATTCAAGATAAAACTATGTTTTATCACACTAACGTTTAATTTGGTGCTAAAATTAGTTTGGGTGAAATTTTAAGCTAGTTTAATTCAAGTCATTAATTATTAATTTGATAAAATTTTCTTTGGCCTAATTTGGTTTGTGTGAATTTTTTTTATGTGTGGGTGTTCACCATAATTCACTTCTTTAAGCCTAATTTTAATTTTGTTTGAGATAATAAAATTTGGGTTTAATTTAATTTGTCATCTTTTAAGAAAAAGGAAAATTAAATAAATTTTGGAAAATTAAATTTTGTTAGGAACCATCTATATTACCCACTTATAGGAAAGTAAAGTGAACCATTTTAAAAATTGTGGGGGTCTACCCTTCCCAACAAGTGGTACCAGAGCCGGATCGCTAATTTATTGTGTTAAGGTCCTTTTAAATATTTTTGGTTAAAAATGGATTTTTCCCATTTTCTAAATTTTTTATTTTCGATGGTTCTAATTACGCATATTAGAAATCACGTATGCATTCGGCACTTAGGGCTATAGACGAGAGGGTTTGGTTATTCGTTGTTAATGGGTGGTCCTCACCCACTTGTTTAATAGAGAATGAGTGTGTCCCCAAGCCCGTTGAGCGTTGGAGTGAGAACGAACTTAAATCCGCTAATTTCAATTCTCGAGGTTTAAACGCGTTGTTTAGTGCGGTCACACCGGATGAATTCCGACGTATCATGACGTTGAAACCACTAAGGAATCTTGGGATATCCTACAACTCACTCACGAGGGAACATGTGTCGTAAAAGCTTCTAGACTCCTTAAACTCACCACTCAATTTGGAACCATCAAAATGGATGAAAAATAAACATTCGATGAGTTTTATGCTAGATTCTCCAATATAGTTAATTCTTCATTTAATTTGGGAGAGAAAATACTCGACGATCAATTTGTAAAGAAAATTTTAATGTCCCTACCCAATAGATTTATCCCTAAGGTGACTGTGTTAAATTCTTTACCCACCTTACACTCTACCAAACTTTAGGAACTAGTAGGTGATTTGCAAACTACGAACTAGATATGTTCCCCTCCAAAATTGAAAAGAAAATAGAGAAGGGCATTGCCTTGAAAGCCCGTAAGGAGGAAAAATAAGTTATGGATAACGAGAGTGATAATGACTCGAAAGATATGGATATGTTTGCTAGGAAGTTTTGTAAATTTCTTAAATTTAACAAAGATAAATTTAAAAATGATTTTAAGAAATTTGGAAAATCTAAGCATGAAAAAGCCGAAAAGATCCTAATTACTTTTACTGAAACTTTAACTAGGTACGAGTCAAATAGGTGTAATGGTTTTGAGGGTTATGGCCATGGGGCGAGAGAGTGACCCCTAAACTAAGGATAGAGGGTAAGCGACCTATTTCTTACAATGCCACCCTTAGTGATAGTGATAAGGAAGAGGGACCCGATTCCCCCATTGAGTGCAATTTTATCGCATTCATGGCTTGTCATGTGAGCGATAGTGAGAAATTGTCCGATGATGACATCTCAAATCATGAAACTTCTGAGGTCTTTACTTGTGAGGCTCGAAAAGATGATGGCTGTGAGATTGAAGAAGAGAGAGAGAGAGAGAGAGAGAGAGAGAGAGAGAGAGAGAGAGAGAGAGAGAGAGAGTGAGTGAAATGAAGAAGAGGTTGATGTGAGTGAACTTCAAATTGATTTTTAATAACTATATAAAGAATATGTTAAATTAAAAAGAGCAAATTTGAAGTTAGAAGCGAGTTTAAGGGAGCATGTCCAGGTCGTTGATGATAGTGTGTTGGTTGAATACATTAGGACACGTGAGAGAGATCTTCGAGAGAAGCTAGAATACATAGAAGGCGAGAGATAGTATTAAGGGTTTAATGGTATTAGTGAAAAAGGAGCTTCTTGAGTTTGAAGAGAGGAATAGTTTTCTTGAGTATACCATTGTAGAGCTTGAGAAGAAAGTGAGAGACTCGAGTAGAGTCAATATGATTTGGAGAGTCATTTGGAGAAACTAGATAAAATCTTAGGAATGGTCCAAATTAAAAATGACACTCGTGGTTTAGGCTTCGATGCTTGTAATGAGTCAACTCATAAAGCCAAAACCAATGTTTTAGGAGAATCCTCTAGGAACAAGGTTATAAATCATTCCTTAGGTACGTCTTTTCGCCGAGTCATTAAATGCTCTCATGGTGGTTGAAAAGGTCATCTTAGGAAATTCTGTTTTGATTTTAAATGAGGTCCTAGGAAATTCCAAAGTAAAGAAGACGAGGTAGCAAAGATTCCTATATCTAGAGCTCGTAGTTCATCATTAGTTTGGGTTAGGAGATCCGACTTGGTAGCTTTACAAAATAGGATTTTTGATTCTCATTTGCTTTAACATACTTCCTCCCTTGTTAAATCTAAAGGTTGAACGTGTTAGTTGTTTGCATACTCTAGATTTTTGTGCTTTATATCATATATCCTTGCTTGTTGTATGCATGTTTATCATTTCCTTGTCATTTCTTTATCACATATCTCAGGCTAGAATTATGATTTTTGTTTATCTTTTGTATTTTCTTTTGGCTCTCACTAATTGAACAATACAAAAAGATTTTTGTTATCATTTTTGTTTTAACTTTTTAGTAATTTAGGCTTAATAAAAAATAAAAATGATTTTGGTTTGTCTTTTGAGTAAATATTTTTGTTTGTTTGGTTAAAAATTTCAAAAACTCAAAAAGATTTTATTTTTGTGTGTATTTTGGTTTTACACATATTTTGTGGCATATGTTGGTGTTTGAATCATTCATTTCGCTTCCATGTGGCTCGATCTTTTGGTTAAAATTTTAATCCTAAAAATATTCTTTATCATGCTTACATGGAGTAGTTTAAGTTTGTCTTGCTTAATCGATTCGCTTTTATATGCCTTACACACAAATGCACGAGCTTTTTGAACCTTAACTTTACATGTTATATTTGAGATTTGTGAGGTGTTCTCCTATCAATCTAGTTATCTACATACTATGACCTAGGAGGACTAGTACATGTTAAAATCCGTTGCATGTGAGATTTGTACGAAATAAAAAAATGATATATATAATTGTGCACGGGGAAGGGCTCCGGAAGGATATATTTTCATTTGCGAGTAAGCCACCATTTGGAATGGACCTAAAAGAAATACGTGGTCTAAAGGACTAAATGTAAAATATGACATTAAAAGAAAAATATTTAACCAAGGCCTATATTTGTTTACATTGATATAGTCCTTCAAAAATAATATGCTTATTTTGTGGGAATTTGGATGGTATATCAATGATTTGCACAATGTTTGTTTATCCTAGTTGAGCTTTCATTGTCATCACTCTATTGGTTTTGTAGAATCATCAACATGTTAGGCTTGCAACTCCGTGAACATGTTTACATAATTAGGTTATAAATTTATTAGTATCTAGTCCACACCCCTTTCACTTTCGTTTCCATGTGACACATTTATGCTATAAGAATGTGGAAAACTTATATTATAATATTTTGTGTCATTTGTGTGTTTATATCTATATATGTGAGCTTGCATATAATTTATATCTAGTGTGTATACATATATATGATATTTTTTTTTGTTTTTACTCTTTGCCATTTTAGGTAGTCCACATATGCTTTAATTCATAATTGGTATATAACTTGTTGCAAAATGTTTTTTTGATATCACATGCTTAGTCTCTTATTTTTCAAATTGATATCATTTTATTCGCATCATAGTTAGCATCCATTATTCTTGCTTGGATTAGTTATTTGTTTCTCTTATGTTTCCATGTCCTTTGCACTTTATGCATCTTCGCTGCACTTGTTTTCCCATCTATATATCCCTTGTGTAATCTGTTTTGGGAAAGCATTCATACTTAATTCTATTGGGGGATAAATGAGCATTTTATTAATTTTATCGCCTTTGTCTATTCCTGAACTAAAAGGGGGAGAATGATAGCGGTTGAAATGGTATCTTATCCTATTACATTCATATATTAGTTTAGGAGATTTAACTTAGGGTGAGAGAACTATATTCTTAGGTTGATCATAGTTGATAAACGAGAATTAATCTAGGGAGAGTATTTATTTTACATGTATTTAATATTCTTGATATTCCCTACACGTTTGATAGTTTGCTTAAGTGCGCAGGAATTTTTCTAAGTGGAAACTTTCATCAGCAAAGCTATTTATCCGAAGTGGTTTTTGAGTCAGGCTTTATATTTTTATTTTTGGGTGGAAATTTTATGAGTCTTGTAGAGCTTGACGGCCCTTTAGGATGTTTGTTTGGTTTTTGTCCTGGACTAGCCAAAGGGGGAGATTTGTTAGGACACAAATTTGTAATTGAGTCCTTTGTAGTTTTGGCTCAATTTTGGACAAAAACATTTGTGTCATAGGATAGTATTGAGTGAGTATCCTCCAAGCCTATGGCATGCTAGAGTTGAAGAAATAGCATCTTATATTTAAAAGCGAATATATCAAAGTGTTGAGTTTCAAGTGCCATATTTCTACGTGAACGAAAATTGATTCCATAGTCTCCAAAAAGATATGAATGCATTTTGTATAAATATAGGGAGACTTGGAATAATTTTATTATAGGTGTGATTTTATTTTAAAATGAATTTTATTTTCACAAGGTTATTTTAGAACTTTGTATAAAAAGTTTTTGGGCCTGAAATGAAATTTAGACTTTTTGGGATTTTGTTTGAAATTGTCTTTCGAATGAGACAACGAATTTCCCTATTCTACACTGGTTTATCGTTATAAGGGTCGTTCGAACGAGAATGTCGTTCGAATGAAAATCTCGTTCGAACGAGATTTCTGGGGGGGAATTTATTTTTGGCCGTTTTTGGTCTTTAACCACCCACTATCCCACTAAACATCAACTGATTTATTATGGACGGGAAAACCATTTTTGAAGTAACTTTTTCATTACCCTATAGAGCTTTTTGAGAGAAAAATTTAGAGAGAAAACGTTCATGTTTGAGTGTTTGATTTTCATGGCTTAAAAATCTTCCAAAACACTTCTACAGCCATGTTTGTTTAAATCTAAGTTCTTCATATATATATCTTGCTTGGAGTTTATTTGGCACCTGGTTTACTCTAGCATTTGAAGAGTTGTTTGGGTTTTCTTCTACATCCAATAAAGAAGAAGAGTTTGTTTGCTGCGGCGTTCCCACTCAGAGAAAGACTTATGGTGCAGGTTGACAGTTGTCTAGAAAGCCTCATTGGTGGATTCCAAGGTTTCGGTGGAGTTTGGAATTGTCGACTAGGTGGAGGTAGTTACAAGAAGACGCGTCAGGGGCTCGGACAGAGTCGAGTCGAGTTGTGTAAGTCATCTGTCTTGTAATCATAAAACCATACTTAGTGGACTTAAGGCAAGGACCGTCCGAGATTTTTCCCATTTGGGTTTTCCTCATACATCACGACGTAGTGTGACATTGTTTAATTTTTATCTTGCAAAATCACCTTAGAATGCATGCTTAGGTAATTCAAGATAAAATTAGGTTTTATCACACTAACGTTTAATTTGGTGCTAAAATTAGTTTGGGTGAAATTTTAAGCTAGTTTAATTCAAGTAATTAATTATTAATTTGATAAAATTTTCTCTGGCCTAATTTGGTTTGTGTGAATTTTGTGTGTGTGTGTGTGTTCACCATAATTCACTTCTTTAGGCTTAATTTTATTTTTTTTTAAGAAATTAAAATATGTGTTTAATTTAATTTTTCATCTTTTAATAAAAAGGAAAATTAAATAAATTTTGAAAAATTAAATTTTGTTAGGAACCATCTATATTCCGCACTTAAAGGAAAGTAAAGTGAACGATTTTAAAAATTGGGGGGTCTACCGTTCCCAACATATCCGATAAGATTACAAATATCAAATTATTAAATGATTTATTATCTCAATGTGACACTATATTTTAAGAAATTACTTGATGTGGAACCCAACTCCGCGGGGATAATCCAAACAAAGAAATCCTCGGTACCGAATCTCTAACCATTCCATAGTCACCCATAATACATAGTCACTTATAAATATTTAATCATTAAGTTACCATTTATCAAGTTTGGTTTCAGTTTTGAATTATATAGATACATGATAAATTTAAAATATAAATATGTAGGCAAATATAATAATTTAATAATTTAATTTAATGCAAAAATATATGGGGTATTATATTCTTTTCCTCTAAAACAAGGAGTTTTGTTCTCGAAATTCAAATTTATACCTGATTAGAATAATGTGGATATCTCATTGGCATGTCTTCCTCTCTCCCATGTAGACTTAACCTCACTACAATGTCCCCACTGAACTCTAACTAATTGTAGGACCTTCGATCATAGATTATGCTCTCTTCGGTAAAGAATACACTTTTGTCGCTCCTCTTAGCTCGTATCAGGATGAAACTCAATCCCATCAAGATCGATATGCTAGTAGTGATCCCCATCCCTAAAACACTTCCTCAATATAGACACATGGATAATGTTATGTGCTTTCTTAAGATGGATGGGTAGGCCAATCTATATAACATTGGGCCCACCCTATCTAGTATCACAAAGGGACGTATGTAGAGGGGAGAAAACTTCCCCTTTGATCCCAATATTCCCATTCCACTCATCGAAGAGACCCTAAAAATCACCTGATCTCCCACCTAAAACTCGAGCTTTCGCTTTCTCCTATCAGCATAACTCATTTATTGATCCTACACCGTCTTCATTTGTGCTCGGATAAGTTCGACCTTATAAGAGGTGTACCGAATAATATGTGTCCCAAACAATCCGTGTTCCCATTATCCAACTAAAATCTTGACACGGTCGTCCATACAATGCTTCGTTGGGTTCCATACCAATAGTATATTAATGGCAATTTTTTTAAGCAAACCCCATAGGTAGTATGTTCTGGCCCCAACTCCCTTTGAGATCCAAGACACATGCCCGAAGCATATCCTTCAGAATCTGGTTTACTCACTTTGTCTGATCATCTGACTGAGGGTGAAATTTCGTATTCAAATTCAACTGCACCCCCACAGCATCCTAAAAATCCCTCCAGGACCGAGATAATATATTGTCCCCCTCGAACAAAATCTCACGTGGTACCTACGAAGATACACAATCGATGATAAAAGAAATCTAGTGTACTTATCTGTGGTGTAATGTGTCTATAGTGGAAGGGAATTATCCACCTTTGTCAATCTAGCGATGATGAATGAAATGGAATTTTGACCTTTTTGGTTCCTCAAAAATCCAACTATGAAATCGATGTAGATGCTCTCCCACTTCCACTCAGGAATATCCACAAGATGTAATTCCTCTGCTAGTCTCTGCTGCTCCACCTTTACTAACTGATAAGTGGAAAAAGTAAATACAAATTTTTCAATGCCTTTCTTTATCATGACCCAACAATATGATCTACGCAGGTCCTAGTACATCTTATCCCCTCCGAGATGCACCATGAACCGAGTGTCACCTGCCTCGACTAAAATCGCTTTCCTCAACTCATGACCTTATGGAATAACCAATCGACCCTAATATCTCAATTCATCATCTACACTGATTGTAAAGAAAATAACCTCTCCTCATATAAGATCTCACACGTTTTCCTCACAATTGGAGTCTGAAGCTTGGTCTTGTATCACACATGGCCCCACAGATGGGGTAATGATCAAAACTCTCAAAAAGGTGTCCGATAAATTTAAGTCACATGTGGTAGTCCACTACCCTGTCCATTTATCCAAGAAATCATACTCTTTCTCTTCCCATACTGTCGATAATGTAGCAGTTGGTCCGTGACTCAATGCATTTGCTACCATGATTTGCTTCTCCAGATGGTACTGAATCGAAAAATGGTAGTCCTTAATAAACTCGAGTAATATCCTTTGTCTCACATCCAGATCCCCCTGTGTGAATAAATACTAGATATTATTGTGATTGAAAAATAGGGTGAACCTCTCCCCCAATAAATAATGTCTTCAAATATGAAGGTCAAAGGCTACCACTACGAACTCCAGATTATTAGTGGGGTAGTTACCTTCATAAGGCTTAAGCTTACATGAAGCACAAGTGATAGGACTCTCTTCCCCCGTCAACACACCTCCTAACCCTTAGAGTGATTCATATGTGTAAAATATATACTCGATGTCGCCCGATGGTAAATCAAGGACATGATGCTTGTGATCCTCCTTCAGTCGAGAATACACTAACATGTCGACAATTAACACTATGATGAACTGGTCCTCGAATGGGTGAAACACACAATAAATCAAATCCAAGACGACCACCGATACGTTGGCCAACCCAAATATCATGACCCAAAATTCATACGTTCTGTAGCGCATCAGGACAACCGTCTTCAAAATGTTCTCCTCTTCGAATACACAACTAGGGATATCCTGAGCGCAAATACATCTTGGAAGAGAATGATGCCCCTCTAAATTAATAGAACATGTCATCAATATGTGCCAATGTATATGTGTTCCGTATCGTGACCTCCTTCATCTCTTGATAAGCCATAGATAATTGGAGTGAAACAACCTTCTTCCTCATAAATGAAATTGGAGATCCCCGTAGAGATACGATCGTTCGTATAAACCCTTATCTCAATAACTATTGGATCTTCTCATACAACTCCCGTATCTATAATGGATCCATACGATAAGGTTCCCTAGTAATAGGTCTAGTGCTCAGCACTAAATCTATAAAAATGTCTACCCTTTTAACTGGTGGTAACCCTAGTACCTCATCAAATACGTCTATAAAATCCTAGACAATCGATATTTAAGCTAATGATACGGTGACCTCCTCAAATGAAGTCTTATTTATATGATACAAATATGTGGTAGACCATCCATCAAGCCTATGCATAGAAATTAAAAACATATCCTGCCCAAGAATAACAAACGCGATCGCCTTCCAATTGTAGTCGATATGTTCAAGATACCGAGCTAACCAATCTATGTGTAATATGATGCCATACATCGACATATCCAAAAGTAACAAGTCGATGGAAAAAGAAATCAGCCGATCTCAACTTTGATATCTCTACAAACCTGAAATATGGAAATAAACCAATCTATTGGGGTATCCAAATGGATAGACAAATCCATAACTATATATAATGATCTTGACGTATATTCAAATATGTAATTATTGAACGAGTGTGACACTGCCATGTGAAAAAGAACTTTTGCATAACAGCCATAGGCATAGAATGTACCCTCAATATCCTGAGGTTGTGCTAGCTGATCGCTTGGCTAGAAATTTAAACACATCCGTAATGAAGCTGTGGGATTCCCTGTGCTTGATCCCTAAGTAGAGGTAATGTCAGGTACACTAGGGGTGGTGACAATTCCTAATAATTTGGTAGGGTTGGATGATCCTACTGCTACTCCTACTACTAGTGGTCCTTACTTGCCTAGTTGCCCCTAGAGCATCTTTGAATTGATTAGACCACCTCTCCACAAGTATAACATGGTCCCTAAATGTGGCAGTCCTGATGACATCCTAATAAACCCAGCCCATTGGGTCTATCTCACTAGCGATGACCATAATACTGATGGCCATTCTGCCTCTGCCTAGGTGGCCAGGACCATGATCGCCCTATCAGTGTTGGTCCTCTCTTCTGAACCTCTTAGAGTGTTTCTCCCCTTGCATCTGGATAATATGACGTTATTACGAGCCTTCATGCCCTCGGGATGACTAATCAGTCTCTACCATCTTTAGCCCCTGTCCGACTCCTACCTTCTCCTTCTTTGGTTCATTATCTTTGCAAAAATATTAGTGGTCATGATAGTGAAGCAAAGTGGTGCCTAATACTTGTGTTTATTTAACAAAATTTGTGTTTCCAATGGAAACCTATTTGATCCCCATTAACAAGCCTCAAATATACCCATCCATCCTTTTCACCTTTGAACACTCGAAGTTAAGTGAAATATATAAAATTTGAGTAAACTCTTTATCATAATTTGCAACTGTGTGGCCATCCTACTTCAACCGATCAAACTATTATCTAAAAGTTATCTGCTATGTTATAGGGAAAATTTTCACCTCGAACTTCATGAAAAACTATGAAATGGTAAACATTGACCGATCCTTCCAGGTGGTAACGGACTCCTACCACTGTAGGGAATTTCGCACTAGCTGAAGCTAGCTAACATATTCATATGGAGTTAGTGGGCTCTACCAGATGTAGATGATGCTCAATGTCATGCCTCCACTATAGCACAACGATAGGCTCAGTGGATCCCAAAAAATCAGATGGATGTCCTTTCCTGAAGACACTCCTGACTCGCTCCCATGAAGAAGTAGTAAAGGGGGAAGTATATGCGCGACCACAAGTGGTGGCTTCTACTAGTGCAAGGCTGACATGGTCCCAAATACTATATATACGATGATGGTAGTGAGGTCTATTAGTGCTAAAGCTGATGCCTGCCCCTGCAGAAGCTGTCATGGTTACTATTGAGGTGTTATCGTATCTGACTTGAAGCTCGCAGCCAACCTCTGTCATGTTGATCGACGTCGTGTGTTCACCATCTGAAAATATTAAAAAATACGTATAAGTATTAGTATGAAACTAGAGCACAACAATCTGAATGAAAATATCTACAATATAGAAGAATGCTATGTGGGAAAAAGAGGGATCCACTCAACATCCCTAGGACACTAGAAACTGGAATCCTTTGATACCAATTGTGACATGCCGTAATATCTAAAACTATATAGATAACTTGAAAAATAAAAAAATATAGGAGTCCAAACAATTGAATATCATTCTAAGAATGAAATAAAATAAATAACATGCGTAAACTAAATAATTGAATACATCAATAATAATAAGACAAAGTAACCTTTGACACCATAATCACCATCCATAATAACTCCCACTCAAGAAATGTAAATTGTCTTAAAGTAACAAACTACATTTGAAGTCATAACCACTTTAATAATCTGACTTTACTAAAAAGTAAATAGGAACAAAACAGTGGGTGCGCATGTCGACACCTACATACCATGTGAGAAGCAACTAAAGAAATAATAAGATAGAATCAATGATGAGGTTTCACTAGTGACCTATCTCCTGAAAAGAGAATTCAATAACAACGTTAACAACAAGTTTACAAAGAGTAAGAATAAAAATGAGTTTGGGCTCGAATATAACTGCACATCCCCCTCTCGTATTTTAGTTATTCCTAAGTTAAACCAACCCAAAACAACCCCAAATGTCATATGCGTCTCATCCCAAACCTGAGTGAACCCCATGGTTTGATATTATTCTGCGCAATCAATTATAATTAAAGGTTCTATGATTTCAACTTGAATTATAGGGTTTATTTCAGAATTAAAATTGAGAACCTTAGTTTTGTAGTTTTAGTCATATAATCTGAGATTCATACCAATTTGTGAAATTAATAAGTGGATTTTACATGAATTAATTTGTCTAACATAATTCTAACAATTTTAAGCAAATTTGACTTCCTATTCATAAGGATTGTATTCTTAATTATGTGTTATATCATTAACATGAATATTAACTTGAATTATCATTAAGTTAATTTTGAATTTAGTTAATTGATTACTAAAATGAAATAATAACAACATTATGTTTAGATTCCAATGAATAGATATATTATAACACAAAAAAAACTAGATTCCTACACAATGTAATCTTGCCTCTGTCAAAAGTAGGATGAATTCCAAGATCTTAGCCTCCAATTCCTCTTCTCTCCAAGATTCCTCTTCTCTCTAACATTAGGGTTTCTCTCTAAAGTTGTTAATATGAAATTGGTTTAACCTCATGACCTTTTAATTATGTTAATCCAGAAATTAGGCTTAGGTCCCATATGGGCCTCAACCCAATTAGACGAAATACACCTCCAAATGGCCCCACACATAATCCAATCCATATACTAACCAATAGGTCTTATAACCCATCATTTTAAGTAAAAAAAACGTACAAAATAAATGTCCTGAAATACAACTTTAAATATTATACCAATCCAACTAATATTTTTATCCGATACGAGTCAAAATATCAAATTATTAAATTATTTATTAGTTAGGCGTGACACGACTTTATTAGAAACTACTTCATGATTGGTGGAACCCAAAACCGAGGGTATAATCCAAAAAAGGAAACCCTCGATAGTGAATCCCTATTTATTCAATAGTCGCCCATAATACACAGTCACCTATAAATATTTGATTAATAAATTACTGTGTTTTAAGTCAGATTTAAATTACGAATCATATACATGCATAATGCATGTAATATATAAATCTACAAGCAAATACCATAATTTTACAATTTAATTTACTAAAATAATATGGGTTATTAGAATCACACTCATAACACCTACCCGAATTCTTATTCTTTTTATCTTGGGTAACCAAATATTTTTCAACCTTATTAGTTTTATGTTTCTCAAAATTTTTAGATTTAGAAAAATAAGGTTTATTGCTGAGAAATTTTCTAATTTTTTTAACCATTAGTGTAAAATATTCTTTCTGACTTCTGGATCCATCGTTGGAATTGGTTGCATCCGCCTTATGGATGTTTAAAGATAAACCCTTTTCCTTTTTGGACGATCTACAATGTTCCAACTCAAAATTTTGGAGCAAACCTATCAGTTCCTAAACCTATTAAGGTCGTGATGTGTGTAAAAATCTAGGGGAAAGATCTCAAAATTTTACGCACTACTTTATCCTCTTAAATTAAAACACGAGTTCAAAATATTAGGTAATTTATAATTGAAATCATCGAACATCTGATTCTTGCATCGACATCACTCAAATTGGGGAGTGAAATTTAGAGCTTAAAGAAGCATACGATATCGGTACCCTCATGGGTAACTTGAAATATCTTCCATATCTCCTTAGACATTTTAAACACCATAATCCGACAAAACTCCTCCGGTGTAACCACAAAATATAAAGCATTAATTCCTCAAAAATTGTAGTTACATAACCTATAACCATTGTGACAACCCGCTATCCGAAATAGAGGGTGGCCAGCCCTATACCTCGATAAAATAGGAAATCATGGATAAATATCATCCTCAGCATCACAACTATATACAAAGCATAAGGAATAACCACACTATATTCCAGAAAACGGGTTATCAAAAACTTTGGTTTTGAAATGAAAAGAAAACATTTTCAACAACCCATAATAGAAATAGAGGGTGGAAACCCCCGCAAGCGTACATAAGAAACCCAAAAGATACAAAAGGACCGAATGAAATGTCGGTCGAGAGTAACCATACAACATGCAAATAGTACCAAGGGTTACATAATAGATTCATTATACAATTACAACGGTTTGGGCAACATGCCCGAATAAACTGATCATAACTAGAAAACATAAATGGAGGCGACTACGCAAACATCCCGTGAAACCCGCACAATGTCACGGCTCCTCAAAAACATATGGAAGGAAAGGTCATTACGGGCGACCGTGCGGCGGAACACCTGAACGGATTATATATATACATATACAACAAGAAAGAAAAACCGGTCAGGGCCGGGTATATGTGATCAATAGATAAATGACAGGTATGACAATGATGCACAGTTAAGCAAGGATGATAGTCTAGCATGGTAACATCGTATAAGGAACTAAAACTGATAAAGGACTACATGGAGTGAGATTCATATTAAAACAGAATTTAAAAATACTTATGAGCCTTTATCATCATTCATCATATTTCAATTTTAATCTTCTTTTCCATTCCTTATCAGGAATATAATTATCATCATGTGCTCTATATGGCACTAATCTCAATAGCATGCTCTTTGTGGCATAAAGTTTCTCTTTACGACATTCATATTCCATCGAGTCCAACTCGAAAATTAGAATAGTCATAAATATAAATATAACGATTCTAAGACCGCCCGTCCGGGTTTCCCCACTGTGCGCGTCCCTAAATAACCATCATCTTCCAGGGCCTAACATAAGACAACCTGGGATCCTATCGAAATCGTCGGGAAGCGGCCATATGTCTGCGGGGTAGTCAAGACCACACCCAGAATCTCCTACCCATCGCAGAAAAATAAAACAAACGCTCATATGGCCTAGGACTATATCCACCCTGCATTCATTAGACAGGGGGCTTCACCTCTCGCACGGACTTCCCTTAAGATGGTATTTAGAGAGGTGTGTAACATCCATTTTATTTATTTCCATTTCATGATTTAGTAAATTATCATTTACCTTATCAACTTCCCATTTTAATAATAGTATAAGCTAAATCGGGGCTATACGTGTTACGTACCGTCATAACATCCTCGATAAGAAATTCAGACTCCAAAGTTATTCACAAAGCCTCTTTTAGGCTTTAATATAAACCCTCAAGTCAAATCTAACTCGAGTCGAATTCTAAAGTCTCCAAATTGACCTTAATATATTCTAGACCCTTATAAAACTACAAGACGAAAGTGATGCTCAAGCATCGCTTTAAATTCCCCCTAGAATGAACCCTAGATGAACCCTTTTCGAGTCTAGGATGTCGACCCAACTCAACTAGTACTCTAAACCCTATATTTACTTCATTTAAGAAGGTCCCTAATCACTAATCCTAAAGAAAAGGGGTTAAAAATGAAAAAGAAAAATTTGAAAAAGTGCAGGGCGACCGAATCGATTCGCCCCCTTGGCCGAATCGATTCGTCCAGAAACTTTGGGTTTCTGCATAACTGCCGAATCGATTCGGATGAATTTTGAATCGATTCGGTTCACAAGACCTGGGCACTGGACTTAACCGAATCGATTCGCCCAGGGGGCCGAATCTATTCGGGCCTGCGATTTTGCCAAGAATTGGCTATGGAGTCTTGGACTCCATTTTCTACCCCAACTCAAATTTCTTCAAACCAAACTTATATACTAACATCAAGATAATATCAATGATGCTAATAACCATCTTAAACCCCATGAATCATCCTAATCATCTTTGAATGAATCAAAACACAAAAATACATGAGAGAAACCCTAAGTTTGCTAAACCAAAATCAATACATCATTCTCATAGCAAATCATCTATCTCAAGACACAAATAGTAAGTAAAAACTTGCCTTGATTCAGAAACTTGCAGATTTCTTGGTGTAGTAGCAAAATCCTTCTCAATCTCCAAGTCTTTCTCTCCACTCTTCTCTTTCTCTCTTTGGTTTTAGAAGGAAATTAGGGTAATTAGAAGACTTAATAGGCTTAAGTCATGGCTTAAGGCAAATATCCCACTTAATTAACTAATAGTGCGATAAAATAATACGCAACTGTATAATTTAGGTACAATCAGTCAAAAATGCCCAAAACTACAAAATACAATGTGGCACATTATTTGACTATTTCGCACATTCCGGAATCAACTGCAACCTCCAAATTATCATTTGGAAATTTTAAAATTCAATTTAGGTTCCAGTCTCATAATTAAGCCAAATATCATTTTATATTCAGATGATATTAATAAGCATGACATAGCAATATTTCCCATGATTATGATATGTATGCAACCTCATAATAAATATCGACTTTTCTATATGGAATTAACATTCAAATCATAACCCAACATTTGACTCCAATTACTATACTAAGTAATTACTATAAAATACGGTCTCATAAGCGAGGGTTATTACAATCATCTTCACTCCAACTCTCTACGGGTTTAGGGACTCGTGTGTCTCCTACTTTAGTTGTGGGTGGTGTCCATCCCATTTTTATTTCTAACCACACCCGCTCGTCAAGGGATTGAAGTGAAAATTTCATACACGCTATCCAACACACGTAATTAGACCCAACAAATAAAGGGGCCTAGACAAATATTGACCCCCCATAGAAAAAATTCCTGGATTCATGCTTATATAAAATATAAACAACCGTTATGATACCACTTGACGTTCACACTCATTATCGAGTGAATAAAATAATGTAAACTAAAATGAATTTTTTCCAACTTTAATCCTGATTAATTATTTATCTTAGGTTAAATTATTAATTTAAATTTGAATTAATCAAAACAGTGTAAACATGCTTCAAATTAGATAACTACATTTAATTTGTTCCTAACCGAATGAATTAAGTTAATTTTGTAATTTAAAATTATTTAATCAAGTCCACATTTGTATGAGATGATAAAAAATAACAAAGACGTAAAATAACTGCAATTGAACAAATAGGGACAAGTTCTTTAGACATGGAAACCCTCTAGAGAAAAAACACACGCACTCAACATATACCCAAGTTCAATAATACAAAAGATTCAGGAATAACAAAAGATAGACATAACTTACAACTCTTGACTGGACCACAACCATCAATCTTCGTTGTTCCCCACTTTAAAACTTAGTAGTACTAATTTAGTCAACCTTCACTGCAACCTCAACTTGGAAAGTCACAATCCTTGAGTCTCGTTATCCTCCTATCTACTGAAATGGATGCGTCTATGTTAATCTCTACCGTATCATTGATTCCTAGTAAACTAGTCTCATAGGAATTCCACGTGTCATACCGCAAGTCAATTTGATTACCAAATGCTAAATTCTCCTCAATCTTTGATCACAACCAAATCCAAGACCTCCACAAAATTTTAATTTAAATTTAGAGAATTTTTATTTCAGAAAACACTAATAATATGCATAATTTAATGTGGAAAAGGTTTTTTTCCTAAAACATTAAACAATGAACCAAAACCTAATAATGAGTTAGGAAATTTTTTCGAATTAAAGTGTCTAACGGATGTAACACACAAAAAAGTTACAATTTGAGATCACAGAACTCCTTAAAAACATTACCACCGAATTCCCGATCTCACCCCCTCTATTTCTCTAGGTTGAGCCACTATATCTGTGACTCATTTTTGCAATCAAGGGAGGTAGCAGCACGACTGTGGGGATAAAAAATTCATTATAGATCCGCTTTTTAAAACGCGAGGAACACTTGTGTGGACACCCGATTTTCAATCGAGATGTGAGTTGTTTATTCCATATGGAGTAAAACCCTCACCCAACACCTCATTCCTTAATGGGACCTCATCCTCAGGACCCATCAGCCTCCCAAAATCATCAAAGAGAATTCCCAAAAGACTGTACTTCGATAAGGAAGTATCCCTAAACAACTCTAACTCAAGTTGGAGCCCCATATAAAAAGTTATGCAATTATGGGAATTTTGGTGGTCAAAATAGGAATTAAATAAACATAGTTTCAGACTCGGACCCTGGACGAAGATTATTGCCCTCAAAACAAGGAACATCTTGATTCTTCATGTGAAGATATTACAAAGAGTCAAACTTATAATCATAGGACGCCATAGTCGAAAATTAGCCTTGAAGCCAACATGAAAGTCAACCAAAATCGAATCGATCGGATTTCAATTCGGATCGATCTGAATCATTTGGTAGCCCACATATTTTTCCTATAAATAGAACCCACCACTATCTATAAAACTCATCCATTCACCTCCTTTTTTTGTCTCTAGTTACTTGGCATCTATTGTTAGTTAAATTAGTTTAATTAAGTCATCAATTAGTTAATTAATTTAATTACTTTATTAATGAGTTAACTAGATCAATTAGTTTATTAACTTAATTATTTTATATATTAGTTAAATAGTCTAGTTGCTTTACTAATTAGTTAATTAGTTTAATTTCTTTATTAACTCATTTAAATTAGTTTATTTCTTTGATATTTTAGTTTATCGTATTTTCAAATATGCCCCACTAGTTAATAAATTGTGGACTATCATCCCACCCATTTAAAAATAGTGATCTCCTTCAAGATTTTGGAAGAAATCGAAGTATATTCATAGCTGTGAACACTATCATGATTAAGGTGTCCATATTTCATGTAAGGCTCATACCTTGTATGTTTGATAAACTTGCCTAAATTGAAAGTGTGACCATTGAAAACATTGTGATCTTCCTAGCTCAGGTTGACATACTTTGGAGGCAAAAAAAAGTAATACATAACCTCCCTCAGATTTGTATATTAAACGAAATGCCACCCAAACCCAACATTAATTCAGGTTTCTAACTTTCTTCAATCCCGAGCGCCCGAGATACTAGAGCTCATTCTAAAAAGTACCAAATAAGTTCTACTTCATAAAACTCGCATTCTTCAAAATAAGTTTGTACTTTAGAAAAGTTTCTTTACCCATGAGAAGTTTGTTCGTCTGAAAAGTCTCTTCCCCCGAGAGAAGTTTTTACTTGTAAAACTTCACTTCCTCTAAAAATCGTTGCTTACAAACGGAGCTCTGCCCAAAAGGGCACCTCAAAAGCGAAAACTCTTTTGGGAAAAAATTGGATCACGCTACAAGGGAAAAAAAACTTAATAATTTTGGGGTAAGACACACCATATATATTATGATAAACTTCCATAGTTGTTTATCTCGTTTAGCTTGACCCCCATTAGGGGATCGGGTGTGGGCTTTGCAAAGTTTATATTATAAAGCCTAGTTTATAACTTAACATCTTCGTTTATCGAAATGACATTTTCATATATGAAGTAAATGTTAATCAAACTCCATGGCTAAATATAGACAAGAAAACATACTATTAAAATTGTTCTCAGGAAAGTGTTAGTGTGCGGACTCAACCCGAAACTTTATGAAGTAGAGTTTGAAATTGGACTACTCCCACGCTTCCCGGAATGAAGAAATATCGTCTTATAGAGGTATCCCCAAATATGTGTTTTCATACAAATATTGTCAAGAATTTACCTTCGATTAACGTGTTTTTAAGATATAAATTTATCAATTGAACAAAATGTAAATGTTATATTAATGACTAGGCTCCGTAAATACCGTAATGTTATATATTGTCTACCCAGTATCCTGTCATCTACAGTCATAAATATGTCCCATTTCTTATATATACATTATCTTTGATCCCAAGTAATCCTTGGTTTGTTGGAGCTTTCTCTGAAAAAAAATAGAGGAAAACCTCTACGCGCATCCATAAAAAATCGTCGCTTCTATACGGAGCTCGTCCCAAAAGGGCACCTCAGAAGTGGACACTCTCCGGGGAAAAATTGGATCACGCTAAAGGGAAAACCAATCCTTAATAATTTTGGGGTCAGACACTTCATATATATTGTGATAAACTTTCCATATTTGTTTATCTCATTTAACTCGACCCCCGTTTAGGGGATCGGGTGTGCACTTTACAACATTTATATTTTGTGGTGTTATTTCTAAGCCAACATCTCTATTTATTTAAATGACATGCTCATATCTAAAGTAAATGTTAATCAAACTCCACAACTAAATACATACATGAAAAAAAACTTTTAAAATCGTTCTGAAGAAAGTGTTAGTGAGCTGACTCAACACGAAACACTGCCAAGTCAGAGATTGAAATTGGACTACTCCCACGCTTCTCAGAATGAAGAAATCATGTCTTATAGCATCATTCCTAAATAGGTGTTTTCATACAAATACTTGTCAATAATCGACCCTCGATTAACGTATTTTTAAGATATAAATATATCAATTAAACAAAATGCAAATGCTATATTAAGGACTAGGCTCCATAAATACCATAATGATGTATATTGTATACCTGGTATCCCATCATCTACTCCCATAAATATCTCCCATTTGTTAGAACTACATTGGTTTTGATCCCAAGTCATCCTTGGTTTGTACGCGCTATACCAAACCAAACTTGTGAAACTTAATCCTCATACTATGTCTCTTGACATACTATTTCTTAGGGATGCCTTTATCTCTAGTCCAAACCCCATTTGATAAAGATAATGTGTCCTAAGGTTTATAGAGAAAACACCACCAAATATTATTTTCATAATTTTTTAATTAACTTGAATTAATTTAGGAAAAAAACATAAGTATTGTGTAAAATGATTTGCCACTCTTATTCTTAACTTAAGCATGCATATAAGTGTGTAGAAGCAAAATTAAAATATTTAAACCATAACACGATGATGTACGGGGAAAATCCATAACGAGAAAAATCTCGGATGGCCCATCCACACTAGTTCACTACGATATGTTTAGTTAAAAGAAAAAATTAGATTTACTCACAGACTCAATGCCTTCAAGCCTTGGCGCGCTTCTTCTTACCTTGTTACCTTATTCACAAACACTGTTGGATGCCTTCTAACATCAACACAACACATGAACTTTCCCATGTCTCTATATCTCCCTGATCTTGCTTGTCTTGTGGTCTATCCAACCGTCGCACAATTCCAAGCACGATATCCACCGAAGAAAATGGCCACAATATGAAGAGAAAACCACGTTGATGAAAAACATGGAAGAGATCTCAAAAATACATATAAATGTAGGATTCTTCGATGTTAAACATGGGTGTAAACTAGGGTTTTGGTTTGGAAGACTTTTTCTCAAAACAAACTCAAAAACTTGGAGAGGTTTTTAAACAAGTTTGGGAACTTTAAAAGCTTCAAAAGGTATCTCAAAAATTTGCTACTCCGTACTTTTATTTATAGGAGGTTTGTTGAAAATGAGATAAGGATCAAAAGTAGTTCACAAACAAGATAAGGATAAAAATTAGATTGGATAAACTCAAATTCTTTATAAAAAATCCAGCTCATTCGAACGAGATATACCTCATTCGAACGAAGTATAACATCTCGTTTGAACACCTATCCAACAAACTATCCAATGACATTCCAAAGCGATGAGAAAATGATTCGTTCAAAGTTTGTTCGAAGTTATTTTAACAACGTACCATATCTTGTTTGAATGACATACCTAATGACATTCTAATGACTTACAAAAATATATTTTTCTTCCAAAAAATAATAAAAGGAATTAAATAATTTAAAAATAATTAAACACAATTTGATGAACTCATAAAACCAAAAAGAAAATCTAGGGATCAAAATATAAACGTGTATTTATATCTCATTGAGATCTCTCGAATGTTGAGGATGAAACACAGCTTGAAACGTGATGTATACTTTATCTTTGGTTGTTATAATCTTCAAAAACACGTTATAGGCTTTAAGGAAAATGAACTCAGCTCATAACCTATTACTCAAATAAGTTTTGTCCGAACACAGGATAAAGCCAATATATGTAAATTGACTCAATTCAAGTTTTTTTCTTACAACCTTTCTACATCACATCCAACCATCTTGAAGACTATGACACCTCTAGAAATCTTCGATACCTCTTCCATTCTAAACCTCCACCAAAGCTACTCTCTATCCTACAGATAGTTTCTCTCCCTCTCAATACAAGTGCTACACTTGCTACATATTACGTTGGAATGCATGTACGTCCAAACTGCATAAAATTTAATCTTGTGGCTACATGAGTGCATATGTTCAATATTGATCCCTTATCGCGAGAACATGCCTCAACAATATGTCTCTTGATATATCATCTCCATCGAGTTGCATCCATCTACTACTACTACTACTACTACTACTACTACTACTACTACTACTACTACTACTACTACTACTACTACTACTACTACTACTACTACTACAACTACTACAACTACTACAACTACAACTACTACTACTACTACTACTACTACTACTACTACTACTACTACTACTACTACTACTACTACTACTACTACTACTACTACTACTACTACTACTACTACTACTACTACTACTACTACTACTACTACTACTACTACTACTACTACTTCCACTACTTCTACTACTACACTACTGTTATTGCTGTTGTTGCTACTACCAGTACTACTAGTACTACTTTTCAATTCAACAAAGTTAGGTAGTGTCTTTTTTCTTTTATAAATGGTATGTCCATGGGTTTTGCCTTGGTATCATATTCATATTGTTGTATTCAATGATCCCATTCCGTTGATTTCTATCCATATAATGCATATAACTCTAGTTGCTGGTTGGGTCAATTCGATGGCTCTGTATGAATAAGCCGTTTGACCGACCCTGCTCCCGCTATGATATTTTCACCTCAAGATACAACTACCATGCTATCAAGAGGACTAGACACCAAAGGTATCTATCCAGCAGTAAATCCATAACTCTACATGTCACCTATACTAAGTACTCTATGGTTTGGGTCTTTAGCAGGTCTATTCATAGAGATTAATTATTTTCTCGAATGCATTGACATTCCATTTTTCCATTCTAGTTATTGACGCAAAAAGGAATAACGAAGATTATAGTTACAATTAAATATCCGTGATTAATCCTTCTCCCCAATTAGATCCTCTCTTCATAGACAAACTTGGTATTTGCGTGGTTAGGAAGATTATAAAATTCAAAGAAATTGGAATTTTTAGATTATATATTGGAAAACTCCATTTCGTTATTACTACTACTAAAACTTCTTCTTCTTCTTCTTCTTCTTCTTCTTCTTCTTCTTCTTCTTCTTCTTCTTCTTCTTCTTCTTCTTCTTCTTCTTCTTCTTCTTCTTCTTCTTCCTCCACGACTACTTCTACTACTACTACTACTACTACTACTACTACTACTACTACTACTACTACTACTACTACTACTACTACTACTACTACTACTACTACTACTACTACTACTACTACTATATGGATAACGTTAGAGATAGGAGCGCCATCCATTTATAAAAAAAATATGGTGCCATTTAGCTGGGAGCCTTTGGTGAATCTGTCCGCCTCGATATTTATCTTAGGTTATAAAGGTGTTTTGAAGGAGAGGGGAGACAACCCTTAGAGGTAGCAGCATCGCCGGTGCCAATTAAAGGGGAGCTCTTAGTGAATTTTTTTGCCTCAATATTAATCGCGGCTTGCGAGGTGTTTTGAGGGAGAAGGGAGAGAGACTTCAGAGGTATCTTTAGAGATAGGAGCACCATATTTTTACTAAAAATAGGGTGTTGATTAGCGGGAATCCCTTAGTGAATCTATATGTCTCGATATTTATCCCGGTTTGAAGGGTATTTTTGAGGGAGAGAGGTGCTTGACTTCAGGGAAGAAGTATAAGGGGAAGAATTTTCTGCCTTTTAGGGTTCTTTTTTTCTTCATAATATTATCCTCTGTGTAGGTTAATAAATATGACCCTGCGGAGTCATTAACATGCCTTAGAGCATTGTTTTATTTTACTTGATTTTTAGTCTACTTGGATCATGCTATATTTTTTAGACCGAGGGCACAATGACCATATATACGATTTTCCTATAAAATATTTTTTTTGTGTTTATTTGGTTTAAGACCGAGATGATGTCTCGAGTTTCCTACGTATCTCTGATTCAATGATAAATGGATGTTTGTTTGAATATTTGCAATTAAAATATATCGGAGAATAAGATCCTCATAGTTCATTAGAGAATGAAAAGGATGGGGGGTCATAGTGTTTTAGTTGATTTCAAGAGAAAGGTTAGTGGCTCAAGTGGACTTTTTGATATAGGGATGGGGAATGTTTATGGTCTTGCATAGCCTTTCCTTCCTGTTATGACTGATTATCGTCGCTTTTTTCCTTTACACCTCAGGCAGGTATAAGGAAAGAATTTCTTCAATCGGTCGAAATTGAAGGGTTAAAAAAGTTTGACACCTTCGAGATTAGCTAACGTAGTTGGTTTAGGGTACTCCTCAGTTGGGTAAAAATTTGCCATTAGGAGTTCGAGATGGTTAGATATTTTCACTGAGGAAGAAGTCTGATTCATTGATGTTTTTCTTCTTAACTCATTTATTTAATTCCTGGGCGATGCACGTTGGTAGCCTTGGTTGTGATGAACAACTTTTTTCTTCCTCTTATCAAGGAGAGATAGTTTGTTATAATGGGCCTAAACCCAATTGGATTCTTCTACTTTACTCTTGAACATGACCTACAATGATGTCACCTCAAGTTCTATGTGTGAGATTTCTTCTATGACATGGACTAGTGCGTAGGGGTGGCCCTGATGGAATTTCTCTTTGTAGTACGATAGCACTACAGGATGTAAGTGAGTTCTTTTGACCCGTCGATGTAGGTTTCATTCATCTTGCTAATAATGTTTTTGAAATTATTGTTAGCTAATTTGAATGATCCATTAGTTTGAGGTCGGTATGGCGATGATTTATGATGGATAATACCATAATCGTGCAGTAGGTTTGAGACCGCTTTCTCAAAATGAGACTTGTTGTCTGAAACCCTCACATGTGATAAGAAAAAATTCCAAATGATGTTGAATCATATGAATTAGGCCACTTTCTTACCATGCACAATTACGTAATATTGGGCTTCGACCCATTTAATGAAATAGTTGATTGAGACCAAGATGAACTTGTTCCTCGTGGAGGCCTCTGTAGTTACCTTCCTTATGATGTAGATCCCCTAGGTGAAGAACGTCCATGGTTCGGTCATAGAGTATATCTATCAAGGAGGTAGATGTTGTCATGGGGTGTATATTTATAACTTGAGGCACCTCATGATGTAATCAGTACAATATTTTACATGGGGGTCCAGTAGTATAACTACCGAAGAATTTTTTGGACAAGGTGTCCCCACTCATGTGCTGGGAACATTATGCGCTATGGGTTTTTGTGACACCCCGACTATTTAAATACTGGGTAGCTACTCCTTTATTAGATTAATTCAAAATGCCAAGTTGGTTCAGTTAATAGCATCACTGTCGAAAACATTTAATGATTACTAACCACCTAGTATTTAAAAAGTAAGATGTCAAATTTTAAATTAAATCTGATTAACATGCGATAAATGAAATGTAAAAGAATAACATCACCATACACAATAAAGTCCCAATAGTGTAATCAACAAGAAATAAAGAGTCTGGAGGAAATACTCCTCACAACAATCCCACAACTGAAATAATAAAACAAGTCTGAATCCTGAATTAATTACAATCCACAACCAGAATAACTGAATATAAAATGTCTCTAAAAGAAATGGGCGACATGCCCTACAAATGATGAAACTGAATATGGAGTCAAGACTAGAAGAGGAGGCGTCTACTATCAAGGCCCTGTAACTTCCACAACAGCTACATCTCGTCACCTGAATAGAATTCCTATGCATGGTGTCCTTGTGGCTGGGCACCTAAAAGGTTTTTACAAAAAAATAGATTTGAAAGCAAACGGGTCAGAGCCCGAAAGTGGAGAGTATTTTAAAAACAACAAGTGATTTAAATTACAATTAAACATCACATATTATAAACACGTTAATTGCGTACTCTCACATGAGTTCCTTACCTCTTCACTACTGTGCACGTCTAACGTATGCCTTTAACCCATCCTAGTTATGCCACTATCTAACTAGTTTATACCACTCCTGCCTTCGCATTCAAACATACATTATCTACACAAAACCCCCAATTAAACCATATTTATAACCCATGTTCACATTCGTTACTTTACTTATCTCAATTGTTAGTTAAATTCTCATTTTTAACCCATTCGCATATCTTAGTCAATCACATCTACTAAGCAACAATGAATCCATCACAAATATTCACAATATGAATTCCCAATATTATCACTTGAATAGATAGCTTTACTTAAACTCATATTCTCAATTATTAGCATTATCATTTACTGGAGGTTATCCCCTTATTTATCTTCTCAAGGAGTTACTATAAATTATTCTCATAATTAAACATGAAAAGTCTGTTCATTTAACCGTATATCATTCACATCATAAATATACAATACAAGCACCCCGAGGCTAAGCTGCGGTGCACGCATACTCTGCTATCCATCCCGGTACATCACGTACATAAGGATTACAAATTCCGAATCTCTCAGGAATTTTTAGAATAAGCACAACACACAAAAATGGAGGCGAACATAATTCAACATATCCATGGGTCACGTACATACCTATGCTCCATAGTCATCTGACTTATTAACTCACAAATAAGTCATTCCCTGGAACTATGCCCTCAAGGTACCAATCTAAATCCGGGCAGATGTCCCTAAGCAAACGTAAATCTCCCGTGATAGCAAGTATGGTAAGTATGTTATACACATAAGAAATCCATACACTAGGCATTCACACAACCTAATTAATCATATATCAATATAGATGTTCGCATTTCATCTAGTTAATCTCGTACTTGTCAAATTTACTCCGAGTATAACATATCATATATATTCTGTTTGATAACTCTCTCGTCGTATCAATTTGGGTACATAAACCTAACTCAAAAGGCTACTAGATTTCTTATTAATTTCAAATGTTATCTCAGTACTTAAAGTCCCTCCGTTACTGCCGTCATCTTACATCATCCTCAATTCTCAATGTAGTTCCAATTCGAATGTTTTCTAACCGTACCTCACTCGGTAGACCCTTGCATGTAATATCAATCAATCCCATAAGTTATAGCGCTCTCCGATACCAACTAAGGCCCTACTGACTTTAATTAAGTCCCACACTATCATATTAATCTTCCTAATAACCAAAATCGGCTTTGGAATAATCATTAAACCTTAAAGAGAAACAATTTCCAAAATACAACAGGGGTCGATCGATCGATAAAAAGGGGTCGATCGATCGAACCTTCGATCGATCGATATTCTTGAGTCGATCGATCGATCAAGCAGGCATCAACCCAGAAATTCTTAGCAGTTACGGGTTTGCATCTTTTTACTCTTCTTAATCATCATTCTAACGTCCAAAACTCTCAAATGGATACACTAATCATCCTACTAACATGTTTACTTCTTTCCCCACGTTTTAGATTCATCAAATCAACATATAACATAACTTTCATGGATCAAATTACCCAAAAATCATATAAATCCTAGTTTTTCCTATTTCTTCAAGAACATCCCATAATTCCTTCAAATTTTGAAATTCTCTACTCATTAATCACAAATTCGTAGTTGTTATCATCTCAAATATAAACCTACATGAAAGTGCTACCCAAATTATGATTTAAACCATTCAAATCCATTTAATCTTCATTATTTATGAGAAATCTCCAATTCTATAGAAACATGTAAAATATATGCGTTGAATATTTGAAAGATAAACCACTTGCCTGTAAATTTGATGTTCTGATCCGTTTTGTTGTTTAAGGGCTGGTCCTCTTTCTATTCCGGTCACAATTCCGTCCAAATTGGTGGTGGTGGGTGGTGGTTTTGGTTTGGGGACTCTTTGTAACCTCTCCTCTAACTCACGTAACTCCCCTCTATGTTTTTGGCTAATCATGGCCCTAATGGAATAACCAAAAATAAATAAATCAACACTAAAAATCGTGGGTCTTAATTCCTGAATTTTTAAAATTACCAAAATACCCTTCCGGGTTGCCGGTTTGGCTTAAAAATGCCCCGGGACCCAAACTAAACTCCGGGCTAGTGTTTTCTGACTATCTCGACCCTTCCGGACACGTTGGCGCACTCAAAATAACCATACGGTTTGATAAAAATAAAATTCACTTTTTAATTTAAATAATTACCCTCTTGACGCGACTGTCACGCGCGTCCCAACAAAATTTCCCAAATTGCCGTATTTCAGTCTCGCGACAATTTTAATATTTTTAATATTAATATACTACCATATATCCACATTATAATCAAATACCAACTCACATCTCGTTAGTATTTTATCCGGATTAATTCTCAATTAATTCACATTTAATTTAATTAATCCCATAAATAAATATCCATAAAAGTACGGGGTATTACATACTTCCCCCCTAATAACATAATTTCATCCCGAAATTTGGATAAGTAAGTCACACCTGGAAAAATTAGGTATCCTCCAGTATTCAAAATAATTATAAAGAAAAACCCAAATCACTAAAACCCTCGCTTCACAATAAGCTTGTTTAACATACTTGATACCTTATTAGAATAATCTTCGATAAATGCACCTCACGTTGTGCTCTTATTAAAAAACCTTCAAATAAATATAGTTTATACATCATTAGCCGCATTATTTTTATTAGTATTGTGAGTCCGCACCTCACTACTAACTCCCGCGTGTATAAAAATTTCCAAACTCCAATCCTGGGATGAATAAATAAGACATCTGACTACGCTTGTCCATTCCTTGAAATATCCCGACGTTGTGACTTTCACACAAGGGAAAACCACTTCAGCCTGTTGGTGCTACACAAATCTTTGTAAGCACCTTGTCCACCATAAATAGATACGGGTGCTTTTCCCCCAACTCTACCATTAGGTAATATCTCCTCCTCATGACTTCAATATACCTCACTAGTTATACCCGATTTGGAATTGAAAATATCGTAATGAATCCAAAATTTCTTTCATACTATCCATCAGTCGTTAGTCACCTTGCGCATGCACCTCGGGTTATAGGTGATACAACCCTCATATTGAAACGTTATTTCCCACTACTTATTGTCACCGCACCTAAATGTGGATTTCAGGGATTTCATCCAAGTTCTAAATAATACTATGTCAAACCACGTACCGGCGTGTTCACTACCTAATAGTGTAAATCAATCAAGAATATAACAATTTGTCTCCTTCTGAACAACATGACTCACGTATTTGAAGGAATTTGTTACCCCTCAAGGAATTTACTAACTTGACTCTTCCATCCCTGGTATCATCGGTTGGATACAAAATTAACTGGTTAATCATCTAACACCCAACCGTTCTACTACTTACTACACCCCTTTAAATGCTGACTTTCTTGTAATTTTCTTCCCGTTAAATGATACTTAATGATCCTCTGCTTCTCTTGGCGTATGCCAAAGTTTCGACCCTTACACTTTCTCACCTCTTTGTGAAAATCCGGACTCCTTATACCCTATTAACATTCTCACTCTATTTACTCTTGAGTCACCCTCAACATTCGATTGATCGAAACTCTAATCCAAATTGCTCATAATAATTTATTCGTCTTCTCAAGAGATGTCCTTTTATTAAATGGCTTTCTACTGACTTTTCTCCAAATTTGAACGTACTACACTTACTACACATGATATTCACTTACACCTTTTCTTATGACGTTTAATCTCATAAGTAATAATCTTACCCGTCTATGTTCCCTCTTCCTTTGATTCTTAGCAAATCAAGATGTCTACACCCCACTTGGGCGTTCTCAATCGCCTCTGAATTAGAAATCCTAAATCCTCCTTATCCTCAATGCGTCCTTCAACACGCCGTGACGAACCCAACATTATTAGTACTTATATTGTAATTTACTAACAACTGGCTCTAATGGCCGTACATCATAATTTACTCCTTGTAACTTCCCATTATAACTACGTATTCCCATAACGATAGAGGTATCCAAATCATAAACGAAGGGCCACACATTTCCTTACTACCAACCTTACGCTAAGTTTCATGCGTGGGGTGTCTCGCAAAGAGAAATCCAAACAAGGAACCCCCCCGATACACTACTACCTAACATTGTTGGTCATCGGAATCCGTTAAGCGTTGTCCATAATATGTGCCCTTACACTCTCACCTTTTAACAACAACGTTTCATCTCAGTTCGCAATTATACATAAACAAAGAACTCCTTCTAAAAGACACTTTTCTCTTTACAGTGATGGAAATCACATATCATATACAACATGCGAGATATTTGAGACTCTCAAATTCCGATCCCCAGACATACAACTATGAGTATAAACTTCCAAATCTCTAACGGGTGATAAAACAATGCACTCTTTTTTGTTACGACCTATCTATCGTTAATTATAAAAACAAATAACTCTTTGTTGACTAGTAAATCAATTATATACGACTCATAATAATGAAATCCCTACGCATACTGGGATTAAATATCCGAGACCATTATGCCTTTGAAATCACAACAGTATTTATATATATACTCATGTATACAATAATACAATTTTGAGCCCGACCCTCTCACAAATGGGGTCTTTCCAGGACCAAAACATTCTACCCCAAGGTAGTAACTTCGATAAACTTATAATACCAGCACACTATCGGTACAATTATTTAAAAACACAATAATTAAGATCATATCACACTCGTATAACACAGCACTAAAACGAGTAATTTCGATAAAGCATAAACCGCTATTAATATACCCATTCATCCTCCGCGGATGACAATAAAAGTAACCCCCACACTATCAATGAAAATATTCTTATATATAATAAAATTACTAATATACTCACTAAATTCGACTCTCAAGTGAATATACAATTGTAACAAATGTAGTAACTCATTCATGCCATAAATAACATGCATCCTCATCTGAGGATATAACTCATACTTTTATCCTAATAATCTTCTCGGCTGCTCAAATGGTTCCTGGACTTACCACACATGTCTGTCCCAAACCGAATATTTCAATAACTGTTGCCCTTACCAGGCACAATACCTTGATCCCTACTCTCGTATCGGGAAAATTTTTATAACGCACGGGTTTCACTCCCCACCGAAATACCTCTACACATACTCCACTTATCTTTTGTCTCACAAATCATGTTAAGGTGGTCCATCTCTCGGATGTTGGTAGTCTCGACTCAGACGACTATCTCCGTTGTTATCTTAGCTTTGACGACCCTAAGAAACACACTACTAATTTCCACACCTTTCACTGAAATCATCATTGCTCGGTGATAATTTAGCTATCCGAATCATTTTAACTGGTTCTCCGTTGGGTCTTCCCATTGTGGTGTTTCACCAATACTGTTTTCTTCCGTCTTACTTTATATAAAGCCTTCTATTCTTGTATCTCCCCACCCGGGGATGTTTACCTCCAAATTAACACTATGCGACAATACCATTTGCTTTAACCGTCCAAGCAGAATTCTTCCAGAAGGACTAACAATTCTTCTATGTAAATTCTCCCTTTAATATCCCCTTATCCATACCACCTTCTCCACCCGGTGTAAGGTTCGCTACAACATTAAATTTCTCCTCACAAGTTGACCCCTGTTTGTCCCTCTTATGTGAGTTTAGAATAACATTCTCCTTTCAACCTGAACATCTGATGAAGGAACTTATGGTGAAACCATATGTGTATACCCTCTCGACATCACATTCCACTTTTAAGTGGGTTGTTTGTCTCACCATTGAATCTCGCTCTTATGAGTGAAGTAAATTTTCTCCTCAAATTTCACTCTCGATTGGCCATACTCCGACATATGTCCAAGCCTTTGGATACATCACGTTCGTTTGGCTAGCACATGCCGTCTTCGCCTTTCGAGTATTGCTACTGCTGGTTCTCTTCAATGTTACACTTAACTCTGTCTCTCCCATTCCAACCTTGTTGTATGTGTCTAATTTGACCCCATTCCTACTATAGCTGTACTCGGAAGTCTCAAGTCGCGCCTTAGCCTTCTATATCATCTAGGACTTCCGTGCCATAATATCGGTGACTTCAACTACGATCATCCTTCTTTAAATAAATCAATTAACCTCAATGTATATTTGCCTCCTACTGTCCACCAAACTGTCTTCGCCTGACGTACTACATTGTTCGGCACACGAATACACCCGATCGCAATACGATTCGCTATCATATACATCATAGCAGGAGAACGAAATTATACTAAAGGAATCAACAATCCTAAACATAGAGCTCTATATCAAAGAAAGCTCAGCGGAAACATAATAAGCCGTACAGATCCTAAAGGACACTAGAACCTGATGCTCAGATACCACCTGTGACACCCCGACTAATTAAATACCAGGTAGCTACTCCTTTATTAGATTAATTCAAAATGCCAAGTTGGTTCAGTTAATAGCATCACTGTCGAAAACATTTAATGATTACTAACCATCTAGTATTTAAAAAGTAAGATGTCAAATTTTAAATTAAATCTAATTAACATGCGATAAATGAAATGTAAAAGAATAACATCACCATACACAATAAAGTCCCAATAGTGTAATCAACAATAAATAAAGAGTCTGGAGGAAATACTCCTCACAACAATCCCACACCTGAAATAATAAAACAAGTCTGAATCCTAAATTAATTACAATCCACAACCTGAATAACTGAATATAAAATGTCTCTAAAAGAAATGGACGACATGCCCTACAAATGATGAAACTGAATATGGAGTCAAGACTAGAAGAGGAGGCGTCTACTATCAAGGCCCTGTAACTTCCACAAGAGCTACAGCTCGTCACCTGAATAGATTTCCTATGCATGGTGTCCTTGTGGCTGGGCACCTAAAAGGTTTTTACAAAAAAATAGATTTGAAAGCAAACGGGTCAGAGCCCGAAAGTGGAGATTATTTTAAAAACAAGAAAGTGATTTAAATTACAATTAAACATCACATATTATAAACACGTTAATTGCGTACTCTCACATGAGTTCCTTACCTCTTCACTACTGTGCACGTCTAACGTATGCCTTTAACCCATCCTAGTTATGCCACTATCTAACTAGTTTATACCACTCCTGCCTTCGCATTCAAACATACAATATCTACACATAACCCCCAATTAAGCCATATTTATAACCCACGTTCACATTCATTACTTTACTTATCTCAATTGTTTGTTAAATTCTCATTTTTAACCCATTCGCATATCTTAGTCAATCACATCTACTAAGCAACAATTAATCCATCACAAATATTCACAATATGAATTCCCAATATTATCACTTGAATCGATAGCTTTACTTAAACGCATATTCTCAATTATTAGCATTATCATTTACTGGAGGTTATCCCCTTATTTATCTTCTCAAGGAGTTACTATAAATTATTCTCATAATTAAACATGACAAGTCTGTTCATTTAACCGTATATCATTCACATCATACATATACAATACAAGCACCCCGAGGCTAAGCTGCGTTGCACACATGCACTAAGCATTCACACAACCTAAGTAATCATATATCAATATAGATGTTCGCATTTCATCTAGTTAATCTCGTACTTGTCAAATTTACTCCGAGTATTACATATCATATATATTCCGTTTGATAACTCTCTCGTCGTATCAATTTGGGTACTTAAACCTAACTCAAAAGGTTACTAGATTTCTTATTACTTGCAAATGTTATCTCACTACTTAAAGTCCCTCCGTTACTGCCCTCATCTTACATCATCCTCAATTCTCAATGTAGTTCCAATTCGAATGTTTTCTAACCGTACCTCACTCGGTAGACCCTTGCATGTAATATCAATCAATCCCATAAGTTATAGCGTTCTCCGATACCAACTAAGGCCCTACTGACTTTAATTAAGTCCCACACTATCATATTAATCTTCCTAATAACCAACATCGGCTTTGGAATAATCATTAAACCTTAAAGAGAAACAATTTCCAAAATACAGCAGGGGTCGATCGATCGATAAAAAGGGGTCGATCGATCGAACCTTCGATCGATCGATATTCTTGAGTCGATCGATCGATCAAGCAGACATCAGCCCAGAAATCCTTTGCAGTTACGGGTTTGCATCTTTTTACTCTTCTTAATCATCATTCTAACATCCAAAACTCTCAAATGGATAGACTAATCATCCTACTAACATGTTTACTTCTTTCCCCACGTTTTAGATTCATCAAATCAACATATAACATCACTTTCATGGATCAAATTACCCAAAAATCATATAAAACCTAGTTTTTCCTATTTCTTCAAGAACATCCCATAATTCCTTCAAATTTCAAAATTCTCTACTGGTTAATCACAAATTCGTAGTTGTTATCATCTCAAATATAAACCTACATGAAAGTGCTACCCAAATTATGATTTAAACCATTCAAATCCATTTAATCTTCATTATTTATGAGAAATCTCCAATTCTATAGAAACATGTAAAATATATGCTTTGAATATTTGCAAGATAAACCACTTGCCTGTAAATTTGATGTTCTGATCCGTTGTTGTTGTTTAAGGGCTGGTCCTCTTTCTATTCCGGTCACAATTCCGTCCAAATTGGTGGTGGTGGGTGGTGGTTTTGGTTTGGGGACTCTTTGTAACCTCTCCTCTAACTCACGTAAGTCCCCTCTATGTTTTTGGCTGATCATGGCCCTAAGGGCCTAACCAAAAATAAATAAATCAACACTAAAAATCGTGGGTCTTAATTCCTGAATTTTTAAAATTACCAAAATACCCTTCCGGGTTGCCGGTTTGGCTTAAAAATGCCTCGGGACCCAAACTAAACTCCCGGCTAGTGTTTTCTGACTATCTCGACCCTTCTGGACACGTTGGTGCACTCAAAATAACCATAAGGTTTGATAAAAATAAAATTCACTTTTTAATTTAAATAATTACCCTCTTGACGTGACTGTCACGCGCGTCCCAACAAAATTTTCCTAATTGTCGTATTTCAGTCTCGCGACAATTTTAATATTTTTAATATTCATATACTGCAATATATCCACATTATAATCAAATACCAACTCACATCTCGTTAGTATTTTATCCGGATTAATTCTCAATTAATTCACATTTAATTTAATTAATCCCATAAATAAATATCCATAAAAGTACGGGGTATTACATACTTCCCCCCTAATAATAGAATTTCATCCCGAAATTCGGATAAGTAAGTCACACCTGGAAAAATTAAGTATCCTCCAGTATTCAAAATAATTATAAAGAAAAACCCAAATCACTAAAACCCTCGCTTCACAATAAGCTTGTTTAACATACTTGATACCTTATTAGAATAATCTTCGATAAATGCACCTCACGTTGTGCTCTTATTAAAAAACCTTCAAATAAATATAGTTTATACATCATTAGCCGCATTATTTTTATTAGTATTGTGAGTCCGCACCTCACTACTAACTCCCGCATGTATAAAAATTTCCAAACTCCAATCCTGGGATGAATCAATAAGACATCTGACTACGCTTGTCCATTCCTTGAAATATCCCGACGTTGTGACTTTCACACAAGGGAAAATCACTTTAGCCTGTTGGTGTTACACAAATCTTTGTAAGCACCTTGTCCACCATAAATAGATACGGGTGCTTTTCCCCCAACTCTACCATTAGGTAATATCTCCTCCTCATGACTTCAATATACCTCACTAGTTATACCCGATTTGGAATTGAAAATATCGTAATGAATCCAAAATTTCTTTAATACTATCCATCAGTCGTTAGTCACCTTGCGCCTGCACCTCGGGTTATAGGTGAAACAACCCTCATATTGAATCGTTATTTCCCACTACTTATTGTCACCCCACCTAAATGTGGATTTCGGGGATTTCATCCAAATTCTAAATAATACTACCTCGAACCACGTACCGACGTGTTCACTACCTAATAGTGTAAATCAATCAAGAATATAACAATTTGTCTCCTTCTGAACAACATGACTCACGTATTTGAAGGAATTTGTTACCCCTCAAGGAATTTACTAACTTGACTCTTCCATCCCTGGTATCATCGGTTGGATACAAAATTAACTGGTTAATCATCTAACACCCAACCGTTCTACTACTTACTACACCCCTTTAAATGCTGACTTTCTTGTAATTTTCTTCCCGTTAATTGATACTTAATGATCCTCTCCTTCTCTTGGCGTATGCCAAAGTTTCGACCCTTACAATTTCTCACCTCTTTGTGAAAATCCGGACTCCTTATACCTTATTAACATTCTCACTCTATTTACTCTTGAGTCACCCTCAACATTCGATTGATCGAAACTCTAATCCAAATTGTTCATAATAATTTATTCGTCTTCTCAAGAGATATCCTTTTATTAAATGGCTTTCTACTGCCTTTTCTCCAAATTTGAACGTGCTACACTTACTACACATGATATTCACTTACACCTTTTCTTATGACGTTTAATCTCATAAGTAATAATCTTACCCGTCTATGTTCCCTCTTCCTTTGAATCTTAGCAAATCAAGATGTCTACACCCCACTTGGGCGTTCTCAATCGCCTCTGAATTAGAAATCCTAAATCCTCCTTATCCTCAATGCGTCCTTCAACACACCGTGACGAAACCAACATTATTAGTACTTATATTGTAATTTACTAACAGCTGGCTCTAATGGCCGTACATCATAATTTACTCCTTGTGACTTCCCGTTATAACTACGTATTCCCATAACGATAGAGGTATCCAAATCATGAACGAAGGGCCACACATTTCCTTACTACCAACCTTACACTAAGTTTCATGCGTGGGGTGTCTCGCAAAGCGAAATCCAAACAAGGAACCCCCCCGATACATTACTACCTAACATTGTTGGTCATCGGAATCCGTTAAGCGCTGTCCATAATATGTACCCATACACTCTCGCCTTTTAACAACAAAGTTTCATCTCAGTTCGCAATTATACATAAACAAAGAACTCATTCTGAAAGACACTTTTCTCTTTACAGTGATGGAAATCACATATCATATACAACATGCGAGATATTTGAGACTCTCAAATTCCGATCCCCAGACATACAACTATGAGTATAAACTTCCAAATCTCTAACGGGTGATAAAACAATGCACTCTTTTTTGTTACGACCTATCTATCGTTAATTATAAAAACAAATAACTCTTTGTTGAGTAGTAAATCAATTATATACGACTCATAATAATGAAATCCCTACGCATACTGGGATTAAATATCCGAGACCATTATGCCTTTGAAATCATAGCAGTATTTATATTTATACTCATGCATACAATAATACAATTTTGAGCCCGACCCTCTCACAAATGGGTCCTTTCCATGACCAAAACATTCTACCCCAAGGTAGTAACTTCGATAAACTTGTAATACCAGCACACTATCGGTACAATTATTTAAAAACACAATAATTAAGATCATATCACACTTGTATAACACAGCAATAAAATGAGTAACTTCGATAAAGCATAAACCGCTACTAATATACCCATTCATCCTCCGCGGATGATAATAAAAGTAACCCCCACACTATCAGGGAAAATATTCTTATATATAATAAAATTACTGATATACTCACTAAATTCGACTCTCAAGTTAATATACAATTGTAACAAATGTAGTAACTCATTCATGCCATAAATAACATGAATCCTCATCTGAGGATATAACTCATACTTTTATCCTAATAATCTTCCCGGCTGCTCAAATGGTTCCTGGACTTACCACACATGTCTGTCCCAAATCGGATATTTTCAATAACTGTTTCCCTGGCCAAGAACAATACCTTGATCCCTACTCTCGTATCGGGAAAATTTTTATAACGCATGGGTTTCACTCCCTACTGAAATACCTCTACACATACTCCACTTATCTTTTGTCTCACAAATCATGTTAAGGTGGTCCATCTCTCGGACGTTGGTAGTCTCGACTCAGACGACTATCTCCGTTGTTATCTTAGCTTTGACGACCCTAAGAAACACACTACTAATTTCCACACCTTTCACTGAAATCATCATTGCTCGGCGATAATTTAGCTATCCGAATCATTTTAACTGGTTCTCCGTTGGGTCTTCCCATTGTGGTGTTTCACCAATACTGTTTTCCCCCGTCTTACTTTATATAAAGCCTTCGATTCTTTTATCTCCCCACCCGGGGATGTTTACCTCCAAATTAACACTATGCGACAATACCATTTGCTTTGACCATCCAAACAAAATTCTGCCAGAAGGACTAACAATTCTTCTTTGTAAATTCTCCCTTTAATATCCCCTTCTCCATACCACCTTCTCCACCCGGTGTAAGGTTCGCTACAACATTAAATTTCTCCTCACAAGTTGACCCATGTTTGGCCCTCTGAGTTTAGAATAACATTCGCCTTTCAACCTGAACATCTGATGAAGGAACTTATGGTGAAACCATACGTGTACACCCTCTTGACATCACATTCCACTTTTAAGTGGGTTGTTTGTCTCACCATTGAATCTCGCTCTTACGAGTCAAGGAAAATTTTCTCCTCAATTTTCACTCTCGATTGGCCATACTCCGACATATGTCCAAGCCTTTGGATACATCGCGTTCGTTTGGCTAGCACATGCCGTCTTCACCTTTCGAGTATTGCTACTGCTGGTTCTCTTCAATGTTACACTTAACTCTATCTCTCCCATTCCAACCTTGTTGGATGTATCTAATTTGACCCCATTCCCACTATAGCTGTACTCGGAAGTCTCAAGTCGCGCCTTATCCTTCTATATCATCCAGGAGTTCCGTGCCATAATATCGGTGACTTCAACTACGATCATCCTTTTTTAAATAAATCAATTAACCTCAATATATATTTGCCTCCTGCTGTCCACCCAACTGTCTTCGCCTGACGTACTACATTGTTCGGTACACGAATACACCCGATCGCAATACGATTAGCTATCATATACATCATAGCAGGAGAACGAAATTATACTAAAGGAATCAACAATCCTAAACATAGGGCTCTATATCAAAGAAAGCTCAGCGGAAACATAATAAGCCGTACAGATCCTAAAGGACACTAGAACCTGATGCTCTGATACCACCTGTAACACCCCAACTAATTAAATATCAGGTAGCTACTCCTTTATTAGATTAATTCAAAATCCCAAGTTGGTTCAATTAATAGCATCACTGTCGAAAACATTTAATGATTACTAACCACCTAGTATTTAAAAAGTAAGATGTCAAATTTTAAATTAAACCTGATTAACATGCGATATATAAAATGTAAAAGAATAACATCACCATACACAATAAAGTCCCAATAGTGTAATCAACAAGAAATAAAGAGTCTGGAGGAAATACTCCTCACAACAATCCCATAACTGAAATAATAAAACAAGTCTGAATCCTGAATTAATTACAATCCACAACCTAAATAACTGAATATAAAATGTCTCTAAAAGAAATGGACGACATGCCCTAGAAATGATGAAACTGAACATGGAGTCAAGAATAGAAGAGGAGGCGTCTACTATCAAGGCCTTGTAACTTGCACAACAGCTACAACTCGTCACCTGAATATAATTCCTATGCATGGTGTCCTTGTGGCTGGGGACCTAAAAGGTTTTTACAAAAAAATAGATTTGAAAGCAAACGGGTCAGAGCCCGAAAGTGGAGAGTATTTTAAAAAGATCAAGTGATTTAAATTACAATTAAACATCACATATTATAAACACGTTAATTGCGTACTCTCACATGAGTTCCTTACCTCTCCACTACTGTGCACGTCTAACGTATGCCTTTAACCCATCCTAGTTATGCCACTATCTAACTAGTTTATACCACTCATACCTTCGCATTCAAACATAGAGTATCTACACATATCCCCCAATTAAGCCATATTTATAACTTATGTTCACATTCGTTACTTTACTTATCTCAATTGTTAGTTAAATTCTCATTTTTAACCCATTCACATATCTTAGTCAATCACATCTACTAAGCAACAATGAATCCATCACAAATATTCACAATATGAATTCCCAATATTATCACTTGAATAGATAGCTTTACTTAAACTCATATTCTCAATTATTAGCATTATCATTTACTGGAGGTTATCCCCTTATTTATCTTCTCAATGAGTTACTATAAATTATTCTCATAATTAAACATGACAAGTCTGTTCATTTAACCGTATATCATTCACATCATAAATATACAATACAAGCACCCCGAGGCTAAGCTGCGTTGCACACATACTCTGCTATTCATCCCGGTACATCACGTACATAAAGATTTCAAATTCCGAATCTTTCAGGAATTGTTAGAATAAGCATAACACACAAAAATGGAGGCGAACATAATTCAACATATCCATGGGTCACGTACATACCTACGCTCCATAGTCAGCTGACTTATTAACTCACAAATAAGTCATTCTCTTGAACTATGTCCTCAAGGTACCAATCTAAATTCGGGCACACAAGGATTAGATGGCCCTAAGCGAACGTAAACCTCCTGTGATAGCACGTATGGTAGATATGTTATACACATAAGAAATTCATACACTAGGCATTCACACAACCTAAGTAATCATATATCAATATACATGTTCGTATTTCATCTAGTTAATCTCGTACTTGTCAAATTTACTCTGAGTATTACATATCATATATATTCCGTTTGATAACTCTCTCGTCGTATCAATTTGGGTACTTAAACCTAACTCAAAAGGTTACTAGATTTCTTATTAATTTCAAATGTTATCTCAGTACTTAAAGTCCCTCCGTTACTGCCCTCATCTTACATCATCGTCAATTCTCAATGTAGTTCCAATTCGAACGTTTTCTAATCGTACCTCACTCGGTAGACCCTTGCACGTAATATCAATCAATCCCATAAGTTATAGCATTCTCCGATACCAACTAAGGCCCTACTGACTTTAATTAAGTCCCACACTATCATATTAATCTTCCTAATAACCAACATCGGCTTTGGAATAATCATTAAACCTTAAAGAGAAACAATTTCCAAAATACAGCAGGGGTCGATCGATCGATAAAAAGGGGTCGATCGATCGAACCTTCGATCGATCGATATTCTTGAGTCGATCGATCGATCAAGTAGGCATCAGCCCAGAAATCCTTAGCAGTTACGGGTTTGCATCTTTTTACTCTTCTTAATCATCATTCAAATGTCAAAAACTCTCAAGTGGATACACTAATCATCCTACTAACATGTTTACTTCTTTCCCCACATTTTAGATTCATCAAATCAACATATAACATCACTTTCATGGATCAAATTACCCAAAAATCATATAAAGCCTAGTTTTTCCTATTTCTTCAAGAACATCCCATAATTCCTTCAAATTTTGAAATTCTCTACTAATTAATCACAAATTCGTAATTGTTATCATCTCAAATATAAACCTACATGAAAGTCCTACCCAAATTATGATTTAAACCATTCAAATCCATTTAATCTTCATTATTTATGAGAAATCTCCAATTCTATAGAAACAGGCAAAATATATGCTTTGAATCTTTGCAAGATAAACCACTTGCCTGTAAATTTGATGTTCTGATCCATTGTTGTTGTTTAAGGGCTGGTCCTCTCTCCATTACGGTCACAATTCCGTCCAAATTGGTGGTGGTGGGTGGTGGTTTTGGTTTGGGTACTCTTTGTAACCTCTCCTCTTACTCACGTAACTCCCCTCTATGTTTTTGGCTGATCATGGCCCTAATGGCCTAACCAAAAATAAATAAATCCACACTAAAAATCGTGGGTCTTAATTCCTGAATTTTTAAAATTACCAAAATACCCTTCCGGGTTGCCGGTTTGGCTTAAAAATGCCTCGGGACCCAAACTAAACTTCCGGCTAGTGTTTTCTGACTATCTCGACCCTTAGGAAAATGTTGGCGCACTCAAAATGACCATACGGTTTCATAAAAATAAAATTCAATTTTTAATTTAATAATTACCCTCCTGACGCGACTGTCACGCGCGTCCCAACAAAATTTCTCAAATTGCGGTATTTCAGTGTCGCGATAATTTTAATATTTTTAATATTCATATGCTGCCATATATCCACATTATAATCAAATACCAACTCACATCTCGGTAGTATTTTATCCGGATTAATTCTCAATTAATTCACCTTTAATTTAATTAATCCCATAAATAAATATCCATAAAAGTACGGGGTATTACAGTTTTATCCATGATTTCAAAGGTGTCGTCCTCTGTGAGGCATCATAGGTGTATTCAGTCGAAACCTCTTTTGTAAATTTGATCCCCACAGATCATGAATTGGGATGCTAGTCATCTCAGGGCAATTCAGTCATTGGGAGAGGCATTCTCTGGGTATCAATTTTTGTTGAGAAAGTTCCAGATATCATTGTACTAGATTTTGGGGCCCATAACTATTTCTTTGATGGCCTCAACCTCAAAAAAGTATGACGAGGTATTTTGAGTGTTTATGGTGAACATTATTTTCATAGTTCCCTTTAGCATGTCTACCATAGAGGCTAAAATGGCAAGTGCATCTGCGAAGTTATTGTCAACCCTCGAGAGGAAGTCAAATTCAAGGTGTTCGAGACCTGAGGCCACCTTTTCTATGTACGCGTGGTATGGTTGCATCTTGTCGTATCAAATTTTCCACTTACCTAGTATTTAACCGATAACTAGTCTCGAATCACCATAATCTTTCACATCAGTGACCCCCATTTTAGGGTTAATATTGATATATGTGATACAAGCCTTGTACTTTGCCATATTGACAATGCACTCATATATGATCCTGACGGTTGTGGGGAGTCGTCGTGAGTTGAAAGATATGAGGAGCATCCTGATGCCAAATCCTCTTTTATTGGAGGCTCCATCGAAGTACAATTCCTGAGTTTGTCTATTGTTTAGAGTGAAGAGATCCTCATATGGGAATTCAAAATCGTTTTCTTCCTCGTTTGATAGGGTTTTCCCTATAAGGAGGTCGTACATAGCTCATCCTTTGGTATCTTTTGACGTGAGACACGTGATCTCAAACTCTGATAGCATGAGGAACTACTTGGGAATTATACTGGAGAGATCGGGTTTCACGAATAGACACTTAACAGATCCATTATTGAGATTATTTTAATGTGTAATGACATCATGTAGTGTCAGAGTTTTAAATTCATCCATATGAGGGACACGCAAGACATTCCAAAGGTTGTGTACTTGAGCTCATAGGAAACATTCTTTCTATGATCTTTCGACGTACTATGCTAACATGGCTCCAACACCCATGTCGGTTATAGTCATGTATAATATGAGAGGTTGTCATAGTTAGGGGGAACTAGCACCAACGGGTGAGTAAGTTATTTTTGTATCTTCTCAAATATTTATTTCCATTAATTCATTCACTATTTTGAGAAGTCATTTTTGAGTATTTATATGGGCTCGCAAATGGTGGTGTGCTGGTTGATGAACCAACTTATGAACTGTACTTGACTTGGAAACCCTCTTACTTCTTTTTTTTTTGTTCTGGGTGGGGGAGTTTCTTGTATGGTTTTGACTTTGTCCGGGGATATTTCGGTTCTGTCATTGCTAACTATGACTCCGAACAACTTTCCCTTAATGAATCCGAAGATGCATTTCTGCATGTTTAACCTCATCTTCAAGTGGCCCAATATTTGGAAGAACTTTCGGAGTGCCGATACGTGTCCCTCATGATCCTTGAATTTGATTATCATGTCGTTCACATAGAGTTCCACTTCCATGTGTATGAGTTCATGTAAGATGGTTGTGGTCACTCTCTTAGAAGTTGAACTAACTTTTTTAAGACCGGAAGGCATGAGTGTATAAAAGTACATCCCTCAAGGGGTATTAAACATAGTCTTCTCCTTATGATTCGAATGCATTTTAATCTGGTTGTATCTTGTGAATTCGTCGATAAAATACTTTAACACACTATGGGTTATATTATCTACCAATAAGTTGATATAAGGTGGGGGAAATCATTTTTGGGGCATGCCCAATTGAGGCCCTTATAGTCTACGAACATTCGTATTTTACCGTTAATTTTGGGTACTAGTATAATGTTTTGTAGATAAGTGGGGAAATCCACCACTTAGATGAAGTAGAGAATGAGTTATTTCTCCACTTCCTCTTTAACTTTCAACAATCATTCGGTTATCATCTTGCAGAGCCTCTATTTTACGTGTTTGGCATAAGGGAGAGTAGATATCTCATGCATAACGATAGACGGTTTGATTCTGGGCATGTAATTGCAGGACTAAGAGAAAACATTCACAAAGGTGGAAAGTAGATATGTGAGCTACTTTTATTCATTCTTCTCTAGGGAGGACGCTATTTGTAATTGTTTTAGGTTTTAGGGCGTACCCATGTTCATAGTAATTATGTCGTTATCATTGGGAGACATACAATTATTTTGACTTTGGTCATGTTTTTGCAAATATTTTATATCATTATTAATGTGACTCCTAATCCCTCACTAGATTCATTATCATCAAAACTAACACACATAAGATAATATTGGTAAAATTAATTTATTATGCCATTAAAGGAGGGAGGGTAACATTTATAATGGCATAAAAGTCTACTTTATAGAGGGATACATTAGGAGAAGGGATAAAGGGGGACCCTTTATCCAACATGACATAATCAAAGGGCCTAAGTATGATGAGTGTTGGGATGCATCTGGTAGAGATCCAGTTCTTCAGTACCGAGGTCGCCTTGATGTTGGAGATGAGGTTAGAAGGGTTCAACCGAGGTGATTTTCATTAAACTTTGGGCACTTTATAACCTTCGAACTTATTACAGGCTTGGGTAGGCAGTGTTTCTTAGGCTAAGCCTTTCTTCCCTTGAGGGAAACTTTAAGGTCTTTAGTAGGGTTTCCAGTAGGGTTAGTACGAGGAAAAGCCTTAGAGAGGCATTTTAGTAAGTGTTGGTGAGTTTCCTTATTCCACTAATAGTCCCATTGGGGTTTGCTGGGTGTGTAATGACATTTGACCAAATGTTATGTATCTGGTGTGGTAATGGTGGAGCTTTTCTTACAGAAGTAGATATTGAGTTTGTGGTTGCTTATCAATCACCCTTATCTATAGAGGTGTATTAGTTGGCTGAGAGTGTGTACCAATTATCGAAGCATATGTCTGGGTCGAGTTGATAGAGCTTCACATATCTACCGCGACAGTCTTATCCAAAAATAATGTAGATAATCCCCATCTGGGCTCTAGATGATGTGTTTCTCTATCTTCTGTGGTAACGCATGATTTACTGGTCATTTGTCTGGATATTCTCATGATCCACATATAACCCATCCTTGTAGAGGATCTACATTCCTGGTCGTATGTATTTTTGGGTTTTATCCCACCAGGGCTTTAGGAGTTTTTGATAGGGGAAGTCCTCTGCTTTAGGTTATAAGTGACGATTCCACCCTTGATGAGGTTCTTCAGGGCTATCTACTATTGCTTTATCATCAGGGGTGTACCCAAGACTGGCTTTTTCCCTGTATTTCATAGTGGTGATAGCATCAAGGATTCTGAAATGGTTTTTTAATATCCAACCCCAGCATATATCCCAACGTTTGAATGATTTGGATGTCTATATTATGTATAATTGGTTCCTCCTTTTTCATTTGAATGATTGGGATGACCCTAAATTTGTAAAGGTAGATATCGTTGCTATCGTGATGGGTGTCTAAGAGAGGGGTGGTGCTTGTATTGGCTATAGCTTCCTAGCAATCATCTCCATGAATGGTGTTGAACTCAATTTCAAATGGGAACCTGAACTTCATATTAAGTGATAAGGGTAATACCCCTATAGGATATATCCAAGCCTTTTAGATTAGGAGGTGAAAACTGGTTGGAACGTCGAGAAATTTAAATTCAACATCTCATTTGACAGGACCTATTATGAGAGTAAGTGTGATGGACTCGAGGACCTCTCGACAAGTGTTATTTAGGATGGTCTAAATTTCGAGGTGGTGTATCCTAGATCAACATCAGTGCAAAGAGGGAATTCATTGATGGTGAAACCATTATATACTAGTACCAAGGGTACTATTTATCCATCTGTCAGAGTAGGGATTTGTAATGCAAACCATTGGTTATGGCCTTTCATAGGGAGGTCCTCATCAGAAAAGCTGATGTGTTGTTGCATGGTGATGGAGTTAATAGTGGACGCCATGTCGTTCAGAGTTAGGTCTATAGGCATAGGTGCCTGAGACAGTAGACGAACGAGAGCAGCTTGATGCTCATGGAATGTACCTAGAAACTCCCACATTGTAATGTTATCTTAGGTTCCATGGAATTTATGCTTGATTTTATTTTTTTGTCGGGTAGAAAGTTCAATGGTCTCTTCAGGGTAATCTTTCTCCTTTGAATAGGGTTCAAGGGAGAGACATGTCAACCTGACCTCGTGAGGAATCGACCTCTTTGTCTGGGTTAAGGATGGGATTTTCCCAGAATTCGTACTTAGCTTTCCATAGGTGTAGAAGGATATTAGTCAAGGATGTGGGGGCGATGGCATATAATGTTAGATTTAGGATAATGAATTATGTCCAATAAAATATAGTAGTTTTTGTTTGAAGGTTTGGAAGCCTAATTATAGGCTTTTGATGGGGATTAGGACATGGAATTATCAATCCACTACACAACTACGTCTGAGTTTAGGATAGGGTGGGGATTTCTGTAACCTTTCCCATTACTTGGTCATCTATCTAGTTTGGTTCCCATATTAAGGAATCTGTGGATATGGAGGATCTCGACTAGATGTCAACATCCGAGGCAGTTTCTTGGTATTCTTCGTCATTAGGAGGGGGTCTTTCGAGATAGTTTATTGGTTTTATATATGGTGGGAAGGAGTCTCTAGTTCCACTGGATGTATTTATTTCACACTAATGGTGGCATATGAGAAGATATCTCTGTTATAGTTTCGTTACTCTACGTATTCCAGATCCCATGGTAAACACACCTAGTGCGCGTTAGTGCAGATACCGCATAGTGAAGGCTATCGAATTTCCCTTGAGCGAGGCCCTAGGAAGCGGGGTGGACAAGTTACATTTTAGTTGTGTAAGTGTACCTCCAGTACGGGGACTTTCTGGTAGGGGATGACCTTTGTGGGTCATCTCATCTTACAGTTAATAATACTAACTATGGATTCACGTAACTACATCCCGTGTCGGTGAAATGGTTAGTATTATGGTTATATCTCAAGGATAAAAATGTCAAAGGCCAATTTTGAGACTAGAAGATCTAGTTCATCTTGGGGACTGACTGTGTCTTCTTTTGGTCAAGGCCGTTAGGGGGATCGATGTGTATTTCCATGAAGTCTCACACAATATCTTATATTTTTATTGGTATAACATCCCATCGAGTGGATCGAATGCTTTGATATACGCTAATTATAGGATGCTGAAGCACACCCTTTTTATCGATAAACTTGACAGGCAGTCCCCCGTATGAAGCGTTGGACTATAGGTTGTCCGTTTAGTAGCCTCACTTTTCCATGTGGAAGGTCTAGCGATCATGATTCTCTAGTTGGTTGAACTTTTCTGCTGTGACTTGGTAACTGATCCCAAATATAAAATCTCCAAGGTCAGGGGTTTCGAAGGATGCCAGTTCTTATTGATGTAACCCGAGTCTTTTTTCTTAGGAGTAGTCCTACTATGTCATCATTTTCTAGACTTGAGGGTGAATTTGTCTCTAGGTCCCGAGGGTGTGCTTCCTTCGGTGATAAGGAGATGGTTGAAGCATTTTGTAATACCTTATTCTGGAAGGTCAACATTCTATAGGTGGTATAGAGTGGGTGCATGAGATCTCTATGTGAGATCTCGCAGGATGAAGCCAATGTTTCGCAGGGGAGTGTTGACCTTGGGCCTATCATTTGCAAAGGGTCAATGTCATCTATGGGGTCATTGCGTATCATTTGGATAGTACCCATGTTATGAGTCATTGCGTATCATTTGGATTTTAATTTTTGGTCCTGGGGAAGAGGCTCGAGCTAGTATCCCATGTTATGAGTCATATTCTAACCCGAATAGGACATAGTCGACACGACCCCATAACTCTCCTGGGATTGGTTCCTCCTTTCTTTAGGGATCTTTGGTTTGACTCTGTACTTAATAGTTCCAAGATTGGTCCTAAGATTGGTTTCCCAAGTGATGTATCTTCAGATTTAGTGCGATCTTATTCTTTCATCCTCTTCGTATAAGAGCTGGTAACAAGCCCTGTATGTATAGGTAATATGATCGTTATCATATAGATATAGATCTTCTTCACTCATTTGCATTGGGGGACTCAAGTATCGGGGTGGGCGAATCATGTGTTCCATGTTTCGATGAATGGAAGCTGTGGTCCATTGCTTATTTGAGAATTGACTCATCATGAGCCCGGAGTGAGGGGTAAAGAGGTATAGTCGTAAGTTTCTATATCAATAGGGTGAACAAATGGAGTTTTGAGGTGTATCTTTCCCATCCAATGGATTGAATAGGTAATGCGATTGTGATGTACTCTGTTTGTTCGAGGGCTTCATCGTACTCCTCCCATTCGTTAAGTGATTGGCCTCTGCTAAAAGGGGGCGATTAGTCTTGGATCTTTAGAGAACATGAATTTCGTGACTAAGAAGAGGTACGAGCTGCAATGGTTAGTCTGAAAGAAGTGTGTGGACATTATGATGAAGCTCCTTTGGTCTATGGAAATCTTAGTATCGGTGATGATTTTTATGGAGGGCGATGGTGTGCACAGGGGATAGCTATTTGGAAGGGGTCACGAATCCTCATCCTCAGATTATGATGGATGGGATTATCAGTGTTGAGGGATCAAAGTTTGGGATTGAAGAGTTTGAGATGGGTTGGTGCCAAGTTAGGATCATATGACGAGGGGATGTTGGTGACATTGGGCCTTGGCACGATTAGGTTCTCAGTGTTTATGAGGTCTACGATGGCATACCTTAAGGCCTAACATTTATCAATGATGTGACTGGGTCCCTGGTGATATTCACAGTCAGAAACGGGTTTTTAGTTTTTATTGGTAGTGGCCGGGAGTGGTTCATGATTAATTAATTTTAGATGATCGTCTAACTTCAGAGTGGAAAAGCCCCGACAGAGTGGGACCCTTAAGTTAGTGAAGGTTATAGTCCAAGCGTGAAACTCTTTGGGAGGAGTTTGATAGAATATGAGAGTGGGTCCTGATGGGATTGGTATAACAAGGGATATTATGGCTGGGGTTGTATGAAAAATATAGCGTTATTCCATTGGTGGACTGACCACAAGGGTGGTGATATTAGATTTGAAAGTCCCTAGAGGATTGTTATGGGAAAAGAATTCGTTATTAGTGCAACGATATTCCTTCGGGGTTTTGGCACCTTTAGCGGCCAAACTTTCTTTGATATTACACCCTATATGACAGAGATATGTGAAATTTAGGATCTAGTTGAGTCTATGCTCATTTTGATCTTTCGTTTGGAGGTTTCGGATTATGATCTTCATTTGGTTGCATTATACGAGACAATATCCTCTTTCTCTCTCCAGTCACTAATAGAGATTCCAATCTCTTCTCCTTCCCTCTATTTAATCATTTATAGATCCTTACGGGTGATACCCAGTTGTAGGTTATATTCTTACTACTTCAGGAAATCCTGACATACATCATCCCATGTTTGGGTAGTCCCCTCACATTTGAGGGCTCCTCTGGCCAGGAAGGATGAGAACATCCTTTCTAATAACCCTAGGTCAACATTTTGGACCTGCATCAGGAGGTGGTAATTGAATATATGGGCGGTTAGAGAACTAACCCCTTTGTAGGTTTTGAAGATTGGCATATTATTTTTTTTAGGAGTTGAGATTCATAATAGAGGGTCATATTCTTGACGTTGGGAAGCTCATACATTGTTTGCATTTTACTGATATCTTCCTAGAGGAGATGAAGTTCAAATTGTACTTGCGTTATCTCCTGGTTTAATAGTGTGGGAATGACTTATTTGACTAGCCAAGGCCATAGATTTAGCCTGTAGGCGACCTTGGAAGGCGGTATTCGGGTACTGATGGTAGGCTTCAAAATAATGATGTAGGTCAATGGTACTTGGAAGTGGGGAGCACCGATGTTAGAAAGGGGATCCGAATATGGAACTAAAGTAGGAAAATTTTGTGGGTTAGTGACAGTCACCACATATGGTGTACCAAAATTGGATATTGGAGGAGGAATGATTGCTAGAGGACTTAAAAAATTATCGGATCAGATGATATATATGATAATTAGGTTTTTATAAAAATGATTATTGCGGATCAACAGAGGAAATTAAATATCTCATACATTTGCAGTTCCTTTGGTCTTGAATCGTAGAGATTTGATATTTTTTGTGTTACACTGATCTTCATCATAAATATAACGATGTGGCAACAAGAAATCGAAATGATTTTTTTTCAAAAATATTAACAGTGTTAAAATGAGATCTTTCCCATTATATATATATATATATTGGCCTGTAGAGCCCACATAAATTTTTTACCCCATCGGATCAATGGTTCTCAGGTTAAGGCTTCGACACATAGGCACCGTGATGTGCCCCGAATTTATTTAGGTAGATGAAATCGTATGTTCCTTAATTGATTTTATCCCTAAAGCTTCACATCCATGAATCCAAAAAGTATTATATTAGGGTTTATGTGCATTTGAACACTTTCTTAAATATTCAATCAACATTCTTGATTAGATTCGAGATATAATCTTTGTTGTCAGATTTTCTTTGTGAATCACTATTTTGTAAAGATACGTTAAGTAGGTGGATAAAATGATCTACAAATGATTTGACATTTCTTGTGCTTATAAGTACCAGGAACCTATGGTTCCAAGTTTATAATTTGTATACTCTTCAATTGTCCATAATTGATTTTACATGATGAGATATTTAAAAGAGACCTCGAATCTTCCATGCTATTCCTTTAAGCCAATACATGCCCTTGGTGTGTGGGGGCCAAGGAGAACAACCCTACCACTCAATTTGTAGGTATTTTCTAATCCATAATGATCCCAAACTTATTAGGAGATAAGGGGTTTCTTATATAGGCTAGCACGGGAACCCACATGTGAAATATGAGACTGGCTTCTAGAGAATTAAGAATCCCAATTAAACTCTATAATAATTCCATAAGTCTATAAATTCTTATTCATTCCACCAAAATATAGTAAATGTACTCTAGTCTACTATCTCAAAAATATAATTCCAAGTTCATCGTTGTTAAATTCTCAATAATCTCCCCATGTTAAGATTACAAATACCCATAGATTAAAATAAATTACTGACAATTATATATAATCGACCTCTTATCACTTTCTTGAGTCCGTCCACTTAACTTATTTGATATGTCAGATAATTAAATCCATTGGCCGATTTTGATATAATAAAAACTTATAAGATATATCAAGAGGGTATAATCAATGTCTATATGTGAAATGTATTTCATTCATAATTAACTTTCACCATACCCTAATCACCATTAGCCAATCTACCAAGCTTATTAATCCATAAATGAATCTCACACAATAGGTCAAAATAATGAACAATTGATGCACATTTCCACCAATTATGTCCAAATTAAGAGCCTAAGCACTCATAATAACCATGATACGTGCATTATCTTATATAGTTATTATAAAGACAATTATCTCAAATTTGTCCCATTCAATACATACAAAGTGTACAAGCTCAAAATGTCGAAACTATACCATTTATTGTAGTCAAGATATACATACTAAAACATTGTGCTATAATCCTACCAATGGTGAGTCCATTTCCATCTAAGATTGTGAAACATACTTATATTCTAAAAGAACCGATGATCTGATCTTCCATGTGTAAGACGAAGTTTAAATGTCAAATAATCTATAAACTAGAATAAGATACACCTATGCATAAATATATAAATAATATAATGCAAAAAATACTTGGGAAATTTTTCATTGAATGGGCATACTAAAATTCACTAATGAACCATGACTTTTAGTATATAACCCCAATAATTTCCCACTTATAATCAAAGACATGGAACCGTGCATCTAATAACCATACCTCACATAGAAAGTAAGAGGCTTACCGATTGTCAACCAATGCATATACAACCATTAGAAACACTTACCTCTTTATTTGGTAATCAACAAGTTACTTACCTCTTTATTTGGTAACCACATATATATTCATTAATAATTTCCAGGTACATATATATATATATATATATACACACACACTCACACACACCAATGTTCTATTCTAGAGTCACACAAATTCCAAATTTGAAAGAGCAAAAGTCTTTCTTGGAATATTTCATAACAAAGTCTCAAAAGAATAAAATTAATATGATAGCATACATAAGTTGAAGTACATTGTTTCGAGTGATCAAATGATAATCTGATCCAAAAAATGTAACAAAATTTTCTAATGTTATTATGTTTAACTTCTTGGACTACCACACTCTAAGTGTATGACATATCCGTACATCGCATGCGATGATAAATATATCTATAAATATAGTATTTAGAAACACCACCACACTTTTATCACGACTTTTGTACACACTGGACACATCCAACCATTTATCAAAATCATTGATTTGATTACCTCTTGTACTAGATTCACTTGCAGCTGGTGGGTTTGACGCCATGTTGCTGAATCTATAAGGTTCCAGATATCATAACTTTTTAAGGAATGTTATGCATCCTTGTGAAAGAATACCTTATTATAGTTATATGGTTCGTTATCTTCTTCACCAAGGGTCACGGTGGGTGATAATTCTAAGAATAAGAAACAATCCCACTAAAATAAAGTTACCCCTTTATGGGTGTATAATTCGTGATGTATTATATGGGTTTCACCATTATGAGAATTGACAATCCTCCCACTATGATAAGGTATTAGAATGTCATACTCATTTCTTTGTGATGTTTCCACCTATAATGTCGATATGAAATAAGTTCACATAAGCCTATTAGACCTTCATTTGTTCCAAACCGTATTTTTGGGAACGTGGTATATAATATAGATTTAGGCATTTTTCCTTTTTCCAAATTTTAGAGTTTTGTGTCAACATAAGTTTTGCAATACCCATTATAGAAAGTACCAGAATTGAGTTTGAAAGCAATCCATTATCTTTAATGAGAGTAAAGAAAACTAACTGTGAAAACTTTCTTGACATATGAGTAGCTACATCGAATGAATAATTTATCATGAACCTTATCACATGTAAAAGAAACCTAATTCTTATCTCTTTGACACATTGGTACTGAACGTAACTTATGGAATTATCTTCATGAATATAATCTGAGCTACTGATATGTAATTCTTAAATTCCCAAATATGTAGATGTAGAATTACATTAATCATAATAAATCAATTATAATATTGTCATTTAATACCTCCTGCTCATTTTCCATCTAAACTATATTCACTAACTAGAAGTGCCTCCACTTTTGATGAATGTAATAAACTATCTTCTGTTAGTTTAAAATTCATATAGATAAAATGACCTGGGTATTTGGGGCTACAGAATATTCTAGTTTACAAAGAAGAATCTTATCCTTTTAAGGATAAATCATGGATATTATTCAAAAGTTACAATGTACTAAATATGATATTTATTTTGTGATGATTATTCGCTTTAGTACCAAATATTGAAATAGTGTTTATTACTATTACCTAAGATAGATGAGACAAAGATGTGGATTAATGCTAGATTGAAATTGCGGAGAGAAACTCTAGAAACAAGAGGATTTAAAGCATGAAGGGCTAGAACCTAATATGTGGAATGCAATTTAGCAGTAATAGGAGGACAAATGGGGATGTGGTGAAACTGGAGGGTCAAGAGATACCAAGAAATGATGGATACATTAGTGATGATGTTAGTCATAGGAATAAAGTATAGTGGGTTAAGTGGAGAAGTGTTGCTGATGCATTATGTGATAGGTGTATACCTTTGAAGTTAAAAGGAAAATTTTATAAAATGCCCATTAGACCCACCATGTTATATGGGAAAGAGTGTCGGGAAACCAAAAAACATAATGTGAAGAAAATGAGTGTGGGGAAAATGCCAATACTAAGATAAATTTGTGCTAAAACTTGAGAGGATAAAATTAAAATTGAGCAAATTCGTGAGATAGAAAAAGTAGCTCCTGTAGAAGATAAATTGAAAGAAAATCGACTTAGATAGCTTGGACAGATCAAGCGTATACCAATGGATGCCCACGTATGGACGAGTTACTTAGTTAGTACTGATGGTAATGCAAGTGGTATAGTCAGGCATAAATTGACTAAGTGGGATATTATATAAATGACATGATATCATGTGGATTAACCAAAGATATTGCGCTAAATAAAATCGAATGGAAAATAGAATTCATATAACCCATTCGAAATAATTGGAAAAAGGCTTTATTGAGTTGAGCATATTATTAAAAGAAAACAAATATCCTTACATAAAAAGAGTATAATACGAACCAAAGTTTATTCTACTATTACATAAAAGAAATAATTTAAAATTAATCTCTATTTATCAAAACTGAGGCTCACGTCTCCTACTGTAATTATAAATTCACCTATCACTAGTTGACAAGTTTCCTAGAACCAATGATTAATGGATTATGTCCTATAATTAAGGTAACCGTAGAACAAACCATTAAAAATTTATCAACTTTTTGCAAATAAATTTTATCTAAATTATTCTTTTAAACAACATAAGCTTATTAACTCCTACTAATGTTCTGACTACTATTATTGAATTCACTTTCGAATATAAAATTCACTAACTATCTGTAAAACCTAGCCACTGCATAAGTTCTAACTTAATAGTTTCCGATTTAACTTTCGCTTCTATCCATTTGTCGGCTAAGAAGTGAAGTGATTTCAACAACTTAAAACTTATATGATATCATGATAAAACCTTTTATTGGGGAGGATATCGATCTGGATTTACCCATCAATCTCACCTTCATAGATTTCTAGTTCCTTTAGGTGACATATCACCATAAAAAATTAATCTTATGACTAATGTTGTATCAATCATATTAATATTCCTTTAAAACCATTTATCTCAAATTTCCTAATTATATGACCCTAATTATCAAACGTTAGATGTGAGATAATCATTATATCATAGGTAGTAAACATTGATTCATATCGATGTCATAATATATTTGACTTAATGAACAAGCCATATTGTATTATCTCACTAATCTTGTCCACTTATATTTCAAATTTCCTTATAAGAATCTTATAACGTGATTATTCAAGACAACATTGAGAACATACATATATGCATTTCTTACCGTGAACACTATGTCCAATTTAAATTCATTCCTTTCAATTATTACCATAATGTATATAAAATTAAACCTGAAACAAATGGATATTAGAGTTACCATTTAAAACTAGGGAATCACATAATAAAGAACATATTATGACATTTAATTAACTTTGAATTAAATTTAAAGTTGGTTCCCTCTACCATTCTAAAATAATTCTTTATCATCCCAATTATTGTTTGAACAACATTCCTCTTTGAACAATCTTCTATATATAATTACATTAGGCAGGCCAGTTCGTTCAATTTTACCATCTAGGCAAATATTATGCCAAATAAAATTAATAGTTGACATTTTCGTTCCACAAAATAATAGCATTCCCCTTTGGAGAAACTACTATAATTTTGTGTCTAACTGTATATCCATAACTAATTTTATACTATCCTACATACACTCCTCCGTTGGGGGGCCTCCTATATGAATATTCTCTCTACTCAACAAAACCTTTTCCTAATTACTTGGGGTCGGCTACATGAAACCTATTTTTCCATTCCATTATGTCCATTGAGATATCTTCGGTTAAACCACGTGACATCATGTCCTTTTTTATAATATAACACCAAGTCAATTTAGGTCGACCTATATCCCTTATGTTACCATAAATACTAACTAAATCAATCTTCCTTATAGGAGAATCCATTGGTCTACGCTTGACGTGTCGAAACCATCTAAGTCGATTTTCTCTCAATTTATCTTCTATAATAGCCACTTTTACCATTTCACGAATTTGTTCATTTTTAATTTTATCCTTTCGAGTTTTACCACAAATCCATCTTAGTATTCGCATCTCCGTCACACTCATTTTCTACACATTTTATTTCTTGGTTGCTCAATAATCTGTCCCATATATAATGGCGGGTCTAATGGTCATCCTATAAAATTTTCCTATATGAATATGAGCCTAAAATTACCGTATGGATATTTGCACTGGTTACCACAATAATTAGTATTCCTCTTTAGGCGACCTAGTTGATATTAAAAACCTAAAAACCATTGGTGGGGGCCGCAAAATTTATTTGTGACCAAATCCCTCTCCCACTCAGTAATTTAAAACTTTTGTGAGGGTTTTCATACAGACAAGTTTAAATTTAATATTAAAAAAAATAAGGGAACTGACAAATATCAGAATTTTCGGTTGTCTAAATTTTTGCGCATCCAAAACGTGTGTCATAAATATAGATTCTAAATTCCCTACTATTCACAAAATAAATATGAAAATTTAATTTATATTTTCCAATTATACATATAAAAAACTAGTAATTTTAAAATTTTGAAATTAAACATATAACCATAGAGACTATTTAATTTTAAATTTTCCAATTAAAATTAGTATATTTCTAATTCATTTATTCAAATTAAAAAAATTAATTTCCTTTCATTAATTATACAAAAATAATTAAGTTATTTTAAATTAAAATAATTTGGGAAATTTTATTTAATTAGAATAATAAATAAAATCCATAAGTTTAAAAAATTTAAAATGGAACCACTAAAAATTCTATTTTCGAAGAAAACAGTGATCTAAGGCCGAGTCCAATAATATTTTTCCATGTTGTAGAATTTAATAGGTCCGCTATAATTAATTAATTTAAAATAAAATAAAATAAAACATTAATATTAAATAAGAACCACAATTAAAATAGAATAAGGAAAGCAAAAGATGTAGTCCATAAACAATAAGAATGTTAAAAATTAGGGGTCTCTCCATTATGGTCTCTAATTATTTATCCCATGCAAGATTGGACTCAAAAATTTCTTCCCATGTAAGGAACCATTCCAAGTAGGAAATCTAAGCTTAGTTGAAGTTTACCCATGCTATGCCACCACCACCAAAATACTTCGAGAGGTTGCTTGTGCGAAAATAACACATAGTTGCACCACTGTGCTATGTGACCAAGGCGTCTAATATGCCAATAAATTGTGTTGTGACACCTCCATATGATGCCATAATGACTAACTCACACTCCCATGGTCTGTTACAACACAATAAGAGTCCACCAAAACTTTTCAAAATATTTTCCCACAAATTTCATTCATCCCAAAAATCATCTTCGGTGTTCGACTCATTAATCGATGTAGAGTCCGACGAACGCCAAAAATTACATGTAACAATTACAACCAAATCTAATGATCTAAACTTAAAAATTAATTATTACAACCCAATCGTTGATAAAAAATAACAAAGCATAAATAAACCAAGGATGGAATCATATAAAATTAATGAACATGAATCATACGATAATGGAGGGATGAAACTTATGAATATATGCAAAAAAAATTAGATCCTATCTCTAGAATTCATTCAAGTTTAAAACTAAATAGATTAAACTAATTTTGATGGACAACAAGGATTTCCTAATTATCATGTAAATCAAAATCCTTATCTAATACCAATTGCTCGAGGACTTAGAAAAATACTGAATCATTTGATTTATCTGATAACTGGGTTTTAATAAAAAAATATTTATGGTTGATCTAAAAAGGAGATTCAAGATCTCGTATCTTTTTTATTCCTTCTCTCTTGAAATGTAGAGATTGGATCTCTTTTGTGTTACACCAACCAATGTCGTAAATATAACGGTGTGGAAGCCACGAAAATGAAATGATTTTTTTCAAAAATCTTGACATCATCAAAATGACATCTTTCACAATTTTATCTTTCTTCCTCTGAAACCTACAAAAAAAACTTTTAGCTCCATTGAATCAACGATTCACAAGTTATGTCTTCGATAAATTGACACAATGACATGTCGCGGTGTAACAACCCGCTCAAAATAATAACGGGTGGCCAGCCCTATACTACATTAAATCAGGAGTTTCAGATAGTCCAGTCTCAACATCAACTGTCGGTACTATATAATATAGGACTAACTACCCGATATCATATAAGCGAGATGTTAAAATTTAAATAAAATATGCAACATACAACAAACCAACACTATAACACCACTAATAAGAAAAGAAAAATGCATACAAGAACTATGATAAATGAAATGCTAGAATAAAATGAAATAAATAAATACAACTGAATATACCACAAGGAGATAACCCTGAATATGCTGTAGGGTCATAGCCAATACAATAGCTGAAATGGAATAAATGTAAACATATATAAATATCCCTTGGGTACAAACCCGATATACAACATGAATCCTACCTAGAATTTTAAAGAAGTAGGAAGCGGCTACATGATACATCCCGCAACAGTCCGCACCTGTCACGACTCCCAAGACTCTGGGTAGAATGTCATCTGGCATCCATGCGGTAGGACACCTGTAATAGTATATATATATATATATATATATATATATATATATATATATATATAAAGGCATGAGAGAAAAGTAAACGGGTCAGAGCCTGAGTTGTGAAAAATATTTAGCAAGTGTGTTAACCGTGCATAATAAATATCGGTGCACTTATTTCATAATTAAAGTGGAATCGCACTCTCGTGGAACCCCAACTCACCTCTCATCTAAAGGCGCGCACCTATTCGCGTCCTCAAATTTTAGTTAAATTACCCTCATTTATTAGGACAACCTAACTTAACATAGGCCCAGTATATACCCACGAGAAGTTGCCTTTCTATCTTAACCCAAGAATCCACTCCTTTCTAAACCCATTTATATTTGTTTATAAACATGTATGCCATGTTAGGCTTAATGGATTCTAGTTTATAATTTATTCAATTATCATTCTTAATATGTTACCCATTTATATTTGGGTTGAAACATATGATTTAATTTCTAATTTAATAAGCATGCAAAATTATTATTGACACAACTTCCCTCCAATTTCAATGCGGCGCTGCATTTCGTGCGTGGGGTGTCTCGCAAAGCGAAATCCAAAAAAGGAACCACCCCGTTACACTACTCCTTATCAACGTCGATCGTGGAGATCCGTTATGCCACACATAAATATCGACAGAACTTCTCTCTAATCTCAACAATGTACTACGTTTCGTGCGTGGGGTTTCTCGCAAAGCGAAATCCAAACAAGGAACCACCCCGTTCCACTACTCCTTGACAATGTCGATTATAGTGATCCATAATGCCGTACATACCATATAATGCTACCACTACCACTAAATCTCCAATAATATCCTTGGGATGATGTAACTGAAATATTCCTTAAATATTCCTTAAATGTACTCCACAAAGATTTTATATCCTTTCATCTATAGGATATATAAATATATATATAGGCATTTTATTCTCACCATATATATACATATACCAATCATCCATACCCATGACCAAGTGTACATATCATATCTGATGTACAATGGACATGCACATAATCCACCCGGCTATATATATCGCTGATAAAACTGCATCAATGCTATCATCTTCCCTGTGCCCGGCTCACGTAGCAACTGGGGACCACCGGGTGGGGATCAACGACACCCACCTCGTGACAACTCACATGCATGACATCCCGGGAAGCGGTCATAGCTCCAACTAGCAATGAGACGAAACATACCCACCACGTCTCATCCAGAAATATATATCTATCGTATAATAACAAACGGGACGACTATGACCTGGGGAATATCCACACCCTGCTCTATATGCCAGGATGCTCACCCTCTGCGTGGAAACTTCCCAATGATAGCATGAGCGGGGTATGCTTAACCACATAAGTATATATATCGCTCACATGCGCAATATACATACATCCATATGATCCCATCATATGACCAAATAGTAAACCATCATATACGGTTTAAATATCCATACCATGTATGTCCACATCATAAATATATCCATATATTCATATTTATATATAGATATACGTACATATATTCACACATCGCTATATCATTACATATACAAACTAATTATCGTTCATATGTATAAGATATATAAACCCGGCTATAAGTATACATAATCCTAAATATACAAGCCGTCACCACAAACTCATTCAATTTACCTCGATATGTGAATACAATCCTTCACTTGAAACATATTCAATCATTTTTCCTATGATGGATTGTCTCCCAAAATCATATGTATATATCTATACATATATATTCAACATTTGGGTTATCACCTAAAATTTTGTGTAGGAAACCATCACTACACTTACCATCTATATCCGAGAGCACATTACAGAGTCCAGTAATAATTTTGACTATCGATATACACATAACTAATAGTCTATAAACCTCAAACTCAGTCTTATTGTCATCAGATAAATCCTATTTCTTAGGGAAAATACCCGTTGTAAATCACACACCGATAAACAACAACTACTCCAACTAGATTTTCACATTCTACTCTAGTTGGAAATATGATCCTGTAGCTCTCGATTCCGACTACGGCTCAATCACTTTTGTGAATCCCCTAGTTTAAGATCTCTCATATTTATTTATTAAAATTTATCATTTCTAAGGGTAGGCAATCGCTCTCTTCCATTTGGCCCCAAATTGTATCTTAATACTATCCTATCCTTATAAGGATTTGACATAAATGTCGGCCTAGAAATTTCACCACATACATGGATATATTATTCTCCAATTATTACAAGAAGTCCCCACTATAATATACTAAGTGAGACCCCCCCCCTATAAGTCTCCAAAATATCTCTTACTTCATAAGAGAAAGCCTCAAATTAATAAACCCAACCAAAAAGGGCTAGAGGTCATCCTAGAAACCACCTCTAAAACAACCCATTAAGGAAGCCCCTAAGAATAAACTCCAAAAGAAAAAGGGGGAAAAGGATTTCCCATTCTTGGGATAAAAACAAGGGACCGGTCGACCGATCTCAGACCCCCGGTTCACCACGGGTCCACATTTTGCCTACGAAGAAATGCAGTAGGCTTTTCCCTTAAGGCGCTGTCGACCGGCCATACGAGTTTTCTTGGCCGATTTTTAAATTTTAGCAAACCCACAACCCTCAAACACCCACATATCATCCTCAATCCTCCAAATCTTTAACCCAATAATATTTGTAACAAGAAAATCCATCCTACATCTCATCCCAACCATTTATATGCCATCAAACCATATCTAAACATTGATTTCAAGATTTAAACCCAAAAATCTAGGTTTTGATATTTATACCCAAAATCCATTTCTTTAACCCACAAATTATGAAAAAAAATACACAAATAACTATTTAGCAAGATTAAACACTTGCCTCAGATTTGTAGAGGTTGGATCGTCCTCGATGTCGCGATTTTGGGCCGGAATCTCCAAGCTTTCTTCCTCTCTCTCTTCTTTTCTTCTTCTTTCTGTCTTCTTTCTCCCTCTATGGCTTTTTCTCTCTTTCTCTCAAATGAGAAATGGCTTCATCCGTAAGCCTCCAAATCCTTTAAAACATAAACCCAATTTTAAATGTTAATACACAATTTAAATGACTCGTTTACTCCAATTCGAGCAAAACATACTTAAAAACATTCCGGAGCCGAGATAAAACCCAATGACAGTCATTTTGACTATCTCGACCCTTCCGGGATCGATGGTACCCTCAAAATCATCTTCCGTAATACTTTAAAATGTCCTCTATTTTTGGGCCTAAGTTCCCAAATTTTGAAATTCTCCAATTAATTAATTTTTATTTTCCCAAATTTTTTATTTCTCATCATCCGGGATCGAGTGTTGTTACACGCGATTTATTTGGGCATATGAAATCATATGTTCTTGAATTGATTTCATAGCGAAATTGTGACACCTCGCCAGTCCTTTATTAAATTAAAATCAAGGTGAACGGTTGGTTCATTCTTAGCATCACTGTCGCAAAATAAAATTTTCCAGTTTAAACACCCTAAATAATTAAGCCAAGTGTCAAAACAATTTTATAACCTTATTTCCATTTTATTAAATCCAAACATGAAAACCTTTTTAAATAACTAACAATTTAAGAACTCTGACATACTAAAGATGCATAATAGCACACAAGAATTAGATTCATCCATATAAACCAAACCAGTTTAAACTACAAATAAAACCATCCTGACAGTAATTAAATCCCAAAGAGTACCAACTCATAGAAATATAAAGGAACGTAATACTCTGATAAAAATCCAAACTGAATAGAGAAACGGGAGACACATGCCCTAACTAATAAGAACTAAAAGTAGGAGTAGAATCAACAATGAGATAGTCTAAACAATGGTCTGCAACTCCCACATAAGCTGCAGCGCGTCCGATCCAAAGAACCTAAGCATGATGCCCCTGTGGCTGGGAACCTGTATTATATACATATATATACAAGAGAAAAGAAATAATAGGAAACGGGTCAGATCCCAATTGTAAAACAATTTAAAAATAGTTTAGCAAGTAAATAAATTGCTTACCGGCTAATGTAACAACCATGTTAGTACGCCTCACTCTCATGAGCAATTCTCACCTCTCCTCTAGTGTGCACGCCTACCGTACTATTTACCTCAAAAGTTTATTTTAGCTTAGATTTCCCATAATGTTTCATGCCACTAACTACGATGGTGAAGACAAATAAATTCTTGAAACTTATGCCCTTACATATCTTATTTTATATAAAAATATCCCAGTGATGTCACAAAATTTCTAAAAAACTTATAATAGAGTCGGAGTATTTATTCATTACTCAACTACTTTTATGCACAGTAGAAAGTTCCCATACTTAAGCATAATTATATATATATATATATATTAGTCACTCATATAATTTATATATACCAACATCACCCAGCATAAAATCTATGGCGCTGGCATACTCTGTTATCAAGTCCCCGTATCACTAATATTAAGGGAAATACTAGTTCAGAATCACTATTGAATTGTATTAACATAAAACACATACAAATGGAGGCGAAGCATAGTTACAAGTCATTGAGAGGTCATCACATACCCTTACGTCTCTTAGGACTAGTTGATTATCAATCAGATATTCTGTATCAAGAAATCTTACGTTCTAGGGTACGAGTCAATATCCCCCATAAAGGCCCAATCGAGATAAGACCATCCCGGTACGAAAACCCCCGTGATAGCAAGTAGCCCGAGTATGATTTTTATATAATATATTCACAATCACATTGTCATATATATATATATATATATATATATATATATATATATATATATATATATATATATATCCACATTTCTAAGTTAGGTGTGCCGATGACCCATAACAATAATTATCCGTTATTAACACATTTTACTCGATTATTACGCATAACGAACTCGTCATTTTTATTCTCATTTATATTTCCCTTCATACTCACTTCTCCTCTCTCGAAGTATTCTATGTATAATTTCAGTAGGCATACACTCACTTACCTTATGGTCTAACTCCCTTACGAGTCTCGATTTTTTTATTAAAAGTTCGCATGATTTCGTATGCACATGAATAATTTCTCGTTAACCCAAAATCTCATCTTACACTATGTTTCACTCAACGGGGTCTACCTAGGCACTAGTGGTCTTCTCTATGTCCCATTATACTCCAACAATAACAATCAAGTGCCTATGCGTTAAAACCGAATTAAACCAACGGACGAGAAATATGCAGTTTTCCAAGAGGGGCCGACGATCGAGTAAATGGGGTCGGTCGATCTATCGTCGGTCGATCAATGTTCTTGGGTCGATCGATCGATCAAGTAGTTCTTGCCTAGAAACTTCCATTAAAACCTACGGGTTTCATCTTCCAATTTCTCCAAAAATGTCATTAACAACTCCCAAATTCTTAAACAGCATTACCACAAGTTCTATACACATATATGCACTATTTCCTATGTAAAACATGCAGAATTTAAACAACGGAATTGAATTATTGGCCAATTCATTTTAATTATCAAGAGCCCTAACTTTCCTCTAAACTTTCATGGTTCTGTTTCTTTTTCCAAATTTATCACTTCTAAATTAATCATATTTTGTGGGTAATCCTCTACGTATGATTGGTATGTCCAAAGTTTATTTATTTTCCATACAACATGTGATTAGGTCCTCTAAATCCTTGAGTTCTTCCATGAAACATAGGTTCAATCATCCTAATCTAACATGGTGTGACAATTAACTTAAAAGAGAAGCAAGATAGATACTTGTCTGAGAATTAAAGGTCTAATTCGATGACTCTAATTGGTATCTCAGTAATCCTCTTCTTCCAATCTACGCTTTGGTGGTGGTGAGGGTGCAAGATTGGTGATTCTTGGCCTTGAACACTGAGAAAGATTTTTCCCTTCTTCTTTCTATGGCCTCCTTCCTTTTTGGTTCTAAGAACCCTAACTTCCCTGGCACTCCATTTGATATAATCTTTATGATTTTTGTCATTATTAAAGGCCAAAAATAGAAAATTACCAAAATGCCCTCCCGGGTTACCGGTTAGGCCTAAAAACGTCTCGAGACCGAGACCCAAAGTAAACCCCCGAGTACACTTTTCTGACTATCTCAACCCTTCCGGACACATTGGCACACTCGAAATGACCATACGTGCGACTTATAATTTATTCACTTTTAATAATACTAATTTAGTCCCGACACGACACAGGTGCGTCCTGACTTAAATTTCTATAATTTCCTTTTTATTCACCCGTGAAAATTTTAATAAAATAAATGTCATATATTACTTTAGTCATCTAGTAATATTCATCAATGTTCAATAATTACTAACTCACATCACTCTAGTAAATATAAAAAAAGAATTCCAGATTAATATTAAATTAATATCTCAATTTAAATTTAATACATCCCCAAATTTAAAAGCCATAAAAATATGGGGTATTACATACCTCCCCCCTAATAATGGAATTTCATCCCGAAATTAAAAAAATAAGGCATATCTGGTAAAAACAATTATGGATAACTTATTAGTATGCAAACTAACTTCAAAGTAAGGTACTCAATCACTATAGCCCCTATTTCACATCAAACTTGTTTAACACTCTCATTTATGACACTCCACAATATGCTCCTATCCGAAAACATTTACATAAGACAAGCCTATACACCATTGACTCCCATTATTTCAATATTATAGGCATTCCTCACCTCACTACATGACAATTACTCGTATTTATCTAAACACAAATCTCCCATTCTGAGAGAAACCACACGGACATTTGACCACAACTTTCTTGCCTAAAACAGTGGTGGTAATTCCACCATAAACATCAGACTCTAACTCAACCAATCCAAAATTCTGATTATCCTCCCATCTCATAACATTCATAGTGAGAAAAGTTATGGTTTTTCCACACCAAAACCTCAATAAGCATCTTTTTCACAATAAACAGGTATGAGTGATCCCACAGAACCCTGCCATTAGGTAATATCCACCCCAATTACCATACTATACTCCACTTGTTAGCTAGAACCGTTGTGGAAAAGAAATGATCACTGTGAATCCAAATTTTTTTCACACTGCTCCACTAATGGTCAATCATCGCTCGTTTACTCCCCGAATCATGGGTGATACAACTTGCTTAAAACGAAATGATATCCCCACTGCTTCCTGAAATACCATATTGAAGGTGGGGTCCTAGAATCTCAACCTAATTCAGAAAAATACCATGTAGGACCACGTACCGATGCAATCCTTCCTCTCGAAGGAAGACTGGGGCACACTAGCCAATATTGCAAATCACTCCAAGGAGTGTCAATCAATTCCTTCTTGGGAATATTTTTCCACATGTTCAAAGGAACTCTTGATCTTACCTTGAGGTTGGAAACTCATCCAAGAACTTTACGGACTTTACCGGCCTCTTTAACTATAGGAATTGTCGATAGCCATAAAATACTCTTGTTGATCCCCATGTTTCAACCGATTTCTATCTATGAGTCGTATATGAGGAGGCCACTCACTATGTCCCTCTCAACATCGACTTTTATTTGAAATGTATCACATTAAGTGAGACTTAATACTCCCCTTCTTTCCTTTGCGTATACTGAAAGTTCCGATCTGCGCACTTTTCTCCACGATGTGAACTTGTGGGCCTTTTATACCATACTAACATCTTCACTCTTGGTACACGTCAGTCGCTCTCAACATTTAACTAATTACAACTCCGCTCTGAGTGTTCTCCATAATAATTAAAATCTACCCTTCTCAAGGAATACGCCTTTTTAAATGGCTTCCTATAGCCTTCTAATCAAATTCGGGTGTCCTACTCTAATCTCACACGTATATATGGATCATCCTTCTTCACGCGACGCTTAATCCAATCTACCACTTCCACATCGTTATGTTAGTTCCATAAACATATATTCCACACGTATATTCCCACATCCCTACAACTCGAACAATTATAACATCAGCTAACCAGGATGTCTGTATTCTGTAGCACCTCACCCACCCAGGAAAAGTGAACGGTGCGCTACTCGGCGATAAAACTAGTCAAATTCATAAAAATACTAGGTATGGTGCATTTACATCCCACAATAACAAAAGAGAAAACACTAATCTCAAATTTCTTCAAATAAGCACAATAATCCCCTCGAATAAATACAACAACTAAAATAAATCACCAATGCTCTATACATCAAAATAAATACAAGTCTTCTCTCTTGTATTTAGAATTCTTCCCAGATAATTCATGCTAAAAATCATCCCATCTCTTTATTTCCCTTGTTCTCAGAATGCGGTTACAACACTTGGGTATTCTCAAGCACCCCTAGAAATCGCAATTTTAAATTCCCTTTATCATCGTTCCATCCTTTAACTCATTGTGATAAAACAATGCTTTCTTACCACACCATTGGCTCCACTGGCCTTGAACCATAATTTAACTCCCAACTTATATATATAATTACCCGCTCCTATTATGACTAAGGTACCGAACTCATGGACTAACGACCAAACATCTCCCTATTTCCTACTTTACGCTAAGTTTCATGCGTGGGATGTCTCGCAAGGAAAAATCCAAACAAGGAACCCCTCCGATACACTACTACCTAGAATTGTCAATTATTGAGATCCGTTAGGTCCTCCGTCCAGAGAATGTATCCATTTATTCCTTCTCTTGACAGAAAAGTTACATCTCCTCCCGTAATTACAATTAAAAGGAACATTTCGCCAATTGCACTATCGTTTAGTATTGGTGGTAATTGTATTCCATAAACCTTGGATACATATAATCGGCGTTCTCGAAATCCTGTCCCCAAACATATGGTTGTAACTCTTAACTCTCACATCTCTAAAGGATAGATATATTAATGAATTCTTCCTATCACCAAATCTTTAGCGCTAAACATAATAATGAGTTAAATCTTTTCGCTCAACAGTACCCAATATGTACTGAATCATAACAACAAAGTCCCCACACACGCCGGGATCGAATATATCGAGCCCACTATCCCCTCCAAAGTCTCTAGAATAGATAATATAAGTGCGAGTCTGACCCTCTCGTAGGTGAGGTATCGTTAGAACCAAACATGCTGCACTAATGCAACCATTCTAATAGCCTTTGAATAACTACCTACTATCGTACTAACCATTACTATAAAGTTGTAACTAAGACAATATCATACTCGTGTATCACATCACTAAAACAAGGACTCTCAATAAAGTATATAACACTAGTAATACACCCATTCCTCCTCCGCGGTTAGCACTAAAGATAATTCCGCTACACTAAGGAAAAATATTCACATAATAGTAATGTTTATAGTTGTATGCATTAAACTCATCTCACATGCTAATCTAGCAATAAACAAAATATAGTGATTTGCTCGTGTCACCTAAAACACGCCTCATCCTCTGAGGATAAAAGTCATACTTTTACTTTGACAAAAGCCTTGGATAGTCCTCCCTCTAGGCGAGGCATCTCCACCAAACACATCTCCTATACCGAAATGGAAAAGACAATACTCCTATCGAAAAAATCTAGCATGCGAATAATGACATTGTGCTCATGCATATTTAACACCAGCATATTCGCAGGTAAAGTGAAGCTATCCATTTCTATATCTACACCCGTTAAATATATAAAATCAAAGACTCATTCCCCAATGGTGAGTCTACGCACGACACTATACTCTTTGTCGTGTCTAATAACCCTAAGGCTCGTGCAAAATGAGTATCTATAAAATAGTGTGACGCCCTAGTACCAAATAAAACATGATCCATAGTAACATGTATAGGAAACGTACCCTCTATTGCGGGTGGTGCCTGAGGTTGTACTGCCTGGTGGACGTTATAGACACATCCATACTATAATTACCCCTGCTGATCTGAGGCTGCTGGGATGGCTAGTAGAGCTGGCCACTATGGTTTATTACGGGCACCCTTCTTCCGTGGGGACCTATTCCCTTTTGGGAAATCCTGACATCTATGGCCATTCTTGCCATATTTGAAGCACCTACCTCGAAGCTGTCTCATTTTACTACACGGTTGTCTAGTTTCGCCTTTTCCTTAACCTTGTTGGTCTTGCTGAGTCACTTGAGGAAAAACGGTGTCAGGTTGAGGACAATCCTTCCACTTATGCCCCTGTTGCACACATTTATAGAAAAGTCCTGATATTTCTCGCTGGTCAGGTTGGAGTTTCTCTCCAGTCTGATTCGGATAAAATTGACGTTCATGGTCGTCCATTCCACATTTGAAACACCTTTTTGTGACTTCATTCTAACCCCGACTTTGTTGGCCCTGACGTTTTTGACTCTCCACGTAAATATTGTTACCTATGTGGCCCTTTTGCTCTTGGGGAGCTGGTTGCTGTGATTTTGGTGTCTTCGCATAATTTTCAACTCTAGTTATATCAAATTGACGAATCTCTCTAAGTGTTTTGCCTCTTCCGAGCTGCATACTGCGTTTGTGGTACTATAAGATTGCAGTGGTAACTGCCTGTGCCATAATGCCTGCTAATTCGATGATTAATACCCTCTTCGGAGACACCTGAGGTGTGAGATATTCTTGCTCATTAACTTCCCCAATGGCATTATCTTGTTCATCTTGACGGGCCATCTTAAAGTTTAAAATAATCTGGATAAGTTCAACATTCAAATCGACAAATCGTAGAAGCACGAATTTCCAACGTATAAAGATGAATACTCCATTCCTAATAATAGGGCTCTAAATCAAAGAAGCGAAGCTGGAAACGGGATAAGTCATACAGATCCTAAAGGACACTAGAACCTGATGCTCTGATACCACCTGTGACACCCCGCCTAATTAAATACCGGATGATCGGTCCTTTATTAAATTAAAATCAAGGTGAACGGTTGGTTCATTCTTAGCATCACTATAGCAAAATAAAATTTTCAAAATTAAACACCCTAAATAATTAAGCCAAGTGTCAAAACAATTTTATAAGCTTATAGCTATTTAATTAAATCCAAATATGAAAACCTTTTTAAATAACCAACAATTTAAGAATTCTGACATACAAAAGATGGATAATAACACACAAGAATGAGATTCATCCATATAAACCAAACCAGTTTAAACTATAAATAAAACAATCTTGGCCGTAATTAAATCCCAAAGAGTACCAACTAAAAGAAATAAAAAGGAACGTAAATCTCTGACAAAAATCCAAACTGAATAGAGAAATGGGCGACACATGCCCTAGCTAATAAGAACTAAAAGTAGGAGTAGAATCAACAATGTGATCGTCTAAATAATGTCCTGCAACTCACTCATAAGTTGCAGCGTCCAATCCAAAGAACCTAAGCATGACGCCCCTGTGGCCGGGAAACCTGTATTATATACATATATGCAAGAGAAAAGAAATAACAGGAAACGGGTCAGAGCCAAATTGTAAAGTAGTTTAAAAATAGTTTAGCAAGTAAATAAATTGCTTAATGGATAATGTAACAACCATGTTAGTACGCCTCACTCTCTTGAGCAATTCTCACCTATCCTCTAGTGTGCACGCCTACCGTACTATTTACCTCAAAAGTTTATTTTAGCTTATCTTTCCCATAAAGTTTCATGCCGCTAACTACGATGGTGAAGACAAATAAATTCTTGAAACTTATTCTCTTACATATCTTATTTTATATAAAAATATCTCAGTGATGTCACAAAATTTCTCAAACACTTATAATAGAGTCGGAATATTTATTCATTACTCAACTACTTTTATGCACAGTAGAAAGTTCCCATACTTAAGCATAATTATATATATATAAATATATATCTTAGTCACTCATATAATTTATATATACCAACGGCACCCAGCATAAAATCTATGGTGCTGGCATACTCTGTTATCAAGTCCCCGTATCACTAATATTAAGGGAAATACTAGTTCAGAATCACTATCGAATTGAATTAACATAAAACACATACAAATGGAGGCGAAGCATAGTTACAAGTCATTGAGAGGTCATCACATACCCTTACGTCTCTTAGGACTGGTTGACTATCAATCAGATATTCTGTGTCAAGAAATCCTACGTTCTAGGGTACGAGTCAATATCCCCCATAAAGGCCCAATCGAGATAAGACCATCCCGGTACAAAAAACCCCGTGATAGCAAGTAGCCCGAGTATGATTTTTATATAATATATTCACAATCACATTGTCACACACACACACACACACACACACATATATATATATATATATATATATATATATATATATATATATATATATCCACATTTCTAAGTTAGGTGTGCCGACGACCCATAACTATAATTATCCGTTATTAACACATTTTACTCGATTATTACGCATAACGAACTAGTCATTTTTATTCTCATTTATATTTCCCTTCATACTCACTTCTCCTCTCTCGAAGTATTCTAAGTATAATTTCAGTAGGCATACACTCACTTACCATATGGTCTAACTCCCTTACGAGTCTCGATTTTTTTATTAAATGTTCGCATGATTTCGTATACACATGAATAATTTCTCGTTAACCCAAAATCTCATCTTACACTATGTTTCACTCAACGGGGTCTACCTAGGCACTAGTGGTCTTCTTTATGTCCCATTATACTCCAACAATAGCAATCAAGGGTGCCTATGCATTAAAATCGGATTAAACCAACGGACGAGAAATATGCAGTTTTCCAAGAGGGGTCGATCGATCGAGGAAATGGTGCCGATCGATCGATCGTCGGTCGATCAATGTTCTTGGGTCGATCGATCGATCAAGTAGTTCTTGCCTAGAAACTTCCATTAAAACCTACGGGTTTCATCTTCCAATTTCTCCAAAAATTTCATTAACAACACCCAAATTCTTAATCAACATTACCACAAGTTCTATACACATATATGCACTATTTCCTCCGTGAAACATGCAGAATTTAAACAACGGAATTGAATTATTGGCTAATTCACTTTAATTATCAAGAACCCTAACTTTCCTCTAAACTTTCATGGTTCTGTGTCTTTTTCCAAATTTATTACTTCTAAATTAATCATATTTTGTGGGTAATCCTCTACGTATGATTGGTATGTCCAAAGTTTATTTATTTTCCCTACAACATGTGATTAGGTCCTCTAAATCCTTGAGTTCTTCCATGAAACATAGGTTCAATCATCCTAATCTAACATGGTGTGACAATTAACTTAAAAGAGAAGCAAGATAGATACTTGCCTGATAATTAAAGGTCTGATTCGATGACTCTAATTGGTATCTCAGTAATCCTCTTCTTTCGATCTACATTTTGGTGGTGGTGAGGGCGCAAGATTGGTGCTTCTTGGCCTTGAGCACTAGGAAAGATTTTTCCCTTCTTCTTCCTACGGCCTCCTTCCCTTTTGGTTCTAAGAACCCTAACTTCCCTGGCACTCCATTTGATATAATCGTAATGATTTTCGTCATTATTAAAGGCCAAAAATAGAAAATTACCAAAATTCCCTCTCGGGTTACCGGTTAGTCCTAAAAATGTCCTCAGACCCAAACTAAACCCATGGGTACACTTTTCTGACTATCTCGATCCTTCCGAACACATTGGCGCACTCGAAATGACCATATGGGTGACTTATAATTTATTCATTTTAATAATACTAATTTAGTCCCGACACGACACAGGCGCTTCCTGACTTAAACTTCAATAATTCGATTTTATTCACTCCTGACAATTTTAATAAAATAAATCTCATATATTACTTTACTCATCCAGTGATATTCAGAAAATTCCAATAATTACTAACTCACATCACGCTAGTAAATATAAAAAAAGAATTCCAGATTAATATTAAATTAATTTCACAATTTAAATTTAATGCATCCCCAAATTTAAAAGCCAAAAATATACGGGGTATTACAAAAACCTTCATATACATGAATCTCAAAGTATCATATTAGCGTTTTTATATATTGTATCACTTTCTTCAATATTGAATCAACAGTCTTGATTCTTTCTTGATTTGATTCCAAATCTAATCCGTGTTGTTACTTTTTCTTCCTGAATCACTATTTTGTTGAAATGCATTAATGAAACAAATAATATACAAATGATTTGAAATTTTTTATACCTCTTCCTCTATATATCATCAACCCGTGATTCAAATTTCAAATTTTTTTTACTATCCAATTGTTTGGAATTTATTTTACGAGATGAGAGATTTGAAAATGACCTTGAGATCTTCCATGCTACTTTTTAAAGTCAGTACATGCAATTTGTGCATGGGTGCCGAGGAGCACGACCCTACCACTCTTTTTTAGGTATTTTCTGATATATAATAATCCAACACTTATTAGGGGACAAGGGGTATCTTATTTAGGCTAGCACGAGGACCCACAAGATAAATGTGAGACTAGATTCCTATAGAACTAGAAATCCTAATTAAAGTCTATAATTAATTCTATAATTCTATATGTAGGAGGTTAGTGTGACTGGAGTCCGATAAGATACCGAAACGGGTGAGGCGTGACCCACTTTAATGAACTCTACCCTCAAGGTATTCAGGAACTTCTAGAGAAATACATGGTAAAACCTTATCCTTTTGGTAAAAATGGAATCAAAGCAAGAACTACTCCTAACAAGAAGATGAACTTCACAAAAATAATAGTAACTTTTCTCAAGAAGAACTCCTGATAATGATTGCTATCAGTGTGGAGTGAAGGGACAAATCACTTAACATTGGAGAGAGAGAGAGAGAACAAGGAGAGAACATTAGGCATCTTGTGTGATTTTGACTGAGTAATAGGATGACTTGAGTTATGATTGTAACTTGACCTTGATTAGGGGTCCTACTTATACTTGGGCACTAGGGCTGAGTTGGCAATTTTGGGCACCAAAACTGAGGGGGTTGGTGAGGGATAAAGTCTGTAATGTCTCATTTGTCCCTACATGTGTTCAACTCCATGTCCCTTCTGACAAGTGTCACCTACTAAAGTCAAAAAGAAAATATGTCTCTGCTTGTAGACAAAATATCTGATTTGGTAAATATCTTTTGAAGTGGTAACTTATAGTACAGACTTGTTAAGCTTAAGGAGGGTCTCAAGGACAACCTCATCTAAAATCTTTTATAAACTTGAGAAGGGTCTCAAGGACCACCTACTCTAAAATATTTTATAAACATGAGAGGAGGTATCAAGGACCACCTACTCTAAAATCTTTTATAAACTTGAGGGGAGATCTCAAGGACCACCTCCTTAATAATCATTTTATAAATTGTTCATCTCTTATGAGAAACCTCTTAGTTGCTCACTTAAGTTATGACTAGGTGTGACTGTGCAAGGACTGGGTGACTCTTAGGGTCTATCTAGTATTATTCTCTCAATCTTAAAGTGCTAAGTGGTTGAGGTTTCTCAATAAACCTTGTTCCTCAATCGACAAGCCAAAACATCCAAGAGATCCCAACTTGACTTTTTGAGCCCTTCTTACTCAACCAGGCTACCTATAGAAGAAAGTAACATATCATTACTTTAATATATATTTGAGTAACAAATTTTGGGGAGGAAGTCACTCTAAGTGGACCTCCTCGCCCACTCGTTCTTTTAAGTAAATCATTTGAATTTCTGGGGATGAGGAGCTCCTCATGGTGGGATTCCTCACTTCAACATTTTTCCTGTAATCTTTGAGCGTTTGAGGATGAGGAGCCCCTTGTGGATGGTCTCCTCGCCCAAATTCCCTTTTTGAGATTTCTGGGCATTTTGGGACGAGGAGTCCCTCATGGTTGACCTCCGCGCCCAAATTTCCTTTATGATATTTTGAATCTTTTTGGGTCGAGGAGCCCCTTATGGTGGGCCTCCTCGCCCAAATTTGCTATGTATGTTTTTTTAAGTTTTTTGGGAGGAGGAGCCCCGCATAGTGGTCATCCTTGCCCAAACTTCCTTTCTGTGTTTTTTGAGCTTTTTGGGACGAGGAGACCCTCATGGTGGGCTCCTCACCCAAACTTCCTTTTTGTGGTTCTTGTGAATTTTGGGATGAGGAGGCCTTTATGGTGGGCCTCCTAGCCCAAAATTCACTTCTGTGAGTTCTGATCTTTTTGGGATGAGGCGACCTTTATGGAGGGCCTCCTCGCCCAAACTTTACTTTTGTGAGTTCTGGGATTTTTGGGACGAGGAGACCATATGGTGGGCCTCCTCACATAAATTCTACTTATGTGACTTCTGAACCTTGGAAATGAGGAGCTCCTTTTGGTTGGACTCCTCATCCACTTGAATATTTCTTTTGTCTTGTCCATGTTAACTTGGGGGGTGTGCTCATGGTGAGGCCCTCCTGGACATATGGTCTTGCTCGTCCCATTGTTTGGGAAATTGAGTGTGTCCCCTTCAACATTAGTCCCCTCATAGAAAAATCTATGTGTTGGGATACAAAAGGTTTTTGTACACAATGATTCATTATTTCTTAAAATACGAGTAGTCTAACTTAATCTCATGATGTTACTGTTGCATTAATTAGTCCCATCACATCAACCCACATTTATGGTCTCTAGATGATACGTGTCAAATGGGGAACAAACATCTCATTATTAGGGAAATGATATGCTTCCTTTTTTTTATTAGCAGTGTGCGTATGGTTTAATAGGGTATAAAAGCCCTTTTTAAACTATGATTTATTCGCTACCTTAGAATTTTCTTTCAAACATGAGTTCTTTAGAAAGAGAGAGAGAGAGAGAGAGAGAGAAAATAAGTCGAGAGGCTCCATAGACACCGTTATTTATTTCCCTTTTTACCACCGCAAATGGCCACTTCCTCCTCTCAAAACCTTTCTTCCACCCTCGCCACTTCCACTAGTGAGGTATTAATAGGTGTGGTGCCCATATTCATCACCGTTTCGATGGTTTTGGCTACCGGAGCCACAACTATTACTTCTATCATTTTGGATTCTCATTCTGGTGTTTTTAGCGATTCTTCTGTTGGGATGCCCATAGGGGAGGGATCCTTATTTATTGGGATGGCCACGAGGTAGGGTTCCTCATCTGTTTGTATGATCACAATGGGGGCCTCCTCATCTGTTTCCCACCTTAAATCCGAAGAGGAATACTCAGCTGCTCTCCAACAAAGAGATTTTGTCCTTTATCGTCTAGCGCCTTACTTTGGCAAGGAGGACACCTTCATGACTTCCCTCGTAAATTTTGAGCAGGAGTTTGTAGCTAAGATAAACGAGTGACCGCAAGAGGATATAGGTGAATCTTTTGATTATCCTATTGTCTTGGCTGATTCAATTCTTAGGGTGCGAGTGGATAGGGGAGATTTTACCCAATACAACATTGAGGTTAAGGCATGTGGTGGTGCACAGAGGAATGGGGTCTTTGTGTAAATCATGTCTTGTCCACCCCATCGCACAATGATATCATCGAGGGGCTAGGTATTATATCCACCATCAGCAATATCAAGTCTTGGTCCATTGCCAAATAGTCCCTTGCTTTTACTCTACTAACTTCTCACTAGAGTAGGGGTTCACACAATTTTAATACTTATTGGGGGAAATTTACTATGACTTTGGAGGATATCTGCGAGTGGCTCACCACTCCTTACATGGGGAGACATCATTTATAGATTTGAGGATGATATCGAGGAGAAAATGGTGGGAGAACTCAACTTTTCTTTAGGTGAGTGCTCAAAATATGTTGCTATTAATTTGACTGGGACCACCAAAAATTCTTTCACTAAGTGGCAAAGATATTGGTTTAAGGATTTTGAGCAACTGTCCAAGGGTGAAAGTTTGAGAAGGGCCTCGAGGAGTCAAGAGGGCCCCAAAATTAACCCCCATCACACTTCGTAACATTCTTTATTACTTTTTGAGTAGGTTCCTTCTTCCTTGGAGGCCAGATGATTATCCCAGTCAGATTCTTTTTAAGCATTCTAGAAGGCCTGCTCGATGGAGGATAATACCCCTTGCAACTCTAACATTGGGGTCTCTATAAACTTGGTTAGATCGGGCTCATGTGGATGTTGATCATTCTTGTGGGCATTACGATTCCATCAACTTTTCCAACACTTTCATCATCATGTCTTGTGGGCATTATGATGCCATCAACTTTTCCAACACTTTCATCATCATGTCCTTCTTATTTCAGAGATTTCTTAAGTTTTCCCTAGCGGCTAGGGCTTGTCATGACAAGTATTCTCATGCTGCAAGATGTCACAAAAAGACTCCTAAGACTTCTTTAGGGTCTTTAATGGATAACATTGATGAGTTTTCCTTCAGGCCTTACTATAAGACTGTTGGTTGTATTTTTACTTAGAACTCGTTCTCTGCTTCTAGGAGCACCTTCTACTACCCTGCTGATGCTGAGTATGTTCCAACCATATCCCACATATATGTGATTGTTATGCTTCTACCATGCACCTTGCCTTGTCTGACTGACCTTGGGTAAGGTGTGTAATTATACCATTCTGTGATAGTGAGCAGGTTATTTGGCTATGATGAATGGGTTCACACTCCTGCTTATCTCTCGAGCACCTCACGCTTTTAACTATAACTTGAGTCCTTTGCCAATTTCACATTTAAGGGAATGGTCAATAAAGTTATCCATCTGGGAAATATGTTTGTACCATCTCGAGATTACTTGCATTCTTTTACTCATTCGTTGTTTACCATTTGGCAGAGGCAGGTCCTCTTGATTCAAAATTGTGTGAGGAACGTCCCTTATGAAACCTTTTACACAAAAATTCCCCACAATAATAGGTACTTGGGTAAGAGGTCACAAAAGTTACTCTAGCACCAAAACACTATCCACAAGGATCCTCTCGAGCATTTCACTCCAATTTTGGTGAGTCCCCTGCTCGACGAGTCTATTTATTCTAAGCAACATGATCCTCAACCTACTAAGCCCAAGTAAAAAGTTAAGGCAAGATCCCCTGCTACTTCAAATAGGAAACATCATGATGTGGATATTTCCAACATCATACCAATTACTACTGCCTCTACTACCACTACTACTTCTACTGCCCCTACTCCCCCTCGGCTAGTAATAACTAGGATGAGCAGGAAGAAGAAGAAGAAGAAGAAGAAGACTTGTGCTGGGGTGGATGCTCCCTCTCCTACACCAGACCAAGGGTCTGACACTGATGACCTTGGAGTGGAAGAGACATACAGAACTGTGCGAGAGCAGGGCTATGAAGCCCTAGGATTGTCTACAAAAGATCTCGATGTTACTTTTATTCCCATTGGTAAAGGTACTACACCTTAGTCCTTTTTACTTAGTGAAACTGACTTTCATGGGGTTTCATTTCCTGGTTCCCCTTTTCTATCATTTAAAGAGGAACTATTCGATTATAGAAGCACTCCCTCCTATAATGATGACATTTCTTATTTAAATAAGATGAGTTTCACTAATCCTTTTGGTGATCAACACCCTGATGCTTCTTCTTTGTTATAAGTTTTGGGGGAGTATTCTAGTGAAGGTGTCATGATAGATTCTTCGTCTGCCAGCAGCCCCACTATTGGTCATCTACCATATGGGCAGACTACTCACTCCACCGATCTAAGTCTCTTTTCTTAACCTCTTTTCTATAGCTTATTTTCCATTTACACATGCATAGTTTAGATGTAAATTGACTTTATCTTTATGGCATTTTTAGGGTGTCTCCATTGTGAAGAGTGATCCTTCTTTTTCGCCTCCTGCTCGGGGACCCTTTCCTAGAGCGAGGAACTCCATGATAGTCTCATCTTTGGGCCTATATCGAGAGGTTTGTCACTTCCCCCTACTCAGTCATTATTATTTTTCTTTTTAGTTTTACTGATATAGTCTATGCTCTCATCTGGATTTTATAGCTATATACTGTATTCCCGACGACAACGAGGACTTATTCTATATGTGACTCTTCGGTCCAGGTTATCATTAGCTCTCGTGAGTCTTTTTCTTTTACTTTCCATATTTTAATGCATATCTTTTATAATCTTTTCTTTTATATACACGGGTGAGTATTTCTCTTAGCCTCCTTTGTTCACCTCCCCCCTCCTTTGTGGTGAGAGGTCCTTCTGTCGGGATACCTGAGGTACTTTGTGTTTGTTACCATTAATTTCTTTCTCTATTCTCTTATACTTTGTACATTTATGATTGTATTGTCTTTGTCCGTCTATATTTCATTGATTATCTTCCAGTGTCCCTTCCTCTTCTGGGGGAATATCAGCACTCAGTAGAGGCAGTGCCCCACGTCTATCACATTCAGGGAGGATACCCATCTCTCGAGACTTCATTCCTATGGACAACATACCTCATATTCAACCTATATCATCCTGACTAATTTTCACTATTCAGTTAGTGAGCCTGTTACACAAGATAGATCTACCCCTCAATCTTACTTACTTATGCTAGGCTCTATTTCTTTCTTTCTTTATTATTTAGCTCTTTGAAAACTTTTCAATGATTAGGCCACTACATCTGCTGCGACTATCCCACCGGTCATCTTCCCTTCTTCTTCCTTAGAAGGACTTCAGGTACGCGTGTTATGAATCTTTCATCTTTCGACTCATTTTTCTTTACCATTGGAATTCCATTCTCATACTCTGTTTCTATTTGCTCATATTTCAGTAGACCATCACTACCACTTCACCAATCATTTCTTCAGTTCCCTCTTCAGTAGAGTCTACTACTGTTGGGAAAGATCTTACAGTTGTTGTCTCTGTTGGAGGCATTATTATAGCACCTCTCCCAAAAGTTATTCTCACTTTTTTGTGATTTTCTTCTATATATTTTTCTTTATTACTACAAATAACTTGTAATTATTCATATCTTTATTCTATTTGTAGGGTGGTGTTAGTGAGACCTCCTCATTCGTGGTGCCTGTGAGGACCAAAGAGACAGTTTATGAGCCATAACCTATGAGTCTCCCCTTATCCTCCGTAGGGTAAGCGACCTTAGCTAGCCTGGCTAAAGTACCCATGTCTGAGGGGCCTGCTCCTAGATCTACAGGAGAATCTTCAATGGTACGTTAGTCTTTACACATATACTTGCTTGATTAATTTCATATCTGCACATTTTGTAGTTTCTTAAAACATATCTATAGATGTGGTCCCTTTACTTGTGGGATCTATATTTAAACTCTTAGGTTAGTACTCTGCTAGTTTTTGTGTCTGAGGATACTCTGGCTAATGTCCCGGAGGAGATTGCTCTGGCATATATAATGTCACATATTCTTCTTTTCATTGACTCACGTTATCTATGTATGGGTCTATTGACACCCTCTAGATTTGTCATTTTTTGGGTTAGTATCACTCTTACTCATACTGTTGAGGGGTCTCTTGTAGGTGTCCCAGTGGGGAGCTCCCAGGTAAACACTTAGAAGTACTAACCTGATATTAACATGTTTCCCTACTTTCAAGTTCGTACCGCGATTGTTCCTCTGACTGTGGAAAAGTTAGTGGGAGTTACTATGAGTGAGGTATTATAGTATCATACCTTACTCTATTCTTTATTCCCCATTTTCTTCTTGCTTTTACTTTACACGTGGGCTCACCTTCACATTCATGTTTCCTTATTTTTCAGGCTAGTGAGGTGGCCATCCCTAGCTTTGTGGAACCTACAGTAAGTGTTGTACTGCGCACTCCCCATGTATTAAACTATCATACCTGGGTTGTTTCTGTCTGTTAAAGTTAGTATGCTTGTCTTTATTTTCTTAGAAAAATAAATGCTAATTCTTGCCTATTTTATGTTAGGTTGGTTCTTAGGGTCATATGGTGCCTCCTCGCTTTGGTGATAGTGTACTGACCCCCTTGGGCTATGGGGTAAGATTTTTAGCATGGGTATTCCACCACCTTCTCCTTACCTTATTTATGACTTACATCTTATATTGTTTTACATGATCCAGTTGGTGAACTGTTGATACAACTAGTGAGGCCGACCAGAGTTTTTGGGCCATAGGTGACACCGGTTATGGTTAGGCTACTTTTATTACTCTTTTAGAGCTTGAGTCTCATAACACGTGATATGATGATATAGAGGTAGAGGCTCCTGGAGCTTTCATGAGTATGTTGTGTCATTTAGAGCTTCCCTCTAGGTTCCGCATACATTGCGAGAGGTGTTAGAGATTCATCTGGAGCACCACCACGAGACTTTTACTTCTCAGATTGTCCTCAACATTCATAGCCTTGCAGTCTTCAACTTGAAGGCCCCGTCCATCCATCTTCATGATTCCTTGTCTACTTGTATTGTCGATATGGCCACTTAGAGGGCTACATTGTTCCTCTAGGCTCTTCACGATCTTCAACGCTGTTACCGCTTCCAGCTAGAATGGATTGACGCTTCAGTTCGTCATTTTCTTGGTGTCACCTTTAGGAAAATGATGAAGCTTCATACTTCTAGGTAGGCTAAGGTGTAGTAACGTAAGGCTGAGGCAGCTCGAATCCAGGCTCAGATTTAGTACCTCCATGACAAGCTAGCCAAGCTAGAGGCTAGTGATGCTGAGGATGAGGCCCAAATGGCTAGGTTAAAGGAGAAGCTTGTTGAGGAGGTTGGTCCTTCTTACACTGACCTTCTCTCCCGACATGATTTGTTTTTTATTTTTTCTAGTGGGTAGATAGTCTTGTTATGTAGACTTCCCTTTTTACACTTTTCATATGTAAATAACTTTGTCATTATTAATGAAAAGTACTCTGTTGATTTCTATCATGTTTTTCATTCTCTACTTGCCTGTTGACTTTTACATATGCTTACTATGGCCTGCTCTAATTTTCTATGGCTACTTGATTTGTTTGAACTACCCCGTGTACGGTGGACTACTTGTGTATTATCTCAACATGTTTTTATTTTAGAGCTACCCCCTCCAACTATAGGCTACGTGCATATTTTCTGAGCAAGTTAATATTTTTAGATCTGTCCCCTCTAACTGTGGGGTACTTGCATATTATCTGAGCAAGTTAATGTTTTTAGAGTTGTCCACTCTAACTGTGGGGTACTTGCATATATTCTGAGCAAGTTAATATTTTTTTTATATGTCCCCTCTAACTGTGGGGTACTTGCATATTATTTGAGCAAGTTAACATTTTAGAGCTATTCCTTCGAACCGTGGGGGCATTTTATTATGAACATTCATTTCTTAAGAAATAAGTGGGAGAAAAGGGTTAGCTCTTCTCGTTCCCTCAAACATTGAAAAAAAATGACTATTTTCTATAGAAATATTGCCCCTGGTCTGCGAGGTCTTTATTTCAAATAGTTTGTTAGGAATTCTTTATTCCTCTTTCTTAAAAATTAGAGCAGGGGGTTATAAGCCCCCTTTCTCCACAATTTCTGTGAACTGGTCAAGTAAAGCTTTTCTTTGATAACGGAGATCAAAACATGTTCTCTAGGCAATTTTGTTGTAAAAAAATATATTTAGTATTATTTTTTATTATTACTTGGAGGATGTCCTCCTCCTAGTCTGGTGACAAGGTTAAAACCGTTTATCTATCATGTCGGGAGAGAATTTGCTCAATATACTTTTTCTCAAGATGAATGTACCCCCCAAGTGTAATGAGAATTTTTTTCTTTATTCTGGACCCTCTTCTAGGCTGGTAGAGAGTTTTTATGAAGAAAAAAAATATTCTGATGGATCTAACTCATGCAGACAAAATACGAATCATCATGCAATCATAAAAAAAGAGTTGAATTTATTTCGTTTCATTTTGTGTATTGTTTACAAAGTTGTGTTGCTCTATCATTTTTACAAAAAAGAACTTTTCTAGTGCAAGAGCATCCCGCTCAAATTCTTTGATAGAAATGAATTTTCACAAAACTAGGCATAATACCTCTTAAGCCATTTGTAATTAATGGACTAGAGGCGATCACTCTTTGGCTCCAAAATCGGGCAGTACCCTGACTTACCTACCCCTCTTACCACAAAGGGGCCTTCCTAGTTGGGTTTGAACTTTGACGCTGACATGCTGCGGAGGAGGTGAGTGGATTCTCACAGGTTTAAGTCTCCCACCAGGAACTCTCTAGTCTTGACTACATTTTCGTAGTCTCTGGATAGTTGCTTGGTGTAGACTTTAAAGTTCTCTTTCTCCTTGTCTCTCTGCTCGTCGAGTGCCTCCAGCTGCACATCTCGTGGATCAAGGATGAGTTCATTTCTTAGAGAAACTCTGGCAGAGGGTACTTCCAACTCCATTGGTAGGACAACTTCAGTCCCATATACCAGTGAGAATGGGGTAAACTCGATCATCTTTCTCATTGAAGTGCGATAAGCCCATAGTACGATGGGTGGATTCTCATCCCATTCCCCCGCTATGTCCTTCGACATCTTGTTCAAGATATTGATCAGGTCTTATTAGTGGCCGCCGCTTGGCCAGTACACTTAGGGTAGGGGATGGTTGAGCTGTTGTGAACGATCATGTACTTGTCTATGAAAAGGGCCATCTCTTTGCATACGAACTATTTTCCATTATCTATTAGAATCACCTTGGGTATACAAAACCTTCATATGATATACTCCTTGATAACCTAGGTTACCACTTGGGCGGTCCCCCTTTTAGAGGAATGACCTATGCCCATTTGGTGTACAATTCTGTAGCCACAATAATAAAATCTTTGCCATGTGATGTTGGGATAAATTTTCCAACCGGGTGAAATGCTATTGCGTGGAAAGGGTAGAGAGCTGCTAGGCTTTGTAAGACTGAAGGGTTATGTACAATGTTCCCATGCATTTAACAGGCTTTGTATTTCTTCACATAACCAATGAAGTCAGCCACCATGGTTGGACAACAGTACCCTAGCGTCATCCGTTGATTGTACAGTTTGGCACCTCCCATATGAGAGGGCTCATGATCTTACTTTAACACTCTCCTTGTATCTTATTTGTTTATACATTTCAGCACCTTCTCGTTGTATCCTTTCCTATAGATCTCTCATTCTACAAAGTAGAAGAAGGCTACTCTCTTTTGGAGATAAATTTCATCTGCTCTTTCTGTGGGCAACTCACCATCTTTCAAATAGTCTATGTATGTTTGCCTCTAATCTTCGAAGGCCTCCACAAAATTATCTTCTGTTGACTGGTCAAAATATGTTTATCACTTTGAACAACCTTTTTGCATATGAGCAGCCTCTGCGCTCATGGTGGGCTAATAATAGCCCCTCCCCACTACAACCGATGATAAAGAGGTATATCAGTGTCCCCGCAATGATTTTCATGCATCTCTGCCAACCTCTTTGTATATTCTTTTTCTCCAACACACCTTGCTAATATCCCTCCAGGGATGTTGAAGTAAAGTGTTCTCTACAGCACGTGGTAGTTAAACAAATCTAACATCTTCATTGTCCCTTCTCTTATTTCTAGTTGTTTCACAACTAGGTGCCTCCAATATTTTGACTCATTTCTTGGGACCAAGGACTTAACTGTGGTAGGAACTGTTCTCCATTATACTATGATTATTGATTCTCGCTCACCCATTTCTAAATTTTGGGCTATTGTAGCTAGTGCGCCAGGTCGCCTGTTCATTATTTGTGCCTACTAATTAATGGTTACTTCCAAGAACTGTCCCAGCAACCTCTCGTTGATGTATCTGTAGGGTAAAAAGCTAGCATGTTTGAGGGAGAACTCCCCATTAACCTATTTCACCAATAGGTTAGAGTCTCTTCGTATGCATAATAACCTGATGCCTCTTCAGAGTGCTTCCAACATTTCCAAAATGAGAGCGTCATTCTTAGCCTCATTGTTTGAGCATTTGAAGTCTGACTTGAAGGAGAGGGTGATCTCCTCCTTACTATTTTAGAGTATAATGCCCGCACCTCCTATTTCTTGAGCACTAGAGCCATCAAACTCCATTTCCCATATTTCCATATCTTCTGCCATGCATGTTTGGAAATTCTCCCTAGGTAACTCTTCACTGGGGGCTCGAAATTCCCATTTGGAAAATGGGCCAATAGATCTGCTACCGCTTCACTTTTGATGGCTTTGTGCACTATGAACTTTATATCAAACTCTAAGAAAATTAAGAACTATCTCACTGCTCACCCTTCCACGACCTTCCGTGCTAGGAGGTACTTGATAGTGTCACACTTAGTGGCTATATGGATTGTGAAGGCTAACAGGTAGTGTCTCAACTTTTGAGCTATGAAGAATAGGGCAAGGAAATGTCTCTCCCCATTCGTATATCTAGATTTTGTCCCTGAGATCACTCTTGACAAGTAAGATACAGGCTTCTCTACTCCTTCTTTCTCTTGAGACACCGATGCTCCTATAGACCTTTCTATTGAAATAAGGTGGAGAAGTTATGGTGCCCCAACTTTAGACAGAATCATCGTGGAAGGGGAGGATAAAATATCTTTCATCTTATCAAAGTCCTTCTTCTTGTCATCTCCTCAGGTACACTTGTCTTTGTCTTTCAATAGGGGTGTCAATGGGTGGGTCACCTATTCTAGCTCATGTATGAACCTTCTTAAGTATGACACCTTCTCTAAGAAGCTATTGAGATGCCTTTGACTCTTTGGAGGTGGCATCTTCATGATGGCTTTATTCTTTTCGGCATCAACTTACAACCCTGCCTATTCACAAAAAAACCCAAAAAATTCCCTATAGTGACCCCAAAGGAAAACATCGAGGGGTTCATTCTCATCTTAAACCTATGACATCTCTCAAACACTCTCTAAAGGTCTTGTATATGCTTTCTTTCTCTTTTGGACTTCACCACCAGATCGTCCACATAGAATTCTAATATATCATGAAATAGGTCATGGAAGATTTCCATCATGGTCCTCTGATATGTGGCCCCAATGTTCTTCAATCCAAATGGCATGACTGTATAGTGGACGTTTCCCAATGGCATGCAGAAGGCAGTTTTCTTTGCATCCGCGGGGTCCATCTTAATTTTATTATAGCCGACCTACCCATCCACAAAACTATATATCTCATGGCCTCTGGTAACATCAACTAAGTTGTCTATGCTGGGTAGAGGAAACTCATCCTTGGGACATGCTCGATTTAAGTCACGAAAATCCACACAAATTTAGATTTGGCTCTTATCCATCTTCGCCACAGATACAATGCTGGAGAGAAACACATGATGCTGAATATTCTAGATGAACCCCACTGCCCACGGTTTCTTTACTTCTGCTTTTAAATTTAGGTTGAGGTTAACTTTGTACGTACGTGTTGGTTACCTGACTGGAAGAACATTTAATCTATGGGAGCTCACTTCTGGCTATCCTAGGCATCTCCGTGTATTTACAAGAAAATACATCGGTGAACTCTTTGAGCAAGTAGATGAGCTATCCCGTATGCTTTGGGTTTAGACTCTTGGAAATTAGAATGGGTATACTTTCACCTCCTTCTACTCCCAAGTTGATTTCCTCTATCTCTTCCAACTTCTCCCTAGGTCCGTCTTGCATGCACTCTCAAGCCTCTTCTAGTTCCTTAAAATGTTCAATGTTGTGGGATTCATCCACCAAAAATCACTCCGGTGTTGGGTCAATGCTCTCTTCCTAGAATGCCTCCTCTGCACACCGTTATAAATAGTATATGATTTTCCCATCAGGTAGGACGACCTTCTTACATGTTTGAGGAGGTTTAACTACCTCCTCCACCTACCTCTTGCCCCTTGTTATATGGAGAATCACCCTATCTCCATACGATCAGGAACAAATTTCTTTGGCTGGGCACCCCCTCCTTCTATCTGCCTCTCCTCTAACTTTTTTCTGAAACTCTCCCTTTCTTCGTCCAATTTTGTGTAAAATGTCGCATCCACCAGATGGGGCTCTTCAATAGAAAAGGGCTTATGTGTTGCCTTGATTATGATCCATGTTCCTCGGATGTTGGATTTTGCACATTGGTGGTAGGTGGAGGGTACTATGCCATGGGTATGCGTCCATACCCTTCTAATGAGAAACTAGTAGCTAGTATTGGATTTGATGACATGAAACTTAATATGGGAAGTGAAATTCCCCAACTTCATTCCCACGTTAACATATCTGAAGGATTGCATTCCGGCACTGTCAAATCCTGAAATCACTAGCAGCATAGGCATTATCTTTTCTTGATCCATCCCCGTTTCATACAACTTACTGATTGGTATAATATTAATAGATGCCCCTCGATCCATTAATCCCAGGGAAGGAATTTTCTTTGATCGTAGCTATCACATACAAAGGGAGATTATGGAAGTAAGGCACCTTCCTGTCAGCCTTAGAAAAGACCACTTCAAAAGTGTATCTTTTGATCAATCTACCAATTGGTCCCTGCCAATTTAGTGTGGGTCTCCACGTTACTGTACTACTTCCAAAACCTTTATTGTTATGACTACTCTGGTATCATACTTTACTCCTATTTGGTCTAAGAACCACTTCAACTTAGGTCTCCTCATTATAGCTTCACATTCAGAGTCGAATTCCACTTCATATTTTTGGGCATTACAAATGTATTTTGCCTCAGATGTCCCCCCTCATCTAGAGAAATGATGAATCCACTTTGCCTTCTAGGATGTTCTCTTGCTCGACTTCCTCACCTCCACCCTCTTCTTAGTCAGGAGTGGAGAACCATTCCTCGCGCCTCCTCTCTATCTTAGTTATCTCTTTACTATTTAGCACTAGCCATTATCATTCTTTTCATATTTTCTCACTACCTTCCCACTCCATCTGATCTTGATATGTTTCCTCATTATAAGCTATTACGATATTGGCAGTCACATAATGATGAACTAGAATTGGGTTCTTATTAAGATCTATAGGAGGTATCTGCAAAGTACCATTGGCCACCTGCTCGCTAATGATCCTCCTTAAGTAGTAGCAACCTTTGGTGGTGTGTTGCACCCTCTAGTGTAATTAAAAATATTTAGGATTAGATTTGGTATCTGTTGTTAGGACTTCACCATTCAAGTGAGGGGGACCTCCTACACCCTCTCGTACCAATGTATGATAGCAATCCATAGCTTTTGCTATGCTGCAACAAAGAAGTAGTGGGACATCCTCTCTAAACTTTCTCTTATTACATGGGTTATTATTCTTAGATGCGGGGCTCCTTTCTTTCCCTTTGGACTTACTTCCACATAATTCATTTCTTGCCTCCTCGAGACTTGAAACCTTCCAAAAGTCAGTGGAACTTGTGTCCTCTAACTTGAGGACCTAGGCTTTATTATCATGGGTATATTATTGGCAATCCCGGTGAAGTCTCTAAAGGTTCCATCTCTTCTCTCATTAACCAATGGAGCATGTATTCCTCGAAGAGTCCCTCGACACATATTTGAAGCAGCCTTGCATCTGCTACCTCCTCGTGGACATCCAGTGCCCTTTCATGAAAAATCTTGATATATTGCATTAACTCCTCCCCAGGCTTCTGTATCTCCCGTGGTAGGTGTCTGAGCGTGAACTCATCCCCCATTATAAAGAACTTTTGGAGGAATTGCCTATGCATTTCTTCCCAAGTGGGGATGCTGTTGGGTGCCAAGTAGGAATACCACGAGTCAACATTTCCTATGAGGGTCTTGGAGAACACCCTTAACCTCAAATTATTTTTATTGACATGCACTCCTACGTACTCACCGAACCTCTTCATGTGCTCTCTTGGATTCTACCCTTTACCATTGAACTTGATAAATTTTGGTGGAATATACCCCTCTAGGAATCTCTTCTCATTCACAGTCTGTGGGAAAGGGTCCTGCAGCTCCTCGTATAGATGAGGTACTTCTCTCTAAGAGGAGGAAAGCAGTTTCCTCACCTTTTCCATAGTGAGAGCTTTGGAGGGGATTCCTCCAAACTCATTCCCTTTGCTACTGGTGAACTTAATGGTGCCACTACTTGGTTTGACACCACCTTCCGCGGCAGAACCACTTCTACCAGAATCGTTGTTCTAGTGGCTACCCCTTTAATGGGGCCTGTTGTTGGTGTTGCACAACCTTGATCGAAACTTGCCAGGTCTACATTATTTTATTTCAACAAGTTGAAAAACGTTCCCATAAGGCTCATACCTATCATCGAAGCTGCTGCCGGTGAGATGGTTTTCCCTCCCTTAGGAGCAGGTATCTTAGCTCCGGTCACCACCAAATCCTTCTGAGTTGTCTGATCTCTTTGAGTTCCATTCCCACGCGGAATGTCTTCAAAAACTAGTTTCTTAAAATTGTTGAAACCTGAACTTTTTTGGGAGAAGGAGCAATTCAAGGTGGATCTCCTAGCCCCAATTTCCATTATGTGTTTTTTGAACTTTTTGGGACAAGACGCCCCTCGTGGTGGGCCTGCTCACCAAAACTTCCTTTCGGTGTTTTTTGAGATTTTTGGGACAAGTAGCCCCTCATAGTGGGCCTCCTTGACAAAACTTCGTTTCTGTGGTTCTTGATCATTTTGGGACGAGGAACCCTTAATGGTGGGCCTCCTTGCCCAAACTTCGCTGTGAGTTCAGAGCTTTTTGGGACTAGGATCCCTTGATGGAGGGCCTCCTAACCCAAACTTTACTTCTGTGAGTTCTGGGCTTTTGGGGATGAGGAGCCCCTCATGGTGGTCCTCCTCGACCAGATTCTACTTCGGTGACTTCTGAGCCTTGGAAACAAGGATCTCCTTTTGATAGGCCTCCTTGTCTAGTTGAGTATTTCTTCTGTGTTAGCCATGTAATTCTCTCGGGGGTTTCTCATGGTGATTCCCCCTCATTATATGGGCCTCCTCCCCCCATTTTCTGGACAATTGAGTGTCTACCCCTCTTCACTATAAATTATTACTCATTCCCCTAAAGAATAATAATTGAACTATGTCTATTATGCTCCTCAATATTAAATAATTAATAATCTCCCCACGTTAAGATTATAGATACCTAACGATTAAATTAAATTATTGATATTTATATTTTATTGACACTTATAAATTCCTTGAGATCATATGATTAACTTATTTGCTATCTCGGATAATTAAATCCACCGAACGGGTGATCAGGCATAAATACTCCATATTTATCCCCTTAATTTCGGTCTTTTTTTGGTCCCATACAGTGTAAATAGATTGGATTTATCTCATATTCATTATACTAACCCTTTTTTGCAAGTATTTTATGTTTTATGTATCTCCTATATGTTTTACATGTATTTCATTCAAGATAGTGCAAGAGAAAACTCAAAATAGTGAAAGAAGCCAAGAAATGGAAAGTTAAAGGGCATTTTCGTAATTTTTCAGCCTTAGTCCGGAGATGGGTCGAACTATAAAATTGAAGATCTTGTAATCATAAGAATATTGGAAAAATGGCACCCCATTCCGACAAGCGATAAAGAAGTTATGGTCGTTTGAAACTGAGAAAGCAATCCAATGAAAAGAGAAGAAACAAGCCAAGGCAGAAAGGAGGACCGATTCGTCCCAAAACCTAGACCAGTCCACCCTTTGGTCACGCTCCATAACCATGACAAAGATTAGTAACGCTTTAAAAATGTTACAAATAGCTAGAAGCAGTATTTTTATTTTGTCCCTAATTTTTAGCGTAGAGTTGTATGTGTTTAGGACTCTTGTAAAAATGGCTTCATTAAGTTGGAAACGAACATAAGTCATTTATACTTTACTTGAACCTAGTTTTGAGAAGATCCTGAAGGCAAGAACCCTAGGATTAATCTTCTTCAACAATTATTTATCTTTTGGCATCAAAGTCAAGGTTTTTCTTCAATACAAGTGCAATTTCCTTTTTGCTTTCAATTTCTCTCATCTTTTTGGTTTATAGTCATTCATTTATGAGGTAGAAGTATGTTTCACATGTTTGATCACACTTTTAGTGTGAGAATGATTTCATACAACGTAGATTTCGTGTTTAGTCATATTTACACCATGTTCGGTTAAGTTTTTAGTAGGTTGGGGTACATGAACCCAACCTAGGTAACACTTATGGATTTAAAAGTCAATAAAAAGTAATACCTTATTCAAAGGTTTTAACTTTATCAAAATAAAGTTGTAGGCCTTTTCATCCCATTTTTCCTAGGTAACCAAAATGTTTAAGGGTGCAATTGGTGTTTTAATAACTTCTCATCCTCGTCAAATACAATTTTTGATTTGATATTGTGCAGCATTTAGTCCTTGTATGCCAAAAGCTTAGAGAGTATTTGATGTCTCTTTGAAGGGAGAATTATCCTTTTACAGATTTTACGTTCTATGTGAACACCGACGGTTCAGGGGAGTGTACCCTAAATGCATTTTCTCTGATATAGTTAAAGTTAAATTAGTTCTTTTTGCATGCATAGTTAGTTATTAATTTAATTCAAATTTCATTAGCTGATAGATAAGGTCACAAAATCATCATCTTTTCCATCCTTTTTTGAGTCATTTGTAGGGTTAACCGTCTTTCCTATTCGTCCTCACAATTCTTAATATTAGTCCCTATGTTCGATACCCGTTTTTATTGGATTATTACTGGAGTGACTGGCTTACACTTGAGTCGATAGAAGCACGCATTAGAAACACTCTTAAATTCCTTTCAAGTTTTTGGCGCCATTACTGGGGAATAGGTAGACTTTTAGGTTAGGTCGAGTTAATCTAAAATTTGACTCTAATTATTAAAAAAGCCCAAAAAATCATAAAACCAAAAAATTCAAAAAAAATTACAAAAATAAAAAGCCAAAAAGATAACACATCTCTCAAAGTACTTTGATGCAACATCCCCACCAAACGCCTCAATTTACCCCCACTAGAATTCATGAGAGTCCGATAGTCGATTACAATACCGATTGCCCACACACTCCAAATGCTCCACAATTTTGGGTTCCACCTCCTACAGTGCCTAACTCTATCACAAGTCACAGATTGAGTCACTCTCCAAGCGTGTCGATTTAGGAATTCGAATCAATTGGAGAGAGAGTCATGTCGGATAACGCTGGTTTGGGTATGGGTGAGAGTGAAATGTTGTATTGTCCCATGAGAGAACTCCTAGATCCCATGCGAACCATCACTCCTGGATGCATTTTACTTCCGTATAATGAGGGGAAATTTCACTTTCATAATGGGATGATCCAGATTCTTCCCACCTTTCATGGTATGGATTCAGAAAAGCGTTACCTCCACATTCGTGAGTTCGAAGAGGCATGAGATACCTTTAGCGATCAATCTTGCACACAAGATGTAGTTCGCCTCAAATTTTGTCCTTTCTCTTTGAAGGATAAAGAAAAAATATGGCTATGGTATTTATCACCGAACTCAATTGGATCATGGAGGTAAATGGAATCCAAATTTCTCTTAAAGTTCTTTCCCTAAGATCGAACAAATTCCATCAATGCTCAAATTCAAAATTTCTGACAACAAGAAAATGAGCCATTTGATCGATGTTATGTACTGTTTAACGAGCTAGTTAGTACATCCCCACATCATGGTTTTGAGAACAATCGTCTCATATCTTTCTTTCACCAGGGGCTAATCATAACTTCTAAAAAACTCATTGAGACAATGTGCAAGAGACCATTGTGGGAATTAGATGAAAGCGATGTAGATGCCCACGTTAAGTTTGTCGCTGAGACAACTCAAGCGTGGGACACATGTGATCCTAACACCCAAATCCGGGTTCGAAAAACTCCCACTGCTCCTTCAGTGTCTGGTATTTATCATGTGTGAGACGTAATCATATCAAGGCTAAGAGAACAATTCAAATCCACCCGAGCAATGAAAGAGAAGGTGCTTGCTATTTGTGAAGCAGGCCATTCAAGGAAGGAATGTCCGACGATACCCACCTAAAAATCAATGCTACATGAGCAGGTGGATGCTATAGGAAGATTTAATGGTAATTTAAATGCCCTGCAAGGAAATTCTTATAACCTTTAGTGGAAGAACCATCCCGATTTTAGCTACAGGCAACAACATGCTGCGTTCAATCCTAATTCACACGTTGCCCCACCTCCATCTACACATTTTCAACAAGAACCACATATGCAAGCACCACGTCCCGCACCATATATCACCCCACCATGGAGAAATTTCGAGGATGTTATTAACCAATTCATCAATGATCAAAATGTAACCGATGCTCAAAATGTTCGCATGTTTGCCGAAATCAATGCAAACATCTTAAGGTTGTAATCATCATTGAGTATCCAAGAAAAGGGTAAGTTTTCGGCCCAAGGCCAAAGACATCCTCAAGGTAAAACTAGTGTTAGGTCTAAATCCAATGACCATTAAGAGCAATGTCAATCCATCACAACTCTATGTAGTGGGGGAGTTGTTGATTTATCACCTCCCCCACCTGACACACCTCAAGACAAGGAGATTGCACCTGCCATGAAAGAGGCCGAAGATACCCCTTTGAGGAGTGAAAAGGATGAAATTAGTGAGCTTTAAGTAGTAGTGAAACCACCCACCTCCCTGCTTTTCCCTAGACGGTTGGTTCCTCCCCAAAAAGGAACCCCCCGGGATGATGTGCTAGATATCTTTAGGCAAGTAAAGCTGAATTTACCTTTTCTCGATTCCATAAAGCTAATTCCCGTCTATGATGAAGTCCTTAATGATTTATTGACAATAAAAAGAAGGCTAAAGGTGAAAAAGAACGTCTTCCTAGCATAAAATTCGAGCATCTCCGTTCTACTTAATGACCTCCCACCCAATTTTAAAGATCCGGGTGCACCTACCATTTCATGCATCATTGGAGATAACCAAATATAAAATTCCTTACTTGATTTAGGGGTGAGTGTCAACATTCTTCCCTACTCCATATATAGGAAACTTGAATTGGGGGACCTCAAGCTCACATATATCACTCTCCAACTCGCGGATCGTATCGTTAAGATACCACGAGGCATTGTTAAGGACATGATAGTACAAGTTGACGCTTTCTACTTCCCAGTAGATTTTGTCATTTGGGACATGTAACCCTCCATCACCTATAGTAATAATGTTCATGTCATACTTGGTCTCCCATTCTTAGCTACGAATAACGCATTAATCAATACTCGCAATGGGAAAATTCAACTCACTTTTGAGAACATGACCCTAGAAAACAAACATCTTTAATATCACTAGGAAAGTGGGTGAGGAAGACGAGTTTCATGAGATGGATCTTATGGAGGAGATATTAGAGGACAAAATAGAGGGAAATATCGGTGGGGATGACTTAGGAGTGTGCCTTATATCGGGTAGTGAGAGTGACAAGACGTAGACTAAAATTGATCGAGAAGTGGGGGAGGTGTGTTTAGTGACCACTATTGAGAGTGAGAGAGAGTGTGTAGGCATGAGTGAGAGAGAGAATTTAGATGAGAGTGTGACAGAATATTCGGAGTTCGAGCCAGTGAGAGAGTTAGTAGATATGATCCTAGAGGAATCTGAGAAAGCATTTGGGCTGGTGAATTTGAGACTCACTGTTGAAGTCCAATCTTTATTGGAATCCTTTAGTCACTTATAAGAGAGCGAATGGAAATATAGGATAGACGAATTCCTTCTTTATGACCATCCACCCATGCCACTTGAGTCATCGGATGAGAATGAGGAGAGGACTCGAGTCTCGACCAATTTAGAGCCCGAACTATGCATTCTTAAAGTTAAGAGAGATATAGCTTCATCATGTCCCTCTAACTTTGACCAAGATGTTCTCTCCAAATCGGGACAAGTATGTTGCGGTTCGATTGGGCACCATGAGGATCTTATTCACCCTAATTATCACGAGTCTCAATGTGTCCCCCTTATCTATGGGGCTAGTCCCAACTTGTTCCGAATATTGGTGTACGACGTGAGGACGGGGTAGACGAGGAGAGAATCGAACCCCGTACAGGGGGTCTGATGAGTTTTAGTGTAGAGAGAGAGAGAGCTCATCGTACCCCCGACGCGTATGGGGTGATTTTTTTTTTTTTTTTTTTTAGTCGTGTGTTCGAGTTATACAGTGTTTTTTTTCATTTTAAATATTTGCTTGCTTAATTTGTCACACTTATTATTTTTTATTCTTTAGCTTTTAGTCCTTTTGATTGAGGACAATGCAAAAGTCTAAGTTGGGGGGGGACAAGTGCGTCTTTTAAAAACTTCCCAAATTTTTAAAATCCCCAAAAAAATAGAAAAATTCAGAAATATCCAAAAAAATTGAAAAAATTTCAAAAGTCAAAAATAATTTTCTTCAATAAAAATAAAAATCGAAAGTTAAAAGCTTAAAAAATGTCACAAAATGTTGCTTAAAATCTCAAATTGTAAAAATTCAAAATGTATTAAGAAGAAATTAACAAAATATGGAAATTGAGCGAAAATTGGTGACTTAACGAATAAGTGGAGATTAACTAACCCGGTGAGATTTCGAGCCTATCAACTTTTGAGAGTTTTTAAATCAATCAGAGTTAATAATTAACTCAAAGTTATTTTCACCATTTAAAAGGAAAGTCGTTGAAGACATTTATTCCTTTGTTTTGATCGGTTATGGGAAAAGTGTGAGATGTTGTCTTGAAAAATGCACTAAAATATCTCTAAACTAAATGAATCTCGAGACGCATATGGCAAAGCAATTAGCAATTTGGACAATGAAGTAGGCCCTCGTTTGTTTATCCAAAAATATTAGCCATAAAAAGTTGTGAAAAATTATCCCGCGCAACCCAATTGGAGCCTAAAAAAGTTCTCTTTTCATTTGTAACCGGAACAACTAATTAGCTCAGAATTGTGAAAATTGAACATTCATCAATTACGCCTGAAAAGTGAACAAAAAGGGTCAAGAAAAAAAATAAAAGAAAAATGCTCAACAAAAATAGGAAGAAAAGAAAAATGTGAAAAATAAAAAAAATAGAAAAAGAAAAGAAAATGAGCAAGATCCCGAAAAAGCACTAACGGGCATAATAAAAAAAATTCCAATTTTGAATTCTCCAACCATTCCCATTTTACCCAACACACCTTCAAACTGAAAAAGTCCTAACTAAGTCCGAATTGCAAAATTGATTACCGCGTGGAGAGCCAAGACACAAAAAGAAAATAAGAGAGATTAATTAGTGTGAATAAGAGATGATATTTCCCATTTTCCAATAAGCGTATTCCAATGATGAGATCTTTTCACCTAAAATAATTTCGTCTTTCAAATTTGTCTACCTGACCTTGTGTCAATTATATTTATTCTTAAAAATCACGTACATCGAGAAAAACTAGCCACATTTCGAGTGATTCATTTGTGAGAGTATCCCGTGAGAAATTGAATCAAAATGAATTTTCGAAAAGTAGCATAATGATTAATCCATGGAAGTTAGCGGTTTAGTTCTTGGCTTCACTCACACACACTACAAATTGAGAATCTTGAATATATATGTACGGTGACTATTTTTGGAGAATTTAAATTGTACAATTTTTAAGTATTTTAATTTTTCTTTGAGTCAAAAAATGAATTTTGTGGGTATAATCATTGCAAACCCTCACGAGACACTAGTCTTCCTACGAGGGTAACCTAGGGGTTTAACAGCTTGTTGCATACGCTAAATGCAATAGCTTGCCTACGAAAAATGTATTATATCCAAATAAATTCATTTTGTAGGGTCCTTAAATCATGCTCTATTTTTTTATATTGCTCGGGACGTGCAACGTTCTAAGTTAGGGGGCTTTTGATTAGGCATAAATACTACATATTTATCCCTTTAATTTTAGTCTTTTTATGGTCTCCAACGATGTAAATGGACTGAATTTATCTCATATTCATGCTACTAACCCTTTTTGGCAAGTACTTTGTATTTTGTGTATCTCCTATGTGTTTTACAGGTATTTTATGCAAGATAGTGCGAGAGAAAACTCAAAACACTGAAAAAAACCAAGAAATGGAAAGTTAAAGGGAATTTTCATAAATTTTCATCCTTATTCCGTAGGTGGGGCCAACCATAAAGTTGAAGATGTTGAAATCACAAGAATATTGGGAAAAACTGCACCCCATTTCGAGCTACGGTGAAGAAGTTACGGTTGTTTGAAGTTGGAAAAGAATTTTAAAGAGAAGAGAAGAAACAAGCCAAGGTAGAAAGGAGGGACAGTTCTCCCCAAGAACCCGAACCGGTTAGCCCTTTAGTCAAGATCCAGAACAGTGAGAAAGACTAGTCACGCTTTAAAATCATTACAAATTTCCAGAAGCGGTATTTTTATCTTGACCTTATTTTTAGCCTATAGTTATATGGGTTTAGGACTTTTGTAAAAACGGGATCATTAAGATGTAAATTAATAGAAATCATATCTAACTTTGCTTTAAATGAGTTTTGAGAATATCTTGAAGGCAAGAACCCTAGGATTAATCTTCTTAAATAATTATTCATCTTTCGGCATATAATTCAAGGTTTTTCTTCAATACAAGTACACTTTCCGTTTTTCTTTCAATTTCTCTCATCTTTTTGGTTTATGAAAATTTATTTCTTAGGTAGAAGTATCTTTCACATGTTTGATCACACTTTTAACATAATAATGATTTTCATACAACGTAGATTTCATGTTTATTCGTATTTATACCATATCCGACTAAATTTTTTATCGGGTTGGGGTACGTGAAACCAACCTAGGCCGCATATATGGATTTAAAAGTGAATAAAATGTAATCCCTCATTCAAATGTTTGAACTTTATCAAGATAAACATTGTAGGACTTTTAATTCCATTTGCCCTAGGTAACCGGAATGTTTAAGGGCTCAATTGGCATTTTGATAACTTCTCATCCTCGTCAAATACAATTTTTGATTTGATATTGTGAAGAATGTATTCCTCATATGTTAAATGCTTAAAGAGTTTTTGATGTCTCTTCGAATCAAGAATTATCTTCTAAAATATTTTATGTTCTATGAACACCGATGGTGCGGGGGAGTGTAGCCTAACTCCATTTTCTCTCATATAGTTGAAGTTTAATTTAGTTCTTCTTGCATGCATAATTAGTTATTAATTTAATTCAAATTGCATTAGTTGATAGATAAAGTCACAAAATTATCATATTTTCCTTCCTTTTTTGAGTCATTCGTAGGGTTAACCGTGTTTCCTATTCGCCGTCACGGTTCTTCATCTTAGTCCCTGTGTTCGATACCCGCTTTCACTAAATTATTACTTGAGCGACCAACTTACATTAGATTCGATATAAGAACGCACTGGGAACAATTTCAAAATCGTGTCATTGGGTTTGACATAATCAAAACTAAGTTATCCTAAATCTCTATACTAGAATGTGGATTCTATTCATGGTAACCTTTCACCATACACTAATCACCATTACCCAATCTCCCAGGCTTATCAATACATAAATGAATCTCACCCAATGGGTCAAAGTAATGAACAATTGATGCATATGTTCATAAATTATTTTCGAATTAAGAGCATAATCACTAATAATAAGCATGAGATGTGCACTATCTTATATAGTATATATAAAGAAAATTATCTCGAATTAGTTTTGTTCAATACATACAAAGAGTACTAGCACAATAAGTTTAAACTACACTGTTTCCTCTGATCAAGATAGTCCTACAAAAAGTTTGTTCTGCAATCCTACCGATGGTGTATCCATCTCCATCTAAGATTGTGAACCATACTTATATTCTATAAGAACCTATTATTTGTTCTTCCGTGTGTCAGCCAAACTCTACACACCAAATAATCTACTATATAGAATAAAATACACCTATGCATAAATACATAAATAATATGATGTAAACATATCTTGTGAAAATTCTCAATATATGGGCATATTAAAATTCACTAATGAACCATTACTTTTACAATATAACACCAATAAGTCCATTTTCTCATGTTATGGTATAAGTTCCTTGAATGTGGGCTCGGGTTTGGCCTATTTCTGTGATCTCTGATTGTATGGTGTTATGAAAAGTGGTGTTGTACTCAACATGTCTCAGAATTTGATCCGTAGCTAATGGAACCTGGTCTTCTCTGGATACATGGATAGTATGGCGATCTAGATATGACAATCGTGGGTAGGGAGCTTACTGATAAATACTAAACAACCTAATGGAGTGAGAACTCAGGCTTTTAGGGTAAAAACTTTGTGGGATTCTTCTATTGATAGTGATGGCTGCATAAAAAGATGGGGCGCTTTTATTCAAGTTTTTGCAGACAGAAGGGATGACAAAAGGATAATACATTGGGATAAGGACTCAAATTTTTAATAACTTAATCTGTTGCAATTACTTCATCTATTTCAACCGTATTTGGACATATTTTTAGTTTTGTCACTTGGTTATATCTTCAAAGGATGAGAACTTTAACAGAGTCCCACTAGATTCGGGTGAACAATGGTCATCTCTTATTTTGTTAGAATGAGGACGAGTAAATAATAAATCGTGGTCTACTATTTTCTATAAAAAAAAATGTGGTTAGTGGAATCAGGTGGGAGGGACCTCTGTTTTTTCAATGATGTGTGGATTCATAGTATTTTTTTCTCCCTTATAAAAGAGGAAAATATTTAATCTGGAATGTGAGGAATTTTGAACTAGCATCCGGCTATCGAATAATTTTTTAAAATTTTGTCTAGACAATTGAGTCATAAGTATCTGTTCTTTTTGTGCAATAGGGTGTGATGCTAGAGATTTTCTATATGCAAAAGGGATAATATGACTCAATTGTCGGAGGATCTCTTTTCATGGTCATGGATCGCAATATATTGGGATGCTTATGATGAGAAACCTTTGAGGTACATGTGACACCACTTTAATCTAGTGCTTAATAGTTATGAAAGCTTATACAATATACCCCAGAACTAAAAAAAAAACCTTCAAACGTTACGTGTCCCCTATTCCTTGGGATCAAGAGAGAAATTATTCGATATACCACACGGGTGAACGAAAAGAGTGATAACCTTCATTTGCGACTAGCCTTTTGGGGAAGTGACTTTTTAAAAGCACGATCTCTAACGTGGGGAATTACTTCTTTAAAGTATGGACGTCTCTTTTGGGGAGAGGTGATTTAGTACTAACATTCCTTTGGATAAATTGGCTTTCCTAAAGTGCCAACTACTCTCAACTAGTTGCTTTTAGAAGCCCTCGAGGATATATGATTTAAATAATATGAAAATCAAGACTATGTAGTGCGTGATGCAAACAAGTAATCTTTAATTTTTACATACTTTGATGTTTAATTTTATCGCTAGGTCCTTTACGCGTACTTATATGTTTTTAAAAATGTACAATTTTGTACATGGGAACCTAAGAACTTATCTAAACTATGAGGGAATCTAAAATTAGGGTTGATTAACAGTTCTAAAATTGACATAAAGTAGTCATATGGGAGGTCAATATTAAGCATGGTACAAATGAAGAATATAGATGGTTTGGTTCTCCGAATTTATCTTCAGTGGAGTTACTATTGTAATGTAACTAGTAGGTCTAGATATGATACATAACGTCGTATTATGATAAAAGAAAAATTATCTCCTAGGGAGTTGACATTGTGGCATTATGAGCCTAGACCTAATGGTGTGCCCGAGGGGGAAAGGAACTTTCTTTACGGAAGACACGGGAGTTCTTCTGTCCAATTAATCCTCTCCTCCCAAGGTCTGATTATCGGTTTTACATTTGGGTGTCGATGATTTTCCCCTAGATGTAATTTGACACCATGTCCTAGTTTGATGCATGGCCTTTTGGTATGTGTGGCTTTCGTGTCGAAAAAAGAGGGAGTTTCGTACGGTGTTTAAAGTCACTAGTTTGTTTTATATATAAACAAACAAAAAGGTCTAGGAAGCCCTTTGGGTATAATCCTATGGAAAGTTCTAAAGTCTACGTTTGGTCCAGTTAATCTAGTTGTGTGGGTTCAGGAATCGAGTTGCGAGTGAGGAAGGTGTTCTATGCTTTCTTAATTCTATGCTTATTATTGCTCTTTACATTAATTGATTAGTTTTTAGTTATTTTATAATTTTTAGAGACCTTAGTGAGAAGGTCCCTAAAAAATGTAGGTAGGTGCTTTAGGTTGGTAAATGGAATTCGTAAGAGGTATATAAACTTCACTTCAACTAGTACAGGTACACAATATTTTCTTCTGTATGACTCCATACTTTTGTGTAACGAGTGTTTGTCAATACGTACAAAACTTTGTAAGGGATCTTGGATTTTGAGATAGTTAATATCTCATGCGAGGTTTAAGGAGAGATAGAAAGGTAATAGACAGGTGTACCTCTACTATTATGAGTGTATATATGTTTACACAATTGTATGTAGGAATATGTTTAGTCCTTGAGATACTTTGATATCTTATTTAAACTGGATAAATATTATAGATGGATGCATCTCGGTGAAAAAATGTGACTAGAGACGTATTATCGGGGTCCGAGATCATGAATGGGAATCTGTTTTGCAACTATATACCCAAGGTGAAATAAAATCAAGGCCTAGTAGTTCGGTAGTAACATGTGTTCGAACGTGATGTGTGTACAAGTGTAGTACTTGGCTTGGGGGGGGGGGGGGGGGGGATGGGCTGGTGTACTGAAAATCTGAATAGGAGTGAATTCGAAGATTTATGAGGCTTAGGCTTCACGCTTTTAGCTCAGTATAAGACCTACGTACCCAAGGAGACTTGGTACCAAAGCCAACCAAGTTCACTACGAGGTTATATACATGTATAGGTAATGGGATATCGGTTTTACAAGGTTACAACAGTACAATATTTATGTAACATAGTCCTTAATATCACATTCCCATTATGTCGGATTGATATATTTATACGTAAAAAAAATACATTATTCAAATGCATATGTTTGAAAAGTATTGAAATGAAAAAACATATTTGGGTTACCATGCATAAACGAGCTTTGTTTTCATGGAGAAGTGGGGAGTGTAGTCGAAGTTTAGACTTTGGCCTATAATGTTTCATGTTCAATGCAATTCAATGGAACTTTTCTAAGAATATATTTTTAAAAGTATCTTTTCATGTTTGTATTTTGGAATCATGGCCTTTGATTTTTATTAATTTATCATATGAGCATGCCAATTCGGGACACAAGTAGAGATGTTAGGTTAAAAACCATGCTTATATAGATATAAACGCTACAAATTGCATACTCGGTCCCCTAAACGGGATCCGAGTTAGAGAGAGTACACAAGTATGTAAAACTTATGACAAATATGTATGTGGGGTTTTATCTTAAAATTTAGGTAGAGGTTCCTTACCCTTGCAGTGAAAGCCGATTTTTTTTCTTTGAGGGGAAGCGCCATTTTTTTGTGTTTTTCGATTTAGCAGAGTTTTGGCTAAAAATTTTGAATTTTACAAAATTTCTGCAGGGAATTTACTCTATTTATCTCTTGAGGCGACTTTTCAGGAGTACGAACCTCTTTTAGGGGAGACTCCACAAAATTATGATACTTTCCTTTCAAAAAAGCAACTTTTTTGCAGTACGAGCCATTCGGGACTTTTCAAAAACAAGCTCGAGTGTCTCGAACACTCGAGATTAACAAAGTCTAAAAACTAAATCAATGTTTGGATCTGGGGTCTCTTTTGAAGGTTGGGAGGCACCTTTATTTATTGGGGTTTTAACAGATCGAATGGCCGATAGGCCAAAGATCTTAAGCTATTGATTTTTTATGAAAGACTGATAAAAGATTTGGATAAGATCTGGAGTATGAGGGATTTGGCCGATGAAATATTACGACAAAGACATTTGGTTGATTGGCTACATCTACCAGATGGTCGATTTATTAGTTTATCAAATGAATTAAGTGGTTTGTTGGGGGTTTGTTTATTTGAACTTTGGTCCTATATACATTGGTCTTTTGTGTTTTTAACACGCTAAACTTTTGTGTTGGTACCGAAATTTAGGTTTTCTATTGGGGTTTCTTTTGGGATTGTTACTCAGTTTTTATTGGTAACAAAAATAAATAGGAGACAAGCACTCCTACTTCCACCATGATGAGTATTTTCCACCCGATATCATAACTGCTTTGTGACCATAAAACAAGAGTGCTGACTCCGTTGGGGATATGTAAATAGAACCAAATAATACTTATGATTCCTTTCTACTATGATTAATATCAATCATTTGCATGAATATTTTACACAAATTTTGGAAAGTGTTAGTGTCTTTAGCTTTAGATTCCCTCAAAAGATATATATGTATGGGTACGCATGAAGGACTTCGCGATAAAACAAACATTAAAGTATGTGAAAATAAAGATCCCCTAATTGGATCATGGACTTCATAGTCTTCTTTTTCATATCATTTAAACCCTATATCCTCGAGGCTATAAGCAACCAACCGAAATCTTGGTCGCCAATGACTATCCTCACTTTTCTCCCACCTACTCGGTAGATTGGGAAGCTTTTCTCTCGATCCCAAAGTCTCGATAAAAAAAGATTATTTGAAGTTTGTTAAGTATTGGGGTATTTTAAATAGGCTTTCATATCAATTAATTACTAGGGTAAAGAGGTTTCACACGTACCTTAAAGGGCTCAGTCCAAGCAACCCGATATATTAGGATCCATCGCAATGAAAATCTAGCCACTCATCACCGAGTTGCATGAACTCTTTTGCATATAGAGAAAGCATTGGGAACACACCTATTACATAAAAAGAACATATGCTTATGGGAAAATAGTTTTGACAAAAATATTTATAATTTTCAAACGGCCGGAGGCTGGTTCAAACCCTTCAGATTCCAGGTTGAATGTCTCCCCCTTTTTTAATTGAGGATAAACAATATGAATCTTCAAGCCACCTCAAAAGCATAATTCTCTCTCGATTGATTCCCCTACTCATTTTTATGTTAGGAAGTGTCAAGGACCCAGCCTATCATTTCCCCTCTCTCACACCTAAGGAGAGAAAACAATACACTTCACTCGAATCCAACGGGACTCTACTAAATTCTAGCAAATAGAGACTACTACCAAACAAAAAAAAAAACAAAAAAAAAACAAATGCCTCCCACATGCGGTCAACTAAAATATATTAATATTTATACTCTATATTTAGTAAATAGAAAACCAAAAATATTTATAGTTTTTTTTTTGGTACTATACCTAAAACATGTTCTTACCCGTAAAAGTTTTCTAAATAAGTTCACGAGTGGGTCCCTAAGCCTCCCATGGGGATATGCAAAGATAATGCATTTTTCATAAGAGACAGTTGCAAATCAAGATAACATGGCCAAAAGAGCCCACACTTGAACTCCAAAAAATACACCCACGCCACTTTTCTAGGGACTGGACCTTTTATCTCACATGCGATTTCAAAAACAAATTTTACCTAGACTAAGCTTTTACATCTCTTCTTAGATATAATCATCTATGAGATACTGCCTCTTCAGGGCCCACGTCCCATCTTAAGGTGCTTTTTAGACACCGACATTCAAATAGAGACTTCTAATCCTAATCCAAATCCAAACAAGGGACTTCCATGACCACCCCCATTATAGGGAATGACTTTATACCCCCTTCACAAGCACGACTTATTATGCCTGATCTAATCAACGACTTTCTAGATCACCTCATATTTTAGGAACCCTCTCCAAATCCACTTCCAACGCCAATAGATTTCTCTAAAGATCGTTCACATCCAAGGGATTTCTCAGAAACCTCATCTATTTTAGGGCTTAACCTATACCAAGTTATATTCTCAGAGGCTAATCGGCCATTTTTGCTTAATAGGGAGAGGAAACAAAGAAAAGAAGATAGAAAAGTGGGATAAAACGATCACTTACAATATTTTGGACCCGAAATCCACCCATTGTTGTTTATCAAATATAGTATGGACTCAATATGATTTTAATATTCTTACTTACCCCTTTGTTTTTTCCCCTAAGCAATGGTTTTCTCATAAGTCTGCTGGTAAGGTCATATTTTTTCATGTTTGAATTATCAATTCAAACCACCCTCAATTTTTTTTGTCAAAATCTCTGCTCACAGACTTTATGGGTCTAAACCCACTTCCCACACATACTTCTCACCTTGCTTATAAATCTTAAAATACACCATGCATGTCAAAATGGTAAAGCCTCCACTCAGCAAGTAAAGGCATCTTTTCCCAGGCCAAAAATGTATTCTTGTATTACCATCAAAATTTTGAGAATAAAACTTATGCTCTTTCAAAATTACTATGGATTTGAAATAAGGTACCCAATCCTTCTTACCCCATCTTAAATGGGGGGGGGGGGGTCGTAATAAAAGGTCACCTATAAATATCCTAACTCATCACCATCGAGACTACCCCATTTCAATAATTGATAACTTCTTAAGTTAACTTGGTTGAAGACAAGGTCTCCCCATACCCCCATGAGCCGAACTTCTCTAATCTCTTAATACTTTAAAATGCAAAACAAGGCATTTATTATGCTTTGCAATTAGCCTGTCCACGTGGCACCTAATATTTATTGCATGTTTCCTCCTCTCCTATCCACGTGGTGCTATTGTTTGTTGCATGTTTCCTCCTCTCTTTCTCTTAATCAGATGCAGATACACGACCTCTCTCTCTTAATGAGATGCAGATACACGATTGTTTTGGGGAAACCAAAAGGTTGTCATCCCTTCAATCTCTTTCATCTCCCACATCCCACATTTCAAATCTCACATCCCTCCGTACTCTTCCCTCGATTCCAGGTTCATCCCCCACCCGACATCTACAATGGTATTTGTATATTTCTTCCACAATGTCTCCTCATCATCAAGAAAACTTTGTTCTGCAAGAGTATTTTTCAGAATCCAATTATTCGCAGGACACATCAAGGTATTTAACTCTTTGTGTTGCTGAGATATTCATGCTATTTGATTGAATTTAATTTAATTGATATGTCATAAATTTCATCTATTTTTAATAGTCTGATGGGCTGAAGTATGAAATTTGGATATGTCAATCATTTTTGCATGACATTTGCTCGATGAAATGTTCAGCAGAACTTATCTCTTATTTTCAGCTCTTATATATTGGTATTCATGATTGAATTATTTGAGATAACTGCTATCTTCTAGATTTATGATGAAGCCCTCATAACTGATATATGATTGGGTTGATATATGATTGATACACCTGATTCACTGCTTAATTTACTCAATAAAAAAACAAACACTTCACAGAGAATAGAACATTTAAATCAACTATAAAACTCTTTTCCAACATCATGTAGAACTTAAATTGTATACAAAAACAACCTAATATAAGAACTTCTATACATGAGGGTTATTCCCCGACTATCAACATAATTGTTTCATACTTTAACATTTGTAGTTCATTAATATCTGTTTTACTGAATTTTAAATATGACATACTTTGAATACAATAAACACAAGTCAATAAAAGTAGCGATCAAAATTTCACATGGCAATACAAAAACAACACCTGCTATTCGATTGAGATGCAGCTTTACAGAAAGAGATACCTGATAGTAGACATGAAAATGATACCTTATAGTAGACATGGGACAGTATATTTGTATTTTCAATGATATATGATTGATAATTTAGCACTGATATATTGGTATTCACGATTGAATTATTTCAGTTAACTGATATCTTCTATAGCAGTGCTACATACGACATGTATTGGTATTCATAGTAGGCATGCGATAGTAGACATGGTGCTGAGATATTAGACATAACGTACCTCATATTTGATTGAATTCAATTGAATTTATTTGTCATAAATTTTTTTGGGAATTCGATTTAAGGACTGATCAATGCATTTCATTTTTGATAGAGTACTCCTCGACGAAATGTCGCATATTACCTGATATATTCCTGATTGAATTGAGCACTGGTATAGGATTCTGCGTTGATATATGATTGAAATACCTAATATGTGCTTTATATAACTGATATTTGATACCAATTTTGAATACTGCTATGTTTTTGGATTGAGTTGACACTTGATATATGGCTGAGACGTCGATTCACAGATATGTGATAGCTGATAGTAGACATGGGAAACTAGATTAGTATTTTTTTCAAATGAAATGCTCATTTACTTTTAACAGAGTAATCCTTGAGCAAATGTCGCATATCACTTCAGCTATGTTTTACGTTGATGTCTGTTTTATGCATCCTAATTCAAATAATTGCACCTGCCTCGATGTTTCAAATGAAATGCTCTGTTTTGTGGATATAGTATTAACTTTGTAAACCATGCTTTGGAGTCATTCCAGGCTGTAACAGGATCAGGTAAGTCATTTATTAACTGTATATAATAGTAACACGTATATATATTAGAAACAAATATATATTTTTTTGTAATATAATTAATGCGAATTATATGTAATGTAGGTGATACAACTCCAACTGAGCGTACGACTCAAAGTAAGGATCAGTTAAATAGGATTTTCGAAAGTAAGTATGGTATTATTAAGCGTTCATTGAAAAAAATCGTGAAAAATTATGTATTTACTTCTATTATGATTTAACGAAGTCAAAATTTAACGAATTTATAGGAAAGTTTAAAGAAGCATGGGATTTTGGTGGTCCAAGTGCCGTTTGTGACAATTGTAGTGCAATCCTATGGTATGAGGAGAGAATTGATAAGAATCGTACTCCTACGTGTCCTAAATTCTCATTGTGTTGCCAAGAAGGAAAGATCATCTTACCCATTATAAAAGCAGTACCACATGTTTTGAACGATCTGCTAAATCCTGGAAATGATGGCGGTTCATCTAAATTTAAAGAGAGCATTAGAGCATACAATTCAATGTTTGCGTTTACCTCTTCTGGCGCTAAAGTTGATAATCAAATAAATAATGGATTCGGTCCCTATGTCTATCGCATTAGTGGGGAGAACCATCATTTGCTTGGTTCTTTGGTTCCAGTTGAAGGTCAATGCCCAAAATTTGCGCAACTTTATATTTATGACACGGAGAATGAATTGAGAAATAGAATGAATTCTTTAAGAGGAGATAGACGGAAATCAAAGTTGGATGTAGAAGTTATTTCAAATTTACTATCGATGCTTGATGAGCACAATCAGATAGCAAAAGTTTTTCGAATGGCTCGTGACCGTTTTGACAATTTAAATGTCATGCCTGTGAGAATTAGGTTGCTTAAAAACCGTTCGAAAGACGGATCGGTTTACAATTTGCCCACTGCTTTCGAAATAGCAGCACTCATTGTTGGGGATTTTACTGAGGAGAATGTTATGAGAGATATTATTGTTGACCATAAGTCAAATGGGTTGCAAAGAATTAGCGATATTCATCCATCCTTCATATTATCCAATTATTAACTTCATTCTTCTCCAATATATACTATTCTTTAATCCTTAACCACATAAACTATTATACAGTGGGCAAAGGATCTCCGTAACTCTGTGGGCTGAACAAACGACACTAATAACTGAAGAGATATGCCAGAAATTCACAGACCATTTGATTGTGGCCATCACATCCACTACGGTGAAACAATTTAGAGGTAATTGAATTTTATATTTAAGAATATCATCTTCTTATATATTCATGATTTCAAACAATACATTTTAATATTCATACAACTTTTACTCAATTGGTGAATACTCATTGTCAACAACCAATGCATCCAAAGTCTATATAAATCCTGATGTCCTATGCATTCAAGACTTTATGACCAAGTAAGACTTTTTTTACAATAACATATGCAGTTTATCAATCCTATTAGTACAAATTTCTTTGAGGTTCCATTTAGCTTTGTTCACATCTCACATATTACCGTTTTATCTTTATAATATATATACATACTTCATAACGAAAATCGTTCTTTCACCATGACAACTGATCCAACCAGAAGCAACAATTCACAACTTCAAATTCAAGAAGAATCTAAATCCATTGAAGATATCTTATCCCTTCGTTCAGACTCTCCAAATGAGGTATCCCCTTTTAAATATACATTACATTTCTCTCCTAAATTAGATAATTATAATATAAAGATTATATATTTCACAGGTTATATATGTCACCTGCAATGCAAGAATAACAGATGTAGACCAATAGGGGGGTTGGTATTATGCAGCATGCAATTACTGCAATAAGAAACTTAAACATTATATCACTTCTTTCTTCTGTGAAACATGCAACACAGACAAAGTTATTCCTTCTCCAAGGTATTCTATTCGTAAAACTTATTTTCAATTATTGTTGTGCACATCAATTTTGACAAACATATACTTCTGAATACATAGGTACAAAATTTAAATCTCAGTCAATGACCAAACAACTACCACCACATTCGTACTCTTTAACAAAGAAGTTGAATCTTTAATCAATGTCCAATGTTCTGAGCTTGCAAATATAAATCATGACATTGCCGTACGTTGTTCAATATAATTTTACTATTTTATGACTACATTCAGTTTACCCTTTACTTTTTAAAAAAATAATATTTTCACTATTTTCCGCAGGTACCAAAAGAACCACTTCCGCTAGCAATCACAAGGATAATCGGCACATCTCACAAATTTCGCCTGAAGCTCAATAATTACAACTTAATACGTGGCTATGAAAACTTCACTGTCTCAACCATTTTTAAAGATTCTTCAGACGGAAATACTTCGATCAATAACAACAACATTCAAAAGGTATTTTTACATACTAACTAATAATTTTATATTAAAATTTATTTTCTTACTCTAATCAAATCTCATTTACATAATAGGAAAAAAATTCACTCTCAACAACATAAGAATCAATCATTATCACAGACAATGACAGTTCCTCTCATGGAAATGATGGCGAAAGAGAAGTTAACCCAAAAAGGAAGGTTCATTCAAGGTATTTTAAATTTTCTTACATTTAAATTCTACACGCATTTATTATACAATACTTCAATATGTTTTTTTAACATATATTTTAAATGGTTTGTAGGAACATGGACGCAAGGAAAAAAAGGATGATTTAACTTCATTTTCAAAAGCTCATTCTTCATCAGCTTATTAGAACTTCTTCTGCTTCATCTAATTACTATTTTCTTTCCTAACACAATGTAAAACATTGCCTATCTTTCTATGCATTTGGACTTGGAGTTTAAATTCGTTTCAAAACGGGTTTCTTTATGTTTAATTTCGCTCCGGAATGTCATTACAAACCTCATATGTACTCGCATTTCTTAAGTTTTAAATAGGTTCATGTATTATGACTTCGATACCTTATGCACCGCGCATCTCGCGGGTTTCCACCTAGTCTCTCTAAAAATGCCTTTCATCCCTTAGATGGCATGACAAATAGTTTTTCTAGGTACTTAACATTGTGCACTGTGTGTGTTGAATTGAACATTCTAAATGAATCAAATAAACACCTAACAATGAAACTCTACCGATCAAAGATACTTAAAAGTACGTCAAAAATCATAACAAATATCAAAATGACTTTATAACTCCCATCGAGAGAGATACAAATATGAGTAACTTGGGAAATATCGAGTACCCCAAATATATCAATATGGTACCCTTCCCCAACCAATGGAACTTCGCCATAACCTTCGATAAAAAATCAATTGGATATCCAATAGGAAAACTTATTCCTAACGGATAACCTAAAGCCCTCTCAGACTCTCAGAATCAAATTAATACCTAACAAGAGGGTCTCTACGTTATCTTCCTAAAGTAAATTAGGCGAGGTAGGAACCTTGGCTTACCCCGATGGGGTCACATTCTCTTAAACATATAACCTCGACCGTTTTAAAAAATTAATTGTCCCCAACTATGTTAAAGCCAAGAGTAGAAGTTGATGGGAAAAACACATTTATAAGAAAAAAAGGAAAAAGAGTAGTAAAGTCCCATATCCAACAAAAAAGGAAAGTGGGCAAAAAGGAAAGTTATTTAACTTGGTAGAAGCTACTACTAGTCGGGATAAAATAATAAATCATGGATGAGCTGAGAAGAGAAAATGTCATAAAAACACATTGCCACCTATAAAAAGGCCTAACTTTAGCCACCAACCTTTTGCTTGTAGACAACTAAAATATTTTAGCCCTCAAACTTTTCATTAGATAGAACTACATTGACTTGATTCTCCTCTATGTAATTATTGCAGACGTTCAAATAAAGACACAATGTTATCTTTGAATCGGAGATACGTAGTCAACACGAGACGTTGCTTCGAGATCGATTAAACACATTACCTCTAACTTTGTTTCCCAAAAATCACGGTCGTTATATCTTAATTGAAAAACATTCTAATGTGCTAGAATTTCACATGGTTCTCATTATTTAAAACATGACACAAAAGTTGGTAAACTCGAATAAAAATTATGAGGCCCAACTAGAAACCATGTTACCCACCACTCAATTTTCTACTATAAAAAGCCTTTCCCTCAAGACAAGACCAAAAATAATGATAAACTACAAACATTCAGTCAAAGTGAAATACAAACCCCCACACCATTCGAACTACATTTAACGTGATTCCCCGTAAAGGATATGTAGGCAGTAAACTCAGATACTCGGTCACACAATAATATATATTCCATATTTCTTCAAATATCTTTGAATCCAAACCACGTGATCAAATCCACAATTCGGGGAATCCACAAATCCCAATGAATAATTTCACCTATGACAATGAGCATAACAAATACTTTTGAAACCTAACTTCAATGTTAGAGGCTAGAAAGGTCTTCCAAGTTACCTTCCATTTTATGGTAACCATTCATCCTCTCTACCCACGATTTCATAAGTAAAAACCCTTTGCCGATTTTACATCACACGATTACTATTTATGTTAAAAAAAAGTAAAAAAAGGATCAATGACTCCCAATGTAAAAAAATGAAAAATGAAGAACTCTCAAAGACCAATCATCTCATGGCCCACCTAAAATAGCCCTTTACCTTAGAAGACCATTTGCTTTCTGAAGAACAAACAACTTCTATGTTCCTTTTGTACAAAATAAATCACCTCCCCTAATAAATATATCTTATACGCGCCAATCATTGATTAACTACATCTTGACGATAGGCATCCATTTCTTGCAAACAAAATGAAATCTCACATTTAGTGCCTCTTCGAAACCTCAGACTCCACATGAGCAAACTCCTAATCAAAAGCCTCAGACACTGTTGAGCTTATCTCTTCAAATACTCAGACTCCAACCGAGAAGATAAAAGCCTCTGATCCTATGAGAAAACCTATCCAAATCCTTGAAACCCACTTAAGAAAACTCTTAACCAAACTCCTCTGAGCCAAATTATCTATAACTCCCCGAGAAAATAAATCCCCCATAGTGACACTTAAAGTGTAAAATTTCATCCAATTTAAAACCTTTTTCGAAAGCAATTAAAAAAGGTCAATGGCTCAATAAAATATTTGTAGAAGCATTAAGGAATAAAAAACTCTTTATTATCATTAAATCACAAAAGTCCTTTTACAACCTTTTTTACATTAAAAATGTACAATGATTTAAAAAATACAGTGAAGAGTTGTCTACTCGTTCTTGCCACCCAAATTCGATCACGTTGCAACAATTAACTTATAATCCATTGCCCAAATAAAAACTTGTAATATATTTACAAACTGAAGGGGTGAGAGGTAAACTAAATAGGTTTATAAAAATGCTCCAAGTGAATTAAACATACTAGTTCATGCACATATATAAATGTGTATGCATATGAACAACCACAATCATACCAAGAATAAATATCACCTCCTAGGATCGCACCGTGTCACTATATTTCCCAAGTCCCCCATATATCATATCCCTACCGCACTTCCCTCCGTACGATGTGGACTCTCGATTGCCTCTCTTGTCAATTATCCTCCTAATATTCCATGGCTCCAAAATAGTACAATCACCATTACAGAGAATGATAGGGTCTCTCCACTAATCTTACCAACACAATGTCTTAATATCCCACGAGAAAATCGATTTAATATCCCAACGGTTCCATGGCATAACAGACGAGACAAAAGAAAAAAAATTAGCCCAAAACCACACAGCGTCCAATCGATGGTTTGGATAAAGGATGCCTTAGAACCATTCAACAACAATAATAATACAAATCTCACAATATATCATATTTATCAATTTTTCCAAAAATTAGGTATTTATTATTATACCTAACTAGGTGTAAGCCAAAAATTAGGCATAAGGAAATAAAAATAAGGATAAAAAAATTAGATCAAGTATATATTTTTTCACCACCATTTTTGAAACATTAGTTCAAAAACTACACATACAATATGATGATAACAAAGAGGTAAAGTAATATTATAAGAATATTCAGTGTTCTATTTTTACATGTTAATTACAAACTTGTAATACAGATAACAATAAAAATAATAAGAATTAAAATGAAAAATGAAAAATGCAAAACCAAGTTAAATGTAATTAAAAAGGTCACAAACTAGGAGAAAATGTTGCCTATTTAATTATAGACATCCAAACCATAAGAAAAGCCAAATCCTAACAACACTCGAATATCACTGTATGTTTGGACAATTTTCTGGTGATTGGTGGCGTGATTTGATTTAATAAAAATTTCTCAAGATTGGCTATAGATGAATGTGTATGCGTGAGTACGGATTGAGGGTGCAACACGGTGCGACGTCTTAAGAATCTGAAAAAATAGGATTTGAGTGTGTCAGGCAATAAATAATAATATAAAATATAATTTATTCACTGGCTTAATTTTGTATAGGCAACACATTATTTTTTGTAGAAACAACAATATTCATAAATCTCTAAATGAAAATAATAAATAGTGCAACAACGCTCGACAATGATATTGTCATCCAGAAAATACATTTATTTCCAAACAACTTCTACTCATTAATTTCACCAGTTATGAAATCTAGACATGTCGTGCGTCAACTTTTCATACCACACTTCATATAAATCATTAAACACTTAGTCGGTACCACGATTTGAGGTCGGAATATGTTGAATGTTAATTTTCAATTGCACATTCATCTTAAACTTCCATGTTTACAAAAATGATTTTGTCAATGATAAATTTCCATTGTTTTAACAAAATTTAGAAAAATAACCAAGGAACATATGAATATATTGAAAAAGGAACATATTGTAACAACCCTCGCTTTTAAGAGACTCATTTTTATATTAATTTACTGCGTGAAGTAATTATATAAAATGTTGGAACTGGAGTAAATATTAATTGAGTGTGTTGAAAGTTAATATTTACTAGATTATTGTATATTTACTGTGTGTGTAAGTAAATATCATCATGTTGTATTTTATAGTGTCATGTGCATTAAATGAAACTTATGGATTAAAATAAAACCGGAACTTGAAATGAGTTATAAAATTTCCAAATGATAATTTGGAGGGCTTAGTTAGTCCCGAAATATACGAGATAGTCAAAATAAGTGCCATATTGTATTTTTATGTTTTGGGCACTTTTGACTGGTTTGACTTAAATGCGTATTTGTGAGTCATTTTAATGTGGTATTAACCATTTAAGTTGGGAATTTAGACAAAAGGAATGATCTATGTCTTGATAAGCCTTTTATTTCTATTAAGTGCATTTGTTAACATTGAGAGTTAGAGAGAGGAAGAGAATTGAGGAGAAAAGAGGAGAAAGAAGAGAGAATTGGAGATTGAAGATTGGGGCTTCTTCCACCACAAAGAAATATGAGATTTCAACTTTAAGGCAAGTTTTATACTTGCTAATATATGGTTTAAGATGGGTAAATTGTGTGATAGTTGTGTATTAGCATTTATGGATCAAAAATGGAAATTTATGGTGTTTGAGCCTTGATTATGGTTTATGTTGATAAAATTGTGGATGATATTAGTTAAGAATCGTGTAGAATGATTTGGGGTATAATAATGTTTTTGGATGGGTGTAAAAATGAAAGAGATTTAAGTTTGGGAAAAACTAGGGTTTATAACCCATAACCCGTTCTGGGCAAAATCGCAGGGGCGAATCGATTCGCTAAAGGGTCATCTTACAGGTCTGTTTGGACCGAATCGATTCGGCCAAGCCGAATCGATTCGGCAGTTTATAGAATACCAGGTTCCTTAGTCTGAACCGATTCACTTTTTTTGCGAATCGATTCGTTTTCCTACTGTTTTTTTAGTTAATTTGATAACTCTATTCCAATTCATTTTCTTTAGGTTTAGGGCCTAGGAACCTTCTTGTATGAAGTAAACTTAGAGTCCTAGAGTCCTATATGAGTTAGATAGCTACCCTATTTTAGAAATGAATTAAATGGGGCCTATTCCGGGGGTATACAAATAGATGTTAGGGTATTATTTCTTTTAGTTAATCTATCATGAGACTAGGAGTTTTAAGGTCATATTGGGAGACTTTATAAGTTCAATTGAGGTATGTTAATCTTTGTGCTTTCTAATAACACCCTAAAATGTTTGGAGATAATTGAGAGTTTATTCATTTCTTCGAGTTTGTAATGACGATATGAATTACGTATGGCTCCAGATAAAAGGTGATGTATTTACAAAATGTAAATGATTATGGTTTCAGATAAAATGAAACATACATATGTAAAAAAAGAAAATGAAATTGAGACTAATATGGTAAATGATAATTTACTAAATTATGAACATGGTAAATGATAATTTACTAAATTATGAACATGGTAAATGATAATTTACTAAATTATGAATATGGTAAATGGTAATTTACTTAAACACACCCTCTCTAAATGCCATCATAAGGGAAGTTCATGCGTGAATGAAGCCCCCTGGCTAGTGAATGCAGGGTGGATATAGTCCTAGGCCATATGAGCACTTGTTGTATATTTTCTGCGATGGTGAGGTAATTCTGGGTGTGGTTATGACTCTCTCGCAGGCATATGGCCGCTTCCCGATGTCTTGCATTGTAGGTGCCCAGGTTGTCTTGGTATATAGGCCCTGGAAGATGATGGTCATTTAGGGGCGCGCACAGTAGGGAAACCCGGACGAGCGGTCTTAAAATCGTTATATAAATATGATTATAACTATTCTTAATCAAGTTGGACTTGAAGTATGAGAAATGACATAAAGAGCATAATAAAATGCCACAAAAAGCATATTATGATGATTATATTCCTGATAAGGAATGGAATGCCACAAAGAGCATACAAATTGTGATTATATATATTCCTAATAAGGAATGGAACTATGAAATGAATCAGTGTACTTGATGAAAGTTCTTAATTAATGTTAATCATCCTTATTCTCATGCATGATAATTTAAATTGTCCTAGCTCATGCATTGAATTGTGTAAGTAGATCCTTATTACTAGTAGTCATGATTTACTGTTCATAACTGTCATACTCTTTATTCATTTGGTGATCATATAAAATTGGGCCTTGACCCATTCATTTTTCTTGTTGTTCATGAATCTTGTATCCGCTCAGATGCTCCACCATAAGGACGCCCGTTCTGACTTTCCCATTCCGGTGTTTTTGGGGAGCCGTGATACTTTGCGGATATTATGGGTTATATTGTTATAGACGCTTTCATTTTTTTACTCTAGTTATGATCGAGGCATTTATTCTGGCGTGTTGCTCAAGCTGTTGTATTTGCTTATTATAATGTATTATGTAATTTACACTAAACTATTGTAAAACGTGGTACATACCTGTTCACCGACAGCATATTCGGTCCTTTATTAAATACTTGTTGTGGATATAATATAAGTTCTTTTGGGTTTCCACTTTCTTTTCAAATTGGGTTGTTCAAATTCTTTCTTTAAATTACAAAAAAAAATTGGCTACCCTTTTTTCTGAAATATTGAGTGGTTATTCTGTATACTTTTTATATTGTTGTGATGCTGGAATGACCCATCCAAGATTCCTGTTATATTGGAGTATCGAGCTGGCCACCCCATATTTTGGTGAGCGGGTTGTCACACATATAAATTTATTATTCTAAAAACAACTTAAAAGAAACAAAAGTTTCATAATAAAGTCGTGGTGTACTTTACCTTGTTTTTAAATTCTTAATTCTGTGTAATTGTGATGATACTATTGTAAATAATATTGTAATACTGCTTTAAAACTTCAACAAAATCAATCAAATATTACATAATCCCCGCTCACGTGTCCATATCAAAATTAATTATCCTCTATTCGTTCATAATCCCTAGCCCATTTTGATCTACCCACGTGTTTATAACGCATTTCACCATCACGCATAACCCTACCATCCTCATCGTCGATAATATATGTCCATCATCACTTTTATCAAAACTGAACCATATTGGAGCATTCCATCTCGGGTAAGGTGGGTTAGGATTCTACCTGGTTCATATTCCATTATATAGAGTAGATCCGAAAAATAAAAGAAACAATCCACCAAATTACAAAATAAACAAAAAATGTAGGGATTGAACCTGGAACCATTGAAATCTTAGCCTATTATAAAGATTTTAAGATGGTCCTCAGATTATAATTACCACTTTTTTGCGACTTATAATTTTGAAGAATACGCATCATATTTCCATCCATGTAGACAAAAAACAGAGACAAAAAGAGGTGGAAACAAAGTAAAAGAACTATTAAGTAATTATATTGTCAAAAAATCTTATGATGAAATATCCAAAAAAATAAAAAAAATCACAATTGAAAATATGATTGGCAATTAAAAGGAGAGGGAATTGCAACCAATAATCTTGATTATGTACTGTTTGACATCCAAGTGATAAAAAATCCAGAAAAAAATGAATAATATCAACAATTTGGAGTGAAAGTAAAAGTCACTGTCGCTGAACATGAAACTAAATATATTTATTTCCTAAAATTAAATCACTTGTCTTTTATGTAACTGTTCTCCATTATTACACCCCATTCTCGTCTCTCATCCATCACAAGTTCCAACTGAAATCCCCGTTATATCCCCATTTTTGTTTTCGACAACTTTCAATATTCCTTTTCCTTTTTTTAACCGGTACATCTATTATTATATCTTAAAAAATCATTAATCCGGGTTTCATTTGAAATTTAGGGTTTTTTCCTTTTTATTGTCCGGATCTGATACTGATGTCATCAGCGTCGTCGTTTTGGTGCCACAGTTACAGCCGATTCATGAGGGTTTGGAACGAAGACTCAATATTTTTCCCGATTTCAACGGAGGCTTCGTTGCAGAAATCGAAACCTCTACCCCTCGATATCATCATTTCCAAAATGTAGTTATGTACACAGTTGTAAATCCCCTAAATTCTGTCTTCGTTCTTCGTCGAAATTGAAGGAATGACGGGGATCATTGGCCTTTTAATTTGGTGATTCTCCATCATAAAACCTTGTTAAATAAAACCCCTTGTTGAATGTTACTGAATTGAATCCTAAACCACCCTTCAATCATATAAAGGGAGCAGAACTTGGCATAAAACAAAGATCTTAAAAAATAAACTCTTTATAATAGGCTAAGAGAATTATGAACCAGAACTTGGCATAAAACAGAGAAAAAACTTACCTGTAGATGAGAGAACACTAGTAGAAGGACAATAAATGCCAGCGGTGGAAATAACACTCTCACCCTTCAATCATATCAACGTTACTGAATTGATATTTGTAGGAGTGTGAATAGAGAGAGAGAGAGAGAAAAGAGAATTATGAAAATTGAATAGTTCGTATCGAAATAACTCCCTCACCCTTCAGTCATATAAAGGGAGGGGAAGAGAATTAGAGAGTGAATGAAGAGAAGTTGGATAGAGCAACTTAATTAAGAGATTGAGAGGTGGGAAGGAAGAGAGACGTAAAATGAAGACACACTGTAAACCTCTCCAAAGAGAGAGAAGGTAGACTTTACTATAAAATGATACGTGGATATGCTTATATCAATCCAATATTAATTCCTTGTTAAGCATTTTAGAGTAAACAATAGATTTCTATAACTTAAAATATGCGTAATATTATATTGTTATGATTTTTCCCAACTACTCGGCATGAAAACAAGATCAAATAAACTTGTGTGCAACAAGGATGATATTTACATACAAGTATAACATATAAAGATGCAACATATAACATGGAATATATTTATATAGTATACATACAATCGTGAACATGTATGGAATATAAAATAATCTTGGTAGAATTAACCTATCTCAATTCACAAATTAACTGAACAAATTAGTAAGAAATTCCATCATTACTCGCTATTTGGAAAATATTTATAAGATATTCATGGAAGCTCCTAAAATTATGAAACTAGAACACACATGTTAATAATTCAATTTAGCTAGGAACTCCATTTGGAGAGAAAGCCAAATTCACAAATATACAATGCCGAAAATAGTTTGAAAGTGATGATTGCTCGAAAAAAATTTAGCACCTCTTTTACCCCCTTCATCTTCTTCTCTAATCCTTGTATTTTTGTAAGAAATTCCATCACTACTCGCTATTTGGAAAATATTTATAAGATATTCATGGAAGCTCCTAAAATTATGAAACTAGAACACACATGTTAATAATTCAATTTAGCTAGGAACTCCATTTGGAGAGAAAGCCAAATTCACAAATATACAATGCCGAAAATAGTTTGAAAGTGATGATTGCTCGAAAAAAATTTAGCACCTCTTTTACCCCCTTCATCTTCTTCTCTAATCCTTGTATTTTTATAAATCTCTCTCTCTCTCTCTCTCTCTCTCTCTCTCTCTTTCACATTCCTTGTGTTTTATCCTCAGATATAATGTTATGTATCCTCCTATAGCCTTCTACAAAACCCTAAGTTTTGTAAAATAATATATTTATGCTAAGAGGTGAATTACTTGTGTTTTGAAAATAACAATCCCGTTTTTCTGAAATGGGCCTCCACTAAGTTATGAAAATTGGTCCCAAATACATATATTTTTCAAAAAGTAACTACCCCAAAGAGGTCCACAACCCATATTCACTTATTGTTATTATTTTTATTGTAATTTTCTCACTAACAAGTCCGGAAATTAAGTCGCCATTGAATATTAAAACTGAAGAAATATATCTTAAATCCAATATAAAATCTAAATAAATTCCATAAAATGTGCAAGTAGTACTCATAAATTCGTGCTGGAAGTATGGTGTATTACACTATCCAAAACCTCAAACTCCACCCGAGAAAACCCCTAATCAAAATCCTTATAATCCTCTAAGCCAAACTTCCTAAAACCTCGAGTTCACGTAAGCATATTAATAGCCTCGGGACCCTCTCAGCATACCTCTCCAAAACCTTGGATTTAACCCGATCAAATAAAAATCCTCACTACCCTGAGCACACTATAAGCCTTAGACACCTCCTAAGAAAACCACTTCTAAACCTCAGACCCTCCGAGATTGCCTCTCCAAAGCCTCAGACTCAACCCGAGAAAACAAAAGCCTTAATACCCTAAGAACCCTACCTAAGCCTCGTACACAACTTAAGAAAATGATAAAAAAGACTCAGGCTCCTCTCCGCATGCCTCTCCAAAGCCTCGAATACAACCCTAGAAAAAATAAATCCTCAATACCCTACGCAACTCACTTAAGCCCAAGACACCGCTTGGGAAAACCAATAAAAAGCCTCAGGCTCCTCTAAAAATAGTACTCTAAATGCTCAGAGTCAACTTGAGAGAAAAAAAGTCTAATTACCATAATCACCTCCATTAAACCCTCAAACACCTTTGAGCCAACCACTACAAAGTCTCTAACATCTTCTAATCAAACCCATGAAAGTCTCACTCCTCCCTAAGCAGTTCATTAAAGTAACAAACACTTCCTGTACGGACCACTACATAACCTCGAACTTCACATGAACAACCCCTAATCAAAATCCTCAAGCCCCTCTGAGCTAACTAAATAAAACCCTTAATCATCCCTGAGCACCACATAAACACTCATACAACACCCGAGAAAAACCCTTCAAAGCCTCACAATCCTATGAGCATATCTCTCTAAAGCCTAAAAAATCACAAAAGGAAATAAAATCCTCACTTATGCTTGAGCATCTCACTTAAAGCCTCGGACACCGCATGATAAAACCGTTATAAATAATCGGACAACTCTTGCCTCACTACCCTGAGCACCTCACTTAAAGCCTCGAGCATTTCCTGGAAAAACCTCTGAAAAGACTTACTACCCAGAGCACCTCACTTAAAATACTTTGACTCCCCCTGTACCAACAACTGTAAACCCTGAAAACCACCAGAGAAAATCCCAGAAAATCCTCACTTGTACCTAAGAACCTCACTCAAGGTTCATACACGATTAAACCACTATATAGCCTCTGATTGAACTCGAGCAAACCTTAATCAAAAGCAACAAACCCCTCTAAGATAACCAAATAAGTCACTTATCCCTATGCACTCCATTTAAGCTTCGGACGATGCCTAAGGAAACTCCTAAAAAGCCTCACTTGACCCTGAGTACTCCACTCAATCCCTAAATACCTTATAAGAAAAACCTTGAAAAACCTCAAATTCCTCTGAGCATACTTCGCTAAAGCCTAAACTCCACTCGAGAAAATAAAAGCCTCGCTCACCATTAATCACCTCACTTAAGCTCGAAAAACCTTTTGAGCCAACTTATAATTAGATGCAGACCCCAACCGGGTAAACCCCTAATCAAAAGCCTCAAATACCTTTGAGATCTCAAAATAAAAACATCACTCAACCTTGATCACTTCGCAAATCCTCAAGCACAGCTCAAGAAAAACCCTACAAAGCCTCATACTCCTCTAAGCATACTTCTCTAAAGAATCAAACTCCATTCAAATAAATAAAAACCTCACAACCTTAAGTACCTCACATAAAGCCTCTGACATTACCTGTGAAAACCCCTATAAAGCCTCGAACACAGCTTGAGAAAAGCTATGAAAATTGTTATTACCCCAAGGATCTCATTTTAAATCTCGAACACTACTTGAGAAAAACCTTGTAAATCTTAAGACAACCCATGATCTAACCACTACAAACCCTCAGACACTACCAGAGAAAACCCCTGAAAAACCTCACTCATCACTGAGCATCTCACATAAGACTCAAACATTTCCTGAGTGAATAACTACATAACCTTATACACCACATGATCAAACCCTTAATCAAAAGCCTCAAATCCCTCTCAACTAACCACACAAAATCCTCACTCATCCCCGGGTACCCCACTTAATCCTCAAACACTGCTTGAGAAAACCCCTAAAAATCCTCACTCATCCCTGAGCACACCAATCAATCCTCGAACACCACTTGAGTAAAACGTTACAAAGTCCCAGACTCCTCTGAGAATAACTCTTTAAATCCTTGGACACCACCCGAGAAAAATAAAATACTCACCCATACCTTAGCACCCCACTTAAGCCTCAGACACCGCCTTAACAAACCTTGCAATGTATCGAACACTGCCTGAATGGACATTGGGAAACCCTCATTACCAGAGAACCTCACTTTAAGCCTTGGACACTAGTTAATCAAACCTCCAAAAATCCTCATTGCATTGAGAACCTCAGTTAATCTCTCAAAAACTACTTGAGAAAACACCTATAAAGCCTCGGATACCTCTTGGGAGAACCTCTGAAAAGCCTCACTACCTTGAGCACATCACTTAATGCCTTGAAAATTATCTGGGAAAACTTGTTAACCAAATATTCAGAATCCTCTAGGAAAACCACACCGAAGCTTCGGACTTACCCGATGAATCTTACAAAACGACTCGAGAAAACCCCTCACCAAAACCTTATACTCCATTAGAAAACCCAAATCATGGCCCAAGAACCCTTTTGTCACACTCTAATTGATATAATCTAAACAAAACCTCAGACTTATCTGAGCATCTTATGGTAGCATCGAGCCCCACATGAGAAAATAAAACTAAACCTTGTCAGAGAAAAAATAGAGCAATAACCTCCTCTAAATCAGTAAGGAACACAAAATAGGAAGCCTTGAACTTCAAGAAAATCATTTCCCTATTCAACCTAAAGTAAGAATCCCTATACTTTTAAAATAATTTGGTCCCCTACACAACCTAAAATAGAACAACCTTCACTTTAAAACAAATCGGTCCCTTATGCAACCTAAAATAGGAATCCATGGGCTTATAAAATATTTGGTCCCCTACATGACCTAAAATAGGAAGCCCCACACTTCAAACAAAACACGGTCCCTTATGTGACATAAAATAGGATGACATACGCTTTAAACCAATTAATACCCCTACTCAACCTAAAGTAAAAAGTTCCGTGATTGAAACTAATTTGGTCCCCTAAGCGACTTAAAATAGGAATCCCCGTTCTTCAAACCAATTTGGTCCCCTACGTGACCTAAAATAGGAAGCCCTGTGCTTCAAAACAAAATTGGTCCCCTACACAACCATAAATAGGAAGCCATGCTTCAGTTACCTATGCGATTTAAAATAGGAAAACACCTGTTTCAATAGATGCCATTGAAACCCTATGTTTTTACGTTTGGTCCCCTATACGATCTAAAATAGTTAGGGGTTGGAATATTCTAAATCTTTGCTAAGACCAAAGTAAAAAAGGGGGATACTGTTCAGCCCTAAGGTTTCTCCCTCTTTGCGTTTTAGTCACCATACATTAACACCTAAGATTCTTATCTTCACCTACCGCTATCTTAGAAGGTTAACCACTCATGAGGTGATCTTTCAACCCAGTAAATGCAAGCAAAGCATTGTATTTTTACATTTGTTCCCCTACGTGACCCAGAATCGTTAGAGGTTAGAATATTCTCAATCTTTGATAAGACCAAAGTAAAAAATCAGAATAGCCTACAACCCTTATGTATTTATAAATTTCAGTGCTTTCATTATAATAAGTTTACACTTAAGCTACCTATGTTTGGTTCTAAATAAATTGTAATGTTAATCAGTCATGAGGTGATCCTTCACCCTAATAGACACCATCAAAACATTGGGTTTTTATGTCTTGTCCCTATGTCACTAAAAATAGCTAGGGGTTGGATTATGAATCTTTCTAAGACCAAAGTTGAAAATTAGGATACCCTACACCCCTAGATCTTTCTCCCTCCCAATGTTTGAGTTACTATGTATTCACACTCAACATACCAATCTTTGATTCCCTCTAACCAAAAAGGTTAACTTGTCGTTAGGTAATCCGACCCCCCCCCCCCCGAATTTCTCCTTCCCAGTGTTTGAGTTACCGTATATTCACGATTAAGTTACTTAACTTTGGTTCCTGCTAACCATGAAGGTTAACACATAGTCAGTTGAACTAAACCCCCCCAAGATTTCTCCCTCTTGGTGTTTGAGTTATCGTATACTTACACTTAATCTAACTATCTTCGGTTCCAGCTAACCAACCATGAGGCACGCCCCCCCCCCCCCCCCCCAAGATTTATCCCTCTCAGTTTTTGAGTTACCATATATTCTCACTCAAGGTACCTATCTTTGATTCTTGTTAAATAAGAATTTTAATTAGTAATTAGGTATTCCTAAACAAATTCCAAGCCTTCACGTAATGTTGGGCACATATCGTCAGCCCTACCGCACACCTTTAGGTTCTCTCTTATCATAGCTCCCCATGTGACCTCAAAAATGACCTTACAAGCCTTGATGCAAAATTGAGCACACATTATCATTCTCGCACCACACATTTAGGTTCCCATGCAACCTCAATGAAGACTTTTTAGGTCTCGGTCATACATTTATTCCCCATATTTAATCCTTCTACCATTAATTTTATATGTAATCATAAAGTTTCGAAGAAAAGTGTCCACACGTCCACCCTCTTAGTTGATCGCCTATGTGTAAACCCCGATTGGCAATCAGGGTATGAGTTTTTTAGCCTACTTGATTAAAATAAACCTCAACTAACACCTCAGTCCTTAATGGGAGTCTCTTCATGACCCATCGACCTACCAAAATCAATGGGGATAAATTCTGAAAGACTAGGCTCCGATAAGGAAAGATTGCCAAATAACTCAAAAGTAAGTTAAACGACTATTAAAATTTTTGGGGTGAAAATAGGATTTAAAGATATTTTCAGACTTGAACCCTTCATAAAATATTTCCTTCTCAAAATAAGTAATATCTCGGTTCAAAGGGTTCACCAATTCGAGTTCATATGAAGAAGTTACGAAGACTCAAAAATTCCGATTGAAGGAAGTCAAAGTAAAAGACTTGGTCTTGGAGTCTACTAGGAAGTCACCAAAAATTGAATCGATTTGATTTTAATTCAGATCAATCTGAATCACCTAACCACCCACATATGTTTACTATAAATAGGGCCCACAACCAACCTCAAAACTCACCCATTCGCCTCCTTTTTCCCTCGCTAGAAACTAGGTTTCTATTCTTAGTTTAATTAGTTAATTAGTTTGATTAGTTCATTAATTATTTAGTTAGTTTAAATTCTTTACTAATTTGTTCATTAGTTTAATTTTTTAATTAGCTTAATTGCTTCATTATGACTTAAATAGTCTAATTTCATTATTAATTACTTAATTCGTTTAATTGATTTATTAACTAGTTTATCGCTTTGATAAATTTGGTTACCGTATTTGCAAATATGCCCCACTAGTTAATAGGTTATTGACTATCATCCCACACATTTGAAAATAGTACTCTCCTTTGACATTTTGGAAGAAATAGATGTATATTCGTATCTATTTAGACTCTCATGATTACGATCTCCATCTTTCATTTAAGGCTTATACCTTGCATGTTTGATAAAGTTGCCAAATGTGCCCAATTAATCGTTGAAATAACTATGATCTTTCTAGCTCAGGTTCGCATGTTTCAGTGGTCGAAAAATTAATCCATAACCTCCCTCACATTTGTATCTTAATCGAAAAGCCCCCAAAACCCAACATTGATTCAGTTTTCTCACATTCTTTAATCTCGAGTGCTCGAGATCTTTAAGATTGTTGTGAAAAGTCCCAAAGAAGTTCTTACTTCAGAAAAGTTGGCTCCTCTGAAATAAGTTTGTACTTCAGTAAAGTCTCTTCCCTCGAGAGAGGTTTGTACTTATGAAAATAAACTTCTTCCAATAAATAGAGGCAAACTTTTGCTCACATCACGTTATAGCTGACACTTATAGATGGAGCTCTACCCAAAAGATGCCTCAAAAGGTTACACTCCCCCAGGAAAATTTATCTCACTCTACAAGGGTAAAGAAACCTACATAAATTTCTATTCAAACGCCATATTTAAAGCATATAATCTAACCCAACATCTCTGTTTGTTGAAATGACATGCGCAAATGTTAAATAAATGTTAGTTAAATTCCTTAACTAAATATAAACATGAAAACATACTTTTCGAAATCATTCTTAGGAAAGTGTCACTTCGCTAAGTCTTTCTGAAACATTGCAAAGTCAAATTCTAAAATCTAACTAATCCCACCGATTCTCTGTGCGAATAAATTCCATATCTACGATTGCATCCCTAATTATATGTTTTCGTGCAAATACTTTTCAATAATTAGCCTTTGATTAACATATTTGTAACATATAAATATATCGATCCAACAAAATAAAAATTATATATCAATGACAAGGCTCCATAAAGGAAATCAATCGGACAAACCATCCCGAGGATTACGGCACCTCTAGGATTTTATTTATGTCAATTATGGATACATAGATCTCAATCGGTGACTTCTGGTCTGCTTCAATCCTAAATATTCCCTTCCCTCTCCATCTAGACCTCCAAAATAGCCTAAAGGATAATACCTTCCTTGTGATAGATCGACAATCATAATATGTAATGCGAATTATGATGATATTCAAGTCTACTTCATTACTAAATGTCCAAAAAAGTTACCCTCTATCCTATAGATAGATTCTAAATCCCTCATACAAGGCCCTACACTTGAACACACATCACATTGGAACATGTATACAATCGAACTACATAGGCTTTGATCTCATGGCTACACAAATACATAAGCGCAATACAAACTTCTAGTCATGAGCACAAGCCTCGATAATATGTCTCTTGATATATCATCCCCATCAATATGTATCCAACTCTCATCCCTCATCCCTTTCTAATTCAAATGAAATATGAAGCAATCTCAAGACGCGACTTTTTGTGCACACACACACATAACCTTAACAGCCACCCGTCACCCAAGTCATCCATCCTTACACATTTACTCACATACTAATGTCCACCCATTAACCAAAAGATAGAGTATACACAAGAACTCTTGTGTACCCCTATCACTTTAAGTGACGTTCATACACCTCTCACTATTACCATTTTCATACCTGAGTACCTATCTACATTTTAAGGGATTCTTAAACTAAGTTATCTAAGATTGTTCTAAAGTAAACTAAACAATAATCACATAATGTTAAAATCGAAAAAGCATATAATTAAGGAGTCATAAATAATAAGTGAGGTGCCTAACACCTTCCTCACTCGTAACTCGATTCCCGATCCCCACAAGAAAAATTTATGCACCATCCGCAGACCTAGCTAGCGTTAGTATTATCACTAAAGGGCTTAGCCAAACCTTTTTGTTTGTTTTTATATAAAACAAACTGGCAACTTTGAACAACCAATAAGTCCTTGCACATAACATATTTAGGCCTAGGCCTAAACCAAGGCATGCGTCAAAACTGGTTATGGCATCCAACACCTTCCAGGGGAAAATCATCAAACCTCTAAGTCGACCTCGAGGGGAGCAGTGGAACAGGAGACAACCACTACTGCGAGGTTAGGGCATGTAACACCACAACTGGACATAACCCAATTTTTATTCTTACAGAAAATAGAGCTACGCTTATAGTTTGGAAGAGTATAAGATACATATTTAGGTTACACAAAAACTGTTTCATTAAAAAAATCGTAGCACACAATCTAAAAAGAATCCCTTTAAAAAGTCTGGAAAATATTTTTAAAATATTTAAAAAATTCACGAAAGTAAAAATAATTTAATAATAAAAAATATATTTTTTTCCCACGTGTTATATATGTTTGTGTGGTTTGGATATTTGGTGAATGGATCATTTGTGTTGTGTTAATTTCATTGTGTCGTTGACATAAATCCAGTTTTGTGGATCTACAATAAAATTGAAACAAACCAAAACTACGTTTTGGATCTTAAATTTAGACAAGAAGGAGACCTATGTTCTTACAAAGTCAAAACCCCATATGTTATTTACTTCCAAACCTCCTCCATGCTTGGAAACTAACACCATTAGTAAAGAAATTCGGATCTTTCAACACTCGGTAGTTGATAGTGGTGACAAAAAAATTCATTTAATATTTTGATCCGAATTCCATGTATCATCACATGGAATGAATTCTTATAGCGATCCTCAAATTCATTATTTGAATAAAATTCCCTAACCTTGTTAGGATCAACATTATCTTTGTTATCCCTACGAATGCACACATTTAATCATATACTCGAAAATTCATTAATGACCTTCAGCATGTTAGCATAGTGAGTTGCCTAGTCTACCATTCTCTTAAAATATTACTTGTAGTGGAGTTGTTGAGCAAGTGTCTCAAATCGAATGGGTTTTGGTTAAACATATTTGGTGTGAGCATATTTTGAGGATTAATTGGATATTGAAGCTAGAAACAAAGAGTCGCACAAGAACATAAATACTCTAAATCAGATTTCAATCACGATTCAAATAAAAAATGAAGAGGAATGTAGTCCTAAACATGGGTAGAGTATCAAACCATGATATACCTAATAATAGGTTATCGTAAACTAAAAAATAAAACTAAATAGAGTTTTTGACATGAAATATGTTAATATGATGAAGATTTATCAAATTTGCATGAAAATAACTCTAGTTAATTAAAATAATATCAAGAATTAGACTAATTCCATCATTGATTGGGTTGTTAGGAAAAAGTAACCAACATTCCTAAAAGCTAGAATTTTTGGCAAAAGAGTAACGCTAATGTGGAGTAAAAAGTCTTACCTAGAGATTAATTAACTGATTGATATTGAAACATGATGAAATAAGCTTGAATTGAGGAAATAAAGATCGAAAAGTCTCTCAATATAATCGTGACTATGTGAGAGAGAGAGAGAGTCATTGATGCAAATGGTAAAAAATAATGGTTTCTCTATTTTATAAACCTCGATACGCTGACGGAAAGCATACTTTTTCGTGAAAATGAGTGGCTTCACTTAACGGAAAAATAAGCATCATTAGTCGTGCTCTTAATCATGGATTTTTGTCACTTAAAAATATTTCTTCGCTGAAGAGAGATAAATTTTACGCGGGATGCACCTATTTCTAGAACTTTTAAGTCCATTTTTATGTTCACTCAAGTGATTTGAACATTTTTGGGTTGTGCCATACTCCACTTAGGTGAATTTCCTTTTTGATAGGTGCACTGGGGACAAAAATTTTAAATTTTCTAAATCAAAGGAAACATTTCCAAATGAAACGTAACAATGTACATTAAGGCCCATATTCTCAAACACACTGACTAATTATTGGAACATATGCGTTTAAAAATTATTATCAAGGTTTGTGGTTATATGACATGCATATAATAGATACAAGTGAACAATTAAAAGCTTAAAACATTTATAATTTTGATTAATCATAGGACGTATTGCATGTAACTCTTGTGAAGAACAAAAGTGAACATTATTGAGCCTAAACGATTAAACCAAAACCCAAGTTAAATGAAAACACTTTTGGAAATTATAAAATGTTCAACTAATACTTTTGTCTTCCTCAATTTAAATGATTTATGATCACAACCTTTAGTTAGATATCCTTTGTGTTACCTAATTTTTTATATATATAATTATTTAGGACATCTCTTATCAAATTTTCAAAGGTATCTCACAAAAACCGAACTTGAAGCCCTAACCACATCATCTCTCGTGATTTTAAATGATATTCCATTTAACGTTTCAACTACCACCATTAAGAAAATTTCTCACATGCATAAGGTATAAAAATTAAATTCATTTTTCAAATGCTAAGCATTTCAAAAACCATGAAGCAGAAATCAAATTGAATAATTTAGTGGTTCGATCAAAGAATTCTCAAGACTATTCCGTGGTGTTAAGTGCATCGAGTTTATCACATATACTCCATTTTATTAAGGTTAAGAGGTTTAACTCTTTAAAGATTTATATTTCCATTTTGAAAGTATATATACATAGAAGAAATCAAGATACAAATATAATATGTAAAATGTCTTGTATTAATCTAGTAATATGAGGAAATTAACAAACCAACATATGATCAACACTTCTATCTAAAATAAACATGCATGTTTGATAAATAAACACCACATATGGAATAACATTACTCGAGGAACGATATAAGCATTCTAAAAGTCCTAGGTGCATCGATAAACTACTCTATCTAGAATAGGATCCCTTTTGGTCTATAAATGCATCATTTTCATACTATCCTTTGTAATTAATAAAAAATCCACACAAGGTGCCCTGGGCTTAGGTTGGACATTGGATGGATTTCAAATTTCTTTTTATTTCTTATTGTGAACATGATGAGAATATTTTACTTGCGTTCCTTCAAGATTATTCCAAACAAAACTCCTATTTTCCCTAGCATTACTGAATAAAAGGTCGGATTACGAAAAATGAAAATGGTTCAAATATGACTTACTTTATGAAAATGAGTATACTTAAGTAGTTTTGGTCTAACATGTGCAATTCTACGTTGGAAACATAAATTTTGGAGCGATGAAAGGATTATACTCAAATGATGCATATCACCATATTTCTTTGAGTTTGACAAATATTTGTAAAAAGGTGATTCATTTGTTGTTGAAGCATTGCAACTCCATTGGAAATTATGTATTGGCTAGAATCCAAGTATTTGATAGTTGTTCCAACAATTTTTGAAATTTTGACATTGGACACTACACAAATTATTTTTCAAAGTGTCAAAAGAAGTTATCAAATCATCTCCCTCCTTTTTCAAGGTGGACGCACATTCATATTCAATCAAAGGCAATTGCTTATCTTGAACAAATTCATAATTATAAGAATTCATTAAACAATAAATCAAGGTTTTTTGTTATAGAGGTAAAGATAATGCCCATGCACTTATATAAGTTGAAAATTTTATTTTTTACTTATAAAAGAATGAGCTCATAAAAATGTTGGGTTTCTCTTTTTTAAATGTTTTGATTTTCTTAAGTAAATAATCCCCTTAAATATAAAATGTAAAGATGCGTTGTTGATGTCTAAAATTGTTAGGGATTTATATGATGCCAATTTTATAATCAAAGATAAAATAACGAGAGAAAAATAAATGAGACACAAGAATTTTTAAGTGATTCAACTATATGAAATGCCTACTTCCACTGTGATTGTATTGCTGTTCATTATTACTAAAAACTAGGTAGTCTTGTTAGAATAATGACCTTGTACTTTTCTAACTTGAGTTTTGTGAAAGGAACACATTGTATTATAGTAACCCGGAGATCAAGGCTTGGAATGCCTTTATACATTTAAGCATTTACACCCATACATAATGAATGTGACTATTGAGAGTACTGAGCACGTGTCGAATGGCTCTTAGCTGCCTTCCATGCGAGGAGTATTTATCTACCATGATGGTTTGTATTATTTAGGTGGGTCGGCTTACTGGAAAATCACCTCTCTTCTGAGCCGACCGAGTAATTATCGACTATAATTATTTCCATGTAAAGAGACATGTGTCCATTTCTAATAAGTCCACATAGATGGATAATCTATGGCCATAATAGAAACCCTCAACGCTTCATTCTTGATATTTTGTTAAATGGATGAAGTATGAGCTATGAAGAGTTTCTCAATAGTCTTTGGTTTTAGTTGACTGCCGACTCATAGGAATTGCAAAAATTTTCCATCATTTGATCATCTGTTAGAAATTTCATGAATAGTTTGAAATTTAGTAAACTGCCTAAGGGAATATCAGTAATTTCCCATCTTTAAAGATGTGCAACCATCAGAATGTCAACCGTTTATACCATTCATCATTACCTACACTGTTTACTAGGCAAGCTATAAGAGACAAGATTTTTGTTGACTTTTGTACTATAAATTTTTAAACTTTTGAGCTATCTTTCATCTCCAAGCTTTTCGTCTTCAAGATTTCTTTTTGCATCCACTTTTACTCTTGCTTATGTCGTCGCTTTCTCTATAAGCTTTCTTCTTCCCTTTCCTTTGATTTCTTTCTTTGCTATAATCATGGTGTACATCGTTCATGGGGATTCTTTAGATGAATTTAGGCGAGAAAGAAATATCCCTGATTGGGTTGAGCTAGAAATCTATGTTCCTATATGTGATGTTTTTATCATTGCCAGAGGGTCATTGGATCCCCTCGCTATTTATAGCTGAGTGTGGTATTACCTTTCCCCCTAATTGCTTCTTCTTGGAGTTTGCCAATATTTTAATGGTTTCCCTGCAGGGGTAGTCCCCAATACATGGAGAATAGTAAATGGGATTCATAGCCTTAACCATATATATAGAACCCATATTGGTATTCATGAGTTGATGTTCTGCTATAAATGGGTTACTAATGACAACACCTAATATTGAAAAACTAGGAAGGGTTCAAGATTTGATCAATTTCCAAAATGTTTTTGCTTGACCATCATCTTTGTAGTCTTTGTATTCTCACCCTTGTGAATTATAGTTTGATGCTAGAAAGAAAGTCGTAGTTTATGCTGAATATGACCTACTCAGGCGTAGTAGAAACCTTCAAAAACTGGCCATATTCCCTTGTCTAAATAGGACTTAGTTGGATATCTAGGCCCTAATGTATCCGAGCAATTTAAAAAATCTTATATTCATCTTCATTGTTTATGGGACAGACTTGTAGCTAATAATGCTTCTTATTGTGAAATGATAAAACAACTTCCAGAGGATCATAATCAGTCCAAATCTTTGTTGCATGTTTATCATAAAGTGAAGTAGAATGCTATAAGCGAAGGATGGGGTTTTGACAAAAAATTGCAAGATATCACTTTGGATTTGAACAAGAAGGACTCCTTTGAAGTAAGATATGGAGAATGCCCAGGGAATTACTACTATGATGGATAGGGAGAATCATGCTTTGAGTAATGATCTTGAAATCTTTAAAAAATATCTATCATTAGTCTTGAAGAGGGTTCCTTTTTCCTGGAACTGAAAATGCAAGGATGGTGGAAGAACTTGAAGCGTTGTAAAAACCCATACCAAAACAAACATATATTCAAAAGGTGGTTATCCGACCAACTGTTGATAAGGAAAGAACTAGGAAAACTATGGTCGACGAAGCTGCCTAGTTAAAGAAAAGAGAACTTCCATTGCCAATCTATCTATCAAGCTAGAAGCTAAGGATACAACTATTGTCGACCAATCTGCCCAGTCGAAAGTGAAGAATGTTGTTCTCAAGAAACTCCAACATCAAGTAGAAAGATTGACCTTCAAATTCATAAGAATCCCAAGGAAATTTGGATGGTAGGTTACAATGAGGCCCAAAGCCATGTGGATGATCATCTTGCATAGAGTCATCATGAGGGTTGTATATGGGGATGGACCAACTTGCTTACCTTACTGAAGTATGATTAAAATAATGAGTTATGGTATTGGAATAATCTAGGCTTGTTAGATTATGAGAAACCTCCATTCTAGTTGGACATAACATGGATCCCCCCAGATGCCATTCCTTAATGTTTAATCACCAAATATATAGGAGACTACAACCTTCATGATGTGCATGACATAATATGTCCTCCTCTCTTGATCAAGAGGTCGAGCAGTAGTAATAGGAAAATGATGAGAGATTTTAATTATATAAATCCCCCTATACCTTGGATGATCCTTTTGTTGGGATGGAGAGAGTACAAAAAACATCTTCTGAAATGACCAGAGCATAAAGGAAACGTTCATTTGAATAATTCTTCAGTTTCTTGTACTTTCTTGGTCTTGAATGTAATACCTTTAGTATTTGAATAAACTTATGATTAGATAATCAGTTGGTCGACTAACTAATTTTCTTATTTGGATGATGAGTTAATAAACTGTGATTATAGGGCCTTAGATTCTAATAATGAGCTTAGATAAAACTATAAATAGCTTAGTTAATCCAAGTTGTAGCATTAGTTATCAGTGGCGACTAAGTGTATGAGGAATATATGTATGTATTCTTGTTCTTTAGTAATGTATACATGTATTCCTATATTTAACCAAATCGGGTAAAACTTCTTGCGTCATTTATGAAGTATTTGCCATTGGAAACCAAGTGTTATATATACATTCCTATGATTAACTTGGTCAGGTAAAGATTTTTATGTTGATACATGAAGCTTTACTGACTTCTTGCTCCTGGCTTATTGATACGAAGTCATACATTAAGTAATAACTTCGTCGGGTAAAACTCGACCGTTTGTTATGCTATTGGTGCATCTTGAACTTGATAAGTTCAATCTGATTAAGTAATTGATTTATGTAGTTCATGTCATCTATTAGTCGATAAGGGTTTAAGACCAAGAGTATTGTTTTGGCGATGTAGTTGTGGGGATGTACATCGTCGTACTCCAAAAAAATCAAAAAATTTAGAAACTAAATCAGGATATTTTATTGAACGTGAAAGAAAATTTCGTTGAACATAAAGCAAAAAGAAATAAAAAAAATTATATTTTTCACTAATACTATTTTCGGAGGTGCTCGGCATTCCAAGAGTTCTTGATTTTTTCCCCATCAAGTGTCTCTAGTCGAAAAGTGTGTTGTCGGATTACTATTGAAATGCTATATGGATCATGATAGTTTGGCTCAAGCTTGTTTCCTTTCTCGATGACCTTCTTGAGAATGTAATCTCCATTTTTCAAGTTGCTCACTTGACCATTTTATTTTAAAAATGAGTAGTCCTCTACTAATAGGCAGCAACTCTAAGGTCAGCATTTTCTCAAACTTCTTCCACCATGTCCAAGTCTAATCATCTCATTATATCACTTCTGGGAGAATCAAAATTTAACACTTTATGAGTTTGTAGACCTATCTCGACTAGTATCATGGCTTTTGTCCTAAACGCAAACATATAGGGTGTTTCTCCAGTTGCTATTCTCGGTGTGGTTATATAAGCCCAAAGAAGAGAGTGCAATTCATTAATCTAGTTGCCCTTGGCAGCATCAAGTGTATTATTCAGTTCATTAAGGAAGGTTATGTTTATCACTTATGTTTGACCATTTCTTTGTGGATGTCCTAGGGCAGAGTAAAGTTTTTGGATCTTGTATTAAACACAGTATGCTTCAAATTTATTGTTATCAAACTGAATGCCATGGTCAGTAATGAAGGCATAAGGCATGCCATACTTGCATATGATATTCTTTCAGATGAAATAATGTACTTACTCATTAGGGCATCTCTATCTGTGGTTCTACTTCCACTAATTTTGCAAAATAATCAACAGCTACAACTAGGTATTTGAACCTGCTTTTGGTGGTCGGCAATGGGACAACCAAGAGAATTCCCCCAATGGCGAATGGACAAGGAGACGTGATTAGTGTTAAAATAGTGCCTGGTGCTCTCTGAACTGTAGAAAATCTCTGGAAATTATCGTATTTTCTTGCGAAGTACCTACAATCGGCCTTCATAGTTGGCTAGTAATTACCCATGTGTTGTAATTCTATGGACTAATTATCGACCAACTAAATTAGCTCCACAATAACCTTCATGTACCTCCTTCACTAAATCGACCACTTCCCCTGAATGGACACAACGTAGTAAGGAAACAATGTATCGCCTTTTGGATTGGACTCCCCTCTCCAATACATATCTAGTTGCTTTGTTCCAAATAGTTTTTTCCTTCTTTTGGATCAATTTATAAGGTTCCTTTTTAATATAATGTCTAATTGGATCCATCCAGTATGGTCTCAAATATGTAGCAATGAAATTGGTCAGTAGATCCTCATCTATGCTCCTGGCTACCAATATTTCTACTCGAATGATGAGTTCTATTCTTATTGCCGAAGCTAGTCGAGAAAGTGCATCAGCGTAGCCATTTTTTATCCTTGGTATTATAGTTATCTATACGAATGAAACTTTGGAAATAACTTCCATTGCCTTAGACAAACATCTCACTATTAATCCCCTTTGACTCCATATATATGAATCACTTGGTTAATAATCAACTGGGAATCACTTTATGCCACTACTTTCTCGGCGCCTAATAATTGGGCTAACTCAAGTCCGGTAATTAAAGCCTCATACCCAACTTTATTATTTAAAGGTTGGAATTGAAACCTCAGGCCTATTCCACATCAATATCGCAAGGAGTGTTTAGTATGATACACGCTCCACTACCAGTTGCGCATGAAGATCCATTCACACATAAATTTCATAATGGAATATCACTACTAAAGTTTTCTATAGACAAAATTCCATGGCGAAATATATGTTTATTTTCTTATGCATACTTCTGGGCCATTTCTTGAGAACTGGATTATTTTGGTTGATCGACTATGACTTTGGCTTGATTTTGAGTTGAGCTCTATTCCGGAGAAGTTTGTTCGGTAGGCAAGTTTGGTTAGTTGGAAACCTCTGGATATGTAAATTTTATAATAAAATCTGCCAAAGCTTGCACTTTTAATGACGATCTCATTTCGTAGTTGATGTCCTATTTTCCCGGCTCTACTGCCTAATACATTAACATGCCTGACTTTTCAGGTTTGTGAAGTTCCTGCCGAAGAGGGTAGATCAATGTATACTACTATGGTGTGCACTTAAAAATAAAGCTTTATTCGCTTGGAGGCCTCAATAAGAGCTAAGACCAGTTTTACAAAGTGTGGATACCTAATCTACACTCCCTTAAATCATTTGCTGGTGTAGTCGAATGGTTTTTTAATTACACTCTCCAGGCGAACTAGTGACGAGCTAACAACGGATTTAACAACAACCAAATACAAGTATAATTTTCTTCTAAAACTTGTCGGGAAAATAATGGCGGAGACCCAAATATTTTTCCAGCTCTTGAAGTACTTTCTTACAATCTTCATTCCACTCAAAGGTATTTTCGAGCACCATAAAGAATGGCAAACATCTGTCTGTTGCTCGAGAGATAAACCGATTAATGAGGGCTACTCTATCGATAAGCTTCTGAACGTCTTTTTTTTAAGTTGGCAATTGTATTTCAATTAGAGCTTTGAATTTGGCAGGATTAACTTCAATTCATCTTTGTTTTACTATAAAGTCGAGGAACATTCCTTATTGCACACCGAATATGCACTTCGTCGGATTCAGTTTCATCTAATGATTTTTTAATGGGTCGAAAGTTTAGTTGAGGTCCTTGATATGATCTGAAGATTTTCTATTTTTGGTCAGCATGCCATCTACGTACACCTCCATATTACTCCCTATTTGTTCTTCGAACACCTTATTGACAAATCTCTGGTATATTGCTCTAGCATTTTTAAGCCCAAAAACCATAATGTTGTAGAAATACGTACCTAGGTTGGTAATGAAAGAAGTGTTTTCTTTGTCATTTAGTTTCATTTTTATCTTGTTATATCCATGATAGGCATGCATGAAACTCAACAAATCATGTCCTCCTATGGAGTCTACTAATTGATCAATTTTGGGCAAAGAAAAATGGCTATTTAGGCAAACCTTATTAAGATTAGTGAAATTTACACCCATGCGCCATTTATTATTTTTATTCTCGACCATCACAACATTTTCCAAACATGCTAGATATTTGACACCATCAATGAATAGGGCTTTTTGTAGTTTTTCTACCTCCTCCATAATGGCTTGGTTCTTCTCAGGACTGAACACCCTGGGCTTTTATTTGATCGGCTTGGCATCCCTGCTAATGTTGAGCTCATGATAGAGGAAATTGGGATCAATCCCAGGCATATCTTTATGACTCCAAGAAAATACATTCTTTCATTCCCTTAGGAATGCCACTAATTCCTTTTTCAAGAGTGGCATCAATGTGGAGATAATTTGTGTGGTTCTTTCTAGTTTTTCACCATCCAGGATTATGTTTTTAGTATCTCCCACTATCTTGCCATTAATCAGATCCATTTCATTTCAGGATCCAAAGTATCAACTTCTCACTCGCTACTAGGCACCACAATGTCAACTTGGTAAGTGGTGGTCTTTTTCTTCAAACCAAAAAAATCTTACTACTCGACTGAAGAGTAATAGAATTCTTTGTCCACCTTCTGATCACCCTTTACTATACCGACCCCGAAATGAGTATGGATATTTAAACATTATTGACCGTGGATGGCATAACTTCGAATTTCTTAAATCCTACCCTACCGAGGGAATGAAAGAATGTAAGGTGACTAAAATTTTTTATCCATAACAAAGAAACGTATCTTCTTTGAACGACTTGTTGTCCAAATGATGAATACCACTTCCAATTTGACTGTTCCTAGGGGCTAAACCTTTTCCCTTAAAAAGCCAATCAAGGGTTTCTGGTATGGTTCCTGTTAACAAAGCTTCAATCTCAATCTTTGGAAATAGGTATAAACCAGAATATCACCTAAACTTCTATTGTCTATCAGAACCCTGGCAATGATGACTTCCTATATTATAAACTTTATGACTAGTGCGTCATCATGAGAATACAATACTTCGAAGGGACGATTTTTGAAAAATATAATGAAAACTTTATCCTCATTAACTTTTCTAGGTTGATCGTCATCATTAAAATTGATACGTTGTATATAGTAGTATGCTTATGCTTCATTTAGATAAGCATTCCACTCAGTAGTCTGATCTCCTCCTCCTACATCTCGACCTGTGATGACATGGTAATTAAAAGAAATACAACTTATCATATCTACATTAACTTCTAGTTTCTTGGGCTTCTTTGGTAGGTCTGGATCATCTTCATAACCATCCTCATGGCCTCGCTTCTTATCATCTCTAGGTTTGCAGGGAGAATCCGATTTTCCTCCTGTTTCTCATATTTCATGTCGATCAAAAAATTTGCTCAAATTTCCTTGGCAAATGAGGGAATGAATTTTTTTCTTTAAAATAATACAATTATCTATCATGTGTCCATGATCCTTGTGAAATTCACAATATTTGGATTTATTTCTCCTGTTGGGGCGTTCCCTCAGCTTCTTGGGACACTTTAAATCATTATCATTTTAATTTCCTATAGGACATGGTGGATAGTGATTGTTAGTGGAGTGTATGGTTCATATTTTTTGGGCTTATCCTCTTTCTTTTATTTCTGCTCCTTATTTTCAGGCTTGGTGGAAGGTATTTGCTTTACATCCATCACTTCCTCGACATTCATGATTTTTCTAGCCTTATCCATGTGCTCTGTCATGGTTTTGGGAGGATCATTTTCCAAGGAGTAATCAACCTTTTCATAAATAACCCACTCACCAAGGCAATGATGGTTGTCTTCTCTTCATAATCAACCACTTATAGTTTCTTGTTATTAAAATGTGTGATGCATTCTTTGGTAGTATCTCTTGATCGCTACCTAACACTTAGAATATGAGCTAGTCTCTTATCTGGCTTGGCCCAAAAACATAAGTTGTTGATGAACAACTCAACAAGTTGATTAAAACTGGAAATTTGTCCTCGGGGCAAGTTATTGTACCGTATGTGATTTAAACCAGTGATGGTACTCGAAAAAGCTCTACATATCATTTCATTAGGAATATGATATATATCAATAGCTACCTAATATTATTCAATGTGTAAAATTGGGTCAGTCTTACCATCATATTTAGGTGTAAACACTGGTGTCTTAAACGTAGATGGGGTAGGAAAATCGATAATTGCTTGGATGAAAGGGCACTCTTTGATAAAATGATGTTGTAATGGATTCTTAGCCTTATCCATCTCTCCTAACCGATCTTCTAATCATTGAATTGACTCGTTACATAAAGCATTTTCATATTTATATCTATTAAAGGCAACTCGACCATCCCTTCCACGCGTTCTTAATATGCTCTCTTCCTGAGAAGTCTGCTCGACACGCACGGATCCTCGGGCACTTGTTCTATATCTAACTAATCTTTCATGATGTTCGGTATGACGTTCTCTTGATCAGGATGGTTCTTGGTGATGCCCTTTATTTACTCGAGGATCCAAAAGATCAAAGGTTGATGCCCTTCTTAATTGCTCCAAGGCACTTGGACATTTAGGAGTAAGAGTTAAACCATTTTAGTAATCCATTAATCTGATTAAATAATTGGACCCTAGACAATAGCACCTATTTTAATTCTATCTAGGAGGATGAGGTTTCATTTCCCCTCTGGAATACGTACCATTAGTACTCCAAGATAGCGCAACTGGTCTAGCTTGCAAGGATTGTGAATTATCTCACAGTCTCCAACATTGCCTCTTGCCCTTTGGCAAGATTGATCACAACTCCATTTAGATCTATCGTGCTAGGAGGGTTATTGACTTTATCAACATGATTCATCTTGTGGAATCTCTCGAGAAAATCAAATGAATGTTTTTTGGTGGAGAACGATGATAGATAAAATGTTTCCCATAGACGACGCCAATTTGTGATGTCTAAAGTTAGTAGGGATTTACATAATGCTAATTTTATAATCAAAGATAAAATAATGAGAGAAAAATAAATGAGACATGAGGATTTTTAAGTGGTTCAGCTATACTAAAATCCTACGTCCACTATGATTGTATTACTATTGATGATTACGAAAAACTAAGTATTCTTATTAGAAGAATATCCTTGTACTTTTCTCTCTTGCCGTTTATGAAAGGAATACGTTGTATTTATAGTGATCAGGAGATCAAGGGTTAGAATGCCTTTTTACATTTAAGCATTTACACCCATACATAATGAATGTGACGATAGAGAGTATTGATCACGTGTGGAATGACTTTTGGTTGTCTTCCATGCTAGGACTATTTATCCCTCATGATGGTTTGTATTCCTCAGGTTTGCCAGTCGTCATGCTGGCCGATCAACTCTCTTCTGAGTCAACTAAGTAATTAACGACTATAACCGTTGCCACGTAAGGGGATATGTATCCATTTCTAATTGGTCCATATAGATGGATAATTTTCGGCATCATCATGAATGATCTTTGTTCTTATTCAAAGACTTTTTTTTAAAGTTTTACTTTTGTAATAAGTTTCAAATTTGACTTTAGTAAAAAATTTCATTTTAAAAATAATCTATCATAAGAAGTACATAGATCTTCTTCTTCATTATCACTATCACTATCAACACAAACCTTTTTAATGTCGATAAAGTAATTAAAAATATCGGATGAGGTTACAAGTTCGGTGAATGCATGCATATTACGTCTACCAATCAAGTCGTTAATAATGTCACACTAGTTTAAATACATTCAAAATCACACGAGATCAACCTCAAGTTGATTAAATCTAACATTGTGAGGAACTTCTCTGATGCCAGTTGAGAGTGCGGTGTGCTCGTATCCCAAATGGAGTAGAAATGTTATTTTATTTTAATTCCTTTTATTTATAAAAGACACAACCTAGGTTTATGTGAAGAAAACTTTACCAATTATACAACATCAATTCTTTTCTTCAAATTTAAGTGATTTAATCTAAATGAGGAATACGGTAACAATCATATAACTCGTACGAGAAAAAAACAACAACGTAAAAAAAAAAAATTAGAGGTGAACAAAATGGCAAATTCCCTACGGTGGATTTTTCTAAGTAGAATACCACAAAAAGCTACATGATCAAGACTAGTTTTGGACTCATCCAACATATTTCGAAATTATGCCACAAATCCAAAATTCTCATGAAATTAGAAGACAAAAATTTTGAGAAGCCACTTATGCTTGGTATACCACTTTCTAGGATGTAATTTTTTCTAAAGATTTGAAGGGGTTTAATTTGATTTGGCTTATTCAATCCTCATAGTGTGTTTTTGAGATATTTACACAAGTCTTTCATGAGACGGAATACAAATATTATAGTTAAAGAACAAAGGTAGAAGTTTTTAGGCTTAAGTAGGACTTATGATCAAAGTTTGAAAATAAAAAATTTAAGCTTACAAAGAGAAAAGTTAAGAAGATAAACAATGGTTTAAACTGAATAGCAAATCTCTCCAATTTTCCACTTTGATAGAGTCTCTTTGATGTATAAAAAATTTCAATAGTTTTTCATTAGAGTTTTGACAAGAGATTGATATTATGAGATATTACTCTCCATATATATAAATCTCTTCCAGGTGTTGAAGACATCTTATGAAAAATGGGAACGGTGACATCATAAAATAGAACAAAAAAACAAAACCAATGTACACACGAACATAAGGTTAATTTGAATATGAAAAATTGTTAAAATTATTTTTGAAAGTCCAAATACCTCAACCAAGTGGTCAAATAAATATATCATCATATTGATCTCATATTAAGAGGTTGAAGCATATTCGAAGAAAATGTATCATAGTTGTGTAATGCCAGAACGACCTCTTGGAATAAAAAAGACAAAATATATTTTAAGACGGAATGTGATAAACCATTTATGTGCGGGGAACATGAGAATACATATACCCTTACACATCACCACAAAGAATACACCATCACAATTTAGTCTCCAACAATGCCACATATGTCGATGTTATTCCCATATACACTCCCATTGTAGCCATAATATAACTGAGAGTTACTACCCCTAGCTTTACTTCACATGCCAAAATGACATCCTATATAAATAAATAAATAAATAAATATATATATATATATATATATATATATATATATATATATATATATATATATATATCGCTCACATATACCACGTATCTTTAGGTACATTATAACAAACATCTGTTATCTATTTGGCATCCCGTATATCAAGGATGCTATTTCATTACCCTAACATATCAATATAAGTTCCATATATATGATCTCACCCAAAGACGAATCTTCTCATAATCACTATCATTATCATTATCATTTAGCAAAAAATTCTTAGTTAAATTATACCAACCCAATTCCTCAATATGTAAGATTGATTTATGTAAAAAGTACACTAAAGCATATTGCTCAATATTTTCCCAATTTCCATTTCGTAAATCTATCTTCTTAAATGTGCTCCACTTTTCTAACCACGATCATAAACATGAATAATGATTACTAATTAATTAATTACTCATGGGTTATATTCTATCAAACACTAATGAATTTAGAAATACAATATATAAACCATGTGTATTAACTTTAACAAATAAAAATTCTTATTTTCCCCATTTGAACTCAAGTCAAAGAAGAACACATTAGTGTAATAATATTTATGGAGGAAATAATTCACCAACTGTAAGAATGGAGCACATAGTCCACTAATGCCTGTAAAGTATTTCCATCATGTATATGAGGATCGATGAAGATAACTGACCTACGAAAAAAGGGAGGATATAAAGCCAATCAGCTAAGGATAACTGTCAAAGTGATTAAGGTAAATTATCTTACAAATAAAAATTTACACCCCCCCCCCCCCAAGGGAAAAGAGTAATATAATCACAAATATTGAAATCCTGTTAATAACAAAGTGTCACCTACCATTGATGTAGGCACATTATTGAACCATATGCATCTTGCTCTTTTCTGTCTGTGAATGATTTTTTATTATGTCTGGTTGATTTATGTTGAAATTTAAACGACGAGATTTTACCACCTACAATTGGATTCATTTGTTCGAAACAAATTTATTTCCTCAACATTATCTGCTAATAATGATCACGTTTGATTCACACAGTAAACACTCGCCATGTTGCGATAGTCATCAGGATGACTTCAATGAACACGTCCCACCCATGATCAAATTTATGATCACTCCCCACCAAAACTAGAATACCTTGGCTCCAACTACCATCCTTGTGTGGAGTAAATGGTAGAGATTAATGAGACACCACAATCCATTCAATTGTCATAGCTCATAGAGGTTCAACAATAATGCCTCCACAAGAAAGAGGCAATTGCACTCCCTCAATAAGAAGAGAACACCTGCCTTCAATGCAATCTCGACAGGATGGAATAAGAAATCCATAGGGACAAATGCAAACACCAGGAGATCGCCCGCACCCCTAAATCTTAGGAAAGTAAAACATGAAATAAAAAATGTAGTTTAGGATGTAATCCAGATCTCTAACATCAAATAAGATCACAAGAAAGGAGAGTTTGATCAACAACTGCTACGATATAAACCTTTGCAATCTCATATGGAAAGAGATGGATGATCATCAAAATCATCAACGAACTAGAATTACGAAGGAGCTAAGCATGATAGCCCTTTACACCTAGATACATTTATTATTTTCTCGTTGATTGAAGACTTTGATCCACTACTGAAATTCACTATGCCAAGGTTCAATATATACGATGGGAAAATATATCCAGCCGACCATGTTTACCACTACTGAGAAATCACGCGCGCGGTTATACGAATTTACTTGAATTTTTGGCTAAACACGTAAATTCACTTTTTACCAAATGTTATCTTGATTTAATTTAGTAGTGAACATGCAAAATAAATTGAAGACAAATTCCAAACCAAACAACAAGAAGAAGAGATAAAGAAACAACCCCTTCGGGGAAAACCTTTAATTCGACACTGTATCAAAATTGATACATACAAGACAAATTGTAGACTAGTTAGATATCCACTAAGTATAACACGAAGATGTCACCAAATATTCAACATAAAATGATCTAGTCTAGCACCACCCACAGTAAGAAGATTTTTCCTCGTTATCTATCGATTAGCCTTTGAAATTGCAATTCCTTTATTCTTCATCCATATATTCTTGGCTTCATTAATCAGTAGTGGATAATTTCTCTACAATGATTAAGAAATTTGGATTAGGTTCTTCTTGGTTTATAAGACTAATCCTAAAAATTGTAAGGGATTTGGATGAAAAAATTATAGAGTTTGAGCAAAAAATAACTCTAAAAAGTCTTGGTGAAAAGTCCAATCCTTCATCTCTTCTTATAGGGAAAGTTGTTGCAAAGAGATAGGGTCTAACGATTTACATAATATTTAATGAAAAATGAAAAAACAAGCGTACTCGTTTAGACGAACTATTAACTCGTTTGAACGACGTACCCTATCTCGTTTGAATGGTTTTCAACGAAACTTCGAACGACATTCTAGAGCGAACCCAAAAGGCGACATCCCAGATCTCTTTCAAATGTGGGAATCTCGTTCTAAAGATCAAATGTAACTCGTTCGAACGACATGTAAATCTTGTTCTAACGAGGTATGGAGTTTTTAAAAAATGTCTTTAAAAATCATTTTAAAAACATTTTGAAAACTTTTAATTGCAAACTCTTTTAAAATGCCCCCTAGATATTTAAGCTTTACCAAACCACCTCCTAACTCTTCTTGAGTAAAGTGTCGATAAACAATCTTTAATATTTGTTAATGTCATTGATGATGTCAAAAATTGTGTTGGTAAAAATAAATTGTGCTATCAAAGCTATTCTCAACCATCATAAAGCGTAAAAAGCATAACAAATTCAGAAAAAAGGAGATAGAACATAGAGTGGTTCTACTATAAAATGAGCCTATGTCCACTTTGGTGCCTCAGTCTTTTTATTTAGAAGATTAATATATGAGTCAGTTGCCTTTAGAGGTGTATAGGAGAAAGGGGGCTAAATATATGTTCATACGGGCTCTATGGTGAGCAGGATAAAGCAAGGATCTAGAGGGATTATAGATCCTAGTAGTTCAGGTGACCAGAGTTCACCTAAGTGAGCTCGTAGATGAAGATAGAGAAAGTGGGTGGAGAGTTTGGCAGAGCTTCATTGCCAATCATGTCATATTAAATGAGGAAGTGAGAACTTTTATTTATAGAATTTAAGGGAAGGGTCACATGCATAAAACATGTGACATATCGATAAGTGATGCTTAGATGGAATCTTTCAAAAAGATGGATAGTTGGCTTGCAAGTGTCATACTGATCTGGCTAAGTCGGCAGCAGGGTATGCGATGTTGGTGAGATAGGAAGCCACGACCTATTAGAGAGAAGGTCGTGGCCCCTTAAGGTAATGAATGGGGATGGTTGTCTTGGCTTGACTGAGCCCTAGGCAGTGGCACTATATTCTGTTGCCTAAGTGCCAATATTGGGTATATCAATAAGCCCCCAAGGCTCAATGTCAAGAAGTTTAGTGAGTTGGTTCTTCAGCTATGTTTATGCCTAAGTGTCGCGGTAATGACTCAAGTTGGCTAATATTTTCTTGTATTGTGGATGAGGATACATGTCACTACCTAATATTGTAATGTTTCAACATTTAATGCCCTCTTATCATCGTACACTCACTAGCTTTACTAGAACGTTGAGAGTAGCTACACTAAGAGATTTCAGGAAATTTTCAGATGCGAACTCTATGGCATTTAAGCAAGCTTCAATCATCTTTCAAGCATATTTTGCTCCAATTCGGGTTGGTAATCCTTTCATTTTCTCTTCAATTTCCTTAATTTGTGACTAGAATTCATTTTGTTCATATATGCTGGAATCTATGTTGTTTGTTCATCTTCGCGTCAATATGTTGCTATGGTATCCCGAATAACCCCTTTTCAAATTGTTGAGCCTGATTTGATCAATGTGTAACAACCTACTTCTTTTTAATTATAATGTTTAAACTACCAAAGTGACATTTTTTTAATTATATAATCAAGTCGCCAAATGAGTAATATTTTTTAACCAATTAATTTTTTGACATACATTTTTTTATCATGTATATTTTATTATATATGAAAATATGTTAAACCAAACCCTAATTTTCTTTTAAGTTGAAATAAATTTTATGTTTTAAAAACCTAAGAGTATAAAAATTTAAATCTTAAGATTTAAACTTTAGGGTAGAAAACTTGAAAAAAATATATATAAATAGGTTAAACCGCCCCTCCCCTTTATTTTTGTCTTATGCGGATTGAATAAAAAGAAAAAAAAAAGAAAAACTTTACACCGCCACTGCTAAAGGAAAAAAAAAAGAGAAAAAAGGATAATTTAAACCGACTTTTACTAGTATAAAGACACAAGTGGGTTTCTTTTAAAATTACAACTTACATGTTAGTCTTCTTAAACAAACACCGAGCTAAGAAGAAGAAGAAAAAACTCACCACCTCCAATGTTAGCTCAAACGGGTATGTTATGTTTTTTTCGTTCTTCTTTTCTCGATTATATATATGTGTGTGTGTGTGTGTGTATCAAGATGTAGATATATGTTTGTATGTATATGTGGGTTTTTAGTTTTGACAGCCATGAAGTTTTTCCTTTAGACAATAATGGAGCTTTTGAACAAACTATAGGAATATATGTGTTTGTTGTTCTTGTATGTGGCAGTGTGTGCATACTATGTGAAGTGTGTGTATACATGTGTGTTATGATATGTGTGTCTGTGTGTGTGTGTATATATATATATATATTTGTGTGTGTGTGTGTGTGTGATTATGTGTGTGTGTGTGTGTGTGTGTGAGAGAGAGAGAGAGAGAGAGAGAGAGAGAATAAGAGTGTGTTCATGATATAGTATATGTTTGTATATATAAGTGTGTAGTGTGTGTTTAAAAACACCTATGTATATATATAGGTATATATGCATGTGTATATATTTGTGTATACGACTGTGTCATGAAAAAATAAATAAAAAATCGAGATAAAAAGAACATATTATTATCCGAAATAACATTACGTACGTATATATTTTGTCAAGAAAGAAAGATAATTTTCTTTTAAAAAAAAACGGTGGCTGTCAGTTGACAAGCTAGAATGCAAACTTTTTAAAATTTGGAAATTCATATATTTTAAATCGTGATTCTGAAAGATACACGAAATGTGCCATTAGAATCGCAGTGTCGAATAGAATATTTTTGTATGAAAACATTTTTAATTCGATAATATTTTCACAACGTCAAATTTGTACCGCTCGGTCAATTAAGGGTCCCAAATCACTATTAAATTATTATTTTATAATATTTTTCCTAATAAAAAATTCCGATATGTTATAATAATTAGCCAGATATTTTTATCCGTATCGTATATGAGTTATACATAACTACGGGTCCAATAACAACGACAACGTAAGTACAAACCAAACTGCATGTAGAGTTAAATCAATATTTAGATTATTCGTAGTAATGCTGGCATTAAAATTTATAGTTGAATATTACATAGCACAAAGTGCCAGACAAGAGAAGCTCGCTATACTCAATGCACAAGTAGTTTTTTTTTACCTATTTACTATTACATTCGACGTATTTGACATACCGTTACTGATATCACGAGGTGATAGCTCCGATTAACTCTTAATATGTACATGTTATAATACTGCCATACTATATGTTTTATTGAATATTATTGATATTTGAATTTCAATATGGATCAATTAAACCCCTCTCACTAGTAGTTGATGTCATGTTCTTATTGAATCAGTTCACCCTTGCACCTCTGTGCAAATGTTTATATTACAAGCATTAATATTAACTACAGAGTAGAATGTCGTGTATGGTCTCAGATGTTTAAAACAATGGATTATTGATACATACGTATAAGTGCTACTTTTGTGTGCCTAGCGTCTTACTTTTCCCCAAAGGTTTTGGGTTGATTTTATTTTGTTATACTGATGGCTTACATATTTTTATACCTTTTAGTGGGATGGTAAGTATGAGATTATCAGTTGAAAGCTCATTGACTTTCTTTATCTGATCCTTAATGTTGTTACAGGAAACCTTTGCATACGTTTCAATTAATAAACACTAAATTTCATACACACTGTGTCACGACCCCGACCCAAAAATAGTAGGGAACGGGTGTCTTGACATACCACCAAGGGATCCAATATTCTGGCCTTAAAATTTTTCTTTTAAAATATATGTAGTGGAAGTATAATCACATGGTTATGTATCGTAAAATACTGAAAGTGAAGGAATTACATTATCAGACCTTTTTAAAGGAAACTTCATTTGTATTAAAATATCAACGAGTTACAACTTGACACAAAGAGCTAAACATGCTTTATCTAATTAAACAAACTTCTACTTAAGGAACCAAAAGAGCTTTAAAAGACAAATCTTCAACATAATCCTTTTTTCGTTCCATCCATGAGCTTAATTATTTCCTGAAAAATGGTTATTTATACAACGTCAGCTAAAAGCTGAATGAGATTCAATCTCCAGAGGTTTTTCAGAAAATTGATACCTATTCAATTTAGAACATAAGGTATATACATGGAGATAGGAATTTTAAGTAATATATATAAAGTAAATGACAATATATATATTCAGAATAAACATTTCAGAATAGAGCAGATAAAATAATTGAGCATATGTCAATTATTCAGTTTTAGAGGCCATGTACGCTCCAATACCCAGACAGATAGTGTTACCAAATGTTTCCACCTGATAACATCACAGACAGATAATCATGATTTCTGGAACAACGCCTTGTTCAGGGCACACTAGCGATAAACCAACTGGGAAGGTACCACCCAAATATTTCCTCCCGATAGTCAAGGCCAATATAGTAAGAGAGTTTTCATAGGCCAAATCAATAATTTCATAATTCAAATCAGATGTTTATATAGAGAGATATAAACATATAATAAACAGCGGAATCATCGGTATCAGATGCATTTTGAGAATAAAAGCATTTTACAAAATATACACAGTTTGCATAATATAGTACAATCAAAATGCGGAAGAAATTTCATAGAGTACTCACCTAAAATATGGGCTTGAAAATACAAATATTGAGTCTTAGATCACACGTTAATCTAATAAATACAATAAAGGTTTAATTACGTACTCTAGATAAACCCAATTCTAAATATTGTGTTTTAATCCTAAAATAACTTGCTGTAAACGGTTACTAAAACCATTTTCTCAATTTTTAATATTCATTCATCGTATTTAAAGAATTCAATTCATAGTTCTTCCTAATCAGTCGACTCCCAGTAGAGATGGAGGGTCACAAGGGCACCACTTAAATACCATCTCATCTAGACAGAACATTTCCGGATTTATTCCCAATAGAGATGGATGGTCATAGGGGCACCACTTAAATATCATCTAAACTAGATAGAATTTCACCGGGACTGACTTTGGAATTACTCAAATGAGATTCCATAATAATGAGCAATTACTTACAAAAAATCATTTTAAAAAGCGTATATATATTTTCAAACAAGTTCACATATTTTTAAAATAAAATCAATTTAGATTTTTTCCAAATTTTAAGTTTTGATTTGTGGAGCCTTTAGTGTATTTTCCCAGTATAACTACTAAGTAAATCTATACAACACGAAATTGAAACTATAAATATGCATTACAACATTTAAATAAAATCATACCTACGAAACGAATCCTTTCTTCAAAATTATAGAACTCCTTCTTAAGATATTTCCCAAGATATCACTCTTTCTTACTGTAATTCTCAAGGAATTGGTGTGAGTTATAAATGATCCCAAAGGCCCTATTTATAGTTTTCCAAGGATATTACAATGTTGACACGTGTCAAATGGCTAATCTTTTTGGAGTGGTGATTCAACGACGAGGTTTCGCATGCCGGAGTGGTCTTGTAGTGTTAATACCACCAAATAATGATAATTTTTTTAGCTTTCTCTCTAAAGACGAAATGTGTAAGGTGGAGGTGACCACCACGTGGTGGAAAGGTTATAAGGGTATAACGGTCATTTTACACATGAAGGGTATTTTGGTAATTTCACACTATATATTTTAAATATTTTTTAGAGGCCCTTGAAAATATTTTATTTACAATAATGGCCCTTTTTACATTTTTATTTTTCTCCCTTAAGTTTCATAAATATATATTTTCTACCCCAAAACTTATTATTTACCTTAAGATATGTCATAAGACTTTGATTTGATCCAATTTACAGTTGATTCTTCATATTTAAAAAATGGGATTTGTTATATTGATAGACAATAATACCACATATCTAATAATACAACATCTATAAGATAATAACTAACACATGAGTGTAAAAACAAATTATATACATATGAGCATATAAAAGTGGGGTCATTACATCCTTCCCTCCTTATAAAAAGTTTGGTCCCCAAACTTGACTCATATTAATTTACAAACAAGTATGGATATCTCTCCTTTATTTCATCTTCCCGTTCCCATGTTGATTCTTCAATTGAATGATTACGCCATAATAATTTGATCAGTGGAATTATCTTGGTTCGTAATATTTGATCTTTACGGTCCAAAATTTCTACCAGATGCTCAATGTATGACAAATCTTCTCTAACTTGAAGAGGTTCATGACTTAATATATGTGTTGGATATGGGACATATTTATTTATCATTGATACATGAAACACATTATGTACACTAAAGAGTTCAGGTGTTAAGGCTATTTTATACGCAACAGATCCTATCCTTTCAAGGATTTCAAAAGGTCCTATGTCTCTCGGGATCAACTTCCCTTTCTTCCCAAGTCGTATTACTCCCTTTACAGGAGATACTCGCAAGAACACATAATTTCCTCTTTAGATTTCTAACTGTCGGTGTCGATTGTCAACATACCTCTTTTGACGGCTTGAAGTCGGTCTTGTATTATTTTCCCCTTCTCTGTGGTGATCTGAATCAATTCTGGTTCCAACAATTTTCTTTCCCCAACTTCTACCCAACATGTAGGGGAATGACACCTTCTACCATAGAGTGCCTCATACGGAGCCATTTGAATACTTGCTTGATAACTATTATTATACGCGAATTCCACTAATGGTAAATGATCATCCCAATTCCCTTTCAGATCAAGTACACATGCCCTAAGCATATCCTTTAAGGTTTGAATGGTTCTCTCAGATTGTCCATCTGTTTGAGGTTGAAAAGCGGTGCTGAAATTTAATTGTGTTCTCATGGCTACTTGTAGGCTTTTCCAAAAGCGAGACACAAATCTGGGGTCATAATCAGAAACAATTGAAATTGGGGTTCCATGAAGCCTAATAATTTCCCATACATATAACTTAGCTAACTTTTCTAAAGAATGGGTAATCTTAATGGCAAGAAAATGAGCAGATTTAGTTAGCCTATCAATAATTACCCAAATAGAATCATTACCATTTGAACTCCTTGGTAAAACTGTCACAAAATCCATAGTGATATGTTCCTATTTCCACTCTAGTATAGGTAGGGGTTGTAGTAATCCTGCTGGTTTCTGATGTTCAGCTTTTACTTGTTGACAGACCAAACATTGAGATACAAATTCTGTTATCTCCCTTTTCATGTTATTCCACCAAACCACTTCTCGAATATTTCTATACATCTTGGTATTTCCGGGATGAAACGCGAATCTCGAGTAATGAATTTCCTCCAAAATTTACCTCTTTAGTTGGGCATCACGTGGAACACACACTCTATTTTCACACCTCAATATATCATCCCATATCGCAAATTCCATTCTCTTCCCTCCAATAACCTCTTCTCTAATCTTCTTCAGTTGTGGGTTATTTACTTGTCCAATTTTGATCATTTCCATCAATATGGGTTGTACTTGTAAGTTTGCAATTATTCCACCTTTACTATAATTATGAATATCTATTTCCATATTTCTTAAATCCTTCAATAGAGTCTCCTGGTTTGTAATAAGGCATGCTAAATTTTGTGTAGACTTCCTACTTAAAGTGTAAGCTACTACATTAGCTTTCCCTAGGTGATAATGAATATTCATATCATAATCTTCCATCAATTCTAACCACCTCCTTTGTCTCATGTTCAATTCTTTATGAGTAAATATATATTTCAAACTCTTATGATCGGTATAAATCTCTCCAAGTCTCACCATATAAATAGTGTCTCCAAATCTTAAGAGAAAAAATTATAGCTATTAATTCTAGGTCATGGGTTGGATAATTTTGTTCATATGGTTTTAACTGTCTTGAGGCATAAGTAACTACTTTTCCATTTTGCATTAACACACATCCTAAACCATTTTTAGAAGCATCACTATAAATAAACAATCCTTTCACACCTAAAGGAATAGTTAAAATTGGGGCAGTCACTAATCGATTCTTAAGTTCTTGAAAAATTTTCTGGGCTTCCTAAGACCATTCATATTTTTCCTTCTTTTGTGTTAACCTAGATAGAGGTTTGGCAATGCTAGAAAATCCTTTAAAAAATATTTGATAATAACCTGCTAATCCAAGGAAACTACGAATCTCACTAACATTAGTTGGTCTTGGCCAATCTAGTATAGCCTCAATCTTTTGAGGGTCAACTAACACTCCCTCTTTGGATATGATATGTCATAGAAAAGAAACAATGGGCATCCAAAAATCACACTTCTTTTATTTTCATATAATTTCTCTTTCCTAAGGATTTGTAATATTGTCTCTAAATGCTTCTCATATTCTTCAATACTCTTAAAATAAATGAGAATGTCATTAATGAAAATAACAACGCATTGATCCAAATATTTCCTAAAGACTCTATTCATCATATCCATAAAAGCGGCTGGTGCATTGGTTAGTCCAAATGGCATTACAAGAAATTCATAGTGACCATATCTAGTACGAAAAGTTGATTTTGAAATATCATCATCCTTAATCTTTAATTGATGATAGCCTGACCTAAGGCCGATCTTAGAGAATACTTGTGATCCTTCTAATTGATCAACTAAGTCATCTATACGATTTAAGGGGTATTTATCCTTAATGGTTATCTTATTTAGTTCACGATAATCTATACATAGTCTCATAATCCCATCCTTCTTTTTCACAAATAACACTGGAGCACCCCAAGGCGATATACTTGGTCTGATAAAACCCTTGTCTAAAAGGTCTTCTAATTGCACTTTTAACTCTCTTAATTCTACAGGTACCAACGATATGGTGGTTTTGAGATTGGTATAGTTCCAGGAATAAGGTCAATGATAAATTTTATTTCTCTATTAGGAGGTAGGACTGGAAAATCATCTGGAAAAACATCGGTAAATTTCTTAGCGATAGGAATATCTTCTAAGGTAGGCCCTATCGTCTGCAAACTAGTAACAATTGCAAGAAATCCTTGAAATCCCTTCTTAAGAAAACTATAGGCTTACAATGCAGAAATAATACACATCGGAGATATGATGCCAGTTCCTTCAAAACTAAATTTTTGTTGGTGAGGGATTTGGAAAGTAACACTCTTCTCAAAACAATCCACCTTAGCATTATATGATGCTAACCAGTCCATCCCCAAAATGACTTCAAAATATCTAATGTCTAAAATTATCAAATAAACAAATAGTTTATGACTATCAATGTCTATGGGGAAAGCCTTGTATACTAATTTACCCATCAATAACTCACCCGAAGGAGTAGAAACATCTATCTTATGATTCAAGGGTTCAGGCAATTTATGAAAGCGATTTAATACATGTATAGATACAAACGAATCGATAGAACCGATATCTATCGATGCTTTAAAACGTTGTGCACATATACAAAGTGTACCTGACACTAGCACATTAGAATCTTGGGTATCAGAAAGTGCAAAAACTCTACCCTGTCTGCCTTGATCCTTGTGTGCACTTGAAGGATTTATCGGAACCCTTGCTGGGTTTGGGCAGTCTTTTATCTGATGTCCTTTCTGTCCACATCTAAAACAAGCTCATGAATCCTTATAACAAGGTCATCCTCCATGCATCTTTCCACATTGTTGGCATATCTGGTTATTATACTTTTTGTTATCACTAGATTCCCTAACATTGAATGTGTTCCTAAAGAAATTTCTATTATTCGGGTTCTTTCCTTTTAGTTACCCAAACTTACTCTTGCCATTTCTAATTCTATTGTACTCCTTACCATCCCTCTCAGCTATTGTAGACCTAGTCAAGACATCAATATATGATGTTAATTTCAGGATGGAAATTTGACTACGAATATTCAACCTTAACCCACACTCAAACTTCTTCGCTCTTAAAACATCAGTTGCTACAACATGACGTGCAAAATGGGATAACTCAGTAAACTTTGCCTCATATTGACTAATGGTCATATTCCCTTGCACCAGACTCATAAAGTCTGCTGCCATTTCGTCTATCAATGTTTTTGCAAAATATTTCTCATAAAAGATTACTAAGAAATCATTCCAACCCATGTAAGTATTCCTTTCCCTGTGTATTCTCTTATTCATTCTCCACCAATGTTTGGCCTCCCCTTCTAACATAAATGCTTCAAATGACAACCTTTGTTCATCAGTACACTTAAGAACATCGAGTATCTTCTACATCTGCATCACCCAACTTTCTACTTTAATGGGGTTAGGAGTACCTTTAAAATATGGAGGATTCAACTTCTTGAACTGTTCAATAGTACATCTACTTAGTTCAAGATTCTTTGGTACTCCATTGTTCACCTGCTGCTCCAAAATCTTTGCTAAAATTTCAATTGCCTTGTATGAACCTTCCAGTCCTTCTATACTCGAAACACTAGTTCCCATTGATGATCTTCTCTTGGTCATTTTCTACCGTCATGGCCAAACATAAGATCTATTATACTATATCAATATTAAAAACTAAAAGACCAATTATAAATAATATAACACATAGGGAGGGTTATCACATAAATTAGATATTTAATACTATCTCCTAAGGATTGAAACATGAAATCTATAACGTTCGAAACCTATGTTTAGTAGTCTACGAGTTCAAAACCTATGCTCTAATACCACCTCTGTCACGAACCCGACCCAAAAATAATAGGGAACGAGTGTCTTAACATACCACCAAGGAATCCAATATTCTGGCCTTAAAATTTTTCTTTCAAAATATATGTAGCGGAAGTATAATCACAAGGTTATGAATCGTAAAGCTTTGATTGGCATTTGAGTGCTGGGCTGCTGGTGGGAAGGTTATGTTTATCAACAACTCAGTGCCGTTGAAGACCAACGTTACTGCTGGGTACGCATGAACCATTTTGTTATCTTATGTGCCTTTAATAACCATTTTACACATCAATCCTCCCAAAGTTGTGAGCAAAATAATTTATAACATATTCTCTATATTTTGGGGGGAGATTTTCCATAAGAAGCATCTAAATGCCAATACGTAAACTTAGAGCAAGCAAGTATGCTAGTGGATAAAGGCTGCCTCAATTAGAGAAATTTGAACAATGTTATTAAAGTTAGTAGTCTAAGTTGTTTTTTGGAATCTTAAACCTAAAAAGGGAATATAGGCTTCTTTTATGTATGATAAATATGTGGACATTATTTAGGATGTATGATTAGCTTCTTTTATGTATGATAATTGGATATGGACAATTTCAGATTCAGGTAAGTTTACTTTCAAATCTGGTGTTGATATTTGTAGATTATATTTTCCTATTTTCCCTTTATTCACGAGCATACACACCTTTACTCACGACTACAATATTTGGACTCTAATTTGTTTTTATTAATCACATGCATAAGACATTTTTATTGGTCATTTTAATATGACAAGTGGGCATGATTTACAACTGAAACCTGCCTATTTTCAGAACTAATGATGTTTGAACAAGCCTTTGAATTTTTATCTGCTGCTTCTTTAGAAGTAATGTATGGTGATATATTTTTTCAGATATTTATATTGAGTACTATTAATTTGTGGGCAGCCCTCCCATGGAAAAGACTTCAGATTCACAAGAACCTTGATAGTAAGCTTGCTTAGAGATGTAGAATGCAGACTTCCCATGTCCGCAAAACATACCAGGAAGTTTCTGATGGATCATACGAGAAAATCTCAAAACTTTTTCCCGCGAATGTTTACGCACTAAAGAAGGACACAAGGGTTTGTATCTTTTCTTTGATTGTCATTTTTTTATTTACCCCTCCGTATTAAACTAATAGTCTATTCATTATTTATTCATCCCAAACTAGGTGAGATTATGAAGTTACCCGTATGAATAATATTCATGAGAGAACAATGATATAACCATGTGTTGCATTCAAATTTATTCATCATATTTAGTTTGGTATATCTGGAAAGTAAATCTTTAATGCATCTTTATGCTTGGTATAATAGAACACACTTCCTCCCATGTTAGATTGTGTTCGAAAAGAGTCTTATTTTCGTTATCAAAATGTTAAGCAAGCTCAAGCTCAATCAAGTGATTGATTTTTTCAGTAAACTTCGTTCTTGTTTATTCGAGTAAACTTCCTTTTTATTTATTTGTTTACTTGATGATTCATTATGCTTGAGGATTAATTTTGATAACTAAACAAAATCAGTTGTTTATATATGATACTATATGATGCTTTGGTGTTTATTAGATGCTTTTTTAGGATGCTTTGGTGTTTATCAAATGTTCATATATGATCGAATTTCAACTGATTTAATTTGGTTTCACACCTCAACGATCCCAAAACGTTATGCCACACTTAAACTAACACCTCTAGACAAAGCTGGAACCAAAAATCTAAACCATAAGTTTAATTATTAAGATATAACGATCTGGAATCTAGGTTTATGATATTCCATTAATTGCAATTTCAAACCCTCACCTATGTTCCTTTATTAAGTGCAGACCATAATAACGGCAAAGAAATGACAGAAGCAGCAGGGCACCTGTAGGTTCTGCAACAACATCACAACAAGAATCAAGAAAATGTGCACGGTAATGGTCTCTACTCTCTATAGCATGAGTTTAAATTTAAGATGAATCAAGAAATCACACAAATAGGTTTTTCACTTGATTTTGTAACGAATAAATTAAGGACCGATCTACTTTGGTATCGGACCGTGGGTAGAGATAATATTTTTTATTTACATCTAGCAAAGTACGCTTCTCTTACCTCTATTATTAATTAAGATAGACAAATTCACATTTAAAACATGTTTAAAAAAATAATTAAACTGCATAATGTATAATAACTCTTGATTGGATATAAAACCTTCTAATTTTCAACCATCATATGTATCACTGAAAATTAATTTTGAAGAGGGGAACATAATTATTTAAATAAATTCAACACTTATAATAGAGACATACGTGGGGTTTTAAAGGAGCTCCACAGTTGTAACATAAAGTATGTCCACACCTGCATTTCATAAACAAATAACCTTGAGACTTTTCCACATAGAAACTGCATTTGGTACACCTTATCCGATTATTCTGCTTAGCAAGTTTCATCAGCATAGTATCCTCTGCTTAACATCTTTGTTCAACTTCTGAAACTCCCCATACTCAATCCCATAATGCCAAGGCACCTTACATTCAGCGCAAAACCTCTTATAATCAGGATGCTCTTACTGCTTTATCACCTACCCATCTCTCATATCATCGACCAAAAATCAGGACACTCTGACTGCTTTACAACTTCCTGTTAAAGTACAAGGCATTCCTTATGTTTTACTGATTTTAGTCATTTGTTTACTCTCTAAATTCTTATTATGGGCCAAGAATTTCAACATCTAAAGATCATTATCAAGCATAATGATAATGTAACTTGAAATCTTGATATATGTAACTTGAAATATGGAATATAAGTAGATGTAGCAAGTACCTTCCACTGTGCAGATTCACAGTGGTACCTGCCACTGTGCAAAATCAAATTTTAAGTCATAAAATTTATCTTCAAATGCATGATTAGTGATATATCTTAATGAAGTTATATATAAATAAAAGAGGTGGAATTTTGATGGAGAGTTTTTCCTTTAAACTATCTTAATGAAGTTATATCCTAATTGTTTTTTATGTAGTTAATCACAGTAAAGAACATTCAAACGGATGTTATGCCGTTTGACTGTGACTGATTATGCATTCGGCACATGTGAACATCCATATGTGTTGTTATTCTAGCCTTTAGTTTTGACAGTTTGAACTGGAATCATAACTGGTTTTGTTGAATGATATTATTCCTCCTAATATAGTTGATTCTATTATTTCTCTTCAGATATCTAATTCATTGTTATCTCATCTTGGAATCTTAGGTTTGATGATTTATTTAATGGTGGGGTTCGGGACTGAGAGGGAAAAAAGGAGAGTGGTGTATGCTCAGGTATATTCTTACACTCCAATTGACTCTTCAACTTTAAATATGTATCTAAAGACTTTATTATCACAACGCAGTTTCATATATGTTTAGGATTTAAGAAGATGTGTTGTTGATTCATTTGATTAACATGGGGGTTTTAATTCTTAGTTTAACTTTCAATTTAAACCATCTCCATTATAATGTTATATATGCAATGAACTATTATAATGCTATGACCAATTATAATGCTGCTATATTAATGGACGTTGATTTGCGTCAAAATGTGTAACTCTGATAAGTTTCAATATATAATTAACTCTTTTATTTTTATTTTTTTACATCAGTTATATATGTGTTAGATTCATTGACATAAGATATATATGCGTCAGCTAAAAAAACTTGAAGTGTCGATAAACAATTTGAATTTTTTTACTTTTTTACATCAGCTATATATGCGTCAATGAATCTGAAGTAAGTCGGTGCATGCAACTCAGCGTTGGACATTTCTCATAAATGTAAGTCAGAGCTGTTACACATGATTTTCATTTGTACCATGATTTGTCATCTATATATGTGTCAATGAGACTGCATTTGTACCATGATTTTCATACCAAAGAAAAGACAAACAGTCTATGTTTACAACCTCCCAATCTGGTGTTTCAATCTTTTACACATGACAATATTATTTGATATTTGTGTGTTAGAAGTCGAGATAATTTTCGATAGTGATAGTTGATTTAGATAACTTTGTTTGTTGCGTATACATTCTTCTTTATTTGAAAACCAAACATATTGGTTTGAATATGTCCCAATTATGCCATCAAGGTGTAAAATTAGTAAGCGAAACTTGAATTAACGGAGGGATCATGTGTTTCTTTTATGAATCAAAAAATTAAAATAAAAAATGACCACTTAAAACTAAAACACACTTCTGATATTACCAATTTTTTTATCGTTGCTTTTCTCATTGATGAACAGAGAAAATTATAGGGTTATATTTTAGGTGTTCAAAATGTGGATGTTGTATATGAACAATTTTTTTTTATCCTCATATTTGGATTTATTATTGTAAAAATCTAGGATCTGCATTTCTTGCTTTTCATTGAATTTCTTGCTTTGCATTTATTTCTTTACGGGTATGTATATTTTTCGCAAATGAAGTAACGCCTAAGTATAGTGATTAGTTATGCCCAAGGTATAGTCATCAGTTATTCCAAAGTTTCATTTTAGTTTCTTCGTTTCTTATTTTAGTCCTATTAATGGTCCATTTCTCATCTACGTAGGTCAGTCGTGTCGATCAGAGGCATAGAGACTTCAAATCCACTCGATAATTGGATTAATTCAAGGAAGATATAATTTTGGCAGAGGCATAGAGATTATTATTATTATTGTTATGGTGTTTTCGTATTGTCTAAAAGGGTGGATAGCCATATAAACAAAGGAAATTATGTCAAATATTTATAAAATATTTGTATTATGAATGGAACTTGAGAAAAGTTTTATTATGAATCGAACTTGAGCAAACTTGAACAAAGAAAACTCTGTCCAATTGATAATTTAACGACGAGTGAGACTTTGATTTTTTTTTGTAGTTATGCATTTTGAAACTTTTAGTCGTTTCGCGATTACGTACATTGGAAAATTTACGCCATTTCATGATTATGTACTTTGAAAAAATTTCATCGTGCCTTTAGGCACGGGCATACCCTAGTGTGTGTGTGTGTGTATATATATATATATATATTTTTATTTATTTGTATTTTTTTTCAAAATAGTAAGTCAATTATAATCTATAACAAACAGTCCCTAGCAACGGCGCCATTTTGATTGAGTGGAAAAACCGAGCGTCCGTGTAAATACACTAGTCGTTGTTATCGGCTTCCAACCATAATACGAAAACCTAAACTTTAACTACACTCTTTCACAGTATAGTGGTGAGTCTAGGTATCGAATCCATAGGGAGTTAGGGCATGTGAACGTGACGACAAAGGTAAGGTAGTTTAAACCTAAAGTTGATATTAAAAGAAAAGAAAAGAAAAAAGTGATTGATTTTTGGATTTTATCTATGAATTAACTAAATTCAATTAAATTAACCTACACATGCAAAATTAACTAACTAAGAAAGAATTAATATGAATCAATAAATTGGTTAAGAATACACTCCCCCAAACCCTAGTGTGTAGCCAGTACAAAATTAGTTATAAATTAGATAATTGATCAGACCCAGTCTTTAGTACTCCAAAGCATTACATATATGATGTTCAAACCCGCACCATACATAATCAAAGAATGTGTAAAGCAGTGTTGCAATAGTTCACGCACGTTGCAATAGTTCACGCACGTTATATCCTTAAGCACCCCGGTTACCTAGGGTAAATGAGGTCAAAAGGTCTACAATGGTTGTGAAACTATACAACACGATCTAATCACTTATTTAATTTAGAGGAATTTTTTTATATCTATGCATTTCACATCGGGTTGGGTTCATACATACCCACCCCTTAAAAACTTAGCTTAACATGATTAAAATAAAAGAAAACTTAAAACTGAAAGTGCTGGCATCCATAACTAAATCTAGAAAATTGAGAACATGACTTGAATTGGGATTGGAAAACTAAAGAGAAAAAATTAATTAAACTAACTATGAAAGTAGTAAAAACAATAAATTGAAATTACTTGCAATGGATGAATGATGAATCTTGAATAGATCTTTAAATCTTGAATAGTAGACAAACTTCAAAACTAGGGTTCTTGGATACCAGAATCCTTTAAAAACTAACTACTAGCCTCCTACAATGTGAAGTAACAAACCTCCTTTATTCCTACTAGGGTTTTCCCTTTTATATATCTCAAAAATGACTCTTCAAATGCCTCTCCACGTTTTACAACTAATAAAAAGGAATTATACAAGAAATTTCAAGAGTTGAAACTCTTCAGCTTCCAGAATTAATTTCAACTTTGGCTTTCTGTCTCCAACTTTAAATGGGCATAACTTCTTCACCGTAGCTCGGATTGGGGTGTCGATTTTTCCAATGTTCTTTTAATTTAGAGATATTAAACTTTATAGTTTTCCCCACCAGCGAAATATATATGTAAAATTACGAAAATGCCCTTAAACTCCCTATTTCTTGATTTCTTTCACTGTTTTGCATTCTCTTTCGCACTAATTTGCATGAAATACCTGTAAAGTACATAAGAGATACACAAAATATGAAATACTTTCCAAAAAGGGTTAGTAGCATAAATATAAGACAAATCTAAGATATTTGCAATGCACGGGAGCATAAAAATACCAAAATTAAGGGGATAAATATGAAGAATTTATGCCTAATCATTTCTTTTTATCTTTTCTGCTTGATACTGATTTTGACTTTTCTTGCAGCATGTTCGGGTATCCACCACTTGGCCGAGGGATATTAGGGACTGGATATCTTCGGCGACTGCCCATATTCAGGACGCAGTTCCTGTTCCTTCTTGCTTGGTTCCTTCTTCCTCATTCGGAGAGGAGTCTAGTTCAGGTAGAGGTGGTGCATCATCACATCGTCGGGAAAGAGAACACGTCGCAGGGGTGGAATCTCTTAAGAGAGAGAGAGGAAAGGGCAAGTGAGAGAGGGAGAATGTGGGTTTGAGCTAAATCCCGTTTGTTTTTTTCTTTTCTTTATTTTCTTGCAAAATGATGTGACACAGAAACATATCCATGCAATGCAATGAAGTTTTTTTGATTATCTTCTGTTAATGATGAATGAATGCATGCACATGCGCTTTTCACTTTGCTGCTGAGACCATAAAAAGAAATATTTTTCGGATTTTGAAAGAATTTTTTTATTCAAAAAGAGAATTTATATAAAGATGAAAAGAGGATTTTTGAAATTATGTTTGAGAATATCAATTTATTTTCAGTTTTTTAAATTTTAACAAAAGAGGAAAAAGAAAAAATTCCAAAAGTAGGGGGTTGACGATCGGCAAGCACCTTGTTCTACCTATCAGCATACCTTGTGGGTCAAGATTTCCAATGATTTCTAGAGGGGTTATGTCTTTTGTGGGGTTTTTTAAGTATAAGAGAGGGGTAAGAGTGGAGTGTTTTCCTCACACCCTCACATTCCTACTTTCTTATTCTATGAGATGGCCCTCCCTCGTAGTGTTGACTTTTCCAACTACCTCAAGACTTTGGAGGCGATGTGCTCCTATAAGGTCCAGTACAATGCTTACAACATGTGTCGAGTTTCTTTATGGCGTAATTGGCCCATAGAGTGGAACATGTTGATGGAGGCGGTACAATTCGGGTACCCTAAAGACCATTTATTCTGCTTTGGCTTGGAGGAAGTCTGTCCGACTTATGAGGAATTTTCTACCATGTTGGGGATAAATCCTGACATTGCTGCGGCTCTTCTTGAGTTTTCCCATTCTCCCCGGGAGTTGTTAGATGGGCTTCTTTGAATTTCGTCCTCAGCGGCCAGATCACTAGTAGCTGGAGGTATGATTTCTCCTCTGGCGGTGTTGCGGTCCGTGCATTTGTAGGAGGTTGGTGATGATGTATATATCGGAGATATCGTTGTAGGCTTGGTTTCAAAAATACTGCTGGTGATTGGGGAGCTGCTGGTGGACCCACAACTTGCAGCTATTACCTTATGGATGTCCTACTGTCGTAATCCTGCGGCGGTGATACTAGTGGAGAATCTAAATGGCCTGGATGACTGGCGAGAAGGTTGCTCTGACTTTCTGAGGGGTATCCTTATGATGCTATTCATGTGGTTGTCTGAAAGATTCTTCCTGGTGACTCCTCCGGAATACCCTTTGTTGATTGTACCCAATTTTGTTTCGCGCTATTTCATCAATGTTGGCTTGGATATTGAGAGCTGGGAGAACTGGTTCGTGGAGCATGGGGCTCTAAATCTATACTGGTCAGTACCTTGGGGGGGACAGCTGCTGCATATTCTAGAATCGAACGAATAACCATACGTCCGACTGGTTGGTCTCAAACAGACCTCTTTTTATTTCCCTTGGCGTCTTCTGTGCCAATTTGGATGGGAGCAGATCGTGCCACCTTGGACTCTAGACTTCTTTCCGACAGAAGATTTGACAGAGCGTATGCACATGCGGCTTGGCTCTTTATGGGAAAGTCAACGTCCGTTGACCCGTCCTTCTCAGTCTGCTGGGAGAGTTTGGCACATCCCCGGGGATTATATGATGTGGTTGTGGAGGAGAGTAGTTAGCAAGATGTTGGAAGTGGAGAATGGAAAAATATGTCTTTCCTTATCTGATACCATTGAGGGAGGAGTTGTGGTGTTTCCGAGGCTGGTTCAAGCTTATCGGTCCATGGAGCGTCTACGGCGCTCTATTCAGGTAGGGGAAGCTTGGGGACCCCAGGATGTTGATGACGATGATGGAGCGGGCTCCTCTGGTAGCTGTGGGTAGGGATCTTGGAGAGTTTTTTATTTTATATTTGGAAACAAATTTGGGGATTTATTTGGCTTTTTAGGAAGGTAGGGGGAAGGGAGTTATTCGATCCTTTCTTATGTAATTGTACTGTAATTTCTTATTATTGAAATAAATAAGTTTTTGATCATCTAGCCATGCCTTTTGACGAATTCTATATTTTAAATTATCTATACCGATGGTTAAGGCATGCATAATCCATTTGTTCAAGTATATGTTAGAATGGTCTATCATTCTCGAAGATAAAAAGAATAGTTTTTGTGAAAAAGAAGGGGTCGTGCTCATGTAAGACGTATGAGCTGCCTACGTACCTCTGGGGGTTTTTGAATTTTTTTAATTTGTATGAGAATGATTTTTGCAGAGGATCAGTCCCGCGTCTTTCTGGGTAGAGGGAAATAAAGAGATTTTTTTTAGAATAGAAGGGAGATGAGAGAGTCGTAGCGCGCCGAGATTTTGGACTAGGGGTAAAATTTCTTCACACGGTCCAGGTTGACTGAACGAGCCATCTCTTTTCCTCTAAGTCGGGGAGTATGGCGACACCGCCAGAAAAGATCTTCTTTACAATGTATGGGCCGCTCCAATTGGGCTTGAATTTCCCTCTAGGGTCCCAGATGGGCTCTACTATTTCTTTGAGGGATAAATCCCCATCTTGGACACCTCCATCTTTGAATCTCTTATAAAATTAACCCGCTATTCGGCGATGGTACCCTTGTATGTGATATAACACTTTTAATCTCCTTTCGTCCAAGAGTGACAGCTCATCGAGGCGGCTTTGATGCCAGTCTTCCTCACTGACCTTGCTTTCAAGCATGACGCATAACGAGGGTATTTATAACACCATGGGTAGGATTGCTTCCATACAATAGACTACAGAGTAAGGGTTACCCCAGTAGAGGTTTGGATTGAGGTTCGGTATCCCCAGAGGGCGTATGGGATTCGATCGACCCAATCTCGACAACTTTCAGTCATCTTGCTGATAATAGGTTTGAGGTTCTTGTTGGCGGCTTCGACTTCACCATTGGTTTGAGTCCGTTAGGATGAAGATGTGTGTATCTGAATCCCATGCTCGTTCGCCATATCTGTGACTTCTACTTTGAAATGTAACCCGTTATCTGACACAAGCTCGTGAAGGACCCCATATCGGCAGATGATGTTTTTCTTGATGAATTTGGCCACTTTCTTGGCATTCAGAACTACGTATGACTCAGCTTCGACCCATTTGGTGAAGTAATAAATGGAAACCAGGATGAACTCATGTCCATTAGAGGCCTTGGGTGTAACCTTTCTTATTATGTTGATGCCCCAGGTGGAGAACGGTCAGGGAGAAGTCATGTTGTAGAATTCACGCGGAGGCAGGTGTTGAAGGTTGAAAAACTGTTGGAATTTTAGGCATATTTGGACACCGGTGGTGCAATACTAGATCATGGTGGTCCAATAGTAGCCTTTTCATATGATCTTCTTAGCAATCATATGACCGTTCATGTGGGGTCCACATTCCCCACTGTGGATTCTTTGCATCACCTCTATAATGTCAACCCCTGCGATGAAGTGTAGATGGGTTCCATCAAAGTTTCTCTTAAATAGTGCTTTGTGAAAGATGATGTACTGGGTGACTAGTCTTCGCAGGGTTGCCCAGTCTTTCTTATTGGAACCCTCAGGATACTTACCTTGATTGAGGAGGTGCCAGATATCATAGTACCAGCAGTTGGCTAGCTTGGAATCTTCTTTGGTGATTAGCTCAATGTGGTAGTAGTGGGTTAGTTTTTCTTGCTATTGGACCAGGTAGGGGGCATTATTATTTCTTCGGGTATGTCGACCATGGAGGCTAAGGTAGCAAGGGCATCAGCTAGGTTATTCTTTTATCGAGGTATGTAGTGGAAGGTGATGTCTCGGAATTGGGAGGCTAGTTCTTCTAAGTGGGCATGGAAGGGTTGGATCTTCTCGTCCTTAACTTTCCATTTTTTGAGCACTTCACCAATGACGATGGAAAAATCCCCATAGACATTTAGGCATTGGATTACTTTCTTAAGGGCAACTTTGAGGCCTAACATACATGCCTCGTATTCATTCATATTGTTGGTGCAGGGGAAATCCAATTTAATAATGATGGGAGTGTGGGAGTCATCTAGGGTGATCAAAAGTATCCCAATGCCATATCCTTTTTTATTGGCTGCTCCATCGAAGGTCATCTTGAATAGCGTAGAAGATGTTTTCATCTGGGAATTCGGAGATCTAGTCATCAACCTCTTCCATGGGGTAGTCAGCGAGGTAGTCAAAGATGGACCTTCCTTTAATGACTTTCTGTGTGACGTACATGATATCAAACTCATCTAAGAGCATCAACCATCAAGCCATTCGATTGGATAAGGCGGGTTTCTCAATAAGGTACTTAATGGGGTCCATTCGGGATACAAGTTAAATGGGGAAGGCGAGCATGTAGTGTCATAACTTTTGGGTGACCCAAACAAGTGTGACGCATGCTTTTTCCAAACAGGTGTAGTTGGCTTCGTATCCGGCCAATTTCTGACTGGCGTAATAGATGTCTCTTTATTTAGATGAATCTTTAAGGTATTGAGATAGCAAAGCCCCAGCTATAGTGTCTATTATGGTTAGGTATAGGAGCAAGGGAAGACGGGGCTATGGTGGCATGAGTAACGAAGGTTGAATGAGGTTTCGTTTGATTTGGTCGAAGGATTCTTATAAGGCCTCATTCCAAACTTTGGTTGAATCCTTTCAGAGGAGTTTGAAAATCGATTCACAGATGGAGGTGAGCTGGCTGATGAACCGGTTGATGTATTGCAATTTCCCAAGGAAACCTCAGACTTGTTTGTCCGTTCTGGGAGGTAGCATCTCCAGTATGGATTTTAGCTTGGCAGGATCTTCTTCTATCCCTTTTTCACTAACCATGAATCCCAAGATTTTTCCATTTGTAATGCCGAAGACACATTTATGTGGATTGAGTCTCATTTGATACTCTCGCAGTCATTCGAAGAACTTTCGAAGAGCGGGAACATTACCTTCTCTTGTTTTGAATTTGATAATCATATCATCCATATAGACCTCAACTTATTTGTGAATCAGATCGTACAGGATGGTCATGGCAGTGCTCTAGTAGGTATCCCCAGCATTCTTGAGACGAAAATGGCATAAAAGTGTAGCAAATGATTCCCTATGGGGTGATGAACGCAATTTTTCCTTGATGATCTGGGTGCATTTTGATTTGGTTGTATCCGACAAACCCATCGATGAATGACTTGAGAGCATGAATGGCGGTGTTGTCCATGATCATGTCGATATTAGGTAGTGGGTAATCATCCTTTCGAGAGGCTTTGTTCAAATCCTAGTAGTCTACACACATTCGAACTGTCCCTCCTAATTTCGGTACAGGCAGTATATTGGCTAGCCATATGGGATATTCGATCACATGGATGAAGCCTACGTTTAGCTATTTGACCACCTCTTTTGTGACTTTGAGCGAGCATTCAGTGCAGAGCTTTCTTAGCTTTTGTTTAACCAGCTTGTAATCTGGAAGAGTGAGGATCTCATGCTGAGCAATTTCAGGATCAATGTTGGGCATATCATCATAGGACCATGCGAAGACATCTATGAATTCCTTCAATAATTCTTCGAGTTGTGCGCGCTCATGCTCGTCAAGGGTAGCCCCTATCCTAATCTCGCGTAGTTGGCTACTAAAATAGAGGTTAATAATAATAGTCTCTTCTTCATTAACTTGAATGCGATTATGTTATTTGTTATTAACCTTATTTAGATCAGTTAATAATTATTCATTTGTAAAATCATTATCATCAAAATTTTGATTACAAACTACACAATTAATGTAAGGCACAGCAAGATACTCAAAAACCTTCGTTTATTTCATTGATAGGAAAAACAACATTAAGAACCTCATCAAAGGAGGTCTCGATTACATTTGAGCAAGGATAGACAACAGAAGAAGAAATGGAGTAAACATTGGGGTTGGGTGGGATTTCAAAAGGTAGAATCGACCCAGCATGCCGATTGAGGAGAGGTGTATCAACAACTTTAATCAAGTGGGATGGAACCATGAATGTAGTGCTTGAATGAACCATGCAGAGTGTCAGCCCCAGTGTCAGTAAGTTGAACGAGTCCTCGGAGTCACTTTCCTCAATCTCTTGGTATCTTTGATGAGCGATTGTATATGGCGTTGGGAACTTTTGGCCCATGGGTAGCTATCTTAGAAAAGGATATCCATTCCTGGTTTCATCTTTTTGTCTATATGGTCATACCATGGTTCCAGAAAGCCACAAAAGGGGAAGTCATCACCCTGTTTGATGAATCGCCCATTCAAGGATTCACCTCAGATGGTTTGGAGGCAGTCTAATCTTCTCTTTGGTCGAGACTGGAGGATCATTCTGAGCTTTTGTTCTGATGGTTGATACCCCAAACTACAAGAAGGTAAAGCTTTGTTTAGTTCAATGGGATCAAGTCTTCCTTGTTGTATTTGTCCTAACCCTAGTCCGGGCATGAAGTGCATGTTTCTGAACATCTGAATCACATTGACATTTTCATGGGGGTCGTAATCTGGATAAACCCTTTCTTTAAAATCGTCCCCTTCGAGGAGTAGGAGTGGATCAACTCATAATCCTGATAGGAGCATATAATTTGACCCGTGTTATATCTCGAGAATTGCATTACTAGTACTTGTACCCTCGGTATTATCGTCGTTGCCCAAAATGGTAATGACTCATCCGTCCGCAAAGAACTTTCATTTCTTATGGAGTGAGGAAGACACATCCTTGATACTGTGGAACTAAGGTCGTCTAAGTAACAGGTTGAAACATGTTGGGATGTCAATATCTTTGAATTCAACGATAGGTTTTATAGGGCCAGCCCCTATTACAAGTTTTACGGATCCCATCACCTCCCAATGGGTATTATCATAGGCACGAACAGTAGAGAAAGTTGGAGCGAGATCACTTTACTTCATTCCTAAGCATTTAAAAATTCTTAATGGGCAGACATTCAAGGAGGATCCATTATCGACAAGAGACAGTGGTACGATTTTCCCCATAACTTCGACGGAGATATTGAGTGCATGATTGTGGTTTGGACCAATTCTAGGGATTTTTTCTTCAAAAAAGGATAGCATTCGGGTAGAGTTTAAGGATTCAACCAAATTTACCGCTTCTTCTGGTGTAGTAGAGGGAGGAACTATGGGTCCAGTAAGTAACTTGATCAAAGCGTTTATGTGTAGGTGGGAGACCTGAAAAGCCCCCATAGAGTGTTGTTAGCTTGATTTTTCTTTAGTTGATCGAGGATATTTCTTTCCTCAAGGGTCATTTCTGGCAGAGGAAGGTTTTCAACGCCTTAGCCTTTGTTATTGGTTGTTAGTGATCTTGGGATCTGGTAATGCCTCCCTGATCTGGTCATGTGATTTACTGAAGAAGGGAAGAACATGAACCCTATTTCTTTGTCAATCTTGGGTTGTTCTTCCACTTGTTTTATTTCTTCGAGGAGCTCCTCAAATGATATCATCCCACACATGTCGGCTACCGGGCCAGTTTTCTCGAAAGCTTGTTCTTCATTCGAATCTCTGAATTCTCCCCCCCTCCCATTCGGTGGCAACAATTCTAGCTTTCCATGTAAAGTCAATCAATTCCACAACTTCAATGGCTTCTTCATACATGTCTTCCCATTATATGAAGATATGTAAGGGTGAAGGAACCAGGAGCCCTTGTAATTTAAAAGTATCAAGTAACTCAGTCATACTGCAAATGTCATAGGTTTGCCTAAATAATTTTTCCATGATCTGGACGACATCATCCAAGCTAACTTCATCGGTTGGTACCACCCAATTTTCTGACTCTCGGGCCCATTTCCATGCTTCCAAGAATAGCGTGCTGAACCTTTGGTAATCAATGATCATCTGTGAAGGCAATTTCAGCCCGAACTCAAGGAGTTGATTTAATACTTCTGATAATTCCATACCTCTATTTTCAGAATGGGCATGGATAGCGATGCATGCTCTGGTAAAGAGTGACAGTGCCTGATCAGTGAGGCTAGTAGGGTGTAGGAGGAAATATGGGCAAGATTGAAGAGGTTTGGGAGAGTGTATGGGTGTGATTTTAGTTGCGGGATCAAATTTGGGGTTCATTTTTAGGAAGATAGCATTGGTATGATTTGGGAGTGGGTTATGAGTAGTGTTTGGATTAGGATTGGCTGGGGGGTTGTGGTACCCTGGTCAATTAGACCTTGGATTATGTTTCAAAGGTGAAAATATTGGTCGGTGGTATGATCAGCGATTTGGTGAAAGGCGCAATGGGCATCTGCCTTGAAGTTTCTCGAAAGTGGATTGGGCAATGGACAGGGATCCGAGGGTTTGATGATGTTTCGGCTTAATAGGGCTTGGTAAACGTTGGAGAGGGGAGCATGGAGCTCGGTGTATTCTTTTTGGACTGGGACAGGGCGACTTTCTGGTCCCCACGAAGTGGTTTGTTGAGAGTTGTTATTGATGGTTGAGACTGTAGCACTAGCAGGTTTGTTATATTTTCAGGGGGTGAACTGTCCAGACACTTTCTTTGGTTCAACCTCTATTTTAGCGAGACCCTCCTCAATTTCTACTCATTCCTCTCTCAGAACTCGGAATTCGGGATGGTATTGTCCTCCCATGGTCGCTCGGACATGGGGCAAGAAGTTCTTCTTCACTATGTTGACTTGTTCTTCCTCGAAAGGCCGATTGGTCATGTTAGCTACTTTTTCCCTCCATCGGGCTATGAAATTACTAAATCATTCCCCAGAGTTCTATCCGAGCATCTCTAAATCACGACGGGTGACCTCAAGATCTTCGTTGTATTTATACTTTGACATAAATTCACGGGCCACATCCTCCCAGCTACGGATTCTGGACTCCTCGAGAGACAAAAACCAATGGAGGGTGATATGCTTCAAAGTTTGCGAAAACAATTGGGCCATCACTTCTTCTGAAGCCCTAAGGAGAGTCATGGAATGGTGATAACTACAAAGATGAATAATCGGCGTTCCACTTCCTTCGAATTTCTTGATATTTGGCATTTTAAACTTCTTGGGTAACCTTGCCTTAGGTTAAGGAGACATGTGGGTGTAGTCCATGTAATTTACGAAGATTCTGACTTGGCTGAACTTCTTAGTTATAATATTGAGATCTTCTTTGACCTTGTTCAACTCTTCCTCTTTCGGATCAACGATTATATGCAAGTTAGCACCATGATGGGCAAGGTTTGGCATAAGAAGCTGGGCAGGCAGCGACCCATTAACAGGAGGGACACGTGGAGCGTGCTGATATTATTTGGGAACTCAGATAGTTCCATGTGGACCCATAGCACAAGGGAATAGGTCCTCGATCTCTTAAGGAACAGGAAATTGGTTTCGTTGCATCTCTAGGACCTCAGTCTAAAGGTTGTCAATCTTGGACACGAGCTGAGCTAAAACTACCATCAGATCTCGCTGTGCAACTGGTGCTTGATCTTTGTTTTCCATGGAAAGAGAATGGATACCAGACATAGAAAAGGTAGGAGGGGAACGGATGCAACCCCAGAGTGACTTGACTAAAGACCGAAGCCCTTAAGGAGCCAGGTCAAGGGTGTGCGATCGAACTGAGAGGGCGTAAAACGGGATTTATTTTTAAGAAAAAGAAGGAAAATATTTTTGACATTTTTTGTTTCTCTTTTGAGATCGAAAGGCAAAATATTTTTGGATTTTTGATAAAGAAGAGAGAACTTTTTTTTGGATTTTTGATAAAGAAGGAAAAAATGTTTTTGGATTTTTGATAAAGAAGGAAAAAATATTTTTGGAAGACGGGTCTCATCATGATTATTATTATTATGTTCTCACTTGTATTAAATTCTCCTAAATGCAAAATGAAATGCCGAACGGGAATAGAGCCTGGAAAAGTTTGGTTTGTAACATGTGCAAATCTATGACTGGACTTGTAACCAGGCTCACGGGCTGGGTCCCATTTTTTAAAAATGCGCAAAAATTTGGGCGGCAGGCCAACCCAAAATTTTGGCAGACTTTCGGGTTGAAATTGCCAATCTGATATGTGTGTCCTAGGCTTAACACCTATATCCGGGTATGCAGTTGGTTAGGTGAATCGGAAATGGTTCCCCCCTTTGGCGTGGCTTCCACGATATATCTCTTACTTTTTTAGGGCAATCAGTATATCTGGACAAACCATTTGATATACCTGAGTGTACATGAATTATCTCACTATATACCTTGTGGGGACGATACGTGTGAGAGAGAATTCGATATACTCGGCGTACGTGAATGAGTTCCCTGCGATATACCTCCCGTCGTGACTTTGGTCAAGCAGTACGATACGGAGGAACCGTTCAATATACATCGAAGGTACTTGGCCAATGGAAGGTGAGAGTCATATCGCATAGGCTAACTGCGCCCTGCTGGACCAGCGCCCATCACAAAGTGGCCCTCCAGTTACGGGACAAAATTTAGTCAATAACAATTCTCTTTGGTGATATCGTGTGAATCATGCATGATCCTCTTATTAGTATCTTATGATGAGAGTATCTTTATTGATTATGCCTAACAGGGAGCAAAGTATGTGTACCAATGGTATACCAAGTATGGGTGATGTGTGAAAAATAAGGATATATGTGATCCTAGATGCACGTGGTGTGAAGGGTACATGGAGAATTTTCTACAAGCGTGTGAATAGAAGCATAAGCATGAGGTACACATGAATAGTAAAGGAGAAAATAGGGGGATATATAAGAAATTAAAATACCCATGTAAATAGAGTCTAAACCTCAAAAATCAAAATCCCCAGCAGAGTCGCCACTGTGGCTATCCCCGGATATATCCCCTCGCCATGGGAGAGGATCCCTCTAGGTCCTGTGCGTCCCACTCGGGAGAGCTTCTGTCGGCGTTGGTGAATGAGGTGAAAAATGTATAGATATAGAGTTGCCAGCCTATTTTATACAAAATAGATAAAAGAAAAGAGATCCATCTCGAAGGACAGCATCCAAAGACATACTGATACATACAAAACCAAAATGATTCGAAAGGGGTCCGGAGGCTAAGTTAGGAAATGCGAAGGTGTTAGGCACCCATTACGTCCTTATGGTCTCTCATGGGTTGTTTCTATTTTTCTTTATTTCCCCGTGATATGTGTGCATGTGTATACGTAGTGGAGATAAGAATCATCAACTTGTATCATGGAAGAGATAAAGCGAGTCATTTATAGGAATGTTCCTAAAAATAATATTAGCAAATAGGATTTATACGATTATCCTAGCGTCGATCATTATATGGCAATGATAATGCATGTGAAATAATATGCCATATATATATATATATATATATAGTGAAATTAATAGAATTTAAGAGAGTTAAGTTTAAGGAATATAGAAAAATAGGAAAAAAGTAGAAAAATGACTCAAATCTCGGGTTTTACACCGAGACGCCTATGTAGCCTATAGAGGCATCATGGTCCACGTAGTTCTTATGCAAAAGTAGGGGTGGGATTTATCCCATAAATCCAATCGGGGACTTCTCTTATATGGGTGTGTGTGTGTAAAAAAGTGATTTAGTTGTGAGAAAAGTGTGAGAATTGCCATTTGAAATTTATGAGCAAATCCTCTTTTTCTTATTTTTTTGGGGTTTAATTTATACGAAAATAAGATATACACAATAATATTGCATAAAAAGTATATTAAGATATGTGAGATAAGAGAATAAAAGTACTAAGTAACAAAACAAACTAATGAGAAGTTAGGGGAATTTAAAGAGAGAGTTGAGAAAATTGGACCTTATTGAAGATCTTGAGCTTGATCTTGGATGTTGGAGAGCAGACCTTGCACTTGGATGATGATGGAGAGTACTTAATTCACTAAGTTTGATGAAAAAGGTGATGAAAGGTGAAGTTTGAAAAGGTATTTGGATGTGGAAATCACCCTGACTTGTTAAGAGTGATGGATCTTTGATTTTCCTCCTCCTTTTTGGAATGAGGTTAGGCTCTCCTTTTTATAGGCCCTGGGCATTTCCGATCGGCATAGCCCTGGTCCTGACCATCGACATGTGTGTTTAGGCACACTGCCGATAGGTAGGGTTTGGAACCTGCCGTTTGGCAGTGTCTTTCAGGTTCCTTCGGAAAATCTATCATTGAGCACGAACCATTAATCCAAATTGCACACGGGGTGAACCGTTGGAAAGGTATTTTAGAGACCTTCGAATGTCCTAGGGACTTTTCTCGGGTTCAGGAGTTGACTTTAGGTCAAATGTGGCTCAGAAGCGCTCATCGATCCTTTGGATAAGGAAACATTGGACGCAAATGGCTCGTTTGTCCGCATCGTAAGTCAGAATCGCATAAGGGGCAGACCGTTAAAAAGTTTAGGATATGTAATTCGACATGCCAAAGAGTTTGACCTAGTTCGAGGAGTTGAATTTGGCCAACCAAGGCCTAGAAGCATTCAGTGACCTTTTGGAGTAAAGCAGATCGGTCGTCCGTATCATAAGTCAGAATCGTGCACGAGGTAGACCGTTGGAAAAGGGTTTCAGTTCCCTTCGAAGATTCATTCAGTCTCGATCGAGATGAAGAGTTGACTTTGGTCAAACAGAGCTTGGGAGCGTCCGATGACCTAATGATCGAGTTTTAGGGGAAAATGAGTCATTCGTCCGAATGGTAAGTCATAATCGCACACGAGACGAACCCTTGTAAAGGGGTTTCAGTACCCTTTGAATATTCATTCAGTCTCAGTTGGCCTGAAGAGTTTGACTTTTAGTCAAATGGAGCCTGGGATTGCCCAGTGGCCTTTAGGTCAGTACCTGGGGTATGACTTGGGTTTGCAATGATGAAGGGAGGTGCTAGGGACCTTAAGAGAGGTTAGGGGTATTAGAATGGGGTGTCTACACCCATGATCGGTGATTCTAATTTAGTAACATCTCGCGAAATGCTCGTATCATTATATCAAATTCTCAAATAACTTATGAACTTTTTTGTGTAGTTCAAATTATGTTAACTATACTCAATTTAAAACCATATGTTGATCTTTAAACAATGAATTCAATTTAACCTCGTTCCATTAAACTCATTTCTAAATAGAATACAATATCACCAGAGAATAAACTACCATTATGGCCACAACAGTATTATTTGCATGTAGGACATAGAATATTAAGTGACTAGTTTAATTTACTCTATGAACTTCAAAAGTTTTGGCTTGACCCTACTTTATCCCTAAGGTTTTGGATTTATTTTTTATTTTCATTTCTATTAACCATAAGCCTCTAAAACAGGTAATTATGGGTTATCTGTTTTAGAAACCTTCACCAACCTTAAGCTTATAAACCCATAATTCGAATTCGAGTAACATCCTGATACTGATTATTGAATACCATTTCAGATAGATTATTGTTGTTTTAAATCCTAACTTCCTATATTTACTCAATTTCACCAAGATTCTTATCCTAAATAGATTAATATTGACTTAATCAACAAGACATATATACTGTCCAATGATTTATCTGAAAGCCTTAGCCTCAAAGTACTCATTCTTTTCCTATTTAATAAACCCAACAAAATACTAAGAATATATAACATATCAAAGAGATATTCAAGACAACCCAAGATATATTGGATCCTTTAGTATTAACAAATATATCGTCTTTGTGGCCTATCAATTAGAAGTACCCGTAGAATTGTTTAATATCTCTTAAATGTTCCATGTGTCCCTATTGCATTGTTATATTCCAAACAACAACACATGTCATTTCCTGGCATGAAATTCTTGTTCAATTTAACCCTAAATTTGAGGAATATCCTATTCAACTTTTATACCGCCAGATAAATCTCATAAGAAAGAAAGTAATATGATTTATTAGAAAATTACTACTTAATGGAAAACCGAATTATATCTACTTACCCAAATCTAGTACTTGAGTTATAATGAACCCCATGACCACACAAATAACTAACCTCTTTGTAAATAAACCTCTTTCAGAAACTTAGATTCTCGTTACTTCATAACCTTAGCATGTTCTGGATTCTATGCAATTCAGTTATTTTCAAATTATGTAAGATCCCTCGGTGAAGGTTCCTAGACCCAATAAAAATTATTTGGATAAACAATTTATTAAATTTAGAACTCCATTGTAAGTGTGTTGACACCACCTCCTGGTAAACTTCATCAACATATAGTACCCCAATGACCCTTTAAAGTTTAAAGTAGCATACTAAAACCATTTTAGAAATCGAACAAAGAAACCACCAGTTCAAACCTCATCCTAATTATTACCTTAACCCTATTGCATGTTCTTAGATAACCGGTTAGTACCTAGTCGAGAGGAATTCTTATTTACTCTTTATGTTATCTTTCGAATAAAATAGGAAACCCTAATCTTCGATTATAAGTTAAGAAATCCCAAGTTAAAGTGAGATCACTAAAGTTGAGATACATCTTCACCCAAAAGGACTTGAATTATAGAGATGTTGAATGCAATTTTGAGGATTACATATTCAAGTTAGACAACCATATCGAAAAAAAACTGTAATGCCTCATCCCGAATTTATGGGTTAACCATGGTCAACCCGGTCCGACCCGAGCGTTAGGTGTGAAGTGAAATTAAACAACCAATGTAATATTGCAGATCCAGTTTTATTTTAAATAACGTTTCACTTGTTTGGCATGCGATTCCAATTTCAAATAAAATTATATGAGAGGGACCCATGGGGAGAAACCCTCAGTCCAAGCATACATAGCTACTAACGTAAAATCAAAGAGAGTACTTAGCTGTATAACACTCATAAAAATAAAACCTCACCCAACCTGCCATAACCAAGTAAGGAAGTGAGCCGAAATCTTAGTGGGAAATATGCAGATGCAGTATAGAATCGAACGGAATAAAGAAGACTCCAATACTATATACCTACAAGATTATAGCAACTATCTTGTATCTATATAAACACATACATATTCATATACTTCATGCATGAAACTGTTTTACTTCCAAAAACATTATTTATCCCGATTAATTGACCTTAATTTTGTAAAAGACTTCCCCGTTCCTTATTTTGACATTTATCCCATTATTTAACACACACGGTTAGATATCTCACCGAAATCCAATTCTTTATCGAAATTACCCTTTTTATTTTAGCCAATCTAGTTTAGTGTTTTCATTGAAAATCACCATTTCAACAAACACAAACACCGTGTTAAGAAATAATTCTTTAACCTTTGAAAATCTTTCAACAGACACCTTTGTGTTAATTATGGTTTAAACCACTCAGGTTGCGTAACCACCTATTTACTCACTTACTTTACCTTTTCTTTACCTTATGGACTTTAATCAAATTTCACATTTACTTTCCCATTTTATCCTTTACCAGAACATTGATTAATTCATTCAAGTTGGGTTATCATACCACATTTTCAGTATACAATGCATTTCTTGACATATTCCTTATTCCTTTATCTTTTTCTCAGGATCTTCCAATATCCCCATTCTTTAAAGAGATCGACACCGTCAGCTATCCGCGCCATATTCTCTGGCCAGTGATTTTGGATCTTTCACCCCAGGTCTCCGAGCCCTCCTTAATTTTACCAGTGTCATCTGAGTTTCTTTTTAATGTGTTTACAATTTTACAGATGTTTACATTATTTCACTTTTCTTTTTACCCCATCGAAGCCAAACCTGGGGCTCCACCCCAACTTGTATTACAGTTTGAAAATCATCATTTCATGTCCTTTACAGTTTAGACTTGACTTTATTCCAAATAATAATGTTCGTTAGGACTATCATGTGTAACACCTTTTACTCCATTTCACATGTGTTAATTTTCCAAAACAACGTTGAGTTATCCACATTAAATTCTTAAGTGTTTTTAATACATTCTTAACCATTTGGAGTAATGTTCTTGACAATTGGAAACATCTTTATTTCATTACTTTTATTTCCAAAAATCATTCAAGCTATAAGACTACTTCATAAGAAAATACCATTTGTTTTATTAACATATGTAGTCTTCTAGCCTTACACTTCTCACACTTATGACCCTTTTTTCAAACACTTTGAAGAATAGAATTTCTACATTTCTTATTTCATGTTAAAACCCAACAAAGCCTTTTTTAAACTCGTTTTTATTTCCATTATCAAAACATTGCTAGTTTATATGCATGAGAAGATGAATTTTAAATCCTAAAATCCAAATAAATTTGTTAAACATACATTTCATTCTAGAAATTTATAATAATTTACAAAAATGCACTTTCAAGACACAAAAGACATTTTATTTCTTCAAACTCAACAAATGTACCAGTTTCATAAAATCTTTATTTTCCAAAATACTTTGCGACATTATTTCACCAAACATTTTTTTTGCAAGACCAACATTATTTTTCGAAACATTTTATTCCATAAAATTTTTAACTCGAACCTTATAGAAATGCCATTTTCAAAAAAGTCCCAAACTTAGTTTCTTTTCAAGAAAACTTTTAAATATTTTCTCTTCCTTTATTTCTAACAAAGCAATATATTTTTGAATATTTTTATTTTGTAAAAATATTTAATACAATCTATTAGAAGCCCATCATTTTATCGTATGCATCCTACTCTTAAATTCTAACAATAAGATTACTAATGAACATAATAGAGTGTTACACTAAGAGTAGGTTTTCCCACCTTAAATTGGGCTCCACAATGCATGGCATGAAATGTCTAAGAAGATGGTAACCTACCACTTCTGAAGGTGGCCTCAAGGAGGTTGTATAGCTCCACCAAGCTTGTCTCCATGAAAGATACATCAGAAACCCTCTCAAGCTCCATGAAAATCCCATCCTCGTCTTATCTAAAACCCCCCAACAACATCTCCAAAAATCATAGCTATGTCCAACCATGGTGCAAATGGGTACCCAAAGCTTGGATATTGTGAAGACTAGAAGAATATTATAGTTTAAGGTTGACATTTGATTGTGCAATTGTGGTTTGAGGTGGAAAGAGGTGGAGGACATGATCTACAATATTTGAAGGCCACCCTTTTTTCTCTCTCTCTTATTCCAACTTTCAGTGGCCCAAATGAACCAAAACACTCTAATAAAAACATCCTAAGGTCTTAAAATCCCATTTTTACCCAATCTGGGATCACTAGAGCTCGAAATCTCATCCATCCAATGGCCCAAAATGAGATAACACACAAGGTCAACACAATTTAAAATTTTGGATTGACCTCGTTCGAATGAAATTCGTCCCTCATTCGAACGAGAAAGTCATCTTGTTCAAAGCTCATTCAATCCATCACTTTAAATGACCTGGACTTATTATGTAGTGGGATCTCATTCAAAGCTCGTTTGATCCCCTTCTTCGAATAACCCTCGTTTCTCATTTAAATGATTTCCCCTTCGTTCGAATGACCCTTTTTAGATTCTTTTATTTTCTCCAATTTCAACCCACAACTTCCAATAACTCTCACTAATCCTCCAAAAACACTAAAATATAAAAGTAATTCTAGTTCTTATTACCTAAATCTCAGTGTTTGTATATTATTACAACATGTGCAGGAAATAAATAAAAATATAGGGGCGAGGTATTACAAACTTCCCTCTTAGAGAAATTTCATCCCCAAAATTCTTGACCTGTCAATTCTTCAAATTCATTTGGTTTACCAATTCTCATTCAGTATCCTAGGAACCCTCTAAGATAAATTCATCGAAGTCCCCAATAGCTAAGATCACATCTCCTGCCGTTGCACAGGGATCATCACCAAAAAGCTCAACATACAGCGTTCTCTAATGTTCACCTTTATGCTAACCATTAACATCTCTTAATCGCCCCCGAGTATCCACTCACTTATTAATCGTGAGTCCTAGTACTATCCTTGATAACACCCAAAGCATACAGGCGCCTTCATAGGCAACCCTCTCTAGTGATCGACACTCAACTAAGAGTGAACCTCATTATAAAGAATCATCAAATTCATTATCAAGTACGATTTATAGTCTTACAACTACACATCATGCATCCCACGAATTTTAAAGTTATTCTAACTACATAAACTTTTCCTGACCTTGACATTAACCTTATAGTGATCACCGTTCACTCCGAGGAGTAATATAGTGAACAAATAATCAATGCACACTCGGTTGATACCTTCTGTTGCATCACTCTTATGACCCTAGTACCACTCTAGGCGTCTCACCTTTGTGCACTCACTTGGGCCTCGCACCAATCCACTCACCGTGGAAAGGCAACTCTCTGTACTAAGTTTACGCGAGTTCTAACACTATATAATGTCCTCAAGTCATCATCCCTCCCTTTACAACCAAAGCAACTGACTTCCATACCGTCCAGTCGAAAGGTCACTAATCCTAAGGAAAACGAGCACTACGAGCAATATGTGCGGCTCAAAGTGCGTCCATCCATACACTGAACTTTGTGAAAAATCAAGACTACCTCAGATATGGCGCACCTAGTTACCGAGCTGTATTGACAATACCGGGTTCAGCGTACTCTAACAGGCCCAATCGCGCCGTACCATGACATGGTACCAATCGGAGCTACCACTCATGAAAAAATGTATCCTTGATTACTGAAACTAAAAAGGACACACAAGGGACAAAAGGAACGTGCAACCGTTTTGAGAAAATCTTGCTCGTGCGACATAGTCCATGATTTATCAAAAGCGAACGTACGCTACATGCCCTGGCTTGAGTCAACAGTCGTGGTGAATCGAATCATAACCATTCATACTCACAAGATGAAAGCGACATACATACCTGTCGTTCCCTAGAAATTCAAATGCCCGACTTCCCTCCTTAGGAGTAACTCCCCCTTACATCATTGGCACATATGAACCACTCTCGTTGGCGAATGCCTAACACCCTTGTCTACACTGACCTTGTCCATTTATCGATGACGACGTCACTAGCCTACTACACCTAGGTTACAGTCTACCTTATCAATCACGATCTCAACCCCAAATCCCCTTAGGTAGTATTCTATTCAACAAATACATTCATATTATTGTATCCTTAGACTATACAGCTGTCAGTAGGATTATTTTCAGGTGCTACCCAAACCAAATTCACATAACTACCACACCGATCTCCATTAGCATTTTAATGGTAGTAAGTACCACATAGGGGTACTTATTCTAATTCATACCGTCTTAGCAGGATGTGCCAAGAATTAATCCTTACTTTGGTAAGGCTATCGAATCATATACTTTTGACACATGCCAACATTTTAATCGTTCTTCGATATTAACACACCTTGGTTGCCATTTACACTCTCCACATGGCATCATCAACCTAAGTCTCAGACACATTTAATAATACTCCTCAAGATCAAGTGTCACACCTCGACTACTAGTCATTCCATGACACCTGGGCACCATGACCCATAAATGACACGAGTTTATAATTACTCCTTGAAGGATACACCACTCATATGTGCTGATTTGGGAAACAACACCTGACACGTATGTTGTTCAACTCTTCTAAACCTTGACCAACAACTTATGATTGCACCTGACCCTCAACATAATCATTACTAAGATGCTATCGTTTCTTCATACCGAACTTAACTGGTCTCCTAAAGGCAGCAAACACATTCTATTTAAAAGTCCCTAAGACCCGTTAAGATTTCATCATCCATACCTTTATCATTGTAGGTTTGCTCTACAAAATTTTCAATATACACATCATGATTACTAGGCGCTCGCAAAGGCATTAGTCTACAAGTTTCTATATATGGTGAAACTTATCCATTGAATACCTTAAGAAGTCGCAATAAGTCAATTTCTATACCCAATGATGCCACACAAAATTTGTCCTATGGGCACCCTAAGAGGACCTTAAACCCCCATAGTGGGATTACCTCTTATCTAGTCAATACCTCGACCGCTACATCAAGCCTAGACACTTAGATAACAATCTTATCTCTTTACCAAATGAGTGTGACCATAAGCCACGTACCAAGCCACAACTAACGCAATTAAGGATTTTGGTAGGGTACATGACATCGTCTATAACCTATAACATCTAGGTCTGCAGCACCGACATAATTGAAGATCCTATTCCTTGAAATCATATCATATTTTTTAAAGCCCCGATATAGAAGACTATCTAGAAATTTCACCCCAGTCTCCTCAACCATCATCGTTTCCTACGTAACATACTCCTCGCAATTTGCCCGTAACTCTCATCATACCCTACGAGGTACAACTTCTAACCAAGAGTCGCTAGGACAATTCTAACAACATTATTTTACTGACTCAGACCAAGTACACATCCCAAGTGTTGACCAACATAATTCATAATGCCCACCAAATCTTTGGTTGCCTTGGGACGCGATACTACCCCCAAGGATCGAATTCTCCTGACCACATCATTGGTACTAGCTACTCGAAAGTACTTAGTCGGATTACTGAATGCATTCTTATTAAAAATAAATACGGCTTAAGTATGATACACTAGCCACCTAATCTCCATAGCTGACTTTACACAATTCATGTTTCTAATTTAATAGACGTCTTTTACCATTCTCTAAATATCACTTGGATTCTCATACAATCACATATTGACACAAAAGCACCTCACAATAAAAAGTTGTAGTGTCGCTACCGCTGTCTTGTACGAACACTCACAACTTATTATCATATCTAAATCAGAAACGCGAAAGATAATGACAACTAACTTGGTTGCCCGCCACTTGGCAAAAACTTGTCCCATTATGCTAACCTCTTTGACTTAACTGTAGAGGACACAAACCAAACATCCATTAAAACTACCATGACCGTCTCACAACATTACCCCTGAAAGGAACCTTGGACCTAGAGCTCTGCTATCATTTGTAACACCCTGACCCGAATTTATAGGCTACCCATGAACAACCCGGTCAGACTCAAGTGTTAGGTCTGAAGTGAAATTAAACAACCTATATTACTAATCCAGTTTTATTTTAATTAATATTTCACTTATTTAGCATGTGATTCCAGTTATTAATCAAACTAAGTGAGGAACCGTGGGGGGCATCGCTGATTCCAAGCATACAGAGCTACTAACGTAAAATCAAAGAGGGTACTTACTTGTATAATTCTCTCAAATACAAAATCGCACCTAGCCTATCATGACAAAATGAGGGAGTGAACCGAATGCTCAGTGGGAAATATGCAAATGCAATATAGAATCGAATGGAAGAAAGAAGACTCTAACACGTTATTTCTACATGCACATGGAACTACATTGTATATATATACTTAATGCATGAAAACGTTTTACTTTCCAAAATGTTATTTATCCCGATTAATTCACCTTAATTTGCTAAAAAAACTCTTGTTCCTTATTTTGACATTTATCCCTTGATTTAACACACATTTAAATACTTGTAAGAATTACATTTGGTTTAACCGTAAGTCATTTGTTTATAAAAATTACCCTTTTCATTTTGGCCAATCAACTTTAGTATTTTTATTGAAAGTCACCCTTTCAATACACAAGAACAATGTGTTAGAAAATACTTATTTATCCTTTGAAAACCTTTCACCACACACCCTTGTGATAGTTATGGTTTAAACCTCTTAGGTTTCTTAACTACCCATTTGATCGCATACATTAACTTTTTTCACCTTATGGACATTAATCAAATTTCACATTTACTTATCCATTGTTATCCTTTACTAGAAAATTTATTATTTCATTTAAGTTAGGTTTTATAAAAACATTTTCACCACACAACCTATTTATTGACATGTTCCTTATTCCTTTATCTTTTTTCACAATCTTTCAATAATCACATACTTTAATGGGCTCCACACCGCCAGTTATGCGCACCATATGCTCTGGAAAATTATTTTGTGTCTTTCACCCCAGAGATCTGGGCCCTCTTTAATTTTCCTGGTGTCATACGAGTTCCTTTTGAATGTTTTTAACATTTTCTAAATGTCCGCATTATTCCACCTTTCCTTTTACCATGTCAAAGCCAAACTCGGGGTTCCACCCAAACTTGTGTTACACTTTGAAAATAATCATTTCATGTCTTGTACACTTTAGCCTTGATTTTATTCCAAAGAATCATATTCATAAGGACTATCATGTGTAAAACCCTTTCCAACATTTTTATTTCATAAAAATGTTCCACTTTATGTAAATTTACCATTTCACCCATTTGTTTCTAAACTCACCATTTACTCCACTTCACAACTGTTAATTTTCCAAAACACCATTATGTTACTCACACTAACCTCTTAACTATTTTTAACACCTTAACACCTTCTTAACCGTTTGGAGTAATATTCTTCTCAATGGGAAAAATCTTTATTTCATTACTTTCATTTTTAAAAATCGTTGAACCTATAAGACTACGTTATAAGAAAAGACCATTTCTTTTAGTAACACATGTAGTCTTCCAACCTTGCACTTCTCATACCTATGACCCCTTCTTCACACACTTTGAAGACTAGAATTTTTACTTTTTTTATTTCATGTTTAAACCCAACAAACCCTTCTTTAAACTTATTTTTATGTCCATTATCAAAATACTACAAGTTTATATGCATGAGAAGATGGATTTTAAATCTTAAAATCCTATTAAATGGGTTTAACATACATTTCATTCTAAAAATTTATAATACTTTGCAACAATGCATTTTCAAGACACATATGACATTTTATTTCTTTAAACTCAACAAATGTCCCACTTTCATGAAATCTTTATTTTCCAAGATACTTTGGGACATTATTTCACCAAACATTTTTTGCAACCACACATCAATTTTCAAAACATTTTATTTCATAAAATGTTTAAATTCAATCTTCTAGAAATGCAATTTTCACAAAGGTCCAAACTTAGCTTCTTTTGAAGAAAACTTTAAAACATTTGTTATTGCTTTACTTCCAGCAAAATAATATATTTTCCAACATTTTATCATGTGCATCCTACTGTTAAATTCTAACAATAAGACTATTAATGCACAAAATATAGTCTTAAACTAAGAGTAGGTCTTTCCACCTCAGATTGGGCTCCAACGAAGGAAGGCATGAACTGTCTAAGAAGATGGAAACCTCCCACCTCCTAAGGTGTCCTTAAGGAGGTATCCTAGCTAGAATAAGCTTGTCTCAATGAAATCTCCATCAAAAACCCACTTCAGGCTCCATGAAACTCCCATCTTTATCTTCTCCAAAACCACCCAACAACATCTCCAAAATGTGTAGCTCTGTCTAACCATAATGGAAATGGGTATTCAAATCCTTGATATTGTGAAGAATAGAAGAATATGATAGTTTAAGGTGGATATTTGGTGGTGGAATGGTGGTTTGAGGTGGAAAGAGGTGGAGGACATGATGAACAATTGTGGAAGACGACCTTTCTTTTTCTATCGCTTCTTACAACTCTCAATGACCCAAATGAACAAAAACACTCTTATAAGAACAACCTAAAGCCTTAAAATCCCCTTTTTACCCAATCTGGGCTCACCAGAGCTCAACAGCTCATCCATCCAACACCCTAGAATAAGCAACACACAAGGACAACTCGATTTAAAATCCTGAATGACCTCGTTCAAATAAGATTCACCCCTAGGTCGATCCAACACTTTAAATAACCTTCGAATGGCCTGTACTTGTTATGTAGTGGGATCTCATTCGAAGCTCTTTTGATCCCTTGATTCGAACGACCTTTGTTTCTCATTCAAACAACATCCACTTCGTTCGAATGACCCTTTTCTGATTTCTTTATTTTCTCCAATTTTTACCCACAACTTTCGAAGATTCTCATCAAGCCTCCAAAACAGTCAAATCAGAATATAACTCCTGTTATAATTACCTAAATATCTGTGTCTGTATATTATTACAACATATGCATGAAATAAATAAAAATATTGGGGTGTTGTATTAAAGAAACATTTTAGTCAACACCCTAAGTCGTAACTATATTGAAAGACTTAATAACCTAACTTTTTATGACATTGCTACTACCATAAAGCAATATGATTTCAACCAATCTAGCTCACTTCAAAATTTATGAACATCGTTGCCTATTTAAACCCCAAAAAGAAAATTGTAGAACAATTGCTCCTAGAACCCCTTTTGATGAGACCATAAATCGAAAGTGAAACTCGAGAATTGTCATATTATTGGGAAACATGTCTATAATCTAGAGATAGAATGTATGTACATGATGAATCATCATTACAATAAAATATGTTACAAGAAACTCATCGTTCTAGGTTCTTGATACATATGGAAATGTTGGAAATATATTATATAACAAAAATAATATTAATGGCCAACATGAGAAGTGATGTTGAAATCATGATGAGAAATGTCTTACCTGACAACAAGTAAATTAAACACCAGTGTCTTGATAGACCTCTCCAACCTCTTCCGATCTCGGAATGGAATTGGGATCACATCACCATGGATTTAATAGTAAACTATCTCGTACATTCCAATGATACAATTATACAAGGATGATAGTAGACTAATTCACCAAATACGCCCACTCTCCCTAAATGAAAACTATTATATCTTTCCGAAGCTCAGTACTAGGATTTGTAGTCAGTTATAAATATAAATAGCCCCGTCGATGTACATCGAGTATTGGAATAAGGACGTGCTTTTAGATTATACATAACACTAAAAGAGAATGAATTAGATCGAACATCATTATGACCTAAGATTATCCTACTTTGAGTACACAAAACATTGTCTAAGAAGGTTCCATCCCTTATTTCTATGACTTCATAAACGTTAGTATTTGGATTCAATATACTCTCAACCAGTAGTATCATCTTGTAAATGATATCGATGATAGTAACCTCTCTCGTATAAGTGTATAAATTATATTTAAACCACTTTACCTTCCTTAGTATAAATACCCTAGACTAAGTAAACACTACCCATCTATCTGGTCTATAAACTATCCCAAAATTTCAGAGTAGAACAAGAGTAGCCGATGCACTTTTAAGAATTCTTTTACCCTCATATGTCTATGGTAGATTCCATGAGATGAATTCCACAATATTATACATCGTAGATGTTGTCATCCTTTATAAACCCATGCGAACCTAGGTACCAATTAAACCAATAAGCCTACTGGAAATGCACAAAACTATCAAAAATTGCTTTTGATCACATAAATAACAAATCTTATGTATGTATTTTGATAATATTTCAAGTCTAAGTAAATGTAATGTTATGATACCAAATATAGTTATCCTAGTGTTTTAAAATTCTAAAGAAACTTCCTTATGGAATTATCATAGAACGGTTGATATATTTTCTCGATTAAACCAATGTGTGATTTCACAAACTAAGTAAACCATCTAGTAGTTTCCCATATTGTCCGCTTATTTAGAAGAAAAACCAATATAATTACGGTACCACAAGTAAAGGTATTAGAATCATGAAAGTAAACTTGATAAATTTTTTATAGTAAGAAGATATCCCTAGAAGAGAATCCTATATATTTTTCAAAATCGTGACTTATAATGCAATTGTAATGAACTCCATGTTAGTTATAATTAGAACCTTTAACGATTCGAATATATACCATTAACCTACATTTATCAAAGAACATGTACTTCTACTAACTTGCTTTGCACTGTTATTAACAGAACCATATATGACCTATGGTATCCTTTAACTGATACCACCTTATTTATAAAATGACCATATTGCTATGTAAAATTTACTTCAACCAACCAGACTGTATGTCAAACTTCATCACCCAACCCTCTGCGACGATAAACGACGCATGCAAAGCTTGTAAAATGCCAATTAATTATCCAAGACCTCATTTATTCCATATCTTGGTTACATCAGTATTCGTTATAAGGTTGTGTGATCTAACTTGCAAATCATGAAGGAACAACGTGAATAATGCCATTAAAGTCTCACGGTAATCCTGCAACCTCGGAACTAATAAATTATCATTTTCAATGTAACGCATATCTTGGACGGGGTAAGTACTACGAGAATTTGAAACCCAACGAACATAGGAATTTCGAGGATGAAATTTTTTTAAGGTACGTAGATTGTAATAACCTATATTTTTATTTTTTTTAAATGTAAACTTTAAACTACGAAACTGACATTTTATGATTATTTCATCAAGTAGGCAAACGAGTAATAATTTTTAACCAAATTAAGTTTAGAATATACATTTTGTTATCATGTACGTATTTGTTTATAAATGAAATTATGGAGGCCCACTTTTTACAAGACTATGAAAGTAGCCAACCAAGACAACAAAACTTTTTTGGCTCGGCCCAAATCATGGTTTAATCCTTACACGAGCAGTTTAGTTAGAGAAGAATACTCGTGGATATAGTCAAATTAGGTGGCAAGAATCTCGGTCGAGATATTCAAGCACCTCATGGAGAACCCACATGCAATGATGGAGTTTCTTAAATAACTCAAACTCTGTAACAAACATATGTATAAATTATACTCCCTAACCCAAGGCAAGGGGATGAAAAAATTATAATCGTTGAGAGACACTTAATAGAAAAAAAGTAACATCCCAGTCGACGTAGGCAAGTTGTCGAACCATGTACATCGTTATCGTGTGTAATTTTATTTAATTTATATCTTTCGTTATTGATTTTATGAATATTTTTATTGTGAATTATTCTGCAGACACAATTGGTGCTATCTGTGGGCATCGAATTTTGTTCCAACAGAAGCATTCAGTACCAAAAAGGCATTAATGTCTCACCACAGCAGCAACATTCCACCAGCCAGTGATGTTCAGGAAGAGCATGTCCCTCCTAGGGTTAGGTCTGAAATTATATTCAAACCCAAGGTTTCGTCGGTATAGGCAACCCTCAAAAGAAAGACATGAACCCACAAGGTCCACTCAGATTTCTAGGCTGGTAAATGCTTATGAAGACATACTTCTATAATTGGAAGAGGCGATGCACCGCTAAGAAGAAAAGAATGCTCACCTCAAAAGGTGAATAGATTAAATGGAGAGATATCTCTCCAAAAACATAAGGTGGCATCGAACAAGGACTCCTATCCCCGAGGGGGGAAAGTTCCCCCAGTCAAGGAAGGAGCCCTAAGCGTGACTAGGAAAGGGATGAACATGACAGATCAGAGCGAACACGATCAGAGCATGGCCACCAAGAGAGGCGTCACTGGAAAAATGACCGATCAAGTGAGGATTTGAGGATTTTGATCAATGGGGAGATGTACCAACATCCGGCACACCGAGGAGCCAGGTCAACCAGAGAGCTTGATAGAAGAGCTCTAAATTCTTATATGAAGACCCTTTTCTCAAGGTAAAAAAAACACGTCGATCCCCCTAAGATATTCACTATCCCCAGGTTTAAGATCTATGACGGGAAAACTAATCCCATAGATCATGTTAGGAAATATCGATAGGCAATGACCTTACGGATCCATAATGACGCACTTATGTGCAAGATATTCCCTTCCAGTCTGCACAATGTAGCAAAGAAGTGTTTTGAGAGGCTCCACTATAAGTCAATCAAGAAATTTGAAGCATTGGTAGAGGTTTTCACGATATGGTTCTTAACGAGAATCTCCCATCCTAAGTGGGTGGATGCACTACTAACAATGAAGAAAAATCCTTGGGAAAACCTCAGAGATTATGCCAAGTGATACTGGGATTTCTTTGAGGAGATTGAGGACTACTCATAGAAAGTTACTGTACCATCCTTCAAAATTGGCTTGCCTACCACCTCGCTACTACACTAATCTCTCACCAAGAAGGAAGCCATAAACATTGATGACCCTATGTCCCGTATCGAGAAATATGCCAAGGTTGAGGACGTGGTCCATCCTAATGGGGGGAAAGTTGAATAAGGGGATAGAGAATAATGACACCCTGAAAAAGGGAAGCAAAAATAGGGGAAAGAATGGCTCCAAATGTGGAGGTAAGAATGATCCCGCTTAGGTGTTCCAGACTGTTAACACAGCCTTTAAGGAACCCATTTACAAGATTCTTAGCAATATTAAGGATGAGCCCTTCGTCAAATAGCCTAAGAATATGGGCAAAAATCCAAAGAAGAGAATAATGGATTCAGGTGCGGATTCCATAAGGAGGGTGGTCATCGACTCAAAAATTACAAAGCTTTGAAGTCAAACCTGGAAGATCTAGTTCACGCAGGGCACCTTAGCGAGTACATTGATAAGAAAATAGAGAAGGTCGCAACCAATGGCGACCAGAAGCTAGAAAATGTCCTCTATGATGACACAAGACATGAGTTTACCGTCATTCATGGGGTATCGTACCTCAGAAAGATTCAGGGCAATGTTGTTAGAATGGAACTCAAAAAGGTGACTACTGTGATGGAAGATTTTTAGATTGACCCAGCCAATACCCAAGATTGAAAATATCGATCACCAAAAGATGTTTATTACATAAAGCACATCATGTTCGTCGAAGAGGATTTACCCGTGGTAAGAACCCCATACCATGACGCATTAATAATCATGCTTAGGATTGATAACTGGGATATCGACAAGATACTAGTGGACCATGGGAGTTCATCTGAAGTAATGTATTTGGACCTATTCTACAAGCTAAAATTAAATGTTTCCAACCTCAAATAAGCCACTGTTCCATTGGTTTGCTTCGTAGGAAGGATTACCATGCCATTTGGAAATATCACCTTGCCAGTCAGGACAGGGAACATCTTGAAGTGAATAGAGTTCTTGGTTGTGGACATCGAATCCCCATATCATGCTATTTTGGGCAGAGGTTAGCTCCACATCGTGAAGGCCGTACTATCCACTTATCATCAAAAGATGAACTGCATAACGAATCGTGGAGTGGTCAAGATCCGCAGTGATTAGGCTTCAACTCGAAGGTGCTGTATAACATCCATATACCCAAAGAAAGAAAAAAAAAAGACCAAAGATGCCCAGGAGAAATCCTAGGAAGGTATCATTCTTTCCAAATAACAACTATGATATGGTCGACCAGGGGTGGAAGAGACTAGAGTCCATCCCATAGACAGGGTCGTCAAAATCCTGGAAGAAGTTGAACCGATCACAACTTAATCTAAAGAAAGTTTTTGATTATATCTGCTCTCACCGAGCATGAGAAAATGGGACTGGTTGCATTCCTTATAAGAAACGTAGATTTTTTTTGCATGGGAACCTTACGAGTTACTTGGGATTGACCCCAGTTTGGTGTGCTATCATCTACATGTTGATCCTACTTTCAAATCCATTACCCAAAAGGCTCACCGAACGTCTACCGAGAAAGCTAAGGCGGTGGAGAAAGAGGTAACAAAATTATTAGATGTAGGATCCATCAGGTAAGTTCAGTTCCATGTATGTCTATCCAACCCAGTGGTAGTACCCAAAAGAATTGGCAGTTGGAGGGTGTGCATAGATTTCATCAACCTCAATCGGGCATGTCCTAAAGATAGCTACCTTCTCCTTAAGATAGATTAACTAATCTATGCCATGACTCACTAAAGAATGAGCTTCCTTGATGCTTACTCGGGATATCATTATATCACGCTATACAGGACCGACTAGAACAAGACCTCCTTTGTAACCTCCGTTGGTTTGTACTACTATAATGCCATGCCCTTTGTCCTTAAGAACGCAGGGGAAACTTACCAAGGATTGGTAACCAAGATGTTTACCAAACATATGGGAGGGACGATTGAAGTTTACATCGACGACATGCTTGTCAAAATCAAGAATAAGGTTAACCACCTCTTAGACCAAGTAGAAACCTTTGAAATACTCAGGAGTATCGAATAAAGTTTAATACGATTAAGTGTTTATTCGGGGTCCATTCAGGAAAATTCTTAGGCTACCTAGTCAGTAAAAGGAGAATTGAGGCTAATCCAAACCAAATTGATGATATCACTAAGGTCCAGCCTCTCGAGACACTAAGAGATGTTCCAAAGCTTACTAGAATGTTCGTTGTGATCAACTAATTCATTTTCAAGTATTTAGAGCACTGCCAACCATTATTCATGCCCCTAAAGAAAGGCAAAGGCCTAGTATGGATGAAGGCTGCTTACAAGCTTTATAAGAGGTCAATTATTACCTTAGTAAGACCCCAGTATTGGTAATTCCCGATGATGGAGAACAATTGTACCTTTACCTGGTAGTATTAGACCATGATGTGGGATCTACCTTAGTTTGTGAAAAAAGGGGAAAACAACATCCAGTTTACTACGCCAATAAGATGCTACTAGATTTTGAACGATGATACTTGGCTCTAGAAAAGCTCTCCTATGCCCTAGTGATCGCTTTTAGGAATTTGAAGCACCACTTAGAACTCATTCCATAGCAGTAATCACCTCTTACCCACTCAAGGTCATTCTATAAAAACCTGACCTCTCTGGGCATATTTCAAAGTTATCAGTCGAGCTCGAAAGAATCGACATCCACTTCTATCCTAGAACGACAATCAAAGGATATATCATAGCATATTTTATTGTTGAGTTCACAGGAGATCGACCAACAGATCAGCTGAATGAAAGGCAATTGGTTTCGTGTGATGTAACATCTAAAGAGTGGACTTTGTATGTTGATGGAGCCTTAAATTCCAAAGGGGTATGAGTAGGTATTGTTATTGTTACCCCCGAAGACTCAATAATAGAATAGGGAATTAGGCTGGGATTTGAAGCCTCCAACAACAAAGCTGAGTACGAAGCATTGATCGTCAGTTTGAGAAAGGCCAAACTACTAGGGGCACGATGCCTTAATGTATTTGGTGACTCCAATTTAGTCACCAAAGAGGTAAATGTATTTTTAAAAGCTAAACAAGAGCGAATGGAATCATACCTCGACGTAGTCGGATGACTCATGGTAGACTTTTAGCAGGTGGAGATCTAATAGTTTTTGCAAGGGGAGAACAATCACGTTGATGCCCTAGCATCCTTGAGTTCACTAATTGACTCTAACATGAAAAGTATAATACAAATTGAGTTCCTCGCGCAACCAAGTGTCGATAATATAGTCGTAGGCATACTGCCAGATGATAGTATCTCGTCATCAATTATTTACGGAGCGACATACTGCCAGACAACAAGAGGTTGGCCCATAAAATAAAAGTTAAGGCTGCTCATTTCTACCTTAGACTTGAGGGGAAATTTATAAGAAATCATTCACAGGCCCCTACCTCTAATGCATCCACCCATAAGATGTTGAGCAAGTACTTAGTGAGCTTCACGAAGGCATATGTGGGAGTCACACAGGTGGAAGATCTCTAGCCTTTCAAGCGATCAAGGAAGGATATTGGTGGCCTCACATGTAGAAAGACACTAGCACATATTTTCACAAATGTGAAAAATTCCAAAAGATCTCGCCAATTGTTATCCAGCTAGCCAACAACCTAAAATCTCTATTTGCCCATGGTCGTTCACGCAGTGGGGATGAGACATCGTGGGACCACTACCTACTACTTTAAGAAATCGCAAGTACTTATTGGTCGCCACCGATTATTTCACTAAATGGGTTGAGGCAGAACCTTTGGCGAACATTTGAGACTCTGACATGACCAGGTTCATATGGAGAAACATCATAACTCAATTTAGGATATCAAGAATAATCATTACCAATAATGACACCCAATTTGAAAGTGATTTCTTCCAAAAATTCTACGATGAGCACAACATCAAGCACCGCTTCAAATATGTGGCGTATTCCCAAGGCAATCGACAAGTGGAGGCTTCCAATAAAACCATGATCGATGGGAATAAAAAATGATTAAAAAAATCTAAAAGAACTTGGGTGGATGAACTCCCTCACGTTCTATGGGCCTACCATACAATGCCTAGGCTAGGGAAACACCATTTACCCTCGATTATGGCCTGGAAGCTGTTATCCCTTTGGAAGCAGGCCTCCCTATTATGAGAACCACACTAGTCAACCAAGGCCTTAGTAATGAAGCCTTACGCACTGAGATTGACCTAGGAGATGAGCGACGAGAGATATCCTTGATTAAGTTAGCCTTCTACCAACATCAACTAGCCAAGTAGTACAAAAAAAGGGTCAACACAAGGTAGTTTTCAATAGGAGACTATTTCCTGTGAAAAGCCCTCGACAGTGCCGTTAAACAATCAGGTGGTAAACAGGGACCAAAGTGGGAGGGACCATTCAATGTGATCAGAGATGATCTACAAGGAGATATCGTCTGGAAATTCTGGAAGTCAAGGAGATACCAAGGGCATGGAGTGAAGCCATTCTCAAGAAGTTATACTTTTAGATATTATTTTTTAGAAAAATTTTTAGTTTTTAGTTGTAGTTTTTGTTACTTAAAAAGATAATTTGCAATTAATAAATGACGAACTCTCCCACCTATTCTCCAAGTTTACATTGGTTGCTTAACTCATATCATCTCATTAATTTGCACCTTTTCCAACGATATCTCCTATGTTTAACGAACAGGGTTAGAAAGTGAAATACTAACACTTGGAATTACCCTCAGGCCCTTGTTATTAACACAAGAGGCCTCACGATTTTCCTCGGCAATAATAAAATCCTTACTTGGGATCCTTAAGCAATAAAGCCAACTTTGATTGGTCCCCAACATCTGTTGGTCGCAAAAAAACCCTGCTCGGGTGGATTTCCCAATAACCAGGTACATTCTCACCATTATTTAACTTAGTCCTAAGGAAGTGTGACGACATGACCTAAAAGGTAAAGTGAACAGAATGATATTATTTAGGAATATTGGACTTGAAGAATGTTCAAACATACGAACGGCAGAATTACAACACTTAAACATTATTTAGTCATCTGCCAAGGCCAAAAATGATTCAAACTACGTATAAGACTACCTAAAGCCTACGATCAGTCGATAAATATCATTTTGGTTGATAAAAGTGTTAAGTAACCTGCGAACATGTAAAATTAAAATATGTTTAGTCAGTACTCGCTCAAAATATAGGAAAATTCTTTATTAAGAATACAAGGATATAATCATGAAACCAAAAAAAGATACACAAAAGCCTAAGAATGGCTAAGGCACCGAGCAAGATATTCTTCTACAACTACCCTCTGACCATCATCTAGCTTCAGAGAAAATTCTTTGACATCTTTGTCAAGATCATGATCTAAGAGTTAGGAGGTAGCAGCATCGGCCAGTATCCATTCGTCATCTCTCGAAAAAGGATTATGGCTATAACCAGGACATTCAACCTGGTACTTGTACCAAAGCTTGGATTCCTTTGGGGTTCTCGCCTCTTTAAGAGTGCTTAGCCATTCCTAAGAAAAAATAATCCTTTTAGCCTCCTTAATTTTTTTGGGGGCATCTTCTTAACCAGCGTTATAACCTTCCCCTATACCTCTCTCGATCCTACCTTAAAGGAGTGTCTCAACTTCTTAATAGAGCATCATTTCCAGCTTCTTAAGTTCCTTTTAAATAGAAGACCCTATCTTTTCCATCTCCTGGAGGCCATCCTTCAGCTTTGCAATCACTTGAGTGTGGTTTTTGTATTATTCGTTCCTAGCTCTTAGTGACTTACAAATTTTCGTAAAGGATTTGCGAGCCTATAAGATGATATCCAAGAATTCTCTCCAGTTAGGAATTGGGAAAAATGTAGAGATCTAAATCAACATACTACAAATAATAAATATAAAAACAAAATCAAGCATTATCACAAACATGAACCAAAGGGTAAATTTCATTATCACATGAAAGTAAAAGAAGGCCACTAGCCAGTACATGAGGTTTACAAAATAAGGGTACAGACCAATACAAACAAAAAAATTATACAAGCAAAATAGGAACTCCTAGTATACAAGAGCCCTAGACTTTCAGCTGGTTTTCCCTAACTTTAGTCTTCCCCTTGTCGACCACCTACTATTCCTGGCCAGCACCAACACTCTCGCCAACAATAGCAGAAATGATCTTGGTGTTTCTAGTAGCTTGTCCCCGCCCTCTCCTTTTTACTCTTCAATATAAGGGTCAGGACTAAGAGAATGAAGGTGGAAGAGTTAAGAGCCTGCAGAAGTTCCAGCAGCCTTCAAAGCTTGGTCACATCCCCTCTTAAAGGAGGCCTTGCAAGCATAAGCCATTTGCCATTCAGCATCCTCATAAGCTTTTTAGAAGCCTTCACGATTTTTGTCATCCTTGGCTTGAGAGAGGTCGCCCTCTAACGTGTCCACCTTACAAGTCATATCTTTATTGGCCTTCATTAACTCAGACTTCTCAGCAATAATCACCTTCAGAGTAACCCCCAAAGTATCATAGGGATTAGATATATCACTCTTTTCACGTTCCCATTACTGGAAAGCATTGGCAAAGGCCACCTTCTCGATCTCCAAGGCCACCTTTCAACCTTTAGGGCCTTCTTTAGCTCTTCCTCCCTCTTAAAGATGCTAAAATGATTATCTAGGAGGGTAGTGAAATTAGGTAGCATTTACAGAGAAAATAGAACAATAAGGAAATAGAACAGAAACAAGAAATAACTCAGAGAATAAATAAGTAAGAGAGACTTACTAGAGCCATCCCCTGTGCGGTCTTGATGACAAGTTTAGATTGACCCAGCCTCAAAGACGTCACGCGATCAGGAGTGAGAACTAACCTTTTTAGCAGGTCTGAAGCTAAAAAAAAGGAATCGAACACACTAGCTCCCTCAAGACTAGGGACGGTGGTCCCATCAGTAGACTATAAGGCTAACCTCTTAGCCTCTGCTTTCTCTCTATCTATCTTCTTCTCTTTATCTCTATCTATGTCTCTCTCTCTCTTTCTTCTTCTCTTTTTCTTTCTTCATCTTTCTCTCTCCCTCTCTCTCTATCTATCTATCTATCTATCTATCTATCTCTATCTATCTATCTATCTCTATCTATCTATCTATCTATCTATCTATCTATCTTCTTTTCTTTCTACTTCTCTTTCTCTCTCCCTTTATCAGATGGTCCAGTACTACTACTATTGGGAGTATTTTCTATAGAGATCTTTATAGAAGGGATCTTGTCGCCTAGGAATGCATGGTTATCTTCATCGTCAAGATGTCTCAACTTCCTCTTCTTAACTAACAAAGCCATATCTTCTTGGTCCTCTTCTTCCTTTGTTTCTCCTCCAACTTCTGGTCCTTCTCTTCTCTCATCCTCTCTCTTACTATTTTTCTTCTTTTTCTTCAGATCTCTCCTCCTCAGAAGGACCTACCTCTGGACCTATCAAAACATGGACCTGATTAATTAGATGAACAATAAAGTTGGTACATGTGTTCTTATATTCTAAAAGAAAGGTGATCGACCTTAGATGCTCACCTTCTCCCAATATATGTTTTATGCTATAGGCTTTCATGAGCTCTTCAGTATTGATCTCGGTAATGTCAGGTTCTTATTTCCTGACACGATCTATGATAACAAAAAAGAGGAAAATCATCTAGAAGAATAAGAGGAATCTATAAGAAGTTAACAGAAAGAAAAAAAGAGGAAGTGACCTATTTTAGCCACCCCATAGTCTAAAATGGGAAGATCGCACGGTCTCTCCCCTTACAATAGTGGGGGTACTGCCAGTACCTTTCAATCAATCAACTTCTCTAACAGTTTTTGTGCGAATTTAGTAGATTTACAACTAGAACTCGCTCAACTCTTCTAGTTTTCAGATACAAGAAACCCTCTTTTACTTTTTAGAATACTTAACATTAATATATCTCGATGAGCCCCAGCCTTATTCCATAAAGAGTATTTATCCTATGAACATCATTTACTATTTTCCATACACTGGGGGCACAATGAGCAGGAACAATGGTGAAATACCAAAAAAATATAAGCAATAACTCATTTGGGGGGAAGTCAGACCTTCTTGAGTTATCAATAGGGTATGAATCCAGTTCCCCCCATCAACTCTGCAAGCATTACGGAGCAGGGGGCACAGTCGATAATTACCCACTCAAGAATATTATACCTATGCCTAAATTCTTGTATAGATTTACCATCTAGCATATCCATAGCTGAACAAACAAGAAGAAACCCTGACCATAGTAACTAGTTAATAAAGAGAATAAAAATAACAAAGAGATAGAAACTATAACTTAGTGGGGGTATTGAAGCTTTGAGAAAGCACAGAAAGAGAGAAACTTCAACTTTGAAAGTAAGAGGAGATCTTGGGAACAGATTATGCACAAGAATGACGAAATGCAATGAATAAACGCTTGAGTAGGTCTCAACTGATCACTAGAACAATTAAATGACATGTTTTAATTTACTAGGAAGATTTTGGTGCTTCATTTTTCTCGTTAAGAAATGCGTTCCCTTTTTGCAAGTCTTCTTATTAAAATGATGCCATAACAGACTCTCACTACATGATAAGGACCTGAACCTTTGACCTGATTGAAATCTATTGGCCCATGATTATCAGCCCAGAGATTTCAGGGGCAATTGTGGGTGCCCACTTTTATAATCCCATCAAATTATCCAACCAAGATAACTTAGGTAATTTGATTCGGCCCAAATCATGGCTTAATCCTTACACAAGTAGTCTAGTTAGAGAAGGATACTTATGGATATGGTCAAATAAGGTGCTAAGAATCTCGGTCAAGATATTCAAGCACCTTATGGCCAACCCACATGCGATAATGGAGTTCCTTAAACAGCTCAAACTCTGTAACAAACATATGTATAAATTGTACTCCCTGACTCGGGACAAGGGGATAGAAAAATTGTAATCGTTGAGAGACACTTAATAGAAAAAAAATAACCTCTGTGTGGCGGTAGGTAAGTTTTTGAACAACGTACATTGTTGTTGTGTGTGATTTCATTTACTTTCTATCTTTTGTGATTTCTTTCATGAATATTTTTACTGTAAATTCTTCTGGACACACATAAATTATGTTAAACCGGACCCAAATTTTCTTTTAAGTTGAAACAAATTTTATGTATTAAAAACCTAAGGGTATAAAAGTTTAAATATTAAAATTTAAACTATAGGGGAGAAAAGTTGAAAAAAATACAAGATCTACACATGTTAAATCATCCCTCCTCCTTTATTTTTGTCTAATTTGGATCGAACTAAAAGGAAAAAAACCAAACAAAAACATTACACCGCCCCTGGTAAGGAAAAAAAAGTGAGAAAAGAGGGAAACTAAACCGACTTGTACTAGTATAAAAACCCAAGTGGGTTTCTTTTAAAAAATACAACTTACCTATTAGTCTTCTTAAACAAACCCACAACTAAGAGAGAAAAAAAACTCGTCATCTCCACTATTAGCTCAAACATGTATGTTATGTTTTTTTTCCTTCTACTTTTCTTGACTATGTGTGTGTGTGTGTGTGTAGAAGTATGTCTCAAGATTTAGATATATGTTTGTATGTATATGTGTGTTTTCGATTTTGACAGCCATGAAGTTTTTCCTTTACATGGTTATTGAGTTTTTAAACAAAGTATGGTAATATATGTGTGTGTGTGTGTGTGTGTGTGTGTTGTTTGTTTGTGAATGTGACAGTGTGTATAATTTGTGAAGTGTGTTTATACATGTTTGTTATGATATGTATGTGTATATATACATATATATGAGAGTGTGTGTGCGTGTTTCACAGTTTGTGTGTATGTGAGAGAGTGAAAAAGTGTGTTCATGATAGCATATATGTTTGTATATATCACTCTGTAGTGTGTGTTTAAGAACACCTCAATATATATACATATATATAGGTATATACACATGTGTATCTATTTTCGTATATAAGTGTGTCATGACAAAATAAATAAAAAACTGAGATAAGAATAATGTATTATTATTCGAAATAATGTTAGTTACATATATATTTTGTCATCAAAGAAAGATAATGTTCTTCTAAAACCAAATGGTGAATGAATGTCGGCACATTGGAATGTCACCTTTTCAAACTATAAAAATTCATATCTTTTAAACCGTGATTTAGAAAAATACACGAAACATACCTCGGAATCTCAGTGTCGTATAGTATATTTTGGTATAAAAACATTTTTAATGTGATACTATTTTTCACAATATCAAATTTGGGCCTTTATGTCAATTAAAGGTCCCAAATCATTGCTAAAATATTATTTTAGAATATTTTTCCTAATCAAATTCTCCGTTATGTTATAATAATTACCTAGAGATTCTTACCTCGATCGTATATGAGTTACATATAATTACGAGTCCCTAACCAAGACAACGTAATTAAAAACTAAACTAAATGTAAAGTGGAATCAGTGTTTAGATTATTCATAGTAACACATGCATTAAAAATTACAGTTGGATATTAAAAGAACCAGACAAGATAAGATCGCTCTACCCAATGCACAAGTAGGTGTCTTTACCTTTTCACTATTACATTCAACATCGTACTGCTACTGATATCACCATGTGATAGCTCCTATTTACTCTTAGTGTGTTCATGTTATTATACTGACATACTACATATTTTATTGAATATCATTGATATTTGAATTTGAATATGGATCAATTAGGCCCTCCCACCTAATAGCTGATGTCATGTTCCTATTGAATTAGTTCACCCATGCAACTCTATTCAAATCTTTATATTAAAAGCATCAATATTAACTATGGATAATGCCATGGTATCCCACGAAATATTCAGCTTGACCTATGATCTTAGATGTTTACGAGCCTACATAAGTATGAGTGACACCTTTGTATGCCTAGATGCTAACTTTTCCCCAAGGGTTTTAGTTGACTTTATTTTATTATACTGATGGCGTACCTATGTCTATACCCTTTAGTGATCTATGAGTATGGGATTATCAGTTCAAAACTCCTTGAGTTTCTTCATGTGATCCTTAATGTTGTTATAGGAAACCTTTGCTTACTTTTTTATTGATAAATACTGAATTCCATACACACTCCCTCTCTTTATATATATATATATATACTTGTTATAGAAGTGGTAAAACCCAATTTAGAAACTTTGCTGAGTCGTTTCTTTCTAGTTATTTTGTGCTAGTACCTATAGGAAATAATGAATATAACAAGAGTCATAGTGCAGCAGTAAGAAATAGACGGGGGAACTAATAGAAGAATGAACCTTTGAACTTCAGAGTAAGATAATTTAGCTTTAATAAATTATTAGTTATCTCAGTATACATGGATATTTTATGGTTTTGCATTATTTTTGTATAAACCTCACACTCAGAAAACCAAGATATGACACAATGGCTGACAGTTAGGGTTTTCTTGTATGATTTGTAATTTATTTCTTGCTTTAGCTTTGTACGATTTGGATCATTTCCGTTTGGGATTTTTCTGGGTTAAAATTGGTAAAAATGTAGGTTTGAGGAATTTAATTCATAATTGGGCTTGCTCGGTACGCATTTTTATGTTTTGGGGAATTAAAATGGGGTTTCTCCGTATATGAGGTTTTCTAGGGTTAGGCTTTGGGTAATTGAACCCACTTTGTTTGTTAATTAGACAAGAACATGAAAAGATTCTTCCAGGTGTTCTTGGCCAAAAACCAAGGGTTTGGGGTTTTAATCTTTGAAAATTAAAATTGTGTAATCCTTAGTTATTTATCCACCGAAGTCGTGACATGTTCTGCACACTAAATAGCTGGCTGCAACCTTTAATCGTGCTTTAGTTTCCCAAAGGCTATAGCCTTCATATCTTCCTTTGTTTAACATGGTTGTGTCTTTGATTCATCCTTTGCAATGTTTTAGTTTTTCAACTATTGTAATTTTTTATATAATGACGCGACCTTTTTTATGAGAGTTGCTTTCAGTTTCTTGTATATTGATCATAGTAGCTACGACATTCAAACTATGGAGCCCATTTCCTTTTATAATTCCTTCTCACGGCCTTATGCATTGGAATATATCGAAATATTTGGAAGACTTATGGAAGAGGCACTTTGGTGTTACTCCTCCTGCGATTTTACACATCAATCCTTTGAAGACTTGTAGGCCTTGTAGGCTCAAGAACCGCCCAAACTGTGTACAAGATGATTCTGACTCTGCAACATCTTTTGACTATAGGGATCCAAATAAATCCGCAGAGAGTGTTCACATTGAGGAGGATACTTGTTCCATAAATTACCAATCACCTACTATTATGCATGTTGAGACTCTTATCATTGTTGTCGAAAAACCTAGAAATACTTAGGCAGGGACGTCTGGTCACGGTTGAGAATCAATAAGAGAGCTTGCGGACGTCCATCAACATTGACCATATGCAAGGAGTGGTTAGTCCAACTGGTCGAAGCCTCTGAGTTCCCTAAGGGAACTCTCTGCACATTACCTTCCGTAGAGGTTATGCTCCACCATCCCAAATGATGGATTTCATGCCTTTCTCTTAGGACTGCGACTACCTATCCCAGTACCCATGAAGAATATTCTCAAAGTCCTGAACCTGGCCCCAGCCTAAGTTGACCCAAATAGATGGAGGACCGTTCTTTCTTACTTGGTCATTTGGAGGAACAAGTTTGCTAGGGACATCACAGCCGTAGGGTTCTTTGATTTTTATAGGCAAAAAAAAAACTCCATTGAAAAGCCATGGTACTTCTACATAGGGCTGCGGAGTGATGATTAATACTTGATGAGGGGCAAACCTTCTAGTGTTGAAAATTAGTAGGGAATTTTTTTACTTTGTTTCTCGAGACAACTGGTAGATTCACCCAAATTAGCCCAAAAAGGAAAAAGAACACAAACTGTAGCAGAATTAGGGTTATCTCCCTAAAGAAGGTACATGATTATCGCTATCTTAGTTGACTTGTAAGTGTTCAGTATAAATTTATCATTATTACAGCCTCTATTTATATTCATACATTGTTTTCGCGACCTTTCCAAATATTGTTACAATTTGTGCAGAGCTGAATCGTTCCTTAAAGGGAGAGAATTGATATCATGATATCAATTAGTGATAAAAGGAAACAATTTCTTAACATCAAGAGTCTGCGGTCATTTTTTCACGTTAGATGATATACTTCCCATCATGCACTCAAGAAGTTTGAAAAAGGTATTTTTAACTTCAATTGATTTTGAGAACACAATATATAATTGACATACTTAGTCTACATTATATACGAGTTCCAACTAGTTTGGATATTGAGACAAAGTAGAATTACTTTTATGAGTTGCTCCATACCCAAAGGTTCAAGAAGAAGGAAAAAGAAGAAGCAATCAAATTCAAAGCAATTATAAAAGGGAAGTAATTTCTAACCTTAAAACGACAAATATGGCATACTCACTGCATCATTTACATCTCATATTTGTATTTATGGTTTTACAACACTTTAAGACTTTTCAAAATCAATTAATTCAATTCAAAAACATTTTACACAATTTTAAATAATTTTTGAATTAGTTAAAACTTATTTTTCAGAGTGTTGTGGTTGAAATTTGTATTTCTGGAAGTTTTTTGTTTGCTGAAAGTTAGCCTGGGTAGAATATAAAAGCACTAGAGACTATAAGGTGTCTTTGTAATTATTTTACAAACAAGCATTTTTCCATTCATCTTGTCCATACACGTGTTGATAGCTAGATGGGCAGATTTGTGTTTCCTCTAAGACTTAACTTCGAACACCAATCTCAACCTTTGGATTAGTTTAATCAATGGCCTGCATGTGTTAGGTTACAATCCCAGTGCTTAACTCATCCAATGAGATTCGTTCATTTCAATGATTTGTTATAAACCATTCGATCTATAATCAAATCGTATGACTTAATCTCAGCCCTTGATTTCGATCGATGTTCCAGATCCATCCTTCACGTACTATAAAACCATACTTACCCTCAGCATTTTGAGACTTTTCTCAAATCTCCCCAAAGAGAAAATAAAAGGGAGAAGAGAGAAAAGAGAGAGAAAGGGAAGAAACCATAGAGAAAATAGAGAGATAAAGGAAGAAGAACCATCCATCTTCATCCTTCATCACCTCTGAGTCAATACCCTCAACCGAAATAGTTTTAAACCTCAAACAATGTTACTAGAAACCTTAAACCAAGAGAGTTAAAACCAATCTAGGGTTTCTGTGGATTTGGAAGTTGGGTTGACGTCTTGTTGAAGACCTCTTCGATTTTAAGTCTTTCTCAACACATCTCTCTAAGAAAATAGCAAGTTTCATATATTGAAACTTGATATTTTCTAAAGAGAACATCTCACACCTATTTTTTCCTGCTCTCTTTTTGGATCTCTATCTTTAGATCAACTTGATTTCAAAGTTTTTGAAAAACAAACTTCTAGGGTTTCAAGAAAAAACAGATCCTTCAGAGCGTTTGTGTTTCTTGGTTTTATTTCATATTTTATGAAATAAGCGTGTTCAAAAATAAAAAGAGACACATAGAAACTCGGCTATTTCTGAAAGCAAGGTTGACCTTCTAGATCTGTTCTTGATTTAAACGTTTCTTTTACAAAATCATTTCAATCAAATTCTGCATGTTATTTCTGAATCATTTTTTACGATATAGACTTCTCGTCTAGTTTGGATCTCAATTGGAGGTTTACAATTTCAAAAATCTTTTCAAAATACTAAAATTGTTTAACACCTTGGCCGTCTTTTGAGCAAGGTATCCTTAAGATTTGTGGATTAATAGAAAGATCAAGAAGTCTTGACTTGTAAAATAAAAATTTGGAAATATCCTATTCATTTTAGATCTGTTTGTAATTTTATAGGATCATCTGTGTATATAAATTTGATAGGGTGAGATGCATATCTTCACATCACAAACACTTCTCACATAAACACTTAGGCATAGTGGTTTGTTTGAGACTTAAGAGTTGCCGAAAAATGAGTTCAAAGAGAACGAGGTCAAGGAAAAAGCAAAGGAGTAACAAAGAAGAGATCAGTTCTAGTCATAAACCCTTGGAGTGGAGTAGCTCGTGTAGGTATAATTCGGAACTTCGATTTAGGATCCTTGTGGGTTTGATTAAGTGCAATAACTTGATTCTTTATTCTAGTGATTTTTTTTTTTGTCGTAGAGGGCACCGTGGATGTTTCCCTTGATTATGAGTTTTACCACGTTAAAAATTTCTGTTGCTATTTCTTTTAATGTTCTTAACTGTTGTTATGATTAGGACTGAATGGTAACTTTAGTAGATGTTTCTCAAAATTTAAAAATAAAGGTAATAAAGTATCGAATCTAATCCATTCATTTAGAAAGATTTTATAACACATCTTGTGTTCTTTTCGAAAAGAGTTTTGCCCAAAATGTTTATTCAGAGTTTACACAATTTATAATAGTTTGTTACTAACCTTGTAAATACGATTTTAGCATTAATGATTTTCTTGAACTGGTATCAGAGCAGGATCACCTTTTGTGATTCTGAAAATTGAGAAATTATTTTCGAAACTTCTTTCTGAAAAATTTCTGAATATGGAAGAAAGATTTGAGAAGTTAGGTAACCAATCCAGACTACCACTCTTTGATGGAAATAATTTTTCATACTGAAAAGTATGAATGATTTATTTCATTCAAGGAAACCTTGGTGATGAAGTCTGGGAAATGATTAAAATCGGGTTTGAACATCCTACTAAACCAACTTCTCCCACTGATCCAACAAGAATTAAGAAAATTCTTAGTGAATTTACTAAGGAAGATAAAAAAGCATCTCTAGATAATAACAAAGGAAAGAATGACATTTTTATGTCCATGAACGGACAGGAATTCAAAATAATATCCATATGTTATACTTCAAAAGAGGCATGGGACACATTAGTCATTGCTCATGAGGGTGATGAACGTGTCAAGGCTGGAAAATTGCAAATGCTCATCCAGCAATATAACACCCTAATTATAAATGATAATGAATCCTTTTTCGACTTCTACATAAGGTTAACCGATATCTTTACAAAACTTCATGCCAATGGTATAACCTACAGTAGAAAGGAAATTGTTTCAAATATTCTTAGGTTATTGGCATCTAAATTTGACAACAAGAGATATGCCATTGAAGAAATGAATGACCCTAATATGACTCCTGAATTAGTTAGTAGTAAACCGAGGACTATAGAATTGGAACTAGACTTCAAAAAGAAATTGACCAAACAGACTAATAATGCCTCTAGTTCAAAAGTTGTGTTTTCTTTTAAATTGCAAGTGCCTGAATTGAACACTATAGATTTTGACGCTGAATGTCTTGAAAACTGCGATTTGGAAAACCTTTACAATGAAATAACTCTTATGAGTAAGCATTTAAAAAAGATTTTGAAATTTAGAAATGTTGTAGCCTTTAAACAAGGCAAATCAAAATATCAAGGCAACCAATTTACCATGCCTCATGACAGAGACAATACTAAACACACTTATGACAATAAGAAGAATTATGACCCCAATAGACCTAAACCTGACATTAAAGACGTTAAATGTCACCGTTGTGGCAAACTAGGTCACTATGTTAGTAAATGTCCAACTAGTCTTAATAACAATAACAAGGCCAATATGTGTAAGGCATGGGACGACTCTAGTCATTCTGATGATGATGAAATACAGTCAACCCAGATAAATGAATACTGCATGTCATTCTTTGCTAAGATAATATATAATGAAGATTCATGCTTTCCTGCTCATGAACCTGCTATTCCTGCTGATGTTCTTAATGATATTGCTGATAATTTTATTCTTATTACTGCTGAAAGACTGTGTATGAGTCAAAGTGATAATGCTGATGACGAATTCAGCATGTACGTGAGTAAAGAATCTATCAAAAACATAGAGGACACTTCACACGATGCACATAGCGAGTCTGATGATGATCTTCCTGATTTACATGATTTATACACTGAAACAGTTAGGAAGAGTGCTCGCCTAGAAAAAATGATAAAAACCTTAAGTAAGCGTAATAATTTTCTTAACCCGACCATTAGGAAAAACATTGAAGATTATACTTCCCAATGTGTTGCTCATGAGACTGAGATTGAAGACTATGACTTTAAAATAAAATATTTGACTCAAAAGAACCACGAATTTGAACAAAAATACATGGCAACCCTTGTTGAACTAGAAGAGTCAAAGCAAATGGTTTCAAATGTGTTTAAAAAATGGCAAAACTTTGAAACACAAACTAAGTCTTATGAAAAAATTATTACTGGAAGCAAATTTGACTCTGAAGATAAGTCTTGCCTAGGATTTGGAAAAATAGTGCACACAAGTAAAACCAAAGTTTCTCTTGAAAATGTTACTTTTGTAAAAACAGGCCAAACTTGTCAAAATGTTCACAAAGGTGAATCTAGTCTCAATGTATCTCAAGAAACATATAATAAGTACAATCAAAAGTTGAATCCAAATAGTCATACCAAATATGTTTGTCCTTCTTCCAGAGACCAAAGACAGAAACCTAAATCTAATGATAACTGGACTACTGTACCCGATAGATCCAAGAAAATTTTCAAAGACTTTAGCAAGAAAGTCAAGTCCTATATTCATCAGTACTGTTCCTACTGCGATATTTTCGGTCATACTCTTGATGAATGTTTACAGAAAATTCTATACACCCCGACCTACCTAAACTTTAACTGTTCTAGGAAATTAAGAAATACTTATATACTTCCTAGATAGGGCACAAACAACTCTAACTCTAAAAATAAAAAGGGCGGGTCCAAGACTAAGAAAAAATCATTCAGAAAGATCCCTCAAACATTTTCTAAGTCTAAAGGAAACAAATCTTTTAAAACTAAGCATGTTTGGATTAGGAAAGATGATTTATTACCCCAGCTCAAGTGCAACATTGTCATTTATAATTTAAAAGCACAAAGCACTTCAAATGGATGGTACTTAGACTCCGGATGTTCTAAACATATGATCGGGGGATGAAACCAAATTGAAAAACAAGAGAGACTTCCTCGAAGGTAGTGTCATGTTTGGAGATGGTGTTTCATCTCAGATCATAGGTAAGGGAACATTGAGTGAGCATAGGCTGCCTGAACTGAATGATGTTCTCTTAGTTAAAGGCCTTAAAGCCAATCTCTTAAGTATATCACAATTTTGTGATTCAAATAACTCAATTACCTTTTCCAAAAATGATTGAAAAATTATTGATGAAAAAGGTAATTGTATCTTTACGGGAAAGAGAACTTTGGAAAACTGTTACACAGTAACCCCCAATTCTGAATCTTTCCATGTTGCCAGATTAGAGGATTTTGATTTATCGTACAATAGATTGGGACACATAAATTATGATAATCATAGATATTGAGTTAACAAGAAATAGTTAGAGGTTTACCCAAAATTAAAAATTCTTTTAATCCTATATGTGGACCTTATCAGGAAGGCAAAATAAGAAAATCCCCTCCTAAGAAAGTTAAAGATGTCCTGACCACTAAGCCTCTAGAACTTATCCACATAGACCTTATTGGTCCTTCAAGAATAGTTAGTTTCTATGGAAATGCTTACATCCTAGTTATAGTAGATGATTATGCGAGATATACACGGGAAGATTTTATGAAATAAAAGTCCAATACCTTCAAGGAATTCTTAAGAGTCATCTTGAAAATTGAGAATAAGAAGGATACCCAGGTGTGACGAATTAGGAGTGATAGAGGTAGAGAGTTTAAGGACTCTAGTATTTTTAAGTATTGTGTAGCTAATGTCTATAAACATGAGTTTAGCGCTCCCAAAACCCCGCAGCAAAATGGTATAGCTAAATGTAAGAATGGGACTTTACAAGAAATGGCTCGAGTTATGTTACATGCTAAGAATCTCCCTAAATATTTTTGGGTTAAATTTGTCCAACCGCTTGTCACATTATTAATCATATCTACCTCAGAAAAAATTCCAAATAAACCTCTTATGAGTTATGTTTCCACAAAAAGCTAAACTTAAAATATTTAAAAACCTTCGGGAGTATTTGATACATCAGCAAAGATAGAGAGAAACTTTAAACATTTGATACCCGAGGAGAAAAGGGATCTTTTCTTGGTTATTCCCAAAATAGTTAGGCTTTGCATGTTTTTACCTATAGAACAAAAACCATTATGGAATCAATTAATGTAATTATAGATGACACTAGTGTAAGGAGAAGTGACAATCAACTAATGTCATTCTATGAGGACGAACCTAATTTATCCAGTGATCCTCAAGATGACACTGATTCACTGCCACCTGAGAGTTCTTCAGTACCCACTTGGGTTTCTAAAGATCATCCCATTGAAACCATTGTCAGTAATCCTTCTGAACCTGTTCAAACTAGATCCCAACTTCGACAAGTGCCACAATTTTCTTGTTTTGTTTCTCTTAAGGAACCTAAAAATGTTAATGATTCCCTTTCTGACTCATTTTGGATAAAAGCTATGCAAGAAGAGATAGTACAATTTAAGAGTCAGGATGTGTGGAATCTTGTTCCTAGACCAAATGATTCGAAGGTTATTGTCACAAGATGGATTTCAAAAAAAAAAACTGATGAAAATGGTGAGGCCATTAGAAATAAACCTAGGATGGTTATACAAGGATACTCCCAGATTGAGGGAATTGATTTTGAGGAAACTTTTTCCCCTGTTACTCATCTAGTATCAGTTCATCTCCTTCTTGCTATCTTTTGTCATATGCAATTCAAATTATTCCAAATGCATGTTAAATCTGCCTTTTTAAATGGAATTTTATCTGAAGAAGTATACGTAGAACAACCCAAAGTATTTGTTGATCTTTCACACCTGAACTACATCTTTAGGCTTAATAAAGTCTTATATGGGTTGAAACAAGCTCCTAGAGCTTAGTATGAGCGACTGCCCAATTTTCTAGTGTCTCACAAATTTGTCTGTGGCAGAAATGATCAAACATTATTTGTTAGAAAGGAAAATCAACATATTTTAATCGCATAAGTATATGTGGAGGATATTATTTTTGGTTCCACTAGTCATAAACAAGTAGACTATTTTTCTTATATCATGCATATTGAATTTCAGATGTCACTTATGGGTGAACTACAATATTTTTTGGGTTTACAAGTAAAACAATGTAGTGGTGGTCTTTTTATTTCTCAATCCAATTATGCAGCAGATTTAGTTAAAAAATTTGGATTAGAAAATGCTAAACCGTCTAGAACCCCCATAAGTACTTCCACTAAACTCTCGAAGGAAGATAATGCGAAAAGTGTTGATCCCATTATTTATATACGTATGATAGGGAGTTTGCTGTATCTTACCACTTCTTGACCCGACATATCCTTCGCTGTCTGTATCTGTTCTAGTTTAGTAACCCTAAATAATCCCACTTATTAAGTGTGAATAGAATTATTAAATATATTATGGGTATTCTAAAATTTGGTATTTGGTACAGAAACGATACGACTAGTTCTATCGTAGGATACACCGATGCCGATTGGGTTGTTTGTTCTGATGATAGTAAAAGCACCTATAGTTCTTGCTACTACATAGGAAATAATCTCGTAGGTTGGTCGTCTAAGAAATAGAATTGTATTTACTTATCTAGCGCCGAATCTGAATATATAGTAGCTGGTAGTTTTTGTGCACAATTACTATGGATTAGACAGATGCTTAGTTATTATGGTCTCACCGAAAATCAATTAACCATGTTTTGTGACAACCAAAGTTCTATTATTATCTCCAAAAATCTTGTAATGCACTCAAGAACTAAGCACATTAAGATTAGACATCATTTTATTCGTGACCTTGTCGAATCAAAAGATCTCATTATTGAATATCTGAATACTCAAAAGCTTCTCGCACATATCTTTACCAAACCATTAGACAACATGCGCTTTGAGTATTTGCGAATAGCTATAGGCATTATAACTCTCAATTAATCTCTATTTTTGTGATTTTTACCCCTTGTATATTTGAGAAAAATTGGGGGAGAAGATCTTGAGTATTACTAAGTGATTTTTCTATCTATTCCTGATTGTAACTCAACTAATATGCCATTCAGTGTTTATTTTATCACAGGCATCTCAGATCCGTTGTATAGATTTTTAATATTTTGTAAGGTATTGGTTTGTATATAGTTGAGTAATATATTTTTTACCTTATTTTCGGTTCTAGGATGGGAAAGGGTACTCAGAACCTTTGTATATGACAACTACGATTTTTCAATTTTCACGCACGAGTTTAGAATATTCAAAGGAATTTTGTCTCTAATATCCAAAGGGGGAGATTGAGAACACACTATATAATTTACTTACTTGAGTCTACATTATATAGGAGTTCCAACTAGTTTGGGTATTGAGATAAAGTAGGATTAGTTTTATGAGTTGCTCCATACCTAAAGGTTCAAGAATAAGGAAGAAGAAGAAGAAATCAAATTCAAAGAAATTCTAAAAGGGAAGTTATTTCTAACCTTAAAACCACAAATAGGACACAGTCACTACATCATTTAAATATCCTATTTGTATTTATGGTTTTACAACACTTTAAGACTTTTCAAAATCAATTAATTCAATTCAAAAACATTTTATACAATTTTCTAATAATTTTTTAATTATTTAAAACTTGTTTTTAAAAGTGTTGTGGTTAAAATTTGTATTTCAGGAAGTTATTTTGTTTACTGAAAGTTAGCCAGGGTAGAATATAAAAGTGCTAGATATTATAAGGTGTCTTTGTAATTATTTTACAAACAATAATTTTTCCATTCATCTTGTCCATACACGTGTTGATAGCTAGATGGGCAGATTTGTGTTTCCTCTAAGACTTAACTTCGAACACCAATCTCAAACCTCGGATTAGTTTAATCAATGTCTTACATTTGTTAGGTTACAATCCCAGTGCTTAACTCTCATCCAATGAGATTCTTTCATTTCACCACTTCATTATAAATCATTGGATCAATAGTCAAACTGTATGACTTAATCTCAGCCTTGATTGTTATCGATGTTACAGATCCATCATTAACATACTATAAAACCATACTTACCCTCAATATTTTGAGACTTTTGCTCAAATAGTCCCAGAGAGAAAATAAAAGAGAGAAGAGTGAGAAAGGGAAGAAACCAAAGAGAAAATAGAGAGAGAAAGGAAGAAGAACCATTCATTTTCGTCCTTCATCACCTCTGAGTGAATCCCTTCAACCCAAATAGTTTTAAACCTCAAACACTATTACTAGAAACCAAAAACCAAGAGAGTTAGAACCAATCTAGGGTTTCTGTGGGTTTGGTAGTTGGGTTGACGTCTTGTTGAAGACCTCTTTAATTTTAAGTCTTTCTAAAAACACCTATTTGAGAAAATAGCAAGTTTCATATATTGAGACTTGAGATTTTCTAAAGAGAACATCTCACGCCTATTTTTTTTTGCTCTCTTTTTGGATCTCTGTTTTCAGATCCACTTGATTTCAATGTTTTTGAAAAACAAACTTCTAGGGTTTCAAGAAAAATAAGATCCTTAAAAGGGTTTGTGTTTCTTTGTTTTATTTCACATTTTGTGAAGTAAACGTGTTCAAAAATAAAAAGAGACACATAGGACCTTGGCTATTTTTGAAAGAAAGGTTGTCCTTCTAGATTTGTTCTTGATTTAGAAGTTTCTTTTACAAAATCGTTTGAATCAATTTCTGCATGTTAGTTTTTATTCTATTTTTATGATATAGGCTTCTCGTCTAGTTTGGATCTCAATTGGAGGTTTACAATTTCAAAAATCTTTCAAAATACTAAAATTGTTTAACACCTTGGCCGTCTTTTGAGCAAGGTATCCTTGAGATTTGTGGATTAATAGAAAGATCAAGAAGTCTTGACTTGTAAAATAAAAATTTGGAAATATCCTATTCATCTTAGATCTGTTTGTAATTTGATAGGATCATCTGTGTCTATAAATCTTATAGGGTGAGTTGTAAATCTGCACATCAAAAACACTTCTCACACAAACACTTAGACATAGTGATTTGTTTGAGACTTAAGAGTTGAAAGAGTTACTGGAAAATGAGTTCAAAGACAATTAGGTCAAGGACAAAGCAAAGGAGCAACAAAGAAGAGATCAGTTCTAGTCAGAAACATTTGGAGTGGAGTAGCTCATGTAGGTATAATTTTGAACTTAGATTTAGGATCCTTGTGTGTTTGCTTAAGTGCTGTAACTTGATTCTTTATTCTAGTGATTTTTTTTATTTTGTGTCATAGAGGGAACTGTGGATGTTTCCCTTGATTAAGGGTTTTACCACATTAAAAATTCCCGTGACTATTTCTTTGAATGTTCTTAACTATTGTTGTGATTAGGAATGCATGGTAACTTTAGTAGATGTTTCTTAAAATTTAAAAAGAAAGGTAATTAATTATAGAATCTAATCCATACATTCTGAAATATTTTATAAAACATCTTGTGTTCTTTTCACAAAGAGTTTTGCCCAAAAAGTTTATTCGGAGTGTACACCATTTATAACAGTTTGTTATTAACCTTGTGAACAAGCTTTTAGAATTAAAGCTTTTCTTCAACTGGTATTTGAGCAGGCACACCTTTTGTGATCCTGAAACTTGAGAAATTGTTTTTGAAATTTCTTTATGTAAAATTTCTGAATAAGAAAGAAAGATTTGAGAAGTTAGGTAACCTATCCAGGACACCACTATTTGATGGAAATAATTTTTCATACTAGAAAGTATGAATGACTGCTTTGATTCAAGGAAGCCTTGGTGATGAAGTCTGGGAAATGATTGAAACGGGGTTTGAACATCCTACTAAACCTACTTATGCCCCTGATCCAACAAGAATTAAGAAACATCTTGGTGATTTTATTAAAGGAAGACAAAAAAGCATCTCTAGATAATAACAAAGGAAAGAATGACATTTTTATGTCCATTAATGAACATGAATTTAAAAGAATATCCTATGTTCTACTTCATAAGAGGCATGGGACACGTTAGTTATTGCTCATGAGGGTGATGAGCGTGTCAAGGCTGGAAAAATTCAAATGATCATCCAGCAATATAACACCCTAATTATAAATGACAATGAATCCTTTGACGACTTCTACATAAGGTTAACTGATATCTTTACAAAACTTCATGCCAATGGTATAACCTATAGTAGAAAGGAAATTGTTTCAAAAATTCTTAGGTTATTTTCATCTAAATTTGACAACAAGAGATATGCCATTGATGACATGAATGACCCTAATATGACTCCTGAGTTACTTAGCAGTAAACCGAGGACTATAGAATTGGAACTAGAGTTCAAAAAGAAATTGACCAGACAGACTAATAATGCCTCTAGTTCAAATGTTGTGTTTTCTTCTAAATTACCAGTCCATAAATGGAACACTCTAGATTTTGGTGTTAACTATCTTGAAAACTATGATTTGGAAAACCTTGACAATGAAATAGCTCTTATGAGTAAGCATTTCAAAACGATTTTGACATAAAGAAATGTTGTAGCCTCTAAACAAGGCAAATCAAATTAACAAGGTAATCAATTTCGCAGACCTCATGACAGAGACAATATGAAACATACTTATGAAAATAGGAAGAATTATGAACCGAACAGACCTAAACCTGACATTAAAGATGTTAAATGTCACCATTGTGGCAAACTAGGTCACTATGCTAGTTAATGTCCAACTAGTCTTAATAACAATAACAAGGCCAATATGTGTAAGACATGGGACTACTCTAGTGATTCTGATTAGGATGAAATAGAGTCAACCCAGATAAATGTGTATTGCATGTCTTTGTTTATTAAGACAATATATAATGATGATGCATGCTTGCATGCTCATGAACTTTCTACGCTTATTGATGTTGTTAATGATATTGTTGATAATTTTGTTGCTATTACTGCTGAAAGACTATGTGGGAGTCAAAGTGATAATGTTGCTAACGAATTGAATGTGTGCGTGAGTAAAAAACCTATCAAAAACATAGGGGACACTTCACACGATGCACATAGCGAGTCTAATGATGATTTGCCTGATTTACACGAGTTTTACACTAAAATGGTTAAGAAGAGTGTTCGTCAAGAAAAAATGATAAAAGACCTAAGTGAGTATATCGATTTAGTTAACCAAACCATTAGGAAAAACACTGAAGATTATACTGCCCAATGTGTTTCTCATGGGACTGAGATTGAAGACTATGCCTTGAAAATAAATGATTTGACTCAAAAGAAGCATGAATTTGAACAAAAATACAAGGCAACCCTTGTTGAACTAGAAGAGTCAAAGCCAATGGTTTCAAATGTGTTTAAAAAATTCTAGCACTTTGAAACACAAACTAATTCTTATAAAAAAATTATTACTCAAAGCAAATTTGACTCTGAAGATAAGTCCGGCCTAGGCTTTGGAGAAATAGTGCATACAAGTAAGACCAAAGTTTCTCCTGAAAATGTTACTTTTGTAAAACAATGCAAAACTTATCACAATGTTAAAAAAGGTGAATATTAGTCTCAATGTCTCTCAAGCAACACATAATCAGTACAATCAATAGTTGAATCCAAACATTCAGACCAAATATGTTTTTCCAACTGCCAGAGACCAAAGACAGAAACCTAAATCTAATGATAACTGGACTACTGTACCAAATAGATCCAAGCCAATTTTCAAAGACATTAGCACGAAAATCAAGTCCTATACTCATCAGTATTGTACCTACTGCGATATTTTCGATCATACTCTTGATAAATGTTTCTAGAAAAGTCTATACACCCCGACCTACCTAAAATTTAACTATTCTAGGAAATCAATAAATACTTATGTACTTACTAGACCGTCCACAAACAACTATAACTCTAAAAAGAAAAAGAGAGGGTCCAAGACTAAGAAAAAATCCTTCATAAAGCCCCTCAAACCTTTTCTAAGTCAAAAGGCATCAAATCTTTTAAAACTGGGCCTATTTGGGTTATGAAAGATGATCTATTACCCTAGCTCAAGTGCAACATTGTCATTTCTGCTTTAAAGGCACAAATCACTCCAACTGGATCGTACTTATACTCCCAATGTTCTAAACATATGACTGGGGATGAAACCAAATTGAACAACAAGACATACTTCCTCGGAGGTAGTGCCATGTTTGGAGATGGTGTTTCATCTCAGATCATAGGTAAGGGACCATTGAGTGAGCACGGGCTTCCTGAACTGAATGATGTTCTCTTAGTTAAAGGCCTTAAAGCCATTATATTAAGTTTTTCACAATTTTGTGATTTCAATCACTCAGTTACCTTTTTGAAAAATGATTGCAAAATTATTAATGAAAAAGGTAATTGTATCTTTACAGGAAATAGAACTCTAAAAAACTGTTACACAGTAAACCCCAATTCTGAATCTTGCCATGTTTCCAGATTAGAGGATTCTGATTTATGGCACAACAGATTGGGACACACAAATTATGATAATCTTAGAAGATTGAGTTCCCTAGAAATACTTAGAGGTTTACCTAAAATTAAAAATTCTTTTAATCCTGTATGTGGACCTTGTTAGGAAGGCAAAATAAGTAAATCCCCTCACAAGAAAGTTAAAGATGTCCTGATCACTAAGCCTCTAGAACTTATCCACATGGACCATATGGTTCCTTCAAGAACTGTTAGTTTTTGTGGAAACTCTTACATCCTATTTATAGTTGATGGATATACGAGATATACATGGGTAGCTTTTATGAAACAAAAATCACATACCTTCAATCAATTCATAAGAATCATCTTGAAAATTGAGAATGAGAAAGATACCCAGGTGTGTCGAATTAGGAGTGATATAGGTGTAGAGTTTAAGGACTCTGGTATATTTCTGAGTATTGTATAGCTAATGGGTATAAACATGAGTTTAGCGCTCCCAATACCCCGCGGCAAAATGGTATAGTTGAATGTAAGAATGGGACTTTACTAGAAATGGCTAGGGCTATATTACATGCTAAGAATCTCCCAAGATATTTTTGGGTAGAAGTTGTCCAAATCGCTTGTCACATTATTAATCATATCTACCTCAGAAAAAATTCCAGATAAACCTCTTATGAGTTATGGTTCCACAAAAAGACAAACTTTAAATATTTTAAAACCTTCGGGAGTATTTTTTACATCTACAAAGATAGAGAGCAACTTTCAAAATTTTATAGCTGAGCAGAAAAGGGAATTTTTCTTGGTTATTCCAAAAATTGTAGGGCTTTGCAGGTTTTTAACTATAGAACCAAAACCATTATGTAATCAATTAATGTAATTATAGATTACACTAGTGTAAGGAGAAGTGTCAGTCAACCAATACCATTTGATGAGGACGAACCTAATTTATCCACCGATCCTCCAGATGATACATATTCAATGTCACTTGAGAGTCCTTCAGTACCCACTTGGGTTTCTAAAGATCGTCCCACTGAAATCATTGTCCGTAATCCTTCGAAACCTGTTCGAACTAGATCCCAACTTCGACAAGTGCCATAATTTTCTTATTTTGTTTCTCTTGAGGAACCTAAAAATGTTAATGATCCCATTCTGAATCATTTCGGATAAATGATATGCAAGAAGAGCTAGTCTAATTTAAGAGTCACGATGTGTGGAATCTGGTTCCTAGACCAAAAGATTCGAAGGTTATAGTCACAAGATGGATTTTAAAAAACAAAACTGATGAAAATGGGGAGGTCGTTAGAAGTATAGCTAGGTTGGTTACACATGGATACTCCCAGATTGAGGGAATTGGTTTTGACGAAACTTTTGCACCTGTTACTCGTCTAGAATATGTTTGTCTCCTTCTTTCTATCTCTTATCATATACAATTCAAATTATTCCAAATGGATGTTAAGTACGCCTTTTTAAATGGAATTTTATCTGAAGAAGTATACATAGAACAACCTAAAGGATTTGTTGATCATGTACACCCGGAATACGTCTTTAGGCTCAATAAAGCCTTATATGGATTGAAATAAGCTCCTAGAGCTTCGTATGAGTGACTGTCCACTTTTCTAGTGTCTCACAAATTTGTCCGTGGAAGAAATGATCAAACAATGTTAGTTAGGAAGGAAAATCAACATGTTTTAATCACACAAGTATATGTGGATGATATTATTTTTGTTTCCACATGTCCTAAACAAGTAGTGAATTTTTTTGATATAATGCATACTGAATTTCTGATGTCACTTATGGGTGAGCTACAATATTTTTGGGTTTTTAAGTAAAACAATGTAGTGATGGTCTTTTTATTTCTCAATCCAAGTATGCTGCAGATTTAGTTAAAAATTTCGGATTAGAAAATGCTGAACCTTCTAGAACCCACATGAGTACTTCCACTAAACTCTCTAAGGATGATAATGGGAAAAGTGTTGATCCCACTCTTTATAGAAGTATGATAGGGAGTTTGCAGTGTCTTACCGCATCTCGACCCGACATAGCCTTCGTTGTCTGTATCTGTGCTAGATATAAAAATAACCCTAAAGAATCCCACTTATTAAGTGTGAAAATAATTATTAAATATATTAAGGGTATTCTAAAATTTGGTATTTGGTACAGAAATGATACGACTACTTCTATCGTAAGATACACCGATGCCGATTGGGCTGGTTGTTCTGACGATAGTAAAAGCACTTCTGGTGCTTGATACTACATAGGAAATAATCTCGTAGGTTGGTCGTGTAAGAAAAAGAATTGTGTTTCCTTATCTATCACCGAATCTGAATATATAGCACCTGGTAGATGTTGCATACAATTACTATGGATTAGAGAGATCTTAGTGATTATGGTCTCACCGAAAATCAATAAACCACGTTTTGTGACAACCAAAGTTCTATTAATATTTCCAAAAATCTTGTAATGCACTCCCGAACTAAGCACATTAAGATTAGACATCACTTTATTCGTGACCTTGTCGAATCCAAAGATCTCATTATTGAGTATCTGAATACTCAAAAATAGCCCCCAGATCTCTTTCCCAAACCATTAGACAACATACTCTTTGAGTATTTTCGAATATCTATAGGCATGATAACTCTCAATTAATCTGTATTTTTTCTGATTTTTACAGCTACTATATTTGAGAAAAATTGGGGAAGACGATCTTGAGTATTACTTAGTGATTTTTCTATCTATTCCAAATTCTAACTGAACTAATATGCCATTCAGTGTTTATTTTGTCACTGGTATCTCAGATCTGTTGTATAGATTTTTACTCTTTTGTTGGGTATTGGCCTATATATAGTTGAGTAATGTAATTTTTTTACCTTATTTTCGATTCTAGGATGTGAAAGGGTAGTGAGAATCTTTGTATAAGACAACTAGGATTTTTTAATTTTCACCCACGAGTTCAGAATACTCAAGGGAATTTTGTCTCTAATATCCAAAGGGGGAGATTGAGAACACATTATATAATTGACTTACTTGAGTCTACATAATATAGGAGTTCCAACTAGTTTGGATATAGAGACAAAGTAGGATTAGTTTTATGAGTTGCTCCATACCCAAAGGTTCAAGAAGAAGGAAAAAGAAGAGGCAATCAAATTCAAAGAAATTCTAAATGGGAAATTATTTCTAACCTTAAAACCACAAATAGGACACACTCACTGCAACATTTATATCTCCTATTTGCATTTATAGTTTTATAACACTTTAAGACTTTTCAAAATCAATTAATTCAATTCAAAAATATTTTATACAATTTTAAAATAAATTTTTAATTAATTAAAACTTGTTTTTAAAAGTGTTTTTGTTGAAATTTGTATTTCTTGAAGTTATTTTGTTTGCTGAAAGTTAGCATGGGTAGAATATAAAAGCGTTAGAGACTATAAGGTGTCTTTGTAATCATTTTACAAACACGCATTTTTTCATTATCTTGTCCATACACGTGTTGATAGCTAGACGGGTAGATTTGTGTTTCCTATACGACTTAACTTAGAACACCAATCTCAACCCTTGGATTAGTTTAATCAGTGTCCTAAATGTGTTAGGTTACAATCCCAGTGCTTAACTCTCATCCAATGAGATTCAATCATTTACTGCTTCGTTATAAACCATTGGATCAATAGTCAAACTGTATGACTTAATCTCAGCCCTTGATTGCTATCGATGTTCCAGATCCTTCCTCCACATACTATAAAACCATACTTACCCTTACCATTCTTATGCCAGAGATAAAATAAAAGAGAAAAGAGAGAGAAAGGGAAGAAACCATAGAGAAAATAGAGAGAGAAAGGAATAAGAACCATCCAACTTTGTCCTTCATTACCTCTGAGTGAATCCCTTCAACCCAAACAGTTTTAAACCTCAAACAATATTACCAGAAACCAAAAACCAAGAGAGTTAGAACCAATATAGGGTTTATCTGGGTTTGGCGGGTTGGTTGATGTCTTGTTGAAGACCTCTTTCATTTTAAGTTTTTCTCAAAACACCTCTATGAGAAAATAGCAAGTTTCATATATTGAAACTTGAGATTTTCTAAAGAAAACATCTCACACCTATTTTTTTCTATTCTCTTTTTGGATCTCTGTCTTCAGATCCACTTGATTTCAAAAATTTTGAAAAATAAACTTCTATACTCTCAAGAAAAACCAGATCCTAAAGAGCGTTTGTGATTCTTGGTTTTATTTCACATTTTGTGAAATAAACGTGTTCAAAAATAAAAGGATACACATAGGACCTTGGATATTTTTGAAAGAAAGGCTATTCTTCTAGATGTATTCTGGATTTAGATGTTTCTTTTATAAAATTAATTGAATCAATTTCGGCACGTTATTTCTGATTCTATTTTCACGATATAGTCTTCTCGTCTAGTTTTGATCTCAATAGGAGGTTTAGAATTTCAAATATCTTTTCAAAATACTAAAATTGTTTAAGACCTTAGCCGTCTTCTGTGCAAGGTATTATCGATATCTGTGGATTAATAGAAAGATCCAGAAGTATTGATTTGTAAAATACAGACTTGGAAATATCCTATTCATATTAGATATGTTTGTAATTTGATAGGATCGTTTGTATATATAAATATGAGAGGGTGAGTTGCATATTTGCATATCTTCACATCACAAACACTTCTCACACAAACACTTAGACATAGTGGTTTGTTTGAGACTTAAGAGTTGAAAGAGTTGTTTGAATCTGAATTCAAAGAGAAGGAGGTCAAGGAAAAGGCAAAGGAGAATGAAAGAAGATATCATTTCTAGTCAGAAACCTTTGGAGTGGAGTAGCTCATGTAGGTATAATTCTAAACTTAGATTTAGGATCCTTGTGTGTTTGCTTAAGTTATGTAACTTGATTCTTTATTCCAGTGAATTTTTTTTGTTTTGTGTTGTAAAGGGCACCGTGGATGATTCCCTTGATTAAGGGTTTTACCACGTTAAAAATTCATGTGTCTATTTCTTTGAATGTTCTTAACTGTTGTTGTGATTAGGACGGCATGGTAACTTTAGTAGATGTTTCTTAAAATTTAAAAAGAAAGGTAATCAACTATCAAATCTAATTTATACATTCAGAAAGCCTTTATAACATATCTTGTGTTCTTTTCGAAAAGAGTTTTTCCCAAAAAGTATATTCGTAGTTTACATAATTTACAACAGTTTGTTATTAACCTTGTAAACAAGCTTTTAGCATTAAAGCTTTTCTTCAGATTTTAGTATCACCATTTTAACTTTTGTGTAATGATAACTTGTAATCTGATGTTTTTGAGGTACTAAAGCGAAGGGAGGACCCATAATGGAGATTGAGACAGATCTCCATCTCTCATAACTCCAGGGTTTAAACGAGGCACTGCGGAAAAGAGGCAAGAAAAGGAAGAGGGACAACAAATATACTGCCCCTCAGGTTAAAAAGGAGGTTGTTACTCTAACTTAAAGGGACGATGCCCCTACTAGTGTTGCATCCACTGGGCCAAAAATGGAAGAGGTTACTATAAACCCTCCACACTTTAATGATGATATTGGGGCTAACCTAGTTGTATCCAGTCGCCTTTCCTCCATAGGGCGGGATCACCACGATCCTTCCAACCCAATGAATCTTACAGCTACTGGGTCCCCTTTATGGAGTGTTACAGTAATAAATGCTAACCTTCCTACCCCTCAAAGCAAGGCAGAATGGGTTTCAGATAGGCATTCATGACCATATTTGAGATAACCAGATCTAAGGCCTCCTTAGAACACAACTTCCACCGTATTCCCAAGGATGAGGAGGGCTATGAATGGTTCTGATCTGAAGCATCTTATTAATGAGGATGCGGAGGATTTAGAATAATACACCCTACATAGACATCTGAGGTTATTTTTTTTATTCTTTTCTTTCGGTAGACGTTTATGTGTTTTTGTACTAGCAATTAGAAATTTCTTCGTTCAGGCTATAAAGGTTGCAATGGTACAAAAGGCTAAGTATGAAGACCTTTACAAGATATATAGGGTCGTTGAGGATGATTATCCATCTCATCTAGAGGGTGCTAGGTTGTCATCCTTTGAAGCTAGAAAAAAGTATGGCGAGGCTGTGTTATAAGCCCAAAAATGGACACGGATGCTAAAGCGGAGGCTACAGTCAAACCCGAAATGAAGTTGAACAAAACTTTAAGGATGTCACAGAGGCCTTAAATGTTGCCGAAGCCAAGTGTATAGAGGCTTCTAGGCAAGCCAAGACCTCTAAAGATAAATTCATCCAGCTTGAAGCAAAAAAGTAAGGCATGGTCTAAAGCCATGCTAAGGATATAAAGAATCTTACTGTCAATCATGTAACATCTCTCTAGAAAATGGGTGTTAACCATGCCATGACTTTGAAGAAGGCAGCTGAAGATACTGTGGATAGATTCCACACTTTCTAGGACTTCTTCATCCTCCCAAATAAGGCATGTATCCGTAGATATAAGGATATGATGCACAAAGTGGACAAAACATTAACCATGATGATCAAAGTAATATATATTCCTAAAGGTTTAATGGCTCTAAGAATATTCTCTATATTGAGTAGCTACAAGATGCGAATGAGTTAGCCAAGAAATAAAGAGAAGACGCTACAGTTGGTGATGCTGATAAAAAGACTGAGACGGCTATGGAGGGCAATGAAGATGATGAAGAAGAGGATGAAACCTCTTAGACTTGTAATTTCTTTTTGAACTTCTAATTTTCACTCCACATCTTTCATATAACTTGAACAATATATTTTTTAATGTACTTTTTATATCCATGACTTTTGTGATGTAACTTCTTTACAAGTATTTAGATACTTATTTTGTATTGAGCAATATAGGCCCTCTGTGGCCTTTTATATTTTCCCTGTTTAGTGTAGCTTTAATATTATTCCACAACTTTATATTTATCCTATTAAGTGCCATATACCTGTTGAATTCTTGTCCTCTGTTTAGCTTTTGGCCACAGAATGTAAGTAGCATAGCAACTGTATATAACACTCTTCCGTAGACTTTAGAGTTAATATTGAACTTTGCTTGAACTTAACTTCTTGAGCTTTAAGATGTTTGTTCTGGTATTAATGAATTATGGATTCTTGGGAGTTAAATGTCCCTGTCACAGACTTTAGACTTTATACTTGAGATCTTAAATCATAAAATGTGTGCCGCAGTGTTAATATATAATAGTGTTTCTCAAAAATTAAATTTCCTTACCACGGATACTAAGTCACCAACCTGCATTCTTATTCAAGATGTGGCGTTCTATGTTGAGTTAAACTTCTCCTGGGCACTCTACTTTACTACTTAGGGGAATTTTCAAGTCTCCCATGGCTGGATGTATTTTCAAGTCACCCATGACTGTTGGGTATTTTGCACGCCACCCATTATTGGGTATTTTCAATCCATTCACGGCTTATGGGTATTTTCAGGCCACCCATGCCTGCAAATATTTCAAGCTGCCCATGGTTGTCCCTTGACATTTAGGGAATTATGATCACCCCACAACTAAGAAAGAGTATTATGAGCCCCCAAGGCTGACAAAAGGTATTATGAGCCCCCAAGTTCAACAAAGGATATCACGAGCCATTCAAGGTTGGCACACTAATAGGGGTGTTATATGCCATTAAAGGACTCACACCCTTTTCTTTTGATGTGACCTTCTCCTATTTACATCAATATTTGGGATAATTGGTTATAATCTTTCAAAGAGACTTTAGAAATAGAGTGACAATCCAACATTGAAATATATATGCATGCTCATGAAGTAAAAAGTTAATATTTAAATTCAATGTTTATTTTTTGCACAACTACAAAATTATAAATATTATAAGGCATAGAGATAGGCATGTGACTATCTTAGTTAGGGGTTGCATCCCCTTTGAACTGTTGAAGCATTCTCTACCTCATAAGTCTTTCAACCACATTCTTCAAAGAGAAACATCCATTGGTTATATGGTCATGATCTTGGTGAAACTCATACCATCTGCTCTTGTCCTTCTTATGAGTTGGGGATTTTAACTTCTCTAGCCACTTGAAGAGGTTCTCCCTGATGCTTTTAAGGACATCCTACAAACTGCAGTTCAATAGTGTGAAGTTCCTATAGGGCCCTTCTATTTCCTATTCTTCCTACCTTTTTTTCTTCACTATCTTAGTTGTGGCCTTATCCTTTATGGCTGCGGACTTCTGCATGGTGGTGAAGGCTGCAAACTTTAGCATCTGAATTCTCTGCAAGGAGGTTAATTTGGCCATTAAGGGAGGATTGGTCTTCATATAGGTTGTTAATTAACCTCAATAGGTTTCATACATCTTCGGTTTGCTGGGAATCTAATTCATTACTTCCTTCCATGACTTCTAGGTTGTTTATGATTAGAAAAAATATTCTCTTAGATGAACTGAACTATGGTGAGACTAACCATGATTAATAAAGCAAACAAGCTTAAAATAAATCAAGTATGAAGATGGGGATGCAGATGAACAAAATCAGACTATTTTGGCCCTTAAAGGCAATGTGGGATAAGGTCGTGGCCTCTTGGGGAAGCAAGGATGCAGCCGTGGCTTATCTTTGATAATAATTATCCACCATAAGTGAAACAAGCATACACCATTTATGCCCTAAGATGGTTTCAATGGGTTGGAAAATTTATTGGGATCTCTCCTTCAGGTGGAAAATTAACCAAAATATTAGGAGAAGGTATCATAACCTATCTTGGAGAGTTTATCGATCCTTAACTCAATTACCTAGTTGGATTTTGTCCGTGGAATTATTGGATTTTTTAATCACGTGACCTAGACTTTTACAACTTAACCCGATCCATAAGCCATAATTTTCTAGGGGGATTGTAATCATTTCACATCATTTTTGGTTTAATAATAAAGTAATTTTGTAATTTAAACCTGACAACATGCGAAAAATACAAAGGTTGGAGAAACTTTTGCATAGGGGAAGCGACATATTTGTATGCAACATGCCATACTTCATCCAACAAGGTACATAAGAGAGTTTTCCAAAAATTGGTCGAAAACGAGATTTCATAGAAGGATAGGACCAAAAAGGTCTTTCAAGAGCTAATCTAGGATGTAAAAGTCCTTTTATGCGAAATAGCATATGTTTGGTAGAAAAAATCCTACCATACGGGAAATAAAAGGGCATAAAATTTCTAACAGTGTAGAGAAATATGAACATGTATGCGTCCCTAGTTACTTAAATTTGTGAGGCAAAGGCTTATTGATCTTTTCATCATAAACTAGTTACGACAACATCATTGGGGTAGGTAAACATCCTCTACAGCCACATAAAAGAGGCTTAGAAGATAGATCTAGAGAAAAATCTGCATCTGGGTTTTGTATTCAAAATATGGGTCTAATAATTGAAATGTCACCCATGGGATAATTATCCAGAGATCCTCATGGATGAGAGAAGATATTATGGATTGATTTAAGAGGAAACTTAATAGAACACCTCATTTCCCACATATGGTGCCAAAATGATGATGTCAAAAATTGTGTCTACAAGTATAAACTATCCCATCAAAGTTATTCTCAACCCTCACAAAGTTTAAAAGGAATAATAAAGTAAGAAAAAAAAGATAGAACACAAGATATATAGTTGTTCGACTGTAAAATGAGCTTTCTTCCACTTTGGTACCTCATCCTCATTATTTAGAAGCATTAGTACATGAGTTGGTTTCCTTTAGAGGCATAAATGAGATGGACATGGATAAATTCATGTACATAAGAGTTATGTGTTGAGCGAGATTCAGCCTTTAGAGCAAGGTTGTAAAGGGGCTGTGGACCTTAGAAGTTCAGGTTATCGGAGTTCACCTAAGTGATCTCTTAGATGAAGATAAAGAAAGTGGGTAACGATTTTAACAAATCTTAGATACCAATCATGTCATGAGAAATGAATAAGTGAGCACTTATATTTAAAGAATTCCAGGGAAAGGTCATGTTTATGGAACATGTGACATATGGATAAGTAATGCCAAGATGGAATCATTTTAGAAGGTAGATAGCTGGCAAGTGGCATACTGATGTGGCTAATTCTACAACAGATTGTTCATTATTGGTGAGTTATGAGACCACGGCCTATTAAAGACAAGGCCATGGCCCCTTAAGGTGCTGAATGGAGATGGTTGTCGTAGCAAGTATGATCCCCAAGCAACAACACTATATTGACTCCTTTCGCTGCTTAAGTGCCAGTATTAGGCATATTAGTCATCAACATTTCTTATCTTTGAAGACTTGATAATGGTAATGAAGGTAAATTGCGGTGTAACAAAATAAGCCATATAAAAATAAAAAGTGCAATTAAAAAATTTTCCCTTACGAATCTCCCTATTTGGCTATTCTGGTACAAAACACAAACCGAAGCAAAAATTAACCCCTAAGACTAATACAACTAATGCCTTCTCAAACCAAGAAATAGAAATGCATAAATGTACAAGTCTTGAACCGAAAGTATTAATCTTTTGTGGTCCATAAAATAATCATCAAAGAGGAATGACCTACACACATGAGACAAAAGAAATACCATGATGCGTACGAGTTTAAAGAAAAATAATATCCCCCTCAATTTGTTCTTCCCCTTTTTATCTGTAATAGATAAAGGGTTAGAAACAAAGCATGAATAATAAGGATCACTTTATTACCAATGAAATAACATCACAAAGATAGGCAATTAAGTATATGTGATAAGATTTTGAAGAAGCATACCAACTATTTTTGAAATTTTTTAATTTTCTCAAATATAAAAACAAGTATATGTATAAAAAGTAAATATAGGTACAATTACATCACACCATGGAACAACAATAAAATATGTGAATCATGAAAGTGAGATGTAATTGTGTGAATATTTTTCATAGGCAAATTAACATATTCATTCATAACATAGGTGCACAAAGTCAATGAGGTACTTCTAAAGAAAGAACTTAATTTCAACCATAGGTGTAAGGATGTTGAACTTAAATGAAATTGAGTTGACTCATGCAACATGCCATGAATTTAAATACTTTTTGAATCACCAACGTAAAACTATTTAAGTCTTTTTAAGAGATTTCGTTGTACAAACCCATTAATCTTATACTTACAACACCCTCGAAATCTCACATATTTAAGAATTCACTCTTACATTTTTGAAGATGTCATAATGCTCATATGTACTGAAGCATTAATGAAAAAATAGCCTTCGCGCTTCTGTTTTTGTGTCTTGTTAATCTTTAAGGCTCTTCATGTAAATATTAGTTATTAATGCAAAGGGAATTTTCTCTTTCGTAGCCCCTTTCCATTGCATAACATATAACATTTTTTTGTGGGAAATAAAATTCGAGTAATGGTTATTACAAGCATTACTTATCTCTAGTACATTTGGTTCGTTATTAAACACTATTTAGATGAGCACACCATATTCGATATTTGATAAGTAAGTACAATCTTAAGAAAGTCCATGCATGTGTGGAATAAACATGATAAAATGTCGAGCATTAAAAAAGCAATCATCAATGAAAAGCGGAATGCTATCAACTCATTATTAAGGACACTAAAGAAATGACTTTGTGTCTCAAAAAATCATGGAAAGTTTAGATGAATGGACGAAATGTAGGTGTGATTCTAACATCTTAAACACACATCCATAGATGGTGAAAAACTAAAATACAAAACTCGTTTTGTCTTTTTCAAAAATTTTATCAAAAATAAAATCTTTTTGAATTTTTTTAAAACTTTTCTAAACTCAAAACATAAACAAGTATAACTATATAAATACAATATGAATACAACCTAGCAATGAGGAGAATGATATGAACAAGAAAATCACCCTACACTAGATAAAATACCCAAACTCAATCAATGGTCCGGAAGGTGCTCTCAAGAGGAATAAGCATCATTTGAAATACCTCTATCAAACTTTGCGAAGTTTTGAGCAAAAACTCTACTCGCTCTCGAAAACTCTCAAAATACCTACGATCGTATGTGGGACAAAGAGTGGGAATGCGTGCGATAACGGAACATGTGTGGGAACACCTATGTGAGCTCATGTCGGAGCTTATCGGGGAACGTGCATGTGTGAAACTGTTCCTAGTTTAAAAAAAACTCTCTTAGGTGACCTCTTTGTTTATACTTATTTGGCTCTATATTGGATAGCTCATTTAGGTTGAACCTTGTTTTATGGTTTAAGTTGAGGCGCATAAGGATATACCACAAATTTAGGAACCGATTCTGGTGCAGCATGGGAAGTGGATGCACTGTTGAAACCTATTCCTTCTCTCTCCTAAAAAACTAAAGCGGGATCGAGGAACATATTCCTACCTTATTAGCTTGACCTCTTGTGCACATTTGAGATCTTCCTCGAACTTGATTGCCCTTGAATTCAATGCATGGCTCATGTGGTGATTCATCCTTGGAATGCACCGACTCGACGTCAAAATTACTAAGAATGTATTTCTATGCAACTTTTCCATTGCCTTATCACTTTAGCCTAGTGGGACACTCATGGACTTTATGTCCTTTGCCCTCGCATTCAAAAGATCTCACTAGATCTTTATCAAAAACGTTATTTCCCTCATTTTCCTTTTTATTTTTTTGAGTATCCTTATTTTCTTTGGAAGAATTGTCTTTATTGAATTTGAGAATTTTTTTAAAATTTTTCTCAAAACATAGCAAGATCATCAAGATCAAAATCATACTCGGAGTCAGAGTATAAAAACTTTTCCATTTTCTTTTATAGATACTCATTACTTTTTACTTTTAGTTTCGAGGAACATATGTAATTCATTAGTTTGAAGGTCTATTACGAGTTCTTCTAACCTAAGAGTGTTTAATATTGCCAAAGAATTCAGGACAATAACCTTAGCATTAAAATTGGGTGGGAGTGATCTCAAAATCTTTTTGACAACACTCGTCTTAAGAATTCTCTCGCCTAAATTAATTCATGAATTCACTATATTAGATAAATGTGCGTAGAATTCATCAAAGGTGTCAGACTCATTCATATGTATGGTCTCAAATTTAGTGGTGGTATTTTGAAGCTTAGAAGCTTTCATTGGATTGGTACCCTTGTGAGTGAGTTAGAGGATTTGCCATGCTTCCTTAGACGTGGTACACGTTATAATCCAACGAAACTCATCGATAGTGACTGCACCATAAATTGTGCTCAAGCCACGAGAGTTAAAATTTATCCATTGAAAATCATCCTCTGCCCATACAGTGACAAGTTTAAGACTTTCGACGTTGTCCTGAGTCACAGTGGGTGGTGTCCACCCTCTTAAAAAATAGGCCAACCTCACACGTCAATCAATTTTAGTGCCAATATCATTCGAACTTTCCAATAATCATAATTTGACCCATCAAAATTAGGTAGCCTATTATACAAATTATCCATATATTCTTAAATTTAAATATCACACAATTAATTAATGTAACTGGCTCTGATACTAATTTGAGAAAGCAGTTGCGGTGTTATACGAATTTACTTATATCTTAGGCTAAACACAAAAATTCACTTTTCACCAAATTTTATCGTGATTGAATTTAGTATTGAATAAGTACGATAAATTGAAGCTAAATTACAAACCAAACATCAAGCAGAAGACATAGAGAAAAAATCCCTTTCGGGAAAAACTTTGAATTCAACATTGTATCAGAATTGATAGGCACAAGATGAATGATAGACTACTTAAATATCCACTAAGTATAACGCATAGATGTCTTCAAATCTTCAACAGAAAATGATGCAGTCCAGCACCACCCACAACAAGGAGATATTACATTAGTGTCGGCCTATCATCCTTTGGAATCAAATTTTTTTTCTTTAGCCATAGAACCTCAAATCCATAAATCAACAGTAGATAATTTCTCTATTAGGATATAGAACTTTGGATTGTGTTCCTCTTGGGTTAGAAAAATGATCCTAAAAAATGGGTCACCGTTGGGTCAACCCACACCGAGTCAAAGAGTTAAAGGGGGACGGGGAAAATTCAATTAATTTATTTAAGAAAAATCCCTTAATTTGTCTCATGTTTTAGTATTTGAAGTTTTCAGTTTAGCTTGAGAAAAGGGTGACCACTTTATGTAATTAACCAATTTGCAAGATTTACTTATAAAAACTCAAGTGAATATTAAACAGAAAATAAATCACAAACTCCTATATTATTACGAATTTTGGTCAAAGGCTCGAATAAAAGTTCAAATACAAAATGTGAAAATACCAAATGTTCGTCGCTTGAAAAAAAGTAAAGAACATTATAATGACGCTGATCGCCCTTGGGGCCTTACTCTAATCCTGCCCGACATTCCAACTCGACGTACCCCGAGTGGGGGTAGGGGTGGGGGTTTTAACAAAATAAGTAGGTTGTGAGCGAATGCTCAGCAAGGTGGATAATACTAAGCTATATGTTTTCTATAAAATAATATACATATATGTGTATTCTGATCAATTAAGAAAATGTTAACAATTTAGCTAGTATTAATGCAACTATATGCAATGCATCCGAGTGACAAGCTCATACTCATACTTAACCAATTTACCATCATTAACTGAGATTAGAGACTACTTGTTCACATTTTGTCCTTTAGCCACATTTATCGCCTTTCCATTAGTTTGGTTTCTTAAATTATAAGTACAACCAATTTAATCCCGTTTTCATTATCTATCTCGAAATTCCAAATACGGTATAATTTAACGGGCTCCATATCGCAGGCGATGCGACCATATGCTCTGGCCCATGGTTTGGGTCTTTCACCCCAGGGCTTCCGGCCCTCCTTAATTTTCTCGTTATCATCACAATCTAAGTTTTTATGAGCTTTACATTTTATCCAATTTCCACATTATTCCATTACCATTTCACCATTTTTGTCATACCATGGTTTTGAATCATTTTTCACATTATCAACGTGCGTGCGAAAACATAATTTACCGTTTTCTCCCAAAAATAGACTGATAGGGTCTCAATAGGGAACCTAACCCTTAGGATTCTTAAGTTTGTCAACTTTCACATTTTTACACTTTATAATGCTTTAATATATAAGTTCATACATTTTATATAGTACTGCCTCATTTTTCCACATATTTGATAAACACACTTTATTTTTGGTTTTTTTATATCTTAACACCCATTTTATCAATATTTACACATCAACCCATATTATTTCTTATTATGAACTTACACACTTTGAAATACCCATTTAAAGTGAAAGAAATTCTTTACATAGGAAAACATACCATTATTTTACAAATTGACAAGAACAAACTTAAAACATTACTTTTCATAAAAATCACATTTCCTTCATTCAAACCCACCTTTAACACATTTTATTTCTTAAGATTCCCATGAATAGTGTTATGAAATTTCCAACACTTTTAAAGCCCATGTAAACCTTCTTTCAAATGCTTTTTTTTTATTCAAAACATTAAGGATGCAATTACTAAACCCATAAATGCAACATAACCAATACGAGTAAAAGAGTATTCTAAAATTTTCCTTCTTTCAAAACCCACTTTAAAACATCCATTTGAATCCTGTTTACACATAAAATCATAGAAATCAACTAACTAATCTAGTGGATGCAAGCTATCACATACCCTACATATATTAAACCTAATATATCTCAATAAACTAGATGAAATTATACACATTTATAAACCTAAATCAAGGTTAGTATTCCCACCTAAATGTCTCTAAAAATGGTGGTGGGATGATGGTGTAGGAGGAGCAACCCCGACCTCCAAAGGTGGCCTCAAGGGGTTACCAAGAGCTCCTCTAAAACAAGCCCCATTCAAACTCCATTGCTACTCTTCTTCTTCTCCATAAAAATCATCTTCATCCTCTAAGAGCACCCCCTTCAACCCTTCACCCAAATCCAACAATACCCTCTTCTTTAAGCCAATAAATTTGTCAATGGTTTTGTATGGTGATGTAAGTTAATTTGTGGCCTTATAATGGTCGTGTCATGGAAGGTATGGTGGTGTATGTGGTTGGTACATTATGTGGTCGAAGTATTTTCACCCATGGGAGACTAAGCTAGAGAGAAGGGACTTAAAAATCTGATGGGTTGGTGTATATATGGCCTCCTATGGTTCTATCTCTTTCCTACATAACCAAAATATAGGCTTCAACTGCATATATGGGAAGGTTATTATCTCCCAACAGTTTCCATATTAGTCCTTAGGTTGCCCACCGGTCGACACCTCATCAATCCTAATGTTTATATTGTGTAGCACAAAAGAGAGGAAAATAGTTCGCAGACCTTCTCATTATCGATCGATCGATAAAAAACCATCGATCGATCGATGGCTCGATCGATCGATCGACCACCAAATTTATATTTCATTGATTGATCGACCATCTACCAAAAATTTACTTAAATTCCAAATTTAACTCTATGGCCCTATTATTCATACTTTTAGTACCCTTAAAAAGTGTTCAAAACCATTTTTTCTTGCCAATGGGGTATTAATCGTGTAAGGTCAAACTTGTGCGAGTCACGTATCGACTAAATTATAAGTTACACTTACTCAAATCTGTGGTTCATTCATTCCCTGATTAATTCCTGTCGCAGTTTACCAATACATTCAAACCAACTAATTGGACACAATTGTACATCGATGCATACCAAACATTATAAGAATTTCCTTTTTAATTACTTTGCGTAGCGTATAATTTTACGTATAATTCTAGAGTAATCACTCATGCACTTGTTTATCCAATTTCATTTATGTATAAAATACTCAAGTTATTATTCAACATTTATTTTCTAGGGCAGGGTATTGCATCCTCACGAGGACACGCTAGGGAGGATGAAGCCCTTACTGGTTAGTTCTTCTAGTTGAAAAATCAGTTCCTACAATGCTATGAGGACCATCCCATGGGAATGAATAAAGATGGGTGAGACACCTTAATGCACCTCTATAGATAAGTCCAACTTTCATTGTTGAGGTAACCCAGGGAGGTCATCCAAAAACACAGTAAGGAACTCCTGCACAATGGGATAGTCTAAATTCAAACCATTTGACTCATCACGAGCCACCAGGATACTCAACCAACCAAAATAATTATTCTACTCACGGACTGTAGATAATTTACAAGGATAATTCATACCCTACTAACTGCTAAAATGGTGGCAAGACCCGTTCGAAAGTGACACTAGGACACTCTGTCGATGGCATTAGATGGGGGTTTTAAAACTCAACAACCATTCCATACCAAGGATAACCTTGAACCCATCCATGTCCATTCTGATCAAGTTATATTCTAGGACAAAATCTCCAAATATGATGTTACATTTATGGTAAAACCTATCGAGGATAATTTTGCAACCCACTAGAAGCCCAATGAAGATAGGTGGGTGAAATAGGTCTACCACTAAGCCTAAACTAAAGTCTAAGGAACTAAATATGAAGGAATGTGATGAACTAGAGTCAAGTAATGCATTTAACCAAGTACTGTATAGGAGAATCATACCTTCCATCACTAAGGGAACACTAGAAGGTGCAGTCTGCTAGTAATTAGAGTAAGCTCACCATGGATTAAACCTACGTGTCTGATTGCTGGGCACCTAACGCTCCCCACAGTTACCCTGTCCATGGCTTGGACGTGAACCGTCCACGCTGTGCCTCGTTAGTTGTTGGTACCCTGAAGGAAACTGTTGTTGCTACTGGGTGGGGCTCGTATAACTGGAACATTGGTCTGACATGAAGTTAGCAGTGTATTGGTTGCCCTATTAATTACTCAAAATACGCTAGGGTCACTCCCTTTTCATGTGACCTGGGAGACCACGGATATAACATTTCCTCTCTGCCGGGGCGATGGGGACCTGATCGTTATTACAGTGTGCTAAGGAAGATCCTACCCCATAACTTCTTTAAGCTTTGTGAAGAAACCTCATGCCCTTCTTTGGGACTTCTTGTGCCCACCTGACTAAGATCTTATGGGATCCCCTTTCTCCCATATAGCCTTGCTATCCTTCACATCAAGATATAATTGTATTCCCTTATTCACTGCAATTCTTAAATAGGGCATATCTAAACCTGTTATGATCCATCGGATACCCAAATTAAGTCCCTTAACAAATAACCTCATTTGCTATGCCTCATCCTTTCATACGACATCAACGTACTTACACAAACATTCAAACTTTACTAGATACTCATTCACTAAGTCTTCCCTTCAATTAACATGACAAACTCATCCTTTTTGGCATCCTTGAATGCATACGTAAAGTACCTATCAATAAAGTCCACTCTGAATCTTCTCTAGTTGATCGTCACAGTGGTGCTAGCAGAATAGGTGCTCCACCAATAGTGCGCTTGTAGAAATTTTGACCTTTTTCTCTACCGACACATCTAAAATCTCCATTATTATAATGACTTCGTCAAGACACTCCTGAGCTTCTTTGGGGCCAGTTGCAACGTTAAAACTAGGCGGGTGAAACCTCTTGAATTCTTTGAGGATAGAAGTGGAGATGATGCTCTCCACAGTTCCACTGCAATTTGCCCATTGTTGGGGCGTAAGGGAGTCATCTAGATTATGTATAGATTTCTCCACGCATCGAAGATCATTGATGCCCAACCCTCTAGCAATGTCATGACGTGGAGGCATATACACAAGAATGGATAGTTTAACACACAATAATACATATGAAAATGATAGAAGAAGCAATTTACTAAATAATACTGAGAAGTAGCTATGCAAAAATATATAGGTAAATGGACAATGGAAATGTAAACAATTTATCACACCTGAGTATCTAATTACTCTGATACTATTTGTAACATCTTGACCCGGGTTTGTGTCATCATTGTGTCGACCCGTACCGAGTCAAAGAGCTAAAGGGGGAGGGGAAATTTTAATTAATTTATTTAAGAAAAATCCCTTAATTTGTCTCATTTATTTAGTATTTGAAGTCCGCATATTAGCTTGAGAAAAAAGTGATCACTTGATGTAATTAACTAATTTGCAGGATTTGTTTATAAAACCCCGAGTGAATCCACAATACTAATTCAATAAAAGATAAATCACAACCATCCTATATTATTACAAATTATAGTTCAAGTCCCGAATAAAAGTTCAAATACCAAATGTCCATTGCTTGAAAACAAGTACTGTGGCCATCCCCGATTCCCGTCGCAGAGGGAAAAGGATCCTTCGGGTCCCACGTGTCCCCTCTCTCGGGAGAGCGCTTCGGCCGGCGTTGATTTGTGAGGTGTGAAAATGTAGAGAGATTCTGAGTCGCCAGTCTATTTTACTCAAAATAGAAAAAAGAAAAAGGGGAAGCCACCCCGAAGGATGGCATCCAAAGACATACTGGTGCGTGCAAAACCAATATGATTCGAGAAGGGTTCGGAGGCTTAGTTACGAAATGGGAAGGTGTTAGGCACCCATTCCGCCCTTTCGGTCTCTCATGGATATTTTCTATTTTCCTTTATGTTTCTCCCCGTGATATGTGTGCATGTGTATATATATAGTGGAGGTAGGAATCCTCGACTTGTATCATGGAAAAGATAAAGTGAGTCATCCGTAGGAATGTGAGATTAATGTAAAAAATAGGATTTGGGCGATTACCCTTGCGTTGATCTATATAAGGGAATGATAACGCATGTGGAATAATATGCCACTAAGAATGAATATATAGAATATAATAGAAAATGAGATAAAGAGAAGATAGAAAATAAGAGAAAAAGTGAGAAAAGGACTCGAGTCTCGGGTTTTACCCCGAGACACCTACGTAGCCGATAAAGGCATCAAAGCCCACGTAGTTCGTATACAAACGAGGGGTGGGGTTTAACCCATAAATCCAAATGGAGAAATCTCTTATTTGTAAGGGGGTGTGTGTGTGTAGAAAAAGTGTTTTAGTTGTGAGAGAAATGTGGAAAAAGTTTGAGAATCCCTATTTGGAATTTATGCGCAAACCCTCTTTTTCTAATTTTTTGGGTTTTATTTATATGCAAATGAGATATGTGCAATAATACTAGATAAAAAGTATGTTAGGATATTGTGAAATAAGATAATAAAAGTGCTTAAGTAATAAAACAAGTTATTGCAAATTTAAGAAGATTTGAAGAGAAAGGTGAGAAAGATGGACCTTCTTGGAGACTTTGAGCTTGATCTTAAATGTTGAAAATCAGCCCTTGCACTTGGATGATGATGGAGAGTGTTTAATTCATCAAGTTGGATGAAGAAGTGGAAGTGAAAAGGGGATTTGGAAGTTGAAATCACGCTGCCTTCGAGAGGGATTTCTGGGGCTTACTGAGGGTGATTTGCTTCTGATCTGAGCTCCCCTTGAAAATGAGGCCAAGGCCTCCTTTTATAGGCCCAGGGGTTTACTGATTGGCATTTCCGTGGCACTACCTATCGGCAGGTTCCAATAGGCAGGGTCTGGGACCTGCCATTTGGTAGTGCGCTTCAGGCTTTTTGAGAAAATTGGCCGCCGAGGGCAAACCATTGGTTAGAATCGTGCACGGGGCATACCATTAGAAATATATTTCAAAGACCTTCGAAAGTACTTGGACCACTCTCAAGTTCAAGAGTTGACTTTGGGTCAAATGTGGCTCCGAAGCGTTTGTCAGTCCGCTGAACAGGGAATCATTCGGACGCAAAAGGATCGTTCGTCCGCATGGCAAGTCTGAATCGTGCACATGGTAGATCTTTAGAAAGGTTAGGAGATATAATTCAACATTCGAAAGAGTTTGACCTGATTCGGAGAGATGACTTTGGTCAACCGGGCTTAAAAAACATTCGGTGATCTCTCGGAGTCAAATGGATCGTTTGTTCGTATGGAAAGTCAAAATCGAGCATGGGATGGACCGTTGGAAAGGGTATTCAGTGCCCTTCGAAGATTCATTCAGCCTTGGTTGAGCTGAAGAGTTAATTTAGGTCAAACAGAGTTCGGGAGCGCCCGGTGGCCTCTAGGTTGAGTTTTGTACGCAAACGGATCGTTCGTCCGCATGGTAAGTAAGAATCACGCACGGGATGGACGATTGGAAAGGTTATTCACTACCCTTAGAAGATTCATTAAGTCTCGATCAAGATGAAGAGTTTGACTTTTGGTCAAATCGGGTCGGGGAGTGCCCGATGGCTTCCAGGTTAGTGCTCAGGACATGACCTGGGTTTGTGGTGATGAGTGGAGGTACTAGGGACCTAAGGAGAGTTAGGGGGTAACAAAATGGGGTGTCTACAGAGCCCCTTGATAGGTGAGTTTGGAATAAATGGTATCCATCGATTAGACACTGCATGATGCTTTTGAGAGAGTATGACCGATTCAGCGGGTCGAGGTTAATTCTGAGGAGCCAAGGACCGTTCTGGGGATGACCAAATCAAAGGGTTGAGGTCGATTCTGAGGAACTAAGGAAGAGAAGGTGACCAATTCAGAGGGGCGAGGTCAGTTTTGAGGACCTAAGAGTGGTAACTATCGAGGATCGAGGTCAATTCTGACCTAATTCTGATGACGATCCAAGACCGGGGTCAATTTTGACCCAAGAGTGGTGATGACCGAGGAATGGGGTCAATTCTGACCTAATTCAGGTGACGATCCAAGGTCAGGGTCAATTCTGACACAAGAGTGGTGACAACCAAGGACCGAGGTCAATTATGAGTGGTGACGATCGAGGACCGAGGTAAATTCTGACCTAATTCAGGTGATGATCCAAGACCGGGGTCAATTTTGACCCAAGAGTGGTGACGACCGAGGACCGAGGTCAATTTTGACCTAATTCAGGTGAAGATCCAAGACCGAGGTCAATTCTGACCCAAGAGTGGTGACGACCGAGGACCGAGGTCAATTCTGACCTAATTCAGGTGACGATCCAAGACTGGGGTCAATTCTGACCCGAGAGTGGTGACGGCCGAGGATCGAGTTCAATTCTGACCTAATTCAGGTGACGATCCAAGACTGGGATCAATTCTGACCCAAGAGTGGTGACGACCGAGGATTGAGGTTAATTCTGACCTAACACAGGTGACGATCCAGGATCGGGGTCAATTCTGACCCAAGAGTGGTGACGACCGAGGACCGAGGTCAATTCTGACCTAGCCCAGGTTACGATCCAAGAGGGGTCAATTATGACCCAAGAGTGGTGATGATCGAGGATCGAGGTCAATTCTAACCTAATTCAGGTGACGATCCAAGACCGGGGTCAATTCTGACCCAAGAGTGGTGACGACCGAAGACCGAGGTCAATTCTAACCTAATTCAGGTGATGATCCAAGATCGGGGTCAATTCTGACCCAAGAGTGGTGACGACCAAGGACCGAGGTCAATTCTGACCTAACTCAGGTGACGATCTAAGACTGGGGTCAATTCTGACCCAAGAGTGATTGCATTTCCTTGGGAAAAGAAAGGAGTTCCACTGGGGGTAAGAATTGGATTTGAGGTTCCGCTGGGGATAAGAATTGTAATTAAGGTTCCATTGGGGATAAGAATTGGATTTGAGGTTCCGCTGGGGAATGATGAATGAGTTGGGGAAGATTTGGATTGTCCTTGATTTGAGTGGGGGATCTGATTGTTTGGGAGATAACCGGTTTCAGGTTGTAAATTCTACTGAGGAGATGATTAGGTGGTCTGGGCACACTGCTTGAGAGGTCATTTTGAGGGTTCCTGTTGGGGAAAAAGAGGTTTCACCTGAAGGAGTGTGAAATTTTCTTGACGAGAATGTTCTAAATCCTTATTGGGATTTTTAGGAATTTTTAGAGGATTTTTGAGGATTTTTTGGCATTTTCCACGAATTTCTGTACGAAATTTTAAGGGGGTTATCGGCCGGCATAGACTGAGGGGTGCCATTCGGCAGTGGCACAGACTTTTGGACTACCTCGGGAAGATGAGGAGTCAGTGCCGATCGGTATGGAAGGGTGAGGTGCTGATCGGCATGGATCTTGGCATCCTATATAAAGGGGGCGAATACCCTTCATTTTTCACAGGTTCTTACCTTCTCTCTTTCTGCAATTTCTCTCTGTGAATTGTTCTAAAGTTTTGATCTTCAAGAAATCGCTGCCTTTATGAGCACTGCTGTCCACTGGGAGTGGTTGACGGTTGATGACTGGGCGAATGTGGATTGGAGGGACACGGTACCCCTTATTTTGGGGAACGAGAATGCTTTCGATGCATTTGAGTCGGTTGCGGATGAGCGGACCTTGCTGCGGGAGCCATCGTGTCATCGCTCTTCAGAGTGATTCCCGGCTGTTATGTAAGTAACCTGACCTTTGGCATTCCTTTCTTTTTGTGTATTTTTTCCTTTTTTCATGACCTTTGATGAGATTTTTCCTTTTGCCAGTCTGATATTTCCTTGAAGAACATGCATGACCATGGGACAACGGGGCTCAAGGATGTTTGGGAGCATCTTCCACCCATGGTGTGCTGGATGGTATCATCGGCTGGTTTCGGGAGGTTGGCGACTGCGCTGGATGAGACGCCTCGTTCGACAGCAGTCCTGTGTGCTTTGGGGGCGAAGTGGTTAGCTTCGGGGAGATGACGGTGACTCCCATAGATGTTCAGCAACTGCTGGGACTGGATTATGATAGGGAGCAGATAGAAGTGGATCACTCCTTGCGGGTGAGGCCGGAGGCAGTGCATGCGGCGCTTGGTGATGTGAGGAGGATAGTTTCAGGAGATTCTATCCGGTTGTCCCTACTGAAGGATGTTCTACTGAGCAGGGTGATTGATGTGGAGGACGGGCTGTAAGTGAGGCAGATGGCCTGGTTATTCATCTTGATAGTTCTTGGAGGTTTCATGGTGGCGTCGAGTGGTGACGTCGTCCATTTGTGCTTTTTTTCCGTACTTGAGGATGTTTTCGAACATCCCTTTCTATGATTGGGGGAGTCTGACCTTGGCAACCCTTTACTCTTCTTTGGATGCATTCAGCCAGTGCTGCCGACAGACTTTTACTGGAGCCATGTATCTACTTGAGGTATTTTTTACTTTGCGCATCTTCATTTAATGCATTCGCATTTTCCTTTCATGCATTCGCATTTTCCTTATGGGTATCTTTTTGCTTGTTAATTGAGACGTGGTTCTATGAGGTGATTGGGTGCAACACCCCACTGATTGTTTTGAAGGACGACAATTTTGGGGACTTCTGCCGATTGTATCGATGGCATAAGGCCAACTGGCAGTCGAAGGGATCTCTCTCCCTTGAGGTGGTGCGTCAGGTCTTCAATGACCTTACCAGTGGTCGGGTAAGGTCCTTTCCTATTCAGTCTTGGTTTTTTCACCTTCTGATCTTGTTTTGACTCATGCCTACTTGGGGATTTTCAGGTGACCTTTTATCCTTGGGGGACAACCATTCAGGATACAGGGATGACTGGGGTGAACGCGCAGATCAGGTGTTTGATGGCGCATAAGTTTGGTCATTCCTGGTATCTCAGGGAGAGTGTGGTTCGTCAGATCATTGGGGAGGAGGTTTTGGTGCCACCGGCACAGCCTAATATGTCTATGAGGTGGGAGCGACATCTGTTGGAGGATGAGAGGGTCGCGGCGATGATCGGTGAGTCCTATGCATTGTACACTGATACAGCTGCGTTGTATGACTATATAGACTTTGTGACGAGCTGGTTGATGGCGCCCAGCATACATGACACCTTACCTTTCCCTCCTGTGGGTTCGAGTCGGGCGGTGGGGTATTCCCACAATAGTAGTGGTCCTTCGGCACCTTCGGCGGTGACGACCTCGGAGGTCCCTTTTGTGCGGTTGCACACCCCTTCGTACAACATCCGATGGGCTGATGGAGGGATAGTGCCGATGCTGAACTGTCCTCTTGCGATGGATCCGGAGGAGCTGGGTTTGACAGAGGAGGTCCTTCATCTTGCGATAAACCTTTCGGTCCTTTTCCTCATTTTGATTTCTTTTTCTTGATACTGATTCTGCCTTTTCCTTGAAACAAATCCGGGTGTCGACCACTTGGCTGAGAGACATCAGAGACTGGATATCATCGAAGAATGCCCACATTCGGGATGTTGTCCCTGTTCCTTCTTACTTGGTGCCATCAGCCTCATTGGGGGAAGACTCTGGCTCGGGTAGTGGGGGCGCGTCGTCTCGCCATAGGGGAAAGAGAGCGCGTCGCATGGGTGGAAGCTCTTAAGAGGGAGAGAGAGAGAATGTGGGTTCGGGCTGAGTCCCGTTGTTTTTGGCTTTTCTATCTATTTCCTGCAAAATGATGCAACACAGAAAACAGATATATGCAATGCAATGTAGTTTTTTTTACTATATTTTATTTTAATGATGAATGAATGCATGCATATGCGCTTTTTACTTTGTTGCTGAGACTGTAAAAAAAGGAATATTTTTGAAAATTTGTGAAGGAAATTTTTTAATTCAAAAAAATGAAATTATATAAGGAGGAAAAGGGATTTTGAAATTCTGTTGAGAATATCAATTCTTATTTGAGTTTTTTGATTTGACAAAAGAGGAAAAAGGGAAATTTCCCAAAATGGGGGGCTGCCGATCGACAAGCACCCTGACCAGCCTATCGGCAGTTAGGTCCAGTCCCATTAATTGAAAGCTTTGATTGGTACCTTCTTCAGCCTTTGGTACCTTGTGGGGTAAGATTCCTTCTGATTTCTACAGGGATTATGTCCCTTGTGAGGACTTTTAAGTATAAAAAGGGCGAAGGGTGGAGTGTTCTCGTCACACCTTTGCATCCTTATCCACTTGCCTACTATTTCTCAGTCTTGCAAGATGGCTCTCCCTAGTAGCATTGAGTTTGCCAATTACCTCGAAGCCTTGGAAGCAATGTGATCTTATAATGTTGAATACGATACTTTCAACATGCGTCAAGTCTCCTTGTGGCGTAATCGGCCTTTTGAGTGGAATATGCTGATAGCGGTGGTACAATTCTGGTACCCCGAAGACCATGTATTTCGCTTTGGGTTGGAAGAAGTTTGTCCTACCTACAAGGAATTTTCTGCCATATTGGGTGTGAATCCCAATGTTGCTGGGCTTTACCTGAATTTTTCCACTCTCCTAGGGATTTGTTGGACGGGCTTCTTCATATCTTGCCTTCGGCGGCTAGATCATTAGTTGCTGGAGGAATGATATCCCTCCCGACGGTGTTGCAGTCCGTGCATTTGCGGGAAGTAGGTGATGCTGGAGCCGTTATTCTGGGCCTTATTATAAAGTTGATGTTGGTGACTAGGGAGGAGCGCGTGGACCCTCAACTTGCAGCTATTACTTCGTGGATGTCATACCATCCTAATCCTGCGGCGGTGATATTGGCGAAGACTCTGAATGGTCTGGATGCCTGGAGAGAAGGTTGTTCTGACTTTTTGAGGGGTAGCCCTGTGATGCTGTTCATGTGGGTATCTGAAAGATTCCATTTGGCGACTCCTCCAGAGTATCCCTTGTCGACTGTACGCAACTTCTTTTCTTGCTACTTCATCCGCGTTGGCCTGCATGTTGAGAATTAGTAGAATGGCTTGTGGAGTATGGGGCTCATGGGCTGTATTGGTCAGTGACTTGGTGGGGTCAGTTACAGCCAATTCTGGATCTAGGAGAGTATTCATATGTATGGCTAGTTGGTCTCAAACATACATCTTTTTATTTCCCTTGGCGGCTTCTGCGCCAATTTGGCTGGGCACAGGTCGTGCCACCTCGGACCTCAATTTTTTTCCAGTAGAAGATTTGACTGAGCGCCTGCATCTGTTTCTTGGATCTCTATGGGAGAATCGGCGTCCGTCGATCCGTCCTTCTCATTCTGTCGGTAAGGTTTACCATGTCCCCAAAGATTATATGAAGTGGTTGTGGAGGAAAGTAGTTAGCAAAATATTGGCAGTAGAGACTGATCAAATATGGTTTATTTTATCTAACTCCATGGACGGGGGTGTTATGGTCTTTTCGAAGATGGTCAAGGCTCATCGATCCATGGAATGTTTTCGATACTCTATTCAGGCAAGGGAAACTTGGGGTCCTCAGGAGGTGGATGATGAGGGTGTAGGCTCTTTTGGTAGCTGTGGGTAGGACTCTTGGGGGGTTTATTTGTGTAACAGATGTGGGGGATTTTATCTGGATTTTTATGGTAATATGGGGAAGGGAGTTATCCATTCCTTTTTCTTAAGTAATCCATACTGTAATTTCTTATTAATGAAATAAACAAGTTTCTGATCATCCAACTGTGACTTTTGATGAATTTTGTATTTTTGATTATCTATGCCAATCGCTAAAGCATACATAATCCTCTTGTTCAAGTAGATGTTTAGAATGAACCGTCGTTCTCGGAGGTAAGAAAAGAATATATTTTTGTGAAAAAGAAGGGGTCGTGCTCATGTGAGATGTACGAGCTGCCTACGTACCTCCGGGGTTTTTGAAAAAATCTTTTGTTTTTTTTAAAAAAAGTGATTTTTTGTAGAGGATCAGGTCCCACGTAGTTCTGGGTAGAGGGAAATGAAAAGTTTTTTTTTTAAGAATAGAAGGGGGATGAGAAGAGTCGTAACACGCCGAGATTTCGGACTAGGGTTAGAATTTCTTGAGACGGTCCAGATTGACTGGACGAGCCATCTCTTCCCCATCCAGGTCAGTGAGCATTGCGGCACCGCTAGACAAGATTTTCTGCACAATGTAAGGGCCGCTCCAATTGGGCTCGAATTTTCTTCTGGGGTCCTAGATGGGTTCTATTATCTCCTTGAGGGCTAAATCCCCTATAGGACATCGCGGTCCTTGACTTTCTTATTGAATGAACGCGTTATTCGGCGATGGTACCCTTGTATATGGTATAGAGCCTTTAATCTTCTTTCATCTAGAAGGGCTAGCTCATCAAGACGGCTTTGGCACCAGTCTTCTTCACTAACCTTGCTTTCGAGCATGACGCGTAGCGAGCATATTTCCAGCTCCACAAGTAGGACTGCTTCCATACCGTAGACTAGGGAGTAAGGGGTAGCCCTAGTAGAGGTTCGGATTGAGGTTCGATAGCTCCAGAGGGCGTACAGGATCCGATCGGTCCAATCCCTATAACTTTTGGTCATCTTGATGATGATGGCTTTGAGGTTTTTGTTGGCGGCCTCGACTGCACCATTGGTCTGAGGTCAGTAGGGAGAAGATTTGTGTCTCTGAATCCCATACTCGTTGACTACTTCTGTGACTTCTGCCTCGATGTGCAAACCGTTATCTGACACTAGCTCGTGCGGGACCCCATATTAGCAGATGATATTTTTCTTGATGAATTTTGCCACCTTCTTGGCATTTAATACTCCGTATGACTCAGCTTTGAACCATTTGGTGAAGTAATCAATGGCAACCAGGATGAACTCATGTCCATTTGAAGCTTTTGGCGTAACATTCCCTATGATGTCGATACCCCAGGTGGAGAACGGCCAGGGAGAAGTCATGTTGTATAATTCTCGTGGAGGCAAGTGTTGAAGATTGGAGAATTATTGGCATTTAGGGAATCTCCGAACATGGGCAGTGCAATCCTGGGCTATGGTGGTCCAGTAATAGCCCTGTCGGATGATCTTCTCGGCAAGCATGTGACCATTCTTGTGGGACCCACACTCCCCGCTGTGGATTTTCTGCATTATCTTTTCAATGTCAGCCCCTGCGATACAGTGCAAATGAGTTCCATCGAAATTCCTCTTGAGTAGTGCTTTATGACAGATGATGTACTGGTCGGCCAGCCTTCGGAGGGTAGCTCGGTCATTTTTGTTGGAACCCTCGGGATACCTACCGTACTTGAGGAGGCACCAAATATCATAGTACCAGTAGTTGACCTTCGCAGGATCTTCTCTGGTGATGAGCTCAATGTAGTATCAATGGGTTGGTTTGTCTTTCTTTTGAACTACGAAGGGGGTCATTGTTATTCCCTCGGGCATGTCGACCATGGACGCTAAGGTAGCGAGAGCATCGGCTACGTTATTCTTCGCTTAGGGTAGGTAATGGAAGGTGATATCTCGAAATTGGGAGGCTAACTCTTCTAATTGGGCGTGAAAGGGTGGGATATTTTCGTCCTTGACTTTCCACTTTCTGAGCACTTGACCAATGATAAGGGAAGAATCCCTATATACATCAAGATATTGAATACTTTTCTTGAGAGCGACCTTGAGGCCCACTGTGCCTGCTTCGTATTTCCGTCATGTTATTGGTGCAAGGGAAATCCAATTTTATGGCGAAAGGAGTGTGGGAGTCATCTGGGGCGACCAGAAGTATCCCAATGCCATATCCCTTTTTTTTGGCTGTGCCATTGAAGAACATTTTCCATCGGAGGCAGTCTTGGGCGGTGCAAAGAATATTCTCATGTGGGATTTCTGAGATCCAGACATTAGCTTCTTCTACGGGGTAATCCGCAAGGTAGTTAGAAATGGCTCTTCCTTTAACGGCTTTTTGTGTGACGTACACGATATCGAACTCGGTTTGGAGCATCAACCATCGGGCCATGCGGCTGGATAAGGCGGGTTTCTCAAGCAGGTATTTGATGGTATCCATTCGGGATACAAGTTTGATGGGGAAGGCGAGCATGTAGTGTCGCAACTTTTGGGTGACCCAGACAAGAGTGACACATGCTTTTTCCAAAGCAGTGTAGTCGACCTCGTACCCGACCAATTTCCAACTGGCATAATAGAAGTCTCTTTCTTTACGGGAGTCCTCAAGGTATTAGGCTAGCAATGCCCCAGCTGTAGTGTCGGTTATTGTTAGGTATAGGAGTAAATGGAGTCCAGTCTGTGGTGGCATGAGGACTGGAGGTTGGGTCAGATATTGTTTGATTCGATTAAAAGCTTCTTGACAGGCCTTGTTCCAAACCTTGGTTTAATCCTTTCGGAGGATCTTGAAGATTGGTTCACAAATGGAGGTTAGCTGGATGATGAACCGACTGATATATTATAATTTCCCAAGGAAACCTCGAACTTCTTTCTCTGTTTGGGGAGGTGGCATCTCCAGTATGGCTTTCAGCATGGCGGGATCTGCTTTTATCCCCTTCTCACTGACCATGAATCCCAAGAGTTTTCCCTTCGTGACGCCGAAGACACACTTCTGTGGATTAATTCTCATCTAATACTGCTGCAGTCATTCGAAGAACTTTCGGAGAGCAGGAGCATGACCTTCTCTAGTTTTGGACTTCATAATCATATCATCAACGTAAACCTCGACCTCCTTATGAATCAGGTCGTGCAGGATGGTTGTGGTAGCCCTTTGGTAGGTAGCCCCAGCATTCTTGAGACCGAATGGCATAACGGTGTAGCAAAAGGTTCCCCATGGGGTGATGAAAGCGTTTTTTCTTGATGGTCGGGGTGCATCTTGATTTGGTTGTATCCGGCAAACCCATCGACGAATGACTTGAGAGCATGACTGGTTGTGTTTTCCATGATCATGTCGATATTGGGTAGCGAATAATCGTCCTTTGGAGAAGCTTTGTTTAAATCTCGATAATCCATACACATTCGAACTTTTCCTCCAGATTTTGGTACAGGTACAATGTTGGCTAGCCACGTGGGATATTAGATTACTCGAATTAAACCTACGTTCAACTGTTTGACCACCTCTTCTTTGACTTTGAGCGACCATTCGGTACGGAGCTTTCTTAACTTCTGTTTAACCGTCTTGTAATTTGGGAGAGTGGGGATCTCATGTTGAGCTATTTCAGGATTAATACTGGGCATATCATCATAGGACCATGCGAAGACATCCACAAACTCGTTCAGTACTTCTTTGAGTTGTGCGCGCTCATGGTCGTCAAGGGTGTACCCTATCCTAATCTCACGCAGTTTGTTACTAGAACTGAGATTAATAACAACAGTATCTTCTTCATTAAATTGAACGCGGTTATGTTGTTTGTTATTAACCTTATTTAAATCAGTTAAGAATTGTTCATTTGCAAAATCATCATCATCAAAAGTTTGATTAGAATCTAAACAATTAATGTAAGGCACAACAAGATACATAAAATCTTTATTTATTTCATTGATAGGAAAAACAACATTGAGATCCTCATCAAAAGAGGTCTCGATTACATTTGAGCAAGGATAGACAATAGTAGAAGAAATAGGGTAAACATTGGGGTTAGGGGAGATTTCAAGAGGTAGAGCTGGTGCAGCATGCCAGTTGAGGATAGGTGCATCAACAGCTTTGATCAAATGAGAGGGGTCCAGTAATGTAGTGCCTGAATGAACCATGAAGAGTGCCAGCCCCAGTGTCCGCAAGTCAAAGGAAACATCGAAATCACTTTCCTCAGTTTTTTCAGTATCTTTGATGAGCGGTTGTATGCGGTGTGGGAAATTTTTGACCCCTGGGTAACTATCTTGGAAAAAGATCTCCACTCCAGGCTTCATTTTCTTATCTGTGTGGTCATACCGTGGTTCTAGAAAACCGTAAAAGGGGAAATCCTCGCCCTCTTTGATGAATCGTCCATTCAAGGAATCTCCTGAGATAGTTCGAACGCAGTCTAACCCTCTCTTTAATCAAGATTGGCGTATCATTCTGAGCTCTTGTTCTGATGGATGATACCCCAAACCACAAGGAGGGAAATCTTTCTTCAGTTCGATGGGCTCGAGTATCCCCTGCTGCCTTTGTCCTAGCCCCAGTCCGGGCATGAAGTGCATGTTTCTAAACATCTGAATCACATTGACATTTCCATGAGGGTCATATCCTCGACAATCCCTTTCTTTGTAATCGTCCCTTGCCGGGAGTAGGGATGGCTCAACTCGAAATCCTGATAGGATCATATCATTTGACCCATGTTGTATCTCGAGGATTGGACTGCTGGTGCTGCCACCCTCGGCATTGCCGTCGTTGCCTAAAATGGTGATGACTCACCCATCGGCGAAGAACTTTAATTTCTGATGGAGTGAGGAAGAGAGACCCATGATATTGTGGAGCCAGGGTCGTCCGAGCAACAGGTTGAAACAGGCTTGGGTTATCAATGACTTGGAATTCGACAACGGGGTTTATAGGTCCAACCCCTATTGCAAGTTTTATGGATCCCATCACCTCCCGATAGGTATTATCATAGGCACGCACGGCAGCGGAGGTTGGAGCGAGGTCACTTTCTTTTAAACCTAAACATTTGAAGGTTCTTAGTGGGCAGACATTCAAAGTGGATCCGTTATCCACGAGAGAAAGCGGTACAACCCTCACCATAACGTCGATTGAGATGTTGAGTGCATGATTGTGATTTGGCCCAATTTTGGGGATTTCTTCTTCAGAAAAGGACAACATTCTGGTGGAGGTCAAGGATCCGACCAAATTTACCGCTTCTTCAGGTGTGGTAGAGGAAGGAACTATAGGTCCCGTGAGCAACTTGATTAAAGCATTTCTATGCAACTGGGAAGACATGAAAAGCCCCCATAGAGTGATGTTAGCTTGAGTTTTCTTCAGTTGATCAAGGATCTTGCTCTCCTCGATGGTCATCTCTAGCATAAGAAGGCTTTCAACGCCCTTCCCCTTGTCATTTGCTAGTGGCGAGCTTGGAACCTGGTAATGTCTCCCAGATCTGGTCATGTGATTTACCGAAGAAGAGAAAAACATGAATCCCATTTCTTCATCCATCTCAGGCTGCTCTGCCACCCTATTTATTTCTCCGAGGAGATCTTCAAATGATATCATCCCACATAATTCGGTTATTGGGCCAGTTCTTCCTGAAGCTTGCTCTTCATTTGAATTTTTGAATTCTTCCCCCCATCCGGTGGCAACGATTCTGTTTTCCCCTGTGAAGTTGATGCATTCCATAACTTCAACGACTTCCTCAGATAGGTCTTCCCATTCTGTGGGGATGTGTAAGGTGAAGGGACTAGGTGCTTTTGTAGCTTCAAAGAACCAAATAACTCGGTGAAACTGCAAATGTTGTTGGTTTGCCTAAATGCTTTCGCCATGATCTGGACAACATCATCTAAGCTGACTTTGTCGGTTGGTATCACCCAATTATCTGATTCTCGAGCCCATTTTTGTGCTTCCGAAAATAGTGAACTGAACCTCTGGAAATCGATAATCATCTGTGGGGTCAATTTTTGCCCGAACTCGATGAGTGGATTTAATACCTCTGACAATTCCATACCTCCACTTTCAGAACGGGTACGGACAGTGATGCATACTCTTATAAGGAGTGACAGTGCCTGATCAGCGAGGCTAGTAGAGTGTAGGAGGAAATATGGGCAAATTCGAAGAGGTTTGGGAGAGTATATGGGTGTGATTTGAGTTGAGGGATCGAAATCTGGGTTTTCTTCCAAGAAGATGGCATTGGTGTGATTTTGGAGTGGATTGTGAGTAGTGTTTGGCTTAGGATTGGCTGGTGGGGCGATGGTACCCTGATCGATGGGTTCTTGGATTATGTTTCGAAGGTGGAAGCATTGGTTGGTGGTATGTCCAGCTGTTTAGTGAAAGGCACAATGAGCATCGGTCTTGAAGTTTCTTGGGAGTGGATTAGGTAATGGATGGGGATCCAAGGGTTTTATAAGGTTTCGGCTTAACAAGGCTTGGTAGACTTTGGAGAGGGGCGCATGAAGCTCAGTGTATTTCCTTCGAACGGGGTCAAGGAGACTTTCTGGTGCCCATGATGTGGTTGGTTGAGAGATGTTGTTGATGGTTGAGACTGTAGCATTGGCAGGCTTATCATACTTTCTAGGGGTGAACTGTTCGGACACCTTCTTCGGTTCAACTTCAGTTTTGGCAAGACCTTCCTCGATTTTTACTCCTGCTTCTCTGAGAGCTCGAAAGTGGGGGTAGTACTGTCCTCCCATGGTTTCTCGGACATGGGGCAAGCAATTCTTCTTCACTATGTTGACTTGTTCTTCTTCAGATGGTCGATTGGTCATGGTAGCTGCTTTTTCCCTCCATCGGGCTATAAAGTTACTGACTGATTCTTGAGAGTTTTGTTTGAGCAGTTCTAAATCACGTCGGGTGACCTCGAGCTCTTTGTTGTATTTGTACTGCGACATGAATTCTCGGGCAACATCCTCCCAGCTACGGATTCTGGATTCGTCAAGAGATAAGAACCACTGGAGGGCACTATCCTCCAAAGTTTGCTGAAAAAATTGGGCCATCACTTCTTCATAAGCCTCTAGTAGAGTCATAGAATGGTGATCAATGCAAAGATGAACAATTGGGGGACCACTCCCCCTGAACTTCTCGATATTTGGCATCTTGAACTTCTCGAGTAACCTCTATTTAGGATAAGGATACATGTGGGTGTAATCCATGTAATTACCAGAGATCCTGACCTGATCAAACTTCTTGGTGAGCATCTTAAGATCTTTTTTGACCTTATTCATCTCCTCATCCTATGGATCAGCGACCACATGCAGGTTAGCCACAGGCTGGGCAATGTTTGGCATTGGAAGTTGGGCAGGCGACGACCCATTAGCCGGAGGGGCACGTGGAGCATGATGATATTCCTTAGGGACCCAGATAGGATCGGGTGGACCCATAGCACGAGGGAATAGGGCCTCGGGCTCTTGAGGAACAGGAACTTTGTTTCGTTGCATTTCTCGAACCTCATCTTGGAGGTTGTCAATCTTGGCCACGAGCTGAGCTAGGACTGTCGACAGATTCGGTTGTATGACTCGTGCTTGATCTGCATTCTCCATGGAAGATGGATGGATTCTGGACTCGGAAGAATTATTAGAGGAGCGGATGAAACTCCGGGGTGATTTAATAAAGAAGGGATAAATGTTTTTGGATTTTTGATAAGGAAAGGAGAAATGATTTTGGTGACGGAACTCAGCATGATTATTATGATTATTATGTTCTCACTTGTATTTAATTGTCATAAATGAAATGACGAACGGGACCCGAGCCTGGAAAACTGGGGGTCTTCATATATGCAAAGCTACGTTTGGACTTGTAACTAGGCTCATGGACAGGGTCCCATTTTGGAAAATGCACAAAAATTAACAGATCGACCCGAAATTTCGGCAGAGTTTCAGGTTGAAACCAGCAATCTAAAGTGCGTGTCCTAGGTTTGACATTTCTATGGGGGTATGCAGTTGATTGGGTGAATCGGTATGGGTTCCCCCCTTTGGCACGATTTCCACGATATACGTCTTGCTTTTGCTAGCAATCGATACGTGTGGACAAGCCATTTGATATACTTGACTGTACGTGAATTGCCTCACCATATACCTCGTCGGGATAGTACGTGTGAGTGCGAATTCGATATAATCGGCGTACGTGAACGAATACCCTGCGATATACCTCCCGTTATGACTTTTGGTCAAGAGGTACGATGCGGGGGAACCGTTCGATATACCTCGAAGGTACTTGGACAATGGAAGGTGAGAGTCATATCGCTTAGGCTAACTGCGACCTGTCGGACCAGCGCCCATCACGAAGTGACCCTCCAGTTACTGGGTAAAATTTGGTCAATAACAATGCTCTTTGGTGATATCGTGTGAATCATGCATGATTCTCTTATTAGTATCTTATGATGAGAATGCCTTTCTTGATTATGCCAAATAGGGAACAAAGTACAAGTACCTCAAAAGGTATCCCAAGTATGGATGGGTGATGCGTGCAACATAGGGATATACATGTGATCTTAGGTGCACGTGGGGTGAAGTATACATGGATAATTTTCTACAAGTGTGTGAATATAAGCATAAGCATGGGATACACATGTGATAAAGGGGGATAGGAAGGTTTTGGGGGAAACATAAACGAATGTAGCATAGAGTCAATCCCTCAAAATAATAAATAAAGTCCCCAGCAGAGTAGCCACTGTGGAAATCCCCGATCCTCATCGCGGAGGGAAAAGGATCCTTCGGGTCCCGCGCATCCCCTCTCGAGAGAGAGCGCTTCGGCCGGCGTCAGTTTGTGAGGTGTGAAAATGTAGAGAGATTCAGAGTCGCCAGTCTATTTTACTCAAAACAGACAAAAGAAAAAGGGGAAGCCACCCCGAAGTATGGCATCCAAAGACATACTTGTGCGTGCGAAACCCAAATGATTCGAGAAGGGTTCGGAGGCTTAGTTACGAAATGGGAAGGTGTTAGGCACCCATTCCTCCCTTTCGATCTCTCATGGATATTTGCTATTTTCCTTTATGTTTACCCCCATGATATGTGTGAATGTGTATATATAGAGTGGAGGTAGGAATCCTCGACTTGTATCATGGAAAAGATAAAGTGCGTCATCCGTAGGAATGTGAGATTAATGTAAAAAATAGGATTTGTACGATTACCCTTGCGTTGATCATTATAAGGGAACGATAACGCATGTGGAATAATACGCCACTAAGAATGAATATATAGAATATAATAGAAAATGAGATAAAGAGAAGATAGAAAATAAGAGAAAAAGTGCGAAAAGGACTCGAGTCTCGGGTTTTACCCCGAGATGCCTACGTAGCCTATAAAGGCATCAAAGTCCACGTAGTTCACATACAAACGAGGGGTGGGGTTTAACCCATAAATCCAAATGGAGAAATCTCTTATTTGTAAAGGGGTGTGTGTGTGTAGAAAAAGTGTTTTAGTTGTGAGAGAAGTGTGGAAAAAGTGTGAGAGTCCCTATTTGGAATTTATGAGCAAACCCTCTTTTTCTTGTTTTTTGGGTTTTATTTATATGAAAATGAGCGATGTGAAATAATACTAGATAAAAATTATGTTAGGATATGTGAAATAAGATAATAAAAGTGCTTAAGTAATAAAACAAGTTATTGCAAATTTAAGAAGATTTGAAGAGAAAGGTTAGAAAGATGGACCTTCTTGGAGAATTTGAGCTTGATCTTAAATGTTAAAAAGAATCCCTTGCACTTGGATGATGATGGAGAGTGGTTAATTCATCAAGTTTGATGAAAAAGTGGAAGCGAAAAAGGGATTTGGAAGTTGAAATCACGCTGCCTTCGAGAGAGCTTTCTAGGGCTTACTGAGGGTGATTTGCTTATGATATGAGATCCCATTGCAAATGAGGCCAAGGCCTCATTTTATAGGCCCAGGGGTTTGCCGATCGGCATTACAATGGCACTACCTATCGGTAGGTGCCGATAGGCAGGGTCTGGGACCTGCCATTTGGCAGTGCGCTTTAGGCTTTTTTGGAAAATTCGCCTCCGAGGGCAAACCGTTGGTCAGAATTGCGCACGGTGCATACCGTTGGAAAGATATTTCAGAGACCTTAGAAAGTCCTTTGGACCGCTCCTGAGTTTAATAGTTGACTTTTGGTCAAATGTGGCTCGGAAGCGTTTGTCAGTCCGCTGGACGGGAAATCGTTCGGACGCAAAAAGGATCGTTCGTCCACATGGTAAGTCTGAATCGCGTACAAGGGGGATTGTTAGAAAGATTAGGAGATGTACTTATACATTCCAAAGAGTTTGACCCGATTTGGGGAGTTGACTTTGGTCAACCGGGATCGAGAAGCATTCGGTGACCTCTCAGAGTCAAACGGATCGTTCGTCCGAATGGAAAGTCAGAATCGTGCATGGGATGGACCGTTGGAAAGGGTAGAAGATTCATTCAGGCTCGGTTGAGATGAAGCGTTGGTTTAGGTCAAACAGAGTCTGGGAGCGCTCGGTGGCCTCTAGGTCGGGTTTCGGACGCAAACGAATTGTGCGTCCTCATGGTAAGTCAGAATCGCGCATGGGATGGACCATTGGAAAGGGTATTCAGTGAACTTAGAAGATTCATTGAGTCTTGATCGAGATGAAGAGTTTTACTTTTGATCATACCGGGTTGGGGAGTGCCCGATGACTTCCAGGTCAGTGCTCGGGACATGACTTGGGTTTGTGGTGATGAGTAAAGGCACTAGGGAACTAAGAAGAGTTAGGGGGTAACAAAATGGGGTGTCTACAAGTACAGATAAATCTAATGATGTTGATGTCCCTGTGGGTCTTAGTCGAATCCTTCCCGATGTTCCTACTCGATGTACTTGCGGTGGGGGTGGGGATTTTAACATAAAAAGAAGGAAATGAGCGAACGCTCAGCAGGGCGGGTAATACTAAGCTATATGTTTTCTATATATATATATACACGTGCATTCTGATCAAATATGAAAAAGTTCACAATTTATCTAGTATTAATGCAACTACATGCAATGCATCAGAGCGATGAGCTCATACTTACACTTAGCAACCTTTACTGACTCAATAGACTAATTGTGCATATTTTTTCCTTCATCCTAATTTATCTCCTTTCCATTTGGTTGCTTTCTTAAATTATATTTACAACTAATTTAATTCATTATCTTTCTCGGAATCTTCCAAATACCACTTACTTTAATGGGCTCCACACCGCCGACAATGCCGACATATGCTTTGGTTTGTGGTTTTGGATCTTTCACCCCACGGCTTTGGGATCTCCTTAATTTTTTCGGTGTCATTCGAGTCTTACTTTTTATAATCTTTACATTTTATCCAATGTCCACATTATTCCATTCCCTTTTTACCATTTTCATCATACGATGATTTTAAAGCATTTTTCACATTATCAACATGCCAAAAATTACTTTATCCTTTTTTCACCCAAAAATAGACTGGAGGGGTCTCAAGAGGGGACCTAACCCTTAGGACCCTCATGTTTTGTAAGGACAATATTTCCAATTGATTCCTTTGTATGTTTATTTGACTTATTCCGAGAACAAAACACATTTGATTCATAGGTTGGAATTTTATTGTCACCATCCCACACAGACTATGACATATTGAAGTTTATTAAAAACGTTGCGGTAAAGCTTCAAAGATTTATCATGCCGATTTATGGTGCATATTTCATCTTCATTAAAATTTCGTTCTGAGATCACTCAGGTATGAATGCATAATGCTAATGGGACTCGAAATATATTTTTATATGTTTAAGGATGTTGTTTTATTAAGAAAATGTTTTTAAAATGTTTTTAAAGTGTTTAAAAATGTTAGAGTTCATTTTATTCTGATAAGGATGATTAGAGTTGTATTTTATACAAACTCTATTTTCCTCTAACATTCAAACGACATCAAATGGCATAAGTAGTAGTTCGAGCGAGATCACTATGTCGTTTTAACGACATAGCCATCTCATTTGAGAAACATCTAATATTGTTCGAGCGAGCCGTTGCCTCAAGAAAATTATTTAAGTCCTGGTTTCCTCAAAATTTCATAAATGTGCAATTAAAAAAACAATTTACAAACCAGTACGTATTCTGCACATGTTTTTCTAAGGTTTTCCTAGTCCAAAACATCCTTAAAGTTTTGAAGATCCGAGTTTTCATTCACATGCTATTTTGATATTTGTTTGCACCGAGAAATGTTTGTTCTATACTTGAACATTTGGTTTTTAGGTGAATAATCGAAGGAATTCATGTTAAACATCATAGACGACACAAAGCCATATTGCTGGACAGCGAGACATACATGGATGCGTGTGTTGTCGACGAACATCGTGGAATAAGGACTTTCTATGTGGGCACTGTGGAGGAGGGGTTGAAGATTAAAAGAGCGTAAAATATCATGGGGGATTGAGTCGTTGAGTAAGACTTGTGTCTGTTCCTTATAATTCCACATCATAGTGATTGTCTGGCTTGGATCATCCGAGGGTTTTTCCCTTAGTGGTTTTCTCATACATCCGGCATTGTGAGTATTCTTTACTTTATTTTACTTTCTGTAATCACTAGATGTATTTTTAGGGTTAATCAAGATAAAATTTTGTTAATTTCATATTAGTTCAAAATTTGGTGGGGTTTATAAAATTTGAAAAAGGGTTTTCATAAAAATAAAGTGGTGTTTGTCATTCTTAAAACACATTTCGCATAGAAAAAAAGGGCCTAGAAATTGGTGTCAGAGCTAGAAACATATTTTTGTTTTCTTAATCCCTTCTGTTTTTAAGGATCAATTTTTTTGGTATGGAAAGTTTTCTTGATCCTTTTTTTTGTGGAAGAAATTATGCTTATTGGAAAATGTGAATGATAAGTGCTTTAAAATCAATTGATCAGCGTGTGTGGTTAGCGGTTGAAAAAGGTTGGTCTCCACCAGTCGCACGAGAGGGTGATGTCACTAGTTTGAAACCCGTTGAGTCATTGACCGAATCCGAACATAGACTTGCACTTTACAACTCTAAAGGTTTTCATGTAATTTCCTCACATGTTACACCGAAAGAGTATAACATAATCATGACTTGTGAAACTTCAAAAGAGGCTTGGGATACACTTGCACTTACTAATGAGGGAACTACCACGGTTAGGGAATCGAAGATACAAAACCTCAATACACAGTTTGAGATGTTTAAGATGTTATAGAATGATTCATTTAATGAGTTTTATGCAAAGTTGTCCAATATTATCAACTATTTATTTAACTTAGGAGAGACGATTCCCGATAATCGTGTAATAAAGAAAATTTTGAAACCTTTGTCGAGTAGGTTTGATGCAAAAGCCACCATTTTAAACTCCTTAGGTATGCTTGATTCGAAGAAACTTGAAGATTTTGTAGGTCACCTACAAACCTATGAACTCAATATGTTTACCTATAAGAAAGTGCCAAAGAGAGAAAAATAAAAGGGCATTGCTTTGAAAGCCTGAAAGAAGGAGACTAAAGTTTCGAATGATGATTATGATTTTGATTTTGAGAATTTCTCCTTATTGGCAAAGAATTTGAAAAGTTTCTTAAATTTCAAAAGTAATATAAAGACGACAAAAAGTTTGATAAATTCAAGAGCAACAAGGTAGAATCCACCCTTAAATAAGGATAAGAGTGAGAAATTTAATAGGGTTTAGTTGGACAAGTGTTTTGGGTGTGAGGGGTATGGTCAAAAAGTTGCAAAGTGTCCCACTAGACTTAAGAAAGAAGGCAAGCACTCTATAGCTTATAGTGCCTCCTCAAGTGATAGTGATTCGTAAGAAGGAGAGAGTTACCCCAATGAGAGAAAGTTTGTTGCTTTCTTGGCATGTCATATGAGCGATGATGATAAATCTTCCGATGAAGATTCTCATGTGCATAACACTTTCGAGGCCGTTGAATCCTAAGTGAGTGAGGGTGAAGCGAGTGAGGAAGAGGAGGTTTATGTGAAAGAGTTGCAAGTTTCCTTTAATGAATTGCATATCGATCCAGTGAAGGTGAAAAAGGAAAATTCTAAATTGCAAGCTAGGTTTAATGAGCGTTCCGTAGACAACAACGATGTTTTGATTGAGGATCTTAGGGCATAGGAGAAGATGCTGAGGGATAACTATAATATGTGGAGAAAGAGAGAGATAGCCTTCGTGGTTTGATGGAGGCATTGAAAAAGGGGATTCTAGAGTTTGAGGAGTCTAGGCGTGTGCTTGAGTTTAGGATTTGGGAGTTAGAGGAGAAGTTGAAAGACTCGAGTAAGGTGAAGTTTGAATTGGAATCTAGATCAGAGAAGTTGGATAGGATATTAGGGAGTATCCAAGTTGAAGGTTATTGGGGTGGTATAGGCTACGATGATATATTTGTTTCCATTACTAAAGACAATACAAAAAATGGGAGAAAGCCTATTAAGAACGTGAGGAGAGGTCAACATTTTGGTAATCATTTCCGTCGTCATTACACTTGCACACATTGCGAAAGGAAAGGTCACCTTAGATGTTTTTTCTATGACCTTAGGAATGCTCATGGGAAATTAAGAAATAAAGTCGTTTTTGTTCCCAAAACCCCCATGCATAATTTCACACCTACTTGGGTTAGGAAATTGGGCTTAGAGGCATATGGACTTAAACTTCATGGTTCTCATTTGGTTGCACTTGATTCTTCCCATGTTACATCTAAAGGACGATTGTGTTGCCATGTTTGTCATACGCTAATCTTTGCATCATGATTTATATGTTGATAGTCTTATGACATGTGTATCTTTTGTATCAAAATTTTCAATTATTTGAGTCTTATTTGAAAAAATACAAAAATATTTTCTTTTTGAGAAATACAAAAAGATTTTATTTTCATTTTTGTCAAAAATAGAAAAAGATTTTGCTTTTGCTTGAGTCAAAGTATATTTGAACGACAAAAAAATCTATTTGTTTTTGTTTTTTGAGTTTACATGTTTGATGTGCCATATTGGTGTGCTTGGACCCCCATCCTTTCAATATTCATGTGGTTAGGACATTTGGTCATAATTGTTGATGCTTAGAATTATCGTAACCATTGTATTATGGAGTTGTTTTGAAGTTGATATGCATTTTGATTCGACTTTGTATATATTCCATCATTGCACACATGCACGAGTTTATATGGATGTGTGACATGTCTTGCATATTTCGGTTTAGTGAGATATTCTTATCTCAATTTTGTCATTTATGCGTATGTAGACTTAAGGAGGAGGTGTGCATGCAAGAATCATTTACCATGTGATTGAATATTGAGAAAATGATGATTGTTCACGGGAAAGGGCTGCGAGAGTATAAAATTAAGAAAACTAGGGAAATTAAAAGAATCAAATGCCAAAAATTAGGCCAATAGGTTTTTTTCTAAGTTGAGAATAATAGACCTCAAAAGATCTTAAAAAAGTAAATATATATATGCGGGATTTTGGTTGGAGAAAATTTAAAAGGGTTTGCACCACGAATCCTAACGTTGAAAAATTGTGTCATGACGTTATTCTTTGTAGAATCGTCAAAATTCCGAATTTGTGTGCATGATTGATTGTTTAGTTAATTTAGCTCAATTTTCAATTGTCACATAAGGCTAAAATAAAGTTTGACGATTCATAGCTATCAATTAGAGCTTCTTAATGGTTTCAATGTGTTGGAATTGTGATTCATTTATTGTAGTTCATGCCCATACATTACAAGTTCATGTTTGAGCACATCGACACCATGTTAGCATGAAACCCACATTGTTTTAGTTCACTTGACAAAGCTACATGATTTTTTTAGAATTGGATGTGATATTTTGGTTTTCTCGTTCGAGCAAAATAACGATCTCTCCTGACCTTCAAGTAAGAAGCCTATGTTCGTTTGAACGATAAAGCTATGTTGTTTGAGAGATAACCCGGAGATTTTTTCTCTGGTTTTTGTTGTTTCAGTACCCTGGTTCATATTGACATATTTTTGGAACTGTTGGGTTAATTCTGGACAGTTTATATACAAATTCATATTGATTCCATCTTTTACTGCAATGTGGTCCCTTAGTCACAACTGATTAGATTGTTGATTCATGTTGTGTGATTATTTTTTGCTAGCTACGAGTTTGACATCTTTTGATAACTATTAGTTGGTTATTTCATGTTTATCTAGATACACTTCATTGATTATCTCATGCTAGATTTGTTTATCGTTTCACCGGGTTGTCTATTCAAGAAAAAATGGGGAGAGATGTATGTGATGTAGGGGGGAGTTTTTGTTTCTTGAGCATAGAGATTTAGTTTCATTACACAATGATATCATATGCGTTCATGCTTATTTATTTGTATCTTAATGAGTTTGCGTAAATTGGCATCCTAATTTAGATGTTGTTTACAAATTTGGTACCCATATTTTTTCTCACATCATGTATGAATTGTTTAATTCATTTAAATTATTGTTGCATGCGTTAATAATAATAATAATAATAAAATTGGCACCAGCTTAATTTGACATAGGTGATTAGTGAATAAAAAGTTTTTGATAGTGATGCTAAGAATGAAACGATTAATGATTCCGATTTAATTTAATAATGGACTGATCACCCAGGATTAAAATAGGCAGGGTGTCACTGATGGTATTAGAGATATGTTCTAGTGTCCATAGGATTTATATGGCTTACTACGATTTTAGTTTAATGATCTTTGACTTAGAGTCCTATTATTAGAACTGTTGTATTCATAATCACGTATTTGAGATTACGTTCTTCTGCGGTTATATTTTTATTGCCGGTGAACTCACACAATTCGATCTATTTTCAGATGTCACCTAGGAAGGAACGACATGTTGGGATCGTCGAAAGGGGTGATGCTGGAAAGGATCAAAGAGTATCCCTAGTACCACAGGGCATGGTTGATATCACATAGGTGGCTGGGATTGTATCACAAGAAGTTACTGCCGCATTAATACACTACCAATAATATAATGTCAAGTTGATAGGAACCAAAAGAGTAAGGGAAGCAAGTCATTCAAACAATTTAGGAAGAAACACTAATAATGTGACACCCAAGAAACAACGAGAGGATACTCGAGGCCATCGGGGCCAATTGAATAATAGATATGGACAGCAGAGTCAAATTCACTAGGGCCAACATGGCCAGAAGCATGGATATTTCAAAGGGATATGTTTTACATGTGGAAAGGGTGGCCACAAGTACCAACTTTGTCCACAGTGAACAATGGAGAATCCTCAATTGGATCAATAGGGTCAAAACGAGAAAATTTTTACTCGTCGTTATTATATTTGATATGCCCAATATATACCCTCATACTCGAAAATGACAACCTCGATTGATGTAACGGCCGAGTCGGTAGGAGGATCATAATCTCCATTAGATAAGTCGTCCTTCACAAGGTCGGCCCCACAATAAACCACCTCGGCTAGCCATCAGACGAGGTTAGACATACATCATTAGCTCAAGCAAACTGCCACCATCCTACGCTAGTTCAGCCAAGACTTCAGCTATGATAATCTAACCTCAGTCGGTAAATTAGGCCGAGGTTATTCTTTTGTTTGATAGATAAAAGACAACCCTCGAAATCACCAAGCATCACACTCAACTAGGCCGAGGTTACCATGGATGACATCAAAAGTCCGAGAATACATAAGAACATGGAAAGACTTATAATACGTGGACTAAACCGTTATAACCAATTTACTCCCCTTACGCGAGGAATAATTGGTCATCATTACCTGCATGTGGCACAGCTAGGTGTCCATATGAGGTTAGTTCGATCTTTACACACATGTTAATGGCCTCCTTAGGGGGTACACTACACCCCCCAAGGACTATATATACATGCCTTCTTCTACCTAGATAAGGATCCATAATTGCAACCCTAGCGGGAGCTCTGTAGAAATACACAGTAGAGAGAGAAAGTGAGAGATTGTATCACAGGCCATTAGTGCCCTTGTTATAGTGAAACTCACCCACACTCACAGTGGATGTATGCCAAATTGGCTGAACCACTCACATACAAGTGTTCCTCCTCTTCTCCTCATCTTCTTCTACTAGATACTTACTCTCGTGCTGCCATTGTTATTGCTATCTTGAGCTTATTAACACCTCATACTGGTGGTGGTGTTTACGGCATCACCATTTTGGCACAGTCCGTGGGAATAAGAGGATTCATCCCTTCCTCCTTTGTTGCTTGACCTCATAGGAGACTCTGGTGGTGAACCAAACCTCCCCCATCGTGTGGACCTGTTTCACCATTGAAAGATATCCTTAAACGTATCGAGCTCCTTAATATTTTCATTACAAGCTCTCTAGTCTTCTCGCATGGCACTAGGTGTTGGAGGACCCGGTTCAAGCCAAGCACTACCCCATTCTGAGATGGCTAAGGTGGAGGCAGCCTTGAAGTCATCTGTTACTTAACAAGCGATGCAGGAGCAATTTGCCTAGCTAAGATAAAACATAATAATGAGGCCACTGGGGGTCTTACCAGAGATGATTACTTTGATAGATGACCAGGGACAACATGAGGCCAGGGGACCACCCCAGGGACCACAAAAAGACCTAACTCCTCCTCAACGGCGGAGGGATGTTGCTGACCCTATGCATTTATGCCTGGGGAGGTAAGGAACCCTTGCCCGGGGGATAGGTATAACGATATAGAGGCCGAGGATGCTCTCGCTGACTCTTAGGAGCCATAAGGGGTTAAATAACAATGTATGGCCTATCTAGCAGAGCCGAGGCCAGGGTGAAAGGAGAGACTGTGATGCCCATCAAAGAGGTTCACCTTTTGACCGGTTAAGTAGAGGATCAGACATCGAAAGACTTAACCTAGTTTATGACCTACGACAAAGGCTATCCAGGTCAAGAAGCATTGATGGATCACGAAGAGATGGTGGCGATCGTCGGCCCCATTATGGCCGACCCCCACAAGGCCGAGACTTTGGTCTGGGGGAGGTCAATAGCCTACGTTGTGAAACAGTTGGGGAACCCTCAGTGCACCCTTGGAGGTGGCAGGGGACAACCTCGGCCAGGACAATGTTACTAAGCCCTGGAATAACTCTATTCAAAGGCTGGAAGAAAAGATAGGGAATCTCCTAAAAATTCGAGACCCGTTACAGAGGGGGTACTCAGAGGGTTCACCATTTGTGTCAAGGATTGTCAACTTCCCAACCCCTACCAAATTTAAACCTCCAATGGAATCTCCCAAGTAAGATGGAGGTACCAATCTAGTCCATCATATTGAAATGTATCAGTCTGCAATAGACATTTATTCAATCTCTGATGAGATGAGGTGTCGAGCTTTCTCAATCACTCTAATTGGGGCTGCACATATCTGGTTCACTTCTCTTCCTAAAAATTCAATTGAGAGTTTTAAAGGTTTGGCCGAGAAATTCATTCACAACTTTTATTTTGGGGTAAGGCCTCAGAAGAAGATGACCCATTTGCTTTATGTAAAATAAGGAAATAATGAAAGCCTTGGAGATTATATTACGAGGTTCAACAAAGAAAAACTATAGGTAGAAGACTATGAAGAGAGTATATCCATGACAGCCCTCATGGGATGACTTCAAAAAGGAAAGCTACTCTGGAAGCTTGCTGAAGACCCTCATAAGTCTATGGCCGAGCTATTGGAAATAGCTGGAAAGGTCATGAATGCAGAAGAAGTAATGGCTGCAAAGTATGAGGATGAGAATGGAAGTAGCAGTGGGAAGTTTTAGAAGAAAAAAGATTGAAAGAAGAGGGTTGTGAATGATATGTTTGAAGACTATACTCCATTAACTTTGAGCTCTGAACACATCCTCAATGAGAAAAAGAATTATAGGTCTCTGAGATAGCCAGAGAAGCTGAAGGCTCCTCCACATAAGAGAAACAAGAATTTATGGTGTGAGTTCTATCAAAATCACGACCATCTAAATGACAAATGTTTCGCAAGTCAGATAGATAAAAATGTATGAGACATCACTTGGTAAGAAAAATATGGACTTATGGAGATATTCCAGGGGACCACCCCCCAAACCTGTCTGAGAAAGGTAATTGGGGGTCATCAGATGTTCATAGTTAACAAAACGACCCCTATCTCCTTAATTATGAAGGTTCTCAACATTATTGTAATTGTCCTGGCTAAGGCCAAGATAGACTTTAGCTATGAGGTAGGCTTTCCTCCATCTCAGGGGGTCCTTAGAACTGATGTTCCACCAGCCTCATATCAGCCAAACTCCCAGGCCCCTGAAACAAAAAAATACTGAGGTTTCCAATTATAGTTGGAAGTCTAGGTAACCAAGAACATCTTCTTCTCAGATTTCCTAGCTAAGAAGTGGTAGTATCCGGGGTGATTTTTGGCAGATGAGGGAATTTACAACCAGAAAAAACTCTAGCTGGAAGGTCTGAATAGTGAAAAGCCTTCCAAAGAATGATATCCCCAATCATAACCCTCCAAGAATTTGGGGACAATTGGAAAGGGACAAGATTTATGTGTGAGACTATGGTTGTAATAACTAGGTAGATGAGAAGATGAAAACCCAACTTGAACATTTGCTCATAAATGCAGATTTCACCACTCTTGCCATCGAAGTCCCTTTCATCCTTTAGAGGTTTCCTCAAGATGATCGAGGAATCAATATAGTATAGGTGTCTGAAGACTAGAAGGTCGTACTCATTTATAGTACTCTCATACTGTGCAACTATATAGGTATCAAGTTCACTTCCTTCATCGTCATCACCATCCCTAGTAACTTCTGTCTGGGCACTCGTAGGGGCACCACCAGGAAACCTCTTCGCAAACTCAACATCGGTGGTGGCCGATAGAGGAATGGCATCAATAGGAGGGGTAATTGCTACCACTACACCAAAACTAGTGATTGGTCACGTCCAAAATCCCTGACCAAGACTGTGGGTTGTGGACTTGGTCCGTGACCATTTCGGAATCGTGGGTCGCGGCCCAAGTCCATGACTAAAAAATGGTCACGGTAGATGGTCGCAGACTTGGGCTATGACGCATACCGCGACGGGGGTAAAAATAGTCGTGGCCTCCCTCCTTGACCAACAACCATGACAAAATTAGTAGTGGACAAAGTCCGTGACACACATCGCGAAGAAAAAAAAGGAAAAAAATGGTTGCGACCGAAGTCCATGACCCACAACTGTGACAAAAATTGGTCGCGACCAAAGTTTGTGACCCACACCACGATGCAAAAAAAAGGAAAAATTGGTCGCAGACTTTGGCCGTGACCCACAACCGTGACAAAAATTGGTCGCGGCTAAAGTCCGTGACCCACACTACATCGAAAAAAAGTAAAAAAATGGTCGTGGATTTTGGTCGTGACCATTTTTCGTCACGGTTGGGGGTCATGGACTTTGTCCGCGATCACTTTATGCGCAACGAAAAAATAAAAATTTTCATGGACAAAGTCCATGACCATATTTAACTATAATGTAAAAAAGTGTCCTTTTTTGGTCCAATCCTGAAATCAAGGGTCCTGTGACTGCGCGGTTGCGAATATTTATTATTGGCAAAACAATAAAAAAATTCACAAATTACGAATCAGGAACGTTGTTAATAAACAAATATATATAAAAATTTTAAAATATTACACGTCTTAATAATTCACAGACCAAAAAAGAATTGGGCAGGTTTCCTCTATTTTTATGAAATTCCAAACCCTGTAAATATAAAACCTTCTTATTATAAAGCCCACACAGCCATAAAATTTAACAATCAAATTATAAAAGGCCGCACAACCATAAAACTAAACAATAAAAGCCCGCACGACTGTAACACATAAAAAACATAATTCGGAATGGCCACAATATTATATTAACAATCTTCATGTCATAAACCATGGCCTTCTTCATTTGTTCCACGTGCAAAAATCCTACAAATGATAGGATACCAAAAAATGATATCAGTAGCTAAGTAGTTTTACAACAAATTTGTTCAAGTTGAAACATTGCATATATGAGTTATAATTATCAACATATTAATGTTTTTATGACTAAGTCTAGAAATATGCAAATTATCTTCATATTCTTAAATCAAGAATCTCGTGATCGTGTGGTCAGTTCCTACGAGTTACATTGGTCTCGTGTGAGGTGTTGGTGCCAATCACGGGGCCGTTCGGGGGATGTTTCAGGTTTTCACCCACTAACACCATGTTTTTAAGCCTAAGTATCTATATTTTCAAATTATCGTCGTATTCTCAAACTGAGGGTCCCGTGATCACGCGGTCTGTTCGTTTGAGTTACATTGGTCCCGTACGAGGTGTTGGTGCCTCTCACGGGGTCGTTCGGGGGTTGTTTAGGATTTTCGTCCACTAATGCCATGTTTTTAAGCCTAAGTATAGAAATATACAAATTATCATCGTCTTCTCAAACCGGGAGTCCTGTGATCGCGCGATCTGTTCCTACGAGTTACATTGGTCCCGTGTGAGGTGTTGGTGCCACTCATGGGGCCATTCGTAGGTTGTTTCGGGTTTTCACTCACTAACACCACGTTTTTATGCCTAAGTCTAGAAATATGCAAACTATCGTCGTATTCTCAAATCGGGAGTCCTGTGATCGCGTGATCTGTTCTTACGAGTTACATTGGTCCCGTGTGAGGTGTTGGTGCCACTCACGGGGCCATTCGGAGGCTATTTCGGGTTTTCACTCACTAACACCAATTTTTTATGCCTAAGCCTATAAATATACAAATTATCATCATATTCTCAAACTGGGAGTCCCATGATTGTGTTGTCAGTTCCTACGAGTTACATTGGTCCCGTGCGAGGTGCTGGTGCCACTCACGGGGCCGTTCAGGGGCTGTTTCGTGTTTTCACCCACTAACACCATGTTTTTAAGCCTAAGTCTAGAAATATGAAAATTATCATTGTATTCTCAAACCGGGAGTCCCGTGATCATGCGATCAGTTCCTACGAGTTACATTAGTCCCGTGCGAGGTGTTGGTGCCACTTACACACATATTGTAGTGCAAAAATTCACAACATGCATATAACCCCTAATATAATATGATGGCACACATTTAACCCCCAATAAAATCACGACAAGGTGGATGTAAATTTTTTTACTCATTAAAAATCCATTTAATTATATTTTGTCAAAAAAAGACACGGACATACAATCTAGGGTTTATTGGCATAATCTATACATACACACACACACACACCCAATCTAGGGTTTATTGACATAATCTATACATACACACACATACAATTTAGGGTTTACTAAAACCTAATTTTTTTTTTGACATAAATCTATACATACACACACATACAATCTATACATACACACATATACAATATAGGGTTTATTGATAAAAAATTATTTATTTGTCCATAGTTACACACATAAACATACATATACACATAAATATTTACATACACACACATATAAACATAAATCTATACATACACACACATACAAACATAAATCTACACATACATACACAAAAATTAGGGATTTAGATTGAAATCACGAAATCAAAATGAAATCAAAATGAATCAATACATACTAGTGTGTGTTTTATACTTGGCCATGCCTTTAGTCATGGCCCAAGTCCATGACCCATCTGCGACCAGTTTGGAGGGAATTTTGGCCTAAAATTTAGCGCTGAGATGGTCACGCCCTGGTGACAGTCTAAGTCCGTGACCCACAGTGGTCAGGGATTTGGTCTGTGACCACTTTTAGAACATCGATGATTTAGTGTGGTAATAAATATAGTCACGCCAAATATTGAGTTGGTCACAGACTAAGTCCGCGGCGATCTGGTCACGAACTTGGGACGTAACCCACTGGGCGTGACCATTCGCAGGATTTGGTGTAGTGTACGCTGGGCCCTAAGATTTTTATGGAAGGAGATATAAGAGAAGTGCTAGCATCTCTATGGGATGAGGCTCGGCTCGATACCTCGGCGTCCCCCGAAACCTCATCTTGCCCAGGGGACTTGAAAAGAGTCTACGAACTCAGCAGCCTTAGAGGTGGACATAGGGTCTAAAGAATCTGACTCAGACATTGGAACAAGAACCTCAGGAACCTCCACGGGATTAGCAGGCTCAGGGTATATGAACTTCAAGGGTGGAGGAAAGATTGGTCTAAAGGGAAAGGCCTTAGCCCTACAAGCCTCCTCTTGGGCTAACTCTATCTGCCTAATCTTTTCAAAGGTCTTCTCACGCAGAGATGGGAACTCTTCAATTAGTTTATTCAAAGATTTGAGCATTTGGCAGATGAAACTACACTTAAGAGTTTGAAATAAAAGGGCAAACGGGCAAACAAATTGTGCTACTCGAGTTAAATATTAAAACATGGAATCCAAAGGATTTTCACCAAGAACTCCAAGAACATTCAAAGATTGGGTCACTGGAGAAAATGACCAGAGGGTCGCCGAAAAGTCTAAAAGCGGGTATTTTTGGCTAAAATAACCCCAAGACGGCCTAATATGGCCCCAAAGTCACTCAAGCACTGGAAACTAACCCTATAGCCACTCAAAAGTGGCGAAACACCTCACCGGGAAAAGGTGAAGCTCGTCGAAAAACCAAAAGTGTAAATTAATGCAAAGAAATGAAAAAGGAAAGGCCTAAGAGAAGTGACTGACTGATTTCGATTGAGGGAGGAAGATATTAAGAAGCAATGAACCTTGAATTGCAACAGGGTTGTGGAAGATTTGGCAAGAAGCTCAGTAGTGAGAACTCTATGGAGGGAAAAATGAGAGAAGAAAAAGAATGAGGAAAGAGAAAAGTTATTTAAACCTTCCCAAATGATGTGGCACAATTTTCAAAGTGCCCATTATTTCCCTAGAAAACCTAAAATCGTACCTTAGCAAATACGTTAGACACTTCAATGCGTGACATGTGTCCCATGAATCACTCTGTAACCCAAGAAACCAAATATAACTCGGCATCGGCCTAACCTATATACCCCTCAGCCACCTACTCACATAGGAAACTAAGGGCTAGGGGTGATTGATATGCCCAATATGTACCCTCATACTCGGAGACGATAACCTCGGTTGATGTAACGATCGAGTCGGTAGGAGGCTCACAATATCCATCAGAGAAGTCATCCTTTATAAGGTCGGCCCCACAATAACCCACCCCGGTTGGCCATTAGACGAGGTCAGACATGCATCATTGGCTCAAGAAAACTTCGACCATCATACTCTACTTCAGTCGAGACTTCACCTATGATAAGCTAACCTCGGCTGGTAAATCAGGCCGAGGTTGTTCTTTTGTTTGATAGATCTAAGATAACCCTGAGACTCACCCATCATCACACTCAGCTAGGCCGAGGTTACCATGGATGACATCACAAGTTCGAGCATATATAAGCACATGGGAATATTTTGAACACGTGGAATAAACCGTTAAAACCAATTTACTCCCCTACGCGAGGGAATATTTGGTCATCATTACCTGCATGAGGCACAGCAAGGTGTCCACATGATATTAGTTCAATCTTTACACACATGCTCATGGCATGCTTGGGGGGTACACTACACCCCCCAAGGACTATATATACATGCCTTATTCTACCTAGAGAAGGATCCATAATTGTAATCCTAGTGGGAGCTCTACAGAAATACACAGTAGAGAGAGAAACTGAGAGATTGTATCACAGGCCATTCGTGCCCTTGTTATAGTTAAACTCACTCATACTCACAATAGACGTACACCAAATTGGTTGAACCACTCACATACAAGTGTTCCTTCTCTTCCCCTTATCTCCTTCTACTACATACTTACTCTTGTGGGGCCATTGTTATTGCTAGCTTGAGCTTATCAACACCTCATACTGGTGGGGCTATTTACGGCATCATCAATATTTATGGGGAGTCGAGTCACCTAAAGAAATATTGTCTACGGCAGAGCCAACATCGTAGTTAGTACCATCAGGGTAATCAGGTCTAACGTCAGAGGGAGTTCCGAGGACAGTGTTTTAATTGTGGACATACGGGCCACAACAGGAGGGGTTGCCCATAGCAAGGGAGAGATCTGCAATAGCAGGGTGCCCTATAGGAGCAGCAGTCACAGAGGTCACCTGCGACACCAACCCTACCCATACCACCACTATAAGGGAAACTACAATATAGATATGCCTATAATATTTGGTATGCTGTCATACCATAGGCACTGCATAATTTTTATGAAGGTATATTTCCTATTCATGGGTGTAAGGATAGGATTTTATTTAATATGGGGACATAACACTCTTTGATAAAGACCGGATTTGCACAATCCGTCAGCCAATTAGAGACAGCTTGTAGTATCCTTATGTGTGTGGAGCCGCTGATGGGTAGTGGGTTGCTTATACACTCAATTTGAAGTGTGTATATCGATGTGGGTAGATTGTGTTTAGCTGTCGATTTTCTTATATTGTATATGAAGGGATATTATGTTAACTTGGGGATGGATTGGTTAGAGGGTTATCGGGTGATGGTAGATTGTTACGGGAGGACTATTGTATTTTTTGTACCTGGGCAGGATATATTTTTAGTGGCGATGCCTCTTCCCGAGGGAGGATAAAGCACTCATTTTTACTATATTGAGGAGGAGACCTCACAGGATGTGGTAGTTTCTTTAGACTCAATTCTAATTGTTTCGAGGATGTCTTCCAGGATATCCCCAGATTGCCGCCAAGATGGGAAATTTATTTTAATATTGATCTAGCACCTGGTATAAGACCTATAGCTCGAGAAGCCTATCGCATGAGCCTATCTAAGATGTGTGAGTTGAGTGAGAAGATTCAGTAGCTCTTGGGGTGGAGATTTATTCGATGGCGTACTTCACCATAGGGTGCAATAATGTTATTTATCAAGAAGAATGATGGGTCACTTCAATTGTGTATTGACTATAGAGAGTTGAATAAGGTCACGATTCGCAATAAATAACCACGTCCTCGTATTTATGATCGATTCGACCAACTGAGGGGATTAACTTACTTCTCCAAGATTGATTTGCCATTCGGTTATCATCAGTTACACGTCAAAGAGGAGGACGTTCCTAAGACTAATTTTTTTACACGATATGGGTCCTAAGAGTTTAGAGTGATGCCATTTGGACTCACCAATGCGCCAATCATGTTTATGGATCTGATGAATTGGGTTTTTTTTAGAGTTCCTTGATCAGTTTGTGATTGTGCTTATCGATGATATTTTGGTTTACTCTCGTTCTGAGGGAGAGCATTTTGAGCACACACATAAGGTTTTACAGAAACTTCGAGAACACCACTAGTATGCAAAGTTTAATAAATGTGGGTGTTGGCTTCGAGAAGTAAATTTTTTGGTCCATATAATGTCTGCGAAGGGTATAGAAATTGATCCCAATAAGGTATCCATGGTGAGGGCATGAGACAGCCCATGACACCGACCGAGGTTCAAAGCTTTGTATTTGTTCATGCATAAGGATTTAAACATGAGGAATAAGAGGTTGTTGTAGTTCATGAAGGATTACCAGTTTGATATTCAGTAACATCCTGGGAAGGATAATGTGGTAGCTGTCGCGTTAAGATGAAGACTGGCAGGCGAGTTCATAGTGGTTTGGAAAGAAAAGTGGAGAGAGCTTCGATACGGAGATGACATTGCTATAGCTTGTATGTCCATATTAGATATCATGCCCGAGATTGTTATGAGGGTACTAAAAGCACAGGCAGAGGATTCTTATTTCCATAACGGAGTTCGATAATTATTAGGTGATGGGGTAGATGGGTACTCGATCAGTTAAGAGGGTGGTTTACATATTAATGGAAGACTCGTGGTTCCAGGGGATGATGATTTGCGACATGCATTGATGTTAGAGTCCCATGGGTCCCGATTTGCAGTACATCCTAGTGGGGAATAAGATGTACTAGGACATGCGCAGATAATATTGGTGGTCAAGGATAAAACGGGATATATCTGTTTGTCTCGAAATGTACTACCTCCCAGCTAGTGAAGGTAGACCACCAGAGATCGATAGTGATATTATCTCCATTAGAGATTTTAGTGTTGAAATGGGAAGGTATCTCCATATATTTTATCATTGGATTACCATTATCGCAGTAAGGTCATGATTTTATATGAGTGATAGTGGATCAGTTAACCAAAGTGGGTCATTTTCTTATGGTTCATATTGATTTTGAGACCAAACAGTATACACCGTTAATTATCGCTGAGATAATACGATTACATGGGGTCCCGCTTAATATTATGTCTGATCGGGATAAGATATTTGTATCCCATTTCTGGCGGAGTTTCTGGGAGGTGATGGGGATAGATTTACGATTGAGTACAGCGTATCATTCACAGACAGATGAGTAGAATGAGAAGGTTAATAAAATGCTTAAGGATATGTTGCGAATATATATACCCGATGTCGGGGGCGGGGGGATGGGAGGTGTATATTGCTTTGGTGAAGTTTGCGTATAATAACTCCTACCAATTTACTATCGGCATGGAACCATTCGAGGCACATTACGGTCGGCCTTCTCATTCACCTACTTGTTAGTTAGAGGTAAGGGATAATAAATTATTAGGTCCAGAGATGATCTTGGACACCACTGCCAAGATTAATCTGATTTGAGGACGCATCTGGATAGCTCAAGATAGGAAAAATAGTTACGCAGATACAGACAGGAGACATATTGATCTTGAGGTTGGCAACCACGTATTAGTACGAGTGTCTCCCATGAAAGGAGTGATGAGATTCGACTAAGAAAGGGAAACTGGCACCTAGATGTGTGGGATCATTTTTTATCATTAAGAGGGTAGGACCAGTGGCTTATAGATTGGGATTACCAGAGAATCTTCAACGAATTCATGACATGTTTCACGTGTCATCACTGACGAAATATCGGCAGAATGAGAAAGCTTTTTGGCATGTTCCACTTGAGGAAATTGAGTTGCAGCCCGATATCTCATATAAGGAGAGACATTGGTGATACTTGATCATAGTGAGCATAACCTACGGTCAAAGATGGTACCCTTGGTTAGAGTTTAGTGGCGGCACCATCATGTATACGAGTCAACTTGGGAGAAAAAGGATGACATGCGTGAGCAGTAGTGATAGTTATTTACGACAACTATGTCCTAATTTCGAGGAAGAAAATTCTTTATAAGGGGGCAAGTATGTAACACCCCATATTTTTAAAGAATTAAAAATCAATTAATTTGGTTAAAATTTATTACATGTGTGACGTAATTTAATGGAAAATTAAATATGACAGGTTGATTAAATTATTAATCGTAGATAAATGATATGTTTATTGAATAAAATTACTAAGTGAATATTAATTATATAATTGATGTCACAACGAGTGCTAGTGACATGATAGTATGATTTCTCAACCGAATGTCGTGAGCGTACTAAATAAGGTAGAGATAGAAAATAAATTATGACTAACTCAGATGATGATTTTTAGGTTACAGTTGAGTTCAGGAGGGTCGAAACAGTCAAAATATCACACTCGGGTGTGTAGTTTGGGTCTCAGGACAGTTTTAGACATAATTGACAATCTGAGAGGTCATTTTAGTCATTTTATAATTTAGGGTAAGGGAATTTTTGTATTTTGAGTATTATATATAGTTGTTGCTATATGAGGCTAGCGTAAATAGATCAGAAAAAAAGTGGAGGCTAGTAGAGAGGAGAGGAAGAGTTTTCTTGGAGCTTAAGCAAGGGTTTTGGAGAATTCAAGATCAATTTAGCATCACAACCACTCTAGGAGAAAGGATTTGAAGAGAAGATGATCAAAATCAGACCACTCCAATTGATGAGTTCTAATACTCATGTAGAGTAAGGCCTTTGAATTTAGTAAAATTGATGATATTTTGTTATTTGATGAATATACCTTGTAATTGGGAATATGATTGCATGTAGAACGAATCCACTTGTATAAAGAAAACAAAATCATAAGTTATGAGAATTAGATCATGAGACCCTCCATATAGATACAAATGCAATAAGATCATTTGAGGGATTGAATGGTAGAACAACTAGTTAAATTTGATAAGTCTATGAAATTGGATAAATTAGGAATCATTTAAAACTTAAATCATCATCCTAAAAACTATTTTGCACTGTTTTGGTCCAAAAAATAGCAATTCCGTCCGTGATGCCTCATAGAAAATTATGTTTTCTACATTTTTCTTAGTGATATGTTTTCTCCAAAATGGCTTCAAAATGCCCTAAAATTCATTTTAAAAATCTCGGCAGATTTGTGGGAAAAATTTTAAGAAATGTTATTTTTGGGTTGTAGTTTCGTTGGAGGTTATCTCGATTGATTGACTGTGATTGTGGTTCTCTACTTGGATGATGAGCTACGAGATTATTTTAAAAGGTTTTGAACCTCAAGAAGGTGTAAATTGTTCGAACGAGATTTATGTGTTGTTTGAATGACCCTATGTTTTAGGTCTTGGAGATAGATCTTGGCCGTCAATTCATATTTTAAACTGTGATATTAAGTAAGGGGTAAATAGTATCCTTAGAGTAGTGAGAGATAATAGAAATTGTGTGATTGTAAGTTTAATTGAAAATTATGGTACGTTGAATTTACGAGTGAAATATATACTACGTACGAGTTGATGAAATTAGGTTGTGTGTATACCTACTAAATAATATATAAATAAGTTTTGTTAATACCTATAGATATGATTGGATTATGTGTGTGAACATACCTACACTACCTATCATCATGAGGTTTATGTGCATAGGGCGATCCCACCTTGACGATTCCAATGAGGTCGGAATTAGTGCCCCAAAGCATGGAACTTAGGGTGGACCACTATGTGCTGTGTATTAGTAGGATTGGCAGGTCGTTTGGGTAAATAAGGTATGTTCGTATCCCAAAGTCTTAGAACCATATTTTCCTCCATTATGATGTTGATTTATTTTGGTTTTGAGGAAACATGTCGAACAAATAGTCCTTTATCGAGTATGAGAGGTACATGGACTTGATAGCAGAATATGCCAGCTTCACGAGGGACCCTTATGGGGATGCTATATGTGTTTATATGTTGTATGTGTGATGAATATATATACCCGTGTAATATATCTACTTATGTGAAACAGTAGAATTAATAAATGATGAGCATCTAAAAAGGAAATTAAATGGTGAAATTTAAATAAGTTGATCAATAATAAAATGAGAATAAATAATTTATTATTGAAACCATAATATCGTATAATATGGGGATATAGGTGAGAACTAGACTTATCAAGAGTATTCAGATACCTTAGCTAGTTGGGCAAGGGGTACTAGTTAGGTAGAATACATTAGGCGTGCACATTAGTTAAGAAGTGAGAATTTCAAGTGAGAGTACGTGAATAATAAATGTGTATTAAATAATTGATTTAAATTGTGATTTAAATACTTGGTAAATATTTTCAAAATGTTTTACATGGGATCTGACCCATGTCAAAATATTTTCAAAAACATTTTAGGTGTCTAGTCACAGGGATGCCCAACTTAGAGATCCTTTCTAGTGACATGTAGTTGTAGCATTATAGAGGCTCACGGGTTATTTCTTAGATGCTTTAGCTTGTTCTCTCTAGGAGATTTCATTATCACTTATTTATCAGTTCATCTGGGTGTGTTTCCTTCTGACTCTTTATTCATTTCAATTATGCAGCAGACTGCATTTAGATTTTAATTACTTATTTCAGATTGTGATTGGATTATTTTACTCAGAGAACCGATGGTTTATTCGGTCTCCTTTATTTAATTATTTATATATGTCGTGAGATTGTGGAGATTATATTCATGTATTATTGGTTCAATTCATTTAAATTATTTTTGCATGTGCTAATAATAATTTTAAAAAAAATTGGCACCATCTTAATTTGACATAGGTGATTAGTGAATAAAAAGTTTTCGACAGTGATGCTGAGAATGAAACCATTAATGATTCCGGTTTAATTTCATAATGGACTGATCACCCAAGAATAAAATAAGGTGGGTGTCACAGAAGGAGGGTCAAGTTCTATCCAAATAAAAAAATCCCATCAAAAGATCTAAGAGTTTCCATTCGGTAATTCTGATATGATATAGGTACTCCCATCTAGCTACCATGAAAATATCAATTGCGTTATGGACTGGTGGTAATGGATATATATGGAAATTTGGCTTGTGATCAATATTTCTTTATCATAACCATTAGGCCAAAATAGGATAAAAAGAAAGAAATGGTGGAGAACTTAGGCAGGCCATCCCCACCAATGGGTAGAATACATGAGAGTAGCCCCCGTCGATAGGGTCATGGAACAAATCCAAGAAGTTCCATTTGACGATTTTCACCCGCGTAAGATATTCCTCATTGGCAACTCTCTCAGAGATAGTGAAAAAATAATTGATCCCCTTACATAAAAGAGAATCAATATAGATACCCCTGGCAGCCATATGACATGCCTAGTATAAATCCTAAAGTAATGTGTCATAAGCTATAATAACCCTTTTTTCACATGATAGGTGGCCAAGCTAATATGCTAAAGATAGGGCTTATCAGAAAATTTATATCATTCTTAGCATCAAAAAGTAAATAAATAATATGAGTGAATTTAAAACCATTCACAACATGCGATAACTAAAATGATAAATAACTTTGAATAAATAATATCTCAAGACAATAAATAGTAGATAGTTTGAATAAACTCCTCGATTAAAAGAACTAACAAAAATAAATAGTAGGAATCAAGGTCCTTACCATCTCTTAAACAAAACTAAACTCAAATATGTAAATGAAAGAGCAATCTAAGGTAGAATCAATGATCTAAAGTTGCTAATCAAATGGAGCTGCAAGTCTGAAATCTCCTTAACCATATGGATTTTGTGTATGAATGCCTACAAAATAATTTTATATAATTTAAGTTAGTGTCGTAAAGTTGGAAGAAATATCTTCATTATCAACAATGTAAATCATGCGACTTATTGACAAAAATCATTCCATATCATCGATAATCACATCCAATGAATACACCTCATCCAAGTATAATGTTATGAGCATGCCCCAACCCATGACATGAACTATAGTAAAAGTGTTTATCTCTAAACTAATGAGTAAATATTTGGTTATCAAATGCAATAGGGATGTAATTAACTACACATCTAATACAATCCCCACAATGTCACCCGCAAAAGGGTACACACATATCATACCAATGTATTTAACGTGACAAAGGGTTCATTAATAAATTTTTAATAAGGAGACTAAAGTATGTCTTTCATGTATTCACAATATAATTACACAAAGTCATCTACCTTCTAGGACCATCTCATGCTTCAATCGATACGTCCGTATGAGTCCCTCACCTAACAAACTAAAACAAACGCAAAATAAGAACGGGGAGATCACGACGCAATAACACCATCATCTCGTCTCATACCCAAAATATTTTAACGGATCGAATCTATTATCATTCTCTCATCGCGAAGCGGTGACCATCCTGAATGCGTGATCAAACATAACGACCTTCACAGTGGAATGCATTAATAGCCATGTGTGAGGGAACCCGGTCATACCCACTCAAGCAACCCTAACTGATAGATTCACCACAATTAACGACATGTTCAAATGAATTGAAGTACATATATATAACATGCAATATATTTATACAACAATAGGATATTCCATGTTCACTCGTATACCCCCATTGTACCAATCCCCCAACTCCAGATTGAACTAATCAAAATAAGGTTATTCCTACACAAAACCTATATTAAACTCTCTTACTATATTTATCTAGTTTAAAACCATATTAGACTATAAGTTAAGTGTATAAATTCTAATGAATAAATTATGCCACCAAAGTTCAGAATTCAAACTTACAACCCAAACTACCATTGTCCACTAAAGTCATTCGAAAGACTTCTAACCTAATTCGAATGAAAGCATACATCTCATTCGATTAAGAGAAAAATCTTGTTTGAATGAGATTGAAGTTGTGCGTGTCTTTTATCCCGAAAAATGTGATTTAAAAGATAAACCTCCATTAATGAGTTTCAAGATCCAATCCAGCAACCCAAACATCACTAATCGAAACTAAGTACATGTTTATTATCCTAAATGATTCCCAACAAATATTTAAGATGTATAATATCAATTAAGATCTAATTCTACAAATTTCACAAATTTAAACTAAATTTACTATTAACATGAATAAAGCTTGATTACTTATATAATTTCATATCAAATCATTAAATTAACATGAGGTTTTAACTTATAACTGAAATTAAATCCCAAAACATGAGTTATAATCACATAATTATATATCAAAACTATTTAATTCAGATTTATCTCCAAAGTTATAAGTCTTCAATGTAGAGTTATTTTGATACTAATCCTAATTAACCCAATAAAAAAACAAGATCAAGATAATTAGGTTCAATCATAAACATGCATTCTAAATCCCAAAATTAAAGACATAACATGGAATTATAAATGATTTACAGATTAAAATGTGATATATCAAGAGATTTCTTGCTCGAAAATTGAACGATGAATCTCTTTGTGTTGATTCTCTGTTCCTCTTCTCCTAAAGTCTCCTTAAGATATCCCACAAGTCTAAGGATTCTAGGGTTTGTTTCTTATATGTAAAATAATTTATTGATGAGGTTAATCTCCCTTAAATAATCATTATTCCAGAAATTATATATAAGGAATGTTTTTGGTCCCCCAAATAAGCCTAAAATACTACCCAGAATAGCCCAAAACTTAGCCTACGGTATATCGACCCCACAGATGTATGATAAGATGATAAAAACACATATTCGGGTCTCCGTATCGCGTTAGAGTCCGATGTAAATGGTAGTATCTCATAACTCATGGTAATACTTAACAATATAAAATAAAACACACACATGGTTATTTTACGCCTAACCACATATACTCCAAGTTAGTTAATTACACCGATTAATTGAACCTAAGTTGAAGCACAAATAAATCCCATAACATTCAAATTTAACATCATATAAATATGCATTATATTATTGTCAATTCACTCAAGTAATAATTAATTCCAAATTATTAATTTATTCTCACAATTAATAACCATAAATAAGGATCCAAAAAATATGGGGTATTACATAAGCTTAGCATTAATCCAGAATTCTCGGCGGTGACATAGAAAGCTTGCCGAACATCTCATGAGAAGTTAAGGGTGGAAGAAAAAGAAGTTTAATTTCTTAATTGCTTTCAAACCCAGTCGTAGTCAACAAAAATAATAGGAAGTGTACAACTTGCATTGACTTCATTGACCTAAATAATTCATGTCCCAAGGATTACTTCCCCTACTAAATATTAACTATTTGGCCAACGTCATAGCTATCCATCAGTGAATGAGTTTTCTACGTGCTTATTTCGTCTACCATCATATCCCTCTGTTTGGAAATGTTAAAGAAAAGACTTATTTCATCACCATGCTTAGTCTTTAGTGTTATATAGTTATGTCCTTGGGACTCAAGAGCGCATGACCAACCTACTAGCGACTAGTCACCAAAATGTTCAAACAATAACTTGGAGATACCATGGAGGTGTACATCGACGACGTGCTTATAAATAGTAACCAAAAAGAGGATCACCTCTCATATCTTACTAATACATTTGGAATCCTTCGATATTATGAAATGTGTCTTATTATGGCTAAATTCTCTTTAGGAGTATGGTCCAGTAATTCCTTGTCCAGTTGGTCAGCCAGAGAAGAATCAAAGCGTATCATGATCAAATAAAAGGAATAAAAATTATTTGGCCTCCTAAAATAGTTAGAGATGTTCAAAAGATGAACAAAATGCATGTCGCCCTTAATTAGTTCTTTTCCAAATATTTTGAGTGAAGTTGAACTTCTTTTTCAATTACTAAGAAAGAAGAACATTGAACTATGGGATAATGAATGTTTAACGACACTAGAGGAGATCAAGAATTACCTCAGTCAACTAATCTTGCACATGGTTCCTCACCCAGAGGATCCACTTTAGTTTTACCTGCCAGCGTCCAATCATGCACTTAACTAGACTTTAGTTTGCGATAAGGAGGGATGCCAAGCACAAATTTACTTCATTAATAAAACATAGTTGTATGTCGAACTATGATATCTCCCATGGGAAAAGTTATCTTTATCACTCATGATAGCTTTGTAAAAACTAAAACACTACTTTGAAGCGTATTATATCATAGTTCTAACATATTTTCTATTGAAATTAATCCTGAAAATGTCGGCATCTCTGGACGGATGTCTTTATGACCGGTGGAACTGTGGAGGTTCAATATCCATTACCAACCAATGAATTCATTGAAAGCACAAATTTTGGCAAACTTAATCGGAAAATTTATCAGAGAGCATTGACTTAAGGAAAACCCCAAGTCTTGCTGTGACACCCCGCCTACTAAAATACCATGTGGCCAGCCCGTGATCAAAATAAAATGGTTGTGTCATATGACTCATTCTTAGCATCACCTTCAAAAACTTTTTAAAGTTACTAACCTCATAGTAATTTAATTAGATTGATGCCAAATTTTATATTTCATTAATTAATAACATTCGGAAATATTTATAATAATAAAACCATCCACACAATCTAGTAACTGAATTCGACACAGATGCATAATATAAATAAAGGTAACCGAATCAACTATCGCTTCAAGAATAAAATACAACAGTAAACTAAAACCATAACCTAGATACACAAGGTCAAAATAAATAAATGAATACTAAATTTGAGGGTGACATGCCCAAATTAGTACTGAAGTAAAGTCCCTATACTAGGAATGAATAAATGAGACGTCTATAGCAAAGTCTTGCAACTTCCACACAACCTACAACTACGCATCCCTAGATAGAATCCTCGAGCTGGGCGTCCTTGTGGTCAGACACCTAAAATGTTTTGGAAAAGATTTTGACATGGGTCAGAGCCAAAGTAAAACATTTTGAAATTATTTAGCAAGAAGTTAAATTGCAATAATTAAATATGCATGCACACGTTTCATATTTAAGTTATTGTCGTGCTTTCTTTTGAGGTATAACTCACCACTCATATAATGTGCAAACCTAATGCTTTCCTTCTAACCTTCCAAGTTAAGATATACCACCTACCTATCCGTATCACACCTCTTTCTTCCCCACTACTCTAACTCGAGTGTTCTTACTTTGATTATTAAGTTATTTGCTCCTTAACTTATTAATCGGTTAAACTATTTCACACAATATAATGATAACGCAAGTTATATAGGAAACCCCTTTTTAAATCAAATAACTTTCACACTAGTTGTATAATAAATACATTGACACTTATGTAATAATCCCATATATAATTATCGACTCATATATATACGTACTAGTGTACTATGATATTCACACACATGTCAAGTATATATCCATCCTCCCGAGAAAGGAGTCATCGAATGCTTCTCTAAAATTCTATTACCCCTGGTATACTCACCCACATGAACACCCCGACGCAGTTAGCTCCCGAATTAGTGAAACAAAAATAAACATAGCAGTGGAGGTTATAGTTCCCACCGAGAGTGAGGACAAATCACTCCCAAAACACCTCACCTCTGAATAAAAACACAACATATAAATAATGGATGCCTATGATCTGGGGTATATACTTGCCCTGCATTAGCCAAGGGATTCACCCACATCACGCAACCTCTTGTGATAGCACTAGAGGGGTATGTATTCCTATAAATACCATTCACACTGATATCTATAAATCACACACACACACACACACACACACACACACACACACATATATATATATACTAGGATTGTGTTTTTACTATTCATAAGCTGTGGACATACTTTGTGGTTGAGATGAGTGCCACATAAGCACGAAATAAAGGGTTGAGATTAATTTTCCCTAACACATACCCCCAAACCCTACCTCTTCCGCCTCCCTCTCTGACACCCCCAAACCGAAACCTACACGACTTCTCATTCTCTCTCTCAGCCATGCTTCCCCCTAAACCCTACCCCACTCTCTCTCTCTCACGAAACAACCTCCCCTCTCCTCTCCACACTGTCGCCTCCACCTCCCCCTCTCCTATTCTCCATGCACTCACCATATGCCCTCATAATCACAAGCCCTCACAAAACCTCTCAGCTCCTCTCAGCACCTGGTCACCTCTCAGCCGCTCAACTCTCAACCGATCACCTTTCACCTGTCAAGGTTCGTTTTCGGAGGCTTTGAACTTTGTGGGTTTTTTTATTTCTTTGATTTTGGGTTTCTTTGCTCATGTATTTTTTTTATTGATTACAAACTCAGATCTTAGTTACATTATTAGGTTTTAGATTTCGTAGATATTTTGTTTCTTGGCCCAGGTATGCTTATTTATTCATTACACACTCAGATCGTACAATTCGAAGGTTGTGCCATCTTCACGTGCCCCTCTCTATTAGATAAGTAATCCCCTCATTCTAACATGTTTTTTTATCAGATCTAAGCATTATAACGTGTGTCCCTTATGGGTACTTTATTTTCACTCTTTTTTATGAATTTTTTGAGGAGATTATTGGCATTTATTGTGAGATTTATGTGTTTCTTAAGATCTGACAAATTTAATGGGTTGAATGACCTCAGAGAACAACCACCGCAAAGTATCTGTCTTTTCCCCTTTCGTTTTCTTACTCAATTTATTTATGATTTTTTATTATGTTCAAATTTTCCTCTCCATGTTACTCTCTTACTCATAGGTATGTAAAATAGTGAAATTTGGGGTGAGTGTAAGTTTTGAGTTTTAGGGTTTACAGATTTGGTTTTTCCCTATATTATATTTTAATTTGGGCCTTATTTCCTTCTATAATAATTTTATTGTAACTATTCTTATATGTTATTTTAACTGATTTTAGGCCCCATTAGAATTTTATTGTAATTAATTTTAGGGTTTGCATATTTTTGCTTTTATTTTTATCTTTTAATTTCTTTATTTTTGTAGGGGGCTCCTACTAAGTTTGACAAGGTTTTGTGGACTCTTGGTCTGATTTGGAAATAACGTGTAGTTCAATTCTAGGATGTTAATTTTACATTTTTTTAGACTTACAATGTTTATAGTAGCTAATGAATTTGGTTTTGTTTTACTAATTGTTTTGAATGAATATCGTTTGTTTTATAGACAAAGTTGGCTTCTTTGATGTTAGTTAGCAAAGTTAGCTATAAAAATTTATTTTATGGTCAAACCTCATATCTCAAAGTTTTTGTAGGGGGCTACTTCTCTGACATGTTTTTTGTTTGCAAATCTAAGAACATATCTCTTACGAGATTTGTGAGTTTTATGGGGAGATTTGCGAGTTTTAATGGGTTGAATCCCCTCAGAGAATAACCACCGCAGGTATCTCTCTTTTCACCTTTCGTTTTCTTACTCAATTTATTTATGATTTTTGTATTTTGTTCAAATTTTCCTCTCCATGTTACTCTCTTACTCACGGGTCTGTAAAATAGTGAAATTTGGGGTGAGTGTAAGTTTTGAGTTTTAGGGTTTACAAATTTGGTTTTTCCCTCTTTTGTATTTTAATTTGGGCCTTATTTCCTTCTATAATAATTTTATTGTAACTATTCTTATATGTTATTTTAACTGATTTTAGGCCCCATTAGAATTTTATTGTAATTAATTTTAGGGTTTGCATATTTTTGATTTTATTTCTATCTTTTAATATCATTTGTTTTTGTAGGGGGATTCTACTAAGTTTGGCGAGGTTTTGTGGACTCTTGGTCTGATTTGGAAATACTGTGTATTGTACGGAGGCCGTATCCATTTCTTTTGAATGAGGTATGTTTAATAATTTTCCCTATTTGTTTTCTTTTTCATTTATGATTCTTGGAGCTATTCATAATTCTCTCTATCCCCATTGTTCTGTTTTATTATTTTAGTTTAATTCGATGTTTAAAAAATAGCGCGTCTTCATCCAATTTCTACACTATTCTTATCATATCAGATTAGCACAATTTTAGTGTTTAAATATGGAATTACGTTTTTCAAATAATCGAGTCAGTTGAGACTAACCCAATAGTTTGGTCCTTGAACTCTCTAAGGTAAAATGCCCGAGTAGATATTTGGGATCACAAGTGAGTTTTTCATTCAATAAATGATATTTGAGATAAGTTTAGTACTTTCAATAACGCTTACTGCATATGCGCTTGGGACATTGAAGATTAGGAGAAACCGAACTTTGTATTAATGATATAAAATATGATTTTATTCAGTTGAGTTTTTCTGCATTCAATAAATGATTTACGAACACATGGACTTTACCTGCTGCTAGGTGACAGCACTTCACTACTGTAAAAGCCAAACCAACATATTAGAATGGGATAACTACTTTTGATGGGGATGATTTGTGTGACAAAAGCTAATGAGGAGGTTTATGTATAAGGTAGTTTGGTTTGTGTCCCAATTACTTCTAATCAACTATTTTGGCTTTCACCTCAATCTGTCATATAAGTTTACCATGTAGTCCATTTTAGACATGCTGGTCATTCTTCTTTTTCTAGTTAATACCACTAATATTTATTATAATTTCCATTTCTAATAGTGTTAGATAAGATTTCTTGAGATTCCTTTAGCTTTAAATCTAATACAAACAGTTATCCATTTCTTTTGTAATTTAGAAAGGGTAAAGCTTATTATACATATGCCTAATATAAGTTGAGAAATTGTTGGACATCCAAAAAATAATGGACATCAAAAGAGTAATAGAACCAAACCTGATAGACATAGCCTGGTTTAGAGAAAATGATGTATCAAAAACCTCATTTGGAGGATTAGGGAGAGGGCCTGCAACCCTTCCTCTGGAATTTGAATAGCGTCTTCATCCATTTTCTACACTGTTCTTATCATATCAGATAACCACAATTTTAGTGTTTTAATATCGAATTACATTTTGCAAATAATCGAGTCAGTTGAGACTAACCCAATAGTTTGGTCCTTGAACCCTCTAACGTTAAATGCCCGAGTAGATATTTGTGATCATAAGTGAGTTTTTCATTCAATAAATGATATTTGAGATAAGTTTAGTACTTTCAATAACGCTTACTGCATATTCTCTTAGGACATCGAAGAATAGGAGAAACCGAACTTTGTATTAGTGATATAAAATATCATTTTGTTCAGTTGAGTTTTTCTGCATTCAATAAATTATTTAAGAACACATGGACTTTACCTTCTGCTAGGTGACACCACTTCACTATCGCAAAAGCCAAACCAATATATTAGAATGAGAGAACTACTTTTGATGGGGACGATCTGTGTGACAAAAGTTAATGAGGAGTTGTGTGTATAAGGCAGTTTGGTTTGTGTGCCAACTACTTATGATCAACTATTTTGGCTTTCACCTCAATCTGTCATATAATTTTACCATGTAGTCCATTTTAGACATGCTGGTCATTCTTCTTTTTCCAGGTAATACCATAAATATTTATTATAATTTCCATTTCTAATAGTGTTAGATAAGATTTCTTGAGATTCCTTTAGCTTTAAATCTAATACAAACAGTTATCCATTTCTTTTGTAATTTAGAAAGGGCAAAGCTTATTATACATATGCCTAATATAAGTTGAGAAATTGTTGGATATCAAAAGAGTAATAAAACCAAACCTGATAGACATAGTCTGGTTTAGAGAAAATGATGTATCAAAAACCTCATTTGGAGGATTAGGGAGAGGGTCTGCAACTCTTCCTCTGTAATTTGAATAATTCTAGATGGCAACATCTGTAACTCTTTGAAAAATGGATTTATTCACAAACCTAGCACTTGCTATAATGCAGTAATCAGTACTTAAATTTTGATCCATGCTGGCCAAAAATGAGTAAGATTGGCCAACTTGGATATCTATACTGGTATAATTTTGTTGAGTTGTGTATTATCCCTCTGTTTCTGCTAGAAGCAGGTTGTGGCTCTATATTTGAAAGTTCAAACAAGTGCTAAGTTTTGATGTTGAAAAATGGTGAAAAGCATTTGGTAACCGTTCTAGGAGTATGTTCAATGATGCTTAATTTAGTTATGACAATTACTTCAAAACCAAAAAAAAAAAATAGACGAACTTACGTTAGATGCTTAATTTATGCAATGTTTGAATTATCTTTCCATGTATATTGTGGCAGTCATGTTACTTAAATTTTATGATAGTGATCATTGCATCAAATATTGTGGCATATATGTTTACGGTCTACAATTATTTTTGATTTCCATGTAATTAAAAAATTAATTTCTGAATTTGTTTATAATCCTTGCATATTTTTATCCAGTCATGTGTCCAATTGAGAGTGTAATGTTATGTCATGCATCCGTATAGATGGTATCAGTATAATGTGTTTATAGAACAGAAGTTATATTGAGGGCTAATGTTGCGACTGTGTTGATGGAAAAATCCTCATACAGTTTATCCTCACAGTGTATCATAGGCCTCTCTAAACCATACCGATCAGTATTTTCATGTACGTGCTGTGCAATCAAAGTTGAAGCCCATTTTGAATTCATATAACTAAATCTGTGCAGTTGGTTTAAAAAAAATTTTGTGTAGGTTTTTGAGTGTTTTTTGGAATGTATTGTTGTACTTTATGTACTATCAATTGGAAGCTCAAATTGTTATTTCTTCGCTGTTAAATGATTCAACACTCTTCATGTATCCCAAGTATGAGGAATTCGAGCAGTGCATGTGGTATATATTCGATATCTAATATATATCAGCCACATTGCATTTTATATATGATTTAATTTTATATAAAAATATCTCAAGTAGTTTGCTCATTCATGATATTTTTAGGTGATCTTCAATTATACATGTAGAAGGGAGTTGTAACTAAACTTTATTCACTCCATGTGTTCAGTAACTAAAGTAAACCATTTTGCTTTTTTGTACTCTGCTTAGTCTTAGGATGAATACAAATTTAACTGCCCAAGGTATACTCTGCTTTTCTATACTTTGTTTGGTTTAGCACTTTCAAACACAGGCTCTATATTTGGTTTAATAATAGTTATGTTTTGTTTTTCAAATCCATGCTCCATATTTGTGTAACAACAACTATGTTCTGTTGTTTTGTCTTCAGATCTTCTGGTACTTTGTTTTACTAAAGTTTGGGCTCCTTTATCCTCAATGTTAGTTTGTATATTTATCTCTTACGTTAATTTGTATTCATAGTTTAGTATTTTTTGTTTAGGTGCGGAGAATGAAAAGCGTGGGATGCATATGTGGGAGAAGGTATGTGCACTGATTTACAAAACTTTATTGTAAATATTTTAGTAGTTATTTATTTTATACATAGTCTTTTTATAATTATTAAGGTTCTAACAATCTCCATTACAATTTTTTAATAGGTATCCTTTTCAAATCATACTCATGTTTCCTTTCCTTTTTGTCCTAGGTACGCCCAGCCTTGACAATTGAAGTGAAGTGAAGTGAAGTGAAATGGAGGGTGGGTATTCGGTAGAAATGTAGGCAAGGCTGCGCTAACGAGTATGTAGGCAGGGCTGCGCCAATATAAGTGGCGATGCCATCGATTCGATGACTAGGTAGCAGTAGTAGGTAGCTGCAGCAGCAGTCATGCAGTAAACTTGGAGATTGATTTGTTAGTCTATAACTTTGTAGTATCACTAATTTAGTAAGAAGATTTGACTACAATCAAGTAAAAATTTTAAACACGGGTAATTGCATACATCGTTGAGAGTATTTATATTTATGTTCAAGTAATTAATTTCTAATAATACTGATTGTTCAAATAGAGTACGATTTATATTAACACATTATGACCCTACTAATTGAGATTGGTTATATGTTCAAGGAGTGACAGAGCACATGAAATAGCTACCAAGGTGGAGTCATATTTGAACAAGATGGGTGGGTACTTCAAGGGCCCCAATTTTAGGAGGTTGGACTATATTATATTGGTCCAATGGATTTCCATAATGTGGAACATAATGGTACGATTTCGTATTGCTTGCTGTTGGAGGATAGTTGTAGTTATATTTTTTGTTTAACTTCATGTGTGTACTTTTTCTCGGATAGATCATGTTCTTGGCTTCTTATCGGTCTTTATTTTAACATAAGTTCGGGTTTAAGGAATTTTTCTTTATTATATAAAGTTCAATGGGTCTTTTTGTAAACTATGCATAGTTCTGGCTCTTTTTTTCCTTCTCTTTATCCTTATTCTCATTAGCATGAATCCAAAAAATTTCTATGTTCATAAATCAAACATATATTCCTCTCATTTCCCTTTATTGATAGTATAATAAACCTTGTTGCAGGTACCCCAACTCATTTGGTTTTAAGAATTTCTTTATGTTAGAGATCTTAGCCGGTACTATTCTGGTTTCTTTGCTATTTTTTTTTTTCAAAACCTAAATTTATCTCTATCTCAATTTTTGGGTATTTTTTGGTTGTTTTACTAATCGGCTTCAATAATAGTTTTCATTTTTTTTGTTGTCTTTCGGGTTCCAAACTAGAGTTTGGGTTATGCATTTTTGAATTTGTTTTTTTGTGTGTGTTAAGTTCAAAATAAGTTTTTTTGATTCAAAAACTGATTTCTGATTTAATCTATTATTGAAGATGTATTGTAGGTGCTTTTGCTCTGATAGATCATGTTAAGTTTGACATAAGTTGTTTTGATTCAAAAAATGATTTCAAATGTCATCGACAATATTATAGAACCGTACAATGTCACTCTCTTGGTGCACCATTTGGTGGAAAATGTCGATGAATGCATGGTCCATGATAATGAAGCACTGCATGACATTTGTTTCCGGACCTTGAATCTCAGCACTAAGTTTTGGTGACCAGAACCATTTAATCTTCTGCTACTATGAGTGGGGTAACATGTTGTCTCAGATTCCCAATTCAGTTGAACTCTGACCTACGAAAGCTAACTGTAAACCTGATGCCATTCCCATGTCCTCACTTCTTCATGCTCGGTTTTGGTCCCCTCACCTCTTGCAGGTCCCAGCAATACATCTCCCTCGTCGTCCTAGAGCTGACTCAACAAATGTGGGACTCAAAAGAACATGATTTGTGCAACTGACCCATGTCGCGACAGTTAGTTAATGGCTTCATCCATGTTTAGGGGCAAAGTGATCACTAAGGAAGTCGATGAATAGATGATCAACGTGAAGAACAAGAACTCTTCCTACTTTTTGGACTGGATCCCAAACAACATTAAGTCTAGCGTGTGTGATATCCCACCTACCTGTGGGAAAATTTCATCTATGTAAATTTCATTTGTTCAAATTTCATCTATTCAAATTTTGTTTGTCTAAATTACATTTGTTCAAAGAAAAAATGGTGTTTAAATTGCAGTGTTAAAAACTAGAGTTCAGTAAGACTCTTCATTTTTTAATCCACTTAATCCGATAATGAGAGTTTTATTTGTTTATGAGCTTAATCAGGGATGCTTAAAATCGAGAAGTACTTCGTAAAAATAATTTGATGTTTAGATTTTTGATGCTTAATCCGATAATTCATGCTTTTGATTTCTTTTGTTAAGTATGTACTAGCTTTATTCTACTGGACATGAATATTTGACCAACCAATGATGAATTGAAATATTACTTCACTGACCCTGTGTTTGGTTCATTGGAATAAATCAGCTCGATATATAGTTTTAAGACCCCTGCCAATCAATTTCAAATCAAATTTGTTGTTGTTTGTAGGTAGAAGTAGCCAATTTTACATTGTTTTTTATTTTTTTGTTTTACAAGCAGCACACTAAAAGTATTACTGTGTTTTATCTTGATAAATAAATGAGTGCCAATTTGCTATATATGCATACACATATTTTGTTCCATACAATTTCTTTTTCATTTTCAATTTTAAACACATGAAGTTTCACAATCATGATTTTTCTGCCATTTGAGAATGTAATTACTAATCAAAGTATGTTATAGTTAAGTTGGCCACTGATGAATAATACAATTGGGTAATGATACTCTTATTTTCACCACCCGCTTTGTATCAGCACTAATACTCTTACAACATTACTTTGTCCCAGTATGGGTACTTATCTATTTTTTTGTGTACTAATGGTTTTGCTTGGATGTTTTTCTTGGTGTTTCGCTTATTGAATTATAGCCACTTTGTTCTCTATTTTATCGTATCTTCCTCTTTTTTTTTTGTAGACTATCACTTTCACAACGATTCTTTTAAAAATGGTGGCATGGAGGCTTTGTGAATTTATTATGGGCACATGATGGACTTATGAAATTTATTATGCTCTAATATTGGTTCTTCTACTTCAGTTGTGGTTCTATTTTGAAATTATACGACACTACAACAAATGGTCCTATTGCTCTCCATTTGTGTTTGTGTTCATATAATTTGTTTCAAATTATATAAGACTCACAAGGTTAGTGTTATTCTTAATGCTTTAAGTTTTTCCAGGCTGTGTTAGTGATTTCTGGCATTAAATAGGTTATGTAGTTTATAGAAAATTTATGATTGACTATATATATGGTTTTTGAAGTGTTTTTTTACCTTAAACAGGCAAGTACTATAAATAAAGTAAAATTTGCCAACCTTTTAAAAGATTTAACTTATTTGTATTGAAGTTAAATCGGGTCGATCGTTATTTTGTTGTGATTATGTTAGCCTTTTTGAATATCGTCGTGCCTTCAGGCACGGGCATACCATAGTATATATATATATATATATATATATATATATATATATATATATATACATACACACTATCACACTACCATATACATATGTTTAAAAATTTCGGCTAACCCGTGCCTAACACCCATAGCGCTAGCCCAAAATACACAGGTCTATATCCCGACTTGTAGTTTGATTAATCACACATTAATTATTTTTCGTTTAAGTTGTTTCACCCAATTATAATACGCCGACAAACTCATTCGGTTCGTAACTTTATCTCTTAGTAATTGTTACACAAAATCCCACTAGTTAGTTCAACACTTCTCGTTAGATTCAATATTCGATAATTTATTATGTATCTCTAGTAATAAATTAAGTCAGCTACTCCATGCTCAACTCCCGACGCAAGAGCTTGAAAATATTCGAGTCAAAATATCTGACTTTTAACTAAATTGATTCCACCTCCAAATTTTTTATTAACGTTATGCCCCTCGACAAAATGCCCGGACTCATCAACTTGATCCGTAAATTAAATCCTTAGGAATTTAATCCACAAAAATCTCATTAATAAATTTCATCCTTTTATTTACTTTTAAGATGCCTTATTTCCACCTCCTAATACCCTAAGTATTAGTTTCTATATATTTAACTCTCGTAAAGAATTTCCTTCATAATCTCACATTATTAAGGCCGTAAATTAAAATAAATAAATTATCTAACAAACTGGATAAAAATGATCGGCTTCTCCCAGCTAAACCCTTTACCAAAAATCCCAACATCAAACCCTATAAAATAACGAACTACGGATGGGTTAGGCAACGTCGTTTGAACAATGCCCCGGGTCGTTCGAAAGATATGCTTGTTCTCTCTCTCCTTCATCTTCCTCACCCACGTAGCTGTAATTGCTGAACCAAAATACCTCCATGATTTCTTATCAGATCATAAATACAAGATTCTCGTCACTTAAAATTCATCTAATGCGGGTTATAGCCCTAGATTTTAACCTTTAGTCAACCCTAACTTATCTTATCCTTCATCATCCAACGGGTTATAAATTTCCCCACTATGTTCGTAAATTTTGTTTATACAGAGGTATTGAAATTTCTTCCCTAGATATGATTTCTCCACATCAATTTCACAAGATGAATTTATTGTTTCTAACACAGTCTTTATTCATACAACCATAAATCGTGATGCCCATCAATTTACCTATTAATCCATACAACATGTTAAGTTCCTCACACCCATATATCTATAAAATAACTCACCCAAAAACATACATAGTTTACACCCACCATGATATGAATAGAAATACCACAATTTAAATGAAAGCAAGTTTAACTACTTGCCTGTATAAATTTGTAGGGTCTTATTTTCATTGTTGTAGACGATGGTTTTGACGAAGAACACTCCAATTTCTTCTTGGTTTGGCGCCCAAGAGTTCTCCTTATTTCTCCATCTTTTCTCCTTTGTAAAACTAGAATTTTCTTATTGAGTTGTATCTGCCATAAACTCCACAGCTTAGGTTTTATATCACTAATATCGAAATTAAGCCTATGGGCTAAATTAAAATGACCCAAACACCCCCGTGTGAGTCCGGTTAAGCCTAAAAATGCCCCGAGACCTAATTACTATCCTCGGGTACTCTTTTCTAACTATCTCGACCTATTCGAAACCAACCGTACACTCAGAATCTCCATATGAGTTACTTAACTTAAATCTCCAATCTGAACATCAAATTACGACACATGTAATTTAAAAATATAATCCGAATTAAATAAATCTTAATTCACTAATTTAATTAAATCCTCCAGATAAATTTAAATCTTAAAAAATATTGGGTGTTATATACTCCCTCCCTGCCTTACAAAGGAATTTCATCCTCGAAATTAAGATGAGTCTAGTACTGCTGAAGAACCTTATACTCTTGACTCACTTGAGTCTATACTGTATAAGTGTTCATCTAGTTTGAAAATTGTGACAAAATTATGTCTAACCTAGAATCTAAAGAACCTCAGAGCTTGCACTACTATTTCATCATTGATTGAAGTGATCTAGACCTCATTACCAACACTCACACACAGTATAATGGATCATATACATGTCATATTGCATATTAATGTGTGTATATATGTTGAGTGTGTTTAAATCCCTAATATTTCTTTTTAAAATATTTTTTGGGATTTTATAAACATTTTAAAATAAGGTTTTAATAAATTAAAACTTGGTTTTAAAAGTTTGTGAGGTCAATCTGCTATTTCACATTGTTGGTTTAATTGACTAAAAGTTGCCTTGGGTAGAATCCGAAAGTGGCTGAGACTTCAGGATGTTCATTGTAATTATTTTTAGACGGGTGTTTTATCCCGTCTTATTGTCCAACACATGTCGCCCTCTGATTGGTTGAAATTGTGTTTCTTCATAGAGTGAAAACCAGCACCTATTTTCAACCCTTGGATCATTTTTATCAACGATGTGCTTGCGCCCTTTCATAATACCTGTGAACCCAGTTTGGACCAATCAGGAGAATTTTAAACCACCGCATATCGTGAGCCCTTGGATTAGAGTCAATCCATCTTGACTCAATCTTGTCCCTTGATTTCAATCCTCATTCTCGAACCTTCTCAGCCTCCTATAAAAAGGCTCATACTCTCAGCCTTCATAGATTTTTTCCATTTCGTCCTTTGAGAGAAAAAAGAGAGTAGAGAGAGAAAAAGAGAAAACCCGAAGAGAGAGAAAGAGTTAGTAAACCTAACCCTAACCCTAAATCGTCCAAACAGTTCAAACCAAATATAAATCTTCAAACCCCTGTATTTTCCCAAACACAACCTTGAGTGTTTGAGTGTTTTGAGTGGTGATTTGAGAGTTGTTTTGTTGATGTAACCTCTTCGTTCTTGAGATCCTGTTTCAAACTTAATCATTCTCTTAGATCTATTTTTCTTTTATATAGAAATTTCAGATGGTATATTACACTTAGTTTGCATTTTTATTTCTCAGCTTGAGAAATATATTGTTGATTTTTTTCTAAAAAGTTTTTTTAACTTTGAAATCAACAATAATGTTTTATGTTTCTAGTTCTCTTGAAAAAAGACCTTTGACCTAGTTTGGAATCGCACTTGGTGGTTTTCAATCTCAAAAATCTTTTCAAAAACAGAGATTGATTAGGATCTTGATACGTCTTCTGAGCAAGATAGTCGTGGATTCTGGGATTGCTTTAAAGGTCAAAGAGGTTGAGTTTTGTGAGAAGAGAGAAAAAGAAAAGTCAATACATATAGACTTATATGTAACTTGTTAGGACTGATTGTACATAATAAGTGTGTGTGTGTACATGCATGTGTTAGAGAGCACCTCCACAAACACTTTCGATCTACCACACAAAAAGTGTTGGTAGTCGACGTAAAGAGCTTGAACAAATTGGTAGTTAACAAAGTGGGAGAACAACATCAACAATCAGAACTACAGAGAAGTTATAGGGACACCAGAGGGTACATTCCTAAACTTATATAGGTCTCAGTTGTATGCATGTTTGTTATATAGTTTGTAACTGTTAAAATTTGTTTATAGTGGATTTTGTTTTACTCCGTAGAGGAAGTCGTGGATGTTTCCTCAGTTGGGTGAGGTTTTACCACGTAAACAATCTTGTTCTTAATCTTCCTACATCTTCTCATCTCATTCTTGGTTGTGATGAGTTTAAATTTTGTTTAAACTAATTAATAAACTTGTTAATCAAATCTTGAATAGTTCGTGTACGTACTTTTATAAAACACAGCTTGTGTTCAAAATAGTTTTGGTTTTTAAGAAAAGAGTTTCTTCAAAAAACTGTTCGGAGTTACTTAAATAGTTTAATTTTATTAAACGACTTTAGTAACAGATTTTCAATTGGTATCAGAGCGTGGTAAACTTCTTTTAAAGAGATCCTGTGTTTCTGAAATTATTTTCTGAAAATCAAATATGGACGAGAAAAATGAAAGATTTGGTAACTTGACCAAACCTCCTATCTTTGATGGAACCAATTTTGCTTACTGGAAAGTAAGAATGATTGCTTTCATTCAAGGAACTCTGGGAGATGATGTCTGGGACATTGTTGAAAATGGTTACATTTTTCCTACAAAACCAGCCACTGAAGGAAGTAATGAGAGGGTTAAGAAAGTATTAAGTGAGTTCACACAAGAAGAGAAACAAGTTTCTCAAAATAATAACAAAGGAAAGAATGCCATATTTATGTCCATAAATGAACATGAGTTCAAAAGAATCTCATCTTGTACCACTTCTAAGGACGCTTGGGACACCTTGGTTACTGCTCATGAAGATGACACTAGAGTTAAAGCTTCTAAAACTCAAATGCTCATTCAACAGTATAATTCTTTAATTATGTCTGAGACTGAGTCATTTGATGGCTTCTATATGAACTTGACTAATATTGTGACAAAACTGCATGCTAATGGGATAACTTATAATAGACAAGAAATTGTATCTAAAATTTGAGATCATTACCACAGAAATTTGACAACAAAAGATATGCTATTGAGAAAATGTGTGATATAAATCTCACTCCCGAATTACTCAGTAGTAAATTAAGAACTGTGGAAATGGAACTGGAATTTAAGAAACAATTGACCCAGTTCCATAGGAAACAGACTAGTTCTAATCTAAGCTTCTCTTCTAAATTTATTAAGCCTGAGTTTAATACTTCCAATGATGACTCTGATGAGGAATGCGATATAGAGAGTTTGGACAATCAGATTCCCTTGATGTTAAAACAGTTTAAGAAAATTATTAAATTTAGAAACAACATGGAAAATAAACAAGGCAAGTCTAATTATCCAACTCCCCTTAATCACAGACCTTATGAGAAAAGCCATGACAAAAATCACAAGGACTCTCACGCTAGACCTAACAGAGACCTTAAGAAGACTGAATGCTATAGATGTGGAAAAATAGGACACATTGCACAAGACTGCAGAGTTAAATTGAACACTCAAAACAAACACATTAGAGCCAACATTTGCAATACATGGGATGATTCAAGTGACTCTGAAAATGAGGAACCCGAGTCATCTGATGTTTTTTACCCTTGCATGTCCTTCTTTGCCAAGATTATCTATAATGATGATATGCCTGTGTTTATTAGTGAGGATGAATCTAGTAATTTTACTACTGATGTTTCGAATAATGTTGTTATTGGTTTAGATGCTTTGATTACTGAGAATATTGCTATCTCTTCTTCGGGGTGTGTGAGTCAAAGGGAAAGCGATAATGACGATGTCAATGGGTGTTTGAGCTCTAAGAATGAAGCGTTAGGGGTCACTTCACACACTACACTTAGTGACTCGGACAATGAAGACCTCCAAGAAATTCACACACTCTATGCTAAGACTCTCAAGAAAAGCACTAGACTAGAAAAAAATTATAAAAGATCTCACTAAAAAGCTGGAAGATCTAAGCCTGATGGTCAAATTGAATGCTGAAGAGTATACTACCCAATGTTTAACTCATGAAAGTGAAATTAAAATTTTTGATCAAAAACTCAAAGATTTGACTGAAACACATGAAATTTTGGAGAAAAAAATACAAAGGGACATTGTTAGAATTGGAACAAACCAAAGAAAAGACAGCAACTGTTTTCAAAAAAATTACAAAATTTGAAAACAACTCAAACTGTTTTGATGAATTTGTTACTGAATCTAAAACCAATTCTGATGATCGAACTGGAATAGGATTTTGCCCCAATTTTAAGACACAAACAAAAACTTTTGAAACTATCAAGTTTGTGTCAGGAGGTAAAAGACGTATTGAAACTTTCCCAGATTTCCATTCGCTAAAAACTGAGTTTGATTCAAAACATCAAAATTTTAACATTGGGGAATCAAGTTACTCTAAACATGAAAGTTCACCTAAGGCTAAATATGTCTGCCCCCCCTATTAGGAATAGTGACTCCATATTCAAGACTGTCCTACCTAGGAATAGAGTCCAACATCGAAATTCCTCAAAACCGTTGTTTAGAGAGTTTCCTAAGGAGACCCCAACCTTGAGCAATATTTATTGCTCTTACTGTGATATATACGGTCACTCTTTTGATAGTTTCTATGCTAGGAAACTTGTTAAACCTGTCTGTTATCCTCCTACCTATCAGAACTTTAACTATTCTAGGAGGAGCCGCAACAATTATGTACTTCCTAGACAACCAGACAAAAACTTTAATTATAGAAAGAGAAAGACCAAACCTAAAAGAACATTTCCTAGATGGACTCCTAAACACTTTCCTGAAACAAATGATCATGTCTTTCACAAAATTCAATATCATGCGCAAAATATTTTTCAACAAAAATCCAATGCTCGCAAATTTTATCAATTGAGAGCTAATAAGCGCAAAATGAAAACTAGAGCAATTTGGGTTAGAAAAGAAGATCTATTACCTCAGATGAAGTGTAATATAGTTATTATTGCCTTAAAAGCTGAGCACACATCATCTGGTTGGTATTTAGACTCTGGATGTTCTAAGCACATGATTGGGGATGATACTAAACTTTTGAACAAAACCAGCTTCGCTGGTGGAAAAGTCATTTTTGGTGATGGAGTATCATCTCAAATCACAGGCAAAGGAACTCTCCAAGAAGATGGACTTCCTATTCTTGAAAATGTTCTTCTAGTTAAAGGTCTTAAGCACAATCTACTTAGTATCTCGCAATTTTGTGACTCAGATCATATTGTTACCTTTTCAAAGAACAATTGCAAAATTTTAAATGAAAAAGGTGAATGCATAATTAGAGGATTCAGAACTCCTGATAATTGTTATACTGTCATGAATAATTCTAAAATCTGTAATGTTGCCAGAATGGATGACAACGAGATATGTCATAACAGAATGTCTCACTTAAATTTCGATAATCTTAGTAGACTGACCTCTCAAGAAATAGTTAGAGGAGTTCCTAAAATCAAACCCATTCCTAACATTGTTTGTGGTTCCTGTCAGAAAGGTAAAATTGTTAAGGCACCTCATAAGAAAGTTAATGATATCCTTACCTCTAATCCCTTGGAGCTCATCCATATGGACCTAATGGGTCCTTCCCAAACTGTTAGTCTATGTGGACACAATTATATTCTTGGTATGGTTGATGACTTCACCAGATTTACTTGGGTAACCTTTTTAAAACAAAAATTTGACACTTTTCAAACTTTCTTAAAAATACTTCTTCGAATTTAAAATGAAAAGGACACTCAAGTAAATAGAATCCGTAGTGATAGAGGTAGAGAATTCAAAGACACAGGTATAATAGAGTATTGTGACTATAATGGTTACAAACATGAGTTTTGTGCTTCTAAGACTCCTCAACAAAATGGAATTACCGAGAGAAAGAATCGTACACTTGAAGAGATGGCACGTGTTATGTTACATGCCAAGAATTTGCCTAACTATTTTTGGGTAGAATCTATTCGTATTGCCTGTCACATCATAAATAGGGTCTATCTTAGAAATAATTCCAAATAAACCCCTTATGAACTTTGGTATAAGAAAAAGCCCAATCTTAAGTACCTTAGAACCTTTGGTAGTACTTGATATGTATGCAAAGATAGGGAACACTTGTCCAAATTTGATAACAGGGGAGATAAAGCTATATTTCTAGGATACTCGCCTAACAGTAGAGCATATCGAGTGTATAATCTTCTCACTAAAACCTTGATGGAATCCATAAATGTAATTGTGAGTGACACTACTATAGAGAACAACACTGGTGAATCAAATATTATAAAAGAGCCTACAAAACATTTTAGAAAATGACTCTCCTGAAATAGATGATTCATTACCAATTCAGATACCTGAAGTACCTAAATGGGTCCCTAAAGATCATCCCATAAATAACGTAGTTGGTAACCCTAGTGAGCCAGTGCGTACAAGATCTCAACTAAGAAATTATGCACATTATTCATGTTTTATTTCCCTAGTGGAACCAAAGAATGTAAATGATGCATTTAATGACTCTCACTGGATTTCTGCTATGCAGGAAGAACTTCTTCAATTTGTCATTCATGGTGTTTGGTATGTTTACCTAGGCCTGATCACAAAAAGTTATTGGCACACGTTGGATCTTTAAAAATAAATCTGATGAAAGTGGCATAATCATTAGAAACAAAGCTAGATTAGTTGCTCAAGGATATCCTCAAATTAAAGGAACAGATTTTAACGAGACCTTTGCTCTTGTTACTCGTTTAGAATTTGTTCGTCTTCTCTTTGCTATAGCTTGCCACTTGCATTTTACACTCTACCAAATGGATGTCAAATCTGCATTCCTTAATGGAATATTGCTCGAGGAGACCTATGTAGAACAACCTAAAGGGTTCATTGACCCTAAATATCCAAATCATGTATTTCGTCTTAAAAAGGCTTTGTATGGGCTTAAACAAGCACCTAGAGCTTGGTATGAGCGTCTTTCCAGTTTTCTCGTAGATAAAGGTTTCAAAAGACGTGGAAATGATCAAACCCTATTTGTCAAACATTTTGACAAACACATCATTATTGCTCGAATCTTTGTTGACGATATTATATTTGGATCAACTTCACCCTCAGAAGTAAAATCCTTCTCTAAAATAATGCATAAGGAGTTTCAAATGTCTCTTATGGGGGAGTTGCAATTTTTCTTAGGTCTTCAAGTCAAACAAAATTCAGAAGGATTGTTTGTTTCGCAATCTCAGTATGCTTTAGAGATAGTATAGAAATTTGGCCTTGAGAGTGCTAAAAATGCTAAAACACCGATGAGTACTACGGTAAAACTTTCTAAAGATGAAACCGAAAAATCCATAGATCCTACACTATATCGTAGTATGATAGGAACCTTAATATACCTTACTGCCTCGCGTCTTGATATTATGTATGTTGTGTGTATTTGTGCTCGATATCAAAATAACCCTAAAGAGAGCCATCTGAATTTTGTTAAACGCATCATTAAATATGTAAAAGGCACTCTGATTCTAGGACTTTGGTACACTAATGACACACCAAGCACTATAATTGGGTACACTGATGCTGATTGGGCTGGGTGTACTGATGATAGTAAAAGCACATCAGGAGCATGTTATTATATAGGTAATAACTTGGTAGGATGGAGTAGTAAGAAACAAAACGGCACATCACTCTCAACAACTGAATCTGAATACATAGCCACTGGCAGCTGTTGTGCTAAATTACTATGGCTTAAACAAATACTGATTGATTATGGTATTCAAGAAAACCAATTGCATCTCTATTGTGATAATCAAGGTGCGATCAATATTTCTAAAAACCCTGTTCAACACTCGCGAACAAAGCACATAAAAATAAGACATCACTTTATACGCGAATTAGTTGAAACTAAGGAATTAGAAATAAATTATCTTCCTACTAATTTGCAACTCGCAGATATGTTTACCAAACCATTAGATTACAATCGATTTATTTCTTTGCGTAAATCTATTGGTATGGTGTGTGCTGATTAATATCTTTGATCTCTTTATTTCTTCCCTTTGTCTATTTGAGACAAAATGGGGGAGAAATTTGAGTCTCTAATGATTCTGTACATATGCTAAACAACTTGATCTTAGTGCTTCATTGCAGGTTTTTGTACAGTCATTCTCAACAGTTGTAATAGGGTATTCAATTGTAAATAGTTTAGTTATGTACTTTTGCTTTTAGAATTTGGGTAGATAGATTTTTGTAGGAATAGGTTTCCTTTCTTTTGTTGCCCTACGAGTTATAGATCACTCAAAGGAGATTTTGTCTCATATTTCCAAAGGGGGAGATTGAAGCACCTTATACTCTTGACTCACTTGAGTCTATATTGTATAAGTGTTCATCTAGTTTAAAAATTGTGACAAATTATGTCTATCCTAGAATCCAAAGAACCTCAGAGATTGCACTACTATTTCATCATTGATTGAAGTGATCTAGACCTCATTACCAACACTCACACACAGTAGAATGGATCATATATATGTCATATTGCATATTAATGTGTGTATATATGTTGAGTGTGTTTAAATCCCTAATATTTCTTTTTAAAATATTTTTTGGGATTTTATAAACATTTTAAAATAAGGTTTTAATAAATTAAAACTTGGTTTTAAAAGTTTGTGGGGTCAATCTTCTATTTCACATTGTTGGTTTAATTGACTAAAAGTTGCCTTGGGTAGAATCCGAAAGCGGCAGAGACTTCAGGGTGTTCATTGTAATTATTTTCAGATGCGCGTTTTATCCCGTCTTATTGTCCAACACATGTTGCCCTCTGATTGGTTGAAATTGTGTTTCTTCACAGAGTGTAAACCAACGCCTATTTTCAACCCTTGGATCGTTTTTATCAATGATCTGCATGCGCCCTTTCATAATCCCTGTGAACCCTGTTTGGACCAATCAAGAGAATTTTAAACCACCGCATATCATGAGCCCTTGGATTAGAGTCAATCCATCTTGACTCAATCTGGTCCCTTGATTTCAATCCTCATTCTCGAACCTTCTCAGCCTCCTATAAAAAGGCTCCTACTCTCAGCCTTCAGAGACTTTTGCCATTTCGTCCTTTGAGAGAAAAAAGAGAGTAGAGAGAGAAAGAGAGAAAACCAGAAGAGAGAGAAAGAGTTAGTAAACCTAACCTTAACCCTAAATCGTCCATACAGTTCAAACCAAATATAAATCTTCAAACCCCTATATTTTCCAACACACAACCTTGAGTGTTTGAGTGTTTTGAGAGGTGATTTGAGAGTTGGTTTGTTGTTGTAACCTCTTCGTTCTTGAGATCTTGTTTCCAAGTTAATCATTCTCTTAGATCTATTTTTCTTTTATATAGAAATTTCATATCTGAGTTTTTCATGGTATATTACACTTAGTTTGCATATTTATTTCTCAGCTTGAGAAATATATTGTTTATTCTTTTCTAAAAAAAAATTTTAACTTTGAAATCAACAATAATGTTTTTTGTTTCTAGTTGTCTTGAAACAAGACCTTTGACCTAGTTTGGAATCGCACTTGGTGGTTTTTAATCTCAAAAATCTTTTCAAAAACAAAGATTGATTAAGATCTTGATACGTCTTCTGAGCATGATAGCCGTGGATTCTGGGATTGCTTTAAAGGTAAAAAAGGTTGAGTTTTGTGAGAAGAGAGAAAAAGAAAAGTCACTGCATATAGACTTATATGTAATTTGTTAGGACTGATTGTACATAATAAGTGTGTGTGTGTGTGTGTGTGAGTGAATGCATGTGTTAGAGAGCACCTCCACAAACACTTTCACTCTACCACACGAAAAGTGTTGTTAATAAGATCTTGTAAACAAGAGTCGATGTAAAGAGCTTGAACAAATTGGGAGTTAACAAACTGGGAGAACAACATCAACAATCAGAACTGCAGAGAAGTTATAAGGACACCAGAGGGTACATTCCTAAACTTATATAGGTCTGAGTTGTATGCATGTTTGTTATACAGTTTGTAACTGTTAAAATTTGTTTATAGTGGATTTTGTTTTACTCTGTAGAGGGAGTCATCGATTTTTCCTCAGTTGGGTGAGGTTTTACTATGTAAAAAATCTTGTTCTTAATCTTCCTACATCTTCTCATCTCATTCTTGGTTGTGCTGAGTTTAGAGTTTGTTTAAACTAATTTATAAACCTGTTAATCAAATCTTGAATAGATCTCGTACATACTTTTATAAAACACATATTGTGTTCAAAATAGTTTTGGTTTTTAAGAAAAGAGTTTCTTCAAAAAACTGTTCGGAGTTGCTTAAATAGTTTAATTTTATTAAACGGCTTTAGTAACAGATTTTCAACTCCAAGCCTCGTTAACTTCCTTACTCACTTGCCCTTCAGATTGCTACGTATATATCTACCCCTTCAAATCACGAATTATATTGAAATATTAAATCAATTACCCATGGCACCAAAACATCATGTACCCAAGATTAACCGCATGAATGTTACTGGGCTTCACTAGCCTAAAATCCTAAAAGAACTTTAAATTCACAACGATAACCACATATATGTATAATAACCAAGATACCAAACCATTGTCCAAATGACAAAACATCTACCCACTTCCTATGTTGTGCTAAGTTTCATGCATGGGATGTCTCGCAAGGCGAAATCCAAACAAGGAACCCCATGTTACACTACTACCTAACATTGTCGATCGTTGAGATCCGTTTGTCCCTAAGTCCATAACACAAAGCCCCAAATTCCCGTCTCCTAACATAAAAGTATACTCGTCCACTGTCATGTTACAAAAGACATTAAAGAATACATCACCCCTTACTGTCACTAGTTTCTTTCATGAATTAATCACAAGGTATATCTTCCCACTCGATAATAAAAATATCCACCCTGAATCCTATCAGAAAACTTCCCTACTCTCCGGGATTAAATATAATAATACAAACATTACCTTATAAGTCTATTATGCAACACACAATTACATACGTACACATATATGTAGGTTAGACCCTCTTTTAAGTGAATAATACCTTGGAACAATGAACACAAAGTTTCACCATACTATATACTGAAGACAAAACATCTCAACATACATATCACTAACTCCTCGCTCGTAACATACTTATCTCAAACTTAGCTCCGCACTCTCAGTGTGTCTATATCATACAGGTACTCTCGATTACCCCACAATTGGAAATTTAAATCTTCTTAATATTGCCCAACCCATTACCTTGTGGTGCAAAAGTTTTCTCAGCGCCTCCTTCACACCACTACCCAACTCTTATTTCCATATATCGTAATAACTCCTAGCTTAAAATATTTCTTCTACAAGTTCAATAATTTACCATTAAAAATCGAAGTCTTAGCATCCATCAACATCCCACCACTCACAACATTTATTAAGGGCCATGTGTATAACAATCCCGCAATGAAGCTCAAAAGATCTTTCCCCATTGCATTATCCCCTAGCATTGTCGATCATCGAATTTGGTGGGTCAAAAACACATAGCCATGATCTCACAAATCCTATCTCTCGACACATAAATCAAATCGTCTATGCCCATTTCTCTCAAGGCATCACATGATACGGTGCTCTCACTATCACTAAGTTCTCAGCTCATAAACAACAATGAGCTAAAAACTCTTTGCTCAACGGTGAACCCGATATACTTTGAATCACATCATTAAAAGTCCCCACACAGTGGGATCCAACATAACTAGAGAAATTTACTCTCTGAAGTCTACTTCATAAAAATCATCACCGCTAGATTGACCATATTTCAAGTGAGACGTCGCCAAAATATCTATCATGTCCCAGAACAACGAACACGATAGTCTTGTTGTAACCGCACACCACCACTCAACAGTCCATACCTAGGATAAAACCAAACCTCGAATATCACCTCTCAAAATGATCTAACCTCATAAAATATGTCCTCTCAGTGCCTGCTCCCCTACAGATGGAACTAAAGAGAGCCCCGCTACCTCAACGGTGAATATACACACATTATAATGATATTAACGATGCCTCTACTAAACCCATTTCTCATGAAAATATAGTACTAAAAATTTATTCTGACTCACTTGTGTCACACAAAATAGACCCCAATCATCCTAGAATAAAACTCATGCTTTCAATTGCTAATAGCACTCGCGGTCCAAATGGTTTATGGACATAACACCCCCGTCCCAACTGAACCAAAATCTTTTTATAATTGTTGCCCCTACTGGGCATCCCATCCTTGTCCCTCAATTTGCTCCACATAAAATCCACACATGTGTTCATACTCTTTACACATAAGACACCTCTATACATTATTCCCCCTTCTCTATTCCCATTGGCCATGTTGTGGTTGTCCTTCTCACGGAACTAATACTCTTGACCCAGATTGTTACCCCCTATGGGACTTGTTCATGGTCTTAACGGCCCTGACTGAATCCATCATCTCCTGGAAGGAATTGATATCAATCCTTATAATGGGTTCTCTACTGGGTATCCCCTCCTGTGGTGCCTCAATAGCACTGTTAATTCCAGTCTTGCCCTTCGATTAGGTTCTCCAAACCTCTTGGCTCCCATCTTAAAGAAGCGATGATATCAATTTGTAAGCATACAACATCGATGGTAACGGTACCAGTCGTTGTAGATGGATTTCCCCATTATTTCTTTTATATCCTACCCATAAGTCCATCATTAACTTATGGACCTCCTTGATCCTCCGTATGGTTGGCTAAACCCATCAACTCTCCTTCATGACCGACCACCATACGACCCTTTTTAAACAAGTATTGAAATTTCCTTTGCCTTTCTGTTTAAATAGTCGGTCAAAGGGTATGCGGTCAAATCGCACCCCAATTTATTCGTTATTCATTGTATCTCTCCATAGTTATGGTGACTGACTACCATCACTACAGAACCGCTCCTCTGAGCCAAATTTTTTCCAAAACATAATCTTGGGTGCCACTGCACTCCACCCTACACAATTGCCTTTGGATTTTCTCCTTCCATTGACATAGTGACTTCTATCGCGATCATCGTTCCCAGAATATTCCATGGATTCTATTGTGCCTCTCCCCCTACAGTCCTTCTAACGGCCCTCGTTGGTCATTCAAAGTTGTTCAGTGTACAAAACCCAACCGAACTCGTATATGAATCATATAAATTATTCTCAATAGTAGGAGAACGTAAGTAGAATACGTAGAGGAATACACAATCCTATAATAAGGCTCTATATCAAAGAACGCAATGCTGAAATTTAATAAGCTGCACAGATTCTAAGGACTCTAGAACCTGATACTATGATACCATCTGTAACACTCCCCCTACTAAAATACTGGGTGGCCAGCCCCTGATCACAATAAAATGTTGGTCCCATATGGCTCATTCTTAGCATCACCATTGAAAAAAAATTAAAGTTACTAACCACCTAGTAATTTAATTAGACTGGTGCCAATTATTATCTTTCATTAATCAACAACATGCGAAAATAAATAATAATAAAACCATTCACACAATCTGGTAACTGAATCCAATACAGATGAATAATATAAATAAAGGTGACCGAATCAACTATCGGTTCAACAATAAAATACAACAGTAAACTGGATACACAAGGTCAACATAAATAACTTAATAACAAATTTGAGGTAAGGGTTACTGACCTCTTCTTCTTCAATGGGCGCCTTGGGCAAGATCTCAATTGGGACTGTCTTTCTGATGTCTGTCCTGGTTACTGAATCCAACCTTGCTAGTGCGTCCGTGTGACTATTATTTTGGCGAGGTATTCTATACATATTTACTTCTTCTAAGCCTTCGAGTATCATTCTCACCCTCCTCATGTATTTAGCCATCCTTTCATCCTTGGCCTCATAAACCCCCAATACTTGATTAACAACCAACCTTAAGTAACTATGAAGCAGGAGTCGTCTTACCCTGAGGGTCTTTGCCAGCGAGAGGCCTGCTACCATGGCCTCATATTTTGACTCGTTATTTGATTCCTTGAAGTTAAATCTTAGGGCATATTCGACGTTAGTTCCATCCGGGGCTGAGAGTATCAACCCTGCACCACTCCCACTTTCGCAAGAGGACCCGTCGACAAAGGGGTTCCAGATGTCTTTATCTGATGAGAAACCACCTTCTAACATTATTCCCTACTTGAAGAGGTACCGGTCTTCCTCATTCTCAGCTATTCCATCTATGGCTCCCTTGGTCATAACCTCTTCCCGGTCTTGGAAGATGTTGTTCTTTGACTGTTTTGCAGTCTCTAGATTATTCTCAACCTGGGCCTCTTCCCATGTGAACTCGGAGACAAAATATGCAAGTGACTGCCCTTTAATGGTCGTCCTAGGCTGATAAGTAAGTTCATACTCCCCTAACTCAATGGCCCATGTCATCAATCTACCCGACTTCTTAGGTTTATAGAGGACCTGTCTTAGTGGGAAGTCGGTGAGGATGACCATGGAATGGGATTAAAAGTAAGGCTTCATCTTCCTTGAGGCATGTATCAAGGCGTAGGCTAATTTTTCCATCCGAAGATAATTCTGTTCAAATCCTTGAAGGGCCTTACTGTTGAAGTATATAGGCCTTTGGATCCCAACGTCTTCCCTTACTATGGCTGCACTTATAGATGACTTAGAGAATGCTAGATAAACATATAATTTCTCTCCTACTATGGGTTGAGATAAGAGTAAGGGGGATCCGAGGTAGGACTTGAGCTGAATAAAAGCCATATCACACTCTTTTTCCCACTCGAAGACCTTTCTAAGTACCTTAAAGAACGAAAGACACTTGTCCGTCGCTCTTGAAACAAGTCTGTTGAGTGTAGCTACTCTTCCAGTTAGTCTCTGAACGTCCTTGATGCTTCTTGGTGTCTTCATGTCGAGAAAATCCTTAATTTTCTTAGGGTTCGACTCTATTCCCCTCTGATTGACAATGAAACCAAGAAATTTCCAAGCTCCTACCCCGAAGACACACTTCACATGATTGAGTTTCATTCCATACAGGTCTATGGTATTAAATGTCTTTTCTAGGTCTATCACGTGGGTGTTGTCCTTTAATCTCTTCGTTCACATATCATCTACATATACCTCCATAGTCTTGCCTATTCGGGCCTCAAACATCTTATTTACAAGACGTTGGTATGTTTTTCCCGCATTTTTCAATCCGAAGGGCATAACCTTGTAGCAATATATCCCTTTGTCCGTGATGAAGGTTGCCTTCTCTGAGTCTTCATAATCCATGAAGTCTTGCAGGTGCATCTACCATCTGGTCGATCCGAGGTAAGTGATATTTGTCTCTGAGGCAATACTTTTTCAGGACGGTGAAGTCTACTAACATTCTTCATTTTTCGTTGGCTTTGGGCACAATGACTACATTCGATAGCCACTCCGGATATATGACTTCTCTGATAAACGCAACCTCTTCCAACTTTTTGACTTCCTCTCAAATGACGTAGTACTTCTCCCTAGAGTAGATTCTTTGTCTTTGTTTGATTGGACTAGCGTCCTTAGTCACATTCAGCTTGTGGCACATAACCTCAGGGTTGATGCCAGGCATATCCGCGTGACTCCAAACGAAGACACTCTTCCTCTTCCTCAAGAAGTTTATCAGTTCTTCCTTGATTTCTATATTTGAGGCTTTACCGACCTGGATGGTTTTTTCTGGCTCGTCCTCATTGATGATGATGGAATCTACCTCTTCCGTGGCCTCTCCTTTCTTCAATTTTGTTTCATCTCTGGGGTCGAGTGTATCAATGTTATATGTGGTAGTTGCTCTCTTATGAGCCTCTCTCTCTTCAGTCGAGTTGAAGTAGCATTCTCGTGCTATGGTCTGGTCACCCTGCACTTCCCCTACCCTATAGAGGGTTGGGAATTTTAGCATCTGGTGGACCGTCAACGGCACGTCCTCAAACTCTTTGAGGGCTACTCTTCCTATCATGAGGTTATAGGCCGAGAAGACATTTTCATCCATAATGAAAAAATTGATCTTCCGGGTTAACCTCTTAGGACACTCATCACCCATTCGTACATCCATCTCATACATGCCCAACGAATGGACCTTTTCACCGCTGAAGCCCATTAATGGGTGATGATAGGGTACTAGCCTAGCCCTGCTAAGGCCTAGGCTCTTAAAGTAATGCCAAAACATCACATCGACCAAACTTCCTCCGTCTACAAGAATTATCTGTACCTCACATCCATGAACTCTTATTGTAATTACCAAAGGGTCATCATATAGATCTAGGATGCCTTTGAAGTCGAGTCGGGAGAACCTAATTATAAGAGTGTCCATGTCCACCTTCTTTCTCTTCTGTGTTATCTCGGAAGATGTCAGATTTACTACTTCAAGTTTGGCCACTAACTTGCCCTCTGCCACATGAGATTTTCGGTCAGCCACTTTAGAACCACCCCCTGTAAGTCCTTTGTATATGATGTTAACACTAAAGGAGATCATACCAACCCTCTTCACGAGGGTATTAACATCTTTCGGTGGAAGGTCCGGATCATCGTCATCCGAGTCATCGCCCCTTTTACTGGGGTATCATCACGACACCTATCGCTTTTCCTCTTTTTAAGGTCATCTCTTCCCCTTTTGGGAGACTTTCTATCAACGTACTTTCTCAACTTTCCCGATTTCAACATCTTCTCGATCTCGTCCTTTAAGGTGAAGCACTTGTCTGTGACATGGCCATGGTCTTGGTGGAATTCACACCATAAGTTCTGGTTCCTCTTATGTGGAGGAGCCTTCAACTTCTATGGCCATCTTAGGGACCGGTCATTCTTGATCTCATTGAGGATGTGTTTGAAGCTTACAGTAAGAGGGGTATAACGTGCAAACTTGTCATCAACTGACCTCTTGTTTCCATATTTCTTTCTTTGGAATTTTTCGCTGCTACTACCGTTTTCATCTTCATACTTAGCGGCTATGGCCTCTTTAGCATTTATAACCTTCCCCACAGTTGCCAATAGCTCCTCCATGGACTTTGGAGGGTCTTCAGCGAGTTTCCACAACTTCCCTCTCTGAAGACCTCCTATGAGGGCGGTCATGGTAATATTCTCTTCGTAATGTTTAACCCAAAGTTTTTCTTTATTGAACCTGGAGATATAGTCTCTTAGGCTCTCGTGCTTGCCTTTCTTGGCATACAACAGATGGGTGGTCTTCTTTTGAGGTCTTACCCCAAAATAGAAATTATGAATGAATCATTCAGCCAAGCCCTTAAAGTTCTTAAGCGAATTCTTTGAAAAAGAAATAAACCAGATGTACGCAGCTCCCGTGAAAGTCTCGGAGAAGGCCCGACATTTCATCTCATCTGGTATTGAGTAAATGTTCGCTGCTGACTGGTACATCTCAATATCATGTACATGATTGGTGCTATAATCATACTTGGGAGTCACTGTAGGTGGCTTAAACTTGGTTGGGGTAGGGAAGCTCACTATCTTAACAGCGAACGAAGAGCCTTTTGAGAAACCTCTTTGCAGCGGATCCTGACTTTTGATGAGGTCTCATATGTTGTCCTCAAGACGTTGGGTGGAGTCATTCCATGGTCTTGCAATGTCGTCTCGGCCGAGGTTGTACCCAACCATCTCCAAAGGGTGGACTGAGGGTTACCCAACCACAGTACAATGTCTGTTGTTGACCTCTTATTGGGCTCTTCCTCGTCCCGATTGAGGCCAAAGTTGCCAACCTTTAACTCAGGTCGTTTATGGGGCTGATCCTTTCAAAGGCTATCCCTCTACTCAGTCGATCAAAAGTTGATCCTCGTTGTTGGGCTTCTTCACCTCTTCTGCCTCCACAACTTTGGCTCCGTTGGACAGGATGAACTGTATTGTTCGAAACCTCGTACAGCTCCCAACAATCTTCGGGGGCATCTTCTGCCTCCAAATCATCATACTTATCCTCAGGGAAATGGTGTCCTTGCCTCCCCAGGAGAAAGCGCCTAGGGTCAACAATGTCCCTCCTCCGCTGGGGCATAGGGTGATCCTTGTGCGGTGCCTGGGGTGGTCCCCTGGCTTCAGGGTGCGTTTGGACAGCCGCCGGAGTAATCATCTCCGATGAGACTTCAGGTGGCCTCATCATATTTTGACTGAGTAGTGCAAACTACTCCTGCATCACCTGTTGCATTACAGCCAAGGACCTCAAGGCTACGACCACCTCCGCCATTTCAGATTGAGGTGGTGCCTGGCTGGAACTAGGTCCACTAGCCCCAGGACCCGGAAGAGGTGGTGGTAATTCCGGTGCCATGTGTTAGCACTAAAGATCTGGTGTGGTAGATGATCTTAACACCTTACAGGACCTCTTTTAATGGTGAAACATCTCCACACAAGGGGTGAGGCCTGGTTCACCACCAGAGTCTCCGATTAGGTCAAGAAAGATATGAGGAAGAGATGACCTCTCGTTCCCACAAACGGCTCCAAAATGATGATGCTGAAAATAGCACCACCCTTCAAGGTGTTTATAATCTCAATTCAATGTTAACATTGGCAGTGTAAGGGTATATAGTAAAAGGAGGTGAGGAGAAGAGGATAAATACCGAAATATAAGTGGTTCAGCCAATTAGGCCTATGTTCACTATGCAAGTGTGTGATTAATATCACTGTATGAGGGCTCTAATGGACATAGATACAAACTCTCAAGCTTTTTCTCTCTACTGTATATTTAGACAGAGTTTTTTCTAGGGTTTCTCATTTTCGGTCCTTCTCCAAGAAGGAGAAGACAAGTATATATAGTGTGCGGGGGGTGTAATGTACCCCCTATGCATGTAATAAGCATGTGTGTTGATCTAATCAATCTGATAAAGAAACCTATCACTGTCACATGTAGAGAATGATGATGAAATATTCCCTCACGTGAGGGTAATGATTCGGTTATAACTGACTGTGTACACGTGTTACCAACCATGCATATGCGAATAAAGGCTCGGCTACCTGTGTTTGGTCCCAACCTCAGCCTGGAAGAGTACGAGGTTGGTGAAGTCTGGCTGTCGCACAATCCAAGTTTATTAATGGTGGTATTGGCCCATATGAGGCCGAGGTAAGATAAGATCGCGATGTTGGTCTGGGCTGAGGTTATGGAAGAGTAGTCCTTGCAACATCGGTATGCACCCAGTCGTGGTTATGGAAGAGTAGTCCTTGAAACCTCAGCCCAGTCGAGGTTGCCAACTTTGGATGACCTGATGAATAACTACCTCTAGGGAACATGAAGACCTCACCTGCTGAGGTGACTAGTAACGTCGGCCATGGTCGACCTTGCTCAGGGTGAGACTGCTGGTTGCCAATCTAAGGCCCTTCGGACCTCGGCCATCTCCCTGGCCGAGGTCGATGTCTCTGAGCCGATGGGGTACTTTTAGGGCATATCAATCAAATTTAAGGCCCTTCTGACCTCGGTCATCTCCCTGTCCGAGGTTGATGTCTCTGAGCCGATGGGGTACTTTTAGGGCATATATTCCATATTTCTTCTAACTTGGCTTGAAGACTCATGAACTTTCCATTTCAGTCTCCAGAAAGTGACATCATCCTATGAAGTTCTTATCAAATAGTTGAGAAGTCCATCTTGGCCCAACTAGAAGCATCAACCCCATGCATAAAATTTGAGTCATCATTATCTTAGGCCATTAGAATAAGAGACAAGAATTCACGAGACTGTAGAAATAGATAAATCTAGTTCATTATCTAAGAAGAACAATAAGATACATGATATGCACAAGCAATGTATAAAGAGAACAATCCATACAAAAAGGAGCGAAAGGAAAAATTATTCTTCATTTCAAAATTGTCTATGGAGTAAGTCCCTTACATGAAGGAAAAAAGAAAAGAGAAACATTAAAAATTATAAGAAGTACTTATAGAATACCAAACTAGAGGAGTCGTGTCTTTAGGATATTTTACATTTTTATCTCTATCAATCTTTTTCCCTTATCCTTCCTCTAAATTTGGAGGATTTCCATGATTGTGCTTGGTGACTAGCTCTGAGCCCTCAGCAACACCAGACTTCGTCAAGGCCTCATCCTAGCCCTTTTTTAAAAAGGCCTTCTGGACAAAGCTCAACTACTTTTAAGGACTATGAAAATCTTTGTCCCAACCTATATCAAAGGTAGTTTCAGTGCTTGTAACGCTGCCATAAGGTTATGGGCGAACTCTTAGTTTTCCTTTTCCATGGTCACCACCTTAGACTTTTAATGAAGGATTTATTCATTTTGGGTCTTTAACTTGGCATCCCCCTCAATCACCTTGCCCTTAACAACATCGAAGGCCTTACGGTATTTGTTTAAGGTGACCCCTAGATCATATACCTCCTTCTTTTGATCCCCACTCATGTTAATAAAATTAATCAAGTCCACAATGAAATTCAAAAATAAATAAAAAATAATGAGGATAATATTAATTAGTAAAGAAAACTTACAATAGGTAAAAAATGATCTTTCAAAGCTTACAGGGGATAAAGCCTGAGAGGCATGCATATCCAACCTCTATGAGGGCAGGCTAGCGACTTAAGTTTGGTTATCTGGGAGGTAGTCCGCCCTCAAAAGTCAAAAAGATAATTTTGGCAACTTGGCAATGGAACCATCAACACAAGCCCTCACCTTTCTGACGAAAACATCCCCCGATTTGTAAGATGGTGGATGGATGAAAATTCTCCCTGGTTGGATTATTTCTCTTCTCATAATTATCTTACATTTTATTTGGAGAGTCCTCTACATCACGTGGATATTAGGGCCCCTGATATCCTTCCTCTTTACAAGTCAAGAAATGGGGGAAGTTGGGCTAATAACATCACCCATTAGATTAGGGATCTTCCTGCTTGGTTCCATACCATCTTCAGAGGAGATTAGGATCATGACAAGGATAGAAGAATTAATCAAAGGCTCAAAGGAACTAGAAGTGCCACTATAAGAAATATTTTGGTCATCTTATCTCTCTATGATCTCAAGATCCCTATTAATTAGTCGAACAATTAATAAAGGTATTAAGAGATAGTTCAAAGTGAGTAAATATCAACATAAATAACAGATACAAACATATTTCATTCCCCATATTAGGGCATCATGGGACATTATAGAATTCGCCAACCTTTGGAATAGGTATATGCTCCTAGTTCTTAACTTTTAAGCCATGGGAACATTACTCGTTGTTGGAATCTAGTGAATTTGTGACTAAGGACCTATTAGCCTTACTTGATTTCAGGTAATAAACTTTTTTAGAGGTTAATACCAACATTTAGCAGTAATGGATCTCTAGAATCCCTACTTGAGTCTTGTTAATCTCATTCAGGATATTGACACCATTGACGATCCTCCACACACTAGGTGATCAATGGTAGGGGACAAGGTTGGAGTATTCATACAACTCCAAGAATAGGTAGTTTAGAGGAATGGTTACCCCAACTTTATCCATAAATTTAGAAAAATTCTTGTTGCCTCCATTAATGTTATAGTATTCCATATAACTAGAGTCCATTTGATTAGTGTCCCAATTAGAGATATAACATTGTTAGAAAGCCCCTATGGTGTATTCATTTATAACAAACATCATATCTTGCTGTAGCTTTGGACTAAAATAAAAATGAAAATTCTCAAAAAATAGAGATCTTTCACAGGCAGAATTCTTAAAAAATTAAAAAAAAAAAGAGTTATAAATAGTGGGAAGGCACAGATGATTCTAAGTTCTTAAAGACAATGAGAGGTTTTTAACGAATAAAGTCCAAATAACATAGGGGTGGTTTATTAGCCTCGAACAAGTCCCAATACATAATTCCATCATTCGTCACGTCTACTCCCAGAACACGGCTGGAAAGCAAGCGTCCCTCCAGCTCAAATAGTACGATGACCGGCATAACCCCAAATGAGTGGGGAAAAAGACTAGTGTGCTCATAGAATTTAATGCTAAAAGTGACTCTTCACTATCAAGATGAATTGCCTTCGTTGCCTCTAATGACAGTAGGACTGGGCGATAAAGACAATTCACGACAATAACATAGATTCTGTCAAGTCAAAACAAGCCTCGTCGACCTCATTCAACTATAGAGATTTAGGGGTAATAGTGAAGGAAGTAATCCAACACACGTGGGTAGGGATAATGTGGCCCATTTACACAGTAAACTATTTCCATAACTTAGATAAGGATTTCTCAATATACCTAACTTATGGTAATCAATGGAAGAGAGATCGGACCGATCAAATAGGGAAAATTGTCAAAGTAATTGAAGCCACAAGCACCCAATAACTTTCTCTTATAAATAAAAAAAACTAGGCCCCGCGAAAAAGGGGGATGTAATCACGAATATTAAAACCCCTAATAAACTGAAACGTCCCACGAACATAAGTACATTACCGAACAATGTACATCTTGTGTGTATGTGCATGATTTTTCTATTATGTTATACTGATTTGTGTTGAACTTTAATCGGAAGGGTTTTACCACATATACTACAAAATTAAAATTTTTATATATGCATAATCAGTAATTTATATTCATAATATCAATTTCTAATTTTAAATAAAGTCAAGTTATTTGTAAGCACATATGAATTCTTAATTCAATGTGGGATGATTTGTAATCATGTAAAAGTTCAACATTAAAACTACACACTTGTCCATAAAAAGACATTATAATTTATTTACATTTTCACAAAATGATTTATTACAATTATTTTTACTAAATAACCCTAATTATCTTATTGGTAACATTTTAAAATTTAGAAAGGGGTTGGGGTGATAATTTTATTGGAATTTTATTCTCGAAACCATGTATGACATTTATTTGTCTTTGAAGGTGTGTCATATCTTTTTGAAAAAAGAATCACAATTATGATAATGACTTATATTTACGATTATATAATGTATTTATGTCGATCAATTGAACTTGGTAGGAATTTTGATGAGTTGGATTCAACTTGATTACTGGAGATTAGAATTCCGGTTCTAAATCTATTGAATAAGTTCACAACTTAGATATAGAATTTACATCCTATCAATATGGCTGCGTGTACAATACTAGTGAATTATCTCAAACTAATGGAACATGTCTGATGATTCAATAACTTGTATAATAGTTCCAAAGAGGATTATAATCGGTACATTCAGGAATTTAATGAACATGACCACCCATGAGATTTAAGTCTACGGGTTGTCTTAATTGGACTTACGTAATCTCACACTATTTGCAAAAGGTTCATAGATACTTAATCACGAGAATTGTGAGGATTGAAATTCTTATAATATTATTACTTTGGCTATTATAGGCGCGATTCAATTTTATATTAGGTTGATAGACACCCGCGGATTGGGGAATCATTGTGTGATTAGTTATGAGATCATAATTAAGATGAATTTGCGTCCAAGAGATATCTTGGATTCTGATACCCCCTTGATATACTTATTTATTTCTTTTCCTTCAGAAAACCTTGGCTAGTGGATTATTTTATAATCCAGTGGAGTAGAGGATAAATTAAATTTAAAAGTCAAGGAGTTAATTAGATGTTGGTTAAAATAAATTAGCTAAAAAATGATTTAACCAAGTAGGTATCTGACACTTAGCATCGGGAATCATATTATGTACCGCAATCGACAATACAAATAAGTCCTTGTTATTCTAAGTGTTTTAAAGATGATAAAATCGGAGTATAGTCGTGATTATTTAGTGGAATTAATCACGATAAAAAAAGAGAGAAATAATTACGATAAACGTAACTATGATTTTCAAGTATCTATTTAAAATACAATTTAATTATTTGTCTTGGGTCCCTAGTATACTCTAATACCCAAGTAGTAGTCCCAAAACTTTCTAGACACCCAGTTTAGCTAAAGCCCAAGTCTTATACCTATTTATATTAGTGTAAGATAGGTTTTTAGGTGAATGATCTATTATGGAGGGTTATATAGGGAGAGAAAAAATTGATCATATTTTTACGAAGGTGTGGCCATCCCATCTCCTTTCCAGGAGAAAGGGGTGAGCGTCTCGCTCTCTCCCTCTTCCTCTCGGAGAGCATCGATCGTCGTCGATGTGGGGTGATGTAAAAAGATGGAGTCGCTAGCCAATTTTGCACAAAACAGGCAAAAGAACATGTCGTCGCCTTGAGAGAGAGGCATTAAAGACAAACTGATGCTTATGAAACCAATAGTTCATAGGTTCGGGGGCTAAGTTATGGAATGGGAAGGTGTTAGGCATCCATCCTGCCCTTTCGACTTCTTATGGGCTTCTATTACTGTTTCCCCTAATTTATCCCTGAAGTGTGTGTGCATTTATATATAAATGGAGATCGAAATCGCCCGACTCATATCATGGAAAAGATAGAGTGAGGTCATATAAAGGAATGTTCCCAAAATAATATCCAGAAAATGCGATATATGCATTTATCAATATTGATCGTTATGATGGAACGATAATATATGTTGGATAAAACGCCAATGTGAATCACAAATATGTATACGAATAATGTATAGAAAAGATGAAAATATGAAAATGGAAAAATTGAAAAATAGGACTCGATTTTAACTCGATGCCTGCATAGCCTATAAAGTCATCAAAGTCCATGTAGTTCACATGCAACAAAAAGGTAGGGTTAACCCCATAGATTCAAATAGTAATTTATTATGTGTGTGCATATAGAAACTGTATTTTAGTTTTGAGAAATTGTGGTGGATAATCCCTTTAGATTTTATAGGTGCAACCATCTTTTTCTTTGTTTTTTGTTTTGTTTTTATAGAAAATGAAGTATGTGAAATATAACTAATAAAGGTTTAAATATTAATGTGTATGAACTAAAGTAAAAGCTAGATTACAAATTTATGTAACTAATGAAAAAATAAAGAATTTAAAGAGAGAGAAGAATTTTTGGACATTCTTTGGAGAATTGAGGCTTGATCTTGATCCTTAATGAGCTCCCTTGAATGCTGAGGTGAATGTTAGATGAAAAATAATGAGATTTTGCTAAATTGGGTATAAAAATGATGGGAATGAAAGATGGAAAGGAATTTCACAAAAGGAAACTTCGTTGATTGCAAGAGAATGTTGTTGATATCATTGATATTGATAGATCTGGGGTGTGTCTTGGGAGTGAGGTCATGCCCTCTATTTATAGGGTAAGGGTGTTTCGATCAGCATATCCCTATGCCTACCAATCGGCAGGTAACCCTAGACACACTACCGATAGGCAGTGAAATGGACATGCCAATCGTAAGTTTCGTGCAGATTTTTTTGAAAAAATGGTCGTAGAATGCAATCCGTAAATACAAATTGTGAATGGGACATACCGTTAGAAATTTAATTCAGAGACATTTTAGAGACCTTTAGGCCTCTCCCATGTTTGGGAGTTAACTTTGGGACAACGAGGCTCGAAAGCACCCGTAGATCCTTTAGGTGGGAGATCATCGAACAGTAATGTATCGTTCATAAAAACCGTAAGTCAGAATCTCACACGGGGTGAACCATTGGAAATATTATGTGAGTTACTTCGACATTCCAAAGAGTTTTGCTCAGTTAGGAGAGTTGACTTTGGTCAACCAGGGCCTGGAAGTGCCTAGTGACCTTCAAGAGTGAAACGGGTCATTTGTCCATACCGTAAGGCTGATTCAAGCATGGGGTAGACTTTTGGAATGGTTATTAAGTTCCCTTCAAAAGATTCATTCAGTTTCGTTCAAGCTGAAGAGTTGGCCTTGGTTAAATAGAGCCCGAGAGAACCCGGTGGCCTCCGGATCAATTTTCGGGGGAAAATGGATTGTTCATCTGAATGGTTTTTGCACATGGGATGGACCGTTGGAAAGGGTCTTCAGATCCCTTTGAAGATTAAAAGAGATTTCACTATGAGGATGAAGTTGACTAGGGTCAAATCGGGCTCTAGTGCACTCGGTGGCCTTTAGATTATTTTTTGTAGTAAAATGGTTCATTTGTCCGAACCGTTATGTCGATTCATGCATGGAGTGGACCGTTGGAAAGTGGATTCATATCCCTTTAAAGATTCATTGATCTTTTTCTTTGACGATATAGTTGACCGGAGTCAAACGGGGCTTAAGAGCGCCGATGGCGTCTAGATTAGTACTTGGAGTATAACCTAGGTTTATAGTGAAATGGGGAGGTACTAAGGACCTAAGGAAAGACTTAGGGAGGTTCTAGTGAAACGGGTGAGCTTGGAACAAGTTAAATCCGTTGAATAGACATCACGTTATGTTTAGAAAAAAGGTTGATTCTAGAGACGTAAGATATGAGGATGGACGATTTAGAGGGTCTAGGATGATTCTGAGGACCTAAGGTAATGTTGGGAATTACTAATCTGGTGGGACGAGGTCAATTCTGAGGACTTAGAGTAAAGAGCATACAATTTTGAGGTTCGAAGCCAATTATAAGGACTTAAGATGGGAGAGACCAATTCTGAGGGTTGAGGTCAATTCTAAGGACCTTAAGTAGGGGCGACCAATTCTGAGGGTCGAGGCTAATTTTAAGGACCTTAAGTATGAGTAACCAATTTCAAGGGTCCAGGTTAATTCTGAGGACCTTAAGTATAAGTGAAAATTTCTGAGGGTTGAAAATTTCTGAGGGTTGATGTCAATTCTGAGGACCTTAAGTGGGAGCGACCAATTTTAAGGGTCGAGGCCAATTTTGAGGGCTTAAGTGGGAGGTGACCGATTTTACGGGTCGAAGCCAATTCTAAGGGCTTAAGTAAAGGTGACCAATTATGAGGGTTGAGTTAAATCTGAGGACCTTAAGTAGGAGCGACTAGTTCGAAGGGTTAAATAAATTTTTTAGGACCTTAAGATGAGAGTGACCAATTCTGAGGTTCGAAGCCAATTCCAAGGGATTAAGTATACGTGACCAATTATGAGGATCGAAGTCAATTATGAGGTCTCAATTAGAGGTGACCAATTCTAAACTTCGAAGCCAATTCTGAGGGCTTTAGTAGAGGTGACCAATTTTGTGGGTCGAATCCAATTCTGAGGGCTTTTAATAGAGGTAAGCAATTCTGAGGGCTCAAATAAGGTGTGGGGCATAGTTTTTTGGGGAAATTTTAGAGATTCCTTTGGGGAAAAGATACTAATCTGAGGATTGACTGTAGCCCTGCTGGGGAATTTTTTAATTTTTATGATGTCCCTTGGAGACGTTGTTGGGGAGATATCCAATTGGATTTGAGAATTTTGCTGGGAAAATATTTTTAGGAGGTGAAGAAAATGTTTTTCTTGGTGAAAAAAGTTTTAATTCATTTGGATATTTTAGGAATTTTGGGGGGATTTTTCAGCATTTTTTAGGAGTTTTTGTACAGAATTTTAGGGACGTGCCAACTGGCAGGGTGTAGGGGTGCCAAACGATAGTGGAATAGTCTTTTGGACTACCTCGAGCTAGTGAAGGGACAGTGTCGATCGGTATTCCCCTTACCCTCCTATAAAAAGGGGCGAAATTTATTCATTTTTCACAGCTTCCAGATCTTCTATCTTTTGCCTTTCTTTTTTGCGAACTATTCTAGCGTCTTCTTTCTTCTAAAAGAAATAAATGGCATTCTTTTCAATCAGTGTCGTCCACATGGCATGGTTGAGTGTTAACGACTGGGCGCATTTAGAATGGTGGGCCAGGGTGCCCCTAGTGCTAGGTAATAAGAATGTCTTTGACTCCTTTGAGCCAGTTTCGGATGAGCAGACTCATTTGTGCGAGCCTGTGAACCATTAATACTCTAGGGTGGTGAACACTAGTGGTTATGTAAGTGTTAATGAAATTTGGTATATTCCCTTTTTCCTTTGTGTATATCTTTATTTTATTTTATTTTTGATAAGATTTTTTCCTTTTTCTTGGACAGACTAATATATCTATGTCGAAACTGCATTCTTTGGGGGTGACAGGGTTCAATGACGTCTGGTATCACCTTCCTCTAGTGTTATGATGGGTGGTTTCATCAGTTGTCTTTGGCAGTTTGGCGTCTGCATTGGATTAGATGCCCTGTTCAACGGTTGTCCTTCGTGCCTAGGGAGAGAGGTGGTGGGATACCACCCACACCATGCATTTTGGCTTCGGGGAGAGATGGTGACTCCCATTGATGTACAACAGCTATTGGGTCTAGACCGTGAGGTGGACGAATAGAGGTGGATCGGACTTTACGGGTGATGTCGGCGGAAGTGGAGGCAGCGTTGGGTGATGTTAGGTGGATAGTCTCAGGGGACTCCATTCGTCTCTCTCTTCTGAAGGAGGTTTTATTGAGTTGAAGGATTGGCAATACTGATGGACTACAGGTTTGATAGATGGCCCGTTTATTTATTATTTTGCTACTGGGAGGATTTTTGGTGGCAACGTCGTTCACTAGTGGTTTTTTCCTTATATGAGGGTTTTTGAATATCCTCTGTTTGACTGGGGATCCTAACTTCTCCTACCCTTTAATCTCCTATGGATGCATTCAGCTGGTGCTGCTGATAGACCTTTACTGCAGCCACATATATTTTGGAGGTATTATTTTCTTTTTTCATTTTTCCTTTATGGATTTTATTCCTTTTTCGATTCCTTGATTTCTTTCTTCTGATTGATGATCCTTGTCCTTTTGCAGACGTGGTTTCATGAGGTGATTGGGCTTACTGCCCATTTGAAAGGTTTAAAGGATGATTCGGTGGAGGACTTATGTCTTATGTACTGGTGGCAGAAGTTCAACCGGCAGTAGAGGTAGTCCCTTTCTTTGGAAGCATTCATCCGGTGCTGCCGACAGACCTTTACTGGAGCCACATATCTTTTGGAGGTATGCTTTTATTTTTGCATTTTCCCTTTATGCATTTTATTCCCTTTTCGATTCCTTGATTACTTTCTTCTAATTGATGATCCTTGTCCTTTTTCATATGTGGTTCTATGAGGTGATTGGTCTTACTACCCACTTGAGAGGTTTAAAGGATTCGATGGGGGACTTCTGTCATATGTACTAGTGGTGGAAGTCCAACCGACAGTCGAGGCAGTCTCTCTATTTGGTGGGGGTGCGTCGAGTGATCAGGTAATTTCTTCTTACCTCTTGAGACCATTTTTCTTCGATAACCTTTTCAGATATTGATTTTCCGTAGAGGATCTTGCATGTGGTTTTATCCCTGGGGGACGGCCATCCAGCACACAGGTGTGATCGGGGGGAATGCGCAGTTATGCCGTCTGTTGGCGCACAAGTTTGTCTACTCCTTATATCTGGGGGAGAAAGTAGTCTGACGGGTGGTGGAGGATGAGGTGATGGTGCCACCTACGAGACCCCCAAGGTACATGAGGTGGGAACGGGAGATGCCGGAGTAGGCGAGGGTGGCCATAATGGTCGGCGAACCTTATTCATCGTACACCGACATGACAGCAACTTATAATTATTTGGATTTTGTGTCGAGTTGGATGATGCCTCCCAACATATATGACATTATGTTTCTTCCCCCTGTGGTTTTTCATAAGGGGCGTGGGGTCTGCCCACAGTGCGGGTGGTATGTTGGCATCAGCAATGGCAGCAATGTCAAAGGTTTCGTTTCCACGACTGTCTCCTCACTTCTACAATATCAGAATGCCTGGGGGAGGATCGGTGAGCATGTTACATCACACTAATGCAATGGACCCAGAGGTACTGGGATGATGGAGGATATTCTTCAGTCAGAGGTCTACCTTTCATTTCTTTGTCTTTTGTCTTTTTTAATTCTTCGTTGGTCTTAGACTGACTCATTTTCTCTTATTTTATTTTTCTTACAGCATGTTTGGGTGTCGAATAACTGGCGAAGAGACATTCGGGATTGGGTGGCTTCCACAACGGCACATATTCGGGATTTGATCCCAGTTCCTTCTTTCTTGGTGTCGTCTGCTTCGTCTAGGAAAGGGTTGGCATCAAGTAGCAGAGGCTCTTCATCTCGTCACCAGGGAAAGCGCGTATGTCACAGGGATATGGGGTCTTAGAAAGAGAGAGAAATAGAGAGAGAGAGAGAGAAAGAGTGAAATAAAGATAAGGTGAGAGAGAGAATATTTTAGGGGGTTTGGACTGTGTCCCGTGTTTTTATGTTTTTCCTACAAGGTAAATGTAATGAATCAATATATATGCAATGGAATGGGATTTTATTAATTTATATTTGCTTTAATGACTTTTTACTTTGCTATTGAGACCGTAAAAAGGATTATAAAAGGAAATGAATTTGTTTTAAGAAAAGATAAGTAAAAGTAGGAGGAACTAGCCTGAAAAATAAGAATAAATTTTGAGTTTTGTATTTTGACAAAGAAGGAAAAAGACAATTTGCTAAAAATGAGGGGATGTCGATCGGCATACCCCCAATCCTGCCTGTCGAAAAATTAGTCCAATACAATCATACCAAAACTTGATTTCACTTTGTTCAACTACTTGGTCCGTGATGGGGTATAGTTTCCTTCGAATTTTATAGGACCCTTGTCTCTAGCCAAGTTTTTTAAGTATAAAAATGGGTAACATTGGAGTTTTATCTTCACCCATCCACATTTATTTTCTTTTGCCTATTGCTTGCTTCTTGTCTTATCATTTCAAACATGGCTATTCCTGAAAGCGTTGAATTCACCTCCTACCTCAAAAAATTTGAGTCTTTGTGCTCATATAATGTACGTTGCGATGCCTTCAACATGTGTTGGGTTTCATTGTGGTGAAACCGGCCTATTAATTAGAACATGTTGATGGTAGGGGTAAAATTCTGGTACCCCGAGGATCATGTCTTTCTCTTTGGCTTGAACGAAGTTTGCCCAACTTACGAAGAGTTTTCTACTATACTGGGGGTAAATCCCAATATTGCAGCAACCATGCCTGAATTCTCTTAGTCTCCTCGAGAGATGTTAGCAGGACTTCTCCATATTTCACCCTCGGAGGCTCGATCATTAGTTCTGGGAGGAATGACCTCTCTCCTTTCCGTTCTATATTATGTGCATTTACAGGACGTTGGTAATGCGAGCTATGACGAAGCCATCATCCTTGGTTTAACTTCAAAATTACTGTTGGTGACTAGGTACCTATTGGTGGACCCTCAACATATTTACATCATTGTGTGGATGTCATACCATCGCAATCCTATAGCGATGATACTGGTAGAGACCCTAAATGCTTCAGAGGCTTGGAAAAAAGGTCGTTCTGACTTTCTGAGGGACAGTCCCATTATGGTGTTCATGTCGCTATCGGAGAGATTCCATTTGGCGGTACCTCCTTAGTATCCATTGGTAGCTGTAGAGAATTTCTTCACTCGATACTTTATTAGTTTCGGACCAAATGCCGAGAACTAGGAGAACTGGTTTGTAGAGCACGGGGCTTGATGTTTTCTCTAGTTGGTACCTAGGTGGGGGGAGTTGCAACCTTATTTAGAATTGGGGGAATATCAGTATGTTTGGTTGGTTGGTCTCCAACAGACCTCTTTTTACTTTTCCTAGAAGTTCCAGTGTCAATTTGGATGGGAACACATCGTGCCTTCCTTAGTTCTAGACTTCTTTCCTGTAGAGGATTTAGTAGAAGGCATGCGCATGCAGTTGGGTTCTTTATGGGATAATCATTGTCCATCGACCCATACTTCCCAATCTGTTGGTAGATTTTGGCATGTTTCTAGGGATTACATGGAATGGCTGTGGAGGAGGGTAGTGGCTAAAATGCTGGACGAGGAGACCGGGAAGAGGTGGCTTGCCATGTTTGACACCATGGATGGAGGTGTTATGGTTTTCCCTAGGATGGTCTGGGATTACCATTCCATGGAGTTCCTTCGGTATTCCATCCAAGCAGGGGAAGTTTGGGGACACCAAGATGTAGATGATGATGGGGAAGGTTTTTCTGGAAGCAGCGGATAGGATCCCTGGGGAGTTTAATTTTTTAAGCTTTTGCATGGTATTTATTTATGTATCTTTTTATTTTTGTCGGGAAGGTTGTTGAGTATTAGTTTAGCTGTTTTTGTTTGGTTTTTAGGAAAATAAGGTTAGGTTGGCGGGAAAGTTGTTTGACTCCGTATGCTGATATTTGGAATCATATTGAAATGGAATAAAAAAAGATTTTAATTATATCGTTATACCTATTGATGAATTTTTCATTTGAATAATCTTTACCAATTTCTAAGACATATATAATCCTTTTGTTCATGTACATGATAAAATGAACTATCATTCTCGGAGATAAGAAAAGAAAAGCATTTTGTGAAAAAAAGGGGTCGTGCTCATGTAAAACATATGAGCTGCCTACGTATCTGTGCGAGTTTTGAACATTTTTCATTTTTTGAAAGGATTTTTAGAGGATCAGGCCCCACTTAGTTCGAGCAGAGGGAAGTGAAGACTATTATTTTTACAATAGAAGGGAGATGAGAAGGTTCGTAGCGCACCGAGATTTCAGACTAAGGGTAGAATTTCTCGAGAAGATCCAGGTTGACTGGACGATACATCTCTTCCCCCATCGAGGTCGGTGAGCATAGTGACACCACTAGATAGAATCTTCTTCACAATATAGGGGCAGATCCATTTGGGCTTGAATTTCCCTCCGGGATCCCAGACGGGCTTTACGATTTCTTTAAGGGCTAAATCCACTTCTCAAACACCACGGTCCTTGACGATCTTGTTGAATGATCATGGTATTCGACGATGGTGCCCTTGTATATGATATAGATATTTTAGCCTTCTTTCATCCAATAGTGAAAACTCGTCAAGACAGCTCTAATGCCAATCTTCCTTGCTGACTTCTCCTTTAAGCATGATGCGTAGTGAAGGGATTTTTAGCTCAACGGGTAGGATTGCTTCCATGCTATATACCAAAGATTAAGGGGAAGCCCTAATAGATTCTCAAACTAAAGTGTGGTAGACCCATAGGGCATAGGGGATCTGATTAGACCAATCTTAAAACCTCTCGGTCATTTTGCTAATGATTTCTTTGAGGTTTTTATTGGCGGCTTCGAATGCACCATTGGTTTGAGGTCGGTAGGGATAGATTTGTGTCTATGAATCCCATACTCATCGACTAATTCCATGACTTCTGTGTTGAACTGTAACACGTTGTTTGATATAAGCTCATGCAGGACCCCATATCGACAGAGGATATTTTTTGAATGAACTTGGCCACCTTTTTGGAATTTAGTATTGTGTATGACTCAGATTTGACCAATTTGGTGAAGTAATCAATGGAAACTAAGATGAATTCATGCTTATTGGAGGCCCGGGGTGTAATTTGTACGATGTGAATGTCCCATGTGGATAATGGCTAAGGAAAAGTCATGTTGTACGATTCTCGCGAAGGCAAGTGATTTAGAGTGGAGAACTGTTGGCATTTGAGGCATCTTCGAGCATAAGCTGTGCAATCTTGGACCATGGTAGTCCAATAGTATACCTATCAAATGATTTTCTTGGCAAGCATATGGCCATTCATGTGGGGTCTGCACTCCCCGCTATGTATTTTCTAATTCATCTCTCTAATGTCAACCTCTGCGATGCAGTGTAAATGGGTCCCATTTAAGTTTCTCTTAAATAGTGATTTATCATAGATAATGTACTAGGCAGCCAGTTTACGAATGGTTTATCGGTCTTTTTTGTTAGAATCCTGGGTGTACCTACCATGCCTAAGGAGGAACCAAATATCCTAGTACCAGTAATAAGTTATATCAGTATTTTCTTTTGTGATGAGCTTAATGTGGTAGAAGTGGGTAGGTTTAGCTTACTTTTGGACTAGGAATGGGGGACATAGTTATTCCCTCGGCCATGTTGATTATGGAGGCTAAGGTATCAAGGGCATCAGCTAAGTTGTTCTTTGCTCGGGGCAGGTAGTGGAAGGTGTTATTTTGGAATTTGGAGGCCAACTCTTATAGGTGTGTCTAGAAAGGTAAGAGTTTCTCATCCTTGAGTTTTCATCTTATGAGGACTTGATTGATGATGATGGTTGAATCCCCGTAGACATCTAGGTATGGAATTCCTTTCTTGAGAGTGACTTTGAGGCTTATCGTGCATGCCTCGTATTCGATCATGTTGTTGGTGAAGGGAAAATCCAGCTTGATGGCAATGGGAGTGTGAGAGTTATCAGGGTCAATTAGGAGTATCCCAATGCCATACCCTTTCTTGTTAGAAGCATCGTCAAAGAACATTTTTCCATCGGAGGACTTCTAGGAGGTACAAAGGATATCTTCATCCGGGAATTCAAAAATTCAAATATTGGCTTCTTCCATACGGTAGTTAGCGAGGTAATCAGAGATGTCTCTTACTTTCATAGCTTTTAGCCTGACATACACTATATCAAATTCGGTTAGAAGCATCAACCATCGGGCCATTTGGATAGACAGGGTAGGTTTCTCGAGCAGATATTTGATAGGATCCACTCGGGATACAAGTTTGATGGGAAAAACGAGGATGTAGTGTCATAATTTTTAAGTGACCTGGACAAGAGCGACACATGCTTTCTCTAAGGCAGTGTAGTTAAGTTCGTACCCAGCCAACTTGCAACTGGCGTAATAGATGGATCTATCTTTGTGAGACTATTCAAGGTATTTTTCAAATAAAACCCCAATTGCGATGTCTGTTACAATCAGGTATAGGAGTAGGGGTAGACCGAGTTTTGGTGGTATGAGTACCAGAGGTCGTGTTAGATATTTTTCTTGATTCGGTAAAATGCCTCCAGGAAAGCTTCATTCCAACCCTTAGTTGAATCCTTCCGGAGGAGTTTGAATATGGGCTCATAGATAGAATTAAACGGGCTGATGAACCAGCTGATATACTGTAATATTCCAAGGAATCCCCTGATTTCTTTCTCTGTTCCAGGTGGTGGCATTTCGAGCATATCTTTCAGTTTGGCAAAATCATCTTCTATCCCTTTCTCACTAACCAGGAATCCCAAGATCTTTCCTTTGGTAACTCTAAAAATGCATTTATGTGGGTTAAGTCGCATCTAGTATTGCCATAGTCACTCGATGAACTTTCGAAGAGTGGGAACATGAACTTCTTGAGTTTTAGACTTGAAGATCATGTCGTCAACGTAGACCCAAACTTTTTTATGTATCAGATAATGCAAGATAGTTGTGGCAGCCCTCTGGTAGGTAGCCTTGCAATTTTTAGACCAAATAGCATAACGATGTAAGGGAATATTCCCTAAGGGGTAATGAATGAGGTTTTCTCTTGATGATCTGATTGTATTTGGTAAAACCATCAAAAACTGACTTGAGAACGTGACTGGTCATGTTATCCACAATCATGTTGATATTTGGTAGCGAGTAATCATCCTTCGGAGAGGCCTTATTCAAATCTTAGTAGTCAATGCACATGAAACTCTTTCCTCTGGATTTCAACACGGTTACAACGTTGGCTAGCCATGTGGGATATTTGGCCACCCAGATGAATCCTACATTCAAATGTTTGACCACTTCTTACTTAACATTGAGCGACCATCCGATGCGGAGCTTTTGCACTTTCTATTTGACCGATTTGCACTTTTAGTTGGAATCTCGTGCTGAGCTATCTTGGGATCAATGTCAGGAATGTTGCCATAGGACCATGCGAAGACATCCACAAATACCTTCAGTAATTCGTCAAGTTGTGCGTGGTCTTGCTTATCAAGGGTAGACCATATCCTAATCTCGTGCAGTTGGCTACTAGAATTGAGATTAATAACAACAGTTTCATCTTCATTAACTCGAACGCGATTATGTTGTTTATTATTAACCTTATTAAGATCAGTTAAGAATTATTCATTTGCAAAATCATCATCATCAGGAGTTTGATTAGAATTAAGACAATTAATGTAAAGAACATCAAGATACTCAAAATCTTCGTTTATTTCATTATTGGGAAAAATAACATTAAGAACCTCATCAAATTAGGTATCGGTTACATTGTGATTAGAACAAGGAGGAATAATAAAAGACAGGGAAATGGTATTAAAATCTGGGTTAAATTGCATTTCAACAGTTGGAACTGGCACAACATTCTAATTGAGGAGGGTGCATCAGCAGCTTTGATCAGGCGGGATGGACTCGATGATGTAGTGCTTGACTGGATCATGCAGAGTGTTAGCCCCAGTGTCTGCAAGTTGAATGAATCCTCAGAGTCACTTCCCTTAGAATCTTTAGTAGAAGCTATAGTCTTTTCAATGACTGGTTGCACATGATGTTGGGAACTTTTGTTACATGAGTAGATATCGTGGGAAAAAATCTCCATTTCTGGTTACATTTTCTCATCCACATGATCATACAACGGTTCAAGAAATCCACAAAAGGTGAAATCTTCACACTCTTTGATAAATATTTCGTTAAAGGAATCTTTTGAGACAGTCTTGTCACTTTTTAGACTTCTCTTCAATCAAGGTTCGTGGAGAATTCTGGGTTCCTTTGATGATGGTTGATAGGCCAAGCTATAAGTAGGAAACGCTTTCTTTAGCTATAAGTTCAAGTCATCCCTTTTATCATCTTCCCCGTCTCAGTTTAGGCATGGAGTGCATGATCTTAAACATATGTATTACATTGACATTGACATAAGGGTTGTGTATAAGACATACTTTGTCTTTTAAATCATCCCCTATCGAGAGTAAAAGTGGTTCGACTCGAAGACCTGAATGAAGCATATCATTTTCCCCATGATGTATTTTTAGTACCGAATTACTGGTGCTTACATTCTCAGTGTTATCATCGTCTCCCAAGATGGTGATAACCTCCCCATTGGCGAAGAACTTCAGTTTATGATAGAGGGAAGAAGACACACCATTGATACTATGGAGCCATGGTCTTCCAAGTAATAGGTTGAAATAAGTGCGGATATCAATGACTTGGAATTCAGTAACGGGATTTATATGGTAAGCCCCTATTGTAAGCTTTAAGGATCCCATTACTTTTCGATGAGTATTATTATAAGCACGCAGTGCAACAGAGGTTGGAGCAAGGTCGCTTATTTTCAGTCCCAAGAAGTTGAGGGTTCTCAATGGGCAAACATTAAGAGTTGATCCATTATCGACAAGCAAAATCAGGATGGTCTTTCCCATTACTTAGACAGAGATATTGAGAGAATATTTTTGATTTGGTCCAAGCTTAGGTATTTCTTCTTTTGAGAAGGAGAGCATTCTAGTAAAGGTTAGAGATTCGACCAGATTCACTACTTCTTCTGGCATGGTGGAAGGTAGGATTGTGGGCCTGGTGAGTAGTTTAATCAAGGCATTCTGATGCAGATGGGAAGACGTAAAGAGTCCCCACATAGTGATGTTTTCTTTATTTTTCTTCAACTGATCGAGGATCTTGCTCTCCTCGAGGGTTATTTTTGGTATAGGAAGTTTCTTAACAACTTTTCCCTTTCAAGTTCGGTACCTGGTAATGCCTCCCTGATCTAGTCATATGGTTCACAAAAGAGGAGAAAAATAGAAACCCCATTTCCTTATCTATCTCGAGTTGTCCAGCCACCTTGTTAATATCTCCTAGCAGATCCTCAAACGATACCATTCCACATATACTGACTACTGGTCTAGTCTTCTCTGGGCTTTGCTCTTTATCTGGACTGTCGAATTCATCTCCCCATCTAGTGGCAACGACATCATCTTTCCATAAAAATTCAATGCACTTCATAACCTCTACGACCTCTTCGTATAGATCCTCCCACTCAACGAGGAGATGTAGAAGATAATGTACCAGGTGCCCTTATAGTTTCAAAGCATTAACTAGTTAATACATACTATAAATTTCACTAATCTATAAGAATAAGTTTGCCATGATCCGGACGACATCATCTAAGCTGACACCTAATTATCTAACTTTTGAGCCCATTTTCGAGCTTCCTAGAATAGTGTACTGAATCTCTGGCAGTCAATGGTCACTTCTAAGGGCAATTTCAGCCTGAACTCTTCAAGCTAGTTCAATACTGTTGATAATTCCATATCTTTCACTTAGGAATGGTTACGAACAGTAATAAATGCTCTTGTAAGGAGTGACAGGGACTAATGGACAAAACAAATAGGATATAGGAGAAAATATTGCTAATCTTAGAGGGGTTTAGGGGAATATATGGGTATTATGGGAGATTTACTTGGTACAATCTGGTTAAATGGATCAATTTTTTGGTCTTCATCTTGGAAGATAGCATTTGTATGATTTAGGAGTGCATTGTGGGTAGTGTTTAGTTAGGGTTGGCTGGTGGAGTGATGACACCCAGGTCAATACGACCTTGGATTACATTTTGGAAGTGGAAACACTGATAAGTGGTATGGCCGACACTTTGGTGAAAATCACAATGGGAATCTAGTTTGAAATTTTGGGGAAGTGGGTTTCGCAATGGGCGAGGGTCCAATGGCTTGATAAGATTTCGGCTTAAAAGGGCTTGTAAAACTTTTGAGAGGGGAGCGTGAAGCTCGGTATATTCCTTGTTAATCAAGTTAGAGTGACTTTCGGGTGCCCATGAAGTGGTTGGTTGAGAGATGTTATTGATGGTTGAAATTATAGTATTGGAGGGCTTCTCGTACTTTCTGGGAGTGAACTATCCGGATACTTTCTTTTTGCTCAACTTATGTCTTAGCAAGACTTTCATCAATCTCCACTCCTACTTCCCGAAGGGCTCAAAAATAGGGGAAGTATTGTCCTCCCAACGTTGCTTAGAAAGGGGGTAAGAATTTTTTCTTCATGATATTAACTTGCTCCTCTTTGGAAGGCCGGTTGGTCATGGTGGCTACTTTCTCTCTCCACCTTGCTATGAAATTACTAACAGTTTCCTCGGGATTCTGCTTCTGAAGTTATAAATCACTACGGGTAACCTCAAACTCCTCGTTATACTTATACTATCACATGAATTCATGGGCTGCATCCTCCTCACTGCAAATTCTGGACTCCTCGAGAGATAAGAACCAATGAAGAGCGTTGTCCTTCAAACTCTGTTGGAACATTTGGGCATTATTTTCTCAAAAGCACCTAGGAGAGTCATGGCTCAGTGGTAACTTTGGAGATGAACAATTGGGGGTCCACTACCCCCGAACTTCTCAATGATTGGCATCTTTAACTTTTTCGGCAACCTTACTTTAGGATATGGAAATATATAAGTGTAATCCATGAAGTTCTCAGAGATTCGAACTTGGTCAAACTTCTTAGTCAACATCTTAAGGTCTTCCTTGAGCTTGTTCAATTATTCTTCCTTAAGATCAATGGTCATTGGTAGGTTAGCCCCTGGTTGGGTAAGATTCGGCATAGGGAACTGAGCTGGCGATGGCCCATTAGGAGGAGGGGCACGTGGAGAGTATTAATATTCCTCGAGGACCTAAATAGGCTTAGGTGTTGGTGGACCCATAGCACGAGGGAAGAGGACCTCAGGCTCATCGAGAATAGGGACCTGGTTTCGTTGTATCTCATGAACCTAGATTTGAAGGTTATCAATCTTAGCAGTGAGTTGGGCTACAATCGTCATCAAATATGGATGCACATTTGGTAGTTAGTCTGTGTTCTCCATGGAATGTGGGTGGGGGTGGATTCTGGACTTGGAGGAAGTAGCGAGGGAACTGACGTAGCCTCGAGGCAGTTTGATGAAAGACGAAATCCAATAGGGAGCCATACCAAGGGTCGGGTATGCTATCAACCTTAAAAGGATAAATATTCGAATTTATTTTTGAAAGATAAGAGGCAAAGTCTTTTATTATGGGAGGAAAATATTTTTGACAACTTTGGAAAAGATGAGGACAAAAAAAAAATTGGGCTAAAAAGGAGGAAAAATATTTATTGAAAAGGGAAAGAAAAATGCTTTTGGTATTTTGATAAAAGCGGGGGGAAATGTTTTTAACACTTTTGGTAAAGAAATAAAAAAAAATGAGAAAAAAGGTCTCAGCGTGGTTATTATTACTATTATTATGTTCACTTGTATTAGGTTTACCTAAATGCAAAAAGAAATGACCCGAGCCTGAGAAAATTGTGTTTGAAAAATATGCAAAATACGGTTAGACTTATTTCTAGTCTCATGGACAGGGTCCCGTTTTAAAAAAAATAGATGAAATAGAGCCATAATTTGGGTGGCATGACGACCCATCATTTCAACAGATTTTTGGGTAGTAACTAGCAAACTAAATATGAGTGCCCTAGGTTTGACACCTATATGAGGGTATCCAGTTGTTGGGTTAATTGGAAGAGTTCCCCCTTTGGCATGACTTCCATGATATAGGTCTTGATTTTGAGGGAATCAGTATGAGTGGACAAGCCATTTGATATACCTGACTGTACACGAATTGCCTCACTATATACCTCATGGGGATAGTATGTGTGAGAGCGAATTCAATATACACAACGTACGTGAACAAGTTCCCTACTATATACCTCCCATCATGACTTCGGTCAATTGGTATGATACGGGGGGAATCGTTCGATAAACGTTGAAGGTACTTGGCCAATGAAAGGTAAAAGTCATATTTCTTAGGTTAACTATGAGTTGCCGGACCAACGGTCATCATAAAGTGAATCCTAGTTACGGGACAAAATTGGGTCAATAGCCATGATCTTTGGTGTTGTTATGGAGAGAGTATTTTATTTAGCATGATGAGTGCTATACTAATAGAAAAAAAGATAAAAGTATAAAAAGTAAATCTAACATGCAGCATGAAGATTACATTAAGCATGGATATGTGAGAGTGAGTGATGTGTGCATAATTATAAGTAAGTGTGTGGTAGTGAACCTAAGCATGGATTAACTACAAGTTATGTGTGACAAGTGTGCGTGAGCATGGATATACACAATTGTGATAAGTGAAGGTGTGTGTTAGTGACACCTAAGCATGGATATTCTAAGTGGTGTGTGAAACATGTGGATATAAGTGATCCTAAGTATAAGTAGTGTGAAGTGTATATGGGAAGTGTATAAAAGTGTGTGAGTGAGTAGTGATATAATCATGAAGTAGATATGTATAAGAAATAATAAAGGAGAAAAAGGGAACATATAGGTAGGTGAATATGCAAACAAGCATAAAATAATAACACCCATGCAAACAGAGTATATCCCACTTAAGTAAAAGTCCCTAGTAGAGTCGCCAATGTGGCCATCCCATATCCTTTTCGAGGGAAGAGGGTGAATGTCTTGCTCCCTCTTCCTATAGGAGAACTTCGTTTGTCGTCGATGTGGGGTGATGTAAAAAGATGGAATCGTCAGCTTATTTTGCACAAAACAGGCAAAAGAACATGTCGTCGCCTCGAGAGAGCGGCATCAAAGACAAACTGATGCTTACCAAACCAAAGTTCAGAGGTTTGGGGGATAAGTTAAGGAATGGTAAAGTGTTAAGCACCCATCCCACCCATTCGGTCTCTCATAGGCTTGTGTTACTATTTCCCATAATTTCTCCGTGAAGTGTGTGTGCATTTATATATAAATGGTGATTGGAATCGCCCGACTCATAACGTTCGTCCATACCGTAAGGATGATTCATGGATGGGGTAGACTGTTGGAAATGGTATACAATTCCCTTTAAAAATTCATTGAGTCTCGTTCAATCTGAAGAGTTGACCTTGGTCAAATATAGCCCGGGAGCACTAGGTGGCCTCCGGATCAATTTTAGGGGAAAATGGATCGTTCATCCGAATGGTTATGCCATTTCATGCACGGGATAGACCGTTGAAAATCGTTTTCAGTGTCCTTAGAAGATTTAATGAGCTTTCTCTTTGATAATGAAGTTTACTGGGGCCAAATTTGGCCCTGAGAGCGCCCGGTGGCCTCCAGATCGATTTTTGGTGGTAAAATGGTCCGTTGATCCGAACTGTTATGCCAATTTATACACATGGTGGAACGTTGGAAAGGTAATTCAAATCCAATTTAAGATCCATTAAGACTTCGCTCTGAAGATTGAGTTTGACCCGAGTCAAATGGGGCCGAGAGCGCCCGATGACCTCTAGATCAGTACTCGAAGTATGACCTGGGTTTTTTAATGAAATGGGTATGTGCTTGGGGCCTAAGTAGAGACTTAGGGGGTTCCTAGAATGTGGTGTCTACAAAAGGGGTGAGGAGAGAGAATGTGATTTATCTCATATTTCACCAAAGTTTCATCTCCAAGAGTTACCACCCATAAGACCAGCTTTGAGTAGATTATATACTAGAAGATTTGAGTTGTTCAAAGCATTCTAACAGGGTTTTTGGAGACCTTGGAGGGAATAAATACCTTCATATTCTTCAACATTTTTCTCCTCGTACGCATCACATCAAGATTCACAATGGTATTGTTTCCTGAAAGCCTAGGTTTATTCTTTAAACCTAATTCTTATTTTGTACTTTCCATTGCATGATCAATCGAAGTTCTTTGGGGAATTTTTTCTTCTTTTATGTTAATCCCGTTCTTTTATATTAGTACCTCTAAAGAAAAATATATTAAAGTACTTGCATTTTAGAAGAGTTCCGTAAATGCAATTAAGGTATTAGTCTCTAAATCTTGTTGATCAATATGTTTCCTAATCTTTATGATGAATTATTCCTAAAAGAACTTCAGTTAAGATTGCAAATTTCTGTATATGGTGGTATGATGAGTGGTAGAAGGTATATAGAGTTTTAAAGTTTTATTGGTTTTGTTAGAGAGATTGTGTTGAAGAAAATGTGTGAAATATGTGTAAAAGGATTTTATAAATAGGAAGTAAGTAAAATCTCCTCAACATAACTAATTATACAGGTTCAAAGGACCCTTTTTAACAACCATAGATACCTAGTATAGCGGGTCAACTCCACCTCTCTAGCAGTCCAAATTCCCAAAATAGTGGCGACCTATGAGTTATGCATATATTATTATGCATTATTACAATTTCATCGCATTTCGATTGATTCATTAAAATTTAAGCCTACTCAATTCCACACTTTTATAATCAAATAAAACATTTATGCTTGCCACCAAAGTTACTTAAAAACCCTTATAAAACCCTTAGGGTTCCCACCACATCTTATCCCAACATTTAGTTAGGCCTAATACAAAAATAGGGTCCAATTATATATAAACATCCATGTCTAACCTAATTAATCCAATTTATCCAATTAATCTCATTAGACTTTCTTATACGAATAATACGCCCATTCAATCTAGTAGAATTAATTTATTTATTATTCAACTAGTTTCTTTACCCATCATAATTGTCAAGTTATTATTAATTAACTCAATAAAAAATTGGGGAATTGTAGACTATTTTATGACAATAATTCTTACAACTATAATAGGGAATCTGAAATTTTGAATAATATTTATTCACCAAAGGAGAAATTTGAAAATGAATTTGAACGCCAGATTCCTTCACCAAAAGAAAAGAGTAAGTAGCATACGTAAAATAAGTGGATAAATAACACTAGTTAGATAGCGTAAAACCCATGCTTATGCTATAAATTTTCAATTTCTAAAAGAATGTTTTATTATTTAGCCTTAGGTTCATTATTTTTCAATGGTAAAATTTCAATTTTTAGAAATAAATGCTAAATTCCCTCAACAACGGGATTAAAACATTCAACAGATACACACCCTATCACTTTCAATAACGGTGTCCTCTCTAAGATACCATCACCGACGATATCCTTACTCCTCCATCGATCACAACCCACACTCACATCTAAATGCTCCCATTTATATCTCGATGACACATCTTTCCTTCTTGTCATATATCTCGAGATAAATCAAAGTCAGTATGGCCGAGATAAAAATATTTACACATCCCCCTCATCTATCTTCAACTATAATCATCGGACTAATATAGATGTGGGAAGAAAGTGAACCGGAGATAGATGGATTGATCTAGTATGAGTAGTACAAAAAAAAGACATATATATATATATATATATATATATATATATATATATATATATATATATATATATATATATATATATATATATATATATATATATGTGTGTGTGTGTGTGTGTGTGTGTGGAGAGAGAGAGTAGTGCTATGGGTACAAAGTAACTCCACAAAATCTCTACAAAAAGTAGTGCTATTGGTGCCCTGGCAATACCCCATAGCACAAAACAATGTTTAAAAAGTAGTTGAGAGAATAAGTGGAATTCACGTTAGAGTCTGTGAAGATTTTTTTACTCATATCATTAGTAGTGCTATGGATACAAAGTAACTCCCCAAAATCTCCACAAAAAGTAGTGTTATTGGTGCCCTGGCGGGACCCCATACCACAAAGCAATATTTAATAGGTAGGTGAGAGAATAAGTGAAATTCAAGTCAGATTTCAAGGAGATTTTTGTACTCATATCATTATTCTTCTAAAATCTTGTATGTGAAATGGTGAATTCTAATGGACATATTTCTCCTAAAATACTGTTAGGATGAGAATAAAATTTTATAATTTTAGATTCTACTTAGGTGTCATGATATCTTTTATATATCTCATTAAAAGCTTTTCGAGAAAAGTCGTGTGAATCAAAACTGTAATATGAGAGAGATATAATGTCAAAATTTGTAAATACAATGTGTTAGGGGTTAATTTAAAATTTTGAAAATTTATAAATTCGATATTCTGCATGGATATATTTTGGTAGATCTCATTTCAAGCATTAGTAATATAAAAAAAATGTCTTGGTCCGATTTATAGTTTGAGCGACATTTAATTTTATTATTTCAATACATATATATATATATATATATATATATATATATATATATAAGGAAAATGTCCTTAAGGATATATACCATTCTAGCCAGAAAAGTAAAAAAATTAACCTAAGATTAAAAATATATTTCTTGAGAGGTAAAATGGTTGAATAACTACAATCATGCCCATCTCGTGCAAACATGTTCATGGAAGGGGGGAGGGGCACCGCCCCTCTTAATTTATTGAGATTCTATTAATAAATATTTATGTTTGGTATTTTCTAACCATCAATATTCGTGTTCAAATTGTCACAGCTTAATACATGGCAATTTGTACTGGCAGTTTTGCCGCTCAAACATTTTATTAGGTTTTTATCCATGACAATTTTTGTGCATTAATTTGTAACAAGCTTATTTTTCTAAAAAAATATTTTATAACTTATTTTTAACACCAAATTTTCCATATAATTATGTAGCACAAGAAAAATGTTTTCGTTGTTAGTACGTACAATTTTCACACACACACACACACACACACATATATATATATATATATATATATATATATATATATATATATATATATATATATATATATATATATATATATATATATATATATAAAGAGATAGAGAGGGGGGAGGCTCAGGTGAGGAATAAGTATAATGTGTATATATATGCGGTATTTTTTTATAAAATAAAAAATATTTTATTTCTTGTTCAGGTTTTAAACATTTCAGAAGATCCATTAAAAAATCAACTCATGCTGATTTTTTTGGTATTTTAAAAAAATGGATCAATATTTGATGTTTTTAAGCAGCTTAACGGTAAAATATTGACCATTTTTTTTAAAATTCAAAAAAAAAATTGACCTGATTTTTTAGGGATGTGCTAAAATCTTTAAAACTCATACAAAAAAAAAGAAAAAATAAAACCTCATACTTATACTTCACATGAGCCTATCTCTATCTCTACAGAGGGAGAGAGAGAGAGAGAGAGAGAGAGAGAGAGAATACAACATTCTTACTATTGACAAATTTGTCACCATAAAAAGTGTTTATTTTCCCCCTCAACAAAATTCCTCAAATGCCCACTATTATATACATGAGTTGGCTACAGATTGAATAAGTTTATAGTTATATGAATGTTTTGAATGGTCATTTTTAAACAATAATAACCAGTTTGAACTGATGGTGTAAGAGTGTGAATAGTATTAAAAATCCCATGCAAAATGTTTGTGATTTTTATAAGTCCGATATTGTTACCAACAATAGTTTTTATTGGAATATTTTTTTAATATTCTAATGTGGGATTATATATTAAATATTAATTTTAATTGGGCTTTTATTCTAATTAGGCTAATTAAGTGATCTAATTATTAGAGCCTAATAAGACATCTAAAATGAGTATGGGATTTATAAGGTGTGGTTACCCCAGAATCACCTAATTTTTACCCAAGAGTCAGCTATTGGTTATTCAGAATTCACCTAATTAGAATTTATGGGGTTCTAATTAGATGGATATATAAATAATGGTTATGGTCCTCAAGGCCAATGCACTCAAAATACGATCCTCCTTATTTTTCATCATTGAGAGAGAACTCATAGAAAGAGAGGGATTAGTCTGTGGAAGACCTCTAGCCCCCAAGTCTCATTCACCACTATGAATTCAGGTATACAGTTTTAACATTTTATGTAATGTTGATAATATAATATGTTGATATTAAAAATTTTGTCCTAAGTGGTATCAGAGCCTCTTCATAATAGACTTACTGGTACTGATATTATGATTACGATTTAGAAATAATTTTTTATTTTATTTCTCATACATATAATCTTGCAAAAACCCATACGGATTTTAGGATTCTATATAGAATTTTGTGTATTATTTTTGATGATTTTTATAATCATAATCCTAAAATTGATTAATAGGATTTCGGGTGAATCTAGACGTCAAAATAATTTTGAGGGACGTTTTCAGCGAATATTTCCTTTTCTTGCTCAGAATGTAGAAAAAATTATGGTCACCTGAAGACTTCTAAATAAACAAAGCCCGTTATATATAATAGGCACCACCCTATCTCGGTGACTAGACGTCTTTTAGGCTCCTTAAACCTGTTTTTTCCATTTTCTGTAATAATGTCAATGCTAATAACTCTCGCTCAAAAATTGATTTTATGATTACGAGAATTGGAGAGTGATCCTGAAGAGATTGTTTATGTTACTGTAGTGATAAGTCATAAATTTCCAGGTTTTGGAAAATAAAATTATTTTCCTTTTCTTCATGGTATAAATCACTACATATACTTTTTTATCATTAAATGTTTGTTCTAATATTCAAGTTATGTATTGACCAAAGGTTCAACATAAAGTTTTGAATATTAGATATATGATTAGGTGTTCATATAGTTGATGGGAGGAAGAAGAATCCCATGAGTGGAACATATGTTTTCTGAATGATTTGGATTCATGATATTTTTTTGTAACCAAAGCTATGCTCCCATTTGTGGTATTTAATTAATACCTTTTGACTTATATCTTAAAATAAATTAATTGAAGTGATACATTTCGAAAGTAACCTCTATTGTGTAGATTAATCTATTTTGAGATATTAAAATGTATGTGTTTATTATTTATGCAATTAGTGATCGACCAAAAGGAAGGTTGTTAATTGGCCAAATAATAAACATACATGCGTAAATAAATGTGTGACGATTATAAAGTTTCCATGTGGACAATATATTGGCCCAAAGGAAGGTTGTTATTTAACTGGATTTATTATCAACATCTCATTCATGCATTAAGAGTAGGACTCACAAGTTGATGTTGGCGAAACGTTAATGTTTTTCTAGGTATCTAAAAAAGGTCCCACCATTACAGTTGTATAAAATTTATGTCTTATATTTTTGTTAATCTTGACATGAATTCTAATTTGATCTTATGTTATTTATTTTTTCTCTAAATTCAGTTACTGCTTCTGCTACTAATATCACTACCAATATGAACTCAATTCATGTGCTTAACGGTAAAACTTCAACTGGGAAGAGAACATTCTAATAGTTCTCGGCTGCATGGATTTAGACAATGCATTCAGAAAAGAACAACCCGCTCCTCTTATGGAGAAAAGTTATGTTGAGGATAAAATAAACTTTGAGAAGTCGGAGCATTCCAATCGCTTAAGTCTAATGATGCTAAAGCGCAGTGTTCCAGAACCATTCAGGGACGTATGTCTGATGAGTTAACTGCTAAGGGTTTCGTGCTTGATATTGAAAATCATTTTTCAATCAATGAAAAGGCTGAGGCCAGTGCACTTTTAGATAACCTTATCCAAATGAGGTATAAAAGTAAAGGAAACAAAAGGGAGTACATTATGGAGATGTCTAACATCGCTTAAAACTTAAGGCACTAAACTTAGAGTTGTCTAATGACTTTCTCATTCATCTGCAACTGATTTCTCTTCCCGCACACTACCGCCAGTTTATAGTTAGTTATAACATTCAAAAGGACAAATGGACTCTTAATAAGCTCACTTATCATTGTGTGAAAGAAGAGGACATATTCGAGTGAGAAAAGATAATGGAAAGTGATTTTATTGTATCTAATTTAAAGAATGATAATAAGAAAACTGCAGTAAGAAACATCACAACCTAAAATTTCACAAAAGAAGTAGGATCCAGAATTTACTTGTTACTTTTGTAAAAAACCTGAGCATGTGAAGAAGGATTGCTCTATGTACGTCATATGGCGTATAAAGAAATGTACACCTCTCACTTTAGTTTGTTCTAAAGATAATTTAACTTTTCTACATAGTCATACTTGGTTGGTAGATTCTGGTGCTACTACTCATGTAAGTATATCTATGCACGGTTATCTATAGAGCCGACCACCAAGTGATGCTGAAATATTTATCTATGTGGATGATAGAAAAATAGTTTCAATTGAAACAAATAGGACCTTTTGATTATCTTTTGAGACTGGTCATCTTATTAAATTAAAATAGACTTATGTAGTACCATCTTTTAGACATAATTTGGTCTCTTTTTATGTTTTCGACAAATATGGTTTTTCTTGTTCATTTGGAAATAATAAAGTAAATCTTTTTCTTAATTCTACTCATGTTGAGAGTGGTTCCTTAATTGATAAATTATATATGTTGAATACCAATGATTCATTTAATGAAACCTTACAAATAACTATAAGAGATAAAAAACACAAATTGACTAATGAGAATTTCATCGCCTTATAGAACAAACGCTCGGGTGATATATCCTAAAGGAGAAATAAAAGGATCGTGTCATACGGGATACTTGAACCCCTTGATTTTACAGATAAACATTACAAAATTAAGTTCCAAAAGGAGTTCTTGAATCTTAGAATTGCTACATGCTGATATTTGTGGTCCATTCCTTACAGCTTATCGGAATGGTCAACAGTATTTTATCACTTTTATAGACGACTATTCTCATTATATGTACTTATATTTAATTCATGACAAATTCCAATCCTTGGACGATTTTTAAGGCCTTCAAAGCCGAAGTTGAAAACTAACTAGGGAAGAGGATTAAAGTTGTCAAATCTGACCATGGTAATAAATACTATGGTAGATATGATTGATCGGGTGAACAAGATCCAGGACCCTTTGCAAAATTTCTAAAAGAATGCGGTATTTTCCCAGAACACATAATGCCAGGGCAACCTCACACGAATGGTGTTGCTGAGAGACGAAACATAACACTTAAGGACATGGTAAGAAGTATGATTAGTCATTCTTCTCTGTCAGAATCACTATGGGGAGAGTCACTTAAGACTACAATACATATTCTAAACAGAGTACCTAGTAAAGCGGTAGATAAACCCCCTTATGAACTATGGACATGTCGAAAGCCTGTCATTAAGCATTTATACATTTTGGGATGTATAGCCGAGGAAAGGCCTTATAGCCGAAATAAAAAGAAAATGGACTCAAGAACTATTAGTTATTATTTTATTAGGTACGCTGAATAGTAGAGGGGTTTCAAGTTCTATGATCCCTCAACTAAGTCCTTTTTTTAGATGAAAAATGCAAGATTTTATGAGGATGTTAAGTTTGGGGGGCGATATGATTAAGAATAAGAATGTTGTCTTCGAAGAGGAATTCATCTTCCGAACATTGTTCAGCTTGGTGACAGTATTTAAGAAGACAACAATAAGGACTTCCCTACTCAAAATCAAAGAGTTGCTTCACAAGATTAAACTCAACAACCTCATGAGGAAGTACCACTAAGGCGATCCACTAGATAAAGAAGAAGTATAATTTCAAGTGATTACATTGTGTTTATTCAAGATCATGAGTTTGGCATAGGGTCAACGGAAGATGATCCAATCAACCTCCAACAAGTCAAACAAAGTGCCAACTATCAAAAATGGATTTATGCAATAAATAATGAGATGAAATCCATGAGAGATAACGAGACTTATCAAGTTGACTAAAAGTGTGAAGCCCATTAGTTGTAAATGGATATTTAAAACCAAATAGGATTCTAAAGACAATATTGAGAGTTATAAGGTGCTTATAATCACAAAGGGCTTCACTTAGAAGGAATGCACCGACTATAAAAATATTTTTTCTCCAGTTCCAAAGAAAGACTCCTTTAGGAAAATAATGGCACTTATAGCTCATTTTGATTTAGAGCTACAGAAGATGGATGTTAAGATAACTTTCTTCAATGGTGACATTAAGAAAATAATATATATGGTGCAACCAGACAACTTTGTCTTGTGTGATCCAAAGTCTATGGTTTGCAAACTCAATAAATCCATTTATGGTCTCAAACATGCTTCCCATAAATGGTATCATAAGTTTCATCAAGTCATTATCTAATATGGTTTTGAGGTTAATGCAGCTGATGACTGTGTATATCATAATTTTAGTGGGAATAAATTTATCCTCCTTGTGCTCTATGTCGATGGCATACTACTGGTTAGAAGAAATATAGGCTTATTGCACAAAACAAAGAGATTTCTAACAAAGCATTTTGAAATGAAAGATCTTGGGGATGACTCTTTTCTATTGGAAATTAAGATACACTGAGATCGCTCTCCGGGTGTTTTGGGGTTATCACAAAAGATCTATATCGAGAAGGTACTCCTTAGATTTGGCATGAAAGATTGTGCACAAAGAGATACTCCCTCTGCTAAAGGAGATAAGTTTAATCTTTGTCAATGCCCCAAGAATGAGAATGAAAGTAAAGAAATCAAAAAGGTTCCTTATGCTTGAGCGACAAGGAGTCTTATGTATGCTTAAGTATGTATGCATCCAAATTTAGAGTACATAGTGGGTATATTGAGCAGATATTTAAGTAACCTTGGGATGAATCATTAGAAAGCATCTAAGCGGGTTCTGAGGTATTTACGGAGAACAAAAGATTACATGTTCATCTATCGGAAGTCAGATAATTTGGAGATTATTACCTATTTTGACGTAGATCTTACGAGTAACCAAGAGACTAAGAAATCCACTTCTGGCTGTTTTTGCATGTTGTATGGAGGTGATATTTCCTGGAAGAGTTCTAAGCAGTCACACATTACACGTTCTTGGCAGCAGAGTTTATAGCTTGTTATGAGGCAACAAATCATGCGAAGTGGCTGTGAAATTTTATCACTAGGCTACGAATTCTGGATAGTATTGAAAGACAGTTAAAGATATATTATGACAATAATTCAGCAGTTCTATATTTGAATAACAATATAAACTCCTCAAAGTCTAAGTGCATAGACATTAAGTTTCTTATTATTAAGGAAAGAGTTTAGAGTAACATAGTATATATTGAACATATCATAATAAACTCCATTCCCTTGGACCCCCTTACTTTCATGAGCACACTACTTATATGGGTGATGTTTTATTTGATGATATGCAGTTTTAGTGGGAGTTTTTCCTTGTTATAATGTTATTTCCTTTGACACTATTGAGATACTTTATGTATGTGTCAGTTTTCTGCAGAATACAGTTTATGGTATTTTCATTTTGTTATTTATTCTTAATGTGTTGTCTTTTAACTGTGGTAGAACATATGATTTGAAAGACTAAGGTTTGATCTCACTACGAAAAAAAATAAGGACAAATTGGAAATAGGCATGTCCGAGATCACATTGCATGTAATTTCTAGCCACACATCCATACTTGAGATATGTAATTGAATATATGTAGTATGGTGATCATTGATGGATCAAGTTACGAAATAAATGAAATAAAATTCTCTCTGGTCTGATACTGGTAAACGAGATGTACCAGATTGATTTGGAAGACGTTTTAAGAATATATAGAAATTATGGTGTGCACTTAGGGCTATCAAATATAATTGCCTTCAAAATTAGAATGTAGCTCAGGTGGGGGATTATTGGAATATTTTTTAATATTCTAATGTGGGTTTACATATTAAATAGAAATTGTATTTGGGATTCTATTCTAATTGAGTTAATTAAGTGATATAACTAGTAGAGCCCGATAAGACATCTAAAATGAACATGTGATTTGCAATGTGTGGTTTCCCAAGAGTCACCTAATGGTTACCTAAGATTAACCTAATTAAAATTTATAGGATTCTAATTAGATGCCTATATAAAAAAGGGTTCTAGTCCCGAAGGCCAATGCAATCAAAACACTATCTTCCTCACATTTTATCACTGATATAGAACTCATAGAGATAAAGGTATTAGTCTGTTGAAGACCTCTACCCTCAAGTCTCATTCACCACTATGAATTTAGGTACACGATGTAAAAACCCCCCATTTTCTCATGTAAAGGTTATCTTATCACAATACGCCAAAGATGGGGCTTGCTAAACAATCCATATCATTCTCAGCATCGAACCATATCAAATATTTATTTGTAAACCACAATTGAATTTAAAACTGAATTTAAATTATTATCCAAGACAATAATAAAATTCAACATCCACATAATATGAATAAAACCCAACATAATCGTAAGTGTCTTAAACCAATTGAAATATGCCCATACAATAATCCCAAGAGTAATCAGACTAAAATAAATAAATAACCTAGTTTAGATTCAATGATCCGACATTCGATACGCAAGGTGAGGCTGCAAGGCTGATCTCTCGTTAGTCCTGCTATCCCTGTTTAGGAGCACCTAGGAGGAGAGAACATTTATAATTTAGGTCAGCAACCTAGAGTTGCAAGAATTAACTTACTGAATTTAAAGTGCAAAAGTATAATTAATTCAAAGTATATATTCCCCATCGACACTCACATACAATAAGTATCTCACCCCTTATCTAAGTGGAATACTACACGAATATCCACCCAAGTCCCAAAATAAAGATGAATGACTATCTCAATTTAAATATAAAAATTCATCTGACATATCTAATGTACTAAAGGGTATTCACCTCCATTTATATTATCCTTTCCCAAAGTATCCCAATCATACCACCTGTAAGAGTGGCATACACATCCGTTATGCATACTACATAGTACTGGGTCTGTCATTTATTGTCTATCTGATTAGACTAGTGAATAAATCTCATTATTTTTATATAATTATATATATGTGACACTATGGAATCTACCAATAGCATCTCGTTCATGCTCTATCGGTAAGTTCGAGGAAGTCTCTTTCTCAAGTCACATGTCATGAAATACACACAAGTGGAGCGATAATAACACAGTATACCATTGAACAACCCATACCTAACGATGACAATAGATCCTAGCATCTACGCATATCTCTAATAAGTGGTGCTTCTACGTAGTACCTAAAATTATGGCCTACACAATGCCTAGCCCACCTATGTTGGCGTGTGCTACGATCCTGAAATTCTCGCAACCTTAACCGATAGGACCATCCACGAACATAGGTACGTTTACACACATAAATAATTACATATTATCACCACACAATACGTTTAGGTAATTACTCTATAATTACCCCTAGCTTCCCACGTGATTTCCATTACGAAATTCTACATTAATAATCGACCATCTAGTCAATTATTGTTCGTTTTCCTTTTATGAAAGGTTTAACCATCTAATTAAATAAAATTCTCCATTTAATATTTTCATTAGGAAAACATTTTTAATAGAATCTCCATTAGTCCAAACACCATCCCATCAAATCGTATTGATTTCTAAAAATACGTCGAACCAAATCCCGATCTCATCTCAACCTGCCCCATACGAAGAACTAGTTCGCTTCTAGGGGCCGAACCGATTCACCTAGCCGAATCATTTCTAGTAGCTAAAGTGGTTCAAACCTGGATGATAGTCCATATCTGTTATGGTTTCTCACAATGGGAATTCAAATCTCAATCCCAAACTTGATTCCAATGGTATATACATTTTTATTAACATCAAAATATGTTCCCATGACTTAGTTCTTCATCTTATGATAATTATTTACATAAATTAATATCAAATAACATTCCTAAAATCCCTAAAATCTTGACCCATCATTACATCTACAATATCATATTTTTACTTTTAGACCCCATAAGATCTAACCGTATATAAGGGTTCTAATATCATAATTTCTAAATTCTAAACATGAATGCTAATCCTCTATACACATATCAAGATTTTCATTTCATTCAAGGTTTCTAAGGCATAATTTCTATCTTCCAATTCAACAATTACATCATTCTAACTACTATATTTTAGATTTATATTCTCTACAAGCATGTGATTAAACCGTATATCATCAAATCTCTTATTAAAAATCCAGAATTTTAATTAGAGAACACTATAATGAATTAAGAAATAATTTGGATGTTTAAATTAAGCAAGAAAATTCTTGCCTGGATAGATTGATTTGATGATCTCTGATTGAATCCCCTATCCCCCTTCTTGAGTTATTCCCCTTGGATCTTTAGCCACTCCTCTCCTTTATCTTTTGGCATCTACTAACTACTAGCTTTAGGTTTAGGTTAAGTGTGGGTTTTTTTTAATCTCCCCACTTAACTTATACTAATCTAATTCTTGAGTTGGACTTAAAGTACCATTTTTGGAATCCCAAATGGGCCCAAACCCATAGTCAAAACAGTCCAATAACCTCTCAACTTATATACGTATACCCCGAGACCATTTCTAAATGTCTAAAACACATAAATGAGTTCATAAAACCTTCTAAAACGCGTCCCAATCATTTTTTGTTCAATAAGTATATTTTTAATTGTGTCACACATCATATATCATTTATTCAATACACATGTAATTATTTTCTATCCAAATTATTTAACATGCAAAGTCAATCTCACATAATAGGAAATAATAATGAATTAATTTATTCACAACTTAATTAATTAAATTTACCAATTTAATTTATTTCCTGCAAATTTTATGTTTATTTAAAATATGGGGTATCACATTCTTCCCCACTAATAATGAAATTTCGTCCTCAAAATTTGAAACGTATCCGGATATTTCTCTCGCATGTTGTCTTCCCTCACTCAAGTCGACCCATTGTCCTTATGATGTCCCCACTGCACACATGCCAACAAAACAACCTTAGATCGAAGTCGGCTCTCCTTATGATCTAGAATGGCCACGGGTCTCTCCTCATAGGTGGCGTCAAGATGGAGCTCTATGTTATTAATATCGATATGTTGGTAAGCTATCTCATCTCTAAAGAACCTCCACAATGAAAATATGTGAAAGATGCCATGCATCCACCGTAAGTGGTCCGGTACTCCCACCCTATACGATATGGTCCCAATCCTCTCAATGATAGGGAATGGTTCCACATACTTGGGAGTCAACTTCCTTTTCTTTACAAATCTCACCACTACCTTAATGAGAGAAAATTTAATTCGCATCCGATCCGATCTGTATCCACATAACTCTTTTGCCTATCCTAGGCAATCCGAATCCTGGCCCGAATCATCTCCACCATCTCTGAGGTGTCCTGAATGAACTCTGGACCGAGTAATATGTTCTCTCCCACCTCCAACCAATATGAAGGTGAATGGCATGATCTCTCATAAAACGTTGCGAATGGTGCCATCCTAATAGTGAAATGGTAGCTATTATTATACGCAAACTCCACTAAGGGAAAGTATTGATTCCAACTCCCCTTAAAATCTAAGATGCACATCCGCAACATCTCTTCCAGCATCAAGTTCACCCTTTATGTTTTCTCGTCGATCTATATGTGGTACGAGGTAATCATCCTCAACTCTACCCCTAAGGCCTACTAGAAGCTCCTCCAAAAGTAGGACACAAATGTCTTGTCTCTATTCGATACAATGTTGAGCGGTATTGTAACAACTCTCGCTTTTAGGAGGCTAATTTTATATTAATTTACCGTATGAGGTAATTATATAAAATGTTGGAACTGGAGTAAATATTAATTTTATGAGTTGGAAGTTAATATTTACTAGATTGTTGCATATTTACTATATGTGAAAGTAAATATCATTCGGTTGTATGTTTTATGGTGTCTTATGATTTAAATGACACTGTGGTTTAAATGAAAACGGAACTTGAAATAATTTATAAAATTATCGGATGCCATTTTAGAGGTCGTAGTTAGTCCGGGAATGTGCGAGACAGTCAAAATAAGTGTCATATTGTATTTTTGTATTTCGGGCTCTTTTACCTGGTTTTAACTTAATTGCGTATTTGGGAGTCATTTTTAGGTGGTATTAACCACTTAAGTTGGGAGACTTGTGTTAAGCCCCGACTTTAGTCTTCTAAATCCCCTAATTTCCCTATTACATAACTTAAACATAGAGAGAAAGAGAGAGGAAGAGGGCTTGGGAGAAAAGTGGAGAAAGAAGAGAAATTGGAGATTGAAGATGGATTGTTGCTACTACACAAAGAAATCTGAGATTCCTACATCAAGGCAAGTTTTCTACTTGCTAATATATGATTTAAGATGCATAAATTGTATTGATAGTTGTGTAATGGGATCAAATGAATAAATATGGGTTCTGTTGGATTTTGTGGTGATTTAGCCCTAATCTTAGTTGGTGATGATAATATTTTAGATTATAGTTGTTAATAATCATGTAGGATGATTTGGGGTAGATTAAAGTTGATGGATGTATGCAAAAATGGGGTAGAAATTGGTTTTGGAGAAAATCTAGGGTTCATAACCCGTGTCCCCATTCTTGGCCAAATTCCAGGGGTGAATCGATTCGGCCCTAGGGCAAATCGATTCGGCCCTAGGGCGAATCGATTCGCTAAGGGGTCATCCTACAGGTCTGCAAACTCGAATCGATTCGAGTTAAGGCCAAATCGATTCGGCTGAAGCAGAATGTTGGTTTTGTCATCCGAATCGATTCTCTTTTGGGCGAATCGATTCGGCTCTTGGGCGAATCGATTCGGAATCAGGCTGTTTTTGAGTTATTTTTCTAATTCAACTTTTATCCTTTCTCTTTAAGTTTAGGACCTAAAAACCTTCTTGCATGAAGTAAATTTAGAGTTCTAGAGTCCTAGATGAGTTGTTTATCAACCCTATATTAGAAATGTGTTATGGGGGGGGATATGCCAATTGATGTTAGGACATTCTTTCTTCTAGTTTATTATTATGAAATTAGGAGCCGTAGTGTTATATTCGGGAGACTTTAGAAGCTCAATTGAGTTGTGTTAGTCTTGATGGTTTACAATAACACCGCATACGAACCTTTGGAGAATAAATTGAAAGTTTAATTATTCGTCGAGGTTACTATGATAAGATCTATTAAGTATGGCTCCGGGTATAATATGATGTATTTAAAAAAATGTAAATGATTATGGTTTCGGATAAAATGAAACATATATATGGAAAGGAAAGGAAATGGAAATAGAAATAGTAATAATGATGGTAAATGATAATTTACTTAATCATGAAAAAAGTAAATGATAATTTACTTGATTTTGAAAATGGTAAAATAAATGGTTTAAACACACCTATCTAAATGACATCATATGGGAAGTTTGCGTGCTTGGTGATGCCCCCTGGCTAATGAATGCAGGGTGGATATAGTCCTAGGCCATATGCGCGATTCTGTTATGTTTTTCTGCGCTGGTGAGGAGATTCCGGGTGTGGTCTTGACTCTCCCGCAGTCATATGGCCGCTTCCCGACGTCTTGCATTATAGGTGCCCAGGATGCCTTGTTTGATAGTCCCCTGGAAGATGATGTTCATTTAGGGGTGCGCCAATGGGGAAACTCGGAGGGGCGGATTTAGAATCGTTATATAAAAATAAATATAACTATTTTGTATCAAGTGGGACTTGATGAATTATATATTCCATAAAGAGAATAATGGAAGTGCCATAAAGAGAACATATAAATGCCACAAAGAGCATTTGAAAAGGACTATTTTCCTGATATACAAAATGTAAAATTGAGATAAAATGCCATAAAGTGCATAAAATGGTGATTATATATTTCCTGTTAAGGAATACATATATGAAAGAATCGGTATACATGATGAAAGTTTTAATTTATATTAATCATTCTTGTTTTCCTGTTTGAATGAATTGTCCTAGTTCATGCCTTAAATTGTGTAGGTAGATCCTTATTCCTATTAGTCCTGATTTACCTTTCATAACTGTCATACTTTTTATTCATCTAGTGATCATATAAAACCGGGCCCTGACCCGTTCATATTTCTTATTGTGCATGAATCTTATATCCGCCCAGGTACACCATTGCAAGGACGCCAGTTCTGACTTTCCTACTACTACGAATTTTGACGAATCGTGATGATTTGCAGGTATTACGGGTTATATTGTATAGCCGTTTTCATCGTTGTACTCTAGTTAAGATCAAGTCTTTTATTCGGGCGTGAGGCCCAAGCCTTTGTAAGTATTTAATGTAATGTATTATATAAATTATTGAATTTGATTAAATACTGTTGTAGAATTTTTTGACCTACAGCACATTCGGTCTCCTTATTGTTTATTTATCGGTATTGTATTATATAAATCGAGGGGTTCCCACTTTCTTTTCAGTATTGGGTTGTTTAAATTCTTTCTTTAACTTTAAAATAAAAAAATTTGGCAACCCGTTTTCTGAAATATTGGGTGGTTATCCTGAATACCCTATATTTTGTTGTGATGCTGAGAATGATTCCATCCGGGACTCCTGTTATATTGGAGTATTGGGATGGCCACCCCTTATTTTGGTGAGCGGGTTATCACGGATGGTATCAGAGCATCAGGTTATAGAGTCCTTAGGAATCGGTGTGGTTGCGTTACATTTTCAGTATTGCTTTTGATTTGACATAGAGCCTTAGGATTAAGATCGTTGAATTCTCTTGTGAGATTTCATTTCTCCAGCCATGAGGTAGAACCCATAAAATATTTTGCGTATTCGTGTGAGATTCTTAGGTCAATTGAAGAAGGACGCCAGAGAAGGTCGCCGCGATGACGTCATGGGAAGGATTTCTAAGAACTGTAATTTATGGTCCGAGATGTTGACTACCTTGAAGGTCGCTTCCTTTTTGGAGCATTTTCGTATCTTACTACTGCGACTACCAATTACAGTGGATGTAGTTTTCCCTGTACCGCTAGAAGTAGAGAGTAGTACTAAGCTTGGGATTCCAACCTATGTTAAATTGAAGTGGGAAAGATCCGTATTATTGTACGGGCATTTTACCGAAAGGCATACCTCGAACGTGCGCCTTAGGATACATAGCTAATGAGAGAAATATCTACATGGATGGAAATTCCCGTACAATAATACGGATCTTTCCTATGTTATGGCACCGTGAGTGGCCCAGTGTAGCTGGTTGAGAAATTCACATACTCGTTGGATGGAACCAGCGGATCATTTGTTCCTTGAACTTGGATTAGTTTCAGAACATTTCTTTAAGGATTTGGATTTTGAGTCATGTTCTTTGAAGGAATATGCCTATGCGAAGAGAGGTTGAGTGGTGTTGGGGTTCAGCCTTTAGCGTTGTTCTAGGTATCCCTGAGGTGGGATGTAATGTGATTCTGGAAGTAAGGCAATTTATGACGAGTTATGTGGGAATCTTCTTCCTCCATAGATAGGTAGGATCGAAAATTCGTGATGAACAATTTGGTGCTATGCTAGATCACAAAGAATGTAGACTGAGATCGATATATACGACCTTACTCTGAGTCCATTTGGGACACCTCAACAATGAGGGCTATATAAGAGTGATAGAACGATAATTTAGGATAGTATACACCTTTATGTGATTGGGGGTAAGGTATGCCTGAATTTTGAGGGAAAAATTCCTTCATAAGGAGGGGAGTATGTAACAACCCTCGCTTTTAGGAGGCTAATTTTATATTAATTTACCGTATGAGGTAATTATATAAAATGTTGGAACTGGAGTAAATATTAATTTTATGAGTTGGAAGTTAATATTTACTAGATTGTTGCATATTTATTGTATGTGAAAGTAAATATCATTCGGTTGTATGTTGTATGGTGTCATATGATTTAAATGACACTGTGGTTTAAATGAAAACATAACTTGAAATAATTTATAAAATTACCGGATCCCATTTTGGAGGGCGTAGTTAGTCCCGGAATGTGCGAGACAGTCAAACTAAATGCCATATTGTATTTTTGTATTTCGGACATTTTACCTGGTTTTAACTTAAATGCGTATTTGGGAGTCATTTTTAGGTGGTATTAACCACTTAAGTTGGGAGACTTGTGTTAAGCCCCGATTTTAGTCTTCTAAATCCCCTAATTTCCCTATTACATGTCTTAAACATAGAGAGAAAGAGAGAGGAAGAGAGCTTGGGAGAAAAGTGGATAAAGAAGAGAAATTGGAGATTGAAGATGGATTGTTGCTACTACACAAAGAAATCTGAGATTCCTACATCAAGGCAAGTTTTCTACTTGCTAATATATGATTTAAGATGCATAAATTGTATTGATAGTTGTGTAATGGGATCAAATGAATAAATATGGGTTTTGTTGGATTTTGTGGTGATTTAGCCCTAATCTTGGTTGGTGATGATAAAATTTCAGATTATAGTTGTTAATAATCATGTAGGATGATTTGGGGTAGAATAAAGTTGATGGATGTATGCAAAAATGGGGTAGAAATTGATTTTGGAGAAAATATAGGGTTCATAACCTGTATCCCCATTCTTGGCCAAATCGGAGGGGCGAATCGATTCGGCCCTAGGGCGAATCGATTCGCTAAGGGGTCATCCTACAGGTCTGCAAACCCGAATCGATTCGGATTAAGGCCAAATTGATTCGGCTGAAGCAGAATGTTGGTTTTGTCATCGCCTGGGGCAAATCGATTCAACCCTTGGGCGAATCGATTCGTAATCACGTTGTTTTTGAGTTATTTTTCTAACTCAACTTTTATCCTTTCTCTTTAAGTTTAGGACCTAAGAACCTTCTTGTATGAAGTAAATTTAGAGTCCTAGAGTCCTAGATGAGTTGTTTATCAACCCTAGATTAGAAATGTGTTATGTGTGTGTGGGGGGGGGGGTCCGGGGATATGCCAATTGATGTTAGGGCATTCTTTCTTCTAGTTAATTATTATGAAACTAGGAGTCGTAGTGTTATATTCGGGAGACTTTAGAAGCTCAATTGAGCTATGTTATTCTTGATGGTTTACAATAACACCGCATAAGAACCTTTGGAGAATAAATTGAAAGTTTAATTACTCATCGAGGTTACTACGATAAGATGTATTAAGTATGGCTCCGAGTATAATATGAGGTATTTACAAAAATGTAAATGATTATGGTTTCGGATAAAATGAAACATATATATGGAAAGGAAAGGAAATGAAATGGAAATAGTAATAATGATGGTAAATGATAATTTACTTAATCATGAAAACAGCAAATGATAATTTACTTGATTTTGAAAATGGTAAAATAAATGGTTTGAACACACCTCTCTAAATGACATCATAAGGGAAGTTCGCGCGCTTGGTGATGCCCATTGGCTAATGAATGCAGGGTGGATATAGTCCTAGTCCATATGCGCGATTATGTTATATTTTATGCGCTGGTCAGGAGATTCCAGGTGTGGTCTTGACTCTCCTACGGGCATATGGCCGCTTCCCGGTGTCTTGCGTTATAGCTGCCCAGACTGCCTTGTTTGATAGGCCCCTGGAAGATGATGGTCATTTAGGGGTGTGCCCAGTGGGAAAACTCGTAGGGATGGTCTTATTATCATTATATAAAAATAAATCTAACTATTCTGTATCTAGTGGGACTTGATGAATTATATATGCCACAAATAGCATAATGGAAGTGCCATAAAGATCACATATAAATGCCACAAAGAGCATTTGAAAAGGACTATTTTACTGATAAGGAAAGGATTTTTACAAAATGTAAAATTGAGATAAAATTCCATAAAGTGCATAAAATGGTGATTATATTTTTCCTATTAAGGAATAGATATATGAATGAATCGGTATACATGATGAAAGTTTTAATTAATATTAATCATTCTTGTTTTCCTGTTTACATGAATTGTCCTAGTTCATGCCTTAAATTGTGTAGGTAGATCCTTATTCCTGTTAGTCCTGATTTACCTTTCATAACTGTCATACTTTTTATTCATCTGGTGATCATATAAAACCGGGTCCTGACCCGTTCATATTTCTTGTTGTGCATGAATCTTTTATCCGCTCAGGTACTCCGCCACAAGGACGCCTGTTCTGACTTTCCTACTCCTGTGAATTTTGACGAGCCATGATGCTTTGCGGGTATTATGGGTTATATTGTATAGCCATTTCATTGTTGTACTCTAGTTAAGATCAAGTCTTTTATTCGGGCGTGAGGCCCATGCCTTTGTAAGTTTTTAATGTAATCTATTATATAAATTATTGAATTTGATTAAATACTGTTGTAGAATTTATTGACCGATAGCACATTCGGTCTCCTTATTGTTTATTTGTCGTTATTATATTATATAAATCGAGGGGTTCCCACTTTCTTTTCAGTATTGGGTTGTTTAAATTCTTTCTTTAACTTTAAAATAAAAAAATTTGGCAACCCGTTTTCTGAAATATTGGGTGGTTATCCTGAGTACCCTATATTTTATTGTGATGTTGAGAATGATTCCATCCGGAACTCCTGTTATATCAGAGTATTGGGCTGGACACCCCTTATTTTAGTGAGCAGGTTGTCACAGGTACCCCATGCAATTTTACAATCTCGATAAGGAAAAGTCTAGCATACTGCTCTGATGTATAGTCTTTCCGGACTGATAAAAAGTGAGACACCTTCGTCAATCTATCCCCTCTGTGATGTAGGTTACCCAGTGATGAAATCTATGGAAATGCACTCCTATTTCCACACCGGGATCTCGAGAAGCTATAGTACACTTGCGGGACACTGATGGTCCACCTTCCCTAAATGGCATATGGCACACTAGGATACAAAGATTGTTATGCCCTTATTTATACCGACCCACCAATACTGACGTCACATATGCTGGTACATCTTATCCCCACTGGAATATACCATAAAGCATGAACTGTGAGCCTCAGACATAATGGCTTGACCTAACTTCTCATTATTTGTGATGACCTTATAGTCTATCTCTGGTCGAAGAAATGCAAGTACTGGTGTTATAGTCAATCAAGTCTTCAGCTTGTCAAATCCCTACTGACACGTATCATCCTATATGAATAACACATCGTCAAGTTTGTGAGGGGCCAGAATATCTTTGAAAACCCCTGTATGAATCGACAATAATACCCGGCCAATCCTAGAAAGCTATGCACCTCTGTGGGCATAGTGGACTGTCCCCACTCCATTACTGGAGAAACATTCCCCGAGTCCACTGAAATCTCCCTCTCAGACAAAATGTGGACCCAAAACTACACCTCTCATAATCAAAAACCATATTTCTCGAACATAGCATAAAGTTAATGGTCTCAAAATGTCTGTAAGACTACCCGTAAATGTTGTGCGTGCTCCTCCTCGGTCTGAGAATAAGTCAGTATATCATTAATAAACACTATGACGAACTAGGCCCTGAATACCCAATTCATCAAGTCCATAATTACATCTGGTGCGTTGATTAGCCCAAAAGGGATAACCAAAAACTCATATGACACGTACCTCATAAGAAACATCATCTTCTAGATATCTTTCTCCCAGACCCTCAGCTGATGGTAACTCGATGTTAAATTGATCTTATAAAAATATACAACACCTCTCAGCTGGTCAAATAAATCATCAATGAAGGGCAACATATATTTATTCTGTATAATGACCTTGTTCAACTCCCTATAATCGATACAAAGTTGCAAGGATTCATCCTTTTTCTTCACGAACAAAACTGGAGCACCCACGATGATGTACTCCTCCTAATGAACCCTTGTACTAGTAACTTCTCAATCTGGTCCCGGAGCTCCCTCATCTCAAGAGGAGCCATCCAATACGGTGTAAGGATAATATGTCTCATGCCCTAAATCAAATAAATTAATATGTCTATCTCCCTTATAAGTGGTAACCCTGGTATCTCCCCAAATACATCTGAAAACTCTCTAACTATCGGTGTGGAATCTAGCAACACTATGACTTCCGAAGAAATCTACTCCTCAATATGATATAAGTGCGTGCTTGACACACCCCCAGGGTGCAACATCACAACCAAATACATCTCTTTCCCCGAAATGAAGAAGATGATGTACCTACCATAACAGTCAACATAGGGTCTATACATAGTTAGCTAATTCATCCTTAATATGGCATCATACTTGTGCATATCTAATACCAGTAAGCCTGCCATAAATGTAAGTCACCCAGTCTCGACCCTTAAGCCCCGGCACACTGAACATATAGGTTCCCCTCTACCCACGAGTGAATATATAGGAAGTATAATATCGGAAGCAAAATCATCATCCCAATATCACATATAAATCTAGTGCTAACGAATGAATGAGATGCATCAGTATCAAACAAAATACAACCATATACCCAAAGATAGGGAACATATACCCTCAACATCCCGAACTGGCACTGGTCCCTCTGTCGGTGCTATGTGCTAAACTCATTTGTATTGTAGTTATGGTTCTTTCACCTGAGGTGGGTAAGCTAGAGGTGGTAAACTTGTCGTTACAATCCTTGGGGTTGGCAATTGTTGATGCTACCCCTGTTGTGCCGGATATCCTCACTATCCACCCTCCTTCTAGGGTCCGTGATTACCCCAAGGGAATCGTCTCGACATATGACCCCTCTCACAACAAGTGTAATAATTCCCGTAAAATGGGTGTCTCTCTGGCTATCGACCTGGTTGGTCTCTACTCTGTTGTCTGTGGCCCTATTGGTCCGTTTACCTTTAGCCTTGATGGCCTTGGATCGGCTGATCCTTTTTGTGCTGGTCATCAAAACCTTGGAATCTCTTATGTTGATCAGTCGACTGTGGAACCCTAGACTATTGGGCCCCTTGGATACTACTCCCATTAGTCTTACCCTGTGGGTTTGACGTATTTGAGCCCTGTCACTTTTCCCCCTTGGTCTTCTGGAGCGCCCTATGGTCATGGCAATGTAGCAGAGCGACATTCACCATCTAATTATAATTAGTGAAAGTTCGATTCCCCAGTAATGACTTCTGAATGTCCCAGGCTGTCCCCAACATGAATTTCTCCATCATCTTATCCTCTGTGTTTACCTCATTCCCAACATAATAGGACAGTGCAGTAAACTCTTCCTCGTACTCCGATATGATGCGACCTTCTTGGTTAAGTTCCATAAACTTTTGTCTCATCTAAGACTTCATCATTAGTGGGAAGTATTTCCCCTCAAACCTTCCCTAGAATTCATCAATAGTCAGACTATCTCTCCCCTCTAAGGTGTTGATAGAATCCCACCACTATAAAGCAGCCCCTACCAGCCTGAATGAGGCTAACATATTCTTTTGAACTTGCATACACTCTACCATCCACAAGTGATGTTGAATATTCTTTTTCCATCGACTAGCTACAAGATAATCGAAACTGGTTGCAAACTCCGATGGGTGGCCTTTAGTGAAGCCCTCACTCACTCTGTCCCCACTGTCCCGAATGCCTGTACTAGCACAACCACCTACTGCGGGGGTGGTGGTATAGGTGTTGCTACGACTGCGGTGGCTGAAAATGTTGTAGCATAGTTGCCGTCGCAGTAGAGACTTCTTGAGTCAGGATAGTGACAATCTCTGTTAGGCTTACCACATGTGGGGATCGCGGTGACTACGGGTGCTGTTGCAGCTCCTGCTAAGACTCCTCATCAGTAGTCAGTGAGGTAATGCGTTGAGGTCTGACTCTTCTACCATTTGCGATCAAAAATCAAATAAGGTTCATATTAGTACAGATTGCAAGAATACAACGATTCCTAGTCATAGGCTCTACATATCAAAGAACGCAACATAGAACGTAATGCATGCAACACAGTTCCTAAGGATAGTAGAACCTGGATGCTCTGATACCAACTGTAACAACCATCATTTTCTCACATCAAGGTTGGCCAAACATAAAACGCTGAAGATGGGGATTTCTAAATAATTGATTTCATTCTCACCATCAAACCATATAAAATATTTATTTGTAAACTACAATTGAATTTAAAACTGAATTTAAATTAATATACAAGCCAATAATAAAATCTAACATCCACATAAGATGAATAAAACCCAACATAATCGCAAGTATCTTAAACCAATTGGAATAAAATAGACTTAGGGCTTATGGCCGTATAATAATCCCAAGAGTAATAAGACTGAAATTAAGAAACAACTTAATCTAAAATCAATTATTTGAAATTCGATGCATAAGGTGAGACTGCAAAGCTGATCTATCGGTAATTCTGTTATCCCTTTCTAAGAGCACCTGGGGGAGAAAACATTTATAATTTGGCTCAGCGCTCTAGAGTTGCAAGAATTAACTTACTGATTAAAGTTCAAAAGAACAATTAATTCAAAGTATATATTCCCCATCGACACTCACATATGATAAGTATCTCACCCCTTATATAAGTGCAATACAACACGAATATCCACCCAAGTCCTCAAATAATGATGAATGACTGTCTCAATTTAAATAAAAATGCATTTGGCATATCTAACATACTAAAGGGTATTCATCTACATTTATGTTATCCCTTACCAAAGTATCCCACTCATACTACCCGTAAGAGTGACATACACATCCATTATGCTTACTACATAATATTGGGTCTATCGTTTATTATCTACATCATTAAACTAGTGAATAAATTTTATTTTTTTGTGATTATCTATCTATCTATCTATCTATCTACCTATCTATCTATATCTATATAATAAGGAGCAATGATGTTTTCACTATTCATAAGTTTGGAGGACAATTCACGGTTCAGATCGAAGACAACAAGACAACGATCCAATGGTTGAGATTAAAATACACCTCTTACCATATTTGTCCATTAAAATTTTGAGTTCCCCCCTTTTTTTAGCCCATCATTTTCTTTACTCCTCTTACCCAAAATTCAAATGCATGAGTAAAAGAGGAAATTACACACTTACTGTCAAATACCAATTACCAAAGCACACTCTCTCTCCCCCGACCCTCATTTCATAAGCACAACCTCTCTCTCTCTCTCTCTCTCTCTCACCTCTCTCTCTCATATGGATTTTATGAATCTTGATCTATATTTTGGATTTTCGAAAAGGAGGGTTCTAAATATCAGTTCGTCTTTCGGTTCTTAATCTTAGTTTTGATGTTAAACACGAAATTTCAAGATCTATTCGTTTTTTAGGTGATTTCAATATTTGTTCATTTTTAGGTCATTTCAAGACCTGTTCTTAATCTCGGTTTTGATTTTATACACGATATTCGTTGTTGGGCTATTTTGAGGTGATTTTTATTTTTTATTTTTTATTTTTGGCGCAGGTACAATAATGCTACGTTTTTAATCTATTCTATTTTTTAATCTCAGGGATGATGATGGTTAGACCGAACCTATGTCCGAGTTTTGTAATCTCAGGTATTTCCTCTATTGCAAGATGGGTTTTTATGCTAATAGTTTTTAGTTTATATGAAAGGACTAATTCATTTAAATCATGTTTTTAGTTATTTCAATATGTAGCTATTTCGTTCACAGTAGGAGATCCATGGGTATTTTCCACTCTCCAAACGGTAACTCTCTCTCTCTCTCTCTCTCAATTTTTTTTGGTTAACCTATAATTTTGAGTGCTTAAATCTGGTAAATCATTATACAGATCATTTTCAAGTTATTATTTGTAAAATTTATTTTTTTCCTCTCTCTAAAGATTTAGTAAAAATCCATTTTTTTTCTTTCCATAAATTTGGGATCACTTCAAACAAGTTGTCCACACATGGCCTTCAATTGCATCTCTATTTCAAGGGCACAACTCAGTGACCATGAAAAATTCAAACTAATTACTTCATTATATATTTTTGCAGATGCAACTGATCAAGAACAAGTGTCATAGTGATCATTTGCTGATAAGGGGAAACAAATCCAGACATCCCACAACATCCCAAATAAAGGATACATAATGGAAATAATGTTAAATTTTAAGGATGATCCATTAAATACAAAACTGATCTACACAGAATTGAGTTGTATTCATTTGTCTTTGAGGTGTTCTATATTGAATTACGTGTATTTACAACAATAGTCACTACACCAAATCTGCCCATTTACCAAGGTCATTGACCTTGACAAATTCACCTTGTCAAGGTCAATGACCGTGACATTTCGAGGCGAGACAACTTTTTTTGTCACGGTCGTGTCACGGTCATTGACCTTGACAAAAAACTCGCGTTTTGCGTCACGGTCGTGTCAAGGTCAATGACCGTGACACGTTTGTCACGGTTCTAAACCGTGACATAACCGTGACCCCAATTGTCACGATCAATGACCGTGACACGTCCGTGACAACTTTTGTCGCGGACTTGTCACGGTCAATGACCGTGACAATTCTGGGCAGAATTTAAAAAAAATCTGTTGGGCAGTATGGCCACCGCCACTGCCCAGCAGTATATTTGTACCTGTTATAGCAACGTTGTACCTGTTCCAGACATCATATATCCAACACAAACTAAAGATAATGTAAATATATATTCATGACGATATAATCCAAATATTCAAAGTAAAAACAATATACATGACGATATAATCCAAATTTAATTAAAATTGACAAACTTAAAAATAATGTTACTACATGTCTTGGATAAAACTGAGGAGGTGAGTAGGCCACACGACATACGAATTGACGCACCCACTAATATACGTCGTGCCGCATTGTTCGCGCAACCACAATAGGGAGTTCTCCTTCCCGGGTATGACATGCGTGACGAGCACCCTGGACTACATCTCTTGAAGCACACGTCCATGGACTATTCCACCCTCGACGATATTCGGGTCCCTCAACCCCCGCCCTATCCGCTGTCCATCAAATACGTCCAATATGAACACGCTCGGCCAACCAATTGTCGACAATGGTCTGTTGGAGGGCGTCAAATAGGGAAATGGATCGTCGAAGTACGAACGTGTCGGTGATGAAGCAGCGAGGTCCACATCCTCGTCATCCTGCGCCTCGTCCTCCCGCACCTCCTCCTCCACCGCCTTCTCCTTCCCTTTCCCTTTCCCTTTACGGTCTCCACCCAATGTACGCTTCATGAATGCATACATATCTTGGACCGTCACCTCCAAACGGGACAGCTTCGCGTCGTGTGAATCCACCGTTCGAGACAACCCGGTGTCGCTCGTCTCCAATCCGATGATCCTAGATTTGGCCACCCGCGAGCTCACTCCCCTTGTCCTCCCTTTGAGATCAGAGCCAAGCACTTGGCTGAGTGCGTCTGTGGACAAAGATGCCTTGTCGGCATCAGACTGCGACGCATGCATTTCCTTAAGCTTTGCCTAAAACGACAAAAAGCACATGATTAGTAAAATAAGTAAACTAAAAAATTATAACGTAATTAACAAAAAATTAAACTGTCGGATTACTTACAATCGTGTCCGCGACGCTCGGGGACACCTCCTTGTCCTTCCCCTTCTTCGTCTGAAGAGCCACATAAGTATCGAGCCTATGTGGCTTACCACCTGGTCCACTCCCTACCCCCTGAAATAAAATAGAGTAAAGTAAAATTAGTATCGGCTCCGTAAAGTAAAATAATATCCAATAATATATTTCTGTAGTTATAGATAAATTAAATCTTACTTGCATCCTATGCTCCACCTCAGCGTAAGAGGTCCGGCCGGAGTAGTGCACGTCCGTCTTTTTAGCCCGATTTTCCCTCCCCGATTGGCGAAATGCCAATTGTCGATCCTCGATCTCATTGTCAATGAATTTTTGCCATTGTGCCAATGAGATCGGCTCCTTGGGCGGGACGGATCCGCGCCATTGTAAAATGGACTCTCGTGTTTTTCCAAAGTACCGTGTCCCCATATTTTTCTTCCACGTCTTGTGTTGCTCCCTCAACTGCTCCAAGACGGAATCGCGTAGCTTTGGATCCAAGTTGAATTGTTCCTGTCCAACAAATACAATGTTAGTTGCGAATAAATATAAATATAAATATAAATTAAAATATTCATATAAATATTACCTGTAGTGTCGCCCAAACAGCAAACTTGAGCTCATACGGCACCTCCTTCCAACTCATAAACCCCGAGCCGATGACCGTCTTTAGCAGCTCGAGGGATCTCGCTAAAAGCTCTGAATTGTTTTCGACGGTAATCCCAAATTTTCCATATTTGGGGAGCCTAGCGGCGGAGGAGCCCTCGTCGCCTCCGCTACCACCGAACCCAGACGACATCATCATAAACAGCATCATCATCTTCGCCTTAACATCTCCCCAAAATCTCGGGACTTCCTTAAGTTCTAGCATTACAAAACCTTATTTCTCCCCCCAAAGAATTTCAAATATCCATCTAATAACTTATAGGTATGAATCATCCTTTTGTTTTTTCATTAGTGATTTATGGTGTTTATGTGTTCTTGTTAGGGTGTATAATTGTTTGCGTGTTTATTGATTCAACTTGCATATTACTGTTAAAAATGCTTAATTCATGCTTTTATTTCCTTCAAATACAACACCACACACACCCCACCCCACCTCAGCCCCTGCCCCCCTCCACCACCCCCTCCCCCACCACACACCACCACACACACACACACACCCCACCCCACCCCCTGCCCCCCTCCACCACCCCCTCCCCAAAAACACACCACCACACACACACACACACACCGCACCCCACCCCACCCCACCCCCTGCCCCCTCCACCACCCCCTCCCCCCCTCTACCACCCTCTCCCCCAAAACACACCACCACACACACACACACACCGCACCCCACCCCACCCCCTGCCCCCCTCCACCACCCCCTCCCCCACCCTGCCCCACCCCGCCCCACTCCGCCCCATCCCCCACACACGCACACACATATATATATACACATACACACATAAATATACACACAAATATATATATAAATGGAAGAGAGAGAGAGAAATTGGACCTGAGAGAGAGAGAGAGAGAGAGAGAGAGAGAGAGAGAGAGAGAGAGAGAGAGAGAAGCGTCGAGAGAGAGAGAGAGAGAGCGAGGGAGGGAACGGTGGGAGGGAAAAAAGAAGAGGGAAAGGGTTTTTGCTGAAAAAGTTGTCACGGTTGTGTCAAGGTCATGGACCGTGACAATTAAATTTATCACGGACTTGTCACGGTCAATGACCGTGATAATTAGTTGTCACGGTCGTGTCAAGGTCAATGACCGTGACATAAAACGCGTGTTTTTTTGTCACGGTCAATGACCTTGACAAGGCTGGTCGGCTGAAAGGTGACAATTTGCCCATTTTGGTGCAGTGAGTCTTTCTCTTATTTGGTTCCAATCTTAATTTTGCAGCAGCGCCCTAATGAATGGAAGGAATGTGAGTCGAAGTTTTATTCCATCTATTTGGGGTTGGCAGAAGTAGTTGGTGTTATAAGGAAGACGCTGGCCAAGTCGCCGTTATTATTAGGTAAGGTAATTTTTCCTTGGGTTCGCATCAGCAGTAGTTTAGACATTTCAATTTATATGACTAATGGAATATATTTTTGGCATTTCAATTTATATTGGGCTTGACTTAGGATCTTTTTGTGATCTCTTGACTTTTCCTTTTATAAGCATCCCTATTGTTTATCTCTATTATTTATCTGATGTATTTTTCTTGATGGTTGTACCTGAAATATAGAGAAAATTCCTTTTCACAACCACAAAGATACTCATTGATTTACTAATTATAAGTGTAACTGAAGCATTTACCAAATATCACTCACTGGGTGAGGATTATATTGCTACTAATTATATTGCTGATTTTATTTCCAAGTTGTGTTACGAGTTTATGCTTATTTCCAATCTCCATTGCTATTATTTAGAATTCGAATATGATATGATCTAATGTTTTCTCGACTGTCATGGATTATTTGTATCTGATGACGATGTAAACTTTTATGCAATTCCAAAAAAATATTTGGGTGTAACTTGCACTCCAAATGTTTGAAGAAAGACTCAAGTGGACATTGCCCTTTGTTAGCTTTTTTTTTAGATTAATTATAAACTAATATATTTCCATTTTTCTCTAACTGTCTTGAAAAAGTAGATATTCATTTTACTTTTTTTGTCATATTTGCCTAATTATATGAATGTTTCCAGTGCTTTGGGATATTTTTCTCTTAAAAATAGTGGAGTTTTTAAAGGAGGCTCAGTTTATTCTTCAATTGCCAATTTGATCAATGTATGAAGTGTTTTTTTTTTATAATGTCCAATATGATTCAGATGCAGGAAGTACTTGGCATGTTTGACACATATAATTTTCAATATGATTCGGTTGTTAGAATGTTGTTGGGATAATAGGTGTTATATGATCTTTATGTGTTGCACAAAATGGTCCTGTATGTTTTATTAAAATGGTTTCCATCCTAGATTAAAATGGTTTTGTCATATATGTGTTTTTTTCACGAAACTGGTGTTATATGTGTTACATATTATTTTATAAACAAGCCATATAGCGTACTGCATACTATTTTAAATAATGTACTGCATACTATTTTATAATCAAGCTTCCCTCAAATATCTCTCACTTTCCTTGCTGAATATTTGTCAGAGGCTTGAATTTCTCGGTGAGCTTGTGCTGGACGTACTGATTACTTTGCATCTGTACAAGAGAAACAAAGATATCGATTCAGGAGAATTGACGGACTTTCATTCTGCCTCTGGTAATAATGATAATTTTTCTAATGTTGATGTTAGGCGAAACCTTCATCCTCATCTTCAACATTACTCAGACGCTCTTCTTACTCAGGTAGCTTACATAACTTACATAACATTGCTCAGACGTTCTTCTTAGTTTTCCTCTATAACTTTTATCACCCCATCGCACCCACAATCAACTAATATCACATGTGCTTCTATAATTTTGTATCATCTCATAGTACCCACAATCAACTAAAATCACAAGTACTTACAGTCATCTTTTTATGATTTTATTTTCTTCTTTGTTAAAAGCATGATTATGGATTCTTTCTTTGTTAAAGTTCGTTGTGTTCCATCATACAAGTGCTTTTATGACTAATCTTGATTCTAGGGTAATTGTATATCATTTGGTAAGACATTGATATTTACCGAGTACCATAATTTTTTATTTGGATGAAACAATTTAAATTTTGTTAAAATAGGTAATCCTATATAATTTCATTATACATTCTAATGAAATACATTTGGTGATAAACAACACTTTGAACATTGGGATTTACCTATTAAGTCGTTAGGTAATAACTTCTACAGTCACTTCTATGGACACTTAATTTTTAATATATTTCCTTTGTTTTACTGAGACTAAGGTTTTAAAGGCAATGCCATATGATTAAAGTATAGAATTATATTTTAAAGGCAAGGCAATCACATCAAGTGGTGTACCGCAAGCAAGGGTCTCGATATATGCGAGACCATAGTATAAATGTATTGTCGTCATGATAGGGATGCCGATTTCTGTGTTTGCGTCGTGTTTGGGTGTAAGATGCCAAGCACGACATCATACTGACTCATGTTTTTTACATAGTCACACTAATTGGAGTGTCACCAAATATTATGTTTATTATCAAGAAATCATTAACAGTTCAATTACGTTCGATTCATTTTTCTATTGTAAAGTTATTAAAATTATAAGATTGGCGTTTGCCTTCCATGTTAGGATTTTGATATGGTTTATATTGGCCCAAGCATTCTGATTTCATTTTATCAAGCAGTGATAGGAGGAGGAATCTGGCAATAGCCATAAAAAGATTACTTCAAAGTAGAGGCTTATCCCGAAAGACCACAGTATTTTCGAGTGTGATTGTCTTTGTTTTAACTCCTTGCACCTACCTCAACCTTGATTTGAGTGGTTTCTAGGTTTCTTATTAAAAATTGGACACGGTGCAACAACAAAAAGGTATGCAACATATGTATTGTAGATCCCCATTGAAAGTTTATTATGTAGATTACTATATCCGATATTAACTCTCGAGTTGTAAGAGATAATTAATTGACTTTGACCTATATGCAAATTCAAATGTGATTAGTTCATTTCAGATATGATTCTTTTTGTCTATTATGTTGGAATAGTTACCTATTCCATATATTATGTTGGGATTAATATTTGTTTTTATAAAAATCATATATAAGTCAATTAACTATATTAGAATCCTTTCTATGTCAATCTTATTTAGATAGGTTAGTGTTGCACCTTGAAAAAAGGGTCGTAATATAGTATTACTTCTCATCTATATTGGTAAACAAAGATGATTCATCAAGTGTATATTTGTGGATTCTGCAATAACAATTGTGTTTAGAATGACATAGCTAGAGTTCCGAGTATGGTTATTAGTTTATTCACATCTTATGTGCATATGGATAGAATTGCTACATATGATATGTTAATACTACTTTTTATATGTTTATTACTCTCTTTTCAAATATACTTTACATGTAAATTTCAAATTTTTTATGTACATTTGAGTATTTAAAATTTCTATACAATACATTCAAATGACAACATTGAAGTTACAAAAGTATTGTAGGCATGAGCATTTGTTTATAGTTAATATTTGTCGTTAAATTGTAGGTGGAATGATGCTGAAACTTCGATAATGCAGTGTACCAGATATAGGCATTAGTGTATCCAGAATACTGCTTTTGTTTGGGGGTTGGGGGATTATTATCTTTGTGTGGATTGTGTGGATTGTGTCCAATGCCAACATACTGATTTATAGCTATAAATTTATTAATCGATCTTTATAACTATTTTTTCGTTTCTTAATATGTATATGCAATAGTGTAAGTATGGGTATATGGCTATTTTGAAGAATTATTTTGGATTAGGACTTAAATTTCGATGAATGCCTTTACCACTTAAGTAATGGATTTTCTTCTCATTGCGCCTGAGACCAAAGGACCCCACGTTATATGATTCAGTATGCTGTAATGGATTTTCTTATCATATACTGCAATGGATTTTCTTATACTGTAATCAAATATTCAGTACTGAATCATATACTGTAATGGATTTTCTTCCCGCTAGGTGTTGATGACTCATTAATCTGAAAAGGGTGAGATCCGGGTGGATATGAAGGGGGTATTTTTGTGGTAGTGGTTCATTTTTCGACAGAGATTTGTACTACTGTTGATGTATATGTTATCTTAGTGTTGAGCCTAATCTGCTTCATTAAAGGCGTCAAGACTATCGTGATTTTGATGTCTGTGGTTTCATGTTTGGGGACAAATTTCTTCTATTCTCTGCTCTACTTTGCTACTTTCATTAAGAATGCCAAGGACCCCTCTTCATAAATTAATTATCCCCCCAAACTGGAGGTTCTCTCTATTGAAATTAACTGATTTTATTTCAAGATTTCAGCATGGTTATTTTTTCAGTTATTTGGTCAATTTATTTAAATATTTTAAATAGTTAGTTACCCATGTTACCCTTGCTGCTTATTGGTGTTTTTGTTTCAGTTTACTGATGTAAGGTTAAAAGGGCACTATATTAATAATTTTTCAATTTTGTATTTTTCAATACACCACTGTCATACTCAGAATATGAAATGAGCATACCTTATACCTTAGTAATATGTTTTACACCTGTTATACCTTATAGCAGATACATATTTTATACCTTATAGCATATGAACTGAGCATACCTCTGATGTTTTTCCCCTGCTAGAACAATTATATCCATTCATAACTGCTAAAAAGCTTACCTCTTATGTTATACGTTTTTATTTTCATTCTCTACATAGGAACTGCTATATGTTTTTGAACTGTTATGTTTTCTCTTGAATCGTTATACATACATTCTCTAGAAAGTCCACTAAAGGTTTGTAACGTCGTTATTAAATAAAATAAAATTTAATTCTTCGTAATCATTCTGTTACAAGTAGATGAAATGGAAGAGGTCACTCAAGGGAAAGTTTGGACTGGTGGTGAGGCTGCTTCATGAGGTGTAGTTGATACTATTGGTGGGCACTCTCAGGTTTTCGCGATAGCAAAGCAGAACCAAGAATTTTATTCAACAAATCAGAAATCGAAAATCCCCAACACAAAATAGATTCAAACCAAATCGATCCAAAAAAAATAAATTTGGGGTCGATTTCTATCTGGGGTCGATTTCTATCACTTTATTGGCATGATTAGTTATTTTTTATATTTTAAAGAGACCGCCTAAACCATTTTCTTTATGCAAGGCACTTAGGAAAAGAAGGTTGCGAATGGAGACCCATCTCACTAAAAGGTCTGATTCTCTCTTATAAATTTAAATTTAAGCAAACTTATCTTAAATGACATTTTATAAAAATTATTTATGTAGTTTCACAGTGGCATTATGCCAATATGTTGTAATTATAAGTCTCTTATTAGCTTATAACTCATATATTTCTATGCATGTAGCATGTTTTGGAAACAATTGTATGTGAGGCTACAACATATATATATATATATATACTAGGGTATGCCCGTGCCTGAAGGCACGGCGTTAATTTTCAAAACTGTACGTCGTTGATAGTACCATACTTTCGTTTTAGTTCACAACGAATAAACTATTTTTTAAATAACCTATGGTACAAACCTATTAGTTAAAAAAAATTGGAAATTTTTTGAAATTTTTTTACATACATACATACACCGTAGTACGAACCTATTAAGTCAAAATGTATTTTAGAACAAATAATTGAAAATAATTTAAAAAAATTGGACAAATTTTCATATGTTTATATGACTATTTACCGTGTTTGATCCATTATGGATCTCGTAATAATTTTTAACTATTTATAACATAAATATTTGTAAACAAATTAAAAATATTAGGAAAAGTTTTTTTGTTTATATGATCATCCACCCTGTTTATGAATTATAAAATATCCACAACCAAACTAATAGTCCATCTTGGACCTCACATTACAAACATCATATCCATAAAAAAAAAATCTAAATTCAGTCCTAAAATTTTTTAGGACAGCATGTAAACATTTTAGAAATTCTGAAAAACATCACATTTGTTTATAGGACTATCCCTTAATTGAAAAATGAAAAATACTCCCAACAACGACAATAGTGACTATGTACTTATGAATTAAATGATCATACACAATCTACTATGTAGAAAAATTAGTGATAACTACCAAAGTACAATGGAAACAGTAGAGTCATTATCCATGTACTGGGCATAACCCAATGAAACCCAAAAGATAGAGTATCACATCCCACAAGCCCCCAACACCCCTATATTGTAAATGCATGTCATTCGTCGTTTCCTCATCCAACTCATATATCTAACAGATATTGATCATGTGCCTACCCCTCTTCAAACTGTCAGAAAACACCCCTAGCGGTTGTCCGGACAAAGAAAGACATGTTGACTGGGGGATTAGTCCTCCACATTTGCATCAATGGATACTACTAAAAGAAAATAATAAAAAGCATTTAAACCTTTAGTTACTATAGCAGTGAAGTTGACCAAATATCTAGGAAATAGGAAATTACTACTGAAAATTCAAGAACTAAGCTAAGCGGAATCTGAGCCTTATTAAATGTTCTTCCTGCTTCCCGCTGAGCATAAATCTGAAAACCAAATGAAACCACATGAGTTAAAATACATTGCCATATCAAATGATTCGTAATAGATAAAAAGTGAGGGTTTTTGAGTTCAAATACATTTCCATATCAAATGATTCATAATACTTAAAAAGTGAGGGTGTTTGAGATGAAGATGTATATGAATACATCCAGAGAATGAAACAAAAACAGACCAAAAAAGATAATTAAGAATAAAAAAATCTTACATGCCTAACAAATTGGGAGAAAATTGTAAATGATCTCAACTAAGAAAATTATAATGAGAGAGTGAGACCTTTCAGTTAAGAAGGTTCCCGTTTGCAGCGTTATCTTCCTAGTTGCAACAATTAGAGAGCAAAAGTGTGCAAAGCACTAGAGTATACCAAGGTGAGAGAGAAAATGATGGTCGACACCTTTTGAAGATTCTTGAACTTAGGTGCTCTGTATTAAAAAAATGGTTTAGGTGCTATGTATGTCTCGTGTGTCTCTAAACATCTCTTGCTTGGCCTTAGAGGCGAGTTTCTCGTCCCTTGAGCGCTTAGTTCCTCGGTGTTCCAACATGATAAGTCTACGACTTAACCATGATGTACCCCTCGAGAATCTTCCCAGCCTACTCGTTTAGGTTCCATAGTTGGTTACATTAGGGATTGGCACCTTTTCAGCTGATGAGCTCCATTCAGACGTATTCTCAAATCTGACAGAGTCCTTATCAGGTTGTACAAAACTCAAGGGCATGTCCTGTTTTTGGGATGTGGTTCTAGGATACCTTCCAGTATTCAATTCAATATGTTCCATAATCACTTAATTGAATTTAATCTATACAGCTACTGATCGACACCAAAAGAATAAACATCACAGACCAATTGGAAAAGAAGTGGAACATTAAGAGCATAGTAAATTAGAAAATCAATATAACCTGAAAAAAATTTAAAAAGTGAAAAGAAGAAAAAAAGTAACAAACGATCTACTTCCGTTGAACTTTGACCACCATTATCGAACTCCATCTAATAAAATCGATCCACCATCCACCTATATCAACAAATCATAATGTAACCAAATTAAAGAGGCGTAGTGACAAAAAAGGAACAAATCTTGTTTATAATAGATTAATTAGGAGCTTTCATATGCTACAAAGATGTTGTGCCAGAGTAATACACTAATAACATTAGACTAATACTAAACATCCCAAAATTGAAAACATGAGAGTAATACAGTTATAACATTTTTAGAATAGAGAAGAGAGCCTAATACACTAACAACAGAGAGGACAGATATACACTATTGTTACTGAAACTAATAGCATTAGATGTTTGGTTGCAACACAGAGGAAATCTTGTTGCTGAAACTAATACACTGCTGTTGTTGCAACACAGAGGAGAGCCTAATGCACTGAAACTAATACACTGCTGCTTTTTTTATCATTTAACCCCTAATGACCATACGTATTTATTCATTCAAACCCTAATCTTTTCTTCATAAAATTTGGACAACTCACCATGTAACAAACCAATTTAAACATATATCATGTTATAAAATATTTTAAATCCAACGGTATTCAACAACTGAGTTTGTGTATCACCTAACATTATAAAGAAGTATGAAAAAAGGAACAAATATATTGAGAATCTTGAATACCAAAATTTGACAGAAGCCTCTGATGCCATAATACAGTCTGTATCATCTCGATGCACCCTGCATCATTTTAAATTATCAAAACTCTCAAGGAGTGAGATGGACAGAGGCAACGAAACAAAACTTTAAGAAAACGATGAAAATTAAAAAAACGTAATAAGTAATAAGGTTTAACGATTTAAAATCGAAAAGCCGATTAATGTTTGGCTTGGATTATCATCATGTAAAAGTGGGATGAAATATAGAATCAACTGGTGAGTAATGTACCTCACATACACCTGTTGTTTGTGTATAGAAGATATCAGAGTGAACTTCACGCAACTTCGAAATCCAATTGATATTGTGCCCACTCACTTTGAAACTTTTCTTGAAATCCAAGTCCTTCAATGACGTGGAACCTTTAGATGGTGATGGTACTTCATATGGATTATAAATGTTATAAACATAAAAGCTTAAATAATTGTGTTGAGAATAAGGCACAAAATAAGATTATAAATACAGAATAAGATTAGATACACGTATTAGAAACAAAGCGTGTTCAGTACTTTCAGAATAAAATTCTCAAATGCTTTAGTAAGATGGGTTTCAGTAAGTTCAGAATGTAAATGAGTGTGATCACAACGTGTTACGATTCAGTTAAAATCAATGTGAGTATGTATCCGGTTCAGTTTAAATCAGAAACAGTTTGTGTTAAAATCAGTGAGTATGTATATAGAGCGTGTTACAAATGGTATAATAGGAAGGGGTATGTTACATCTAAAAACAACCCGTCTGTAGCTACCACCGTCTTCAGCACAAACAATTAAAAACAATTGTAAACCTCTCAAATTACTTCTACCTTGGCAATAAAACAACCGACAAAATATTGGGTTAAAACTAAATGGTTGCCAATATACAATATGTAGTCCTAAAAAATAGTTGGATTAGAGCCTTTACAAAATCTTAAAAGTACATACAAAGAAGTTCCAAATGCAAGGGTCGGTGGAGAATATAAAATAAACACTGCGAAGGAATATTATGAAAAAAATGGATTATATAAGGGTGACATTTGATTTCATCAGGTAACTTTTGGGTTGGTTGGGTAAAAATGACACTTGTATTCCACTGATATAACTATTAGAGAGTCTTTTTAAAAAAATGACAGATTTCCAATTAAATAACCCAATTACCGAAGACTTTTTGTCATCACCAGATCAACAATTGCTGCTGGCAAGCCACCCATCGACATTTCAGAGCATAACAGGTAGATTTAGTAATGAAAGAGTGTAAGGAAAGATGTACCATGAGTTAGAGCCTCCATCGTAGCTGATATTAGAGAGCCATGTATGTATTTAGTTTTGATGTGTAGTCCTCAATTTGTCCAATATGCAATAAAATTTTCCAAGTTGTAATCAAAGCTCTTGTAAATTGTTTAGACCTTTTTGTCCAAACTTTGTAAAGTAAACTTCCATTTGATTAGAGATAACTGAATGGTGACTGTAATAATATTTAATTCTAATAATAGTAGCTCAATCTACTAAAATAAGTGAAATATAATAACTAAAAATAAGTTTGAATAAATAATAGAAGTTACCTTCAGTAGTATATTATGCATTCAAAACATTCCATCTAAAATAATATTAGATTGGATTCAATAATAAGTGCAGGTAGGGTTAGATGGAAGTAGCATGTGGAATCGCTAGCAGTAAGAAAGGCAATTGTTGCTTTTAAATCCCTCAACAGAATCACAAATAATATCAAAGTTGCATTCACAAAGGTCACTCTACCAACATGGTAGAGCTTGTACTCAAAGCACTCTGTTGGTTGCCCAAGTTTTCTTGTGCACATGAAAGTCCAAGTTTCTTCCATGGATGAGTTTCCGTGTTATACCGGGGATGAATGGAATGCATATGAAAGAAAGGGTTCAAGTAAAAAGAACTATATACTCTTTAAAACAATAAATAAACGGAATATACTCTATACGAAAAATATTCAAAATCGAAGAAAAAGCTCAAATAAGCACAAACATATACAACACCAAACCAAAAGTTATCTTAAAAAATTGAAACATTAAAATAAATAATCCACTTTTGGAATTGATATAAGAAACTTACCCTTTGACTTTAAACCAAAAAACGACTTATGTCGAAACTGTTTATAACAATACATAACATAAATTAGCCATGCCATTTTAATGGGACAATAAATTTATTCTCAAAAACCTAGCGACCCATATTGCTAAAAGAATAGAAGAAGCTTAAACAACATAGTAATGGATGACAGTAAATTAAACTCCCAAATCATAATTTTGAACCCCTAAAAAGGACTTAAACCCCCCAGAATTTTGAGAATGCCAGATTTCATACCTCAGTCGTAAAGCTCTTGAGGTGAGAAGAGCAGCGCCGAAAGGAGTTGCAGCAAGGCGAATTAGGGCGAATGGTTTGTTATCTAAGGGAAATGAATAAACCTTGTCATAAGCTCTTTGAAACCATTCAACATAAAACTTACAAACATAATAAAGCTGAGATTAGCCGAAACCATCCAACCAATCAAAAATTGAAAAAAAGAAAAATAAAATCCAAAGTCAAATTTTGAATTAAATAATTTCAAACTAAAAACACTTATATGTGAGGTGGTTGTTTTGTTTTGATTGGTTGGCATCGCTTTGGAGCACGTGGTTCCACCTGAGCCGATTCCAAGTTTGTTGTGCTGCTGCAAGTAGTAGGACTGAGCTTCACTACACTACCGGGAGGATACTATTTAAACACAACGGATTTTGTGTCAGATATTTCATGATATAAGAAATGAGTCTCCAAAATATTTAAGAGAGAAAAAATATCTCCAAAAAAATTATTGTAGAAAAAAATTATACCACTCCCTAAACTTTTACTTCAAATCCACCTGTTTGTGTTCACAAAATGAGTTATACACTCACATATAAACAGCCTCAATTCAAGATTAAAATAAAAAGTAGCCAGGAACTATTGCCTCAATTCAAGATCCCAACAGTATAAAAAGTAGTCCAATGGAGACAATGTGAATAAACAAATTAAAATTAAAATTAAAATAAGCACAGAGAATGAGAGGGAAAATTCGATGCAAATATAAAAAGTAGTGATATCTTTCACAAAGGAACAATAATCGGCCTTCAAAGAAAGAACTCAAATGATAGAACATAAACGTTAATATTTAGACCATAGCAAGACATCAATACCCTTACCAGACATATATTTACACCATATAAAAACACCAAAACCTGCAAAATAAATATAATTAGAACAAATCTACACACTCAGAGAGATCTATAAGTGAAGATTGAACGCAAAAAATAAACCATTACCCGAATATTTGATAGCCTAAAATATATATGAGAGGATACCTTGAATGGTCAATGGAGAGAGATAATCGACCAAGAAACTTGCAAAATAAACATACATACACACACTCAGAGAGATCCAAGAGTCAAGATTGAACGAAAAATAAAAATAAAAACCTACAAATGAGGCTCATGCGAGTTTGGCCTCCGCGCCTGGAAGACGAGAAAGAGAGAGAATAAGGGAGGTTCCGTCGTGTTTGTGAAGTGCCGAAAGAGAGAATGGGTTTGAGGTAGGGTTTTTTGGGGTTGCTTTGCTTATGAGAGAACGTGTGAGAATTGGAGAAAGAGAGGTTTGTGTAAGAAATGAGAGTGTGGACAAATTCATGAAGTGGTTTGGACCAAATTAACCTCAATTTTGAATTGAAGTATCAATTTGATAAGTGAAAAAAGAGGGGGAAATTAAAATTTTCAAGGGTAAAATAGGGAGTGCAAAATAAATTCATCTTGATGACATCATAGTGCTATCTTATGACATATATAAGTTTCTTACTTTATATATATATTTGTCCCCATTCATGTTGCTGTTAACTTTTTTTGACGACTAAACAAATTGTTACGACATGTGTTTGTAGGACTAATTGACGATATGTGTTTGTGTATAAAGTATTTAAATTTTAATTGTCCAATCTTTTGGCTTTATAGGACATGGTTGTCAGGATGATGTGACGGAGCACTGATGATTTAGTGGTATCGGGAGCATCGACATATGTCGCATTTTGTTTTATCAATGGACCCATAAAGGCGACACATAACAGACTATGAATATTTAATTTTGACTCATAAATTATCTCTTTGAATATTGTTGTTGGGTTATTTTTTATTTCTTAAACAAGATGGTTAGTCCTATAAATAGAGGAAACTCTGGCGATTTTTTTTTTAAAATTGTTTACGATTATTTATGTTATGTAATAAATATTTTCAACTTAAGTATTGGTGTTATTCTCACGAATTGAGTTGAATTGATGATTTTGTTTATATGATGTTTAAATTATATACAACCTAATACTTTGTTTTGTTGGGGGAACAGAATTGTTTCCATTTCGTAATTACGTACTTTAGAAATTTTTATTGTTTTGCGATTACGTGCTTTTTAAAAATGTTCGTCGTGCCTTCAGGCACGGGCATACACTAGTATCTCTCTCTCTCTCTCTCTCTATATATATATATATATATATATATATATATATATATGTGTGTGTGTGTGTGTGTGTGTGTGTGTGTGTGTGTGTGTGTGTGTGTGTGCGTGTGTGTGTTGTTTTGCGATTACGTGCTTTTTAAAAATGTTCGTCGCACCTTCAGGCACGGGCATACCCTAGTGTGTGTGTATATATATATATATATATATATATGTGTGTGTGTGTGTGTGTGTGTGTGTGTGTGTGTGTGTGTGTGACACTAAGGCATCTACCAATAGCGTCTCGTTCGTGCTCTATTGGTAAGTCTGTGGGAGTCTCTTACTCAAGTCAGACGTCATAAAATATATACAAGTGGGGAGGTCACAATGCATTACACCATTGCACGGTCCATACCTAGCGGTGACAATAGATCCTAGCATTTACACCTATCTCTCATAAGTGACGCTGCTACATAGTACCTAAAATTATGACCTACACAACGCCTAGCCCACCTATTCCGACCTATGCTACGTTCCCGAAAACACGCGTAACCCCAATCGATAGGATCATCCATATATAATTACACATATAAATAATTACATATTATCACCACATAATATGTTTAGGTAATTACTCTATACTTACTCCCTAGCTGCCCATGTGATTTCCCGTAAGAAATCCCGCATTAATAATCGACGATCTAGTTAATTATTATCCCGCTTCCTTTTATAAAAGGTTTAACCATCCAGTTAAATAAAATTCTCCATTTAGTATTTGTGTCATGGAAATATTTTTAATAAAATCTCCATTAGTCCAAACATTGTCCCACAACTCATATGGATTTTTAAAAATACCCCGGATCAATTCTCGATCTCACTTTAACCTACCCTAGAGGTCGAGGGCCGAACCAGTTCACATTGTCGAATCGGTTCGCTTTTAATAGCCGAACCAGTTTGAATCTGAGCGACAGTCCATATCTGTTATGGTTTTTTCACTACGGGAATTCAAATCTCAATCCCAAACTTGATTCCAATAAAAATTAGCATGTTTACTATTGAAAATTTTTGTCACAACAAAAATTGTTTATTTGCCCCCCACAACAAAATTCCTCAATCCTCTAAAGGTCAATATATATGTGATTTTTTAAGTCCAATATTGTTACCAACACTAGCGTTTCCTTCTTTCATGGCACTAGTGCAGGAAATATAGTTGACTCTATTTCAACATGAGACGCGGACCATATATTTTGGCCTTTAAAGAGGCGTAACCGCTCAAACTTCAACACCGCCAGTTTTACCAACATATAAAGAGCACGAGACGGAGGAGAATTTAGGGTTTCTTTGTTTTCTTCTTCCCCATTCGGGGGCATTATTTCCTTCTCTCCCACACTCATATGGTAGTGTGATTGTGGGAACTTGTTTCATTTTTTAATCTTTCCAATCAGTTTTTAAAGAAATGTCTAGTGATGATCATGTTTTGGGGGACGCTAGTACTCATCACGGGGAAGCCAGGGACGGGGAAAATATAAAGCAACTTTCGTGTAAAATTTATAGGCGATTTGACTCTTTGGATGCCGAAGCCGGCAAGCTTCCTGGCCAGCACCAACACGACTCCAAGGTTTTCATGGACACATAAACTCTCTATTTATAATGTTCTTGTAAGGGCATTGTTTTTCATCCATTAAACGATCAAATATATTACTTAATTTATTTTGACGTGAGAGTTTTTACAATAAGGTTGGTGTTCATAAACAGAGAGAGAAGCCATACTACAGTGATGAATAGAAAGAAACCTCGTAAACGAGATAATAATTCCAACATTGTATTTAACGACACAAACAAACCCAAGGAGCACTTTCAACTTTTTTTGTTTGTTTGTTTTTGCTTTGTTTTTTGCCATCAACAAAAGATTGAACAAGGGAATGGTTATTGGCGCACCTCTCATCCTCCCCCACGGCATTTTTGTCCCCTTATATTTACCCATTTTTAATATGTAGTTTTAATAAAAGAATTTTTTTTCATAAAAAACTGTTTTAATAAGAAATTGTTTTAAAATAAAAAAAAGTTGTTTTCAACTTTTTATAACTTAAAAAAAAACATTTTAACTATTTAAAAAAACTTAGCTGTTTTTTTTAAGGATCAATTATCAAAAAGTCCTTCAAATATTTTTTAATATACATGTAGTCCAAACATTTTATTTTGTATCAAAATGTCCCTTATTCTCCTAGTTGTAAAGGTCCGCACTAGCGGCATGGTAAAGGACTTTTTGAAGGCTTGGACTAAAAGTGTATTAAAAAATGTTAGAGGGATTATTTGGTATATGCCCCGTTTTTCAAATAAAAAACTGTTTATAAAAAGTAAAACATAGTTTTATATAAAATAAAAACTGTTTTTACCAAAATAAACTGTTTAACTATTAGAAAACAACATTTTTTTTCCTTAAAAACAGTTTTTATTTTACACAACTTTAAAAAAAAATATTTTACAAATATAAATTTTAATAATTATTTTTTTAGAAAAAATAAAATAAAAATATAAAAAATCCATATCTTCAAAAAAAAAATTATAATAAAAACTATTTTGATAAGAAACTGTCTAAAAAAAATTCTTGTATGTTTATTTTTCATTAAAGTTAAAATATTAAATTAATTATGAAAGTTAAAATTTTAATTTTAATAATTAAATTAATTGCTTGGTATAATAAAGGAGGTTTGTGATGAATTTATCCACTTATGAGGGAACCATAATATTTCAAAAAATATAAGATACAAGGGAACCATAAACAATTCTAGTATATTTTTGTTAATTAAATTTCATTACTTATTGATACTTTAATTTCCTTGGCAGGTGTGTCGAGTAAAAGTGTGGTTATGGTACAATTTTTTATCCCGTTTTGATCCGAAAAAATATGATTTTTATTTTTTCTCACCGGCAATAAAAATCATCCAAAATTTAAATACTGAAACTACTGACGCAAAATACTACTTTCATATTCTGGAATACAAAATTTTTATTACAATTGTTAATGTCTATCACTCTTTGGACTCAATTGTCACCTATGTTAATATTAAAACCGATCACAACTACTAATTTTCTTCTCCTTATAAAAATTATTTGTCAATGTTCTCTTCATTTTGGATAAATTTAATAAATAAGAAAAATGAACCTAAGATTATAAAAAAAGAATCTTAAATTACCGAAAGTAAAAGTTACTGAAAATACCTCAAAAAGCCAATGTACCACAATTTAATACTAGTAAGTGTTTGTGGAAAACAAACAATTAAAACTATTGTAACTGAACATAATTTTTTATGATAAGTCTTATAGTACTGATATAGGTCAATACCCACCAAACCGATCGGTAACCAACCCCTACACAAAAATCATAATTTTCTGAAACATTCTCTTCCAACATTCCTAGCAATGGTGCAAATTTAACAGACTAGGTTTTGTGCTGTTATAGGTATTATTATTAGACTTGGTTCACAGATATGCAAAGGTTGGAAAAGTAAGAGAAAAGTGTTTATATATATATATATATATATTGTGTAGTACAAATGCCTAGCTATTGACTGGCTTTATATCACAAGGTAGATATTAATTTCGTGTTTACATGAGAGGTTGTAACTGATATTTGAAATTTAAATTTGAGCTAATGTTTATCCGTAAATGTTGGAAGTTGAAGGGGAGATCAGTGTTATCCATGCGGGTGTGCATGGGCCATTACAGATTGGGTTATCATGCCCCCGCAAGTTGCTGGACATGATTGAAGCATCAACTTGTCTTCAATGAAGATGGGGGGCGAGAGGCCTTTGGTGAATATATATATATTAACGAGTTGATCATCTGTAGAAATAAAGTGAAATCTCTTCTTGGAAACTTGATCACGGACAAAGTGAAAGTCAATCTCAACATGTTTGGTACGTTCATGAAATACCGGATTTGTCGAAAGATACCAAAGTATGGGAGGTTTTTGAGGGGGAAGGCCAAGTTCAGTCAATAAGGATTTGGGCCAAATTAGTTCGGTCGAGACATCGACAAGCGTTTTGTGGCTTCGATGGATGAGAGGAAAATAGTATTTTGCTTCTTGGACTGCCAAGAAATGAGATTTGTGCCAAGGAAAATAGCGAAACACCCGTTGATTTTCGATCATTAATACGACCGGTCAAATCGGAATCAATGAAGGCTTGTAAGTGAAGTGATGAGGATTTAGTAAGGTGGAGGCCATATGAGGAAGTGTGGTTGAGATAGCGAAGAATTTCCCTAACAAGTGACCAATGTGTATCGGTTGGAGAGTGCATGAATTGGCAGGCTTTATTTATCGTAAAGAAAATATCGGGACGAGTGAAGGTAGCTATTAGAGAGCACCAACAACTTACTGATAGGGAGTGGGGTCGGGTAAGGGTGTGCCATCGTTTAGGGAGAGTTTGAGATTAGTGGGAAAGTGAGTAGTTTAGAGTTTGACATGCGAAGACAATAAAGAAGGTTTAGAATGTACCGTTATTGAGAGAGTAAGAGCCTGGTAGGAGTGAGAATAATTTCAATACCAAGAAAATAGTGTAGGGAACTAAGATTTTTGAGAGCAAATTCATGACCAAGAGTTGTAATGGGAGATTAAATGAGTGAGGGAGTATTACCGATAATGATAATGTCATCCACTTATACAAGGAGGCAAATAATAAAAAAATTGAAGTGATATATAAAGAGTGAGGAATCAATTTTTGACATGGTAAAATTTTGAGTGGTGAGATGTTGAAACCATGTGCATGGCGCTTTTTTGAGACCATAGAGGGAACAATGAAGTTAACACACGTGAGATGGTTTGGTGGAATCTTGGAAGTCGGGGGTTGTTGCATAAATACGGTCTCATTTAGGAAGCCATGAAGAAAGGCATTGTTTACATCGAGTTGAGAAATAGACCAACGAGTAGACACGATAATGAACAAAATAGTGTGAATGGTGGTGGCCTTGATAACCAGAATGAATGTTTCGTTGAAGTCAAGGCCATATTCTTGATGAAAGCCTTTGGCGTCTAAACGGGCTTTGTAACGTTCAATAGTACCATCCACTTTGCGCGTAATGGATAAACCCATTTACATTCAATGGAATGCATATGAGGTGAATGAGGTACGAGTGTCCATGTGTTATTTTGAAGAATGGAACTAATTTCAATGTTCATTGCATAATGCCACTGATGATCTTTGTTGATGGAGGTGAAACAAGATGGTTCGATGGGTTGGACAGACACAAAGTGAACAATGGGTTACATTTTAAGAGTCGAGGATGGTCTGGGACGAAGTGTCATGGGATGAGAGGATGGTTTGAGTGCGACATTGTTGAGATCAATAGCTAGAGAAATACCGTTAGGGTTGGAACATGGAGGTGGTAGGATAGACGTTCCGGGAATTATTTGAGCGGGTTGTGTTGGTTGATCACATCGATAGGAGGGGACATGGGCAGGGAAGCTGAAATGAGAGTTTGTGCAGTAGATCGGTGTTGAGGTGAGATTGTGGAGAACAGTTACGTGGAAGAGGTATTAAACAGGGAGTTTATAAGAGGTAGTAAGGTTGGATTAGAGGCAGTGCACAGGATGGGAGCATTTGTGAGGAAGGGAACTACATGGGATGACGTGAGGGATGTTGGAGGTGGTAAAAAGTGCTAAAAGATCCCTATGGTGGAGATATAGGTTGAATAATACGTGAGTGAGGTGAGTGAATGTGTGTAAAAGGGAAGTAGGTTTCATCAATACGAACATGCCGAGCAGTGTAAATGCGACCAGATGAAATGTGTAAACACCGATAGCCGGAGTGATTGGAACTATAACCGAGAAATACACATGGTTGGGAGAGAGAGTCCATTTTGTGAGAATTATAAGGGCGTAGATAGGGAAAGTAAAGGCACCCAAATTTTTTTAATAAGTTATAACCCGATGTAGTGGTGAAAAGACGTTGAAATGGAGAAAGATTCGAGAGAATGCAAGTGGGTAAATGGTTAATAAGAAATATGGCGAATTCAAAAGCAAAATGCGAATGTTTTTGGGGAATGGAGGCATGCGCCATTAATGTAAGACCTGTCTCAACAATATGACGATGACGACGTTCAACAAAACCAACTTGTTCATGTGTATGGGGATAATAATAGCGATGTTGAGTTCCACAGTTTTGAAAAAAAGTGTCCAATTTGCGAAATTTACCCCCCCCCCCCAAATTCTGTTTGAATATTTTTTTTTATTTTACTGTTAAATTGTCGTTCAACCAATTTTTAAAATTTAATAAAAATATCACGCACATAAGATTTGCATGTCATAGGAAAGAACCAAATAAAATTTGAATAATGATCAACAAATATAACGAAATACTTATTACCATTACAAGACATGGAAGGGGATGGTCCCTAAACATCACTAAATACTAAATGTAATACTGAAGTAGATAATTTATCACAAGGTGGTAGAGACACTCTGGAAGATTTTTCCATCTAACACGCAACACACATTTTATTCTGATGAAAGGAAGTGATGAGAAGTTAAGATTTGGTGAAGAACTTGATGATGAGGACGACCAAGACGATGATGCCAACATTTTGCGGATGCTTTGACTGTATGAAAAGCTTGCGAAGAAGATTGAGAATGTGGAGATGAGAGGGTACATAGACCATTACTATTGGTGTTGCCGAAGTCTAGGTAGGATGATCCTTTACAATACAAAAATGAGGGTGAAATTTATAAAATGCATCATTGTCACGAGTTAATTTTTGAACGAAAATAAGAGACTTAAAAGAGATGGTACACATAAGACATTATTGAGATAAAAAGGAGAATTAAGAGAAAGAATGGAGCATGTGCCAATATGTGAGATAGTGAGATCCTTACCATTTCCAATGTGGAGTGTGTCATTGCCATTGTACTCGGTGGGATTAGAGATGGTAGAAAAATATGGTGTGACATGATGAGTTGAGATAAAGGAGCGTATGTAAAGTGTGCCGTGGGATAAGTGAGTGTAGGAGTAAATCGAATGGGACAGGTAGTAGCAGTGTGATTGGGAGCGGAGCATAATTGGCAACGTGGACGATAATCATTATAGGTGGTTGGGTAGCGAAAAAAAGAAAAGTGATCGCGGCCATGACCATGGGAATGACACTCTCGAGAGAAATTATGATTATAATTTTGGTTAGGTGTGGTAGTTTGAGATGGGTTGGAGGAATGAGGTATTTGATGGGTGGTGGTGATGCAAGCAGTGGGAGGGTTTGTATTTATGGATGATGATGAGTTAATAAAGAGAGATGATAGTTTGTTATCATGAATGAATTCATGACTAAGAAGGGTCTTCCTACAACGATATGGGTTTACGACATAAATTCATGACATTGTACACGTGTCCAAGCGTCATTGGTGCATTTTGAGCGGGGACGCCTTGAGTTGGTGTGTCCCACTCAAAATACACCAATGACACACCGACATGTGTCCATGTCGCCAAATTAAGTCCCTAACCCATGCCTCCGAAATATTTTCCAAGAGAGAATGGAGTTCGGAGAATGTAGCTGGTTTTGAGTGATTAGTGCGAGAAGTGATAAGATCCTTAAATTATGATCGGAGATCGTTGAAGACATGAATATTGAATTTTGCTGGGGAAAGTGGGTGTCCTGATGCGCTAAGTTAATCCAAAATAGCCTTGGCTCAGTGAAGGAAGGTTGATGCCGGATCGTCTCCTTGATTGAGAAGGTGCAGGTGCAAATGAAGGTTGAGTATGCGCGTGTCAAAAGGAGAGGTTAGAGCATCGACTAAAGTTTTCCATACTTGATGAGAAGTTTGTAACCCAACCACAAGAGGTATCATTTCTGGAGAGAGATAGAGAGCATATAAGTATGCTCATAATTAACTTGTCTTGCCGAGTCCATGCAGCAGCTAATGATGGATCAACGTGATAAGAATATATTCCATCAACATATTGGAAGAGATTTTGTGTTGGTAAGTTTTAGGGAAACAAAATCATTGAAGTTTGTGAGATTTATTGGTGGTGGAAATGAAGAGATGTCAGTTGAGGAGTTAGGAGAAAGATTGGATTCGGCGTTGGCCATTTGTTGCTCTGATACCATATCACACTAGGCTTTGTGCCGTAACAGGTATTATTATTAGACTTGGTTATGTGTTATAACAGATATGCAAAGGTTGGAATAGTAAGATAAAAGAGATTTTGTATATATTTTTTGTGTAGTACAAATGGCCACATACGGTCTGGCTTTATATCAAAAGGTAGAGATTAGTTTCGTGTTTACATGAGAGGTTGTAACAGATATTTGAAATTTAAACTTGTGCTGATGTCTATTTGTAAATGTTGGAAATTTTGACTTGGAGATCCCAAGCATTATTTTGACAGTGTCAGGGATCGAACTGTGACCAAACCCAATTACTCCCAAGACTGTCCCAGTGGCGGCCTTATACCACTGGGCCAAGATGCTTGGTTCATGGTCTTTTAGTTGATGGTAGGTATATAAATGACATTTTTACAATAGATGTGTTACCATTTCGTAAATACACATACGTTCATATATAAATATCTATTTACATGCAATGTATTTTTTATATTGTCTTCCTAATAATAATTTTTTCCATCACAAATTAATAGTACTGCTTTCCTTTTTAAGTCGTCCCAAATTAATAGTCGCTCTCCTCTTTTACATGTAATGAACACATCAAATTCTATGATAGTGAACACATCTTGATCTTAGTCATTGATTATGTAAAACCTTAAAAACCACGGTATTCATATGACGACTATTAATTTTGACAGAGGTATTACATAATAAAATAATTACAAAATTTAATATAGCTAAAAGTTGGTTGTTCAAAGAAATTATTTTTCATTAAAATTTAAATACGAAAGCATCAACCGTATATGTTTGGATTTGAATGATAATAAACTTTATAGAAATGGCATGTTCCTCACGCCTCATATAAATTTTCAAAAAACTCAACATAATAGATTTTTTTAAACTATTAATAACTTTTAAAAGATTATTTCAAAATTGATTGACAACCTCTAAAATTTTTTAAAGAGCTTGTAGAATTAAACTTTTTTGGTAAGAACTTGTCGTTGAAGTTTCTTTTGATATTAGCCTAAAATTTTGTGTTGTGATGTTTTGAAGGGTTGTGCGAGTTGGTCGGTGATATTGCATCTTGCATTTCAAAGCCTTGGAATAGTGTATGGGGATATTGGTACATCACCACTCTACGTATATCCAAGCATCTTCCCCAGTGGTATCAATCACAAAGATGATATACTTGCTGCTTACTCTCTCATCTTCTACACCCTCACCTTGATACCTCTCATCAAATATGTTGTCATTGTCCTACGAGCAACCGATAATGGCGAGGGTAAGATTTGTTTAACTACAAAATTCATGTGGTGATGTGTTGTTTTTCATGATTTGTTTTACTCTTTCTACTATTAATTTTGGGAGGCTAATGTCAAATGATTTTTACACGTGTTTATACCAAAAAAGTCACCTTAATGTGCCAAATCTATTCAAAATGTATACCCATTTGGCACGTATTTCAGTGATTTTGGGGATGACTAGATGAGTTTGAATGGTTTTTACTGTTCATGGATCGATTTGAAAAATATTTTTGGAGGTCAATAAAAAAAGTGGTAGAATAAAATGATTTTATAATTTTCTATTTTTTGTTTCAGGAGGAACATTTGCATTGTATTCGCTGATATGTCGATATGCAAAGGTGGGTTTGATCCCTAGCCAAGAAGCTGAAGATAAAGATGTTTCAACTTTCCAAATAGAGTTGCCAAGTCATAGGCTGAGGCGAGCATCAAAGGTGAAGTCCAAGTTAGAGAACAGCCAGTTTGCAAAGTTCATCCTATTGTTTGCCACCATGCTTGGTACTTCCATGGTCATTGGAGATGGTGTTCTCACTCCTTGCATCTCAGGTTTGTTCATGTGTATTCCTGAGAAAATTGAATCAAATAAATAAAGAATTGGGAATTTTTGTTTTACAAGAAATTCCATAATATTTTTAAAGCAAGAAATACCTTGAAGTAACCATGTCTTTTATGCCAAGGACAACCCTATATATCACTGAAAATTCGGGGTACTAGCAACAAAATACATGATTGATGGGGTATATTACATTAAAATAGTTTAGAGGGTTCTTTGTTTTTTGAAACAACTGAAAATTTCAGGTGAGTTTCTCACACTTCTCCTAATATGTTATGACTTAACTAATAATTCAATTCTTCACCCATATATAGTTTTGTGGGAACATATGCAATAAACATTTGCGCCTTAGTAATTTCTAAATGAAACATTATTTTAATTGGTTGGCAGTTTTATCGGCTGTGGGAGGGATCAAGGAAGCCACGCCTGCCATGACCGAAGGTAATCTACTTGCAGCATCACCTCACAATCTTCTCTCACCTGTGCTTACACACGCTAAGGTTGGGCAATAGTTGGTCTACGGTTAGAGTTTTCTCTATAAACAAGGTGGAGAAATTGAGTGTATTTTGTCTGAAAATTGGAAGATGTTTAGATTTTTAAAGGATGTAAATAGGAGCACTAATACATAATTTTCATGGTTTAAATATTACAACAAATTACAAAACTTTATTCAGAGGGATGCCATTGGGATCAATAGTTAAAAGACATAAACCACGAGAAGTTGCAAATTATTCTTAGGGATGGCCCGTAAGGAAAAGTGAATTACTTAGTATTTATGGCAATGCAAAGGGTAGAGGTAAGCGTAATTGGACTAGGTGGGATATTATAAAAAATGCATGATCTCATGTGATTTACTGGAATATATTGCACTGAACATAATGGAATGGAAGAATATAATTCATGTAGTCAACCCTAAATAATTAGGAAAAAGTTTTTTTGAGTTGAGTTGAGTTCAAAATACAAACCACAAGAAGTTGCAAATTATTTTTAGGACAAAAACAATCATATCCAAGAAACGCAATCTAATGTATTTTTCTAATGCAGGCAGGATTGTTTGGGCATCTGTAGCCATATTAATCATCTTATTCATGGTTCAAAGATTTGGGACAGACAAAGTTGGCTACACCTTTGCTCCAATCATTTTTATTTGGTTCATTTTGAACGCTGCCATTGGTGTCTACAATTTCATCAAATTTGACCCAGCAGTTCTTAAAGCTCTAAATCCACAATACATCATAGAGTATTTCGAGAGGAACAAAAAAGATGCATGGATTTCTCTTGGTGGCATTGTTCTCTGCACAACAGGTTACAATTTCTTCCCACTTTTCCATATAAATGGTTATTGGCAATTCGCAAACCATAAAATTGAGTTACTAAAATTGCAGGAGCTGAGGCATTATTTGCTGATGTTGGACACTTTACTGTTCGATCAATACAAATAAGCATGAGCACTATTACTTACCCAACACTCATATTGGCATATACTGGTCAAACCTCATACCTTCGGAAGAACATGGACGATGTGTCCAACACTTTCTACAAGTCCATACCAGGTAAATCGTAATTTTTTTGGGTGTTTATGAATGAACCAATTAATTTTGTATACAGCCCCTCTGTTAATATTTTCCCTTATTGATAAACCAAATAGAAAATGACTGTTATAACCCTTTTTTAAAACTCACGCATCAGATAAAAATGAAAGACTGAGGCAGGAGACCACTGAAGAGTTCTATTCGGATAAAACTCTCCACAAAAATAATTGTCAACCAGATCACACAGGACTCAAAGAACAACAGAACAAAAATAATAATTGGTATTGGATGCTGTCCAACATATTTTACACGAATCCACTGCTGACCTTTTTTTTAATAAAAAGGAGACGAAAATTCTTATTTTTAAGAGGTTAGATAATATTAAATCTGTGGAATGCCTTTGAGATAGTTCCTAAATTGAACTCGTATTTGGTTCTTTACATATGGGAGTTCACACAAATTGTAATGACGCTCATATCGGCATTCTTAGTGGTGATCATGATCATGATATGGAAAACATACATACTAAAGCGTTTAGAAAACAATCAATTGCCTTATCTAACAGGATATGAATTTTCAAACGTGTTCCTCCTTCAGAAAAGCACCCAATCGATTGCCATATCTAAAGGGTTTAAAAAACAAAAACTTTGAAATCTAAAGTGGGTCTACAATCGATGGCTTCCATTTTGGATGTATGTTTGAAATGGCTCGAGTTGAAGAATCTCTAACATGGGTTTGGGACTATATCTAAAATGGATTTTATTGTGCTTTAAATAGTTATAGATGGAATGGATAATTGTAAAATTGAAGTCCTATTTTGACATTTTCTTCTTTACACACGAGAAGATAGGGTGTATAGATTTTATTTTCACCCATATATGTGGGGTTAATAAAGGTGTGGTCTCTATACAGGAAAAGGGGGTTGAAATAAAATTACCCTTTTTTTTGTTTGTGATAAAACGAAAGATGTTTCTCTCAATTCGGATTCTTGACACATCACTTTCCCAACGCTCATATTTTTTTTTATTTCATTTGTGTTTTTTCCACTTAATTTTGTCATTAATGTACATAATCAAATGTGTCTGTAGGCCCTATGTACTGGCCAGTCTTTGTGGTGGCAGTTTTGGCTGCAATCATAGCAAGTCAGGCTCTGATTTCAGGAACTTTCTCAATTATCAAACAATCCCTCTCCTTAGGATGCTTTCCACGTGTGAAGATTGTTCATACATCGGCTAAGTATGAAGGACAAGTTTATATACCAGAAATCAATTATCTTCTCATGTTGGCTTGTGTTGCTGTCACTCTCGGCTTCAGAACTACTGCAGAAATTGGCAATGCATATGGTAATTCACAATTTGATCACAATATTACATGGGAATATTTTTATTTTAGTCATGGGTGTTTTTTTATTTACTAAAAAAATATAACATAATACTGAAAACTAACCGATTATTCACTTTGTGTGCAGGGATAGCGGTTGTTTTTGTAATGACGCTCACATCGACATTCTTAGTATTGATCATGATCATGATATGGAAAACAAACATACTTCTCGTAATATCATATATTCTTGTGATTGGTTCGGTTGAGTTAGTATATTTGAGTTCAGTCCTCTACAAATTTGATCAAGGAGGATACTTACCTTTGGTGTTTGCGATGATTCTAATGGTGATTATGTATACGTGGAATGATGTGTATCGAAGAAAATATTATTACGAGCTCGATAACAAGATTTCTCCCAAGAAGATGAAAGAGATTGCAGCCGATACAAAAATTTCTCGAATACCAGGGCTTGCAGTCTTTTACTCGGAGCTTGTTCATGGAATTCCACCCATATTCAAGCATTATGTTGAAAATGTACCTGCATTGCAGTCTGTCCTTGTTTTCGTCTCTATGAAATCCCTACCGATAAGTAAAGTTCCAATCGGAGAGAGGTTTCTATTTCGTCGTGTACATCCAAACGAGCTAAATGTGTTCCGTTGTGTGGTGAGATATGGATATGCGGACGTGCAAAATGAGGAAGAGCCTTTTGAGACAATGTTGGTTGAGAGATTGAAGGAGTTCATAAGAGAGGATTTTAAGTTCTCTGCTAAAAAGGACTCTGAAGAGAAGGATGGAGAAATTACGAATGAAGGGCAACAAGAAGAGTTGGAGAGAGAAATGGAAGTGCTAGACAAAGCATGGAATGCAGGGGTTGTTCACTTGGTGGGCGAGCAAGAAGTGGTTGCATGCCAAGGAGCTGGCATGGGAAAGAGAATATTGATAGATTATGCTTATAATTTCTTGAAAAAGAACATTAGGCAAACCAACAAGGTGTTTGATATCCCTCAGAAGAAGATGCTGAAAGTGGGAATGACATATGAGCTCTAAATTATATCGGATAATTAGTACTTAAAAAGAAATATGATGGAAATCAAATTAATTGATTGGTGCTATTAGTGATTTTCTACTTTAGCTATTCTGATGATTTTGATTTTGTAAAGGAGAAAGTCATCACCCATGATGTAGTCAAATTGTACAAATCGGTGTAAAATATAATGAAAAAGTAAAAGTATATCTTATATGCAGAGATAATTTTCTTTTCCAATAGTTTGCTCTCGGAAAAGAGGTATTAAAGTTAAAAACAATCAGTAATCTAACCAGCTCCAATACTCCTTAATGGGTTGTAACCTATTTGGCAAGTGGCAGTCCACTCTAAACATAATTTCAAAATCGCCAAATCCTACTTTCAGACAGAAATTTTGTTCAACTTTGCCACTATTTTACAAGTTTTAAATTTGTTTACTTCACCTTCTTGTTAAACTAAACCTGTCGACAAAAGTCAATCATTTTAAAAATATTTCTATCCTTATCTTGAGATCTAGCTTAAGCTAATGTAAACATTCTTATGTTTCATATTACTTGTAAAATACATGTGACAATTTAAATAAACATCAAAGCTATTAAAAGAAATATATAAAAAAATATACCTATTATTACATACTTTTTTTTATATTAATACATAAATCACTGTAGAATTTGATTGCTCTGTCATCCAAAACCTCAATATTGGTTGTCGACACTTCATTTTTTTGGAGGTGTGTGAGTGTGTGTGTGTGTGGGGGGGGGGGGGGGGGGGTGGTTAATTCGTGTCCAATAATATTATCGGGACTTTAGGATTCAATACATTGAGAAAATATACCGCATGCAGAAATAATATAGATAACAGTGTAAGAAAAAAAGCTCACACACACAAGACCAGGATATACGTAATTCACCAATTTGGTTATGTCAACAACTCACATCTTTCTTTCACTATAATAATATTTTTAACAGAACGCACGTGGTGTATCACAAGCACTCTGAAATTATGCACTCTATATTTTTTGGCTTACACTCAACACTATAAAAATATGCGCTCTTTAATTTTTTGGCTCACAACATCACTCTTAAAATATTCACAATCTAAAAATGTGCACTTTGTATTTTCTAGCTCACATTTATAACACCACTCTGAAAATACTCACTTCAATTATTCAATACTAGCACTCTGAAAATACTCACTCTGTTTTTTTTTACTCACTCACAATAACATTCTGAAAATACCCACTCCGTATTTTCTTTATTAAATTTCTCTGCTACCTTGGTTGTTGCCACAACTCTTGGTTTCTATTGGTGTTGCTTTTGGCGAGCCTCTAATTTATAGGGCTTTACTATTGAAATTTAACCACCAAGTATGCTTAGGCACTAAGTATTCCAACTTGGGCACTAAGTATACTTGCCCACGAAATACTCCAATTTGGGCACCAAGTTTACTTAGTCACTAAGTACTCCAACTTCAGCACCAAGTAATCCAATTTATGTTCACATTTTAATAATCTCCCACTTGAACACAAATGCAGAAAAGGCCATGACTCGCAACATCTTTGCTCCTCATAAATCCGTTTATGTCAACAAAATAGGCGTGAGGCTTTCTTATCTTCTAATCTTGAAGACCCATTGAAGTTAAGCACAATTTTAGTTTATCTATAAGCACTGTTTGGGCTAACATGTCAGCCAGATTCTTGCTACCATAGATCTTCTCAAATGTTAAGATCCCATCATCTAAAAGTGATCTGACGAAGTGATAATTAATATTAGGTAGCTAGTTATCCACTTTCCTATTTGTCAATATTGCTTTTGGGGGTTTGTCACGAACCTTGTAATACCCCACATTTTTTATTGAATTGAAATTGAAAAAAAAAACAAAAAAAACTATGCCAGTATATATATTCGAAATGTTTGGAAAATAAACTATGTCAGTATATATATTCAAAATGTTTGGAAATGAAAAGTTAAAATAAATTCATTGAGATACGAATGTTCGACTTAAATATTAGAAGCGAATTAACGCGTAAAAGGATCGAGAGGGTTAAATTTGGGGCAATGACATTTTTATAAATAAACTAACCGTAGGTATAAGTAGAAAAGAAGAGAAGAAGTCTTCATTTTATCATTTCACAAAAGGGGCTAGGGTTTGGTAGAGAGAGAGAGTAAGAAGAGAAGAAATCTAAGAGGATTTCAAGAGGATTTCACAAAAGGGGCTAGGGTTTGGTAGAGAGAGAGAGAGAGTAAGAAGAGAAGAAATCTAAGAGGATTTCAAGAGGATTCAATTTCTCTATACAATCCAAGGCAAGTAAATAACTTATATGTGTATAATATGTATCTATAATGAAATTTCACATGAACATGTATTTGGATCCCTAAATTAATATGAAATTGATATTAAAAATGTTATGCAATGTATTAGAATTACCCTCCATATAGATTAAAATGCAATAACATCATTATAGTGATTGAGTTGTAGAACAACCTCTTGAAATTGAGAAATCTATGAAATTGAGTAAATCGTCATATTAAAAACTGTTTTGACATGTTTTGGTTCCGAAAATGGATGTTTCGTCCATGATAACTAGTAGAAAATCATATTCTGGACAACTTTGTAGTTTTAAGTTTTTTCAAAAACGAATCGAAAAATCCCCGAATATGCGTTTTTAGTTCTGCGCAGAAAGTTGTCTTGAACACAGGTCCGAACTGTATATGTTGGTTTCATGTCTGTTTTATGCAAGCTATGGCAGCGTGCCCGCGTGTCCTTGTTGAAAATCATGTTCCGAACAACTTTGTAGTTTTAAGTTTTTCCAAAAACGGATCGAAAAAGCCCTAAATCGGCGTTTTACAATTCTGGGCATAAAGTTATCGAAAATAGGGGCGAATATTATATGTTCGTTTCGGGTCTGTTTTATGTAGGCTATGGTACCGTGCGCTCATTTCCTTGTAGAAAATCAAGTTTCGAACAACTTTGAAGTTTTAAGTTTTTCCAAAAACGGATCAGAAGAACCTCGAATCTTCATTTTAAATTCTGTGCAACATGTTGTTGAAATAAGAGCGCTAAGGGTGTTCATGTTTTTAGAAAGATAATTGTGGTGTTGTTCCTATTATCCTAACTTGATCACATACTTATGGTTATTAGGGATATATAACCTTAAAATGATTTGATGTTGAATTAGTAAATGATGATGTAAATTATGTTATATTGTAAATAATGACTATTGTATAACTCGAGTAAGAGACTTGACACGATTGTATATATACATAAACGTGAAATTGTTTTATATGTATATTGTCGAGTATACACTAGACTAGTCCTCTGGTCGACGTAGGCACATGTTGAATGCGATTTTTTGTTATCGATCTGGTTAGGTTCCGCTCGAGTGCCGTGTCGGAGATAAACCACACATGGTTGTAATGCGGGTCGGATAGAAAGACCTTGGAATGCCATGTGATTTAGGACTTAGTTTAATTGCCCTTACCACGTAATATTGAGGAATATTCGTGTGTAGGCCTAGTGTTATGACTTGATCCCCCGGGTAGTGATAGTGACCCGATATGACTTATTGTGTGAGATATTATGCCTGTGTCTTAAAGTAATATCCCGAGTCGATGTATTTGATATTATACTTGAAGGAGATATTTTGATACATTAAATACTGAAATGGAATTAATAATGATTAATCAGGATACGATATGAGACTACACGTTACTCGAGTTTGGGTTGGGTAGTCACAACATAGAAACATTAGTTGGGTAATTGAAAAACTTAATTACTGAAGACGAGTAATGACTAGTGTGCTTTTATTATAAGTACATCTTATAATCTTATAGTTTGTTTTCTTGCTTTGACGTTCGTCTATCTTGCTGCTTGCTCCTCTCCTATTTATATAATATATTGCAGGTCCTCGTCCCGCTGGATAATAGACTATCAAGCTTAATGAGATCATATCTATCTTAGGATTCCTGTAGCCGTGGAGTTATTCTATTTTAATTTTTGTCGTTTGTTTCCCTATACTTAAGGGTGGTATCAGAGATTAATATCACTTTGTTTATACTTGGGATTTGAGAGAATTGTTGTATTATGCTTTCCCGTTTTGTGTTGGGCCGTATGTATTGGCATTTTATATTTTCAGCTTGAGATTACTGATGGATTATTACAGTTAATAGTTATGAGTCACTTGTTATAGCTGTTATGATGTGATATGGTTACACATATGAAAGTGTACATGTTTACTTTACTGCATTTATTTAAATTTTGTTTCTAATGCCAACATATTGATGCTCCGCTTTAGTTTAATTGGGCGTAGCTAACCAAATTAGATATAAAAAGAAAGGTTATCACAGTTGGTATCAGATCACGGTTTTAGAGCCTTTAGGGATCTGAGGGCGTCCGTTACATTTTTCGCGCATCGTTTCCTTGATATATAGAGCCTTACGATTAGGTTTTGTATTCAATGACTTGGAAGATCTTCACGCTACAATTTCGGCGGGCAATTCGGGGCTAGCCTTGTGTATATGGAGGGTTCCCTGTTTGGTTTTCATTACTGAGACATTTGACGCATGAGGTAAATCTCCGATCGACCACGGGATAGTACGTGTGAGGTCCGTGTATGAGTACTTATTGTAATCATGACTAGTGCTCCACTAGAATAATTTTTTTTTAGGATACGTCTCCACTTACTATATTTTAAGATGGTGATTTGATGAGACGTGGACTCTGGGAGGGCATAGGGTCCAAGAATTTTAGGAGACCGCGATTCATGTGCAACTATCGTAGTTTCATCGCCCACCAATAGGTTAGAGCCCTGATGTTGAACTCAATGATTGAGTTGACTTTTGATGCTTTAGGGGGAGGAAACACCCGTATATTTGCTGTTCATTATCAACTTTGAATATCGTCGCTCTTATGGCTGTAAAGAAATTGGTATAAGTTATAGCCCACCCTGTAGTACCACTGAGTTGTTGGTATCACTTGCGTGTGTAGTTGTCTAAATTTATTTCCAATGTGGAAGGGTAAAGCTTTAGATATGGCATACCTCAAAATGATGTGGTCTAGTTGTTGTTGTGACTTTTTCCTGAGAAGGAATTACCGCGCTCCACCCATGATGGACAGACTGCTGAGGCATTCGATGACGTATTAATCAGTGAATGGTTAACGAAGTAAGTCATGTGGTAATAAGATTATATTATTACTCACGAACATGTAAAGGAAGGGTTGTGATTTGAGAGAGGACTACTCCAAATCGGTGTATGTCCCACCCCGTCAAAGGATGACCTGAGGGGTCCAATTTTGGTGTACGCATGAGTGTTATCATACTTGTGAAAAGAACGAACTAGATTCATCCATTTGATGATGTTCAATGGGATCTGGAATGGATAAGTGGTTATCCTTAAAATATTGTGTTGGTATCAGGGAAGTTTGGTAGGTGTGTAAACCTACACGTTGTCCACACAAGAGATATATGTCGTATTGGGGTGGCACAGTGGTTCCATAGTGTTCTGATCTGATAAAATCCATAATGGAATGAACTTAAGGCCAATTAGGTGTGTGTTCGGTCATGCACACGATATGTTAGTGGGTTGGGTACTCACATGTTCAGAGTGGAATGTTTCAGTGAGTTATCCCGAACAAGCTCGTGAGTACTTTTGCGATGTCTTGGCCATAGACACTAGGGATGAGGAAGTCCGTATCGCAAGGTCATACGAGGATTGACATTTGAGAAGTCTAGAATTTTTGAGGGAGTATTCTTTCCATATTTGGTAATGATTGGAGTTCAGTGTTCTTCGTAAAGCCCTAGATTATAATGGGTGTTCGATGAGATATGGTTATCTTGCTTTGTAATACCGGTATATTTGTTAAAAGTTATCGAGACCGGGACATGAATATGGGTGTGCTACATGATGGACTTAAGCTGGAGTTACCAGTTGTGAACCCTACGATGAGTAGTGAATGTTGAGGGACAAGTTGTCGACTGAGAACATCATGAGGGAGTATTCAATAGGCATTTCATGTTATGCGAGTGTGATCGCTTGAGTTAGTGATATATCCCCTAGTTCAGTTTTATGTTATCACCCGGTGATTGGGGGTACTAATTTGTTGCACCGTGATGGTGCTTGATTTTGAATCCATCAGATATGGTAATGTGGCTATGTTGTGGCCCTTGTTATGTATTAATGTGAATTAGAGCACGAGTGAGTAGTTAGTGACATGATGTTTACTTAGATCGTGTGTGATTAAAGATGCGTTTCGAAACCAAGTGTAAGATGTTCGATTTTGGTGATATCTATACAAGTGAATAGTCATAGAATGATCTTGATGGTTTTTTGATAATGGTAGAGTCGTGTGCAGCTCGGTCGGTTTTTGCATGATTGATGATAGTGGTGCTAAGTGAGTGTGGTCATTAATGGAAAGGATTAAGACATTTTGGGGTTTCAAATGTTTGACCCATTCATTGAAATGGTTGTCATAACCTCCACTGTAGGGAGACAATAAGAGAGTGTTTCGACCGTTGTTAAGAAGTTTTGTAAGGAGGGTGTGTACTCTTTGGCAAACACCCGCGAATGGGTTCGTAAGTTATTTAATTTTTAATTCAGTTATGTGTGGAGTGCTGAGTGTTAATTGGGGTCACTGTACGTGAAGGTACCCACTACCTTATATTTACGACCTTTGACTTGTTGGATAGTACATTGTTCTTCATAAAGATCAGGTAGCGTTGGTGTGCTAGAAGATGAGTATGCGGATAGTGAGTGTGCCAAATTCGATATTCTGATTTGGTATGATAAATGGGAATTTTGGTCTTACCTCATTGCTTGGAAAATGTACATGCCTTATTCATGGTTTGAATAACCAAGTTCATTTAATGTTCGGTGAGAAAGTTCTAATATACTCACAGTCCAAGGAAAATCCTATCGGAGAGGTTGAATTCCTATATGTGTTTTTAACAAAAGAGTTGTAAGTCGAATCAGGGGAGGGCCAATCGCCTTGGGTTAGAGTGACCAAACCGTGAGAAGTGGGGGTGTGCAAGGGGGCATATTGCATCTCGAGTTAGTTCGAAACCTTTAGGTGATAGATCGTTGATCGCCCAGAATGCAACTTTGTCGGGGTTGTCTTGTTCGAGAGAGTATGAACCTTGATGTTATTATTTACCTAAGTCCAAACTTGCAAAGATGGAGCAATATTTGTAAGTGCATAGAAGTTGTATGCTTATGCACATATGCAACCTTAGTGGATAATAAGAATTTCCATATCGATTGACTCACCATCAATTTACGTGTAAGGACAGTGTTATTGACAACTCAGAGTAGAGTTGGCTTTTGAGCTTTCAATACCATCTGTTAGTCGATTCTGAGTCGAGTATGGAGGCATGATTGATGAATAGTGACATCTGTATTGAATAGGCGAAGTTGGATTATTTGTTGTGTGATGAACCGTTGAGTCTAGAGATAAGTGGTTTTTGGAGTTAGATGGTTCTTGTATCACTAGCAGTCTGGAGTTGACAAATTCCTTATCTCGACATCGGAGGGGTTCCTTGTTTGGATTTTTCTTGTGAGACACTCCACACACGAAACTTAGTGAGTCGGGACTTGGGGGTATTGATTTCTGGATCAACTTAGTAGTTCAGTTATGTTACTGATTCGTATCGAATATTGCATATTTCCGCGCGTTATCTTTATGCATTCTAGCACTTTTACGGCCCTAAATGCCTATAATTATGCTCATTAACTAGAAAGTCTTGTATTTGGATATATACATGCTTTTCAGGGGTTATTTGTGCTTTTGTAGGTATTGGAACGCTAAAAGTGAGGTTCGGTTGTATTTCGGAGAAGTTTCGTCATCGAATGCTACTTCAAGGGCAATTTGGTTTTTTTAAACTCACTATTTTTTATGGAATGAAGTTACCAACATTTAGATCATCAAATTATCTTTTTGTGTCCACTAACCGTGCGTCATTCTGACTCCGTATGTGGAAGTTAAGCTCATTTTCGGAAGGTTTCGATATTTTCTTCTACTTCAAGGGAATTTTGGTAATTTCATACTGCATAATTTGGAGGGTTTCAAAATAGAATCATGTAGAGAATTGAATTAGCTTCGCGTCGGTTCCGACCACGCCTCATTTCGATTCCGTATGAGGGAGTTATAGCCGTTTCCGTGCAACGCATCAAAATTGGTTCAAAGTGGAAAAGGGGGTTGTATCCAGCCGAAGGAAAATTCCAAAAGTGCGGTCGATCGGTCCCAAAATAGAGGTCGACTGGTCCCATCATATATGGACGAAAATTGGCTTATTTTGGTTTTTTGGGTTGGTTTTGTTGGGGGTTTATTTTTGGGTATTAATAGAATGTTTGGGGCTTTTCTTAGAAGAGATTTTTTCATTTTTAGGTTAGAAGAGGGGATTTGTTAGGTGGAGCTTCTCTCTCCTAGGGTTTGTACCATTTGGATTGTTGTAAGCACTATTGATCTTCTTCCTCATTTATTCAACTTGTTTTAGCTTGTTTCTTGCTTTCTTAATTATTTACATGCCTAGATAACTTGTTTTAGTGTATTAATTTCTTGTTTGCTTAGTTAATTAGTTGTTAAATTAGTTTTATTCATGTGTAGTGAGTAGATAACGGGTTGGGATTGCGTTTCCGCCATTGATGGGCGTTGAGCTCCGAAAATTAGGTTTTGTGTAAAACTGCATTTAATTGAAACCTCGCGTATTAAAGTCGGATTATTATGCGTTTAAGTTTCTTTGTCACGCAACGTTAATGTTTATAGCGATAATCCGAATTTAAGATGCGTGTTGTAATACCCCGTAATTTTATTGATATTTATTTAAGGGATTAATTGAATTAAATGAGAATAAATTGGAAATTAATCTGGGTATAAATACTAACGAGATGTGAGTTGGTATTTGATTATGATGTTAAAAAATTTCTTATTTCCGAGTATGTATGGTAATACATGAGTATTGATGATATCTAAATTGTCACGACGTGGATATACGGCAATTTGGAAAATTAAATTGGGACGCGTGTGTCAATCACATCAGGAATGTAATTAATTGAATTAAAAAGTGAAGTCAGGAACGTAATTAATTGAATTAAAAAGTGAATTTTATTTATATGAATCGAATGGTCATTTTGAGTGCGCCAACGAGTCCGGAAGGGCCGAAGTAGTCAGAAAACACTAGCCGGGGGTTTAGTTTCGGTCCCGGGGCATTTTTGGGCCATACCGGCAACTTAAAAGGGTATTTTGGTAATTTTAAAAATAAGAGAATCAAAACCCACGAAAATTAGAGTTAATATTTATTATTCTAAAGGGGCCACTAAGGCCATTACTAGCAAAAAGCTTTAGAAGTGGGCTACGGGAGTTAGAGAGGAGTTACCATAGGGTTCCAAACCTAAAACACTCACCACCATCAAATTTGAGAGGATTTGTGACTGATTAAAGGAGAGAATCAACCTCGAATCATCAAAAACACATCTGGAAAACGAATCTAAGGCAAGTGTTTGGATGTCGTTATTTGCATTGAATATTTCTTCCATGTGTAGTGTAGAAAACTGTTTATATCTTGAAATTTTGATGAAGAACACCCAATGGAATTATTGTAAGACTTGTGGTTTTGGGTAGGAATTTGCATGCAGAATGATGATGGACAAATTCAATATACAAACAAAACTTTTGATCATCTGAAAACGGATTATTAAGGAGTCTTTTTATGAGATTAAATTTTAGGTTCAAGTTCATAGGGTTTGGGGACAAAAATTGGGGATCTATGATTTTGGCATGTTAATTGGTAAGATTTAACCCCTAAAACATGTTAAGGGATGACCTAGGATGATTAGAAAAGGTTTAAAACGTTAAAACATAAATTGGATGGTCTTAGGGTGAATTTAGAGAAGAGAAGAACGAAGAAAAACGGACTTGGGAATTTCTGGGCTTAAACTGCCATCTCGTTAGAAGACCTGCCCAGGTCGTTCGAATGAACTTCTAACAAGATGACAGTATCCCTTCTAACGAGTTGGTAGTTCGTTTGAAGCCTTTCGTTTGAATGACACTCGTTCGAACGAGATTTCTAACGAGTTGACAGAATGGCCTTTTAGGCTTGCTTTTATTTCTAGTGTCCCATAGACTTATTTAAATGGTGAGATAAACTTCCCTTATTAACTAGTGGGTATAGTTGTGAGATTTGGGGTACATTGAAGAGTCAAACTTACTATCTTATAGAAAACCGGATGACATTTGTGGATTGGGAAGCGAGTACCAAATTACGACGTGAGAAGAGTTGATAACTTAAATACATATAAACCGGGGACTTGTGAGTTGTATAACACTTAATGTTGGTATAAGAACGAGAGGTATACCACTCATAAAATATTGTGATATCTAAGATGTGAGAATGCTTAGTATATGTAGTTATCTGTGTATAATATACCTACCGTACTTGCTATCATGGGAGGTCGGCGTTCGATCAGGGCCATCAAATCTTTGTGTGCCTACGGGGGGATTTAGATTGGTACCTCGAGGACATAGGTCAGAGAAGAAGGACTTATTGAGAAGTTAATAAATCTGCTGATCATGGGAGCGTAGGTATGTGCATGACCCATGTGATGTGAACTATGTTTGCCTCCATTGTTTGTGATTGTTGTTTAATGAAACGATTCCTGAGAGATTCGGAATACGTGGTCCTTATGTACGTGATGTACCGGGATTGGATAGCAGAGTATGTGTGCACCATAGCTTAGCCTCGGGGTGCTAGTATTGTATATTTATGATGAGTAATATACTGTTGATTGAAATGAATTGTCATGAATAAATGTGAAGTATTAATAATAGCAACGGTTTGTAAAGTGAAAATGGAAGATTTCTTGTAATTAGTAGTACTAATATCGAAAACTCTGTAGCATGTTATAACACTCTGTTAAATAGAAGTTGTTGGAAATTTAATTGGATATCGTATGGTAATGTTAGATTTTGTATCGGACTAGTTAGATATGGGAACAACTAGAATGGGTACGAGTATGATATGAGTGCACAATTAGTTGAGAGGTGAGGAACTCATGTGAGTGCACACACTATCATGTACTTTATATTCACTTTTAATGATATTAAACACTTGCAAAATTTTTAAACTATTTTCACAATCGGGCTCTGACCCGTTTGCTTACAAATCTATTTTTGTAAAACCTTTTTAGGTGCCCAGTCGCAAGGACACCATGCATAGGAGTTCTATTCAAGTGACGTGCTGTAGCTGCTGTGGAAGTTACATGACCTTGACAGTAGACGCCTCCATTTTCAATCTTGACCCCATTATCAAATTTCCTCATTTGTTGGGAATGTCGCCCCATTCCTTTTAGAGACATCTTACCTTTTCAGTTATTTCAGACTTTGTGTTGTAATAAATTTAGTGATGCAGACTTGGTACTTATTTATTTCAGTATTCGAATTGTTATGAGGAGTATTCCTCCAGACTCATTATTAATTGATGGATATTCTATTGTGACTATGTTGTGGTGGTTATGTTAATATTTCATAATTCACTTATTGTATGTTAATTGGATTTAATTAAAATTGACAACTCACTTTTTAAATATTAGGTGGCTAGTAATTGTTAAAACGTTTTTGACAGTGATGCTATGAACTGAACCAACTTGGCATTTTGTATTAATTTAATAAAGGAGTAGCTACCCGGTATTTAATTAGTCGGGGTATCACAGGTGGTATCAGAGCGTCAGGTTCTAGTGTCCTTAGGATCTGTACGGCTTATTATGTTTCTGCTTAGCTTTCTTTGATGTTGAGCCCTATATTTTAGGACTGTTGTATTCTTTTATGTATGTATCGCTCTTCAGCTATTTTGAAATAATTACTGCGAACTTAAGGACTTTACTCTCATTTCAGATGCCTCCACGATGTTCACAGCAAGTTCCTAGGGATGCACATCCCGAGCCATAGCCTGCACCAGTTTCGGGCACCATGAATGCCGCCGAGGTTTGCAACTATTATAGCCCAAGCGGTGAATGCCGCCTTTGCAGTTGTATAACAGGAACCACCTCAGGCGCCGACAGTAGCGCCATTTCAGGCTAATGCATTCCCATCTGCTTGGGAACGCATTCGTGATGCTTTTCAGAAAGCACACCCTCAGGAGTTTGCAGGTAGCTCCGATATTGTGGTATCCAGTCAGTGGAGGAAGGACATTCAGAGGCACTTAAGGATGTACGAGTGCACAAATGTTCAGAAGCAGGTACTGGCTACTTTTAAGCTAGTAGGATCAACATTGCAGTTGTGGGAGTCCATTACGACCGCAGAGGAGATGGACACTTTCACTATTCAGGAGTTCTGGGTGCGGTTCGACCGGAAATATTTTCTGTCAGCTGTTCACACTGAGATGAGGAGGAAGTTGATGAACCTCAAGCAGGAGGGAAAGACCGTAGCTGAGTATGAGGCTGGGTTCACCAATCTCTTAAACATTGTTTCGGATGAAATTCCAATCGAGGAGAAGAAAATTCAGAAGTTCACGTATGGATTGACTTAGAGGATCCGTCAGCACTTGTTGGGGAATCTCTCATTGGCCACTTATTCTAATGTGGTTAATGTTGCACTTCTTCACTGCCAGGATCATCGCTTCCACATGTCTGAGAGCAAGAGATCAGGAGAGTCCAGCCATCAGGGCAGGACCGGGGGAAATGGTGCCAGCGGGGCACAATCTGCTCAGGGACAGCACAAGTAGGGTGACCAGGGTTCCCAACAGGGGGGATCATAAGAGATTCATATATGGGGGTTTCAGGAATGGCCAGGGAGGTTTCAGACATGGCCATCAGGGTCAGAACGACCATCAGGGCCAGCAAAGTCAGAACGGTCAGCAGCAGCAGTTTCAACAGGGCCAGCATGGCCAGGGTAAGAATGGTAACAGCCAGCAGGCCCGTGGGCAGCAGGGACAGCGAGGGGGAAACTTCCCGGGGAAGTGCTTCGTTTGTGGAAAGACTGTCCACAAATGCCTAAATTGTCCTAATAAGGGTAGGGCCCCACAGCAGCAACAGCAGGGTGCTCTACACGAGCCACAGAGACCTATGTTTCCTGCCTCCCTCCCAGCATCACCACAGATGGCAGCACTACCACCCATTCCAGCGGTCCCAGTCCAGCAGGGACAACTTCAGTATGGGAGAGTGTATCAGCTCCAGCATGCCGCAGTCCCACATGATCCGCCTGCTATTGAGGGTATGTTCTCTATTCAGGGGACTTTGGTACGTATTTTATTTGATACGGGGGCCACACATTGCCTTATCGCCATGAGATTTGCACGCACTATTGGGTTGTTAGACACCGCAGAGAGCACGGTTACTTGTGTAGATTCACCATTGAGTAGGTGTTCCATGATTTCTCTTATTTGTAGAGGTGTGGGTTTAGAGATCGGGAGGTTTACTTTACCCGCTGATATGTTAGTGTTAGAGATGACTGAGTATGATGCGATTATTGGTATGGATTGGCTAGTTGCGTACCGAGCCATGACTGATTATTTTAGTAGGAGTATTATCTGTGCCATTCCCGGGCAGGAGATGTTTTTAGTGGCGATGCCTCGCCCTGAGGGAGGATCGTCCACTCACTTGTATTATATAGAGGAGGAGACCTCTAAGGAAGTGGTGATGCCACTCGATTCGATTCCAGTCGTGAGGGATTTTGCTGATGTATTTCAGGATATACCTAGATTACCGCCTAGTAGGGAGATAGACTTTGTGATCGATTTGACGCCGGGCACTCGACCTATTGCATGCGCACCTTACCGTATGGCTCCAGGAGAGATGAGAGAGCTATAGGATCAGATAGAACAGTTGTTGGGTCAGGGGTTTATTCGGAGGAGTACTTCGCCGTGGGGTGCCCCTGTGTTGTTCGTAAAGAATAGGGATGGATCGTTAAGGTTATGTGTAGATTACCGAGAGTTGAATAAAGTCACGATACGGAATAAGTATCCATTGCCCAGAATCGATGACTTATTTGACCAGTTGAGAGGAGCTTCCTTCTTCTCAAAGATTGATTTGCGATCGGGATACCATCAGTAGCGTATCAGGGAGCAGGACGTCTCGAAGACTGCTTTCTCAACGAGATATGGTTCATACGAGTTTCGGGTTATGCCTTTTGGCTTGACCAACGCTCCAGCCGTGTTTATGGACTTGATTAATAGGGTGTTCAGAGAGTTCCTAGACCAGTTCTTCATCGTCTTTATTGATGACATCCTGGTTTACTCCCAGATAGAAGAGGAGCACACCGAGCATTTGAGGCAGGTTTTGCAGACGCTACGTCAGAACGAGCTTTATGCAAAGTATGAGAAGTGTGGGTTTTGGCTGAAGGAGGTTCAGTGTTTGGGGCATATCATTTCAGACCGGGGGATATCTGTTGATCCGGGGAAGGTATCCGCGGTGAGGGAGTGGGGACAGCCCACGACACCGACTGAGATCCATAGTTTCTTGGACCTAGCGGGATACTACAGGAGGTTTATTCGGGGTTTCTCAAAGATAGCGGTTCCTTTGACACATCTGACTCGCAAAGGTGTGCCATTCATCTGGAGCGATGCCTGTCAGTTGGCATTCGATGAGTTGAAGGACAAGTTGACCTCAGCACCTGTGTTAGCATTGCCCAGACCGGGAGTTGAGTATCTAGTCTACAATGATGCGTCCTTACAAGGACTTGGAGGTGTATTAAAATAGGAGAGTCAGGCCATAGCTTATGCTTCCCGTAAGCTTAAGACTCATGAGAAGAATTACCCCACCCATGACTTGGAGTTAACGGCAGTTGTATTTTCCCTTCGGATTTGGAGACATTATCTACCGGGGGAGAAGTTTCGATTATTCACGGACCACAAGTCTCTACAATACCTCTTCACGCAGAAGGAGTTGAATATGCGTCAACGACGGTGGCTTGAGTTTGTGAAGGATTATCAGTTTGATATCCAGTATCACCCAGGGAAGGTTAACGTATTAGCAGACGCATTGAGCCGTAGGCCAGTAGATCAGGTAGTCGAGGTGTGGAAAGCTAAGTGGAAGGAGTTGGGATACCATGATGCAGTGGCCCGATCGTTCATGTCTGTGATGAATATTACACCTCAGATTGTTACGAGAGTGATACAGGCCCAGGAAAATAACTCGTTCTGTCAGGAGAAGATAGTTCGATTACTAGCAGAGGGAGCTGAGTCCTATACAGTTAGCTCAGACAGGGGATTACACTTCAATGGGAGACTAGTCGTTCCGAAATGGGAAGACTTGCGACACGAGGTGATGGCAGAGTCGCACGGCTCACGGTTCGCGGTACACCCTGGTGGGGATAAAATGTACCAAGACATGAGATGCCAGTATTGATGGAGCGGGATGAAGAGAGATATTACCGTGTTTGTTTCTAAATGCGCCACTTGTCAGCTGGTAAAGGTGGATCATCAGAGACTGGCAGGACTTCTACAACCATTAGAGGTTCCAATGTGGATGTGGGAGAGCATATCCATGGCCTTTATCACGGGGGTTACCTACGTCACAAAGGGGTCACAACTCCATATGGATAATTGTGGACCAGTTGACCAAAGTTGCTCATTTTTTACCCGTAAGGACAGACTACACTACGGGATAGTATGCCCATATTTTCATTTTGGAAATAGTGAGACTTTACGATGTGCCTCTAAATATCGTGTCTGACCGAGACAAGATGTTTATTTCACGGTTTTGGGAGAGTTTCCAGGAGGCCATGGGCACTGAATTGCGGTTAAGTATGTCTTATCACCTGCAGACCGATGGGAAGACCGAGCGAACAAATCAGATGTTGGAGGACATGTTGCGTATGTGCATCCTAGACTTTGGGGGTGGATGGCAGCAGTACCTTCCACTGGTGGAGTTTTCTTATAATAACTCATATCAGTTCACCATTGGTATGGCCCCATTTGAGGCGTTGTATGGTAGACCTTGTCGTTCCCTAGCATATTGGTTAGAAGTGGGTGATAACAAACTACTTGGGTCGGAAGTGATTCAGGATACTTCGGCAAGGATAGAGATGATACGGAGTCGCATTTGGGTAGCTCAGGACCGGCAGAAGAGCTATGCTGATGCCAAGAGGTTCTTCAGAGAATTCAAAGTGGGGGACCAGGTTTTACTCAGAGTATCTTCTATGAAGGGGATTATGCGTTTTGGGAAGAAGGGGAAACTATCATCGAGATATGGGGACCATTTCCTATCATCGATCGGATTGGGCCAGTTGCGTATAGACTTGGGTTACCGGAGCACTTGCATAGGATTCATGATGTGTTCCATATTTCCTCGCTAAGGAAATATCTTAGGGACGATTTGGCCCATACTCACATTTCTTTGGAGGACATCGATCTCCAGCTCGATAGTTCCTACGAGGAGGGGACGATTACTATTTTGGACCGAAACGAGCGAAAACTGTGGTCAAAGATAGTACCATTGGTACGTGTTCAGTGTCGGCATCATAATGCCGAGGAGTCCACATGGGAGCATGAGGATGAGATGCGCGAGCATTATCCAGAGTTGTTTTTACCAGGTATTCTTTAGTTTCGAATTTCGGGACGAAAATCTGTTATTAGGGGGGGAGTATGTAATACCCCGTAATTTTATTGATATTTATTTAAGGGATTAATTGAATTAAATGAGAATAAATTGGAAATTAATCCGGGTATAAATACTAACGAGATGTGAGTTGGTATTTGATTATGATGTTACAAAATTTATTATTTCCGAGTATGTATGGTAATACATGAGTATTGATGATATCTAAATTATCACGAGGTGGATATACGACAATTTGGAAAATTAAATTGGGACGCGCGTGTCAGTCACGTCAGGAACATAATTAATTGAATTAAAAAGTGATTATTATTTCTATCAACCGAATGGTCGTTTTGAGTGCGCCAACGAGTCCGTAAGGGTCGAAATAGTCAGAAAACACTAGTCGGGGGTTTAGTTTGGGTCCCGGGGCATTTTTGGGCCATACCGACAACTTAAAAGGGTATTTTGGTAATTTTAAAAATAAGAGAATCAAAACCCACGAATATTAGAGTTAATATTTATTATTCTAAAGGGGCCATTACCAGCAAAAAGCTGTAGAAGTGGGCTACGGGAGTTAGAGAGGAGTTACCATAAGGTTCCAAACCTAAAACACTCACCACCATCAAATTTAAGAGGATTTGTGACTGATTAAAGGAGAGAATCAACCTCGAATCATCAACAACATATCTGGAAAATGAATCTAAGGCAAGTGTTTGGATGTCGTTATTTTCATTGAATTTTTCTTCCATGTGTAGTGTAGAAAACTGTTTATATCTTGAAATTTTGATGAAGAACACCCAATGGAATTATTGTAAGACTTGTGGTTTTGGGTAGAAATTTGCATGTAGAATGATGATGGACAAATTCAATATACAAACAGAACTTTTGATGATCTGAAAACGGATTAATAAGGAGTCTTTTTATGAGATTAAATTTTAGGTTCAAGTTCATAGGGTTTGGGGACAAAAATTGGGGATCTATGATTTTGGCATGTTAATTGGTAAGATTTAACCCCTAAAACATGTTAAGGGATGACCTAGGATGATTAGAAATGGTTTAAAAATGTTAAAACATAAATTGGATGGTCTTAGGGTGAATTTAGAGAAGAGAAGAATGAAGAAAAATGGACTTGGGAATTTCTGGGCTTAAACTGCCATCTCGTTAGAAGACATGCCCAGGTCGTTTGAACGACTTTCTAACGAGATGACAGTATCCCTTCTAACGAGTTGGTTGTTCGTTCGAAGCCTTTCATTCGAACGACACTCGCTCGAACGACCTCGTTCGAACGAGATTTCCAACGAGTTGACAGAATAGCCTTTTAGGCCTGATTTTATTTCTAGTGTTACGTAGACTTATTTAAATGGTGAGATAAACTTCCCTTATTAACTAGTGGGTATAGTTGTGAGATTTGGGGTACATTTAAGAGTCAAACTTACTATCTTATAGAAAATTGGATGAAATTTGTGGATTGGGAAGTGAGTACCAAATTACGATGTGAGAAGAGTTGATAACTTAAATACATATAAATCGGGGACTGGTGAGTTGTATAAGACTTAATGTTGGTATAAGAAGGAGAGGTATACCACTCATAAAATATTATGATATCTTAGATGTGAGAATGATTAGTATATGTAGTTATCTGTGTATAATATACCTACCGTACTTGCTATCATGGGAGGTCGGCGTTCAATCAGTGCCATAAAATCTTTGTGTGCCTACGAGGGGGATTTAGATTGGTACCTCGAGGACATAGGTCAGAGATGAAGGACTTATTGAGAAGTTAATAAGTCTGCTGATCATGGGAGCGTAGGTATGTGCGTGACCCATGTGATGTGAACTATGTTTGCTTCCATTGTTTGTGATTGTTGTTTAATGAAACGATTCCTGAGAGATTCGGAATACGTGGTCCTTATGTACGTGTTGTACCGGGATTGGATAGCAGAGTATGTGTGCACCGCAGCTTAGCCTCGGGGTGCTAGTATTGTATATTTATGATGAGTAATATACTGTTGATTGAAATGAATTGTCATGAATAAATGTGAAGTATTAATATTAGCAACAGTTTGTAAAGTGAAAATGGAAGATTTCTTGTAATTAGTAGTACTAATATGGGAAACTGTGTAGCATGTTATAACACTCTGTTAAATAGAAGTTCTTGGAAATTTAATTGGATATCGTATGGTAATGTTAGATTTTGTATCAGACTAGTTATATATGGGAACAACTAGAATGGGTACGGGTACGATAGGAGTGCACAATTAGTTGAGAGGTGAGGAACTCATGTGAGTGCACACATTATCATATACTTTATATTCACTGTTTAATGATATTAAACACCTGCATAATTTTTAAACTATTTTCACAATCGGGCTCTGACCTGTTTTATTTCAAATCTATTTTTGTAAAACCTTTTTAGGTGCCTAGCCGCAAGGACACCATGCATAGGAGTTCTATTCAAGTGACGTGTTGTAGCTGCTGTGGAAGTTACAGGACCTTGACAGTAGACGCCTCCATTTTCGATCTTGACCCCATTATCAGATTTCCTCATTTGTTGGGCATGTCGCCCTATTCCTTTTAGAGACATCTTACTTTTTCAGTTATTTCAGACTTTGGGTTGTAATAAATTTAGTGATGCAGACTTGGTACTTATTTATTTCAGTATTCAGATTGTTATGAGGAGTATTCCTCCAGACTCATTATTAATTAATGGATATTCTATTGTGACTATGTTGTGGTGGTTATGTTAGTATTTCATAATTCACTTATTGTATGTTAATCGGATTTAATTAAAAGTGACAACTCACTTTTTAAATATTAGGTGGCTAGTAATTGTTAAAACGTTTTCGACAGTGATGCTATGAACTGAACCAACTTGTCATTTTGTATTAATTTAATAAAGGAGTAGCTACCTGGTATTTAATTAGTCGGGGTGTCACACGTGTGGCCATTTTCTGTTAAATGTTTAATCTCACAACTTTGGGTTAAATTCCTTATTGTGTGATGTTTACACTTAATTGAAAATGCTCGATTAAATGTTTTCGAACCAAAATTCTAATTATTAGTTGTTTAGACCATGGTGGGGACAGGATCTCGACTCTCGTTTTATTAATTCTAGTTTAGACTTAACTTCGTAATTTTTCCCTTTTCTTTATTTCCAACCTATCAACTTTTACACTTTTATTTTAGGAGTATTAAATCCTATAAATTTTTGCAACTCATCTCTGTGGATTTTCGATACCCGACTTACCGCTATACTTGTATCGCAAGTGCAGTCGTAATTTAGGTTTTTTTGTATTGAGGCGGTGAACAGAAAACAACGATTAGCGTTCTGGCGCGACGCTACTTTTCACCCTTGTCTATCAAATGGCGCTGTTGCCAGGGACTAGTTTATTTTAGACTTTATTTGATTTAGTATTTCATAGTATTTTCTTTCTATTTGTATTATTTTCTTACCTTTTTGCAGGACTTCCACATGTGAGCACTTAGAAACTTTCGAATTTTTCCCGCGCGCACCTACTTTGTGGAATCCGCCACTTCGAGCCATTTTTGGGGTAAGCATGTCTTATTCCAATTCTTTCGGTAATCCTTGTTATAATTCTCAACATTCTCGAAAACCTATGACTTTCGGTGAATACTTAGAATCCCAAAAATTTGCAAATTCAAATATTACTTTGGGCGAGTATAACAAAAGTCAAAACTTAGGTTATTGGAATTTTGATGATGATGATAATGATTTTGGGCCTTTACCTCCTTATAATAGGAATTTTGAAATGAATTGCAATAGTTTTCAAAATTTCTATAATAATGAGTTTAAGTCCGATGGTAATTTTCAAAGTTCCCATTTTCATGCATCCTCACCTCGACCCATGACTTTCGGTGAGGGTTTGCGTATGTATGAAAATGAGAAAATTTAAAATCGTTATCGAGAAGAAAATCACTTGGATTTATTATTCGAATCCGACGACGATTTTTCTTCCGAGACTTTTGAAGTCGAGGAATGTTTTGAACCAAATGAGGTACTTGTGCCTACTTTGGAACAAACCATTCTAGGCTTTTCCCATCGCGTAATAGATATTGAAAGCGAGGATGAAAATGACGTAATATCTATTTGCAATGAAATGATTTCTTCTTTGGCCCCCAAAGAAGAACATTTCATTTAAAATGATAGTATTTCATTCGAAACTCAAACTTCATGCGATGATAATTCATCTCATGAGTTTGAATTTCTTTCATCCCCATTTTCATTCTCTATTACCACACCGTCACAAGTACCCGATGATTCGGTTTCAAACTTTAACTTTTTAAACCCTATCGCCGATTAGGAGTACTTGCTCGAGTCGCCCTCCACAATCGCATCTTTGCCTTTGTGTGCGCCGCCTCCCATTCCAACTTCAAAATCCTTGGGAGGGTATTCGGCTTTCCTCGGTCCACACATGTTTTTATCGCCCGTTCAATCCAAACCCCTCATCGTCCCTCTAAAACTTTTAATTGGCGATGGTTTATTTCTTCCGCCTTACACATGCCTTCCGTTTTTCAAACGGAATTCATATTTTTCGGAAGGCATGCTTGTATGTAAGGGTACACCTATTATCCTCCAAAGTCAAATCGTTCTTATGGTGAACCCTCACCTATTTAGACTTCTAGTGTATAGTTAGTGTGGAGTTTAAATAGTAGGTTGTATATAGTTAGATTTTTTATCATTTCTTTCTTTTTCTTTTTTTTTTAATTTAGTTTAGTGTAATTAATTAACTTTTTATTATTTGTTTTTTCTATGCTCGGTACTAACTTGTTTTGTAGATTCTTTGGACTTGTTCTTATGGGGATCGCTCCATTTTTGGGTAATATCGCTATTTTCCTCTCTTTGACTTGGTTCTTAATTTACATTGAGGACAATGTCAAGTTTTAAGTTAGGGGGTGTGGGATATTCTATCCATTTTTTTATTTAGTTCATGTTTTTGTTCACATGTTAGTTACTTAGTATGCTTTTCTTAGAAAAATTAAAAATTTCAAAAAGATTTTCTTTCTTTTTTCTCCTTTTTTGGGCATTTTGCCTTTGTTTTCGATGATAAATTTCAATAATTGCCCGATTCAATAGACAACCCAATGATGCATGTTCTTGATTTTAGAAGTTATTAGACTTTAGTCTCGATTATTGATATTATGAATAACTTCATGAATTAAACTTTAATCCCATGGGCATATGTACTTTTGTGGTTATATTGATTTGGTTTAAGATTTTTATAACTCAGTAATCTTTTGTTGCATTGTATATACTTACACCGAGTAAGCTTTGTACCTTTCGTCATTTGTGAGTGTTATACACTATTCTTTCCTCTTTGAAAACGTTGAATTCGTCGGTAATCTCACTATTCTTTCATTTGACCGTTCATTAATTGAGTTCATACTTGAAATGTGTTACTTGAGCATGATTTTCATATATTATTTTGATTCGAGAATTGCGTAAACTTTAGGAAATGATCATAGACCATCTTTGTTATATCACCCATATTGACCTTGACCTCACCCTTATATGTTTACCCTCGTTAACCCCTTTGAGCCTAAATATAGCCTTTCATTTCATAACCCCATTCCCATAACCAACTCCAAATTGGTGTTTTATACCATACATACAGTCCCACAGCTTTGTTTGGTTTGTTACTTGGGATTGAATGATGTTGTTATGATGTAAGTTACAATTTGGGCATATGAGAGTTTGAAAAGTAAATAAAAGAGAAGTGAAGAAAAAGAGTGAAAAAGAGAAAGCAAAAAGCAAAAGAAAACAAAAGAGAAACATGAGAAAAAGAAGAAAACAAAAGAAAGAGAAAGTTGTAAATGTTGTGTATATAGTTCAATAAGTTTTGATTACTCTCCCCGATGATATATTCGATGCCTTTTGGAACTTGTTTTCCAATTTTGATATTGCCCGTGTCGTCCTATTATCCCTAGTTTTCATTCCGAACACTTTAAATCCGTACATACATTCCCTCGTTTCGTACTCTAGCCTAGCCTACATTATAACCCTATACAAGTCCTATGAGATCTTAGGTTGATGTAATTCAAAGGTTTAAATAGTTTTGATAATCTGTTAAAATGCATTTCGCCTCCTTTAATGCCTGGCATCCTTTCATTGAGATTACATTTTTCAGTTTATATATAGCGTTCTTCATTTGTGACATGTGTGCGGCCTAGTTTCCATTTACATTTACTCTTTAGCTCGCATGTTCTGTGCGTTAGCTCCCTGTTTCAAGTGAATTCACTTGATGAGTGTAATACCCGTGAGGATTGAATATATGCTTGATTTATTTAATATCTGATTTATTTAAGTTTTTTGCCAAATCATACTTTGCATGTGCTCGTCCCCCTCCCACGTTTTAAGGTTTCAATTCTATGAGGTGCATTCTATAATGTTAATGATTTGGACTTTTCTTTGAATTCATTCAATGTGCTAATAATGCGTATGAAATCCTTTTCGCCATTGTTGGGATTGTCGCATGTTGGTTTGGGCATATTTTGAGGAAACCATATGATCCTTGTGGGTATCATCCTTGAAAACCCTCACGAGATGACACTCGTCCACTAGGGTAACCTAGGGGTTTAACGGCTTATTGCATATGCTAAATGCAATCGTGTTCCCTACGAAAGTGGCAATTATATTTCGATGCATATATGCATTTTGTATTTCCTTCTGTGGACTAGTTTTGTTTGTTTCATCACTAGGGACTAGCAATGTTTAAGTTAGGGGGTGTGATTCGTATCGAATATTGCCTATTTCCGTTCATTATCTTTATGCATTCTAGCACTTTTACGGTCCTAAATGCCTATAATTATGCTCATTAATCAGACAACCTTGTATTTGTATATATACATGCTTTTCAGGGGTTATTTGTGCTTTCGTAGGTATTGGAACGCTAAAAGTGAGGTTCGGTTGCATTTCGGAGAAGTTTCGTCATCGAATTCTACTTTAAGGGAAATTTGGTCTTTTTAAAATAACTATTTTTTACGGCATGAAGTTACCAACATGTAGATCATCAAATTATCTTCCCGTGGCCACTAACCGTGCGTCATTCTGACTCCGTATGTGGAAGTTATGCTCATTTTCGAAAGGTTTCGATATTTTCTTCTACTTCAAGGGAATTTTGGTAATTTCATACTGCATAATTTTGAGGGTTTCAAAACATAATCATGTAGAAGATTGAATTATCTTAGCGTCGGTTCTGACCACGCCTATTTCGATTCAGCATGAGGGAGTTATAGCCGTTTCCGTGCAACGCATCAAAATTGGTTCAAAGTGGAAAAGGGGGTTGTATACAGCCCAAGGAAAATTCCAAAAGTGCGGTTGACCGGTCCCAAAACAGAGGTCGACCGTTCCCATCAGATATGGACAAAAATTGGCTTATTTTTGTTTTTCTGGGTTGGTTTTGTTGGCGGTTTATTTTGGGGTATTAATAGAATGTCTGGGGCTTTTCTTAGAAGAGATTTTTTCATTTTTAGGTTAGAAGAGGGGATTTTTTGAGTGGAGCTTCTCTCTCCTAGGGTTTGTACCATTTGGATTGTTGTAAGCACTATTCATCTTCTTCCTCATTTATTCAACTTGTTTCTTGCTTTCTTTATTATTTACATGCCTAGATAACTTGTTTTGGTGTATTAATTTCTTCTTTGCTTAGTTAATTAGTTGTTAAATTAGTTTTATTCATGTGTAGTGAGTAGATAACGGGTTGGGATTGTGTTTCCGCCATTGATGGGCGTTGAGCTTCGAAAATTAGGTTTTGTGTAAAATTGCATTTAATTGAAACCTCGCGTATTAAAGTCGGATTATTATGCGTTTAAGTTTCTTTGTCACGCAACGTTAGTGTTTATAGCGGTAATCCGAATTTAAGATGCGTGTGACCATTTTCTATTAAATGTTTAATCTCGCATTGTGTTAAATTCCTTATTGTGTGATGTTTATACTTAATTGAAAATGCTCAATTAAATGTTTTCGAACCGAAATTCTAATTATTAGTTGTTTAGCCCATGGTGGGGACACAATCCCGACTCTCGTTTTATTAATTCTAGTTTAGACTTAACTTCTTAATTTTTCCCTTTTCTTTATTTCCAACCTATCACATTTTACACTATTATTTTAGGAGTATTAAATCGTATAAATTCTAACAACTCATCTCTGTGTATTTTCGATACCCGGACTTTGCCGCTATACTCCCTTTTTGAGTGTAGTCATAAGTTTAGGTTTTTGTATTAATGCGATGAAACGAATTCAACGATTAGAGTTTTGACGCGACGCTACTTTTCACCTTTGATCAGTTAGGTTTTGTGGTGAGAGTTCGGATGTATAGTTAGAAATGGGAAAATATCTCCATGGATTTCATTGTTGGGTTGCCAAGATTGCAGCGCGGTCATGATTCGATTTGGGTCATCATCGACAGACTGACAAAGGTGGCTCATTTCTTTCCAGTGAGGATGGATTATATGGCAGCACAGCAAGCCACGGTGTTTATTAACGAGATAATGAAGTTGCATGGGGTACCGCATGATATCGTGTTCGACCGTGGCAGTGTCTTCATCTCGCACTTTTGGGGCGATGTTCAGGAGGCGATGGGAGTTCAATTGAGTTTGAGTACTACGTTCCACCCTCAATTTGATGGTCAGACGAAGCGGGTAAACAAAATTTTGGAGGACATGCTACGATTTTGTGTGTTGAAATTCAAAGGTGGTTGGGATACACATTTACCACTAGTGGACTTCACATACAATAATAGTTACGAGACAAACTATTGGCATATAACCATATGAGGATTTTTATGGTAAGCCTTGTCGATACCCTACATGTTAGTTGGAGTTTGGAGAGCACCGGATGATGGGTATGGATATTGTTAGGGAGACCTCAGAGAAGGTAGACTTGATTCGTGCACGGATGAAGAACGCGCAAGATCGTTAGAAGACTTATGCTGACATAAGGCGGAGGAAGTTAGAGTTTGTTGTTGAGTACGAAGTGCTGTTGAGGGTCTCACCCATGAGAGGCGTTGTTCTCTTTGGTTCCAAAGGGAATATTTCATCGCGATACGTGGGTTCGTTTATAGTGTTAGATGGGGTGGGTTCAGTTACCTACCATTTAGCCCTACCCGACCAGCTCCAGCGGGTACACGATATTTTTCATGTATCCATGTTGAGGAAGTTATTATGTCTCGAGGACTCACACCTACACATAGATTTAGATGTGGTTGAGCTGCAGACCGATGGGAGATATTAGGAGAGGCCGCTCAGGATCCTAGCTCGTCGTGAGAAGCAGTTGAGGTCAAAAGTCATTCCTCTTGTTCATTATATGTGGAGTAATCATGATAAGTTGGAGGCCACTTGGGAGAGAGAGGATGACTTGTGAATTAGTCACCCATATCTCTTTATGGAAGGTACGTGCGAAACTACCTTATTTGACTTGAATTGATTTGTTTTAATTTGGATTTCGGGGATGAAATCTCGTTCGTAGAGTGGGAGAATGTAATACCCCGCATTTTTTATTGAATTGAAATTGAAAAATAAAATAAAAAACTATGCCAGTATATATATTCGAAATTTTTGGAAATGAAACTATGTCAGTATATATATTCAAAATGTTTGGAAATGAAACTATGTCAGTATATATATTCAAAATGTTTGGAAATGAACCTGACTTTTGATTTTCTACAAGAGGAATTTTTGGAAATGATTTTCTACCAAGCTATGCGTGCTCGCGTGTCCTTGTAAAAAATCATGTTCCGAACAACTTTGTAGTTTTAAGTTTTTCCAAAAACGGATCGAAAAAGCCTCAAATCGGCGTTTTACAATTCTGGGCAGAAAGTTGTCGAAAACAGGGGAGAATATTATATGTTCGTTTTGGCTCTGTTTTATGTAGGCTATGGTAGCGTACGCGCGTGCCCTTCTAGAAAATCAAGTTCCGAACAACTTTTTAGTTTTATGTTTTTCTAAAAACAGATCAGAAGAGCCTCTAATCTTCATTTTAAATTCTAGGCAGCATGTTGAAATAAGAGCGCCAAGGGTGTTCATGTTTTTAGAAAGATAATTGTGGTGTTGTGCCTAATAACCTAACTTGATCACATACTTAGGGTTATTAGGGATACATAACCTTGAAATGATTTGATGTTGAATTTGTAAGTTAATGATGTAAATTATGTTATATTGTAAATAATGACTATTGTATAACTCGAGTAAGAGACTTGACATGATTGTATATATACATAAACGTGAAATTGTTTTATATGTATATTATCGAGTATACACTAGAGTAGTCCTCCGGTCGACGTAGGCACATGTTGAATGTGATTTTTTGTTATCGATCCGGTTAGGTTTCGCTCGAGTGTCGTGTCGGAGATAAACCACCGGAACCGGACACATGGTTGTAATACGGGTCGGATAGAAAGACCTTGGAACGCCATGTGATTTAGGACTTAGTATGATTTCCCTTGCCACGTAATATTGGTGAATATTCGCGCGTAGGCCTAGTATTACTACTTGTTCCCCCGGGTAACGATAGTGACCCGATATGACTTGTTATGTGAGATATTATGCTTGTGTCTTAAAGTAATATCCCAAATCTATGCATTCGATATTATACTTAAAGGAAATATTTTGATACATTAAGTACTGAAATGGAATTAATAATGATTAATCATGATACGATATGAGACTACACATTACTCGAGTTTGGGTTAGGTAGTCACGACATAGGAACATTGATTGGGTAATTGAACAACTTAATTACTGGAGACGAGTAATGACTAGTGTGCTTTTATTATAAGTACATCTTATAATATTATAGCTTATTTTCTTGCTTTGACATTCGTCTATCTTGCTTCTTGCTCCTCTCCTATATATATAATTTATGACCGGTCATCGTCCCGCTGGATAATAGACTATGGAACTTGATGAGATCATATCTATCTTAGGATTCCTATAGCCGTGGAGTTATTCTATTTTAATTTATAGAGAATTAAGATAAAGGTCATGTTCCTTCCTATATTTGGATTTTTAGGACAATGCTTTTCAAGTTTATAAATCTAGTCCTATGGTACAATAGCATTTATTCTTTTGGTCCGTGCGAGCAGCACCATTTTTCATGGAATTCTTAGTACAGGGACTAGATTTATAAAATTATATGGACTGTCCTAAGTTTATAAACTTTGAGCATTATAAGGACCTTTTTCGAAAACCCCATTTAATTTATGTTGTTTGTTTCCCTTTTCTTAAGGGTCGTATTGGAGATTAATATCACTTTGTTTATACTTGAGATTTGAGATAATTGTTGTATTACACTTTCCCATTTTGTGTTGGGCCACATGTATTAGCATTTTATATTTTCAGTTTCAGATTACTGATGGATTATTACAGTTAATAGTTATGAGTTGGTTTCACTTGTTATAGCTGTTATGATGTGATATGGTTACACGTATGAAAGTGTATATGTTTACTTTACTACGTTTATTTAAATTCTGTTTCTAATGCCAACATATTTACGATACGCTTTAATTTAATTGGGCGTAGCTAACCGAATTAGATATAAAAAGCAAGGCTGTCACAAACCTGCTGACTGGTCCTTCTGCATGAGCAATATCTAGTCTCGTGCAAACCATGAATTATTTCAAACTTTTGATGATCGAGGAATATGGAACCTTCATCATGAAGTTCTTCCCATCCTTCATCTCTATTAACTAGTCCTTCGATAGTCGAACGTGACTAGTCAAGGGTGTGCTAACATCTTTAGCATCACTCATATTTAACATCAACAAGACATTCCTGATATACCCAAAATATGTAATCCTATGAACACATGACATGTGGCAAGGATTATATACAGCGACATAACAAGGAGAAGGGTAGCGGAGGTCCATGCTCACATGGCCACAACCTGGTGTCATACAGGGCATGACACTATTTCCCAATCGCATATGAAAAGGGCACGACCACACCTCTAGTAGGCCGCGACCATGCCTCTAACAAGATGTGACCCCCTACCCCATCATTAGGATAGCCCCCCCGTAGGCATTACCACATCAGCATATTAATTTCCAGTGGGCCACCTTTTAGAAAGATTACATGTCAATAACACTTATCCATATGTCACGTGCACCATGCACGTGACCCCTCACCAAACTTTTATAAATATTAGTGCTCACCTCCTCACTAAAAAAGACATCTTTGATAGCGAAGCTCTGCCAAACTATCCACTCACTCTATCTCTACATCTGAGAGCTTACTCAGGTCATCTACTCTAGTAACCCGACCTACATATGTCCGCAACCCCTCTACAGACTAAGCTATCAGGCCGCATCCCTCTCGGCACAGAACTCATATATTCATGTATTTAGCCTTATTTGTCTCTTGTATGCCTTAAAAGGTCTTGTGTGACTTAAAAGGTCACCGAATCTTGTATTACTACATATGAATAATAAGAATGAGACATCAAACGAGGTGTAGGATCATTTTTATAGCTGAACCACTATATATCTTGTGTTCTATCTCTCTATATCTATTTTATTATGCTTTCTATACTTTATGTTTTCGGGTATAGCTTTGATGGCATGGACCTTTCTTATCAACCAATTTTTTGACATCATCATTTGGACATCGTTTATGGGAATTAGGTGTTTAACCAACTTCTTTATCCATTACAGTTTGTTTCTTCCATGTGAATCTCCAAATCGATATCTCATGTGTGAAATTCCAGTTGTTAAACCCACATTTGCATATACCCTTTACATGGATTTTCTTTCCAAATCTGTCTTCTCGAGCCTATTTTGTGGTTTTTGGATACAACCACTTACCACGATGGTGTTACTATACCTAAGTCGTCGTGAAAAACTTGACAGGCCATGTCCCTACAAGGGTTGGTAATTAGGGATGTACCTATATTCATCTTTCTCTACACTTTTAAGCATCTTGTGCCAGTTTATTTCCTATTTTATAGGGATTTTACTAATAAACTTATGTAATTTTGCAAATGAGGACTTTTATGCCTTAGATTAACACTCGAAAGACCTTTTTAGTCCTATTCTTGCGGCGCAAAATCACATTTTTGGGCTAATTTTGGGGAAGAACCCAATTTTGTGCCTTGCTAGATACGACCTGGCGTGTTTCCTAGGAGCAGGCTGTAGCCTCCATGCAACCACATAGTCAATTTCTTACATTTTTGGTATATAAGCATTTTTTTTAAAAAAATTGATTTATCTTCGATCGAAGATGCAAAAAAATGCTTAAAAACCCCTGCAACTTATTTTATTACTCGTGGGTCAAGTTAAATGTTAAAAGGCTATGTCATGTGATTGGAAAATCGATAATATTGTAGAATAAATCCATCTAGGCATTCTCCCTAAGGATCGATAAATAGTCCAAGATAGGTTACAATATTTTTATTATCTTTTCGATTATTTTTCCATCTGAAGAAGAGTGCCCGGTAAATAATCCACACGATAGAACAATCTCGTGAGAGAAAACGTGTAACCTCATATCACTTGAAGTGGAGAAAACTCCTTGTAAAAGATATGCCCTAACCACATCTCTTATTGACTCAGCAGGCCATAGCCCTGTCTCCTATTGCTTTGATAGACTGTAGCCTTTATTTAATGGCTGCATCTCTTTATAATGGCTAATGAAAACTCTTGTTATTAATAAGATATTACTTGAATATTTATAGTATAATTAGTTATGTAATTATGTGATTTAGGAAGCTTGTGGTACATTTTCCCTTAGTTTAACAAAATTTGTATAGTAGTGAATAGTTATAGAATGTACCATTGCATAGCTATATGGATCGAATAACTAGAGTTAGTTTTTCCCTTGATTGCATATATTATGTGATTGGGGTAGATAGAATGTTCAAAATTGAGGGGTGGTATGAATGCCGAATTATAAACTATGAAAGGGGCGGTATGGATGTTGTACAATATGTAATGATGAGTTGTTGAAATGCTCTATAGGTATTAGTATGGGCGAATATATAACTTACTGATTATTATTCAAGTGTATTATTTCTAATTCTCATGGAATAAGTATATTTATGGAGTTGAGATATCAATATTTGGAAGGGGTGAACCATATAGTGGGGTGGTATATAAAATATTTGGTTAGTAGGTGTTCTCTTTAGTGGAGAATATGGGATCCTTAGTTAGTATCATCATATGGAGTTAGGATTAGCCTATGAAAGACATAAAAGGGGTGGAATAATTAGTGTCTCCTTTATTTACATGGGTAGTTATGGATAAGTTAGTATTTTGGGGTTGAATAATATGCGGGTGATTGAGGTTCAATTATCGTTAAACCTCGACAACTAAGTGGTCTAGACAAACGTGTATGAGAGGTTTGTCGTTTGGATTATGTCCCACACATGGAGTCTTTTTCTAGTTGGGAGTTAGGAGATGAAATGGTGATGTGATGTTTAGGTATGGGATATACCATAATAGCATTCAGATCACGATAATTGTCTAAATACGAGTAGATGAGTAGTGGTTAGGATTTGGTTATAAGGTAGTGGTACACCTAGTGGCTTATGTATGAGAGAATAATCCTTTATAGTTAGGTATTACTTAGCTATAATCATTAATATCGTATGCTAGAACTATGATTAAATATGATTACTTTCTATTCAAGTAATTATGAGATATCATCTGTAGGTCATTGGTCATGGTATTTAATGATTCATATTTCATGCATCATCGGGATAACATGATTTATTATAATAGATTCTTATCTATATTTGTGCTACATATATGGGTTCGTATTGTGGGCTTAACAAAACATGAAATTTAATATGAACAGGATGATACTAAATATACACCTAAATATATAAAGTACTTTAATATTATAACTCTAGAAAATGAACTCTAAACTATGGGAAGACCCAACTGCAATCCATGCTAACTAATCAATACTATTATGAAAATCTTGAGGTTCTCGCCACATAAATTGGAAATGTTAGTTAATAATATGTTTACTTTATGGATATTGATGTTTTTATTTATTATCATATTCAAATGATTTGAGATTATTGATATTCATTTGCACTCTTATGTTATTTCACATGATGAGAATGTTTTTAATTATTTGACTCTCACAAATTATATATTTAATTCTAATCACTGAGAATATGAAAACTATAGGTGTCAAATATAATGTTAAAGTCAAAAGGGAAAATTAGACCAGATGGGAGTGCAATAATTAATGAAATTAAAGAAAACATGAAGTGGAATCTTGGGAAAGGGGAAATAAATATTTTCAAAGGCAATTAGGGGTATAAAGGAATGTAAAAATGTTAGTTCTATAGGATATATGCCAGTTAACAGTTTATAAAGCTCAAGTCAACATTGAGACAGGGGAAAATTGGAGTGTACCTTCACGACAGTCCTAGCAGAAAAAATAAATAAATTAAATGAAATATAGGAGGATCGACCAGACAGGGTGGTCCGGAAGCCCAATCCCATTGGCCTCTTCACTATAACATCTTCTTGGGAGATATGTAGGGAAAATAATCTTCCCAATTCAGTACAAAGTTCATTTAGCATAAACTAGTCCCCTCAAAAATCTCAGTTTTCTTATGGAAATTGCTAAAAAAAACTTTCTATCAATTGATGATCAGATAAGATCCATTGGAGTCAAGGGTCCATCTAAGTGTCACTGTTGTGTTAATCCAGATGAGGGAAACATTGATCATATCTTTGAAAAGGGAGAAATAGCACCTAACGTTTGGAACAAATTAACTCAAGAACATGGGATCAAGAGAGCTATAGGAGGATTTAAAAACCAATCATTTCAGTGGTGTATACATGGCCTCAAGTTTGATCCAATCGTAAATATCCTCATTCCAGCTCTAACATGTTGGTGTTTACTCCATAGGAATAAATGAAGGTATGGAGAATGTTCCCCTAATATTTCTCTATCGTGTATCAGGTTAATCAATTAAATATGCTTCAAAGTCTAAGCAAAGCTCATCAAAGATCTAATATTAGACTAAAGATAAAGTGGATGACACCTCCTATTGGAATTTTAAAGTTAAATATAGATGGAAATGCCTTAGGGAATACAGTCTAGGAAGGAGGATGATGCATTCTAAGAAACTAAGATGGGGACATGATATGGACATTTAGTTCTCCTCTTGGAGAAGTTTCAAACATGGAGGTAGAGGCCACAACTTTAAAGATTGGATTAGAGTTCTACATGGAGATAAAATCCTATGACCTGATTATTGAAAGTAATTCAAAACTTCTCATAGATATTCTTCAAGGAAAGGATAAATTACATGGAAAATATCTTGGAAAATTCTTGAAATCACAAAGTATTTAAAGAAGATTAAGTATACTCTCAAGCATACTCATAGGGACGCTAATCAAGTAGTTGGTTTCTTAGCTATATGGGGAAGTATAAAGGAAGAAGAAATTTTCTCCCACAATTTAAGGGACTTTCCAAATCATCTAAAGTGTCTGATTATAGTAGACAAGTGGGGCCTTCCAAATTTCAAGAATGACTAAGTGTAAATGGGGTTTTTGTTTTTTGTTTTTCTGGTTTTAACTTAGCATTAATTTGTTCCTTTCATTCATATATTTTTGTAAGGGTTTTTCATTATAAAGAAACTTATTTATGTTTCATTTTTATAAGATTTTCAGAAGATTCAAGTCTTGCAAGATATTTAGAAGAAGCAAGTTCTTCTAATTAAGCCATTATGGAAAGGTTATTTCTCTATTAATCAATAATACTTGTGGGCTTACTATCCATCTTCCTAAATATTTTTAATGAAATTGAAAGTTATAAACTAAAATCAACTATGAATTATCTCGATTTCATACTTAAATAAAAAGGGAGTCTATTGTCGATATTTTCTCTAGATGATTAAGAAATTATGTGGTTATCGTCCTTGTTCCTAGCCGATTTCTTTTAATCTTATAGATTTTTTTTTTGTTTTTGTTTGATCTTCATTTTTGTATTAATTCTCTCTTAGTTCCTATGGTTTCTCTAACCTAGTTGTGAACACTTTAGGGTTACTAAAGGAGTAATTTGTAGTATGATGAAATGATTCTAATAATGTGAATATCTACGAGACGAAGAGGACCACCACTTGAAAAGTACGCACTAAAATTTGTAGAACAAGAATGGAATGTAATGAGAATGGATAACATTGGAGATTATTGTGAATCATAAATGGGAAAACTTAGGGAATATGAGTATAATTAGAGGAGAAATAAAATCTAAATTTTATCTCGAAGGAGTGAGAATTTTAAATAACAAAATTGGATCTAAATTGATAGATAAAGGAAAATTGGAGGAGGTATTGAAGTCAACTATGAGCGAAAAAAGAGATCAGAAGATAAATTTCTACATTATAGTTGAGATCATAATGATCATAAATAGATATATACAATGGTGATCATTTTTACCCCTCTGGGTGATGCTCACACTCTTTCGATAGAGGCGCGCTCGTGCGTATGGTGGAAAAGGGACATCATCGGTGTTGTCTATGATGTGAGGTGTGTAAATGTGTAGAGAATGGAATTGCCAACCTATTTTACTGAAAACAGGCAAAAGAAAGAGTCAACTCCCAGGAGATAACTAAAAGATTATTAGTGTATACATAAATAGATGAGATATGGATTTGGATAATATGTTACGGAGTGAGAAAGTGGTAGGCAACCACTTCGCCCTTTTGGCCTCTCACGGGTTCCAAAAATATTCCCCACCTCCTAAATGAATGAAAATTGTATACGTGAAAAGTGTGTCGTGTGTGTAAAGTGAATAGTGTGTGTGTGTGTGTGTGTGTGTGTGTGTGTGTGTGTATTCAGAGAGTCTTTTGAAAAATCCATCCATACATACAACCTATGCGGATCAATTTTGTTATAATAGTAAAAAAAATATTTTCAGTTAATTTTTTTGTGTGGTATTTAAACATTTTAAGGATCCCCTCAAGACAATATCAGTTCAAAATATTTTTTTCCCTATTTTAAAAAAATCAATCAAAATATGTTTTCTTAAGCTGTTTAAAAGCTGACATATTTTGGCCGATTTTTTTTTAAATAGTAAAAAAAATCATTTTGAACTTAATTTTTATGAGGTTCATTTACATTTTTAAATACCAATCAACTCGAAAATATTTTTTTTACTATTTAAAAAAAATGATCCTCACAAATGGTATGCATAGGTGGTATATGGATGAGCCTTCCTCTCTCTCTCTCTCTCTCTCTGTATATATATATATATATATATATGCACGTGTGTGCGCGCGCATGCAAATATGTATGTGTGTGTGTGTGTATGTATGAGGAATGGAGTAATGGTATACACATCATGCGAAGAATGAGAATCATTCCTCTTAAGGACATGAAATATGAGTAGAAACTCGAAAACCGTAACTTGACTATGGAAGAAATGGGTATGTATATACGTGATCGCCCGAAAAAGAGTAAAGCAACTAAAAATTAATAATATACTCACGAAAAAATATAAAATGACTAAATATATTAGCGACACCTTAAAATCACAATCTCACCATGAAAACGTGAATACGCGTATATATGATCACCAAAAGGGTAATAAAAGTAAAAAAACTAACTACATGAGTTAAATATACTAACTATATCGGTGAGATAATAATATATGGAAATAAACTAAATGAAATCGATAAAAACGGAATTGAGTCCAAAAATTACTTTGGTATGCCTTTGTAGCAAAAAAGGGCATCAAAATGTGAATAATCCTGGGTCTAACCCATAATCCAAATCTAGGTTATCTCTTTTGATTTATGAAAAGTATGTGAAATGGCGTGAAAGTGTAGAAAGATGTGACATAACTCTAAATTTGGAATTATGGTTTAAACCCCCATTTTTGAGTTTTTGGGTTTATGAATATAAATATATATATATATATATATAGGAAAAATGTAGGATTTATGTTAGAAAGAGAATATAACAAATATAAATGGACCGACATCACTAAAATACGCAATATGGCATTTGTGGGACTAGTAAAATGTAAAAGGATTTGGACCTTAAAGTACTCATAGAATCTATTCTAAGATATTTATTTATTTATTTATAGTGTGTGGATTGGTGGTGGAGGGTAGGACATGTCTATGTAAGGGAATGTACACGAGAATGTTGGGAAATTGAGGTATGTTAAATTTGGATTTGCTATCGCACTATAATTTTGATCCTGCGCAAATTAGGACAGGTTTCCTTAACTAAAAAAACTCTAAGGAGAAAAATGTACATGATGCCATCAGAGACCTGTGTATTGTCATGGTCCTAGGCCTTCCTGTAGGCATGTGAACATGTGAGGTTCCATCCTATAGGCAGACAAAAATGGTTTTTTGACTATAACTTTTGAAACATAATTTTGATTTGTGCACGGTAAGGATCGTTATAAATAGGAATGATAGATTAATGATTTTTTCATGGAAGGACTCTCACGTTTGAGAGTTGAGCAAAATAAAACTATCTCGAGAAGAGCATTGTTATTCTTCAGTTTGAAGGAGGATGGGGGGGCTCGGGATTTAAGGGGCCTTGTTTAGACCATATAAAAGAGTGCAGGGATGTCGGGATAGGGTATCTACAACAATGGTCGATTATAATGAGGAAACTTAGTGGATTCATGAAAAATAAAACCTAGGTTAGGAGAAATTTATACGGATCGATTACATGCTATAACCCTAATTAAGAATGGGAAAGGGAATACATTTTTGGGCAGCACTACTGGAATTACATAAGTGAGGAAAGGGGTGTCCTATAAAAAATGGGCAGAAGTAATCGATTCCAATCAAGACATGGTTGCTGGAAACAACTACAATGTATCATGTCAATAAATGATGATGAATGAATATTGTGTGTTAAGATAAACTATGATTAAGTTAGGAAGATATTTTCGGTGGGATCATGGAATTGTTTCTTATGTATTGGTAAGCAAACTTATGTTTAGGGCCATAAAAAACAATGCAACGGGGAAATGGGGAGTGTATAGAAAGTTTAAATTCTAACTGTTAATATCAAGTGTTTTCAAGATTATTTTTTATTACTATAATGCACAATCATAAGTGCTCGATTTGGGACCGTAATCCACCAACAATATACTAGTAATTGTTAATCCAGGGATACCACATGTGAATTTGAAAAGGGAAGGATTGGTTCATCTCCTAATTTCGATAAAACCGCTATGTTTGAAGGTTCTCTTGTGGCTAAATGTGGTTTCAAATAAAATTAATAGCACTATTGGTTAACCCCTATTTTTTTTAACAAATGACAACAAAATGAGAGAACTGTATGCTACAATTTTTATTTAAATTAACCTAGATATTAATCTCTAAGATGTTATTCCCATTTACGATCTATATGGAAAGATGATAGTGCAAAAACTAGACTATGAGTTAGTGGTGACAAGATACACGTATTGCAAGATATTTGGTCATCAGGAAAAAAACTTTTAAACGAAAAATAAATCAATGTAAGCATGAACTCAGTAGAAATGAAATGGAATACAAGTAAAGAAGAAGAAAGACTAGGAAGAAAAGAAGGACAATCTAACTAATAGAGAGAGATAGAGAGAGGTTTATTGGGATCGACATAAAAAAGTGCCCAGGGCACTTTAAATCACCATGGTTTAGATATACAAACAACATAAATAGTATTTATGTAAATTAATCCATGGTTTAGATCACCAAACCTTTGTAAATCTTGTTGGTGATCGAATATAGGAGACAAATGTAATACCCCGTATTTTTGTGGCATTTATTTATTATCTATTATTTGTGAAATAAATTAATAAATGGGAATAATTATAATTGTAAGGACTAATTTTGCATTAAGTCAATTTGTATGTATATTGTATTTATTTCGTTTGTAGAAAACCATTTGATTTATAAGTTAGGATTTGAGTCAGTTTGACCTTTAAGCCTATAATGCGTATTGAAGACTGTAGCGGCCAAGTACAGTGACGATCACATCATTTCAACTTGCTTGTCAACTTGCGTCTTCAACGTCCATGTGATCTCACGAGATATGAATGCATATTATGTTTCATACTTAAATACATTTTTGGGTGTTAGTTTTTACAATATTCATTGCACCAAAAACAGGAATCTGACACGGTTTAAAACTGTGCCAGAATCAGGTGTTCCAAAATGGCCATTTTTTTCTGGCATGGCTCAAAAGTGTGCCAGATTTGGCCAAACAGGAACACTTCTGGCACACTTTTAAACCGTGCCAGAATTTGATATTTTTGGCACACTTTTTGCACAGTTTTTAACTGTGCCAGATTCAACACAGTTTAAAAAAAATTGGCTCAGTTCAAAACCGTGCCAAAATATGATATACTTTTGCCACGGTTTTGAACTGTGTCAATTTTTTTTATAAAAAGAAAAAATAATAATTATTTTAAAGCACAAAAATTCACAAATTAAAAATATTGCGCGTTGTTGATAAACTAATGTATATACAAACTTCAAAATATTACAAGTCTTTAATAGTTCACAGGCCAAAAAAAATTGGGCAGAGTTTCCTCTATTTTTTGAACATTCCAAAACCTGCTAATACAAAACGTGCCTAACATAAAGCTCGCATGGCCACAAAATATAACAATTAACTTACAAAAGCCCGCACGGCCATAAAAGTTAACAATAAAACTACAAAAGCTCGCACGACCATAACACAAAAAAATGGAATCATGAATAAACCCCTTGTTGTAAACCATTGAGTTCTATGTGTGTTCCACGTGAATAAATGCCAACGATAAACTGTTATCTTGCAAAAAAAATAGGATACAAAAAAGATACGATATTAGTAACCCAATAATTTACAAAAAAAAATTTACTCAAACTAAAAAATTACATATAGGAGTGGAAATTATTGTCATATTCTCAAATCGGGAGACCCGGGACTACGCGGTCAGTTCCTACAAGTTACATTGGTCCCGTACGAGGTGTTCGTGCCTCTTACGGGATCGTTCGGGGGCTGGTTTGGGTTTTCAACCTTTAACGGCTTGTTTTTAAGTCTAAGTATTGATTTTTGCAAATTATCATAATGTTCACAAATCGGGAGACTCGGGATTAGGCGGTCAGTTTCTACAAGTTATATTGGTCCCGCACGAGGTGTTCGTGCCTTTTACGAGGTCGTTTGGGGGCTGGTTTGGGTTTTCACTCTCTAACGTCTTGTTTTTAAGTTTAAGTGTTTATTTTTACAAATTATCATCATATTCACAAACCGAAAGACCCGAGACTACGCGGTCAGTTCCTACAAGTTATATTGGTCCCGTGCGAGGTGTTCGTGCCTCCTACGGGGTCGTTTGGGGGTAGGTTTGGGTTTTCACCCTTTAATGGCTTATTTTTAAGTTTAAGTGTTGATTTTTGCAAATTATTGTCATATTCTCAAACTGGGAGACCCCGGACTACGCGGTCAGTTCCTACAAGTTACATTGGTCCCGTGCGAGGTGTTCGTGCCTCTTATGGGGACGTTTGGGGGATAGTTTGGGTTTTAACCCTTTAACGGCTTGTTTTTAAGTCTAAGTGTGATTTTTGCAAATTATCGTCATATTCTCAAATCGGGAGACTCGAGACTACGCGATCAATTCCTACAAGTTAAATTGGTCCCGTGCGAGGTGTTCGTGCCTCCTACGAGGTCGTTCGGGGGCTAGTTTGGGTTTTCACCCTTTAACGGCTTGTTTTGAAGTTTAAGTATTAATTTTTACAAATTATCGTCATATTCTCAAACCAGGAGACCTGGGACTATGCGGTCAGTTCCTACAAGTTACATTGGTCCCGTGCGAGGTGTTCGTGCCTCCTACGGGGTCATTTGGGGGTTGGTTTGGGTTTTCACCCTTTAACGGCTTATGTTTTAAGTTTAAGTGTTGATTTTTTCAAATTATCGTCATATTCACAAATTGGGAGACTTAGGACTACTCGGTCAGTTCCTACAAGTTACATTGGTCCCGTGCGAGGTGTTCGTGCCTCCTACGGGGTCGTTTCGGGGCTGTTTTGGGTTTTCACCCTTCAATTGCCTATTTTTAAGTCTACGTGTTGATTTTTACAAATTATCATTTTATTTTCAAATTGGGAGACCCGCGACTACGCGATCCATTCGTTCAAGTTACATTGATTCCGTGCGAGGTGTTCGTGCCTCCTACGGGGACGTTTCGGGGCTGGTTTAGTTTTTCACCCTTCAACGACTTGTTTTCAATACTAATCTACATGTTTTGAAATTATCGTAATCTTCAACGACTTTTATCCCTATGTAATCTCTAAATTTTTAAGGATGTGACCTACTCATTCAACGAGGATTAGGAAGAAGAAAAATAGTCGTCTAGAGCCATTGAAATTAATATTATTAAAGAAAGACGAAGATATGTAAAAATATGATGGGATTTTTCGAGGACTGAACATGATATTGAATACAAATCTATAGGAATTTTCATCATACTAAAACTAAGTAGGACATCTTCTATTGTTGTATCTAACTCAAGTTCAGTTAATTTCAGCACACAGCAGCATATATGCAACATATATGCATATATGCATACAATAGCATATATGCAATAACTGTATGCATATATGCAGCATATATGCATACAGTTGCATATATGCAATTGCTGTATCCATATATGCAGTAGCATATATGCACGCAGCAGCATATATGCAACATATATGCATACAGCTGCATATATGCACGCAACAACATCTATGTTGCCTATATGCTCACAATAGCATATTTGTTGCATATATACAACATATTGAATGGGAGAACAATTGCTTAAATACCTGAGTTTCTTCTTCCCAATCTTGGGCCTCGTTCTCGATGTGCTAAGAAGAGGCGAATCATAAACATAATTTCTCTGATCATCATAAAGAAGAACCGACCTTGATGAAGATCAAAAACCATGTTTACAGCAAAACCTGTTGAAAACAAAGATAAAAAACACGTCGCCAATGTTAATCATAAAGATATATACATACACACAAATAATAATGGATGAATATTAATTAGTAAAGCTGAAATTGAAAGAGAGTCTAATCAGTGTGTTTATACCTGTGTTCAATCCTGTAATTTTTTTCTCCTTCTCTTCTTTTAACCTTATTAGCATTTCATTCAAGGCAACCAGAAATTATGAAAAACTCCAACACCGATAAAAATAATATATATATACACAATTTTTAGAGGGAGGAGATGAGACCTTTCGGAAGGACGCATATGCTTCATGCACCAAGGATGTCAAACCAACGCATTCAAAACAATAGTCTACACCACCATCGGTCATCTCGTTTATTACCTGCTCAATGTCAAAAACAAGAAAAACTGTTTAAAACTTGTTTAGTCACTTGTAAGCATAAAAAATAGATCTTAATGCGCACGTTGAGCACAAATCACAAAAACACCACGAATCCAGACTAATATCTCCATGTATTCCCTATGGAGCACTGCCCTCCATATCAGCCTGAACACTTGTGTTGAAGGTATTATGCTCAGGTATGTCCTCTGTACTGCAACAATATAGAACATGTGGAAGTTATGCAACATAATTATTAGGTGATTACATAAGTTAATAGTTCTAAAGTGAGCACATTTAGATGGGAGGTTACCATTTGGAATGAGGGTGATCAAAGTGTTAGTCCAGCTTTTAGTAAGTTCATCTCCCTGGAAGAATGATAGAATAGCCTCCCATCAGGTCCAGGAGCACTGCCCTCATTAATTGTTAATATAGCCTTCCATATCTCTACTTCTTCAAGAACCTCAATCAGCATACTACTCATTTAATGATCAATGCTTTTATCAATATAATTAAACAAGACAGAATCTAAATTATATGTTCCTAATGATATATATAACATAATTTAAATAGGACAACTGTTATATATAACAGGTGTTATATATAACTGATGTTATATATAACAGAAGTTATATATAACTCATAAATGTTATATATAACAGTTGTTATATATAACTGTTATGATTCTGAATTTAGATACCCCATATTGAGATTTTTAGTATGCATATTGAGTAATTTTATCCATCTAACAAATTCAAATCACCTCAAATATGCCAAACGAGATAGTTGGTGGCGTAGGTGGAAGATGATCTTGTGGAGAATCCTCTTGTCCGCATCCTTCCTAACCGTATATGTACCTCACAAGAAATAAAATTAAAAATTAATAACTAAATGTTAAATTGGAAAATATAAATGTTAGCGTCCAACATAAATTAAACTAACCTTTCTTTAAGTGGTTCATAATTGAGTCCCGAATGCTCATTTTAATGAAGCTAGCGTCATCATCCATGACAAAAATATTTGATGCAAAGAAACAAAGGATGTGATAATAATATTTTATCCCAACACCACAAAAGCAAATATAATATGCAAATACACAAAAAACAAAGATAACTATTATATTGTCAGAAGTGATAGTTACTTTTACACTTGCGACTACAAAAGTGGATGCAATACCTAATTAGCACCAAGACAACTATTTTAACGATGTAAGAGCTCCATGTTCATCAAACACATTACCACAAAAGTTATAAAAGTTGACTCAATTACATCATTCGTCAGTGTCACCAATGGGAGGATAAAGGTCGTAGAGCCAATACATAATTCCATTTTTACCAACATCTTCCAAGTTCTCGCAATGAGCTTGTTTTCCACCCCAAACTGGATACTCGGGCACTTTGATGTCATCGAGTAAAACTCTCACTTCATTCTTTCTCAACGCATGGAAGTGAACGGTCGAGACGACGCCTAGTTGCGTTTTCCTCCCATAACCAACAAGTTCACGTGTATGGGATAGTATTTTGCATTCAATTAGAGAGGTGAAATTTGGAACCTCAAATGCAGGGGAGGAAAGAGAACACGAAGGAGCCGCGGTGCCTAAAGTAGGTAACTCCTGAATGTTGTGTCCAACACATGAAAATTTCCCGATTTTGAAGTCAGTAATGAATTCTGATAATGAGGACTTTATCCCCTCTATGTCACTCCTTAGGTGATCAACATGATCCTTCCAATTTTCGGTGTCCTCTTTCACCTCTTCAAGCATTTGTCTGGCAAATTCCGACCCTAATATAGCGGTTCTTGAAATTTTGGACCTAACACAACAAACACGTCCTCGCATATCTTTTCCAAAAACCTCAAAAATAGGCCCGGCATCCAAGGTCTCCTCCTGACCACTCGCTTTGTATACATCTAGAAGCAATTGAACTTGGTCCTGTACAAAAATATATTAACATTAGGTTTGATGATACGATACTTTTTTTTGACAAAACCAACATTAAAAAATTTAAATTACCGCAAATATTTTATCATGAGGGGCATAACCACCTCCTTTGACTATATGACTTTCCAACCACAATTCAACACGAGTGGGTGCACGCCCATGCTTCTTTCTCCAATTCTCTGAAGCTCGGGCATAACCATGACGAACTGTCTTATGAGTTGTCTTTCTCACACAATTTTGTTTAGTCTCTTTGTTCTTTCTTCGCAAAGTTTTTTGAACCTCTAAAGCTTTATTATTGCAAAACACCTCCCAGTCCTTAGATTTGACATTTCGTGGAACGTTCTCCTTCCACTTTCCAACATCACCATCCTTCAAATTAACCCTTAGCTTTGACTTGAACTTTTTCCAAGCATCGTTCGCTTTTTTCATAAAAATTTTCTTCTGACTTTCGCACACATCTGGGAACTCTTTCTACATTATATGAAGAAATAAAATTAAAACATCACATAATTGGATTTACTAACTATTACATTATTTGGAATAGAAAGGAATAGTACACCATTAATGATAACCAAACTGAGTTCTTATATCGCACATCCACTTGTTTCCAACTCGTATAAGAGATGGGAACATGTGTCCTTGCTAAGTCTCCCAACCTAGTTGAGAGTGTATATGAATCTTCACCAACTGGAAGGCCATGCTCATTAAATTTTAATTTCTTAGCGGAAGAGTCATGACTTACTCTTGAAGCACCCAAAGCAACCTTAGAATGGGAGGTTGATATAGGTGTCACCCCATTTATTGACGGTTACGAAGTATCACCAATATGAGACATTTATCTGGAAAAAAGTGACTATTGGACACCAAAATAATCAGAATAAACATTCCAAGAATATATGTTCAAATAGACACCAGTATATTATATGTTGAAACATCAGTAAGCATAGAATTACAAGTTCAACCAGCCATACCTGTATTAAATGTTCAAACATCAGTAAATTATTAAATGTTTGCAACAACAACAAACGGAATAAATAGAATATTACCCGTTAAAAATAACAAAAATTATAATATTGCATATTCAAAAACAAGTTCAGAACTAAATCATCGCACTAGAAATTCATGTCCAAAAGATCCAGCAATTTATCATTTTCCTTGAGAATGGAGTCATACATCGTACGATCAATATCAATCGCATCTATTTATTTTGTCAGTCTCTTGGGAGAGTGTAAAACAATTGACCACTCCTTCAACTTTACATCTTGACAATAAAATACTTGACTGGCTTGAGATGCAAGGATGGACGGATCATCGTGAATGGTATTTTTACTCACGAGCTTACTAAGATTCACCATCACCAATTTTGAGGTGGGTTCAACTTTGCAAGCATTCTTATCATCAACATCCACCCAATCACAATAAAAGACAGTATGTGTGAACTTAATGTAATTGAGGTTGAGTATTTGTCTAATAACTCCATAAAAGGTTGTCATAATCCCCTTCTTATTAAAGGCATTAGTGGATACACCACTACTCTGAAAGTTATGATTCTCTTCATGTCCATAAGTACAAAGGGTGTACCCATTCCATTGAAATTTCTCATAACTGGTAACCCTATGGAGCGGACCATCAGCATATGGCAAAATTCCCATATCATGAAATCTTGAGGCCTGTAAGGAATTGATAATTTTTTAAAGTTTCATTAAAAATAATTACGATTGATAAAAAAGTACATGTATAAATAAAGACTTGCCTCGTTCCTTAGCCAAGGGATGAAATCATCAATTCTATGCCTCGTTTGAGTCTCAATTACCACAAATTTTCTACAAGAAATTAGTTTCAAAATTAAGAAATATCACATTACAATCAATTAATACGAATTAACATAGAACTAAGTGTGTACCTTATCCATTCATCAACACCGCCGCATTGAGATAAAACCCATCTTCACACTTGTTCATATTGTACATTATTTAAGATCAATTCTTTACTTTTACCCAATGGTCGTTGGCATTTCGAGTCATCAAACTCATCATCAAGAGAATCCTCAAGATTCCTCTTATGAGTTCCTTCACCTCTTTTCGATATGTACTCCATGGCATACAAAGAAGCTTCATGTAACAAATATGCATTAGCAATGCTCCCGTCAATGTACCTCTTGTTTCGTGATCACTTTTTATATCTTCCCATTTATCTCTCAAATAACCACATCGCCCGATATCTCGGTGGCCCAGCTGTCAAAGCATCATCGGCTAAGTGGTGCATGAGGTGGATCATCACAAAAAAAAAATGCACATGGAAAATAAATTTCAAAGACACAAAGTGCCTCTACCAATGCGTTTTTAGCCTTCAAAAGATGTTCCCTAAATATCACGTTGGCACACAACACATTAAAGAATATGCTTATCCGCTGTATAGCTTTAAATAAAGGCTTATCATCCAAAAATGAATGCATAAGCAACGCAGGAAGCAACCGTTGCATAATGACGTGATAATCGTGGGACTTGAGATTGGTAAATCCAGGTGGATCGAGGTTAACATTGTTGCTGAAATTTGATGAAAATCCAATCGGTACCTTTAATGTTTTTAGTGTACGAAAAAAGGCTTCTTTCTCTTCCTTTACTAATGGGAAAGGTGCCTTTGGCATAAGTCTTTTGTTACTACCTTCAACATATTTCATCCATAATTTCCTTTTAAGATTCAAATAAACTTTCAAGTCTTTACGGGCTTTGACCGTATCTTTATTTGATGAAACTTTCACCAAGAGTATTGTACCTAAAAGAGTCTCTGTGACATTATTTTCAACATGCATAACATCTAAATTATGTCTAATATCATGATCCTTCCAGTACTCTAAGTCAAAGAAAATTGACCTCCTTGAAAAACCCTTGGTACCCACTAAATTCTCATCGTCACCCTCACTTGGATAATCACCGTCTTCCATTACGACATCCTCCTTCTCCTTCCCCGTCCCCTTACCCTTTGCCTTTCCCTTTTTATCTCCCTCTCCCTCTCTTTGAAGACCTTCTCGAGCGATAAGTGACACAATCTGCTCAACTTCTACACTTGTTAACTTTCTTGGAGCCATAACATCCTCAATTTTACCATTAAATGTTTGCTTTGATGTGTCAAACCTATAAGGATGGTCTTTAGTAAGGAACATACGAGATCGTTGGTAACAAAATTTCGTTGACTTAGAAAGATATTGAGAGGGTGTATTTGTAGAACAAATATGACACCCATTGTAACCTTGAGTTGAACAACCTGATAACATCCCATAAGCTAGAAAATCATGTATACCCCACATCAACATGACTTTTAACTAAAATTTCTCATTTTTGTATGCATCCCAAGCCTTAACTCCAGACCATAAGATATTTAACTCATCAGCCCACGGTTGGAGGAAGACATCTATATTACTTGATGGTGACTTTCATTCGGGAATCAATACAGATAACATTGAAAACTCACTTTTCATACACATTGATGAAGGAGGGTTGAGAGGTTGAATTATCACTGGCCAACAACTATACTCATGACCAAACATGTTATTCGGGCTGAAACCATCAGTTGCTATTGCAAGTCGAATATTCCGCGGATCTTTTGCAAAATCTCTCCACGAAATGTTTGAATTTACCCATTCCGCTGAATCTCGGGGATGACACAAGAATTCCATACAAGAGCTTGCACGAGCGTGCCAAGTTATTTTCTCTGCTATTAATTTTATGGTATACAACCGTTTTAGCCTAGGGATTAGAGGGAAATATCGCATTACCTTCTTAGGAACCCTAGAGTACTTTTTTTCCATTAGTATTCTGAATTTCTACACCGTCCTCATCTAGATAACTAAACTTGTAGCGTAAAGAACCACATTTTATACATCTACTAGATTTTTCATGCTCTTTCCAAAATAGCGTGCAGTTGGTAATGCATACTTCATACTTAACATAATCCATACCGAGATCTCTAATGGTGTTTTTTATTTCTGTACAACTAGTTGTCAAGTTGTTCTCTTCAGGAAGTAGTTCCTTTAACAATCTAAGAAATTCCACCTGTAGCACCATCCGATAAATTGAATTGTGTTTTAAAATCATTCAACTTTATAAGAGCATATATTGTAATATGAAGAATCATTAGGTGGGTTCAATGGCTCCAGTGCGAGTTGATGTAAATGATCATACTTCTTGTCTTTGTATTTATGTGTGTGAGAATCATTGGGAACCTCAAAAGTTGGGGGGCTTCATCATTGCCTACAGAATTAGGTTCACTAGGTTTCGCTTAACCCATAAACATCTCACAAGCATCATTAACAAGATCATTCAAAATTGGTATATTGTACACATCAGCCTGTTCTGTCGGTGTCAAAGATTGCTGTGGTGGTTGGTCTTGATCAAATAACTAATGTCTCACCATGAAAATGCCATAAGGTATAGTTCATGTCCATACCATATGTCATTAAATGAACGAATATATCATCTATAACAACATGTCCTTTACCATTTCAACAACGTCTACAGGGACATGACTGTTTAGCATTCGAACTATTACTATGCACATAATGTAGAAACTGTAACACCCCATCTCCATATGTATCGGTCTCGATATTTTTCTCATTTATCCACTCTTTGTTGATTCCTGACGACATCCTTATAAGTTTAAAGAACACACATTATAATATAAATGCTTACTGTAAATATATTTAAGTTTTTTCAAGTGTAAATATGTATACATTTGGGCTCCTATATTTCCTCCATTCCCTCTACAGGGTAAGGGTCCTATCCCATTCAAACATATTTTGTATTGTTCATAATGTCTCATGCCATGTCCTAATCTGGAAAATTTCTCCAGCATCTCTCTACAGTTCTTCAAGTACACAACTTAAATTGGGAGTGTTCATGTGTTACTTAAGTTTTTCAACCAAGAAAACACAAAACAGTACATCAATCTAGTATGCACTCAAAGAACATAAAGAGATGCCACCGAATTTTTCAAAATAGGACATGCATAAACATTATGTACAATACAAAATTTTACATTTCCAAACTATCCAAAAATGGGAAAATTCAAGAGTTCTCACCACAGTCATAGTGAGACCTCTTGAACGGGTCTAAGGTTTTTTAACATGTGTAATATCATTATTGAATGTTTAGTATTAATGTCTACTTTTCGCTTTTTCTTAAATTTCCAACACATAATCTCATTTATCCATTTAATTAGTGGGGTGTCTGATGATGCTAAGATTTAGCACCACCAGATAAGTGATGATTAGCTCAAACAGTAATAACAATGGCAGTCATAGAGATGTATGTGTGTAAATGTATAGAAGGGGATGAGTATAAGAGGAGTAAGGCAATGATGTATAGTGGTTCAGCCAGTTAGGCCTACATCCACTGTGATTGTGTGATCCACTAAGCATTGGCACTAATGGCCTTGGATACAATGCACATAAGCTCACACTCTCTCTCTACTGTGTGTACAAGCAGAGTTTTAGCTAGGGTCACCATTATCGATCCCTTTCCAGGGTTGTAGGTGAGAAGTATATATAGGTCTTGGGGGGTGTAGTGTACCCCCCAAGCATGCATGGTGCATGTGAATGATGATCTATCCAATTCCCTGCTGACACCTGTAGATGCCACCTGTGATTAATGATGACATAATATTCCCTCACGTGAGGGGGTGATATTGTTATAACGGTCTTCCACGTGCCATGTGATTCCCACACGCACTGTTCCACGCATCTCCCAAATCACGCGATGTGATGATATCATCCTCGGCCTGTGATGTGAGGTCGAGGGCAAAGTTACTACTGGAAGCGAGCCTGGCCTAGTTTGGGCCTCGTATGATCGTACCCTCGTAGGGTCATCCGGATCCAGATGAGGGGTCGGCCCCTTGGAGGGTCGTCTGAGCCATGATGAGGGGTCTTGCCCTTAAAGGGTAGTCTGTGCCAGATGAGGGGTCGGCCCCTTGGAGGGTCATCTAAGCCATGATAAGGCGTCAGCCCCTTAAATGGTCATATGTGCCTACTGAGGGGTCGGCCCCTTGAAGGGTCATTTGGGCCTAATGAGGGGTCTGTCCCTTGAAAGGCCGTCTGATATTAGTTGAGAGATCATCCTGGCCTCGTCCAGGTAGAGGACGCCCTCAGCCTGGTCGAGGGTATATATGGGTATATCAATAACTCCCAGCCCTTAGCCATCGATGTTGTTGAGATGGCTAAGGGATAATGTTGCTTTTGAGATGAGTGTATGATCAGTTTGGTGAGTGACACCTATCAAACTGATGTGACACCTAGGTAGATATCCACTGTCGTTCCAGTTTCCCAAGCGTGACGGCTGCACACTTGACCTGAGACTTTGTGCCCTAATGATACCCTCCTCGTGGGTCGTGCTTTGCCTTGGTTAATGGGCCCACTCATTAACAAGATATTTAAACAATTTTTTAAAGTAATTTCCTTTCTTATTCTTCTTCGCACCCAGGCTTTCTCTCTAGTTTCCCAACAGTCTCAAACCGCTATTTTTGTAACTTCAGCATTTCGAGCTTGGCCGTCTCACTGTTCTTTCTCAGGTAATCCCTCTGCCCTAGTGCCCTCTTTACCTTCCATTATTGTTTGCTTTCTTGCTTTAGGCTTATAGGACTAGATTTTTCTTTAGCTGAGTTATATCTTTTCGACGTTCTTCTCCGGTGAGTGGTTCTTGAGTGTTCTTGATTGAAGTCCTTTATTTTTTGGTTTTAATCCACAAGTCGAACTTAATCAACTGTGAGACTGTTTGTAGTTAGTTTAGCTAAATTCTTCTAAGTGTAGGGTCTTCTCCTTAATGCTTAGGAGGCTTTATGATTTAGCTGAGGAATTCCCATCCCTGAGAGAGAAGTTATTCATAGAGATTAGACGAATATAGGAGGAGGAGGAGAGAAGACAAGGGGCCGACCCTAATTGGGTACGACCCATTTTTCCCATTCCATTAGCCATAATAATACCCCCGGAGTCCTGTAGGTCGTCGAGTCATCCATCCGATAGTCAATCGTACTAGGGGAAATGGATCAGAGAGCATCGTCGTCGATAGGTGCTGGCCCTTCCAGGAGGGGAGAGACATCCACTCTTAGCCCAAGCCAACAGGTCGAGGGCACAACACCTTCTGAGGCTGTCCCTGTAACAGCGTTATTCCCACTTGAATTTCAAGTAACCTTTCCAGATGGTCCTCTAGTGGCTGGGGGATCTGGGGATGAGAGAGATGAGGATGACAGTGAGGGTTCTTCAGATGGTGATGATAGCCAGGTTGACACTTCAACTGCTTTGACTTATGTATCGTCAGTTTAAGACCGTAATCTCTTAGTATGGAGGCATCTCTTTGGCATATAACCCAACATTAGTATGAGGGTTTCTATTGAATCTGAGAGAGTCTTAGAGGGTGACGAGGGAGAGATTGCTGTCTATGAGCAGATGTTAAGGGTAGGTGTTAGGTTCCCTCTACACCCTTCTATAATCAATATCTTATCTGACCTTGGGGTTGCCCCTTCTCAACTTTCCCTCAACTCATGGAGGACTATCCTTGGATATATTTCGCTTTGGAAGAATTGATTTACTGACGAGCCCTTGAACGATGTATTCCTTGCCTGTTACAATATCACCTCATCATCTAAACAACCTGGGTACTTCCATTTTGAGGCCAGGAAATTTGACAAAAAGCTTCTCCACGTGGCTCATACTTCCAATCATGACTTATAATGTTAAATTTAAAGCCTCATCCTTTTCTTTAATAAGAAAGTTCTTGGCCTTCAGGTCTGTATCGTGCTGACTCATAAGTTCATCCAGGACCCTCGCATGCTCGACCTCGGCATTCTCTAATCTTGCCCTGACAGTCTATAATTCGGTCTTCAGATCAGGCTCATGCTGAATAGCCCTCTCTGCCTCATAGAACTTTTGGTTGTTCTCGGCCATCCATTTGGTAGCTGATGTAAAGGCACAAACAGACTGCACAAAAGAAGGCACATGTTAAGGGGCCGAGGGAAAACTTGGTGAAAAGTTAACAAAAATGAAGAAAAAAGCAAATACCTAGGCCAGAGTATGCAGATCGTAATCGTACACCTTTGCTGGGGCATATTGGATAGAAAGTCGTAATCAGCAGCCGTGGGAGCAGAGAACATAGAAGCCTTGGTTGCACTCAGATTGTCCCCCAACTCATGGAGGACTATCCTTGGCTATATCTCGCTTTGGAAGAATTCATTTATTGACGAGCCCTCGACCGATGTATTCCTTGCATGTTACAACATCACCTCATCATCTAAACAGCCTGGGTACTTCCATTTGGGGGCCAGGAAATCTAATAAAAAGCTTCTCCATGTCGATCAGACTTCCAATCATGACTGGAAGAAGAGGTTTTTCTTTATCTCTGGGGACTTGGAATTCCTCGCAGAGGGAGAGCCCGTGGAAGATGGTATGAGGGTACCCAGGGTATGGTCTAATCCCTCAATGAAAGCGCGCTCAGACCCTGGACTTAACTTGGAGGAGAGGGTCATCGTTGACTATCTGAGAGAGCGAGGGAAAGAGGGCGGACTTGTAAAATTTGAAGATTTGATGACCCCTCGCTTCCTCAAAGAAGCTGGTTTGAGGGTCGGCACCTTGACAGAGCTATGTGAGTAGTTTTTTTCTCTATTTTTTAATTTTTTCAAGTGTTTTATCTTTTTCTCTGTATCTTTCTAATGTGTCGTCTCCTTTTCAGGTCGTCCTACAACCACATCTGATCAGTTTTAGGAGATGACTGCTCCAAGTTTGTTGTTTGGTCTGGGCAAGAAGAAAGGCAAAGAGCCTCAACAGGCTTAGAGGAAGGCAAAGGCCGTGGGGCCGACACTTGTTGAACCATTTTCCGACTCCCACAAAAGAAAGGGCCCAGAAGTTTCTATTGACCCCCGGCGAGATTCTAAGATGAGGGCGACGGTGGAGGTATCTGAAGGGAGTGGCTCCTCTCCTAGTATAGGGTCCTATTGGTCTCAGAATTTGACATTTTTAAAGGCTTAACCCTCTTCCCTCATAGCCAATCTGAGGGCAGCCAAGGCTTCTATTTCTTTGCTCCCTCGGTTGCTGATTATGACTTTCTATTCAAGATGCCCATGGCAAAGGTGTACGATTATGGTCTGTATACTCTGGCCCAGGTATTTGCTTTTTTCTTCATTTCTGTTAATTTTTCACCAACTGTTCCCTTGGCCCCTTAACATGTGCCTTCTTTTGTGCAGTCTGTTTGTGCCTTTACGTCAGCTACCAAATGGATGGTTGAGAACCAACAAAAGTTTTATGAGGCAGAGAGGGTTATTCAGCACGAGGCTGATCTAAAGACCGAATTAGATACTACCAGGGCAACATTAGAGAATGCCAAGGCCGAGCATGCGAGGGTCCTGGATAAACTTACGAGGCAGCACGATGCAGACCTAAAGGCCAAGGACTTTCTTATTAATGAAAAGGATGAGGCCTTGATTAACCTGGGGGCTAAATTCAAGACTGAGCTTGAGGGGGAAGTGAAGAAAGCCGAGGCTGATGCTATGGAGGCCTATAAACTCTCAGATGAGTTTCTAGGCTTCGGTCTTGAGTACTTAGAGAGGGGGATCAGGACGGCCTCTCGGTGGGTCGTCCTCAAGTTTACAGATGTTGTCTCTTCAGTCGGCCCCTCTCTTGAGGCGGTTCAGTTGGATGACCTCCTAATTGCCGAGGCCTTAGCACATGTGGAATCCCAAGTGCATCCCGAAGGTACCGGCATGTCTGAGGCTCGGCCTGTCTTGGTTATAGAAGAAACTCCCATTGATGTCGAAGCCTTACCCTCTGATTCCGCTCAATAGGGTAGTTGTTTGTATACCATACCCTCTTCATGTAACACATTTTTATGCTTTTCTTTTGTTGGACAAACATCTATAACATTTTATAATATAATGTCTCTTTTTGTCTTCTGTGCTTATCTCTTGTATGATTTACCTTGTGATGTTTTAAAATTAACAATCTCACCAACTCCTCCCTCGTTTTTCTTGAGGGTGAATGAGGAGTCGTCCCCCATATTTACCCTCATCATAGCCGAGGGTGGTTTCCCACCAACTTAATGGTTTTAAATTTCAAGTCCCCCTCGTCTTTCTTCAGGGTGAATGAGGGGTTGTCCCCACCATTTACCCTAATTATAGCTGAGGGTGGTTACCACCAACTTAATGATGTTTTAATTCAATTCCCCCCTCGTCTTTCTTGAGGGTGAATGAGGAGTCGTCCCCACCATTTACCAACATCATAGCTGAGGGTGGTTTCCCACCAACTTAATGGTTTTAAATTTCAAGTCCCCCCTCGTCTTTCTTGAGGGTGAATGAGGGGTCGTCCCCACCATTTACCCTCATCATAGCCGAGGGTGGTTTCCCACGAACTTAATGGTTTTAAATTTCAAGTCCCCCCTCTTCTTTTTTGAGGGTGAATGAGGGGTCGTCCCCACCATTTACCCTCATCATAGCCGAGGGTGGTTTCCCACTAACTTAATGGTTTTAAATTTAAATTCCCCCCTCGTCTTTATTGAGGGTGAATGAGGGGTCGTCCCCACCATTTACCCTCATCATAGTCGAGGGTGGTTCCCCACCAACTTAATGGATTTAAATTTAAAGTCCCCCGTCGTCTTTCTTGAGGGTAAATGAGGGGTCGTCCCCACCATTTACCCTCATTATAGCCAAGGGTGGTTTGCCACCAACTTAATGGTTTTAAATTTTAAGTCCCCCTCGTCTTTCTTGAGGGTGAATGAGGGGTCGTCCCCACCATTTACCCTCTTCATAGCCGAGGGTGGTTTCCCACCAACTTAATGGTTTTAAATTTAAAGTCCCCCCTCGTCTTTCTTAAGGGTGAATGAGGGGTCGTCCCAACCATTTACCCTCATCATAGCCGAGGGTGATTTTAACGAGTATAACCCCACTCATACTAGAATTAATCAAACACAAAATGAGGGACCAATGTGACATTCTCATTAACATTCTAAGTGTTCTGTTGGAGCAACACATTCATTACCACTGTGGTCTGATAGGACGTTACAAAATTATTGATAGTATTTCTTCAAATGATCTGCATTCCAGGGGTTGGAAAAGGGTTCCCCTTCTAGATTTTCTAGTCTATAGGTTCCAGGGACAACTTCATCAATGACCCTATATGGGCCATGCCAATTTGGGTGTAGCTTGTTAGGCTTTTGCCAAGTCTTTTTGAGGACTATGTCCCCAACTGCGATTGGACTTTGTCTCACCCTCTGGTTGTAGAACTTGGCAGTCCTCTGCTGGTAGGCAGCATGCCTTAACTCGGCGTCTTCCCTCCTTTCCTCGATCAGGTCTAAGTCAAGTCTCCTTTCTTCCATATTTCTATGGGGGTCGTCCTCACCATTTACCCTCATCATAGCCGAGGGTGGTTTCCCACCAACTTAACGGTTTTAAATTTAAAGTCCCCCCCGTCTTTCTTGAGGGTGAATGAGGGGTCGTCCCCACCATTTACCTTCATCATAGCCCAGGGCGGTTCCCCACCAACTTAATGGATTTAAATTTAAAGTCCCCCGTCGTCTTTCTTGAGGGTGAATGAGGGGTCATCCCCACCATTTACCCTCATCATAATCGAGGGTGGTTCCCCACCAACTTAATGGATGTAAATTTAAGTCCCCCTCGTCTTTCTTGAGGGTGAATGAGGGGTCGTCCCCACCATTTACCCTCATCATAGTCGAGGGTGGTTTCCCACCAACTTAATGGTTTTAAATTTCAAGTCCCCCTCATCTTTTTGAGGGTGAATGAGGGGTCGCCCCCACCGTTTACCCTCATCATAGCCGAGGGTGGTTTTAACGAGTATAACCCCACTCATACTAGAATTAATCAAACAAAAAATGAGGGACCAATGTGACATTCTCATTTACATTCTAAGTGTTCTGTTAGAGCAACACATTCATTACAACTTTGGTCTGATAGGACGTTACAAAATTATTAATAGTATTTCTTCAAATGATCTGCATTCCAGGGGTTGGATAAGGGTTCCCCTTCTAGGTTTTCTAGTCTATAGGTTATAAGGACAACTTCATCAATAACCCTATATGGGCCATGCCAATTTGGGTGGAGCTTATTAGGATTTTACCAAGTCTTTTTGAGGACTAAGTCCCCTACTGTGATTGTCCTTTGTCTCAACCTCTTATTATAGAACCTGGCAGTCCTCTACTGGTAGGCAGCTTGCCTTATCTCGGCATCTTCCCTCCTTTCCTGGATCAGGTCTAAGTCAAGTCTCCTTTCTTCCGTATTTCTCTAGGGGTCATACATTTGGACCCTGTGAGTAGGAAACCCGATCTCGGTGGGGATGACGGCTTCTGAGCCATAAGCCAGCATGAACGGGGTTTCTCCGATAGAGGTCTTTGTCGTCATCATGTAGACCCACAGTAAAGCATATAGCTCCTCAACCCATCTTCCTTTTGCCTCCTCAAGTCTCTTTTTAATCCCGTCTAGGATTGTCCTATTTGTAACTTCCGTTTGCCCATTAGCCTGAGGTCGACCTGGGGTAGAGAAGAATTGTTTGATACTCGCACCTTCACAATACTTCTCTAGAGATGTATTCTTGAATTGAGTTCCGTTTTCTGAGATATGGGTGTTGGGAAGACCATATATGCATATAATATTTTTCTAGGTGAACTGGAAGGTCTTCTACTCTGTAATCGTGACCATAGGCTCCGCCTCCACCCATTTTGAAAAATAGTTAATGGCTACGATGGGGAATCGATAGTTATTGACAGCCCTAGGCAAGGGTCTTACCAGGTCGATCCCATACTGTAAATGGCCATGGGGATGTAATGGAGGTAAGATGATGATGGGGTTAGTGAGGGATGGTGGAAAATCTTTGACATTTATCACACTTTTTTACATATGCCGTGGCATCTTTCCCCAAGGTTGGCCACCAATACCCTTGGGTGGACACCCTCTTTGCTAAATACCTGCCACCAATGTGGTTTGAATATGACCCCTCGTGCATGTCTTGCAAAATGTGCGGGACTTCAGACGGGTGTACACATCTAAGTAAGGGGATCCAAAACCCCTTTTTATACAAGGTGTCTCCGATGACAGTGAATTTCGTTGCTCTGTATCTCAGCTTCTTCCTTTCTTCCCTTGCTTCTGGCATCTCCCCCTCTTTAATGTATCTGATTAGAGGGTCTATCCAAGAAGCTTCCCTGGAAACATGTAAGCAAGTTCCTAGTGTTCCCTCAGCATCTTCAATAGTTGGTCGAAGCAAAATTTCCACTGGCATTGTCCTCCTAATATTTGTCCTAGTTATCGAGGCCAACCTAGCAAGTGCATCAGCTCCGCCATTATCGAGCCTAGGTATCCTCTTCAATTTTACTTCTCTGAAGCTCTTCAATAGTGACTTCACTTTTTCAAGGTATTTGGCCATCCTTTCATCCTTGGCCTCATAGGCTCCTAGTATCTGATTCACTACTAGCCTAGAATCACTATGGACCAAAATCTGGCCGACACTAAGAGACTTGGTCAAGGAGAGGCCTGCTATCAAGACCTCATATTCAGACTCATTGTTGGAGGATTTGAAGTTAAACTTCAGGGCGTACTCAATGTCTATGCCATCGGGTGCTAATACTACCAATCCAGCTCCACTTCTGCTGTCACAGGAGGACCCGTCAACAAAAAGGCTCCACATAGTCTGTTCTTCTGAGAAATTTCCCTCGATGAGGGACCCCTGTCTAAAGAGATATCTTACCTCTTCATTTTCAACCACTTTTCCTTGAGCGTCTCTTGTTTCAGCCTTATCTGAGGGTGTGTTAGTGAGTCTTCCTTATAGGGTATTTGTCTTCCCAAGGCCCTCATCTTCAGCGTCATCATCTTCCCAAGTAAGTTCAGCGATAAAATCTCCAAATGATTGCCCCTTAATGGCCTTCCTAGGTTGATACATAATGTTAAACTCCCCCAGCTCTATAGCCCATGCCATTAACCTACCCGATTTTTTTGGCTTGTGTAAGACCTGCCTAAGAGGAGAGTCAGTGAGGATGACCATTATATGGGACTGGAAGTATGGCTTCATCTTTCTTGATGCATGTATCAAGGCATAGGCTAACTTCTCCATCCTTGGGTATCTTTGCTCTGCCCCCTGGAGTGCCTTACTATTAAAATACATTGGTTTTTGTACCCTGTCCTCTTTTCTCACAGTGGCTGTGCTGATGGCTAATTCTGAGACGGCTAAGTACACATGTAGCCGTTCGCCCTGCACTGGTTGTGATAACAGCAAGGGAGACCCTAGGTATGACTTTAGCTCCTTGAAAGCCTCATCACACTCCTCACTCAATTAGAAGGCCTTTCTGAGAATTTTGAAGAATGGTAAACACCTATCTGTGGACCTGGAGATGAGCCTATTCAAAGCAGAAACTCTCCCTGTGAGCCTCTGAATGTCCTTAATGGTCCTGGGGGTCTTCATTTCTAGGAGGGCCTTTATTTTCTCAGGATTGGCCTCAATGCCTCTTTGATTCACGATGAACCCCTAGAATTTCCCTGCTCCAACCTCGAAGACACACTTGGCCGGGTTGAGCTTCATTCGGTACTTGTTCATCATATTAAAGGTCCTCTCAAGGTCTTCCACATGATCCTCTGCCTTCAAACTCTTAGTTAGCATGTCATCTATATAGACTTCCCAATGTTTTCTTCAAACATTTTATTTACAAGGCGCTGATACGTTGCCCCTGCATTCTTATGGCCAAAGGGCATGGCCCTATAACAGTATGTCCCCTTGTGGGTAATAAAAGCCATTTTCTCTGAGTCCCCAGGGCTCATAAAGATCCAGTTGTAACCTGAATAGGCATCCATAAAACTCATTAGTTCATGGCCTGCGGTAACGTCTACCATTCGATCAATGCGGAGGAGAGGGAAGCTGTCTTTGGGATAATGCTTGTTGAGGTCGGTGAAGTCCACACATATTCTCCACTTCCCGTTGGCTTTTTGGATAATGGCTGCGTTGGACGCCCATTCAGGATAGATGACCTCTCTGATAAACTCAGCATCTTCTAGCTTCTTGACCTCGTCCCTTATGACCTCATCTTTTTCTCGAGAATAAATTTTCCTCTTCTGCTTTACTAGCTTCGCACCCTCTACCACATTGAGCTTGTGGCACATGATTTCGGGGTCGATCCCCGACATATCTACATGACTCCATGCAAAGACGTTCTATCTTCTCCTCAATAGCTTGATGAGGTCTTCTTTTATATCTGCCTTTAGGGTCTTGCCTATTTGAAAGGTTTTTTTAGGTCATCCTCATTGAGGATGATGGATTCTACCTCTTCCGCGGCTTCTCATTTCTTTAATTTTGTTTCATCCCTCAGGTCGAGGGTATCAATATTGTAAGTGGTTGTTGCCTTCTCGTGTGCATCTCTTTCTTTGGCGGGGTTAAAATAACATTCTCGCGCTGTCGTCTGGTCTCCCTAAACTTCCCCTACCCCGTACGGGGTTAGAAATTTAATTATCTGACGGATCGTAGACGGCATAACTTCAAAGCCCTTGAGGGCTACTCATCCCAGTATAATGGTGTAGGCTGAGAAGACATGTTCATCCATCACAAAGAAATTGACCTCTTGGTAAGCCATCTCGGCCACTCATCTCCCATCCTAACATCGACCTCATACACTCTAAGGGGATGAACCTTTTCCGAACTGAAGCCAATCAATGGGTGATGGTATGGGATGAGTCTAGCACGGTTGAGGCCTAAAGCTTTAAAGCACGGCCAAAACATCACATCTTTAGAGCTACCCCCATCTACCAAGATCCTCGGTACCTCGCATCCGTGCACCCTGGTAGTGATGACGAGAGGGTCATCATGTGGGGCTGAGAGGCCTTTGAAGTCCATTCTTAAGAACCCCACTATCAGAGTATCAATATCGACCTTCTTCCTCTTTTCTGACTTTACCTCAACAGAGGTTGAGTGTACAGCTTTTGTCACTGCCTTGGCTTCAGCTACTTGGGCCTTCCTGTCTGCGACCTCTGACCCTCCTCCTGCTAGTCCCCTGAAGATCATCCCAATATCGAGAGAGATCATATTAAGTCTCTTTATAGGGTCGTGGTCGTCCCTCAGAGGGAGGTCAGGGTCGTCCTCATCATCAAAAGGGTTGTCCCTTCTGTTCGGAGGATCTTCTCGACATGGATCACCTCTCTTCTTTTTGGGGTCATCCCCTCGGCCCCTCTTAAAGGAACCTTTGTCGACGTACTTCCTAAGCTTCCCTTCTTTTATAATTTTTTCAATCTCATCTTTCAGAACAAAGCATTTGTCTGTCACGTGGCCATGGTCTTGGTGAAATTCACACCACGGGTTTTTGTTCCTCTTGTGGGGAGCTGCCCTCAACTTCTCAGGACACTTCAGGGATCAGTCACTCTTAATCTCATTGAGAATATGTTCACAGCTGATCGTTAGAGGGGTGTAATCAGCGAACTTGTCATCTATAGACCTCTTCTTCCCCTCTTGGTTCTTCTTATGGTAATTACCTTCACTGATGCTTCCTTTTTCTTCTTCGTATTTTACTTCCATCTCCTCTTCAACGTTCATAACCTTTCCTGCTGTTGACAACAATTCAGCCATTGTCCTTGGAGGGTCTTCAGCAAGCTTCCATAACAGCTTCCCCTTCTGGAGTCCCCCAATGAGGGATGTCATGGCTATTCTCTCCTCATAGTCTTCAACCTCTAACTTTTGTTTGTTGAATGTGGCTATGTAGTCTCTTAGACTCTCGTTCTTCCCCTTCTTAACATAGAGAAGGTGTGTGGTCTTCTTCTGTTGCCTCACCCCAAAGCAAAAGTTATGGATAAACCGGTCTGCCAACTGCTTAAAGCTTTCAATGGAGTTTTTTTGGAAGGGACATGTACTAGACATGTGTAACCCCAGTCAGAGTGCCAGAAAGGCACGACACCTCATCTCATCTGAGATAGAGTATATATCTGCCACCGATTGATACATCTCAATATGATGGATGGGGTTGGTACTCCCATCATACCTTGGGGTGACCACACTTAGATGGCGTTGGGAAGTTGACTATCTTCTCGACAAAGGGTGAGACTATGGAGTATCCTCTCTGAAGAGGGTCCTGGCTCTTTAGAATATCACCAATCTTATCCTCCAGTCGCTGGATCGAGTCATTCCAGGGACTCGTAGGGTCGGCTTGGCCAATGTTATCCCCTGCCGCCTTTTTGAGGTGGACGGAGGGTTCTGCTACGACAGTGCTGTGTCGGCTGTTTACCTCCCCTTGACCGTTGTCTCGTCCTTGGGGTTATCCCTCATGGGGTCGGCCATCTGCTGCCTCCATTCTAGATCTTGCAGCACTCCTTGATCTGGATAATTTTTGCAAGTCATTTACTGGGCCCAGCCTCTCAAAGGCCGACCCTATGATAAAGCGATCGAAAGTAGAGCCTCTCGGGCAATTGTCAGGATTTTGCCTTCCACCCTTCCCTCTATTCTCCTGAAGAGGTCGTATAGTATTGTTGGAGACCTCATACGGCTCCCAAAAATCTACGGGGTCCTCCTCCCCCTCCATATCATCATACCTGTCTTCTGGGCAAGGGTTTCCTTGCCTCCGCAGGCGTAGGCGCAGGGGGTTAGCAACATCCCCCCTCCATTGAGGAGGCGACAAATCTTTGCGTGGTGCCTGGGGTGGTCCCTTGGCCTCATGATGCCCTGGAGCTGCCACTGGAGTAATCATCTCTGGTGAAACTCCCCTTGGTCTTAGTATGTTTTGGCTAAGAGCTGTGAACTTCTCCTGCATAATTCGCTGGATTGCTGCCAGAGACTTCAAGTCGGCAGCCACATCAGCCATCTCGAACTGAGGTTGTGGTTGAGTGGAACTAGGTCCTACTCCACTATCCGGTGGAGGAAGAGGTGGTGGTGACATCTCCGATGTCATATGTTTGAGCTACGAAGATTTGAACTGAAGAAAATGACTGGTGAGCTTGAGAACCTTAATGGATCTCTTTCAATGGTGAAATATCTCCACGAAGGGGGAGATCTGGTTCACCACTAGAGTGCCCGGTGAGGTCAAGCTGTACAAAGGAAGAGATGTCTTCTCGTTCCCACAGACGGTGCCAAACTGATGATGCTAAGATTTAGCACCACCAGATAAGTGATGATGATCTCAAACAGTAATAACAATGGAAGTCATAGAGATGTATGTGTGTAAGTATATATAAGGGGATGAGTATAAGAGGAGTAAGACAATGATGCATAGTGGTTCAGCCAGTTAGGACTACGTCCACTGTGAGTGTGTGATCCACTAACCATGGGCACTAATGGCCTTGGATAAAATGCACATAAGGTTACTCTCTCTCTCTACTGTGTGTACAAGCAGAGTTTTAGCTAGGGTCACCATTATCGATCCTTTTGCAGGGTTATAGGTGACAATTATATATAGGTCTTGGGGGGTGTAGTGTACCCCCAAGCATGCATAGTGCATGTGAATGATGATCTAGCCAATCCCCTACTGACACCTGTAGATAACACATGTGATTAATGATGACATAATATTCCCTCACGTGAGGGGGTGATATTGTTATAACGGTCTTCCATTTGCCATATGAGTCCCATGCAAACTGTTCCACGCATCTCCCAAATCACGCACTGTGATGATGTCATCCTTGGCCTGCGATGTGAGGCTGAGGGAAAAGTTCCTGCTAGCAGCAAGCCTGGACTAGTTTGGGCCTCGTACTATCGTACCCTCGTAGGGTCATCCGGATCTAGATGAGGAGTTGGCCCCTTGGAGGGTTGTCTGAGCCATGATGAGGGGTCGGCCCCTTGGAGGGTCATCTGAGCCATGATGAGGGGTCGGTCCCTTAAAGGGTCGTCTGTGCCTGATGAGGGGTTGGCCCCTTGAAGGGTCGTCTGGGCCTAATGATGGGTCGAGCCCTTGAAGGGCCTTCTGATATTAGTTGAGAGATCATCCTGGCCTCGTCCAGGTGGAGGACGCCCTCGGCCTAGCCGAGGGTATATATGGGTATATCAGTGTCTACTTTTCAATTTGTGATTTTTACATTATTATTGAATATTTAGCACTTAAATGTTCTTAAAACTACGTAACCTATATGAATCAGATCAAATAAGCATTTTAATTAAAAGATAAAGGACATAAAAATATAATTTACCACTAAAAGATTCCAAGGTCCATCTAAAAACCAATGATTTATTTTTTTTCATTATCAACATTCAATTTGCAAAGCACCCAAAACTCACACATTAAAAAAAATATTAAATATTTAAAAATGTATATATAAAACCCTAAAAAGCGAATACGAATCAAGTCACGCATATCATAAACTCTAGGATCAAATCTCAGCTTTAAACAAATACCTGATTGGGATGAGTGGAGTGAGAGAACAACGCTGTGATCCGACCGTCGACCTATAGAAAGATAATGGTCGCCGACAGCTGACCGAGAGGGCTAGATAGTGAGCTCCGACCGTCGACTTAGAGAGAGAGTGAGCTCCGACCTAGATAGCTAAGAGAGAGGGAGCGAGAAATGTGAGCAGGAGCAAGAGAGAGAGCGGTCTTGGTACTTTGAGGAGTGTAATGTTTTTTTTGGGTATTATATATTTTAGTAAGTGTACTCAATTTTGGCACACTTCAAAACAGTGCCAAATTTTGGCACTGTTTTAAAGTGTGTTAAATTTCTATTAAACCGTGCCAAAATCTGGCACAGTTTTAAACTGTGACAGATTTTTAATATCAGGGTGTGCCAAATTGCTATTTTTGGTGTAGTGATTTATTGAGGATACTTTTTGTTGGTTTAAATATTTTTTGAATGAGTCTTCCATTTCGTTCAAATGAGTTTACCTAGTTCATTGAAAGAGATATTTTTTTTGTTCAAATGACATTAGGGGTTTTGTTTGAACCACCTTTAAACGATCTTTGTGTGAATTGCTTCTGCCAAGGAACTAAGGTTTTATTTTATGGTTACTCAATGCTCGTTTAAACAAGTTTATAATTGTCATTCAAAAGACCTTTTAAGTTCGAGCAAGAAGGTGTAATTCGTTTGAATGACATTTTTTCATTTGAATGAGTTGCCTCAAAAAATGTTTCATTAGATTTTTGCATTTTCCTATAAATTGGAGGGTTGGCAAGGTTATTTTAAGAGTGGGTTTGAAAAAATGAATTTCAAAGATAAATATTGAACCTCCTAAATTGGATTCTACACCCAAATGTTTGAGATCCATGTTTCAACATCTTATGTCTGTTTGAATGTAACACCCCATAGTTTTAGCATTTTTTAAACTACGCATGTGCACATAATGTAAGTAAAATAAGAAATAATGAGAAATATTAATTAGCAAGAAAAGGAATAACATTTACGTGAAAATATATTTACTAGTATAATAAGAAAGTAAAATAATGTCAAATGGCATTACGTTATAAGTGAGTAAAAGTATATGGGTTTTTCCTGTATATCATTCGGGATGCGTGTGTGACACCCCGACTAATTAAATACAGGGTAGCTACTCCTTTATTCAAATTAATTCAAAATGTCAAGTTGGTTCAATTCGTAGCATCACTGTCGAAAACGTTTTAACAATTACTAGCCACCTAATATTTAAAAAGTGAGTTGTCAATTTTAATTGAATCTGATTAACATGCAATTCATTTAAATTATGAAATACTGATACCACAACCACATCACAGTCGCAAATAAATAACGATGTAATAAACTGAATCTGGAGGAATGCACCTCACAACAATCCGAATACTGAAATAAACAAATACAAGCCTGAATCATTAATTTAATTACAACCCAAAATATAAAATAAAAACTGAGTAAATAAGATGTCTCTGAAAGGAAAGGGGCGACATGCCCTATAGATGAATGAATCTGAAGTAGAGTCAAGATATAGAGTGGAGGCGTCTACTATCGAGGTCCTTTAACTTCCACAGCAGCTACAGCACGTCGCGGGAATATAACTCCTATGCTTGGTGTCCTTGTGGCTGGGCACCTAAAAAGGTTTTTACAAAAATAGATTTGAAAGCAAACGGGTCAGATCCCGATTGTGGAAAACAGTTTAAAATACAACAAGTGTTTAATAAAATTAAACAGTGAATATAAAGTACATGATAGTGCATGCACTCACATGAGTTCCTCACCTCTCAACTAATTGTGCACTCCTATCATACCCATACCCGTTCTAGTTATTCCCATATCTAACTAGTCCAATACACAATCTAACAATTCTATACGATTCACGATTTAAGTCCCGACATATTAATTTAAACAGAGAGTTTTACTTTCCTTCTTAGTTCCCATATTAGTCATGCTAATCACTAGAGATTTTCAATTTTTAACTCTACTAAAATGTTGCTATTATTCACACTTACATTTATTCATGACAGTTCATTTCAATTAGCAGTATATTATTCTCAGCATAAATATACAATAGTGGCACCCCAAGACTAAGTTGCGGTTCACACATACTCTGATATCCAATCCCGGTACATCATGTACACAACGACCACGTATTCCGGATCTCTCAGGAATCGTTTTCAATAAACAACAATCACACATAATGGAGGCAAACATATTTCACATCACATGGGTCACGCACATACCTGCGCTCCCATGATCAGCAGACTTATTAACTTCTCAATAAGTCCTTCTCTGGCCTATGTCCTCAAGGTACCAATCTAAATCCCCCCCCCCCCCCTCGTAGGCACACAAAGATTAGATGGCCCTGATCGAATGCCGACCTCCCATGATAGCAAGTATGGTAGGTATGTTATACAGAGATAACTACATATACTAAGCATTCGCACATCTTAGGTATCCCATGATATTAGTTGAGCTATATTTCTTATTTCCATACGGTCATTTTATGTCACACGTTTACAAGTCCCCGATTTATATACATATAAGATGTAAACTCTCCTCACTACGAAGTTTTAGATACTTATATCCTAACCAATAAACATCATCCGGTTTACTACAAAACTCTAAGTTTTAATCCTCTATTTACTTCCAATCTCACAACCATATCCACGAATCAACAAGGGAAGGATTACACTCAATTATATAAGTTTTCTGCAGGTTCGAAATAAAATCAGGCCTAAAAGGCCATTCTGTCAAGTCGTTAAAAATCTCGTTCGAACGAGGTCGTTCAAACGAATGGCTTCGAATGAACTACCAACTCGTTAGAAGGGATACTGCCATCTCGTTATAAGTCTTGTTCGAACGAGGTCGTTCGAACGACCTGGGCAGGTCTTCTAACGAGATGGCAGTAAACGCCCAAAAATTTTCCAATCCGTTTTTCTCAATTTTTCTCTTCTCTAAATTCATCCTAAGATCATCCCAATTGCATTTTAATGTTCTTAAACTTCACTAAATCCTCTTAGGTCGATTCTTAACATATTTTTGGGGTCAAATCCTCCTAATCAACATGTAATTATCATTATTCCCCAAATTTTACCCCAAACCATATGAACATGAACCCATAATTTTATTATGCCTAATTACTCATCATAAATCCATTTTTAATTCATCAAAGTTAAGTCTTCGAATACCAAATTCGTCCATAACCATTCTACATGCAATTCCTATCCCAACTTTAGAGTTTCTAAAACAATTTCATTATATTTTCCTCAAAACTTTCAAGACAAAACAGTTCCTACACTAAACATGGATGAAATATTCAATACAGTTAAAAATATCAAATCACTTACCTTAGATTCTTTCTTCAGATTTTTGTCGATGATTCAAGGTTGATTCTTCTCTCTTTTTGGTCACAATCTCTTCCAAAATGATGGTGGGGAGATGGTTTTTGGTTTGGAACCCTATGATAACTTCTCTCTAACTCCCGTAGCCCACTTCTAATGCTTTTGGCTAGTAATGGCCTTAGTGGCCTCTTTAACATTATAAAAATAAACTCTAAAATTCGTGGGTTTGAATTCCTCCATTTTTAAAATTACCAAAATACCCTTCTAGGTTGTAGGTTTGGCCTAAAAATGCCCCGAGACCCAAACTAAACCCCTGACTAGTGTTTTATGACTATTTCGACCCTTCCGGACACGTTGGCGCACTCAAAATGATCATTCTGTTGATAAAAATGTAATTCACTTTTTAATTTAAATAATTTCATTCCTGACGCGACTGACACGCACGTCCAAACTAAATTTCCTAAATTGTCGTATTTCTGACTCGCGACAATTTTAATATTTTCAATACTCATATATTACCACATACACTCAGAAATATTCAATTTTACATCATAATCAAATACCAACTCACATCTCTCTAGTATTTATATTCGGATTAATTCCAATTTAATACAATTAATCCCTTAAATAAAAATCAATAAAATTACGGGGTATTACATACTTCCCCCCTTATAACAGAATTTCGTCCCGAAATTCGGAACTAAAGAGTACCTGGTAAAAATAACTCTGGATAACGCTCGTGCATCTCGTCCTCGCACTCCCATGTGGACTCCTCGGCATTATGATGCATCCACTGTACATGTACTAATGGTACTATCTTCTACCTCACTTTCCTCTCGCTGTGGTCCAGAATAGCAATCGGCCCTCCTCGTATGAACTATCGGGCTGAAGATCGATATCCTCTAAAGAAATTTGGGTATGGGCCAAATCATCTCTAAGATATTTCCTTAGCGAGGAAATATGGAACACATCATGAATCCTATGTTAGTGCTCCGGTAACCCAAGTTTATACGCAACTGGCCCAATCCTCTCAATGATAGGAAATGGCCCCACGTATCTTGGTTCCAGTTTCCCCTTATTCCCAAAATGCATGATCTCCTTCATAGGAGATACTCTGAGTAACACCTGGTCCTCCAGCTTAAATTATCTGAAGAACCTCTTGGCATCAGGATAGCTCTTTTGCCGGTCCTGAGCTACCCGAATACGGCTCCGTATCATCTCTATCCTTGCCGAAGTGTCCTGAATCACTTCCGGCCCAAGGAGTTTGTTGTCCCCCACTTCTAACCAACATGTTGGGTAACGACAAGGTCTACCATACAACGCTTCAAATGGAGTAGTGCCAATGGTGAATTGGTAGGAGTTATTATAAGCAAACTCCACCAGTGGAAGATACTGCTCCCAACCACCTCTAAAATCTAGGATGCACATACACAACATGTCCTCCAACATCTGATTTGTCCATTCTGTTTGCCCATCATTCTGTGGGTGGTATGCGGTACTCAGCCGTAATTCCGTACCCATGGCCTCCTGGAAACTCTCCCAAAATCGTGAAATAAATATCTTATCTCGGTCGGACACGATATTTAGAGGCACCATGTGAAGTCTAACTATTTCCATAATAAAAATCTGGGCATACTGTCCTGTAGTGTAATATGTCCTCACGGGTAGAAAATGAGCAACTTTGGTCAACCTATCCACAATTACCCATATGGAGTCATGACCCCTCTGTGACGTAGGTAACCCCGTGATAAAGTCCATGGATATGCTCTCCCATATCCATATCGGAACCTCTAACGGCTGTAGAAGTCCTGCCGGTTTCTGATGATCTACCTTTACTAGCTGACAAGTGGCACATTTAGAAACGAACACGTCGATATCTCTCTTCATCCCACTCCAACAATACTGTCGTTTCATATCTTGGTACATCTTATCCCCACCAGGGTGTACCGCGAACCGTGAGCCGTGCGACTCTGTCATTAAATCGTGTCACAAGTCTTCCCCTTTCAAAATGACCAGTCTCCCATTGAAGCGTAATCCCCCATCTGAGCTAACGGTATAGGACTCGGCTACCTCTGCTAGTAATCGAACTATATTCTCCTTACAGAATGAGTCATTTACCTGTGCCTTTATCACTCTCGTAACAATCTGAGGTGTAACAGTCATCACAAACATGAACGATCGGGCCACAACATCCTGGTGTCCCAACTCCTTCCACTTAGTTTTCCACACCTCGGCCACCTCATTTACTGGCCTACGGCTCAATGAGTATTCTACCACGTTAGGCTTCCCAGGGTGATATTGGATATCAAACTGATAATCCTTCACAAAATCAAGCCACCGACGTTGATCCATATTCAGTTCCTTCTGTGTGAAGAGGTATTGTAGAGACTTGTGGTCTGTGAACAATCGAAATTTCTCCCCCAGGAGATAGTGTCTCCAAATCCGAAGAGCGAAAATGACTGCCGCTAACTCCAAGTCATGGGTGGGGTAATTCTTCTCGTGAGGCTTAAGCTTACGGGAAGCATAAGCTATGGCCTGACTCTCCTGTTGTAGCACACCTCCAAGTCCTTGTAAGGACGCATCGGTGTAGACTAGATACTCAACTCCCGGCCTGGGCAATGCTAACACAGGCGCTGTGGTCAACTTGTCCTTCAACTCATCAAATGCCAACTGACAGGCATCACTCAAGATGAATGGCACACCTTTGCGAGTCAGATGTGTCAAAGGACCCGCTATCTTTGAGAAACCCTGAATAAACCATTTGTAGTATCCTTCTAGGCCCAAGAAACTACGGATTTCAGTCGGTGTCATGGGCTGTCCCCACTCCCTCACCGCAGATACCTTCCCCGGATCAACAGATATCCCCCGGTCTGAAATGATATACCCCCAAAACTGAACCTCCTTCAGCCAAAATCCATATTTCTCATACTTTGCATGTAGCTCGTTCTGTTGTAGCGTCTGTAAAACCTGCCTCAAATGCTCGGCATGCTCCCCTTCTGTCTGGGAGTAAACCAGAATGTCATCAATAAAGACAATGACGAACTGGTTTAGGAACTCTCTAAATACCCTATTCATCAAGTCCATAAACATGGTTGGAGCGTTGGTCAAGCCAAAAGGCATAACTCGAAACTCGTAGGAACCATATCTCGTCAAGAAAGTAGTCTTCGAGACGTCATGTTCCCTGAAACGCAATTGATGGTATCCCGATCACAAACCAATCTTTGAGAAGAAGCAAGCTCCTCTCAACTGGTCAAATAAGTCATCGATTCGGGGCAACGGATATTTATTCGGTATCGTAACTTTATTCAACTCCCGTTAATCTACACATAATCTCAATGATCCATCCTTCTTCTTTACGAACAACACAGGGGCACCCCACGGTGAAGTAATCCTTCGGATAAACCTTTGACCCAATAATTGTTCTATCTGATCCCTTAGCTATCTCATCTCCGCTGGAGCCATACGGTTAGGTGCACGGGCAATTGGCCGAGTGCCCGACGTCAAATCGATAACCAAATCTATCTCTCTACTAAGAGGTAATCCAGGTATATCCTGAAATACATCAGCGAACTCACTAACAACGGGAATCAAATCAAGTGGTATTACCACTTCCTTAGAGGTCTCCTCCTCTATGTAATACAAGTGTGTGGACGATCCTCTCTTGGGGCGAGGCATCGCCACTAAAAACATCTCCTGCCCGGGAATGGCAAAAATAATACTCCTACTGAAACAATTAATCATTGCTCGGTACGCAACTAGCCAATCCATACCAATAATCGCATCGTACTCAGTCATCTGTAATACTAGCATATCAACAGGTAAAGTAAATCTCCCGATCTCTATACCCACACCTCTACAAATAAGAGAAATCACGGAACCCCTACTCAACGGTGAATCTACGCAAGTAATCGTGCTCTACATAGTGTCTAACAACCCCAAAGTGTGTGCAAATCTCGTGGCAATAAAACAGTGTGTGGCCCCCGTATCAAATAAAATACGCCCCATAGTCCCCTGAATAGAGAACATACCCTCAATAGCAGGTGGATCCTGTGGGATTGCGGCATGCTGGAGTTGATAAACTCGCCCGTACTGTAGCTGTCCCTGGTGGACTGGGACTGCTGGGATGGGTGGCAAAGCTAGTATCTGTGGTGGTGCTGGGAGGGAGGCAGGAACCATAGATCTCTGGGGCTCATGTTGAGCACCCTGCTGCTGCTGCTACTGTGGGGCCCTGCCCCTATTAGGACACTCCTGACGCTTGTGGACAATCTAGCCACAAATGAAACATTTCCCCAAAAAGTTTCCCTCTCTCTGACCGTGCTGCCCACGGCCCTGGTGGATGTTGCCATTCCTCCCCTGGCCGTGCTGTCCCTAATGAAACTACTGCTATTGGCCAGGCTGGCCGTGTTGTCCCTAATGGCCGTGCTGACCCTACTGGCCCTGACGAAAACCTCCCTGACCATTTCTGAAACCCCCAGATATGAACCTCTTAAAATCTCCTTGATGGGAACTCTGATCTCCCCGCCTATGCTGACCCTGAGCATATTATGCCCCACTGGCACCATTTCCCCCTGTCCTGCCCTGATGGCTGGACTCTCCTGACCACTTACTCTCTGACATGTGACAGCGGTGGTCTTGGCAGTGAAGTAGTGATGTGTTAACCACATCAGAATAAGTGGCCAACGAGAGATTACCCAACAAGTGCTGACGGATCCTCTAAGTCAACCCATCCATGAATTTATGAATCTTCTTCTCCTCGGTTGGAATCTCAACAGGAACGATGTTCAAGAGATTAGTGAACTCGCCTTCATACTCAGCCACGGTCTTCCCCTCCTGCTTGGGGTTCATTAACTTCCTCCTCATTTCGGTGTGAACGGTTGATGGAAAATATTTGCGGTCGAACTGCACCCAGAACTCCTGTATTGAAAGGGTCTCTCTCTCCTCCGGGGTGGTGATGGACTCCCACCACTGCAACGCTGATCCTACTAGCTTAAAAGTAGCCAGTATCTATTTGTGTACCTCCGTGCACTCATACATCCTCAAATGTCTTTGAATGTCCTTCTTCCACTGGCTGGACACAACGACATCGGAGCTACCTGCAAACTTCGGAGTGTGTGCTTTCTGAAAAGCATCACGAACACGTTCCCAAGCAAACGAGAATGCATGAGCCTGAACTAGCGCTGCTGCTGGCGCCTGGGGTGGTGCCTGTAGCATAACTGCCAAGGTGACATTTACCACTTGGGCTACAATAGCGGCAACCTCTGCGGCATTCATGGTGCCCTGGACTGGTGCAGGCTGTGGCTCGGGCTGAGCATCCCTGGAAACTCACTGTGCACGTCATGGAGGCATCTGAAATTAGATTAAAGTCTTATAAGTTCGCAGTTATTATCTCAAAATAGCTGAAGAGCGAACCATACACAAAATAATACAACTATCCTAAAATATAGGGCTCTACATCAAAGAAAGCTCAGCGGAAACATAACAAGCCGTACAGATCCTAAGGACAATAGAACCTGGCTCTGATACCACCTGTGACACCCCGACTAATTAAATACCGGGTAGCTACTCCTTTATTCAAATTAATTCAAAATGTCAAGTTGGTTCAGTTTGTAGCATCACTGTCGAAAACGTTTTAACAATTACTAGCCACCTAATATTTAAAAAGTGAGTTGTCAATTTTAATTGAATCTGATTAACATGCAATTCGTTTAAATTATGAAATACAGATACCACAACCACATCACAGTCGTAAATAAATAATGATGTAATAAACTGAATCTGGAGGAATGCACCTCACACTAATCGGAATACTGAAATAAACAAATACAAGCCTAAATCATTAATTTAATTACAACCCCAAATATAAAATAAAAACTGAGTAAATAAGATGTCTCTGAAAGGAAAGGGGAGACATGCCCTATAGATGAACGAATCTGAAGTAGAGTCAAGATATAAAGTGGAGGCGTCTACTATCGAGGTCCTCTAACTTCCACAGTAGCTAAAACACGTCGCGGGAATAAAACTCCTATGCTTGGTGTCCTTGTGGATGGGCACCTAAAAAGGTTTTTACAAAATTAGATTTGAAAGCAAACAGGTCAGAGCCCGATTGTGAAAAACAGTTTAAAATACAGCAAGTGTTTAATATAATTAAATAGTAAATATAAAGTACATGATAGTTTGTGCACTCACATGAGTTCCTCACCTCTCAACTAATTGTGCACTCATATCGTACCCATACTCGTTCTAGTTATTCGCATATCTAACTAGTCCAATACACAATCTAACAATTCTATACGATTCACGATTTAAGTCCCAACATCTTAATTTAAACAGAGAGTTTTACTTTCCTTCTTAGTTACCATATTAGTCATGCTAATCACTAGAGATTTTCCATTTTTAACTCTACTAAAATGTTGCTATTATTCACACTTACATTTATTCATGACAGTTCATTTCAATTAGCAGTATATTATTCTCATCATAAATATACAATACTGGCACCCCGAGACTAAGCTGGGGTGCACATATACTCTGCTATCCGATCTTGGTACATCATGTACACAAGGACCACGTATTCCGGATCTCTCAGGAATCATTTTTAATAAACAACAATCACACATAATGGAGGCGAACATAGTTCACATCACATGGGTCATGCACATACCTGCACTCCCATGATCAGCAGACTTATTAACTTCTCAATAAGTCCTTCTCTGACCTATGTCCTCGAGGTACCAATCTAAATCCCCCCCGTAGGCACACAGAGATTAGATGGCCCTGATCGAACGCCAACATCCCGTGATAGCAAGTATTGTAGGTATGTTATACACAGATAACTACATATACCAAGCATTCGCACATCTTAGGTATCCCATAATATTAATAGAGGTATATTTCTTATTTCCATACCGTCATTTCATGTCACACGTTTACAAGTCCCCGATTTATATACATATAAGATGTCAACTCTCCTCATGTCGAAGTTTTAGATAATTATATCCTAACCCATAAACATCACCCGGTTTACTAAAAAACTCTAAGTTTTAATCCTCGATGTACTTCCAATCTCACAACTATATCCAAGAATCAAGAAGGGAAGGATTACACTCAATTATATAAGTCTTGTGGAGGTTCGAAATAAAATCAGGCCTAAAAGGCCATTCTGTCAACTCGTTAGAATTCTCGTTCGAACGAGGTCGTTTGAACGAGGTCATTTGAAGTAATGGATTCGAATGAACTACCAACTCGTTAGAAGGGGTACTGTCATCTCGTTAGAAGTCTCGTTCGAACGAGGTCGTTTGAACGACCTGGGCAGGTCTTCTAACGAGATGGCAGTAAAAGCCCAGAAATTTTCCAATCCGTTTTTATCAATTTTTCTCTTCTCTAAATTCATCCTAAGATCATCCCAATCGCATTTCAATGTTCTTAAACTTCACTAAATCCTCTCAGGTTGTTTCTTAACATATTTTTGGGGCCAAATCCTCCTAATCAACGTGCAATTATCATTATTCCCCAAATTTTACCCCAAACCATATGAACATGAACCCAGAATTTTATTATGCCTAATTACTCATCATAAATCCATTTTTAAATCATCAAAGTTAAGTCTTCGAATACCAAATTCGTCCATAACCATTTTACATGCAATTCCTAACCCAACATTAGAGTTTCTACAACAATTTCATTATGTTTTCCTTAAAACTTTCAAGACAAAACAGTTTCTACACTAAACATGGAAAAAATATTCAATGCACTTAAAAATATTAAATCACTTGCCTTAGAATCGTTCTTCAGATTGTTTTCGATGATTCAAGGTTGATTCTTCTCTCTTTTTGGTCACAATCTCTTCCAAAATGATGGTGGGGAGATGGTTTTTGGTTATGAACCCTATGATAACTTCTCTCTAACTCCCGTAGCCCACTTCTAATGATTTTGGTTGGTAATGGCCTTAGTGACCTCTTTAACATTATAAAAATAAATTCTAAAATTCGTGGGTTTTAATTCCTCCATTTTGAAAATTACCAAACTACCCTTCTAGGTTGTCGGTTTGGCCTAAAAATGCCCCGGGACCCAAACTATACCCCCGTCTAGTGTTTTCTGACTATTTCGACCCTTCCGGACACGTTAGCGCACTCAAAATGATCATTCGGTTGATAAAAATGTAATTCACTTTTTAATTTAAATAATTTCATTCCTGACGCGACTAACACGCGCGTCCAAACTAAATTCCCCAAATTGTCGTATTTCTGACTCGCGACAATTTTAATATTTTCAATACTCATATATTACCATATATACTTAGAAATATTCAATTTTACATCGTAATCAAATACCAACTCACATCTCGCTAGTATTTATATCCGGATTAATTCCCAATTAGTTGCCATTTAATTCAATTAATCCCTTAAATAAAAATCAATAAAATTATGGGGTATTACAGCATGTCTACGATCATGTTGCGAATGAGATGGTAAAATTATGTTAGGTAACTATAATGGTGATTTCATGTGCGTCGATGATCCGGAATGGACCGAGATAGTCATAATTAGGTACCTAAGGGTTGTAATCGGATTTCGAGAAATTTTTAGACTAATGGGACCCATATAGTGGCTTTCAAGTCATTTACACTTAACAATTATCCTAATTTTGGGATCACGGATATAACTAGGGAACTTGTATGGAGTGGGCATCCATTTCACCATCTCAAAAGACCTGGAGTTGACAAAAAAGGATAAATGGGAATGAAAAACTCAAGAGAAAGTTAAGAAAATGATTTCAGGAAGAGATTAGATTAATTCCGGGATAAAACCAACGTGTAAAAGGGATTCGTAGAGGCAAAATTACACCTCCAACAATTTAAAGACAAGTGTTTATCTTTCTTTGATTCTTTATATTGTTTTATTGATTCATATCATAGCTGGTCTTGAAATATGAAATTTGGGGTGGGATTCACATGTAAAAACGGGATTTTTGGGGAGGAAACTATCGAAACATTATCTAATTATAATCCCATCTGATATTCATTTATGTAAAAATATGTGATCTTGAGTGATTGAAGGAATCTTGAAATTGAATTAAGAAAGTAAATGATTCTTGTTAATCTTGTTGAATTCCATGAGTTAATATGCTATCGGATGAATTCAGGCGTAAAAACATTCATACTTAAATTTTGAATAGATAGGAAGATGTTATGTTGGGTTTAGATGGAGAATGATGTTCATATGGTGTATAGGAAATTGTGCGATTTCATAAAAAACACACCAGGTGTGCCCTGACCAAATTCATTAAGTGAACTGTTTCGGGTCAAGAGGGCGAATTCGTTCGACCCTACTGTTTGGCCTACTTTGTTTTCTTAGGTTAAACCGTGCACTATTTAGGGTTTGTATTGATTTAGTGAGTTTGATAGATGACTTAGGACCTCTGGAAAAATATGCGGGAGATTATATTTACCTTGGGTTTGTTAGGAATCAAATCCGAGTATGAATGTACGAGTGTTTTAGAGCAAATAACACATGGGTTATTATTCATGAAATTGGTTTGGAATTTTGGATAGAGTTTGGATACACAATGGAGTAGAATAGCTTAGTGTCCAAAATAATAATAATATTTATGAATTTATTATAAGTATGTGACTACTTGAATATTCGGGAGTCGAAAAATATGGGCTAGTTCTATTAGTAACTTATGCACGTTTAGACGGTCATATATACAAGCGGAATGCCCGTGCCTGAAGGCACGGTGAAAATTTTCAAAGTACATTATTGCAAAACGAAAAAATTTCATTCCCCAAAGTATTGAATCGTGTATAATTTGAGTCTTTTTTTTTACCACACAAACGTGTAAACAATTTAGAAATTTTGAGAAAAGCTTGCTTTGTTTATACGACTCACCCTGTTTAAGAAATAAAAAAAATATTCCAACAAAAATAATACTCATAGCAGATTGTCATGCTTATCCAGCAGGCACCACCCAAAAGTGAAAATTTTCCCAAAGTATTTAATCGACGATAGTTTAAGTGAAAAAGTTTTTTTTAACCTAACTAAGTGTAAATAAATTAGTTATTTTGGACGGGACTTCCTTTGTTTGTACAACTTTTCACCTTTTTAAGAAATAAAAATAATACGACAACACTTCATTAAACCATTGCAAAACCTCAAAAGAAAAAATTTAATACCTATAATTGCACATCATAAGTTCAAAACAATCATATGGTTCCATTTACTTGGTATACATACGTTAGGAAGACACGTCTTACCACCAATTAATCTCCTCTAATTTTATTCTTGGTACACCATATTTTATTCTTGATACACCATCTTATATAATAAAGCTAAAAAAATAGAACTGTTTGAATGGATCTCCTCTAATGCTTTGCCTCGAAGCGATAGCTTCTAGATAGTTCAGTGGATAAGATAACTGCGCTCCAGCTCACTCAAAAATGGGATGGCAGTGGTCTGCTGATAATACATTGGAATCCTAAAGCAACACCACGAACGCTACTGCACGTCCGCCTGCGGTGCGGTAAGGCAGCACCCTGTTCTGCCAGCATCCAACTCCGGCGTGTCTGCTTAGTTATCCTCATCAAGCCACTTATTTAGTGCATTGACCATAATGTATAATGAAATATGTTATCCCCATCAAGACATTTACTTCATTGACCACGATCCTACATAATGTATACTAAAATATGTTAGCAAATTTGCATTAATTAAATCCGATATGCATATATTCAGATGTTTCAAGTCTCTTTTGTTGCTTTAAATCTGACATGCATTAATTAAATCTAATAAGTAAATTTAAACTTACTTTCATATTCACCCGCTGGCATCTGCTCCCCCTTTCTGATGAGGATGCAAATGCAAGCAATTCCAAGTATTACAAAAATGACAACAACTATGGCGTTAATAATTACAGTTCGAGTCTTGTTGTTACCACCGTTGCCTACAAAATAATAAGAAAGTACTTATTACCTATTTGAAAAAGTGAAACCAAAACATGTTGTTTTGAAAATTAACAAACAAAAAGTACATTTGGGATAATTATAAATAGTAAAAGATTATAAAGAGTGTGAGTGGCATTTAGCGAAACTTTATGAATTACATTTACCACAGTATGTAGAGGTTTGATGAAAAGATTATTAAGGATGTAATGAACTTCAAATCAGGAACATGAGCGCTTCTTGATGACAGGGTATCCCCATTTGAGACTAGGGGAATTTGGAGTAAGCCTACAGTTGGCCATTGAAAATACAAAGATGAAATGACCAGCTAGGCCTAAGCCTTCATATCCAGAGGATCTTCACCAGTTTCTGACATGGATGCTCCAGCCCCTAGCCACAGTGCGATCTCGCTTAGATGATATCACCATTCATGTTGGCAAATTGATCTCAAAGTTCTATCATTGAACAACTGGTAATAAAAAGACATGTTGGATTAGTTCACAGGGGTGTACCATCCACAATTCACATTGGGAATCTGCTAAACAACCTAATCACCTATATGAATTCATTAATTCATCCATTGTACCAAAGTTGGTAGACTATCAAAATTCATTAATTCTTTAAAGATGAAAGTATATGTGGAAAACAGTGAACAAAATAAGATTGAATAGCCTTAGGTTAATTAAAAACAAAAAAACTCAAAAGCCCTATGTTAAAAGCATCAGAAATTAAATAGCATAAGAGAGAGTTATACATGATTGGTGTTTGAAAGAAAAACCTAGGCACAAAATAGATTTGCAACTGAAAACCTCAAAAGATCAAATAATGAGAGAGAAATGTGCATTAACCCTTGGGTGAAAGAGTTACAGTCATAGATTTGGATAAGAATCGTTGATGTTGATGTTGATGTTTTGTACTTGTATTGTAGTATTTTGGATTGTCGAATTGCAGCCACCACTATCGAGGTCATCTCCTCCTTAATTTTGTCAAAGAACTACATAAAAAGACAACAAAACATAAAAATTGGTATTATTGAGTTCAAAAAATATAAGATAACAATATGAGACCATGAAATATAAAAGAAATGAAAATGATTACCAACTTAATTTTAATAAACTGAAATATATCAAAATCATAACCAATTTCACTTTACAGTACTCCCATAGTCCCACATGACTACATAAATAAAGCACTCTAGAGTCGATGAATTAAACATATTAATTTCAGTGGTCAATTTCACTTAACTCTACTCCCATAGATAAAAGAACTTAGCTAAATGTTATATAGGAGATGATGTGCTAAAAAAATCTTAAAAATGACATATTCTAAAATATATAAGGTGAAACAGATTGACTATGTTCGGTTATGTGTGTTCAGTTCAAAAGGAATACCGTAAACATTACAACTAAAGAACTTGTCATCACGTGTGTTCGGTTATGTGGACAACACATCATAAGAATATTCATTATAGAATACTGTGGTGACAATTATTATTCAACACAAAGAGATAAGAGAATCACAATCACCAAGCAGAAAAAGAAATATGAAGTATCTAGATCACACAACAAGAGATGTACGTGGTTCCGCAAAAATACCTACGTCCACGGTGGTGTTGTCAGAAGAGCGATTACTGAAAATACAATGTGTCCATATGCCCCGGACCTTGGGTTTATTATATATATGTCCATTTTCAGAGAGTGGGGGTGTTGGATTCCCCCACATTTTCCATCTTCTCCTATAGCCCCTCTTAATGGGAACACGAGAGAAGACTAAATCATAACTGGTTAAGATATGGGGGGTCTGGACTTTGGGCCGCTATAATTGGGCTACTCGTCTAGTCCCATCATTCTAATTTCGGGTACCCACAATTGCCCCTAAGTTTGTTGGGCCATACTTTGGGCTCAATAAATTTAAATTTTTTGTCATAATGGCTCCTTTGTACGCCGTGCAACTCTTCCCAAAGTCTGAAGACTGATTTAGGAGGCACTCACTTCGTGGTCTGTGCCTTATGATTAGTAACACTCAAAAGTTATCCAGAGCAGTCATTTCTCAGTCGTCATTTCAAGCTTCTCAGTACTCTCCCATTTCCTGCGAGCTCTAGCGATTCACGTCCTCTTCTCCCAGTTTTCATTCCTATTGCTTTCGATCTTCTCTGTCATCTTGAGCTTGTGATTCTTCATCGTTCGAGTCGCAAATTTCATCTTGTAAGTTTCTTGTGCCTTCTCTTTGTATTTTCTCTTTGAATTTGTAGTTTTTTAGGGTTTCCCAATGGCAAAGATTGGTAATAGATCAGTGTCCGAGTTTAGGAAGTTTTATAATATCCCAGAGTGGGTAGAGATTGAGTGCGTCTCTCCCCCTAGAAATGTTAGAGAGATAGAGGGTGCCCATTGGATCCATGTCTTGTTGCTTTCCCAAGGGGGACTTCCTTTTCCTCCCAACAACCTATTCTTGCACTTCTTTGGTTATTTCAACATTGTTCCTGCACAGTGTTCGCCCAATGTGTGGAAGATAATCAATGGTGTTCATAGAATAAATCAGTTATATGGTACCAAGTTAGGGCTCGCTGATGTCTGCTTTTGCTATTCTTTTTCTCGAACTAGTTCTAGTGTTCTTTATCTCAAAGCCATGAGTCCTGACAGGGTATTGGTAGTAAACCTACCTGATTCCCATAAGGACTATTGGCAAGACGGCTTCCTTGCTTGAAATTGGCATTTTTCTCCCAGACTGAGGGGTCAAGGTCTGATAGGTTCTCTGTTACCTTTTATGGGGAAGAATATATTGGTAGACTTTGATCTGTTCCTTCAATTTCTTTACTGATTTATGATCTTTCTGACTTCTTCTGATTTTCTTTAGCGAGGTCGAAGAACTTGGAACCTGCTCTCAACGAGGTTCGTCTTTCTGAATTGGTCAAGGCCTGGAATATCAGGGAGCCTTTAGCCGACGACGAGCATCCTCGGTCTGCTGCTTTCTTGCTCGAATAAAAAAGGTTGGTTCTAGCTTTATAGTGAGGCCGGTAGATAGTATCCCTGAATTTGATACCTCTGAAGAGACCGATGCTGATCCTACTCAGTTGGACGAGGAGGAGAGTAGTTCTGAGAGTGATATCGTAGGTGGTGTTGAAGGTAATTTTGGGGAGGGGATATCCAGTGGTGGTAGCTCTTCTAACTCGGAGGAAGTTTCTGAATCCCGAGAATCTTTGAGTACATCTAGCAGTTCAAGCGAGGATATGGCTCCTCCATAAAAAAATTGATTCGGGATGATGATGACGATGATCACGTGCTCCTCGCTCAGAGTTCAAAGAAACAGAAGTCCAGTACTGGGGCTATAGCTACTGGCTCTCAGTCTTCTGAACAGGAGCAGGAGAGGAAGAGGAAAGAAGAGGAACATTTGAGAGAGAGAGAGAGAAAAAAGGAAGAAGACAGGAAGAAGATGGAGGAGAGGAAAAGGATGGAGGAGAAGAGGATGGTAGAGAAAGAGAAAGAGGAGGAGAGGAGAAATATGGAATCGAGGACGAAGACTGGGCAGGCCTTAGTCCCGGTGTCCGCATTGCCCGAGGGGGCCTCAGTTTCTATTTCTCCTCAATTGGCCCCTGCACTACTTGAGAGGGTAGTTCTCCCTACAGATCGCCAAAGGGCGCTGGGGTCTGATCAATTGTCCCTACAAGCTAGCAAGAGGATAGCCTTGGTAAGACTTTTTCCTTTCTCTAATGCTTTAATAAGTTTTAACAGTTTCCCTTTACCTGATGTCTTCTTTGTTTTTGCAGTTTGTGACTGACTTTGCCATGCTCTATCGCCCTCGTGATGAGCTGGTGAGCAAGAACAACGAGCTGGAGCAGTAAAATGCTTCCTTGAAGTTGAGGGGCACTCAACTGGAGGCTGATCTAAAAGCTGCTAACGCTGCTCAAGCTTCTTCTGATCTAACCCTCGCCATTTCCAATCGAGAGAGGGATGCGATGGTTAAAGAGTTGAACGAGTTGAGGCAGGACTATAACCTGGTCTGCTCGAGAAAGTTGGCCATTATAGAGGAGAATAGGGTGCTGACCGAGCACCTGAAAGAAAAGGATTCTCAAGCAGCTACCCTCAAGGAGGACTCTTATAACTCCGGTTGGGTTGCTGCATATAAAGATGCTAAGGTTCAGATAGGCTATATCAGCCATCTGAAATTTAAGAAAGGCTGGAATAAGGCGCTCATAGCCACTGGTGTTGATGTAACCTCTCCTCTATTCGACGAGCATGACCCAGTTTCGAAGCCAATTGTGGAGGAAGCCCCTGCCTCAGCCATCGAAGATGCTGGCCCTGCCTCCCAGACAATTCCTGTCGATGCTCCCCCTGCCCAGGCGACAGAGGTTATCCCTGCAGAGGGGGATGCTTCTACTGCTGCTGACAAGGGGAAGCAGCCAGCTACTTCTAGGTAGCCTGAGGTTGCTAGTTAATTTAGTTCTAGGACTACTTTTGTATCTTTGCTTGTAATTTTCCTTTTTGCTGCTCGATGTACTTTGTCCCTTATTAATGAAATGAAAATATTTCTCGTTCCCTTAGTGTACTGAATGATTCTGTCTTTCCTCGCTCTTATGTCTTGTAGTTGATTGATGTAGAAGAGTATATTCCTTCCACATCTTAATTGGGCAGGAACCTTGGTCCCAATCCAAGTCCTTAGGTTCGCCAGGCCTTTTTTAAGCTTTACAAATATCTTAGGTCAAGGAATCAGAAGTATAAGGATCAGTCTGAGCTTGTGGATAAGTTGAAGTACAGTCTCTAGGAGATGGAAGAAGTTGGTGCTTCAGTGCAAGAATAGGTGAATACACTAAGATCAAAGATTGTAGATGCTTTTGAGATAAACCAGGTCGGGGAAATGCTCTAGTAAGAGAACGAGGATTTGAGGAGGGAGGTTTTGTGACTTAGGGAGCATGCACTGAGCATTGCTCCTGCAGTATTATGAGGTTCTTCCTCGTCACGAGCTGGATCAGGATCAAGCGATGTTCCTACGGTGCTATAAGGTTCTTCCCCGTCGACTGTTCCACGAGCTGGTATAAGTGCTAGGGGCCCAGCTAGGGAAATGGAAGAGCTTCGTGATGATGTCCGACGAGCATATGTGATTGTTTCTGGGCTTCAAAGGGATGTTACTCGTCTTCGGCTACTGTTTAAAAAAGGACCTCGGCGAGTCTTGGCCGACGATTATAACCAAGGTTTGTTAGATGCTCTAACGAGGCTGACAGAGTTTGAAGAGCTCTCATTCATCAGGGGGTGGTTGAGTGCTTTGAGGGAGATGTAAGTTCTAAGGAACTCAATGCTCTGGTATCGTCATGAAATATCTCCTCCCACTCGGATGCCTAACCCCTTCCAAAGAGATGATCAGTTAATACCCATTGATGCCATCCCTCGGTAGCTATTGGAGTCGGATGCTAACGAAGTTGAGGAAGAGTTAGTTCTCCCTCCCGATGATGGTCGAAGAACTCAGGTGGCTGATTATCTTGCTCGGAGGTCTCATCCTCACTAATATTCTCCCAGTAGTAACTTTGTGTATTTTGTATTGAAGTGATGTAAAGTTAATGTTTTGGGAGAGGTCATCGACTAAACACGTACTGTATTTGCTGTAAATGTGATGAATTAATATAAAATTTATGTTTTGAGCAAATATGCCGACTAAACAAGTGTCTCATATTTTTCATATCTTTGCTCAAAAAATCTTGAGCCTATCTTAGTTGACAAGATTTGTATGTTCCCATTATTACGTAAGTGTCCCTGCAGTCCAGTATACTATCGAGATACCATTCTGCCCCACTTTATCTTTTAGGTTGTGTCGTCACGCTCCCTTAGGCCTAAGTCTGGCAATTGGCGAGGACACACCTGGTGTTGGATGCTTTATCCGATCAGGATTTGATTCATCTGAAGATGGTTTGGTGACCAGTTTTAACCTAGCCGTATTGCCTAAGGATCTCCTGTAGGGATTCATTTATTGCCATGGGCAATGCTTAAGAGGTCTTTCGTGTTTCATAACGAAAACCTAAGGAGGGGAATTTCCCTGCTATAGTGTAATGATCAATGTGCCTGTCACTTGGAAAAGGTGTGTGGGTTATAAAGCTCATATAACTGATATGTATTAGAACGCAACCGTTAAACAACTTTTATTATTGACAAGGAAAATGAACTTCTAGTTCCATAACAAAAGAACAAAAGAAGAATCTAAAAATATAATTTCTTGAGATTGGCTGCGTTCTATGCTCGGGGTATCTCTCTACCTTCCAGCATTTCTAAGTGATAGGCGCCTTGCAGATTATCTCTTGTTATCTTGAATGGTCCTTCCTATTTTGGCCCCAACTTGTCTTCTGATGGTTTTGCTGCGCTGCCCAGAATTTCCTTAGGACATAGTCCCCAACTCGAAATGCCCTTGGGTTGACCTTCTTGTTGTAGTGCCTTGCACGCTGTTGCTGATAGCTCGCTAGTTTCACTGGGGCTAGCTCTCGGCGCTCATCGGATAGGTCGAGCTCGGCGAGTAATGCTGTATCATTATGGCCCTAGTCGATAAGGCTGGACCTCATCATTGGCAAGCCTGCTTCTAATGGGATAACTGCCTCCATTCCGTATGTTAATGAAAATGGAGTTTCCCCTGTTGCACGTCGTGGAGTGGTACGGTAGGTGCACAAAATATGTGGTAGTTCATTTACCGATGTGCCTTTGGCTCACTCTAATCGTTTCTTTAATCCGTCGATCATCGTTTTGTTAGAAGCCTCGACTTGGACATTGCTCTGAGGATAGGCCACCGAGCTAAAATGGTGTATGATTCCATGCTCGTCGCAAAAACACTGAAAGGAGCCGCTTTCAAACTGCGTTCCATTGTCAGTGATGATAGTTCTGGGTACACCAAAATGGGTGATTATATTTCTCTATATGAACCTTATCATAGATACATCTTGGATGTTCGCTAGGGGTTCCGCCTCGATCCATTTGATGAAGTAGTCAGTTGCGACCACCAGATACTTGCAATTTTTGGTGGTGGTTGAAAGTGGTCCTACGATGTCCATTCCCCATTGGGCGAAAGACTATGGGCTGGACAATGATTTTAGGTTGCTAGCAGGTTGGTGGACCATAGGAGCGTGAAGCTGGCATTTCAAGTACTTGCAAACATACACCACAGAGTCCCTTTGCATATATGGCCACCAATAGCCTTCCTTCATTACTCAAAAAGCCAGAGACCTTCCTCCAATATGGCTTCCACAGATTCCCTCGTAAAGTTAATGTAGAACTTGCTCGACATCCTTTGGGTGAACGCATTGAAGTTAGGGATCGGAAAAGGATCTGTTATATAGTTTTCCCTCTAGAGATAAGTGAAAGCGAGCAGCTTTGACTCTTATCTGGTGAGCAGTCTTTTTATCATCTGGGAGGATGCCATCCTTCAGATAGCTCTTTAGAGGATCCATCCAGCTAGGTACTGACTCAATTTGGAGCATATGTTCGAGGGTAGGTAGTTTATTGTCAAGGTTAATGCTTGGACGAGCGAGGAAGTCGATGGGGATTGTTCTTTTCAAATCGGAATCGATTGCTAAACTCAGGGCTACTAGGGCATCAACATGGCTATTCTGCCCCTTGGAAAACTGCTGGATACTAACTTCCTCGAAATTAGCCATTAGACTTTTTGCTAAGGCGAGGTAGGCTGCCATTCTTTCATATTTTGCATTGTAGTCTCCATTTATCTGATTGGAGAGTAATTAAGAGTCGCTGAACACTTGTTAATGCTTTGCTCCCAAAGTGTGTGCCTTTTGAAGGCCGGCTATCAATGCCTCGTATTCAGCTTCATTGTTCGAGCCTACAAATTGAAGCTTGATTCCTTGTTCAAGGATTGTATCCTCTGGAGTAATGAGGACAATGCCTATTCCTTCCCCTCTTGTGTTAGAGGCTCCATCAACGAATAACTTCCAAATTCGCTCCGTCGCGTGGTTCCCTTTTTGTTTTGCTAGTTGAGGTTGGTCGCAAGGTTGCTCGCCTGTGAATTTGGCTTTGAAATCAGCAAGGACCTACCCCTTGATTGCATTCCTTGATTGAAATTGGATATCAAATAGTCCGAGCTCGACTGACCATTTAGACAGTTTGCCTGATAAATCCGCCTTCCTCAAGATTTCTTTAAGGGGGTACGAGGTAAGGACGATGATAGTGTGGGCTTCGAAATAATGCTTCAGCTTTTTGGAAGCCACTATTAGTGAAAAAGTGAGCTTCTCCAGTGGTAGGTACCTCTGCTCGGCGTCTAGTAAGGTTTTTCTCGCGTAGGAGACAAGGTGCTAGATCCCTGCAATTTTGCACACTAATGCGGAACTGACAGTGTAGGTGGAAATGGAGAGGTATAAGTACAAAGAATCAGTTTGCAGTAGTATGACGAGCAAAGGAGGGGGGTATAAGGTAAGCCTTGAGCTCTTCCAGTGCCATTGAGCAATCTAGGTTCCATTCTACCATTTTGTTTCCCTTTAGAAGCTGGAAGAAAGGTTTGCACTTCTTGGAGGACTTGGAAATAAAGAAGTTTAAGGCAGCGAGCATACTGGTGGGCTTCTTTATGTCGTGGATTGTTCGAGGAGGTTGTACCCTGTTTATTGCATCGATCTGGTCTAGGTTTGCCTCGATGCCTCTCTTACTGACTAAGTACCCAAGAAATTTTCCTGACTACACACCGAAAGAACACTTGCTCGCATTAAGTTTCATTTGGTACTTCCTGAGGATTTCGAAGATGCTTGACAGGTCTGAGAGGTGGTCTTCTTTCTTCTCTCTTTTAATGAGCATATCATCGATGTAAACCTCCATGGTGTCTCCCATTTGGTCCTTGAACATCTTGGTAACCAACTGCTGGTAGGTTGCCCCTATATTTTTGAGCCCGAAGGGCAGGACCTTATAGCAGAATAATCCAATTGTGGTGATGAATGCTATCTTGTCCTGGTCTGGGGTATACAGAGGGATTTAGTGATACCCTGACTATGCGTCCAGAAAACTCATTCTCTCGTGAGCTGTAGTGGTGTCTACTAGTTGATTAATTTTTAGGAGGGGGAAACTATCTTTGGGGCATTCTCTGTTGAGGTTAGTGAAGTCGATGCAAACTCTCCACTTCCTATTGCTTTTTGGAACAACTACTGGGTTGGATAACCATTTGGGGAATTATACCTCCTATATGGATCCTGCATCCAGCAGTTCTTCCACTTTTTTTCCACGACTTTTGCCTTCTCGGGCGCAATTCGTCGTGCCTTCTGCGTGATTGGTTTGAAGGTGGGATCCACGTGAAGCTGATGACAAACCATACTAAGATCAATTCCAGGCAGCTCGTATGGTTCCCACGCAAAGACGTCTATATTATTCCTTAGCAGGGTCATCAATTCTTTCTTCTCCTAATCTGTGAGAGAAGATCCAATCAAGAAGATCCTGTTGTCATCGCCATCTCCAGCTGTGATTTCCTCTAGGTCCTCGATGACACGTTCAGAGGGGAGGAGCCTAGTCTCCTCTACTCCGGGCCTTCTGTATTTTAATTGTTATTTCAAAGGTATCAGACCTCCATGTTCTTCAACCTTCTCGCTGTGCTTGTCGGCCTTCTTCTCTAGTTTTGGGCGGATGGCTGCTATGAAGCATCTTCTCGCCATCGCTTGATTGCCATGGATCTCCATTACTCCTCGCTCGGTCACATACTTAAGTTTCTGATGGTAGGTCGAGGAGACTGCCTTCATTTCGTGTAACCACCCTCTGCCGAGGATAGCCTGATATGGTGAGTCAATGTCGACCACCAGAAATTCGGTCATTTTAGAAACATTTCCTGCCCTTACTGATAGCACGATATTACCCAAGGGCATAGTCATCTTTCCAGCGAAGCCAACCAAAAGGACAGTAGCTTCCTTCAGGTCGGCGATGCTTAATTTAAACTTCCTGAACAGGTCGAGATACATTACCTCAGACGATCTTCCTTGGTCTACGAGCAATTTGTCGATGTGATAGTTCACTATCTTGAGAGTAATGATTAAAGCATCATGATGTGGGGTTCTCACTCCCACCAGATCTTCATCTGTAAATATGATATGCTTACTATAGCCGACGTCATCTACTTGCCGACGATTTCCTGACTGTGTTTTCACTGGATCAATCTGAAAAGCTTGCATCACTGCCGTAAGCTTTTTACCTCCATTCGGGCTAAATTTCCCTGAATCTTCTTCACATAAGATACCCCATAAATTACTGCGAATTCGTGGCCGGCATCATCTTCAAGCATGCTATCGGGCCTGACCTCTCTATGGGTAGCAAGCTTCTCTGCCTTTTTTTCCACGAATTCGTTCATATGCCCTGATTGGGCCAGCTCTTCGAGGTGGGACTTAAGAGTTTTACAATGCTCGGTTTTGTGTCCTCCTTCTTTATGAAAAGCGCATCTCAACGCGTTGTTTCTCTTCGAGGGATCTCCTACCATATTCCTAGTCCACTTGATGAATGGCTCGTCTTTGATTTTTGTAAGAATTTTGTAAATTGGTTCCCTGAAGACTGTGTTGATCACCTGAAATGCTTTTGACACATCATTGTTGCCTCCGTTCTTGGATCCATTTTTGCCCCCGTTCTTTCCTCCTTTCTTCTGGTTCTCAGCTTTGTCACTGCCTTTGGCAACGAGCTTAGCTCGACCATTTTCCCCTGTGCTGAGACGGGTGACATCTTCCACCTTGGCATATTTCTCTATGTGGGCTATTAGGTCATCGATGGTCATGGCTTCCTTCTTCGTCAGGGACTAGTACAGAAGGGAAGAGCTAGGTAGCCCAATTTTTAAAGAGGCCACTGCCACTTTCTCTGAGCAGTCCTCGACCTTGTTGAATAACTCCCAGTACCTCTTCGCGTAGTCTCGGAGGGTTTCTTGCGGCGTCTTTTTCATTGTCAACAAAGCATCCATCCTTTTGGGATGGGAGCTACTAGTAATGAATCGGGCCATAAAGAGCTCGGCCAGGAACTTGAAACTCTTGATGGACCGGTGGGGGAGCCTTTCGAACCATTTCTATGCCACGTCATTGCCTGCCGGTACTGCTTGATGTGATCAATGGGATCAGTCTTACCATCATAGATCTTGAACCTTGGAATAGAAAACTTCTTGGGGGCTTACTCTTCTTCTATTTGCCTTAAGAAAGGTGATTTCATCTGAGTTTTGAGAGCTCGCCTTGCGAGTTCTAGGGTTGATCTGGTACCGTGATGTGCAGGGTGTTGGTCCATCTCCTTTCGGACCAGACTTCGTACGTTCTCGTTGCTATGATCCGGGCTCCTGTGATTGCGAGCTAGTCGCAGTTGCTCAAGCAGGTTATCCTTTGACTCGTTTCCCTCATCTTTCTAGGATCCGTGCCTGGGGCTCCTTCCTCAGCTGCGAGACTTGTTCACCTAAGGGCTAGGAGTGCTGTATGAGCGTCTCTTGGTACCATGATAGAGCTCTCTCTCCATTCTTTCTAATCTTCTTTTCAGGCAAGCATTCTCAGCTTCGTGCCTACGAGAAGACTCCCTTTGCTCGTGGAGCCTCTCCTCATATGCATCAATCAGCCTGGATATCTGCGTGGACCTCGCTGGTCCTTGGCTTTCTTCTGAGGCTGGCCTTTCTAAGCAAGCCCTCTGATCTGAACATCGAACTTCAGATCTAATCCTGCGAGGAGCAGGTGGTTCTTCGATATCTCCTGCCTGGGGAGCATTACTACTGTGACCAGACATTTCAAGCTTTTTTCTGGGTGTGGGCTTTCTCAGGGAAGATAAACGTTCCCACACACGGCGCCAATTGTGGTGACAATAATTATTCAACACAAAGAGATAAGAGAAGCACAATCACCAAGAAGAAAAAGAAATAAGAAGTATCTAGATCACACAACAAGAGATGTACGTGGTTCAGCAAAAATGACTACGTCCACGGTGGTGCAGTCAGTATTATTTCTATATACTCCGGAGAGCGATTACAGAAAATACAATGTCTCCATATTCCCCGGACCTAGGGTTTATTAAATATATGTCCATTTTCAGAGAGTGGGGGTGTTGGATTCCCCTACGTTTTCCATCTTCTCCTATAGCCCCTCTTAATTGGAACATGGGAGAAGACTAAATCATAACCGGTTAAGATATGGGGGGTCTGGACTTTGGGCCGCTACAATTGGGTTACTCGTCTAGGCCCATCATTCTAATTTCGGGTACCCACAAATACCATAAACATTACAAGTAAAAAGGTGAAGCAGATTAAAAAGTAACAATAACAAAAAGAGTTTAACTGGAATTCAAAAGGAATAAATCCCACGTAATCTGTAAAAAGATAAAAATTGCAGCAAAAAAATTCACCTACCTATTGCATCTAATTTTGGTAATCTCCTTTACTTGTCCAGCAAACATAACAATAAATTCATGATACCTCTACAGGCCTTTAAATATCCATCTTATTGTCTATACACGCCTTTAAGTATGATTATACTAATAAACAATACCTCATATCCATTTTCATTCAAATTACACAAGGTAGCATCATACATCTAAGTTTTAAACAGTTAACTAACACTACACCAAAAACAGGAATCTGGCACAGTTTTGAACTATGCCAGAATCAGGTATTCCAAAATGGCAATTTTTTTCTGGCACGGCTCAAAAGTGTGCCAGATTTGGCCAAACAGGAACACTTCTGGCACACTTTTAAACCGTGCCAGAATTTGATATTTCTGGTACACTTTTGGCACTGTTTTTAAGTGTGCTAAATTCAGCACAGCTTAAAAAATCTTAGCACAGTTCAAAACTGTGCCAAAATATGGTACACTTTTGCAACAGTTTTGAACTGTGCCAAATTTTGTATAAAAAAAATTAATTATTTGAAAGCACAAAAATTCACAAATTAAAAATATTGCACGTTGCTGATAAACTAAATGTACATACAAACTTCAAAATATTACGAGTTTTTAATAGTTCACAGGCTAAAAAAAATTGGGCAGAGTTTCCTCTATTTTCTAGACATTCCAAAACCTGCTAATACAAAACCTGCCTAACATAAAGCCCGCACGACCACAAAATATAGCAGCTAGCTTACAAAAACCCTCACGGCCATAAAAGTTAACAATAAAACTACAAAAGCCTGCACAACCATAACACAAAAAATGGAATCATGAATAAACTCCTTGTTGTAAACTATTGAGTTCTCTGTGTGTTCCACGTGAATAAATGCCAACGATAAACTGTTATCCTGCAAAAAAATAGGATACAAAAAAGATACGATATTAGTAACCCAGTAATTTACAAAAAAAAAGTACTCAAACTAAAAAATTACATACAGGAGTGGAAATTATCATCATATTCTCAAACCGGGAGACCCAGGACTATGCGGTCGGTTCCTACAAGTTACATTGGTCCCGTACGAGGTGTTCGTGCCTCCTACGGGGTCGTTTGGGGGTTGGTTTAGGTTTTCACCCTTTAACGGCTTGTTTTGAAGTTTAAGTGTTGATTTTTGCAAATTATCGTCATATTCACAAATCAGTAGACACGAGACTACGCGGTCAGTTCCTACAAGTTGCATTGGTCCCGTGCAAGGTGTCTATGCCTCTTACGGGGTTGTTTGGGGGTTGGTTTCGATTTTCACCCCTTAACGGCTTATTTTTTAAGTTTAAGTGTTATTTTAGGAAATTATCATCATATTCACAAATCGAGAGATTCGGGACCACCCGGTCAGTTCCTATAAGTTACACTGGTCCCGTGCGAGGTGTTCGTGCCTCCTACGGGGTCGTTTGGGGGCTGGATTGGATTTTCAGCATTTAACGGCCTATTCTTAAGTCTAAGTGTTGATTTTTGCAAATTATCGTCATATTCATAAACCGGGAGACCCGGGACTACGCAGTCAGTTCCTACAAGTTACATTGGTCCCATGTGAGGTGTTTGTGCCTCTTACGGGGTCGTTTGGGAGCTGGTTTAGATTTTCACCCTTTAACGGCTTATTTTTAAATCTAAGTGTTATTTTTGCAAATTATCATCATATTCACAAACCGGGAGACCCAGGACTACTCGATCAGTCCCTACAAGTTACATTGGTCCCGTGCGAGGTGTTCGTACCTCCTACGGGGTCGTTTGGGGGATGGTTTGGGGTTCACCCTTTAACGGCTTATTTTTAAGTCTAATTGTTGATTTTTGCAAATTATCGTCATATTCACAAATTGGGAGGCACGGGACTACGCGGTCAGTTCCTACAAGTTACATTATTCCCATGTAAGGTGTTCGTGCCTCCTACGGGGTCGTTTGGGGGTTGGTTTGGGTTTTCTCCCTTTAACAGCTTGTTTTTAAGTTTAAGTGTTGATTTTTGCAAATTATCGTCATATTCACAAACAGGGAGACTCGGGACTACGCGATCAGTTACTACAAGTTTCATTGATCCCGTGCGAGGTGTCCGTGCCTCTTACGGGGTCGTTTGGGGGCTGGTCGTTTGGGGGCTAGTTTGGGTTGTCACCCTTTAATGGCTTTTTTTGTAAGTCTAAGTGTTATTTTTGCAAATTATCGTCATATTCACAAACCGAGAGACCCGAGATTACCCGGTCAGTTCCTACAAGTTACATTGGTCCCGTGCAAGGAGTTCGTGCCTCCTACGGGGTCGTTTGGGGGATGGTTTGGGTTTTCACCATTTAACGTCTTGTTTTTAAGTTTAAGTGTTGATTTTTGCAAATTATCGTCACATTCTCAAACCGAGAGACCCGGGACTACTCGATCAGTTCCTATAAGTTACATTGGTCCCATGCGAGGTGTTCGTGCCTCCTACGGGGTCATTTGGGGGCTGGTTTGGATTTTCACCCTTTAACGGCTTGTTTTTAAGTCTAAGTGTTATTTTTAAAAATTATCGTCATATTCTCAAACCGAGAAACCCGGGACTACGCGGTCAGTTCCTATAAGTTACATTGGTCTCGTGCGAGGTGTTCGTGCCTCTTACGGGGTCGTTTGGCGGCTAGTTTGGGTTGCCACCCTTTAATGACTTGTTTTTAAGTATAAGTGTTATTTTTGCAAATTATCGTCATAATCATAAATCGGGAGATTCGGGACTACCCGGTCAGTTCCTACAAGTTACATTGGTCCCGTACTAGGTGTTCGTGCCTCCTACGGGGTCATTTGGGGGCTGGTTTGGGTTTTCACTCTTTAACGACTTGTTTTTAAGTCTAAGTGTTGATTTCTGCAAATTATCGTCATATTCACAAACTGGGAGACCCGGGACTACGCGATCAATTCCTACTAGTTGCATTGGTCCCGTGCGAGGTGTTCGTGCGTCTTATAGGGTGTTTGAGGGTTGGTTTGAGTTTTCACCCATTAATGCCTTGTTTTTAATTTTAAGTGTTGATTTTTGCAAATTATCATCATATTCACAAATTGGGAGACCCAGGACTATACGGTCAGTCCCTACAAGTTACATTGGTCCCGTGCGAGGTGTTCGTACCTCCTACGGGGTCGTTTGGGGGCTAGTTTCGATTTTCACCCTTTAACGGCTTGTTTTTAAGTTTAAGTTTTGATTTTTGCAAAATATCATCATATTCACAAACCAGGAGACCCGGGACTACGCGATCAGTTCCTACAAGCTACATTAGTCCCGTCCGAGGTGTTCGTGCCTCCTACGGGGTCGTTTGGGGATTGGTTTAGGTTTTCACCCTTTAACGGCCTATTTTTAAGTCTAAGTGTTGATTTTTGCAAATTATTGTCATATTCACAAATCGGGAGACCCGCGACTACGCGGTCAGTTCGTACAAGTTTCATTGGTCCCGTGCGAGGTGTTCGTGCCTCTTACGGGGTTGTTTGGGGGCTGGTTTGGTTTTTCACACTTTAAGGGCTTGGTGTCTTCAACTAAGCTCTAATCCAGTCTCTAAATGGATGCATAAAGTGAGAATTTTAATCCTCTTCCATCTTTAAAATATGCAACATAGTTATTTGATATTAAGAAGCCTCACTACAGTTCTAGTTCTTAGGTTTTGACCCTTATATGCAGCTAAAAAAGTGTTTCTAAAAGAGCCCTTATTTAGCAATAGTTCTTGATAAGCATATAAAAGTAGTTAGCTTGTTCGAAAGGAACTTGAGCAAAATCAAAACATAAAAAATGTTATTGAGAAAATATGAGAGGATCGCACCAATCTGTCACGTGCATCGTGAAGAGTTTTTGTATTTGTAGCTACTGTTTGATGTTGTTGCTATAATTCATCAAATAAATCAAGGGTTTTATCCACCTGAAAAATGGGGTAATTGGTAATTTTTCAGTAGACTAAAATATAAACGAAAGTAATATGGTTTCCAACTGTTCAGTAGACCAAAATACAACGATTACATGGTAGGAGGAAAAGAAGGGGAAATTAGCTCAGGAGAAGAAGCACAACAGAAGAAAGTGAATTACACTAAAATCACCATCAACTAGTATTCTAACTCCTTAAAAGATCATTATTGACCTTTGTACACATCACAAACCATCTAAACAATGCATACATTCATTGCCAACCATATTCTTAGAGAAAAAGAATTAGTATGGGCCAATAAAACTGAATATGTTATATGCCAATTACCATGTGTACCACAGGGGGTTGCATTTGCGAGTGAGGGAGAGAAGAAAGGACAGTGGTGGGAGAGAAGAGAGGACAGAGGCGAGAGAGAATAGAGGATAGGGGTTTACGCTGCTTTGCTTCGGCAGGGGGCTGCCACTGCTCTGCTTCGGTAGGGGGCTGCTGCTGCTCTACTTTTCTTCGGTAGGGGGCTGTCGCTGCTCTGCTTTGCTTCGGCAGGGGGCTGCCGCTCCTCATAAGTGGTAAATAAGCCTACGAGAATAAATTTAAGTGGTTTCAATTGTAATTCTGTCGTCGCTCAACACCAAGTGTCGCACAAAGGCTTTTCTCTTTACACAATGCCTTGAATTTTGAAGTAAAATTCAAGTATTGCTCTGGAAAATGCATCAATTGTTCTTTAAGATCAAGAATGCAAACTAAGTTTCCTCGTAACTCAAAGAGTAATTCTATAGGTACTAAGTTTTCTTACAAATGTTTCTATTTCAATTGCATTAAAATGATATAACTATACTTCGAGTATAATTACTTAATAACACACTTAAAATGAAAAACTTAATGAACAAAAACATTTTGCTCATAAACTTAATTAACAATAACACACTTACAAATGTTTCTATAGGTGCATTAAAGTTAATATCATTTCCCCTTATTTTCTAACTTTGATCATTAACCACATTGAAATCCCCGATAATAATATGATCAGAGTCTTCATATAGATTGTAGAAATAATCTATGTGGGACCATAAAACTGATCTTTTACTCTTGTACATTTGGCATATACAATGGATAAGATTATAGACTTCTTAAGCTACTGATGATCAAATTTTAAACACAACATTTAGTCTTCATCATAAAGAATATGAACAGATATACCAAACTTCTTCCTTAGGGGTTATTTTCAATTCCCCTCAAATTCCAACAAATGAAATTTAACATTTTAAAATGTTAAGAAGAGAGATTGAGATTACTATAGCACAAGACGTGGTAATTCTTTTGAATAAAGGATGAATTGACAATATCGTCTTCACTTTGTTGATGTGGCCTGTTGATACCAAAATTAACATGCTGATATAAACGAATAATAAGAAGACACGTGTCAATCTAGGTGGCATAATAGCAACGAGGAAGTTTATTTCCCCGACCAAGTCATACTCACTCCGAGCAACAAGTGCACTCCGAGGAACTCCAATACTCCGAGGAACTCCTGGACGACGAGCAAGTAAGGCGGTCCGAGATGCATCTCGGCCACAGCATTTATTGCCAGATAATCAACAGTTCAAGTGTTCATTGAATGCTTATCATACAGACATATATTCTTAAAGGGCATTAATTGTTTACCTTTTCACATGTACAGCCTAAGGGCTATAAATACCTTGTATCACCCTCATTCAAAAGGATCGGATTTTCTTGATAGAATTACATATCGAGAACTCCAAAACACTTGGCAATAACAGAAACAGTGGACGTAGGCCATTCCTAAGGCTAAACCACTTTAAAATCCTTTGTCTCATTTATATTTATCTGTGATTAAATAAATTAGAAGCAATCTAATTTTTTACATCAACATATTGGCGCCGTCTGTGGGAAATGACGGTTGTTATCGTTTTTCACCAAAAATCATTCATCATCAATGGCAGATAATCCAGAATCCAGCAATCGAAACGCTGGAAACGCTGGAAATCCTCCAAATCCCTCAGCACCTCCAGATCTGTCTTGAATTATGACGAATCTGGCTCAAGGACAAACCGCCATGCAATAAACAATGCGGCAACTCATACAAACCCTTCATGGCGTGGCACCTGCACATTCGGGACAGCGAAGTGGTCAGAGGAAAACCAATTTACTTTCTTCACGATCCAGGCGTACAGAGACGTATCGTAATGAGGAATTTGATGATTTCTCTTATCAACCTGGGCAAACTTCATCGATACGGGCCACAGATACTGAGCAACGTATTACTCTCTCTCCAGAGAGGACCAGTGCCTTGGAAAGACTGAGCAGGGTGTCTTCTTTCAGTCGATTAGGCCCTAGGAGGAATAAGAGTCCACCTAAAGCCATGTCGAGGAATTTTAGACAACCATCAGATCTAAGAGAAGGATCAGCACAATCCCGACCAGCTGCTCGTCAAGATAGATCTCAGGAGGCCACTTCAGAATAATCAATTTCCCGAACTAATAGTCCCGAGGATGGAAATGATGCATGGAAAGGTTCCATTCAGCGGTTGGAGGATAGATTGGGAGAAATGGCTAAGGCGAGGAACCCCCTACAACGAACTTTTGTTCAAGGGAAACCTTTCGTAAAGGCCATTGTGGATTTTCCTACACCGTCAAAATTTAAAGCACCCGTGGTGACTCCCAAATATGATGGAAAGACAGATCCTGTTCTTCACATAGAGCAATATCAAGCTGCTGCCGACATCTATGTTGTCCCCGACGAGATGAGATGCAGAGCATTCTCAGGAACTCTTACTGGATCTACCCAGATATGGTATAACAATCTTCCTAGAGGTAAGATTTCAACTTTCTTTTAGTTGGCTGAGTTGTTCATTGGCAATTTCTGTTTTGGAGCAAAGCCAGTAAAACGAGTAGCACACTTGTTAAGTGTGAGACAAAAATCTGGTGAGAGTACTAGAGATTACATAACTCGCTTCAATAACGAGAAGCTAGAAGTCATAGATTATGAAGAAAAGACATCAATCACCGCCTTGATGAGTGGGTTGTTGCCTAACAAGTTGTATTACACTTTGGCCAAAGATCCACCTACAACTATGTCAGAGTTGATGGCAAAAGCGGCCAAAATCATGAATGCCGAGGAGGCTATGGCTGCAAAGAAGAATACGGATAAAGAAACCAAGGTGGAAGACGACAAATCTAAGAAGAAAGAGCATAAGGGCAATGGCGATGACAAGCATTCCAAGAATAATAAGTCGTCATGGGAAGTCCTGAACAAATTTGATAATTATACTCCCTTGAAAATGGGTATTAATCATGTCTTGGAAGAAATCAAGAATAACGAGGAAGTAAAGTGGCCAAAGAAACTGAGGTCAGACCCTGATACGAGGAATAGGGAGAAATATTACGAGTTCCATAAGGATCATGGCCATATGACCAAGAATTACATAGCTCTTCAGAACGAGATTGAAACACTCATCCGAAGAGGAAAGCTAGCAAAGTATGTTGATCGGGTAGGTGAAAGAAGAAATAATGACCGAACTAGAGAGAGGTCTAGATCTCCTCGTCGAGCAGAGGAGAAAAAGAAGAGAAACCATGAAGATGATCCAGATGATGACCCCGATCTTCCCAAGAAACCAAGGCAGCCAGAACGAGAGGTATTTTCCATACGTTTTGGGTCATTTGATTGTAATGTCATTACAGGAGGAGATGCAGGAGGAGGAGACCTTACTGCAGAAAGAAAGGCTTAGCTTGGAGAGGCTCAAGCTTGTTCATATATTCAGTGAATAAATTTGGCTGAGGAGGATCGCCCGAGGAAGATAAACAAAGAGAAGCTGGTCATTGGCTTTTCAAAAAACGACCTGGCAGGTGTTCTTTACCCTCACGACGACCCTTTGGTGATCAAAATGAGGATGAAAGAAGTAGTGATTTCAAGGGTTTTGGTAGATAATGGTAGTTCGGCGGACATCATGTACTACTCATGCTTTGACAGTTTAAATTTGAAATTATCTCAATTGGAACCTTATCACAGACCTCCCTGGGTTTTGCTGACGAGAAAGTTTTTCCACTTGGGACGATCAAGTTGGATATATTCATTGGAACTTGGCCTGCTTGTCGAACAGAGAGAATACACTTCTTTGTGATGGATAAGAATGTGCAGTCAGCTTACAACATCATCATGGGAAGAATTGGTTTGAAGAAGTTCAAAGCAGTCCCATCTACAGTACATCAGTGCTTAACATTCCCAACAAATTTCGGAGTAGGAGTTGTGAAAGGTGATCAAAAAGTAGCTCGGGAATGCTATTATTCATCTGCCAAGCAAGAGGAGCTTGAAGAGTCAAGGAAAAAGACTACTACCTACCAGGTGGAGGAAGGTACATAAATTGAAATACTTGATCCCAGAGATGAATCCCAACTTGTAAAAGGACAGGTGGTGGAATCTACAGAAAATGTTATTCTGGACGACGAGCACCCTGAACGAGTAACCCAGATAGGTTCGTCGTTGGATGTTTCAATAAAACAGGAGTTGATAACTTTTTTGAGAAACAGAAAGAAAACTTTTGCATGGAGTCATGAAGACATGCCAGGAATAGATCTGAACTTCTTATGTCATGAGCTCAATGCGAATAAGGAGATCAAACCCGTAAAGCAGAGAAGAAGAGTATTTAGTCCTGAGAAGAATCAAGCTATACAGGAGGAGGTCGAGAAGCTCCAGAAAGCCCAATTCATTGAAGATGTGAAATATCCAGACTGGTTAGCAAATGTGGTGATGGTAAAGAAGAAAAATAATAAATGGAGGATGTGTGTTGATTTCACCGATCTCAACAAGGCATGCCCAAAGGATCACTTTCCATTGCCCAGAATTGATCAACTAGTGGATGCTACCTCGGGACACGATCTGCTCAGCTTCATGGATGCTTACTCTGGCTACAACCAGATCAAAATGAAACCTGAAGATAGGGAAAGCACTTCTTTTATTACCCCTAGGGGAACTTATTGTTATAATGTTATGCCTTTTGGTTTGAAAAATGCAGGAGAGACATACCAGCGGCTGATGAACAAGGTTTTTGCCGAACAAATCAGTTGCAATATGGAAGTCTATGTCGATGATATGCTGACAAAGAGCAAGAAAGCTGTTGATCATCTAGTTGACATAGGTCAGACCTTTGATCAACTGGATAAATACCAGATGAAGCTTAACCCGACGAAGTGCACATTTGGAGTACGAGAAGGATTGTTCCTCGGGTACATTGTCAACCAGCGAGGCATTGAGGCGAATCCAGAAAAGATCAAAGATCTTTTAGGGTTGCGATCTCCAACGACAAAGAAAGAGGTGCAGAGTCTTACAGGACGAGTTGCAACGCTCAATAGATTTGTGTCCCGAGCAACTGATAGATGCCTTCCATTCTTCAAAACACTTCAAAAAACTTTCGAGTGGAATGATGAATGTGAAAAAGCCTTTCAAGACTTGAAGAAATATTTGGGAGCACCTCCACTATTATCCAGGCCAGTAATGGGAGAAAAGTTGTACTTGTACCTGGAAGTATCAGAGAATGCAGTCAGTTCGGCATTGATCAGAATGGAGAATGGAGTCCATAAGCCAATTTATTACACAAGTAAGGCTTTCCGAGGTGCAGAGATCAGGTACCCAAAGCTGGAAAAGTTGGCATTGGCATTAATTGAGGCAAGTAGAAGAATGAGGCCATATTTCCAGGCCCATACCATCGTCGTGTATACCAACATACCATTGAGACAAGCCCTTCATAAGCCATAAAAATCAGGGAGACTGATGTACTGGGCAATAGAGCTCAGTGAATGTGATATTGTGTATGAACCCAGATCATCATTAAAAGGGCAGGCTGTAGCAGATTTTATCGCAGAGTTTACATATCCTGATACCCCCGAGGAACAAAAGTTGCTCACTGATCAACCTGTGGATGTTACAGGATCATCAAACACAAGCCTAGAACAACTCCGGTTGGTAAAAGGTCTTGTGGATATTGAAGGATCATCAAATTCGAGCCCAGACCAACTTCGGTTGGTAAAAGGACGAGAAGAGATGATCGACAAGGAGCGAGAAATATCAGGGGAGGATGAAAGGAAACAATAAATATTTCACCAAGGAACTTTTTCAGATAAGATATTTGAAGACGAGTTACCTACATGGAGATTATATGTAGATGGCTCATCTTGCACAGCAGGATATGGCGCGGGAATAGTTTTGAGCACTCCGGACGAGGTCGACATGGAATACGCCCTGCGATTCCAATTCAAAGCATCCAACAATAAAGCAGAATATGAGACCATGATTGCAGGTCTTAATTTAGCAAAGATTATGGAAGCACAACAAGTGATGGTATTCAGTGATTCTCAATTAATTGTGAATCAGATGATGGGAACATATGCAATTAAAGGAGAATTAATGGTCAAGTATCATGCAAAGGTGATGGAGTTATTGGCAGAATTTGATGCCATTCAGTTGATCAGAATACCAAGACTGGAGAATGCACGAGCAGACGCACTGGCCCAACTAGCATCAGCTACTCGTACCGAGCTGCGAAGAACGATACCAATTGAAGTATTAAAAAGTCGGAGCATAGATGAAAACCTGACGATGAATATTATTACCCTTGATTTAGGACCATCTTAGATGGATCCCATCAGGGCATACGTTGAGGAGGGAGAATTACCAGAGGATAAGCTCGTTGCCAAGAAATTGAAGTTTAAAGCTGCTTGGTATGTACTAACTAATGGTGTTTTGTATAGACGAGGAATTATGGCAGGTTTACAAAGATGTGTACATCCCTCCGAGGTTAAAGAGTTGATTGAAGAGATCCATGAAGGGTCCTGTGGAGCCCATGTAGCAGGTCGGACACTTTTGCAAAGGGTGATGACGCAAGGATATTACTGGTCGACGATGAGGGCTGATTGTATAGCCTATGCTAAGAGATGTGATAAATGCCAACATTTTTCTTCCATCCGACGAACTCCACAAGCATTGTTGACACCCATAACTTCCCCTTGGCCATTTTCCATGTGGGGAATGGATTTGGTTGGACCACTGCCAACAACCCGAGGAAGATTCAAGTACCTCGTCGTTGCAGTGGATTATTTTACTAAGTGGGTAGAAGCTGAGCCACTTATTGATATGACATACGAGAAGGTATACCAGTTCGTTTGGAAGAACATAATCTGCCGATATGGTCTCCCTCATGTTTTCATCACATACCATGGAACATAATTCGATAACGAGGAGTTTGCCGCCTATTGTCATCAGTCAAACATTTTGAAGATTCATTCAGCACCAGGCCATCCTCAAATTAATGGACAGACTGAAGTGACGAACAAAACATTACTAAATGGTTTGAAGAAGAGGCTAAGTGAGGCTAAAGCTAATTGGATTAATGAGCTACAGTCAGTAATGTGGGCTTATCGAACAACCCCCCGAGCAGCAACTGGAAAATCACCATATATGCTGGCCTTTGGAAGTGAAGCAGTAATACCTGTCGAGTTGGGTCTCCCAACACACAGAGTGCTGAATTTCAATTCCCCAGTCAGCGACTTAATGAGAAGATTAGATCTGGACATGCTCAAGGAGGTTATAGAAGAGGCAGCCATTAGGAATGCTGCTTACCAACAACGAACAGCTCTGTTCTACAACAAGAGGGGAAGGAGATTACGTGCTAAAGAAGGTCATTTAGAAGCACAATAAATTGGAAGCAAACTGGCATGGACCTTACCGAGTTACAGAAGTTGTTCGACCAGGAACTTATCGCATAGCAACTCTAGAAGGAGAGGAATTTAAGAATGCATGGAATGCTGAACACCTACGCAAGTATTATCAGTGATGTAAAATGTAAAGAAGTTCCATCAATATGAATAAAATGATGATATTTCGCCATCTTCTTTCTTTTATTGAAAGTTTTTCGGGGAATACTACACTACGCTGTTCAGCAATAAAAGCAACACCGATAGTTCAAACCCAGATCAACTCCGGTTGGTAAAAGGGCGAGAACAAACTATACTCCTTTGGTTAGGAGGCGTACATTAGCTCAGACCAACTCCGGTTGGTAAAAGAGTTAGTGGACACGATAGTTCGAACCCATACCAACTCCGGTTGGTAAAAGGGCGAGAACACCATGATAGTTCGAACTCAGACCAACTCCGGTTGGTAAAAGAGTGAGAACACGATAGTTCGAACCCAGACCAACTCCGGTTGGTAAAAGGGCGAGAACACCCCATACTCCTTTGGTTAGGAGGCGTACATTAGCTCAGACCAACTCCGGTTGGTAAAAGAGTTAGTGGACATGATAGTTCGAACTCAGACCAACTCCGGTTGGTAAAAGAGCGAGAACACGATAGGTTGAACTCAGACCAACTCCGGTCGGTAAAAGAGCGAGAACACGAGACTCCTAAAAAGGCCAATCTCGGTTGGTTAGGAAACAAGATATGCTCTCAAATGCCAACTTATGTTGGTCGGGAAGTAAGATTATCACAGAAAATACAAAAGTTCCTTGAAGAATAAAATATTCGAAACTGAACCAAGGATGGTTGGTCGGGGATAAAAACCCACTAACTGTAGTTGGTCGACGAGGAAAATTCATCGACCTTGGTTGGTCGGGCACATTTTATGAAAAAGACAAAAAGTTACCAAGTATGGTTAGTCGGGGATAAAATCTCACTAACTATAATTGGTCGACAAGCTTATTTTTACAACCTTGGTTGGTTGGAATAATTTTCAACATTTTTATACTCATTACTTTATTATTAAGTGATCGAGCAACATTTCTGATACTTGTAAATTTTTATTACTAAGTTGGTCGATGAACCACACAATATTATTATGCAAGCATAAATATAAAGTATTTGACAAATACAAGACAATAGCAATACAAATTTGCAAAAATGAAACTCTTTCATTAAATTCAAAATGAATTACACAAATTTGTTACATTGATATTAAATTGTGTACTAATTATTACATCAGAATTTCCTATTCTACTGGTCTTTTCCCTTTTGCTTTTGAAATAGGCTCCTCGCCAGCAGGAGGATCTTCCAGGCAAAGGGGAGAATTAATGAAGTTAATATCTCGAAGCATTCTAACGTTCATTATTGAAGGAGTGTCCAGTAGATGCTCGGGACGAGATACCTCGATTTGAGAATGAAGATTGTAGTCACCGAGATATTTTACAATTAAGCTCCGAGGAATGGCACGAGCTGGGATCCATTCCATGTCCAATTTATACGGTGGCACAGGCAAGTCAAGTACCCCAGGATCATAATAGTCCCATAGGTAATGTCCTTGTTCGAGTTTCAGCACGCCCAAGGCATTCAGCCAACCTTGCTTGTAGCCCTCATTATTAGCATTCTGGATACGATCATCTAAATAGAATAGTGCTTCGTTTTATCCACCCATCCAGAACTCCCTGGGCTGTTTGTGAAATTGAAAGGTCAACCTTGCAATCTTCTCGTTAAGACTCTGGATGAAAATTTCATTAGTCTTCAATACTGATTCCTTTGAAGAGAGTTGTTTTTCCAATTCTCTAACTTTCCTGGACAGCTCAGACAAGGCTTGGTTCTTAGCCATTAATTGGAATGCTTGGTTTTCCAACGCTGATTGAGTACGAGCTTCTTCAACAGTACGACGAAGACCTCTGGATCCTCCCCGAGTAGGTCGAGAACTTGGTTCCTCGACCACGAGAACCTCTTCCTCATCCCCGAGTAGCAGTAGAAGGCCCAGCTCTTCTCAAAGCCTCTAATTCTTACCTTAATTTGGCATTCTCAACCTCCAAAAATGAAAACCCCTAGGCAGTCACTGGGATTACAGCAGTTGAAGAAGAGGCCGCAGACTTATACTGTGCTAGCTCTTTCTGCAAATTATTATTCTCTTGCTCCAGCAGCTCGGCAATCTGTCTACATGCTTCAACTTCACCCCTTAGGGTTCTCTCCCTGACATCGTACCCAGTAAGAATCTTTTTGTGGCCCTCCTCGGCAGAAAGCTGTTGATACCTCTTCTCATACACCTCATGTAAAAGGGCAGTTGATTCTTTATACTGCTGCTGAAGTTCATCGAGAGTACCTTGCAAGTCTTCAATCATTTCGTAATAAGCCACATTGTTGGCTACAACACGATCAAGTAAACATTTTAGGTACTGATAAGCTTCGATTGCCTGTTCTGAAGCACCATGACCAAGGATGTCGGCAACTTCTGATGCACTCAGGTCTGTGTGACCAGCCTTATAATATTCATGACATTGCTGCATCATCTTTGTATCATTAGCAGACAACAGATCCATCATGGCCAGAAACTAGTAGAGAAAGAAAAAGTAATCATCAAAAAGAAGATCAAGGCAGAGTACAGATAGAAAAGAGACAATCGTAGAAAAGAACTCAAATTTTATTAGATCATAAGGCAAAGTTACAAAGATCTGGGTTACACTTGAAAAAGAAGAAAAATAGAAAGAGAATACCGAACAACTTCACACCTTTTCCTTGTCTCCCAAGACTTTCTCGGGAGGCTGGGATGAGGAGCTCGGTTGCTCGGTTGGAACAATAAGTTGGTCGGCTGGAGATGGAATTTGTTCAGGAGGAGCAGGCAGAGATGAAAGCTCCTCGTCAGCAGGCTGGTTAAGGATGGGATCACCCACCACCATTGAAGATTCTTCGGAGGCAGCTTCGTCCTCTTCTTTATCTTCAATAACTGGGGCAGGACGAGGGAGATGTTGCTGAAACAGTTCTGAGTCCTCATTAACTTTCAATTCTTGCATGGCAGCAACCCAACCATCTCGAAAGTATTTCAAACTCCCATACTTGACCTGGGTCATCATTGCTGCTACCCCCCTGTCCCATCCTTTATCCCAACCGGTGCGGAAAGATTTTTTCACCACCAGTTTTTTTTTTCATTTTCTCCGAGGAGAGCTTCTCGGATAGAAGATCCTCGGTGGCCTTCAACTTGGCTTCCACCTCTTCCTTCTGGAGGTTCACTTCTCGCAGAAGGGACAGTTCTTCTTCTTCCTTTTCATCTTATCTTCAAGCTCACCAAATCTCTTGAGCTTCTCGTCATACTTCTTCTTCTCTCCCTCCAAGTCTTTCACTTTATTTTCCAGCTGCACCTTTTCTGCCTCAACTGCATCCAACTTCTTCTTCCATTCAACCCTATCCTCATCATACTTTTGACAAGAATCCTTCAAATATTTGGTTAACCCCAACAAAGCATCCTCCACTCCAGACGAGGAGCTAGAAGCCTTGATCGCTTCATCTTTCTTCACAATGGTGTTAAAACAACTCACCAGCTGAAAAAAGAAGATAATGATAAGTCAGTACAGAGATATACGTATTGATGGAAGGAAAGAAAATTCAAAATGAGATAAACTTACTGAAGCAATGTGACGAGTATCCAAAGATGTAAGCACATCCCTAGACATGTTTTCCTCAATTCCTTGAACCTCAGGAATGGTGCAAGTCTTTACCGAGCTCATTGCAGAGCTCGGGGGAATAATAGTTGGAACACCAGCTCCACTAACTTGGAGCTGGGGAATGGTTTCAGTCAAAGTGACCGAGGAAGATTTCTTCAGTCTCCTCGGTGGCAGTTCAACAGTCTCAACCAAAGAAGAGCTTTTGGTTGGGACCACTTCCACAGGTGCATTTTTCTTGCTCGGAGCCACTGGGGGCTTCTCGGCAGCCTTCTGAGGAGCAACAGAAGGGGCAGCATCTACTTTCTTTGTCCCCTTTGGGACTTCAGTCTTGTTTCTTTTCCCATGTCCAGCATAATTAGTCTCCTCAAAGAGAGTAGGAACTCTTCTTTTGCCCATTTTCTGACTAAGAGGAATGTGAGATTCTGGAGAAGAGTCCTCAGGAATTGATACTGGATCACTAGTGCTGACCACAGGACGAGCAATAAAGGATGATGTATAGCTCCTGTACTGCAACAAATAGGAAGCAGACCTGATGTGCTCATCTGCAACTTTCTTATGCAGATTCCAGATAAGTTTCAAATGTTTAATATTTATTTCTGATTCTTTTGGAGTTTTTCTCTTACTGTCAACTGCAAACAAATACATAGTGAAATATCAGTCATACATTTTATCAAACATAATGAAATCATAATTTCAGAAATAACATAAGATGAAAATAACCTATCCCATTGCCATATGGAGGGCATCTGGGACCTTGATATACTTCATCTCCAGTCAAAGGGGCATGTTGCCAATTTTTTATAACTACCCCATGTTCAAAATAATCCCTATTTTCATCAGGGAGGTTAACTACTAAAGCCCTATTCAAAAATCTAGTTTTTAAATAAAAAAAAACATTATCTAGAATAGCCCATCTATAACAATACATAATCTCAGGAATTCCTATACGGGTTCCATGAGTTTGATTTAACCTATACACCCCATTAACTATTCTCCATGTGTTGGGGGCTATTTTTGCAGGAACAACATCGAAATAATGACAGAACTCTAAGCACAAGGGGTTTGGTGGAAAAGAAAATCCACATTCAGCAATAAAGAGGCTGGGGAACCAATGTCCCTCAGCCAAATTAAAATAATTTGAAGGTTCAAAAATATCCTCCAGAATTACCCAAGATGGAATAGAAAATCAAAGTGGAATTTCTCAAGAGATTCAATAACATAAACCATGGCGAATAAAAGAAATGAAGAAGAAAGAAGAAGATCTTACTGGAAAAAGGGAGATCTGTTGACAATGAACGAAGAAAAGGATGAACGCACAAGAGAGAGAAAGACTATGGAAAACTCGAAAGCAGAAATTGGAAAAGGTAGAAGACGATGGGATTGCCAATGAAGTCTAAATACTTTTCCTTGGGAAACAGCGAAAGAAATGATTACAAAAAGAAATAGTACGCTACCGGTAGCTAAAAGGACAAAAAGTGCGTGAAGATCGAAGCGCTTATAAAAATTCAAAAAGGCGGATTCTGCGAATTTGGAAGACGTTCGAACACTGAGAAAATACTCCTAAAAACCAGGAAGGTCATTTAATATTGCCATATACCGAGAAAGAATGTTCCATATTCCTCGAAGTTCGAAATATGAAACATTGGGGGCTTCTGTTGATACCAAAATTAACATGCTGATATAAACGAATAATAAGAAGACACGTGTTAATCTACGTGGCACAATAGCAACGAGGAAGTTTATTTCCCCGACCAAGTCATACTCACTCCGAGCAACAACTGCTCTCTGAGGAACTCTAATACTCCGAGGAACTCCTGGACGACGAGCAAGTAAGTCGGTCCGAGCTGCATCTCGGCCACAGCATTTATTGCCAGATAATCAACAGTTCAAGTGTTCATTGAATGCTTATCATACAGACGTATATTCTTAAAGGGCATTAATTGTTTACCTTTTCACATGTACAGCCTAAGGGCTATAAATACCTTGTATCACATTCATTCAAAGGGATCGGATTTTCTTGATAGAATTACATATCGAGAACTCCAAAACACTTAGCAATAACAGAAACAGTGGACGTAGGCCATTCCTAAGGCTGAACCACTTTAAAATCCTTTCTCTCATTTATATTTATCTGTGATTAAATAAATTAGAAGCAATCTAATTTTTTACATCAACAGCCTCTATTGGCAACACAAGTGCTGCTTTAACCAAATGATACCTGTTCAAGAGGTAGGTGCGACAAAACTTCATGGTGCATGGCTTGTTCTGTTTCTGATTCTTGCAAGCAGCTGTGAAGTCCATGGTCTTTTGACGACACTATAAAAACTTGTAGAGGCAGCCCCAATGGACTACTAACTGACCTTATAGAGGCAACCCCAATGAATTTCTTTGCTTTAATGCTTAAAAGTCTTAAAGGCAATTTGAAAGACTATAATGAAAGTCATATAAAAAATATCTTCCAAAATGTATAGGATTTGGAGGATCAAATGATTATTAAGGAGAATTCTTTTTTAGTTAATCCCACTCCGTAAACTTGAAGTGAATTTTAAGAATGTAAGGCCAATTTAAATCATTCTTTGAGAATGGAGGAGACTTTTTGGCAATAAAAATCAAAATTCAAATGGCTAAAGCAAGGCGATGTAAATAATAAAGAGTTTGAAAAGTGTCAGGTCAACTGGTTAATAGATTCAAAAGCTCTTTTTATATGGCTAAGAAGACCAGAAGGAGTGGAATTAAAGAAATATCAGAGTTCACTAGACTTTCTCATAAATCTTTTCGTATCAAGTACTTGGCTGCCCTTTCATTTCTGGAAGGAAGAAGATTGCCCATTCATTGGTATTATTGACAACATACGATAACAAATATTTGGTTGGGGATTATAACTTATCTCTGAAAGGGGAAGAGTGATTGTTATAAAACATGATCTAGAATCTATTCCTATCAATATCTTATCAGTTCAATGTCCTCCAAAAATAGTTTTGAGGAAAGTTCAAGATCTTTTCAGCAAATTTCTTTAGAATGGATATTCTAAAGATTGATATCATCAACGGGTTAAATGGGAGAAGCTTTGTTATCCCCTAGAATAAGGAGGTCTGTATTTCAGGAGTCTAAAGGACATTATTACAGCTAGTATCCTTAAACTCTATTGGAAGTGGAATTTTGACCGAGGATTGTAGGGAACTTTCATGAGAAATAAGTATAATTCCTTGAATTCTAGCTCAACTCAGTACCATGTGTTCAAAAGTTGCAATCCAAGAGAAATCAAATGTTTTTATTGATAGAGAAGAGGAGATATAGCTGCCATCTAACAGAGTGGAATTTTCTCTCAAATCTGATGGTGCAGTACCTGATGGAGGTTCTAACCTACAAACCTGATGTCATGGCTTCCTTTAACAAGGAGCTACGCAGTGAAGTAAGAGCTCTCGATAAAGGTATGGATGACGAGAAAAATATGGGGAACCAATATGAGGAACAAGTAATTAGTCCTGGTGACGTTTCAACACTTAAAGATAAAGGCTCAGATGATATAATCAAGGAGAATCAAATTTCTGCAGAAGACTCAGATATAAAAAATCTGGAGTTAATTGGCATAAAAAATAAAGAAAGGGTAGTGGGATGAAACATTGTCCAAGAACACATTGATAGGATAAATAATGAAGAGCTAAGTTTTGAAGATCTCCAAATTGTTCATCATTGCTCATTATCTCCCAATAATAGTACAATTCTAGTAAAAATAAGCTACCAAAGCAAAGAATCTAAATCGTAACATTAGTATTACAATTATACATTTGTCAAACAGTTATGAATACATTTATCGCTAATCATAAACGTCAACTTAAACAATGCATCTGCATATTCACATAGCAAAGAAAGGAATTCTAATAAGGTAAATATAGAAGGGATTGAAATCAATACCATTTTTCATAAATCAATCAACCCACAACGTTGGGGAAACCATAATTTATAAGCAGTAAAGAAATCAAGCAAACCGCAACATGCATTGCTTATTATCACTAGTGTAAAGTTGAGAAGGTGAATCATCAATTAAAAATAATCCAAACTGACAACAAAATCTATACTCCGTGAAGACTTGAGGCTAGTGTAGATCTATTAACTGTTCGTATCAGAGGATAAAGAGAGCATGGCCAAGTCATTAGTAGTTAACATATTCACTGATATGTTTTTAATTTTTTTATTCAATTTGCAAGAAGGGGGGAGGGGAGGGACGTGACGGGACGGGACGTGACGCGGGACTTAATAGACCAAATAAAGAAAACTATGAAATAAAATTTGAAATCATTTTGAACATCATGTATATCATTTGGGCATCATATAATGATTTTTGGTATAATCATTATAATAAGTCTTGAACTTATTCAATCTAATGACTGTGATTGAAAAGTAACAATCATACTCTAGTAAAAATATTCCTAAAGCTAATATCATGAACTAACAATAGACCTTATTATGTCAAATCAATGACCAAACAAAAGAGGAGAAAAATCAAAGATGAATGATTTATACTCACTTCTCAATATCCGGCCTATGATCCTCCTGAGGATTAACCATATAAAGCAACAAGTTCACTTGCAGATAATAAATAGTAAACTAAGCACGAAAAAAGAAATATTAACTAATAAAGAACAACATAAAAGGAATACAAATCAATTTTGAAATCATTTGCATATGCTAGCTCACCTGGGTATTCCTAGGCTTGATGATGACCCCATTTTAGATATCCCAATCCTACAAACTTTCAATAAATTTTAAGTACAAAACATATATTGATATTGAAGGGTCAAATACCACCACAGAAGACGGAAAGCCTAAATATACACAATTACTATAATCCTTTAATCATTTCTAGTATCTTAAAAAATTAAGCACTGAAAATAATGTCACCCCTTGAATATATGTAATGTTTTGTCAAAACATATATACTTACCCCCAAAATACAATCCAAGTATTTAGGGTAATCTTCCACTTCTTTAAGTTGACCCTACATCTGCGTCTGGCGGTAACGAACATAATGTCTCTAAAAGGCCATTGGAATAGGAGCCTATGCTTGCTACTAGAGTAACTATTGAGAATGGCCTATCTCTTCTTCCTGATGTTGATGATATTGATCGTTTCCTACAATTCAGTCAACTCCAAGACAGCGGTGTCCAGTTGAGGCATAAGCGACAGGTCCTGTTAGATGGATCATTAGACATGGATGATTCTTAACACATTAGATAAAAGGAAAAACAACTAATGAATCATTATACAAACTCGACATAGCGCACTGCATTGATAGGTAATGAATCATTATACAAAATAGGTAATGATCATTAGACAAACTGGACATAGCGCATTGCATTGATAGGTAATGAATCATTAGACATAGCGCACTACATTCGATCATTTGTAATTTCAAGCCCGATGTCATGTTTTTTTGCTAACACGAACACAACCCGTTAGTAACACGAGTCGACACGAGTAGCACGATTTTAAGAAACTGTGCCAAATTTTGGCACAGTTTAAAACCGTGTCAGATTCTCCTTGTCCAAAATACTAATACTGCTTATGAGGTATACCTTCTTATGAGGTATATACCTCATTAAACTTCTATCAAAGTAATGTTTTATACCCAACATTTTATTTGTCATACTGCATAGACAATTGCAACACTCATATATGTTTTTGTGATCAGGTCTTCTGAAGAAGATCTAAAATAAGTGTTTCCAAGTTCATAAAGTTCTTTAAGGTTGTTGGCCAAGCTCGTTCGTGTATGCATATGTGTATGTGTATGTGTGTGTGCATTGTTCATTGATGATATAAGAACCACAAAAGAGAGACGACAATGTTAGAAATGTTTTAAGTGTTTATTTGTAACAAATATTATATCCTTTTGGAATGCTATATTGGCAAACATTGATATAATATAAACACAACCACCCACCCACCCACACATATATGTATAGATCTAAATCAAATAAAACATTTTGGCATGCTATATTGACAAACACTGATCACTCTTACCTCAATATTGTTGTTAGGTCCAAATATGGGCTTGTAACTTGTTTTCTTCTGTGTGTACCTTAACAAAGAGGTGAAGAAATCAACAATTCATGTCAATGTTAATCTATGTTTACCTAAAAAGATAGGGCGATAAGGAAGAGATGAAACGTGGTTGTGCTAATGCAGCAATAGAAGACAGATGACTGAAATGGGCTCAAATACTACAAAACCAAGACAATTACTATGTGTATGTGAACTTTACCACAAAACCAAGAAAATTAATCAATATAATTACTCAATGAATACCCACAACTATTAGAAAAGACCTATAACCACTTGTGATTTATTAACAATTGGCCAGAAAATGAGGATGCAAATTATGGATTCAAATCAAAACACATTACATATTCGAAGTAATCACCTCCTAACATCAAATTAAAACACACATTACATACTCATTAGGCTCATTAACATAGTGTTTTCATGTAATAAATCAGATAATTTGTATTCATTTTTAATTTGATTCAAGTAAAATTTGTATGCATTTTTAATTTGATTCAAGTAAAATTTGAACATATAAAATTCACAAATGACAACAATTAGAACAAATATATTTTTTCAAGCTTTGTTACTAATCTGATTATACTTAACAAATATATTTTTTATGAATAGAAAAATGCCAGATCGAAAATATTAGTTCAAACAGCAATGAGTTCAAATAACAAAAATCGGAAAAAATTAGTTTAGTAACAAACTAAACAAAAAAACATCAGCAATCAAACAGCGATGAGTTCGAACATTACAAAAAAACAACAATGTAACAAAACTTAGATATCTTACAATCAAATTAATTAAGGTTCCATAGTGTGAACCCCAACGTGTATCACCGAAACCCTTCACACTAATTTCTTAGCAATGTAAAAATCTAATTGAACCATCTTAAAAAAGAATCAATAAAATCCACCATCAACCACAACATCACAAATGGATAATCTTACAATATCATAGACACAAACATAACCACAAATAAATCAACAACTATGAATGAAATCAAACAAGAATAAGAACTTGACAAGTTACCTTCATCAGTGATGGGGCTAGTAGCAAGCCTGCTGGCTGGAAAGAATATCCGAACAGGGGAGGTCTCCCCGACCAAAAGAAGAGGAGTAAGATCATGGGTATTGTGTTTTGTTTTTGGGTTCAGACGAGCAGCTAGGGCTGTTTCGTTTTTGGGTGGGTAAAGTTTTTGTGCTGTAGCACTACTGAGCTGTTTCGTATAGTGATTCTAACCTTTTTTTTGTAAGTCTGAGAGGTGAAAGTGCACCCCCAGTGTTGAACTATGTCCGCCCCTGGGCGTGGAAGGCCATGGAGGAAGCTGATTCGGTGAAGATGATTTGGGGGGAGCGAGAGGTTTTCTTTCCCAAATCGTGGATAGAGATCGGGGGATGGGAAAGGAGGGAAAATATTGTGGGAAGATGAAAGAGGGAAAAAATAAAACTTATGATTAAAATTTTTTTAGGGTATTTATATTTTAGTAAGTGTACTCAATTTTGGCACACTTTAAAACAGTGCCAAATTTTGGCACTGTTTTAAAGTGTGCCAAATTGATATTAAACCGTGCCAAAATCTAGCACAGTTTTAAAGTGTGCCAGAATTTTAATATCAGGGTGCGCCAAATTTTTATTTTTGGTGTAGTGTAATGAATGGCTACAATAGAACCAAATACATACCTTTTGTAACAACAATTTGGCCCTCTTGTGCGTAGAGCTATGCAAGCACTCGCACCCTCATGTGCAACAATGTGAGACCATTGTAGACATATCATAGTCAAGGATATTCCGTAGTAACCTTTGTAGAACTATCATAATAGTAAAATCAAACAAAAAAATTAAAAAGAAACAAAATTTCATCCACCCCAAAAGGTAGCAGCTCTATAGACGATTGTCAGTATAAACAGTGAGACGATTTTACCAACTTCATTGTCAGTATAAATAGTGAGATGATTTTACCAAAATTGGGTGTGAACACCTTGGGTATTATGCATCATGATACTAAAGGTTCATTCGGTCTTCTTGCGTCTATTGTCAAGTTTCTTTCAGTTCCTTTCAGTGTATTATGTTATAGCTTCTGCAATGACCTTGTGTAAACTCCTCTAGTATAGCTGCTATAACTCCTAATGTATCCCCTCTGATTTCCTCTGCACATCCCATCATAAAACCAAAAAGAAAAACTCCAGAATTAGTGTAAACAATAAAAGAATATTCAACTCTTCCACCATACTTAAAATTGTTGTTATTGAGCGTGCCGAAGCTGACCCAACATATACCTCTCGCCGGAGCTGAACCCTGACATCAAATGTCATTTTTTTTAGCAAAATTGTCTAATTCACCTTCACACATTAATCTTGTTAACATCTTATAGCCAACATCGTAAAGGAAAAGACTCAACAATCCTGCCAAGGTGCCATAATGTTCGAACAAAATAAATATAAATATGTACAAAAGGCACATAAAAAATTCACTTTCACAAGGTAGATTGTTCTTTTGAATCTACGACTTAGCCCGAGACCCAAGGAAGTTGAAGGCCATCCTGGAAAATTTTGTGAAGGTAAAAAACATTTGTAGGATTGAACGTCCCTTTAAAATGCCCTCTCTTACTCCCCTTGCAGTTTTAGCTAGCACCGGTCCTTTAGTCTTGGTTCCTGTTGGGGCTAACTCCTGGTAGGGACATATTTGTCAAACGACGTAATCTTTCCAGTACCAAGCGGATGACTCGAGTGGAGATTTTAACACCTTGGGTTATCTCCTGACCCAAATTACTGAGCTCTATTGTTAGGTCACTGATCTCCATTCCTGATAACCGAACAGCAACGCTTGTGTTAGGGAGTTCTTCCCTCGTGACATCGAGCAAATTCTCCATTAACTCTGCCGCTCTCTTAAAATCCAGAAGAGTTTGGATTTCAGATTAAAAAATCCAAGTTTCAAACACAACTACAACACAAGCGATGACATTTAGCACTAAGATATGTCTTTGAGTGTGATTCCACTGCGAGAGCTGAATTGAAGGGTTCGGGTATCCAACGGTGGCAATTAAATGCGAAGAAATCGAACATACATTCCCACGACTGAAATTTTTCATAACCAGTAAAGTCGGATTCAATTCTCGTATAACATTCTCGACTATAACTTCATTACATGTTGTCCCCTAAAGGAAAAAGCCTGCAATCTCTTAACAACATTCAAGTCTACAGGAAAGATTTTTCCTGTTAATCTCTGAATGAAAGTATTGCATAACATGGACTACAAATCCCAAATAACTGGCATATTAAGTATATAACTTTCTCTCAACATCTTTTGACTCAAATCCATATAAGGTTCTTGGACTATATCCTTATCTAATGCCTCAACCACTAACTTCTTATCCTTTTCAACCCCACCATCACATGTGCAATAAGTTTAAGCTACAACCAACAATAAAACATTAGTATTAACATATTACAAATACACTTAGTGAACTGATAAAATTGTCAACAGTGAAGACAAAGTGAAAAATTGAAATAGAGAATGAAATAGAAAAAGTGAAAAATTACTTTAATTTCTTTTCCATAATGATGGTCGATATACTTGTTTAACAAAGGCAAGTTCCACTTCATCGTTTGATAACACATCATTCAACTAGAGAATGCAAATTTTACAAAGCTTTATACCGTTTCTTATCAGTTGAACACGCGTCACTTGAAGACTTGGCGAGATAACCAGATGGAAAACTCACCATCATTTTCTTTGGGTTGGATCGTGTCTCTGTCCATGCCTTTTTATAAAAACTTTGACAGAGCGATAGCCATGCTTAACATGTTGATTTGTGGACATTGTGAAAGTGCCTAGAGTAAGTGACCCCTTTATGGAGATTAAAAATATATCCATAGTAAGTGGGCCATGCGATGCATATTCTGTTTTAAATAACTATCTAGAAAGCCATCCAGAAAATACGTTCTAAAAAGTGTTCAAATAAAAAAACTCCAATCAGTAAAACATTTAGTTATAAAGACATACTAATAATGCATTAAGCTGTAAAATGTGCAAGGTCAAACACATTGAGATATAAAGGCGTACTAATAAACTGATCTAGGAAAATAAACGTTCTGAGGTATATAGAGACAATCTTCTTACAGTGTTGAAGAAGAATATTGTAATTTCATCGTAAGGCCTATTAATGATTTGAGTCTTCAGTGACTGCATAATACAGCTAACAGCTACATGAAAATGAGTTTCATCCTTTTCTTCTTCCTTTTTATATAAACAGGCTAAATCAATTATTATCACTACACAATAAGTCCTTTAGCCATACATGAAATAATCAAGCTTGTGACGCTCAAAACATAGGTTATTAAGAGATGGATTTTCATACAAATCAAATCAATAAAAAGCTATCCATTGAGCACATCCCAAAATTTCAATGAATATCTAGGATTCTAACACTTGTATATCATAACTAAGAGATGTAGTAAGAAGTTGGAACTAATAGGTGTAAGTAGGTAGTATGAACTAACAGATGTAAGTCAAAATAACAATATTGAAAATTATACTGAACCAACATCATTCGTTGTATATAAAGCCAAATTCTTTCTCACATTCAAATCAAGATACAACTAAAAAAATCATAAAACATAGCTTAGACTTTTAGTAAAGATGATAATTCCCTAGGCCTGGCATTTCTTCAAACACATCACCTATTAAAGAAGTTAGAATGAGAGAAACAATAAACCAAGCATATAACCAGCATTTCAAGAGGCCATATCTAATTAACATGGTATCAAACATTTCTAATTAGTATAGTAAGAATCCACAACTCACTGAAAATACACTTTCCCTAAAGCCATACCTTATATGCATATTCTATCAGGTCTCACCCAAAACACAACACCATTGAAATCCCCAACTCTGACTAAAGGAAGGTATCAGATGATACAAATAATTTATCAAACAACTAAGAGATAACAATTTAAGGAAGTCAATTTCAATTAATTTGTTTCACTAAACTTAATTTAATTAAGCCTATGCAATCAAAATCAAAAGACAAAATTTTACAAACATACAATGAATTTCTTACATGAGTTATGGCCGAGAGTGTGCGGTGGAATTTATGAAATGAGAAAAATAAAGGAGTGTAATAAAAAATCATCCATCGGATCTTTAAATCTTCACTTCAGGTCTATAACAAAATAACCAACAATAAAGATAAGGGTTTAGATCTTCAAATATTCACTGAATGATATGTGATCTTGAGATGTACATACCTCAAACTCTTCATCAATGAACATTTTGAGTTTTGATAGCTCAAATTGTTTTAGGCTTTGATGAAAAAGAAAATCGTGGGAAGTGTGAGAGAGAAAGAGTAAGATACGATGCTTCGTTGAAGCTTCCGTTCGTAGAAGAACCTTTTACCCTTAGTTTTGAATTTTGAAGAGAGGGGGAAATAAATTAGAGTGTGAAAAGAGGGGGGAATCCAAATATTAAAGGGGTAAAAATGATAAGAATGATATTTTAATATCAACCCTTAGATTCTTGCATTGTTGGTTCAATCATAGCCCCTAATTAGGTTAAGATCTTATTGAATAGTAACCAACATTCTACTCCTCATTATATATATATATATATATATATATATATATATATATATATATATATATATATATATATATATATATATATATATATCCCTATGTGTGTGTATGTGTGTGTGATATGTTAACATACCTACTCGACTAGACACATCAATCCTTGCTTTTTAGATAGAATTTTATACAGTTGTTTATTCCGAGCATGTCGCCCATTATTAGATAGTCTTTACTTTATGTAGACCGTATTTTTTTCAGTTGCAGTAAGATTATTATTATGATTTACTAAGAGTTTTTTGATTAATTTATTTATGTTATCTCTCAGCAGTTATTTCATTTGTGTGGTGAATGTATTTTTAAACTATTTGGATTTTCTTGTTATGCGATGGAATGTTTTATTAAAGCAAGTTAACAAGTTTTAAAATTTGGCACTAGGCTTTATTGGTTATTAGTAATTAATTTGGTTTTCGACAGTGATGTTAAGAATGAGACAGTCTGAGATTCCTAATTTATTTTAGTACAGGGCAAACCATCCATTATTTAAATAGGAGGGGTATCACATTGATATCTTGTGTGTTCTACACCAAGAACATTTAGTATTAATTACTATTTAAAGTAGTAATTAGTTTCGGGTGTCACTATTTATCGGTGTGTTCTACACCAAGAACGTTTAATATTCATCTCTAAACCTATGAAATGAATATGTGTCCTCTGAAGAAAAAAGACGATAAGAAAGATAAGGGAGTTTCATGAAAGACTAGAAGGTGATTGTGTTAGATTCCGACAATGACGGTGATTTAGATCTTGAAGAGATCACTATTTCACTAGGAAGTTGAAAAAGTTTCTTAAGCTTAAAGAAGATATGATTTTTTAGAGACATCAAAGAACATTCAAATGACCGTGATAGGAAGAAGATGGATAACCCTAAGAAGGTGGATAATTAGGACAAGTATTTTGAATGCCAAGCATTTATGAATTGTTCACGAGAGTGTCCCATTTAAGTAAGGGAGGAAGGAAAAATGCCTAAAGTATACAATGCCATTATTAGTGATATTGACTCGAAAAAGTTGTATAGTTATCACATGGAGTGTAACTTTACTACTTTCACGGCTAGTCATGTGAGATAAAATGAAATGCCTTTCGAAGTTGAAGATAATCATATGCATGATGGTTTTAAGGTTCGATTTTTGATTCCCAAGTGAGTGTTGAGGAAGAATAAGAAGAAGAAGAAAATGAGGAGGCGGAGGAGGAGGAGGAGGAAAGCGGGCTTTAATTTTCCAATTATGAGTTATACACCGATTCGTTTAAGTTAAAAAAGGAAAACTTGAAGTTAGAGAAAAAGTCAAAAGAGTGTACCATAGGTATTGATGATGCTAAATTCATTAAGGATTTTAACAAACATAATAATACTCTTAGCGAGAAGTTTGAGTACATTGACGAGGAGAGAGAGAGAGATAACCTATGTGCATTGTTTGAAAATTTTGCAAAGTACCTAAAGTTTGATGAGTATTGATTTTGATTAAGTCTAGGATTATGGAGTTATAAGATAAATTGAGAGACTTATGTCATATCAAATTTGATTTGTAATCTAGGGTTGGATAAGATTTTAGGTAGCATCCAAATAACTAATTGTAGGGGGGTAGTGCGACTGGGGTCTATAAATAACTGGAAAGGGTGAGGGGTAACCCACTCCAAGGGACGCTATCTGCAAGGTACTCAAGAACTTCTAAAGAAGCTTCTGATGAAACCTTCTTCTTTTGGTAAAAATCGAGCTCAAGATGGAACTCCCTCCCTATAAGAATATGAGCTACCACAACAATAATAGTAATTTTCTCAAAAAGAGTTCTTGAGAATGATAGCGGTCAGTGAGGAGTGAAAGTACAAGGCACTTAGGACTAGAAAGAGAGAAAGGAGAGAACACTAGGAAGTTCTGGTGTGATTTTGACAAAGTAACAATGCTATTGAGTTTTTATATCATCTCTTGACCTTTCCCATGGGTCCTAAAGATACATGGGCACTAGGGCTGAGTGGGCACTTTTGGGGACAAAAATATAGAAGGTTGGTGAGGGACAAGGTCTGCAGTGTACCATTTGTCCCTACGTATGTGCAACAGCCTATCCCTTTAGACATGTGGGACCTGGTGCAAACCAAAGTCCAAAAGAAAATATGTCTCCTAATGGAGACAAAATATCTGATTTGGTAAATAGCTTTTGGAACGGTAACTTTTTTTACAAACTTTGTAAACTTGATTGGGGTCTCAAGGACCACTTCCTCTAAATCTTTGTAAGCTTGAAGGGTGTATTAAGGACCCCCTTATAAAATCATTATCTTGAGAGGGCCCTAGAGGACCATCTCCTTTAAAATTATTTTATGAATAATTCTTTTCTTGTGAGCAACCCTTTGGCTCCACATCCTGATTGTGTCTGACTATGAGTTGTGTGAGGACTGGGTGACCCTAGGGTCTTTCTACTAGTATTCTCTCAATCCTAAAGTTCTAAGTGGTTGATATTGCTCAACAAATCTTATTCCTCAGCCGCCAAGCCAAAAGTCCCAAGAGATCTCAACTGGCCTATTTGAGCCATGCTTGCTTAACTACGCTACCTGTACAAGAAAGTATTTGTTAGTACCTTTGTTTGTTTAAAGAATGACTTTTCATGATAAGGGGTTGCTCATGGTAGCCACTCCCTCATCCTGGCCTATTTTTCTAGAAGTTGAGGGGGAGGACATTGACTACTCCTCCCCACAATATTTTCTGGAAGTTGAGGGGGATGACCTTGACTGCTCCTTGCCCCGACATTTTTTGGTGGATGAGGGGAAGGACCTTAACTACTCCTCTCCCCACCATTTTCTGGAAGCTGAGGGGGAGGACCTTGATTGCTCCTCGCCTCGACATTTTCGGTAAGCTGAGGAGGAGGACCTTGACTGCTTCCCACCCCGACATTTTCTGAAAGTTGATGGACCTTGAGGGTTCCTTCATCAATATGAATTTTATACCATTGAGGGAACCTGGGGGTTCTTTCTCAATATGAGTTTCTGTCAGGACCCTAGGTGGGGGTCCTCAATCTGAATTTCTCTCGGGACCCTGGGTGGGGTTCCTTCTCAATATGATTTTCTACCGGGACCCTAGGGGGTTTCCTTATCAATATGGGTTTCTACCGGGACCCTGGGTGTGGTTCCTTCTCAATATGAGTTTCTGCTGGGATTCGATGGAGTCCTTCTCAATAGGAGTTTTTACCCAGACCCTGGGTGGGGTTACTTCTCAATATTAGTTTCTGTCAGGACCCTGGGGGGTTCCTTCTCAATATGAGTTTTTTTAGGGACCCTGGGGGGTTCTTTCTCAATATGAGATTCTACCGGAACCCTGGGTGGGGTTCCCTCAATATGAGTTTCTGTTGGAATCCTGAGGGCTTCCTTCTCAATATGAGTTTCTACCGGGACCCTAGGTGGACTTATTTCTCAATATGAGTTTCTGTCAGGACCCTGGGGTGTTCTTTCTCAATATGGGTTTCTACCGGGACCCTAAGGGGGTTCCTTCTCAATATGAGTTTCTGCCGGGACCCTGGGGGGGTTTCTTCTCAATATGAGTTTCTGTTATTGAGGGAACCTCGGGTTTACTCAACCTTATATATCCTGATGACTACAGAGGGGGTATTTGAGGGACCCTCACCCCAAAATATAGTGGTCAATTTTGAAACACCTTTCTACATTAGACCCTCGTGTAATGTCTTTTGTGTTGGGCGGAACAAAAGGATTTGTACACCATAAATTTAATTTTTAATTTTGAGGTAACCTAAGGTTCCTTCATCGGTCTCCCTAGGGTCATTAAATTCTTTTTCACTTCATACCAAGTTTAGTAGATGAGGCCACTTATAATGGACCTCCTTATCTGGGTATCAACTTGGGCAGAGGGGTTGCTCGCGGTGAGCCCCTCGTCCTTAGCCTTTTGTTGTAGCCTTCTATATTATTTAGAGGGCTTAATCATAGCAAGACCATTGTCCTTGGCCTTCTTATGTGGCATTTTATCCTATTTAAATGGCGTTGCTCATGGTGAGCCCCTCGTCCTTGGCCTTATTCTGTGGCGCCTCTATCTTGGATAGAAGGGTTTCTCGCAGTGAGCCCCTCGTCCTTGGCATCTTTCTGTGGCCTTACATCTTGGGTAGAGGGGTTGCTCAAAGTGATCCCCCTCATCTTTGGCCTTCGTTTTATGGACTTCTATCTTAGGTAGAGGGATTCCTCATAGTGAGACCCTCATCCTTAGCCTTTATCTGTGGCCTTCTATCTTGAGTAGAGGGATTGATCACAGTGAGCTCCTCATCCTTGGACATTGTCTGTGGCCTTCCATCTTGGGTATAGGGGTTGCTCGCTGTGAGTCCCCATATAGAGGTTTTACACCTCGTCATAAGACCACTAAATATAGACCCCCTTGCTCTATATATTTTCTTTCTATCTTGGACAGTAGGAGCCCCTCTAGGTGGGCTCACTCGCCCTTAGCTATTCTAGAATAGCAGCTAGACACCCATCTATATTAGTCCACTCGTACAAAAATCTTTGTGTTATGTAGACCAAAGGGTTTTGTACAAAACAATCACTTCATATTAAAATGAAAAAGTTTCATGCCTTTAAATCATTACACTGTCCAATTTGGAGTGACTGAGGGGTCCCTAGTAGTGGACTTACTCATACTTAGTCATTCCATTTTCTGCATCATTTTTTGGCAGAGTGGACACTCTAGGTGATTCCCCTCGCCCTAACTCACTTAACCTTATTCCTAGTTTATGGAGTGATTAGGGGGGAGTACTTAGGGTAGGCCCTCTCATTTCTATGTCTGTCTTTGGAAGATAGTTCACTTATATTAGATTCCCTCGCCCTAGGTTTTCCTCTTTGTATTTGCCTTCGACAAAGGGGCTCACTCGAAGTGAACTCCCTCGCCATAAACTATTCGTGCCTTTGATTATAGCTGAGGGTCCACTCGTGGTGTCCCCCCTCACCCCCGGTTATTTTGTAACATTATATTTTGAGGTGTTTCAAGATTGACCACAATATTTTGGGGTGATGGTCCCTCAAATACCCCCTCCGTAGTCTTCAGGAAATATAAGGTTGTGTAATTCCCAAGGTCCCTCAACAAAAGAAGCTCATATTGAAAAAGATCCCCCCAGGGTCCCCGCAGAAACTCATATTCAGACGGAACCGCCAGAGTCCTAATAGAAACTCATATTGAGAAGGAACCCCCCTAGGGTCCTGGCAAAAACTCATATTGAGAAGGAACCCCCCAGGGTCCCGACATAAACTCAAATTGAGAAGGAACCCCACTCAGGGTCCCGGTAGAAACTCATATTGAGAAGGAACCCCTTCAGGTCCCAGCAGAAACTCATATTTAGAAGGAACCCCATCCAGGGTCTTGGTAGAAACTCATATTGATAAGGAACCCCACCCAGGGTCCCAGGAGAAACTCATATTGATAAGGAACCCCCCAGGGTCCTAACAGAAACTCATATTGAGAAGGAACTCCACCCAGGGTCCCGATAGAAACTCATATTGAGAAGGACCCCCCAGGTCACGGCAGAAACTCATATCGAGAAAGAACCACACCCAGGGTCCCCCATATTGAGTAGGAACCCCCTAGGGTCCAGGCAGAAACTCACATTGAGAAGGAACCCCGCCCAGGGTCCCGATATAAACTCATATTGAGGAGGAAACTCCACCTAGGGTCCTTACAGAAACTCATATTGAGAAGGACCCCCACCTAAGGTATCAACATAAACTCATATTGAGAAGGAACCCCCAGGGTACCTCAACGGAAGAAAATTCATATTGGTGAAGGAAACTTCAAGGTCCCTCAACTTCTAGAAAATGTCGGGGCGAGGAGCAGTCAAAGTCCTCCCCCTCAGAGTTTTGAAATTATCGAGGCGAGGATTAGTCAAGTTCTCCCCCTCAACTACCAGAAAATGGTGGGTCGAGGAGCCATCAAGGTCCTGCCCCTTAGCCTCCAAATAATATTATGGCGAGGAGCAGTCAAGGTCCTCCCCCTCAACTTCTTAGAAAAACAGGCCGGATGAGGGAGTGTCTACAATGAGTAACTCCTCATCATGAAAAGTCATTATTTAAAAGAACAAAAATACTAACACTTGCTTAGTATAGGTAGCCTAATTAAGTAGGCCAGGATCAAGTAGGATAGTTGGGATCTCTTGGAAGTTTTGGCTTGGTGGCTGAGGAACAAGGTTTGTTGAGAAAGCTCAACTAATTAGAACTTTAGGAATGAGATAATACTAGTAGAAAGACCCTCGGGTCACCTAGTCCTCACACAACTCATAGCTAGACAAAATCAGGGTGAGCAGCCAAAGGGTTGATCACAAGAAAATAATTATTTATAAACTGATTTTAAAGTAGAGGGACCTCTAGGCCCCTCTTAAGAAAATGATTTTAGAAGGGGGTCCGCAAGACCCCCCTCAAGCTTACAAAGAGTTTAGAGGAGGTGGTCCTTGAGACCCCCCTCAAGTTTACAAAGTTTTACCAAAATTTACTGTTCCAAAAGATATTTACCAAAGAAGATATTTTGTCTCCATTAGGAGACATATATTGTTTTTGACTTTGGTTTGCACCAAGTGGCACCTGTCTGAGGGGACATGCTGCTGCACACAAGTAGGGACAAGTGGTACACTGCAGACCTTGTCCCTCACCAAATCTCTATGTTTTGGCACCAAAAGTACCAACTCAACCCTAGTGCTCAAGTATAAATAGGACCCCTGGGCAAGGTCAAGAGATGATAGAAAGCTCAATAGCACTGCTACTCTGCCAAAATCACACCCTCCTAGTATTCTCCCCCTATTATCTCTCTAATGCTACGTGCCTTGTTCTTTCACTCCTCACTAACACCTATCATTATCAGGAGATCTTCTTGAGAAAATTACTATTATTGTATTGGAAGTTCATCTTCTTGCAGGGAGGGAGTTCCAGCTTGAGCTCCATTTTTACCAAAAGGAGAAGGTTTCGTCAGAAGCTGCTTCAAAAGTTCTTGAGTACCTTACAGACAACGTCCATTGGAGTGGGTGATGCCTCAACCTTTCCAGTTATTCATAGACCCCAGTCTCACTATCCTCCTATATTTGGCGACTCTGTTGGGGTGGTATTCTTGCTTTAATGAACAAAGAAGGTTTCAACATTTCTAAGAAACTAGTTTTTGAAGAGACTCCATCTGGGAATGGATCTCACAGTGACCAGACTACTCAGGAAGAAGTGGTAGGGATCGGAGCCAAGGTGCCTGCTCCTCAGGGAGGGAAGACCAGCTCACCGGCAGCAGCTCCGATGGCAAGTATGAATCTTATGATAATGTTTTTTGACTTCTTGAAGAAAAATATCGTAGACCTATCAATTTTAGGTCAGGGATGTGTAACACCAGTTGCTGCCCCTTCTAGAGGGGTATCCACCCCAGTTGTAATTCATGCCACCCCAGTTTTAATTCTGGCAAAGATGATTTCGCCACGAAAGGCGGTGCTGGAGCAGGTTATGGCATCATCAAGCTCACCAACAGCTAAGGGCATGAGTTTAGAGGAATAACTTTATAATGTTGTTACTATGGAGAAGGCCAGGCAGTTGCCCTTATTTTCTCATATAGAGGGTCCTAATCGGTAAGAGGAGTTGTAGGATCCCTACCCACAGGTGAGCATATAGACTTCCTAAGCTTGAGAAGAAAATGAGGTAGTGGAAGATCTACCAATGACTATTGGTACTAGTGAGGAACCCATAGTCGCAGAAGGCCCAGATGAGGAACCCCCCATGTTCAATATCTCAAGGGATACACTGATAGTTACAAAGTGACCATGCGAGGAACCCTCACTGCATGAAACCCCAAGTGAGGAACCCGACTGTCAGGAACTCATCTCATCTAGCAATGACCGCGAGGAACTTGGCGGCAAGCAACCCATAAACGAGGGTCCCCCATCGGTGAAAGCCCCTAGCGAGGAACCCCTTGTGGTTGAAAGTGTTGTCGAGGAACCTTAGTTGGCTGAAACCCCCAATGAGGAACCTCCTTCATTAATAGTAGCGACCGAGGAACTTATGGACGGTAATGCCGTCGAGGAACCCAAAGTGGTCAAAAATCCCAACACTGAACCAACGGTCGAGGAACCCATGGGAGGAAAATTGGTCGAGGAGGCCTTGGTGGTTTAGAAACCCTTTGTGGGTGAAATAGTGGGCGATGAGTCAGAGTTAATAGGCGAGGAACCCACCACCAAAGGCGGTCGCAAGGAACCTTCAGTATGTGAGGATCCTCTCATGGTCCCGATAAAAAGGCGAGGAACTCCTTCAATCCAAAATAAAAAATGGGATCCTCCCTGTAGTAAAAAACTCACATGAGAAACCTGAGAATAAAAAGGTTTTCGGTGAGGAACCCAGGAAATACTCGTCCACGATAAGTAACCCTTGGCAACGGACACCTCATGCGAGGAACCCAACTCAATTCCAAATGAGAAAGTGTCGTTCGAGGACCCCCTATTTGAAATTATTTTAGGCGAGGAACCCCTAGGTTCCAAACCCTCAGATACGAAATCAACATAGGCGTGAGGAAACTTTCACAGTCAAGCCAATGGTCGAGGAACCCATAGGAACCCATAGGTGCGAGGAACCCCTATCAATACCGCGAGATCGTGAAAGGTCAAGGAACACTATATGGTTAGGGCCTCACACGAGGAACTCAAGATCATCAAGGCTCCTAACGAGGAACCCCTCACATGCAAAGGGGAAGACGCATATACAAAGCCTCAGATAAGGAACAGGTAGCCGCGAAGTGCTCGAATGAGGAACCTCCCAAATTCAAAGCCTTAGACGAGGAAGCTAGGAGCGAGGAATCCCTGTCAACACAAAAAGGTCGCGAGGAACCTCCCATGGGTAACAACCCTTACGAGGAACCCTCAGAGGCTTAAACTCCAAATGTTGAACCCAGAAGCGAAGAACCCTCCTCAATGTCATGTGGGTGCGAGGGACCGACAATAAATTCAGTTCCAATAGTTGGACCTCTGAGTGAGGAACCCCCTACCCCGTCGTCAACAGACATCCTCACCACTACAACTGAAGAGGTACTATGCCTAACTCCTGCCAAGTTTCATTTTCTTAAAAAGTTTGAATAGCCTACTATAGTGCAAAAAGTCTTTTTTGCGTAAAGCGATTTTATGAGTACACTTCTTGTAAGAAATATAAACTCTGACTCCAATAAAGAAAATGAACACTAGTGATTTTTGGGCTAGCACTTTTATGTATGATCTATCTACCTACATTGTGCGGTGAATACACCAGACTTATGTTTTCTCTTTCTTAAATAGAATAATAGACCTCTGCTAGATTAGAAAAGGGTCCATGACATGAAGGTCTTTTCTCATTATACTTGGAGGAATATCTATCCCCGAGGGAAAAGTATACAGAGTAAAGTCCTTATAGACACAATAGATAAACTTTTTACACCAGACCAGTAGGAGCTTATCCTTTTAGTAATATTAAAAAAAATCACTACATTTTTTTTTTATTATTGCATACAGATTTATAGCTTAGAGAACAAGTCCTAACCTATGTTCTCAAGAAAAAAAATTACTTGAGTAGTTTTCAGAAAATAGGGAGAAGGAACCCTCAGGGCCCTCAATAGCAGTTAAAGGGGTAGCTTCCAAATTAGAACTTTCTCAATTATATGCAAGTACCCCACAGTGAGAGGGGAAACTTCAAAATTTTAACTTGCTCAGTTATAGGCAAGTATCCCGCAATTAGAGGGGCAACATCAAAATTTTAACTTGCTCAGTTATATGCAAGTACGTCGAAGTTATAGGGGCAACTTCCAAATTTCAACTTGTTCAGTTATATGCAATTTTCCCATAGTTACAGGGGTAACTTCTAAATTTCAACTTTCTTAGTTATATGCAAGTACCCCGCAGTTAGAGGGGAAACTTCAAAAATATGACTTGCTCAGTTATATGCAAGTACCCTACAGTTAGAGGGCCAAATTCCAAATTTTAACTTGCTCAGTTATATGCAAGTACCCCACAGTTAGAGGGGCAACTTCAAAATTTTAACTTTCTCAGTTATATGAAAGTACCCCGCAGTTAGAGGGGTAGCTTCAAAATTTTAACTTGCTCAGTTATATGCGAGTATCCCAAAGCTAGAGGGGCAGCTTCCAAGTTTAAACTTGCTAAGTTATATGCAATTCCCCCAGAGTTAGAGGGGTGACTTCAAGATTTTAACTTGCTCAGTTATACTCAAGTACCCCACAGCTAGAGGGGCACCTTCCAAATTTCAACTTGCTCAATTATGTACAAGTACTCCATAGTTAGAGGGGAAATTTTAAAATTTTGACTTGCTCAGTTATATGCGAGTACCCCGCAGTTAGAGGGGAAACTTCAAAATTTTAACTTGCTCAGTTATATGCAAGTATCCCACAGCTAAAGGGACAGTTTCCAAGTTTAAACTTGCTCAGTTATATGCAAGTACCCCACAGTTAGAGGTGCAACTTCAAAATTTTAACATGCTCAGTTATATGAAAGTGCCCCGCAGTTAGCGAAGGAGATTCAAAAATATGACTTGCTCAGTTATATACAAGTACCCCACAATTAAAGGGGCAGCCTCCAAATTTTAACTTGCTCAGTTATATGCAAGTACCCCACAGTTAGAGGGGGCAACTTCAAAATTTTAACTTGCTCAGTTATATGAAAGTACCCCACAGTTAGAGGGGAAACTTCAAAATTTTAACTTGATCAGTTATATGCAATACCCCACAGCTAGAGGGGCAACTTCCAAATTTTAATATGTTCAGTTATATGCAAGTACCCAAAAGTTAGAGGGGAAGGTTCCAAATTTTAACTTTCTCAGTTATATGCAAGTACCCCACATCTAGAGGGGTAGCTTCCAAATTTTAACCCGCTCAAATATATGCAAGTAACCCATTGTTAGAAGGACAACTTCCAAAATATGACTTGCTCTATTATATGCAAGTACCCCGAAATTAAAGGGGAAACTTTAAAAATATGACTTGCTCAGTTATATGCAAGTACCCCGAAGTTAGAGGGGCAGTTTTAAAAATATAATTTGCTCAGTTATATGCAAGTACCTAGCAGTTAGAGGGGAAGCTTCAAAAGTAATAACATTCTCAGCTCATATGCTAGTACCCCACAATTGGAGGGGTAGCTTTAGAAATAATAACATGCTCACATCATATGCAAGTACCCCGCAGTTAGAGGGGTAGCTTCAAAATTTTAACTTACTCATCTCATGCAAGTACACCACAGTTAGAGGGGCTCTAAAATGATAACTTTTGCATATCTTAAGCAAGTACCCCACTGACTATGAGGAAGTTTAATCTTAAAGTTCTCAAAGAAAATAGAGCAACTCAAAGTATTAAGTAAGTGCCAAGTATAAATATAAGGTATGACAGTTTAGTACCTAAGGCTCCAAAGGCGCCGGAGCGCTCACAGTATTGAGAAACTTCCAAGTATAAATAAAAGGTGCGATAATTTAGTACCTAATGCTTCAAGGGAACCAGAGCCCACACAGTATTAAGAAAATTCCAAGTATAAATAAAAAGTGCGACAGTTTAGTGCCTAGGTCTCCAAGGGCATAGGAGCGCTCATAGTCTCGAGTAAATGCTAAGTATAAATATAAGGTACGACAATTTAGTACCTAAGTCTCTAAGGGCACCGAAGCTCTCACAGTATTAAGCAAGTTACAAGTATAAATAAATGGTAATACAATTTAGTACCTAAGGCTCCAAGGGCATAGGAGCGCTCACAATCTTGAGCAAATGCCAAGTATAAATATAAGGTACGATAGTTTAGTACCTAAAGGATCCAAGGTCCCCACAGTGCTCACAGTCTGGAGTAAATGCCAAGTATAAATATAAGGTACGACAGTTTAGTATCTAAAGCTTCAAGGGCCCCCGGAGAGCTCATAGCATCAACTTGAGAAGTAGAGCAAGTTCCAAATATGAATAAAATAGTAAAAAGGTATGACATTTTAGTACCTCGGACTCCAAGGGAATAGGAGCGCTCAAATATTGAGCAACTGTCAAGTATAAATAAAAGTTACGACAATTTATTACCTGGGGCTCCAAGGGCATTGTAGTGCTCATACTATTAACCTGTATTCTGCTCAAGAGGGGGCTTATACTGAGAAGTCCTCAAGCCAATAAACAAAGAGTGAAATATTGATTATGATATTTCGTGCACAAGTTTGTCGACACTACAAGACACTTCTGCACTAGGGGGGTAATGCTCAAAAGTCCTCAAGCCAGTAAACAAAGAGCAAAATATTGATTATGATATTTCGTGTACAAGTCTCTTGAGACTACAAAACACTTATGTACTAGGGGGCTAATGTTGAGAAGTCCTCAAGACAGTGAACAAAAAGAGAAATAGCCTAGAGCATGGAGATCCACATAGAGTGGCTCCACCTTCCCAAGATTGTAAGTTTGATAGAAAATAGACTAGGGCGAGGGGATCCACCATGAGTGGCCCTTCTTCCCAAACTTGATGCTACAGAAAAATGACTCAGGGCGAGGGGTCCACCATGAGTGGTACCCTCTGCTAAGATCAATACAAGAAATAACTTAGGTTAAGGGGGTCCATTTCGAGTGGCCCTTCTGCCAAAACCAACACAAGTAACAATTTGAGGATTAGGAAGTCCACCACAAATGGCCCCTCAATCAAGAATACAACAATAAATAGTTTATGCCGAGGGTGTCCACCACGAGTGGCCCCTCGACCAAGAGTAATGATACAAAATAACTGGTGGTGAGGGGCCCCACCACGAGTGGACCTCCAGCTACAATATAAAACACGAACATTTTATGGTGAGGGAGTTCACTTCGAGTACCCCCATTTTCAAAAGGAAAATACAAAGAGGAAAACTTAGGGAGAGGGAATCTAAGATAAGTGACCCATCTGCTAAAGATAGACATAGAAACAAGAGGGTCTACCCTAAGTGCCCCCCTACTCACTCCATAAATTGGGAACAATGTAAAGTGAGTTAGATTGAGGAGACTTACCTAGAGTGTCCCCTCTGCCCAAAATCAATGCAGAAAAGAGAATGACTAAGGATGAGTAAGTCCACTACTAGGGACCCCTCGGTCACTCCAAATTGGACAATGTAATGATGCAAAGGAATGAAACTTTTGCATTTCAAGATAAAGCGATTGTTTCGTACAAAACCCTTTGGTCTACACAACAAAAATATTTTTGTATGGGGGGACTAATATAGATGGGTGTCTAGCTGCTATTCTATAATAGCTAAGGCTGAGTGAGCCCACCTAGAGGGGCTCCTATGTGCCAAGCTAGCAAGAAAATATTTAGAGCAAGGGGGTACATCATGAGTCTCCCTATGACGAGGTGTAAAACCAGGATGAGGGGACTCATGAAGAGCAACCCCTATACCCAAGATGGAAGGCCACATACAAAGGCCAAAGATGAGCCCTCTACTCAAGATAGAAGGCCCTAGACAAAGGCCAACGATGAGGGGCTCACTATGAGCAGTCCCTATACCCAAGATAGAAGGCCATAGAGAAAGGCCAAAGATGATGGGGCTCACTTTGAGAAACCCCTCTACCCAAGATAGAAAGCCACAGAAAGAGGCCAAAGACGAGGGGCTCACTGTGAGCAACCCTTCAATTCAAGATAGAGCACCATGGAAGAAGGCCAAGGACAAGGGCTCACTATGAGCAACCCCCTTTAAACAGGATAAAAGGCCACATAAGAAGGACAAGGACGAGGTGCTAACTATGAGTAACTCCTCTAAATAAGATAGAAGTCCACATAATAAGGCTAAGGATAAGGGGCTCACCGCGAGCAACCCCTCTACCCAAGTTGATACCTGGATAAGGAGGTCCACTATAAGTGGCCTCATCTTCAAAACATGGGATGAAGTGACAAAGAATTTAATATACCTAGGGGTAATGATGAAGGAACCCTAGGGTACCTCAAAATTGAAAATTAAATTTATGGCATATAAAGCCTTTTGGTCTACCCAAGACAAAAGACTTTGCAAAAGGGGCCAATGTAGAAGGGTGTTTCAAGCTTGAACACTATATTTTGGGGTGAGGGTCCCTCAAATACCCCTCCGTAGTCTTCAGGAAATATAAGGTTGAGGAACCCCCAGGTCCCTCAATAGTAAAAACTAATATTGAGAAGGAACCCCCATGGTACCGATGGAAACTCATATTGAGAAGGAACCCCCCAGGGTCCCGGTAGAAACTCATATTGAGAAGGACTCCCTAGGGGCTCGACAGAAACTCATATTGAGAAGGAACCCCACCCGGGGTCCCGGTAGAAACTCATATTGAAAAGGAACCCCCTCAGGGTCCCAACATAAACGCACATTTAGAAGGAACAACATATAGGCTCCTGGTGGAAACTCGTATTAAGAAGGAACCCCCAGGGTCCCGGTAGAAACTCATATTGAGAAAGAAACTCACCTAGGGTCCCAACACAAACTCATATTGAGAAGGAACCCCCCTGAGTCACGGCAAAAACTCATATTGAGAAGGAACCCTCTCGGGTCCCAGCAAAAACCTCCTATTGAGAAGGAACCCCACCCAGGGTCCCAGCAGAAACTCATATTGAGAAGGACCCCCGGGTCCCAGTAGAAACTCATAATGAGAAGGAACCACACCCAGGGTCCCGGTAAAAACCCATATTGAGGAGGAACCCGCTAGGGTCCTGTAGAAACTCGTATTGAGAAGGAACCCCACCCAGGGTCCCGACAGAAACTCATATTGAGAAGGAACCTCCACTTAGGGTCCTATTATAAATTCATATTGAGAAGGACCCCCCACCTAGGGTCTCAACAAAAACTCATATTGAGAAGGAACCCCTAGGGCCCCTTTACGACAAAAAAAATCATATTGGTTAAGGAACTCTCAAGGTTCCTTAACTTTTAAAAAAATTTGGGGCGAGGAGCAGTCAAGATCCTCCCGCTCAGCTTCCAGAAAATGGTGATGCGAGGAGTAGTCAAGGTCCTCCCCCTCAACCTCCAAAAAATGTGGTGGAGAGGAGAAGTCAATGTCCTCCCCCTCAACTTCTAGAAAAAAAGGCCAGGATGAGGGAGTGGCTACCATGAGAAACCCATCATCATGAAAAGTCATTCTTTAAAAGAACAAAAGTACTAACACTTACTTTCTTTTACAGGTAGCCTAGTTGAGAAGGCATGGCTCAAATGCGCCAGTTGGGATCTCTTGGGAGTTGTGACTTGGCGGCTGAGGAACATGGTTTATTGAGCAATCTCAACCACTTAGGACTTTGGGATTGAGATAATACTAGTAGAAAGATCATAGGGTCACCCAGTCCTCACAAAACTCACACTCAAACACAATCAGGGTGAGCAGCCAAAGGGTTGCTCACAAGAAAAGAATTGTTTATAAAATGATTTTAAAGGAGAGAGTCCTCTAGGCCCCTATAGGGCCCTAAAACATGATTAGGAAGGTTAATTCCATGATTAAGTATAAGTTATTAGTTATTATGTATAAATTGGTTATGTGTGTTAAACATATTAATTATCATGTTTAGGGGATGCATGCTCATGTGATATATATGTGGTTTATATTAGATGTTAATCGAACTTATCATTGGGGATAACATGCTTAGAGAATATGACTATTTATGTGATAATGAAACATAAAATATGTTTCTAATTCATGATTATGTTTATAAAAGTAAATTAGGGTGTTGATGCGAAATTGACAATGTTTGGTCGTCAAATGTTAAAAGTTTTGAGATTTTCAGTAAAATTGCTACTTTCCTGTTCGAAGCCCAAATTAGGCATACTAGTTAATGATTTTGGGAAAACACGAATTAGGGTTGTTACACAACAAAAGGTGTGTTAAACGGAGGACCGAACAAGAAGTTATACCAAAAGTACAAAACAAGGGCAAATATGTCCATCCCTTAAGTGATAATTGTCTTATTAGCACAACATATGCTATTTTTTGATTAGTTAGAGGGTAGGTTTTGATTTGGACGACTTAAACATCTTAAAACAACCCCCTTGTTCAGCCAATTCAGCCATGAACAAGAGTTTTTCCTAAAGAGAGATAAAGAGAAGGAAGTTAAGGAATAAATCTTTGGAAAATTTCTATAAATCCAGGAATCCTCGTGAGGTAATTACTTCTTTATTAAAGTTAGTCACATGGATGAGTTCTAAACTTCAAATATTGTTATTTTTGATTTGGATAAATATTTTAATTATACCCACATTTCTAAATTGTGTTGGAACAAGGATGGTTTAAGAACATGTGTTAGAACGGGTATTAGGATCGTAAATGTTAACTTTAAAGATAACATGATTTAAAATCCCTCCTCGTGATGCTTTCTAATTTAGTAAATTCAGATTTTTGATGTGTATATATGTTTAAACATGTTTATTATAGGTTTCTATGATTGATACTGAAGGTGGAGGTTATGTATGCTTAAAAATGTTAAGTTATGCTTTAATGTTCATTTTCGACCTAGTTGTGCTAAAAATGGTATATCATGGAATACTTACTGGAATTGAGTGATTCCAGCTGGAGAGTAAAATAGATTCATACATGTATAACATATACAAAAATTATGTACAAATACAAAGGAATGAACCTTTGGTGATAGTTTGAAGTTTTGGTTTAAAAATCTTCCTTAGAGGAGTAAGAATGCATACCAGGTCTTTGACGTTTTGCTCGAGATAGAAAATGAGCCCTCAAAATTTTGAAACATTAATTTTGTATTAATGAATGTGTTTACTAAAATTGGGTGGAATATTATGAAAACTTATGTTGTATAAAAATTATGAAAATTCTTGGAAGTTGAAGTTGTGTTGTTGTTTTTCTCGAGAAACGATTTGGAAAAGGTTGTAAAAAAATGGGCATAACTTTGTCTAGCGAATTCGTAATTTAATTTCGTAAATTGTGTTAGAACCATAATTACTTGGATGTTATCTAAATGTGAATTATCATATTTCATTACTCCTTAGTTATTTCTGATTGACCAAATGATGTGATGTACTATTGCGTTTGATGTTAATCGGTGTATTCAAATACTAATGACATTGACTTGTTAGGTGGGGAAGCAGCTAATACTACAATACCAAGTAAGTATTTTGGTATTAATATTAGCACCAAATCCATGGTGAGTGACCTGTACTATTAAATATAGATGCTTATATGTTCATATGGAAATGTGTAGTTAAACACATGTGTTAAAATGCTTATGGGAGTGATGTTGTTTTTAAGAAACATATGCACTAGTGAGTCCTTTAGATAATGTTAAGGACTAGTGGGTCCTATGGAAGCAGCAGCCCCGTTAATCCGATTTAAAGGTTTGTTGTACTCGGTGTTCCCCATTAACTGGGTGCAGGCTTGCGAGAGTCACACAATTCCTATTGGGTTATAACATTAGAAAATAAAAATGGTTATTTGAAATTGTTATATGTGGAATATGGTCATTCACTAAGCTTGTGTTTCTTACACTCCTATAATGTTATGTTTCAGGTATGCCTATCAATTCGAGTTCACTGCCAAGTTAGGACCTTAAAATGGTGGAGTGACGAATATCTAGTATGGCTTGAATATCAAGAATCTTTTTGTGTAAATATTAAACCAAAGATCTTGGTTATGTAAAGTTTTGTAGTACTTATAGGTTACATGTAAATGTAGTTATGTTTTCATTTACACATACCTTTGAAAAAAAAATCTCATGCTATTTTTCCTTAGAGATTTAAATTAAATCATTGTTTATTGTTTAAGGAAATTTATCTATAATTAAAAACGACGAGTTTAACTTAATTAAGTCGGGGCGTGACAACTTGGTATCAGATCATGGTTTTAGGTTCTGGACAGGATTGGAAGTGGGCACTAGAAAGTGAGTTTGCTATGCGTCTGGATTTTTACTAACTATGCTAATATTAAACTAGTGGTATTGTATTTTATTTAAGTTAATTATATTGCAGTAAGTGATGAATCCACACGAGACGCATGAAAGAGCAGATGGTGAGGCATCCTATGTGCCTAATAGTCAGCAATGACATACATATTGAAGTGGATAAACCAGAGGTACAACAATAACCTATTAATGATGTGGGAAGAATATTACGTGTTGTGGCACAATTGGTGGAAGAAGCAAGAGGTGGACTACATGGCGGTGGGAGGGATAAATTTCATGATAGGTTCATGAAGTTAAATCCTCGAACATTTATGGGTACTACGGATCCGTTAGTGGCAGAGGGGTGGATTCAAAAAATGGAAACAATATTCAAGGTGATGAAAGTGCGAGATGAAAAAAAGGTTTTGTTAGCAACCTTTAGATTTGAGAATAATGCAAAGTTATGGTGGGATGCTACAGAGAGGTTACGTAGTATGATTAGGGGAGTAGTGCCAGCAAATCCTCCACCAATTACTTGGAAGAGGTTTGTGAATGTGTTCTTTGAAAAATACTTCACAATGCGTTACAGGAAGGAGAAAGAGGAAGAATTTATCATGCTGAAATAAGGGAACCGAACGGTAGCAGAGTATACAAATTTGTTTATATCCTTATCTAGATTTGCACTTGATTTGGTGAGGATAAAAGAAAGTAAATGTGATTGGTTTCAGTGTGGGTTGAATGTAGATATAAAAAAATATGGTTGCTAATACGAAGATCACAGATTATGTGGATCTGGTGGACAGAGCTATGGTATCTGAAAAGTCAATGAAAGAGATGCAAGCCGAACATTCGAAGAAATCTAGACATGATAGTATGAAGTCATATGGATGGGATATGGGAACCTCATCTCAAGGTGTAGCACGAGGAGTATCTAAGGCATAAGAATTTAAAAATAATATAAGTGCCATGGAAAATTTCAAGCTCGAGGTGGAAGGACTGGGATGAGCCAGTCAGAAAATGTATCTGCGATGGGATCGAGGGCCTTGTTTTGTTTTAGATGTGGTGGTCAAGGGCACATGTCTCGAGAGTGTTCAATATCTTAGACGACACCTTTGTGTTCCCATTATCATCTACCGGGGCACTTATGAAAGAATTGTCCAGTGATGGGAGCTACAACTTTAGTTGGGAGTGTGACAGTAGGAGATAAGATTTCTACACCGAAAGTACATAGGGGAGGTAGAGGAGGCGTGTCTTAAAACCAAGGCCAAGGCAGAGTGTTTGCACTGATGCAACAAGATGCACAAGCTATGCCTATTGTAGTGACATGTACACTTTCTATTTGTGATAAAGATGCTTATGAGTTAATATATCCTGGTTCTACACATTATTTTGTATCTCTTATTTATTTATTGCATGTTAATAAGCCATTATCATCGTTAGATTCTGGTTTAGTGATCATTACTCTAGTGGGTGGATTGGTTTTTATTGATAAGGTGTATAGGGAGTGCATGGTGAGAATAGGTGAAAAAGTGTTGTTGGTTGACTTATTACCTCCCGATATTCGAGACATTGATGGGTATGGAGTGGTTAGAATCATATCATGTATGTTTAGATTGATTTAAAAAGGAGGTAGTGTTTAGGTTACCATGTGAACCTAAATTTAAATTTATTGGGGAACGAAATGTCACTCCAACATATTTGATTTCTTCTACAAAATGTTATGAACTGCTAAAGAAAGGATGTGAGGGTTATCTTACTCATGTGGTGGACACACGACAAGAGGATGGAAAACTATCAGATATACCAGTAGTTAATGAGTTTACGTATGTCTTCCCAGAAGAACTCCCAAGTTTAGCACCAAACCGTGAGGTAGCTTTATGATTGAGTTGGTACCAGTCACTACACAAATATCTATTGCACTATATCGTATGGCACCTGCATAACTAAAAGAGCTAAAGATACAGTTGCAAGATCTGTTAGATCGTGATTTTATAAGGCCTAGTGTATCACCGTGGGGAGCCCCAGTATTTTTTGTGAAAAAGAAAGATGGAACCATGAGACTTTGCATCGATTATCGTCAATTGAATAAGGTGATTATCCGTAACAAATACTCACTACCCCGAATTAATGAGTTGTTCGATCAGTTGCAAGGAGCCAAAAGGTTTTACAAGATCAATCTCATATCTGAATATCATCAATTAAAAGTAAGAGACTGTGAGATTTCTAAAACTGCCTTTCATTCCAGGTATGGACATTATGAATTTCTTGTCATGCCATTTGCGTTAACAAATGCACCGGCTGTATTCATGGATTTGATGAACCGTATATTTCACCCATATGTGGATTCTTTTGTTATTGTCTTCATTGATGATATTTTGATATATTCTCGTAGTACGGATGAGCATGAGCACCACTTGCGTATTATATTACAAACCTTGCGAGAGAAGAAGTTGTATGCTAAGTTTTCTAGTATTTTTGGGGCATGTTATTTCTGCTAATGGTATTTGTGTTGATCCCAAGAAAGTAGAAGCAGTAATGAATTGGGAAAGACTAACTAGTGTGACTGAGGTACATAGCTTTTTGGTTTGGTGGGGTAATACAGGAGGTTTATACTGAGTTTTTCTTCTATTGCATTTTCATTGACTAAGCTTACCAGAAAGGAGAATAAGTTTGTCTGGAGTGGTGATTGTGATAAAAGCTTTAAAATTTTAAAGGTTAAGTTGACATCAACTCTAGTACTGACAATCCCAATGAGTATAAAAGGTTTAATCATTTATAGTGATGTGTCATATCAGGGACTTGGTTGTGTATTAATGCAGCATGGAAAGGTAATTTCTTTTTCTTCTCGATAGTTAAAGATACATGAATGGAACTACGATATACATTATCTTGAGTTGGATGTAGTAGTTTTTACATTAAAGATCTGGAGACATTACTTATATGGTGTTAGTTGTGAAATTTTACTGACCATCAAAGCTTAAAATACTTATTTACTCAAAAAGACTTGAACTTGAGGCAAAGAAGGTGGATGGAACTTATAAAGGATTATGATTGCACAATACATCACCATACGGGTAAAGCTAATGTTGTTGTCGATGCTTTGAGTAGAAAATCTTAAGGCATAATATCTTTTATTTATTGTATTCGAGTTGACCTGCTGAGAGAGTTAGCTTTAATGGGGATGGAGCCAACATTGAATGAGTGTTATGGAATAGTAGAATATTCAACTGTTAGACCCACGTTGATAGACTGGGTAAAACAAGCACAGGCAGGAGATACAGAATTAAAGAAAGTTAGAGATAATATGAAAATGGGTAAAGCAAATGAATTTTCAATCCGTGATGATGACATTGTTATGTACGATAACCGTTTGTGTGTACCTAACGTGCCTGATTTAAGAAGAACAATTTTAGAGGAAGCCCACCGTTCTTCATATGCTATGCATCCAGGGAGCGCAAAATTGTATAGAGATTTGAAACAATGTTATTAGTGCCCGAGAATGAAACACAACATTACAGATTTTGTTGCTAGATGTATAGTTTACCAACGAGTGAAGTCAGAGCATCAGAAGCCGAGTGGTTTACTACAGCCCTTACTTATTCCTGAGTGGAAATGGGAGCATGTTACTACATATTTTATTATAGGTTTACCAAAATCATCACGAGGGTTTGATTCTATTTAGGTTATCGTCGATAGGTTGAATAAGTCTACACATTTTCTTCCAGTTAAAGCTACTTACTCAATGGATAGATATGCAAAATATATGTGGATGAGTTTATCAGATTGCATGGTGCACATATTTTTATTATTTCTGATCGAGATCCTAAGTTAACTTCTCACTTTTGGCCTAGTTTAGTACATCTTTTCATCCTCAGAATGTTGGGCAGTCAGAAAGAACGATCCAAACACTTGAAGACATGTTACGAATTTATATATTAGAGTTCAAGGGAAGTTGGGATGAACACTTGCCACTAATAGAGTTTTCTTATAATAATAGATATCATTCGAGTATTGAGATGGCTCCTTATGAAGATTTGTATGGGAGAAAATGCATAACTCCAGTGTGTTGGACTGAAGTAGGAGAACGAAAACTACTTGGGCCAAAAATTGTGCAGTAGACTACTGAAAAGATAAATATTATTCATAATCACTTGAAAATGGCGTAAAGTAGAAAAAAAAGTTATGCGGATAATCGAAGGAAAGAATTAAAATTTGAGGAAGGTGATCGAGTATTCCTACGTGTTTCTCCTTAGAAAGGGGTTACGATATTTGGGAAGAAGGGAAAGTTAAGTCCCAGGTACATTGGCCCTTACGAGATAGTGAAACGGGTTGTAACTATAGCTTATAAGTTGGCATTGCCACCAGAATTATCTCGGATACACCATGTTTTTCATATATCCATGTTACGGTAGTATATGAACGATCCTTCACATGTATTTATTTCATAATCGATAGATATTCAATATGACTTGACCTACGTGGAGCAACCAATTGCTACTGTAGATCGAAAGGAGCAAGTGTTACATAATAAAACCATTTCACTAGTTAAGGTGATGTGGAGAAGTCAGAATGTGGAATATGCCACCTGGGAAGGAGAGAATAACATCAAGAAGCAATATCCTCATCTGTTTAGTAAGTTTCTTATACGTTAAATTTCGAGGACGAAATTTTTATAAGAGGGGTGGAATTGTAAGGACCTAAAACATGATTAGGAAGGTTAATTACATGATTAAGTATAAGTTATTAGTTATTAGTTATAAAATGGTTATGCGTGTTAAACATGTTAATTATCATGTTTGGGGGATGCATGCTCATGTGATATATATGTGGTTTATATTAGATGTTAATCGAGCTTATGACCGGGGATGACATGTTAGAGAATATGACTAGTTATGTGGCTAAATAAAACATAAAATATGTTTCTAATGCATGATTATGTTTATAAAAGTAAATTAGGGTGTTGATGCGAAATTGGCAATGTTTGGTCGCCAAATATGAAAGTTTTGAGATTTTTGGTAAATTGCTACTTTCATGTTCGAAGCCCAAATTAGGCATACTAGTTTATGATTTTGGAAAAACACAAATTATGAAAGTTGTAGATATATCAATTAGGGTTGTTACACAACAAACTGTGTCTAAAATGGAGGTTGGAACAAGAAGTTATACCGAAAGTACGAAACAAGGGCAAATATGTCCATCCCCGAAGTGATAATTGTCTTATTAGCACAACATGTGCTATTTTTTGATTGGTTAGAGGGTAGGTTGTGGTTTGACCAACTTAAACCTCTTAAAATAGCCCCATTGTTCATCCAAATCATCCATGAACAAGAGTTTTTCCTAAAGAGAGAGAAAGAGAAGAAAGTTAAGGAATAAATCTTTGGAAATTTTCTATAAATCGAGGAATCCTTGTAAGGTAATTACTTATTTATGAAAGCTGGTCACATGGATGAGTTCTAAACTTGGCATATATTTATTTTTGATTTGGATAAATATTTTAATGATACCCATATTGATAAATTGCGTTGGAACAAGGATGGTTTAAGAACATGTGTAAGAACGTGTACTAGGATCGTAAATGTTAACTTTAAAGTTAACATGATTTAAATTCCCTCCTCGTGATCCTTTATGATTTAGGAAATTCAGGTTTTGATGTGTATATATGTTGAAACATGTTTATTATATGTTTCCATGATTGATACTCAAGGTGGAGGTTATGTATGCTAAAAAATGTTAAGTTATGCTTTAATGTTATTTTTCGACCTAGTTGTGCTAAAAATGGTATAAATCATGGAATACTATTGGAATTGATTGATTCCAGTTGGAGAGTAAAATAGGCTCATATATGTATAACATATCCTAAAATTGTGTAAAAATACCAAGGAACGAACCTTTGGTGATAGTTTGAAGTTTTGGTTTAAAAATCTTCCCTAAAGGAGCAAGAATGCATACCAGGTGTTTGACGTTTAGTCGACATAGAAAATGAGCCCTATAAATTATGAAACATTAATTTTGTATTATTTAATGTGTTTATTGATATTGGGTCAAATATCAAGCAAAGTTATGTTGCATAAAAATTATGAAAATTCCAGGAAGTTGAAGTTGTGTTGCTATTTTTCATGACAAATGATTTGAAAAAGGTTGTAATAAAATGGGCATAACTTTGTCTAGGAAATTAATAATTTAATTCCATAAATTGTGTTAGAACCCTAATTACTTGGGTGTTATATAAATGTGAAGTATCATATTTAATTCCTCATTTATTTCTGATTGACCCAATGATGTGATGTATTACTGGGTTTGATGTTAATCGGTGTATTCAAATACTAATGACATTGACTTGTTAGGTGGGGAAGCAGCTAATACTACCATACCAAGGATGTAGTTTGGTATTAATCTTAACACCAAATCCAAGGTGAGTGACATGTCCTATGAAATATAGATGCTTGTATGTTCATATGGAAATGTGTAGTTAAACACATGTGTTAAAATGCTTATGGGAGTGATGTTGTGTTTAGGAAACACATGCATATGATTAAAAATATTAAGTGATGTTATATAATGATATTGACTAGTGAGTCCTTTATCTAATGTTAAGGACTGGTGTGTCCTATGGGATGCAGCGGCCCCATTAATCCAATTTAAAGGTTTGTTGTACTCGGGCCTAATTAGGAGATTTGGTGTTCCCCATTAACTCGGAGTTAATTGGACTAGCGGTTCCAGGCTTACGAGAGTCACACAATTACTATTTGGTTATAACATTAGAAAATAAAAATGGTTATTTGAATCAGTTATATGTGTGAAATATGGTCATTCACTAATCTTGTGTTGCTTAGACTCCTATAATATTATGTTTCAGGTATGCCTATCATTTGAAGTTCACTGCCAAGTTAGGACCTTAAAACGAAGGAGTGGCGGATATCTAGTATGGTTTGAATATCAAGAATCATTTTGTGTAAATATTAAACTAAAGATCTTGGTTATGTAAAGTTGTGTAGTAATTATAGGTTACATTTAAATGTAATTATGTTTTCATCTACACATACCTTTGAAAAAAATATCATGCTATTTTTCCTTAGAGATTTAAATTAAAGCATTATTTATTATTTAAAGCAATTTATCTCTAATTAAAAAGGATGAGTTTAACTTAATTAAGTCGGGGCGTGACATCCCCTCTCAAGAAAATGATTTTATAAGGTGTCCTTGAGACCCCCCTCAAGCTTACAAAGATTTTAGAAGAGGTGGTGCTTGAGCCCCCCCCCCCCCCCCCCCCCCTCAAGTTTATAAAGTTTGTACCAAAAGTTACCGTTCCAAAAGATATTTACCAAATAAGATATTTTGTGTCCATTAGGAGACATATTTTCTTTTTTACTTTGGTTTCACCACGCCTCACCTATTTGGGGGGGCAGGCTGCTGCACACATGTAGGGACAAATGGTACACTGCATCCCTTGTCCCTCACCAACCCTCTATGTTTTTGGTGCCAAAAGTTCCAACTCAGCCCTAGTGACCATGTATAAATAGGTCCCCTGGACAAGGTTAAGAATTGATAGAAAAACTTAATAGCACTGTTACTCTTTCAAAATCACACCATAAATTCCTAGTATTCTCTCCATACTCTCTCTCTAGTGCTAAGTGCCTTGTTCTTTCACTCCTCACTGACAACCATCATTCTCAGGAGCTCTTCCTGAGAAAATTACTATTATTGTTGTGAAAGTTCATTTTCTTACAGGGAAGGAGTTCCAGCTTGAGCTCCTTTTTTACCATAAGGAGAGGGTTTCATCAAAATATGATTCAGAAGTTCTTGAGCACCTTACAAACAACATCCATTGGAGTGGGTCACGCCTCACCCTTTCAAGTTATTCATAGACCACAGTCTCACTACCCTCCTACACTAATGGCAACGTTGGAATTGGATTGAATGATAACAATTCTTCTGCCCCTAAAGCCAAGACCAATAGTTTGAGAGAGTCGATCGTAGCCCAAAACATTAGAAAATTTCAACCCAAAGGTAATGTTCATCGTCGTGTCTTCAGTTGCACATATCGTGGTAGGAAAATTCACCTTAGGTGTTTTTGTTATGATCTTAGTGAAGGTCCTAGAAAGTTTAAGTTTAATGTCACCAAGGTTCCTGAAACCCAAGTTCATCACATTACACCTATGTGGGTTAGGAGATCTTACATGGAGACACTATATACTAAACTTGTTGATTCTCACATGCTTGCACATGATTCTTCACATGCTATGCCTTATGCCTAATTGTGTTTAGATGATTTTAATATACTAGTTTTTGTGCTTCATGCTATATGCTTAATTGGTTTTATGATTTTTTTTGTCTTTAGTATTATTATTTTTTATTTATTGGTCGATTTGAAAAAATACGAAAGATTTTGTTTGTCTTTTCAATCGTTCATAATTTTTTTGAAAAACTCAAAAAGATTTTTGGTTTGTTTTGTGTAGACGGTTATAAACATTTTGTTTAGCATACTAGTGTGTTTGAATCCCATTCGTTCCATGTTTCCATGTGGATAGAACATTTCATTATGGTTTAAAATGCTTTAGGGTGTTCTAACCATGTTTACGTGGAGTTGTTCGAACTTGATTTTCATAATGGATTCACTCTATATATGGCTTCACACAGACTTGCACGAGCTCTTTTGGATTAAACTAATTATGTTACATGAGCTATGTGAGATGTTCTCCTATCAATCTTGTTATATACAAATAAATTTGATTGGGGGATTTATGCATGTAAGAAGCATGACCCGTGAAATTGTTTTAGTTTGAAAAATATGAGTGAGTAATGGAAAAGGGCTACGATGGGAGTAAATCTCCTTGTGTGAAAGGCCATTATTGGAAAGGGCATAAAAGAAAAGGGATTCAAACGATAATAAAAGTATTTTCAAGGCCAAGTTTAGAATTAATCATCAAAATGTGTTATCTTTAAAAAGAAAATAGCAAAAAATTGAACATGTTTATTTCTTAGAGTGTTAAGTTGAAGATCATTGATCTTGCAAAGTGACTCCTAGTTAATCTTAAATGTTTTACACTATTGATTTTAGATTCATCAATATTTTTTAGGCTAGTGTGCATTGTGTATGTTTGTCCATTAAGAGTTCACATTATTTGTCACTTGAGGATAAATCTATGTTTGATAAATCAATGAGTTCAAATAGAACTTCTTGGACTAACGTGAGTCTTTGGGACATATTTCTTTTATTTTCTACTTCACGCCCCTTCACCCCGTACCACATTTGGTTTAGACACATTTATGCCATACAAGTGTGGAAATCTATCATTCTGTGCCTTTTGTGGTGTTTACGCCTATATATTTATGTGAATTATTGATATATATATATATATATATATAGACTCACACACACACACACAAAGGCTTGTATGCATTGCGAACTTCTGAAAGTCGGCGTGAAATATCTCATTGGTTGTTCGCCCAAAATAAATCGTAACCCCTCTGATGTTTAGAACAAAAACTGAGGCTGGAAAAGGCCAATCTCCACAGTGGGTTATGAAGATGGGGTGCTGAAGTTGGGAGAGGGCAGAGAAATGACAACAAAAGAAAGTTTGGGAGAGATAGAGAAGATTCCCCGCAATTGTCTTACACAATTGAGGAGTCCATTAACTGTTATAATGCCAAGCTCCTTGGAGGAGCAGTATATGTTCCCAAGGATGCTCCCTAAAGTGAATTAGGACCAAATATTTGTGACACGCCTACTAATTAAATAACGGGTAGCTACTCCTTTATTAAATCAATACAAAATGCCAAGTTGGTTCAGTTAATAGCATCACTGTCGAAACATTTCAATAATTACTAACCACCTAGTATTTAAAAAGTAAGTTGCCAAATTTTAAGTTAAGACTGATAAACATGCAGTAAAAGAATAATGGAAGAATAACAACCATTCACCATAATGAAGTAATAAATAACCAACGAAGTAATAAAAAGTCCGGTAGGAAAACTCCTCACAACAATCCCACAACTGAAAATAAAATGACAAGTCTGAATCCTGAATTAATTACATGCCAGATGTCTGAATAACTGAAATAAATTAAATGTCTCTAAAGAAATGGGCGACATGCCCTACAACTGATAAATGCTGAATATAGAGTCAATATAGATGAAGCGTCAACAAGCAAAGTCCTGTAACTTCCACAAACAGCTACAGCTCGTCACCTGAATGAGGATCCTAAGCACGGTGTCCTTGTGGCTGGGCACCTAAAATGGTTTTTACAAAAATAGATTTGAAAGCAAATGGGTCAGAGCCCGAAAGTGGAAATCATTTTAAAAACAGCAAGTGTTTTAATAACATTAAAACATTAAATGAAAAATACATGTTAGGACGTGCACTCACATGAAATTCTCACCTCTCAACTACATGTGCACTCCTAACGTACCGTACCCATCTAAATGACATACATATTTAACCCAACCGTAATAAGTTCTACCCCTTACTACTCGATTCCCATTTTACATTCTAGCATTATCAAATCAATAAAGGGCTTTACTTAAACTCAGATTCTCAATTAGTAATACAATTCATTTCAGGTTATCCCTTTATGTTTTCTCAAAACGTTTCCATATTTATCCACACAATATCACATGAAAGTTCCCATTAATTAAGTGTATATTATTCACGTCATAAATATAAAATATAAGCACCCCGAGACTAAGATGCGGTGCACACATACTCTGCTATCCACCCCGGTACATCACATACATAAGGATCACGCATTCCGAATCTCTCAGGAATCGTTCTCAGATAATAACAATCACAAACAATGGAGGCGAACACAGTCACATCACATGGGTCATGCACATACCTGCGCTCCCACGATCAGCAGACTTATTAACATCCCAATAAGTCCTTCTCTGATCTATGTTCATCGAGGTACCAGTCTAAATCCGGGCAACACAAGAATTAGAGGGCCCTAAGCGAACGTAAACCTCCCGTGATAGCAAGTATGGTAGGTATGTCATACACATAAAAGCAATACATATACTAAGTATGCACACATCTTAGTAATCATCATAATATATTGGTGGTGCACTTCTCATTCGTACCGACATATAATGCTACACACTTTATATGTTCCCGGTTAATATAATTATTTAGGCCGTAAATGTTCTCGCATCGTAATAGACACTGACGTCCTACTCCATAATTTCCATTTGGTTCGAATCACACTTCTAGGTTTTACTCCTCTATATATCTAAAATGTCCCTACTATATCAATTTATCATCAAGGGAAGGTTATCTCTACCATTAAGTAAGGTTACGGGACACGCGAAATCAAAACAGGCTAAAAAGCCTAAACAGTCAACTCGTTAGAAGTCTCGTTCGAACGAGGCTGTTCGAACGAGAGTTCGTTCGAACGAAGTGGGCTTTCTAACGAGGTCTCGTTCGAACGAATGTCATCGAATGAACATCACCCTCGTTAGAAGTCAAACTGTCAACTCGTTAGAAGCTCTACCTGGCAGGTCTTCTAACGAGTGGCCAGATTCGAGCCCAGATTTTTCTAATCTCGTTTTTCCAACTTCTCTTCGCCTCTAACCTCATCCAAACACTAATCCAACGATTGTTCAAAGCCACTAATCATCGCTAAACATATTTAGGTCATATACTAACGCATTTTGTGGGGTTAATTCATCCTAACCTCATTTAATTTTCAAATCTCTTCATATTTCCCCCAATCTCAAGAATATGAACCCTAGAAGTTTATAAATCATCAAATAGTCTAATTAAATCCGTTTTTCGTTTTATCCAAAATATATTATCCTTAGAATAATCATCTAAATACAAATCTACATGAGATTCCTCATCAAAATATAAATTCTACCTCCAATTTAAATGGGTTTTTCATCAAGTCTCAAGAACACTAAGATTTTATCAATTTCCTACACATGGAAGAAACATTCTTTGCAAAATAACGAAATTAAACCACTTGCCTTATGTGTATCTCTGGATTTTGATGTCGATCTGATGAATGGTTCTCTCTCTCTCTGCAGAATTCTCCTCTCTTCTCTCTCTACAAGCTTTCTTCTCCAAGTGACAATGGTGGCTAGGGTTTTTGCCTTAGGAAATTTTGGAACAATTCTAATAATCCCCGTAGCCCATTAAGTCCTAAGATGTGGTTAGTGGGTTTAGTGGGTAATTACCAAGTCAGCTTTTTAATTCCCAATTTTCGTAGGTTTTAATTCCCAAAAATCCAAAATTACCAAACTACCCTTATACGTTGCCGGTATGGCCTAAAAATGCCCCGGGACCCAAACTAAACCCCCGGCTAGTGTTTTCTGACTATTTCAACCCTTCCGAATGCGTTACCGCGCTCAAAACGACCATACGGTTAATAGAAATAAAATTCACTTTTTTATTTATCATAATTATATTCCATGACGCGACTGTCACACGCGTCTCAACAAGATTTCTAAATTGTCGTATTTATATCTCACGACAAATCAATAATTCCATATTCATATATTTCCATATATACACAATAATATCAAATACTAACTCGCATCTCGCTAGTATTTTTATCCGGATTAATTTCCAATTAATACACATTTAATTCAATTAATCCCATAAATAAATATCACAAAAAATACGGGGTATTACATACTTCCCCCCTAATAACTGAATTTCATCCCGAAATTCGAAACTAGAAACTACCTGGTAAGAACAACTCTGGATAACTTTCGCGCATCTCATCCTCTCCCTCCCATGTGGACTCCTCGACATTATGATGTCGCCACTGAACACGTACTAACGGAACTATCTTTGACCGCAGTTTCCGCTCACTTTGGTCCAAAATAGCAATTGGCCCCTCCTCGTAGGAGCTATCAGGCTGGAGATCGATGTCCTCCAAAGCAATATGAGAATGAGCCAAATTGTCTCTAAGATATTTCCTTAGCGAGGAAATATGAAACACATCGTGAATCCGATGCAAATGATCCGGTAACCCAAGCCTATACGCAACCGGTCCAATCCGCTCAATAATAGGGAATGGTCCCACATACCTCGTTGCCAACTTCCCTTTCTTCCTGAAACGCATAATCCCCTTCATAGGAGATACTCTGAGCAAAACCTGGTCCCCCACTTGGAACTCCCTAAAGGACCTCTTCGCATCAGCATAGCTCTTCTGCCGATCCTGAGCTACCCGAATGCGACTCCGAATCAATTCTATCCTCGCCGAAGTATCTTGAATCACTTCCGGCCCAAGTAGTTTGTTGTCCCCCACCTCCAACCAACATGCTGGGGAACGACTAGGTCTACCGTACAATGCCTCAAATGGAGCCATGCCAATGGTGAACTGGTAGGAGTTATTGTAAGCAAACTCCACCAGTGGAAGATACTGCTCCCATCCACCTTCGAAATCAATGATGCACATACGCAACATGTCCTCCAACATCTGGTTTGTATGCTCGGTTTGCCCATCGGTCTGCGGGTGATACACCGTACTCAACCGCAATTCCGTGCCCATGGCCTCCTGAAAACTCTCCCAAAACCGTGAAACGAATATCTTGTCTCTGTCAGACACGATATTTAGGGGCACACCGTGAAGTCTCACTATCTCTGCAATAAAGAGGTGGGCATACTGTCCTGTATTGTAGTCTGTCCTTACGGGTAGAAAATGAGCAACTTTGGTCAACCTGTCCACAATTACCCAAATGGAGTCATGACCTCTCTGTGACGTAGGCAACCCCGTGATAAAGTCCATGGATATGCTCTCCCACATCCACATCGGGACCTCCAATGGCTGTAGAAGTCCTGCCGGTCTCTGATGATCCACTTTTACTAGCTGAAAAGTGGCGCATTTTGAAACAAACTCGGCAATATCTCTCTTCATCCCGCTCCACCAATACTGTCGTCTCATGTCTTGGTACATTTTGTCCCCACCGGGATGTACCGCGAACCGTGAGCCGTGCGACTCTGCCATCACCTCGTGCCACAATTCCTCCCCTTCCGGAACTACCAATCTCCCATTGAAGCGTAATCCCCCATCTGAGCTAACGGTATAGGACTCGACTCCCTCTGCTAGTAATCGAACTATCTGCTCCTGACAGAACGAGTCATTTGCCTATGCCCTTACTACCTTCGTGATAATCTGAGGTGTAACGGTCATCACAGACATGAACGATTGGGCCACTGCATCCTGGTGTCCCAACTCCTTCCACTTGGCCTTCCACACCCCTGCCACCTCATCTACTGGCCTACGGATCAACGCGTCTGCTACCACGTTAGACTTCCCCGGGTGATACTGGATATCAAACTGATAATCCTTCACAAACTCAAGCCACCTTCGCTGCCGCATATTCAACTCCTTTTGCGTGAATAGGTATTGTAGGGACTTGTGGTCCGTGAACAATCGGAACTTTTCCCCCAAAAGGTAATGTCTCCAAATACGAAGGTCAAATACTACTGCCGCCAACTCCAAATCATGAGTGGGGTAATTCTTCTCATGAGGCTTAAGCTTACGGGAAGCATAAGCTATGGCCTGACTCTCCTGCTGCTATACACCTCCAAGTCCTTGTAAGGACGCATCGGTGTAGACTAGATACTCAACTCCTGGTCTCGGCAATGCTAACAGAGGTGCTGAGGTCAACTTATCCTTTAACTCATCGAATGCCAACTGACAGGCATCACTCCAGATGAATGGCACACCCTTACGAGTCAGATGTGTCAAAGGACCCGCTATCTTCGAAAATCCCCGAATGAACCTCCTGTAGTATCCTGCTAATCCCAAGAAACTACGGATCTCTGTCGGTGTCGTGGGCTGTCCCCACTCCCTCACTGCGAATACCTTCCCCGGATCAACAGATATCCCTCGGTCGGAAATAATATGTCCCAAAAACTGGACCTCCTTCAGCCAAAACCCGCACTTCTCATATTTTGCATACAGCTCGTTCTGACGTAGCGTCTGCAAAACTTGCCTCAAATGCTCGGCGTGCTCCTCCTCTATCTGGGAGTAAACCAGAATATCATCAATGAAGACAATGACAAACTGATCTAGGAAATCCTTGAACACCCTATTCATCAAGTCCATAAACACGGCTGGAGCGTTGGTCAAACCAAAAGGCATAACCCGAAACTCGTAAGAACCATATCTAGATAAGAATGCAGTCTTCGAAACGTCCTCTTCCCTGATACGCAACTGATGGAATCCCGATCGTAAATCAATCTTTGAGAAGAAAGAAGTTCCTCTCAACTGGTCGAATAAGTCATCGATTCGAGGCAACGGATACTTATTCCGTATCGTGACCTTATTCAACTCTCGGTAGTCCACACACAATCTCAGTGAACCATCTCTCTTCTTCACGAATAACACAGGGGCACCCCACGGCGAAGTACTCCTCTGTATAAACCCCTAACCCAATAACTGCTCAATCTAATCTCGTAGCTCTCGCATCTCTGCCGAAGCCATACGGTACGGTGCGCGTGCTATAGGTCTCATATCCGGCAATAAGTCTATGACAAAGTCTATCTCTCGACTGGGGGGTAGGCCTGGTATCTCCTGAAACACATCAAAATACTCCCTGACAACTGGGATCGAATCTAAAGGAATCACAACCTCCTTAGAGGTATCCTCCTCTATGTAGTACAAATGAGCGGTCGAACCTCCCTCTGGGCGAGGCATCGCCACTACAAACATCTTTTGCCCCGGAATGGCAAAAACAATGCTCCCACCGAAGCAATCAATCATAGCTCTATAATCAGCGAGCCAATCCATACCGATAATCACATCGTGCACATGCATATTTAATACCAACATGTCTGCAGGTAATACCAAACTACCAATCTCTACCCCCACTCCCCGACATATAAAGAAAATAAGTGACCCACTCCACAATGGTGAGTCTACACACATCACTGTGCTCTCTGCTGTGGCTAACAACCCTAAGGCTTTCGCAAAATGTGTAGCTATAAAACAATGCGTTGCCCCCGTATCAAACAAAACTCGACCCATAGTACCATGGATAGGAAACATACCCTCAATCGCGGGTGGTGCATGTGGAGCTGCTGCCTGGTGGACGTTATAGACACGTCCATACTGTAACTACCCCTGCTGCACTGGAACTACTGGAATGGCTGGTAGTGTTGGCACCTGGGCTGGAGCTGGGAGAGCAGGTGGAAAAAGTGGCCTTTGTGGCTCATGTCGAGCACCCTGTTGTTGCTGCGGGGCCCTGCCCTTATCAGGACAGTCCTAGCATTTATGGCCAGTCTTACCACAAACGAAACACTTCCTCGGGAAGTTCCCCCCTCTCGGTCCCTGTTGCCCCCGGCCCTGGTGGCCGTTACCGTCCCTCCACTGGCCCTGCTGGCCCTGCTGAAACTGTTGTTGACCATTCTTACCCTGCTGGTTCTGATGGCCGTTCGGACCCTGATGGCCCTGCCAGAAACCTCCCTGTCCGTGCCTGAAATTTCCTGACCTGAACCTCTTGTGATCCCCCTGCTGGGTACCCTGATCACCCTGTCTCTTCCCCTGAACAGATTGTGCCCCACTGGCACCATTTCCTCCAGTCCTGCCCTGATGGCTGGACTCTCCCGATCGCTTGCCCTCAGCGATGTGAAAACGGTGATCCTGGCAATGGAGCAATGCAGCGTTAACCACATCAGAATAAGTGGCTAACGAGAGGTTCCCTAACAAGTGCTGACGAATCCTCCATGTCAGCCCGTCCGTAAATTTCTGTATCTTCTTCTCCTCTGTCGGTATCTCATCCGGAACAATGTTCAGAAGATCAGTGAATTCGGCCTCATACTCGGCCACAGTCTTACCCTCCTGTCTAAGGGTCATCAACTTCCTTCTCATCTCCGTGTGAACAGCTGACGGAAAGTATTTGCGGTCGAACCGCACCCAAAACTCGTGAATAGTGAGAGTATCTCTCTCCTCCACTGTGGTAATAGACTCCCACCACTGCAGTGCAGACCCCACTAGCTTAAAGGTAGCTAGTATCTGCTTCTGGACATCGGTGCACTCATACATCCTCAAGTGCCGCTGAATAGCCTTCCTCCACTGACTCGAAACCACAATATCGGAGCTACCTGCGAACTCCGGAGGGTGCGCTTTCTGAAAAGCATCACGTACACGTTCCCAAGCAGACGGGAATGCATGTGCCTGAACTAGCGCGGCTATCGGTGCCTGAGGTGGTGCCTGCTAAACTACGGCTAGTGCGGCATTTACCGCCTGAGCCACAATGGCTGCAACCTCGGCGGCATTCATCGTGCCCTAAACTGGTGCGGGCTGTGGTTCTGGCGATGCATCCCTGGGAATCCTTTGTGCACGTCGTGGAGGCATTCTGAAACAAGAATAAAGTTTATAAGTTCGCAGTTATAAACTCAAAATAGCTTAAGAACGTAGCATATACAAAAGAATACAACAGTCCTAAAATATAGGGCTCTACTTCAAAGAAAGCTCAGCGAAAACATAATAAGCCGTACAGATCCTAAAGGACACTAGAACATGATGCTCTGATACCACCTGTGACACCCCGACTAATTAAATACCGGGTAGCTACTCCTTTATTAAATCAATACAAAATGCCAAGTTGGTTCAGTTAATAGCATCACTGTCGAAACATTTTAATAATTACTAACCACGTAGTATTTAAAAAGTAAGTTGCCAAATTTTAAGTTAAGACTGATAAACATGCAGTAAAAGAATAATGGAAGAATAACAACCATTCACCATAATGAAGTAATAAATAACCAACGAAGTAATAAAAAGTCCGGAGGAAAACTCCTCACAACAATCCCACAACTGAAAATAAAATGACAAGTCTGAATCCTGAATTAATTATATGCCAGAAGTCTGAATAATTGAAATAAATGAAATGTCTCTAAACAAATTGGCGACATGCCCTACAACTGATAAATGCTGAATATAGAGTCAATATAGATGAAGCGTCTACAAGCAAAGTCCTGTAACTTCCACAAACAGCTACAGCTCGTCACCTGAATGAGGATCCTAAGCACGGTGTCCATGTGGCTGGGCACCTAAAATGGTTTTTACAAAAATAGATTTGAAAGCAAATGGGTCAGAGCCCGAAAGTGGAAATCATTTTAAAAACAGCAAGTGTTTTAATAACATTAAAACATTAAATGCAAAATACATGTTAGGACGTGCACTCACATGAAATTCTCGCCTCTCGACTACATGTGCACTCCTAATGTACCGTACCCATCTAAATGACATACATATCTAACCCAACCGTAATAAGTTCTACCCCTTACTACTCGATTCCCATTTTACATTCTAGCGTTATCAAATCAATAGAGGGCTTTACTTAAACTCAGATTCTCAATTAGTAATACAATTCATTTCAGGTTATCCCTTTATGTTTTCTCAAAACGTTTCCATATTTATCCACACAATATCACATGAAAGTTCCCATTAATTAAGTGTATATTATTCATGTCATAAATATGCAATATAAGCACCTCGAGACTAAGCTGCGGTGCACACATACTCTGCTATCCACCCCGGTACATCACGTACATAAGGATCACGCATTCTGAATCTCTCAGGAATCGTTCTCAGATAACAACAATCACAAACAATGGAGGCGAACACAGTCACATCACATGGGTCACGCACATACCTGCGCTCCCACGATCAGCAGACTTATTAACATCCCAATAAGTCCTTCTCTGACCTATGTTCATCGAGGTACCAGTCTAAATCCGGGCAACACAAGGATTAGAGGGCCCTAAGCGAACGTAAACCTCCCGTGATAGCAAGTATGGTAGGTATGTCATACACATAAAAGCAATACATATACTAAGTATGCACACATCTTAGTAATCACCATAATATATTGGTGGTACACTTCTCATTCGTACCGACATATAATGCTACTCACTTTATATGTTCCCGGTTAATATAATTATTTAGGCCGTAAATGTTCTCGCATCGTAATAGAGACTCACGTCCTACTCCATAATTTCCATTTGGTTCGAATCACACTTCTAGGTTTTACTCCTCTATATATCTCAAATGTCCCTACTATATCAATTTATCATCAAGGGAAGGTTATCTCTACCATTAAGTAAGGTTACGGGACACGCGAAATCAAAACAGGCTAAAAAGCCTAAACTGTCAACTCGTTAGAAGTCTCGTTCGAACGAGGCTATTCGAACGAGAGTTCGTTCGAACGAAGTGGGCTTTCTAATGAGGTCTCGTTCGAACGAAGGTCATCGAACGAACATCACCCTCGTTAGAAGTCAAACTGTCAACTCGTTAGAAGCTCGTTCGAACGAGCTCGTTCGAACGACCTGGGCAGGTCTTCTAACGAGTGGCCAGATTCGAGCCCAGATTTTTCTAATCTCGTTTTTCCAACTTCTCTTCACCTCTAACCTCATCCAAACACTAATCCAACGATTTTTCAAAGCTACTAATCATCCCTAAACATATTTAGGTCATATACTAACTCATTTTGTGGGGTTAATTCATCCTAACCTCATTTAATTTTCAAATCTCTTCATATTTCCCCCAATCTCAAGAATATGAACCCTAGAAGTTTATAAATCATCAAAGAGTCTAATTAAATCCGTTTTTCGTTTTATCCAAAATATATTATCCTTAGAATAATCATCTAAATACAAATCTACATGCGATTCCTCATCAAAATATAAATTCTACCTCCAATTTAAATGGATTTTTCATCAACTCTCAAGAACAATAAGATTTTATCAATTTCCTACACATGGAAGAAACATTCTTTGCAAAATAATGAAATTAAACCACTTGCCTTATGTGTATCTCGGGATTTTGATGTCGATCTGATGAATGGTTCTCTCTCTCTCTCTCTGCAGAATTCTCCTCTCTTCTCTCTCTACAAGCTTTCTTCTCCAAGTGACAATGGTGGCTAGGGTTTTTGCCTTAGGAAATTTTGGAACAATTCTAATAATCCCCGTAGCCCATTAAGTCCTAAGATGTGGTTAGTGGGTTTAGTGGGTAATTACCAAGTCAGCTTTTTAATTCCCAATTTTCGTAGGTTTTAATTCCCAAAAATCCAAAATTACCAAACTACCCTTATACGTTGCCAGTATGGCCTAAAAATGCCCCGGGACTCAAACTAAACCCCCGGCTAGTGTTTTCTGACTATTTCGACCCTTCCGGACGCGTTGGCGCACTCAAAACGACCATACGGTTAATAGAAATAAAATTCACTTTTTTATTTATCATAATTATATTCCATGACGGGACTGTCACACGCGTCTCAACAAGATTTCCAAATTTCCGTATTTCTATCTCACGACAAATCAATAATTCCATATTCATATATTGCCATATATACAGATTAATATCACATACTAACTCGCATCTCGCTAGTATTTTTATCCGGATTAATTTCCAATTAATACCCATTTAATTCAATTAATCCCATAGATAAATATCACAAAAAATACGGGGTATTACAATATTTAAGTTGATCCTAAGTATTATCATGTACATTGGCATGTTTGACACCCAACCAACTCATGGTTAATGTTGAGGAGGATTATTAACAAGCATTTGTTATATAGAACACTGCAAAATACCCTAAGGAAATGTCAACAACAACACATTTCCACCCCATGTAGGAGATTTTGTGATAGCTTATGACGAGGATATTGAAGATCGCGTGAGGAGACTGCGAAGAAAAAGAGAGGAGTTTGAAGAAACGTTAGAATATTGCACGGTTGGAATTGCAAACATAGTTATTGTCTATAATGAAGTGAGTTCTTGGGATATGGAGGAAGTGTACAATGTGTAAGGCTATGTAGTGAAAGCCAACTTGAAGTGTCAAGCTATGTTACAGTCCCCCAAATTTAAGTGTTTGTTCGACCAAGTGGGGATTCCTCAGGAAAGCAAATGAGAGATCACTTAGGAAATATTAGATATCGCAAATAAAAATATAGTTCCCTCTCTGAGATAGAGGGGTCTGATGGACATGATAGTAAGGAAGTTTATATCCAAGATAACTTTCTTTGATGCTGACAGAACAGTGAGGTTTGCCGATAACCGGTCGTTGTATATCAAAGAAAGTGTGAATGGGGTAAGATTTGTTAGAGCTTTTATGGATAGGGGTGGCTCTCTAAATATTATGTCAATTATCTCTTTATATGAAACTAATATCTCTCAGGCAAAGTTGATACCAATTCCATTGGAAATTTCTGGTTATGATAACCAGATTTCAAAGTCCATTGGTCATGTGAATGTTGGGAGTATGATGGGAATCTCACATAATACATCAAGTTCTTTATTGTAGAGAGTTCCACTTCATACCATCTTTTGATTGGAAGGGTATGGATGCAAAACCATGGATTAATTCACTCTACATGTCACCAATGTATCCAGGCTAACATTAACGTAACAAAGATAGTGATCCGAGCAATTAAAAATTTATTTTCTTAAGAGGATGCACACTTGGTGGATGTTATATTTTACACTGAGCTGACAGAGGATGCATGAATTCTAACACAACGTATGGAAAAAGTTAGAGTACCCTAGATCAAAGAAAGGTTGGGGCCAGTGAGAAACCACCTGGAAGCAAGGTAAAATAAATGTCAAGAGGTTGAGTAGGCATATAATGTCATTCTTAATCCTTAAAGTATATCCAAACATTTAAGAGATAGGATGAGGTCAGGGATTGACCCAATAGAGCATGAGGTAAGGCGACATATCATGTTTTGTAGATTTTCTAGGGTAAGTTTAGAGGACCAAAAGAGGAAGGAAATTACTTCACCCAACTACTAGTGTAGGAAGGTACAACTGGAAGATAGAAGGGTGGGATATCACCTTTGAAGGCGTATACAGGAAGCCAAAGGAGATGAAGAGGAGGATGACCCAGAATATGAATGTCTCATAGTGGATAATCAAGGGTAATGTCTTGTCATTGATAATTCCAATATTCAGGAGTTTATTGAGGAGTTTGAAGATAAACTAGAGTGTATGGCCGATCGCCCAAAGCCGCGGGTGTAAGAGTGGGAGAAAATTTACATGGTTGAGGCTGGAGAAGGTTAAAGGCCAATTTTTATTTCAAAGGACTTGGATGTTGAGAGTTGATTGAATTTATTCGAGATTATAAAGACATTTTAATGTGAAATTACACAGAGATGGTAGGGTTAGACCAATATGTGAGTTTCCTTAAATTGAACGTTATTCCTTCAACTAGACCAGTGAAGCAAGCAACCAGAATATACAAGAAAGAATTAGATCTCAAGATAAAGGAGAAGGTATAATGGTTATTGGCAGATAGGTTCATTAGGCCAGTCCAATATATAATTTCGCTCTCTAATATCGTGCCAGTGGGAAGAAGGATAAAAATTAAATACACATCTGTGTTGATTTCAAAGAGATCAATAGACATTGCCCAAAGGATGAGCTTCCTCAGCCTTCCATTTATAGCTTGATAGATACAACGAAAGACCATGAGATGTAAATCTTTATAAATGGGTATGTGTACTATAAACAAATCAAGATAGATCCAACGGATGCACATAAGGAATCGTTCAGGACTCCATTGGGTAATTTTATGTATAATATCATGGTTTTTGGGTTGAAGAATGTCGTGGAAACCTATCAAAGAACAATGAAGGCCACCTTCCATGATTTCTTTTATGACATTTTTGAGTTCTATGTGGATGGTCTCGTTGTCAAGTCAAGAAAGGAGGAATCTCACTTAATTAACCTCAAGAGACTATTAACAAATATAGGAAATATAAGTTGAAGATGAACGCACTCAAATGTGCCTTTGGTGCAATGAGTGGGAAATTTTTGGTCATTGTAGTGGATTTCCAAGGAGTCCAGATGGATCAAGACAAGAAGAAGGCTATTCTTAACGTGCCTTGCCCAAGAATAGAAAAGGATCTTACGAGCATCGTAAAAAAAGGTCTCCTACCTGAGAAGATGTATGCTCGGGTTAGTCGAGGTTACTCATCCTTTGATGCTACTTCTATGAAAGACCGAAAAGTTTAAATGGAAGGAATGTCATCATGAAACTTTTGGTAATATTAATAAGTTATTCACTTCCCTCGAGACTATGATTGCTCCAAGGGCTGGAGTACCATTGCTTATTTACTTTACTTCTACCATGAGTTATATTATCTCTTTGCTGACATAAGAGGTTGATGGACAAGAAAATCTTATCTACTATCTGAGTAGAATCATTCATGGCCCAAAGGCAAGGTACACTAGCATCAAAAGACATTGTTTGGCCTCAGTGTTTGTTGTTTAAAAACATACACATTATATGTTATCTTTCACTATTCACATTATAACAAGATATGATTCCATTTAATATTATTGGCATGAACAATTTTAATTGGGAGGGAAATAAGGGGTTCCTTAACCTCCTAGAGTATGACTTGAAGTGTGTGGTTACTCGAGTGATCAAGAGTCAAGATTATGAGGATCTATTAGTAATTTTGCCTTAAGGGATAATTGAGCCACCACATGAGACAATTCCAAGTGATGACTTTGAGGCCAATTTCCGGGAGGACAATTTTAAAGAGTGGATTATAGAGGTTTATGGTTCATCAGCTCAAGAAAAAAAAAAGGAGCATGAGTCATACTTTTAAGAGAAAAATAGTAAATCTGCCTATCTTTTAAGTTGGATTTCTTTTGCTCCAACAATGAGGCAAAATATGAGGTTTTAGTGTTTGGATTGCTAGAAACTCTTAGAAGAGGCATTTATTTTCCCTAAATCAAAGGAGATTCTACTTTGGTCGTTAAGCATGAATGAAGAGTATGCATTGATGAATAGTAACCTAGAAAGTTTTAGAAAAATCATTCAAAGGTTGATCGGACAGTTCCATTATGTCAAAGTAAGAAGTCATCCTAGAATGATGAACAAACAATCTGACCCTTATGACATCATTGACCAAAAAGTGTCCATGAATGGTGAATATATAGCAGTGGTAATCCAACAAAGAAATTCTCCTTTGGTTGTGCTAGAAATTTGCCAATAGAAAATGACTCAGACTCGAGGGGTGAGTTAGGAGGCAACTTGATTCTGGAGAAGGAAAGATGGTGCTCAGAGAGTTAGTGCACTATTTCGTCAGATAAGGAAATTTATATTTTAGAAATATTAGAGGATGGTTAGCGATGTGTAATGATTTAGAGGAAGAAGAGCAAAGATTGAGGAAAACCCATGAAGAGCATTGTGAGACTACTGAGATCCCTCTATACTGAAGAATTCAAAAATAGGGGTATTTTTAGCTAACGATGAGGCAAGACGCAACAACAATGCAAAAAGAATGTGCTAAGTGTTCTCTTTTTCTTTTAGGCAGTTGAATACAACTTCATGGAGACTCAAACATATTGGAATCCTTATATTGATTTATCAAAGATGTAGTTGTTCTTATAGGGAATATTTATGCCATGGGGATTAAAAGAAGATCCCTCATATTTTACGTTCAAGAGGAGCAACTCTATAACAGAGGATACTTCTATAGACCTTTGAGGTACATCGCAAGGGAGGAAGCAAGACAAGTCCTTGGGAAGTCCCATGATCTAACTCACATTGGGGGAGCCGAGTTATATGATCAACTTATGATTTTGGGCTATTATTGTCTAACCATGGAGAAAGATTCAACTGAGTTTTTTTGGAAGTGCAAGACATGCCAGTTACATGGAAATATGACTTATACTCCTTCCGTAGACCTTCATTCTCTAGAAACTCCTTATATATTCCACAGTTGGGGATTTGACCTGGTAGGGTAAATGAAACCTTTCTCAAGAGGAAAATTTGCATACTTATGGCCACAAAATGTTTCAGAAAATGGGCAGAGGTAATACAATTAAAAAGAGCAGCAATGGGCATGATGGCACAGTTCATTAGAGAGTACATAATTTGATAATTTGGCATTTCCAAAGTTATTTTGTATGATAATTTAACTGTATTTATCAATAAAGAGGTGTCCTTTCTCATAAACAAATATCGATCATACATCACACCTCAACGGTGGCCTACCCTAAAGGCAACGATCAAGATCAAGTAATGAACATGGACTTCGTCAACATCTTGGCCAAGATGATGGAGTATTTCCCAAGAGCGTTGGATGACAAAAATTCTAGTAGAGTTATGGGCCTATCAAATGACAAAAAGAAAGCCAACTAGTTATACACCTTTCTCATTGGTTTATGGAGCTAAAGTAATTTTATCAATAGAACTGGAAGTTCCTTCAGTCAAATATGCCTTGCAAAGCAATATACTCCCTCGGGACAGGCCTATTCAGCTAGAGGCATTGGATGAGAATAGAGATAACGCGATGCAACACTTCCAAATGTACACGAAATAACTCTCTTGGGCTTATGATAATTTGGTAAAACCAAGAAAGTTTGTGGAATACGACTTAGTGATAAAAGTAATTATTAGGCACACTAGAGAAATCTTATTTCCCAAGTGTGTAGCCAATTGGGAGTGACCATTTTTAGTTAAGGAAGCATATGACTCATGCTACTACTCAATATCTTAGATAGAAGACGATGAGCCTTTCATGATTAACAACAAATGGTTGAGGATTTATTATGTTTAGAGTTAATTAACATATTTTGATTTTTAACTTCATTTTATCTTCAGGATTAGATAAAAAAAATCTTAAAAGATATTTAGAGATTGTACAGGAACCATCATGTCCAAATAATTTCACAGTTGTATTAAAATTTAAATATTTAAAGCAAGTGAAAAAGTAAAGAGTGTGCGCTATTGAGAATGCCAAAATATTACTCCTTTAATATGTCAAATTTAACAAAATTTCATTGTGCATGGGACTACTGCCCAAAGATATAAGAAAACAAAATAAGGCCTAGCCTATGAGAAACCACAAGTCCGGTGTGGTAAACTAACCTCCAAGTAGCATAGAGGCATCTCAAATACAAGCGTGTTAAACCTACACGGTAGCTTGGATCCTAGTTTGAACTTAAGATCCTCTCCCCAGCACAGTCTCACGATCACTCACAGCTTTAGCCAAGGCTTTTTCAACTACCTTAGCCTTATTATTAAGCTCTTCATTTAAAAGATCGAGCTCCTTCATCTTTGTCTCTTCAACGCGTTGATCCTCCACACTCTTATGATATAACTCACGTTAATCTTCCAAGCGAGCATCCTTTAGGAGTTTCGAATAATTTATGAGCCTAGTTGAACCCATCCTTAGATAGTTTTCTCAAATTACTCAGATGTTGGTTGATCATAGTCCTACCAGATGTTGGTTAATAATGTCCCTATTAGAGTGTTAATGTGTGATATTTGTTTGGTATGTTTGTACATTTATATTTTCAAACATATTCGAGGAAACTGAAATATACCTCAAAAGCTTGATCACACGCAATTGGAGTTGCGGGATTGTTTAGCATCCCTAGCTTCATTAGCGGGACTTTGTCGAGAAGGATTCGCTTTTTAGGATGGAAAGGGAATTTGCGCTTCTGTGGGTATGAAAGACAGGCTAGACGCGGTCTCTATCAATAAAGCACCAACATCTAAATGAGAAGGGACAGCTTCCCCTGATGGCAGAGGAACCTCAGGTTCAAAAGTGGTTGAGCCACTCGAAGAAAGTTTTGTCAAAAAGAAGAAATTAGTTAAGAATTAATATTGGCTATTTTAAGAAAATAAACACGGCAGGTTAAGGATTTTACCTCTTCAAAGGTCTCTTATAGAATCCAACTCGTGATTAGGCTCATAAGTATGAATGAAGGTATTGATTCAGTCAGTGATATAACGATTCTCATAACATCCACTTGAAAGAAAAATATATGCAAGAATTAAATATTTATTAACAAAACAACTTGAGGAAACATACTTTGAAAGTTTTGGAAAGAAGTAAGTTACCTCTGGTAGATTGGAAGGAGGAATCATAGCCGAAGGCTGAGTGCTTGAGACCTATAACACCCCGCCTAATTAAATATCGGGTGATTAGTCCTTTATAAAATTAAATTAGAATAGTCGGTTGGTTCAAATTATGCATCACTGTCAAAAATCATCAATTTTATTTAATTAAAACTAATCACCTAATATTTAAAAAGGTTGATGTCAAAATTTTATCTTGTTATTAACCATCATTTAGTAAGGAAATAATTAACAAATACCGTGCCTTATAATAGCATAAGAAAAGAAATAACTTAATTTAAATAAAGAACTGGAGTAAACACTTCCAGTCAAAATCCCATACAATAATCCAATAACATGAAATCAAAATCTAAGAATAGAATAAAAAATCCAAATCTCTAAATGTAACATAGGAGGAACGATATGTCCAAATAAAGTAAACAACTCATATATGAGGAGAAATAGGCTCAGAAGCTTCTACTATCAATGTACTGTAGCTTCCACAGTGGCTACAGCTCGGAAAATGAATGGAATCTCCTAAGCCTGGTGACCCTATGGCTGAGAACCTAAAAGGAAGGAACAAGAAAACAGATTTTGCATAAAAACGGGTCAGAGCCCGAGTAGAAAACAATTTAAATATAGCAAGTGCTTAAATTGGTTTATTAGCACAAATATTATTCATGTTAACTTAGCGTACTCACTTGATAAGCTCACCTATCACCTAGTGTGCACGTCTAACGAGCCTGACTACCCATACTAGTCTCGATACTCTGCCTCACTATACGTAGTATAACCACTATACCGAATACAATATCTAAACAACCCGAAGACAATGTGTTTATATCATTTAAGAATAGGTTTAAAGATGCTTTAACTCATTCTCATAACATTTTTAATTCTCAACTGGTGACCCAATAAGTATATACATTACTAAAGTGGCCAACATGAAGCACAGAATGGGAACTCAATATACATATATAAGTCTCACTATATATACATATGTCAATACTGCACCCATGATTACGAAACCCCTGGTGTTAGGCATACTTGGCTATCTAGTCCCATTGCAATTCTCACGCATAAAGGACAACAAGTTCAATCTCTCAAGAACCAATCAAACATATACACATATTGGAGGTGAACATAGTCCCAAGCTGGTGGGCTATGCACATACCTACGCACCCATAAGACCGTTAACACTATCGTTCTCACAGATAGACCGTACCTAGGTTCCATGCTCTATAGGTATGACTCAAAATCCCCCGAAGGCACACAAGATATGGCCGTCCACAACGCGCTAATCTCTGTTTAATAGCTAGTAGCTAGGTATGTCATACACATAATATTCCAATTAATAAGAATGCACACAACTTATATAACTTATTATGCGTTCACACAACCCAGTTCCCATAGTACGTAGGTAATATTAACATCACTACTCTCCACGATATCCATTTATATAAAACCTCTCTAGGACTCACATTCTCTCGTAGAGTTCCTTACAAGTTCAATACCTCGGGGATCATTAAACCTTTAATTCCATAAAACTGTGGAATTTAAGTCATTTTTTACTCACGTAGGTTAATACTCTCATTTGGATAAACCTAGGATGATTTCTAACTTGATCGGACCCTAAAACCCCATTCTAGAATATCGTTAGAAGTCAAGGGATTCTCGTTCGAACGAAGTTCTCACTTCGGACGAACTCAAATCTCATTAGAAGTGTCATTGGAATTCTCGTTGGAAGTATTGTTCGAACGAGATCGTTCGAACAACCTGGGCAGGTCTTCGAACGAGAATTTCGAACTTTCCCCTGTTCTTCCAAAACTCATTTTTCTCATCTTTCCAACCTTCAAATTCATCAGAGACTCAACTAACTTCTAATTTAATGTTTCTAAACTAATCCTAATTATTACATGGAACTTTCTAACTCCAATTAAATGTCAAATCCTTATATAATCAAAGGGGATCTAATCTAGTTGTTAAATTGTTAAAAATCCTTTACCAACGAACTCACCATTTACAATTATTCAAACTCCCAATTAATTTTATGGTTATAAAGTCAAATGCTCATATTTATTACTTCTACAAAAGGGTTATTCATCTACATGAAAACCTACCTTCATTTCTCAAAATTTATTGAACAATCATCCCAAATTTCATAGCAATAATGGTTATCTCATCAATTAGGGTTAACATGAATCATATATGCTCACAAAATTGGCAAGATAAACACTTGCTTGTTTACGAATTTCTTAATCTCTAACTGCAACTGGTATAGAAATGATCCTCTTGACACGATCTATGCGCTGGTGTAATTCTTGGTGTGAAAACTTGAGTTCTTGGCTTAGGGTTCTAATGGAGTTCTTCTTCCTCTTTGGTTCTCTATCTCTAACCCTCTCTTTCACATAAGCTGAAAACTGAATGTAATCTCTAATCCACGTATAAACTTTTTTTTAATTCCTAATTTTCGTCCATTTAAATTCCCAAAAATTTCAAAAGACCTAAATACCCCTCTAGGGTGTCTTTTTGGGCTAAAGTGCCCCGAACACCAAATAAAACACCCGAGTAGTGTTTTCTGACTATTTCGACACTTCCGGACACTTTGGCGCACTCAAAATAGTCATTCGAGTTATATAAAAATAATCTACCTTTTTAACCCCCCAAATATGTAGTAGTGACGTGACTCATACGCGCGTCCCAAATAATTATATTTTAACTCTTTGTATCTCGTCCCCGGACGTATTCTTATTTTCGAAACAATATTACGTTACTCATTACGTAGTGTTCAACATAATTACTACTCAACAAGATTTCAACATAATTACTTTCGATAACTACAAACTCTCGTCACGTTAGTAATTATTACCATAAAGTCGGATTAATTATAAAATAAATTTTCTCCCTTTAAATTAATTAATCCAAATTTCCATAATTTCATAATAAAGTAAATTTGCATAAAAATACGGGGTATTACATACTTCCCCCCTAATAATAGAATTTCTTCCCGAAATGAAAATATATATGTCAGGAATAAGTCTGGATAACGTTCATTCATGTCATCCTCACTCTCCCAGGTAGATTCCTCAACATTATGCTGCTGCCACTGAACACGGACTTGTGGTACTATCTTCGACCTCAACTTCCTCTCGCTATGGTCTAGGATAGCAATCGACCCCTCCTTGTAGGAGCTATTAGGATTTAAGTTAATCTCCTCCAATGCAATGTGAGTGTGGGACAAATAATCTCGAAGAAATCTCCGTAGCGAAGAGATATGGAACATGTCATAGACCCTATGCAAGTTCTTCGATAACCCAATTCTATAAGCAACTTGCCCAATCCTCTCGATAATAGGTAATAACCCCACATACCAAGGCGCCAACTTTCCCTTCTTCCCGAAACGCATAACTCCCTTCATAAGAGACACCCGAAGTAACACTTGGTCCCAAATATTAAACTCTCAAAAGTATCTCTTGGCGTCAGCATAACTCTTCTGTCGATCCTGAGCAACCTGAATACGGCTCCGTATCTGAAGCCCTTATACTTTTGACTCATTTGAGTCTAGACTGTATAAGAGCTCATCTAGTTTGGAAATTGTGACAAAATTGTGTCAATCCTAGAAACCAAAGAGCCTCAGAGATTGGTTTGCATCTTCTCTTATTCATCTTGTAATGATCCTGAGACTATAGCCATCACTCACACACTTAGAACTTAATCCTTGCATATCATATTGCACCTTTATGTGTATTAATGTGGTGAGTGTGTTTTAATCCCTCAATTTGATTTTTATTAATTTTTTGGGAATTTTAAACATATTTTAATTAAGGTTTTATTAAATTAAAACTTGATTCTCATTTGAGTCTAGACTGTATAAGAGCTCATCTAGTTTGGAAATTGTGACAAAATTATGTCCATCCTAGAAACCAAAGAGCCTCAGAGATTGGTTTGCATCTTCTCTTATTCATCTTGTAATGATCCTGAGACTATAGCCATCACTCACACACTTAGAACTTAATCCTTGCATATCATATTGCACCTTTATGTGTATTAATGTGGTGAGTGTGTTTTAATCCCTCAATTTGATTTTTATTAATTTTTTGGGAATTTTAAACATATTTTAATTAAGGTTTTATTAAATTAAAACTTGATTTAAAAAGTCTTGGGGTTAATATCTAAATATGTATGGTTGTGTTTTTTGGCCTAAAGTTACTCTGGGTAGAAACCGAAAGCGCCAGAGACTCCAGGGTTGGCTTTGTAATTAATTTGGGACGCGCATTTGCATTCGTCCTATGGCCAACACTTGCTGCTCTCTGATTGGCCAGAGTTGTGTTTCTTTACAGAGACAAAGCCTCGCATGTTTACAGCCCTTGGATCAACCCTTATCAATGGCCTGCATGTCGCCTGAGTGAATCCTCGTGTAAACCTTTAAGCCAATCACAGCCTGTTTAATCCACCGCCTGTTGTGAGCCCTTAGATTGAAGTCAAAGGAGCTTGACTCAATCTCAGGCGTTGTTTTTGAACGATAGTCTGGAACCTTCTCCTCTTCCTATTTAAAGGCCTCTCATCTCAGCCTTCGAAAGCTTTTGCCACTTTGAAAATTCTCAGAGAGAAGAGAGAAGAGAGAAGAGAGAAGAGAGAGAAGAGAGAAGAGAGAGAGAGAAACCAGAGAGCCAAGTTAGAAACCCTAACTTCGTCAAATCTTCTTCAACCAAAACCACTTACCTCTCCAAAAACACCATAACCAAATAAACACCATCCTTAGTGTTTCTTGAGTTTATGAGAGTTCGAGTTGAGTGATTTCTGGGTTGCTGTAACCTTTTGTTCATAAAATCTTATTTCCAAATTAGACACTTACTCAAATCTTGTTTCTGATTCAATAGAAATCATAGATCTGAAGTTTTTCATGTCACAACACACTTAGTTGCATTTTATTTCTCATCTTGAGAAGTTCGTTGTTGATTGTTTTCTGTTAAAACATTTTCTTACTTCAGAATCAACAATAGATGTTTTTCTGTTTCTGTTTTTACAAAACTTAACCTGACCTAGTTGGATTCGCACTTGGAGGGTTTTCAATCTCCTAAATATTTTCAAAATAGATTGAAAAAGGTCTTGTCCGATTTCTTAAGAAAGATCTCCGTGGAATCTGGGTTATATTGAAAGGTCAAAAAGGTTCTTGGTTTTGTAAGAAAGAAAAATAACAAACTCACTGCATATAGACTTTATATGTAATTTGTTTAGGACTGTTTGTATATATAAGTGTGTGTGAGTTCATGCATGTGATATAGAACACTATTCACAAACATTTTCACACTACAAACACTGAAAGTGTTGGCTATAAGATTTGGTGAACATAAGTCGACGTATACTGCTGAAACAAAGGAAGAGTTGACAACCTGAGAAGACTACATCAACAATCAAGATCTGCAGAAAAGTTAAAGGACGCCAGAGGGTATAATCCTGAACTTGTATAGACTTGTTATTGTGTGCATGTTAGTTAAATAGATTGTAACTCACATACTTGTTTTAGTGATAGTTTCTTGTTTTACTCCGTACAGGGAGTCGTGGATGTTTCCTCAAGGTTGAGGTTTTGCCACGTTAAAAATCCTGAGTATTAATATTTCTACATCTTCTCATCCCATTCTGATGTGTGCTGAGTTTAAAATATTTTAAACTGTTTACTAAAACTTGTTATCAAATCTTGTCCATTTCTCGTACATAATTTTTGTTAACACATCTTGTGTTCAAAATCTTTTTGATTTAAGTAAAGAGTTTCTTCAACAAACTTTCGGAGTTGCTTAAATAGTTTATTTTTAATTAACGGCTTTGGCAACGCTATTTCAATTGGTATCAGAGCTTTTGGTGAACTTTTTCAAAAAGATCCTGAGTTTCTGAAACTGTTTTCTCAAAATCAATCATGGACGAGAAAAATGAAAGATATGGTAACTTGACCAGACCTCCAGTCTTTGATGGAACCAATTTTTCTTACTGGGAAGTAAGGATGATTGCTTTCATTCAAGGAACTCTTGGAGATGATGTCTGGGACATTATTGAAAATGGATACTTTTATCCTACTAAACCAGCCACTGAAGGAAGCACTGAGAGGGTTAGGAAAATATTAAGTGAGTTTACTCAAGAAGAGAAACAAGTTTCTCGCAATAATAATAAAGGAAATAATGCTATATTTATGTCTATAAATGAACATGAGTTCAAGAGAATCTCATCTTGTACCACTTCTAAGGAAGCATGGGATACCCTGATTACTGCGCATGAAGGAGACTCTAGGGTTAAGGCTGCTAAAACTCAGATGTTAATTCAACAGTATAATTCCTTAATCATGTCTGAATCTGAGTCTTTTGATGACTTCTATATGAACCTGACTGATATTGTCACTAAACTGCATGCTAATGGTATAACTTATGATAGACAAGAAATTGTGTCTAAAATTCTGAAATCATTACCACATAAATTTGACAATAAAAGATATGTTATTGAGGAAATGTGTGATATAAATCTCACTCCTGAATTACTCAGTAGCAAATTAAGAACTGTGGAAATGGAATTGGAGTTTAAGAAACAATTGACCCACACTCATAGGAAACATACCAATTCCAATCTTAGCTTTACTTCTAAGATGACTAAGCCTGAGTTAAACACTCCTAGTAATGATTCTGATGAGGACTGTGACTTAGAAAGTCTAGATAATCAGATTTCCCTAATGTCAAAACAATTTAAGAAAATTATTAAATTTAGAAACAGTATTGCAAATAGACAGGGCAAGTCTAATTATCCAACTCCTTCAAATCACAAGTCTCATGAGAAACCTCATGACAAACAGAACAAGGACAACACAAGACCTCACAGAGACCTCAAGAAGACTGAATGCTATAGATGTGGTAAACTAGGACACATTGCTCAAGACTGTAGAGTTAACTTAAATACCCAAAACAAACACTCTAGAGCCAACATCTGCAAAACATGGGATGACTCAAGTGACTCTGAAAATGAGGAACCTGAGACATCTGATGGCTTTGATCCTTGTTTATCCTTCTTTGCCAAAATCATATATAATGATGATATGTCTGTGCTTGATAGTGAGGATGAGCCTAGTAATTCTAGTTCTGTTGCCTTGAATCATACTTTAACTGGTTTAGATGCTTTACTTACTGAGAACTTTAATACTTCTTCCTCGGGGTGTGTGAGTCAAAGGGGAATCGATACTGCTGATGCCAATGGGTGCGTGAGTTTAAGAAATGAAACCTTAGGGGTCACTTCACACACCTGACTTAGTGACTCAGACAATGAAGATCTCCCAGACATTCACACTCTATATGCCAAAACTCTTAAGAAAAGCACTAGACTAGAAAAGATTGTGAAAGATCTTACCAAAAAGTTAGAGGATCTAAGCCTGATGGTAAAACTGAATGCTGAAGAGTATACTACTCAATGCATGTCTCATGAAAGTGATATCAAAGTGTTTGATGAAAAACTGAAAACTTTGACTGAAGCTAATGAAATTCTGGAGAAAAAAATACAAAGGGACATTATTAGAATTGGAACAAACCAAAGAAAAGACAGCAACTGTGTTAAAAAAATTTACAAAATTTGAAAACAACTCTAAATGTTTTGAGGAATTCGTTGCTGAATCTAAAACCAATTCTGATGATCGAACTGGTATAGGGTTTTGCCCCAATTTGAAGACACAAACAAAAAATGTTGAACCTATCAAATTTGTGTCAGGAGGCAAAAGACCTATTGAAACATGTCCAGACTTTCATTCACTTAAAACTAAGTTTGATCATCAAAACACTAACACTGGAGATGCAAGTTGCTCTAATCATGAAAGTTTACCAAAGGGAAAATATGTCTGCCCCCAATTAGGAAAAGTGAACCTGCTTTCAAACCTGTGCTACCTAGGAATAATATTCAGCCTCAAAATCTCTCAAAACCTTTGTTTAGAGACTTTCCTAAGGTAAACCCCATTCTGAGAAATCTTTATTGCTCCTATTGTGATATATACGGACATTCTTTCGAAGATTGCTATGATAGGAGACTGATTAAGACTATCTACAATACTTCCATGTATCAAAACTTTAACTATTCTAGGAGGAGTCGTAACAACTATGTCCTTCCCAGGCCACCAGACAAAAACTCCAACTATAGGAATAGAAAGACTAAACCTAAAAGGACATTCACTAGAAGGAATCCCAGAAACTTCTCTAAATCAAATGCTCAGGTGTTTACATTTACTCAAAATCATGCGCAAAATGTTTTTCAACAAAAATCTAATGCTCGCAAATTTTACCAAGTGAGAGCAAACAAGCGCAAACAGAAAACCAGAGCAATTTGGGTTAGAAAAGATGATCTAGTACCCCAGATGAAGTGTAATATTGTTATTTCTGCCTTAAAAGATGAACTTACATCTTCTGGTTGGTATTTGGATTCTGGATGTTCCAAGCATATGACAGGTGATGATACAAAACTTTTAAATAAAACCATCTTTGATGGAGGAAAAGTTGTTTTTGGTGATGGAGTATCATCCCAGATCATAGGCAAAGGAACTCTTAAAGAAAAAGGACTTCCTGTTCTTGAAAATGTTCTCTTAGTTAAAGGTCTTAAGGCTAATTTACTTAGCATTTCGCAATTTTATGACTCAAACTATACTGTTACCTTTTCAAAGAACAATTGCAAGATTTTAAATGAAAAGGGAGAATGCTTAATTACAGGATTCAGGACTCCTGACAATTGTTATACTGTCATGTCTAGTTCTGAAATCTGTAATGTTGCCAGAATGGATGATAATGAGATATGGAATAACAGAATGGGTCACATTAATTACGAAAATTTAAGTAAATTATCCTCTCAACAAATAGTTAGGGGAATTCCAAAAATTAAACCCATTCATAACATTGTTTGTGGTCCCTGTCAAGAAGGAAAAATTGTTAAAGCACCTCATAAAAGGGTTAAAGATATCCTTACCTCTAATCCCTTAGAACTCATCCGTATGGACCTAATGGGTCCTTCTCAAACTGTTAGTCTTTGTGGACACAGTTATATCTTAGTTATGGTAGATGACTTCACTAGATTCACTTGAGTATCTTTCTTAAAACAGAAATCCGATACTTTCCAAACTTTTTTAAAAATTCTTTTACGGATTGAGAATGAGAAAGACACTCAAGTGAATAGAATCCGAAGTGATAGAGGTGGTGAATTCAAAGACACTGGTATTATAGAATATTGTGACTATAATGGTTACAAACATGAGTTCAGTGCTCCTAAGACCCCTCAACAAAATGGTATAGCTGAGAGAAAGAATCGAACTCTTTAAGAGATGGCACGTGTCATGCTCCATGCCAAGAACTTACCTAAGTATTTTTGGGTAGAATCTATTCGTACAGCTTGCCATCTTATTAATAGGGTCTATCTTAGAAAGAATTCCAAACAAACCCCTTATGAACTTTGGTACAATAAAAAGCCTAATCTTAAGTACCTTAGAACCTTTGGTAGTACCTGCTATGTGTGCAAAGATAGGGAACACTTATCTAAATTTGAGAGTAGGGGAGATAAAGCCATATTCTTAGGATATTCACCTAACAGTAGAGCTTATCGGGTATATAATCTTCGCACTAAAACCTTAATGGAATCCATAACTGTAATTGTTAGTGACACTACTGTAGAAAGCAAGACTAGTGAATTAACTATAGAAGAAGAATCGTCAAATATTTTAGAAAATGGCTCTTCTGAAATAGATAATTCATTACCTATTGAGTCACCTGAAGTACCTAACTGGGTTTCTAAAGATCATCCCATAAACAACATAGTTGGTAACCCTAGTGAGCCAGTACGTACAAGATCCCAACTTCGAAATTATGCTCCTTATGCATGCTTTGTTTCTCTTGTGGAACCAAAGAATGTAAATGAGGCATTGAATGACTCTCACTGGATTTCTGCTATGCAGGATGAACTTTTACAATTTGTCATTCATGATGTATGGTATCTTGTTCCACGTCCTGATCACAAAAAGGTTATTGGTACTCGTTGGATTTTGAAAAATAAAACTGATGAAAATGGAATGATAATTAGAAATAAAGCTAGACTAGTTGCTCAAGGTTATTCCCAAATAGAAGGACTTGATTTTAATGAGACTTTTGCTCATGTTACTCGTTTAGAATCAGTTCGTCTGCTTCTTGCTATAGCTTGTCACGTGCATTTTACATTATATCAAATGGATGTTAAATCTGCGTTCCTTAATGGAATTCTTGCCGAGGAAACCTATGTAGAACAACCTAAAGGGTTCATTGACCCTAATTTTCCTAATCATGTATTTCGGTTGAAAAGGCTTTATATGGTCTTAAGCAAGCTCCTAGAGCTTGGTATGAGCGCCTGTCCAGTTTTCTGCTGGATAAAGGTTTCAAAAGAGGTGGAAATGACCAAACCTTATTTGTCAAACATTTTGGCAAACACATTACTATCGCTCATATCTATGTAGACGATATCATATTTGGATCTACTTCTACCTCAGAAGTAAAATCTTTTGCTGAAATTATGAGTAAGGAATTCCAGATGTCCCTTATGGGGGAGTTACAGTTCTTACTAGGCCTCCAAGTCAAACAACAACCAGATGGATTGTTTCTTTCGCAGACTAAGTACGCATTAGAGATAGTTAAGAAATTTGGCCTCGAGAGTGCTAAAAGTGCTAAAACGCCTATGAGTACTACAGAAAATTTGTCTAAAGATGAAAATGGCAAATCTGTAGATCCTACTTTATATCGTAGTATGATTGGCACATTACTCTATCTGACTGCCTCGCGTCCTGATATCATGTATGCTGTGTGTGTTTGTGCGCGCTATCAAAACAACCCCAAAGAGAGCCATTTAAACTCTGTTAAACGGATAATTAAATATGTTAAAGGCACTCTAAATTTAGGAATTTGGTACACGAATGACACACCGAGCACTATTATTGGGTACACAGATGCTGATTGGTCTGGTTGTACTGATGATAGTAAAAGCACTTCGGGCGCATGTTGTTATATTGGTAATAACTTGGTAGGATGGAGTAGTAAAAAACAGAACTGCACATCTCTCTCGACTGCTGAATCTGAATACATAGCCGCTGGTAGCTGTTGTGCCCAATTATTGTGGCTTAAACAAATGCTAAGTGATTATGGTATTCTAGAACCCACACTTCATCTCTATTGTGATAATCAAAGCGCGATTAATATTTCTAAGAACCCAGTTCAACACTCGCGAACTAAGCACATTAAAATAAGACATCACTTTATTCGTGAATTAGTTGAAACCAAGGAATTAGAAATCAATTATCTTCCTACTGATCTACAACTTGCAGATTTGTTTACCAAACCTCTTGATTATAATAGATTCATTTCTTTACATAAATCTATTGGTATGATTTGTGTTGAGTAAATACCTGTTATATTTTTCCAAGTTCCTTCCCTTTGTCCATTTGAGACAAAATGGGGGAGAAATTTGAGTCTATCTCTGCATATACTAAACAGCTTGATCTTAGTAATTCTTTGCAGGTATTCTTCTTGTACAATCATTCTCTATTGTAATAATAGGATGTTAAACTGTATATAGTTGAGTTATGTAATTTTTGCTTTCTAGGATTTGGGTAGATAGAACTTTTATAGGAATAGGTTTTTCTTATTTTTTGTCGCCCTACGAGTTCTAGATGACTCAAAGGAGATTTTGTCTCATATTTCCAAAGGGGGAGATTGAAGCCCTTATACTTTTGACTCATTTGAGTCTAGACTGTATAAGAGCTCATCTAGTTTGGAAATTGTGACAAAATTGTGTCCATCCTAGAAACCAAAGAGCCTCAGAGATTGGTTTGCATCTTCTCTTATTCATCTTGTAATGATCCTGAGACTATAGCCATCACTCACACACTTAGAACTTAATCCTTGCATATCATATTGCACCTTTATGTGTATTAATGTGGTGAGTGTGTTTTAATCCCTCAATTTGATTTTTATTAATTTTTTGGGAATTTTAAACATATTTTAATTAAGGTTTTATTAAATTAAAACTTGATTCTCATTTGAGTCTAGACTGTATAAGAGCTCATCTAGTTTGGAAATTGTGACAAAATTGTGTCCATCCTAGAAACCAAAGAGCCTCAGAGATTGGTTTGCATCTTCTCTTATTCATCTTGTAATGATCCTGAGACTATAGCCATCACTCACACACTTAGAACTTAATCCTTGCATATCATATTGCACCTTTATGTGTATTAATGTGGTGAGTGTGTTTTAATCCCTCAATTTCATTTTTATTAATTTTTTGGGAATTTTAAACATATTTTAATTAAGGTTTTATTAAATTAAAACTTGATTTAAAAAGTCTTGAGGTTAATATCTAAATATGTATGGTTGTGTTTTTTGGCCTAAAGTTACTCTGGGTAGAAACCGAAAGCGCCAGAGACTCCAGGGTTGGCTTTGTAATTAATTTGGGACGCGCGTTTGCATTCGTCCTATGGCCAACACTTGCTTCTCTCTGATTGGCCAGAGTTGTGTTTCTTTATAGAGACAAAGCCTCGCATGTTTACAGCCCTTGCATCAACCCTTATCAATGGCCTGCATGTCGCCTGAGTGAATCCCCGTGTAAACCTTTAAGCCAATCACAGCCTGTTTAATCCACCGCCTGTTGTGAGCCCTTAGATTGAAGTCAAAGGAGCTTGACTCAATCTCAGACGTTGTTTTTAAACGATAGTCTGGAACCTTCTCCTCTTCCTATTTAAAGGCCTCTCATCTCAGCCTTCGAAAGCTTTTGCCACTTTGAAAATTCTCAGAGAGAAGAGAGAAGAGAGAGAAGAGAGAGAGAGAAACCAGAGAGCCAAGTTAGAAACCCTAACTTCGTCAAATCTTCTTCAACCAAAACCACTTACCTCTACAAAAACACCATAACCAAATAAACACCATCCTTAGTGTTTCTTGAGTTTATGAGAGTTCGAGTTGAGTGATTTCTGGGTTGATGTAACCTTTTGTTCATAAAATCTTATTTCCAACTTAGACACTTACTCAGATCTTGTTTCTGATTCAATAGAAATCATAGATCTGAAGTTTTTCATGTCACAACACACTTAGTTGCATTTTATTTCTCATCCTGAGAAGTTCGTTGTTGATTGTTTTCTGTTAAAACATTTTCTTACTTCAGAATCAACAATAGATGTTTTTCTGTTTCTGTTTTTACAAAACTTAACCTGACCTAGTTGGATTCGCACTTGGAGGGTTTTCAAACTCCTAAATATTTTCAAAATAGATTGAAAAAGGTCTTGTCCGATTTCTTAAGAAAGATCTCCGTGGAATCTGGGTTATATTGAAAGGTCAAAAAGGTTCTTGGTTTTGTAAGAAAGAAAAATAACAAACTCACTGCATATAGACTTTATATGTAATTTGTTTAGGACTGTTTGTATATATAAGTGTGTGTGAGTTCATGCATGTGATATAGAACACTATTCACAAACATCTTCACACTACAAACACTGAAAGTGTTGGCTATAAGATTTGGTGAACATAAGTCGATGTATACTGCTGAAACAAAGGAAGAGTTGACAACCTGAGAAGACTACATCAACAATCAAGATCTGCAGAAAAGTTAAAGGACACCAGAGGGTATAATCCTGAACTTGTATAGACTTGTTATTGTGTGCATGTTAGTTAAATAGATTGTAACTCACATACTTGTTTTAGTGATAGTTTCTTGTTTTACTCCGTAGAGGGAGTCGTGGATGTTTCCTCAAGGTTGAGGTTTTACCACGTTAAAAATCCTGAGTATTAATATTTCTACATCTTCTCATCCCATTCTGATGTGTGCTGAGTTTAAAATATTTTAAACTGTTTACTAAAACTTGTTATCAAATCTTGTCCATTTCTCGTACATAATTTTTGTTAACACATCTTGTGTTCAAAATCTTTTTGATTTAAGTAAAGAGTTTCTTCAACAAACTTTCGGAGTTGCTTAAATAGTTTATTTTCAATAAACGGCTTTGGCAACGCTATTTCAGTATCAACTCTATCCTTGTTGAAGTATCCTAGATCACCTCCGGGCTAAGTAATTTGTTATCTCCCACCTCCAACCAACATATTGGGGAACGATAAGGTCTTCCCTATAGTTCTTCAAATGGAGGCATACCGATAGTAAACTGGTAGGAGTTGTTATAAGCAAACTCCACCAGTGGAAAGTAATGCTCCCAGCCTCCGCCAAAATCAATGATGCACATACGCAGCAAGTCCTCTAACATGTGATTTCTCTGCTCGGTCTGTCCATCCATCTGCGGGTGATAGGTTGTACTTAGTGACAACTCCGTATACATCGCCTCCTGGAAACTCTCCCAAAACCGACACACAAACACCTTATCTCTGTCAGATATGGTATTGACAGGCACCCCATGAAGTCTCACTATCTCTGCTATGAATATATAGTCATACTATCTCGTGGTGTAATCCGCCCGAGTTGGCAGGAAATGGGTTACCTTGGTCAGCCGGTCCACTATCACCCATATCAAATCGTGATACCTCTGTGATACGAGTAATCTTGTGATGATGTCTATGGAAACGCTCTCCCATTTCCACTTAGGAATTTATAATAGCTATAGAAGTCCCGCCGATCTCTGATGGTCCACCTTTACCAACTGGAAAGTGGCAAATTTCGAGATGAACTCAACAATATCCTTCTTCATCCCACTCTACCAGTACTATCTTTGCATGTTCCAGTACATCTTATCCCCATCGGGATGTATCGCAAATCGTGAACCGTGTGACTCTGTCATCACCTCGTGTCGCAAGTCTTCTCCCTCAGGAACAACCAACCTTCCATTGAAATGTAAACCCCCATCTGAACCCACGGTATAAGACTCGGTTGTCTGCTAGAAGCTGCACTATCTGACTCTAGCAAAAAAAATCAGTTGCCTGAGCCTTTACTACTCTCGTAATAATCTGGGGCGTAATTATCATCAAAGACATGAACGATCGAGCCACCACATCTTGGTGTCCTAAATCCTTCCATTTTTTTTTCCATACCTCAGCCACCTCACCTACTGGCCTATGTCTCAATGCATCTGCTACCACGTTGGCCTTCCCCGGGTGGTATTGGATAACAAATTGATAATCCTTCATAAACTCAAGCCACGGATGTTGATGCATATTTAACTCCTTCTGCGTGAAGAGGTACTGTAGTGACTTGTGGTTCGTGAACAAGCAAAATTTCTCCCCCAGGAGGTAATGTCTCCAAATCCTAAGTGCAAACACAACCGTTGATAACTCCAAGTCATGGGTGGGGTAATTCTTCTTGTGAGGCTTAAGCTTACGGGAGGCATAAGCTATAGCCTGATTCTCCTGCTGAAGTACAACCTCAAATCCTAATAAGGACGCATCAGTGTAGACTAGATACTTCACTCCCATCCTGGGCAATGCTAACACTGGTGTTGAGGTTAACTTCTCTTTTAACTCATTAAAGGAAGATAAACGGCACCATTTTGCGAGTCAGGTGTGTCAACGGACCCGTTATCTTCGAAAACCCTCGAATGAACCTCCTGTAGTATTCGACTAAGCCCAAGAAACTATGTATCTTTGTCTGTGTCGAGGGTTGTCCCCACTCCCTTACCACTGACACCTTCCCCGGATCCATTGATATCCCTCTGTCCGAGATGATATGCCCCAAAAACTGAACCTCCTTTAGCCAAAACTCCCATTTCTCGTATTTTGTGTACAACTCATGTTGACGCAGTGTTTACAAAACTTGCCTCAAGTGCTCGACGTGCTCCTCCTCGATATGCGAGTAAACCAGAATGGCATCTATAAAGACGATGACGAACTGGTCAAGGAACTCTCTAAACACCCTTCTCATCAAGTCCATAAACACGATTGGGGAGTTGGTTAGCCCGAAAGGCATAACCTGCACTCATAGGAACTATATCTTGTCAGGAAGGTCATCTTCGATACATCTTGCTCCCTTATACGCAACTGATAGTATCCTTATCTCAAGTTAATCTTCGAGAAGAAGGCAGCTTCTCTTAACTGGTCGAATAAGTCATCGATTCGAGGCAATGGATATTTGTTTCATATCGTGACTTTATTTAACTACCGATAATTGACACATAACCTCAATGATCCATCCCTCTTATAAACCTACAGTATAGTAGCACTCCATGTTGAATTACTCCTACGAATAAATCCATGCCCCAACAAGTTCTTAATCTGGTCACGTAACTCCCTCATCTCTGCTGGAACCATGCGATAAGGTGCACCGACAATCGGTCGAGTGCTCGGCACTAAATCAATGATGAAGTCTATCTCTCTACTCGGTGGTAACCCCAAAATCTCCTGAAACACATTGGTAAACTCTCTAACAATAGGAATTAAGTCAAGTGGTACCACCTCCTCCCTAGAGGTCTCTTCCTCTATATAGTATAAATGTGTGGAGGATCCTCCCTCAAAGCGAGGCATCGCCACCAGGAACATATCTTGACCGGTTATGGAAAAAACTATGCTCCAAATAAAACAATAAATCATGGCCCTATACCTGACAAGATAGTCCATACCTACAATTACGTCATTCTTGGACATATCCAATACGAGCATGTCAATGGGTAAGATAAACCTCCCAATCTCTATAGCCACTGATTAGGCATAAATTCTTCCAAATTTATCCCTTTAATTTAGTTACTTTTAGCACCTCGAACAACATAATCGATTTGATTTTATCTCATAATATTTCTACTGACTTATTCTAACGAGTACCCCGAGTTTCTGGTATTTCGTACTAATTTTACAGGTATTTGAGGTCACTAAAGAAAGAAAGAAATCGGAAAAATAGAGAAAGAAAAGAAGGAAAGTCAAAAGGACAAAGTTGTTTTTTTTTACCTGGAATTCGTATGAGGCATCTAAAGAAAAGTTGAATATATCAAGTTTACAAGTGCTTGGGAAGAAACGGTACCTCAATCGGAGTCCCGGTGTGAAAGTTATGAGCAGTCAAAGTTAGAAGAAAAAGTCAAAGAGAAATTGGACCGATTCGGATCGGACCGATCCGAAATGCAAAGTTCCAGTGAACCCCAGGCCGAAGACGGATCGAAGTTGATGAAAATAAAATGAACCAATCTGTATCGGACCGATCCAGGTATAAAAGAAAAGAACCGATCCGGATCTAAGCAGAACTAAACCGAAATGAAGGAGGACCGGACCGGTCCAACTGTCGTAATTTTGGTTTTTCACTCTTCCTCTAATGGAGAGTTCTGGTTAAGATAAAACTCTTGGAGTCTTATGGGGTATTTAAACCTGATTTATTATCATTCTAAGGGGCGGAAAATTCGTCTAATTTTTCCTTCTTTTCAGTTAAAACTTTTAGAGGTAGTTAGAGAGAGAAAGTGGCTACAAAACCCTAGTTTGAAGTTTTATTGCAATTTTAATTCCAAGATTGAAGTTTGTTCAGATTTCTGTGATTACAAGTAATTTTAGTTGATGCTTTTAGTGCTTTGGTAAGTTAGTGGATTACTTTCTTCTGTCTAATCTTCCTTCTACATCATTCTTCAATTCTCCCTTAGTTTAATCATGATTTCCTGCAATTCAACAATCGTTTTCATTAATTTCCTCATGTTAGGCTAAGTTCTTAAAGGTCGGGATGCATGAACTGAACCTGATGTGGTAGTTGCATGTGTATAAAATTTGTCCTCTAAATTTAATGGTTTATTACGATCGTATTGCATAGAAATGTGACAATTGTAGATCTTTGGATCTCGTTTGCTTCAGGCTAACCGGGATGCTTTAGAATGCAATTTGAAGGTAACTATAGCAATACCGAATTACTCATCCTCTGATTAAGTATGGTGCGGGATTGAACCTCATATACATAATGCTTGGGAGTACTAATTTCTTGCTCTAATTAATCACTTAAATTTACTATTAGTTTTATACCATCAATACACTAGGGTTGAGGGATTATATTCCCATCCTGTTTTCTTCATCATATAGTTCGAGTTTTAAATCATTCATCGTTAGTATTTTAGGTAATTTAGAATAGTTTCTTTTCTTTCATAATTTCAAAATTGAATTTAGTTGTAGTTCATTCCCAAAACCAATCATCTTTTCTTTTTTCTTTAGAGTCAGACTTAGGTTTCCTTCGTGTGTCCAATGCCGTCACAACTCTGTTGTCCTATTTCCCTGAGGATCGATACCCGACTTATCGGATTAATACTTGAGCGACAGGCTTGCACTTGAGCCTAGAGAGTATGCACTTTTGATACACATTCTGAGTCGCGTCAAGTTTTTGGTGCCATTGCCGGGGAATTAGGTAGACTTAGGATTAGATCAAGTCAATCCAAAACTTTGACTAAAAATTTCCAAAAATCCAAAAACGTATAAAAATTTGAAAAAGCACAAAAATATTCATCATCATCTCTCATAAGCCAGTTAATGAAAAATTCTGAACTCACTCCAACTCCCCATAATACTCCAACCCACATTCATGAAAATCTAATAGTTAAGTACGACCCTAATATCCCTCACACTCCTAATACTCCAAAATTCTGGGTTCCACCTCCCACACCGACACACTCAGTCACAAATAACACTTCATTTTCCCTCTTAGGACACACTTCAGAGCGCTCTCCGAGTATACCAAGTGAGGACACAGAGTCTTTGAGTGAGAGAAATATGTCACAACATGGTAGTGCAACCGCCGGTGAGGGAGAGGCTCTGTATCGCCCTTTGAGAGACGCCTTATATCCCGAGTGCACTGTCACTCCGGGATGCATTTTACTCCCGTATAATGCATGGAAATTTCGCTTTAGGTATGGGATGCTCTAGATACTTCCCATTCACCATGGAATGGATTCAGAAAAGCCATATGCTCACATCATGGAATTTGAGGAGGTGTGCTATACTCTCAGTGATTAAACTTGAATAAAAGATGTGCTCCGCCTTAAACTCTTCCCATTCTCGCTAAAGGATAAGGCTAAGACCTGGCTATGGTCTTTACCTCCAAATTTGATTTCATCATGGAACGAGCTACAATCTAAATTTCTCAAGAAATTCTTTCCTCCACTTCCATCAAGGCTCAAATTCAAACTTTCCGACAATTAGAAAATGAGCCATTTGATCAATGCTATGAGCGTTTAAATGAGTTAATTATTTAGTGTCCCATCATGGTTTTGATAAAACGCAAATCATTTCCTTTATCCATAATGGGCTGAACATTAATTCCAAATAACTCGTTGAAACCATATGCGATGGTCCATTTGTTGACTTAGACGCCAACAATGATGTGCTTCACCTGAGGTATGTCGCCGAGACTACCAAATCCTGGGATACATCTGACCCTAATGCTCAAAATTGAACTCTCCAAGTGACCATCACTCCATCAGCGTTCGGTCTGTTTCACGTAGAAAATAATTCTATGACGGACAGTCGACTCGATGTACATGAGAAAGGACTGTAAGACCTACGTGAGGTATATGGAAGAGGACTAACTGGATCCATACCAAACCCTATCGAGAAGGTGTGTGCGATTTGTGAGGTGGGTCATTCAACTGAGGAATTCCCGACTATAACCGCCTACAAAGTTATGCTTTAAGAACAAGTAAGTGGTATAGGAGGATTCAAGGGTAATTTCGGTGCACCTTACGAAAATTCTTACAACCCTTCATGGAAAAACCATCCTGGTTTTAGCTATGGGCAACAACATGCTGCGATGAATCCTAATTCACATAATTCCCCTCCCCCACCGCCGTACTTTCAACAAGCTCCACACATTCAAGGACATGTGCAAGCACCACCACCTCAAGGAGAATATATCACTCCATTATGGAGAAATATCGAGGATACAATAAAATAATTCATCAATACTCAGAATGCAACCAATGCAAGATATGATCGCATGATCAACGACATAAATCCAAGTATTTTAAAGATGCAATCATCGTTGAGTATCCAAGATAAGGGCAAGTTTCCTACCCACGGCCAAAGACCTCTCCAAGGTCAAATTAGTCTTAGCTCCACACCCCATGACCATCCTGAGAAATGTAGCGCAATTACCACTCTACGTAGTGGGAGAGTAGTCAACTTGTCTCCTCCCCCACAAGACATACCTAAAGACAAGGAGATTTCGTCCTGCACGAAAGAGGCCGAAGATGTCCCCTTGAAAGAGAGTAATAAATAAGACACTAGTGAGCCCGAGGTAGTAGTAAAACCACCCACCGCGGCACCGTTTCCTCAAAGGATGGTTCCTTCCCACAAAGGAAACCCCCTTGATGAAGTGCTAGACGTGCTAAAACAAGTAAAGTTAAGTTTACCTTTCCTCAATTCCATTAAGCAAATCCCAGCTTATGCAAAAGTCATCAAAGACTTGTTAACAGTGAAGAGGAAGATGAAGGTAAAGAAAAACGTATGTCTAGCACAGAACGTGAGCTCCATTCTACTTAATTATCTCCCCCTAAAAATCAAAGATCCCTGTGCACCCACCATTTCCTGCATCATTGGAGAAAATAAAATTGAAAAAGCCTTGACTTGGGAGCAAGTGTCAATATCCTCCCTTACGCCATCTATAGGAAACTTGATCTGGGCGAACTTAAGCCCACAAATATCACTCTCCAATTAGCGGATCGAACTGTGAAGATCCCACGAGGTGTAATTGAGGACGTGATCGTCCAACTTGACACTTTCTACTGCCGGTAGACTTTGTCATTTAGGACATGGATCCCTCCTTCACTTCGAGCAATCATGTTCCCATAATTCTTGGGCGCCCATTCTTAGCTACAGCTAATGCTATTATCAGCACTCGGAATGGGAAGATGCAACTCACTTTTGGGAACATGACCTTAGAGACTAACATCTTCCATATAGTTCAACATTCGGGGGAAGAAGCTGATCTTCACACGGTGAGCTTAATAGACGAGATCGTAGAGGAGTATTTTGAGGAAAATAATGGTGGAGATGCCCTAAGGACGTGCTTAATATCAAGCAATAAGAGTGCAGGAGCGTACATCGACTTAGAGGAGAGAAAAATAGCGAAGTTAGATATCGAGCGAGTAAGCGAGGACGTATGCAATACTCGAGAGAGAGAGAGCTAGGGGACGTGAGCATGGAATATTTTGAGAAAGAGTTTGGGCAGGTGGATGAAAGCATTACTGTTGGAGTTTAATACCTATTGGACTCTTGTAGTCACTTAGGCGAAAGTGAATGGAAAGACAAAATTGATGAATTCATTCTTTGTGACCATCCACCCATACCACTTGAGGTCGCGGAACCGATTGACGAGAAAAGTTATGTTTTGTCCGACTTAGAGTCCGACCCATGCATGCTAAAAATTGAAAGAGACCTAGGTGTTCCCTCCGAGTCAGCGCACGCAAGCCATGCTTTTAGTAAGCATCATGAGGATCCCTTCCCGATTAGTCACGACGAGCCTCCCGCTCTTTCCTTTATCTATGGGCGAGGTCCCAATTTGTTCCGATTGTTGGTTTATAATCCTAGGACGGGAGAAATAAGCAGAGCATCGGATCCTATGAGTGGGATCGGTTGAGTTGGTAGGAGCGAGAGATAGGTTGTCGCACCCCCGATGCATATGGGGTGATTTTTATTGTATTAATGAGTCATGTGTTAGTGTCATTTAGTGTCTTTAAGCATGTTAAATATTTGTTTGTTTTATTTTTCCGCACTTTTAATTCACTTTGAGTTAGATTTTATTCCTTTTTTCTTGAGGACAATGAAAAAGTCTAAGTTAGGGGGGGTTACAAGTGCGTATTTCTAAAACTTCACAAATTTTCAAAAATCCCCAGAAATTTGGAAAAAATCATAAAATTTGGGAAAATCCAAAAATATTTTTCTTCAAAATAAATAAAAATTAGAATTCAAATTTTTCAAAAATAGCATTAAAAGTCAGTTTAAAGTCTCAAATTGTAAAAACACAATACACAAAGCCGAAATTGGCCAAAGATGGAAAATGAGCGAAAATTGATGACTTAATGAATAAGTGTGGAGATTAACAACCCCGATGAGATTCGAGCCTTTCATCTTTGTGAAAATTATAAATCAATCCGAGTTAATTGTTAACTCAAAGTTCTTTTCAGCGTCAAAAAAGTCTTCGAGGATCTCATGTTTTTCACTTTGATCGGTTTTGAGAAACATGTGTGATATTGCCTTAAAGAACGTGCCGAAGAAATCTCCAAATTAAATTCATCTCGAAGTGCATATGGTAATGAAATTAGTATTTAGGACAATGAAGTAGGCCCTCGTTTGTCACCCAAAAATATTGACCATAAAAAGTAGCGAAAAAAATAATCCTTTTTGCAAACCCAATTGACCCGAATATTTTTTTCCTTTCGTTTGATAGCCCGAAAAACCCAAAAAGCCCGGAATTATGAAAAATGAAAAAATTCAGAATTTAAGTTCGAAAAGTGCAACGAAAAGGGGAAAGAAAAAGAATAGAAATGCTCAACAAAAATAACAAGAAAAGAAAAGCGTGAATATAGAAAAGAAGAAGAAAATGAGCAAAAGCCCAAAGAAGCACTAACGGACATCATAAGCAAAATTTTCCAATTCCAAAATTCTTAACCTTTTTCAATATAACCCAATACACCTTCAACCCATAAAAGTCCTAACCGAGTCCAAATTGCGAAATTAGTTACCGCGTGGAGAGTTAAAACACAAAAGATAATATAAGAAATTAAATGGTATGTATAACAGACAATGTTCCCGTGTTTCAAACTGTATTCAGTTGATGAGATCTAATCACTATAAAATTTCCGCCTTTCTACTTATGTGGGAGAACTTGGTTCCACTACATTTACTCTTATAAATCACGCATATAAAGAGAAAATAGCCACAATTCGAGTGATTCATTTGTGAGTGAATTTGTGAGCATTTGAATCAAAGCGAATGTTCGGGTAAGTAACATAATGGTCAATCGATGGAAATCCATAGTTAAATTTTCCGGCTTCGCACACATGCACTATGATTTGAGACTCTTTAACATGACTTGATGATGATTATTTTTTGGGAAAGTTTGAATTACACAATTTTTGCATATTTTGAAGTTTCTTTGAGTCGAATTTTGTGGGTATATTCACTGCAAACCCTCATGAGACACAACTCATCCTACTAGGGTAACCTAGGGGTTTAAAGGCTTGTTGCATACGCTAAATGCAATCGCTTGCCACAACAAAGGTATTCTATCCCAATAAAATGATTTTCAAGAGTTGAGACTTGCTAGGATTCTTTTACATTGCTCAGGATGCGCAAAGTTTTAAGTTAGGGGGATTTGATTAGGCATAAATTCTTCCAAATTTATTCCTTTAATTTAGTTACTTTTAGAACCTCGAACAACGTAATCTATTTGATTTTATCTCATAATCTTGCTAATGACTTATTATAACGAGTACCCCGAGTTTTTGGTATTTCGTACTAATTTTACAGGTATTTGAGGTCACTAAAGAATGAAAGAAACCGAAAGAATAAAGAAAGAAAAAAAGGAAAGTCAAAAGGACAAAGTTGTAATTTTCACTCAGAATTCGGATGAGGCATCTAAAGAAAAGTTGAAGATATCAAGTTTATAAGTTCTTGGGAAGAAACGGTACCTCAATCGGAGTCCCAGTGTGAAAGTTATGAGCAGTCAAAGATAGAAGAAAAAGTCAAAGAGAAATCAGACCGATCCGAAATGCAAAGTTCCAGTGAACCCCAGACCGAAGATGGATCGAAGTTGATGAAAATAAAATGAATCGATCCGTATCGGACTGATCCGGGTAGAAAAGAAAAGAACCGATCAGTATCCAAGCCGAACCGAACCGAAGGAGGACCGGACCGGTCCGACTGTCGCAATTTTGGTTTTTCACTCTTCCTCCAATGGAGAGTCCTGGTTAAGCTAAAATTCTTGGAGTCTTATGGGGTATTTAAACCCGATTTATTATCATTCTAGGGGGTGGAAAATTCATCTAATTTTCCCTTCTTTTCAGTTAAAACTTTTAGAGGTAGTTAGAGAGAGAAAGTGGCTACAAAACCCTAGTTTGAAGTTTTATTGCAATTTTAATTCCAAGATTGAAGTTTGTTCAAATTTCTGTGATTACAAGTAATTTTAGTTGATGCTTTTAGTGCTTTGGTAAGTTAGTGGATTACTTTCTTCTGTCTAACCTTCCTTCTACAGCATTCTTCAATTCTCCCTTAGTTTAATCATGATTTCCTGCAATTCAACAATCGTTTTCATTAATTTCATCATGTTAGGCTAAGTTCTTAAAGGTCGGGATGGATGAACTCAACTTGATGTGGTAGTTACATGTGTATAAAATTAGTCCTCTAAATTTAATGGTTTATTACCATCGTATTGCGTAGAAACGCGATAATTGTAGATCTTTGGATCTCGTTTGCTTCAGGGTAACCGGGATGCTTCAAAATGCAATTTGAAGGTAACTATCGCAATACCGATTTACTCGTCCTCTGATTAAGTATGGTGAGGGATTGAACCTCATATACATAATGCTTGGGAGTACTAAATTCTGGGTCTAATTAATCACTTAAATTAACGATTAGTTTTATACCATCAATACACTAGGGTTGAGGGATTGTATTCCCGTCCTGTTTTCTTCATCATATAGTTCGAGTTTTAAATCATTTATCGTTAGTTTTTTACGTAATTTAGAATAGTTGCATTTCTTTCATAATTTCAAAATTGCATTTAGTTGTAGTACATTCCCAAAACCAATCATCTTTTCTTTTTCTTAAGAGTCAGAGTTAGGTTTTCTTCGCGTGTCCAACGTCATCAAAACTCTGTTGTCCTATTTCCCTTAGGATCGATACCTGACTTATCAGATTATTACTTGAGCGACAGGCTTGCACTTAAGCCTAGAGAGTACGCACTTCTGAGACACATTCTGAGTCACGTTAGCCACTCCCTGAAAAATAAAAGTGATAACGGAACCTCTACTCAATGGCGAATCCACACAAGTAATCATACTCTCTGCTGTATGAAATAATACCATAGCACGTGCAAACCTCGTGGCAATAAAACAGTGTGTGGCCTCCGTGTTAAATAAAATGCGCCCCAAAGTCCCCTAGATATAAAACATACCCTCAATCGCAGGTGGGTCCTACAGTACTGCGACCTGATGAAGATTATAGACTCGTTCGTACTGAAGCTTCCCCTGTTGAATTGGGACGGACGTAATAGGTGACAATGCTGGCATCTGTGGTGGTGCTGGGAGAGCTGCCGAAAATAACGGTCTCTGGGGCTCCTAATGAGCATCCTACTGCTACTGGCCTCTACCCTACTAAGGGAAGTCGTGATGCTTGTAGCCAGTGTTTCCATAAGTGAAACATATCCTTGGGAAGGGTCCTTCCCTCTGTCCCTGTTGTCCCTGGCCATGATGGTCATTACCACCCCTCCTTTGGCTATGTTGGCCCCGCTGAACCTGCTGATGGTTGTGCTGATCCTGCTAGCCATGTCTACCTGACCTGAACCTCTTAGGATCCCCCTATTGGGAACCCTATTCACCGTGTCTATGCTGAACCTGAACTGCTTGTGCCCTACTGGCACCATTCCCTCATGTCCTCCCCTGATAGCTGGACTCTCCTACTCACTTAACTTCTATCAGATGAAAATGGTGATCCTGGAAGTGGAGTAGTGTTGCATTAGCAACATCTAAATAGGTGGTCAAAGAAAGATTGCCTATCAAGTGTTGGCGGATCCTCTATGTCAACCCATCCATAAAACGCTGAATCTTGTTATCCTCGGTCGGGATCTCATCCGGTATAATGTTCAGAAGGTTGATAAACTCTGCCTCATATTCCACCATGATCTTTCCATCCTACTTCAAGTTCACCAATTTTTGCCTCATCTATGTCTGGACGGCCGAGGGAAAATATTTGCGATCGAACCACACCCAAAAGTCTCGAATCGTGATTGTCTCTCTTCTCAGCGGTAGTAATAGACTCCCACCACTACAGTGTTGCTCCCATTAACTTGAACGTGAACAGTATCCGAATCTGCACCTCCGTTCACTCATGCATCCTCAAATGCCTCTGGATGTCTTTCTTCCGTTGGCTCGCTACCACCACATCAGGGCTCCCTATAAACTCCGGAGGATGTGCCTTCTGGAAGGCATCCTTAACACATTCCCAAGAAGACGAGAAGGCCTGGGCCTGAACTGGACCACCACCGGTGCCTGAGGTGGTTCCTGCTGCACAACTACCAATGCTGCATTTACTGCCTGAGCTACAATGGAGGCAACTTCGGTGACATTCATCACACCCTGAGCTGGTGCAGGCTGAAGCTCAGGCTGTGCATCCCTGGGAACTCTCTATACACTTCGAGGAGGCATCTGAAAGGAGTGAAAAGCTTCATAAGTTTACAATTATTATCTCAAAGTAGTTGAAGAATGTAAAATGCATAAAGAGTACAACAATCGTAAAATATAAGGCTCTACAACAAAGGACACTACGCGAAAACATAATAAGCCGTACAGATCCTAAGGACACTCGATCCTGATGCTCTGATACCACCTGTGACACCCCGCCTAATTAAATACCAGGTGATCAGTCCTTTAAACAATTAAATCAGAATATCTGGTTGGTTCAGATTATGCATCACTGTCAAAAATCATCAATTTTATTTAATTAAAACTAACCACCTAATATTTAAAAAGGTTGATGTCAAAATTTTATCTTGTTATTAACCATCATCAAGTAAGGAAATAATTAACAAATACCATACATCACAATAGCATAAGAAAAGAACTAACTGAATTTAAATTAAGAACTAGAGTAGACACTTACAGTCAAAATCCCATACAATAATCCAATAACATGAAATAAAAGTCTAAGAATAGAATAAAAACTCCAAATCTCTGAATGTAACATAGGAGGAACGACATGTCCAACTGAAGTAAATAACTGATATGTGAGGAGAAATAGACTCAGAAGCGTCTACTATCAATGTCCTGTAGCTTCCACAACAGCTACAACTTGACAAATGAATGGAATCTTCTAAGCCTGGTGGCCCTGTAGCTGAGCACCTAAAAGAAAGGATCAAGAAAAGAGATTTTGCAGAAAAACGGGTCAGAGCCCAAGTAAAAAATAGTTTAAATATAGCAAGTGCTTAAATTGGTTAATTAGCACAAATATTAGTCAAGTTAACTTAGCGTACTCACTTGGGATGCTCACCTCTCATATAGCGTGCACGTCTAAGGAGACTGACTACTCATACTAGTCTCGATACTCTGCCTCACTATGCGTAGTATAACCACTATGCCGAATACAATATCTAAACAACCCGAAGACAATGTGTTTATATCATTTAAGAATAGGTTTAAAGATGCTTTAACTCATTCTCATAACATTTTTAATTCTCAACTGGTGACCCAATAAGTATATACATTACTAAAGTGGACAACATGAAACACATAATGGGAACTCAATATACATATATAAATCTCACTATATATACATATGTCAATACTGCACCCATGATTACGAAACCCCTGGTGTTAGGCATACTTGGCTATCTAGTCCCATTGCAATGCTCACGCATAAAGGACAACAAGTTCAATCTCTCAAGAACTAATCAAACATATGCACATATTGGAGGTGAACATAGTCCCAAGCTGATGGGCTATGCACATACCTACGCACCCATATGACCGTTAACACTATCGTTCTCACAGATAGCCTGTACCTAGGTTCCATGCTCTATTGGTATGACTCAAAATCCCCCGAAGGCACACAAGATATGGTCGTCTACAACGCGCTAATCTCTGTTCAATAGCCAGTAGCTAGGTATGTCATACACATAATATTCCAAGTAATAAGAATGCACACAACTTATATAACTTATTATGCGTTCACGTAACCCAGTTCCCATAGTACGTAGGTAATATTAACATCACTACTCTCCAGGATATCCATTTATATATAACCTCTCTAGGACTCACATTCTCTCCTAGAGTTCCTTACAAGTTCAATACCACGAGGATCATTACACCCTTAATTCTCTAAAACATTGGAATTTACGTCACCCATTACTCACGTAGGTTAATACACTCGCTTGGATAAACTTAGGATGATTTCTAACTCGATCGGACCCTAAAACCCCATTCTGGAATCTCACTAAAAGTCAGGGGATTGTCTTTCGAATGAGGTCGTTTGAACGAAGTTCTCACTTATGACGAACTCAACATCTCGTTAGAAGTGTCATTGGAATTCTCGTTGGAAGACTTGTTCGAACGACCCGGGCAAGTCTTCAAACGAGAATTACGGACTTGCACCTGTTCTTCCAAAACTCGTTTTTCCCATCTTTCCAACTTTCAAATTCATCAAAAACTCAACCAACTTCTAATTTAATGTTTCTAAACTAATCCTAATTATAACACGGCACTTTCTAACTCCAATTAAATGTCAAATCATTATATAATCAAAGGGGTTCTAAGCTAGTTGTTAAATTGTTAAAAATCCTTTACCAACGAACTCACCATTAACAATTATTCAAACACCCAATTAATTTCGTGGTTATAACATCAAATACTCAGATTTATTACTTCTACATCAGGGTTATTCATTTACATGCAAACCTACCTTCAATTCTCAAAATTTGTTGACAAATCATCCCAAATTTCATAGCAATAATGGTATCTCATCAATTAAGGTTAACATGAATCATATACGCTCACAAAATTGGCAAGATAAACACTTTCCTTTTTAAAAATTTCTAAATATCTTACTGCAACTGGTATAGGAACGATCCTCTTGACATGATCTACGCGCTGGTGTAATTCTTGGTGTGAAAACTTGAGTTCTTGGCTTAGGGTTCCATTGGAGTTCTTCTTCCTCTTTGGTTCCCCCTTTATCTCCCTCTCTTTCATATAGGTTGAAAACTAACAGTAACCTCTAACCCATGTATAACCTTTTCTTTAATTCCTAATTTTCATCCATTTAAATTTCTAAAAATATCAAAAGACCTAAATACCCCTCTGGGGTGTCGTTTTGGGCTAAAACGCCCCGTACTCCAAATAAACCACTCGAGTAGTGTTTTCTGACTATTTCGACCCCTCCGGACACACTGACGCACTCAAAATAGTCATTCGAAATATATAAAAATAATCTACCTTTTTAACCCCACGAATATGTAATAGTGACATGAATCATACGCGGGTCACAAATAATTGTACTTTAACTGTCGTGTATCTCGTCCCCGACCATATTCTTATTTTCGAAAAAATATTACACTACTCACTACATAATGATCAACATAATTATTACTCAACATGATTTCAACATAATTATTTTCGATAACTACTAACGCTCGTCACGCTAGTAATTATTACCATAAAGTCGGATTAATTATAAAATAAATTTTCTCCCTTTAAATTAATTAATCTGAATTTCCATAATTTCATAATAAAGTAAATATCCGTAAAAATACGGGGTATTACAGCTGGGGAGTTAAAAGTAGGTGGGCGAGCTTCCCCTAGCTTCGTTGAAGATCCATCAATATTGTATGTGGGCCCAACACACTCCTCTCCCAATAAAAGCATGGGAGCTAATTCACTCAGAACGGTCAAAGGCTATATGTCTTGAGTAAGTAAGCCCAATCATCAACGAACGGGTACTAGAGCTGGTTCGTGAATTAGTTAATGATTGGAGTAAGAGAGTTCCTTAAGGATGGACTAAGTAACCAGGAGAGTGAAGCCCTAAAAGAGAACAGAGTGAAAAAATTTCCAAGTGTAAAAAAATCCAAAGGAATGAACAAAACTTATACAAATCATTGAAAGAATTGCCTCTTGGACCGGAGAAATGGGCGGCATTGGAACAACTTGTATTAGAGCTATCGCCGCATCTTCTTCCATTGGGAATTTATCTAGCACTATAGGTTTAAAGGATTTTTTTTTTTTTTTTTTTTGGGGGGGGGGGGGGGGGGGGGGGGACACACTTCGGTTTGGAGGGATCACAGCACGCTCCTTGGTGAAATGACTCCTTAAATTTTTGAAGGCCAAATGCTTTTTTTGTTAGGAGAAGGCACCAGAAAAAGTTCCCTCCTTAGAAGGACGAGCATGTGAGCTTTCCTCACATGGAACCTTTAAGGTAACAACATGAGGAATTGGGGACAGGGACGACTCTAGGCATAGGCGATTTAGGCCGCCACCTATGGCCCCAGATTAATCGGGGCCCCTTTCGGAAAAAAAAAAATTAGTTGTAAAAAAAAGCCCTCCCCCCCCAAAAAAAAAAAATAGTTATGAAAAAAATTAGAGTTATCACTTAAAAAAAGCCCCCCCAAAATTAAAAAAAAAAATCTATTTAAAATAAACACACACTAAACCCAACAACAACATAATAATCCACTCACACTTAAAAATAAACCCACCAATCCAACCCAACCCAATTACTTATTCATTAACTCTCTCATTTCTCTCACCCACTTTCTCTCACTATCTTCTTATCTTCTTCTCTCTCACTCACACTACTCTCTTTCTCTCAACTAACCAATGCATGAAAATAACCCTTACTTTCACCCCCCCCCCCCCCCCAAAAAAAAAAAAAAAAAAACTATGAGTCATGTCGTGTCGTGTTATCGTGTTTTTTAGGCGTGAAATTTAAGAAATTCAGGTAGTCGTATTTTGTCGTGCCGTGTTGTTTTTTTTATTCAGGTCGTGTTCATCTCAACTAAAAAAAATACGAATTCGTGTCGTGTTGTGTCGTGTCGTATTCATGTCCGAAAAAAATATTGTCGTGTCGTATCGTGTCAGCTCGAAACATGACCCGTTGACCCGAATTGCCACCCCTATTAAAAATCTAGGATTTTAATTTCTTCAATTTCAGAATGTTAGAGCTTCTTTGGAGATTGATTGGAACTTATTTGTGTAAGTATATATTATTCATTTGCTTGTTATATCCAACTATATAAATTTGTTTGTGTCACTACTAATATTTGTGTTGTGTTTTTTTTTTGGTAGATTTTAATTTGTTATTTGGGCATTTACAAATTAAAATTTGAGATTGCTTTCAAATTGGCACTCAAACCAGGTTCTATTGTTCCTCTTTAGCATTTTTCTTTAATAGGGTTTGTCAATATTATTGAGAATCTTGTGATTGTGTGATTAATTTTTATTTTTGTAAATTACACTTATTGTTGTATTGTGTGAATATGTCTACTAGCAAATTACACTTTTTTGTGTTGTGTGACTATGTCTATAGATATTGCTAAAGAAATGAAAATTGAACCCGTATTTCGTGAAAAACATAATATTTATTTAAAAAAAACATTATGATGAAAATTCTACTGATGAGATTATACATTAATATATTAAAATTGATTTGCTATATAAAAATTGATTTTGTATCGAAAAATGCAAGAAAAATAAATTTTTTTAATTTGATTTTTTTTTATACAAAATGGCCCCATTTTTGCTTTTCGTTTAGGGCCTCAACCCGAATTGGGAACAAACAGGAGTAATGAGAAAAGGTTGATTGAAGGCAAAGCATACCTTCTTTTTTTTTTTTTTGCATAAAATGAACATAATGGAGGAGCAAGCCCAGCAGTCATGTCTTATTCAATAATTATGCTCCCAATGAGATTGTTCCAAAAGCAAATTATCAGCAGCAACACATCCATTAAAACATAAGAATCTCACAAATTGACTAGCGAAGGCAAGACATTTCTTTGCCTCGTACCAAGCTTTTATAGACGTTTTACCAACAAGCTTATACAACTCAGTATTCATTCTTCCCAAAATTCTTGCACCAGAGCTGTGAAGGAATTGGACGAACTGGAGTATGTGGGCGTTGCTCGAGCTCGGCAGATTTGATAGCTATAGGGATGCAGATGAGGAAAATTCCGGCCATGGCGAAGGCAGTATTGCGTTTCCAGTGCTTGGGGCGACAGTTGGGGCCACCTCCACACCTTCGTTCTAAAGTCTCCTCCATCCCCGTGATGATGATCTCCTTCGCCCATATCTCTCTTCACAAGACTACCCTTTCAGCTTCTAAACGGCATTTTTCAGCCAACATAGGGTCCACTGGATGAATGATCTCTAGAAGAAAACCAGACAGCTCTGTAGAACTTTTTTGGAACTTGGATTTTATGGGGGTTGGGTTGGAAGCTCCCTTATTGGATGACCCAATTAGAGGAGCAACAAACCTCTTTGCAACAGTAGGGAGAACAACTTTCTTTTTTTCGCTTTTGAGATATGTCGCTTTTGGGGGGGCTCTTCTGCGTGGCAGTTAAGGGAAATTCAACTCGCATCATCGAGTTGTTCTCAAGTCCCAGTTCACTGTTAGGAAATTTATTAACTGGGGGGGTTAACTGGTGGTGTTTTGAGCCAATCACTAAACTGTTTGAGTTGAAATGACCAGAATCATAACACATGGCACCGTGAAATAATAACACATGGCACCATCATATCATGGCAAGTGGCATTGTAAGATCATGAAACTTGGCGCTACTACTGCATTTTTAAATTAAATAGGGCAGGCGAGAGTTGAATCCAAGACATCCTCTTTCCCCTTCCCTTCCCTTCCTTAACCACCAGAGAGAGCACTCATTTGTTAAGTATAAAGTACCTAGAAATATCTAGCCCAAATTCTGAGCCTGGCTCGCATGCCCAACTACTCTCCAACCAGCCATTTCCACTATGTTTTTCTTCTTTTCAAAACCATTCTTCTTTGGGTTTTGCCCATGTTTCCAACATTAAATAATACCAAGATTCCCATTTCAATAACTTGCACAAATAATGTGTTATTCCTATTTTAGCCCCCTAACTATTTTTTTGTTACCAATAAAAGGGGCCTTCCCCCACACCAAAAAACATATATTTTCTTATAGTTAAACCCATTTTAGAGTACAAAACCCTCTCTTAGTTTTAGTAGTTCTTTTAAAGATTTAGTAGTTTAGTATATTTCGAGAGATTTACGAGGTTGTAATATGAAGATTGACTAATAAATTCAAATATTCAATCTAAATACTTCTCATTTTTGTTCAAGTAAGTGTTACTGTTTCTACCACTTTCTCTCATATATTGTTTTATTTAATTATTTAAACATGTTTTTTTAGTTAACTAAATTACGCTGAAATTAATGAACTCATCGTGGGTATATAGTTGCTTCGTTGTGGTACGATGGAATAAACTTGCTTTAATAGGTTAATTATTCCTCTTTTTACATTTAGAAACCTTAATGTGGTATATATCGTATGCACCATATTTGCTACCTTGCGTGTTTAATTTTTGGAATATTGTTGACGCCGAACTCGTATTTAAACTTTTATGCAAATTTAGAGAGTGACACTCTGGGTTTAAATAGTTTTTTAAATGAGTATTAATCGTGTTATAAACTTGTCTAACCATGTAACCATTTATGTTATTTATTCTAAGGTGAGGGATTTAATTCTCAACCTATTGTTTTTATACTTGTCAATTAATTTAATTTTAATACTCGCTTAGATTAATTGCAGTATAGAACATTTTAAAACCAACGATAAAGGGAAATCAAAGTGTCGTGTAAATTGGATGTTGTTGTCGTTGGTTTTGCACCTCGATACAAAAATATAAACATTAACTGAATATGTTTTATTTGTATAGCGGCTAGTTCGGGTGTCGAATTCACAGAGAATGCCGTTTAAGATTTAATTTCTTTATTACTTTACAAATAAAAATGTAAAGGATGATTTTTGTATTTTTATATATTTTATGTAAAAATTATTCTAGACATATATTTAATCTACACTATTTTACAAAATTAGAAAACTATAGGTTGAGAATATATCTCTTGCTTCAAGTACAAAGCACAAATGATGATTATATCACCCCGTATTTTTATAGCATTTTAAATTACTCGTGTGCATGTTATTTTAATTAAACTAAGAAATAAAGTGACTTAAATAAAAATTAATTAGTGAATAAAAGGATTAATTTATCTAAATTCATAATTACTTATGTGATAAGTAAATGGAAATGTATTAAATTATGTTACGTCGTAAGTAAGTTAAAGCGATGTGTTTATCTATACCTCGTTCGGGACACGCAGATAGAGTCGTCTCAAGCATGAGATGAAAATTAAGATTAGATAACTCTAATGATGATTTTAAGTGTGGCAATGGTCCGAAATGGGTCAAAATAGTCGGAGATAGACACCCAAGGGTTACAATTAGGTTCTGGGGGCTTTTTAGGCTAAATGGGAGCTGTAAAAGGGTATTCAGATCATTTTACATATGAGGGAAGACTAAATTTCGTGATTTGGAATGTTTAAGTTTATATTGATGTAAGGTGGATAGAAGTGGAAGCTATCCATCCACCCAAGACGCTAGAGTTTTGAGAGAAGAGAGAGAAGCGAAGGGAAGAGGGAGAAAAGTGAAGAGAAAAAATCTGGGGTAAAGATCAAATGTTTCCGGGTTGAAGATTATCGTAATAAAGGAATTAAAGAAGAGGAAACCCATAAATTCATCACTCTCAAGTCAAATATTTAACTTGATTTAATATCCATTATAGTTTTAATTATTCATGCAATCTGGTGTAGAAAAACACAAATTTTGGGTTGGGAAAATTATATGAATTCGGGTTTTGAACGAAGAACTTGTTAAGAGATGAATTTTAGGAAAATTAAATGTTGAATATGATGATAATTGAATAAGAAAGATAGAAGATAGATTATTGAATGATTTAAAAGAGAAAAGATTGAATCTTGAAACTAGGGTTTTATTTGCACATGATTCTTGATAAAAAATGTTATCAGATGAATTAGATGTGTTTTGGGGATGATTTTCATTTAGAGAATTCTTATTTCATGGTTGGTGATTGATATGCCTCAAGTGTAACTTCGGCCTAGAGATACCAACCTCGGCCTAGAGACACCAACCTCGGCTGATATTATGGCCGACATTGGGCATGTCTTGGATGCACGATATCAGTCCTCGGCCATATAAAGGTCGGCCCAGGCCGACACTACCATGAGCCTTTCCAAGGGACATCGCAAGGATCAACAGCACTCGTATATGGCGTGGAATGGAAACCTCGGCCATACATAGGCCGAGCCAGAAGGAAGCCACCAGTTCAACCTCATATCAGGCCGACCCTGTCCATTGTCTCGGCTGGGATTAGGCCGAGACCTCCATGGAACACCCGGACTGAACAAGTATCAAGACTCACCAACCTCGGCCTCACCAAGGCCGAGGTCATACACCAGACACGATAGCCGAGCACCTGTTGACATCCAGATAAGGACACGTTGGCACAAATCAGTTGTAACAAGATTATTCCCCGCACGTGGGGAGAATATTGCATCATCATTCTCTACATGTGACAGTGACAGATGGCACTCCCACATTGGTGAGGCTACCACACACATGCTCATTACATGCATGGGGGGTACTACAAGAAAAAGTATCATTTATGTCAGTTTGAAAATTAGCGTTATGGCAGACAAATGTAAAATGACATAAATGATATACATTTATGTCAGGTTGGCTTTGAAGGTAAATTTTTATTCCAATTTAAATATAACTGAGATAAAAACTAAATCATTTATCTCAAATTTATATAAAGATGACATAAATGTACTCATTTGTAATTTTAATTCTTTTAGACTTTAACTAAAAACTGAGATAAATGAGAAAAAGAAGCGCGGTCATTTTTTTTTTTGCAATCCCGACCCGTAGAATTGGCTCCATATCAAATTCTTTCTAAAAAAAAAGGGTCAACTCTCTCACACCTCTCTTCCACGATCCAGCAGCGTACAGCGGCAGATCTCTCTCGGTCTCTTGCCTCATCTCATCCACCTCTCTAGGCAGCGGCACCGGCAAGTCACCATCGCCACGATAGGTACACGATTCGTCCAACTCTTATGATTTTTCCAACTCTTACGATTTGTCCTTGAGATTAATTCCTAGGTTTTTCAAAAGCTTCACGATTTGTTCAGTGAATCGATTTCTTCAGTGATTCGATTTGTTAAGAGTTTTCCGGCTTGAATCGATTTGTTCAATGAATCGATCTCCTAAAAAAAACTAGTATAAACATAATTGATACTTAAGACTTATTCTCTCTCATTTTTCTCTTTTAATGTCTAAAATTGAGTTTATGGATATGTTTATTCTCTCTCATTTTTCTCTTTTAATGTCTAAAATTGAGTTTATGGACATGTTTGTGCTTGAAGAACTACTAGTCAAATTGATAAATTCTCTTTACATTTATGTTTTTTAACCTATCTTGGTTTTTCAGATATAAGGCAAAGCTCCTTATTACTGTTGATTTTTTGCAATTTAATTATGAATAAACTTATGTGTACCCTTGTTTGGTACCCTCTAATAAGACAAGGCACCAAGAGCTTGTACTTATTGTTGTGGGTCCCATCAAGGCAATAAGTACAAGTTTTTGTTGCCTTGTCTTATTATAGGGTACCAAATAAGGGTACCGAATAAGGGTACATGTAGTATTACTCTTTAATTATTAGTTAGTACCTAGTTAAATTTTCCTCATTTGATTCTCTTCTGGAAAGGGGGCAATGCATGTTATGATACTATGTTATCAAATTATGTAGTATTCTTTATGAAAGTTCCTAGTTTTTAGTGAAATTTTTATTCGTGAAGTGAAGAGGTTTGATTTCCTTAACTTTGGTATATCTTACATATGAAATAATATGCACCATATAGGAACAACAACTATTATATTTTTTCATTATCTCAGCTTATATAATAATATGCACGAATACATGTATGTGTATGAAGCATACATGTATGTGTATGTATGTGTATGTGTATGACCCATATATGTATGTGTATGAAGCAAAGTATCATCAAATAAGTGTCTGTTATCAAAATTATATGGATTCTTGAATGTTCATATACACTCAATGATTATTGTGTTTTGTGATCCAGTGTTTTGTAATTAGACATTTGGACCGTTGATTTCATCTTTTTGAGCTTGTCTTAAATTGCATTGTGTTTCTCCCGGCGGTTTGTGTTGTCCCGATGGCAGTGGAGGCTAGGGTTTATCCGCCATCCACCACTTAAGACCCATTTTGCTCGCAGTCTCCATAGAAGCATACAGACATAAGAAATCAAAATACATATGGTTCATTATCCGAATTTTCTTCATTTTCGATATTTTTGCATTTGCGCTAATAAGGGTTGAAGTTTTATAGTTAGTAGGATTTTGTGCAAATCAGGCTGTACGATTTGTTTATACCCACTTGAGCTTGCATTTACACTAGTATTTTTCTTTGATTTTGTTGAAACTAGTAATGAATATAGCTCAATTTGTGTGATATTTTGTTTTTCTTCATCTACATTTACAATTTCATACAGAAAGAATATAAGTTGTGGAAATCATGTTCAAAATGCATATGGATGATTGCATTACGATTTATGATAATGAATTGATTGAAAGGAATGTGATATACATCTCTATAACTTTTTGAAATTTCAGAAATGCTGATGTGGTTTACGTGTTTCATAAAATTACCCAATATAACCATACACATTAATAATGTCGACTTGATGGGGTTGACAGTAATAGAAAAATCTAAGAAGGTTTAATATTTGAATGTTTTGTCTTGTGAGTAATTTAGATTTGAAATTTTGTGATTTATTATCTTGTTTCAAGTTTAATGTGTTTTCTATCTTTTTAAGAACGTTGATAATGTTATTGGGAGTGAGTTCATTCATTAGAAAATATATTGTTACACCTGTACATAAATAATTAATCTTACTCGTGGGTTTTGTGAGGCGCGTCGTTATTTTGACAATGGGACTATTATTTGTAAACATATGTTATTAATGAGATAGTTCTTTTGGTTTATATCATTTATAAATTAATCACTAATGTTGTCTTTTGTATAGATGCGTGAGTTGTTTCCAAAGACCAATAGTAATTATGATGACTCAATGTCATAATGGACTTATTGATATAAATAACCCAATATGAGATCATCCTATTGTTAACATATCCTCACCTCATCAAAGATAATTCATAAATGACTCTCTATTGATATAAATGGTTGTTAGAGTTTGTAAGATCATGTTTTTTTCTCCATATTGAAGGTTATTTTGTGGAATAGATTTTTTCCTGCGGATACTAAATAACATGTTTGCTCTGTTTAGATGATATGGTATATCATAGGCGATCAATGTGACTATGTTTGTCATATAAGAATATAGTTTTCTTCATTATCGGATCCCTAACCAACTGATAAGTTTATATAAGATATTGAAGGAAGCTTTACTTTTGTTGTCTATGATATTAGAGATGGAAATGTGTTTGCGTCACTGGTATGTTTGTGTTAAGGTTGAGTTGATTGTAGAATCACATAATATGTCTATTTGAGTTTATCAAATGCATAAATAATCAAGATACTAAATGGGAGAAGATTGTCGGCTATTACTATGCATTATTGATGACATTCTCGTTTCCCATCGACTAAGATGTGCATTACTGCTTTAATAATCATCTCCGTTGTGTTTATCATTCGTATCTAGATTTAGTTTTATTTATCGGTATATCTTTGTTGTGTTTGATGTGTGTGTGTGTGTGTGTGTGTGTGTGTGTGTGTGTGTGTGTGTGTGTGTGTGTTGTGTGACTATTTGCGATGTTAGAGTGGTGAGAGTCAACACATAACATATGATATCATACCATGTGTAATGTAATTGTAGATGTGAGGATTGTAGTCATTGACAGAACCCATATCATACCATGAGTTCACGAGCAATTCCTAGAATTCGGGAGAGTTGTGCCTCCTTCCATTGGCTAGTGTCACTACAAGAAAAATAATTGTTTTTAAGTTTAAATTATGTCACAAAAGGTTCAAGATGAGATAAATAACATCTACATAGTATCATTTCTCACATTTTGAGTATGATTATGAACTTTTTTTGGCACGCTTTCATCAAGCTGATCTTTGACACTCAGCGACCATCTTTACTAGGCCTTCATCATCTCTACCTCTCTATTGCTACACACGGTGAACTATCATTTTCTATATTGTTTTCTCTATTTCTATACACGAGCACACGTGCACAATCGTGTTGAACATATACGTATGTATGTTTTGATTAGGGGATTGTTTTGATTAGGGGATTGGTTGTGGACAAGAATTTGTTCATTTGTCCATAAGAACTATTTATTGGTTGGATTCATTGAATATGATACCGAGTGATAAAGATAAGTTGTATATCACTACGTGAGTATAATATAATTTTCACTTTTGTTTGACATGCATTATGTGTACGTTATTATTGCGATCTCCTAATACACATCTTTGAATTCTCTTTACATGTAGTGGGATTAACACGTTAAACATCGATGGGAAAAGGCCGAACACATCGTGGAGTTGTATTAAGGTAAATTCCATCATATAACATCTCTGTCATTCCAAAGTAAATTAAAGGAACTCCTTTAAATTTCATCATGTATTTGACTTGTTTCACTTCCTTATGGATTCTTTCCTTGAGCTACAACTGGGAAAATATAATTCGATTTGGTTGTTTCCTTCTGTTACAAAGGCTCAATCTTAAAATTTTGTATTGACGTGTTGATGCATACATAACAGATGCAAGCTTATTTTCGTAAATATTTAAAAGATGAGAACAGTTTAGGATTCGAGGTACTATTTCATGCTCACTTCATCAATTACCCCTTCTTAGAGACTGAAACAGAGATTGATTAGAAGCATAGGAAGTCATTAACTCCATTCCTACTTGTATTTAAGGAAACTCTATCATCATATCTTTAGAAAACAATATTTTTTTATGGATATCAAGTTATGTATGCAAATACTTATTTCTTTTCATGATCCATGAATCCATCCTCAATGTACTCTATGTTTATTTAATCTATGTTGATGAGTTTGGTGTTTGTAGTCAATGTGTTTGACATAATGTTAAAAAGAATGTTTCACTGAACGAAGTGGATTTTTGTTACTATTTGGGTCCTATGATTGACCTTATTTTAGTATATGATATTCATGGATATAAGTTGTGCGCTAACTTGCGGTTTCAAAAATCGGATTCTTGAGGTGATGGCCAAGATAAAAAATCGGAGAGAGAGGTTTCAATTTCAAACGGTTTCTATATGCGGTTTTAATTTTCTGATTCAACCGATTTCAATTTTCTTATTATTCCAGGATTTGTTTTCAAATGATTGTATAATTGATTTGGTATTATGATTTAAAATACAATTTGCTAAAATTTTATATCATTTTTAGCATCTTCCCTGTTTGATTCTTTCTTACTTTGTGAAACATGCTAAAATTGTATGTGGTCAACGCCAGAATTTGCTAAGATTGAGAGCAATTGTATATACATGCAGAACTTGAGGAAGCTATACGTTATTATATTACGACAACAATTTCAATTATACTCTTGAGTGATTATCTATTATTGATTTATAGTTTTTGTAATGACTTAACTACTACTGATTTCTTTACAACTAATTGTTGAATGGATCGGTAGTGATATTATCTATGGCTTATGTCAATTTTTTTTATTTGTTAGTTGTAAGTTAGGGAAGAGTGTCACTTATGGGATTAAGTATATATCGAGAATCCCAACATCCCCTATTCCCATGTTTTAGTGTGAATGTATCCATAACCGTACTGTATGTGCTGTGTATATATGATGACACTGACCTTTTTTCTTGATTTTCTTCGTTTTGGCATTTACATGTTAAAATCATTGGAGAAGCGATTAGGAATGCTCAGATATGGATGTTCACCATAAGATCATTACTTTTGTTGTCAATATAAGAACATAAATCATGTAAAAAGACATGTAATTACTGTAACATGTACAAGGGCGTGTTTGTTTTCTTATTATTGATGCATTGATGTTTTCTCCATCAGGTGTTCTGTTCTCCATCAGGGGTGATAATTATCACCTGACTAGAGTAGTAAACAGAGTCGCCTTATTCTGATAACTTGAGGTAAGCATACGGTGTGTATTTTGATATGCTTCGGCTATCTTTGGTAGTTGTCTAGCGCTAACCGACCTTGCACAATTAGTGGGCTTTCAAAAGGATCCTCAATAAATAATTTATAAGTTTTAGGCAACTTTCTATGCAGGTAATATTGCAGCTACACAAGTCTGAAAATAGAAGATAATGAGCAAGCTTGGTTATTTATGTTGATGGTTTATGGAAATAAGTGGAGAATTGGTGATATTTGGATATTATGGCCATTGAATTTTATCTCCTAAAATTTTGTAGTGTAACACATTTCAACATAATTACTTGGTATCGATATTCAGAATGGCAGAACACTTCGAGTTCTAGGGTACTCTTGCTCCCACTAATCAGGCTAGCAGCAACCTGCAACATAATGAGAGAAAATGGTGTTATAATAGAATGGAGGAACACTTAGCGTCCATATTCGGAACAAAAAAGGATAGAATGAACTTCCCATTTTACTTCAAGATCGACGCGTGTAGTGTGTAAGTATTACTAGCCCAACTTTATGCTTATGAATTATGATGATGAAGTGAATCCTAACTAAAGGTCAAATATTTCACCCATTGCACTAATTCTTGAAATATATCATTATTTGTTGCATACCTTTTCCTCAAGCGTTGCATTTGATATGTTGCACTTTAGGTGTTTGACATAATGTGAATGTGAATTTTTTTTATATTTATGTATCTCGATGATGATTGAAAACTCATGTTGTGTGCATGATTTTTCGAGAACTTATTTGTCGAAAATCGTGGAATGATGAATTAAAATGATTTGCCGAATTAAAGATGATATGGAAATGAGCTCTCAAGTGTGTTATGTTGATCTGTGAATAAGAATCCAAACGTCCTGTACTATATTCTTAACAAGTTCTCTTTAGACGCTGGGTATTTATTTTTGGATTTTCGTTACAAGTTCTCTTTAGACACTGATTTTTTATGTTTGTATTTCAGATATGGGTAGTTTAGAAGAGGTCGTTGCAGCCATACAGGGCCTAGATGGCAAGTATTTGATCTGAGAATGATTTTCGATGAGGCAAAAGTCATTGTATATCCCATAGTTATGAGTCTTGCAGCTGCCAACTCTGTTATCGGCATTGACAGGGTGTACTGGACGAATGCATCATTAGTACTTACTTGCCGATCCGATTATTGGCCCTGTATTTGCCGCCAAGCTACGCACTTTTTTCTGTGAGGATTATCTTGCCCAGCTCTCTAAATGTACTGCCTTGGCTAAGTTTCCTTGGTTTACTCTTGCTTATGAGTTTTAATTCACTTAATCCTTAAAGCCAACTAAGTTGAGACGAACATCTACATTGAAGGGCCAAGATAATGATGAACCCGATTCATTTAGATGTCGTAGCATACATAATATTTCTCCAAAACACTTGATATGCCACTTGAAGATGGCACACACGTATTTTAAATATGAAAGTGTAAAAATTTATGGTGTGCCGTGAGTGTGGTCGGTGTCATGGCTTACTCTGAATTCGGCTGACTAATATTATGTTCCTTGCAACTCAGTCTAGAGTATAATAAAAACATAATTTACTTCAAAGAATCAACGCTTTTGTATGTATGTTTTGATAGTGACACTAAATTACACCATGTTACTTTTTGTATATGTATATTTGTTTGGATACCTTAGATACCTTCCATTTATTTGTTGTTTGAAGTTAATATTGTTGGAAATTACTAAGAGATACCAAATAGACCGTGGATTGTGTGTGTGGGGGGGGGGGGGATATTGGATTTTGGAAATAAATTATATATGAACACATGCCTTGCTATTACTCCAGTTGTTTTAAAGTTTGGAATGATAAGGATAACGCATACTACTAAATGTCAGTATCAAAGATTTATAAAAATTAATTTTCTATATGATTTTAAGTGAGTGTGGATGACATTCTTCTGTTATTCTTTGATTTCATTTGTTTGTTAATGATTTTAGGTGCTATCTTATATCATCAGGAATGGACCAGCCAAAAATATCAAAGTTTTCTTTGATCCATGCTTCATGTGTGCTCTTGGGAAGCACACTTTGATCCGTGCTCTTGGGATAGCAATCTGTGCAGCAGTCTTCCCTAATTTTTCTGTTACTGTAAGTAGCACTGGATCTTGGGGACATCGCTCTTGAGCCATGTTGTACCGGGAGAACCCAAAGGACCCGGATAGGGGAACACCCTTAGATTTACAGAATTCCTACAGTATGGTCTGCTGTCATGAAGGATGACACTCCACCTGGTTTACAGCAGGGGGATGCATGCCACATCTAATAAATCTCCCAATTTCTTTGTACAGAAATTGTTAACACCAATAGCTCGAGCCTTGCCAGCGTCATAAAGTGCTTCCATCGCTCTCTGTGTGCTAGGCACATCTGTTGGAGTAAGGTTTTCACTTTTCAGGGTTGAAGCGAACAGACCCCTTCTTCATCCGAACAGTCCAATGAATAAGGTACAAATCAACTTAGTCAAGATGCATGTCTTTCAAAGTTCTCTCTAATTCCACGGGTACATCTTCGGGGGAATGGCCAGTAATGAAATATTCCTCCTGCTTCACCACTCCATCTTTTTTTTCCAGGATTCACCACTCCATCTTTAAACAACTTCTTCAAAACTGAACCATTCTCCTTATCATTGCCTTATATTCGATATGTCAATACTCAAAAAGCTAATATCTCAACCGTGGAGGAAAAATGAGGAACAATAAGAATATTGAATAATTACAATACTAAGTAAAATTGTATTTGGTACTTATTTTAGTTATTGGCAGTAAACCTCACATAATTACATCTTCAATGCTATGAGTCCCAAATACAACCCCCATAGAATCCACCAAACGATGTGCCATAGCAAGAGTATTGTACTCTATAATATTACTTTAAGACGCTTATTGTAATACCATGTGATTTGGGGGTTGAATTTATGACTCATATCTTTTTATTATAGGTCTATTTATTCATGAAATAAAAGTATAGTTTCTCTTTGTATTATTTATTATTTATTGTCTATTTTGTTTTATTTTTTCTTTGTAATATTTGTCTTTTTTTCCTAATATAAGTTATGGACCGGTATGCTTCTTTTTATATGTAGAAACATGATTTGGTTGTATTAGATTTGAATTATTTTTATTATTTAATTATAGTTGGACTAATCCAATTTGTACAAAATTTTTGTATATGAATGTCATCGATACACCAATCTGTCCGACTATGATAGTTGGAATAAAAGACAATTTGTACAGAATTTCTATTTCTATTTCTATTTATGGGAGTTTAAAGCTAAGTTGATTGAGGTCTCTCTGTCTATCTCATAGTTATGGTTCGTAGTAATTTCGAGTGTGGTACCAATCAGTAATATAACAAGTTTTGCCTCAATAGTACATAGCTGTTGCAATGGATATAATGAACGTCCACCCATCCTGCTATACAGAGTTGATGATGCTCAAGAAACAAAACCTTAGAAACCACTAGCATCTTTGCTTCTTTGGTTTTGTTATCTTTCTTTTATAAATGAGTTGAACATTGTTCTTGCCATTCACCAATTTTTAAGTAGTTACTATTTCAGAGATGTTAGCAGAATTTTCAATAAGAGTAAAGATAGAAATATTAAGCCCGACCATGATATTGATATCTTTATGGAGGCGATCACATATATAATCACTAGAATACATCATCTTTTCATAAATAGTTGGGAAATTAGTCTTCTCTAGAACATGTCTTTGGATTGGATGATTATATATATTGTGCGCTTATTATATATCAAACCACATCAGTCTTCAATATGTTTATCGGAACAACTTTTTTTGGTACATAATTAATGAACAAATTCCTTTTTTGATCATGGCTTATGTTGATGCTTTTATAAGTTATAGACCGAACCACGTTTGTCTACTGTTTTTGGAGTTCAATTATGGTTTGTGTTGAGTTTAGGTGATGTTGGGGAGTCTTTTTAGCTATTTGTCAGTTGTAGCATTTTAACTTCACCTTTAAAGTCAGCTTCCGTATTTATGCCTAAAACTTCTTTACTTCTGTATATATGCATAGTTGTTAAGTAGGTTGATTGCTCATTTTCTTTAATGGGCTGCAGTTGATGAGGCACTATGCAATATGTATAGTAAACTTTATTGAATAATCAACCTTTGATTGAACAAGTTTCCATTTATCCCCCAATATTGTCTCGGTAGCTAAATCAACATAAAATTTTTACTGAGGCCTCTATTCAAGTTTTTTTTTATTAATCTTATATTATTGAATGGTGGCATCTAGGAGTGCAGTGCCCAACCAACTTATATTTATACTATGGCTATGACACCCTACGGATTCTTGATTTTATAACTTATAATTATTAACCAGGGTGAACACATATCGTTTACACAGCAAATTCAGCAGGCTACAGATACATTTCAGCAGTTTATACTATACTGAACATGGGTGAGAATGTAGCAGCTGATCTCATCTCACATCGATTTTATACGTTTCAATTGGAACTAACGATTACATACATATGCGTTTCTGTTGCAATAAATGTAAGGCTACTGATTTCTATTTTCGGACAGCATTGCTTTGTATTTTTTGATGTGTTACAGGGATACGAAACATCAATACACATGCTTGGGTTGTGGTTGAAGGCTGTTGATGTGGGGTTTTATCGACAGACCCAAACTCACTATTCTAAAAAACAGAGGATGCAAGAAGAAGACCTGTAAGTTTCATTTCATATAGTTGTGGTCACTATAAGGGTTAGAATCCACTTTTCCTATTTTCTTTTGTTTTGATTCATCACACAATGGTATCTCTTTTTTTTCTTCTGTTGTGTCAAATTGAGAGAAAGTAACAAGATGGCGTTGAAAGTAACTATGAATCAACTTGCTACTATCTATAGGCTTGATATTGCACCCCTCTACTGGTGAAAAGTCAGGCCTATGTTTGCCTTAATTCTAAGAAATCCAATCTAATATGTGCTTATGATCCATGACATGGAATTCTTATTCTGGACTAATATACGAGTTCTTATGATTTGCTTTTTTTTTTAGAAAATATTGATTCATTTATATTTTGCAGCATATGTTGATGTCTTAACACCAAAAACATTAATTACTTTTTTATTTTTTCCCTCATTTGAATGTAAAACATTAACTCCTTCAACTTTTGAATCATAAAGTCAGTACATGTATAACTATCCACAAGGGACCCCAACAAGTCACCCATGGATGTTGAAAACTTTGCCCAGCCTTTTCCTAAATTACTACAGCTATTTGACTGAATTTGAAATCATTGCCTAATTGAGACTTCAAACTACCGTATGAGAAATTAATCAGATGCTAAAGCCTTGCATTGCCATTTTTTGTGTAGAAAAATCAACTATTTTGGAAATTGATGCATTGTGATAGTGAAGTTGTGAGCAGCTTCAAATTTTCCAATGTGTGTGTTGTGCACTCTCAACCTGCATAAGTTAGGGGGCATTGTCGGGGGTCTGATTAAATTCACATGAAAACCCAATCTCAACAGATGTCGGCTATCTTGGAGGGACTTTTCTTCGCTTCCTACAATAAAGAGATTCTGGGACTCATAATGGGGATTCGAGTGACAGCTTGGAAATCACGCACCCTGTCCCAAATAGCTCTTTTATGCAGATTCTCCTTTTGCGCCACAATAACAACAACATGCGCAGCAGCAACAATGGGCACCGGTGTAGAAGTTGAAAATATAAAAGCACGACCCCTTGATTGTATGAGTTGCTTCCACCTTTTGTTAGATGCTATGAATCCACCATGGCAACTTGTAGCCTTACTCAGAGTCTCTATGCATATGTCAACATCACTTTCACAATGAAACTGTTCAGCCACACCCCCACCATTTTTGCCACAAAAAAATGTTCCGTGAGCATCATCAATCAGCAAAAAAAATTCGTGCTTCTGATGAAGCTTTGCAAGCTCGGTCATTGGTGAAAAGTCTCCATCCATACTAAACAAGAAATCAGTCAAAATTTTCTTCTTCAATGTGCATTTTGATAATAAGGCATTGAGGGGGACATGTCACAGTGCTTATAGAAAAAAATTTGTACACTTTGTTGTTGCTCAGCAAGACGGATACCATCAATTATTGATGCATGGTTCAGAGCATCAAAAAATATAACAATACATACATCCTTCAAAGGTTTTTTAGCAAATATGGCCTTTATGATTTGCTTTATGAATCTCTTTTTTCATCGTTTATAGCCTAGAGTAATATTTGTAATGACAAATTTGTTCTCTTAATGGTTGCCCATTATTCAGTGGGCATATATTTCATCTCACTGTTAAGTAGTTGGAAGTTGAACTTATTATTTTAATACAAGATATGTAAAAGATAGGGTACTTATTAAATGATTATTTTTAGTTTGCTCATTGTTGTTTTTGTTTGAGGTGATGATATTGCTCACTGTTTAAAAAAAAAAGATATTTGGGGTTTGACATTTCAGCTTTTAACACATAATTTTAGTTTACCCATTAGTTATTGTCTTTAATATCATAAACCTACTATTTTTTTTTCTGAGTTATTGTAAAACTTTTTATTTGGGTTTGAAATGTCTCTGAGTAACAAAGTTGTAATGTTGTGCTCAGGTATAAGTAAACAGACTCTTCATCCTCTCTATGCTAGGTGCTAAAGGTAATTAGCCCTCTCCATTTTACATATTACACTTACAATCAAAGTTCTTTGAGATTTTGTTGCCTGGATATGGATCTTGATTTTGATTGTTTTAGGATGTTGGAAGTATTGCGTTGTGTAAAAGAATCCTAATTTTGACTTTTTATTTTTTCCTTTCAGGTTTGACATTCTGGTTATAACGAACTGCTTGCATTTTTTACAAATTTATCTATCTTTCGTATTTATTTGAAGTTATGAATCCTTTATGTATCTTTTAATTAGGTAGGCATGAAGTTATATGTTGTTTATAGAATATTAGTCAAAAGTTTGATATTATGGTATGACGTAAAGTCGATGTATGGATGTGTCGCCGCATCTATGGAGGGAACAACAATTATCCCTTAAAACATCATTAGATGGCTACGAGGTTTGGGAGAATTCATTTATGGAATAACGTTTTTGCATTATAGACTATTTTCTTTTTATTTAATGATTTAATTTTTACGAATTCATTTAAATCGATGATGTTGTTTATATGAGGACGAACTATTATTATTATTATTATTATTATTATTATTGTTGTTGTTGTTGTTGTTGTTGTTGCTGCTGCTGCTGCTGCTGCTGCTGTTGTTGTTGTTGTTGTTGTTGGAGTGTTTTTTAATTTTTAAACAGGGCGGATAGTCCTATAAATAAAGAAAATTTTGTACAATTTTTCTAATTTTTTTTACATTTTTTGTATTGTAAAAAAACTTTTTCAATTAAATTATACACAAATCAATACTTTGGAAATTTTTTTCCGTGCCTTCAGGCACGGGCATTCCGCTAGTATATATATATATATATATATATATGCTGATTAATATATATATATATACAGTATATATAGTATATATATATATATATGTTGATATATATATATATACTGTATATATAATATATATACTGTATATATATATATATATTAATCAGCATATATATATAATATATATACTGTATATATATATTAATATATATATGCTGATTAATATATATATACAGTATATATATTATATATATATGCTGATTAATATATATATACAATATATATATATATATATATGCTGATATATGTTGTTATGCTGATATATATATATATATATATATATATATATATATATATATATATATATATATATATATACTGTAGTTGATCATCGCCCCTTTTTCTAAGTCAAAAAATTCATTTGTATGCTCTTTTTGAACTGTAGTTAATCCATTGGGGACTACATTCTTATTTTTCTTCTTCTTGTAAATAAAGTTGCTAGTTTTGAAACATGGTTTCAAAGGAGTAGCTGCCTTACCATAGTCCTTATGTCCTCCAACTTTACAGTCTTCATTATAATGCCTTACTTTTAGACAATTAGAACAATAACTAGGAGTAAGATCATATAAAACTATTGTTGTGTACTATAAAATGTTTATTAACAATTTTGATGTGAATGTGTAGTCGTCATCCATTTAATATGTACAGGTAAAGGTCAATAGTATTGCAAGCGGTCGAGTTGTTTTACTAAATTGCGTGCTTAGCAGAAGAGTTTGTAACTAAGAGCTTTTAAGAATCCGTCTTTAAAGCTTCAGTGTAAGGCGTCGCAATCTCAGGTATTCCTTTATTTTTTGTAGTATTTTTTGTAGTATTCATCTTCTAATGCTTACTTATATGTTTGATTTTTTCTCAGGTAAGGATTCTGCAGTTTGTGTATTCCATTTTTACCCATTTTTTTATTTGTTCGATTTTACCTACTCAAGATTAACCCGATAACAAATGGGGAAGAACGGGCCAGATAACAAATGGGGCAGAATGAACCAGCAACCCAATGACTGAAATCAGACCAACAGCAGCAAAACCAAGCACTACCAAGTGAAACCAAACGGACCAAGCACTGCGAAGTGAAAATTGACCTAGCACTGCCAAGTGAAAAGGGACCAAGCACTGCCAAGTGTTGATACAAAGATGGCCGCAACTACCTTTTGTAGGAGAATTCTTAAAAGGTTGCCCTGTATTTCAATTTTACATTTTGTTGGATTGGTTGTTACCCTTTGGGTGGATAGTCCAATAAATAAAGGAGACTCTGTCCATTTTTTTTTAAATTGAGACTTTTATTTGAGGCACAATGTAATTTTCTTTAATGAATATTGTATATTTCAAGTTATATATGAATTTGTTTGATGAAATCTAGACTATTTGAATATTGTTCGATTATTTATTATCTATTTACAAGGGTTGATTTAACTATAAATAATAGTTGTTTATTGATGGAGTAATGATTTTTTTTTAATTTTATATCAACATATATGTCAGTTTTGATAAAACTCTCATAAAAATTACTAAAATTGACATAAATGTGATGTTATTTATATCAGTTTTTCGTGAAAATGTGATTAAAAACATGGTGAATACCGTAGTTTTTATGTGTATTCTTAAAAACTGAGATAAATGTGATCTTATTTATGTCAGTTTTACGAACATTTATGTCAGGGCTTTATATGTCAGTTTTGAAAAATTCTAAAACTGACATAAATGGTCATTTATGTCAGTTTTTGACTGACATAAATGATCATTTTTCTTGTAGTGTACATTACACCCCCTAGGTACTATATATAGGGGTCATCCCCTACCTTGCAAAAGGATCCATTTATTCAACCCTAGCTGAAACTCTGTCTAGATACATAGTAGAGAGAGAACGCTTGAGAGATTGTATCCATGGCCATTAGTGCCTTCATTCAGTGATATTACTCACACACACTCACAGTGGACGTAGGCCAGATTGGCTGAACCACTTATATACTGGTGCCCTCTCCTCTTATCCTCATCTCATTCTCTTACCTCTTTATATAGTTGTGCTGCCATTGTTATTCTTATATTGAGCTTGAAAACACCTTATCTGGTGGTGCTGATTCTGGCATCATCATTTTGGCGCCGTCTGTGGGAACGAGAAGCTATCTCTTCCTCTTTTTCTGCTTAACCTCACCGGAGACTCTGGTGGTGAACCAGGCCTCCCCCTAGCGCGGAGTTGTTTCACCATTGAAAGAGGTCCTGTGAGGTACTAAGCTCACCTGCTACTTAAGCTCTAAAGTGTTAACATATGGCACCAGATTTACCACCGCCTCTTCCGCCGTCCGGGGGTGGAGGGCCTAGTTCCAGTCAGGCACCCCCCACTCTGAAATGGCGGAGGTAGCAGCAGCCTTGAGATCTTTAGCTGCAACACAACAAGCCATGCAGGAGCAATTTGCTCAGCTCAGTCAAACTATGATGAGGCCACCTGGAGTCTCACCGGACATGATCACTCCTACGGCAGTTCAGCCTCATCCTGACGCCAGGGGACCACCCCAGGCACCGATGAAGGACCAGCCTGCACCCCAGTGGAGAAGGGACGTTACTGACCCTAGGCGCTTGCGCCTGGGGAGGTAGGGAAACCCTTGCCCAGAGGACAGGTATGATGACCTAGAAGCCGAAGAAGCTCCAAAAGACTGCTGGGAGCTGTATGAGGTGTCAAATAACACTATACGGACTCTTAGGCAAAGTCAAGGATGTGTCGGCCGAAGAGGTGAAGAGGCCCAACAAATAGGGTCGGCCTTTGATAGGTTGAGCAGAGGGTCGGCCTTCGAGAGACTGGGCCCGGTGAATGACCTAAGACAGAGGCTGTCGAGGTCAAGGAGCGCAGCAGGCTCTCAGAGAAGGAACAGGCAGGGTCGGCCAGACCAAGATCGGCCCTGTGAAAGAAGAGGCAGGGAACAGGAAGAGGTCAACAGATAACGTGTCGTGGCAGGAGAACCCTCTGTCCATCGCAGGGAGGTGGCAGGGGATAACCTCGGCCAAGTTAATGACAGAAGACCCTGGAATGATTCTATTCAACGCCTTGAGGAGAAGATAGGAGACATCATTAAAAGTAGGGACCCATTACAAAGGGGTTACTCAGAGGGCTCCCCATTTGTGGCTAGGATAGTAGGGTTCCCAACCCCAACTAAGTTCAAGCCTCCTACAGTGTCTCCCAAGTATGATGGCAGCACTAACCCTATACATCATATCGAGATGTACCAGTCAGCAGCAGACATTTACTCGATACCCGATGAGATGAAGTGTAGGGCCTTCTCGGGGACCTTGACAGGATCAGCGCATAGTTGGTTCACCTCCCTTCCGAAGAACTCAATTGAGAACTTCAAAGGCTTGGCTGATCAGTTCATCCACAACTTGTGCTTCGGGGTAAGAACTTAAAAGAAGACTACCCACCTGCTGTATGTCAAGCAGGCCAAGGGTGAGAGCCTAAGAGACTACATAACAAGATTCAACAAAGAGAAATTGGAGGTAGAAGATTATGAAGAGAGCATAGCCATGACCGCCCTTATAGGAGGCCTCCAGAAGGGGAAGCTATTGTGGAAACTGGCGAAAGACCCCCTTAGGTCTATGGCGGAGCTGTTGGCAATCGCAGGAAAAGTAATGAATGCGGAAGAGGCAATGGCCACCAAGTATGAGGAGGAGAACCGCGGTGGCACTGGGAGGTCCCAAAGCAAGAAAGAGGGGAAGAAGAGGTCAGGAGATGACAATTTCGCTCACTATACTCCCCTGACTGTGAGCTGTGAACACATCCTCAATGAAATTAAGACTGGCCGGACTCTGAGATGGCCAGAGAAACTGAAGGCCCCACCATATAAGAGGAACAAAAACCTATGGTGCGAGTTCCATCAGGATCATGTCTATGTCACGGACAGATGCTTAGCTTTAAAAGATGAGATTGAGAAGATGTTAAAGTCTGAAAAGCTGAGGAAGTATGTGGATGGTAAGGCTCCAAGGGGTGGAAGAGATGACCCTAAGAAAAGAAGAGATGACAGATGTCGGGGCAATGTCCCGGCCAGAAGAGACGATGATTCGAAAGGAGATGACGAAGACGACCCGGATCTTCCGCCAAAAGATGAAAACACCCCGGTGAAGAGGGTCGATATGATCTCCTTTGGTGTTAGCACCATATGTGGGGAATTTGCAGGAGGTGGCTCTGAAGTAGCCGATAGGAAGGCGCATGTAGCAGAGGCCAGATCAGTGGCCAAGCCTGAAGTTGTGAATCTAACGTCTTCCGATACAGTGCAGAATAGGAAGAAGGTAGACATGGACACCCTCGTAGTGGGGTTTTCCAGACTCGACTTCAAGGGTATCTTAGCCACCCATGACGACCCACTGGTCATAACAATAAGGGTGCATGGGTGCAAGGTACGGAGGATCCTCATAGACGGGGGGAGCTCAGCAGACGTGATGTTCTGGCCTTGCTTCAAGATCCTAGGTATTAGCAGAGCAAGGCTGGTGCCTTATCATCACCCACTGATAGGCTTCAGTGGCAAAAAGGTCCACCCCTTGGGCATGTATGAGATGGACTGAAGAGGTCTACGCTGTGCTGATCCCATTCCAATCGAGGTCTTAGGAAAGGCAACCATCGAGGAGGACGAGGTATGTAGCCCTTGACACAATGTGAACCTAGGAGACTCATGAATCGACCCGCTCGTCAGATACCTAAGAGAGGGAGAGCTGCCTGATTCCAAGCTAGAAAGGAGAAAGTTGAGATATAGGGCTACCAAGTTCTCAATGGTAGGAGACGTCTTGTACAAAAAGGGGTTTCTATTGCCTCTCCTCAGATGTGTGCATCCCATGGAAGTACCCCAGGTCTTACAGGAGGTTCATGAAGGTTCTTGCTCTAGCCACATAGGGGGAAGGCCCTTAGCCAAGAGGATCATCACTCACGGATACTGGTGGCCTACCTTGTCCAAGGACGCTGCAGACTATGTGAAGAGGTGCGACAAATGTCAAAGGTTCGCCACTATCCCTCATCAACCCCATCAACCTATGACGTCAATCTCTTCTCCATGGCCATTTGCGGTATGGGGAATTGACTTAGTAGGACCCTTGCCAAGAGCTGTCAACAACTATAGATTCTTGATAGTTGCCATTGACTACTTCTCAAAGTGGGTGGAGGCAGAGCCGATGATAACAATCACAGAGCAGAAGACCTTCCAGTTCATTTGGAGGAACATCATATGCAGATATGGCCTCCCAAACACTCTCATCTCGGATAATGGGACCCAGTTCAATAACTCCTCCTTAGAAAATTATTTCTTAAGAGAGGGGATTAAGTAGTTCTTCTCATCTCCTGGTCGACCTCAGGCAAATGGTCAGACCGAGGTCACAAACAGAACTATCTTGGACGAAATCAAGAAGAGGTTAAAAGATGCGAAGGGGAGATGGACTGAAGAGGTCTATGCTGTGTTATGGGCCTATAGAACCACGGTAAGGACACCAACAGGAGAAACCCCATTTATGCTAGCACATGGCTCAGAGGCCATCATACCAACGGAAGTAGGACTCCCAACTCATCAGATTCAGACCTACAACCCTAACAGCAATGGGGAAGAGAGGAGTCTAGACCTGGATCTTATCGAAGAAAGAAGAGAAGACGCAGAGGTCAGAAAAAAAGCCTACCAGCAGAGGGCAGCGAAATTCTACAACCACAGGGTGAAGTCAAAACCCATTGCAGTGGGAGACCTAGTGCTAAAGAAGACCCTACAGAAAGCAAATAAACTTCACCCAAACTGGCATGGCCCCTACAAAGTAACAGAAGAGGTTGTGCCTGACACTTACAGGCTAGAAAACCTAGAAGGAGAACCTTTCACTAACCCATGGAATGCTGACCACCTAAAGAGATATTATATATGATGTTGCATAGAATTTTATGTAAATGTGCCATCTTATTTAGAAGAGGTTATTAATAAAGATCAGTTTCCATGACAGTGCTTGCTTCATTCTTAGATCAAAGATATATTATGGGGATAAAATCTTAGGTGATGACCTCAGACCCCTCATAACACCATTCAGTGGTGACGAGGTCTAAGCTCAGACACCATAATGAGATGACCTCAGACCCTTAACATCATTAATTTGGTGAAATTTATTATGAGGATAACATCGTAGGTGATGACCTCAGACCCTCATAACACCATTCAGTGGTGACGAGGTCTGAGCTCAGACACCATAATGAGATGACCTCAGACCCTTAACATCATTAATTTGGTGAAATTTATTATGAGGCTAACATCTTAGGTAATGACCTCAGACCCTCATAACACCATTCAGTGGTGACGAGGTCTGAGCTCAGACACCATAATGAGATGACCTCAGACCCTTAACATCATTAATTTGGTGAAATTTAGTATGAGGCTAACATCTTAGGTGATGACCTCAGACCCTCATAACACCATTCAGTGGTGACGAGGTCTGAGCTCAGACACCATAATGAGATGACCTCAGACCCTTGACATCATTAATTTGGTGAAATTTATTATGAGGCTAACATCTTAGGTGATGACCTCACACCCTCATAACACCATTCAGTGGTGACGAGATCTTAGCTCAGACACCATAATGAGATGACCTAAGAACCTTAACATCATTAATTTGGTGAAATTAATGATGAAGCTAACCTCTTAGGTAGTGACCTCAGACCTGCATAACATCATGCGTTGGTGACAAGGTATGAGATCAGGACCATTGGTCGAGTTTAAACAAGACCATTGCAAAGACAAGCTTATAAAGTGGGCTTCAGAGGTTGAAGCTCATTGCAAATTTATTTCTAGCAGACACCATAACAATGGAACTAAGAATGAAAAGCATCACATGGAATTCAATGAAAAGAAAGTGAAGAGGGCTATCATCAGAGGTTGATGTATACATTCAGAAATTTGATGTTCAATTATTAGAGACAAAAGTTCCACAATACAGATAAATTACAAACAGAAATTAAAAATATCCTAAGAGTCTGAGAGGGGAACGCTGACACCCTCGGCTTGGTTAGAGACCTCGACTGCATCATCACAAGGGTCTGACCCTCCAACCTCGGTGACCTCCAGAGTAGCAGTCTCGGCAGGAGCAGCAGCCTCTTCCTCAATCTCTTGAAGATCTTGGGCAAATTATGGATCAGCAAAGACGAGACCCACGAAGTCAGAGGCCTTCAGAGTGCCGACCTCTCTCTCTCTGATGTCAGCCCATTTAGTAGTGGCTTTGATACCTCTTTCAAGGTATTCAAAGACAAACCCCATTAAATCATCAGAGGATTTGTAGTCAGCAATGATCTTCTCAGAGGCATCCTCAATAGCGGCCCTGACAGCCGAGTTGACCTTTTGCTGAAGAACGTCGTCTTTAGCCTTCAGTGCAGCAGCATGATCCTTGCCGAGCTGAGAGATGTCCCTCTCCAACCCCTTCACCTTTTCCTCAGAGCCCTCCAGCTCAGACTTGAGGCGCTCTATCTCTGCATTCAGAGCACCCTGGACTTTCTCGGCCTCTTGCCCCTTTTGGATGAGAGGCAACTTCCTTAGAGCCCAGTTTGATAGATGGTGCATAGCGGTCAAGCCCTGCATATTTAGTGAACATGAGTAAAGTTGAAGAAGAGTCAGATGTTACACTTTGAAGAATTTGTATTAAAGGACCAAATTATACCTGAACGGCTCTGTGAAGGCCGAACTCAACCAACAGGGGGGGTGTCCATAGCCCTGTAGAAGCGCTTGTCAGCCTCGGTCATTACAGAGCCGATGGCATCCACGGCCTGCATGCTGTGGCCAACTACGCTGTCAGTCAACTTCAACTAATCCAGACGGGCCGACAGGATATCGGCCGAAGAGATAGGGATAGCAGCCTCAGTGGTCTTCTTCTTCGGCCTCTGATCCTCAGCGGCATGATCTTCGGGAGCCCTCTTCTTTTTGGCCGAGGGCTTAGAGGCCGAGGGAGCTGAGGGAGGAGCATTCAGACCTGCCTTTTTGGCAAGTCTTATCAAGCTCAGTGCAGCCATCTCCCAAATCTCGTCTGGGATATCCCTTGGTCGCTCTGTAAAAAATTAATAGACCTGAGTTAGATAAATCAGATATGAATAAACTCAGAGGTTAAACTTAACAAAAATGCTTACCCAGCTCAGCAAGGGGACTTCCACCCAGACCTGTCCCAGAGAGGAAGTGGGGAGTCATCAAATGTTCAAACCTGACAAATAGGCCATTTGCCCCCTGATCCTGAAGGGCTTTCACCTTCTGGAGGTTTTGAAGACTTAGGCCAGGGTCGGCCTTGGCAGACATGGTGACCTTACCCCACCTCAAGGGCATCCTCTACTCTAGATGGGACGAGGGAACACATGGGCCAAACTCCTATGGCCCTGAGGCAAAGAAGTACCGAGGCTTCCAGTTATGGTTGGAAGTCTGGGTCACCTGAAGCAACTTCTTCTCAGGCCTCCGAGCTACAAAATGGTAGTAGCTCGGATGATTTTTGGTCGAGGAGGGGACGTAACAACCCACAAATACTTGAACTGGAAGGTCTGAATGGTGGATGACCTTCCATAACACTATGACCCCTATTAGGATTCTCCATGCATTAGGAGAGAGCTGGGAGGGGGCTAAATTAATGTAAGAGAGGATGGATCTGATGATGGGGTGAATGGGCAGACGGAAACCCAACTTGAACATCTGCTCGTACAAGCAGATCTCCCCGTCTCGGCCGTGATAAGCCCTCTCTTCCCTCAGAGGTCTCCTAAGTTTTATTGAGGGGATGATAGAATACAGGTATCTAAAGCAGAGAAGGTCTACCTCAGTAATATTACTCTCGTGCTCTGCCGCCTCAGAGACGTCGACATCAGACTCAACCTCATCATCATCCAGCTCAACGTCGGCCGGAGCAGATGTTGATGGGTTACCAGGAAACCTCTGAGAAAATTCTGCCCCGGTAACATCCGACATAGGGATGGCGTCAGTTGGTGGTGGTATGGCCACACTCGGCTCAAGAATCTCAAACTCTGAGGAAGACCCTGAGGTGCTTGAGTGGTTATGGGACGAGGCTCGGCTGGAGACCTCGGCCTGATCAGGCCTAGGTGTGAAGTCCATGGCCTCTTGAAAGGAGTCCACGGACATAGGGTCTGAGGTAGAAGATTCAAACTCAGACATAGGTATGGGATCAGCAGGAACCCCTGTCTGATAGAAGTTCTCCGGGGGGTCGGGATATATCACCCTCAAAGGTGGTGGAAACAAGGGTCTAATGGTAAACTCTTGTGACCTACGAGCCTCCTCCTGAGCTCTCTCTATTTGCCTAATCTTTTCTAAAGTATTCTCTCTAAGAGAAGGGAACTCCTCAAGAAGCTGATATAAAGGTCTGAGCATCAGAGGACGACGCTACACTTGGGGATTTTCCTAAACTCCAAAAGTTACAAACAAGACTGGCTAATAAGCAAAGGAATTTAAAGACCAAACTGCTTAAACTTGGCAAGAAAAACTCGCCTGAAACTATGGTGGTGGCGCCGTAAAACTAAGAAGGTCGCCAAAAAGTATGAAAATAAGGGTGCTTGCAGGTAAAATGAAGGAAAAAGTATAAAAAGCCTTACCTGAGGAGGAAATGGTAAGGAAGTGAGGAGGAAACGCGAGAGATCACCACCCAAAAGCCTTGAATCAAAATCTTTCTAGAGAGAGAGAATTGCAGAAACGCTGGCGACAGAAATGGAAGAAATGGAGAAGAAAGAAAAATAAAGGTTCAAAACCCTTATATACTCAGGCACAACTCCCAAGGCCCATCATTGCCTTGGGAGCCCCAAAGGACGGCTGACAGCACACGCCCACCAAGTAAGCATGTTCTAGCATTGGACAGGTGTCAGGCAGGTATTATCCTGGAACAGACAGGCCTCAGAGGTGTAGTAATCCCCTAGCCACTTGCTCTCACATATGACTAAGGGCTGGGGGGTGATTGATATGCCCCAGGTGTAACCTCGACCTAGAGATACCAACCTCGTCCTAGAGACACCAACCTCGACCGATATTATGGCCGACATTGGGCATGTCTTGGATGCACGATATCAGTCCTCGGCCATATAAAGGTCGGCCCAGGCCGACACTACCATGAGCCTCTCCAAGGGACATCGCAAGAATCAACAGCACTCGTATATGGCGTGGAATGGCAACCTCGGCCATACATAGGCCGAGCCGACAGGAAGCCACCAGTTCAACCTCATATCAGGCCGACCCTGTCCATTGTCTCGGCTGGGATTAGGCTGAGACCTCCATGGAATGCCCGGACTGAATAAGTATCAAGACTCACCAACCTCGGCCTCACCAAGGCCGAGGTCATACACCAGACACGATAGCCGAGCACCTGTTGACATCCAGATAAGGACACATTGGCACAAATCAGTTGTAACAAGATTATTCCCCGCACGTGGGGAGAATATTGCATCATCATTCTCTACATGTGACAGTGACATATGGCACTCCCACATTGGTGAGGCTACCACACACATGCTCATTACAAGCATGGGGGGTACATTACACCCCCTAGGTACTATATATAGGGGACATCCCCTACCTTGCAAAAGGATCCATTTATTCAACCCTAGCTGAAACTCTGTCTAGATACACGGTAGAGAGAGAAAGCTTGAGAGATTGTATCCATGGCCATTAGTGCCTTCATTCAGTGATATTACTCACACACACTCACAGTGGACGTAGGCCAGATTGGCTGAACCACTTATATACCGGTGCCCTCTCCTCTTATCCTCATCTCATTCTCTTACCTCTTTATATAGCTGTGCTGCCATTGTTATTCTTATATTGAGCTTGAAAGCACCTTATCTGGTGGTGCTGATTCTGGCATCATCAGTGATAGATTAGAGTTCATATCTGGGGTTTGGACAAAGGTTAGAACCACCATGGATGAAGGGAGAAGAAAAAATCTCGTCAAAATTTTGTTCTAGCTGTACAAACAAATTGAACCGGTTCTCTCATCGAATCGGTTCGCTAAAGAACTGATTCGCTTTTATAATTTAGATAATGTTATGCAGAATTGAATTACAAAGGTCTGAGTTTTAGTTTCGTATTTTTCTAATTTTTTTTAATGTTCTGAATTTTGTACAAAAAGGTGCGCGACACCGATATTTTAAATTGGTAGCTTTAGATTTGGATTTCTTTTAGAAATTTGAATTTGAGGAAAGCAAACTGGTTCAGTTTTGCTAGCTGGCCTTCTCTGTCTTGTGTTGTTTTTCTGGGCCATTTGAGGATTGACATGGAATCTTAGGTCCGAGAGTTAGGCTTCTAAGAATTCAGAGAGGATGTTAGGAAGTGTCATAGGCTAACCGGGGATGGATTTTGGTTATAAAACTACGTGAATAAGTGTTTGAATGCACTCGAGTGAAAATTGGGAAATCAGGTTAGGATTTCGAGAATTATTAAGCTAGTGCTTGGGTAGGATAGCGTGATGGGCCAGAAGTATAAAGTTATAGAGTTGAGCAATAAGTAATTGAATACTTAGCTAAGATCGGGAAGTCAGGTTAGACTTTGGGAACTGATAGGCTAGTGCTATGATTGATATATATATATATATATACACACACACACACACACACACACACTAGGGTATGCCCGTGCCTAAAGGCACTACGATATTCGAAAAAGTTAACATAATACCAACAAAATAACGGTCGACCCGATTTAATTGTAGGACTGTCCAGTTGTTATGGTATGAGAAAATAGTTCAATGACTCAAAAAGCGATCAATTCTTTAAAAGAAAAGCTAATTCAGTTACCATAGTTTTAAATATAAAGAAGAAACAATCACATGTAGATTAATAATGCATAATAAAGAGCGTGATACTTGAATGACCGCATGAACCATAGTGTTTACCCATTATATAAATATAAAGGTAGTAAAATAGTGACCCTAAATACAGAAGGCAAAAGAAGTATTACAGATGGGTATGTATATATAATAAAGAGAACATGGAGAATGAACAAAAGGATAAGGTAAAGTAAACATATTTTAAATGAGGCAAATAAAAACATTCAGTTTATAATTTTCCTTACACAAAAAATGATGTTTTTTCATACATTTGTAATGCGGGCATCAAAGAAAATGAAATTTTCTTTAAAACAAATGGATAATAAGCATTCAACAACTTACAATATGATTTACACAAAGTAGTGTCGCATTAGACCAATAAGAAGTATTATCATACAACATAAAATTGAAATTTTAACTTAGAAATTCTACAATAAATTATTACTATTCCTTCCAGCATTTACTACTCTTCAAACTGCAGCATTTGCATCACCAACATTATTAAGTCCCCACCACCTAGCTGTTTACACACTGTCTGATCACCAACATTATCGGGTCCCAACCACCTAACAACATTTGCATCACCAACCTTTGCATCACAATATCATTTAGGCTATGCTGGATGGTCAAACTACGGCATTTGCATCACTAACATTAGACATTCAAACTCCAACATTTGCATCACCAACATTAGACCACTTTGTTGGCTGCTTACACACACTATCGGGTCCCGACCACCTAGCTTCTTACACACACTATCTAATCAGTAGAAAAAATCTCCTAGACACTACTGTCCTAATATGAGACTTATGTCTAAGCTGGAAACCAAGTCAACTGGAAACTAAGATACCAAATGACTTGTGTTTACCACATTAGACCATGTCAGTACCAAACTAAGTCAGTATGATACGCACTGTGTCAAAACTCCAAATCGAAAGTCTTGCATGTCGAGCCCAATGAATTTAATGAACCTAATCCAAACACTTCATTTAAATTGCAGTCAATCTACTCTCCACAAAATTAATATATTGTGCAGATTATAAGATTGGGAACAAAATAATGCAAGATTTTAGTTCCAAGTCTTAGAAAACAACGTATAATAAATGCTAAGTATTGGATAAAAGTGACCATAAATTGAAAGTAGGCAGGTCAACATTGAGATCATGTTTTAACTATCAAAATTTAAACAAAAAAATATGAAACTCTATAAAACATTATTTGTTGAATACATATTATTGATAATAAATACTAATGTTTCTAAATTAACAATCAAATAATGAAATATAGTTATAGAATTGAAGTGAAATACTATTACTTCTCACCTTCATGACTTGAGCATCACCAAGATATATATTAGTGGCTTCATAAAGAATATAACACCATCTTAAAGATTCGTGGGAAAAAAAGTATAAAATGACAGTAAGTTGAACGTTTCAGTTACTATATGAAAACTTCTAAATATTAATCCATAATTCAATCCTTAACTTTACATTATTATACATTGTAATTAGTAAATACTCAATTGCCCATTTTGTCAAACAAATGAGGTTCAACAATAAAAATACATTATTTAATTTGAGTGTTATCGAGAAAAAAGTTTAGTGGGAAGGCCTCTGCATATTACCAAAATAAGCTTAAAAGAAAGCGTGAAAAGGGAGGGCCTCAATATAAAAGCAGAGACTATAAAGCATCTACAAAACAACAACAAAGAATATTATTTAACATTGCCTTTAGCCAATGTAATATCTTACATGTTAGTAAGATGTCTTTAACATTCTCTTTAGCCAGATCTAAGAATAGGTTTCAAAATAAAAAAAATGTAAAAAGCATTACCATAAGTAATAAAAATATAATGTCTTTACTCATATAACAAATTTTAGAACCCAATAACGTCAAGAATAAAGGTTATCTACAAACAGTTGCAAAGCAAAAACTGCATCCTTCAAACCAAAACAAAAATAAAGGTAATCGTCGCATACCTCTACCTATATAATAAGCAACTCGAGAAAACAAATAAAGATCTCGTAAATACCATTATTAGTGGGTAGCAAGAAGACTTCTCTCTGCCCCGAATGTGTGCAAAATGTTGTCTTTAGAAGATACTACATATGATTCCTCCCACTTGATTCCCAGTCGATAAACCCTTCACCCCAATTTCTCATAATTTGGCGTCCACCTTGATCTCCTTCAATGTAAGTGTAAACATGACGCGACTGAAAATCTGTCTCAGAAATGCGTTCACTCTAGGCACAAGTGTAAGCCTGTCGATCAACTAATAATCCCAGTAAGTTGGGTATCGATCCTCAGGGAAGAAGGACAACAGAGTTGTGACGGCGGGAAAAGACGGAGGAATCCTAACCTTGACTCTAAAAAGAAAAGGAAAAAATGATTTGGTTTTTGAGATTGGCTACAGCTAAGTGCGATAATGAAATTATGAAAAAATGCAACTATACTAATCTACCTAAATTAAGAATGAATGATGATTTGAAACTTTTTGTTTAAATGATGAAAAAAATAGGACGGGAATACAATCCCCCAACCCTAGTGTATTGCGGATATAATATTAATCTCAAATTTATCTGATTGATTTGACCCGAAATTTAGTACTCCCAAGAATTATGTATACGAGGTTCAAGCCCGCGTCATACCTAATATGAGGATGAGTAAATCAGTATCGCGATAGTAGCACTCGAATTGCACTCTAAATCATCACGAGTACCCAGAGGCAAACGAGATATAAAGATATACAATTGTTGTGTAACTACGCAATACGATCATGGTCAATCACTAAATTTAGCGGATTAATTTTATACACACGCACTAACACGTCAGGCTGGGTTCATGCATCCCGGCCTTGGGAAATCTAGCCTAACATATTTAAAGTGTTGGAAATAATGATTATTGTGCAGGTGTTCATGATTACTCTAAATAAAATAGTAATTAGATGCAGAAAATAATTAGAATTAAGAATCACTCACTAAAATTATCCAAGCAATAAGTGAAACAATGAAAGAAAATGATACTCACAAAAAATTACTGAATACGGTCTTCAATCCTTGAATTAAATCTGAAATTATTAACTAAACTAGGGTTTCTGGAAAAAGAGAGGAAAATCCTACTAATTCTCCGTTCCTATAACAATAATAAATAGGGTCTTTTATACCCTACAACAATATCAGAAGTCAGTTGCACTAGGAGTCTTTTTAGGAAGAGAGAAGATTTTCAAATCTCGAAGCCCGGACCGGTCCGGGGCTGAGGCGGACCGGTCTGCCCCCAAGGCGGATTGGTTCTTTTTATTTTGGGTCGGACTGGTCCGGGGTCAGACCGGTTCTTTTTATTTTGGCCTTCTTCAGTTTGCATGAGATCCGGGGTCTTCTGGAGTTTGGCAAGGCGGACCGATCCGGGGTAGGGGCGGACCGGTCCGGCTATTTGACTTTTTAGTTCCTTTTTGACTGCTCATAACTTTTGTTCTGGGATTCCGATTGAGGTTCCGTTTCTTCCTATGTGCTCATGAATGAGATGTCTTCAACTTCTCTTTAGGTACTTCATCCGAATTTCGGGTGGAAATTATGCTTTTGCCCTTGAGGCTTTTCCTTCTTTCTTTCTTGATTCTTTCGGTTTCCTTCTTTCATTTCTTGACATCAAATACCTGTAAAATCACTGCAAAATACCAGAAACTCGGTGTACTCATTAGGATCAGTCAGTAGCAAGATTATGAGATAAAGTCAACTAAATTACGTTGTTCGAGGTGCTAAAAGTAACTAAATCAAGGAATAAATTAAGAAGAATTTATGCCTAATCAAATCCCCCTAACTTAGAACTTTGCGCGTCCCGAGCAATGTAAAAGAATCCTAGCACGGCTCAACTCTTGAAAATCATTTTATTCGGATAAAATACCTTTTTTCGCGGGCAAGAGATTGTATTTAGCATATGCAACAAGCCGTTAAACCCCTAGGTTATCCTAGTAGGATGAGTGTTGTCTCGTGAGGGTTTGCAGAGAATATACCCACAAAATTCGACTCAAAGAAAGTTCAAAATACGCAAAAATTGTACAATTCAAACTCTTACAGAAAATAGTCATCATCAAGTCATGTTCAATAGTCTCAAATCATAGTGCGTGTGTGCGAAGCCGAAAATTGAACCGCCAATTTTCACCGATTGATCATTACGCTACTCATCCGAAAATTCGTTTTGATTTCAAGTTCTCACGGAATGCTCTAACAAACGAATCTTTCGGATTAAGTCTATTCTCTCGGTATGCGTGATATAAAGAATAAATGTAATGGAAGCAAAATCACGCATACAATTAGAAAGACGGAAATTTTATGGCGAAAGGATCTCATCAAGGGATTACGATTTTAAAAATGGGAACATTGCCTCTATTTTGCGCACTTAATCTCCTTTATTATCTTTTGGTGTCTTAGCTCTCCACTCGGTAATCAATTTTCGCAATTTGGACTCGGTTAGGACTTTTTCGGGTTTTTAGGGTATATTGGGTAAAATGAAAGGAGGTAGGGAAGGTTGGAATTGGAAAAGTAATTAGCGATGTCCATTGGTGCTTTTTCCGGGCTATTGCTCATTTTTTCTTCTTTTTTTTCTGTTTTTCACTTCTTTTCTTGCTATTTTTGTTGAGCATAACGATTTTTTCTTTCCCCTTTATATGCACTTTTTGGACTGAATTCTGAATTTTTCCATTTTTCACAATTCCGGGCTATTTGGGTTTTCGAGTTATCAAACGAAAGGGACAATTTGTTTGGCTCAAATTGGGTTACAAAAGGGGTAATTTTTCGCTACTTTTTCTGGCCAATATTTTTTGGGTGATAAACGAGGGCCTACTTCATTGCCCAAAATGCCAATTGCGTTACCATATGCGCTTCGAGATGAATTTAAGTTTAGAGATCATTTGGCACGTTTTTTCAAAGCAATATTACACACATTTTTCAAAACCGATCAAAATAAAAGGATTGAGATCCTTGACAACTTTTTAGGCGCTGAAAAGAACTTTGAGTTAACAATTAACTCGGATTGATTTAAAAACTCGCAAAAAGTGATAGGCTTGAATCTCACCGGGTTTGTTAATCTCCACACTTATTCGTTAAGTCGTCAATTTTGGCTCAATTTCCATCTTTGGTCAATTTTGGCTTTGTGTACGTTGAATTTTACAACTTGAGACTTCAATTTGACTTTTAATGATATTGTTGAAAATTTTGAATTTCAATTTTTATTTATTTTGAACAAAAATATTTTTGGGTTTTTCAAAATTTTATGATTTTTTTGGAAATTTCTGGGCATTTTGGCAAATTTGTGAAGTTTTAGAAATACGCACTTGTGACCCCCCTAACTTAGACTTTTGCATTGTCCTCAAGAAAAAAGGACTAAAATCTAAATAAGGCAAAATAATAAGTGCGATAAATAAAACAAACAAATGGGAAAAATGCAGCAAGACACTATATGACACTCATGTATGACTAAAAAATACACTAACAATCACCCCATACGCGTCGGGGGTGCGACGACCTCTCATCTCTCCACGAACTCACCCGACCCCACTCGCGGGGTTCGATGCTCTCCTCGTTTCTCCCGTCCTAGGATTATAATCCAACAATCGGAACAAATTGGGACCTCACCCATAGATAAAGGATAGACCGGGAGACTCATCGTGACTAATTGGAAAGGGATCCTCCTGATGCTGGCTCAAAGTGTGGTCTGCGTGCGCTGACTCGTAGGGTACACCTAGGTTTCGTTCAATTTTTAAGATGCATGGGTCGGGCTCTAAGTCAGATGAACCACAACTTTTCTCCTCACTTGCCTTCGGGGCCTCTAGTGTTGTGGGTGGATTTCCACAACGAAGGAATTCATCAATTTTTGCTTTCAATTAACTTTCATCTAAGTGACTACATGAATCCAATAGGGATTGGCCTTCAATAGTAATACTTTCATCCACCTGCCCGAATTCTCTTTCAAATTCTTCCATGCTCATGTCTCCTAGTTCTCTCTCTCGAGTAGTGCCAACGTCCTCTCTTACTTGCTCGATCTCCAACTCCACCAGTTTTCTCTCTTCTAACCCCTCTCTCTCTCTTTCAATTGCGGTCACTACACACCTCTCCCCCAATTTTCTCTCATTGTCACAACTACCATTATTACTTCATGAAATAGGGCACACCCCTAACGGCTCTCTCTTGTGGGACCCCTCATTCTCATGGCTCGACACTAAGCAGGACCCTAGAGCATCTCCACAATCATTTTCCTCAAAGTACTCCCCTACGATCTCGTCTATGAAGCTCACCACGTGAAGGTCATCTTCTTCCCCCGTATGTTGGGCGATATGGAAGATGTTGGTCTCTAAGGTCATGTTCCCAAAGGTGAGTTGCATTCGCCCATTCCGAGTATTGATGATTGCGTTAGCCGTAGCTAAGAAAGGGGCGCCCAAGGATGATGGGAACATGGTTGCTCGAGTTAAAGGAGGGCTCCGTGTCCCAAATGACAAAGTCTACCGGGAAGTAGAAAGTGTCAACTTGGACGATCACGTCCTCGACTATGCCTCTTGGGATCTTCATGGTTCTATCCGCTAATTGGAGAGTGACCTTTGTGGGCTTGAGGTCGCCCAAGTCAAGTTGCCTATAGATGGAGTAAGGGAGGATATTGACACTTGCTCCCAAATAAAGTAAGGATTTTTCGATTTTGTTTTCTCCAATGATGCAGGAAATGGTGGGTGCACCGAGATCTTTGAATTTAGGTGGGAGATCATTGAGTATAATGGATCTCACATTCTGTGCTAGAAAGACATTTTTCTTTACCTTCATCTTTCTCTTTACCGTTAATAAGTCTTTAATGACTTTTCCATAAGCTGGAATTTGCTTAATGGCATCGAGGAAAGGTAAATTCAGCCTAACTTGTTTTAGCACGTCTAGCACGTCATCACGTGGGTTTCCTTTATGAGAAGGAATTAGCCTTTGAGGAAATGGTGCCGTGGTGGGTGGTTTCACTACGACCTCAGGCTCACTAGTGTCGTCTTTATCACTCTCATTCAAGGGGACATCTTCGGCCTCTTTCGTGTCGGGCGAAATCTCCTTCTCTTTAGGTACGTCTCGTAGGGAGGGTGACAAGTCAACTACTCTCCCACTACGTAGAGTGGTAATTGCACTACATTGCTCAGGATGGTCATAGGGTGTCGAGCTAGCACTAGTTTGACCTTGGAGAGGTCTTTGGCCTTGGGCAGGAAACTTGCCCTTCTCTTGAACACTCAACGATGATTGCAACTGTGAAATGTTCGCATTCATGTCATTCATCATGCGCTCATGCCTAGCATTAGTTGCAGTCTGGGTATTGATAAAGTGGTTGATAGTATCCTCGAGACTTCTCCGCGGCGGAGGGATGTATGATCCTTGAGGTGGTGGTTCTTTCACATGTCCTTGCATGTGTGGAGCTTGTTGAAAGTGTTTTGGTGGAGGAGGGGAAACATGGGAAGTAGGGTTCATCGCAGCATGTTGTTGCCCATAGCTAAAACCAGGATGGTTTTTCCATGAAGGATTGTATGAATTCCCGTGCGGTGCACCGAAATTACCCTTAAATCCTTCTATACCATTAACTTGCTCCTGAAGCATTACTTTGTAGGCGGGTATGGTCGGGCATTCCTTAGTTGAATGTCCCGCCTCACAAATCGCACACACTTTTTCGACGGGGTTTGGTACGGATCAAGCTGGTCCTTTTCCATATATCTCGCATAGGTCTCGAAATCCTTTCTCAAGGGTATCCAATCGATTGTCCGTCATAGAATTCTTATCTACGTGGAATAGGCCGGACGCCGACGGAGTTGTGGTCATTTGTCGATTGTGATTTTGAGCGTTAGGATCAGAAGTATCCCAGGATTGGGTAGTCTCGGCGACATACCTCAGGTGAAGCTCAGCATCGTGGGCGTCTAAGTCAACAAGGGACCACTTCCCATGGTTTCAACAAGTTGCTTGGAGTTAAGATTCAGCCCATTATAGAGAAAAGAAATGATTTGCGCCGAATTAAATCCATGATGGGGGCATGAAGTAACTAACTCATTGAAACGCTCGTAACATCGATGAAATGGCTCACTTTCAGATTGTCTGAACTCTTGGATTTGAGCCTTTATGGAAATTATTCGTTGTAGTGGGAAGAATTTCTTGAGAAATCTAGATTGCAACTCGTTCCATGATGGAATCGAGCTCGGAGCTAAAGACCATAGCCATGTCTTAGCTGTATCTTTAAGCAAGAAAGGGAAGAGTTTGAGGCGGATCACCTCTTGTGTGCAGGTTTGATCATTGAGAGTATCGCACACGTCCTCAATTTCCCTAATATGGAGGTATGGCTTTTCAGAATCCATACCGTGGTAATGCGGTAGCATCTGGATCATCCCATTTTTTAAGCGGAATTGCCCGGCATTATACGGGAGTATAATGCATCCCGGAGTGACAGTGCGCTCGGGATATAAGAATTCTCTCATCGGGCGGTATGGGGGCTCTTCCTCACCGGCGGGTTATTGACTTGGTGCTCTCACTGGGTGTGATCGGAGTGTGTCCTAAGACGGAAAATGGAGTGTTATCGAAGATTGAGTGCGACGGTGTGGGTGATGGGATCCAGAACTGTGGGGCGTTTGGAGTGTGGGGACTATCGGGATTATACTCAACAATTGGATTTTCGTGAATGTTGGTTGGAGTATTATGGGGTGTGGGAGTGGTTTCAGAATTTTGCATTAAAGCTTAGGAGAGATGATGGTGAACCTTTTTGTGCTTTTTAAATTTTTTTATGTTTTTGGATTTTTTTGAAATTTTTTTTTGGTCAAAGCTTTGGATTGACTCGATCTAATCCTAAGTCTACCTAATTCCCCGACAACGGCGCCAAAAACTTGACGCGACTGAAATTGTGTCTCAGAAATGCGTTCACTCTAGGCTCAAGTGTAAGCCTGCCGCTCAAGTAATAATCCCAGTAAGTTGGGTATCGATCCTTAGGGAAGAAGGACAACAGAGTTGTGACGACGGGAAAAGACGGAGGAATCCTAACATTGACTCTAAAAAGAAAAGGAAAAAATGATTTGGTTTTTGAGATTGGTTACAGCTAAATGGGATAATGAAATTATGAAAAAATGCAACTATACTAATCTACCTAAATTAAGAATGAATGATGATTTGAAACTTTTTGTTTAAATGATGAGAAAAATAGGACGGGAATACAATCCCCCAACCCTAGTGTATTGCGGATATAATATTAATCTCAAATTTATCTGATTGATTTGACCCCGAATTTAGTACTCCCAAGCATTATGTATACGAGGTTCAAGCCCGCGTCATACCTAATCTGAGGATGAGTAAATCAGTATCGCGATAGTAGCACTCCAATTGCACTCTAAATCATCACGAGTACCCAGAGGCAAAACGAGATATAAAGATCTACAATTGTTGTGTAACTATGCAATACGATCATGGTCAATCACTAAATTTAGCGGATTAATTTTATACACACGCACTAACACGTCAGGCTGGGTTCATGCATCCCGGCCTTGGGAAATCTAGCCTAACATATTTAAAGTGTTGGAAATAATGATTACTGTGCAGGTGTTCATGATTACTTAAAATAAAATAGTAATTAGATGCAGAAAATAATTAGAATTAAGAATCACTCACTAAAATTATCCAAGCAATAAGTGAAACAATGAAAGAAACTGATACTCACAAAAAATTACTGAATACGGTCTTCAATCCTTGAATTAAATCTGAAATTATTAACTAAACTAGGGTTTCTGGAAAAAGAGAGGAAAATCTTACTAATTCTCCGTTCCTATAACAATAACAAATCGGGTCTTTTATACCCTACAACAATATCGGAAGTCAGCTTCACTAGGAGTCTTTTTAGGAAGAGAGAAGATTTTCAAATCTCAAAACTCGGACCGGTCCGGGGCTGAGGCGGACTGGTCTGCCCCCAAGGCGGATCGGTTCTTTTTATTTTGGGGTGGACGGGTCTGGGGTCGGACCGGTTCTTTTTATTTTGGCCTTCTTCGGTTTGCATGAGATCCGGGGTCTTCTGGAGTTTGACAAGGCGGACCGATCTGGGGTAGGGGCGGACCGGTCCGGCTATTTGACTTTTTTGTTCCTCTTTGACTGCTCATAACTTTTGTTCTGGGATTCCGATTAAGGTTCCGTTTCTTCCTATGTGCTCATGAATGAGATGTCTTCAACTTCTCTTTAGGTTCCTCATCCGAATTCCAGGTGGATATTATGCTTTTGCCCTTGAGACTTTTCCTTCTTTCTTTCTTGATTCTTCCGGTTTCCTTCTCTAGTTTCTTGACATCAAATACCTGTAAAATCACTACAAAATGCCAGAAACTCGGTGTACTCATTAGGATCAGTCAGTAGCAATATTATGAGATAAAGTCAACTAAATTACGTTGTTCGAGGTGCTAAAAGTAACTAAATCAAGGGATAACTTAAGAAGAATTTATGCCTAATCAAAACACCATCAAGAGTCAAATTGACAAACACTGCAATTAAATAACAATTCAATGCATGTTGAAATAAAACTAAAATCAACCAAGAAATGATGTAGCTAGATTGCAATGCTATAAAAATGGAAGAGGATATTCATACATCTTAAGAACATTTAACAAAAACTTGATTATTGCATTAAACCAATGCTCTGAATTTTCTAAGTTAAGAAACTATTTTGGAAAATGGGTACAAATGAGAAGCAATGACTCATTCAATGCCACAACTGCTTTTGTTTGTAGGATCCACCATAGATGGACCCGTACCCGTACAATGAAGCCTGCAAAAACATCATAACATAAAACAGAGATGTAAGAAAGCAGATAACTGACACAGACCAAGTCATGTCTTATTTAAGTCAATAAAGTTTTATGTATAATTCAAATACCTGTACATAATTTAGAAAAAATGGGCAAAGTCATTTTTATAGAACTATTTACTATGTTAATAGGACCTTTAAATGTTCCTTTGGACACGGGCATATATGAGAGGACCTTTAACTATGTCAATATGATAAAAAATGAAAAGCATGTTAAGTGGACCTTTAACCCAAGTAAATTTGATACTCACTCAATTAGAACTCAAACTGAATTCTGGAATTGTATGAAACTCCTTAGTCAAATTCAACAAAAATTAAGGTTCTTAAAGACATCCTTAAGTTATAAAACAAAATATGAAATTAAGATAATTCCTAAAGAGGATGCGGCATGCCTAGAGTCGCTTAATATACAATATGTGTCACTCCCTCGTATGAAAATGTACCTGGAATTTAAACATTCCATGAACTTGAATAATCATCCAGTCAATTATATACAGCATGCACAGATATATACCCATGCCAATGATCTACTCATAAACAAAGAATGAATGTCCTCAAAAATGAAGAGAACGAAGAGAACTGACCAAAGCCTAGGAACAAAGAATAAAAATCCTCATAAAAAATGTATTCCAATGATCTGCATCTAATCAGCAGAATAAACCAAAGCCACTAACTCATTTTCATCCACATACTCTTATTTAATGTTAAAATACCCAAAATTCATATTCCAAATAAACAAAAAAATTCCAACAATTAATAAGGTCAACAAAACCCTCCAAATAGCTAAAAATAAAATTTAATTACCCATAACTCCCATCGAAGCTTAAACGTGAAAATGTTATCCAAATTTTTTTTTGAATTGTGGAGCAACCAGAGCATCTCAAGTTGGAGAGTGGTCGGAGTATCAAAAAATAAGAGAATTTAAAAATACATAAATCCATATAGATAAGTTCTCAAAATAAGATTATATAGTCATACCTTTTGCAAACTCTAGTTACAATCCCTTGTTAAATTCAACCAATGAAAGTGCTTGTGATTAAACCTGTGATAATTCTACAATTTCAACCAAACCTATGAATATGAAACATTAAAATACTAAATATCATAATCCCATAAAAAAATAATGAAAACCGTGGGTTAGTGAGGTTCGAAGAAATAGGCATGCGAACTCTAAAAATTGTCAAATTCTTTCAAGAGATCTCCAACCATGACCTTGGTCTGTGAATAGAAAAAGACATAAAAATTGGGTGGTTCCTCCTTAAACCCAATACCGGAACCCTATGGATGCACACAATCATATTCAAATACACATCTAGTCACAAAATTCATCATCTAGAGTTCATTCTCTCTGCAAAAATTTGCTAAGGTCAGAGTACCAACAACATTGGCAAAAATTATTTTCGGCTTATGAGACTCGTACCAATCAACATTTGGTCTACCTATCACACCACCAGCATTAGAAACATGTGTGGGTTTAACAATAAATTTATCCCATTTAATAAGACCATATATGTTAGATTTGGAAAGCACTTTCTGGCTATACTTCACTTCGTAAAGTAGCTATCACTATATATTTGAACTACCAACCCTGCTTTTACATAAAGTGCTAAATTACATACAAAGATGCCAAACAAAAACCATTGCACTACATATACATTCTTTGTAGATAATCATATGCATTTAATTATAAACCCAGTTTAATTATCGAAAAAATTAATAAACAAAAAGATAAATCTGGTGCAAGTTGTTCCTTCTTTGCAACAGTCAATATAGAAGTATTCCTTTCACGTGATGTTTCATGATAAATATTGAAATTGGAGAACTAAATGAGATACTTTTTCTATTGGAGGGCATGGTTTATTTTTTTTTTTTATAGTAAACCAAGGTTTAAACTCTCCATATCATAACAACAAAAATAACAAAACTGTTATTAGTGCTTCAGTTCCAATTGTGACAGACTTATGATCAAATAATTTCAAAATACTAAAAGTTTAAAGGGAAAAAACATAAAACACATAACACAACAAAGCAAAAAAAATAGATTTTGGAAAGAAAAAAAAAACCCACAACAACAAATTTCTGTGATTGGCACCTCGACGAAGCCTGTGTGGCTAGATAGTCTAACCAACCCATGACAATAAATTTCTGATATTCGTAAAATAGCAGAGATGGCTCATGCCCATGTTGCTTGTGTTAGTAGATAACAACATTATGTCACCTGCATTATCTCAACCATTGGAACTTGGAGAAGACATTGTAATGGACCCAACTACAAAATTTATAGTCGAACATAGTGGTGCCATGACAGGCATGCTTAGTAAAAAAGGGGAAAGCTTGGTGAAAGATATCTAACATTAGGTTGGTTGATTTGAGTAAAAATTTAATCTACGATTTAATTGAAGATGTGTAAATCATCGGCCTTTTGTTCTAGTTTAAGCGGGAGATATGAGAAAATAGCTGAATATATTCCCAGTGAGCAACCACAATACACGAAATTCAAAAATAGTGCTATAGGGATATGTCCAAGTAAAAATATATACAATCATACATTATTGGACTATTTTATGGAAAAAATAGTTGTCATGTTCCTCCATATTCTTTAAAGTTTATTCGAATTTCACGTTCCGGGGGATCAAAATAGAACTCAAGAAACGTTTAATATGCAATGTAACATTTACAGTGTAACATTTATTGTGTTATTCAGAGTCATAAACTAAATTTGACAACAGTTAATTGGATATAAATAATTCACCCCTCTTTACTCTATTGGAACTGATATATGTATGTTTGTATGCTATCACATACGAGTCAAATTATTGGGTTCAGATCTTTTGTGCGATTTGTTCCTATTGATGCTTTTATGGTTAGATTTGCCATTTAATATACCATTTGTAATCAACTCAAAATAATAATTCAAATGGACCTTCAATCTTCTTGATTGCCTTCATAAATGAAAATAAAGACTTGTAGATAGAAATATCTTTAAGTTGTCCATCAACTATAAGATGCACTTCAGAGTATCTTACAGATTGTTAAGGAGCTTCTTAATAGCCACCTGAGCTCCGTTCATCAAACAACCTCGGTAAACAACCCCATATCCACCCTCACCAATAACATTTTCTTTTGTAAATGATTAAATGATCTAAATTGATTTCTAGCGATACCATATCTGCAACTCTCTTCCTTCCTAAGATCTTCAATTCTCCATTTGTCTTTTCAAAACCTATCAAATGATAGAAGAACTATTAAGACTGATCTATCAATTTAATTTTAAAGAACAAATATTAAAGTCCAAAATTAGGACTAAATAATAAATGTAAAACTACCTGAATTGCTAAAATCACAATCAAATTATATTTATAAATCAAGATGAACTAAGAATCTTAAATATAATGTAGCTCAAAATTAGTACATCTTTATGTCCTGAGTAACTAAATTTCATTGGCAAGTGTATATTACTGTTTGAAGCCCTCCTCCCAAACAGTAAATTAGATGTTTGAGAGGGTGATTTGAGAGGGGATATAGAGAACTGAATACCTTTCATGTGTAAATTAAACACTGCACATGTAGTGACGAATGTTTGACTTCACAAATTTGGTTGTTTCCGCGGTCAACCAAATTTGAGAATCAATCAATATAGTATTAAAGAAAGAGAATCTACCAGCGTGATGAATAAACATGTAGCGCCACTTCCACCGAAAGCATTGTTTGTGACAGTGCCTCACAAGACTCCACTTGTTAAGATTCTAATATCAAATATCATGTGCTTAGCTATATTCTATGGATGGAAACGTCGTGGATGGCAGTAGAATTAATGACATGATTGAATCAATTGGCTCCGAGAGGAGTGCTTAATGCCATTAGAGGCCTCACTTTAATTAAACTCTAGGGAATCTATAATGAAAAGCATAACCACATGTATGTATTAAAAGCAGATGAAGCCCTTGGAAGAATATTTTGATCCTTACTACTTGTTTGATTCTAAAGGTGAGTGCAAACTATATGACAAAAACTCACTGCATAATTTTGATCCTTACCTACTACTGTACTGCCCAGTTCTATATGACATAAACTCACTGCAAACATGAATATTCCCCTGTGTTGCAACAACTGATGTTGCAAAGTTAATACAAATCAAAAGATAATTACTAACTAAAATGAACCCCGGGTATGGGTGGGAATGAGGGTACGGGATGGGGTTAGATTTAATACCTAATGCATTCTTCAGTCAACTTATATCAAGCTATAAACAGATTCAACCGTGAATTAGAACAAAAATAACATAAAATAAAGAAGAATAAAAAGTAAGTAGAATAATAAAAAGGAAGCAGATGAGAGGTCTCAAACCTTTTTAAGTTTCAACACAGAACTATCGCAAAACCATAAAGATAACATTTGACCAATTCTTATAATTGAATAGTTATTCATTTCAATACCTAACAATAGAACTTCCTAATTAATTTTCATGTGTTTTTTTCTTTAATAAAGTTAACTTCCCAGTAAAATAGGGAACAATATCATTTATAATATTCCCCTAAAATCGAAAGTGGTCAAGTACCACTAAAATTTGCTGATAAAATCACTCACCCATAAAAGCACAAGAGAAATCTTCTTGTAATTACCACACTTGTGTTGATCTCAATCTTCTTGCTTGGAGCACCTCTGAGTTGCATAGATCACAAACCTTAGTTGAAGAACACTCGAACCTGAGTTACATAGATCTCAATCGTCCAAATTAATTAAATGTACAACATAATTTTTAGCTATCCTATGTATTTTACGCTTAAGGAATACATGAATTATTTGAGTAGCTAACTAAAAACCCCAAGTGACAACGGCAGTTGAACTACATAGAATTTAGCTCTCTGGCCTATAGAAAGAAATTAAGGTAGCACACATACTCAAATGAGCATCAAAACATGAATAAATGATTTAACTTGTAGGAGATTGAGGTGGATCCTAAGACATGAATTAGTATTGCATATGTATCATTGATCTTCTCCGCCCCTAATCTGTCATTCATTCGTATTCTTAAATCATGATGAAAATCTTTTACTGAGGGATTTAAGACTTAGACAAATAAAACCATTTATAGGATGCACATGTACGATGTATTGCCTGTACACTCATGTATCATGTTCGCTCAATCATATTCGGAGGAAGAAAATGAGACTGAAGAACCCACAAATCACGTTAAGGTACCACCCAAAGGACCTGATTAATAATGCCTTCGACTCATCGTACCCATCCCAAATTTGTGTATTATTATGATCTTACTGCTCATTTTCTGCCTTTGACTCACCCTCAAGTCCAAAGAGAAAAGATCTATGCATCCCAAATTAAAAAAAAATTCTTAAAATTATAACATAGATTAGTTATTTTCAAATGTATTTAAAAATTCGTCTGTTATAGTGAAATAAATATTAATGGTAAGTTCATAGACTCGGGTAAAAATATAATTTGTGATAATTATCCAGAATTTCTAAATAACCAATTACTATCATTTGAGATATGCATCACTGTGACACCCCGCCTAATTAAATACCAGGTGATCAGTCCATTATTAAATTATAACCAACGTGAACGGTTGGTTCATTCTTAGCATCACTGTCGCAAAAATAACTTTCCCATTAAACACCCAAAATAATTAAGCTAAGTGACAAAACCATTTTTTTAGACATTAATTTCCAAGTTTCATTTAAAAACCAACATTTAAAACTTCATATGATCCATAGTTTAAGAATTACACAACAACTATACTGGAACATAAAATCCAAACAATTGAGCATCCAACTAGTTAATTCCAACTTTAAAACTTTAAGGAAAACATCCTGACAATAAAAATTCCAAAGTATAAATACTGGAAATAAACGAATCACAATCTCTGATAAAAACATCTGAATAATGGAAAAGGGCGACACATGACCAATTGGATAAAATAGAGCTAGAAGTAGAATCAATAATGAGGTCGTCTAAGCAAAAGGCCTGCAACTCCCACCTAAGTTGCAGCGCGTTCCTTCCAAAGGATCCTATGCAAGACGCCCCTGTGGCTGGGCACCTGTAATATATATATATATATATATACAAGAGAGAAGAGAAAATAGGAAACGGGTCAGAACCCGATTGTAAAATAGTTTAAAATTAGTTTAGTAAGTATTTAAAATGCTTACCGGCTAATGCAACAATCATATTAGTGCGGCACTCCCTTGAGAAATTCTTACCTCTCTACTAATGTGCACACCTATCGCACTAATACTCCCAACCGTTTAACTTATTTTATCTTAAGTTACTCATAAGATTTCATGCCGACAATTTCAAATATTAAGGAAGTTAATTTTATTTAACAGTAAAGTTCTCACATAAGCCTCATTTGATTACAAAGTTACTCAGTAACGCATCATACTTTCAAACACTTATACCCAGGTTGAATTAACTATTCATACTTGCCTACCTTTAATCACAGTAGGTAGTTCCCAAATTTCGAGTTTAAAGATATATATATATATTAATTAATTATTCATATAATATATATATATATACTAATGGCACCCCACATAAACTTTATGGTGCTGGCTTACTCTGATATCCAGTCCCCATATCACTCGTACTAAGGGAAATACTAGTTCGGAATCACTCTCGAACTGTAATAACACAAAACACATACAAATTGAGGCGAAGCATAGTTTCAAGTGACTAGGAGGTCAGCACATACCATCACGTCTCTTAGGACCATCTGACTATCGATCCGATAGCCTGTACCAAGGATGCCTATGTTCTAGGGCACAAGTCAATATCCCCCATAATGGTCCCATCGAGATAAGATTGTCCCAGCACGGTAAACTCAGTGATAGCAAGTAGCGCGGGCATGATTTTTACACGTATATAGTATATGCATAAACACAGTCATATATGTATACTACCATTCCCATATCAAATTTAGGTACACTCTCACGATCCATAATTATGATATTTATTCTTATTGCACATTACTAAATTATCACGTATAACAGTTTGTCTCGTATTCTTATTTATGCGATTATTCCAACTTACAACGTAACACTCGTCAATTCCTATCTCCCCAAGTGTAATTTTAGTAGGTGCTCATTTATTTTTCAACGCAACTTCCTTACGAGTCTCACCCTTTAAACACATGTTCCCATTGTTTCTTATGTGTAAAACACCTCCGTGAAATGTTCATCTCGTCTTACATTTAATGTTCCATTTTTATTAAGTCCTATTGGTCTTCTTTATATCCCAAAATGTTCTAACATTAATGTCCAAGTATGTCTAATCATTTAAGTTGGAACAACCTATTGAAAATGGAAATGTGAGTTTTCCAGGAAGGGTCGATCGATCGATGCATCGATCGATCGATTAAGCAGGTACGGGAGTGCTATCCCAAAATCATTCAAATCATCATTTTTTATTTCCAAACTTCCAACAAATTATACTATAAGTATTATATCCCCAAACAATGGACATTCTACGTAAGGCATGCGATTTTTCATCGGTTATAACGGATTAAAAGGGTTAAAATTCAGAAAATTACAAGAACCCTAATAATTTCTTTAACTTATTTCTTCCCATTCTTTTCTCAGATTTTCTACTCCTTATTCAATGGATTTCGTGGTTCAATATCTACATATGAATTAGATATCCTATATATATCTTTTCTCTATACATCATGCAAATTCGAGTCTCAAAAACATGTTTTCTTTCACAAAAACTAGTCCGAATCAAACCTAGGCTAATATCATTGAAGCATTAACTAATATAGATAAAGATAGATACTTTCCTGGGAATTCTTGGTTCAGATTTGTGGAGAGATTGGTGTGGTTGTGATCCTTGTTGCGCGATCTAAAGTTTGGCGGCGACGATGGTGCAAACGGTGGAGTTCTTGGCCTAGAACTCCTTGGAAAGTTTCTCCTCTTCCTCTTCAATGGCCGTCTTTGGTTTATGGTTATTCTAACCCTAGAAGATGACTCCTACCATCTAATATGATCTTAGAAATTTCGTGGGTTTTCATGCCCAAAAATGTGAAATGTCCAAAACGCCTTCCCGAGATGCTAATTAGGCCTAAAAATGCCCCGAGACCCAAACTAAACCCCCGGGTACATTATTTTGACCATCTCGACCCTTCCGGACACATTGTCGCACTCAAATGACCATACGGGTGACTTATAATTTATTCACTTTTAATAATTCGAATTTAATCCCTACACGACACAAGCACGTCCCGATAAATTTCCAAAATTATCAAATTAGATTCTCGTGATAATTTTACTAAATACAATTACACCTCTTACATCACCCATAAAGTAATTTACAACAAAATTCTAATAATTACTAACTCTCATCACGCTAGTAAATATTTAAATGATTTCCGGATAAATATTAAATTATTATCTCTAATTAAATTTAATAAATCCCAAAATTTAAAAGTCATAAAAATACGGGGTATTACAATCACCAGAATAATAAAACAGTAGTACATAAAGAAGTCAACAGTAGGATTTATCAGTGTAATAACTTATAATTAATATGAAACAAATGGATTCTACTATTTAAAATTGGTTATCAAACCTATACATGAAGTGAACATATACAGTCAAAGCCCAAAAGGACTCTGTCATTTGCAAAATTCAACCATATGCCACAGATCCATCAAAAAACCAAACATGGCAATAATGGATCACTACTGGGAGTAATGAGGCCGTGAAAGTAATGAATAACCACATAAATTAGTTTTTTACAGTACAAAAATGATGACAATGAGAATATTAAATATAAATCAGTGAACCATAAAACAAAAGTGGTGCCATAAATCTGTGAGGGACCAACTTTGAGCAATAAAATGCTCATATACCAGGCTAGTTAAACCACAATATAGGCACCATAAATCTGTGAGGGACCAACTTTGAGAAACAAAATGCTCATATATCAGGCTAGTTAAACCACAAAATAGGCACCACTTTAGTTTTATGCTTCATTTATTTATAACTAGAAAAATCAACACAAAACCCCTTGAAAATAACTCAAAATAAATAAATTATTAAAGTAATGAGGTATACCTAAGAGTGTGAGAGATGTGAGAGGTGGGTACCTATAACATACATGAGTACCTACAACACAAAAGAAACAAAAATGGCCCGGATCTTAAAAAATTGAAATACATGCGTATCTACAACATAAAAGATATATCAAAAGATCCTCAAATAACACAAAGATTAATACAAAATGATTCAGACATGAATAACAACTCTTAAAAGTGATGAGCTATTCTGAACCCTTAAAATGGGATATCCATCATCACGCACTCTCAACCAATGAATATAAATCCAAAAAAAAAAATTATTTATGATTTCACATAATAACCCCAAGCCCTAATTAAAAAAAAGTGTTACAATAATAATAATGAAACAATGTGATGGTATGCGTTGAAACCCTAATAGACTATACAATAACAATACCCATTTTGATCGAAGAATCGAAGAAAGGATGAGTGTGTGTAATTGAGTACCTGTTAGATTTGTTAGATCTAGAATCGAAGAAAGTAAGGGTGCATCTATTTCTAACAACGGCGGTTAGGAGTGTGTGTAAGAGAGTTGAGGAGGGGGTGGCAAGGAGGAGTAGGGGTGTGGCCTAAAGGAGGAGTAGTAGGAGGAGGGGAGGGGGCGGTGGATTGGAGAGAGGTAGAGAGAGGGTTGATTTTGAGGTAGGGTTTTTTCGGGAGTTGGTGATGGGAGAACGGGAGATAAGCGACAAATGAGAAGTTTGTGTGAGATGTGAAAGGCTGCAAACAAATTGAGGGAGTGATTTTGACAAAAGTAACCCTAATTTTGAATTACCTTGTAAACTTGTTAAGTAAAAAATAGAGGGGGAAACTAAAGAATTGAGGGAAAAAGAGGTACTCCAAGAAAAATTCATATTGATGACATCATCAACTAAGCTTATGACATACATAAGTTATCTACTTTATTATATATATATATATATATATATATATATATATATATATATATATATATTGAGTGCGACGAGTATATATATGTCTATGTGTGAACATACGTATCCTAATATGATATCGTTGGAGGCTGCGCGTAGTGAGTGGTCCACCCTGGCATTGACCAACAGGTTTTGTATTGTTCCCCAGGTCATAGTACTGTTGTACGACCACTATTTGTATGTGAGGATAACTGAACTTTGAGTCTGATTGGAGTAATGTGGTATGGTTATGATCCACTGATGTATGTTTATGACCGCCTCCATCATTTATTTATGATTTTAGAATCGGTGGTGAGATTCTGATCCAGTGGCCCAAGGATGGTATATGATGCACCTGGTGCTTGATAACATATTATGGAATGCATCTAGGGGGCCAGCTCGGGGATACTATATATATTCGTATAAATAGTGGTAAATGTATAAGTGTACCTAAATGATTGTGTGAAAACCAAATTATAACTAGTATATAGTTAAGTTACTTATGTAGCGGTATGAATACATTCGAGAAGTACTATGTTATAATTTATGTGGTAGCTAGGTGATAAATAAAGTAAAATAATATACGAGTAGTACGAGAGGGCTAGAAGTTTAGGGGATTGGATAGTGTCGAGAATGTCTAGACTAATTAGGCGTGATAGCATAACTAAGTAATTAAAATAAATTCATTAGGTGTGCACTATAGATAAGGGGTGAGGATAATCTCATGAGAGTGCGACACCAGATGAACATGGATATTTACTGATGCTTATTTATTAATGCATTTAAAAACTTACAACTATTTTTGAAAATGTTTTGGTCGCTGAGCCATATCAAAAAATTAATTTAAAAACATTTCAGGTGCTCGGCCACAGGGGTCTAGGGATATCTTTTCATTCCAGTCAGATGATGCAGCAGCAACAACAGTTGTGGATGCATGCATGATTTTTTTAGACGCCTCTTTCAATTCTCTCTAGTTTGGATGTTATTTCAGTATTTCTCTTGGACGTGTCGCACGCAGTTTGACAATTTTATTTTTAGATTTTGTTTACAATATTTTATATAGAATTTGAATTATTTTACTTAGGATTTACTGAGAGTTTATTCAATTATTTATTTTTTTATGCTATCAGTACACATTATGTTTTACTGTTGTGGATGTTTATCTTATATGGTTGAATGGTTTAATGAAGCATGTCAATAAGTTTTAAATTTTTGACACCGGACTTGATAGGTTATTAGCTTAATTATTTGGTTTTCGATAGTGATTCTAAGAATGAAACCAAACATGATTCTCATTTAATTTAGTAATGGCATGATCAACCGGTATTAAAATAAGTGGTGTGTCGAAACTACATCGTTGGACAAGTTCATAATGTGATTATTACCTAATTTAAAGGGCTATTTGAACCCGAGATGTCATTATCTGAATTTCAATGAAAGATTGAATGTCGATTAGGCATCAATGATACTCGTGACATTACATATGTATGCTCGTAAATATGGTGCATACCTGATATGCCCCATTAAAATTCATGGATGTGCAATTGGGAACAAATAGTCCATTCAAGCACTTCCTATTTCATCATGTTATAGAGAAGCAAGTATATACTCGAATTGAGTTCGGTAATTTCAACCTACATTATTTTATTAGAAAGGATTTTAAGTATGTAAATATAACATTTGATGAGAAGAAGGTATTTTTAAAGCAATAAAATGGTTTTAGAAACATTTAACGATTTTCGAATTCATATAAACTATTTAGAGGGAGAAAATAAAAATAACCCAAAAATTTATTAATCACTTGAATTACGTCAAAAATGCAGAATTAAAGAAGAAATTATATTGAGTGAGTGAAAATCGAGTGGTCATGTAAGGGTACTGTCGTTGATTGTTTTACCACCTCAATGCAAAAAACTCCACATTTACTACACTTATTTTATCAGTATAGCGGTGCATAGGGTATCGAATCCACAAAGAATATTGTCTAGCATTTAATTGATGTATTACTTTAGAAATAAAAGTGTAAAAGTTTATTTTTTTTTTGTTTTAAAATGTTTTTCAATATTGAAGAGAGGTCACTTTAGATTATAGATGGAGGAGTAACCCCTGTTCGAGTATGACAATGATAAGCTAGTTGGCCAAAGATTTGGATTAATGACAGGACACACAAACACAAACCCAATGAAGATAAACTCAGTTTAAACTCACAAATCTCTCGTGTATGACCCAGAAAGTAGTAATAGAAGTTAGAAGTAACTTATCTAGAGGGAGAGAGAAGTAAGCACCCTAGATAGACCTTGGTAGGCAGGTAGAAACACACAAAACACCCTCAAGAATCTCTGTCAAGTATTAAAAGCTTCGTAATAAATAGCAGTGGTGAGTGAGTAAACCCTATGGTTTGCAATAACTCTCTCTCTATGATGTGAATCTCTCTAGAAATAACTCCAGAATTCTCAAAAGATCATCCTCTCCTCAAACGTGGTTGGGATCCTTAAATATCCCCCCACACCACCCCCGAGGCAACTCAGTCATTAAAGACTATGAAATACATCCCTCATACTTTATGTCACAACATTAAATGCCTGATGCACTAGTAGTATCCACGCCATAAACATTAAATGCCAAGACATGCCTTTTGCCCAACCACTGTGTGTCAGGGGGCTGTTGTCGCAGAGGTGGCTCACCAACTTCCTGACAACCCCCAATACCACGATGGTTGACTCAAGTGTAGGTCTGACATTATTTAGCTGGCTAGTGACATCACCTACAGTAGATGTGACATTAAGTAGAGGGTTGTTTGGTTCACAACTCAATGCCCGATGGAACTCCAAGCTTCTTCGCTCGAGGTTCCACGGTAAGGGTCCTTCGGTGTTTATACCAGGTGTATCTAAGATGGTCAGGACGAGCCCCAACGGTGCCTCACTTCTCAATCCTTCAAACCAAGTCCCTCTAAAGTTCCCACGGCGAGGTCATTCGATAGAGCATGAAAGCTCTCCCAAGCCCTGCGAAGCCTGGTCTCTCGCGAATAATGTTTGACCTCACACTAAAACTCATTATTATTATTCTCGTTACATCATTACAAATGTTATAGCTTACAGTCAACATAAACAGAAATACAATATGACTAATAAAACAAGCTAAAGTATGAGTTGCCATGCCTCGCTGAGTTGCCGCGCTTGAGTTGCCAAGATTGAGCTACCATGCTTGAGCTGCCTCGGTTGCTTAATCTCAAACACTATTTCCAATGAGGGAATTATCCCTAATCTCAGGATTACCTTTAAGCCCCCTCTACAACTATAATTAATCTAGGTAGTTATTGAGACTAAATTAATTGAAAAATATAAAAACTATAGGTTGAGAATTAAATCCCCCACCTTGGAATACATAGTGTAAATGGTTACATGGTTAGGCAAGTTTAAAACACATTTAATACTCATTTAAATAATAATTTAAACATAGAGTGTCACTCCCTACATTTTCATAAAAGTCTAATACATAAGTTTGGCGTGAAAAATATCCATAAAATATTTTACATGCAAGGGAGCTATGGTGAATACTTGATATATCCCATTAAGATTTCTAGGTCTAAAAAGGGGAATAGTTAACCCATCAAAATAAGTTTATTCCATCTTACCATAGAGAAGATACTATATACCCATGGTGAGTTCATTAATCTTAACCTAATTTAATTAAGTAGAAATCATGTTGAAATATTTAAATAAAACAATGTATGAGAGAAAGCGGTAAAAATAATGACAATTAGTTAAACAAATATGAGAAGAATTAAGATTGAATATTTGAAAGTGTCACTCAATCTTCATATTACAAATTCATAAATCTCTTAAAAAAATGCTAAACTAATAAATCTTTAAAACAGCTACTACAACTAAGAGAGGGTTTCCTATGCTAAAATTGGGTCTAACTCTAAGAAAATGGATGTTTTTTTTTATGTGGGGGAAGGACCCTTTATAGGTGAGAAAAGAATAGTTAAGGGGATAGAGGGGGAATAACATATTATTGGTGGGAATTATTAAAATGAAAAACTTATTATTTTTTAATGTTGGAAACATGGGCAAAAAATAAAGTAAAATGCTTTTGAAAAGAGGAAAAATTGAGTGGAAATGGGTGGTTGGAAAGTAGTTGGGCATGCGAGATAGGATTAGAATATAGGTTATATATTTCTGGGTACTATACATTTAACGAATGTGTATTTGGTCTAGTTGTTAAGGAAGGAAAGGTGGAGGGGTGTATGTCCTGGATTCTACTCCCTCCATCCCATTTTAATTTTAAGAAGCAGTAGTAGCACCGCTTGTCATGATCCTGCTATCCCACTTGTCATCATCCGATGGTTCATGTGTTATCATCCTATCGTGAAAAATTTCATGATCACATGGTACCACATATTATTATCATGTGTTGCCACATGTCATGATCTACGAGTACCACTTGGAATGATTTGGCACTGCCACATATCACGACCTGCTCAACCTATTTTCCATAATTACATTTTTCAGGCCAAAGCCTGTAACTTCTTCTGTTATCCTAGAATTCGCGTGTCGTTTGAATTCATATGTTTCTTATTTTGAAATCAGCAAATTTCTAGCAGAGTCTAGGTTATAGTATTTGAGTTTTTTGTTGATTCGATGCTTTAACTTTTTTGTTGATCCGAAGGTTTGACTTTGAACTTTACTCAATTTCAAACATTGAATATTTATAACTTCTTAGCTTAAAATCGACTTGATGCCCCGTTAGAACCTACACGCTCCTTGTTTTGAAGCTCATAATCTTCATGAAGAGTTTGAGTCTAGTATTACCCTTATGAAATTACCATTTTTTCACTGAAAGTGCGTTTATGGATGTTTCTTACTGTAGATCCTCCAAACGTCCCCATTACCTTCCCAAACCCTATAAATACTCAAATAAACCTTGCAAAAATAATTAATAATAAATATCAAGGTTATGGAGTATTTCACTATAAATAGTGGGATATAACACCCATGAGACTGCAATATTGGAAAGAAAAATGGGTATTAAAATACAACATCTGATTACTAATCCCTAACAACATAGTTAAAGATATCTTTGCGTCAAATTCGCTATTTTATTCGTGAACTATTAAAGGATAAAATCCATTTTCATGGGATGTAGAGTGTCGTTAACTTATGCAATAAGCCACTAAACACCTGGGTTATCCTAGTTGATGAGTTTTGTCTCATGGGAGTTTACACTGATCATACTCAAACATTAGATTTTTCTCAAAATAGTTATCCTTTTCTAAAAAAAACCCATACATAATCTTGGATTTTAACAACTAGACAGTAGTGACTAAAAGATTTATCTAATAGTTTATTTATTAAAACCATTATGTTAAAGAAATTCATATGTCTTAAATATTGATTATGTGTGTGATGTGAGCCACAAAATTTATAGGTGAAATTTTTATTGACCCGATGTTTATAATGAAGCTTACTAGTTCAATTCTCGCCGGTGATTACACTCAAAAAATGAAGACACTCTGAATTGTTATAAGTTATGCGGGACATGTAAGCATAAAGAGTAAAAATAATTGGAAACAAAGCCTTGCACAAGTCAGTGATGAAAGAAATTTATATAAAATGATAAAACATCATATCATGAACGGATAAGGTTTTCTAAAGAATGTGAAAATATAATATTTTTGTTATCCCCGTGATCTTTCACGTACTTTTCAGGATGGAAAATGTATGAATGGATGATAATGGTCAACACCTCAAAATGATTTTGTATTTTTGAATAAAGGATGAAATTTGGTGAGTTACTTCTTTTTTCCTTTTATTTCCTTTGGAATTCTTTGCTCTTTTTGAATTCTTTTATTTCGATTTTTCTTTTCTTTTTTCTCTCTTTTCTTCTCTTCCTTTATATTCGTCTGGTCCTTATTTTACTATGCATTTCGTTTTGAATCAATTTTTAAGGTACTTGTGAAGAGGATGAAATCATAGAAATAAATTTCCTTTGATAAAAAATGAGGTTAAACATAACTTTTCAAATTTTGTTTCATAAAAGATCATATCACCATTCTTTAGTCATCAGTCAAAATAAGAATACTGAGATTATCAACAACTTAAAAGATTTTACAAAAGAATAAAGGGACTAAGCCTGTAATACCCCGCCCCAAAAAATTAATTAAATTGTATATATGGATTATATATGATGATGCACAAATTAGAGTTGAAGAAAAATTAACTGAATTATGGATTTTATAAAAAGTCTTATATAGGATTATAAGATTTTTAGGAAATAAATTATGTATGCCTTTATTAAATGTCGAAAACTATTGGGGGGAAATGTGATTAATGAAATTATTGGGTTAGAGAGTATATATAGACACACACACACACACACGCGAGTATGTCCATGCCTAAATGCATGCTAATAATAGCAAAACGACAAAAAAAAATCAATGTACGTAATTCCAAAAAGGTAAAAATTTTGTTTCCCAACAAAATAAAATATAATTTAAAAAAAATGAACATAATCTCCTTTGTTTCTAGTACAATTCACTCTGCTTAACAAATAACAAATAATCGAACAACATTCAAGTAGTCTAAATTCATCAAATAATTTCATATATAACATGAAATATACAATATTCATCAATCGAATTCACATTGTGAATCAAATTAACAAAGTGTCAATTTTAAAATAAAAATGAACATAATATCCTTTGTTTATTGAACTATCCACCCTACTTAAGGGATAACAATCAATCATACCATATTCAAAAAGTCCAAACTCATCAAATAAATACTTCAACCACCACTTATTCATCAAAACAAATTTTTCGTAACTAATTTATGTTGTGCCACTTTTACTTGGATTGTGTTCAGGACAGATAAAAAATAATATTTCATGTCGTGTCATGTTTATTTTGGTTGGGTTTGTTTTTTATTTATAAAAAACATTTTGTGTTTTGTCTCTTTTACTTGGGTCGTGTTTATTTTGATCGAATTTTTATTGATAAAAAAGACATTGTGTGTTTACTGATTGTGGCAAAACAAATATCATTTCATGTCGTGTCAGACTGTATCTTGTTTATTTTTGTCATGTTTATTTTGGTCAAATTTTTTTCATAAAAAAAAACGTTTTATGTTATGTACTTTTATTTGCGTGGTGTTTGTAATTAGTAAAAAAATAATATTTTAATTCATTGTATAATGCTTGTGTATTGTTTAATTTGGTCAGGTTCATTTTCGCTTAAAAATATTTTATTTTATACACTTTTTAGTTAGGTTGGTTGTCACATGGTTAAACTAAGTTTGAGAAAACTTATCGTTTAATCTTTTAAATTCATTAATATTACTTTCTATAAAGCATTGTGGTTCAAACAACTCGTTTCCAAACAGCTTGTCTCCTAAAGGTTATTTATGGCTATATAAACATAATAAATAAGACATCTTTAGGGTATATGCGTGAGGCTCCAAATAAAATAAAATATATATATATATATATATATATATATATATATATATATATATATATATTTGAAAAGAAATCTCGAATATGAAAAATATATATAAAAAACAAAAAGTAATTGACATGATGTAAAGAGAGTAGCAATGGCTAAAAAAATTAAAAGGACAGTCGATTATCCTAGGCAAATGTGTGGCCCACGAAAGACAACTGCCAATGTAAATTATTCACATGGGGCCCAAAGGGTTATACCAGGCAGTCGGTACGAGGTTCAAGATTGAAAAGGAAATCAAATTTGTCTTCAAGGTACTGATCTATAAAATACAAAAACTTGCTCCAAAAGTTAGCAGGCATAAAAAATTTGAAAAAGATAAGGTACATGCATGGCTAAGATTGTAATATATATATAAATTAAAATTAATTGAATATGTAAATAATTATAGTGATAAAGTTTTTCATTACAACATAATTTATTGAAAGTAGAAAAATGTTTTTTTAAACGATTTAAAAACTTTAAGCAAAGATTTCTTTTGCTCTGAAATAAAATTAGCAAAAAGTAAAATGTGAACTAACACCTATATTTCCAAATTCAGATGAAGAATAATTTCCTTCTTTCACTTCAAATTTCTCAACATCCTCACATAAGGAGAAGATACGTCACTTTTAAAGCGAAAAAAATAACTTATTATCTTTAAAACATAAAATAACTAAAAAAAAAAGATAAAAGGAGTGTGAAAGAAGAATTATTAGATATAAAAGCAGAGTAATTGGACACACAATGATTAAAAAATTGGTTCCTTGTTTCTTCGGCACATTATACAGCAGCTTGGTGATATTGCTTTTAGAAGAGAGAGAAAGGGTTGATTTGTATACACATTACACCCCAAGGTATTTGTTGATTTATAAGTTAAAGTTGAAAATAAAATGTTTTCATACTAACATTGATGGAAGAAAGAAGAAAAATACATGCTTAAAAGATTTGTACACTGGGTGAAAAAAAAGTTGCTGGGTTTTTTAAGAGAACAAAAGTTGGGTTGAAAAAAAAATTACTGGGTTTCTAAAAAAAATTACAGCAACAATAAACACTGCACAATAAACAGGTGTGAAAATACCTTTAGAATAAAATAGTTATCTCATTGAAAACTTGACAGAGAAATGCCAAAATAATTTATCCACAGTTCATCAATAGCAATTGGTGGCCTACCAATTCATACAGTGTCTTTCACGCTTGGAAATAATAGTAGACTTCTAAAATAAATCCAATTCATTTTACCGACCAACTTTCACATTCCAGTTTTGAGAGAGAAACACAACCAAAACCTAAATACAATATTAAATTCCACTTTGTTGTCCGTCACTTTTTTAATTTCTAACCTTTCTGTCCCATCCACTTATTGCCGACCCAAGCTTCCCATCTGTACAAACCCACGTGTGATTTTCTCGTTTAGGGAGTTTACCAACCTTCTCACCAACTTCAATGCTCCCTTCCTGCTATTATCGTCTCAGGAAGGTCAGAGCAAGTATTTTATCCAACGTCATTTGAACGCACTTTTACAGCCTTCATTGGTTCCCCTTTATGTACTTCCCCATCAACACGCAAACTTCTAAAAAAATCCTCCATGTTCATGCAAAATGAATAAATAAAGAAGTAAATTTTCTAAGATTATTTAAAAGGGAAATGCACGAACCAAATAACTATTTTGATAAATTATGAGGGAGGGAAATTTATTAAAATCAAAGTCTTAATCAACAAAAAAAGAAACAAATAAATAAAAACGTTAATAGAGAGAGAGAGAGAGAGAGAGAGAGAGAGAGAGAGATATGGAAATGTACATACGCCCTATATAAACCCATATTTACAACATACATGATTAGGAGTTAATGCCAAACATACATAGACATATGGGGATGTGAGAGGGAGGGAGATGGAGAGCTAAAAATCTAAAAACGAAAATGAAAAGACTTAAAACAAATATGTGGTGGTCGTTTTAATGGTTGACCAAACCCAAACATCCCGAAACCAAAATATTCTGAAATCCAAACATTCTGAAACCAAAATGAAAGCCACAAAAATAAATAACTAAACATACATTAGCATAAATCAAGATAAACATAAAATCCAAGTGAATATATTAGAGAGGTGAAGCCATAAAATATAAGAAATTCCCAAATACAACATATAGCAAGTTAATGAATATAAATAAAAAAATATAAGGCTTGTATTAAGCATAAAATGAATACAACATAAATGTAAAAAAAGTTTTATAGTCTCCTCTCTTTGAGGACAAACTCCATCAAGGGACTTAAAGGTCAAACCTACAAAAATGCATCAACAAAGAGTTCAAGGCACTAACCCAAAACCTTTAAATCAAATATGACTTGGGAGGCATGAGAGAGAGTCACCTATGTTGGTATAAATTCATATAAACACAAATAGACAAAGGAAGTACCATCAACTATTCGACATATATATTTGTGATTTGATTGGAAATTTGGGGATTTGGTCAGCCTGGTCGTTGCAATATTTTTCACCTAGAGATTATTCAGACCACCTTCAGCTTTCTCAATACTCATGTGCTGAGCAAAAAAACAATAGTTGTACACAATGTAAAACTCATTGAATAATAAAAATCTCTATTATACACAAAACGTAAACAACTGAAATAGGATGAAACTGATTCGTAATATGGAAGTTTCAAACAAAACAAACACCGAGATTTTGGGGGTTTTAACAAAATAAACACATAATGAACAATAAGAAGTTTTAAACACTTACACAACTAATCGTTGACTGATCCGTAATATGAAAGTTTTTTTGGTGTTCGATTAGTTTGATATATCAAACAATCATGATTTGGGCATTTGAAATAAAAAAAAAACTGGTTTGGAATGGCTGGATGAGAAGTTTTTCCATTGATGCATTTGTGAGAGAAGAAGATATGGAGAATGAGGTAATCGAGGCAATGCGGAACTAAAGTAAGAGGCGTGTGTGAGAAGATATGAAAATTTCTATTATACCCTTGTTTTTTAATTTTGAAGAGAAGAGGGAAACAAAAAATTTCAAGGGTAAAATGGGTATTTTAAGAAAAAATACATCTTGTGACATTCTAAGATAAGCTTATGACATACAAAAATTTTGTAACTTATATACATACATACATACATACATACATACATACATACATACATATATATATATAAGAGTTATAAGATTCTTAAGGAGAGATTAAACAAAACTGTGTAGGCTCCCTCTTTAATACTAGAGGCAGTTAAGGAGTAAAATGGGAATGGAGAGTTGGTCACTCGACTAGACACGTCGTTTGAGCGACTTTCGAAATTTCTAACCCACTAGTGTGCCAAGCTTTGGTTTGCTACTCAATGTTTTCAAATCTGTCTTTCCGATGAAGGCAGGGAAATAGTATGTAACTTATGACTTTGTGCATATTTCGTGTATAAAAGAAAGCAGCACGGGGTTGGCAACCTACGAAAATCAAACTTGCCAAACTTTGTTATCTAAAATTTAACCATGGATCAAGGACACATGCCAGCTCGTCGAGCCTAGACATTTGGATTGTCCATTAGGGTAAATTGGATGGTTTATGATGATACGAGAAATCGGCCACAAGGCATTCTCATACCAGCAAGTCAAGAGTAGAGTGTGTGATAAACAAGTAAAGCAAGTAAATAGAGAGAAGACAAGATATAGAGTGGTTCAGCCTTTAAAATAGGCCTACATCCACTGTGTTGCTCCGTTCTCATTACATGCATTGCATTGTACAGTATAATCGTGCCTAAAGTGGCATACAAATATGAGAATAAAGGAGAGTACATGGCAGTACTAAGGATTCCGCAGTGCCGGATAGGTGGCTGCGATGGAGATATGTGGCCTCCAAATTGTGTCTTGAGGTTATGTAGTGAGAATCTGTATTGTAGAGCCTGCCTTGGGCGTATATGGGATCCCTCCCTTTTTCCGGGCATGGTCCTCTATTTATAAGGAAGTGAGTTGAGTCACGTGCCCACAGCACGTGACATGTACCAAGTCTGCAGTCACTTGTGGATAAGGGTGCACATCCCGTAGAGTAAGCAACGCTGAGTAGTGAAGCGCCCTAAGGTGGGGTGCCGCGGCCTTTGATGAAGGGGGCCGCACCCTACGAGAGATCTGGCCGCGCCCTGACTGTGGTAACTGCCGCGGCCTGTATGGTCTGAACATCCGCAGCTTCGGAAGAGTACTACCGCGGCAGGGTGATATATATTGCATTATCAATAAGCCCCCAAGCCGTTGTGCCAAGGGAAGTATATTGGGACTGCGGCTTATAAGCCTAGTAACCGCGGTGCTTCCAAAGTGACGATTCGTCTTCCGCGCTCCCTTATATAAATTGTTTCTGGCCGTGGACTTCATTACGTTTCCAAAACTTTTGAGAGCAAATCGAGAGCGAAATTCTGCACAATCCTTCTTGCATTTTTCGGCAGCCTTCCGAGGTGGTTTGAAGCTGCGTGTGGTGTTTCCAAGGTGGTGTGAGGCTGAACATAGCAGATTCTTCTCGTTTCCAGGTAATCTTTCGATCAATAGGCTTCGTAGTTTTCATTTCTTTCCAGTTTTTAATAATCGAATCATATGAATCAAATACCAAACCCATCTTTAACTTCCACGAACAAACTCTAGCTGTTTGATAGGAATCTAGGGTTATATTTGCTTGTTTTGTTTTTCCCACATATGCTGCACATGAAACACAACTGTTCTTGATGTTCATAATCGAACACTCCGTATTCTGTGGGTTTGATCCGAAAAATTATGGGATTTAGGAAATCACGTGTTTAGGATTGAGGCCGTGGCATGGTTTGATTTCAATGACTTACAATTCTGCGTTTCCGCGCTAACTGGCCGCGGTCCCCCAAACTAACATCCGCGGCATCAAATCACCACCCCATAGTCCAGGAATAGCCTTAGAACTGTAGTTGATGCTAGTGTACTAAAAATTTAGGAAATGCCGTGTCTAGGAATGCCTTAAAACAATTTTGTATTATTACCGCGGCATCCTAAGTTCTTCTGATACGGATGCGGCTGCGGCTTGTTTGGACTGATCCCAAAAGTATCATTTTTAACTCAAAAATACCCTGCCGCGGCTTCTCGAAGTCTGACAAGTCATACTGGCTGCGGCGCCTAACTGCGAACTCTGCTTTTCAGGTACTGCTGCAGCCATATGAGCTTTGACCCCGACGAGTTCCTGAGAGGCTTTTGGGCAAAGCACTTTGGGACCTCTCCCCCCGAGCTTACTTATGTGCCCCCTCTAAGATCAGTAGGGCCTTGCAAACTCACATATTGCCCAAACTGTGTAATTTTTGACTCAGACTCCGCGGACTCCGCGTCTGGAAAGAATTGTCAATCGTCGATGGAAGAAGCCAACTCAAGTAATCACCCCACGGCTGAAGGAGATAGTACCGCGGCCGCTAGAAACAAGCCAGGAGGTACATCAGGGAGGGGTGTGAGACCTTTGGCCGCGCTTGATATCCGCAGCTCAATGACCCAAGATTGGGTTGAGCAGGTGGCTGAGGCCTTCGAGTTTCCAGAAAATTTGATGTGTTCAGATCCTGCCGCGAACCAAAGACCGTGCACGGTTCTATCTGACGACGGAATTTATTTCCCCCTGCATGCGTTCATTTACGGGCTGCGGCTACCTGTCCCAGTTCCTATCCGTCGACTTTTTCAGGCGATGAACCTGGCCCCCGCACAGTTGGACCCTAACGGCTGGAGAGCCATTCTCGCTGCAGTTGTCCTTTGGCAGCAGCAGTTCAAAAAGGACATCACTCCCGCGGAGTTCTTTCACTTCTACCGTCTAAAGGAGAACTCGGTGAAGTTCGCGGGCTACTATTATTTTTCTAGCCGCGGCAGGGATGAGACCCTTTATTCTGGGAGGCCGACAAGTGTGAAAAATTGGAAGGGAAAATATTTCTACATCTCTGGTGAAGGCTGGGAGATGCACCCCGAGGAGAATGAAAGAGAGAGAACATATACAATGCCGCGGCAGTGGGGGATACCCTCAAAATTAGGTATAAGATCATAGCCGCGTCCTTTTTATTTCACGTGTAATTTCCACTAACTTGATTCGTCTTTTCATTCTGCAGCCCTTGGCAATCTGCATTTAAATAAGCGGCAGGAGAAAAGAGTTGCTGAGGCTACGGAAGTTCCTGCTGAACACAAGAGGTTCAGCATACTTGTAACGTCGGCAACTATATTTGCGGCATGATTTTTCCCAAACAAATCCATTCCTCAACAAATGGGCGCGGAAGGTAAACCATTATTTTTATTCTATGGCCGTTTCTGTCCTTGAACTCATGTTATTCTTTTTCAGGTGAAGAGGTTGACAGGGACCTGCTAGCAGCGCAGCTGGCAGAGATGGATGAGGACGCGGTCATCCTGAATAATACCGCGCGGATCAGAAAAAGGAAGAGGTCCAAGGCTAAGGGACATGCCGCGGCTCCCTCCGAAGAAAATAATGCTGCCCAAGCTGCGGTCACTGCCAATAAGGCGACTGATCCTGTCGCAGAGCAGGTGGTTAATGACGGCCTTCCGCATGACCAATTTGATGATGACATAGGGGAAAACCTGGCCGCAGTGGGCCTGATGTCAACCGATGTGCCCCTTCATTCATCATCTCCTCCACCGCCAGCTGTTGTGGGGGTTAACGCTAACTTGCCGCCCCCACAATTCCGCGGAGAGTCCGGGCCTGATGGAAGACCAAGACCCCAATTGAGGCAGCCTGACCCCAATTCCTCTTGGGATACTACTGCAAAGGCTGCACGGAGAATGAAGCGAGCACTGGATGCCGCGGACCTAGACAGGCTAGTTGGTGAAGATCATGAAGACCTGGAGGACTGCGGCCTCCACAACCTTCTGAGGGTACGTACCAGTCGTCATTCTTTCAACTTTTGCACCATATGTATTTTTCATATTTTCTCCCCTTTATTTCATATTTTTCATATGTACTCCTTTACTTCAGGCCGCGGATGTGATTGTTGTTCAGAAGAGGAAGTACGAGGCCTTGTACAGGCTGAAGGAGGCTGAGAAGAGTGCCCATGTCGCGGACTTGCAGGCTGCACGGAACTCCTCATTTGAGGCTGGGAAGAGCTCTGTCGCCGCGGCTCTTCAGGCGGTAAAAATGAACTTGGAGAAGGCAGACAAGGAAAGGGAGGAAGCGGAGCAAAATTTCATACAAGCCGCGGAATCCCTAAAAGCCTCGCAGGCTCAGACCGCGGAAGCTGCCCAAGCTGCAGAGATTTCCAATAACAAGCTTATATTTCTCCAAAAGAAATATGATGAGCTGGAGTCTAAGTCTGCCCAGGATGCAGCAAACCATGCCACAGAAATAAAAAGATTAGAGGCTGATCATGGTGAATCCCTCCAGTTAGCCATAGATCACGCCGTGGAGTCATTTAAAGGCTCCAAGGACTTATTTATTGTCAACAACAGGGCCTACCTCCGCGGCTACCAGGAGCTGCGGCAGAGATTTGTAAAGAACTTCCCCGAAACCAAGGAGAGGGTCCTGGCCTGGAAGTTAAGCGATGCCGAACATCATGAGTGCATCGCTGAGCTCAAGTCCGTAGCGGAAGAGAGGGCAAGGATGAAGGCGGAGGCCGAAGCAGCGGCTGCGGAAGGAGTGACAGAGTCTGTCGCGGATGGAGAAGATGCTGATGAAGATGATGACGCAGAATCTTAAATTCAGTTAATTTCTGGAGCTCATCATTAATTCAGGGTTGCGTCCCTTCTTTTTGTAATCTGCATTTGTGGCTGCGGCCTCCTTTCTGTAATCTTGAATATTTAATATCAAGGCTGCGGCCATATTGACTACTTTGTACATGATTGTTATCTTTCCATTCCTTGCTCTCTTACATTGCCTGCTTATAATGAATGATTCATCGTAGCTGCCGCATATTTGAAAACGCATCCGTGTCCAGATAAACATAATATTTTAAGTCCGCGGACAGAGATCGAATTCGTATATTGATTAAAATCCCATTTTCGCGGACATATAGACAGTGCGACGTCTTTTGAAGTAAGGGATTTAGCGGTCACGAGGTAGCTGTGTGCAAGACGCGGCTCTTCATTATGCCATGCCACGTAAATGTCTTCGCTTGGTTGCCGCGGTCCTGATTTCAAGGCTGGGACTTGCTGATTGCATGTGTCTCCATCCGCCTTCATTGCGCCCAGTTTGTCTGAACTGTTTGCCTTTTGTTGTCCCATAACCAACATGAATCATGAAGCAAACTCTTTCCTTAGACTTGGCATTCGACATGGTAGCTCTCTCATGCCTCTAGATGTTAGCGTCTCAGCATTTTCACTGATGAGTGGCTCTTAGAGCTCTGCAACCGTACCGGTGGGATGCAGCAGATTTCTGGTTCATCTGAACGATGTGCCTTTGTAAACATATGCTGGTGTTTCCCAAACTTCTCGCGCTGGGTCATGTCACCAAGCACTAACATGTGAGACACTATCAAACCTCTCCCAGCTGGGTTACGTTATGAAGCCACCCACAGCTAATGTGTGAGACACTATCAAGCCTCTCCAGGCTGGGCTATGTTATTAAGCCGCCCACAGCTAATATATGAGACACTATCAAGCCTCTCCAGGCTGGGCTATGTTATTAAGCCACCCACAGCTAATATATGAGACACTATCAAGCCTCTCCAGGCTGGGCTATGTTATTAAGCCGCCCACAGCTTATATATGAGACACTATCAAGCCTCTCCAGGCTGGGCTATGTTATTAAGCCGCCCACAGCTAATATATGAGACACTATCAAGCCTCTCCAGGCTGGGTTATGCTATGAAGCCACCCACAGCCACTGATATACACAAAGTCCTCCACGGCCAGAGATTATAAGCCTCCCGACTTGATGACGCGTCCCAAGAGCTGAGATCGGGCATTGTAAGCCCCCGTGGCTAATAAAAGCTCCTTGAATCCTCGGACGCTTTCATGATTATAATCATCATACGATAAGATACAGTTGCACATCGTGAGGGGCATTTTTGAGCTAATTAAGACCGCAATCCCTCCATAGGTGCATCTCAAAATAATAATATTCTTCCAAGATAATGTGTTATTCTTCCCTTGGAATCTGTTTAAGACAAAAGGTCTTTTTGTGAGATGACAAATTATGAAAGCAAGAGAGGAATGAGATATGGCAAAATTTGCTAATTCATATATTTATATATGTATGTTTCAGCCAATGACTTTGCTATTAAAACATAAAATCTTGAGTATTCGGGCTCTAATGAGCTACATAAAGCATAGACAGAAATAGTTGAAATTGAAAAAGGCTAAGGATGAGGTGTGGCATGCAGCCTCTGTCAGGTCCGGTTGAGCCCTTTATGCATTCTTCAGGAATCGCTGCAGCATCCCCTGGCCAATTAGCCTTTCGACTTCATCTTTCAGAGCATAGCATTGCTCTGTGCCATGGCCATGGTCCTGATGGAATTTGCACCAGGCAGCTTTGTTCCTCTTGTGGGGTGGAGCTCTCAGCTTTTCTGGCCACCTCAAAAGCTTGTCCTCTTTGATACACTCAAAGATCTCTTCAATTGGGAAAATCATAGGCGTATAGACGCCCGACTTTTTCTCTGATTTCTCTGCTTCCCTTTTCTGCCTTTTGCCAGCTTCTTTGACTGCCGCGGCGGGTAAAGCCCTTCCCGGACCCGCGTTTGAGTTTTGATTGGCCGCGGCCTCTAGCATCAGCACCCTCTGAGTGAGGTAATTGACCTGGGTCTGAAGTGAAGCATGGCTGTCGTAGAGGTGATTAAGGTGATTATACAGTTGCACAATCTCATCTTTGACTTCTATGCTCTGGCTGGATTCTCCCTCCATTTCTGCTTTGTTAATCTTTATAAAGTATATATAATCTGAGAAAAAACTAACTGAAGTGAGTAATCTCAGAAATATTGGAGTACCCAAGTAGGAAATGGGAATGCAGCGTTTTCACTATCACATGGTATTCCTGCCGAGGCCGCGGCCGCGGCCAATAGGGCACATAAGTGCACTGCCGCGGCCTTATATGATATACACCAAGGTTGAGCTAGAGACCACCTGAGTCCATTCCCTGATGTTTTGAAGCTTCTGTATTACAACTAACCTAGTAGAGGTCGCGGTATGTAAGGTAGTTGAACTACCACGTCGCGTCCCTACCTAGGCAGTGAAGGCACAATCCCAAAATTGAAGCCCGGGAACTGAGGCAATAATCACCGGAAAAGTGATAATGAGCTCAAACAGTTATAACCATGGCAGTCATAGAGATGCATAAGGGTATGAACATGTGTATGTAGAAGGGGATGAGTATAAGAGGAAATAAGACAATGATGTATAGTGATTCAGCCAATTAGGCCTACATCCACTGTGAGTGTGTGATCCTCTTAAGTATGGGCACTAATGGCCTTGGATACAATGAACATAAGCTCTTTCTCTCTCTACTGTGCACAAGCAGGGTTTTAGCTAGGGTTGCAATAATCTGATCCCCTGTAGGGTTGTAGGTGACAAGTATATATAGGTCTTGGGGGGTGTAGTGTACCCCCCAAGTAAGCATGGTGCATGTGAATGATGATCTAACCAATCCCCTGTTGACACCTATAGATGACAAATGATGACATAATATTCCCTCACGTGAGGGTGTGATTCGGTTATAACGGTCTGCCATGTGTCATATGAGCCTGACGCGTACTGTTCCACGCGTGCCCCAAACCACACGCTGTCATGATGTCACCCTCGGCCTATGAGCCGAGGCCGAGGGCAAAATTTCTTCCGGTAGTGAGTCTGGCTTGATTCTGGCCTCGTACTGTCGTACCCTCGTAGGGTCGTCCGGATCCTGGGGAAGGGTCGGCCCCTCGTAGGGTCGTCCTGGAGCCAGGTGGGGGGTCGGCCCCTCGTAGGGTCGTCTAGAGCCTGGCGGAGGGTCGGCCCCTCGTATGGTCGTCTGGGCCTGGTGGTGGCCAGCTGGGGTCTGGTGAAGGGTCGTCCCCTCATAGGGTCGTCTGTATTGGAGGTGATCCTTGTCCAGACCGAGGGTATAAACGGGTATATCAATCACCCCCCAGCCCTTAGCCATAGGTGTCATTGAGATGGCTGAGGGATAATGCTGAAATTCAGATGCGTGTACGATCAGTTAGGTGAGTGACACCTGGGCAGGTACTCATTGCTGTTCCAGTTTCCAAGGCAGGGCGGCTGCCTAGTGCACTTGGGGCCTTGTGCCCTAATTATACCTTTCTTTGGTAAATGGGTCCACTCATTACCAAAGTACTTAAGAGATTTTCAAACTCTCTCTCTTCATCTTCTTCTTCTTCGCGCCCAAGATTATTCTCTCTCTAGAACCAGTTTCCATCGCCATTTTCAGCCTTCAAACCTTCAGGTCCTAGCAGCGTTTTTGCCCATCTCCTCATCAGGTAACCTTTTTCTCCTCTTGCCTTCTTTTGTCTTCATTTCTGTCTATTTTTTAGGGTCGTAGGTCGTCTGGTTCTTAGAGTTCCCCCATAGCTTTTTCCGGTGTCTTCTCCGGTCACTGGTTCTTCGAACGTTCTTGACGAAAACCCTTGAGTTCTTTATTTAATCCAAAGGTCAACCCTGGTCAATCTCCCAAGTGTTTGTGGTTGAATTAGCCAAGTCTAGTATAATTTCTTTAAGTGTAGGGTCTTCCCCTTAATGCTTAGGAGGCTTTACAACCTGGTGTCTGAATTCCCGTCCTTGAGAGAGAAACTATTTACCGAGATCAGACGAATAGAGGAAGAGGAAGAGAGGAGACGAGGGGCCAACCCTAATTGGGTACAACCCATCTTTCCCATTCCTCTTGCCACCATAAGACCATCTGAACCCTCTGAGTCTTGTGGGTCGTCGTCTCGTCCGGCCGATACTCCCAAACCAAGTGAAATGGATGAGAGAAACTCCTCTCCAACTGGTGATGGAACTTCTGGTAGAAGGGACTCAACTGACCTTAGCCCAGGACGAGAGACTGAGGGTACAATCCCCTCTGAGGCTGTCCCTGTGACAACCCTGTCTCCCAACGCCTTCCAAGTGGCTTTTCCTCAGGGTCCTCCTGCAGGTGATGAGGAGGATGAGGACGACGATACAGATGATGAGGTTGATACCTCCCATGCCTCGTCTTTTATCTCCTCTGTTAGGGATAGGGACCTTCTGATATGGAGGCATATTTACGGAGTGCCATCTGGGGTGACTATGAGGGCTCCCTCTGATACTGAGAGGGTTTTTGAGGGAGAAGAGGGAGAGATTGCAGTCTATGAGCAAATGTTCAAGGTAGGTGTTAGACTTCCCTTCCATCCTGCTATTGTAGATATTCTGTCGGCTCTGGGCGTCTCCCCCTCTCAACTTCCACCCAACTCATGGAGGACGATTCTGGGTTATATCTCTTTGTGGAAAAACTCTTTCACTGATGAGCCCTCGTCCGACGTGTTCTTGGCCTGCTACAATATCACCTCTTCATCTAAATAGCCCAGATACTATCATCTGGGAGTGAGAAGGTCTGAGAAGAAGATGCTCCACGTGGCTCAAACTTCCAATCATGATTGGAAAAAAGGTTCTTCTTCATATCTGGGGCATGGGAGAGCTCCACCGAGGCGTCCCCTTCTGCCGATGCTCTGAGGGTTCCTAACAGATGGTCTAACCCCTCCATGAAAGCTAGGTCAGACCCCGGACTTAGCTTGGAGGAGAGGAATATTGTTGAGTATCTGAGGGGACGAGGGAGAGAGGGTGAGATCCCAAAGTTCGAAGATTTGATGACCCCTCGCTTCCTTAAAGAGGCTGGTCTGAGGGTCGGCCCTCTGACAGAACTATGTGAGTTATACTGAACATTTTCCCTTCTTTACTTATTTTTGAAGTGTTCTCTCTTTATCTCTGAACTTTCCGGATTCATCGTATCCTTTTCAGGTCGTCCTGCAGGTGTGTCAGATTACCTCTAGGATATGACTGCTCCAAGCCTTCTTGCTAGTCTGACAAAGAAGAAGGGGAAGGAGCCTCAGCAAGCTCCCAAGAAGACAAGGGCCTCAGGGCCGACAGTTGTTGAGCCGACAGCTGTTAGCCACAAAAGGAAGGAGCCTGAGGCTCCAGTCGAACCTCGTCCTGACCCTAAGACGAGGGCTAGGGCCGAGGCCTCTGAGGGGGCAACCTCTTCATCAAGCATGGGGGCCTTCTGGTCTCAGAGTCTGACCCATCTGAGGGCCGACCCCTCATCTCTTATTGCCAATTTGAGGGCGGCCAAGGCCTCGATGTTCTCTGCACCGTCGGCCTCTGACTACGAGTTCTTGGCAACGATGCCCCCTGCCAAAGTGTACGACTACGGTCTGCACTCCCTTGCTCAGGTATTGGTCTTGACCTTCTTTAATTTCATTTTCACTAACTGTTCCCTCGGCCCCTCTTGATATATTTTCATTTTTCTTGCAGTCTGTTTGTGCCTTGACCTCAGCCACCAAGTGGATGGCCGAGAATCAACAAAAGTTTCACGAAGCTGAGAGGGCCATTCACCATGAGGCTGAGTTGCAGGCAGAGCTAGATACAGCAAAGACTGAGCTTGATACTGCGAGGGCTGAGCTTGAGAGTGTCAGGACCGAGCATGCTAGGGTCCTAGATGAGCTGATGAGGCAGCACGATGCCGACCTGCAAGCCAAGGACTTGATCATCAAGGATAGGGATGAGGCTCTGATCAACCTGGAGGCCCAGCATAAGACTGATCTGGAAGCAGCCACCAAGAAAGCTGAGGCTGATGCTATTGAGGCATACAAGACTTCGGATGAATTTTAGGGCTTCGGCCTAGAATATCTGGAAAGGGGGATTAGGACGGCCTGCCGATGGGTCGTCCTCAAGTTTGGCGATGTCGTCTCCTCTGTTCGCCCATCACTGGAGGGTGTTCAATTGGACGACCCTCTAATTACCGAGGCCCTCAACCAAGTGGAGTCCCAAGTCCAGATCGAAGGGGTCGGTACATCTGAAGATCATCCGGTTCTGGTAACTGAGGAGACCATTCCCATTGATGTTGAGGCCCTGCCCTCTGATGTCGTCCCCTAGGGTGGCTGCCTGTAGCCCATACCCTTATTTTTGTACTTTTTGTTCAAAGGCCTTGTAAAAACACTTGACACTTATATTTTATTAATACCAGTCTCTTCCATATTTGCTGTCTTCCTTATTTCATTTTATTATGGCTTTCTCATTGTTGATGCTACTAACCCTTCCCTCGTCTTTTTTGAGGACCACTGTGGGGTCGTCCCCTAATGTGGCCTCATTATAGCCGAGGGTTCAAGTAACCAAATGACTTTTAAGTAATGTCTTCCCTCGTCTTTTTTGAGGACAGTGGAGGGGTCGTCCCCTCCACTGGCCCTCATTATAGCCGAGGGTTCAACTAACCAAATTAATGGATTTTAATTTAGTCTTCCCTCGTCTTTTTTTGAGGGCAGTGGAGGGGTCGTCCCCTCCACTGGTCCCCATTATAGCCGAGGGATCAACTTTCCAAATTAATGGATTTTAATTTAGTCTTCCCTCGTCTTTTTTTAGGACAGTGGAGGGGTCGTCCCCTCCACTGGTCCCCATTATAGCTGAGGGATCAACTTTCCAAATTAATGGATTTTAATTTAGTCTTCCCTCATCTTTTTTGAGGAGAGTGGAGGGGTTGTCCCCTCCACTTGTCCCCATTATAGCCGAGGGATCAACTAACCAAATTAATGGATTTTAATTTAGTCTTCCCTCGTCTTTTTTTAGGAGAGTGGAGGGGTCGTCCCCTCCACTGGTCCCCATTATAGCCGAGGGATCAACTAACCAAATTAATGAATTTTAATTTAGTCTTCCCTCGTCTTTTTTGAGGAGAGTGGAGGGGTCGTCCCCTCCACTGGTCCCCATTATAGCCGAGGGATCAACTTTCCATGCATGCTAGGACTGACAACAGGATGAAGGAAACACTGATATTTCTCATTAATTTTCCAAGTGTTCTGTTGGAGCAACCCTAATTACAATTATGGCCTTTCAAGACCTTACAACACTACTGATAGTATTTCTTCAAATGATCTGCATTCCAGGGGTTTGAAAAAGGTTCCCCCTCTAAGTTTTCTAGCCTGTAGGTCCCTAGGACAACTTCATCGATGACCCTATATGGGCCATGCCAATTAGGATGGAGCTTGTTGGGTTTCTGCCAAGTCTTTTTAAGAACCAAGTCTCCCATTGCGATAGGCCTCTGTTTCACCCTTTGGTTGTAAAACCTTGCGGTCCTCTGCTGGTAGGAAGCTTGCCTTATCTCAGCATCCTCCCTTCTTTCCTCAATCAGGTCTAGGTCAAGTCTTCTCTCTTCCGTATTTCCCTGGGGGTCATACATTTGGACCCTATGAGTAGGAAACTCAACTTCGGTGGGGATGACTGCTTCTGATCCATAAGCTAACACGAATGGAGTCTCCCCGGTAGAGGTCCTTACTGTCGTCCTGTATGCCCACAACACTGCATATAACTCCTCGACCCATCTTCCTTTTGCCTCCTCAAGCCTCTTCTTAATCCCATCTAGGATTGTCCTGTTCGTAACTTCGGTTTGCCCATTGGCCTGAGGTCGGCCTGGGGTGGAGAAAAATTGTTTGATGCTTACCCTCTCACAGTACTTCTGCAGAGAGGCATTCTTGAATTGAGTCCCGTTATCCGAGATGAGGGTGTTGGGTAGACCATATCTGCATATCACATTCTTCCAGATGAACTGGAAGGTCTTTTGCTCCGTGATCGTGACCATCGGTTCGGCCTCTACCCACTTTGAAAAGTAGTCAATTGCTACGATGAGGAACCGATAGTTATTGACTGCCCTCGGTAGGGGTCCTACCAGGTCAATCCCCCACACTACAAACGGCCATGGGGATGTAATGGAGGTGAGGGGCTGATGAGGTTGGTGAGGGATGGTAGCAAATCTTTGGCATTTATCACACTTTTTAACATATGCGGCAGCATCTTTCCCCAAGGTCGGCCACCAGTAGCCTTGGGTGATCACCCTCTTCGCTAAGGATCTTCCCCCAATGTGGCTTGAGCACGACCCTTCATGTACGTCCTGCAGAATGGAAGGGACTTCTAAGGGATGCACGCATCTAAGTAAGGGGAGCAGAAACCCCTTTTTGTACAGCGTATCTCCGATGACAATGAATTTTGCGGCCCTGTATCTTAGCTTCTTCCTCTCTTGGCTTGCTTCTGGCATCTCTCCCTCTTTAATGTATTTGATCAGAGGGTCCATCCATGAAGGTTCTTGAGAAACATTCATGCAAACACCAAGTGTTCCCTCGACGTCTTCGATAGCTGGCTGAAACAAAATTTCCACTGGGACCATCCTCCTGATGTCTGTTCTTGTTGCCGAGGCCAGCCTAGCAAGGGCATCAGCGCGGCCATTATCAAGCCTAGGTACCCTCCTTAATTTCACTTCTCTGAAGCCCTTCAGTAATGATCTCACCTTCTCGAGGTACCTACCCATCCTTTCGTCCTTAGCCTCGTAGGCTCCTAGTATCTGATTTACGACTAGCCTTGAATCACTATGGACCAAAATTTGGCCGACACTAAGAGACTTGGCCAAGGAGAGGCCTGCTACTAAGGCCTCATATTCAGCCTCATTGTTGGAGGCTTTGAAGTTGAACCTCAGGGCGTATTCGACGTCTGTGCCATCGGGTGCTGATAGTATCAGTCCAGCACCACTTCCGCTATCACAGGAGGACCCGTCAATGAAGAGGCTCCACGGAGTCTTTCCTTCAGAAAAATTTCCCTCAGAGAGGGACCCCTGTCTAAATATGTATCTTCCCTCTTCGTTTTCAGTCACTTTCCTTCTAGCGGTGCCCGTCTCAACCATATCTGCTGGTGTGTCTGCGGGTCTGTCTTCTGTATCCGTCTTCCTGAGGGTCTCACCCTCGGCCTCATCATCTCCCCCAGTGAACTCAGCCATGAAGTCTGCCAATGCCTGCCCCTTAATGGCTGTCTTAGGCTGATACACAATGTCAAACTCCCCCAGCTCTATAGCCCAGGTCATTAGCCTTCCCGATTTTTCAGGCTTGTGTAGGACCTGCCTAAGAGGAGAGTCAGTAAGGATGACCATAGTATGGGACTGGAAGTACGGTTTCATCTTCCTTGAGGCATGGATCAAGGCATAGGCCAACTTCTCCATCCTCGGGTATCTCTGCTCTGCCCCCTGGAGTGCCTTGCTGTTAAAATATACGGGCTTCTGTATACCGTCCTCGTCTCTCACAATGGCTGCACTGATGGCAGACTCTGAGACGGCGAGGTACACGTAAAGTTGTTCACCCTGCACGGGTCGTGATAGCAGCAAGGGAGACCCTAGGTATGATTTTAGCTCTTTGAAAGCCTCATCGCATTCTTTACTCCATTCAAAGGCTTTCCTAAGGATCTTGAAGAATGGTAGACACCTGTCTGTGGCCCTTGACACAAATCTGTTCAAGGCAGCCACTCTCCCTGTGAGCCTCTGAACGTCTTTAATGGACTTGGGGGTCTTCATCTCAATAAGGTCCCTTATCTTTTCAGGATTGGCCTCGATGCCTCTTTGATTGACAATGAACCCCAAGAACTTCCCTGCTCCGACCCCAAAGACACACTTGGCCGGATTAAGCTTCATCTGGTACTTGTCCATCGTGTTAAAGGTCCTCTCCAGGTCTACTACATGGTCCTCTGCTTTCAAACTCTTGGTCAGCATGTCATCCACGTAGACCTCCATAGACTTCCCAATTTGGTCTTCGAACATTTTATTTATGAGGCGCTGGTACGTTGCCCCCGCATTTTTTAGACCAAAGGGCATGACCCTATAGCAGTATGTCCCCTTGTCAGTGATGAAGGCAGTCCTCTCCGAGTCTTCAGGGTTCATGAAGATCTGGTTATACCCTGAGTAGGCATCCATAAAACTCATGAACTCATGGCCTGCGGTAGCGTCTACCATCTGGTCAATGCGAGGGAGAGGGAAGCTGTCTTTGGGGCAGTGCTTGTTGAGGTCTGTGAAGTCCACACACATCCGCCACTTCCCGTTGGCCTTTGGGACAATGACTGCGTTGGACAGCCATTCAGGGTAGACGACCTCCCTGATAAACTCAGCGTCTTGTAATTTTTTAACCTCATCCCTGATGACCTCGTACTTCTCTCTAGAGTAAATCCTCCTCTTCTGCTTTACCGGCTTCACTCCCTCTACCACATTGAGTTTGTGGCACATGATTTCAGGGTCGATCCCTGGCATATCTACATGACTCCACGCGAAGACGCTTCGCCTTCTTCTCAGCAGTTGGATGAGGTCTTCCTTGATACTGGGCTTCAGAGACTTGCCAACTTGGACGGTTTTTCCCGGGTCATCCTCATCGAGGATGATGGGTTCTACCTCCTCAGCGGCCTCTCCTTTTTTGAGCTTCGTCTCGTCCCTGGGGTCTAGGGTATCAATGTTGTAAGTGGCTGTAGCCCTCTTGTGTGCCTCCCTTTCTTCAGCGGAGTTGTAGTAGCACTCTCTCGCTGTCGTCTGGTCTCCCTGAACTTCCCCCACCCCGTAAGGGATAGGGAACTTAACCATCTGGTGGACCGTGGACGTCACAGCTTTGAACCCCTTGAGGGCCACACGTCCCAGTATGATGTTGTATGCTGAAAACACATGCTCATCCAGCACAAAGAAACTGATCCTCCTGGTGAGCCATCTCGGCCATTCGTCCCCCATCCTAACATCAGCCTCATATATTCCTAGGGGATGAACCTTCTCCCCACTGAACCCAATCAATGGGTGATGGTATGGGATAAGCCTGGCACGACTGAGACCCAAGGCTTTGAAGCATGGCCAAAACATCACATCTGCGGATGAGCCCCCATCTACCAGGATCCTCGGCACTTCGCACCCGTGCACCCTGGTGGTGATGACGAGAGGGTCATCGTGCGGGGCCAAGAGGCCCTTGAAGTCCATTCTTGAAAATCCCACGATCAAAGTGTCCATGTCAACCTTCTTCCTTTTTTCTGACTTGACCTCTAGGAAGGTTGAGTGCACCATCTTCGTTACTGCCTTAGCCTCCGCAACATGGGCCTTCCTGTCAGCGACCTCAGACCCTCCTCCTGCCAGACCCCCGGATATCATCCCCACCCCGAACGAGATCATATTGAGCCTCTTGACAGGGCCGTTGTCGTCTCTCGGCGGGAGGTCAGGGTCGTCCTCATCATCAGAGGGGTCGTCCCCTCTTTTTTGAGGACCTTCTCTACAGGCATCGACTCGCTTCTTTCTGGGGTCGTCCCCTCGGCCCCTCTTGAAGGCCTCTCTGTCCACGTACTTTCTGAGCTTCCCTTCCTTCAGCATCTTCTCAATCTCGTCTTTCAGAGCAAAGCACTTATCCGTCACGTGGCTGTGGTCTTGATGAAATTCGCACCACAGGTTCCTATTTCTCTTGCCGGGAGCTGCCCTCAGCTTCTCAGGCCACTTCAGCGTCCGGTCACTCTTTATCTCATTGAGGATCTGTTCACAGCTGACCGTCAGAGGGGTGTACCCCGCGAACTTATCATCCATGGTTCTCTTCTTCCCCTCTTTGTTCTTCTTAGGGTACTTGCCCCCACTAGCACCTCCTTTTTCATCTTCATGTTTTGCGGCCATCGCCTCTTCGGCGTTCATCACCTTCCCTGCTGTTGACAACAGCTCAGCCATCGTCCTCGGAGGGTCTTCGGCAAGCTTCCATAATAGCTTCCCCTTCTGGAGCCCTCCAATCAGGGCTGTCATAGCTATGCTCTCCTCATAGTCTTCCACCTCCAGCTTCTCTTTATTGAATCTGGCTATGTAGTCTCTCAGAGTCTCATTCTTTCCCTGCTTAACATAGAGCAGGTGTGTGGTCTTCTTCTGTGGCCTCACCCCAAAGCAGAAATTATGGATGAACAGGTCTGCCAACTGCTTAAAGTTTCCAATAGAATTTTTTGGAAGAGACGTGTACCACACATGCGCAGCCCCTGTCAGGGTACCAGAGAAGGCACGACATCTCATCTCATATGAGATAGAGTATATGTCTTCCGCGGATTGATACATCTCCACATGGTGGACAGGGTTGGTGCTCCCATCATATCTTGGGGTGACCACAGGAGGCTTGAACTTTGATGGCATGGGAAAGTTGACTATCTTTGCCACAAAGGGTGAGCCTATGGTGTACCCCCTCTGAAGAGGGTCCCGGCTCTTCAGTATGTCGCCAATCTTATCCTCTAACCGCTGGATTGAGTCATTCCAGGGCCTCACAGGGTCGGCCTGGCCGATGTTATCCCCTGCTGCCTCTCGGAGGTGGATGGAGGGCTCCGCTACGGTAGGCCTGTGTCGGCTATTTACTTCCCTTTGGCCGTCATCCCGTCTTTGGGGTCGGCCTGCTGCTTCTTTCCTAGATCTCGCTGCGCTTCTTGACTTGGACAACTTGTCCCGCAGGTCATTCACTGGGCCCAGCCTCTCGAAGGCCGACCCCCTGCTCAGGCGGTCAAAAGCAGAGCCTCTTGGGCGATCATCAGGGTTTGGTCTCCCGCACTTTTCTCTACTGTCCTGGAGGGGTCGTACTGTATTGTTGGAGACCTCATACGGCTCCCAGCATTCTACTGGAGCCTCTTCTTCCTCCAGATCATCATACCTGTCCTCAGGGCAAGGGTTTCCTTGCCTCCCCAGGCGTAAACGCCGGGGGTCAGCAACATCCCTACGCCGCTGAGGGGGTGGCAGGTCTTTACGTGGTGCCTGGGGTGGTCCCCTAGCCTCATGCTGTCTAGGAGCTGCTGCCGGAGTAATCATCTCAGGTGAGACCCCTGGTGGTCTCAGTATGTTCTGACTTAGGGCTGTGAACTGCTCCTGCATCATCCGCTGGCTGGCTGCCAGAGACTTTAGGGCTGCTGCCACATCTGCCATCTCAGACTGAGGCGGCGGTTGACTGGAACTAGGTCTTCCCCCCTCATCCGGTTGGGGAAGAGGTGGTGGTGGCATCTCAGGTGCCATGTGCTTGAGCTATGAAAAGTTGAACTGAAGAAAATACTGGTGAGCTTGGGAACCTTAGTGGGTCTCTTTCAATGGTGAAACACCTCCTCTCAGGGGGAGTGTTGGTTCACCACCAGAGTGCCCAGTGAGGTCAAGCTGTACAAAGGAAGAGATGTCTTCTCGTTCCCACAGAAGGCGCCAAACTGATGATGCTGTGATTTAGCATCACCGGAAAAGTGATAATGAGCTCAAACAGTTATAACCATGGCAGTCATAGAGATGCATAAGGGTATGAACATGTGTATGTAGAAGGGGATGAGTATAAGAGGAAATAAGACAATGATGTATAGTGGTTCAGCCAATTAGGCCTACATCCACTGTGAGTGTGTGATCCTCTTAAGTATGGGCACTAATGGCCTTGGATATAATGCACATAAGCTCTTTCTCTCTCTACTGTGCACAAGCAGGGTTTTAGCTAGGGTTGCAATAATCTGATCCCCTGTAGGGTTGTAGGTGACAAGTATATATAGGTCTTGGGGGGTGTAGTGTACCCCCCAAGTAAGCATGGTGCATGTGAATGATGATCTAACCAATCCCCTGTTGACACCTGTAGATGCCAAATGATGACATAATATTCCCTCACGTGAGGGTGTGATTCGGTTATAACGGTCTGCCACGTGTCATATGAGCCTGACGCGTACTGTTCCACGCGTGCCCCAAACCACGCGCTGTCATGATGTCACCCTCGCCCTATGAGCCGAGGCCGAGGGCAAAATTTCTTCCGGTAGTGAGTCTGGCTTGATTCTGGCCTCGTACTGTCGTACCCTCGTAGGGTCGTCCGGAGCCTGGGGAAGGGTCGGCCCCTCGTAGGGTCGTCCTGGAGCCATGTGGGGGGTCGGCCCCTCGTAGGGTCGTCTAGAGCCTGGCGGAGGGTCGGCCCCTCGTATGGTCGTCTGGGCCTGGTGGTGGCCAGCTGGGGTCTGGTGAAGGGTCGTCCCCTCGTAGGGTCGTCTGTATTGGAGGTGATCCTTGTCCAGACCGAGGGTATAAACGGGTATATCAGTTTATTTAATTGGTTTGAGGGCTTTATTTTTAGGGATAATAGTGAGGCGTGAGGATAGAGAAACCCATAGACATTTGCATATTCTCAAGAACACTAAACATTTATATCTCTCCTCCATGTATGTTTTCCACCATATTAGGTTGTAGCAACAATACTCACATCATGAATGTTCCTATTTTTCCCCACCATAAAGAGATAGCTATGATATATAAAATAAATACGTAGTGTTCTTGGAGTGCTGTTGGGCATTTTAAATTTTGAAGCAAAAAGGTGCATACGTGGCGGTATTTTTTGATTATGTTGGAGCTTCAAAAGATGCCTATTTAATGGAGCTTTTGTGACTCCTTTTAGGTTCACCTTTGGAGGTGGGGCAGTCAACCATCTTCACCATCACTACCATCATCCTAGAGATCATTTAGGTGTCTAATCTACTCTTATTGTATTTGAGACTCTATTTGATAAATGTTATAGTCTTATTATTGTGTATGATTAAGAGTAGGGTTAAAGGAAATAATAGATATATTTTGGAATAAAAATGTAGGAAAATGTTATTGGTGTAGTTTTCTAGTAATAAACTAAAATTAGTCATTATTACAGAATAAAAATGTAGGAAAATATTAGCTGTGCATGTTTTCTAGTAAAGCCAAAATAGACATTTTTATGTAATAAAAGTGTTGGAGGATATTATTAATGTGTATTTATAGTGAAAAAAATAATAAACATTTTTATGCAATAAAAATGTTAGAAATGTCATTTTGGTGCATTCCTAGTAAAAAGAAATAATATACATTTTTATGGAATAAAAATGTCAAATAATGTCATTTTGGTGCATTTTTAGTAAAAAGAAATAATTTAAATTTTTATGGAATAAAAATGTGAAATAATGTTAATTTGGTGTATTTTAAGTAAAAAGAAATAATATATATTTTTATGGAATAAAAATATTGATAATATTGTCTTAGTGTGTTTTTCTAATAAAACTACAAATGGACATTTTGGAATAGATGGATATTTTGTGTAACAAAATATTGAATAACATAGTGTATGAGAATACTAGTGCTAGATGGAAGAAATGTCAATTCCTAAAAAATAAAAGCGCAGTCTTGTAAAAAAGTGTTATTTTGTCTGTTGAGTGTGTTAAAGTAACAAGCGTGGAAGTTGGCAAAAGTGTGATATTAAAAAAGTGTTAGAATGGATCAAGTGTTTTAAAATGTTAAGTTGGAGACTTAATAACCATTTTGAAAAAAAATACTTGTTAAGGAATTAAATGGCGAGTATGGTAAATAAAGGGATAAATTGGTAATTCACTTTAAAGTGGAACATTTTTATAGAATAAAACTGTTAAAGAAGGTCTTTACACTAATCTGGTGAAAATGAATTTAAGAACAAGAAGCGTGAACGATTTTAGAATAAATCACATGTGTGTGTGGGTAAGGAACTTGAAAAAGAAAAGAAATAATTTTCCAAGTGTTAATGGAAAAATAGACGATTACATCCGGATTTGAACTTCGGCCAGGTAAAAGTAAGAAAGTGGATGATGTTGACATTTTTAAAATGTTAAACACATAAAATGAACTCGGATGACACCGGGATAAAGTAATAAGGGCCCATAGCCCGTGGGTAAAAAGCCCTAAGCCACTGGCCAGAGCATATGGTGCGCATAGGTGTCGGTGTGGAGCACGTGTAAGTATGCGGTATAGGAAGATTTAGAGAAAAAGTTAAATGAAATATGGAACATATCAAGAAATGGATTGTGTGGTAAATGTGTTAATATAACCTAACTTGAATGAATGTAATAAATGTTCCGGTAAAGGTGAAATGGACAAGTTGATGTGTAAATCTATTGATCTCCATAAGATGTGGGAGAAGATTAAAGAAAGAGGATAATGGGTTGGTTAAGTAACCTAAATTGTTAAACCCATATTTAACACAAGAGTGTATTTTAGAATTTATTTTTAAAGATTAAATAAGTACTTTCTAACACGGTGAATGCGTGTGTTAAAATGGTGATGTTCAATGAAATTACTTAAGTGTGTTGAAATGAATGAAATGGTTAAATTTCAGTAAATAAATGGGTTCGAATGAATCAAGTGTAATGGTTTCAAGTGTTTAACCGAGTGTGTTAAATTAGTGGAAATGCTAAGTACGAGTATAGACGGCCTTTAATACGATTAAGGCCAATTAATCTAGATAAGTAAGATTTTTGAAAGTAAAAGTTGTATATATGTTGGAATGTGTTTTTTCAAAGGTATACATATGTATATATATATACATGTTTTTGCATGCAAGTAGTTATGGCATGTGAATATTCCTTTTTGACGTTCATTTCTACACTGTTCGTATGAATCTCACTAGGCATAGGCTCACATCCCCACTTTGTTACAGAAGGTTGGGAGTGGTTTTGAAATTTGAGGGCGTTTTATAGGTAAGTATATTTATGTATGTTTTTTGTTAATGGCTCCGTTTACTAGGACTACAGGGTGATCCCCATGGGTCCCTCACATAGTTCATCTCGAAATTGGAATCGCGTGCTAATAAGTGAAATGATAATTAAAATAAAACTGGACTAGCAACAGTATTTAGGTTGTTTTATTGCACTTCACACCTAACGCTTGGGTCAGATCGGGTTGACCAACGGGTAACCCATAAATATGGGTCGAGGCATTACCAAGCCAGGTGACAACCTACTCTCCCAAACCATACAGTTAAGTGGGATTCTTGTCACTAGGTATGATATTTTAAAAAAAATGAATAAGTGTATAGATCACTCGAAAATGGAAAGAGAACACAAAGCTCACGTGGTAAGTATACGCATGTATCTTTAAATTTATGGAGTCATTTCTCTGTTAACAATTATGCAAGTATAATCCATAGTGTACATAAATTTCCAATACACGAATCATATGAATTAATAAACCATAGTAAAAATAAGGAACATAAACACAAAATATGTGATGATGCTGGAAACAGCACCACCCTTCAAAGTGTTTGTGAACTCAATTCAACGTTAATAATGGCAGCATAAGGGTACATACACATATAGTAGAAGGAGGTGAGGAGAAGAGGATTCACACCGAAATATAAGTGGTTCAGCCAATTCGGCCTACATCCACTCTGCAAGTGTATGATATGTATCACTGTATGAGGGCTCTAATGGCCATAGTTACAATCTCTCAAGCTTTCTCTCTCTACTGTGTGTTTAGACAGAGTTTCTGCTAGGGTTGCTAATTTTGGATCCTTGGCAAGGTAGAGGATGACCTCTATATATAGTACCTGGTGGGTGTAGTGTACCCCCTATGCATGCAATGAGCATGTGTGTGTTGATCTATCCAACCTGATGAAGACATCTGTCACTGTCACAAGTAGAAAATGATGATGAAATATTCCCCCCACGTGAGGGGAATGATTTGTTATAACTGAATCGTGCCCACGTGTCCTTGTCCACACATATGCCAATAAGAGCTCGGCCTCGATGCTTAGTCCTGACCTCGTCTTGGAAGAGGCCGAGGCTGGTAAGGTACAATTGTCCATCTAATTCGAGATGAGTCATTATGGCCCGAATTTAGTGAAGTCGAGGCAAGTATTAAGGTCGGCCCGGGCCGAGGTTAAGCTGGACTGTGCCTGGAACATTGGCTGGTTCATTGATGGGTTTGTCCTTGATAAAGGTATGTATCCTCGTAACCTCAGCCTACATCTGGCCTAGGTTGTCATTCCCAGGTAAACTAAAGAGCTGCTGACCCTTATGATACATGCAGCCTCCCCTTGATGAGGTTTGTAGTGGTGTCGGACAGGGTTGACCCTTCTATGGCCGAGGCTGCTGGTCACCAATCCAAGGCTCTTCCAATGTCGGCCATGTCCTCGGTCGGGTTGATGTCTCTGAGCCGAGGTGACACTTGGGGCATATCAATCACCCCCAGCCCTTAATTACATGTGAGAGCAGGTGACTATGGGATCACTACACCTCCGAGGTCTTTCTTCTATGTGCCAATGTTCATTTGACACTTGTCCATTACTAAAGTGTGGCTTGCCTGACAAGCATGTGTTGTCAGCCGTCCTTTGGGGCTCCAAAGGCAATGATGGGCCTTGGGAAATGTGCCACCATATTTAAGGGTTCAAACCCTATTTTCCCTCCTTCCTCATTTCTCTTTCCTGGTACGATTTATTTCAGCAGAATTTTCTCTTTCTAGAAAAGATTTGGTTCGAAACCTTTGGTGGTGATTCCTCGCGTCTTCTTCCTTCTTCTTTACCATTTCATCCTCAGGTATCCTCTTCCATTCATTTTCCTTCATTTTCCCTATTTTTCCTTTACTTTTACATTTTCCGGTGGGTTTTTGGGGATTTTTGGCGACTTCCCATATTTTTAGGCGAACTATTCTTGCTCTAGGTTTAACAGTTTGATCTTTAAATTGCTTTATTCCATTAGCTAGTCTTATTTATAGTTTAGGAGAGTTGCAAGTGTAGGGTCGTCCTCTGATGCTCAGACCCCTTTACCAACTTCTAGAGGAGTTCCCTTCTCTCAGGGAGAAGACTTTAAAGAAAATTAGGCAAATATAAAGAGCGCATGAGGAAGCTCGTAGGTCAGAGGAATTCACCCTCAGACCTATCTTTCCACCACCCCAGAAGGTAGTATACCCTGAACCAGCAGAACCCACTAGCCAAGCCAAAGTCCCTACTGAACCATCACAGATGTCTGACCTCCACATTAGACCCCATGTCTGTGGATTCTTTCTAAGAGGCCATGGACTTTACAAATCAACAAGATCAGTCCCCTGATCAAGCAGAGGTTTCCAGTCAGGCCTCGTCTCACAACCATTCAAGCACATTGTCCTCTTCCTCAGAGGTCGAGATTGTTGAACCAAACGTGGCTATTCCACCAATATTTGATGTCATTCCCCTGTCGGCCATCACAGGGGCTGAGTTTGCTCAGAGGTTCCCAAGTAATCCTCCAACGTTTGCTCCGGCCGACGTTGAGATGGATGATGACGATGACGATGATGATTAAGCTGAGAGTGACGTCGACGTCTCTGAGGCAGTCGAGATTGAGAGCTCAGTTACTGACTTAGAACTTATTTTCTTCAGATACTTATAGTCCATCAGCCCCTCCATAAAGCTCAGGAGACCACTTAGGGAATAGAGGGCATATCATGGCCGAGATGGTGAGATCTTCTTGTACGAGAAGATGTTCAAGTTAAGGTTTCGTCTACCAATCCACCCTAACATTAGGTCTATTTTAGCCTACATTAACTTGGCCCCTTCCCAGTTGTCACCCAATGCCTGGAGGGTAATAATTGGGGCCATCATCTTATGGAGGGCTGTTCACCATTCACACCTTCCAGTCCAGGTCTTCGTAGGTTGTTATGTTCCTTCTTCTGCCAAAAACCATCCGAGCTAATATCATTTTGTAGCTTGGAAGCTTGAGAAGAAGATGCTCCAGATAACTCAGACTTCCAACCATAACTGGAAGCCTCGCTATTTCTTCACTTCAGGGCCATGAGAATTTGGCCCATATGCCCCATCCTCCTTACTAGAGCCGCGAATGCCCATAAGGTGGGGCAAGGTTACAATGTCTGCCAAGGCCGACCCTGGTCTAATCCTGCAGAATCTTCAGAAGGTCAAAAACCTTCAGGATCAGGGGATGCATGGTCTGCTCGTTAAGTTTGAACACCTTATGACCCCCCACTACCTCTTTGAGACTGGTTTGGGGGGTAGTCCGCTTACAGAGCTTGGTAAGTGTTTTTATTCAAGTTATACCTCTGAGTTTATGCATGTCTGACTCACTAACTCAGACCTTTCAATTTTGCAAAACGTCCGAAGGATATCTCAGACGAGCTTTGGGCAATGGCGGCGCCGAGTCTGATAAAGCTTGCCAAGAAGGCTGGTCTGAACGCCCCCCTCCTCCCTCAACCTCGAAGTCTCCGACCACAAAGAAGAGGAATGCTACTGACCCTCCCCCTGAGGATCAGAGGCAAAAAAAGAAAGGTGGGGACTCTGCCGTCCCCATATCTTCTGCTGATGCCTTGGCTGCTCGCATAGAGCAGCTAAAAATCAATGATAGCATAATAGGATGCCATCGGCTCTTCCATGACCGAGGCTAACAAATGTTTCTGTCGGTCAATGGATACACCTCTTCTGGTTGAATTTGGTCTCCACAGGTCCATTCAGGTATGACTTTAGATTTCTTTATGATTTCCAACTGTAACCTCTGATTTGACCTTAAACTCATACATATGATCACATAATTTGCCGAGCCTGGACGCTATGCATCATCTCTCCAACTGGACCCTGAGAAAGTTACCCCTCATCCAGAAGGGTCAAAAAGCCGAGAAGGTGCAAAGCACTCTAAATGCCAAAATAGACCGCCTGAAGTCTGAGTTTAACGAGTTTGAGAAGAAGGTGAAGGGGCTGGAGAAAGATATCTCCAAACTTAAGAAGGACCATGATGTGGCTCTGAAGGCGAAGGACGATGTTCTCCAGAAGAAGGTCGACTCTGCCGTGAAGGCAGCACTTGAAGATGCCTCTGAAGGGATACTTGCTGACTATAAAGCCTCAGACGAGTTCATGAGATTCCACTTTGAGTACCTTGAAAGAGGTATTAAAGCTACTATCAAATGGGCGGCTGTCAAGGAGAAGGAAGCAGGAAGTTTGAAGGCCTCTGATTTCATAGGTCTCGGCTTTTCTAACCCCCAGCTTGCCCAAGACCTTTAAGAGGTAGAGGATGAGGTCGCGGCACCTGCAGAGACTGCACCACTTGATGGCACTGAGATAGAAGGAGCTGACCACAGAGAAGACATTGCCGAGGTGACCAACGTCGTCCAACAGGATCAGGCTGAGGACACCAGCACGCTCCCCTCTAACCCTTAGGCTAATTGTGAAGCTTTCTGATGCTTTTTTAGCCCTTGATTGTATGTAGCCTCTGAGGAACATATAAAACTTGTGTCTTTTAAATTTTTATAATTGGAATGACAACCTCTGAGGAGGATTTTTACTTCATTTGCTTTGTTGAATGCTTGTCATGTGATGTTTTAGCTCTGAAGTCTGTGCAATGATGTCTGCTTAAACTAAATTAATAGCCTTATCTCAGACCTTGTCACCACTTAATGATGTTGTAAGGGTCTGAGGTTTGTGCAAAGATGTCTGCTTGAACTAAATTAGTAGCCTTATCTCAGACCTTGTCACCACTTAATGATGTTATAAGGGTCTGAGGTCATCACCTAAGATGTTACCCTCATAATTAATCTCACCAAATTACTGATGTTAAGGGTATGATGTCATCCAATTATAGTGTATGACTTCAGACCTTGTCACCACTTAATGATGTTGTAAGGGTCTGAGGTCATCACCTAAGATGTTACCCTCAAAATTAATATCACCAAATTACTGATGTTAAGGGTCAGAGGTCATCCAGTTATGGTGTCTGACTTCAGACCTTGTCACCACTTAATGATGTTGTAAGGGTCTGAGGTCATCACCTAAGATGTTAGCCTCATAATTAGTCTCACCAAATTAATGATGTTAAGGGTCTGAGGTCATCCAATTATGGTGTCTGACTTCAGACCTTGTCACCACTTAATGATGTTGTAAGGGTCTGAGGTCATCACCTAAGATGTTACCCTCATAATTAATCTCACCAAATTAATGATGTTAAGGGTCTAAGGTCATCCAATTATGGTGTCTGACTTCAGACCTTGTCACCACTTAATGATGCTGTAAGGGTCTAAGGTCATCACCTAAGATGTTATCCTCATAATTAACCTCACCAAATTAATGATGTTAAGGGTCTGAGATCATCCAATTATGGTGTCTGACTTCAGACCTTATCACCACTTAATGATGGTGTAAGGGTCTGAGGTCATCACCTAAGATGTTATCCTCATAATTAATCTCACCAAATTAATGATGTTAAGGGTCTGAGGTCATCCAATTATGGTGTCTGACTTCAGACCTTGTCACCACTTAATGATGTTGTAAGGGTCTGAGGTCATCACCTAATATGTTATCCTCGTAATTAATCTCACCAAATTAATGATGTTAAGGGTCTGAGGTCATCCAATTATGGTGTCTGACTTCAGACCTTGTCACCACTTAATGATGTTGTAAGGGTCTGAGGTCATCACCTAAGATGTTATCCTCATAATTCCTACCATTAGAGCACAATGAATCGAGAACCGACATGGAATCTGATCTCTTATTAATAATCTCTTCATAAGATGGTACATTTACATAACTTTTTGCAACATCATATGTAATACTTCTTCAGATGATCAACATTCCAGGGATTGGCAAAAGGTTTTTCTTATAGGTTTTCTAGCCTGTAGGTCCCGGGTACATCCTCTTCTGTTACTTTGTAGGGACCATGCCAGTTTGGGTGGAGTTTGTTTGTTTTCTGTAAGGTCTTCTTCAGTACCAAGTCTCCCACGGTGATGGGCCTTGACTTCACCCTCTGATTGTAAAATTTTGCTGCTCTCTACTGGTAAGCTGCTTGTCTTATTTCTGCGTCTTCTCTTCTCTCTTCAATCAGATCTAGGCCTAGCCTTCTCTCTTCCCCATTTTTATCAGGGTCATAGGTCTGGACCCTATGAGTAGGGAGTCCCACTTCTGTTGGTATGACGGCCTCCGAGCCATGTGCTAGCATGAACGGGGTTTCTCTTGTAGGTGTCCTCGTCGTGGTTCTGTAAGCCCATAACACAGCGTAGACCTCTTCAGTCCATCCTACCTTCGCATCTTCTAACCTCTTCATGATTCCGCCGAGGATTGTTCTGTTTGTGACCTCGATCTGACCGTTTGCCTGAGGTCGGCCGGGAGATGAGAAGAACTGCTTTATCCCAACTCTTACGCAATACTTTTCTAAAGAGGAGTTCTTGAACTGGGTCCCATTGTCTGAGATGAGAGTGTTTGGGAGGCCATGTCTGCATATGATATTCCTCCAAATAAATTGGAAGGTCTTCTGTTCTGTGATTGTTATCATCGGCTCTGCCTCCACCCACTTTGAGAAGTAGTCAATGGCCACTATCAGGAACCGGTAATTATTGGCAGCTCTTGGTAGGGGTCCTACTAAGTAAATTCTCCATACTGCGAATGGCCATGGGGAGGTGATTGACGTCATAGGTTGATGAGGTTGATGAGGAATAGTGGAGAATCTCTGACATTTATCGCACCTCTTCACATAAGCTGCAGCATCTTTGGCCAAGGTTGGCCACCAGTATCCCTGGGTAATAATTCTTTTGGCCAATGGTCTTCCTCCTATATGACTGGATCAAGAGCCCTCATGAACTTCCTGTAAGACACGGGGAACTTCGGTGGGATGCACACATCTAAGGAGAGGTAACAAAAATCCCTTCCTATACAAGACGTCTCCTACTATACAGAACTTGGCAGCCCTATATATCAATTTCCTCCTCTCTATCTTGGATTCGGGTAGCTCTCCCTCTTTGATATACATGATGAGGTGGTCCATCCATGAGTTTCCTATGTTTAAATTGAGAGAAGGGTTGCATACCTCTTCCTCCTAAATGGTCACTTTTCCTAAGACCTCGATCGGAGCTGTCCTTCTGACGTCTGTCTTCGTTGCCGAGGCCAACCTTGCCAATGCATATGCATGGCTGTTACTTTGCGAGGTATTCTATTTAGTTTTGTCTCTTCGAAATATTCTAAAATTGCTCTTACCCTCTTAAGATACTTAGCCATCCTTTCATCTTTGGCTTCATAGACTCCCAATACTTGATTGACAACTAACCTGGAGTCTCTATGAAGTAGGAGTCGCCTTACACCCAAAGCCTTTGCTAATGAGAGACCTAATATCATGGCTTCATATTTCGACTCGTTGTTAGATGCCTTGAAGTTGAACCTCAAAGCGTATTCAATATTGGCACCATCTGGAGCTGAAAGTATCAACCCTGCACCGCTTCCACTGTCACAGGAAGAACCATCAATGGAGAGGTTCCAAATGTTTGTATCCGATGAGAATACCCCCTCTGACATGATTCCTTGCTTGAAGAGGTACCGATCCTCCTCATTCTCTGCTACTCTTCCCCTGATCTTTTTGGATAAGACCTCTTCCTGACCTCAAGATACGGTCGATACCACCTCTTCCTGCTCTCGAAAGACGTCTGGTGTTGTCTCTTCCTGCTCTTGGAAGACACTGCTGTTTGTCCCTTCTTCACCCTCTAGGTCACTCTCTATCACGGCCTCTTCCCATGTGAACTCAGTAACAAAATTTGCAAGGGCCTAACCTTTGATGGCTGTCCTTGGTTGGTAGGTAAGGTCATACTCCCCCAACTCAATGGCCCAGGTCATCAATCTCCCGAACTTATCAGGTTTATGTAGGACCTATCTTAGTGGGGAGTCGGTGAGGACATCCATGGAATGGGTTTGGAAATAGGGCTTCATCTTCCTTGAAGAATGTATCAGGGCGTAGGCTAGCTTTTCCATACGAGGGTAGTTTTGTTCAGACTCTTGAAGGGCTTTACTGTTGAAATACACAGGCCTTTGGATTCCAACGTCTTCCCTCACTATGGCTGCATTGATAGCCGATTAAGAGACCGCTAGATAAACATACAATCTCTCTCCTACTATGGGCTGAGATAATAACAAGGGAGACCCGAGGTAAGACTTGAGCTGGTTAAAAGCTTTTTCACACTCTTCGTCCCACTGGAAGGCCTTTCTGAGAACCTTAAAGAACGGAAGACACTTGTCCATTGCTCTGGAAATAAATCTATTGAGCGCGGCCACTCTCCTAGTGAGTCTTTGGACATCCTTGATACTCCTCGATGTCTTCATATCAAGCAAAGCCTTGATCTTCTCTGGGTTTGCTTCGATTCCTCTTTGATTGACGATGAATGCGAGAAACTTCCCAGCTCTTACCCCGAAGACACACTTCGCTGGGTTGAGTTTCATCCTATACAAGTCCATAGTATCGAAGGTCTTTTTAAGGTCTGCCACATGAGTGCAGGCCTTTAAGCTCTTTGTCAGCATATCGTCTACATACACTTACATGGTCTTGCCTATTTGGTCTTTAAACATCTTATTCACAAGACGTTGGTACGTCTCCCCTGCATTTTTTAGACCAAAGGGCATCACCTTGTAGCAGTACATACCTTTGTCGGTAATGAAGGCTGCCTTCTCTGAGTATTCTTCATCCATGAAGATCTGATTGTAGCCTGAATGCGCGTCCATGAATCTCATAAGCTCATGCCCTGTAATAGCATCTAACATTTGATCTATTCGAGGTAAAAGATAGCTGTCTTTTGGGCAAAACCTGTTCAGGTCAGTGAAATCAATGCACATTCTTCACTTCCCATTGGCTTTGGGCATGATGACTGCATTTGATAACCACTCCGGGTATATGACTTCTCTTATAAATTCAGCCTCCTCCAATTTTTTGACCTCTTCCCGGATGATGTCGTACTTCTCTCTGGAGTAAACTCTTCATCTTTGATTGATAGGCTTGACCTCTTTGGTCACGTTGAGATTGTGACTCATAACTTCAGGGTTGATACCGGGCATGTCTGCGTGACTCCAAGCGAAGACACTCTGCCTCTTCCTGAGGAAGTTTATTAGCTCTTCCTTGATTTCTGTCTTTAGGTCCTTGCCGACCTGGATGGTTTTTTCTGGTTCGTCCTCATTGAGGACGATGGATTCTACCTCTTCCACGACCTCTCCCTTCTTTAACTTTATTTCATCTCTCGGGTCCAATGTATCAATGCTATAGGTGGTAGTTGCCCTCTTATGCGCCTCTCTCTCTTCGGCCGAGTTGAAGTAACATTCCCGTGCTATGGTTTGGTCACCTTGCACTTCCCCTACCCCATAGGGGGTCGAGAATTTTAGCATCTGGTGGACCGTCGATGGCACAACTTCAAACTCTTTAAGGTCACTCTTCCTATGATGAGGTTATAGGCCGAGAAGACGTTTTCATCCATTACGAAAAAAATTATCTTCTGGGTCAACCTCTTAGGCCACTCGTCGACCATCCGTACGTCCATCTCATACATGCCCAATGGGTGGACCTACTCGCCACTGAAGCCCATCAAGGGATGATGATAGGGTACCAGCCTAGATCTGCTAAGACCTAGGCTCTTGAAGCAAGGCCAAAACATTACATCTGCTGAACTCCCCTTGTCCATGAGGATCCTCTGCACCTCGCACCCATGCACTCTTGTTGTTATTACTAATGGGTCATCATGGGGAGCTAAGATACCTTTGAAGTCGAGTCGGGAGAACCCAACTATAAGGGTGTCCATGTCCACCTTCTTTCTCTTCCGCGCTGTATCGGAAGACGTTAGATGTACAACCTTAAGTTTGGCCACCGACTTGGCCTCTGCCACATGAGCTTTCCTGTCAGTCACTTCAGGATCACCTCCCGTAAGCCCTCCGCATATGGTGTCAACACCAAAGGAGATCATGCCTACCCTCTTCATCGGGATGTTGTCATCTTTCGGCGAAAGGTACGGATTGTCTTCATCAACATCTTCCGAGTCATTGCCTCTTCTAGCTGGAGCATCGTTACGGAATCTGTCATTTCCCCTTTTCTTAGGGTCATCTCTTACCCCCTTAGGAGCTTTTCCATCAACATACTTCCTTAGCTTTTCGGATTTTATCATCTTCTCAATTTCATCCTTCAAGGCAAAGCATCTGTCTGTAACATGGCCATGGTCTTGGTGGAACTCACACCACAAGTTTTTGTTCCTCTTATGCGGAGGGGCCTTCAGTTTCTCTGGCGATCTTAGAGTCCTATCATTCTTGATCTCATTGAGGATATGCTCACAGCTCACGGTTAGAGGGGTATAGTGAGCGAACTTGTCATCGGGTGACCTCTTTTTTCCATATTTCTTTCTTTGGGACTTCCCGTTACTACCGCGGTTCTCATCCTCATACTTGGCAGCCATTGCCTCTTCGGCATTCACGACTTTTCCCGCAGTTGCCAGTAGCTATGCCATGGACCTGGGAGGGTCTTCCGCGAGTTTCCACAATAACTTCCCTTTCTGAAGACCTCATATGAGGGTGTTCATGGCTATATTCTCTTCGTAATCTTCAACCTCAAGTTTCTCTTTATTGAACCTGGCGATGTAGTCCTTTAGGCACTCTTCCTTGCCTTGCGTGACATACAGTAGATGAGTGGTCTTCTTTTGAGGTCTTATCCCAAAGCAGAAGTTATGAATGAATCGTTCGGCCAAGCCCTTAAAGTTCTCAATTTAATTCTTCAGAAGAGAAGTAAACCAGCTGTGTGCTACTCCTGTCAGAGTCCCAGAGAAGGCCCTGCACTTCATCTCATTAGGTATCGAGTAGATGTCCGCCGCCGACTGATACATCTTAATGTGATGTATGGGGTTGGTGGTACCATCATACTTGGGAGACACCACGGGTGGTTTAAACTTAGCAGGGGTCGGGAAGCTCATTATCTTAGCCCTGAATGGAGAGCCCTCTGAGTAACCCATTTGTAGTGGATCCCTACTCTTGATGAGGCCTCCTATCTTCTCCTCAAGACGTTGGATAGAGTCCTTCCATGGTCTTCTACCATCGGCCTGACCGAGGTTATCCCCAACCACCTCCAAGGGATGGACTGAGGGTTCCCTTGTCATAGCACAACATCGATTGTTGACCTCTTCCTGGTCTCTGCCCCCTCCTTCACGGGGCCGACCTTGTTCAGGCCGGCCTTATTTGTCTCCTCTTTACGAGTCGGCTGTGCTTCTCGACCTTGATAACATGTGTCTTAGGTCATTCACTGGGCCCAACCTCTTAAAGGTTGATCCTCTGCTCAATCGATCAAAAGCTGATCCTCTTTGTTGGGCCTCTTCACCTCTTCGGCCGACACAGCCTCGGCTCTGCTGAAGAGGACGTACCGTATTATTCTAAACCTTATACGGCTCCTAATAATCCTCTGGGACCTCTTTCGCCTCTAGATCGTCATACCTGTCCTTCGGGAAAGGGTTTTCTTACCTCCCCAGGCGTAAGCGCCTAGGGTCAGCAATGTCCTTCCTCCGCTGGGGTGCAGGTTGGTCCTTCATTGGTGCCTGGGGTGGTCCCCTGGTGTCAGGTTGAGGCTAGACAGCTGCTGGAGTGATCATCTCCGATGAAACTCCAGGTGGCCTCATCATAGTTTGGCTGAGCTGTGCAAACTGCTCCTGCATAGCTTGTTGCGTTGCAGCCAAAGACCTCAAGGCTGCATCTACCTCTGCCATTTCGGACTAAGGCAGTGCCTGGCTGGAACTAGGCCCTCACCCACCAGGCGGCGGAAGAGGCGCTAGTAATTCTGGTCCGATGTGTTAATGATAAAGAGCTTTAGTAGCAGGTGAGCTTAATACCTTAAATGACCTCTTTCAATGGCGAAGTATCTCCACGTAAGGGGTGGCGCCTGGTTCACCACCAGAGTCTCTGGTGGGGTTAAGCTGAGGAAGAGGAAGAGACAACTTCTCGTTCCCACAGACGGCGCCAAAATAATGATGCTAGAAACAACACCACCCTTTAAGGTGTTTGTGAACTCAATTCAACATTAACAATGGCAGCATAAGGGTACATACACATATAGTAGAAGGAGGTGAGGAGAAGAGGATTCACACCGGAATATAAGTGGTTCAGCCAATTAGGCCTACATCCACTGTGCAAGTGTATGATATGTATCACTGTATGAGGGCTCTAATGGCCATAGTTACAATCTCTCAAGCTTTCTCTCTCTACTGTGTGTTTAGACAGAGTTTCTGCTAGGGTTGCTAATTTTGGATCCTTGGCAAGGTAGAGGATGACCTTTATATATAGTACCTGGTGGGTGTAGTGTACCCCCTATGCATGCAATGAGCATGTGTGTGTTGATCTAGCCAACCCGATGAAGACATCTGTCACTGTCACAGGTAGATAATGATGATGAAATATTCCCCCCACGTGAGGGGAATGATTTGTTATAACTGAATTGTGTCCATGTGTCCTTGTCCACACATATGCCAATAAGAGCTCGGCCTCGATGCTTAGTCCTGACCTCGACCTGGAAGAGGCCGAGTCTAGTAAGGTCCAATTTTCCATCTAATTCGAGATGAGTCATTATGGTCTCGACTTTAGTGAAGTCGAGGCAAGTATTGAGGTCGGCCCGAGCCGAGGTTAAGCTGGATTGTGCCTGGAACATCGGCTGGTTCATTGATGGGTTTGTCCTTGATAAAGGTATGTATCCTCATAACCTCGGACTACATCTGGCCTAGGTTGTCATTCCCAGGTAAACTAAAGAGCTGCAGACCCTTATGATACATGCAGCCTCCCCTTGATGAGGTTTGTAGTGGTGTCGGCCAGGGCCGACCCTTTTATGGCCGAGGCTGCTGGTCACCGATCCAAGTCTCTTCCAATGTCGGCCATGTCCTCGGCCAAGGTTGATGTCTCTGAGCCGAGGTGACACTTGGGGCATATCAATATGTAACAACTATAGAGAGATTACTACGATTTCAGATAAGATTGTCATTTTTTACTAGATTATGATTAATTAGTTAATTCACACTTCCCTTTTATAACTTAAAATTATACCAACTCTCACCGCGTAAATTTTAGAAGATGAAACGTAAAAGTTCACTAAAATGGTTTTATATCTCTTTTAGATGGCAAAAATTTTTCTTCCCTTAAAAGTATCACTCCTAATTATTTAAGGATAAACATAAGTATGGGCTATCAAACAATAAATGTAAGCATAATTTAACAAATGTAAGAACAATAAATCAAAGGATATGAATAAATTTATCACTTGTAAGCATTTTATGTCAAATATAAGCATGGACTATCAAATAATTAAACATAATCATAATCAATCAAACATGAGAACATAAAATCAAAGAATGTGAACAAAATATTTAATTTCGAATATTTAGAATATCATTCACATGACAATTTTAATTGATAATAAATTATTAAAATGTTTATAGAGCAAGTATGGAATTAAAACGAACTAAACTAATTAAAATGTGCACTAAGTAGTCTTCAGTAAATTTTACCTAATACTGGCAATTAAATCTAATATAGCATAATGAATAATAATAGATTGCATGATGAAGATACAATTGTCATTACAATTATCAACTTTCACAACTTGAGTTCAAAACGATATTTATAATCACGAACAATCCTCTCCAAAAAGTTAATATCTCCTCGAACTCTCCTCAAACCTTCTACCTTGTCGTTTAATTATAATGACGGAGGATAAAAAGTTGTATTAAAGTGAGTATTTTTTTTATTGGCTGAAGTCTCTTTTTACCGTCACCGAAATAATAAAGTTGAAACGAACACTCCTCCCCCTTTGGTATACGTATCAAAATAAAGTACTTAATTATTCCCCACTGAAGGACTCTTATTTTTCCCGGGGGAACACACTTATTGAATTTCATCTAATTCGGAGAATAAAATTTTTTGGCTTTTTTGAATAAAAATTCGGAGAATAATATTTTTCGAAACGATCGTAAAAATTAGCCTTTTCACATTTTTCTCCGGTTAATCTTTAATTTTCTTTAAATTTAACCATTCTCTACAAAATTTTCACTAGGTAACTTTTTTCAAAAATTAGTAGAATAAGATTATAAAATTATCAAAATACCCGTTTTTGACTTAAAATTACCCCTTTAAATCTGAGTTCAATTATTCTTGATTTTTTTTTCTTTATTTAACAAAACGGTCCTAAGAACTTATTAAATAAAATAAAAAGTGTCTACCAAAGTATAAATTTAGGTATAAAACATAAAAAATAATGTACTCGTACAAACTTGTTATCAAATTAAAAATTACCGCTAGCACACAGGATATTGTTTTATAGCTTATACAAGTACGAGTCGAAACCATAAAGATTTGATCAATTTTATAAACTAGTGACTTTCAAATTAGATGTTACAGTGTAAAGATAAAAATTATGGTCTCACACTAAAGAAAAAATAAATAACGAATTATGAGAGCAACACGAGATGTGTAATTAAAAATTGGAGAAAAGTAGGAATTTGGATCCATATATCACTTTTAACTAATGTTACGGATTGATTAAATTATGTCATTCTCGATTTTATAAATCAAACTAAATAGACTCTCATCGCGTTCAATTCATAAAATAAAACATTCAAGTTCAAAAAAATGTTTTTAACGTCTATTTTTAGACGACTTAAATTCTTATTCCCTTAAAAATATCAATTTTAAGTTTTTAATGTAGTCTTTAAGCATGAGATATCAATTAATTTAATAAAAGCATGACCCATCAAAAAGTACTCATATAAAAAAATAAAATATGAATTTTCAAATAATTTTAAAGGTTTAAAATAAACTCTCTTGTCATTTAAATGAATACCTAATTTTTAGTGCGTTTAAAATAAGTCGGGAATGAAAATGAAATTAAACTAAATGCACAATACTAATCAAGTATGATAAACTTCATGTAGTCCTAGTAAAGAATTTATGCTAGCATAATGAATGACATAACAATATTGCAATCATGAATAAGAATTTTCATTAATAACTCAAATTTACAAATATTTTTTTCTTGTACACAATGAATCTTAACAAAATCCTCCCCCTAAATTGGTAATCTTGGCCTCGAATAATAATAAACTCTCTCAAAATGCTCTAAAAAATTCTCTGAGAAATGGTTAGCCGAACGGCCCTTTTTATAGGCCAAGGAGTGAGGTATTTGGTTTGGAAAAAAAATATCTTTAATTGGCCAAAGAGCATTTTACAGTAACCTAAATAACTGTGTGGAACCAAACAACATTTTTTGAACAATTATAAAAATCAATTTTTTCGCGTCTTTTTCTAGTAAATATTTAATTTGCTACAAATTTCATCATTACCCGCAAAAAATTTCAGTAGGTAATGTTTTTCAAAAATTAGCTCAAGAAAATTAAAAAATTATTAAAATGTCGCTTTTTGCCTTTGAAATTACCGTCCTGAGTCTGAATTTAATTATTCTTGTATTTCATTCTTTATTTAACAAAAGGGTTAAACAAAATAAAATGGGTCTAAAAAGGTATAAATTTCGGTATAAATATACAAAATAATGCACTCTTTAAATACTTTCAAATCTAATCTTTTGGCACTCCTCGAAAAAAATTAAAATTAAAATCTAAATCGCTTTCATAGGAATCACTACTTTACTTAGCATGTACAATAAGCCTTTAAACCCCTAGGTCACCCTAGTGGACAAGGTTTGTCTCATGAGGGTATATAGTGAATATACCAAAAATTTAAAAACTTGACTCAATACAAAAGACATAAAAGTAATATAACCAACTCTCAAATAAAAAATTCATAAATATAGTAAGAATTCACTTCTCAATCTCAACTTATCGTTTATGTGTGTGATTAGTCAATATAATCGTTCATTTCAAAAGATTTGATCGTTACATTTTTTATCTGAAAGTTCGCATTGATTCAAAATCTGACAAAATGCACTCGCATATAACAGTCGGAAATCGATTATTTTTCTCTCAGTATATATGAATACAAGATTAAATTTAGATGAGTAAATTTTACATATACATAATCGAAAAACGGACCTTTTATAATGGATGCATATGGTCTCATGAAAGGAAAATCGATTAATTTTTTAAAACATTGAATTATACCATGGATCCTATAAATCTCATCTCCACACTATAACTAACTTTATTTAAGATCAATTAGACTTTATTCGGTTGTATTGTAGCTTCAATTTTTTCCTAGAAAGAATGATTTTTGGAGTTCAAAATTTATGATAGGATAGAGGTTTTTTATATTTTTACTTTTAGGCACTTTATCTAACCTCCATTTTTTCTTTTCTAACTCTTTTCTTTTTCAAACTCACAATCTTTTCCTTTCATTTTTCATTTCATTTTCTCACTCTTTCTTTCTTACATTTTTCCTCTTATCATTATTTTCTTATCATACTTCACTCTTATGAACTTTCTTTTCATTTTGGCCCTTTTCCTAACTTAAATTTCCCCTAGTATTCTTAAAAAATGGGTATGGATTCCTTTTTATGAGTTTTTAAAGTCCCAATTAGAGTTAGGTAGATTTTTTGGGTTTTAATAAAAGGGTTATATTTCTTTTTGGCTCGAATGGGTTTGCAATGGAATAAAGTAAAGGACAGTTTAAGTTTAATTTTGGGCTTTCAAATGACGACCTATACTCATATCTCAAGTTTTGTTAAGTTCATTTGTGTCTCAAGTCAATTTACTAAGGCTTCAAATTCTTAAGATTCATATTTTAACTTTTATTTTCAATAATCGATCAAACAAAGAATTTGAGATCATCAAAGATAGCCTACATTCATTATTAGTTTTATTTATTCTGATTACAATAGCTCAGTATGATGAGCTCAAGAATGATTAGATTGTCCCCCTGAGCTAAGGGAGATATCTATTAATAGGGGTCTGAAACCCTAGAGATGGAATGGCTTCATATTTCCATGAATTTACATCTATATACAATAAATGTGGCTCTTGTTATTTCATGTTGGTCGCCCTTCTATCCTAGTAACTTTATTCCTGATGGTTCAAATTCTGGATTTGGTCGGCATTCCAGTGGACTATGTTCCTCTGATGTCGATTAAGCTAAATTCATGGTCACCTAGGATGATAGGTATCTGTCTTTCATTAATCCACATGGGGATATAATTTTTACAGAAAACAAAATACCCCAATGCTCCATACTTGATGATTGATCGAAAGTATGGAGTATTCATACAAAATGTTGTTCGGCATGTTATGAGAGAGTTGGTCTGCAACCACCCTTCAAGACTTGAAAATATTTCTGTAGTTACTATGGATGATGGCATTTTTGCAAATACTTCACACTATTTTTAATCGCCAAAGAGTATGTTAGTCTTTTTGTTCTTTGGGAAGTGTGTAGACGAAGGTAGTTCAATCGTTCATGCAGTTAATCATTTTATCTCTATTATCCAGGCAACCTATAAATAGGTTGAATTTTTCCTCCCTTTCTCTTTATCTCAAACTTTCAGCACTCGGAGTTTTTCATCATTTTCGTGTTTTCGTTCTACAACTCTTTGTTGTATCTTACCCGCACTGTTTATTCATCTTTGTCATTGTCGTGGGATTTCTGTAATCTTTAGTTCCTTCTTCCCTGTTTCTCACTCCTTTTCTTCATTTTAACCATGATTTATGTTGTGGATGAGGGTTCGTTGGAGGAGTTTAGGGAAAATAGAAAAATTCCTGACTGGATAGATCTAGAAATAGCTTAAGTGCCATAAATTTTTATTCTTTAGGAGAGGGTCACAGGATTCCCACTCTTTTCATTGCTGAGTGTGGTATCACTTTCCCCCCAAATCCTCTATTTCTCTAATTTTGTAAGTACTCTTATTTAGTACCTACTAGAATAGCACCAAACACTTGGAGGATGGTAACTGGAGTTCATAGATTGAATGAGCATTGTGGTATACCTATTTAGATACCTAAATTGATGTTTTGTTACAAGTGGGTAACCATTGGAAAGAGCATGTATTATCTGAAGACTAGGAGAGATAATAGGTTTTTAGTGGTTAAACTTCCACTTTCCAATAAATATTATTGGGATTGTGGTGTTATTGCCAAGAATCGACAATATGCCCCCCTTCTTATAAGGGTATCCTACACCGGAACCAGGTGACTCCAACATGGGCATGACATAAGTAATAACCTTTCTCTTTAACTTTTTTATGTTAATCATATATTTGCAAACTTGCCAACTAACTTTATTACTTTGTATTCTTTTGTAGAGGAGAGCTTCTTCAGTACTGGTACAGTATAGGAGCTCAATTTTGCCTTTTGTTGCTCGGCCATCACTTCCACTTCCCCAAGTTGCCATCAATTTTAGGAAGAACCTGTATCCACCTCCTCGGGTGTAGAATCAGATGGGGTTGACTTCTTCAATTAGGAACTTCTTCCTCATTTGAGTCTCTTGGCATATATTATATCCCTACTTCTCCTTTAGCTGACATGGGTAAAATAAGGATTCCCAATTTTTTGAGTGAGCCACTATCTCCCCATGCCAAGAAGAGTGATGACACTGGTAAAAGGTCTCAAGTAGTTGAAAATAAGCCTCAAGTCCTTAATGCTTAAGAAATCCAAGACACTAAACCTCAGTACAAGAGGTTAAAGAAGGGCTTGCCTGACTCTCAAAAGAAAGCAAAGAAAACTCAATTCGACCAATAAGAGTTGGTTAAAAAATATTCAAGATAACCTGGGTGACATTGGGTAAACTTATGTGGCCATCATCGCTGGGTTAGCCAGAGGTTTAATCAAGCCTGGAAGTCTTCCAATTGACAGAGCGACATCATTTCACCTCCTTTGAATAAGACTGACTAAAAGATCTTGTTATAATTCAGATTTGGTATTTATACAACTATTATTTTTCTTCATTTTGCTAAACCTCTTCTCATATCATGTGCTTATTCTTTTGCAGTTTTTGGCTGATTTTATTCAAATGACGGAGAAGGATGATTAGTTAAGATCTTCCTCACGTGAGGTAGAAAAGGCCTTTGCATGTCTGAGTTAATCCTTGAAGGATTCCCAGAAAGCTTTGGACGCAAGGAAAAAATTCTGGGATGAAAGGATGCAAGAAGTTATGAACAGGACGGTTGTAGTAGAAAATAAAAGAAAAACCGTAGAGAATACAGTCTAAGATATCGATGACAAACTAAAGAAAGCTGAGGATATAGCTAAAGTTGTAGAAGATAATATTACAAAATCCCAAACAATGGCCAAAACTGCTAAAGATAAAGTGGTTGGTTTAATTGCTAAAGTTACATCTTTGAAGCCAAAGGTAAGAAACATAAGGAGGATGCTTCTGACAAGGGTTAGGAGAAGGCACTGTTTGTATCTTTTGCCCAAAATAAATATGCCAAGATGTTATCCTTCAAGGAAGGTTGGTCAGAGGCATTGAATGTGGTAGGCAAAGAGGTAAACTCTGAGCCTTTTCAGACATTACCTAGGCACTCCTCCTAATTTGGATGAAGAGCTTGATGATGAGGAAAGGACTAGAGAATCATTAATGGTTCCTACTGATACTTCAGTAGGGCTAGCTACTATTGTCGACCTACCTGCTACCAACCAAGATCAAGCCAAAGACAAGGAGAAGGTTTATCTCCTTTTAGCTAGTTTATTTTTGTCCTTTCTTTAATATTTTTTTTCATTTCTTCTTCTTCTTCTTCTTCTTCTTCTTCTTCTTCTTCTTCTTCTTCTTCTTCTTCTTCTTCTTCTTCTTCTTCTTCTTCTTCTTCTTCTTCTTCTTCTTCTTCTTCTTTCTTTTTGATGTACCCACCTTTGTAATCATGACTTTGATTAATGAAATAAATTTTTTCTCCTTTGTTTATAATCTTTAAATGATGTTTATTTCTCATTGATTGGTATCTTCTATGCTGTTTATCTTTCAGAATTTTCCCCATACACTTATACCTGTAAATTTTTAGTTTGATTCTAGGAAGAAATCCATTGTTTCTGCTGAATCTGACCTATTTAGGTGGCACAAAAATCTAATTATGGATAATTATGTTCCTTTGTCCAAGGAAAATTTATCAGGTTTACTTAGCCCATATGTCTCTGACCAAATGAAGGTGTCTTACATCCATCTTCATTGCTTCTTGGATAGGGTTGTAGACAATAATGCAGTTATTATGAGATGACTGAACATATTTAGGAGGATTATAAACTTTCCAAGGAACTACTTCATTCGGACTATGAGGCTAAGTATAAGGCCTTGAGCGAAGGCTGGGATTTAACAAGAAGTTATAATATATCATTTCTTCCCTGAATAGGAAGGAATTGGCTTTGAACCAATAATTAGGGTACGTCCGATCAATTGCTTCCATATTGGAGAAAGAAAATAATGCATTGAGGAAAAAACTTGACAGTTTGAATAAATTAATCACCACTGACCTAGATAAAGGGGTTTTATACTTAGAGACTGAGAATGCCAAATTGTTGAATGAGATGGAAGCTTAACAAAAGAAGAAAACCAAGCCTGTACAAATCCCATGGGAAGGTAAAATTGTTCGGCCAATTATTGATGAGGAAAGAACCAAGAAAACCCTAGTTGACCAATCTTCTCATCTTAAGGATAAATATAAGGCCATCAAAAAGCTTTAGGATAATGTGGACCAACTTACCTTCTATTTCCATTCTTAACCGAAAGTTGTTTGGATGGATGGGTATGATGAGGCCATAACTCACCTAGATAAGCACATAGAACAGGCCAAGAATGAAGGCTATAAATGGGGTTGGAAGAACTTGCTCACATTGATGTGGATTTTTAAGAACACTGAACTATGGTACTGACACGACCCAAGACTCTTGGAGCACACCGATCTCCTTTCTCTATTGATGTCAGTTGGATTCCTCCAGATGCCATCCCTCAGAGTCTAGTTAGAAACTACCTTGGAGATTAAGGTTCGGAAGGAAAAGTGGAATATGTTCATCCTCTACATTTGCTTGACCGGACAAGAATAAGTAGGCGTACTAGGAGGAAAGACTTCAGGTATATTAATCATACGACCAACCTTGATGAAACTCCTGTTAGGATGATCAAGGCTAATGGAAAGTGTACAATAGAAGAATTTGAGTCTTGTACCTAATTGATCTTTGTTTTATAACTCAAGTTCATTGGAATGAAATGAAGTTATTTGAAACACTTTTATCCTTTATATTTATGCTTGTGGTCGCTATTAATCTTGTTCTGACTAGGTATTCTGTACCATGACTAGTTAATCGGCCTACTGATTAAATGTTCTGTTTAAATATTGAGTGCTTGATTTGTGATTGAATCTGATTGTAATGCCTTATATTCTAAATGTTGTTCTTAGATAAAACTATGAATAGTTTTGTTGAACTAAGTTGTAGAATTAGTTATCAGTGACAACCAAGTGTATTAGGAATATATTATTATCCATGTATTTTAACTTAGTCAGGTAAAACCTCTTGTGTTTGACTTTGAGTCTTATAAGAGATTTTACTAACTGTTAGTTTATTATTTTTTGACGATGAAATAATACATGAAATTGTTAATGATAAACTTTTCTAAAGTTAGAAAAGTTTGATGATGATTTCGTAGTTGGAAAAGTTTGGTAAAGACAAAGAACTTTACTGAAGTTGGAAAAGTTTGACAAAGAACATTTCTGAAGTTGGAAAAGTTTGTCGAAGAACTTTTTTGAAGGTGGAAAAGTTTGATAAATACAAGGACCTTTTCCTGATGGTTCATATTATGGAGTTGGTCGGCATTCCCGTTGACTATGTTCCTCTGATGCCGATCAAGATAGTCAGTAAGGGAGGAACAGAGTCGGCTAGAATGCCGACCAAATTTAGAATTTGAACCATCAGGAATAGTAAAACTTACTTAGATAGAAGGGTGACCAACACTAAATACTAACAGTCACATTTATTGTATACACATGTAAATGCCTAGAAATATAAAGGCATTCCATCTCTAGGGTTCCAGACGCCTATTAATAGACAGTCTCCCTCAGCTCAGGGGGACAATCCAATCATTCTCAAGCACACTATACTAAGCTATTGAAATCAGCATAAACAAAACTAACAGTGGATGTAGGCTTTATTCATAGCCAAACCACTTTAAAAATATTTGTCCCTTATGTATTTGATTAGATTTCTCTCATTATTTATCGATGATTATAAAATTGGATCACTCTATTTTTAGATAATAAAACTAGTAGGGTAGTGGCATCGTGCACTTCGTGAACATACTTGACTTAATGTTCTCCCTTATTAGATGATGGCTTCTCAAAATTCAACATATTCAGACCTACGGTCATATTCCAAAATGAGAGGTTCAGTTTCCCATTTCGACATCAAATGGCACTGTGTCATAAGCAGCCAAAAGAGTCGATCGAGGATGTTCGAGATTTACTGGATGAGTTTATTACATGTTGCATATCTAAGACCACAAAGTCTACCGAAAAAGAAAATGCACCCTTTCTAATCAATACATACTCTAAAACACCTATAGGAACCTTAACAGATCGATCGACTATGAATAAGATCTTCTTAGTGGACTTCAATTCCCCTTAACCTAAATTCCCGTATATGGTGTACGACAGAAAGTTCACGCTTGAACCCAAGTCTAAAAGAATTTTCTCAAGCTAACGTTCCCCTATTTTGATATAGGTTGTCAGCGTCCTGGGATCCTTATACTTGATGGGTTTTTATATGCAATTATCGCGCTTGCTTGCTCGACGAGAAATTCTTTTTTTTAGGTACGTCGATGTTTCTCTTGAAGGTACAAAGTTTCTTCAGAAATTTAGTGTAGATGGGACTTGGTAGATAGCATCAAGGAGTGCGATATTCATTTGTACTTGCTTTAACACTTCTTACAATTTATTCACTAGTGCCATATTCTTTTGTGGCACCAAATATTGGTAAAACAGAGCTTTTGAGACATAGGTATGCACTGGTGGCTCAGAAGATGAGGACGGGGAGAAGGAGGGATCCATTGGTGGATGTTCTTTCTCCTTATGTTTCTTGAATTCATCGTAGGTGGGTGGTGAAACGTTATTCTTAACTTCCTTACTAGACCTAACCGTGATAAGGGCTTTGACATCCTTTTGGGTTTGGGATGCGCTAGCATTGTCTTAGACAACATATTGACTTGTAATATTCACGCTGGAACTAAAGATACCATAATTTCAATTCAATTTCTTCTAGAATGTATAAACTCAAACATATTTAAAGGAAGGATTAAACTACTCTACAAAACCTACAAAATTGTTATATTAACCAAGGATCCCTTAAGCTTCATAATTATAAATTAGACCCAAAAAATTTAAATTACCATAACTTAACCTATTCTTTACCCTTAGACCCCAACTGTACATCAAATTTACCCTCTAGGATTCAACTAACTAGAAGTTATAATTTCAGCCTCTATAACCTTTTTGAAATTACAAAAGTTGCCCTAAACTTTACCAAAAATACACTTTTTGAGATATAAAAGTATATATCTTATCAATAAGGGACCAAAAACCAATTATTTGACATCTACATTAAACCCCATGTCCACCTAAGACTTCACATAAGTACAAAATGACAAAACTCACATGTTTGAACCATGAAAATATGTGAGGTTCAAGTACCAAAAATTAAAATTCTTATAAATCTCATCAAATCCACCTCTCATTCGAACCAGTCAAACCCGCTACTCATGTATAATAAAAAAATCCACCGGCTTGACCATTAAAACTCGCCTCTTCAGTAGATTAAAAAACTCAAATTTTCTCTCAAAATAGGTAACCTATGATTTTATGCATTACATTCAGTTCTTTCAATTTCAAATGATTTTTGCGCCATTTTAATGCTCAAATACATCAAAATAGTCGAAACTTTACATGTAAAACAGTCATACGTAAAGAAATGTGAAAATCCGCCATTAAAGCCTGAGCTTTAATGGTGAACTTCAATATAATGCTTAGAACTCATGTTTGAAGCTATGAATACGTTCATTAGAACCTTAGGAACTCTAGTTTAATGATCAAAGCCCACGAATTTAAACAACAATCTTTAATTCATCTGAAGTGTTTTTCAAACCCTGAAATCAAAACCAAACTACTCCTTAATGTAGAATAAAACAAACCATGTTCGTAATAATCCCTTACATATTCGTAAAAGTTATGAATGTTAAGTCAAAATTTTGAAAAAACATAAAGTTGTGGAACTCACTATATACTGCACCTGAATCCATAAAACCTATATATTTGGATTGCTTATGACATTTTTATTTGATTTTGTTTAGAAATCGTCTTAAATGGTTTAGAAATGAAAGAGATATCTTCGGTCAAAATCTAAACGCCTAAAGTAAAAAATCGAGAGGTTAAAGATGAACTATTTGATCAGGAACCTTGACCACGCACATTTGGGCACATGGCCAATCAAAAAATTCTAAAAAAAATATTAATATTTTATTTTTTTCTCTGGTCAAAATAGTATGAGGTATGGTTGTGTTTGGACAAACCTAGCCAAAGTTATGGAAATTTTAAGGTTAAAATGTTTTATCTAAATTACAAATCAACCCCTCTTGACTTTTCCAACTTATGAATTTTAACCCCAAACTTTGTATATAAGTACTTTAAAATATTTTAAGTTAAAAAGTCTTCTACACCAAAGTTCAAATTTAACCCTTAGTCCAAGATTTTAAAGTCCTAGGTTATTTACAATTAAATTCCTAAAACTCTAAAATACACAATTTTTGGTACAAACTAATCGAAATCAACCTCAATTCCCACAATACTTATTCACGCAAAATATTTTTATACAAATAATCAAATACTAACTCGTCCCGATATCCTTTTTTGATCTATAAGAAGTTAAAAACACTTAGCAAGTATGTCATTTTACCTCTTCAATAGTAAATTTTGCTTATTTATTTAACTGCTATTGATATCATTCTGTGATAGCCCAATTTGATTCCAAGTATGTGTAGAAAGTACTATACTCATATGTTATTATATCACTCATTGTTTTAATTATGATCAATCAGATCAAATTTAACTATTCTCATCTAATATCTGATATCAGAATAATTTATTATAATGATTCAGTTCACCCTGCATTTTTGTACATCAGAAATAATTAGGGAGTAGATTGTTGTGTTATCCTAAGATAAAATTTCTACTAAGCCTATGGTCTCAGATGTTTAGGAGCCCGAAATTTAGCTACATATGTATGAGTGCCATTTTAATTATTTTCCTAGCCAGTTATTATCCAAAGGTTTTGGGTTGCTTATTATTTGGCTTTGCTGATGGCTTATTTAATTCTATACCCCTTAGTTAAATGATAAATATGGGATTACCAACTCTAATTTTCTTTAAAATAAATTGGTAAGTATGGGATTATCAGTTCAACCAATTGACTCAATGTTATTATGAAGAACATTTATAATTTTCAAACGTCGAATTCCATAAATACTCCACCTTTCATCTATACGGATATTTATTATAAAATTGGTAAAGCCTGCTTAGCGTATTTGTGCTAATTCATTTTTCTCCAGATGGCCCAGGAGAAAGAGGATAGTATATCTTACCCTTTAGAGACAAACATTAGTCACATGTTTGCGTATGTAACTATATGGGAAGAGACTAAGACCGATGGGAGAAAGAATTTGAACTTTTCTATTTTTTACTTTATAGTTCGAGTTGACAAATAAAATGTAATTCACCCCTGCAACGGTAATAGATTATGTGTACTATTTCTATAATGAATGAAGTTCTATTATTTGCCTTAACTTTATTTTATTACATTATATATACTCTCTTGTGCATTCATATAAAAAAGCAGGGTGTAACATGACCCCTAGGCATGTTACCTATCAAATTAAGATCAGGTTGGCTTCAGAATGTTCCCTTGTTCCTCTCACTCAACGCGTTGGCCAGTTAGTTCACCTGAACCTAGAGTTTTATAATCGATTGGGTATTCGCATTAAGGCTTAATTGGTGGTTCAGAGGACATTTTCGATGGTTTGATTGAACTGAAGGGTGATTTGGGAAAGAAAATTCATAGTCTCCACTAAATATTGGATCTTTTGGGACAAATAATACGATGCTATAGGGGCGTTATTTTGGAAACTCGAGGGTAGTTTACCGAAAGATGGACCTCCACCTCCTTATTATTAACCCTTAGACGAGTGAAGGTTAGGGTGGTCTCGCCACCCTAGATTACATGCATTGTAATATGGGTCGTACTGTAGCCCACCTTGCTAAAAGGTCTTTACTTACTCGATGAGTTCTATGTAGGACATAAGGGCGGGGAAATATTCAACTAAGTCGTTGAAACTATCACAGAGCAAACAGATATGAACTTACGTGTTGCAAGGCCACATGTGAGGCTTGATTTATCTCTTTTCTATTCTCTAAATATTTTAAAGGTTGTGCCGATGTGGTTACTTTGGCCTTTAAATCATGAATTTGTTCGACTTGGTGAGCGAAACCCTCATTAGTCATGGTGGACCTATATTCTCTATTGGGTGCCCATCATTGGGATTTTTTATCTACATCTTCCAAGAATGCCCATGCTTCAGCTTCACTTTTTTCAATAAAATCACCATTACACATTGACTTAAGCATGGCTTGAGTATTAAAACCGAAAACCTTCTACAAAAATTTGACTTGGCATCCCAATTCAACCCCATGGGAGGGAAAGTGCATTAATAAGTCCTTGAATCTCTCTAAATACAGCCACAAGGCTTCTCCCTCTTTTTGGCTATATGTGTTGATAACATGACATATCGACATCATCTTTTAGTTTGGGAAGATTTTTTGTAAGAAGGTAAGACTCATTTATTTCCAAATGGGGATAGATTTTGGTTCTAATGACAAAAACCAACTCTTCGCTTTATCTTTAAATGAAAGTGGAAATAATTTCAGTTCAATGTGACACATTACCTAATAAAATACTAGGTGATCAGTCCTATATCAAATAAATAGAAATATCAAATGGTTTCATTCTCAGCATCACTGTCGAAAAACATTAGTTACTAATAACCCATTAGGCCTGGGGTCAAAATTTTAAACTTTCTAATCTTTTTAAACTTAATGCACAAACAAAACCATTCAGGTAGGAATATAATCAACAAATGGACTAAATAAATAAATAACCGATAACTCTTAGAAAAAAATATATTACAACCAAATCGAATGTGCATAAAATAAAATCGTTGTAAATAAAATAAATGACATCAGTTGGGCAACATGACCAATTATTACAACAGTACCTCCTATCTAGATCACAAGGATAGAAGCATCTAAAACAATTTCCTACCAATATCCACAACTGCAGTACCACGTCTGACTAGAAAGAATAGTCATCCAGGCATCCCTGTATCTGGACACCTAAAAAGCATATAAAAGGAATGAGAAAGAAAAAATTGATATGTGTCAGAGCCCGAGTTACGAAAAGCATTTTAGTAAGTTCTTAATTTACCTTAATATATAAAATATGATACTCTTCATATTTAAATTAATGTCGCAATCACATGAGATACCCCTCACCTCTCATCTAACAGTGCACACCTAATGCGTGTATTTTAAAACACCCTAGTTAGCTACCTAGCCTAACTATCACCTCGAAAAACTCCCAAGTCCATATGCCATCAACAACCCACGTATCTAAAATACTCTACGCGTTTGCCCAAGTTTATACCTTATAATTTCTCACTTCTCATATAACCATTTGTTTTAAATAACCTTCACTAGTTATTACCCCATTCTCATTTTAGGGTTAATATATATATATATATATATATATATTATTTATCTTAGTCCATGTATATATATGTTTTCACATCTCATATATAAATATATAAAATATACTATGCACATCAAGTAAATCCATACTTATATATCACACATTATATAAGTATAATAGCCATCCCTTAGAGCTATAACTCAATGGATGCAGTCTCTCAGTGCTATCATCTTCCAGGGCATACTCACACATCATCCCGGGTACCAGCGGTCGGACTCTCACACCGACTTGGTAAAAACCAAATCACAACATATGGGAAGCGGCCATAGTTCCTCACTAGAAATAAGACGAATTATACTTACGACATCTTACCCCTGAATAAAATCACACAATATAAATAATGGAAAATTATGACATGGGGACTATATGCTCCTTCTCCTTAAGCCAAGGCCTCATCCACATCGCGCAACTTCCCATCATATATATATATATATATGATGTGATTTTAAATATATTGGTGTGTGTATATATATATATATATATATCATCATCATATCCGGCTATCCATGCCTATCTCACATGGCATTAGCCTAGAATCCCGAATATATCAATTTGTATGGATTAATAAGTATACACACAACTTATTTTAATCCCATAAGCTTTCACTCACTTATGATAAAATTCTCATATTTTTCTGAATAATAGCATATCACATCTTGCTAGTATTCTTATATGATCTTATTCACACCTTAGGATATTACTCATATATTTATATTCGACATATGTATATATTCTACCCATATATAATTGGCATATATATTCGACACGTATAAATATATATATATATATATATATATATATATATATATATATATATATATATATATATATATACGAACAAACCCGCCGAATAATTCCTTGAATGTCGTTCGTCCCAAACATTCTTAAATTTAAACCCCAGATCTTTCCCACTAACCTGAAACTTATACATCCCCCAATTACTCTTTTAGAGGTCCTCTCACTCGCTTTAGGTTCCCTTAACATTTATCTCTAAAAGGAATTCGTCTCCAATCCTCTTTAGGCTAAGAAACACTTTTCAAATTTTTTGACAAAATCGAACCAAATTGATTTCCTAAAAAAAGAACCGGTTTGGTCACCAGATCGAACCGATTACCAAGAAAAACGAACCGATCCTTCGGGTCCAGATTTCTGCTTTCTATGAAATTGACTCAAGCTTTCATCCAATCCAAGATTTAAGGTTCCTAATCTCCCAAACCAACAATATAAACATCCACACAACTTCTTTACCATTAACACAACCATTTAATTTCATGGGATTCATCTATTTCTAAGAATTTAACACCCTTAAATCTTCTCACTAAAAAAATCACGCCATTAAAGTGGGTTTTAACTTAGATTTTTTGTAGGATTACTATTACATCAAAATAATATTAAATCATCTCCCAAAAACCCATTTTTGATTCAAGAATTCCAACCCAAAAATCATAATTTTCTCACCAATTATGATATGAAAAATAAACACACTTAATAGTTAAAGTAAGTTAAACACTTGCCTAGGTGGATAAATTCGACGATCTCGTATCGGAATTCGCCAGAGCTTGGCTGGAACCTCCTTTTCTTCTCCCTTTTCTTCCTTCTTTCTCTTCTTTCTTCTTTCTCTCTTTCTCTTTTGTCTTATAAGAGAGAAATGATGGTTTATCCCTTATTAAACCCAAAATTGACTCGTATACACCAATGTGAGTCATTACTAATCCAAAAAGCACCTGGAACACAAACATTGCCCCCGAGTACTCTATTTAGATTATCGCTGCCCTTCCGAGACCAACCGTGCACTCGAAATTTCCATCCATGTCACTTAACAAAAATTCAAGTCTTAAACCCAACACATCTCCACATGTGTATTCCTTTAAAAATAACATAACATGTCGTTTTTATTCACCTGCAACGTGAAATATAATTAGTCCATCTTATTTACTTTAAATTCTCAGATTATTAAATTACACCCACTCATGTAATTTAATTATCCCTAAAAGTACGTCGTATTACATTTAACAATCTCATCGATGACTTTTTGGTACTTAATCGTTCCACAAATCTCTTTAAACTCGCGCACATGGAGTTAATGGTACCTTATTTTTCGTACCCCTTAAAATGAGCAACAATTGGATTGTTCCTTATTTGATTTTGAAATTGTTAGCGTTGTGTCGGGAAAGATGTGTGCACGAATGTTGTCTCATACAAATCCTCTCCCATCTCGACATATATTGAAAACTTACTTTATAAGTATCGAGAATGCTAGACTCCACGCTTGATAAATGACCAGTATGATCTCTAAACCAATTTCACATACATTATGCTTACTCAAATTTCTTTTATCTTTTTCATTTTTTTTTCAATTTTTTAATATATATATACAGAAAGGATCTCATGCATACCTAGTTTATATACCCTTTGTGCGGACCATTTTTTTAAAATAGTAAAAAAAATAATTTGGGGCTGATTTTTTTTATGGTTTTTAAACATTTTAGTAGGACCATGAAAAAAAATCATCTCAACTTAAAAACTGACAAAGTTTGACCGATTTTTTTTAAAACAACAAAAAAATTCATTTTCAGCTGAATTTTTTATATATGGTCCTACTGAAATGTTTAAAAGCCATAAAAACATTATCTCAAAAATATTATTTTTACTATTTTATCAAAAATCTGCAAACTGGGGTATGCATGAGAATCGCTCTCACTCTCTCTCTCTCTCTCCCTCTCTAAGAGAGAGAGAGAGATCGGCTCTCATAAGGACCTAGTTTACGGACCACTACCGTCCAAGAATTATCTAGGGACCGTTTTGTCTTTTTAGAACCACCTTTTGGGACCGCAATGTCTTTTAACTTCTTTTATGTTTTAGGGAATATATTTTTTTACCCCAATGATTTCTAAGGTCTTTTAATCTTATTTTAGCGCTTAATTAATATGTAAGTCTAAGTGTAGAAGTTCCAGGGCTTCTACTACTTCTCAGGCTTCTTCCGTCACTATCATCTTGGAGTTCTCAATAGTGAGGATTATCTATATAAATAGTTTCTTCAGGGAGTCTATAAATTGGAAGAGGTTTTGATGGAAAATATTCTAGTCTTAAATACCTTATACGGTAACGTGGGTTTATCAGTCTAGTTTCTTTATATATTTGATTAGTAATATCAATTATACCGTTATCTATAAATTCGTCTAAATTATTATCACCATAAGATGATAACAATCTACGGTATGTTCTAGGGGCAGCTGTTTCTACGTTTTTAATGAGAGGGCGGATTCCTCTGGCTCTAATTAAAATAGTCTTTATTTCAGCCAACCTTTTTCGTCTAATAAATTTTAATACGTCTATACTTTCTTCAAGTATCCTAGTGTATTCTTTATATTTTTCAGGTCTTGACAGTTCTTCTGCAAAATCTTCAGTTTTTAATTTTTGTCTAAAGAGGTCACAGATCCCTGTTCTAATTATTTCTATTCTAGGTACTTCTCTTCCTAACCACTCAATAATCTGGTCTATATATTTTAAAGTACCACCTACGTATATTAAAGCAGATTCTATAAGTTCTTTACCTTTAGTGTCTGTAAGAGTCCAATTATGGATTTCTCTTGTTAAGTCTGGATTTGTTTGGTTAACAAATGCTAAAAAGTCTGAGGTGATCTGTAAGCTCATATAAGTTTCTTTTAAAACAATAATATGTAAAAATAGTTAAGGGTTTGGTTCGAGTTATACCTTCCTTCTGGTCTGCAATATCTTTATCTTCCTTCCTTCTTCTCTTCAGCTTTCCTACTATTCTTCTCCGATCTCGGCCTCCTACAACTCCCTCTTTATGTGTCGCACCTCAATCAACTATTTTGGCATTGAACCCGTTTCCTGCCTATATTCCTTCATGCCTAACGCCCACCTGGCTAATGGCTCACGACAAATCAGCACTTGACGATAGTTCACCAGCATAACACCTTGTGTGAAACACCAGTGGTTCCACACAATAGTCCTCTATGAATAGAAAGTTGGAGACAATTTGAAAAATAATAACAACTCAACATAAGAGATTTTTGGAAAAGAAAATACTTTTATTGCATTGCATAAGTAGGTGCAACTCTCCCCTCTCCCCTAACTATGAGAGGTTTACTCACTCATGAATATATTACTTACTACAAGCATACTCTATTTCTCTCTCTCTCTCTAATATCTTATACTGGAAGTCTAACAACTAATATCTTACAACACAACCTTAACGTCCCTTTTATAGAACAAGGGAGCATACATATGACTTACTACCGGAGGCTAAAAGCTAACTAGTTAAAAAGATACAAACAAATATCTAAAGTCTATAGCCTTATCTCTTCATAAAGTAATTCATCTTCTTTTGGCAGGCATATGTCTAAATGGGACCTTCTGATGGCTATGGCCTATAAGTCTGTCATCTTGTGATAATGCAAGGAATCAAACAACCATTGCCTTCATTTTTTTATTAGTCGGGTGGCCCATGTGGGGCTGGAATCTTTTTGCTTTATGGAAAGCAAAGTCTAAGCAAATGAGTCTTCCGTCTTTAATAATTCTTCCATTACTGAGGGGCCCTTCTTTATTTTATCTGTGTCTTTTTCTGCCTTGTTGTTGATGTAAAAAATTAGATGATATCTAATTATTTAATCACAGATAAATAAAATAAGACAAAGAACTTTTAAAGTGGTTCAGCCTTATAAGAATGGCCTACGTCCACCGTTTCTGTTATTGCTGACTGTTTGGGAATTCTCGATTACAAGTTTTCTCAAGGAATTCCGGTCCCCCAACAATGAGGGTAATACAATATATTTATAGCCCTAAGGCTGTAATGTGAAAGGGTAATACATTCAATGCTGTACATAAGAAAGGGTAATACATTCAATGCCCCTTAAGTGTATACATCTGAATGATAAGCATTTAATGCGCAGTTAAACTGTTGGGTTATCCTGCTATTAATGCTTTATTCAAGGTGCAGCTCGGACCGCCTAAGCTGCTCGGACCGCAAAAGTTCCTCAGTGCTCAAAAGTTCCTCAGAGAGTTCTTGTAGGTCAGAGCGTCTGAGTTGATCGGGGAAGTAGAGTTCCTCATTGTAGTATGGTCCCTCGGAGTCGAGGTGTTGTTCGTAAGTGTTTGTCGTTGCCATGTAGATTTCCACGTGTCTTCACCCAATTGAGCCATGTCAGCAGACTAAATTTGGTATCAACACAAGCCCCCAATGTTTCATAGTTCAAAATTTAAGGAGTGTGGAACATTCTATCTGGATATATGATGGTTTTAAATGGTCATCTTGAAATTTAGGAGTCTTTTGTATTTATTTCTTCTTCCAAATTCATAGAATCGGTCTTTTTTGAAATTTTATACTCGTTTCGATTCCCGCGCCCTTTTTGTCTTTTTAGCTGCCGGTAACGTAACCGTCTCTTTTTGTAATCATTACTTTTACCTTTTCCCAAGCCAGAGTATTTAAGCGTCACAGACAATCCCATCGTCTTCTACTTTTTCAAATTTGTATCTTCGAATATTCTATTGTCTTACTCTCTTGTGCGTTCATCCTTTTCATCGTTCGTTGTCAACAGATCCATTCTTTTTCTGTAAGATCTTCTTCCTTCTTCTTCATTTCCTTATTTCATCATGGTTTATCCTATAGAATCAATTGATAAATTTCGTTCTGATTTCTCTATTCCCTCCTGGGTTATTTTGGAGGAGCTTTCTGAGCCTTCCGACTATTTCCGTTTGGCTGAGGGACATTGGTTCCCCAGTCTCTTTGTTGCTGAGTGTGGTTTTTCTTTTTCGCCAAATCCTTTATGTCTGGAATTCTGTCAATATTTTGACGTTGTTCCTGCAAGAATAGCCCCCAATACATGGAGAATAGTTAATGGGGTTCATAGACTAAATCAAATTCATGGAACTCGCATAGGAATTCCAGAAATCATGTTTTGTTATAGATGGGTTGTTGGTGATAATACTTTTTATTTAAAAACTAGATTTTTAAGTAGGGCTTTAGTGGTCAATCTCCCAAATGCCAATATGGACTATTTTGAGCACGGGGTTGTTATAAAAAATTGGCAACATGCTCCTTTATCTGGAGATGAAGTGTATCAGGGTCCCAGATGCCCTCCCTATGGCAATGTGATAGGTTATTTTTATTTCATTTTATTTATTTTGAAATTATGCTTCCTTTATGTTTGATAAAATGTGTCACTGATATTTTAATGTTTATTTATTTGCAGTTGACAGTAAAAGAAAGTCTCCAAAAGAGGCAGACGTTAATATAAGGCATTTAAAACTTATCTAGAGTTTGCATCAGACTGTTGCCGACTAGCACATTAGGTCAGCTTCATATTTGCTGCAGTACAAGAGTTACACCTCCTCTTTCACTACTCGTCCGGTGATAAGCGACGCAGAGCCAATACCTGCCTCTACAAGTTCTTCGCCTAAATCACATATTCCTTTGAGTGAAAGGATGAAGAAAAGAATACCTCCCACTCTTTTTGAGAAACCTGCCTCTGGTGATGGAGAGGCAAAAAGAAGTAAGATTGACGTCCCAGGAGAGGAGACAAAGAAAATTTATGCACCCCCTCCGGCTGCTCCTGTGAAGGTTGCCGAGAACCCCCCAGTGGACCCGAGCAAGACTGATGCTCCAAAAGAAGTGATTGTCATATCATCGACCAAGAGTTCCTCCTTGGTCGAAACTATTCCTGTTCCCCCGAGGAAGCTGAAGAAAAGCTCCTTGGTCAATTTGGCTGAAACCATCTCTCAGCCCCCAACTACTGGAACTGGTTTTCTTACTTTTGTTCCCCCGAGCTCTGCCATGAGCTCGGTGAAGACTTGGATCATTCCCAAGATCCAAGGTATTGAAGAAAACCTTTCTCGGGACATGGTTACCTCATTGGCTGCTCGCCATATTGCTTCTGTAAGTCTTATTATTTTGAACTTTTCATCTTTCCCTTGTTATATCTGTCTCTGACTTGCTTTTATTTCCTTTTCTCAGTTGGTGAGCTGCTTTAATACAACTTTGAAGAAAGATGAAGCTATTAAAGCTTCAAGATCCTCATTTGGTGTGGAGGAAGCTCTGATGGATCTGATGCGGTCTTTGGAAGATTCTCGTCAGAAGCATGATGCTGACAAGGCTACTTGGGAGAAGAAACTTACCTCAACCGAGCAGGAGAAGGCTCAAGTTGTTGAAGTCTCCAAGGGGTTGAAGAAAAAAATAAATGATTTGGATAAGAAGAATAAAGAGCTCGAAGGGAAGCTCAAAAATGCTGGGGAGCTTGAAAATAAGCTCAAGGTTGCTGAGGAGGAGTTGGGTCAACTTCGGGAAGTAATTCGACAGAAGGAAGAAGTTGAGAATAAATTAAAGGCTGCTGAAAATATTCTGTCCGAGAAGCTTTCCTCGAAGAAGTTAAAGAGGAAATTGGCTGTGAAGAAATCTTTCAACGTTGGCTGGGATAAAGGGTGGAATAAAGGCTTGGCTGCCTTGATGCCGCAAGTAGAATATGGCAGCCTCAAATACTTTAGAGATGGGTGGGTCGCTGCTCTACAAGAGATGAAAGTTGATGAAACTTCTGAACTATTTTAGCGGTGCATCCTTGGTCCCCCTCCAACTCCTGAAGACGAAGAATAGGACGAAGCTGCCTCTGAGGAGTCTTTCATGGTGATGGGAGATCAAGTTTCTCATCCCCCAGCCATCCTGCCTACTAATGAGGAACTTCAGCAACTCGCTACTTCATCCGAGCAACTGCCAGTGCTCCCCGAGAAACTTTATGTTCCCTCCGAGCAACCTACCTCCTCTTCCCAGCCTCCCGAGAAAGTTTTAGGAGATAAGGAAAAGGTGTAGAGTTGTTCGGGTTTCTCTCTATTTTATTTTTCTTTGTCAAATGTAACCCTGAACATGTAACTCTGAACTTTGTGATATAATAAAACTTGAACTTTTGTTTATGCATACTGTTGTTTCTCCTCTTCATGCTCTGTTGGTACTCTTATTGATTATTGCTTTTTCTTCCTCTACTAGTTTCTGTCCAAGATGGAATTATTGTCTGCTCATGATACAAAGCAGTTTCGGCAATGCAATGAATATTTTAAGGCCGGTCACACAGATCTGAGTGCAGCACAAATCGTCGACATCCTCGGCCAAAATGCTTCGGAATAGGCAATTGAAGCCTGCCAATATTTGAAGTGTCTGCTTAATCGTGCAGTGGCCAATAATATAGCTTATTATGATATGATTGAGGATCTCCAAGGCACTCTTGAAGAACTTCAGCAATAATATAAAGAATCCACTACCCTTTTGCACGAGGGGTACGAGAAGAAGTATCAGCAAATCATTGTCAACAAGGGATATGATAAATGATTTGCTGCTTACGATGTGAGGGAGAGGACTTTGAAAGCTGAGGTCGAGGAGCACAGACAGATAGTTGAGTTATTAGAGCAAGAAAATAATAACCTGCAAAGAGAGATGTTCAGTTGAAGTCTGCAGCTTCCACCTTAAATGCTTTGATCCCAGTGACCGATGAGGGATCTTTATTGGAGGTCAAAAATGCCAACCTGAGGGATGAGTTGGAAACTTTGAAGAGGTCTGACCCCTCTACTTCTACTCACGGACGAGCAAGAGCTCCTCGCGGACGAGCAAGAGCTGCTTGGATTCCTGTCGAGGAACAGAGAACTCAATCTGCTCTAGAGAACCAGTCCTTCCAACTGATGGCAAAGAACCAGGCATTCACTGAGATGTCTAAGAAGATCAGGGATCTGGAAGAGCAGCTTTCTGTGCAGAAGTCTGTCTTGGGGAATAAAGAGCTTTTCATAAAAAATCTCCACGGGCAACTAGAAAGATTGACATATCAATTCCACAAGCAGCCCAGAGAGTTCTGGATGGCTGGCTACAACGAGGCTCTCTACCACTTGGACGATCGTATCCAAAATGCAAATAATGAGGGCTACAAACAGGGATGGTTGAATGCCTTAGGTGTGCTGCAACTGGAACAGGGTCATTACCTGTGGGATTACCATAATCCTGGGCTGCTCGACCTACCAGTGCCACCATTCAAGCTTGATATGAGTTGGATCCCTACTCGGGCCATCCCTCGGTGTCTGATTTCCAAATACCTCGGTGATTAAAATCTCCATTCCAATCTTGAGATATCTCGTCCCGAGTATCTACTAGATCGACCATCTGTGATGAATATCAGGATGCTAAAAGATATTAACTTCATAAATTCTCCTCTTGCTTTAAATGATCCACCTGCTGGCGAGGAACCTGTTTCAAAAGCAGAGGGGAAGAAACCAATAGAATAGGAATCTTAATGTAATAAATTTGTATTTCATTCTTAATGTATTTTGTTCTACATTTAATGAAATAATTTTATTTAAAAATCTTGAGTGCCATTGTCTTGTAGTTATAAAACACTTTACATTTGTGCATGTATGTCTGTTAAAAAGATAACAACATTGTGTTATTTATCGATCAACTGGAGTTTGTTAAAACTTATTGTCGACTATCTTGAATTTGTGGTAATCATTTGATGACTAACCAAAATTGATGATATTTTGTTTATCGACCAACTTGGTAGTAATTTAAAAATTCACGAGTATCAAAAAATTTGCTCGATCACTTTCTCGTACTCATAAAATATTTCCGACCAACCAAGGTCGGTAAATTTTTCTTCTCGACCAACTACAGTTAGTGGGTTTTTTCTTAACGAGCAACTTTGGCACTTTTTGGAATAGTTTTACCTCCCGACCAACTTTAGTTGGCGTTTTTGAGAATATATTTACTTCCTGACCAACCTTATTTGTCATTTTTAGGAATGCTTTTACTTCCCGAGGAATACATTTACTTCCTAACCAACATAAGTTGGCATTTTTAGGAATACATTTACTTCCTAACTAGCATAAGCTGGCATTTTTAGGAATAGTTTTACTTCCCGTAGGAATACATTTACTTCCTAACCAACATAAGCTGGCATTTTTAGGAATAGTTTTACTTCCCGTAGGAATACATTTACTTCCTAACCAACATAAGTTGGCATTTTTAGGAATAGTTTTACTTCCCGTAGGAATACATTTACTTCTTAACCAACATAAGTTGGCATTTTTAGGAATACACTTCCTAACCATCATAAGTTGGCATTTTTAGGAATAGTTTTACTTCCCGTAGAAATACGTTTACTTCCTAACCAACATAAGTTGGCATTTTTAGGAATACATTTACTTCCTAACCAGCATAAGCTTTCATTTTTAGGAATAGTTTTACTTCCCGTAGGAATATATTTGTTTCCCGACCAACCTTAGTTGGCATTTTCGAGAATAAATTTGAGTAGTCCGAGTTTTGCCGAGTAGTGTTTAGCACTAGTATTCCCCGAAAAACTTTCAATAAAAGGAGAGAATTTGGCAGAATATCTTCATTTTATTCATACTGACGGAACTGCGTTACATGAGAATATACATCACTGATAATACTTGCGCAGGTGCTCTGCGTTCAATGCATTTTTAAACTCCTCCCCTTCTAAAATTGTTATTTGGTAAGTTCTTGGTCGAATAACTTCTATAACTCGGTATGGTCCATGACAGTTTGCCTCCAGTTTGTTGTGCTTTTGAATCACTTTCTTTAGCACATAATCTCCTTCTTTTAGGTCGCACTTCTTCACCCTCTTATTGTAGAACAAAGCTGTTCGTTGTTGGTATGCAGCATTCCTGATGGCTGCTTCTTCTCTAACTTCCTCGAGCATGTCTAAATCCAATCTTCTCATTAAGTCGCTGACAGGGGAATTGAAATTCAGTACCCTGTGTGTTGGGAGGCCCAACTCGACAGGTATAACAGCTTCACTTCTAAATGCTAGCATATATGGAGATTCCCCTGTTGCTACTCGGGGAGTAGTTCGGTAAGCCCATAGTACTGATTGTATCTCGTTGATCCAATTTGCTTTCGCATCATCCAGTCTTTTCTTCAAGCCATTCAGTAGCATTCTGTTTGTCACTTCAGTTTGTCCATTTCTTTGAGGATGGCCTGGTGCCGAGTGGACCTTCAAGATATTTAACTGATGATAATAGGCAGCTAACTCCTCGTTGTCAAATTGTGTTCCATGGTCTGTGATGAAGGCATGAGGAAGACCATATTGACAAATAATGTTCTTCTAAATAAATTGGTACACCTTGTCGTATGTCATATCAATGAGAGTCTCAGCCTTAACCCATTTAGTTAAATAATCGACAGCGACCACGAGATACTTAAACCTTCCCCTGGTCGTCGGTAGTGGCCCAACCAAATCTATTCCCCATATGGCAAACGGCCAAGGGGAAGTAATGGGTGTCAATAACGCTTGGGGGGTTCTTCGGATGGAGGAGAAGCGCTGACACTTGTCACATTTCTTGGCATAGGCTATACAATCAGCTCTCATCGTCGGACAGTAGTATCCTTGAGTCATCATTCTTTGCAAAAGTGTCCGACCTGCTACATGGGCTCCACAGGACCCTTTATGGACCACTTCAATCAAATCTTTCACCTCGGTGGGATGCATGCACCTTTGCAACCCTGTTATAATTCCTCGTCTATATAGAATACCATTAGTCAGTACATAACGAGCAGCCATAAACTTCAGTTTCTTGGCTGCAAGTTTGTCAGTTGGTAATTCCCCTTTCTCAATATATGCCCTGATGGGATCCATTTGTGACGATCCTAAATCGAGGGTAATAAAGTTCATCGTCAGATCTTCATCTATACTCCGACTAGATAAAACTCTAATTGGGATTGTTCTTTGTAGCTCAGTACGAGTAGCTGATGCTAATCGAGCTAAGGCGTCTGCTCTTGCATTCTCCATTCTTGGTATTCTGATCAGCTGAATAGCAGTAAATTTCCACACCAATTCCTTCGCCTTTGCATGATATCTGATCATTAATTCTCCTTTGGCTGCATATACTCCCATCATTTGATTTATGACCAATTGCGAGTCACTGAAAACAATAACTTGTTCTGCCCCCATAGTTTTCACCAAACTAAGACCTGCAATCATGGCTTCATATTCAGCCTCATTATTGGAAGCTTTGAATTGGAAGCGTAGGGCGTATTCCATGTCGACCTCGTCCAGACTGTTCAAAACTATCCCTACGCCACATCCTATAGTGAAGGATGAACCATCCACATACAGACTCCATATAGGCAACTCGTCGTCAAATTACTGATTTGACAGAATTCCTCAGTGAAAAATTTGTTGCTTCCTTTCACCATCTCCTAATATTTCTTGATGTTCGTCGATCATCTTTTCTTTCCCTTTTACCAACCTAAGCTGGTCTGGGCTTGAATTATATGATACTGTAATATCTACTTGCCCTTTTACCAAGCGAAGTTGGTTTGGGATTGCGTTTGATGACCCTGTAACATCCACAGGTTGATCAGCGAGCAATTTTTGCTCCTCGGGGGTATCAAGATAAGTGAAATCTGCTATAAAATCTGCTATAAAATCTACTACCGCTTGCCCTTTTAGCGATGATCTGGGTTCATAAACTATATCATATTCACCGAGTTCTATTGCCCAGCACATCAATCTTCCTGACTTTTATGGTTTATGAAGGGCTTGCCTCAATGGCATATCAGTATATACTACAATGGTATGAGCCTGGAAGTATGGCTTCATTCTTCTACTTGCCTCGATCAATGCTAGTGCTAATTTTTCCAGCTTTGGATATCTGATCTCTGCTCCTCGGAAGGCCTTACTTGTGTAGTAGATTGGTTTTTGTACTCCATTCTCCATTCTTATTAATGCCGAACTAACTGCATTCTCGGACACTGCCAGATACAAGTATAATTTTTCTCACATCACTGGCCTAGATAAAAGTAGAGGTGCTCCCAAATATTTCTTTAAGTCTTGGAAAGCCTTCTCACAATCATCATTCCACTCAAAAGTTTTTCGGAGCGTTTTGAAGAATGGGAGACATCGATCAATTTCTCGCGATACAAATCTGTTGAGTGTGGCTACTCGTCCTGTAAGACTTTGCACCTCTTTCTTCGTCGTTGGGGATCGCAACCCTAACAGAGCTTTGATCTTTTCAGGGTTAGCTTCAATGCCTCGCTGATTGACAATGTACCCGAGAAACATGTCTTCCCGTACTCCAAATATGCACTTCGTCGGGTTCAACTTCATTTGATATTTATCTAGTTGATCAAAGGTCTGGCTTAAGTCAACTAGATGATCAAGCTTTCCTGCTCTTTGTCAGCATATCGTCAACATAGACTTCCATATTGCAACTGATTTGTTCTGCAAATACTTTTTTCATCAGCCGCTGATATGTTGCACCTGCATTTTTCAAACCAAAAGGCATAACATTATAACAATATGTTCCCCTAGGGGAACTGAAAGAAGTACTCTCCCTGTCTTCAGGTTTCATTTTAATCTGATTGTAACCAGAATAAGCATCTATGAAGCTCAGTAACTCGTGTTCCGAGGTAGCATCCACTAGTTGATCAATTCGGGGCAGCGAAAAGTGATCCTTTGGGCATGCTTTGTTGAGGTCGGTGAAGTCTACACACATCCTCCATTTATTGTTCTTCTTTTTCACCATCACCACATTTGCTAACCAGTCTGGATATTTAACATCTTTAATAAAGCAAGCTTTCTGGAGCTTCTCGACTTCCTACTGTATAGCTTGATTTTTCTCGAGACTGAATACTCTTCTTCTCTGTTTCACAAGCTTGATCTCCTTATTCACGTTGAGTTTGTGACATAAGAAATTTGGGTCTATCCCAGGCATATCCTCATGACTCCACGCAAAAGTTTGCGTTCTGCTTCTTAGGAAAGTTATCAATTCATGTTTTAGTGAGGCTTCCAACAACGAACCTACTTGAGTAGTTCGTTCAGGGTGTTCGTCATCCAGGATGATGTTTTCAGTAGCTTCCACCACTTGACCCTTCACGAGTTGCGACACATCTCTAGGATCCAATGTTTTAATTTATGCACCTTCATCCATTTGATATGTGGCGGTCTTTTTCCTTGATTCCTCCATTTCCTCTTGCTCGGCGGATGAATAATAGCATTCCCGAGCTACTTTCTGATCACCTTTCACAACCCCTACTCCAAAATTTGTTGGAAATTTTAGGCATTGATGTACCGTAGATGGTACAACCTCGAACTTCTTCAATCCTACTCTTCCCATGATGATATTGTATGATGATTGAACATTCTTATCCATCACGAAGAAGCGTATTATTTCTGTTCGACAAGCAGGCCATGTACCAATGAGTATATCCAATTTGATCGTCCCAAGTGGAAATACTTTCTTGCCCGTAAAACCGAGGAGGGGTCTATGATAAGGCTCCAGTTGAGATAGCTTTAAATTTAAACTGTCGAAGCATGAGTAGAACATGATGTCTGCCGAGCTACCATTGTCTACCAGTACTCTTAAAATCATTACCTCCTTCATCCTCATTTTGATCACCAATGGGTCATCATGAGGATATGGAACACCTGCGAGGTCGTTCTTTGAGAAACCGATGACCAATTTCTCTTTGTTTACCTTTCTCGGGCGATCCTCCTCCGCTATATTTATTCATTGAATGTATGAGCAAGCTTGAGCCTCACAAAGGTAAGATTTTCTCTCTGCAGTAAGGTCTCCTCCCCCTGCATCTCCACCTGTAATAACATTACAGTTAAATGACCCAAAGCGTATTAAAAATACATCTCGTTCTGGCTGCCTTGGTCTCTTGGGAAGATCGGGGTCGTCTTCTGGATCAACTTCATGGTTTCTTTTCTTGTTCTCCTCTGATCGACGAGGAGATCTAGACCTCTCTCTTATTCGGTCATTTTTTCTTCTTTCATTTCCCCGATCAACATACTTTGCCAGTTTTCCTCGTCTGATGAGTGTTTCAATCTCATTCTGAAGAGCTATGCAATTTTTGGTCATATGGCCATGATCTTTATAAAACTCACAATATTTTGCTTTATTCCTCCTGTCAGGGTCTGCCTTCATTTTCTCTGGCCAGTTTAATTCCTCGTTGTTCTTGATTTCTTCTAAAACATGGTTGATGTCTTTCTTCAGAGGAGTATAATTATCAAATTTCTTTAATACTTACCATGACGACCTCATTTTTAAGTGTTTGTTACCACTATTATTCTTATGCTCTTTCTTCTTAGCTTTATCACCTTCCACCTTGGTTTCTTTGGCATCCATATTCTTCTTCGCAGCCATAGCCTCCTCGGCATTCATAATATTGGCCGCTTTTCCCATCAGGTCTGATATGGTTTTAGGTGGATCTTTGGCCAAAGTGTAGTATAACTTGTTGGACAGTAGTCCACTCATCAAGGCGGTAATCGTTGTCTTTTCCTCATAGTCAATGACTTCGAGCTTCTCGTTATTAAAACGAGTTATATAATCTCTGGTACTTTCACCAGCTTTTTGTCTAACACTTAACAAATGTGCTACTTGTTTAACCGGCTTTGCCCCAAAATAGAAATTCCCAATGAATAACTCGGCCAGTTAAAAGAAAGTTGAGATCTTACCCCAAGGAAGGTTATTATACCACATTTGAGCAAATCCGGTAAGAGTTCCCGAGAATGCTCTGCATCTCATCTCATCTGGAACAACATAGATGTCGGTTGTAGCTTGGTATTGTTCTATATGTAGGACAAGGTCGGTCTTTCCATCATATTTGGGGGTCACAACAGGTGCTTTGAACTTTTATGGTGTTGGAAATCTACAATGGCCTGGACAAAATGTGTTCCTCGAATAAAAGTTCATTGTAGAGGGTTCTTGGCCTTAGCCATTTCCCCTAATCTATCCTCCAGCCTCTGAATAGAGCCTTTCCATGCATCATTTCCTTCCTTGGGCCTGTTGGTTCGAGAAATTTATCGCGTTGATGTGGCTTCTTGGGATTTATCTTGACGAGCAGCTGGTCGCGACTGGGCAGATCCTTCCCTTAAATCTAATGGTCGTTGAAAACTCCTCGATGTGACTTTAGGAGGACTTATACTCCTTCTAGGTCCTAATCGATCAAAAGGTGATACCATGCTTAACCTCTCTAGCGCACTAGTCCTTTCTAGAGAGAGAGTCATACGTTGTTCAGTATCTATGGCTCGCACTGACGAAGTTCGTCCAGGTTGATAAGAAAAATCTTCAGATTCCTCAGTACGATATGAATCAGTACGCCTAGTATGCAAAGAAGGTAAACGGGTATTTCTATGAATACTTTGCAGTCCTGAATGGGTAGGTGCACCGCTATGGAGGGTTTGTATGAGTTGTCGCATAGTTTCTTGCATGACGCTCTGGCCCTGAGCCAGATTTGTCATTATTCCAGCCAGATCTGGAATATTTGGTGGAGCAGATGGATTTGGAGGGCTTCCAGCGTTTCGATTGCTGGATTCTAGAATATCATCCATTTGTGATGAATTGTTTTCGATGAAAAACGATATTACCAGTCGCTTCCCACAGACGGCGCCAATCTGTTGATGTAAAAAATTAGATAATATCTAATTATTTAATCACAGATAAATAAAATGAGATAAAGAACTTTTAAAGTGGTTCAGCCTTATAAGAATGGCCTACGTCCACTGTTTCAGTTATTGCTGACTGTTTGGGAATTCTCGATAATAAGTTTTCTTAAGGAATTTTGGTCCCCCTACAATGAGGGTAATACAATGTATTTATAACACTAAGGCTGTAATGTGAAAGGGTAATACATTCAATGCAGTACATGTTAAAGGGTAATACATTCAATGCCCCTTAAGTGTATACATCTGAATAATAAGCATTTAATGCACAGTCAAACTGTTGGGTTATCCTGCTATTAATGCTTTGTTCGAGATGCAGCTCAGACCGCCTAAGCTGCTCGGACCGCAAAAGTTCCTCGGTGCTCAAAAGTTCCTCGGAGAGTTCTTATAGGTCGAAGCGTCTGAGTTGATCGGGGAAGCAGAGTTCCTCGTTGTAGTATGGTTCCTCGGAGTCGAGGTGTTGTCCGTAAGTGTTTGTCGTTGCCATGTAGATTGCCATGTGTCTTCACCCAATTCAGCTATGTCAGCAGACTAAATTTGGTATCAACACTTGTCTTGGCCTGGGAGGGCATTATTGAAAAATACATCAATGAGGCCCATAATTCTAAGGCTAGCTGGCAAAGCTATCTCTACCAATTCTTTGGATTCTTTCTTAAGCCTTCAATTGAATGGCTCATCGGCTTGGATTATTAGGTCTTCTTTGTGGTAGGCAGTGTACCATCTCTCTTTTTCCTATCAATTATTCCATGATTTTTATTGTCTCCATGGCTTGAGTAATCTTGAGCTTGTACTTATGAACGATTAAATCCTTAGTCTCGTCTTCTGATAGAATCTCAACATCTTCAAATATATAATTAAAAAATCTAACAAGTCTAAAACCTTTAACTCTCATTCCTCTACAGGAACTTGGAGCAATCTGATAGATTCTAGCAAATAGAGGAAGGAAGTCTTCTACCTTCTTAACATACTCATGGATTATTTTCCAAGAGCAACTGAGTCTTCTATAGTCTCAATATTGATGAGTTCAATGAACCCATAGTCTGCTAAGTTTATCTGGGCAATCTCTGCTTTCCCAGAAAGTTAAATCTTTGGAACGTATTTGAAGAAACCTTTCATCATTAAGGCATCTCCACTAGTCTCATATAATAACATATTGAAATATTCAATAATTCTATCAGATTCTTTCTTATAGTCGTCTGATAATGGAAGATTATTATGACCAAAAGGTATAACAATCTTAGTCTTAAAAATCTTTTTCTAATAACAAAAATTATCAGCAGGTCTAGTTTTGGAGGATTCTCTAAGAGTCTGAGCATAGGTTTGAGTCTGTGGCGTAGGCATAGAAGTTCCACTGAGTTGGGTAACTGCAAGTCTTTGAGTTCTCATGAATCTAGTAATGGCTACCAGATTTTTCTTGAACTCTATCCATAGTTTATTCTTCACATTCCACCATATAGCATCTATAAGAGTATTTTCATCCTCTAAAAATTCTCGTCTAAATTTGATTAAGGCTTGGTATCTTTGATCGGGTCTATATTGGGGAATATACATCTTCCCAATGAGTCTATTTTGAGCAATAATCTCTTATCTAGATTTTCCTAGAGGAACCAAGATATCATCAAAGTTCTCTAGGATAGGTCTTTCTTGAGAGTCTTGAATACGAGTCTGTCTTTGCGTTGCACCAGCATTTGGTCTTACGCGTCTAAGATAGTCTGCAACGGCTTCTCTATTTAGTCTATTTATTCTAGAGGAACTCATGTTGTCTAGGTCTTCTATTTGCAACATAAAACATGAAATTATATTAGTGTTAGCAAACATTGGTTCTCTTGATATAATGTATGGAATGGTATTTTTACTTCCTTTAATATGTATAACAAAGAAGTCATAACCATTAAGAAATTGTTTCCATCTAATAAGTCTATTAGTCCTTGATTTGGACAAGTCTAAGTCTCTGAATTTTACTGCATAAGAAGAGTCAGTATAAACAGTAAAATGTTTAGGTCTAAGGAAAAGCATATATTTTTCTATTGCCCTTACTATGGCTAAAACTTCTTTTTCATGCGCAGTGTATCTTGTTTCTGGGTATGTAAAGGTTCTAGAACTATGTTTACAAAGTTTCTTCTTTTTTGTCTAATGATCAATGGTAAAGTATACTACTCCCTATTATTTATCAAAGGCATCTGTTTCTACTATAAACTGGTCTTCTGCATTAGGCAGTTCAAGAAAAGGAATATTCTTGACTACATATTTAATTTGTCTTATGAGTTCAAAATCATATTTGGTCCAATAAAAAAGGATTAGTCTTGTCTCTCCCTTTTAATTTGGATGTTAAGCTTTGTCTTTTTGAAGCAAGGTCTTTAATAAAGTCTACAGCACAATTGAGCAATCCTAAAAATGATTGTAATTGTTTTATATCTTTTAGTTGATATGGAAACCAAAGAATCTTCTTAGTTATGTGTTCTGCCAAGGATAGTTTTCCTTTATCAATATACATTCCCACAAAGTCTATCTCAGTCTGAGATAATTGCATTTTCCTTTCGAAAATGACAATATCATATTTATCAAATTCTAAAATAATATTTTTAAGATGGTCTACATGCTCTGTCTCAGTCTTATTATTTACAAGAATATCATCTATGTAAACAAGAAAAAATTATGAATAAGGTCTAAATATATTATCCATTCTTCTTTGAAATACTTGAGGAGCGTTGAAGTATCCAAATTACATTACTAGCCATTCGTATTTTCCTTGGGGCACACGAAAGGCGATCCAAGTAATACTGTCTGGATGCATCTTAATTTGCCAGAAGCCTGATTTGCAGTCAAACTTACTGAATATAATTCTATCTTCAATCAGATTGATTAAATTATTTTTGTCTGGTATCTTATAAGAATCGAATTCACAATTTCTATTTAATTGTCTATAATCTATAACCATTCGTCTTTTTCCTCTTTTACGTTCAGATTCATTTTGAACATAGAAGGCTAGGCTATTATGTCTACTTTTACTTTCTCTAATAATCCTAACTTAAGCATTTCATCTATGTCTTTCTTGAATTCTTCCCTATCTTCTTGTGAATATCCTTTCTTATAGGTTCCACCATTAATAGTGGCGTCTGGGTTTATAGGGATGATTTCACAATAACTTTGGTCTTTATCCAACTAAGCGATGGGATTTTCTCCTAAAGTAGGAATTGCTAGTTGACTAATCTTTTCCTTTTCTACTTCTATATCCATTTTCTTCTGTTTTGATATAGCTTGAACTTGTAATAAGGTTTGCTGGGCTTGATCTAAAATGTCTTGTTGTATAAGAACTATTTTCTTATAACACTTTTGGTCTGGACACTTACACTCTTTTGGTAAGAGTTTGGTTATTTCTAAGGATTCTTGTTGGGTTTTAGGTCTAGGTCCACCATGCTCAGGTGAAGAACTCTAATGTTTTATGGGTCTATAATTGGGTTTGACCTGCATAAGGTCAAAGGCAACCTTGTGATCTATTAGAGGGGCTTTAATATTAAATTCCTCTTTATCACTAATTAATATATTATCGTTATACTGAGTATAAGGATGATAATTACTAATAAATTCTTGTCCTAAAATAATATTTCCTGTGAAACTAAGACGAGGATCCATTATCCAAAACCAGTGATTAACAGTTTTGTTGGTCTGATTTTCTAATTTAAAATAAATAGGAATAGTCTGGAAATATAAGGTAAATGGGTCTCCATTAGCCACTTTACCATAAATTTCATGAGTACTTTCTAAAAAATAGTCTTCAGGGAAGGCATTAGCCTTGTAAATACTCTGAGAGGACCCTGTATCTATAAAAGCTGAAAGTCTTTTAGGATAGTCTTTGTGTTGAACAAATAATTCTACAAAACAAGCATGTGGTTTAGTAGAAATTCCTAAATTGTTCTTTTCTAAAATAGATATTCCTTTTTTAGGTTTATCTATAAAATCTAAGGGTATTTGGTCTTCTGAACTATTATCAGAATGGTATTCTTCTAAATCATCGGAAATTCCCTTTCCTTTGAAGTCTTCATTTTCTTACAGTCTTTTGGTTATATTTCTATCAATGTCTTGATAATATGTTTTAATATCTAAGTCTATTTGAGCATCATACTGGTTAGTATAAATTTCTCTAAATCTAGTTCTCCAACAAGTTTCATGGTAGTGTAATTGACAAATAACACATACCATAAACAATTCTGTTTGTATAATTTCAAAGCATTCTACGCATCTAAAGTCTTTATTGCAACATTTCATTTCAAATGCGCAATAATGTCTTTCATCAAAGTAGCATCTAGGTATATAGGTTAGTAACTCAGGATTACTAGTTGTCTATCTTTTCTTTAAAAATGGGCTTAATTTACACTTATACCAAGCTTCTTCAAAGTCTATATATTCATTATCTAAACCTTCTTAATTAATCTGCATCATATACAAGTCTAGAGTATCCTGAGAGTCTTCATACTCATCAGTATCACTATAGTCTTCTGAATCATTGTCTGTATATGCACTATAAATACTACTATTGTCATCTTCTTCTATATCTGATATTTCTATAGCATATAGGATGTCTAACTCTTCTTGATCTGCATAGTTTAATATTGTATTAATGATCTTAATACCTTCTTTATCTTTCTTATTAGGGCAATCTTTAGCAAAGTGTCCTTCTTTATCTCAAGTTCAATATTCTTTGGTGGCAATCTTAGATTGAGATACACCTTTTTTTTTCCTATAATTAGGAACCTTCTTATATTCATTAGTGTTTTTCTGAAAATATCTTCTTTGATTAAATCTATTTTTCTTAGTCTTAGGGTTCTTTTCTCTAAAGGTAGTAGATTGTCTAAATTTATACTTCTTTGGAAATCCTAAAGGTCTAGTCTTAAACTTCCTATGTTTCCATTCTAATTTCTTTTTGAATTTCTTAGGTTCACTACCACATCAATATTGGATTGGAGCAATGTCTCTTTCATATTTAATTGGAGGACTCTATTTGAAAGTTTCTTCTATCAGCTTTCCTTGAGTTATATCACGTCTCTTAGATATGATATAGTCTTTGGCAAAATTGATTCTTTCACCTAGGGAGTTGTTCTTAACTCCAGCTACTCCTGGTCAATTCCTATATTCATTAATTATGATTTGTCCTATGGATGGTATCTTTCTAAAGTATTCATCTTTTAAGGTCTCTCTAAATTCTTTAATTTGGTAATATAGCTGCTCATAATTATTGCTATATTCATTTATCTTATCCAGTTTGCAAATGCTAAGGAGGGCTAACTTAGTTTTTGCTAGGTCTTGTTCATTGATTTGAGCTAGATGTCCAGCTCCAATGAATTGTGATGTAAATAATTGAATATATTCTTCAATTAATCTTTTTTATAAGTTTTCTTTCATCTACTCAATCTTAACTAAGGAGTCTTCATCTGTGGCCTTTCTTAAACTATCTAGATAATCTTTTGCAATACTTCTAATGGATTGCTCAGCGTATTGTTTACATGAACTTGCATCCCATTGTTCATTAAATGCAAAACACATGTTCATTTGATTACGACATTCATCTAAGGCCTTCTTACTATCTTGAACATTGTCTAGGTTAAGGTATATACCTACTGGTTTTTTGGCTTGACTTGCCATAGTCTTAACAGGAGTAAAACTCTTGTCACTAGTTGGAAATTCTTTGATATAATCGGGTTTAGTCTTTACTACAGTGCTTGAGTATATAGGAATATTTATTCATATTGGTTTACTAAAAAGTCTAGGAGCATCTTCTAGCCTACTATTACTTCATATCTCTTGTTTACTAGTCTCTACTTGTGTAACTAGCATTAATCTTTATTCTCCTTCTTCTATTAGTCTTTGGTTTCTAAGAAGTTCTTTCGTATTCTTAGATTCTTTTAATTTTAATATGCGGTCTTGGGCTATCATATGAAATCTTTCTCTTTCCTGAAATCTAACAGAATGACTTTTCTTAAGGTGATCTTTAAATGTCTTCATATCCAATTTTGAGGGTTCATGTCCAAAGTTTTGGATCCTAGCTTTTTATTTAATTAATTCTTTTTGTTCAAATGATCTTCTAGGTCTAATTACAGGGGCTTGTCTTAGTAAACTAGCACTAGTCTTACTACTACATTCTCCTTCTGAAGGATCATTGATTATGGCTTCTCCCATATTTCTAAATCTAATTTCTTCGGTCTAGATATTCTTATTAATGATCTTAGGGTGTAAGGACACAAATTTCCAATTGAGTCCATATATAGTTTTGGCTCAATTCCGGACAAAAACATTTATTCATAGGATAGTATTTATTGTAATATTCTCAAGCCTATGAAGTGTATATTGAAGACGTAGCGGCAAAGAACTTAAAGCTTCATCAAAATGCCGGTTTGTGTGCCTCGTTTCTACGTCATCAATTAAGGTTCCATGCTCCCAAGGTATGAATGTAATTATATGTATATAGGAGCTTGGAACAATTTGTATTGGGTGTTAGGTTAATAAAAACTGCATTTTATTTTCAGAAAGAATCAATTAGAAACTTAAAAATAAGTATATAAAAGTTTCTGGGCCAAAATCGCATTTTATAAACTTTCTGGAAGTTCGTTAGAAATATCGTTCGAACGAGTTTTTTCGTTCGAACCAGATTTCGTTCGAACGAGTTTTGTCGTTCGAACCAGGTTCGTTCGAACGAGTTTTGCCAACGACCCTAACTGGACAGTCGTTCGATATGTCGTTCGATATGTCGTTCGAACGAATGCTCGTTCTAACGAGGTATCTAACGAACTTCTAACGAGCCCAGGCTGGTCACTCGTTAGAAGTCTCGTTCGAACAAGAATCACGTTCGTTCGAACGAACTTCCAGCGGGAACAGTTATTTGACAGTTTTTTGCGTTTTTTCCCCACTCCTCCACTTGGTTTTCAACTAACCTTTTTCATACTTTATTATGTGCGGGAAACACATTTTCCAAGACAACTTTTCCAACATTGTTTATCTCCTAGAGAGAGTTTGAGATCAAAATTAGTTTAGAAAAATGTTCAAGTTTTGAGTGTTCATTTTTAATGAAAAATTCATACACACTCTAGTTTACACCCAATAATTGTTTATCCAAGTTTCTATATTTATATCAATTGCTTGGAGTTTTTGGCACCGATTTTCTCTACCGAATTCAAGAGACGTTTCGGGTTTGCTTCTACACCCCATCACAAAGAAGACCTTTGTTGAGATTCTACCCATACGGAGAAAGGCTCCATGCTTGGGTGACGGTGACCATAGAAAGTCCCATCGGTGGATTCCGAGACCGCGGTGGTGTTCCGAGGTTGTCCGCTAGGAAGAGGTTTCTACGAGAAGGAGCGTCGAGGCTTGAGAGGGATCGAGTCAGTCGTTGTAAGTCTACCTGTCTTGTAATTGTAATTCGGTATCTAGTGGACTTGTGGCTAGGGCCGTCCGAGGTTGTTTCCCGTCTTGGGTTTTTCCTCGTACATCTCGGCGTAGTGTGACATTGTTTATTTTATCTTGCATCATAATTTAGAACGCATGCATAGAATTAATTCAAGATAAAATTTGGTTTATTATCACACTATATTTAATTTGGGACTTAAATTATATATTGGGTAAATTTGGTTTATTCAAGTCATGTACTAAAATTGGTTTCGCCTAACTTTGGATATAATTTGGTAATTATGACTTAGGCAAATTCTAGGACTTGAATTATGTTTTAATTAGTTTTGAAGAAATTAAAACTCGGCCTTGTTTATTTGTTGAACCATCACCTGTTTTACAACGCTTCCGCAAAAGGAAATTAACTTTGATTTTAATTGAGATTATCACAAACCCCCCCCCCCCCCCCGGGAATTATACTCTTCAAATTGGTATCAGAGCCGGAGCGCTAAGTTATCGCGTTAAAGATCAGTGTTTTTCGGCTTTTTGTATTTCCTTACCTTTTTAGGTGGTTCAATTTTTATCACTCTCAATTTTGTTTTATATCTCTCGATGGGACGTCTTAATGAAAATGAAATTTTTGATTTTCGAGAGGAATTAAATGGGCTTAACAAATGTAACGAAAATTTAAAGGAATTAAATTTGAGATTTGTAAAAAGAATTAAATTTCTTGAAAATGAAAATTCTTATTTTAAAGCTCGCATTGAGTCTTTGCAAATCTCCTTATCTCAAAAAGATATTTTTCGTGAAAAGCTCATGGACTTGCATTCAAATTTTGATATTTTAGAAAAGTCCAAGAAAGAGAGTGAAAATCGTGAAAAGACCCTTAGGGACAAGTTTGCTCATATTGAGGGAGAGCGTGTTAACCTTCTAGGAATTATTGAAAATTTAAAGAAGGAGTCCTATAATTTTGAGGAGTCTAATTTATTACTTGAGTCCGAAATTTTAAAATTGAAAAATGACTTTCAAGACTCTAGTAGTTGTTCTTATGGTTCTAGCACATCTTGTTCAAATTCTTCCATTGCTAAAGCTAAAACCATTGTTTGTTTTAGAGGGTCAACCTTGTCCAGGGACTTTAAAAAGGGTCACACCTTAGGTAACATTCCTCGTGTTTACACATGCTTGCATTGTGGTAGGAAAGGTCACCTTAGGTCATATTGTTTTGAGCTTAGAAGAAGTCCAAGGAAATCTTTATCTAGCATTTCATTATTTGCTAATCCCCATTATTTTAAATATAAATCTATATGGGTTAGGAAATCTCTCTTAAATGCTCTAGATACAAGATTTGTTGATTCTCATTTACTATCACATGAAACCTCCCTTGCTAAATCTAATGGATGAATGTGTTAGTATTTGCATACTTTAGCGTTTGTACTTCATGCTATATTCATATGCTAAATGTATGCTTGTTTAGTCATTTTCTAGTCATTGCTTTATTTCATCTCATATGCTAGAAATTATGACTTGTTTATCTTTTTGTATTATTTTTTGTGTTTGATTTAACTGCAAAATATAAAAAGATTTTTGTTTATCATTTGTGTTTTATTTATTTCATTTATGCTTAATGAAAAATACAAATGATTTTTTGTTTGTCCTTTTGAGTAAATATTTATTTTTGATTAAAAATGTTAAAAACTCAAAAAGATTTTGTTTTGTGTGTATTTTTGTTTGACACACTTTATGTGGCATATATTTGTGTTTGAATCCTATCGATTACGCTTCCATGTGGCTAGAACTTTTGATTTAGATTTTCAATCCTTAAAATGTTCTTTACCATGTTTTATATGGAGTAGTTGGATTTTGTATTGTTTAAATGGATTCTATTTCTATATGCCTCTATTCACACATGCACGAGCTCTTTTGAAATCTTAATGTCACATGTTATATTTGAGCTTTTTGAGGTGTTCTCCTATCAATCCAGTCATCTACATATCTATGACCTAGGAGGACTAGTGCATGTCAAAATCCGTTGCATGTGAGACTTGTGTGAAAAATGAAAACATGATAAATTAATATATGCACGGGGAAGGGCTCCGAAAGGATGAATTAAATCCTTTGCGATAGTAAGCCACCGTTGATTGGATCTAAAAGAAATACGTGATCCAAAGGCCTAAAAACAGAATATTTGGCATTAAACAGAAAGCAATTGCCAAGGCCTATGTTTGTATATTCATTCAAAAACAAAAGAATATATATGCTCATTGAGGGAGAATTGGATGGTATATCAACGGTTTGCACAATGTCCGTTTATCCTAGTTGTCTTTAATGTCATGACTCTATTTGGTTTGTAGAATCATCATCATGCTAGGCTTGTATGCATTGTGTATGTTTGTTCATTGAGTTCAATCTTTCTATTGTCACATGAGGTTATATTTAACTGTGATGAAGTTTGCAATCAAATGAGAACTCCGTGAATGTTTCCTAAGTGTTTGGGTCTAAATTTAATTGTTGCTAGTTCACACCCCTACACTTCCGTTTCCATATGACACATTTTTGCCATACGAGTGTGCAAACTTATTGTATTTTATGTCATGTGTGTGTTTATATCTATTTATATATGCATGTACTTATTGGTATATTTAAAGTATATATATATATACATATATATATATATATATATATATATATATATATATATATATACATATATATATATATATATATGATATCTGTTTGTCTTTGCCTTTCTTTAATTGCCCATATGCTTTCATGTCTTATCACTTTAAGCTTTCACGTGCTGTTTATTAGTTCTTTATCCTTTGCCTATTCCCGAACAAAAAGGGGGAGAATGATGATAGGGGGAGAAATGGTATCTAATCCTATTATTATCGTATCTTCGTTTGGGGGAGATTCATCTTAGGGGGAGACGTCTTTCTAAGTAGGTCATGTGTTTAAAGGGAGAATTAATTTTGGGGGAGTAATTAATTAATTGCATTTAATATTTTGATATTCCCTATGCATTTGATGAGTTTCCTTAAGTGTACAGGAATTATTCTAAAGCGGCATCTTTCTATGGCAAAGAGTTTGATCCTTTGGTTGAGTCAAGATTGGGCGGGTTATGTTTTGAGTCTAGTAGAGCTTGACGGCCCTTTAGGATTTTTATTTGGTTTTTGTCCCGGAATAGCCAAAGGGGGAGATTTGTAAGGACACAAATTTCCAATTGAGTCCATATATAGTTTTGGCTCAATTCCGGACAAAAACATTTATTCATAGGATAGTATTTATTGTAATATTCTCAAGCCTATGAAGTGTATATTGAAGACGTAGCGGCAAAGAACTTAAAGCTTCATCAAAATGCCGGTTTGTGTGCCTCGTTTCTACGTCATCAATTAAGGTTCCATGCTCCCAAGGTATGAATGTAATTATATGTATATAGGAGCTTGGAACAATTTGTATTGGGTGTTAGGTTAATAAAAACTGCATTTTATTTTCAGAAAGAATCAATTAGAAACTTAAAAATAAGTATATAAAAGTTTCTGGGCCAAAATCGCATTTTATAAACTTTCTGTACGTTCGTTAGAAATATCGTTCGAACGAGTTTTTTCGTTCGAACCAGATTTCGTTCGAACGAGTTTTGTCGTTCGAACCAGGTTCGTTCGAACGAGTTTTGCCAACGACCCTAACTGGACAGTCGTTCGATATGTCGTTCGAACGAATGCTCGTTCTAACGAGGTATCTAACGAACTTCTAACGAGCCCAGGCTGGTCACTCGTTAGAAGTCTCGTTCGAACGAGAATCACGTTCGTTCGAACGAACTTCCAGCGGGAACAGTTATTTGGCAGTTTTTTTGCAGTTTTTCCCCACTCCTCCACTTGGTTTTCAACCAACCTTTTTCATACTTTATTATGTGCAGGAAACACATTTTCCAAGACAACTTTTCCATTCCATATCCATCTCTTAGAGAGAGTTTGAGAGCTAATTTATTTAGGGAAAATGTTCATGTTTTGAGTGTTAATTTTCAAAGAAAACTTCATACACACTCTAGTTTACACCCAATTGTGTTTATCCAAGTTTCTATATTTATATCAATTTCTTGGAGTTTTTGGCACCGATTTTCTCTACCGAATTCAAGAGACGTTTCGGGTTTGCTTCTACACCCCATCACAAAGAAGACCTTTGTTGAGATTCTACCCACACGGAGAAAGGCTCCATGCTTGGGTGACGGTGACCATAGAAAGTCCCATCGGTGGATTCCGAGACCGCGGTGGTGTTCCGAGGTTGTCCGCTAGGAAGAGGTTTCTACGAGAAGGAGCGTCGAGGCTTGAGAGGGATCGAGTCAGTCGTTGTAAGTCTACCTGTCTTGTAATTGTAATTCGGTATCTAGTGGACTTGTGGCTAGGGCCGTCCGAGGTTGTTTCCCGTCTTGGGTTTTTGCTCGTACATCTCGGCGTAGTGTGACATTGTTTATTTTATCTTGCATCATAATTTAGGACGCATGCATAGAATTAATTCAAGATAAAATTTGGTTTATTATCACACTATATTTAATTTGGGACTTAAATTATATATTGGGTAAATTTGGTTTATTAAAGTCATGTACTAAAATTGGTTTCGCCTAACTTTGGATATAATTTAGTAATTATGACTTAGGCAAATTCTAGGACTTGAATTATGTTTTAATTAGTTTTGAAGAAATTAAAACTCGGCCTTGTTTATTTGTTGAACCATCACCTGTTTTACAACGCTTCCGCAAAAGGAAATTAACTTTGATTTTAATTGAGATTATCACAAACCCCCCCGGGAATTATACTCTTCATAGGGGGACCAAACTGGATAGTAACATTTTCGGTGACATCGTCTTGATTAATAAACAAAGGTTTATTTTGTATAGTCTTAGTTTCTTGAAATTTTGGCAATTGCCAAAGGGTCTTGGATTTTTCTTTCATAGGTCTAGTATTCATAATACTGTAAGTATGATTATAGTCTGAAACATTAGTTCTAAATAATATTTCTTCATTAAGTCTACCGCTGCGAATTCCCAATTGCATTCCTTCATAAGGAAATTAGGAGAACTTCACATAGCTTTGGAATTCTATATTTATATTAGCATCTGGGATAATATAGTCTTCATATCCACTAGCATATAAGATTAACTTAAAATGCTTGGATGTGTCTACGGTTACGGTAAATGCCGGAATGATATTAAAGTATCCTATGTTGTCTAACATTTAGAATTGGGCTATCCCAATAATGATTTTCTCAAAATCTTTCCCTCTTTTGTCTACTAAACAAAATAATATGTTGATATTATTCTGAGGTCTATGTAATCCTTGGATTCTTGCTTGAAAGAGTCCAAAGGTTAGGAATTGGAACTTCCTATCAGTTCCTCTATATCTAAACCATTCTGAGTCAAATACTTGGAGCTCGGTATAAGATTTGTCTAACACATGATTCCTACAATGGTAAGTCATGTTATAATTAGGAGTATTAGGATTTACACCTTCTTTAAACAAGTCTATGTATCTAACGGCTGGAAGTTGTCCATTATGAATGAAATCTTCAGCAATCTTCCAATCAACTTCACCCCATTCTTTCCATTGGAGAGTATTGGTGAAATTTATCTCTTTCCACCATGTCCTAACATTTAAGGATGAATCTTTAAGTATTTGGAGCGTATGATTTTCCTGTCCAATGATTGGGATAGAGCTAACTATCTTACTAGTCATATCTAATCCGTCATTTATGACTTGTCTAACTATGGTATTCCTTTCTCTAGTTTCTATAGGAGGGGATTCTCTAAATTTACAGGTGGCAACCTTTTTTTGTTCAAGTCTTTTTTCAATTCTTTCTAAGAAGTCTGAATAATCTTTTTGTCTTTTTATCAGACCAAGAATTTCTTCTTTAAAATTCTTATTCCCTTTTCTTGTTTTCTCAGAAATTTCTTCACCATGTCTAGCTAGATAATTAACTAGGAATTTTGTAACATTAGTAATATAGTCTTTTACTTCATTATCTTTTTCTTGTTGTTGCACATATCTAGCTTATATTGTTTCTACAGTCCTTTCTATTTTATCTAAATGAGTTAGAATAAAAGGAGAGTCTATTTCTCCTTGGGAAGGTTTATTATATACGGCCTTGATTCCGCTTATAATTTCTTCATATTTTTCTTCTACTTGGGTCATGTTTACTCTAAGTTCATTAATAATACTATCCATCTTAGATAGGTTATGACTTTCCACATTATTAAGATAATTTGCTAAATTTTGTTGGAATTTAACAAAGTGTGTGTAAAAGGTGGTTAATCCTTCTGTCTTAGTTTTTAAGTCTAAATATAAGTCTTTAACAAAGCTACTATTATAGTCTTAGGTAGCTTCTATGGATGTAGAAATTAAATTTAATCTTTCTAATATAAGTCTAGTTGCTTTAGCAGCGTTGGCAATCTCATTTTCATTTATCTTATAATAAAATCTATCATCATTTATCTTTTCTAAAATTCTTTGATAAAAGTTTGATAAGGTCTAAATAGAGAGGTCTCTTTGTACCTCATTCCAGTCTGATATAACTATCTCCATTAGGAAGATAACTATCTAATCTAGGGATAAGCTTAGCTTGTTCTTTGGTAAGTTTAATTAACTCACTATCTTGATTTTTAATTAAAGTTTTAGTTTTTAAAATTTCTTTGTTAAGGACTTCTATATGATTAGTCTTAATATTTATTTCTTGTAAAACATATACTAAGTCTATTGAGATTTGATTATCTAATTCTAGTAATCTTTTAGAGATATTTTTAATCTCTATTTCTAGGGTTTGGGCGTCTTTTATTAATTGTCTTAATATAAGGAGTATACACTTATTTTGGTATATTATGCTATTAATAGCACTATAACTAACTTGTCTATTGTTTGTGTGTTTGGCTGGGATGTGTTTAGAGTGTGAACAAATGTCTATGTGAGAGGTTAAACAACCTACTGAATCTAAATCAATTATGGGTATAGGTTGGTAGTCTGGGTTGGTTCAAAAAATATCTTGGTAAATACAAGGGATAAATCTCAAGGGCATTAAAGTCTTTTTACTATAAGTCTAAAAGGAGCGTTTTATGGCTCTGATACCAGAATTAGGGTTTTGATCGGAATTAGGTGAGTTTCTAAAGTCTTTAAGGTCTTATTACCAATTTGGATCTAAACTATAAATCTTTTAAATTGTAGCACCCCGCTTAAAATAATAACGGGTGGCTATCCCTATACTATATTAAATCAGGAGTCTCGGATGGCTCAGTCTCAACATCAACTGTCAGTACGACATAATATAGGACTAACTACCCGATATTATGTAAGCGAGATGTTAACATTAAATAAAATATGCAACAGATAACAAACCAACACTATAACTACTAACAAAGAAAAGAAAGATGCATACTAGAATGATGATAAATAAAATTAATAACTACAAATGAATATGCTAGAAGGAGATAAACCCGAATAAGCTGTCGGGTCACAGCCAATACAATAACTGAAGTGGAATAAATATAAACATATATATAAATATCCCTTGGGTAGAAAACCTATATACAACATGAATCCTACCTAGATTTTTAAAGAAGTAGAAAGCGATTACATTCTACATCCAGCAACAGTCCGCACCTGTCACGGCTCCCAAGACTCTGGATAGAAAGTCATCTGGCATCCATGCGGTAGGACACCTGTAACACATATATATATATATATATATATATACAGGCAAGAGAGAAAAGTAAACGGGTCAGAGCCCGAGTTGTGAAAATATTTAGCAAGTGTGTTAACCGTGCATAATAAATATCGATGCACTTATTTCATAATTAAAGTGGAATCGCACTCTCGTGAAACCCCAACTCACCTCTCATCTAATGGCGTACACCTATTCGCTTCCTGAGATTTTAGTTAAATTACCCCAACTATAAGGACAACCTAACTTATCATAGGCCTAGCCTATACCCACGAGATCTTCCTTCCCATCATAACCCAAAAATCCACTCTTTCTAATCACACTTAATTATTTTTACAAACATATATGCAATATTAGGCTTAATGGATTCCAGTTTATAATTTAATTAATTATAATTCTTAATACTTTACCCATTTACATTTGAGTTGAATCATATGATTTAATTTCTAAATAATATGCATACAAAATTAGTATTGACAAAACATCTCTCCAATCTCAACATTGCACTACGTTTCGTGCGTGGGGTGTCTCACAAAGCGAAATCCAAACGAAGGAACCACCCTGTTACACTACTCCTTAACAATGTCGATCATAGAGGTCCATTACGCCATACATAATTATTATTGAGATAACTTCTCTCCAATCTCAACATTGCACTACGTTTCATGCGTGGGGTGTCTCGCAAAGCGAAATCAAAACAAGGAACCACCTCGTTGCACTAATCCTTGACAATTTCGATCCTTGAGGTCCATTATGCCATACATAATTATTATTATTACTACAACTACTGAATTTAAATTACCACATAAAAACAACTCAAAATCTCCAATAATATCCTTGGGATGATGTAACCGAAATATTCCTTAAATGCAATACATCAACCCCCATCAATCTAGTACACCATAATCATCCAAGATGTACTCCATAAAAATTCCATATCCTTTCACCTATAGGATATATAAATATATACACAGGCATTTATTCTAACCATATATTTATGTACCATCATCCATTCCCATGACCAAGTGTACATATCATATCTGATGTAAAATGGCCATGCACATAATATACCCGGCTATATATATCTCCGATAAACTGCATCATGCTATCATCTTCCAGGGCATTACTCACATACCATCCTGGGGACCACGGTCGGACTCAATATCACCGACATCGAGGACAAACACACACACACACACGACGTCCCGAGAAGCGGTCAAAGCTCCTAACCGGTCAATGAGACGAGACATACCCATCACGTCCCACCCCAAAAATATATATCACATAATAACACACTGGACGACTATGACCTGGGGAATATCCACACCCTGCTCTTTGAGCCAGGATGATCACCCTCTGCGCGGAAACATCCCAATGATAGCATGAGCGGGGTATGCTTAACCACATAAGTATATATATCGTTCACATGCACAATATATACACATCTATATGATCCCATCATATGATCAAACATTAAACCATCATATACGGTTTAGATATCCATATCATGTATATCCACAACATAAATATATCCATATATTCATATCCATATATATATATATATATATATATATATATATATATATATATATATATATATATATTCACATATCCATATATCTATATATATACAAACTAATTCTCGTTCATATGTATAAGGTATATCAACTCGGATATAAGTATACATAATCCTCAATATACAAGCCGTCGCAACAAACTCATTTAATTTACCTCAATATGTGAATACAATCCCTCACTCGAAGCATATTCATCCATTTTTCCTATGATGAATAGTCTCCCAAAAATACATGTATATATCCAACATTAGGGTTATCACCCAAAGTTCAGTGTAGGTAACAATCACTACACATTCCATATATCTCCGAAAGGACATTCATGTCTCCAATACTAGTTTCGACTACTGATATATACATAACTAATAGTCTATAAACCTCAACTTAGACCAACTTTATTTCAAGTATTGGAATGCCAATAATTATTTCCACGCAATTATGTAATAACTATCTTGACTAAAATTTTATGCTACCAATCATTCTAGTTGATAGTATGATCCAATTATTCCTAATTCGGACTACGGTTCATTTATTCTCATGATTTCCCCTAGCCTAACACCTCTTATTTCCCCCTTAAATTTATCATTTTTAAGGATAATGCAACTACTCTCTCTCCTTGGTCCTCAAATTGTATTTTAATGATATCCTATATTTATAAGGATTCAATATAAATGGCGGCCTAGAATTTCACAACATACTCTTACCACTCACATGGAAGGACCCCAATCCACACATCATAATTAGGCCCACTTATGACCCCTAATTAGGACTCCCATTCTCTATGAGGTTTCTCACTATCTCTATACACAACTCCAATACATACATGGATATATTTTTTTCCCAATTATTCCAAGGAGTCCCAAAAATCATAATATGTGAGAAACCCCTTTTATGTCTCCAAAAACATATCTCTTACATCATAAGAGAAGGCCCCAAACCAATAAACCCAACCAAAAAGGGTTTGAATTCATTCTAGAGAAAATTCCTCAAAATGCCCTGATTCCGAATCGATTCGGCCCTATTCCGAATCGATTCGGCCACCAAGGTGAATCGATTCGGGTCCAAAGACCTGGGCTTCTATCTCAGGACGAATCGATTCAGCTTGGGTCCGAATCTATTCGGTCACACAGACCTAGGATTCTGCAACATTCCGAATCGATTCGGAAAGAGGCCGAATCGATTCGGTCTATTCAGCAGGCTACGAAATGGTCATTTTTCTACATAAACCTAATTTCCCAAAATCCCAAATCAACAATTTCTAACTATAAATTTGTAACCCAATGATGTTTCCAACATTAAACACATCCTATAATTTCACCTCATCAATTTATACCCCTTAAACCCATGTGTAAACATCAATTTCAAGATTAAATCCAAAATCTAGGTTTTGATATTAACACCCAAAAACCCATTTCTTTAACCCACAAATTATGAAATGAAATACACAAATGACTTATTTAGCAAGATTAAACTCTTGCCTCAGATTTATAAACGTTGGATCGTCCTCGTTGTCGCGTTTGGGCCGGAATCTCCAAGTTTTTCTTTCTCTCTCTCTCTCTTATTTTCTTCTTATTTCTCTCTTCGTTTCTCTCTTCTCTCTTTTGATAAATGAGAAGGCTTGATCCATAAGCCTTTAAATCCCTTAAAACAATAAACCTAGTTTTAAACGTTAATACGCACTTTAAATGACTCGTTTACTCCAATTCGAGTCAAACTGACTTAAAATATTTTGGAGCCTAAATAAAATCCAATGACAGTCATTTTGACTATATTGACCCTTTCGTGATCGATGGTACCCTCGAAATCATCATCCGGAATACTTTGAAATGCTCTCTATTTTTGGGCCTCAATTCCCATATTTTAAAATTCTCCAATATAATTAAATTTTATTTTCCCAAAATTTAATTTTCTCAGTCTCCAAAGTCATGGGTTGTTACATAAATATATAGTCTTAAACTAAGGTTTTACTATAAGACAAGAGGGGGGCCATCTAAAGTAAATAACAAAAGTCTTTGGGACCACGAGGGGACCACTTTCGGGATAAGGACAAAGTCCACACGAAAAGTCCGTACGGTGAGTCCGTACCAGAGATTGTATATATATATATATATATATAAGAAATAAGAAATGAAAAAGGAAATAATTTGACTCTAAAGCACGTAGTTCTCAAACTAACACAAACCAATTTGAATTATCAAAATTAAGTACGGAATTTTAATTTTAAAATCTAATGTTCCCGAGATTAATAGAAGACAACTGGGGTCTTAGAATTACTCTTTGATAGGGGAGAATTTAAAATATGAGCAACTAGAGTTATCACCTTAAATTCTAATTTTACCTTTAGGTAAGTAGTGGGTACGATGACGTGTTAGAAACCACCAATACTGGACAAGGTAAATATAATCGATTTGATAAGTTCGCATTAGAGTATATTTTAAGCCTAGCCTAGTTAAGAATTTTCCTATGATGCATGTGATACCCTAGGGACAATGTCTAATTGGTTTTAAATTAAATGTGATGTCTTGGGATATGTAAATTATTGGTTAATTAGTGATTTTTAGCACAAGGAAGCTTGATCAAATTACCACCTTATCTTACTCACATTTTTTCCCTTAAGTCAAATTATGCAAAATGTTGATTTAAATGTGCGGAATTAAAATCACGTATCACACAAAACTTACCTCGACGTGAACTTTTTAAGGTCACTTGTTTATGCCGGACTGTAATTTAATATGACATCGATCGGGGGGAAATGTCGCCTATGCTTCATTCGCCCCATAGAATTCCTTGTTCTCTTGAAAAGATTGCACAAGTTTATTTAACTCCCGCACACTATGGCACACTTTTTTAGAATTTTGCTGCTAAAACATCCCTACTCATTTGACTTTGGAGCATAGTCCAAAATCAAAAAATTTACCCAATGTCAGTAACTCTTTCCCTATTTTAGGAGATGATGTTGATATTATAGAACATGATGCAATGAATATACATGTTTCTAATGCGATTGTTGTGGGTAAACTGGATAGTTGTCAAGAAAATAGACAACCAGATGTTTCATGGTCAATATCTTTGGCACATAATAGTTGGAAGAATTTAGACTTAAACATCAAATCTCCCATGGGTATCAGTATAATTAGTTGATGGTCCTTGTGACATTTGTTCCCTTTGTAAGAGGGTACTTTAGATTATATATATATGGAGGCGTAACCCCTATTGAGTATGGTAATCACAAGTTAAATTAGCCAAAACCCTGGACTAATTATAGGATCTGCACACACGAACTCAATGAAGATGAGCTCAGTTTAAACTCTCAAATCTCTCGTGTATAACTCAGGTCATGCTAATGGACCTTTAGAAGTGGCTTAGCTAGAGGGAGGGAGAAGTAAGCACCCTAGATACACCCTGATAGGCAGGTAGAAAAACACCAAACACCCTCAAGAATATCTGTCAAATATTAAAAGCTTCGTAATAAATGATAGTGGTGAGTCAATGAGCTCTCTAGTTTGCAATAACTCTTTTTTTTACTTCTCCAAAAAACAGGATGCTCTTCCTCAAAGGTGGTTGGGGTCCTTAAATAGCCCCCCCATACCACCCCCAAGGCAACTCAGTCATTAAATACTATGAAAGACATCCCTCATACTTTATGTCACAACATTAAATGCCTGATGCACTAGTTGTCTCCACGTCATTAAACATTAAATGCCAAGACATGCCTTTTGCCTATCCACTGTGTGTCAGGGGGTTGTTGTCGCAGAAGTGGCTCACCAACTGCCTGACAGCCCCAAATACCACAGTGGTTTCCTCAAGTGCATGTCTAAAAACGTTTAGATGGCTAGTGACATTAAGTAGAGGGTTTTTTGGTCCATAACTTAATGCCCGATGGAACTCCAAGCTGCTCCGCTTGAGGTTCCACGGTCGGGGTCCTTCGGTGTTTTACCAGGTGTATCTAAGATGGTCAGGATAAGCCCCAACGGTGCCTTACTTCTCAATCCTCCAAACCAGGTCCCTCTAAAGTTCCCACGGTGAGGTCATTCGATAGAGCATGAAATCTCTCCCAGGCCCTGCCAAGCCTGGTCTCTCGCAAGTACCGTTTGACCTCATAAAAACCCTTTAGTTATTATCGTTACGTCATTACAATCGTTAAAGCTTACAGAAATCAATAATGAAAGTACGATGTGATTAAAACAACAAGCTAAAATATGAGTTGCCACGCTGAGCTGCCTCCCCAAGCTGCCACGCTTGAGTTGCCACGCTGAGCTGCCTAACCAAGATGTCACGCCAGAGTTGCCACGCTGAGCTCCCTCACCAAGATGTCACGCTTGAGTTGCCACGCTGAGCTGCCTCACCAAGATGTCACGCTTGAGTTGCCACGCTGAGCTTCAAGCCCCCTCTACATTTGCCCCCTCGTGGAGAGATTTATTGGGACAAGAAATGTCTACACGAAATGACTCATCTTGATGGGTTTTTCTTTGTGTAACCGTTGCAACATCTTCTTCGTTGTGGCTCCGTTGGATAGATCTGACAAGGAGATTGGCGCCAAAACTCAAACTTGCTGAGGAAGGCAACGCTTCCTGTTCTCTATGCATCATTTCATTAGTGACGTGCGCTGTCTTTTCAACTGTCACAGCACTTCCCGAAGTGCCACGTGTTCTTGTGAAATGATTACAGGCGGCCGTGCACGTGAGAGGGTGGGAAAATCTAAACGCCAAACTCGAAAGTCTCAACAACCATTTTTCAAAATACTTTGAACCTTAACCACGTGGGCCTAAAGGGTATGTTTATACTTCTTCTTTCTTCTTCACTTATTTCCTTACTTCATTGTTATCTTCTTTCCTCAGACTATCGCTTCTGTTCTTATAAAGAGAGAGAGAGAGAGATACACCATTATTGCAGAGAACTATAACACTACTTGTGATCGTCCGTCTCCATTGTTGCCTTCAATCCCTTTTCTCTCGAAGCTTTCTTTGTTACGGCTTCAAGCACCATTTTTGCCATGGCGTCTTCAAGCAACCCCGCCATTTCTGCCACCAGTGTTCCGTCTGCCACCACCACTGCTGCCTCCGCCCAGGGTGCTGCTCGCCAAGAACAGTTGAGATTTTACCGTCGCTCTCCCATTTTTGGGGAGGGTAATGGCTTTGCTGTTGCCTGTAAGGCTGTTTGCTTTTCCTCCAAGTTTGACGCCCTCTTGCTGGGTGATGAAGACGAAGAGGTGTCTAAGTGGGGATTTTTGCCCCCAGAAGGAACTCTGAGATTTCTCTTAGAGCGAGGGGACTTTCCATGGTCCCATATTGATTTCGAAGCACCCGGGGGATCCCCCGCCCACTTTGCTTCCTGGAACTCTCACATGCAGAGTTCCTATGCTGATATTCTTACCAAGATTGGGCTGCAACGGGCTAAATGGTTTGGTGAGTTCACCATCTCAAAGAACAATGCTGCCCTTCCTGTCTTGATCTCTCGATGGGACGTGGATACTCATACGTTCATTGCTGCCTGGGGTGAGTTTACCATAACTCTGGAGGATGTGTGTGAGCTCTTGGGCCTCGATGCGACAGGCCATGAGCCTTACACCGATGAAGCTCTTGATGCTCAAGAGACTGCGGATCGTTCGGAGTTGGATCGCATATGCCGAAGCTGCATCGGCTCCTCTAACAAAGCTACTTTTTCTCCCCTGATCAACTATTTCTTCCAGAGTTCTAGCGAAGGCAGCTCTTCATCAACTGCCCCTGGTCAAGGTACATCGTTGGAGCTTCCTGCTTACATTCTTGTGATTTTGTCCCGGTTCTTTTTTACGGGCAAGCCTAATAATCAGCCCCGAAGAGACCTCATCAACCTGTCCCTTCGCCTAGCTCGAGGCATAAAGCTTCCCCTGGCTGCAATTGCCTTGGGATCCTTGTACACCTGGTTGGACAGGACTTTATTCGACATGGAATGCTCCATTGGTCGTTATAACTTGGCCAATTTTGCCAATAGTGTGCTTCTGACTAGCTTTCTTTACTTCTGCTTTCCTGCCGTAGCGGCCAAGCCCAACAGACCTCCTTCGGCTGAATCGATTCTGCCTCCTCGATCCTTTATTTACCATAAGAGGCAAATCCGAAAGGAGTTGATTTCAGTGATTGACCGTTTTGAGAGCTTCGTTATGAGGCCTTATCAAGAAGAGGCCTTTTTCCACACTTGTAAGTTTTTTCATCTTGATGCCAGAATGATACGGGATCCCTCTCCTGACATCGAGGACCCCTCGCTGGGCGTAGTTCTTCTTCTTTCTCCTGGATATCTACCCTCCTACACCGAGTGGGGATACTCGAGCGAGCATTACAACCCCAACCGATGCAGCCGTCAGTTTGGGTTTGACCAGGGGGTGCCACGTCCAGTTTTCCAATCATCAAACCCCAAAGTCTCCTTTGGCGAGGCATGTTCGTTGTTTTCTTCAACTGCTGCGTGGGGGATATCCTCAGCAATGGCTGGTCGTGTCACCGTTCCTAGTATTACTAGGCGTGGGGATGTGACCCCTCTTTTTGCCACCAAATATTGGCCAAGACAACTAGCTAAAATTGCTAAGTTCATCGAGCAAGAGCCGGTGTACCCTCCTGTTTGCTCATTTTCTTCCCTAGAGTTGGGGCTAAAGGGCAACTCTGTGCTTGGGATAGAGTTCCCTCTGAGTTCAACCCACAAAGCACCTCCCAACGAGCTGCCCCCACTTTGTGCCATGGTCCCAGTTGCCACGCCTAAGTCAAAAACTGCTGCTGCAAAGAAGGCTGCCCCCTCTGCTGCAGCTACTACCGATGAGGGAGCTTCTCAACCTCTTGCTAAGAAAGCAAGGACGGCCAAGAGTGGGACATCGAAATCGAAGTCGAGGCCCCAAACTCCCGTGGCAGCTCTTCTCATAGCCTCCGTTCCTCCTCCCATGCCCGTTGAGATGGCTGAGCGTGTGAGGAGGAAGGCCCAGGCCGAACTGGACCGAATAAATGCTAAGTATCAACGGCATGCAGTCATTGTCCCTTCCTCCATTGCTTTCCCCACGGTGGTGGTGGGTCCTTCAGAGCCAACGGCCAAAAAGAGGAAAAGTTTTAGGGTTCCTCTAGGGGTCAGCATTGGTGCAGCTAGCTCGAGGAAGAAGACTCTGGGCACCAAGTCCTAGAAGAAACGGACTCCTGAAGTACACCTGACCCCTGAGGTGCAATCCACCCCTGCCCCCTCAATTGCTGCCACTCCTCCCACTTCGCCCGTGGTTGTGCCCTCTCGTTCTTCTTCTGAATCGGAGGTATGTATGGCTGACTTAATTATTATCTCCTTTTTGCTTGAGGATGACTGTCTTTGCTTGTGTGTATACTTATCCCTCCCCCCTTTCTTTGACAACTGTTTTGCAGGGGGTTCAAATAGAAACCCAGACCCTTCCAGTCCTCCCGTGAGCCGTTTTGTGGGGGGACGCTTCAGTGCACCTCATACCGATGTAACTCCTCCCCGTTCCCCCATGACGGGGCTCACGTATTCTCGTTGTGGAGCCAGCCAACGTGCGAGGGAAGCTTTTATGGGATGTGATGATGTTGATCGTGCGAGTGATTCCTCGCCAAAAGTGGTAATCTTGCCCGAAGTGGCACATCCCGAGATAACCTCCTTTGTCCCTTCTGAGTCACAGGCCTCACCTGAGGTTCCTCTGCCCATTGTACTTGTGGTAGAGAATGAGCCTGAGGTATGATGTGATCTATAATTTGTTTGTTGTAGTCCTTTCGGTCATACTCTTTTCGTATTTGGCTTACTGAATTGTGATATGTGTTGGGTATCCCAGGTGGAAGTGTCCTCGTTGTTGGCGAGCATTCTTCTTCCAACGGTGCTGCTAAGGCCCCCGCCTGTCATTCCTTTGTTTAGCACCCTAACCGAGGTAAGTAACACGTCAAGATATTTCTTCATAATTTCAGTGCCCATTCTTCTTTTCTAACACTTGGCTTTGTGCACAGTTGTCTCCTGATCTTGCACCAACTCCCGTAGTGAGGGCCCAGGTTGGTGTGTTTACACCTCCTCTTGACGTAGCTTTGTTTGAGGGCCCCGTGTCTTCTCATGATGATCCAAATATGCTGGCCCTTGTGCCCTATACGGGTGATCATGTTTGGACAAGCGTGGAGGCTTCTGCGCCAAGGGACCCCGTTATGCCATCTGAGGCAATAATCGCTCCCCCAACGGTTCCTGTCCCTGTGACTGCCTCAACGGCTCCCGTTGTGACTGAGGTATATTTTCCTTGCTATCTTTCGTTAAGGTTTTCCATTATCTCCATCTTATGATTTTATGTAAGATTGTTCTTAAGCTCCTCCTTGTAACGGTGACTTTAACAATGAAAACACTTGTTAAGTTTTTTTTCCACAAACTCCACCTTATAACGGTGACTTAACAACGAAAACACTTGTTAAGTTTTTTTCACAAACTCCACCTTATAATGGTGACTTAACAACGCAAACACTTGTTAAGTTTCTTTCACAAACTCCACCTTATAACGGTGACTTAACAACGCAAACACCTGTTAAGTTTCTTTCACAAACTGCACCTTATAACGGTGACTGAACAACGAAAACACTTGTTAAGTTTTTCTTTTTCACAAATGCCACCTTATAACGGTGACTTAACAACGAAAACACTTGTTAAGTTTTTTTTTCACAAACTCCACCTTATAACGGTGACTTAACAACGAAAACACTTGTTAAGTTTTATTATCACAAACTCCACCTTATAACGGTGACTTAACAACGAAAACACTTGTTAAGTTTTATTATCACAAACTCCACCTTATAACGGTGACTTATCAACGAAAACACTTGTTAAGTTTTGGCCTTTTCTTTTCAGGTTGCTCGGGAAGATTCGCCCCCAGTCCTCACCTGTAGGCTCGCCCTTCCGAGAACCTGATGCTTCGGAAAATTCTATTCATGATGATCAAGGTTCTACGACTGGTGCTGCAGCCGAGAACGAATCTGGGTGTGAATTGCCTCTTCCCAACCTAGCTCCTCACTCGTTCTGCCTCATGGTGCTTCGGCAGTCTCCTCAAATGCCCGTCAACCATCGCCTGGTGATTGAACAACTGGTGGATCGCCATCCTGAGACCTTCACACCGGATTGCCTACGTTCAAATATTCATGTGATGAGTCTCAGACTGCAAGGCATGGCGATCGTTATTGCTGAAATTGTGAGTACCCCCACTGCCAGTGTTACCAGATCCCTTCTCAATCAATTTCTAGGTTTCCTGAAGGAGTTGGGACGTGATGGTTTCCGTTTTGACTGGCTTACTATGTATCTGAAGACCTTGAAAAACCAGCAACTGATCAGCCAGAGGGAGGTATTGCGTAAGCACCAAGAGGACCAGCAAGCTGAGGAGGCTAGGTTGGTCGTGTTGGCCCCTCTTTTGGAAGCGGTGGAACAAGAGGTGAAGGATGCCGAAGAAGCTTTGTGCCTGGCCAAACTGAAGCATGAGAGACTCCTGATCGAACGTACGCAAGTGCAAACGAGGCTGGAGGTTTCCATTAACGCCCAACGTTCCTTCACAGCAGCTTCTTCGGGCCTGCCTGGAGATTTTTTCTCTTCCTCGGATTTATCTTTTCTTTTAGGGTAGTTACCTCTTGTGTACAGATCTTTTATTTCTTTTTCTCTATGTAATTCTTGGGCAATAGCTTCCAAAGGAAATTTTGTAATACTCTATTGTTTATGAATGAAGAACGCATACTTTCCAATCCCTTCATGTGCTGTGACTGTTGTTGTGTGCTATAGAGTTTTGTGTTTCTGCAATTCTTTATTCAAAAAAAATGTCACCCAAAACTTGTATATTTATAACGATATAACATCAGCTCAAACTTGGTTATTTTACACATGATAAACCTTCAGCCACTTATTGTTAATCTTAAATGGCTTGTCTTCTTCTATCTTCGAAATTAAGCAATAACCTGAGTCATGCGCTTCCTTCACAACGTAAGGTCCCTCCCAGTTGGCTGCGAACTTTGGTAGAGGAAGTCCCCTGATGTGTTTTACTGCCGCTTTCAATACGAGGTCTCCTTCCACGAACTTCCTTGGTCTCACCAAGTTGTCATATGCTCTGGAGAGTTGTTTCGTATATATTTGAAAGTGTTGCATCGAGTTATCTCTGTGCTCATCCAACGCTTCCAGCTGTATATGTCTACTATGAGGGAGCATGCTACTTCTCAAGGCATAACGGGCAGAGGGGACTTCCAATTCTACCGGGAGGATTGCCTCAGCCCCATAGACAAGAGAGAACGGCGTGTATCCTGTGGGTTTTCGCTTGGTTGTTCGATAGGCCCACAAGACAGCTGGTATCTTGTCATCCCACGCCCCTAGAAAGTCTTCCATCATTTTGGCCAAAATATTAATCAGGGTTTTGTTAGTTGCTTCGGCCTGACCATTTCCCTTTGGGTATGCCACCGTTGAAGTGTGATGAACAATGGAGTATTTTTCCATGAGCATTGTTACTTCAGAATTGACGAAGGGGGTCCCATTATCTGAGAGAATTACTTTTGGGATCCCAAAATGGCAAATGATGTATTCTTTGATGAAGTTGCTCACCACCCCAGCCGTTGCCCGTTTGAGTGGTATTGCCTCGGCCCATTTTGTAAAACACTCCGTTGCTACCAGTATCCATATCTTGCCTCTCGAAGAAGGGTGTATTGCCCCCACTAGGTCAAACGCCCATGTATGAAATGGATAGGGTGTTGACAGAGAGTGTAAGTCCACCGATGGGGCATGGATCATATTTCCATGAAGTTGGCAAGCTTTGCATTTTCGAACGAACTCAGCAGAGTCTTTCTCCATCGTTGGCCAATAATATCCCAACGTCATCAACTGGTCATACAACTTAGCCCCTCCTATGTGTGCTGGATCGTGCGCTTGTTTGAGGACCTCCGCTGCTTCTTCCTTTGTGACACATCGCAAGGGCCTGTTAAAGTACCCCTTTCGATAAAGCTGCCCCTCCTGGACGTAGAACCTTGGGGCCCTTCGCCTTAGACCCATTGCATCTATTTTCTCCGTTGGGACAACCCCCCCCAGAATGAAGTCGATGTAAGGCTGCCTCCAGTCCGTTTGGGCTTCAATAAAATGGCACTCAACTGCTTCAAAGAATAGTTCACACTTGTTGCATTTCCGTTGTAGCTCTGTCGCATCCTGCTTCATTTTAGGCCAGAAATACCCCTCCCTTTGAATTCTCCTATATAGGGGTATCTCGGTCGTCTCGCAATGCTCCTCATGCGTTTTCCTCAATATTTGCTCGGCCTCCTCGGGGCTGACGCATCTTGACAACCATCCTCCTGTATTTCTGAAATAGAGATTTCCCTGGCATGTAAAATATTGGGCCAACTCTCCTAGCCGCATCGCCCCCTCGCCAGACTCCAGTTGCTTCTTAATGTCTCTTCTCCAATCCGCGTCTCCCTCCATCGGTAGTATTGACTGCACCACCGAAGGAGCTGTTCTTTGTTGGATCGTAACGATAGTCGTATCGCTCCTCATGACCATCTTTTGAGCAATAGTGGCATAAGCGTCTGGATGTCGGTTCATCGTTCTGGGATGTCTTCTGATTTTGGTTCGATGGAACTGGCTAAGGAGCCTTTGAATGATCGTTCTGTACGGTGCCAAACTCATGTGCTTCAACGCATATTCTCCATTAACTTGCTGAATTACTAAGTTCGAGTCACCCTTGATGCAGAGTGAACGAATTCCCCTTCGAAGAGCCTCCAGCAACCCTAGTACTAATGCTTCATATTCTGCTTCGTTATTGGAGCAAGGGGAATCTAGTTTGTAGGAAAGGCAAATTTCCTCCATTCCTTTTGAAAGGATGACCCCTGCCCCTCCTTTTTTTTCAGCCGAAGACCCATCGAACTGCATCGTCCATTCCTCATCGGTTGTATCCAGATAGTTGGCTTGTAAGTCGTCTCCCAGAACGTCTTCTTTAGGTGGTTCAAACAATCCCGATGGAAAGATTGCCAATAGATCAGCATACGCCTCGCTCTTGATAGCACGAGGAACCACACACTTTAAATCATATTCGGAGAGAATAAGGAACCACCTAGCTGCCCTGCCGATCAAGATAGTTCTAGCCAACAAATACTTAATAGGATCACATCTAGTTACAATGTGAATTGTAAAAGACAGCATATAATGTCTAAGTTTTTGTGCTACAAAGACTAAGGCCAAACAATGCCTTTCTAGGCTGCTATATCTAATCTCTGGCCCATGTATGATCCTGCTGAGGTAATACACTGGCCGTTCTTGCCCGTCAATCTCTTACGCCAGCAAAGATCCAACGGACCTTGCCGTGGAGGTGAGGTACAGCTGCAACGGTACTCCTGCCTGTGGAGGAACCATGATTGTGGTGAAACGAGCAGCTTCTTCAACTCATCGAGAGACTCCTGGTGATCCTTTTCCCACCTGAACTTTGTGTTCTTTCGCAGCAGCTGCATCAACGGGTGTGTTACCTCGGCCAATCCTGGTACAAATCTTCTAAGGTAGGAGACTTTACCGAGGAAACTTTTCAGCTCTTTCGCCGTTCTTGGGCACGGCATTTCTAAGATCGCGCGTTGTTTATCCTGGTCCATCTGCACCCCTTGTCGATCAACCACAAAGCCTAGAAACTTTCCACATGTTACTCCGAAGACGCACTTCAATGGGTTCATCCTTAATTTATACTTCCTACATCGAGTAAACACCTTCTTTAAGTCGTTCAGGTGGGACTCCTCCTTCTTCGATTTGATGACCAAATCATCCACATAGAATTCTACAAATTTGTGGAAGAAATCGTGAAAAATGGCCATCATTGTTCTCTGATAAGTAGCTCCCGCGTTCTTAAGTCCAAATGGCATTACTTTGTACATGAAATTGCCCAACGGGGTTCTGAATGCCGTTTTCTCTGCGTCCACGGGGTCCATTTTGATCTGGTTGTAACCTACGTACCCATCCATGAAGCTATACATCTCATGCCCAGTCGTGGCATCTATCAAGCTATCAATGGAGGGTAGAGGGAACTCATCTTTGGGGCAAGCCTTGTTCAAATCTCTAAAATCCACACAGATCCTTATTTGATTCTTGTCCTTTTTTCCTACTGGCACAATGCTAGATAGCCAAAGGGGATGCTGTATTGGTTTGATGAATCCTGCTGCCAACAAACGCTGAACCTCTTCCTTAATCTTCAAGTCCAACTCAGGTTTATAAGTCCTTGTTGCCTGCTTCACCGGGATGGCTGAAGGCATCACGTTTAGCTTGTGGCAGCTGACTTCCTCATCCAGTCCTTCCATTTTGATATACTTCCATGCAAAGACATATATGAACTCTCGGATTAGCCCAACCAAGGCTTCTCGTTTCTCCTTACCGAGATCCTTCGCGATGAAGATGGGCCTTAGGTCTTCCCCTTCTTCTGCCAGGTTCAACTGCTCCAACTCTTGTGCCTGGGGCTTCGGTTGATTTGCCATGTAGTCTGGTTCTTCGGCGACCTCCTCCACGAACTCCTGTATGTTGGAGTTGTCTATCACCATGCACTGTCCCTGTTGATCTACCAAGAAACACTCATATAACGGGTCAGCCCCATCCTCGGTCTCTTCGGCCGCCCGCTCACATCGTTATAAACGGTATACCACCTTTCCCTCTTCAGTGACCACCTTCTTGCATTGTCTGTTGGTAACTGTTGCCACGGCCTTCCTCTTTCTTTCTCTCGAAGCCTCAGCGATTCTTCCACCTGAAAAGCGACTCAGCACGCTTTGCCGTTGGACCTCATGCTCCACAGGATCCATTCTAAGCCTTAATTTGTTTTTGAGCTGCTTCGTGGTACCTTGGGGTCGAGGGATCACCTGATGGGTTTCTTCGGCCCTCACCCCTTCGTTACTCGCGGCTTTTTTGCTTTGCTCGTTCAGAGGCCCCATTCTATCTCTAATCGAGGGAACCCATGCCACCTCCATTCTTCTTGTTAGGACTCGAGCATCCTCCTCCAACTCCGTATAAAAGGCCGCATCTACAAAGTGAGCTTCCTCGATAGCAAAAGGCCTTTTTGTAGCCCTAATGGTCACTTATGTTCCCTTGACATTCGCCTTGGCGCATTGATGATATGTTGAAGGAACTAAACCTTGATTGTGCATCCATACTCTTCCTATTAGTAAATGATAGGAAGTTGCACTTTCTATTACATGGAACTTGATGTGGGAACTCAGATTTCCCATTACAATTCCCACATTCACATACCCAATGGATTTGGAAGATTGGTTGTCATACCCTGAGATTACCAGAGGCATGGGGACCAACCTTTCTTCTGGGATATCAGCTGCGTGGAAGGAGTTGATCGGCATAATGTTGATGGAAGCACCACCATCCATAAGCGTTCTTGTAAAACTAACCCCGTTGATACTGGCCGTCACATACAAGGGCCTGTTATGAGGGAACCTTACAGCTCTATCTGCATCGCTGAAGGTCACCTCTGATAGGAACTTTTTCACCAGCCTCGCCATGGGTCCCCTCCATTTCAGCGAGGGAACCGCGTCCTTCTTCGCGATGTCAAGGATCGCCCGAGTTATTTCCAGTCTGCTCTCCTTTGGTATCCCCACTTGATCGAAGAACCAAGCGAACTTTGGGGATTTTGAAACTGCGCTATATTCTATGACTGGATCCGTTTCTTCGCCCTCAACGCTATAGGCGTCTTCTATGTCCCTAGCACTTGCTTCATCATACGCCAGAACTACGTTAGCCATTCCCCTAGTGAAATACTCCAGTGCTTTATCGAACTCCATCGTTGCCCCTCTCCCCTCTCGCCCTGCCTCCTTATCGTAGGCCGTCACAACATTGGCCCCATGCGCCGGGAGCGGGTTATTGTTAACGTTTTGTGGGGGGATTTGCAGCGTTCCCGCCTTCACGTACTTGTCTATGATTCTTCGCAGCGTGAAGCAGCTTTCTGTTGGATGCTGGACCTTTCGATGAACCTGATAATATTTGGGATTGGCCCTAGTTGCCGCGTCGGGTTCCTCCACCGGGACGCCTTTTGGCTCGTAAACCGTTCCGCCTTGGACCATTGCGTTATAGCAACTCATAGCCTCCTCCACCGTACAAGGCAACGGTGGCGGGTCTTCTCTATCCCTTCCGAACTTTCTTTTGTTGTCCTTCCTCTGAGCCTTGCCCCCATCGTCTCTCTCAACATATCCTACCCGTGGGGCCTGAGATCTTCCCCCGATGGGTTGTATCGTCTGTCTGAACATCATGGGGGCTACTACCGGGCTAGGTCGCACCACCAACGATATATTTCTTGCAAATTTTAAGAAGGCTGAAAAAGTTCCCTCGCGTGTCTCATTGATCAGGTGACAGATATACTCAGGAAGTAATCCCTCAGCGCAAATTTGTAGTAACCTGGCCTCCTTAGCTTCTTCCCTCACGTCGAGGGACCTTTCCCTAAACCTTCGGATATAGGCCACTACCTCTTCCCCTGGCCTTTGCCTCTCCCTCCCCAGTTGGGTTAGGGTGAACTCATCTTCTGCCAAGAAGAACTTTCGGACGAACAACACGTGCATCTCCTCCCACGTGGAGACACTATTGGGAGGCAGGTGAGAGTACCAAGTGTAGGCTTTATCAGTCAGGGATTTGGAAAACTCCCTCAACCTAAGCTTTTTGTCATTGCAATGCGCCCCCAAGTGTTCAACGAAACGCTTAATGTGTTCCTTCGGGTTCCCACCCTTTCCTGAGTATTTTTCAAAGGTAGGGGGAATATAGTCCTTCGGGTAGGGTTCGTCGTTGTACTCCTGGGGGTAGGGTGTCCGGAAGTCATCGTAGACTGCTGCCACCTCGCCCACAGCCTGCGAGGAAGACTGCATGAACTTCAGCATCTCCTTCTGCATCTCTTTTCTCATCTCTTCCAGGGGCGAGGCTACTGGGGCCACCTGCAACGGAGCAGACGGTTGAGCGCTCGTTGCAACCGAAGTGAACGTTATCGGTTGCGCCGTTGAAACTCCTGAGCCGCCCATAGTGGGATTCACAACAGAGGGTACACTTGCTGGGACCGCTCCCGTAATGCCTGCCCCTGGTGGGGCCCCTGGGGCCACTCCCGGTGTTACGAAGGCATTAGTCTCCAGCCCTCCGAGTATAGTTGAAGCTACTGGGGTTTGCAAAAACTCGTAAAATTTGCTCATGAGGAGTGCCATCTGGGCCGGTCCCAGCCCCGCGCTCGTGGAAGGTTGTGCCGCCCCTAGGACGCCTATCGTTGTTGGAGCCAGCGGTACCTCTACTCGAGGAGCCCCATCTCTTAGGGCCTCCTGCTCCCTCGCAGCCTGTTCTTTATTATGCTGTATGTCATCGAAATTGAGTCTTCTAGTAGCGTTATCCTGCGCCATACTCCTTCTCTAGAAGGATGCCTCCCCAGAAGAGTCGCCAAATGTAAGAGGGTACTTTAGATTATATATATATGGAGGCGTAACCCCTATTGAGTATGGTAATCACAAGTTAAATTAGCCAAAACCCCGGACTAATTATAGGATCTGCACACACGAACTCAATGAAGATGAGCTCAGTTTAAACTCTCAAATCTCTCGTGTATAACTCAGGTCATGCTAATGGACCTTTAGAAGTGGCTTAGCTAGAGGGAGGGAGAAGTAAGCACCCTAGATACACCCTGATAGGCAGGTAGAAAAACACCAAACACCCTCAAGAATCTCTGTCAAATATTAAAAGCTTCGTAATAAATGACAGTGGTGAGTCAATGAGCTCTCTAGTTTGCAATAACTCTTTTTTTTACTTCTCCAAAAAACAGGATGCTCTTCCTCAAAGGTGGTTGGGGTCCTTAAATAGCCCCCCCATACCACCCCCAAGGCAACTCAGTCATTAAATACTATGAAAGACATCCCTCATACTTTATGTCACAACATTAAATGCCTGATGCACTAGTTGTCTCCACGTCATTAAACATTAAATGCCAAGACATGCCTTTTGCCTATCCACTGTGTGTCAGGGGGTTGTTGTCGCAGAAGTGGCTCACCAATTGCCTGACAGCCCCAAATACCACAGTGGTTTACTCAAGTGCATGTCTGACAACGTTTAGATGGCTAGTGACATCACTCACAGTAGATGTGACATTAAGTAGAGGGTTGTTTGGTCCATAACTTAATGCCCGATGGAACTCCAAGCTGCTCCGCTTGAGGTTCCACGGTCGGGGTCCTTCGGTGTTTTACCAGGTGTATCTAAGATGGTCAGGATAAGCCCCAACGGTGCCTTACTTCTCAATCCTCCAAACCAAGTCCCTCTAAAGTTCCCACAGTGAGGTCATTCGATAGAGCATGAAAGCTCTCCCAGGCCCTGCCAAGCCTGGTCTCTCGCAAGTAACGTTTGACCTCATAAAAACCCTTTAGTTATTATCGTTACGTCATTACAATCATTAAAGCTTACAGAAATCAATAATGAAAGTACGATGTGATTAAAACAACAAGCTAAAATATGAGTTGCCACGCTGAGCTACCTCCCCAAGCTGCCACGCTTGAGTTGCCACGCTGAGCTGCCTAACCAAGATGTCACGCCAGAGTTGCCACGCTGAGCTCCCTCACCAAGATGTCACGCTTGAGTTGCCACGCTGAGCTTCAAACCCCCTCTACACCCTTCTTGAAGGCCACTGGTTGCCTTCAATATTCATTAATGAGTGGTGGTCACTATTTCCCCAAATCTCTTATTTTTGGAATTTGGTCAATACATCAATGTGGTCCCACTACAAATTGCCCCAAACACATGAAGGATTTTTAATGGGGTTTATTGTATTAATAATCTATACGAAACCCATCGCGGCATAAATGAGATTATGTATTGTTACTAATGGATGACAACTACTAAAAATATCAATTATATGAAGATGAGGGCGGCTAATCTAGCCATGGTTGTTAACCTTCCGGATTCTAATAAGTATTATTGGGATCGTGGACGGACTATAAAAACTATTAATATTCTCCCATTCCTAAGGGCATGGTGTATGAAGGACCTAGATTATCCCACGAAGGGTAAAGAATAGGTCAGAAAGAATTTTTAATGGATCTATGATTCTCCTTTGATTGATGTTAATCCTTTGTTCTTTTCTCTTTTTTACAGCAAAGAACAAGAAGAAAAATCCCCATGATAGCGTCAATAATTTGCCAATCTTTAGGCGATTTGATCCATTTAACAAAGAGTTGGAGCTATTGAGCAACATTATTTCTCGATCATATTATCACCACCACTTCATTTGTTATAAGGACGATAGAGGTAAGGTCGATCATTCCTATCACCTTGGATGACCCAAATGCCTCCACTTACCCAGATTCAAAGAGGACTCAACCATCTGAGGAGAGAACATCCCTATAAAAATTAGAGAGGGATGATCTGACATAGGAAAGAACCTTGTCCCCCAACATCATGGAGAAGAGGAAGGTCACCAATTTGATTACTTCCAACATTCGTTCCATGCATGCTGGTACCAAATCTCCTCCTCTTGCTTGTCCATTTGGAAAAGAGATGGAATTTGCTCGTTCGATGTGCAAGAAAAGTTATGTTGTGGGTTACACCAATCCTATGAAACTTAATGAATCTCCCATCAATGACCATGATCCTATTTTGAAGAGGTAAAAGAAGAATCATCTTCCCCTAATGGATCTTTTAAGGAAGAAAGGTTTTAATAAGGGTAAGGGTGTTTTCCAGTCTATAGTTGCTATCCCTGATTTATCCAGGACATGATTAGATTGGGGATTTTTCTCACAAATATAGAAGCTACCTCTGCCTTCTCCCTTAAGGTTACTAGAGAATGCCAACCACAACTTTTCCCTTGTAAGTTGATTGCCTCCATATTATTCCTTTATTTCCATCTCTCGCACTTTTCTCATCTTTATTCATTATCTCATTTTGCAGTTCTTAATTGATTACAATTAATTATTGGAATGAGATGATCAGATGAAGGATTCCTCTGTCAACGTGGAGTTCATGTTTGAAGAGTTACACAAATCTCTCATGTATGCTCGGTGTACTAACTAAAATCAGGCATTCGAGAAGAATTCGCTTGACAATAAAGTCAAAAGCTTGAATACCAAAAAGGCCACTCTCCAAAATAAATCGGTGACTCTACTTATCTTATAGTCACCACCTAGAAGGACAAAAACAACTCCAAAGACATGAAAGTTGAGGCCGATCTCACCAAAACACAGGGACCTTAGGTTAAGGATTAAGTAGAGGAAGCCTTGACTAATGTGGTAAAGGCCAAGGAATATGCCTTCACCCATGGCTGGGACAAGGACTTAACGAATGCTACAATGAAAATTGTCCTTCTTAAAAAATATTTTTTTAAGAATGGAAGGGGCAAAACTCTAGACAAGGTGCAAAGTTCAGGGATTAGACCTCTCCAATGAAAATGTTCTAGGTCCCCCCCTCTCAATTTGAGGAAGAAGTCGAGGACGGTGATGATGAGGTCATTGCTGAGGACAAGGATGCCAATCAAACTCAGGTAACTAATAAGCAGATTGGTGACCTGAAGCAGACGGATGTTAAGCAAACGATCGATAAGGAGATGGTCAAAAAAATGGATTCTTAGTATTTTATGTTAGGAAATGTTGTATTTTATTCTTTTTCCCCATTGTTGTCGGGGTTCATCCTAATTGTCATCCCTTATAATGAAATTAATGGTTTTATTAACCATTGCTCTCTCGTTTGATTTTTTTCACTTTTCTTTTTTATCAAACAAAATCATATTTCCACCAATTGTTCATGTCGTTTAACGTAAGGCTTTCAAAGCCATAAAGAGTTCATGTCTAAGATCAAAGCCAAATTTGAAAGAAATCTTACCAATCTAATAGGAAAATGTGTCTTTGATGAGAGGATGGTCATTGTATAATCTTCTCATTTAAGAAAAGAACTTGTTCTCTATGCTTATCTAGTGGGAACTAGAGAGGTTGCGACTATCCTTGAGAAATAGAACAATGACTTCAGAGTTGATCTTGAGAGACTCAAAAAGTCCTCGTCGATCGAACAAGTTGTGAAGGGAATTTCCGTTTTAGAAGAAGATAATGCCCAGCTGAGGGAGGAGCTAGGGAAGGCTTAAAAGGCCAAGGGTTGGTTTTCCTCTTAAGGGAAAAAGGACAATTGCCTAGTAAAAGAGATAGATAGGACCAATAAGACTTTACTTAACAAAGTATTAACTATTAACAGTGTAGCCGAAAAAGTTAATCGTCTCACATTTTAATTCCACAAGTAACCTCTCAAAGTCTAGATGGACTATTATGACGAGGCTTTTCTTAATATAGATTCTTCTCTAACCGATACTCAAAATGTTGGTTATAAGAATGATTGTCTTGTTTCCCTTTTGATGGAGAATATCCCACAGGATTTTGAGTTTTTATATTGATATTATATAGGTTTCTTGGATCATTAAGATCCTCGTTACAAGATTAATGTGTCATGGATCCCAATGGTGCCATTTCGACCAGTCATACCCAGAAATACGTTGTTGACTTCGAATTTCATGGAGACTAAGAACTGTAATGACCTCAACACTTGGTTAATAGGGTGAGTCCAGGTGGGACATAAAGTATCAAAGATATGACTGTTATCATTGCTCCTTATGCATTAGATGTTCCACCTACCAGAATTGGGAGTTCAAAAAATGAGCCAACCTGACTGCATAATTTATCTGACCATTTTCAGCATTTTGTTGTAATTGTTTAATTTTTTTTATTTCTTTGTAATAAATTATAAGAGTTAGTGGAAAATTTTAGATATTTTCTTCCCTGAATGATATGGGGTTTTTTGGTATTACCTTTTAGGTGATGTTGTCACATTTATCCTTAGGCCTAAAACCGCAAAATAAAAAATGCACTTGTTTATGGGTCGTTACCCTATGAGGATGTTTATGGCCTACCTAGTCGAGGATGACTAAGGTCTCATATACACCTTTCATAGGATTTGAGCCATTATTTCTGTCTTGTTATTCGCCAAAACCTTTTGTGTAGGACGACCTACATCCAGAGTTAATTTTCAGTGGCTCAACTAGTTGGTCCTAAAAAATGACATTTTTTATAGAAGAAAGTTATCACAGGGATATGTAATATATTAAAGAGAATTCATTTAAATAATTGGTCTTCTTTATTAAGTAATCAATTTCTTGCCACTTAGAACAAATCATAAGTGCGAGAAGTTACAAGAACTTCTTAAAGAAACTTCAAAATTAAAATAAATGAAAAAGTTATCATAAACTTAAAAATAAAAAAGGGAAATTTCTTTAAATTGTCTACATTCCATTCCCAGGGAACCTTTCTTCCCTCCATTGTTTCTAAGTGGTAGGATACCATCAAGTCATCACGGCAAACATTGAAGGGACCTTCTTAATTATCCCCATTTCCTGTTGAAGGGCTTCTTAGCACTACCCAAAAAATATCTCAACACATAATCTCTGACCTTGAATGCTCTCGCTTTGACACCCTATTGTACTATTTGGCAACTGTTGATGGTAGGAGATAGGCTTTATAAGAGCCAATTCTATTTTTACATCAGTTAAGTCAACCTGTTCTCTGATATTTTTGTTACTACAATCTTGATTGATTAAGGTGGACCTTATGGGTGGTAGACCTTCTTACAGTGGGATCCTTACCTCTATTTTATAAGCCAAAGCAAAGTGTGTTTCCCCCGTTGATAGCATGGTTGCCGTTTGGAATGCCCAGGGAATATGGGGGAGTTGGTCAACCTAATTATCCATTGTTTTTTCCAGCCACTTCTTGATTTCATCGAGGATTGTTTTGTTGGAAGCTTCTGCCTGCCCGTTGTTATTTTTGTAGGCCATTAAACTGTAGTAATGCCTAATATGATGGTTGTCGCAAAAGATTTGGAAGAAAATTTTCTTAAACTGAGTCACGCTATCTGTGATGACAATCAAAGGGATGCCAAAATGTGTAATGATGTTCCTCTATATGAACTTGGTCATATCAGCATCTCAGATGTTTGCAAAGGATTCCCATTCAACCCATTTAGATAACTAGTTGGTGTCGAATAATCAGTGCTTCCTACTATCACTAATAATGGGAAATTGGTTAATGATGTCATGTACCCAATAGGAAAAATATCAAGGTTTTTTTTAGGGACTTGAGGTCGTTGGCTGGCTGGTGTACAAATGTTGAAAAAAGTTAACATTTCTTGCACTTCTGAATGTAGGAAACTGTGTCCTTTTGCATGCATGGCCACTAATATCCTTCTTTCATTTCCCTAAATACCTATGACTTTCTCCATGTGTGTCTCTCATATATCCCCTTATGAAGCTCGTAGAGGGTTTGTTCGATGTTATCTGGGTGCATACATTGGAGGTAAGTCCCTAGAAATAGCACCGATAAAGTTTGTGATATTCTCCCAAGTATAAAAGAGAATATTCAACTTATACTTTATGTGATTTTTTCCTATAAACTGGAAGGGCATCCTCCATTAGGTAGCGCATGATCGGATCCATCCATCTTGGGATCATATCGATGACCATAAACTTCCCAATAAATTTACCTTCATTGATACTGGGCTAGTCGAGGTACTCCACTACAATTGTCCATTTCATGTCCCCCTTTACGACGAAAGAATATGTATCAAGTGCGTTAGCACGACTATTATCCCCTTTTAGGAATTATTGCACTTGTACATGCACAAATTAGGATATCAATTGTTATACTTCCTCAAGGTATGTGTCTATACACTCTTCTTAAGCATTGTAGTCTCATGATATCGTATTCAATACTTGACTTGAGTCATAGAAAAAATATTGCTTATAGGATCCCAAGGAGAGCGCTTTTTACAATCCTCCAAGTATGGCTTCGTACTCAACTTCTTTGTTGGAGGTTATAAATCCCAAATGAATTTCATATTCATGAACTATTTTCTCCGGGGATACCAGTAGTATCCCCACTCAAGCCCCATTAGAATTTAAGGCTCCATCAATATACATTACCCATTTATCTTATTTTTGATTGGATATGTGATAGAGTCTATACTTTCATTTCCAGTCCCTTGTGGTTCTTGATCATTAAAGAATTATGTAATAATCTCTTCTATGACTTGACCTTTCATCGAAGATATAAATGGAAACTAAATATCAAACCACTTGAGTTCTATCGACCACTTAGATATCCGTCCAGATGGGTTGGCCTTCCCAAGCATTTCTTTTAGAGGGAATTATGTTAGAACAATGATTGTCCATGCCTCAAAGTAGTGCTTCAACTTCCTAGAGGATATCACCAGTGCATATGCAAACTTCTCCAATAACAAGTATTTCTTTTAAGCTTCGAGCAATATTTTTCTCATATAATAAATCATATCCTAAACCACATTCTTCCCTCAAGACAAGGTCGAGATAACAACTTTAATTGACACCAGTCGATACAAGTACAAAGGGCCTTTGTCATCTAGTTAGGTTAGCATTGGTGGTTTACTCGAATAATTATTTATTTCTTTATGCGCTAGGGTGCATACATCGTTCCAAACGTCCTTCCTTTATTTCTTAATTTCTTGAAAAAAAGTTGGCACTTTTGTAGGAGATCTATATGAAGCAGTTTAGGGTGGATAGAATTCCAATCAACTATTGTACCTCTCGGACAGTCTTAGGGGCTGCACCTTCCCGATGGTTTCAATTTGGTCGGGGTTTGTATCGATACATCTTTGGCTAAACCAAGGATTTTTACTAATTGTACCTCAAAGGAGGACTTTGACACTTTCAACTTTATTATGTAGTAACGGAGAACTTCAAAAGTTATTTCTAGGTATGCAAGGTGATACCCCCCCCCCCTCTTTCTCTTTATAAGCATGTCATCGATATATACTGTTGATGTAAAAAATTAGATTATCTCTAATTATTTAATCACAGATAAAAAATAAATAAGACAAGAGATTTTTAAAGTGGTTCAGCCTTGGAAGAATGGCCTACGTCCACTGTTTATGTTATTGCTGACTGTTTGCATAATTCTCGATAATGGGTTTACCAAGAAATTCCCAGTCCCCTGCTAATGAGGAGGTTACAATGTATTTATAGCCTTGAGGTTGTACATGTGAGAGAATATTACATAGCTGTCCAATCGGTGTGTACATCTGTATGATAATAATCAGCATTTAATGCGCATTCAATCATCTTAATTATTCGATTATAAATGCTCTGTACGAGGTGCATCTCGGACCGCCTAAGCTGCTCGGACCGCTTAAGTAGCTTGGTACAATAAAGTTCCTCGGAGAACACTTGCTTCTCGGAGCGCCTGAGTTGGTCGGGGAGGTTGAGTTCCTCGGAGTCAACGTGTTGTCAAAAATGTTCTCAGGTGCCATGTAGATTGACACGTGTCTCCAGATAATTGGTCCATGTCATCAGGTTAAATTTGGTATCAATAGAAGCCCCCAATATTTCGTGGTTTGATGTTGAAGAAAAGTATGGAACATTTATGCCGCCTAAAGTTTATGAATTTTAGACAATCGTTTGTTGAACATAACTCCTTTTCTGAGTACATAGTATAAGGCTTTTAAAGTGTTTCGAATTTCAATAACCGCTTCGTATTTCGTGCCTTTTTCTTTTTTTTAGCCGCCGAATATAAAATCGTCCATCTTGGTAATCATTTCTTTTCTCCATTCTCGAGGTAAAGTATTTAAACGCTTCAGAAAACTCGATCATCTTTTACTTTTTTCAAATCTGCATCTTTAGAATTTCTTCACTTCTTCTCTGTCTTGTGCGTTCGCTTCTTCCATTGTTCGTTGTCACCTGATTCATCTTTTTCCTGTAAGATCTTCTTACTTCTCTTTTATTTCTTTTGTTCATCATGGTTTACGTCGTTGAATCTCTTGACAAATTTCGCTTTGATTTTTCTATTCCTTCCTGGGATATATTGGAAGATCTTTCTGAGCCTTCTGAATATTTTTGTTTGGCTGAGGGACATTGGTTCCCCAGTCTCTTTGTAGCTGAATGTGGCTTTTCTTTTCCTCCAAACCCCTTGTGTTTGGAATTCTGTCAATATTTTAACGTGGTACCTGCAAAAATAGCTCCCAATACCTGGAGAATAGTTAATGGAGTCCATAGGTTAAATCAAATTCATGGCCATTTAAGAATTCTGAAAATTATGTTTTGCTATAGATGGGTTGTTAGTGATAGAACTTTTTATTTAAAAACTAGGTTTTTAAATAGGGCTTTAGTTGTCAATCTCCCCGATGCCAACAGGGATTACTTCGAGCACGGGGTTATTATGAAAAATTGGCAACATGCTCCATTAAATGGAGATGATGTGTATCAGGGGCCTAGATTCCCTCCCTATGGCAATGGGATAGGTTGTTTTTATTTTATTTTATTTTATTTTTGAAATTATGTTTTCTTTGTGTTTGATAAAATGCGTCATTGACATTTTAATTTTTGTTTATTTGCAGTTGATAGCAAAAAGAAATCCCCTAAAGAAACTGATGTCAATTTGAGGCATTTGAAACTTATCTGGAGTTTGCATCAAATGTTGCTGAATAACATATCAGATCAACCTCGTACTTGTTGCAGTATAATAGTTACACTTCATCTTTTACTGCTCGTCCAATAATAAATGACATAGAACCAGCACCAGTTTCTGAAGGTTCCTCTCCTGAATCAAATAATCCACTCAGTGACAGAATGAAGAGAAGAAGAGCACCCTCATACTTTAACAAATCAGATTCTGCCAATGTAGAGGCAAAGAGAAATAAGCAGGATGTCCGAGAGGAAGGGACAAGAAAAATTGATGCAACCCCTCCTGCTGCTGCTAAAAAGGTTGTCGAGAAGCCCCCTATGGCTCCGAGAAAGATTGTAGTTGTTTCTCCTCCAAGAGAGGTTATAGTTATATCACCGACCAAGACCACATACTTGGTAAAAAATGTTCCTTCTCCCTCGAGGAAGTTGAAGAAAACCTCCTCAGATAAAGTGGTTGAATCCATCTCTCAGCCTCTAAATGCTGGAAGTGGTGTTCCCACTTTTGTTGCTCCAAGCTCTGTCATGAGCTCTGTGAAGTCTTGGATTATCCTTGAAATCCAAGGTCTCGAAGACACTCTTTCTTGGGATAGGGTTACCACCTTGGCACCTCAACATATTGCCTTAGTAATTATTACTAATCTAAACTTTCACTTTTTAATATTATGTACTTGCACTGACTTACAATTGTTTTCTTTTTCCAGTTGGTAACTTGTTTTAACACCATTTTGAAAAATAATGAAGCTATTAAAGCTTCGAGATCCTCACCAGGTGTGGAGGAATCTCTTGTAGGTCTGACATAGTCATTAAAGGATTCTCGTCAGAAGTATGACGAAGATAAAACTGCTTGGGAAAAGCAATTAAAAGCCATTGAGCAAGAGAAAGAGAAAGCCGTGGAGGCCTCTCAGGAGTTGGAGAGGAAAATGAAAGAATGTGAGAAGAAGAACACTGAGCTTGAGGAAAAGCTCAAAAATGCTGGAGAGCTTGAGACCAAGCTTAAAACCGCTGAAGAAGAACTAGGAAAACTCCACGAATCTGATCGTCAGAGGGAAGAGGCAGAAAGGAAATTGAAAGATGCCGAGGAACTCTTATTTGAGAAGCTTTCCTCAGAGAAGGTGAAGAGGAAACTGGCTGTTAAAAAGTCTTTCAGTGCTGGCTGGGACAAAGGTTGGAACAAAGGCCTAGCTGTCATGTCCTCTCAATTGGATTTTGCTAGCCTCAAATTCTTCAGGGGCGGATGGATTGCTGCTCTGAAGGAGTTAAAGGTCTCAGAGAGTTCTGATCCGTTTCAATGTCATGTTCACGGTCCTCCTCCTTCCCCTGGAAAAGAAGAAGAGGACGAAGCTTCCTCTGAAGAATCTTCAATGATGGTTAGGGATCAAGTCCCTATAGTTAAACTTCGCTACGAGCATCCCCAACTAACTATTACTCCTACCGAGCAGCTTTAATCTACCAGTACTTTTGTCGAGCAACTGCCATTATCCTCCGAGAAACCAGCCTCCTCATCTCAGCCTCCCGAGGAAGTCGTAAAACACAAGGAGAAGGTATAAAGTTGCTCAGTTTTTAATTTTATTATTTCTTTTGAATGTAACCCTGAACCTTGTACCTGTCTTTTGATGAATAAAAATTTGAGTTTTTGTTGTTCATGTTGACTTTCTTTGTCTTGCTCTGCCTTTATTGTTTATTAATCCTATTTATACCTTTTCTTTGCTAGTTTATGGCCATGATGGAACTCTTATCAGCTCACGATACTGAGCTGATGAAAAAATGTAATGAATATTTCAAAGCTGGCCATACATATTTGGATGAATCACAAATTTTTGATATCCTGGGTTCAGATGCCTCTGAACGAGTAGTGGAAGCTTATCAATATCTGAAATTCTTACTCGATCGAGCTGTTGCCAATAACGTGTCTTATTACGAGATGATTGAAGATCTTCAGGGTATCATCGAGGAACTTTAGCAACAATACAAGGAATCTTCTGCCCTTCTGCATCAGGGTTATGAGAAAAAGTATCAGCAACTAAATGCTGACAAAGGGTATGATAAGTTAATTGTTGCTTATGATTTTAAGGAGAGGACTTTGAAGACCGAGGTTGAAGAGCATAGGTAGATCACGAAGTTGCTAGAACAGAAAGACAATAACCTACGAGGAGAGATATCTCAGCTGAAATCTGCAGCATCTACCTCAAGTGCTTTGGTCCCTGTCAACGACGAGGGTTTCTCTTTCTTGGAGGTCAAAAATGCCAACTTAAGAGATGAACTGGAAACCTTAAAAAGGATTGGACCTTCTACCTCTGCTCGTGGGCAAGCAAGAGCTTCTTGGGGATGAGCAAGGGCTGATCGTATTTCAATTGAAAAACAAAGAACTCAATCATCTTTGGATAATTAGGCCTTCCTGATGGCGAAGAATCAGACATTAGCTGTGATGTCTAAGAAGATTCAGACCTTCGATGAGAAACTTGCTGCCCAAATTCTGCCTTGGAGAACAAAACAATTTTGGTGAAGAATCTTCACGAGTAGTTAGAGAGGCTGACCTACCAATTCCACAAGCAACCCAGAGAATTCTGGATGGCTGGTTATAATGAAGCCCTCTATCACCTTTATGACCGGATCCAGCAGTCGAACAATGAGGGATACAAGAAAGGATGGCTGAATGCCTTGGGTGTGCTGCAGTTGGCACAGGGTCACTATTTGTGGGATTACTATAACACTGGGTTGCTCGAGTTGCCAGTGCCACCTTTCAAACTTGATATGAGCTGGATTCCTTCTTGGGCCATTCCTCAATGCCTGATTTCAAAGTATCTTGGTGACTACAATCTCCATTCAAATTTTGAGATATATCGACCAGAGCACCTGCTTGCTCGTCCTTCTGGGATGAATATTCGAATGTTGAAAGACATAAACTTCATAAACTCCCCCTATGCCTTAGATGATCCTCCTGCCGGAATGGAACCTGCTTCAAAGGCAGAAGGAAATAAACCCATAGAATAGGATTTTATGTAATGACTTGTACTTTTCATCACTTTTGTAATTCTATTCATTTGAATGAAAAATTGTCATTTCATTTTTATTCTAAATAATTTGTAGAATGCTTTTGCTTGTTGGATGCTTATTTCATTGAAGTGATTTATCAATCTTTGATATTTATGTGATAAAATATCCTTTATCTCATGATCCCATTCAAATTAAATAACTGGAGATGATTGTAATTGGCTTAACGACCAACTAGAGTTTATTAAGATATTTGTTTCTGACCATCCAGAGTTGGTGACCTTTTATTCCCCGACCAACCGTAGTTAGGGGAATTTTATTTATCGACCAACCGTAGTTGGTAGATCGACCAACCGTAGTTGGTGGAATTTTTATTTATCGACCAACGGTAGTTGGTAGACCGATGAACCGTAGTTGGTAGGGTTTTATATTTATCGACCAATTGTAGTTGGTAGACCGACCAACAGTAGTTGGTGGGATTTTTATTTATCGACCAACCGTAGTTGGTAGGGTTTTATATTTATCGACCAACCATAGTTGGTAGATCGACCAACCGTAGTTGGTAGGGTTTTATATATATCGACTAACCGTAGTTGGTAGACCGACCAACTGTAGTTGGTGGGATTTTTATTTATCGACCAACCGTAGTTGGTAGACCGACCAACCGTAGTTGGTAGGGTTTTATATATCGACCAACCGTAGTTGGTAGGGTTTTATATTTATCGACCAACCGTAGTTGGTAGACCGACCAACTGTAGTTGGTAGGGTTTTATATTTATCGACCAACTGTAGTTGGTAGACCGACCAACCATAGTTGGTGGTATTTTTATTTATCGACCAACCATAGTTGGTAGACCGACCAACCGTAGTTGGTAGGGTTTTGTAGACCGACCAACCGTAGTTGGTAGGGTTTTATATTTATCGACTACCCGTAGTTGGTAGACCGGCCAATCGTAGTTGGTAGGGTTTTATTTATCGACCAACCGTAGTTGGTAGACCGACCAAATGTAGTTGGTGGGATTTTTATTTTGAACTTGATGCATAGTGTGTAGCACTAATACTCCAAAAACATTTCATCAAAATGAAAGAATTGGATAAAAACTTCAACACTTTATTCATACTGAAGAAAACTTCATTTATTCATTTACATAGGAACCCTACTACTGATAATATTTACGTAGATGCTCTGCATTCCATGCATTCTTAAATTCTTCCCTCTCCAAGGTTTCAATCCTATAAGTTCCTGGGTGAACAACTTATGTTACTCTGTAGGGTCCATGCCGGTTAGCTTCCAACTTGTTGTGTTTTTGAATCACTTTATTTAGCACATAGTCCCCTTCTTTCAAATCACATTTGTTTACTCTCTTGTTGTAGAACAGAGCTGTTCGTTGCTAGTAAGCATTATTCCTGATTGCTGCTTCTTCTCTAACTTCCTCAAGCATATCCAAATCTAATATTCTCATTAAATCGCTGACAGGAGAATTTAAATTTAGCACTCTGTGTGTTGGGAGGCCCAGCTCGGCAGGTATAACAGCTTCACTTCCAAATGCCAGCATGTACAGAGATTCTCCTGTTGTTGCTCATGGTGTAGTACGATAAGCCCATAGTAAAGAATATAGCTCGTTGATCCAATTTGCCTTCGCATCATCCAGTATTTTATTCAAACCATTCAGCAGCGTTCTGTTCGTCACCTCAGTTTGTCCATTGCTCTAGGGATGGCCTGGTGCCGAGTGGATTTTCAATATATTGACTGATGACAATATGCAGTGAACTCCTCGTTATCAAATTGGGTTCCATGATCAGTAATGAATGCATGGGGACGACCATATCTACATATGATATTCTTTCAAATAAATTGATATACCTTCTCATAAATCATATCAATTAGGGGTTCAACTTCCACCCATTTAGTAAAATAATCCACAATGACGACGAGGTATTTGAACCTTCCTCTTGTCGTCCGGAGTGGCCCGACCAAGTCTATTACCCACATGGCAAATGGCCAAGGGGATGTTATGGGTGTTAGCAATGCTTGGGGAGTTCTTCGGATGGAGGAGAAGCGTTGACATTTATCACATTTTTTGGCATAGGCTATACAATCAGCCCTCATTGTTGGCCAATAGTATCCTTGCGCCATTACTCTTTGCAAAAGCGTCTGACCTGCTACATGAGCTCCACAGGACCCTTCATGGACTTCTTCAACCAAATCCTTTACCTCGGAGGGATGCACACATCTTTGCAGTCCCGCTATAATTCCTCGTCTATATAAAATGCCATTAATTAATACATAACGAGTAGCTTTAAACTTCAGTTTCTTGGTTGCGAGATTATCAGTTGGAAAAACCCATTCTTCAATGTATGCCCTGATGGGATCCATCTAAGATGACACTAAATCAAGGGTAATAAATTTCATCATCAGATCTTCGTCGATGCTCCTGCTAGTTAAAATCTCTATTGGAATTATTCTTCGTATCTCGGTGCGTGTGGCTGAGGATAACCGAGCTAAAGCATCTGCTCTTTCATTCTCCAATCCTGGTGTTCTATTAATTGCACAGCATTAAAGCTTGACACAATTTCCATCACTTTTACATGATATTTGATCATCAATTCTCCCTTTGTTGCATATACTCCCAACATTTGATTTACGATCAACTATGAGTCACTAAATACGATGACCTGCTTTGCCCCCATGGTTTTTGCTAAACTAAGACCTGCAATCATAGCTTTATATTCAGCCTCATTATTAGAAGCCTTGAATTGAAAATGCAAAGCATACTCCACATCGACCTCATCGGGGCTGTTCAAAACAATCCCTGCTCCACAGCCTGTAATGCAAGATGAACCATCCACATATAGATTCCATATAGGTACCTCATCCTCAAATTTTATATCGGATAAAGTTCCTCGGTGGAATATTTGTTGCTTCCTTATATCCTCCTCTTGTACTTCTTGCTGCTCGTCGACCATCTCCCCCTGATCGTCAACAAACTTAAGTTGATCGGGGTTTAAATTTGATGATCCTGTAACATCCACAGGTTGGTCGGTATCAGCTTTTGCTCCTCCGAGGTGTCAGGATAAGTGAATTATGCGATAAAATCGTCTACTGCTTGCCCTCTAAGTGATGACCTAGGCTCATAAATTATATCATATTCACCAAGTTCTACTGCCCAGTACATCAATCTCCCAGATTTTTCTGGTTTATGAAGAGCTTGTCTTAGTGGCATATCGGTATACACTACTATGGCATGAGCTTGGAAGTACAGCCTCATTCTTCTACTTGCTTTGATCAACACCAGTGCCAACTTTCCTAGTCATGGATATCTGCTCTCTGCTCCTCGGAAAGCCTTGCTAGTGTAATAAATTGGTTTTTGCACTCCATCCTCCATTCTTATCAATGCCGAGCTAACTGCATTCTCCAAAACTTCCAGATATAAGTACAATCTTTCTCCCATTGCTGGCCTGGACAATATTGGGGGTGCTCCCAAGTATTTCCTTAACTCTTGAAAGGCCTTCTCGCATTCATCATTCCATTCAAACGTTTTTTGGAGTGTTTTGAAGAATGGGAGACATCTATCAGTTTCTCGTGATATAAATCTATTAAGTGCTGCAACTCGCCTTGTGAGACTTTGCACTTCCTTCTTAGTCATTGGAGATCGTAGCCCCAATAGAGCCTTGATCTTTTCTCGATTTGCTTCAATACCTCGTTGGTTGACAATATACTCGAGGAACATGCCTTCTCGTACTCCGAATATGCACTTGGTAGGGTTCAACTTCATTTGATATTTATGTAATTGATCAAAGGTTTGACCTAGATCAATTAGATGGTCAGCAGCTCTCTTGCTCTTCGTTAGCATATCATCAACATAAACCTCCATATTGTGACTGATTTGCTCTGCAAACATCTTGTTCACCAGCAGCTGATATGTTGCACCTGCATTTTTTAAACCAAAAGGCATAACATTATAACAGTAAGTTCCCCTAGGGGTAATAAAATAGGTACTCTCCCTATCTTCAAGTTTCATTTTAATCTGGTTGTAACCAGAATAAGCATCCATGAAGCTCAACAGCTCGTGTCCCGAGGTAGCGTCCAGTAATTGATCAATTCGTGGTAAAGGAAAATGATCCTTTGGGCACGCCTTATTGAGGTCGGTGAAGTCTACACACATCCTCCACTTGTTGTTCTTCTTCTTTACCATCACCACATTAGCTAACCAGTCTGGATATTTGACATCTTCAATAAAGCAAGATTTTTGGAGCTTCTCGACCTCCTCTTGTATAGCTTGGTACTTCTCGGGGCTGAACACTCTTCTTCGCTGCTTCACAGGTTTGATTTCCTTGTTCACATTAAGTTCATCACACAAGAAATTTGGGTCTATTCCTGGCATATCTTCGTGGCTCCATGAGAAAGTTTGTTTTCTGCTTTTTAGGAAGGCTATCAATTACTGTTTTAGTGGGGTGTCCAACGATAAACCGATTTGAGTTGTTCATTTTGGGTGTTCATCGTCAAGAATGACGTTTTCAATAGCTTCCACCACCTGACCTTTTATGAGCTGCAACTCGTCTCTAGGATCCAACGTTTCAATTTCTGCACCTTCATCCACTTGATAGGTGGTAGTCTTTTTCCTAGATTCTTCCAGTTCTTCTTGCTCGGCTGATTAATAATAGCATTCCCGAGCTACTTTTTGGTCACCCTTCACAATTCCTACTCCAAAGTTGGTTCTAAATTTTAGGCGTTGATGTACAGTAGATGGTACTGCTTCGAACTTCTTCAATCCTACCCTTCCCATGATGATATTGTAAGCTGATTGAACATTCTTGTCCATCACAAAAAAGCGCACGCTTTCTGTTTAACAAGAAGGCCAAGTACCGATGAACATATCCAACTTGATTATCCCAAGTGGAAAAACTTTCTCGCCAGTAAAATCGAGGAGTGGTCGATGATATGGCTCCAACTGGGATAGCTTTAGGTTCAAACTATCAAAACATGGGTAGAACATTATATCTGCCGAGCTGCCATTATCCACCAAGACTCGCGAAATCACTACTTCCTTCATCCTCATTTTGATCACCAATGGGTCATCATGAGGGTATAGCACACCTGCGAGGTCATTCTTAGAGAAACCGATGACCAGTTTATCTTTGTTAACCTTCCTGGGGCGATCTTCTTCAACTAAATTTATCAGTTGAATATACGAACAGGCTTGAGCCTCGTTGAGGTAAGATTTCCTTTCTGCAGTAAGGTCTCCACCTCCTGCATCTCCACCAGTAATAACATTGCAATCAAATGACCCAAAACGGATAGAAAATACCTCACGTTCTGGTTGTCTTGGTCTTTTAGGGAGATCGGGGTCGTCTTCTAGATTATCTTCATGATCTCTTTTCTTATTTTCTTCTTCTTGACGAGGAGATCTAATCTCTTTCATGCTCGGTCGTTATTTTTTCCTTCATTTGTAGGATCAACATACTTGGCCAACTTTCCTCGTCTGAAGAGCGCTTCAATTTCATTCTGAAGAGCTATGCAATTTTTGGTTGTGTGACCATGGTCTTTATGGAACTCTGATTGGACATAAATATTGTATATTTATTCCCCTAATTTCAGTGTATTTGTGAACCCGAGTGATGTAACCTATATGGATTTGATGCACATTTATGCTACTAACCTTCGCTGGCAAGTATTTCGTGTTTCGTGCTTCTCTTATTTGTTTTACATGTTAATTATGCAAGCAGTGCAAAAGAGTAAACGAGACACTTCCGTGTTTGTTTTCAAGTTGTAATCTAAGTTTTATTTTTATGATCATTATTCTTGCATGGTAATTTTTCTGTGTGATTTGAATAAATTTTTGCGTTTATAATGCTTAGCCACGTATTTCGGTCTAGTGTTATCATGAGTTCTTTCGCATGCAACGTTATTATTTCATGCATCCTTCAGTTTAATATGTCCGGCTAGGTTTAAAAAGTCGGGATGCATGAACCTAACCTAATGTGTTAGTGCATGTGTATACAATTAATCCGATGAATTTAGTGATTGATTATGATCCTATTGCGTAGTTACATAATAATTGTGGATCTTTATATCTCGTTTACCTTTGGGTACTCGTGATGATTTAGTGTACAATTTGAGTGTCACTATCGCGATACCGATTTACTCATCCTCATATTAGGTATGACGCGGGCTTGAACCTCGTATACATAATGCTTGGGAGTAATAAATTTCGGGTCAGATCAATCAGATAAATTTACTATTAATATTATCACCACACTACACTAGGGTTGGGGGATTGTATTCCCGTCCTGTTTCTCTCATCATTTAAAATAAAAAGTTTTTGAAATCATCAGTCATTCTCCATTTCGTTAGATTAATTTAGTTGCATCGTTTCTCATTTTCATTATCGCATTTAGCTGTAATCAATCTCAAAACCAAATCAATTTTTCCTTTCCTTTTTAGAGTCAAAGTTAGGCTTTCTCCGTCTCTTCCCGTCGTCACAACTATGTTGTCCTTTTTCCCTGAGGATCGATACCCGACTTACTGGGATTATTACTTGAGCGACAGGCTTACACTTGAGCCTAGAGTGAACGCACTTCTGAGACACATTTTCAGTCGCGTCAAGTTTTTGGCGCCGTTGCCGGGGACTTAGGTAGACTTAGCATTAGATTGAGTCCATCCAAAGCTTTGACCAAAAATCTCTAGAAATCCAAAAACATATAAAAAAATTCAAAAAGCACAAAAAAAAGGATTCTTCATCACCTCTCCTAAGCTTAATGCAAAATTCTGAAACCACTCCCACACCCCATAATACTCCAACCAACATTCACGAAAATCCAATTGTTGAGTATAATCCTGATAGTCCCCACATTCAAAACTCCCCACAATTCTGGGTCCCACCTCCCACACCGTCGCACTCAGTCTCCAATAACACTCCCTTTTCCTTCTTAGGACACACTCCGAGCAAGCCTAGTGAGAGCACCGAGTCAATAAGTGAGGAAGAGATGTCGCAACACAACAGTGCATCCGTCGGTGCGAAAGAGCCCCCATACCGTTCGATTAGAGAATTCTTATATCACGAGCGTACTGTCACTCCGGGATGCATTATACTCCCGTATAATGCCGAAAAATTCCATTTCAAAAATGGGATGATCCAGATGCTACCGCATTACCACGGTATGGATTCTGAAAAGCCATACCTCCATATTAGGGAATTTGAGGACGTGTGTGATACTCTCAATGATCAAACCTGCACACAAGAGGTAATCCGCCTCAAACTCTTCCCTTTCTCGCTCAAACATAAAGCTAAGGCCTGGCTATGGTCTTTACCTCCAAGCTCTATTCCATCTTGGAATGAGCTACAGTCGAAATTTCTCAAGAAATTCTTCCCACCACATCGAACAATCTCCATAAAGGCTCAAATTCAAGCATTCAGACAAGCTGAAAATGAGCCATTCCATCGATGTTATGAACGTTTCAACGAGTTAGTTGCTTCATGCCCCCATCATGGATTTGATTCAGCGCAAGTCATCTCTTTTATCTATAATGGGTTGAATCTTAACTCCTAACAACTTTTTGAAACAATGGGAAGTGGTCCGTTTATTGATTTAGATGCCCAGGATGCTGAGCTTCACTTGAGGTATGTCGTCGAGACTACCCAATCCTGGGACACTTCTGATCCCAACACTCAAAATCGAAATAGACAAGCGACCACCACTCCGTCAGCATCCGGCCTATTCTATGTAGATAAGAATTCTATGACGGATAGCCGATTAGAGACTCTTGAGAAAGGATTTCGAGATCTGTGCGAGATATATGGAAAAGGACCAGCAGGACCCATTTCAAGCCCATTCGTAAAGGTGTGTGCTATTTGTGAGGCGGGACATTCAACTGAGGAATGCCCGACGATACCCGCCTACAAAGCAATGCTTCAAGAGCAAGTTAGTGGTATAGGAGGCTTTAAGGGTAATTTCGGTGTCCCGCACGGAAATTCATACACCCTTTATGGAAAAATCATCCCGGTTTTAGCTATGGGAAACAACATGCCGCAATGAACCCTCCTTCTCATGTTGCCCCTCCTCCACCACAAAATTTTCAACAAGCCCCGCCCATGCAAGGACATGCGCAAGCACCACCACCTCAAGGAAATTATATCCCACCACAACGGAGAACTCTCGAGGATACCATGAATCAATTCATCGCAAGCCAGACCGCAACCAATGCCAAATATGTTCGTCTGATTGGCGACATAAATGCGAATCTATCAAAAATACAATCCTCGTTGAGTGTCCAAGAGAAGGGAAAGTTTCCTGCCTAGGGCCAAAGACCTCTCCAAGGTCAAACTAGTGTTAGCTCGACACACCATGACCATCCTGAGCAATGTAGCGCAATTACCACTCTACGTAGTGGAAGGGTAGTTGACTTGTCACCTCCCCCATGAGACGTACTTAAAGACAAGGAGATTTCGCCCGGCACGAAAGAGGCCGAAGATTTCTCCTTAAATGAGAGTGACAAAGAAGACGCTAGTGAGGCCGAGGTAGTAGTGAAACCACCCTCTGCGGCACCGTTTCCTCAAAGGCTAATTCCTTCCCATAAACGAAACCCACGTGATGACGTTCTAGACGTGCTAAAACAAGTTAAGCTAAATTTACCTTTCCTCGATGCCATTAAGCAAATTCCAGCTTATGGAAAAGTCATTAAAGACTTATTGACGGTAAAGAGAAAGATGAAGGTAAAGAAAAATGTCTTTCTAGCACAGAATGTGAGATCTATTCTACTCAATCATCTCCCACCTAAATTCAAAGATCCCGGTGCACCCACCATTTCCTGCATCATTGGAGAAAACAAAATCAAAAAAGCCTTACTTGATTTGGGAGCAAGTGTCAATATCCTCCCTTACTCCATCTATAGGCAACTTGACTTGGGCGACCTCAAGCCCATAAAGGTCACTCTCCAATTAGTGGATCGAATCGTGAATATCCCAAGAGGCATAGTCGAGGACGTGATCGTCCAAGTTGACACTTTCTACTTCCCGGTAGACTTTGTCATTTGGGACACAGAGCCCTCCTTTAACTAGAGCAACCATGTTCCCATCATCCTTGGGCGCCCTTTCTTAGCTACGACTAACACAATCATCAATACTCGAAATGGGCTAATGCAACTCACCTTTGGAAACATGACCTTAGTGACCAACATCTTCCATGTCTCCCAACATACGGGGGAAGAAGATGACCTTCACGCGGTGAGCTTCATAGACAAGATCGTGGGGGAGTACTTTGAGGAAAATGATTCTGGAGATGCCCTAGGGTCCTGCTTAGTGTCGAGCCATGAGAATGAGGGGTCCCACAAGAGAGAGCCATTAGGGGTGTATTTTTTTTCATCAAGTAATAGCGGTAGTTGTGACGATGAGAGAAAGGTGGGGGAGAGGTGTGTAGAGACCGCGATAGAGAGAGAGAGAGAGGGGTTAGAAGAGAGAAAACCGGTGGAGTTGGAGATCGAGCAAGAAAGATAGGACGTAGGACTACTCGGGGGAGAGAGCTAGGGGACATGAGCATGGAAAAATTTGAAAAAGAATTCGGTCCGGTGGATGAGAGCCTAGATGAGAGCCTTAACGACGAATTCCAAACTCTATTGGATTCATTTAGGCACCTAGAAGAAAGCGAATGGAAAGATAAAATCAATGAATTTCTTCTTTGTGACCATCCACCCATACCACTAGAGGTCCCGAAGGCGAGTGAGGAGAAAAGTTGTGGTCCATCCAACTTAGAGCCTGACCCATGCATCTTAAAAATTGAAAGAAACCTAGGTGTTCCTTCGGAGTCAGAGTACGCAGACCACGCTTTGAGTCAGCATCACGAGGATACCTCTCCAATGAGTCACGCTGAGTCTCCCGGTCTATGCTTTATCTATGGGCGAGGTCCCAACTTGTTTCGATTGTTAGCTTATAATTCGAGGATGGGAGAGACGAAGAGAACATCAAACCCCGTGAGTGGGGTCGGGTGAGTTTGTGGAGAGATGAGAGGTCGTCTCACCCCCGACGCGTATGGGGTGATTATTGTTGTATTTTTGAGTCATGCATGAGTGTCATATAGTGTCTTGTAACATTTTAATATTTGTTTGTTTTATTTTTCCGCACTTTTCATTCGCCTTGAGTTCGTTTTTCGTCCATTTTTCTTGAGGACAATGCAAAAATCCAAGTTGGGGGGGGGGGGGGTCACAAGTGCGTATTTCTAAAACTTCACAAATTTCAAAATGCTCAGAAATTTACACAAAAAAAAAATCATAAATTTTTGAAAAATCCAAAAATATTTTTGTTCAAAATAAATAAAAACTGGAATTCAAAATTTTCAAAAATATCATTAAAAGTCGGTTTAAAGTCTGAAGTTGTAAACATTCAACATACACAAAGCCGAAATTGACCAAAAATGGATATTGAGCGAAAATTGACGACTAAACGAATAAGTGTGGAGATTAACAAACCCGGTGAGATTCGAGCCTATCACGTTTTGCGAATTTTTAAATCAATCCGAGTTAATTGTTAACTCAAAGTTATTTTCAGCGCCTAAAAAGTTGTCAAGGATCTCAATCCTTTCATTTTGATCGGTTTTGAAAAATGTGTGCAATATTGCCTTGAAAAACGTGCCAAAGTGATCTCTAAACTTAATTTAATCTCGAAACGCATAGGGTAACCCAATTGGCATTTTGGACAATGAAGTAGGCCATCGTTTGTTACCCAAAATCTTGGCCATAAAAAGTTGTGAAAAAAGAAATCATCCCTTTTGTAACCCAAATTTGAGCCGAATAAATTTTCCCTTGCGTTTGACAACCCGCAAAACCCAAAATAGCCGAAATTGTGAAAAATGAGAAAATTCAGAATTTAAGTCCGAAAAGTGCATCAAAAAGGGGCAAGAGAAAAATAGATATGCTCAACAAAAAGTAGTGAGAAAAGAAAAGAAGTGAAAAACAGAAAAAAAAAAAAAAAACATAAAAGAAGAAAAAAATGAGCAATAGCCTAGAAAAAGCATAAATGGACATTATTAATGACTTTTCCAATCCCAACCTTCCCTATTTTTTTCATGTTACCCAAAATACCTTAAACCTCAAAAAAGTCCTAACCGAGTTTAAATTGTGAAATTGATTACCGCGTGGAGAGTTAATACACCAAAAGATAATAAAAGAGATTGAATGCGCGAAAAAGAGGCAATGTTCCCGTTTTTAAAACCGTACTCCATTGATGAGATCCTATCACTATAAAATTTCCGCCTTTCTAATTGTATGCATGATTTTGCATCCATTATATTTACTCTTTATATCACGCATACCGAGAGAATATCCATAATTCGAGAGATTCGATTGTGAGAGCATTCCGTGAGAAATTGAAATCAAAATGAATTTTCGAATAAGTAACGTAATGATCAATCGGTGGAAATTGGCAGTTATATTTTCGACTTCGCACACACGTACTAAGGTTTGAGACTCGTAAATATGACTTGATGATGACTATTTTCTGGAAAAGTTTGAATTGCACAATTTTTGCGTATTATGAAATTTCTTTGAGTCGAATTTTGTGGGTATATTCTCTACGAACCCTCACGAGACAAAACTCGTCCTACTAGGATGACCTAGGGGTTTGAAGGCTTGTTGCATGCGCTAAATGCAATCACTTGCCCGCGAAAAAGGTATTCGATCCTAATAAAATGTGATTTTCAAGAATTAAGCCTTCTTAGGATTCTTTTACATTGCTCGGGACGCGCAAAGTTCTATGTTAGGGGGGTTTGATTGGACATAAATATTGTATATTTATTCCCCTAATTTCAGTGTATTTGTGAACCCTAGTGATGTAACCTATATGGATTTGACGCATATTTATGCTACTAACCTTCGCTGGAAAGTATTTCATGTTTCGTGCTTCTCTTATTTGTTTTACAGGTTAATTATGCAAGCAGTGCAAAAGAGTAAGAGAGACAATGAAAGAAAAGCTAAGAAGGCAAGTTCAAGAGAATTTTGGTAATTCTTTAGCCATATACCGAAGGAGGAGTCAAATATAAAGTTTAAGATCTCGGAACAAAGAGAACACTGAAAGAAACGGCACCCAAATCCGAGCTACGGTTGATGAGTTATGACCAGTTGAAGTTGAAGAAAAATCCAAGGAAGAAAGGAAAGAAAATAAGAAAAATTCTAAGTGTTGAATGAAAGAAAAAGCACCCCAAACCAGCAAACATTCTCGAACCCAGGCGCGAACCGATTTGGAGGGCGAACCGGTTCGGGGGTCTTGATGCGCGAATTTTCCTCCTTCATTCTGATTGGTTCCAAAGGATCCCTTTAGGTTAAAACTCTCCAAAAAGAGTGGAGAACGTAGGCAGGAACCCAGGAACAGCCATTCTGAATATTTTTAGGTAGTTTTTGATAGAGAAAAGGAGAGAAAAACATCTAGGAACATAACTTCAATTAATTGCTGCAAGATCAATACACTTCCGGGTTTGTTTTCAAGTTGTAATCTAAGTTTTATTTTTATGATCATTATTCTTGCATGGTAATTTTTTTGCGTGATTTGAATAAATTTCTGCATTTATAATGCTTAGCCACGTATTTCGATCTAGTGTTATCTTGAGTTCTTTCGCATGCAACGTTATTATTTCATGCATCCTTCAGTTTAATATGTCCGGATAGGTTTAAAAGGACGGGATGCATGAACCCAACCTAATGTGTTAGTGCATGTGTATACAATTAATCCGATGAATTTAGTGATTGATTATGATCGTATTGCGTAGTTACATAATAATTGTGGATCTTTATATCTCGTTTACCTTTGGGTACTCGTGATGATTTAGAGTACAATTTGAGTGTCACTATCGCGATACCGATTTACTCATCCTCAGATTAGGTATGGCGTGGGCTTGAACCTCGTATACATAATGCTTGGGAGTACTAAATTTTGGGTCAGATCAATCAGATAAATTTATGATTAATATTATCACCGCACTACACTAGGGTTGGGGGATTGTATTCCCGTCCTGTTTCTCTCATCATTTAAAATAAAAAGTTTTTAAAATCATCAGTCATTCTCCATTTCGTTAGATTAATTTAGTTGCATCGTTTCTCATTTTCATTATCGCATTTAGCTGTAATCAATCTCAAAACCAAATCAATTTTTTTTTTCCTTTTTAGAGTCAAAGTTAGGATTTCTCCGTCTCTTCCCGTCGTCACAACTCTGTTGTCCTTTTTCCCTGAGGATCGATACCCGACTTACTGGGATTATTACTTGAGCGACAGGCTTACACTTGAGCCTAGAGTGAACGCACTTCTGAAACACATTTTCAGTAGCATCAAACTCGCAATATTTGGCCTTATTCCTTTTGTCAGGATTTGTCTTCATTTTCTCAGGCCAGTTTAACTCCTCTCTATTCTTGATCTCTTCCAGAACATGGTTTATATCTACCTCCAAAGGAGTATAGTTTCCAAATTTCTTCAACTGTTCCAACGCTTGCCTTTCTTTTTACTTCTTGTTACAACCATTATTCTCCTAATCCTTCTTCTCAATCTTCTCGGCGTTAACTTTGGTTTCCTTAGTATCCATGCTCTTCTTTGCAGCCATAGCTTCCTCTGCATTCATGATTTTGGTTGCTTTTGCCATTAATTCTGACATGGTCCTAGGTGGATCTTTGGCCAAAGTATAGTACAATTTATTTGGCAACAATCCACTCATCAGAGTAGTGATTGTTGTCTTTTCCTCGTAGTCAATAACTTCGAGCTTCTCGTTATTGAAACGAGTAATGTAATCCCTGGTGCTCTCACCTGCTTTTTGTCTAACGCTTAGCAAGTGTGCTACGCTCTTAATTGGCTTTGCTCCAAAATAGAAGTTTCCAATAAAGATCTCGGCCAGTTGAAAGAAAGTTGCAATCTTCCCCCGAGGAAGATTGTTGTACCATATATGAGCAGATCCAGTGAGAGTTCCTGAAAACGCCCTACATCGCATCTCATCTGGAACAGCATAAATATCATCAGCTGCTTGATATTGTTCTATATGTAGAACAGGATCAGTTTTTCCATCATATTTTGGTGTTACCACTGGGGCTTTGAACTTTGATGGTGTGGGAAAATCCACAATTTCCTAGATAAAAGGTGTTCCTTGGACAAAAGTTCTTTGTAGAGGATTTTTGGACTTAGCCATTTCCCCTAGTCTATCATCCAACCTCTGAATAGAGCCTTTCCATGCGTCGTTTGCCTCCTCGGTCTTGTTGGTCCGAGCAACTAATCGTGTTGAATTTGCCTCTTGGGATCTTTCACGACGAGCCGCTGGTCGGGATTGGGCAGAACCTTCCTTCAAATAAAAGAATCATTGAAAGTTCCTCGACACCATCCTAGGGGGACTTTTATTTCTCCTAGGACCCAAATGATCAAAGCGAGAAACTCTACTTAATCTTTCAAGAGCACTGGTCCTTTCTGGAGATAAAGTGACGTTTTGTTCAGTATCTGTGGCTTGTACTGATGAAGTTCGGCCAAGTTGATAAGAAAAATCATTAGATCTATCAGTGTGATATGAATTGACATATCTAGATCGAGATTCCTCTAGGAGTAATGTTCGTCTAGTTCGTGAGGAAGGCAATTGGGTATTCCTCTAAATACTTTGTTGTCCTGACTGGGCAGGTGCTCCACCCTGGATAGCTTACATGAGTTGTCGCATGGTTTCTTGCATGGCGGTCTGGCCCTGAGCTAAATTAGCCATTATTCCAGCCAAATATTGGACACTTGGAGGAGTGGATGGATTTGGGGGGTTTCTAGTGTTTCGATTACTGGATTCAGGATTATCAGCCATTGGGGATGAATTCTTTTGGTGAAAAACAGTAGTTTCAGTCGTTTCCCACAGACGGCGCCAATCTGTTGATGTAAAAATTTAGATTATCTCTAATTATTTCATCACAGACAAAAAATAAATAAGACAAGAGATTTTTAAAGTGGTTCAGCCTAGGAAGAATGGCCTACGTCCACTGTTTATGTTATTGCTGACTATTTGCAGAATTCTCGATAATGGGTTTACCAAGAAATTCCCAGTCCCCTGCTAATGAGGAGGTTACAATGTATTTATAGCCTTGAGGTTGTACATGTGAGAGAATATTACATATTTGTCCAATAGGTGTGTACATCTGTATGATAATAATCAGCATTTAACGCGCATTCAATCCTTTTAATTATTCGGTTATAAATGCTCTGTACGAGGTGCAGCTCGGACCGCCTAAGCTGCTCGGACCGCCTAAGTAGCTCGGTACAATAAAGTTCCTCGGAGAACACTTGCTGCTCAGAGCGCCTAAGTTGGTCGGGGAGGTTGAGTTCCTCGGAGTCAAGGTGTTGTCAAAAATGTTCTCAGGTGCCATGTAGATTGACACGTGTCTCCACATAATTGGTCCATGTCAGCAGGTTTAATTTGGTATCAACATATGCCTCCATTGTATCTTCCAATTTCTCCTTGAACATCTTCATTACGAGTCTCTGTTATGTCTCCCCATCATTCTTCAATCCAAACGGCATCACATTAAAGTAATATAGTCCTAATGTGGTGATGAACAAGGTCTTTTCCTACTCGAGAGTGAACAAAGGGATTTAGTTGTACCTAAATTAGGCCTTGAGGAAGCTAATATGCTTAGGGTTAGTGGTGGAATCAATTAGCTAATTTATCTTTGGTAGAAGAAACATATCCTTTAGGTATACCTGATTTAGATCAGTGAAGTCTATGAAAACTCTCCACTTCCCGTTGCTCTTTCTTATAATTACAGGATTTGACATTCACTTGTACAATTGAACTTCCTATATCAACTGTGTCTCCAAAAGTTTCCCCATTTCCTCTTTAATAACTTTAGATTTCTTAGGCATATTTTTTCATGCCTTTTGAGCTACTAGTGGATGCAGCGAATCCGCTCGGAGTTTGTGACAAATCACTTTCGAGTCTATTCGTGATAGGTTATAAGACCTCTATGAAAATAAGTTGTGATTTCCTTTAAGAAAAGCAATCAACTATTTTTTCTCCTCTTTCGTGAGTGAACTTATAATCAGGAGCTTTTTTCAAGACGATTATCATCAAACGCTACCTCTTCGGGTCTATTCCCGACAGGTCATATGACCTCCATGAAAATACGTTGTGATTTCCTTTCAGAAAAATAACCAACTCTTTCTTCTCCTCTTCCGTGAGTGAACTTCTAATCAGGAACTTCTTTTCAGGATGATTATCATAAAATGTTACCTCTTGTAGGGGTTCCATAACACGGTCGACAAAGGCAACCCTGATTTCCTCAATACTAGATCACTCATAATTTTACTACGATTTCCACCATTATCTCTTCTTCTTTTTCCTTCTTTTCCACTTCTTAATACGAATGGTAGCTATGAAACATTTTCTAGCCAAGTCTTGGTTACTACGTATCTTTATGACTCCTTTACCAGTGATTACCTTTATTTTAAGATGGTTGGTGGATGGTACAACTATCATGGTGTGTAACCACCCTCTATCAAGGATAACGTTATATGGAGAGTCTATATCCACCACTGTGAACTCAATAATATTGGAGATCCCTCCATCTTGAATAGGATGACTAACTTTCTCAAGGGCAAGGTCATTTTTCTTTCAAATTTGACTAATGGGACGGTGGCTTCCTACCGGTCTTCTATATGCAAGTTCAACTAATTAAACATTCCAAGGTACATAACTTTTGAGGAACTTCCTTGGTCTACCAGTGAATTATCCACATCCTAATTGAAAACTCTGATGGTGTTGATAAGAGCATCGTGGTGGGGGTTCTCACTCCGAGCAACTCGTCATCGATAAAACTGATGTTCTTCATGAAATTAATATCCTCTAGTCACCAATGTTTCCCCAAAATGGGCTTGGATGGAAAATTTGAAAGGATTCCATGACTACCATGAGATTCCTCACTTCCATCCTAAGGGCATTCCCCTTTATTTGTCTTAGATTTGACGCTCCTTGAATCACTACAAACTCATAGACAAAACACTCATCCAAGATGTTATCTGGTCTTAGAACCTCGTGGATTATTGTAAATTCATATCCCATATCATCTTGTAGGATGTTTTCTAATTTCTAGTTGTGCACATGTTGTGCTTAACGTTCCTTCTTCTCCATGAAGTCGTTTAGATGACATGTTTTAATTAGCTCCTCGAGAAGAGACTTTAGTGAGTTGCAGTTTTCTTTTTTATGACTATTATCTTTATTATATGCTCATTTCAGTGTCAAGTTCCTCTTATTCAGATCAATAAAAATCTTTTCGAGCCATTTGAAATATTTCCACCCTTTTATCTTGTAAAAGATCTTATAATTTAGTTCGGAGAACACTGTGTAAACTGCCTTGAATGGTTTTGAAGATACTTTTTCTCGATTCCTTTTTTATTTCCATTTTACCTCTTTCCTGCTTTTTTATTCTCCACCTCCTTATCCCCGTTCTTGGGTTGGTTTGTCTCTCTCCATCTGTTGGACAACTCTGGTCATCATATATTCGACCTTAACATACTTTTCGATCCTAGCCATTAGGTTATCAATCATGATGACCTCTCGCTAGGTGAGGGACTGGTAGAGCATGGAACTGCTTGATAGGACTATTTGAAAGGATGCCACTGTGCCTTACTCGGTGTAATCCTCCACCTCATTGTACACCTCCCAGTACCTTCTAGTGTACTCTTGGATTGTTTCCTGGGGCTTTTTCTTCATCGTAAAAAATAAGTCCATCCTCTTAGGATGGGTTCTTCTAGTAATGAATCTGGCTGTAAAGAATTCAGCCAGTTTTTTAAAGGAAGTTATCGATCGGTGAGGCATCTTTTTAAATAATTTTTTGGCATTTTCTCCAAGAATGGAGGGGTAAATCCGACACATCAGTCATTTGTTAGTATTCTATAGAATCATATCCTATCGATATTGCCTAATATCATCGGTGGGATCAGACTTCCCGTTATAAATATTGAACCTTGGGGGAGTGAACATTTTCGTAAGCTCAAACTCCTTTGTGGATTGGCTAAATGGTGACTTCATCTGATAGACGAGTGATCTTATGGAAAGATCCTTAGTACTATGATCCCCTTAATAGGTTGAATGCCTGTCCACCTCCTTCCTAATAAATCCACTGAGCTCCCTATCTCCTTACCGATCACTAGGTCATGGTCTCCCTTTAGTGGCCATTAGATGGGGATAATATTCCTTTTGTCGCTGGGTACTCCTTTCTCGGCTACAAGATCTGTTTGCCAAATGGTTCAGAGTTCGTGAGCGGTAGCCACACTTGGACTTTTCCCTGTGGGTTTCCTTCTCTAGTTTTTTTAGACATCTTCGAATTGTGGCATTATAATCCTGTTAGGGCTTGTTGGTAGCCCTTTTATCTAAAGGGCATTTTTATAGTTATCAATGAGCCTAGACATCTAGTTGGATAGATCATGACCATTACTGTTCACCGCCATATATTCCTAAGGATGATAGAGATCATCTGAGGACTAATAGTACTCACCAATATCATATTTAACCTTGTGAGAGGATAGGGTCAATTGACGGCCCTCCTGGTCATCATAATTTTTTTGGTCGAGAGGATAACCCTTTGCACCTCCATAGTTGTGATATTGATGACCTTACTGGTAATTGAAGCTCACAGGTTCTATGTTTTGTGAGTGAGACATCTCAAAGATTTAGTTAGTGACAAAGAACTTAGATAGTTTCCCACAAATGATGCCAATTTATAAGTGGTAATTTCTTACAACATTTGTATTTAATGCGCACAAGATAAATAAGAAAAAACATTTAAGAGGGAGGACAAAAAGGACACAACAGAAGAATATACTTTGTTCAGCAGTGTGCCTACGTCCATGAAATTTGGGGTTTCGATTTTATTAAATTAAAGAACAGGTCGGTGAAAAAATACCACTTAAGTCGTTTAATTCAAGATTAAACTATCTAAATGGTTCTGAACAGTTTGTTGAAGAAACTCTTTTCTTAAAATAAATTTTAAACACAACATGTGTAAAATAGTATGAACGAGTTATTTCAGTTATAGGTTTAGCAGTTTTGTAAAAAAAACTTTAAGAAAATTTAATCAACACGACCTTAAGAAAGGGATAAGAGGAAGAGGAAGTATACATGAACAATTTTAACGTGGTAAAACTCCACCCAATTGCGAAACATCCACGGTGACCTCTAGGTCACAAAATAAAAAATACACTAAATAAGAATAACAAGTTACAAGCTACATAACAATCAAGACACACAATCAAACCTAAACTAAGTTCAGAAATTATACCAACTCCTTTGGCGTTTTCTAACTTCTCCCAAGGTTCTGATGTTGTTGGTGTTCTCCCAGCTTCGTAACTCTATTCCTTTTAGCATTATGTTGACTCTAAAGTCAAATATCTCAATACCAACACGTTTCAGTGTAGTAGTGTGAAGGTGTATGTGGTGATGTGATCTAAATCATATTCATGCAACTCACACACACTTATGTATAGACACTATGAGAAACAAATTCCAAACAAATCATTTAATATGCAAGATTTCCAAAATCAATATGTCAAAGTAATCAGACTTTGAATCTTTAAGATATCTGCAGATCAAGAAGGAATCTTTCTATAAGAACTAACCAAGATCCTAGGCACTTTCCTTATTTGAAAATATGTACTTATTTCACAAAACGTAAAATATTTGAAAGTGAAATCCCCAATCAAGATCTCAACTAGATCTAAGTCTGAATATTTGAGTAAACTGAAATTAAAAAAGATTTATTGGTTTAGGGTTTTAAATCAACATAATAGTTTGAAAATAACCAGCAAAAATAAGATTTCTCGAAATAAGAAATCTAGATTAAAATCTATCTAAGTGAATTATATCACAGAGGCTTAATCTCAAGATTCTATGAAAAGAAACATAAATTTAACCACCGTGATTAAGTTGGGAAAGAAATAAAGAACTATAGAGGATAAACTTCTCAAATCTCAAACTAATCTACTCTCAGAAAAGGTTTTATGGTGAGATTTGGGTTGAGTTAGGTTTAGGGTTTCATTTATCTCTCTAACTATTTCTCTCTCTCTCTCTCTCTCTCTCTCTCTCTCTCTCTCTAAATATATATATATATATATACTAGGGTGTACCCGTGCCGATGGCATGGTTGAAAAAATGTTTCAGATATTTCGTAATAGTAACTAAGTTTGACAAAATAAGACACTGTGATAAAATGAAACAAACTAACGTAAAGTTAAGAATTAATGTGTAAACACCTTAATAATGTCAAGTCATCAACACCAAACTAATAAAATACGATAGTTAGTAGGCGGAAAATGTTTTGACCTGCTTCAGTTGTAAATAAGAAAAATTCTTTGGGCTTGTAATTTTTCTTATTTACGACTGAAGCATGTCAAAAGTTATGACATGTAATTCTTTAGTAGGCGGAATATGTTTTGACATGTAATTCTTTGGGCTTGTAATTCTCCACTTGAAGAGGTAGTGACAAAAGTTACAGCGTAAAAGAGAAAAATGATTTTTAAATAGTAAAATGGCTTTTAATTTTTAATGCGATTAATATTTTTTTTAAATTAGTATGGGTGATAATTCTAAACACAACACAATAATACGAAACAAAAAAAAAATATTTCAAATTGTTGTTCGCCCCGAGATTTTTTATACTAAGTTGTGTCGTATTCATGTAAAAATTACAACTCGTGTTGGTCGTATCATAGGTTTTTGTCCAAATTAAAACAATAACCTCCTCTATTATTACATAAATCTTTAAATTATTCATAGATATATATCAAGATATGTATTCATCATGTTTAAAATATAATACAACCAATCAAAGATCTCTCTACTTTTGATACCTAAACATTTCCACACATTAAAAAATAAATTGAAAGGTAAAAAACTCAATTTTTAGAAAAGTACATTGAGCCATGTGCTTCTGCAGTGATTTTTTCGATGCTTACAGCTAATAGGGTTGACAGGGAAATCTACGCCATCTATTGTACAATTACCAATACCTAGATATATGAGGTATAAAACTTGATTAATTGGTCCTGAAGGGAAATCTAAGTCTGCCATCTATTGTACCCTTACCACTTAGCTTTCGACCATCAGTAGTCCAAATGAATTAGTTTGGTGAACAATTAACAGGTTATAGCTTCTTTTGCTATAGGATGGTATGGAATCATAGTTGTAGATTAAACCTTTTTTGATTTTCACAACTTTTAGAATAATTAGGAGTTGTCCGAATTAGTTCTTTAGGAGTTTTATTTTCAAACGGTAATAATTTGATTTGACCTATTAGGACCTAGACTTCAGTTTAGAGGTTCCTTGACATTGATTTGTCCATTAATTTTTTACCTTTATGATTTGTTTATTCATAGTGTATGTTTACATTAGAGATGCCAATTTCGTCCTTTAAGTTCTAGCTTTAGAACCGTTAGGTTCAACTGTACTGATGGCATTAATTATCCAACTACACAATTGAGACCATATAATAAATTAATAGTTAAAAAAAACAGTTAGTATGGAAACCAAATTGAATACAAATAGAATTAAACACTCTTTAATACTAAAAAAATAAAGTTGACATGCTTATAAACCAAAAAAAAAACACAAAGTTAAGACATACATATCTTATCATAAAATTTAGATTTGTGTGGGATGCAAACTTTTGGCAGTTTTTGATCCGTCTACGCCCGCTCCTTTTCCACATCCAGGATTATGCATGTTGGACAAATTATATTTGTTAAGTACTGCTTTTAATCGTCTATTGCAGTTATTGATCATCTCTGCATGTCGAGCACTGCCCTTGATCTTTCCTGGATGTCACCTACAATTTACCCACAATTGTTTTTTTGAGGAACTGTAGAAGCTTTGATTAAATAACATATGTCCCCCAATAGTGAAAATAATTGAGATGGTAAATAATAATAAAAAAATCCTATTAGTGCATAGGCCATGTGTGATAAACAATATATATTTTGCAGACAATACGATCCAAGTGCAAGCCAACGACACATCTCGCTAAGTAGTTTTACTTGTATGAAGTGTTGTGTAACACGATTATAATTTTGGTCCAAGATCTGTCAGGGATTAGATTTTTTACCCCAAAACATGGATACCATATTAAGGATTTGGGAACCTTGACTTGAAATATAAGAAATCTCTCCTCCAACCATTAGCATATAAACTTACATAAAGATGCATTTGGGAAACACACATAAAAACAGAATTTGAAAAGGGAAATAAATGCATGAAGATTATACGAAACGAATAGAAGATTTATCTGGGTAAACTTTCAAGACTGTAGAAAACTTACCTTGCTCCTCATTATTGCCTTGGTTTTTCTTTAGATCCTAATAAATCAACAGATGAAATGAATTGCAAGAAAAGGAAATAATTAATATTTGGACCCCAAAATAATGTTTATATCTTCAAGCCTTTGCACCAGTCTTCCATCATACAACTTTGTCTGACTCGTGGATGTGCATCTTTGTATGATAAAGTGTAAGAAAGTGATGTTCCGTATCTTTTAAAAATAGATATGCAAAAAGCAGATGTGAACGAAGCATTGAAAATAGAAAATAAGGTAAAAATGTAAAAAAAAGACATGGACACACAATATTAATATAGAAGAAAAAATAGTTTTTCATATCATAGTGTGACAACCATTGGATTTTTTCCAGTTTAATTGGAAGTAGAAATTAATATTTGGGGGTCGGCCTACTGAATAAATGGGCAAAAGAAGTTAATCTAACTGTTTAAGGGTTTTTTTTTAACAAACTAATTAGTACTTCCAACTACAAATGATATATGTTCCCAAAAAATCAAGTGAATAACGTTTCCAGACCCTAAAAACAAAATTTATAAAAAGCATATTCCTAAACAAATACAAATCATAATCATGATTACTATTGTTTTAGTGAAGCAAAAGGGACTCGTTGCAGCAAATGATTTCAACAAATGCAAACATTGAAATTAAATCTCATTTTTAAACCAAGAAAATTAGTACATAATCAGAACCAAAAAAAAATGTAAAATGAAAATGTGATGTGGAGAAAATACATGTTTGTAACCTGAGATAGAAACAAACTGACAAAATCACCACTCCACTACCCTCTTCCGCTATGGGACATCAAAACAACCCCAAATGGGCACCAAAGAAGCTTTAAATCTTGACCATCAACAATAAACCCTAAAATAAAAAGGGTTTGAGGAGTGATAGTTATATAACAATTAATAAAGTGAAAAAGAAAGAAATAAAAAAGGAAACCTTGTCTTGTAGCAGGAGAGGAAGAAGAGGGGCAACGATGGAGATGGATCCGTCGAAGTTCTTGTGAAGCAGGAGAGGAAGAACAGGGACAATGACGGAGACGGAGACGGAACCTTGTCTTGTAGCTGTTCGTGTGAAGTTCTTCAAATGGTTTTGCTTGCATGAAAAAAGAAAGTAAATAAATAAAAACACAATAGTACCATCACAGTTTGGGTTTCAAAACATAAACGCTTCGCCAGTGTTGTTTCAAAACAGAAATTGGGAGAGAACTCGAAACGTTGAGTGTGGGTTTTGAAGTGTGGGTTTTGAAAATATAGATAGAGTGTAAGTGTAGAGAGAGGTAGTGTTTGATTCAAATTAAAGATGAAATTTTCTCCTCGAGCCATGTGAGGCAGTTTTTCAGGCGTGGGTCAGGCACAATATGTGCCGAATATAAAAGCATGGCTTTAATTTGACATGTGGCACACTCTTGCACCGTGTAAATGAGTTAGCTTGGAAATGAGTTAGCGTGAACAAATGATGTAATCTCAGCCGTCAGTTGATAAAGACCAAATTCATCAGATTTAATCTGAGCCGTTAGTTGGAGGAGACAAAAAAAGCCCTCCTCCTTTATTATATATATATATATATATATATATAACTCTTATTTTCTCTCTGGATTGGACGAAGGGCAAAAGTCTCAAATGGCTGAGGCTTAGGTAGTTTATATAGTGCATGAGGAAAGATCGAGAAGCTGAGAGGCAATCCAATGGCTGTGATTAATTTTGACTAGTTGACTATCAATCTAAAGGTTAAAATAAAGCGGTGCAAATAGCCAAAATTGATTGGTAAAAAAGGATTAACTTGGATTAAGTCTAAACATTGCAGATCGTTGATAACATTGAGCCAATGGTTCTCAAAGAAACACAACTCTGTGAGAGGGAAGAAACACAAAATCCACCAATGATATACCAACACGTTTTGGAATAATACATGCTAAACAACGCGTAGCAAATTAATTAAATTCCCACACCTGAAGTCTCTAGCACTTTCGATTTCTACCCAAGCCAACTTTAAGCCATAAATATAAATTGCACAATGGCCCCTAAGATTTATATACAACCAAATTTAATATCTAAAAATCATTTAAAAATTTTAGAATTAATTTTACATCCTAAAATTATTAGAAAATTAATTTAAAGGGATTTAACTCACACACAACCATATATAGCATGAGGCAATGTATGTGTGAAGTCCTAGTGTGTGGTGTTGGTATACTACCTTTAGGAACTTTGTAGAGGAATCAAGTTCAGAGTCTGAGGTTCTTTGGTAAACAAAGGTTGGACAAAAATTTTATCACTATTTCCAAACTAAATGAGCACCTATATAATATAGACTAAAGTAAGTCAAAGATATAGGGTGCTTTAGTCGGCAGAACTTTAGTACTACTCAACATTACAATCTCACATGCCCCTCCCTAAGTGAGGCGGGTTTATATTTATAGAGGGTCTTAAGGGAGCCCTAGCTCAAATAACAATTATTCTTAGAAGTTCACATCTCTTATTAATTTAAGTTGTCCCAATGGATATAAATGTGGGAGTTCTATGTGATATATATTTTCAATTGACTTGATACGCAAGGGATTTATGGGCTCGTGTTGACCATGTGCAGGCAGTGTGTGATAAGGCATAAATATTACATATTTATCCCCTTAATATCGGTCCTAGTATAATCCCATGCATCGTAATTAACCCAGATTTATTTCATATTTATGATACTAACCCTATTTGGCAAGTGTTTCTTGTTCTTTGTATTTCTCATGTGTTTTATAGGTACTTCATGCAAGTTAATGCGGGATAGAAATCGAAACAGCAAAAGAAACCAAGGAAGGGGAGTTGAAGGGAATTTTTGTAAATTTTCAGCCTTATTTCAAAAGTAGAACCAGAAGAAAAGTTTAAGAGTATGAAATCACAAGAATGCTGGAAGAAACATTGTCCAATTCTGAGTTATGGATAAAGAGTTATGCACAATTGTAGTTGAGAATGAAATCAAGAAAAAGAAGAGAAAATCAAGTTGAGGCAAAAAGATTGATCTAAACTGCAAGCCAAACCAGTTCTCCTGACCATCCGAACCGATTCGGATTGCCTAAAGTGCAAAATTTCACTTAATCCTGATTTTATCTTAGAGTTGTGGGAGAGTAGGAATCTGTAAAAAATGACCGTAGGGACTTATAGTTTGATATTAGAGAGAGTTTTTTTTATTTTTAATCCTCGATTAGAGAGGAGAGAGGCAATAACCCTAGATTTCAATTTCTTCATAAATATTACACATTTGTGGATTGATTCTCATGATTTAATATATAAATTTTGTCTTGTGTACTTTATTCGTGAATCTTCTTCCTCTTTTCATGTTTTGTTTATTTTCTGGGATTTTAAGAACTTAATGCATATTTAGATATAATTTCATCAAGATTTTGACTACATGCAACGTGAGAATCTTGTTTACTTGCTACATCACTATGTCCGGATAAGTTCTTCTAGGGTTGGTATTTATGAACCCAACTCGAAGTGTTTCTCATGGATATAGAATACAATCCCAAAGTAAATGAGTGATTGGAGATGTAATATTTTATTTGTACTATCATCATTGGACTTTTAACTCTGTTTTCCCTAGGTAACCGAGTGTTTAAGAAAGTGACATGCGTATTGATAAATTTATTACGTACCTAGGTTTTGATCTTCATAATGTATCGTATGGGTTAATTTACCTATATATATGATTCTTGAAAGGAATTGAAGGTTTCTTTTCAAATAAACATTTAATTCTTGATATTTTATATATCCGGTGAAATTACTAAGGGGTATACAGGTGTATCCCAATCCTATCTTTCTCATACAATTTACAACCTTGTTTCTTTATTCTCCAATGCTTAGTTAGTTTATAATCTTTATTAATTTGCATTAGTTGATAAGAGAGTCCCAACAACAATCGTTTTTCCTTTTCTTTCTCCAAGTCAAACTTAAGGTTATTCATCGTTCCTATTCGTCATCACATTCTGCGTACTATTTCCTATGTTAGATACCTAAATTGCTTGGATCATTACTTATCCGGCCGGCTTATACTTGAGCCGTAATTCACACGCATTAGAGACACATTCTGAGTCAAGTCAAGTTTTTGGCGTCATTGTCGGGGAATTAAGTAGACATTTAGGTTAGATCGAATTAATCCAAAATTTGACTCTAATTCATAAAAGCAAAAAAAAATAATTAAAAATATATAAATAAAATAAAATCTCTCAAATCCTTACATGCAAAATCCTCAATCTATTCATGCCATAATTCATGAAAATACCATAGTTGAGTACAATCCTGATAGCCCCAAATACTCCACGTGATCCACAGTTTTGGGTTCCACCTTCTACATCACCTAACTCCATCATAAGGCACACGTCTAGAGAGCCCAGAGAGAGTAATTATAATAGTAGAGTGAGTGTGATGTCAATTCATGGTAGTTTTGGTACAGGTGAGTGTGAGTTACCATACTGCCCCATAAAATACCTCTTATATCCCGAGAAAACCATCACCATGGGATGCATTATATTCATGTATAATGCAGGGCAGTTTCATTTTTTAAAATGGTATGATTCAAATCCTCCCTACATTCCACGGTATGGAGTCCAAAAAACCCTACCTCCACATTAGAGAGTTCGAGGAGAAGTGCGAAACATTCACTAATCAAACAGGCACTACGGATGTTGTTCACCTCAAACTTTTTCCCTTCTCCCTTGAGGATAAGCCCAAGACTTGGATATAGTCTTTAGCACCGAACTCAATTGGAACATGAAGGTATATGCAAGAAAATTTTCTCCAAAAATTCTTACCACCACATCGAACCAATTCCATCAAAGCTCAAATTCAAACTTTTATACAAGTCGAAAATGAGCCTTTTGATAGACGTTGAGAATGTTTTAATAAGTTGCTTAATATGTACCTGCATCACCTTTTCGAGAAGTCGAGACTCATTTCTTTTTTCCATCATGGGCTAAACCTAAGTTCCAAGCAACTCGTTGAAACCATGTGCCTTGGGGAGTTTCTAGGGTTAGACAAGGACGATGCATAGTCTCACCTTAATTGTGTCGTCGAAACTACTCATGCATGGGACAAATTCGATCCAAACACCCAACGAAAGCCTAGGAAAATGTCAATGGCTCCTTTTGTATCTGAATTATATCAGTTGGATAAGGAATTCGAATTAAAACTCCAAGTTAATCAACTATCAAAGAGGTTAGAGAACTTAGTCGAGGCCAGGGAGAGACGTATCCGACTCCGCTATAGCATTGCGAGATAAAGTGTGTTATTTGTGAGGTGGGACATTCATTGAAGTAATGTCCGATGATACCTTCCTACAAAGTGATGTTCCAAGAGCAAGTTGAGACAATAGGAGATTTTAAGGATAACTTTAATGCCCCACATGCGTATTCTTAAAATCCTTCATGGCAAAACCATCTGAATTCAAGTTATGAGCAACCAAATGCTGCAATGAATCTGAATTCGATTGTTGCCCAACACCCGCCACCGCCCCCACCTTTCCAACAAGCCCCACCTCTCGCATCATATGTTACCCACCGCATAGAAATATCAAGGACACTTTAAACCAATTCACGCAAACTGAGTCAGCAATTAACGCCCAAAATTTTGCTAACTGAAAGGTGTCGTTGCCTAAGCTATAATCCTCCCTAAGTGTCCAAGATAAGGGAAAGTTTCCTTCCCAAGGACAAAGACCTCTCCAAGGTCAAAACTGTGTTATCTCTAAACCCAATAAAAATCAAGAGAAATGTAGCACGGTAACAACCCAATGTAGAGGGAGAGTTGTTGACTTGTCACCTCCTCCACATAATGAGCAAAATGACAAGGATATATTTCCATGTACGAAAGAGGCCATAGATGTCCCTTTGAGAAAAACTAGTACTGATGACACAGTTAGGCCTGAAGTGGTTGTGAAATGTCCTATTGCTGCCCCAGACCCTCAATGGTTGGCTTCTCACACCAAAGAGACCTCCCGTGATGAGGTATTAGGCGTTCTTAAGCAAGTAAAATTAATTTACCTTTTTTCAAGACCATATATAAAATTTATGCGTATGCTAAGTTTTTTAAGGACTTACTCACAGTGAAACGTAGGCTAAAGAAAAAGAAAAATATATTCTTAGCACAAAGCATCAGTTCAGTACAGTTGAGTGACCTCCCATAAAAATAAAAAGATTCAGGTGCACTAAACATTTCGTGTGTCATGGGGAAGAATAGAATCGAGAGAGAATCAATAGATTTAGGGGTGATGTGTTAACATTCTCCCATATTCCATATATAAGCAATTAGATATGGGGGACCTTAAGCACACAAAGATGACACTCCAACTCGCGGAGTTTAAACATTCCACTTCCTGATGGATTTTTCCATTTGGGACTTGGAGCCCTATGCTCTCCTGAGAAATCATGTTTCCGTAATACTCGGCCACCCATTCTTATCTACGTCTCACTCATTGATTAATACACGCAATGGAAAAATGAAACTCACATTCGGGAATATGACTCTCGAAATAAATATCGTCAACATCAACAAGAGTGAGGGTGATGAGGGAGAATTGCGATATACAAGTCTTATGGAAGAGAAGGTAAATGAGCACGCTGAGGAGCTTCAAACGAGAGAGATGTTAGGGTTATGCTTTGTAACATCGAGTGAGAGCGAGAATTCTAACATTGAGCCAGAGTTCGAAGCGGCATGTCTTTTGACTTATATTGATAGATAGTTAGGAGATATGAGCCTAGAAGATTTTGAAAAAGAATTCGGACGTGTGGATGTGAGACTCAATGTCAAAGTCCAATCGTTATTGGACTCATTTTGTCACTTTGAGGAGAATGACTGGAAAAATCGGAGAGACAAATTCCTTCTTTATGACCACCCACCCATGCTACTTGAGTTCTCAGATGCAATCGAGGATAGGGCTAGTGTTTCGTCTGATTTAAAGCCCGATCCAAGCAGCCTCGAGTCTAAGGAGAATCTAGTTTTATCACATCCTTTAAGTTTTCACCGATATATTCTCTCCAGGTCGGACGAGTATGCTGCGATGTGATTGGTCACCACGAGGATCTCATTCACTTCATTCATCACGAGCATATAGGTGTCCCCTGTCCCTATGGGGATTATCACCACTTGTTCCAATTATTATTTTATGATGCGAGGAAGATGGAGACGAAGAGACCATGTGACCCTATTCACAGGGTCGGGTGAATTTTTAAGAGGGAGAGCGAGGTCGTTGCACCTCCGACATGTATGGGGCGATTCTTGTTGTATAATAGTGAGCCGAGTGGTCTCATATGGGTTATTCTTAGCATCACTATCAAAAACTTTTTAAAGTTACTAACGCCCTAGTAATTTAAATAGACTGGTGCCAAATTTTATCTTTAATTAATTAACAATAGGCAGAAAATAAATAATAATAAAACCATCAACACAATTAATAACTAAATCCCACACGGTTGAAAAATAAAAATTAAGATAACTGAATCAACTATCGGTTCAATAATAAAATACAACAGTAACTAAAATAATAACCTCTATACACAAAGTCCGATAAGTAAGCTAAATACAAAATCTGAGGGCGTCATGCCCAAATGAGTACTGAAAAGTTCCTACACTATGAGTAAATGAACGAAGCGTTTATAACAAAGTCCTGAAACTTCCACATGAGCTGCAGCTTCGCATTCTTGGATAGAATCCTCAAAGTGGGCGTCTCTGTGGATGGACACCTATGATGTTTTGGAAAAGATTTTGACAGGGATCAGAGCCCAAGTAAAACATTTTGCAAAATATTTAGCAAGAAGTTAAATTGAAATAATTAAATATGCATGCACACTTTTCATATTTAAGCTAGTGTCGCACTCTCTTAAGACATAGCTCACCCCTCATCTAATGTTCACACTTAACGCTTGCCTTCTACCTTACTTAGTTAAGCTACCCCACCTAACTAGCCATAACAAGTCTCCTTCCACATACTAACTTATTGTACCCACCCGTATTACCCATACAATATGTTATCGAATTTTTATGTCTTTTATCCCATTATAATTTTCTGAGTATATGCTTATTTCTCCCCATAATAAAGTTATTTTTAATGTCACTATCTTTCTCTTTTACTAAAACCACATAGTAGAATAAAATCACACGTATACATATATCAATCTGTTATATATATACTAACACTGCACCCCTAAGCTGAGTTGCGGTGCGAGTATTCTAGGCTATAATGTCCCGGTACATCATTTACGAAACACACGTAGTAGAATAAGTCACAAGTAATGTAAGGACACAAATTTTCAATTGAGTCCGATGTTGTTTTGGCTCAATTCCGAACAAAAACGTTCGAGTCATAGGATAGAGTTCTTGACCATCCTTCAAGCCTATGACATACTATAGTTGAAGACGTAGCGGCCAAGATTATAAAGCTTCATCAAATGTCGTGTTTATTGTGCCTCGTTTCTACATCAACAACAATTGTTCCGTTTACTCCAAAGGTATAAATGCATTATATATTTATATAGGAGCTTGGAACAAGTTTTATTGGGTGTAATTTATAATTTTTATAAATTAATTTTAACGATTTTGTTTTACTCGAAATTTTTTTTTTAGAACTTTCCATAAAAAGTTTTGGGCTTAAAAATTAATATTTCATTTTTCTGACACGTCGTTCGAACCACACTAGAATCTCATTCGAACGAGATTGAGGTCGTTGAAACGAACTGGCATCTCGTTTGAACAAGATTTCCAAATCATTCGAACGAGACTTCTAATGATTTTGCTTTTTCCATTCTGGAACCTTGTTAGTGAAACCGTTCGAACAAAATTTGGCGGGAACAAGTATTTTGGTCATTTTTAACAGTTTTCCCATTTCTTTTCCCCACTATCTTTTGACAGAACTACGTAGTACAAGAACCAACTCTTTTGAACTAACCTTTTCACATACCTCCATCTCCTAGAGTGAGTTTTAGAGAGTTTCAATTCTAAAAGAAAAGGTTCAAGTTTGAGTGTTTATTTTTCAAGGAAAAATCTTTAAAACACTTTGTTTACACCCATAGTTTGTTTATTCCAAGTTTTCATATTAATATCTTTCTTGGAGTGTTTGGCACCGGTTTAACTCTACACCTTGAAGAAGAGAAGTTTGGGTTTACTTCTACATCCCTCAAAGAAGAAATCTCATGTTTTGTTGCCGCATTCTCACATGGTGAAAGGCACCATGTGTGGTTGATGGTGTACCTAAAGTCTCATTGGTGAAGTCCAAGGTTCCGGTGGAGCTCTGGGGTTGTCGACTAGGTGGAGGTGTTTACAAGAAGACACGTCAAGGCTTGAAAGGGGTTGAGTCGAGGAAGTAAGTCATCTATATTGTCATTGTAAAACCATACTTAGTGGACTTAAGGCTAGGGCCGTCCAAAGTTTTTTCCCGTTGTGGGTTTTTCCTCGTACATCGCGGTTGTATCAACCCTCGCTTTTAGGAGGCTAATTTTATATTAACTTACTGCATAAGGTAATCATATAAAATGTTGGAACTGGAGTAAATACTAATTTAAAGAGTGGAAAGTTAATATTTACTGGATTGCTGTATATTTACTGCATGTGAAAGTAAATATCATCATGCTGCATGTTTTATAGTGTCATGTGTTTTAAATAACATTTTGGTTTAAATGAGACCAGAACTTGACATAATTTATAAAAATTTCCGGATTCCAGTATAGAGGGCGTAGTCAATCCCGGAATGTGCGAGGCAATCAAAATAAGTGCCATATTGTATTTTTAGGTTTCGGACACTTTTACCTGGTTTTCACTTAAATGCATATTTGGGAGTCATTTTAATGTGGTATTAACCATTTAAGTTGGGAGACTTGTGTTAAGCCCCGATTTTAGTCTTCTAAATCCCCTAATTTCCCTATTATATGTCTTGAACATAGAGAGAAAAAGAGAGAAAGAGAGAGGAAGAGAACTTGGGAGAAAAGAAGAGAGATTTGGAGATTGAAGATTTGGGATTTCTTCCACCACATAGAAATATGAGATTTCAACTCTAAGGCAAGTTTTCTACTTGCTAATATATGAATTAAGATGAATAATTTGTGTGATAGTTGTGTATTAGCATTTTTGGATCAAAAATGGAAATTATGGTATTTAAACCTAGATTTTGGTTTATGATGATAAAACTGTGAATTATAGTGGTTATAAATCAAGTATGATGATTTTGGGTAGATAAATGTTGTTGGATGTGTGTAAATGGGAGAGATTTGGGTTTGGGGAAAATTAGGATTCATAACCCGTAAACCATTCTTGGCAAATTCACAGGGGCGAATCGATTCGGCCCTTGGGCGAATCGATTCGCCAAAGGGTCAGCTTACAGGTCTGTTTGGACCGAATCGATTCGGCCAAGCCGAATCGATTCGGCAGTTTACAGAATCCCTGGTTCCCTTGTCCAAACCGATTAGCTTTTTAGGCGAATCGATTCGTTTTCCTACTGTTTTTGAGTTAGTTTTATAACTCAATTTCAATTCATTTTCTTTAGGTTTAGGGCCTAGGAACCTTCTTATAAGAAGTAAACTTAGAGTCCTAAAGTTCTAGATGAGTTAGTTTAAGACCCTACATTAGAAATGCGGCATGTGGGGGCTTTTTGGGGATATGCCAATTGATGTTAGGGCATTCTTTTCTTCTAGTTGATTATTATGAAACTAGGAGTTGTATTGTTATGTTGGGAGACTTTAGAAGCTCAATTGAGATATGTAAGTCTTGATGGTTAATAGTATAACACCGCAAAAAGGGTGTTGGGATAATTGAATTGGGAGTTCACTTATCCTATGAGGTTGAAGTGACAATATGAATTACGCACGGCTCCGAATAAAATATAAATTATTTACAAAATGTAAGTGATTATGGTTTCGGATAAAATGAAACATACAATGTAAAATGGGAATGAAAATGAAATGAAATGGTAATGATTTTGGTAAATGATAATTTACTTAATCCTGATATGGTAAATCATGTATGGCTTAAACACACCCTCTCTAAATGACATCATAAGGGAAGTTCGCACATGAGGTGAAGCCCCCTGGCTAGTGAATGCAAGGTGGATATAGTCCTAGGCCATATGAGCGCTTATGTTATGTTTTCTGCGATGGGTAGGTAATTTCGGGTGTGGTTATGATTACCCCGCAAGCATATGGCCTCTTCTCAGCGTCTTGCATTGTAGGTGCCCAGGTGTCTTAATTGGTAGGCCCTAGAAGATGATGGTCATTTAGGGGCGCGCCCAGTGGGGAAACTCGGAGGGGCGGTCTTAGAATCGATATATGTATATAAATATAACAATTCATAATCAAGTGGGACTTGATGTATGAGAAATGCCATATAGAGCATGATGGAGTGCCATAAAGAGCACAATGAAATGGCACAAAGAGCATTTGATGATGATTATATTCCTGATAAGGAATGCAATGCTAGAAAGAGCATAAAATTTGTAATTATGAATTCCTGATAAGGAACATAACAATGATATGGAACAGTATAAAATGATGGAGGTTTTTAATTAATGTTAATCATAGGCTTATGTATAATTAAATTTAAATTTTATGATCATCTGATTTCCTTAGTTCATGCTTTAAAACTATGTAGGTAGATTTTTATCTTTTTCTAGCATGATTCTCTATTCATAACTGTCATACTCTTTATTCATCTGGTGATCATATAAAACCGGGCCCTGACCCGTTCATATTTCTTATTGTGCATGCATCTTGTATCCGTTCAGGTGGTTCCGCCGCAAGGACGCCTATTCTGACTTTCCTATTCCGGTGTTTTGGCGAGTCATGATGCTTTGCGGGTATTATGGTATATATTGCAATAGACGTTGTTATTCTTGTACTCTAGTTAAGATCAAGTCTTTTATTCGTGCGTGAGTCCCAATATTTTGTAATTGTTTAATGTAATGTATTATACAATTTATTGAATTCGTTCAACACTGTTGTAGAGTCTGTTGACCAAAAGCATATTCGGTCTTCTTATTGTTTACTTGTCATTATTGTAATAAATATTCTTGGGGTTTCCACTTTCTTTTCAGTATTGGGTTGTTTAAATTCTTTCTTTAAATTATAAAACAAAATTTTTGGCAACCCGTTTTCTGAAATATTGGGTGGTTATCCTGGATACTTTTTATATTGTTGTGATGTTGAGAATGATTCCATCCATGATTCCTGTTATATTGGAGTATCGAGCTGGCCACCACTTATTTTGGTGAGCAGGTTGTCACAGATGGTATCAGAGCATCAGGTTGTAGAGTCCTTTGGAATCTATGTGGATGCCTTACGTTTTCAGCATTGCTTTTGAATTGACATAGAGCCTTAGAATTAAGATCGTTGATTTCTCTTGTGAGATTTCATTCTTCCTCCATGAGGTAGGACCCATATAATCCTTCGCGCGTTCGCGCGAGATCAGTAGGTCGATTGAAGAAGGGCGACAGAGAAGGTCGTTGTGAAGACGTCATGAGATGGGACTACTAGGAATTGTAAGTTGTGGTCAGGGATGAGGACTGCGTTGGAGGTCGCTTCCTTTTGTGGCATTTTTTTTATCTTACTACTGCGACTACTAATTATACTGGATGTAGTTTTCCAAGTACCGCGAGATGTAGAGAGTGGTACTAAGCTTGGGATTCCAAGAAACGTTAAATTAAAGTGGAGAAGAGCCCATGATAAGGGCCATATGTGGAAGTAAGCGGGAGGACGTGCATCCTCATTTGGTGGGTGCATAAGGTCCACGAACTTTGGCCTGGAGAGGGGTATAGAAGTGCCCAGATGAAAAGGATGGAGGAAAATCCTTCACCCATAGAAGTAATGTTGAAATGGTGGGAACATTGTCCGAATAATTATGGGTGCGGGAAGTTTTGGCATGGAGACGCCCGGTGGACACTTGCAACAGCGAGTTTCTCTGGGATAATTGGAATGATGAGAAGGTGGATTCTCAATTGTTCACACAAGGTTCGGTCAGAGGCCGACAGTGAATAAAGAGTTATACTGTTAGATAGACCAGAGGTATAAGAGAAAGAGCCCCTCATTGGAATAATAGGCTTCAGAATAAGTGTCGTTAACACTCCTGAAGAAACTGTGTTCATGAAACCACATTAGTGGATATCCGCCTGGGGAGGATTCATTGAACTAAAGAAGAGGAGGCCCGTAACTTACTCTCTTTTGTTGAGAATACTGGGAAATTATTTGACAGCCAGGGTCGTAACAATGGCTATGACGTGGAGTGTAGAACCACTCATTTTGATTCTATTGATTGGAGATCAAGGGCAAAGATAAAGTGCCTAGTTGGGGTGTTGATGGAAGTAATATTGGTTCGGATAAGACTCGAGTACGGTGTCTGAGAACCATTAGTTTTAACCCAGGGTGATTGGTATAAATGTTGGTGGGAATTCCACCTTAGTAGTGGGTGGTGCATCCCCCTTGATAAGATAGAGTAGTATTGTATTTACTCTAGATTCGGGTCTGTATATCGAGCTTGTAATAGTATCAATGCTATTATAGATAGGGTAACTATATGACTTCCGTGGTAGGGAAGTTTTATATTTTCCTTCACTCGTTATAAGGCGAGTGATGATATTTTAAAAATGTATCTATGTAGTATGTGTTACTTGTATTATGCTAGTAAAGATATTTTGGTTAGTTTGGGGTGATAGCAAGCAAATAAATTATGAGGCTATCCTACTTATAGTTTTAGGATGGAACTAGTCGTCCTATAATATCTCTCCTGGATACAGGTTGAGACTTTATAGGGGTGGGTTGAGGTAGGTAGGAGATGTTTCGTTATTTGTTATGTTATCTTGGTTGAGTGTTTGGTTATTTTTTTTCATTGTATGTGATTGTTATGCCTTATCTCCACGACCAACAAGGTTGAGTAGTAATGCATAGGAGGGATTCCTTGTTTGGATTCCACTTTTGCGGGACGCTCCACGCGTGAACCTTAACGACGTTGGGAGTGGAGAGATGCTACTTTTCCTTTCACTTCTTTTATTTTATTTTATTGTTAGAAGTTGAGTTGAAAGGGTTAGCCGAGAATCACGTAGTTGATAGATTAAGGGCTATTAAAGTGCGAGATAGAAGCATTGTATATAGTTCTCTCCTCTGATCGATGCGAGGGAGACTGAGATATGAAGTCGAATTTATACTTCTGGTTAGGCCTTGATGAGAAGGCCCTTTAGTAAGATGTGTATATAGCGGGATAAATAATTGAAAGACTTTACAGAAAGTAAATGTTCGATTTGTGGAAATCCTCAATTATTAAAATGGTAAGACATAAAAGTAGAATCTTATTAGTAGGGTCATGAATTAGAATTTTACCGGTCCCGATCATGTGTCTTCGACCGTTACATCTTGATGACCGACGATGCAAGGTAGTAGTTTAACGGGAGGGTTCCTTCTTTGGATTTCGCTTCGGCGAGACGTCCCACGCATGAAACCGAGTGAATATCGGAAGTTGAGAAAGGTCTTGGGCACTAGGGATATATTTAGTATCATACGTATACGAATTAGATAGGATATATATATATATATATATATATATATATATATATATATATATATATATATATATGTATATAATATATGCATACACAACCATATAAATATACCACTTATTATCATATAAATATAAGTTTCTCTCGTCACCCATAATCACAATATATATCCTTACTTTTCACGTTAAGTATTCCTTATAAGGGTTCGTCGCTAACCTTAACTCGAAGGGTTTCTCCAACCCATTACGTGACACTCGTGGACCCTATCCTCCCAAGTATAAAATTCAGTAAGTGTCATTATTATGTTCCAACGTAACTCTCTTATGCGCCTCACCCTTTAATACGTAAATTTACCAACCCTAAAGTAAATATCCCATAAATACTATTCTCGTCGAATATTAAAGATCCCAACATTGATTCATAAGCCCTACTGGTCCTCCATGTCTCCCAAATCATTTTATTAGGAATGCCCAAGAATTATATCACGACAATTTAAATTTAACTCATTAAAAAGGGAAATAGGAGTCTGCCAGGAGGGTTCGATCGATCGAGGTTTGGGGCTCGATCGATCGAAGCTCTAGGCTCGATCGATCGATCAAGCAGGTATTGCGATTTCTGCAGAATTGCAGTTACGGGTTCTAACACCTATTCTCATCCAATTTCAAGTTTTACATCCCCAAACGTCCAAAGTCTTGTACTACTAACATCCTAACATGATATGATACACATCCTATGTAAAGCATGTCAATTTACGTCACTAAACATGGATTAATCATGCCGAAATTCATTTAAAACTCAAGAACCCTAAAAATATCTAAATCATGATTCTAATCTGTTTTACCCCATAATTCCTTTCTTAAATACACCAAAATTCCATGGATTATTATTTTACATCACAAAAGATTTCCAGAATAAGGTTTAAGTCATTACTACATGCAAATTCCTATCACAATTTGGATTTTCTTCCATGTATTTCATCCCTAATCATTCCTAATCTAATATGGAAATTGCATCAACGAAATAAGCAAGATAAACACTTACCTGGGATTTTCGAAGTTCTGATTTGCAGATGTTTTTGGTGTGGTTGCGTAGCCCGTTGCGCGATCTACGCGTTGGTGGTGGTTGTGGTGCAAACGGGAGGATTTCGGGCCTTGAATTTGCCTTGAGAGCTCTCTCCTTTCTCTCCTATGGCCATCACTTGTGTTTAGAGTTTCTAACCCTATATGACAATCCAGATATCTGATATAACCCATTGAATTGTCGTGGGTTTAATTACCCATAAATGTGAAATGTCCAAAATGCCCTCCCGGGGTACCACTTAGGCCTAAAAACGTCCCGAGACCCAAACTAAACCCCCGGGTACACTTTTCTGACTATCTCGACCCTTCCGGACGCGTTGGCGCACTCAAAATGACCATATGAACGACTTATAAAATATTCACTTTTATTTATCAAAATTTAGTCCCGACGCGACACGAGCACGTCCCGACTTAAATTTCTGAAATTGTCATTTAACTCACTCATGACATTCAATATAACCAATATAATATATTACTTTGCTCATTAGTAATATTAAACAAATTCCCCATAATTACTAACTCCCGTCACGTTAATAATTATAACATAATTAATTTTCGGATTTTTATTAAATAATTAACTCACATTAAATTTAATAAATCCCCAAATTAATATAGCATAAAAATACGGGGTATTACATAGTTCCTCCCTAATAACGGAATTTCGTCCCGAAATTCGAAAAACAAGGCATACCTGGTAAGAAAAAATCTGGATATCTCTCGCGCATATCGGCCTCGCGCTCCCAAGTGGATTCCTCCACATTATGATGCTCCCACTGGACCCGCACAAGTGGAACTATCTTAGACCTCAATCTCCTCTCACTATAGTCTAGGATAGCCACCGGTCTCTCCTCGTAAGAGCTATCAGGCTGTAAGTCGATCTCATCTATCGCAATGTGAGTATGGGCCATATCATCCCGAAGATACCGTCTCAACGACGAAATGTGGAATACATCGTGAATGCGATGTAAATGCTCTGGTAGTACCAACCTTTATGCAACCGGCCCAATCCTCTCGATAATGGGAAATGGTCCCACGTACCTCGGAGCCAACTTCCCCTTCTTCCCGAACCTCATCACTCCCTTCATAGGAGATACACGCAATAACACTTGGTCCCCCACACTAAACTCCCGAAAGAACCGTTTCGCATCGGCGTAACTCTTCTGCCTGTCCTGGGCTACCCGAATGCGACTCCTGATCATCTCAATCCTTGTGGAGGTCTCCTGAATCACCTCTGGTCCTAGCAATTTGTTATCCCCCACTTCGAGCCAACAAGCTGGGGAACGACAAGGCCTTCCATACAAAGCCTCAAATGGAGCCATGCCAATCATGAACTGATACGAGTTATTATAAGCAAACTCTACCAGTGGAAGGTGTGGCTCCCAACCTCCTCCAAAATCAAGGATACACATGCGTAGCTATCCTCTAACATCTGATTAGTACGCTCTATCTGTCCATCTGTCTGTGGGTGATAAGCTGAACTCAAACTCAACTCAGTACCCATAACCTCCTGAAAGTTCTCCCAAAAATGTGATACGAAAATCTTGTCTCTATCTGACACAATATTCAGGGGCACCCCGTGTAATCTGACGATCTCAGCAATGAACAACTGAGCATACTGACCCGTGGTATAGTTTGTCCGCACCGGTAGAAAATGAGCCACTTTGGTCAGACGGTCTACAATCACCCAGATAGAGTCGTGGCCCCGCTGTGATGTAGGCAACCCCGTAATAAAATCCATGGAAATGCTCTCCCACTTCCACGCGGGCACTTCCAAAGGTTAAAGCAATCCTGACGGTTTCTGATGGTCCACCTTCACCAGCTGGCAGGTAGAACACTTGGACATGAACTCAGCAATGTCCTTCTTCATCCCACTCCACCAGTATTGTCTCCTCATATCATGGTACATCTTATCCCCTCCAGGATGCACCGCAAACCGGGACCCGTGAGATTGGGTCATCAGTGCATGACGTAATTCATCCCCTTCAGGAGCTACCAACCTCCCATTAAACCGCAAACCTCCATCGGAACTAATAGAATAGGACTCAGCACCCTCGGCTAGAAGTCGCATAATCTGCTCCTGGAAAAACGGGTCTGTGGTCTGGGCCTGTATTACCCTCATAATAATCTCGGGTGTGACTGACATCACGGATATGAAAGAACGTGCTACTGCGTCCTGGTGACCCAACTCCTTCCACTTTGCTTTCCAGACATCTGTTACCTCGTCTACCGGTCTACGACTCAACGCATCAGCAACTACGTTGGCCTTTCCCGGATGATATTGTATATCGAACTGGTAGTCCTTCACAAACTCTAGCCATCTGCGCTGACGCATATTCAGCTCTCGCTGAGTGAACAGGTACTGCAATGACTTGTGGTCTGTGAACAAACGGAATTTCTCTCCCAACAAATAGTGCCTCCATATCCTCAATGCAAAGACGACCGCTGCTAACTCCAGGTCGTGGGTGGGATAATTCTTCTCATGCGGCTTAAGCTTGCGGGAGGCAAAAGCTATAGCCTTCTCTTCCTGCTGAAGTACTCCCCCAAGTCCCCGTAAGGACGCATCGGTGTGAACCAGGTACTCCACACCCGGCTTCGGTAACGCAAGGACTGGTGCTGAAGTAAGCATGTCTTTCAGCTCGTCAGAAGCCAACTGACAAGCATCATCCCAAACATATGGTACCCCCTTGCGAGTCAGGTTCGTCAGCGGACCCGCTATTTGGGAGAATCCCCGAATGAATCTCCTGTAGTAACCAGCTAACCCCAAGAAACTACGCACTTCCGTCGGTGTCGTGGGCTATCCCCATTCCCTCACCGCTGACACTTTACTCGGATCAACTGCTATCCCTGCTCAGAAACAACATCGCCCAAGAACTGTACTTCTCGCAACCAGAATCCACACTTCTCGTACTTAGCATACAACTGATGCTCTCGTAGAGTCTGAAGAACCTGCCTCAAATGCTCGGCGTGCTCCTCCTCGGAGTGTGAATATATTAAGATGTCATCTATGAAGATGATGACAAAGTGATCCAAGAACTCTCTGAATACTCGGTTCATCAAGTCCATGAAAACGGCTGGAGCATTTATGAGTCCGAACGACATCACCCTAAACTCATAGGACTCATATCTCGTCAAGAAGGCAGTCTTTGAAACATCATGCTCTCTAATACGCAACTGATGGTACCCCGACCTCAGATCTATCTTCGAAAAGAAAGTTGCTCCCATCAACTGGTCGAACAGATCATCGATTCGAGGCAACGGATACTTATTCCATATCGTGACCTTGTTCAGTTCCCGGTAGTCCACACACAATCTCAGTGAACCATCTCTCTTCTTAACAAACAAGACTGGAGCACCCCTGTGACACCCCGACTAATTAAATACCGGGTAGCTACTCCTTTATTAAATTAATTCAAAATGCCAAGTTGGTTCAGTTAATAGCATCACTGTCAAAAACATTGTAATAATTACTAACCACCTAGTATTTAAAAAAGTAAGTGCCAAATTTTAAGTTAAGTCTAATTAACATGCAGTAAAAGAATAATGGAAGAACAACATAATCCATTCACCATAACGAAGTAATGAAATAACCAATAATTAATAATAATAAGTCCGGAGGAAAACTCCTCATAACAGTCCCACAAATGAAATAATAACATAAGTCTGAATCCTGAATTAATTACATGCCAAAAGTCTGAATACTGAGACAAATGAAATGTCTCTAAAAGAAATGGCCGACATGCCCTACAACTGATAACTGATAAATATCGAGTCAAGATAGATGAAGCGTCTACAAGCAAAGTCCTGTAACTTCCACAAACAGCTACAGCTCGTCACCTGAATGAGAATCCTAAGCATGGTGTCCTTGTGGCTGGGCACCTAAAATGGTTTTTACAAAAATAGATTTGAAAGCAAATGGGTCAGAGCCCGAAAGTGGAAATCATTTTGAAAACAGCAAGTGTTTTAATAACATTAAAACATTAAATGCAAAATACATGTTAGGACGTGCACTCACATGAAATTCTCACCTCTCGACTACATGTGCACTCCTAACGTACATTACCCATCTAAATGACACATATATCTAACCAAAACGTAATAAGTTATACCCCTTACTACTCGATTCCCATATTATATTCTAACGTCATCAATTAAATAGAGGGCTTTACTTACTCTCAAATTCTCAATTAGTAATACCATTCACTATCGGTTAACCCGTTATGTTTTCTCAAAACATTACCATAATTATATGCACAATATCAACATGAAAGTTCCCATTAATTAAGTGTATATTATTCACATCATAAATATACAATACAAGCACCCCGAGACTAAGCTGTGGTGCACACATACTCTGCTATCCATCCTGGTACATCACGTACATAAGGATCACGTATTCCGAATCTCTCAGGAATCGTTCTCAGATAACAACATCACAAGTAATGGAGGCGAACACAGTCACATCAAATGGGTCACGCACATACCTGCGCTCCCACAATCAGCAGACTTATTAACATCCCAATAAGTCCTTCTCTGACCTATGTTCATCGAGGTAACCAGTCTAAATCCGGGCAACACAAGGATTAGAGGGCCCTAAGCGAACGCAAACCTCCCGTGATAGCAAGTATGGTAGGTATGTCATACACATAAAATCAATACATATACTAAGTATTCACACATCTTAGTAGTCACCATAATATATATTGGTGGTTTACTTCTCATTCTCGAACCGACATATACTACTACACACTTTATATGTTCCCCGGTTAATATAATAAATTAGGCCGTCAATAGTTCGCACATCGTAATAGACTCTCACGTCCTAATCCATATATTCCCTTAGGTTCAAACTACACTTCTATGTTTGACTCCTCATTATATCCCAAACATCCCAAGTATATCAATTAATCATCACGGGAAAGCTATATCTACCTATACACGAGGTTACGGGACATTCGAGATCAAAACAGACTAAACAACCTAAACTGTCAACTCGTTCGAAGTCTCGTTCGAACGAGGCTGTTCGAACGAGAGTTCGTTCGAACGAACTGGCCTATCTAACGAGGTCTCGTTCGAACGAAGTTATCGAACGAATTTCACCCTCATTAGAATTCAATGGTAAACTCGTTAGAAGCTCGTTCGAACGAGTTCGTTCGAACGACCTGGGCAGGTCTTCTAACGAGCGACCAGATTCGAGCCCAGATTTCTTACTTTCGTTTTTCCCATCTCTCTACACCTCAAATCTCATCCAAACACTACTCCAACGATTGTTGAAGGTTTCTAATCGTCCCTAAACATCCTTAGGTCACATATTAACATGTTTGGGGGTGTTAATTCATCCTAACATCATTCAAATATCAAATCTCTACATATTTTTTTTCCCCAATTTCAAACACATGAACCCTAGAATTTATAAATCATCTAGAAGTCTGATTAAATCCGTTTTTGGTTTCATACTAATTGTAATATCATCAAAATAATCATCAACTACAAATCTACATGCAATTTCCTCATCAAGAATGTAATTTCTATTTCCAATTTAATGGGTTTTTCATTAACTCCCAAGAACAAATCAGATTTTTATCAATTCCTACACATGGAAGAAACATTCTCTATAAAAACGAAATTAAATCACTTGCCTTATTGGAATCTCTGATTTGATGACGAATTTGATGAATGGTTCTCTCTCTCTCTGCAGATTTCTCCTCTCCTCTCTCTCTACAAGCTTTCTTCTCCAAAGTTAATGGTGGCTAGGGTTTGTGCTTTAGAAATTCTTTTGGAACAAGTTTCAATAACTTCCATAGCCTATTTGGGTATTAGTGGGCTTAGTGGGTTAATGCCAAATCAAATATTAATTCCCAATTTCGTAGGTTTTAATTCTCCAAAATTCAAAATTACCAAACTACCCTTATACGTTGCCGTTATGGCCTAGAAATACCCTGGGACCCAAACCAAACCCCCGGCTAGTGTTTTCTGACTATTTCGACCCTTCCGGATGCGTTGGCGCACTCAAAACGACCATACGGATAATAGAAATAAAATTCACTTTTTAATTATCATAATTATATACCATGACGCGACTGTCACACGCGTCTCAACAAAATTTCCAAATTGTCGTATTTCAATCTCACGACAAATTTCATAATTCAAAATTCATATATAATCATATATGCACATATAATCAAATACCAACTCGCATCTCGCTAGTATTTTTAATACGGATTAAATTCTAATTTAATACGCATTTAATTTAATTAATCCCATAAAATAGATATCACAAAAATACGGGGTACTACATACTTCCCCCCTAATAACTGAATTTCGTCCCGAAATTCGGAACTAGAAAGTACCTGGTAAGAACAACTCCTAATAACGTTTGCGCATCTCATCCTCGCACTCCCATGTGGAATCCTCGACATTATGATGTCGCCACTAAACACGCACTAACGGGACTATCTTTGACCGCAGCTTCCGCTCACTTCGGTCCAAAATCGCAATCGGCCCCTCCTCGTAGGAGCTATCAGGCTGGAGATCGATGTCCTCCAAAGCAGTGTGAGAATGAGCCAAATCATCTCTAAGATATTTCCTTAGCGAGGAAATATGAAACACATCGTGAATCCGATGTAAATGCTCCGGTAATCCAAGCCTATACGCAACCGGTCCAATCCGCTCAATAATAGGAAATGGTCCCACATATCTCTGTGCCAACTTCCCTTTCTTCCCGAAACGCATAATCCCCTTCATAGGAGATACTCTGAGCAAAACCTGGTCCCCCACTTGGAACTCTCTGAAGAACGTCTTCGCATCAGCATAGCTCTTCTGCCTGTCCTGAACTACCCGAATGCGACTCCGAATCAATTCTATCCTTGCCGAAGTATCCTGAATCACTTCCGGCCCTAGTAGTTTGTTGTCCCCTACCTCTAACCAATATACTGGGGAACGACAAGGTCTACCGTACAATGCCTCAAATGGATCCATGCCAATAGTGAACTGGTAGGATTTGTTGTAAGCAAACTCCACTAGTGGAAGATACTACTCCCATCCACCCCCAAAATCAATGATACTCATACGTAGCATGTCCTCCAACATCTGATTTGTACGCTCAATTTGCCCATCGGTCTACGGGTGATACGCCGTACTCAACCGCAATTCCGTGCCCATGGCCTCCTGAAAACTTTCCCAAAACTGCGAAACAAATATCTTGTCTCGGTCAGACACGATATTTAGGGGCACACCGTGAAGTCTCACTATTTCTGAAATAAAGAGCTGGGCATACTGTCCCGCAGTGTTGTCTGTCCTTGCGGGTAGAAAGTGAGCAACTTTGGTCAACCGATCCACAATTACCCATATGGAGTCGTGACCTCTCTGAGACGTAGGCAACCCCATCACAAAATCCATGGATATGCTCTCCAACATCCACATCGGGACCTCCAACGGCTGTAGCAGTCCTGCCGGTCTCTGATGATCCACTTTTACTAGCTGACAAGTGGCGCATTTAGAAACAAACTCGGCAATATCTCTCTTCATCCCGCTCCACCAATACTGACGTCTCATGTCTTGGTACATTTTGTCCCCACCGGGATGTACCTGGAACCGTGAGCCGTGCAACTCTGCCATTACCTCGTGCCGCAACTCCTCCCCTTCTGGAACTACCAATCTCCCATTGAAGCGTAATCCCCCGTCTGAGCTAACGCTATAGGACTCAGTTCCCTCTGCTAATAATCGTACTATATGTTCCTGACAGAACGAGTCATTTGCATGTGCCCTTACTACCTTCGTGACAATCTGCGGTGTAACGGTCATCACAGACATGAACGATCGGGCCACTGCATCCTGGTGTCCCAACTCCTTCCATTTGGCCTTCCACACCCCTGCCACTTCCTCTACTGGCCCAACGCGTCTGCTACCACGTTAGCCTTTCCCAGGTGATACTGGATATCAAACTGATAGTCTTTTACAAACTCAAGCCACCTCCGTTGCCGCATGTTCAACTCCTTCTGCGTGAATAGGTACTGCAGGGACTTGTGGTCTGTGAACAATCGAAACTTCTCCCCCAAAAGATAATGTCTCCATATACGAAGAGCAAATACAACTGCCGCCAACTCCAAGTCATGAGTGGGGTAATTCTTCTCATGAGGCTTTAGCTTAAGGGAAGCATAAGCTATGGCCTGACTCTCCTGCTGCAATACACCTCCAAGTCCTTGTAAGTACGCATCGGTGTAGACTTGATACTCAACTCCCGGTCTCAGCAAAGCTAATACAGGTGCTGAGGTCAACTTATCCTTCAACTCATCGAATGCCAACTGACAGGCATCACTCCAGATGAATGGCACACCCTTACGAGTCAGATGTGTCAAAGGACCCGCTATCTTCGAAAATCCCAGAATGAACCTCCTGTAGTATCCTGCTAGACCCAAGAAACTACGGATCTCCGTTGGTGTCGTGGGTTGTCCCCACTCCCTCACCGCGGATACCTTCCCCGGATCAACAGATATTCCCCGGTCGGAAATAATATGTCCCAAAAACTGGACCTCCTTCAGCCAAAACCCGCATTTCTCATATTTTTCATACAACTCGTTCTGACGTAGTGTCTGCAAAACTTGCCTCAAATGTTCGGCGTGCTCCTCCTCTGTCTGAGACTAAACCAGAATATCATCGATGAAGACAATGACAAACTGATCCAGGAAATCCCTGAACACTCTATTCATCAAGTCCATAAACACTGCTGGAGCGTTGGTCAAACCAAAAGGCATAACCCGAAACTCGTAAGATCCATATCTTGATAAGAACGCAGTCTTCGAGACATCCTCCTCCCTGATACGCAACTGATGGTATCCCGATCTCAAATCAATCTTCGAGAAGAAAGAAGCTCCTCTCAACTGGTCGGATAGGTCATCGATTCGAGGCAACGGATATTTATTCCGTATCGTGACCTTGTTCAACTCTCGGTAGTCCACACACAATCTCAGTGAACCATCTCTCTTCTTTACGAACAACACAGGGGCACCCCACGGTGAAGTACTCCTCCGTATAAACCCCTGACCCAATAACTTCTCAATCTGATCCCGTAACTCCCTCATCTCAGCTGGGGCCATACGGTACGGTGCGCGTGCTATAGGTCTCGTATCTGGCAATAAGTCTATGATAAAAGTCTATCTCTCGACTGGGGGGTAGGCCTGGTATCTCCTGAAACACATCTGAGTACTCCCTGACAACTGGGATCGAATCTAAAGGAATCATAACCTCCTTAGAGGTATCCTCCTCTATGTAATACAAATGAGTGGTCGAGCCTCCCTCTGGGAGAGGCATCGCCACTACAAACATCTCTTGCCCCGGAATGGCAAAAATAATGCTCCCACCGAAGCAATCAATCATGGCTCTATAATCGGTGAGCCAATCCATACCGATAATCACATCGTGAACATGCATATCTAATACCAACATATCTGTAGGTAATACCAGACTACCAATCTTTACCCCTACTCCCCGGCATATAAAGAAAATAAGTGACCCACTCCCCAATGGTGAGTCTACACACGTCACTGTGCTCTTTGCCGTAGCTAACAACCCTAAGGCTTTTGCAAAATGTGTAGCTATAAAGCAATGTGTTGCCCCCATATCAAACAAAACCCGACCCATAGTACCATGGATAGGAAACATACCCTCAATAGCGGGTGGTGCCTGCGGAGCTGCTGCCTAATGGACGTTATAGACACGTCCATACGGTAACTGTCCCTGCTGCACAGGAACTGCTGGAATGGTTGGAAGAGCTGGCACCTGGGCTGGAGCTGGGAGGGCTGGTGGAAAAAGTGGCCTCTGTGGCTCATGTCGAGCACCCTGCTGCTGCTGCGGGGCCCTGCCCCTATCAGGACAGTCCTGGCGTTTATGGCCAGTCTTGCCACACACAAAACACTTCCCCGGGAAGTTTCCCCCTCTCTATCCCTACTGCCCCCGGCCCTGGTGACCGTTACCGTTCCTCCACTGGCCCTGCTGAAACTGATGCTGACCATTCTGACCCTGCTGCATCTGATGGCTGTTTGGACCCTAATGGCCCTGCCAGAATCCTCCCTGTCCGTGCCTGAAATTTCCTGACCTGAACCTCTTGTTATCCCCCTGCTGGGAACCCTGGTCGCCCTGTCTCTGCCCCTGAACCGATTGTGCCCCACTGGCACCATTTCCTCCAGTCCTGCCCTGATGGCTAGACTCTCCCGATCACTTGCCCTCAGCCATGTGAAAACGGTGATCCTGGCAATGGATCAATGCAGCGTTAACCACATCAGAATAAGTGGCTAACGAGAGGTTCCCTAACAAGTGTTGACGAATCCTCCAGGTCAACCCGTCAGTAAATTTCTGTATCTTCTTTTCCTCCGTCGGTATCTCATCCGGAACAATGTTCAGAAGATCAGTGAATTCGGCCTCATACTCGGCCACAGTCTTACCCTCCTGTCGAAGGCTCATCAACTTCCTCCTCATTTCCATGTGAACAGCTGACGGAAAGTACTTGCGGTCGAACCGCACCCAGAACTCCTGAATAGTGAGAGTGTCCCTCTCCTCCATGGTGGTAATAGACTCCCACCACTGCAGTGCAGACCCCACTAGCTTAAAAGTAGCTAGTATCTGCTTCTGAACCTCAGTGCACTCGTACATCCTCAAGTGCCGTTGGATATCCTTCCTCCACTGACTCGAAACTACAACATCGGAGCTACCTGCAAACTCCGGTGGATGTGCTTTCTGAAAAGCATCACGTACACGTTCCCAAGCAGACGGGAATGCATGAGCCTGAACTGGCGCGGCTATCGGCGCCTGAGGTGGTGCCTGCTGAACTACAGCTAGTGCGGCATTTACCGCCTGAGCCACAATGGCTGCAACCTCGGCGGCATTCATCGTGCCCTGAGCTGGTGCGGGCTGTGGTTCTGGCATCGCATCCCTGGGAACCCTTTGTGCACGTCGTGGAGGCATCTGAAATAAGAATGAAGTTTATAAGTTCATAGTTATAAACTTAAAATAGCTGAAGAACGTAGCATATACAAAAGAATACAACAGTCCTAAAATATAGGGCTCTACATCAAGGAAAGCTCAGCAGAAACATAATAAGCCATTCAGATCCTAAAGGACACTAGAACCTGATGCTCTGATGCCACCTGTAACACCCGGACTAATTAAATACCGGGTATTTACTCCTTTATTAAATTAATTCAAAATGCCAAGTTGGTTCAGTTAATAGAATCACTATCGAAAACATTTTAATAATTACTAACCACCTAGTATTTAAAAAAGTAAGTGCCAAATTTTAAGTTAAGTCTGATTAACATACAGTAAAAGAATAATGGAAGAACAACATAATCCATTCACCATAACGAAGTAATGAAATAACCAACAATTAATAATAATAAGTCCGGAGGAAAACTCCTCATAACAGTCCCACAAATGAAATAATAACATAAGTCTGAATCCTGAATTAATTACATGCGAAAAGTCTAAATACTGAGATAAATGAAATGTCTCTAAAAGAAATGGACGACATGCCCTACAACTGATAACTGATAAATATCGAGTCAAGATAGATGAAGCATCTACAAGAAAAGTCCTGTAACTTCCACAAACAGCTACAGCTCGTCACCTGAATGAGAATCCTAAGCATGGTGTCCTTGTGGCTGGGCACCTAAAATGGTTTTTACAAAAATAGATTTGAAAGCAAATGGGTCAGAGCCCGAAAGTGTAAATCATTTTGAAAACAGCAAGTTTTTTAATAACATTAAAACATTAAATTCAAAATACATGTTAGGACGTGCACTCACATGAAATTCTCACCTCTCGACTACATGTGCACTCCTAACGTACATTACCCATCTAAATGACACATATATCTAACCAAAACGTAATAAGTTCTACCCCTTACTACTCGATTCCCATATTATATTCTAACGTCATCAATTAAATAGATGGCTTTACTTACTCTCAAATTCTCAATTAGTAATACCATTCACTATCGGATAACCCGTTATGTTTTCTCAAAACATTACCATAATTATATGCACAATATCAACATGAAAGTTCCCATTAATTAAGTGTATATTATTCACATCATAAATATACAATACAAGCATCCCGAGACTAAGCTGCAGTGCACACATACTCTGCTATCCATCCCGGTACATCACGTACATAAGGATCACGTATTCTGAATCTCTCAGGAATCGTTCTCAGATAACAACATCACAAGTAATGGAGGCGAACACAGTCACATCACATGGGTCACGCACATACCTGCGCTCCCACGATCAGCAGACTTATTAACATCCCAATAAGTCCTTCTCTGACCTATGTTCATCGAGGTAACCAGTCTAAATCCGGGCAACACAAGGATTAGAGGGCCCTAAGCGAACGCAAACCTCCCGTGATAGGAAGTATGGTAGGTATGTCATACACATAAAATCAATACATATACTAAGTATTCACACATCTTAGTAGTCACCATAATATATATTGGTGGTGTACTTCTCATTCTCGAACCGACATATAATACTACACACTTTATATGTTCCCCGGTTAATATAATAAATTAGGCCGTCAATAGTTCGCACATCGTAATAGACTCTCACGTCCTAATCCATATATTCCCTTAGGTTCAAACTACACTTCTATGTTTGACTCCTCATTATATCCAAAACATCCCAAGTATATCAATTAATCATCACGGGAAAGCTATCTCTACCTATACACGAGGTTACGGGACATTCGAGATCAAAACAGACTAAACAACCTAAACTGTCAACTCGTTCGAAGTCTCGTTCGAACGAGGCTGTTCGAAGTCTCGTTCGAACGAGGCTGTTCGAACGAGAGTTCGTTCGAACGAACTGGCCTATCTAACGAGGTCTTGTTCGAAGGAAGTTATCGAACGAATTTCACCCTCGTTAGAAGTCAATGGTCAACTCGTTAGAAGCTCGTTCGAACGAGTTCGTTCGAACGACCTGGGCATGTCTTCTAACGAGCGACCAGATTCGAGCCCAGATTTCTTACTTTCATTTTTCCCATCTCTCTACACCTCAAATCTCATCCAAACATTACTCCAACGATTGTTTAAGGTTCCTAATTGTCCCTAAACATCCTTAGGTCACATATTAACATGTTTGGGGGTGTTAATTCATCCTAACATCATTCAAATATCAAATCTCTACATATTTTTTTCCCCAATTTCAAACACATGAACCCTAGAATTTATAATTCATCTAGAAGTCTGATTAAATTCGTTTTTGGTTTCATACTAATTGTAATATCATCAGAATAATCATCAATTACAAATCTACATGCAATTTCCTCATCAAGAATGTAATTTCTATTTCCAATTTAATGGGTTTTTCATTAACTCCCAAGAACAAATCAGATTTTTATCAATTCCTACACATGGAAGAAACATTCTCTATAAAAACGAAATTAAATCACTTGCCTTATTGGAATCTCTGATTTGATGACGAATTTGATGAATGGTTCTCTCTCTCTCTGCAGATTTCTCCTCTCCTCTCTCTCTACAAGCTTTCTTCTCCAAAGTTAATGGTGGCTAGGGTTTGTGCTTTAGAAATTCTTTTGGAACAAGTTTCAATAACTTCCGTAGCATATTTGGGTATTAGTGGGCTTAGTGGGTTAATGCCAAATCAAATATTAATTCCCAATTTCGTAGGTTTTAATTCTCCAAAATTCAAAATTACCAAACTACCCTTATACGTTGCTGTTATGGCCTAGAAATACCCCGGGACCCAAACCAAACCCCCGGCTAGTGTTTTCTGACTATTTCGACCCTTCCGGACGCGTTGGCGCACTCAAAACGACCATACGGATAATAGAAATAAAATTCACTTTTTAATTATCATAATTATATACCATGACGCGACTGTCACACGCGTCTCAATAAAATTTCCAAATTGCCGTATTTCAATCTCACGACAAATTTCATAATTCAAAATTCATATATAATCATATATGCACATATGATCAAATACCAACTCGCATCTCGCTAGTATTTTTAATCCGGATTAATTTCTAATTTAATACGCATTTAATTTAATTAATCCCATAAAATAGATATCACAAAAATACGGGGTATTACAGCCCCAAGGTGAGGTACTCCTACGAATGAAGCCCTGACCTAACAACTGCTCTATCTGATCTCGTAGCTCTCGCATCTCTGCCGGAGACATACGGTACGGTGCGCGTGCTATAGGTCTCGTATCTGGCAATAAATCTATAACAAAGTCTATCTCTCGACTGGGGGGTAGGCCTGGTATCTCCTGAAACATATCGGAGTAGTCCCTGACAACTGGGATCGAATCTAAGGGAATCACAACCTCCTTAGAGGTATCCTCCTCTATGTAATACAAATGAGAGGTCGAACCTCCCTCTGGGCGAGGCATCGCCACTACAAACATCTCTTGCCCCGGAATGGCAAAAACAATGCTCCCACCGAAGCAATCAATCATGGCTCTATAAGCTGCGGGCCAATCCATACCAATAATCACATCATGCTCATGCATGTCTAAGACTAACATGTCTGCAGGCAATACCAAACTACCAATCTCTACCCCCACTCCCCGGCATATAAAGAAAATATGTGACCCACTTCCAGTGGTGAGTCCACACACGTTACTATGCTATCTACTGTGGCTAACAACCCTAAGGCCTTCGTAAAATGCGTAGATATAAAACAATGTGTTGCCCCCGTATCAAACAAAAATCGACCCATAGTACCATGGATAGGAAACATACCCTCAATCGCGGGTGGTGCCTGTGGAGCTGCTGCCTGGTGGACGTTATAGACACGTCCATACTGCAATTTCCCCTGCTACACTGGAGCTGCTGGAACGACTGGTAGGGCTGGAACCTAGGCTGGAGCTAGGAGGGCAGGTGGGAAAAATGGTCTCTGTGGCTCACTACGGGCACCCTGCTGCGGTGGGGCCCTCTCTCCCTCTGGACAATCCTGGCGCCTATGGTCGTGCTTACCACACCCAAAACACCGGCCTCTGAAATTACCTCCCCTCTGTCCCTGCTGACCACGGCCCTGCTGGCCGTTACCTCCCCGCCACTAGCCCTGTTGGCCCTGATTAGCACGCTGCTGGCCCTGTTACTGTCCATGCTGTCGGTGTTGGCCCTGTTGGCCCTGCTGATTAGGCTGGCCCTGCTGGCCCTGCCTATGGCCCCCATAGCCCTACCTAGAATCACCTAAACGGAATCGCTTAGCAGGGTCTCCCTGATGGGAACTCTGCTCGTGTTGACGAGTCTGTCCATGAGATGGTGCCCCACTGGCACTATTACCCCCGGCCCTGCCCTGCTGGCTGGACTCCCCTGCTCTCTTGCTTCCCTGAAGATGGAAGTGATGATCCTGGAAATGTAGCAACGCGGCATTGAGTACTTCAGTAAAAGTACTCAGGGATAAATTCCCAATAAGGTGCTGACGGATCCTCCAAGCTAACCCGTCGACAAACAGCATAATCTTCTTGCTCTCAGTAGGTGCCTCATCTGGCACAATGGTGAGAAGTCTCGTGAACTCCTCCTCATAATCCGCTACGGTAAGACTCTTCTGCTTTAGGTTCAGTAATCTCCGCCTCATCTCAGTCTGCACGGCGGGTGGAAAATACTTGCGGTCAAACCGCTCCCAAAATGACTGAATAGGGATCGTGTCCCTCTCCTCTAAAGTGGTAGTGGACTCCCACCACTGCAAAGCGGCCCCCACCAGCTTAAAGGAGGCCAATAACTGCTTCTGCACGTCGGTGCACTCATACATACGGAGATGCCGCTGGATGTCTTTCTTCCATTGGCTAACTGTGACAATATCGGAGCTACTAGAGAACTCAGGGGGATGCGCTTTCTGAAAAGCATCCCGAACCCTCTCCCATGCAGATGGAAGTTGTTCTGGTACTGGCGCCACTGCCTGAACCTGGGGTGGAGCCTGCTGAGTCACCGCTAGTGCGGCATTCACCGCCTGAGCAACAATGGCGGCTACTTTGTTTGCATTCATAGTGCCTTGTGCCGGAGCTGCTGGCTGCTCGGCCTGGGCACGCCTATCCTTCGGAGCACCTCTCGGAGGCATCTGAAATGTGAAAAAGTTTATTAGTCTACAGTTATTATCAAATCTCAAATAGCTAAAGACTTAAACGTAAAAGCAAGGGTACAACAATCCTAAAAATAGGGCTCTATAGCAAAAACGTCACGCTGAAAGCGAAATAAGCCGTACAGATCCTATGGACACTAGAACCTGATGCTCTAATACCACCTATGACACCCCGCCTAATTAAATACCGGGCAATCACTCCTTTATTAAATTAAATCAAGGTGAACAGTTGGTTCATTCTCAGCATCACTGTCGATAAAAATAAATTTTCCAATTTAACACCCTAAATAATTAAGCTAAGTGTCAAAACCATTTTCATACATAACTTTCCAAATTTTATTTAAAGAAAAATCATTTATTTTATTAACAACCTTCAATAATTAAGAATCATTTATTTTATTATCTAAAGTCTCACATCCAAACTGAATAAATCCCATAGTAACAGTACTGGAAATAACTGAGATACAAATGTTCAATAACAACGGAATAATGGAAAGAGCTACACATGCCCAACTAGATGAAAGTACTAAGAGTGGATCCGAATGAACGAAGTCGTCTAATTAAGAGACCTGCAACTCCCACCTAAGCTGCAGTGCGTTCCTTCCAAGAGATCCTAAGCAAGACGCACTGTGGCTGGGCACCTGTAATACATACATATATATACGAGAGAGAGAAGAAGAAACGGTTCAGAGCCCGATAGTGTGTTTGATTTAAAATACGTTTAGCAAGTATTTAAATTGATACAGGCCAATGCAAGAACATATTAGTGCGACACTCTCTTGAGAAATTCTCACCTCTCTTCTTATGTGCACACCTATCGCACTAACCCTCCCCACGGTTTGTCTTATCATATAACGCACTAATTTTCCCAATGATTTAACTTATCTTAGATTACTCGTAAGATTCAAAATTTCACGATTCAATTGTTTGAAAAGAATATTTCAATTAGTAACCAAAGTTCTCATTTTGACTTTATGAATCAATAAAGTTTTCCAGTGTAATATTTTACTTTCTCAAAACAAGTATTTATAATTGAGTCATCAACCATGTCCTACATATCACATCACAGTAGGCAGTTCCAGATTTCAGAATTTCATATATATATTAACTACTCGTATAATATACATATCATAACGGCACCCCACATAAAGACTATGGTATGGGCATACTCTGCTATCCAATCCCCGTATCGCTCACACTAAGGGAAATACAAGTTCGGAATCACTCTCGAACTGTATCAACATATAAACACAAACAAGATTGAGGCGAAGTATAGATTCCAAGTCTCTAAGAGGTCAGTACATACCCTCACGTCTCTTAGGACCGTCTGAACTATCGATTCGATAGCCTGTACCAAGGATATCTATCTCCTAGGGTACGAATCAATATCCCCCATAAGGCAACATAGGATAAGATCGTCCCAGGGCGGTAACCTCAGGGATATCAAGTAGCGCGGGCATGGTTTTCACATGTATATAATATATGCATACACAACCATATAAATATACCACTTATTATCATATCAATATAAGTTTCTCTCGTCACCCATAATCACAATATTTATCCTTACTTTTCACGTTAAGTATTCCTTATAAGGGTTCGTCGCTAACCTTAACTCGAAGGGTTTCTCCAACCCATTACGTGACACTTGTGGACCCTATCCTCCCAAGTATAAAATTCAGTAAGTGTCATTATTATGTTCCAACGTAACTCTCTTATGCGCCTCACTCTTTAATATGTAAATTTACCAACCCTAAAGTAAATATCCCATAAATACTATTCTCGTCGAATATTAAAGATCCCAACATTGATTCATATGCCCTACTGGTCCTCCATATCGCCCAAATCATTTTATTAAGAATGACCAAGAATTATATCACGACAATTTGAATTTAACTCATTAAAAAGGGAAATAGGAGTCTGCCAGGAGGGGTCGATCGATCGAGGTTTGGGGCTCGATCAATCGAACCTTCGATCGATCGAAGCTCTAGGCTCGATCGATCGATCAAGCAGGTATTGCGATTTCTGCAGAATTGCAGTTACGGGTTCTAACACCTATTCTCATCCAATTTCAAGTTTTACATCCCCAAACATCCAAAGTCTTGTACTACTAACATCCTAACATGATATGATACACATCCTACGTAAAGCATGTCAATTTACGTCACTAAACATGGATTAATCATGCCGAAATTCATTTAAAACTCAAGAACCCTAAAAATATCTAAATCATGGTTCTAATATGTTTTACCCCATAATTCCTTTCTTAAATACACCAAAATTCCGTGGATTACTCTTTTACATCACAAAAGATTTCCAGAATAAGGTTTAAGTCTTTACTATATGCAAATTCCTATCACAATTTGGGTTTTCTTCCATGTATTTCATCCCTAATCATTCCTAATCTAATATGAAAATTGCACCAACGAAATAAGAAAGATAAACACTTGCTTGGGATTTTCGACATTCTGATTTGCAAATGTTTTTGGTGTGGTAGCGTAGCCCTTTGCGCGATCTACGCGTTGGTGGTGGTTGTGGTGCAAACGGGTGGATTTCGGGCCTTGAATTTGCCTTGAGAGCTCTCTCCTTTCTCTCCTATGGCCGTCACTTGTTTTTAGAGTTTCTAACCCTAGATGACAATCCAGATATCTGATATAACCCATTGAATTTTCGTGGGTTTAATTAGCCATAAATGTGAAATGTCCAAAATTCCCTCCCGGGGTACCACTTAGGCCTAAAAACGCCCCGAGACCCAAACTAAACCCTCGGGTACACTTTTATGACTATCTCGACCCTTCCGGACGCGTTGGCGCACTCAAAATGACCATACGAATGACTTATAAAATATTCACTTTTATTTATCAAAATTTAGTCCCGACGCGACACGAGCACGTCCCGACTTAAATTTCTGAAATTGTCATTTAACTCACTCATGACATTCAATATAACCAATATAATATATTACTTTGCTCATTAGTAATATTCAACAAATTTCCCATAATTACTAACTCTCGTCACGTTAATAATTATAACATAATTAATTTCATAATTACTAACTCTCGTCACGTTAATAATTATAACATAATTAATTTCCGGATTTTTATTAAATAATTAACTCACATTAAATTTAATAAATCCCCAAATTAATATAGCATAAAAATACGGGGTATTACAGAGGTGTTAAACCAACTCCTAGAATTCGGGTTGAAATTGCCCTCACAAATGGTCATCGATTGCCAGAGATTCAGTACACTATTTTTGGAAGCACGGAAATGGGCCCGAGATTCAGACAGATGGGTGGTACCAACTGATGAAGTTAGCTTAGATGATGTTGTCCAGACTATGGCAGAATTATTCAGGCAAACCAATAGCATTTGCAGTATCACCGGGTTACTTGACACTTTGAAGCTACAAGGGCGCTTGGTCCCTTCAGTCACACATATCCCCACATAATGGGAGAACTTGTATGAAGAAGCCGTTGAAGTTGTGGAATGCATCGACTTTACAGGGAAAGACAAAACTGTTGTCACCAGATGGGGGGAAGGATTCGAAGATTCAAGTGAAGAACAAGCTTCAGGAAGAGCTGGCCCAGCAGTCGACATATGTGGGATGATATCATTTGAAGAACTCCTCAGAGAAATAGACAGGGTGGCGGAGCAACCTGAGATTGACAAGGAAATGGGATTTATATTTTTTCCTTCTTCCGTAAATCACATGACCAGATCAGGGAGACATTACCAAGTTCCAAGCTCACTACCAGCAAATCACAAGGGGAAGGGCGTTGAAAACCTTCATATGCCAGAGATGACCATTGAGGAAAGCAAGATCCTTGATGAACTGAAGAAAACTCAAGCTAACATCACTATATGGTGGCTTTTCATGTCTTCCCAGCTACACATAAATGATTTAATCAAATTACTCACTAGACCTATAGTTCCTCCCTCTGCCACACCAGAGGAGGCGGTAAATCTGGTCGGATCCCTAACCTCTACCCGAATGCTATCATTTTCTGAAGAAGAAATCCCCATAATTGGGTCGAATCACAATCATGCACTCAACATCTCCGTCGATGTTATGGGAAAGGCCGTGCCACTCTCTCTTGTCGATAACGGATCCGCCTTGAATGTTTGCCCATTGTGAACCTTCAAGTGTTTAGGCCTGAAAGAAAGCTACCTCGCTCCAACCTCCGCCACTGTGTGTGCCTACCATAATACCCGTCGTGAGGTGATGGTATCCATAAAACTTACAATAGGGGTTGGACCAATAAACCCTGTCGTTGAATTCCAAGTCATAGACATCCCAACTTGTTTCAACTTGTTGCTCGGATGCCCCTGGCTCCACAATATCAAGGGTGTGTCTTCCTCACTCCATCAGAAATTGAAGTTCTTCGTCGACGGGCGAGTCATCACCATTTTGGACGACGACAAAAATGTCGAGGGTGCAAGCACCAGTAGTCCAATTCTCAAGATACATCATGGGTCAAATGATATGCTCCTATCAGGATTCCGAGTCGAGCCATTCCTACTCCCGACGGGGGACGGTTTCAAAGAAAGGGTTTGTCCAAAATATGACCCTCATGGAAATGTCAATGTGATTCAGATGTTCAAAAACATGCACTTCCTGCCCGGACTGGGGCTAGGGAAAAGGAAGCAAGGGATACTTGAGCCCATCGAACTGAAGAAAGCTTTCCCTCTTTACGGATTAGGGTATCAGCCATCATAACAAGAGCTCAGAATGATCCGCCAGTCTCGACCAAAGAGAGGATTAAACTGTATCCAAACTATCTTAAGAGACTCCTTAAATGGACGATTCATCAAAGAAGGTGAGGATTTCCCCTTTTACGATTTTCCATAACCATGGTATGACCACACAGACGAGAAGATGAAGCCTGGATTGGAGATATTTTTCCAAGATAGCTACCCATGGGCCGAGAGTTTCCCACACCGCATACAACCGCTCATCAAAGATATCGAAGAGACTGAGGAAAGTGATTCTGGAGACTCCTTCAACTTACAGATACTGGAGCTGGCACTCTGCATGGTTCATTCAGGCACTAGGTCAATGGACCCATCCCATCTAATTAAAGTTGCTAATACACCTCTCCTCAACTGGCATGTTGTGCCATTTCTACCTCTTGAAATCTCCCCTAACCCCAATATTTACCCTATTTCTTCTTCTGTTGTCTATCCTTTCTCAAGTGTAATCGAGACCTCTTTTGATGAGGTTCTCAATGTTGTTTTTCCTATCAATGAAATAAATGAAGATTTTGAGTATCTTGTTGTGCCTTACATTAATTGTTTAGATTCTAATCGAACTTTTGATGATGATGATTTTGCAAATGAACAATTCTTAACTGATCTAAATAAGGTTAATAATAAACAACATAACCGCATTCAAGTTAATGAAGAAGATACTATTGCTATTAATCTCGGTTCTAGTAGCCAACTGCGCGAGATTAGGATATGGGCCACCCTTGACAAGCATGAGCGCGCACAACATGAAGAATTGATGAAGGAGTTCGTAGATGTTTTTGCATGGTCTTATAATGATATGCCTGGCATCGATCCTGAAATAGCATAGCACGAGATCCTCACTCTCCCAGATTACAATCCAGTTAAACAAAAACTGAGAAAACTCCGCACCGAATGGTCGCTCAAGGTCAAAGAAGAGGTGGTCAAACAGTTAAATGTGGGTTTCATCCGAGTGATCGAATATCCCACACGGCTAGCCAACATTGTACATGTACCGAAATTAGGAGGAAAGGTTCGAATGTGTGTGGACTCTCGAGATTTAAACAAAGCTTCTCCGAAGGATGATTATCCGCTACCCAACATCGACATGATCGTGGACAACACAGCCAGTCATGCTCTCAAGTCATTCGTCGACGGGTTTTTCGGATATAACCAAATCAAGATGCACCGAGACCACCAAGAAAAAACCGCATTCATCACCCCATGGGGAACCTTTTGCTACACCGTTATGCCATTCGGTCTCAAGAATACTGGGGCTACCTACCAAAGGGCTTCCATAACCATCCTGCACGATCTGATTCATAAAGAGGTCGAGGTTTACGTGGATGATATGATTATAAAGTCCAAAACTAGAGAAGGTCATGTTCCCGATCTCCAAAAGTTCTTCGAACGACTGCGATAGTATCGAATGCGACTTAATCCACAGAAGTGTGTCTTCAGCGTTACAAAGGGAAAACTCTTGGGATTCATGGTCAGTGAAAAGGGGATAGAAGCAGATCCTGCAAAGCTGAAGGCCATACTTGAGATGCCACCACCCCGAACAGAGAAAGAAGTCCGAGGTTTTCTTGGGAAATTACAATATATCAGTCGGTTCATCAGCCAGCTAACCTCCATCTGTGAACCAATATTCAAGCTCCTCCGAAAGGATTCAACCAAGGTTTGGAACGAGGCCTGCCAAGAAGCTTTTGATCGAATCAAACAATACCTGACCCAACCTCCAATACTCATGCCACCACAGTTTGGTTTCCCTTTGCTCCTATACCTAACCATAACCGACACTGCAGTCGGGGCTTTGCTATCCCAATACCTCGAAGACTCCCGCAAAGAAAGAGCCATCTATTATGCCAGTCGTAAATTGGCCGGGTACGAGGTCAACTACACTGCTTTAGAAAAGGCATGTGTCGCACTTGTCTGGGTCACCCAAAAGTTGCGACACTACATGCTCGCATTCCCCATCAAACTTGTATCCCGAATGGATCCCATCAAATACCTGTTTAAAAAACCTGCCTTATCTAGCCGAATGGCTCGATGGTTGATGCTCCTAACCGAGTTTGATATCGTGTACGTCACACAGAAAATTGTTAAAGGAAGAGCCATCTCTAACTACCTTGCTGAATACCCTGTAGAAGAAGCATATGTATGGATCTCCGAATTCCCAGATAAAAATATCCTCTACACCACTCAAGACTGCCTTCGATGGAAAATTTTCTTTGATGGCGCTGCCAACAAAAAGGGATATGGCATTGGGATACTTCTTGTGCCCCCAGATGACTCCCACACTCCCATCACCATGAAATTGGATTTCCCTTGCACCAATAACATGACGAAATATAAGGCATGCATAGTGGGCCTCAAAGTTGCTCTCAAAAAGGGTATTCAGTACCTTGATGTCTACGAGGATTCAACCCTCATTATCGATCAAGTGCTCAGAAAGTGGAAAGTCAAGGACGAAAAGCTCCAACCCTTTTATGCCCATTTAGAAGAGTTAGCCTCTCAATTCTGAGATATTACCTTCCATTACCTACCCCGAGCAAAGAATAACCTAGCCGATGCTCTCGCCACTTTAGCCTCCATGGTCGACATGCCCGAGGGAATAACAATGACCCCCTTTATAGTTCAAAAGCAAGACGAACCGACCCATTGCTCCCATGTGGAGCTTATCTCCACTGAAGATCCCGAACCAGCTGGTTGTTGGTACTATGATATTTGGTGCCTCCTAAAACATGGTAGGTATCTCGAGGGTTCCAACAAGAAGGACCGAACAACCCTCCGAGGACTGGCCGCCCAGTACATCATTTGTCATAAAGCTCTACTCAAGAGGAATTTTGATGTAACTCATCTACACTGCATCGCAGGGGCTGAGATTGAGAAAATAATCCAGAAAATCCACAACGGGGAGTGAGGACCCCACATGAATGGTCACATGCTCACCAAGAAGATCATCCGACAGGGCTAGTACTGGACCACCATGACCCAGTATTGCATCGCCTATATCCGGTGATGCCTCAAATGCCAACAATTCTCCAGTCTTCAACACTTGTCTCTGCGAGAGTTATACAACATGACCTCTCCCTGGTCGTTCTCCATCTGGGGTATCGACATCATAGGGAAGGTTACACCAAAGGCATCAAACGGACATGAGGTCATCCTGGTCACCATCGATTACTTCACCAAATGGGTCGAGGCTGAGTCATACGCGATATTGAATGCTAAGAAAGTGGCCAAATTCCTCAAGAAAAATATCATTTTCCGATATGGGGTCCCGCACGAGATGGTGTCAGATAACGGGTTACACTTCGAAGCAGAAGTCATAGAAGTTGTCAACGAGTACGGGATTCAGAGACACAAATCTTCTCCCTACCGACCTCAGACCAATGGTGCAGTTGAAGCCGCCAATAAGAACCTCAAAGCCATAATCAGCAATATGATCGAAAGCTGTAGGGATTGGGCCTACCGGATCCCGTACGCCCTCTGGGGCTATCGAACCTCAATTCGAACCTCTACTGGGTCTACCCCTTACTCCCTGGTCTACGGCATGGAAGTTGTCCTCCCTGTGGAGCTGGAAATACCCTCGCTATGCGTCATGCTCGAAAGCAAGGTTAGTGAAGAAGACTGGTGCCAAAGCCGTCTTGATGAGCTAGCCCTCCAAGATGAAAGAAGATTAAAAGCTCTTTATCACATACAGGGGTACCATCGCCAAATAGCGCGATCATTCAATAAGAGAGTCAAGTACCGTGGTGTCCGAGAGGGGGATTTAGCCCCTAAGGAGATAATAGAACCCATCTGGGACCCCAGAGGGAAATGCAAGCCCTATTGGAGTGGCCCCTACATTGTGAAGAAAATCTTATCCGGCGGTGCCGCCATGCTCACTGACCTGGATGGGGAAGAGATGGTTCGTCCATTCAATCTGGACCGTCTCAAGAAATTCTACCCCTAATCTGAAATCTCGGCGCGCTACGACTCTTCTCATCCCCCTTTTATTCTATAAAAAAAAAACTTTTCATCTCCCTCTACCCAGAACTACGTGGGCCTGATCCTCTACAAAAACTATTTTAAAACTTTTCAAAAAATCCCAGAGGTACGTAGGCAGCTCATACATCTTACATGAGTGTGGAACTTTCTTCTTCACAAAATACTATTCTTTTCTTACCTCCGAGAACGGTGGTTCATTCTCAAATTATTTGAACAAAAAGATTATGTATGCCTTAGCGATCAGTATAGATAATTCAAAATACAAAACTCATCGAAAGGCATAGCTGGATGATTAGAAACTTATTTGTTTCATTAATAAGAAATTACAGTACGGATTACATAAGAAAAAGGAACGGATAACTCCCTTCCCCGCCACCATAGATTGCCAAATAAAATCCCCACATACATTCCCTATTACATAAATAAACTCCCCAGGAGTCCTACCCACAGCTACCCGAGGAGTCTGCACCCTCATCATCTACATCCTGAGGACCCCAAGTTTCCCCTGCCTGAATAGAGTGCCGCAAACATTCCATGGATCGATGAGCCTTAACCATCTTCGAAAAGACCACAACACCCCCTTCCATGGAGTCAGATAAAACAAACCATCTTTGACCAGTCTCTACTGCCAACATCTTGCTGACTACTTTCTTCCACAACCACCTCATATAATCTTTGGGGACATGTCAAACCTTCCCGAAAGACTGAGAAGGACGGGTCGACGGACGCCGATTTTCCTACAGAGACCCAAGCAGCAGACGCAGGCGCTCAGTCAAATCTTCTACTGGAAAGAAATTTGAGGTCCGAGGGGGCACAACCTGCGCGTAGCCAAATTGGCACAAAAGCCGCCAAGGAAAATAAAAAGAGGTCTGTCTGAGACCAATCAGCCGCACATATGAATACTCTCCTAGCTCCAGAACAGGCTGCAACTGTCCCCACCAAGGCACGGACCAATACAGTCCACGAGCCCCGTGCTCCACAAACCAATTCTCCCAGTTCTCAACATATAGGCTAACGCAGATGAAGTAGCGTGAAAAGAAGTTGGGTACAACCGACAAAGGATATTCTGGAGGAGTCGACAAGCGGAATATCTCAGATAACCACATGAATAGCATCACAAGGCTACCCCTTAAAAAGTCAGAACGACCTTCTCTTCAGGCATCCAGGTCATTCAGAGTCTCCGCCAATATCACCACCGCATGATTGCCATGGTATTACATCCGTGAAGTAATGGCTGCAAGTTGTGGCTCCACTTGCACCTCCCCAGTCACTAACGAGAATTTTGAAATCAGGACCATAACCACGGCTCCAGCATAGCCGACATCACCTACTTCCCATAAATGCACGGACTGTAGAAACGCCGGGAGGGAGATCATTCCTCCAGCAACCAATGACCTGGCCGCCGAAGGCGAGATATGAAGAAACCCGTCCAACAAATCCCTAGGAGAATGGGAAAATTCGGGCAAAGCCGCAGAAACACTGGGATTCACACCCAGTATGGCAGAAAATTCCTCATAGGTAGGACAAACTTCTTCCAACCTAAAGCGGAATACATGGTCTTCGGGGTACCAGAATTGTACCGCCACTATCAGCATATTCCACTCAAAAGGATGATTGCGCCACAAGTAGACTCGACGCATGTTGAAGCCATCATAGTCGACATTATAAGAGCACATAGCTTCCAAGGCTTTGAGGTAATTGACAAACTCAATGCTACCAGGGAGAGCCATCTTGCAAGACTAAAAGATAATGGGTAAGCAGATAAGGATACAAAGGTGTGATGAGAACACTCCACCCTTCTCCCTTTTTATACTTAAAAATCCTCACAAGGGACATAATCCCTGCAGAAATTTGACGGAATCCTACCCCACAAGGTAACAAGGACTGAAGAGGGTACCAATCAAAGCCTTCAAATGATGGGACTAGACTAAACTGCCGATAGGCAGGTCAGGGTGCTTGCCGATCGGCAACCCCCCTTTTTTGGAAATTTCCTCCTTTCCTCTTTTGACAAATAAGAAAACTCAATAAAAATAAATTGATATTCTCAAAAGAATTTCAAGAATCCTATTTTCTCCTTATAGGATTCCCCTTTTAAATAAAATCTTTCCTTCGAAAATTCCAAAATTATTCCTTTTTTACGGTCACAGTAGCAAAGTAAAAAGTGCATGTGCATGCATTCATTCATCATTAATAAAAGATAATAATAAAAAAAACTCCCATTGCATTGCATATATTTGTGTTCTGTGTTACATCAGTTTTGTAGGAAACAAGAAAAGAAAAGCCAAAAACAATGGGACTCAGCCCGAACCCACATTTTATTCCCTCTCTCTCTCTCAAGAGATTCCACCCCCTAGACGCGCTCTCTACCCCCTACGGCGAGATGACGCACCACCACTACCCGAGCCCGAGTCCTCTCCGGACGAAGCATACGGCACCAGGCAAGAAGGAACAGGGACAACATCCCGAATGTGGGCAGCCGCTGATGATATCCAGTTTTTGATGTCTCTCAGCCAATTGGTCGACACCCGGACTTGCTGCAAGGAAAAGGCAAAATCAGTATCAAGAAAAAGAAATCAAAAAGAGGAAAAGGACCGAAAGGTTTACCGCACGACGAAGGACATCCTCTGACAAACCCAGCTCCTCCGGATCCATTACAAGAGGACGATGCAGCATCGGCACTATCCCTCGATCAGCCCGCCGAATGTTGTACGAAGGAGTGTGCAACTGCACAAAAGGAACTTCTGAAGTCACCACCGCAGATGTCGACGGACCATCGCCGCTATGGGAGGACCCCACTGGTCAACTCAAACCTGAAAGAGGGAAAGGCAAGGAATCATGTATGCTGGGCGTCATCAACCAGCTCGTCACAAAGTCCATATAGTCATACGACGCAGCCGTATCCGTGTATAACGAGTAGGACTCATCGATCATCGCCACGATCCTCTCATCCTCCAACAGCTGTCATTCCCATCTCATAGACGTAGGAGGCTACGCGGGTGGCACCACCACCTCCCCCTCGATAATCTGGCGAACTACCCTCTCCCCAAGATACCACGAATGGCCGAACTCATGCACCAATAAACGCCTCATCTGCGCGTTCACCCCAGTCATCCCCGTATCCTGAATGGATGTCCCCCAAGGATGAAAGGTCACCTGAAAATCCTCAAGCAGGCATGAGTCAATACAAGATCAGAAGGTGCAAAAACCAAGACTGAAAAGTAAAAGACCTTACCCGACCACTGGTCAGGTCATTCAAGACCTGACGCACCGCCTCCAGGGAGAGAGATCCCTTCGACTACCGGTTGGCCTTACGCCATCGATACAAGCGACAGAAGTCCCCAACAGTGTCGTCCTTCAGAGCAATCAGCGGGGTGTTGCACCCAATCACCTCATAGAACCACGTTTGAATTCACAAGCAAAAAGAGACGCATAAGGAAAATGCGAATACATGAAAGTAAAATGTGAATGCATGAGATGAAAATACGCAAAGTAAAGAATACCTTAAGGAGATACGTGTCTCTAGTAAAAGTCTGCCAGCAGCACCGGCTGAATGCATCCAAAGAAGAGTAAATGGTCGCCAAGGTCAGACTCCCCCAATCATAGAAAGGGATGTTCAAAAACATCCTCAAGTACGGCATAAACCACAAATGGACGACGTCGCCGCTCGACGCCACCATGAAACCTCCCAGCCCCAACAAGATGAACAATCGGGCCATCTGCCTCATTTGCAGCCCATCTTCCACATCAATCTCCATGCTCAACAGAACCTCCTTCAGCAAGGACAATCGGATAGAATCCCCGGAGACTATCCTCCCCACATCACCAAGTGCTGCACGCACTGCCTCCGGTCTCACCCGTAAGGAGCGATCCACCTCTATCTGCTCCCCATCACATTCCAGCCCCAGCAGTTGCTGCACATCTATGGGAGTCACCGTCATCTCCCCGAATCCAAAATGAAAGGTGTGGGTAGTCTCCCACCACCTCTCCCCCAAAGCGCACAAGACCGCTGTTGAACGAGGTGTCTCATCCAGCACCGATGCCAACCGCCCAAAACCTGTTGATGATACCATCCAACGCACCACAGGTGGGAGATGATCCTAGACATCCTTAAGACCCGTTGTCCCATGGGCACGCATGTTCTTCAAAGAGATATTAGACTGGAAAAAAGAAAAGCCTCATCAAAAGTCAAAACAAGAAAAACCACCAAAAAGAGAAGAATGCCAAAGGTCGGGTTACTTACATAACCGTCGGGGATCACTCTCAAAGAGTGATGACGCGATGGCTCCCGTAGCAAGGTCCGCTCATCCGCGACAGGATCAAAAGCATCAAAGGAATTCTCATTCCTCAAAGGAAGAGGCGCCCTAGCCCTCCACTCCACATTCGCCCAATCATCAACGGTCAACCACTCCCGGTGGACTGCAGTGCTCACAAAGGCAGCCATTTCTTGAAGATCGAAACGATAAAACAATTTGCAGAAGAATCGCAGAGGGAGAGAAAGCAAAATAAGCTGTGAAAAAATAAAAGGATTCACCCCCTTTATATAGGAGGCCAAGCGCCATGCCGATCGGCAACACCCCCCACCATACCGATCGGCACTGACCCCTTGCCTTCCCGAGGTAGCCCAAAAGTTCCTGCCACTGCCGAATGGCATCCTTCATACTATGCCGACCGGCACCCCTCCTAAAATTTCATAAAAAAATTCCTAGAAAATACCAGAAAACATCAAAAAATCCTCGAAAAATTCCCAAAAACCTCGGGAGGGATTTGAAGCCATTCTACGAAGAAAATTTGTCCTTTCCTCAAGCGGAATCCCTCTTCCCCAGCGAAATCCTCAAAAGCTAAGTGAAAACTCCTCCCGATAAAGATCCAGAAAATCCCTAAGGATCACTTGATCACTTCCCCGACGGAATTCTCTTACAGCACCCAAAATAGGTTGTTCGCCCCCTGCGAGGTCTCCTAAAAAGCTTCCCCAGCTATCAGCTCCCCAGCTCAAATCAGAATCACAAATCGCTTTCCCCAGCAAAACCGAAATCTAATCCTCAACCACTCTTGGGTCATAATTGACCCCGGTCTTGGATCGTCACCTAAGTTAGGTCATAATTGACCTCGGTCCTCGGTCGTCACCACTCTTGGGTCAGAATTGGCCCCGGTCTTGGATCACCACCTAAGTTAGGTCAGAATTGACCTTGATCCTCGGCCGTCACCACTCTTGGGTTAGAATTGGCCCCGGTTTTAGATCGTCACCTAAGTTAGGTCAGAATTGACCTCAGTCCTCGGTCGTCACCACTCTTGGGTTAGAATTGGCCCCGATCTTGGATCGTCACCTAAGTTAGGTCAGAATTGACCTCGGTCCTCGGTCGTCACCACTCTTGGGTCAGAATTGGCCCCGATCTTGGATCGTCACCTAAGTTAGGTCAGAATTGACCTCGGTCCTCGGTCGTCACCACTCTTGGGTCAAAATTGGCCCCGGTCTTGGATCCTCACCTGAGTTAGGTCAGAATTGACCTCGATCCTCGGTCGTCACCACTCTTGGGTCAGAATTGGCCCCGATCTTGGATCGTCACCTGAGTTAGGTAAGAATTGACCTCGATCCTCAGTCGTCACCACTCTTAAGTCAGAATTGACCTCGGTCCTCGATCGTCAGCACCCTTTAGGTCAGAATTCACCTTGCTAGACGTTTACCCTAAGCCCATAGATTCGGCTTTGATTCGCAGAATTGATCATCCCCAGCACACTCCTTAGGTCCTCAGAATCAACCTCAACCCTCTGAATCGGTCATACTCCCTCAAAAGCATCATGTGGTGTATATTCGATGGTCATCATTTGTTCCAAACTCACCCATCGAGGGGCTTTGTAAACACCCCATTCTATTACCCCCTGACTCTCCTTAGGTCCCTGGTACCTCCCTTCATAACTGTAAACCCAGGTCATGTACCGAGTACTGACCTGAAAGCCATCGGGCATTCCTCGGCTCAATCTAACCCAAAAGTCAAACTCTTCATCTCAACCAAGACTGAATGAATCTTCGAAGGGCACTGAATACCCTTTCCAACGGTCTACCCCATGCGCGATTCCGACTGACCATGAGGATGAACGGTCCGTTTGCGTCCAAAACTTGGCCTAAAGGCCACCGGGCGCTCTCGGGCTCTGCTTGACCTATGTCAACTCTTTGGCTCGACCGAGGCTGAATGAATCTCCAAAGGTATCTAAATACCCTTTCCAACGGTCCACCCCGTGCGCGATTCCAACTTTCCATGAGGACAAACGATCCGTTTGACTCCGGAAGGCCACCGAGCGCTTCTCGGGCCCGATTGACCAAAGTCAACTCTCCAAAATAAGTCAAACGCTTTGGAATGTTGAATTACATCTCCTAACCTTTCCAACGGTATGCCCCGTGTACGATTCGGACTTACCATGCGGACAAACGATCCGTTTGCGTCCGAATGATTCCCCGTCCAATGGACCGATAAACGCTTTCGAGTCATATTTGACCTAAAGTCAACTCCCGAACCCGGGAGCGGTCCAAAGGACTTTCGAGGGTCTCTGAATTACCTTTCCAATGGTATACCCCGTACGCGATTCTGACAAACGGTTTGCCCTCGACGGCCAATTTTCTGAAAAATTGTGAAACACACTACGAAACGGCAGGTTCCAGAAATTGCCTGTCGGCACCTGCCTGCCGATAGGAAGGAAGGGATCTATGCCGATCGCCACTCACCTGGGACTATAAAATGAGGCCTTCACCTCATTTGCACGAAGAGCCCAGATCTGACAAAAATCCCTCTCAACGAATCCCAGAAACCTCTCTCGAAGGCAGCGTGATTTCAACTTCCAAATCACCTTTTTACTTCAACTTTTCATCATCCCTTTCATAAAACTTGGTGAATTAGCCACTCTCCATCATCATCTAAAGTTCAAGGGCTGCTCCCCAACATTCAAGATCAAGCTCAAGATCTTCAAGAAGGTCCAACTTTCTCAAACTCTCTGTTTAAATTCTCTTGAATTCTTAATAACTTGTTTTCTTACTTAGCACTTTTAGTATCCCATTTCACACATCCTAATATACTTTTTACTTAGTATTATTGCACATCTTTTATTTTCATAAAACCCAAAAAATAAGAAAAAGAGGGTTTTGCTCATAAATTCAAATAAGGGATTCTCATATTTTCCTCACACTTTTCTCACAACTAAAACACTTTTTTCTACACACACACTCACAAATAAGAGATTCCCCATTTTGGATTTATGGGATAAACTCCACCCCTCGTTTTACATGCGAACTACGTGGACTTTGATGCCTTTATAGGCTACGTAGGCATCTCGGGGTAAAACCCGAGACTCGAGTCCTTTTTCTCACTTTTTCTCTCATTTTCTATCTTCTCTAAATCCATTTTTCTTATATTATACATATACTCGTTCTTAGTAACGCATTACCCCATATGCGTTATCGTTCCCTTATAACGATCAACGTAGGGGTAATCGCGTAAATCTCATTTTTTGTAATATTATTCTTATATCTTCCTATGGACGACTCACTTTATCTTTTTCATGATACAAGTCGAGGATTACTACCTCCATTCTATATATATACACATACACACATATCACGGGGGGAAACATAAAGGAAAATAGCAAATGTTCATGAGAGACCGAAAGGGAAGAATGGGTGCCTAACACCTTCCCATTTCGTAACTAAGCCTCCGAACCCTTCTCGAATCATCTTGGTTTTGTATGCACCAGTATGTCTTTGGATGCCACTCTTCGGGGTGGCTTCCCCTTTTTCTTTTGTCTGTTTTGAGTAAAATAGACTGGCGACTCTGAATCTCTCTACATTTTTCATACCACAAACGACGCCGGTCGAAGTGCTCCCAAGATAGATGTGCGGGACCCGAAGGATCCTTTCCTCCACCTGCCCGCCCGCGAGGATCGGGATTGGGGATGGCCACACTCTATAATAAATTAAACCGAATAATCTGTGCCTAACTTCCGTAGCACTAGCCTGAAAAATATCAGAGTTAAAACCCCGACCCTTAATTTAATTACTATCACCTCAATTAATTTTTATCCAAGTGGTATCACTCAACCAAAATGCTCAGGCTCTCTTCATTGGTCCGTATTTTAACCTTTTAGAATTCATTTCATCAAATTCGGTTAATAAGTTTAACACCCTTATTAAATTTAATATTTCTTAATACTCATCCCATAAAACTCTAAGCATTAGGTTCCATTTAATTTCTATCAATTAAATTCCACCTTAAGATACCAGCCAGTATGCTAAATTCGTACAAAATTCCCATTCGAATACGTTTGTATATTTTTTACATATATTATCGAGTGTCGTTCATTATAAATACCCAAAAATTCATACCTCGGATTCATCCCTATCTAATCCAAGGATAAAATAATGTTCCTTTATATTTTTCCAAAGTCCTTCACTCATCTATGGACATCTCCAAATAACGCAAATTTATTTCTTCCTAAAAATGTCGGTCTTGTGAACCCTATCGTAGAAAAATCATATTAAATCCAAAAAAAATATGAGGCGAGAGCCCACGCAACCATGACGAAGAGATCTATAATCTCATGTTTTACAGTAACTAAAGGGGTCAATCGATCGAAGAATTGGGTCGATAGATCGATCAACCAGATATCAGTCATCTTCCCCGAGTGCTTTTTCCACTATTTTTAAACTCTGAAGCTTTCCAACTTCAATCTAGACCTCGATTATTTTATCTCCCATGTTTATTTCATCTATAAAAATGTTCAAACACTAAATATGACATTAATCCTCAATAAATTTCATTAAAATTCTAGGGTTCATAAATTGGGATTTTTCTCAATACCCCTTAAATTACAATTCTCAATTCGATTCAATAATCCCAACTTAACAACAATTTCTACAGGTTTTCGATTCTAAATCATATTCTAGCCTCATATGATATTATTCTCGCATTAATTAAACATCAGTTTCACTATTAATGCTTAAATCCCCAAAACCCATATTTAACATGTGATACCCTCCCAAAAATGAATATGGTTTAAACCCACCATTATATGAATCGCAATACCATAATTTAAATGAAAGAAAGTTTAACTACTGAACTGGATAATTTCGTAGGGTCTGATTTCCTTCGTTATAGACGAATGTTTGACGAAGAACGCACTCCTCTTCCTTTAGTTTGGCTCCCAAAAGATCCCCAATTTCTTCCATTGTTTTCCTCTGTAGATTTAAGGTTTCTCTCCTTGAGTTATGACTTCCCCAATTCCCTCAATTAGGTTTTATTTCATTAAACCTGTTTTTAAGCTTATGGGCCAAATTAAAATGGCCCAAACACTCCCGTGTGGGCCCGATTATGCCTAAAATTATCCCGAGACCCAATTACTACCCCTAGGGTACTCTTTTCTGACTATTTCAACCAATCTAAAGTGAATCATGCACTCATAATTTCCATCAGAATTACTTTATAACATTCTCAAATTTTGATCCCAAATTACAACACATGTGAATTTCCAAAAATAACTCGAATTAAATAAATCTTAATTCACCAAATTAATATAAATTCTCCTAATGAAATAATTTCTCCAAATCACCAATTTAATAAAATCTCCCGATTAATTAAATCTTTTGCCACCAAATTATTTAAATTATGTATCATCAAAAATACGGGGTGTTACATACTTCCCCCCTTACAAAGGAATTTTGTCCTCGAAATTAAGTCTAATACTCCAAGCCTCAAATACTTCCCCACTCACATGTCCTTAAGATCGCTACACATATTTTTACCTCTTTTAAATGTGAATGATATTAAAATTAAATTAATTTTCCAGGGCGCCCATACACCCTATACCCATGCATAATTGCACAAAGGTTACCCGGATCCACTAGACTTAAATTGTAATATAACTTTCAAGTTACAGTTACAACTACCTGAATGAATAATAGCCAAGGTACCAAAACTATGTGTTAGTGACCAAACATCTCCCCACTTCCAACGTTGCGCTAAGTTTCATGTGTGGGATGTCTCGCAAAGATAAATAGAAACAAGGAACCCCCCCAATACACTACTACCTAGCATTGTCGGTCGATAAGATCCGTTTGGCCCTCAATCCATAGTACGTACCCCCAAATCCCGTCTCATGACATAAATTTATACTCGACCATTTTCATGTTACCAAAGATATCATACAATATAGTGTCCCTTACTATCACTAGTATCTTAGAGCGAGTCAATCACAAGATATATATCCATTCTCATTACTAAACATATCCACGCTGAACGCCATTGGTAAACGTCCCTATTCTCCGGGATCAAATATAATAATACAAACACTTCCTCATAAGTCTATTATGAAACACACGATAACATATATACACGAATATATATACTAAACCCTCTTTCAGGTGATAAATAGCACATGTAAATCATATCTCAGAATAGCGAACACAAAGTCTCATTATACTATATACTATAGCCTAAACATTTCAGTATAATTATTAGTAACATCTCGTACGTAATATATTTATCTCGAGCTCAGCTCCTCACTCTCGGCGTGGCTATATCATACGGGTATTCTCGATTACACCCAAATTTCATATTAAGTCCTTTTCAACCCTGCCCCACCTATTAACTTGTGGTGTGAAAAATTTCTCAGTGCATCCTTCGTAGCACTACCTATCTTCACTATCCATCTATCGTATTAACTCTCAGCTTAAAGTGTTTCCTCTACTAATTTAATGATTTAACATTTAAAATCGATGCACTATCATCCAATAACGTCTCATTATTCCCAATGTTTATTTCATTCCATGTGTGTAACCTCCCGTAAAGACGTTCAGAAGAACTTTCCCCAATGCACTATCCCCTAGCATTATCGGTCATCGAAATCCGTGCATTCTAAGAACATAACCAAGATATCACAAGTTTTTTCTCCCAACACATGAATCAAATCATCTATTCCCATATTTCTCAGGGCGTCACACGTTACTATGCTCTCACTATCACTAAGTTCTCAGCACTTACATAACAATGAGTTAAATCTGTCAACACAACGGTAAACTCGACATACCCTGAAACATATTAGTAAAAGTCCCTATGCACTAGGATCCAATATAACTAGACCTATGTACTCTCTGATGTCTACTTTATAAAACTATCATCACGATCTCGACCCTCTTTTAATTGAGACATCATAAAAATACCCATCCTACGTCAGAACAGCGAACATGATAGGCTTGTTGTAATCGCTCAACATCGCTAACAATCCGTACTTAGAATAGAACCATACCTCGAATAGTTCCTCTCAAAATGAGATAGCCTCATAAGATATATATATATATATATATATATATATATATCCTGTCAGTGTTCATACCCGCTCCCATGCGTATGGATATAAAGAGATCCCCTTTATTCAACGGTGAATAACCACACACTATAGTTGTATTTACGATACCTCTACTAAACCTGTTTCACATGTGAATCTAAAATAATACCTATCGTTCTAGCTAAATTTTCCCTATCCTTGCTTGGGTATTTTCACCACGAGTCCATTTTCAACTTACGGACCATTTTCTGATTCCTTGTATCCATCTCATTAGGCACGAAGATCGCTAAATAAGTCAACTCTCCTTCATGTCTGTCCACTGTTCGACCCTTCTGAAGTAAGACTGAAATTCCCTTTACCCTTTTATTTAAACAACTGAGAAGGGAATTCCTGTTGAACTGCACCCCAATTTCCTCTTTATCCATGGTATCCCTACATGGTTGTGGTGACCGGCTCCCACCACTACTACGTCGCTCCTATGAGCCAAGATTTTGCCTGAAATTTAATTTTGGGTGTCATTACACTCCACCCTAATCAATTGCCTTTGGGTTATCTCTTTCCATTAGCCCGTTACACTCCCCCTCTTTCTCGAATCCTAATGGATGGATCTTCAAAGGAGTTCCCCCGACTCCACCCCTTTACCGACTACACTGGGTGAGTCTAAATATGCACCACCGCTCTCTACGAAGGTGTTTAAGGAAACTAATGCACCCCGGTGTTTATCCTAACATCGTCTATCTTAAACAATAATTATGGTGACTTCTATCGTGATCACCATTTTCAGAATATTCCATGAATTCTGCTGAGCCTCCCCTCCTGCAGTCCTTCTAACGGCCCTCGCTGGTCATCCCAAAGTTGTTTGGTGTACGAAGCCCAACCGAACTTGTATATAAATCGCATCAACTATAATTAATCGCATGAGAACATAGAATGATAAAGAATGAGAAATAAAGGTACCGACGAATACAAATTATCCTTTCATACAAATATTTTATGGAATAGAAAAATAAACCCATTAAAAAATCACATATCATATTCTTTTTTTTATATTCCTATTATATTTATAAGAATATTTTATGTGATTTTTACATATTTTTCACACATATCTATTTATTTTTTTTGAATTTATGAAGAGAATATTATCTAATATTTATCTAGATAATAAATAGACAATGGATAGTAAACAACGATACGTTTTGAACAATGGATGTCTTTCACATCCAACTAGAACAATGAGTAACCTCTTCATTTTAAAATGGGAGTTCCAAAAAACGTAATTCTATCTCAAAAAGAGTATTCGTAAAAATATTTGGAAAAGGAAGGGGTATTGGTCAGCGTTAAAAGATTTGTCATTAGGGAAATATCTTTCTATCAGAAATTCAAAAAGTTTTTTGAGCAACAAATAAATAAGTCATAAAACATTGGAACAATCCGAATCGTTTTGACTCAAAAAATTGGCTCATTTCATTATATTATTAATATCAAATTAAGAATTTCCATTACCTATTTTGGCTAATCAATATGAAATGGAACTCTCTTCCCTATTATGATATGTCGAATAAGAATTCTTCTGTTTACTAAATTATAAAAATAATACTTTGGAAAAAAGAATAAAGGCAAGATACAATGTTTTACCTTTCTTTTTAGTATATTTTATCATTTGGGGAGTGGGGAGTCTTATATTCCCCATCAACCTATTTGTGACAATTACAATAATAAAAATAAGAAAAAACGTTTTTCTCCATTGAAGGATAGCTATAGGAAGGTAGAAGGGCGGATATAAGATCTTTATTTAGTTAAAATTCAAGAATTTGGGAAATGAATTTATTAATTTTTTAAAACCTTTTGTGTAACTTTATCACTTCTTATTTTTCTTAATTACTATATGAATCTCCCATATATCTCTGATCTATACTCCTGCTTTGAACAAAATCGAAAAAAGTCCTTAGTTAGAATATTATGTATGAATAATGTGTCAATTTTAAGAAATTACAAAATAGGATTTATTTTGTGTTCATTGATAAAATGAATTTTTTGTTTCAAATTTATGAAATCAGATAATTGAATAAATGATAATAAATTCATTAAAAATAAAAACATTTTTTTTCGTTCTCTCCCCAGCTAGAGGATAGAACTGTCAAGTTATAACAGTTCGATTCCAGGAGAGTATAAACTACACCAAAGTCCTAACGTAAATAAAAGTGACACCTTAAACGAAAATAATGAACCTTAAAATTTCTATCTTTATCTTTCCTAAAATATATTGCTTCAGTTTATTCCTTCAATCTTGACGATTGAATATAAACAGGCTATTATGAGTTGTAGCAAGCCACTATGGTGAAATTGGTAGACACACTTCTCTTAGGATGTAGAGCTAGAGAATCTCGGTTCGAGTCCATGTGGCGGCAAGCCGTCTTCTAAAAGAGACACAATAGATCCTATAATGAATTCAATTCCCAATTTCTATTTCTTAAGGGATTCCTATTTTTTATAGATTTTTTATGAGGTTTTCAACTTTAGAGCATATATTAACACATATTTCCTTTTCGATCATTTCAATTGTAATTACAATTCATTTGATAACCTTATTCGTCGATGAAATTGTAAAACTAGATGATTTGTCCAAAAAGGGCATGATAACTACTTTTTTATGTTTAAAAAGATGATTAGTCACTCGTTGGATTTATTCAGGGCATTTCCCATTAAGTGATTTATATGAATCATTAATCTTTCTTTCATGGAGTTTCTCACCTATTTATATAGTTCATTATTTCAAAATAAATAAAAATTATTTAAGCATAATAACTGCGTCAACTGCTACTTTTACCCAAGGCTTTGCAACTTCGGGGATTTGAACTGAAATACATCAATCCACAATATTAGTACCCTCTCTCCAATCCGAGTGGTTAATAATGCACATAAGTATGATGATATTGGGCTATGCATCCCTTCTCTGTGGATCATTATTATTGGTAGCACTTCTAGTCATTACATTTAGAAAAAATAAAAATATTTTTTATAAAAGTAATCATTTATATTTATTAAATGAGTCATTTTCCTTTGGTGAAATTCAATACATGAATGAAAGAAGAATATATTTTATGAAATACTACTTTTTCCTACTAAGAATTATTACATGTGTCAATTGATTCAACAGGGTTTATCTTTTTAACCATGGGTATTCTTTCGGGAGCATTATGGGCTAATGAAGTATGGGGATAATATTGGAATTGGGACCCAAAGGAAACTTGGTCATTTATTACTTGGATCGTATTCGCTATTTATTTACACACTCGATAAAATAAAAAGTTGTAGGGTACAAATTCTATAATTGTGGCGTCTATAGGATTTCTTATAATTGGATATGCTATTTTGGGGTCAATTTATTAGGAATAGGGCTACATAGTTATGGTTCATTTACGTTAATGTCTAATTGAATTCAAGAAAGTTTCTACAAATACAAACATAGTACAGTGTATATAACAAAATTGTGTGAACCGGCAAGAACCATGTAAAGCACTACAATACTTAATTCACATGGTTCTCACAAGCATATCAGGTTCAAATTCATTTTTTTCTTTAACTTAAGAGAATAAAAAAAAACTTTTTTTCCATTATCCAACGAACGATTTTTAAAATCATAGAATTTTTTAGCTTAGTTATGAAAACTATCTATAAAAATAATTAGATAGAATAACTTCGAGCTTGTCAACTGAGAGTGAAAGAACAAAATGGGTATGAGTTGGGCAATTTAACCATTAAACCATGGATGCTTAGCGAGGATCCTCGTACATGGTGAATAACCAAATTCCAATTGAAATGAAATCATTAGAATAAACCAATGCAATTTAGGAGGAATCAATGAAAGGACATCAATTCAAATTTTGAATTCTCGAATTGAGAGAGATATTAAGATAGATCAAGAATTCTTACTATTTCTTAGATTCATGGACTCAATTCTATTCAGTGGGATCTTTCATTCACATTTTTTTCCACCAAGAACATTTTATAAAACTTTTTGACCCCCAAATTTGGAGTATCTAACTTTCACACAATTCACAGGGTTCAACAAGCAATCGATATTTCATGATCAAGGGTGTAATACTCTTTGTAGTAGCGGTACTTATATATCGTATTAACAATCAAAATTGGTCGAAAGAAAAAAATTATATTTGATAGGTCTTCCTCCTATACCTAAAAATTCCATTGGACCCAGAAATGATACATTGGAATAATCAGTTGGGTCTTTCAATATCAATAGGTTGATTGTTTCGCTCCTTTATCGTCCAAAAGGAAAAAAAATATGAGAGTTATTTCATGAATCCGAAAGAGAGTACTTGGGTTCTCCCAATAACTAAAAAGTGTAGAATGCTTGAATCTAACTGGGGTTCGTGGTGGTGGAGGAACTGGATTGAAATAAAAAGGGATTCTAGTAATAAGATATCTAATGTAATCGTCGTTGGAATAGAGATCTTATTCAAAGAGAAAGATATCAAATATTTGGAGTTTCTTTTTGTATATTATATAGATGATCAAATCCGCAAGGACCATGATTGGGAATTATTTGATCGTCATTCTCTGAGGAAGAGGTGAAATATAATCAACTTGAATTCGGGACCAGTATTCAAAATCTTAGTGAAACACTGGATTTGTTATCTCATGTCTACTTTTTGAGAAAAAAGACCAATTGAAGTAGAGGGTTTCTTCAAACAACAAGGGCATGGGTTAACTATTCAATCAAATGATATTGAGCATGTTTCCCATCTCTTCTCAGGAAATAGGTGGGCTATTTCTTTGCAAAATTTTACTCAATTTTATATGTGGAAATTCCTCCAAGATCTCTTCGTTAGTTGGGGGAAGAATCCGCCCGAATTGTATTTTTTAGGAACATATCGAGAGAGAGTTTGATTTGGTTAGATAATGTGTGGTTGGTAAATAATAATCGATTTTTTAGCAAGGTATGGAATGCATCGTCAAATATTAAATATGATTCCACAAGATCTAGTTTCGTTCAAGTAAGGGATTCTAGCCAATTGAAAGGATCTTATGATCAATCCAAGGATCATTTGGATTCCATTAGGAATGAGGATTTGGAATATCACCCATTGATCAATCAAAGAGAGATTCAACACCTAAAAGAAAGATTGATTCTTTGGGATCCTTCATTTCTTCAAACAGAACAAACAAAGATAGAATCAGACCGATTCTCGAAATGCCTTTATAGGTATTCCTTAATGTCCTGGCTATTCACGGAACGTGAGAAGCAGATGATTAATCATCTTCTTTCGAAAGAAATTGAAGAATTTCTAGGGAATCCTACAAGATCCATTCGTTATGTTTTCTCTGACACATGGTCAGAACTTCATATGGGTTTGAATCCTACTTAAAGGTCCACTAGAGATCAGAAATTGTTGAATAAACAACAAGATCTTTCTTTTGTCCCTTCCAGGTGATCGAAAAATTAAGAAATGGCTAATATATTCAAGATAATTACATATTTACAAAATACCATCTCAATTCATCTTATTTCATCAGATTCGAGATGTGATATGGTTTCGAAGGATGAACCGGATATGGACAGTTCCAATAAGATTTCATTCTTGAACAAAGATCTATTTTTTTACTTATTTCATATATTCCATGACCGGAATAGTGGAGGATACACATTACACCATGATTTTGAATCAAAAGAGAGATTTCAAGAAATGGCAAATTTATTCACTCTATTAATAACCAAGCCGGATCTGGTGTATCATAAGGGATTTGCCTTTTCTATTGATACCTACGGATTCGATGAAAAAAAATTCTTGAATGAGTTATTTAGCTCTAGGGATGAATAAAAAAAGAAATATTTATTGGTTCTACCACTTATTTTTTATGAAGAGAGTGAATCTTTTTATAGAAGGATTAGAAAAAAAATGGGTTTAGATCTCCTGCGGGAATGATTTTGAAGATCCAAAACCAAAAATAGGGGTATTTGCAAGCAACAACATAATGTAGGTAGTCAATCAATATAGATTGATCTGAAATCTGATTTAAATCCAATATAGCACCTATGGTTACATAAGAAATGTACTGAATCGATTCTTTTTAATGAATAGATCCGATCGCAACTTCGAATATGGAATTCAAAGGGATCCAATAGGAAAGGATACTCTGAATCATAGAACTCTAGTGAAATAAACGATCAACCAACATTTATCGAATTTGAAAAAGACTCAGAAGAGATCGTTCGATCCTCTTATTTTTATTTCTCGAACCGAGAGCTCCATGAATCGGGATCATGATGCATATAGATACAAATGGTTCAATGGGAGAAATAATTTCCAAGAACATGTGTAACATTTCGTTTCTGAGAAGAAGAGCCATTTTCAACTAGTCTTCAATCGATTACATATTAATTAATACTCGATTGATTGGTATAAGGTTATCGACAAAGAAGATTTATCTAAGCCACTTCGTTTTTTTTGTCCAAGTTGCTTTTCTTTTTATCTAACTCACTTCCTTTTTTCTTTGTGAGTTTTGGGAATATCCCCATTCATAGGTCTGAGATCTACACCATGAATTGAAAAGTCCGAATGATTTAGTTTAGAGGTTCGTAGAGGTTTTGATTTAGGCACATTAGGAACACCACATTGGGTTTCATTCACAGGAAAGCATACACACGTTACGAGAGCGAGGTTGAGGGTCCTGGGATCCTAAGGTGTTTAGGGAGGTTTGAGATACATGAGAGAGGAGATATTTGGGGTTGTCACACTTAGAGTCGAAGAAATAAGAGAAATTGGCAACCTAAGGAAACAAGATTTTTTGAAGCGCAAGACAATTCAGTTCCCGGGCAAACCGCTTCGCTTGCAACCCCCAAATTGGTTCGGATGACCTGTTCCAAAATCCCCCCCCCCCCCTCCTTTTTTATTTTTTCCACCAAATTCATTCACATATCCCTCCCATTCACTTGTGATCCAACACCACCACCCCTCGCATTAGCTCCTGTGTTGAGATGTTTTGTTGCTCCTTCTTCATGAAGTTCTTTTATGCTTTATTGTTTCATTATTGCAAGAACTATGTAATTTATCCTTTATCGCATTGTAAGAAATTTTAGTGGAAATGAAAATTTTGCATTTCAAATATTTGCTTATTTTATTCTTGCACTTATTATTATTATTTATTCAGATTTTAGTTCTTTTGATTGAGGACAATGCAAAAGTCTAAGTTAGGGGGGGTGATAAGTGTGTCTTTTAAAAAGTGCACAAATTTTTAAAATTCTCTAAAAAAAGGAAAAATCCAAAATATTTTTCTTCAAAATAAATAAAAATTGGAATTTGATTTTTTCAAAAATATCAGAAAAAAATTATTTGAAGTCTCAAAATGATAAAATCAAATGCGCAAAGCCAAAATTGACAAAAAATTAAAATTGATGACTTTAAGAATAAGTGTGGATAACTCGGTGAGATTTCAAGCCAATCATTTTTTTCGAGTAATTAAATCAATCTGAGTTAATAATTAACTAAAAGTTCAATTCAGCGTTAAAAAAGTCTTTGAAGATCTCTATTCCTTTGTTTTGATTGGTTACGAGAAACGAGCGAGATGTTGTCTTCAAATCGCCCTAAAAATATAACTAAATTAAATATAATCTCAAGATGCATATGGTAAAATAATTAGTGATTCGGATGAAAGAAGTTAGGCCATCGTTTGTTTATCCTAAAATATTAGTCAAAAAAGTCATGAAAAATTATCCATTTTTCAAACCCAATTAAGCCTAACAAAACTTTCCAATTTCGTTCGATAACTTGAAAAACCCATTTAGCCCAGAGTTGTGAAAATAAAAGTCCATCAAGTAAGTCCAAATGGTGGAATGAAAAGGGGCAAGAAATAGAAAAATGCTCAACAAAAATAACAGTGAAAATATAGAAAAATGAGAAAAATAGGAAAAAAATATAGGAAAAAAATAGGAAAGAGCAAATGCTCGAAAAAGCGCCAAGGGTCATTAATCGCAAGAAAATTTTCAACTCCGAAATTCTCAACCATTCTCCTTTTACCCACATCACCTTATAACCCCAAAAAGTCCTAATCGAGTCCGAATAATGAAATTAACTATCGCGTGGGGAGCCTAACACATGAAAAGATAATAAGAGAGATTAATTGGTGCAAACTAAAGACGATATTTCTTGTTTCCCAACAATCGTATTCCGATGATGGCATATTTTTACCATAAAAATTTCATCCTTCAAATTCGGGTGCGTGAATTTATGTTCCATTATATTTACTCTTATAAATCATTCACACTAAAAGAAAATAACCGCATTCTGAGTGATTCGTTTGTGAGTGCATCCGTGAGAAATTGAATGAAAATGAATTTTTGAAAAGTAACATAGTGATAAATCGGTGGAAGTGAGTAGTTTATTGTAACAACCCAAGGTCTTGGAGACGATGATTTATTTATTTTGGGAGAAAATAAATATTATTTTATTCGGAGATCGATTAAATTGACAATTGAGGTCGACATTTGAAGTTGTTCGAAAGTGTTTCGAATGGCGATTTTGAGGGTGTAGTTGTGTCCAAAAGGGTCGAGAAAGTCGAAACGACTGTACTTGGGGTCTATTTAGGTTTTGAAATAATTTAGGACCGTTTGACTCGAATTAAAGTTACCGAGTCATTTAAAGTGTGTATCATCATTTAAAGATGTGTATCTTGGGGGTTAGGGCTTAAAAAGCCTACGAGAGATTCATTTATCCAAAGAGAGAGAGAGAAAAAGAAAGAAAGAAAGAAAGAAAGAAAGAAAGAGAGAAGAAGAAAGAAGAAGAAAAGGAAGGAGAAAAGAGAGAGAAAGAGGATTTTTCGGCCAATACGTGATCTCAAGGCGGATTCAGACCTTACGAACCCGAGGCAAGTGATTAAACTTGCTAAATAATTATTGTGTACCATTTATTGCATAATTTGTGGATTGAATCTTTGGGTTTTAGGTTTAGTTTATCAAAACCTAACTTTTAGGTATAATCTTAGATTTGATATGTAGATCTTTGATTTGAGGATAGAAATTAGTTAATATGTATTCTAGGATGAATATTAATGATATATTTGTGATTGGGTTGGATAAAAATGGTTGGAAGATGATTAACACAAATTTTGGGATTTTTAGCTTACTTAAAAAGTACCCATTTTCGAGAGTTCTGAAGGGCCGAATCGATTCGAAAATATGCAGGTGCCCAGGTCTGAGTGACCGTATCGATTCGGACCCCAGCTGAATAGATTCGACCTGAGACAGAGTCCCAGGTCTGATGACCCGAATCGATTCACCGTTCTGGCCAAATCGATTCGCTGGGCCGAATCGATTCGGAATTGGCCCGAATCGATTCGGAAACAGGTATTTTGGGGGAATGTTTTTCTAGGGATAATTTCATTCCAATTTGTTTGAGGTTATCGATTGGGAACCTCTATAGGAGATATTTGGAGTATGTTTTGGAGACTTTTAGCGAGTTTCCCTCATAAGAAATTATTGGAGTCATATTGACTAAATTTGAAGAATACCGATTAGATATAATGGTATATTCTAAGTGGGGAAGCCCACCTTATTTGGAGATTCTATTTGGGAATGATAATTAATTTTGGAGATGTCTCACACTATGAGAAATGCTAAATGAAGTGCATTAGGATAACGAATATCCTTAATATAAATAGAATTGAGAGACAATTCATAAATAGAAGCGACATGTGAGCTTCAAGAGAGAATTAGTATAGTGTATACTAAGTGGGGAAGATGTGTGAGAATTGACGGTTAGTATATCAAGAGAGAAATATACTAAACAATGACATTAATTTGGTTGCGCCTAAGGTCGTATATTAAATATGAAAATGATGTGATAGGTATACCTTATATGATGGTATATCTTTATACGATGTGATGATGTATGTATACCTTATATGATGGTATATATATATATATATATATATATATATATATATATATATATATATATAGTGAATCATACCCCATCCTTACTATTATTTGGAAGTTGCGTGCGTTGAGGGTGAGCATCTTAGCTCAAAGAGAAGGGTGTGGATAGTCCCCAGGTCATAGTCGTCCATTGTGATTATTATGCGATATATATATGCATTCTTTTGGGGGTGAGAAGTCGGGGGTATGTGACGTTCTCACTTGCCGGTTAGGAGATATGACCGCTTCCCGAACGTTGTGTGCGTGAGTTGATCACGAGGTGGGTGTCATTGAACCCCGTCAAGTGGCCCCAGTTTGCTACGTGGATGGGCAACTGGAAGATGATAGCATGTGAGCCTGCGTCCTCGAGTTATAGCTCGGTTGGATGGTTATTGTATATTGTGTTTGTACTTGGGTATCAAGGGCATAATGGACCTCAAGGACTAACATTGCCAGGACTAGTGTATCGGGGGGGGGGGGGGGGTTCCTTGTTTGAACTTTGCCTCGGCGAGACATCCCACGCACGAACCGCAGTGTAATGTTTGAAATTGGGGAGAATTTAGTCCTTAATGCTCATAATTATATATATATCACCTATCCCGACAATCGACAGTGCCAGGAGTAGTGTAACGGGGGGGTTCCTTGTTTGGATTTCGCTTCGGCGAGACGTCCCACGCATGAAATATGTGTACTGTTGAGAATTGGGAATATTAATTGATTAAAATAATAATAACAATTTGGGTTACATGCATCATGCATCATGTATTGAGATCCTAATGAATCTCGAGGATCAGTACGGTCAGGAGTAGTGTAACAGTGGGTTCCTTGTTTGTATTTCGCCTCGGCGAGACGTCCCACGCATGAAACGCAGTGCCGTATTGAGAATCAGGAGGAGTTTTTTCCTTAGCACTTGATGCTAATAACTCATATATAATTAATTATATATATGTTTACATGACAAATGAGAGCATGACTAGAATATATGAAATTCTAGTAAGAGAATGTTGTTGTTGTTATGATGTTGGATTATGCAACTTTATATGTTCAATAAATGAACAAATATAAAGAGAACTATAACATTATATATAAAGTAATGTTTTAGATGGAATCTAGATAAGTGTTGAATTCGAGATAAGTTAGATAATCTTAATCGAATATTTATTTTGGGATCTAGTTATATTTATTTGCCTAATTAGAATTGGGCATTCATTTGGAGATCACGTGCATACGTTTAGTCGCGCGCTCTAGTTGAGAGGTGAGTTGGATTTTAAAGAAGAGTTCGATTCCACCTTAATCATGTAATAATGCATTTATAATTATTATGCATTTTAATGCACTTGCTATAAAATGTTTTTTTCAACTCGGGATCTGACCCGTTTATATTTTCTCCCTCCATGTGTATATATATTGTATTACTTTAGGTGTTCCTCCGCAAGGACGCCATTGATTGATCATCCATCCAGTTTATTCATGGAGCTGTGGCAGTAGCGGATTGTTGCGGCACTTTGTCTTAGACGATTCCTATCTTTGTATATCTAGATTAGGATTCAGTTTGTATATTGACTTTATACTCGAGTGTTGTAGATTAACACTTTTATATTTCATTCCTCAGATTATTGTATTGTCTGTGACCCGACATCATATTCGGGTATTTTATTGTAGATTTTTATTGTACATGGTATTGTACCCTTTTATATTATTGGAGTTTGCACCTATCACTCATCATAGTTAGATGTGTATTGTTGGGAATGTTTACATTATTGGTTTTGTTGTTGTTGTTAAATAAAGAAGTTTTAAATTTTTGACAATCCACTTTTAATTATTTCGGGTAGTTAGCTTTATATTATCTAGTGTTGTCAGTTGATGTTGAGACTGTGCCATCTGAGATACCTGATTTAATGTAGTATAGGGCTGGCCACCCGTTATTATTTTGAGCGGGTTGTCACATTTATTTCTTGGCTTCGCGCGCACATACAACAAATTGATACTCTTGAATATAAATTTACGGTAACACTATTTTTTGGGAGTTTAAATTGTACAATTTTTAAGTATTTTGATTTTTCGTTGGGTCAAAAATTGAATTTTTTGGGTATATTCACTATTTCCTTAATTTTGATCCTTTTATGATCTCGTGCATTATAATTAATCCATATTTATCTCATATTTATGCTACTAAACGTTTTTTATGAGTATTTCGTGTTTTGGGTACTTCTTATATGTTTTACATGTATTTCATGCGAGTCAATAAAGGAGAGAAATCATAACAGTAAAAGAATCGATGGAAAGGGAGTTGAAGGGAATTTTGTAAATTTTCATCCATATTCCGGAAGCAAAACCTAAGAAAAGTTTAAGAGTATGAAATCACAAGAATCTTGGAAGAAACAACGTCCAAGTCCTAGTTACGGTCGAAGAGTTATGCGCAGTTGAGAACGAAATCCCGATAAAGAAGAGAAAATCAAGTTGAGGTAGAAAACTCTATCCAAGCCACAAGCCAAACCGGTTTGCCGATGAACTAGTTTTATGGACCATCCGAACTGGTTCAGATGACCTGAAGCACAAATTTGTCACTTAAAGCTGATTTTATTTTAGAGTTGTGGGGGAGTGGTACTCTGGAAAAAATGACCATAAGGACTTATAGCTTGATATTAGAGATAGTTTTTATCAATTTTTTACCTAGCATTAGAGAGGAGAGAGACAAGAACCATGTCTTTCAATTTCTTCATAAAGATTATACATTTGTGGATGGATTCTCAAGTTTTCATATATAAAGTTTGTCTTCTCTATTTTATTCATGAATCTTCTTCCTCTTTGCATGTTTTATTTATTTTATGGGATTTTAAGAACGTCATGGATATTTCGATATAATTTAGCATGACTTTGGTTACATGCAATGTTAGAATCTTATTTACTTGCTGTATTACCTTATTCGGCTAAGTTCTTCTAGGTTTGGGATACATGAACCCAACCCGAGGCGTTTCGCACGGATTAAGAATACAATCCCGAAGTAAATGTGTGATTGGAAACGTAATATTTTGTTGGTAATACAGTCGTAGGAGTTTTAACTCTGTTTGCCCTAGGTAACCAGTGTGTTTAAGAATGCAACGCACATATTGATAAATTTTTATGTACCTAGGTTTTCATCTTGATCATGTATCGTGTGAGTTAATTCCCCCATATATATGATTCTTGAAAGGAATTGAAGGTTTCTTTTCAATTAAACATTTAATTCTTAATATATTTCTATATCTGATGAAATTACTAAGGGGGTGGACAAGTGTATCCCAATCCTATCTTTCTCATACAATTCACAACTTTGTTTCTTTAGTCTCGCATGTTTAATTAGTTTATAATCTTAATTAATTTGCATTAGTTGATAAGAGAGTCCCAAAAATAATCATCTTTCTTTTCTCTCTTTGAGTCAAACTTAAGGTTATTCGTCATTCCTATTCATTGTAACGTTCTGCGTTATAATTTTCGTGTTCGATATCTGACTTCCTCGAATTATTACTTACGCGACCGACTTATACTTGAGCCATAATTCACACATATTAGAGACACATTCTGAGTCGCGTCAGTGTGCCTTCAAAACTCTAGTCCACACACACACACACACACACACAAATATATATATATATATATAATATGGGAGAGGGCTGTTTGAATAGTGAAACGATCCAACGGTTGAAATCAAATTTTTGGGTGCAATCTAAGGGTGTGGTAGTTTGCCATGTCACCACTTACCATTGTGACATGGAAAATGTGAGAAAAAATCCTTGAATCCCAAACCCTCCCCCGCTCATTCACTTTCGTTTCCCTCATTTATGCTCTCTACCCATTTCAATACATACTCTTCTAACCCTAACCATTCCCGTCGCTGCCATCCATGGACGCTTTCCACCGCCGGCCTCCATATCCGCCCTATGCCTCCAACTCTTCCGCCTCTAGGTAGTCTCTCTCACCTTATTACTCACACGCACACACCCCTTTGTCGACAACCTCTCACACAAACACACACACACACACAGACTCCCATGCCTCCGCCCCTTTCCCCACCATATTTGCCTCCACTAGCGCCTTCACCTCTCGCCCTCTTACACACGCACACACAGATAAGGTAAATCGTTTGTTTTTTTTCGATTTTATTTTGAGGATCTAATGGTTTGTTTGTGTTTTGTTTTGAAGATCTAATGGGTTTTTTCAGATTTTGTTTTGAAGATCGATTCGGGTATGATTTCTTCTCTCTTTATGATTTTTTTGTACATTTTAATGTTTTGTAAACCCTAATTTTTAGGGTTTTTTTTGGAATCATGTTTGATCTTTGAAACCAAGTTCTTATATTTTTAAGGGGCATCTTGATGATATTTTTGGTTTGTTTGTAGATTTCTCACTACTAGATTAACCAAACTGTGGCAGTGGCTCTGTGGTTGAGATGGAGGAAATATAAAACGGTTGGACCTCATATTGGTTAGTTTCTAATCTATTTTTAAGAAGTGGGTCTACTTGATTGCATGCCTACAAATTTAGGGGTCAAAGTGGCTTTATGGATTTGAGCTTATTTATTTTGGTTTTAAGATACTCAATTGGTTTCCTAGATGTAGATTAGAAAAACTTACATATATTTAGATGAATTAGTTTTGTGTGTTTTGAGTTGAAATTTTAGTTTATTAATTGGTTAAATGGGGTTTTGGGGAAAGGTCCTCATAATGGTCAAAGTTTATAAAAATAGGACACTACATATAATTTTATAAATTTAGTCCTCGTACTAAAAACACCATGAAAAATGGTGTCGCTGATGCATACTAAAAAAATAAATGTTATTGCACTACACCAAATCTGCCCATTTGTCACGGTCATTGACCTTGACAAATTCACCTTGTCAAGGTCAATGACCGTGACATTTCGAGGCGAGACAACTTTTTTTGTCACGGTCGTGTCACGGTCATTGACCTTGACAAAAAACTCGCGTTTTGTGTCACGGTCGTGTCAAGGTCAATGACCGTGACACGTTTGTCACGGTTATAAACCGTGACAAAGCCGTGGCCCTTTGTAAAAAAATTGTCACGGTCATTGACCGTGACAATTCAGGGCAGAATTAAAAAAAACTGCTGGGCAGTATGGCCACTGCCACTGCCCAGCAGTATATTTGTACCTGTTATAGCAACGTTGTACCTGTTCCACACATCATATATCCGAACAAACTAAAGATAATGCAAATATATATTCAAATAAGAAACTATTTAAAAAGAAACAACATCACCATCATTTTATCTCAAATCTACAAACTATTTGCATGGAAAAGAGATTTTGTACCGCGACGCTCGGGAACACCTCCTTATCCTTCCCTTCTCGTCCGAGTAGCCACATAAGTATAGAGCATATGTGGCCTACCCTTAGGGCCACTCCCTGTCCCCTGAATTGAAATAAAGTAAAATTAGTATCCGCCCCTCAAATATAGATAAATATAAATTGTAATTGAAATCGAAATGGAAAGTGACATATAAATATAAATACATTACCTGTAGTGTCACTCAAACAGCTAACTTGAGCTCATATGGCACCTCCTTCCAACTAATGTACCCCGGGCAATCGTGTCAATTATAATTCTCTTCATATCTAAACACTAAGAAATACCATAATCCTATGTAGGTATGCGTTGCAAATTCCTTCCAACCGTTGTGTAGCCAAAAATCAGCAGTTGAAGTTGTCAACTCCACCTTTGAATGGGGTATGGAAAGTGGTGGGGTATGGAAAGTGGAATTGACAACTTCAACCGGTGATGTTTGGCTACGTAACGGTTGGGAGGAATTTGCAGAGCATCGCTCCATAGGATTATGGTATTTCTTAGTGTTCGGATAGACGAAGAGATTCAGTCTCCTCTCCACAAATAGGACACCCCAAATAACTATGTACTAATCACCTATTAAAGGTAAGAAGCGTATATTCATGGATTAGTATAAACAAAACTTAGATGTAGTTGGAATATTTATGTATTAATCTCCTCTCCACACACGCACACTACACAAGAGTGAAAATGATAAAGTGCAGATCAAGTAAAAGCATTAAATATGGATGTTTCGGTACAAATTGAAATAATTATTACAAATTGAAAAATTGTTTCAAATTCGGGTTATCATCAAAAATGGATTGATATTCGGTAGGAGCAGCCAAGTCATCCACACTACTATTTAGACGCCTTGGCGCGTGTTGGACAATTGACCACGGCTCGTTGTTGATATACTCCGAGTAAAACACTTGCTTAACCTTTTGAAATGCACAAACAAACGGCTCATCGCTCACGTGGTCGTTGCTCTTCAACTTGGACAAGTCAACCATGATCAAATTGGTGACAGGATCAACTTTAGAAGCATTTTTATCCTCAACTCTTACCCATTCACAGTAATCTGCAATGTATCGCGTATTCTTGACGTAATCTTTAAAAACTTTCATCAATCTTTCAAACGGATACATCCACCGATATCTAACTGGACCACAAAGAAGTGCCTCGTCGCATAGGTGTACCAACAAGTGAACACTTATGTCAAAGAATGCTGGGGGAAAGTACTTCTCCAATACACAAATCGCTTCGTTCACAGCCAATTTTGCGGCCACTATGTGTTCTCGATTCACTACCTTCTCACACAAGAGGGAAAAGGTAATACTAATTTGCATAATATCCCTACGCAAATCCTTGTGCTTGGAGAAACAGTGCTTAAACAATAGAGGAACCAATTGCATGATCACATGCCAATCGTGGGACTTACACTTATGTAAATCATGAGTAGCATAATTCACAATCCTTTGCAAGTTGGACGAAAAAGTAGATGGGCCCTTCAAATTATATATTGTGTCTAGAAGCACCTTCCTTTCCTCACTCGTCAAAGTAAACGCACCAGGGGGAATTATTGTCCTTCCCCTACTATCTTCTTTCAACCATAGTTGTGGTTTAAGTTTTAACGTTTTAAGGTCTTTTCGTGCATTTTCTCCATCCTTCGAATGACTCCCCCCAAGGCAAGTACCCACAATATGTTCAGCGAAGTTCTTCTCTGCATGCATCACATCCAATACATGGCGCACCGGGTTTTTCTTCGAATAAGGCAAGTCAAATAAAATTGACCTCCGAGACCATGCCTTTCTTATCTCAGTTTCATTCCCAGTTGGGGTCTTCTTATGCTTGACATTCTTAAATTTGGGATTCTTACCTGGCATATTTGGGCCACATTGAGAAGATTTACTTTCAATTTCTGAACCCGAAAGTTGTCTCGGCGGTAGCCTATGTTCAACTCCGCCCAATAAAAAATTGGAAGCTTTCTCAAATCTGAAACTATGAGCTGGGGGTAAAAACCTCCTGTGGCAATGGTATACATTTTTTAAGATGGAGGATAGACGAAGAGATTCAGTCTCCTCTCCACAAATAGGACACCCCAAATAACCATGTACTACACATCCGGATAATGTCCCATAAGCTGGAAAATCATGAATTGCCCACATCAACATAGCTTTCAGCGTAAACTCTTCTTTTCTAAAAGAGTCAAATGATTGCACACCATCTTCCCACAAATCATTTAATTCTTCTACCAAAGGAGCCAGGTAGATATCAATGTCTTCACTTGGTGCCTTTGGCCCAGGTATCAATAAAGCCATCATCGAAAATTCAGGTCTCATACATTGTGAAGGAGGGAGGTTGAGTGGGGCTAGGATCACTGGCCATACACTCTGATTGGTGCTTAGATTTCCAAATGGATTGAAAACATCTGTTGATATAGCCAAACGAATGTTGCGTTGTTCTCGAGCAAAATCGGGATACTCATAATTCATCCTCCGCCAGGCAGTAGAATCAATAGGATGACGCATGATATTACCCCCTACTTCTGCCCTAGCATGCCAAGTCATTGCCTCTGCAATCCATGGTACTGTGAAAAATCGCTTTAATCTAGGCCCAACGGGAAAATATTTCAATACTTTTTGAGGCACTTTTGAGCTTGTGCCTTCCTTACTAGTAGATTGGACATATCTAGGTTCATCGCATACCGGACAACGATCGAGATTTTCATACTCCTTTCGGTATAGTATGCAGTCATACACACAAGCATGAATCGATTTATACTTCATTCCCAAACCTTTCAAACTGTTCTTCATAACAGGATAGCTATTTGAAAGTGTATTCACCTTGGGTAATAAGCCCTTCACCCATTTCAGAATTCCCGTCACGCTATTGCCAGACAAACCGTAATGCGTCTTCAAACTGTGCAAACCAACCATGGCATGTAAAGTTGTTTGATCTTTCTCACAGCCAGAGTATAACGGTTGGGTCGCCTTAAATTTTAAACTTTGGTAGTCATCGTCAAGTTTTATCGTGTTATCTTCACGAGCACTTGAATCTTCTACATCATCAGTAACCTCATTCTCCTCAGCTTCATAAACTCCGTACGCATCATCAACTAAATCCTCTAACATATTATGATCTACGTCGTCCCCTTCTTCATCTATTCTACTTGTTGAAGGATGTTGTGAAGGTTGGTCAGGGACAAAAGGAACTTTCAATTCACCGTGAAAACTCCAAAATCGATAACTATCTTGCATACCCGATCTTAACAAATGTAGTTCAACTGTTTTCCACTCAAACACCTTACCATTCTTACACCTAGCACACGGACACGGAAACTCTTCATCATTACGACATCTCTTTGCATATTTCACAAATTCGTTAGCACCTCTGTGAAACACATCCCCCATTCTATTAGTCTCACCCATCCACTCTTTGTATTTCGGATATCCCATCACAGCTACCACAACTAAACACCTATTAAAGGTAAACAAAACTTAGATTTATAGTATGTTTTTTTTAATTATCCCATCATTTAATTATCCTATTAAAGGGTATGTGGTCCTATCCCATTCAAGAATGCATTTTTCTGTAATATACTTAACAGCTCATGCACATTGTTACGATTTGAAAAAAATTCGACAGCATATCCCCTTAGTTCTCCAAGTACACGACGTAGATTGGCAGGTGTGAGTGTTATTTCAATTGGTCAATTAAAATAACAGTCACACTTGTCAATCTAGTATGTACCCAGAGAACATTAAGATACGACTGCAGAACTTCCTCCAAAAGTAACGACTTTAAGCCAATAAGAATATTATACAAAAATTATACAGTCTCAAACTGTCCAAACGGGACAATTCGAGAGATCTCATTACAGGGGTAATGACTCTCGAACGGGTCTAAGGGTTATTGAATGCGTACGCATAAGAACTAGAATGCTAGTATCTATGCGCACTATATTTAATTCAAGTATGTTTCATATAATGGGTTAATTCAAATACACAAATAAATTCATGGGATAATTCAAATACAAAAATAAATTCATGGGATAATTCAAATACAAAAAGAAATTCATGTATTGACCACATACACACACACACACACACTATCTAAGCTGTTCTATAGGTATAAAAACAATTATTATCCAATTATTATCCAACTATTATCAATTATTTATTTTGAATGTAAATAATATTCAAAACCCCACCCACCCCCGCCCCCACCCCCACCCCCACCCCCTCAGATTAATTCAAGACATAAGACCCTAAAGGGAATCCAAATTATTTCTTGGACGTGAATTCCTCCAAATTATGATCTCATACCTATTCACACAATGATGGTGGAGGGGGTGGTGGAGGGGGGCAGGGGGTGGGGTGGGGTGGGGTGTGTGTGTGTCCGTAGGTGCGTAGGTGTGCGTGTGTGTGTGGCGTAGGTGTGCGTGTGTGCGTAGGGGCGTAGGTGTGCGTGTGTGTGTGGCGTAGGTGTGCGTGTGTGCGTAGGTGTGCCCACCCCACCCCACCCCCTCCGCCCCTCCACTACCCCCTCCCCCACCCTGCCCCATCCCGCCCCACCCCCACCACACACCACCACACACACACACACACACACACCCCACCCCACCCCACCCCACCCCCTCCCCCTGCCCCCCTCCACCACCCCCTCCCCCACCACACACCACCACACACACACACACACACCACTCTACCCCACCCCCTGCCCCCCTCCACCACCCCCTCCCCCCCTCCCCCAAAACACACCACCACACACACACACACACTGCACCCCACCCCACCCCCTGCCCCCTCCACCGCCCCCTCCCCCTCCCCCACCCTGCCCCACCCCGCCCCACCCCCTGCCCCCCTCCACCACCCCCTCCACCACCCTGCCCCATCCCGCCCCACCCCCCACACACGCACACACATACACACACACATATATATACACACATACACACATAAATATACAAACAAAGATATATATAAATGGAAGAGAGAGAGAGAGAGAGAAATTGGACCTGAGAGAGAGAGCAGCGTCGAGTCGAGAGAGAGAGAGAGAGAGGGAGGGAACGGTGGGAGGGAAAAAAGAAGGGGGAAAGTGATTTTGCTGGAAAAGTTGTCACGGTCGTGTCAAGGTCATTGACCGTGACACGAATTGTCACGGTCAATGACCGTGACAAGACCGTGACAAATTGAATTGTCACGGACTTGTCACGGTCAATGACCGTGACAATTAGTTGTCACGGTCGTGTCAAGGTCAATGACCGTGACATAAAACGCGTGTTTTTTTGTCACGGTCAATGACCTTGACAAGGCTGGCCGGCTGAAAGTGACAATTTGCCCATTTTGGTGTAGTGTTGTACCACAAGGGCTAGATTTATAAATATTATTGTACCACAAGGACTAGATTTTTAAACTTGAAAAGCATTATCCTAAAAATCCAAATATAGGAATGAACATGACCTTTACCTTAATTCTCTATTGGTTAAATTATACTGGATATCCTTCAGTTTGATTTTGGGCTACTTTTGAGCCCCAACCGTGTTCGTGTACACATTTACACATTTTGCGTATCAAAAAATCGAAAGAAATATTGGAAATTTTATCAATGGAATTTAGAGTTGGAGGATATTGTATTTTGTTGAAATTGATACGTGATCATATAAAAAATTGATTGATGTATAGTTGCTCCTTAATGCAACATGTTGATGAAGGCTATAGGAGTTCATGGTACGCAAATCGAGTTGATTCTTTAGCTATTTTCATGGTTATTTGTTTATGAATTTGATTATCTCAATCCATCGTATTTCATTTATGTGAGTTCACACATGTTACTAAATGGTTGATGAAATGCCTATAAAATGTCTATTATTTACTTGAGGTTGACTTTGGAAGTGATTATTTTATTTAATTCATAATCATAGGTTTTTGATCCTATGTATGGTGACATTATGAGAGCAGACTACACAGATAAAGTATGTGTTGGACATTTAATTTTCAGGTATACCTTCTTTCTCTTTATATTTTATTTTAAATTATGGCATACGTGGGATGCGATCGTGTTATAGGCAAGAATAGTATGGGGTAAAACTGTAATAGTGTAGGGAAGAGCACCTTATAGTGTACTCCAATTTGATGAAATACTTAGTAATAAGTTTATGCTTCCAATTCAATGGTAGGGTTTGACAAAAAGTCTGCCAATTTTCTTAATATAAATTTCATGAATATTTTTTTTAACCTCTAACTGTTATTATGCATCTAATAACTTTTTTCTATTGTTCTTCTACAGGCAGAAATTAGGGAAGCATGAAGTAAATGGGTTTTTTCTTATATTGGGCACTTAGTAAATACTATATGATGTGACGATTGAGGTAAATCCATCCCCGTGTAATTTTTGCATCTATTTGAGTTTAATGCGTAGCTTTGAACTTGAACTCTCAATCACCGTGTGACTAAATATGTACACTTTGTTGACTTTTTTTTGCATACAACCCTTTTCATCTCCTCTATTATTTGTGTAGTTTGTTTTAAATCCATAGTAAGAATTGTTTTTGCCTTTCATGCTTACTAAAATATTGTGGAGTAATCTGAGTTTTGAATTGCAATAGAGTTTAAATTACTCCATTGAAATAAATATAGATTCTACTAAGATCTGCAATTTTGGTGCTCTGTTGATATGATATGATACGAAAAGCGTGAACATAATTTTATGTTTTGTCTGTATGATCATTTTAAACGCTTCAAATGAGTTTGGGTTCTGTTTTTTAGTTTATTACCCACGTTCTTATTTGTCCCGATGCTTTCATTCAATTTTTCGTGCCTTTGGATTCATATTTTTGTTTCCTGGGATTTTCAAAGAGCGAACGTCCATTTTGAACATGTTGGTTTCATAAAAAGTCTTCAAAACGCGTCAAAATGCTTCATTTCTTGGAGTTTTTTTAGCCGTTTGTATACTTAATTTGTTGGTGTATGAAAAATCAAAATCTGTATTTATATATTTGTATTATATAGAATAATGGAAAGCTAAAAGGATTGGGTTATGGATTGTATTACAATGCTAAATATGCAGTTAGGTATGTGCACTTGGGTTATGGATTGTATTACCCACGTGTTTGTTCATTTTGTGTTGAATTGATAAAAAATATATAACAAGGTATGTGCATTTTTGGGGCGTCCCACTATTTCACAGAGCTCAGTAGGTTATGTGAGTTGCGTTTTAGGAGCGTCCTCAGATTGACATGGTGTAGTATCTTTTATTTTTGCATTATGATCCCCTTAGTGAGTCCCCCCTCACCCCCACCCCCACCCCCACCCTACCCCACCCCTCCCCACCCCACACACACCAGTTTTAGAGTTATTTTTTATTTGGTTCTTCAAACTGCAAGCTTATGTTTTTAGTGTGAATTCAATTTCTTGGGTTTAAACTTATGGCGTGATTCTAAATCTTGGTTTCTACAGTTTTGGAATGCCCTAAAATAACAATGATGCTGTCTTTTATTTTTAGTGTGAATTCATTATTTTGTTTATTTATTTTGTTACAATTTTGTATTTGTGAAAAGTATTCTCATTATTTGTTACACAACATGGGACTCCATCTTCTTCTTTCAATGTTAGAATAGTGTTTGGTATTTTAATCCTAAGATCTTATACTTTGTAGTGTTGGAATAGTGTTTGGTATTTTAATCCTAAGATCTTTTTCCCCAATACGTAAAATGTTGATGCCAATGGAAACATTCTTCACTCTTGATTCGGACAACAAAGTTGTACCAGATACACCTAAAGTAGAGAAACCTAAGTGTTCTATCAGAAATGTGGTAAGGACAAGGCTTGCCGAAATAACGAACTTGCCACAGCATCCGATGAATATATTAACTTCCTCAAGATGAAAAATACGTCACTGATAAAGCTTCTAGCAGATAGAGATAAAAGCAATGAACCAGGTGGAATTGAGATACATAAATTGAGGCTACAAAATATGCAGCTTACTCAAGCAAATAGTGATCCTACGTATATGACAGACTTTATTATATATATATATTGATTATTGATTTAGTTATGCATTTTTCTTTTATGATTTTTGCAAATGGGAATCTTCATTTTCTGTTGTTTCCTTAAAAGTTTAGCTACTGAATTCATCAATAAAATATTTTTGATTTTATAATACTCTTTTTTGGATTTTGTAATACTCTTTTTATAGTGATATGTATACAGAATTCATAAAATGGATAGGAAATAGTTCTTGATGCAGCTAATGATTTTGTAATACTTTTTTTTTTGTTATATTGTACATACACGCTAAGATATCTCTGTTAAAGTGTTAATTATATGTGGTAGCATATTTTTTAATGATACGACATAATCGTATATCGCCAATATCAAACCAATGTATTTAATGTTGGTTTTGCATATAAATACATCTTTTTGTTCTAATGATATCTACCCAATAGTTATTATTTTGGATTGCAAAAAGTTGCAATGCTTAAATGGATTGGTTCCCTCAGAGTAGGCAAGTTACAGATTACTAACCTCAACATTGTACATCTTAGTTGCCTTCATGAAACAGTTTGAATACAAAAATTGATGAAGGCTCACCTCAACTATGGCCTCACCTACATGTTTTCTACGATTAGAGTATTATTTTTTGTTTTAGTAATCTCTTAGAAGTCATATGTATAGGGCCAATACTGCATGAAAAAAAGAAGTTTTTCTCAGTGTTTGTTTTCATTTAGTGAAAATGATACATCATTTGGCCTTTGCAGGTAATATTATTTCATGTGTTTGCATTCTTAGTGTTTCGAAAATTTCCTTGATAATATTTAGAACTCATTTTGCTAACTTTTTGGGACTATTCAATCTTCTCTCATGTTTTTATTCATGTGTTTCCCGCAGATCTGGTATTTCCACGTAACATCATACCAGGACCTGCTGATAAAATTATACAACACGCCTCAGTTTGTGTTTGCGCTGTTATGGGTATTACAGTCCCTAACGGGGTGTTTGAATAGTGCCAACGAATTAATGGTTCAGATCAAATTTTTTGGGACAATCTAAGGGTCTTAGACTCTGCCACATCACAATTTAACATTGTGACATGGCAAGTTGGGAAAAACACGGTTGAATCCACAAACACAGCCCAATTCCTTCATTCACTCCCCTCTCACTCATTTCTGTTTTCTCCCCTTTCCACACAAACACTCCCCACATAAACCCTAGCTGTCGCCGCCCTTCACCACTGTCGCCGCCCTTCGCCACTGCTGTCGCTCGCATCCAACCCTTCCCCTTCTGATTGACTCTCTATACTACCCTCTTACACTCTCACACACATACACGCACACACGGATCTGCCTCCATCTCCTCAATGCTATGCCTCCGCCTTTCTGTCACCCTCTTACGCACACCCAGATCTTGGACCTTAATCACACCTTTTTTGCAATAGGTATACTCTTTTTCGCAACAGGTATACTCTTTTTTGAATTTGTTCCTTTTATTAAGATCTAAGATTAATAATGGTTATTTTTTTGCAGATCTAATGTTTTTGTGGTTTGAATTTGGGTAAGTATTTTGCAGATCTAATGTTGTTGTGTTGTCAAGAATATGAGGTTCCCAATTTTTTTTAATGCCTCCCTACTACTGAACCGGTTAAGATCTATTTCGATTTTATTCATTTTGTTTTATATCTGTTTACATGTATGCTTACAAACATATATGCTTATTTATTGGGATCTAATTAATTTTTTGTGTTTTTTATCTGTTTACATGTATGCTTGCAGATCCAATTGACAGTTGGCTTGCATTATCACCCTATGATGTGGTAAGATCTTAACCTTTCCCTATCTTTATCAATATGGATTGGAGAGTTCAATGATTCGCAAGATCTTGGACGCATTGGTATTGAACATATATTCATACTAATCTGGATTATCATTCTTTTGATGTTGACAAGTGCATTGTTTAAAACTTTGGATATTAGTTTTTTATTATAATTATCTTTTATATTCATATGTTGAAAGGACTCATTGTATATTACGTATGTCAGTTTTTCATGAATATCTATTTGTTGAGGTATGTATCGAGAATGAAATTTTAATTACTTTGTGGTTGTTGTTATTGAATATCCAGAGAGTCGTTTGGTACCCCAAACCTTGGAAAATTAGTGAAATTTTGAAGTAAGGGTAATACATTCATTCAAACCAGAGTTTCTTAGTTTTGGTAATCTTTGGTTACTACTGTTTATTTTTGGTTTGAATTTGAACAATGTGTAAGCAATAGTTCTATTCTCTATTTTTAGAGTTTTGAAATGCTTTTGATGGTCATTTAATTATTGACAAGTTGGGTACTGCATGTGAAATGTAGTCTAGACTTTAAATTTACTCAATCAACCTGAACCCAAATATATTTCATTTATTTCGGTTTTTCCTCTTAGTGTATTTTGACACTACTCTTATAGCCCAAGCATTGTATTATTGGAATATGGTATTTATGTATTGTATTATTGTTAATACTTTTATATGTATTTTATTATTCCATAGCAGGCATTAGGGAATGCGTGGTAAACTATAGGATAGACCAATATTCATTATTAAGTTCTTTATAACTAATTACATAGAATTTTCATGCAGGTACCCGGTGATGAACTTAACAAAGTTCATTGTTGTAATCACAGTTGATACCACTTAAAAGGTATGAATACTCATTTTGTTGGAATCTTGAATTAAGGCAACACGTAAATTATTAGTTTTTTCATGTCACAGAGGGGACGTTGGTAGGCTCATTATTTTAAAAGTAACATACATGTCTACATATTTGTGTTTCCATCAAAACTTGGTGTTCCCATATTTTGTTTCATGGGGTCTTTTTTGTTGTGTTAATAAGATGCCTCAGTCATATCAAACTCTTAACTACTTTTCTTGATCAATTTGTACTATTGTTTCTTGAAGATTGAGCTTTCAGAGTCTCCATGATCTCCAAGATGGCACCGGAGGAACTAAAACGGACAGTTTGGGTAGATAATTGATTTATTAAGAGAAGGTTGTTAAATGAATCTCATTGCGAATTTAAGTTTAATACATTTTTTGTGTGTTACGTTTCTGATTTGTAAGCTATGTATATAAACTTCGTATATGCAGGATTATGGAGATTTGAGTGTCCTTAACCTACCAATTTTTATGTCATCTGTAGCTAACACCTCAAGTTGAATCCACCATTTGAAAGGCACTCACTTGGCACCCACATCCATTCATAGTCTACTAATTGTGCTTAGTTAATATTGGTATGGCTTATCGGGTCACCCCACAAGCCTGAGAACACTTTGTTCGCGGACCTTATCACCGACCTCGCCGGTCTCCTTGATGCTCTCACCATTCCCAAGGTCATTTTATAACTAAATGATAAATCAATTGCATTGTGATGAAGTATATAACTCATAAAATATGTAATGTGTACATTTGTGTTTCTTTTCATTCTCTTTTCATGTGTAACAATTATTTATAGTATTACAAATTATATCATGAATGCTAATTTGTCTCTCATTCTATGTCCTAATGATGCCAAGTGTTTATAATTGGAAAAGATTTTGGAGCACAAGCAGCGTATCTTTTTGCGCTTCACTACCCTGATAGAGTCATTGGAATTGTGACATTGAGTATTCCATTCTCATCCGTATCCCCCGGCATGTTTCTTAAAGAAATTCCTGAAGGATAATATGCTAATAGATGGATGGTATCTCCTTTTTCATCTCTGAAAAAACAATTAGAGTTATTTTGATACCTTATTGGTTTGGACTTTATTAATTCCAGGAACCCGAGCGAGCTGAAGCTGATTTCGGTCGCTTGGATGCTAAAACAACTGTGCGAAATATTTTTCATCAATGGTTGTCGCTGTCACAACCACCACAACAATGGAATATCTCATTTACTACAACCGGTAGCGCGTTTTTCAGCCACCATAGATGTGGTAATCCCTCTCATGGGTTTGTCCATTTTATGTTATTCTTAAGTACCACTTCTCTATTTTATGTTATAATTTAAAGATCTAGGGAACTTGGAAGTCACATTCCTCATGCAAGGAAACTGGGGGCCAGCCAGGGACAATAATAGCGTCGTTGGAACTTGGATTTACCCGTGAGTAATATGGCGACATTGGATCAATCTTCTCTAAAAGAAAAAGTGAAAATGCAACTGAAGTGTTGGGACCAAAGACCATCTCAAGACTCTGCACCTAATCCTGCACCTGCTCCTGTGGGGGAAATGTTACCCTCACTGCTAGGGCATCAACACCCAGTGCAACCAGAACTTTTGAATTCCGAAAGCCCTCGAGAGCTAAAACACCACTGGAGAAATTTACTCTAATAACATATCAACGCTCCAAACTTTGTATTTTTCAAAAGCAAAACACATCACAATAGCTGGAGCTGCAAAAGAGACCGGTGCTTTCATTTCCCGAGTGGATTCCACAAGTACAACCACTAAAAGAACTTTTTGAACATAACGAGTCAATAGAGAAGAATCCATAAAGTATGAAATTACTCTATCCTGCTTCCAAACCTGATGAACCATCAACAACTTCAAGTACAAATGAGTTAGTAGCATTGGATCATCAGAGCGCGGAGCAACAGAAGTCAGAGCATCGGGGCTGAGAAAGGCAACTTGAACAAAAATCCCATACATCAGAGGAGGTAATTATACATACATAGTATATCATGTGTGTATTTATATACTAAATAGTCTAAATATAAAAAAAAAATCTAAGAGAACAAAATGTAAGGTATGCCATTAACTTTTTGATTAGTTTGAGAAAATGTCTCTATTACATTTACTATCTAAACCCATTTCTAATATGTCTCTATCACATTGAACTTTTCAGTTGTTTTCAACACTCAATAGGTTTGTGTTGATATTTTATTTTTTATGATTATTATTTTTATATATATGGAGATGGAACGAGGAAATTCATTGTGAACATTGGTTGGAACATCTGATAAGTCTTTACAAAGCATCCTTACTTCTATTGAATGAGAGAAATAATATCATTATGCATCATAGACCTGTATAGTAGTGTGTTTATATTAGAAGGATGAGAAATAAATCCGTTCGAAAAGTAGTTTGATTCAATTACTTTAATACCCCATTTTAAATAGTTTAACACAGTTTGGACCTCCCTTTCCCCATTCCTTATGAATAAATCCACCGCGACGCTCTCATGTCCTTAAAACCATAGCTTTTTAAGGGGATGCACTTTGATTTTTAATCAAAAACAGTTCACTCAGTCGGCGTCTTCACTTAGTCACTTTAAACAAAATCCACAGGTATGAATCACTATATTCATGTTACGAACACCCTAATTAATGAATCCTTTGCTGTTATCAGTATGTCATTCTAGATATTCATTTACTCTGTATTGGTGAATATTTACACATTAGCATAATCACGTTGTTTGTTAAAACACAATATTTATGGGTTCGTGTTTTTTGATCAGATTCGCGGTGGTAATTTCGGTGGAAGGTGATAGTTCAGAGATGGTAGACGTAAATTTATTTTAAGGCTTGCTCCAAATTGGTGGATAACTTCATAAAACTACAATATGTCTAATGCAGAAGTAATATACTGTCTATTTATGGATTATTTCTTCAAATTTTATCTATTTATCCACAATTAAACAAAAGTTAGTATTTAGTCTCTTCAAATTTTGTCTACTTACTATTTCTCTATTCTTATTTAACATGAGCAACTCATTAGAGGACTTTAAAGTCAAAAAATTGAACCACAATTTGAAGTTTGGTTAGTGCGTAGTGTTGTATGGTACTTTTTCTCATTACATTTTTTGTTTGCAAGTTTTATTAAATAAAGTTAAACCCTTTTTTAGTAGGATTGTAGCAGGGCTTTTCACTGTTTTTTTTTACTTTAATGGTATTTTTCAAAAAAGTCCTTTATTGTGTCTCAGCTATGATCCTTCAACTGTAAGAAAAGGAGATCCTTTTTATGGGAGATTCCCATTACTAGCTCCTCCAACTGCAATATCTGGTAAAGTTCATCAGAGGTGTGCATCATCTTTGAATGCAACTCGGATGATTATTATCGAATACGATCATAATATTGATTAACTAAGTATTCTTCTTCCTCTAAAAGATCTATGAGATATTTTTGATCCATGGTTCAACACACGTTTTGGTCTAGGACGAGATACCCATTTTGTATTGGTATCTGGCTTGGTTTCAGGCGAGACGAAACTATACATGTTTTAGAGTATATCAAATTGAAAAAAATTAAAAATTAGATATTTTTCACAATTGAGTGCAATGTTCTGATAGTCAAGGCCAATATCAATTTTTTTTCCATCTTCTCACAAGACATCAAATTACGACATAGTGACATACACATATTTTGGCCTATCTTCTATTTGTATCTGATTCTTTCTTCTTTTCCTTTAACCTTACTTACATATTTTGAATCAGAGACGTGGCTAAGACTAAGCTGTTGAGATTGAAGAAAAAGTCAATTGAAGCACTGCCAGATCATTGTAAAGTAGCAGTATTGGTCCCAGATCTAGCGCCACTTCCAGCAAATCGATTCAAGTTAAAGAATGTATTCAAACTATACAACTTCCAAACATTATTGGAACTATTATTTTTGTGAATTATTTTTGGGTTCTTTGAATATTGTTGGAAGTGTTGTTGTCCCTTAAGGGTGGATAGTCCAATAAACAAAGGAGACTATGTCCATTGTTTTTAAAAATTGACATTTTGTTTATTTGAGGTACAATGTGAATTCGGTTGATGAATAATGTATATTTCATGAATTGTATTGAATTGATGATATTGTTTGAACGATGTTTAAATTTCTATTTGATGGCCATGATGTTTATGCGAGGTCCAAGAAGGACTATTTTTATTTTTGAATAGGGGGTGTATAGTCCTATAAATAAAGTAAAATTTGTCCAAATTTTCTAAATTGTTTTCACATTTGTGTTGTAAAAAATTAATGTAAATTGTTTACATATTTGTATACTTTAGACTGCACTATGTTTTGTCGGGGAATGAAATTTTTTCCTTTTTACAATTGCGTACTTAGAAATTTTTTGGCGTTTTGCGATTACGTATTTTGGAAAATTTTCGCTGTGCCTTCAGGCACGGGCATATACTAGTATATATATATACTATATATTTTTTAATGAGACCTGTCGGATCAAAAATGCTTTTTTGTGGGATCAAATGGACTAGAGAAAAATTTGTAAGACTTATTTAACTATAAATTTAGTAAATGAAATATATTGGTAAAAAATCTTTAAATAACGATATTGTTGTCATAAAAGTTTGATTATGATATGGATTAACATTTTCTTGAGCAAAGTTAGTCCTCTGAAATTTTTGTCAAGGAAATTAATGAGTTTGGTATAATGTGAAATTATAAATTAAAAAGCGAGAAGTGAGGAAAATTCCCAATTTTAGCATGTGAGTATAAAAAGGGATCCCATATATTGTTTATGAATTCTAATCTAACCATCCTTGAGCAACACAAAGCCGGATAATACAATAAGAATATCTTGTTGTAAAATAATTCTTAAGAACGCCCTAATATTAATCACGAACACATTAATATGATTAAACTTTAGCATACAAATGTCCTTATTTAAAGGATCTTGGATCTTCATATTTTCACATAATATGCCTAAAGGATAGAAAATAAGACTTACATTGATCCAATGCATTGATCAATCTTGATGTAGAAATTTCTTTTAATCATCTTGATTAATTGCTCCATTAATCTCCCTTCTTGGAAAAATTGTACTTAAATAGAATTTCAAAATTTCTCTCCCACCTCAAAATAGTGTGTTATGAGATAACCCTAGTTGGTGTAAGGTTCCTCTACTTATAAAGGGAAAATGGCCGAAATCCTAGTCAAGATAGGACTCTATTTCAAGTCTCCCACTAATTCTACTTACCATCATGTGACTAATGGATAAGATTAACTCAATCCTTTATTATTTATATTTATCATGTTCCTGATTAATTATCTGAAATTTATCAAGACCACATAAATGGGAAATTCAAAATTCGGAATTTAATATAATCGAAATTAAAAAATTAATTTCGGACTACATTATTAATTTCCAACAGTCTCCCACTTTGTCTTAGTAATCCTCATAGTTAAATTAGGTATCATAAGGTGCATAATAGCTAATAAATATAGTTTGCTTAAATCAAACAATTCACGAATGCGAGTCATGTCGATTCCATACTATTCAAGAGTATGTTTCCTTCCATGTACCACAACACCAATGTTTTATTCAACTAAGCCTTTAATATTGGGTATCATAATGGCCTCATAATGTCCTTTTGAATAAGGACGATTTCTGTCAACAATAATTCATAATCATATCCATGCATTCACAAAAGATAGAAATAATTGAAATCAGAAACACTTTTATTGAATTCAAGTAATAGTATCAAACAAATAAGCCAAATAACAATCATAATCTTACTAATCGAGACCCATCTCTTTGACACGTTCCATAATGTTTTTAGAGATAGTTCTTTCATAAGAGGATCTGTTATGTTATCACTCATACTAATGTGATCAATTTACACTATTTGTTTTTGAATTTCTTCTTTCACTGATAGGTATTTTATTTAATGTGCTTAGTTACTTTAGGAATACCTAATATTTCTTCATAAAGAAGATTGCAGTGATATTATCATAATATTTCAACGTCTTGATAATAGTGTCGACAACTCTAAGTCCCGAAATGATGTCAGGCTTCCAAAAAACATAAGTCGTAGCATCAAGCATGCTAAAAACTCAACTTTCATAATAGTTAATGGATGGTTTGTGTTGCACTCCTTCATTATATTGGTTGATAAACCAAAATAAACATACTTAAGCAAGAGTGAACTTCATACCATCCATACAACTAGTAAGTCCGAGTCACAATAATTGTTCATATTTAAATGAATACATACATCATAAATGTGAGAATATAGTCCTTTAAGTATCTCATTACTTCATATACAACTTTTAAACCCATAAAATTATATTGATTCTCTACTTTCTAAATTCATGCTTGTATATAGATAAAATATATAAACTTACTCCCACTAATCTTAAGGTGTATACAAATATACAACGATTAAAAAAATGATGATATTATTAATTAAAATACGTCATGTGGAAAACTTATGTTTATAAAATGATTTCCTAAACATATACACATGGTTTATAAGACTCTAAAAAGTAATTTTCACATCCACTTCATGTAACTCTCAATCATAATGAGATACTAATGTCATAAGAATTCCATGTCCTTACATATAATTGAGAAGGTTCATTTATAACCTTTTCTTCATTGACGGTGAAATAATTTACTACAATTTAGCTTTATCTCATTTAACTACCGTTGTGTCGCGGCTCATACCCGACTTTAGTGCATCAGTTAAGTAATTCACCGAGATTCTAAACTTAGTTGTAGTCCATAAGTTTCACTTCTTATGACTTGTAAAAATAAGATCAGGTCATTATTTATCCATACGCCAAATTCATATTCATGCAGATGCACTACATAATCATTTAGGATAGTATATCTTTTAGGATCTTCTTAATACTATTCCTTATGATTTTATCTACATTTGTCTCATGGTGACAATACTATCATTTAGTGGTTGATAATTTATTTGTTCAAAAAGAACAAGTATTCAAGAAAGTTATCGGTAATGGGATAAGTACCCTACCTGCCTTTATAACCATATTTCATGATTTGTTACTCCCACTAATTTCAGTATTCATAATGAATTTGACATTTTCGATTTTCTTTAATGCAACAAGTATGTGTCAATGACAATTATATGATCTATATAGGTCGACTTTAGGGGAAGTTTCTCACAATCTCCCACTTGGGCCACATAGGTCATCCTGATATTAGACATCGTAATACCTTAAGAGCGCAACTCGACTATCAAGATTTACAAGAGATATTATAAAAACCTTGTCCACAAAAATTATTAAAGGGAGTCTAGATTTAATTTGGTACAAGATTAAAGAGTTTAATCAATAAGGTTATGATTATGATGTAGGATCAAAACAATCCTTAAAAGAAATATGTCCAAATTTTTATTTCATACAAAGCATCAAAAGAAATACCACAACCTTTGAAAAAATATACGTCAAAATATTCTTTAGAACATATCCCTCACGATCAAGTCTAGACAAACAGTTTCCAAGAAAATTAAAAATTGAGGGTTTATGAAAAATAAATGGCGATTTGATTCCCCAACAAAAAAAAATCTTATTAGCATTTCTAGTTTGTTTTAGAAACAATCCTTGCATCAAAAGTAAATACTTTCTATAACATAGTAAGTATAAGTTGAAAACTCTACTAAGATGAAAAACTGGTTTCAAATCATAAAATATATATATATTATCTCTATCATTATTAGTCCGAGTGTGCAACATGTAAACAAACTTAATTTGTTTAAACAAACTAAATATGAAATTTTTGAAACACAAAATGGGATACAATAATATGATAAGATAATGAGATAAATTGCTCACTTCATTAATGCTTTGATTTAACAACACACACATCGATAACATGATAATAAATTAAGCGCATAACCGTGAGTTTTCTTTAGTAATAACTGTGATATATCGATTATATGATGCTTCTAGATTACTTTATTGGGTATAATGTTATTTAATTATATTGTACACGATATTTGTGGAAAACTTATTTTCACATACTATAATAATGTATGTGATCTATGATGTTCATTCAATCACTGAAAATCGATTCCTTATAAGGAATGACCTTGCTTGAAGAAATAAACTCAATATACCCTATTAATATCTTTACAATTATAAGCATCATGAGTTACTACTACCATCATCTTTACATTTAATATTCATTGCCATTTTAATCGGGTCACTTTGTTGAATACCAAATATTTCATAATATGAATATTATATTACGTAAAGACTTACATACACAATTTAATATGTTTTTCACTTATATTCATTAAATATCGCATGAGTAATAAACTAAATTATTCATGTTTATGGTTTTCATAAACTTAATTGGTGACATGATAGTGAAAGAAACTATGGCATCTGCGTTTGACGACCATTATTACCTTTCCAAAATATATATAGCCATTTACATTTTGTTCAATTATTGTAATTGGACCTCTAGATTTCTGAATCACAATAAATGAATAAACAATAATATATATGCAACATCATAAAGTATCATCATCCTAGCATTCAATATCATACATGGACCCGTAGGCAACCAAAATATGCATGATATTAATGCGTTAGTCCAATATTTATATCTTCTGGAATGGAGCACTTTAATGAACACCAAACCTTATATTTTATAAATATTAGAGATACGCATACATGTTCAAAATACCCGTAATACATGAATAAACTATATTATTGTCTATTCCTTAATTTGAAATTCATGAAAAAATAGACATAATGTGAAAATCAAATAAACAAAGAGTTTACATGAGATATTACACAAATAATAGTAAATGAAAAAATATAAATCATTTACTTTCGTTTTATCACTCATGTATGTGTAACAAATCAGAAATATTAACCCAAATCATTCATGGTCATATTAATGCACAATACGGTTATAATCACAATTATCATACTAGTGGTATATGTAAATATGACTACATAACATTGATGTCAATTATTTAATATTTACAAAAATTTCAAAGTTTATTTGATTCAAATTTCAGCATGTGTTACGCTTCAATTTAACCTTATAACAAACATTAGGATAATCTGAAATGACTACAAGTATAATATCTTCACATGTAATCTTGGTCTATATTAGGCATTTTATTAAACTGAACGAATACCTACTTATGAGTCTCAAACACTACAAGTCATGCATTTAAATATGCATACATGCAACGAAATCATAAATCTAGTATCCATAGATATGAATTGTAGCCTATGTTTGACATTTAATTCAACTTAATGGGAGTACTAGCATTAGAATAAATAATAATTATGCAATTCAACCACATGAAGCGTTGGCCTGTGTTTGGCACGAGACTCATTAAAACACGAATATCATAATATTCAACAATATGAAACATTGGCATGTGTTTGGCACGAGACTCATCAAAATATGAATATTAACAATAACGTTAGTCTAATATCCTACCATATGAAACATGTTGCCTGTGTTTGGCACGAATATTCAACTAAATCAGGATCATTAGAGTAAAGTTTTATCAGAGTTCTACATAAAACATACATGAAATATGTGAAAACTCAAAATTTTCCAAGGAAAAAAAAAGAGTCTGCATCATACAAATGTAGAAAATTATTCCAGAATAACGAAACATTCGTAAACCTTATTTATGTAAAATCAATGCCCCGAAAAATATTATACTCAAAACTATAGATGCGTACACAATAATCTAATATTTACAATTATAGATTAAGACACTTTCATATCTTTCCCATCCAACGTTACATAAATATTATTGTCGAAACATCAATTCATAATTACATTAGGACCTTTGGGCTACCAATTATAGATTATACACAATAACCTAATATATCGAAATATTATTGTCAGACACATAATCATACATCTAATATTCAAAATTTTATATTGAACCCTTTCATCAATACCAAATAATACATAACTTGAATATTAGAACAACCATGAACATAAAAAACAGCTCTCGTGGTGGAAAAATACATAATAGTTAGGAGAATGAGGTTTTGAAAAAAGGTCCTCGTAATTCTCAAAGTGTATAAAAATAAGACATCCACATAATTTTTACAAATTTAGTTCTTGTACTAAAAACATGACTAAAACACCATGAAAAATGGTGTCGTTGGCACGGACCCAAAAAGGAACTCCCAACTCTAAAGGGACCACACAAATAAATGCTATTGTACCACATGGACTATATTTATAAATTTGAAAAGCATTGTCCTAAAAATTCACATATAGAAAGGAACATGACCTTTATCTTAATTCTCTATTAGAATAATTGTAATTTTTGCCAAAAATAGAAAATTTTGGTTAGCACCACAGAGATGTAGATAATTACTCCAGGATCTCAAAACAATTTGTGGAATTCAAAGATCTATTTTCTGGAGTGAGGTATTGACGTCAATATTATTACCAAAACAGTAAAAACATGATTTTAAGGGTCTAAACGACGTCAAAATACAAAAGTAAGGTGGTGCCCATTGTATACAATGAGATTTGTTTATTTCGACGTTTCCAGTCGACCAAGTTAGTTTCATAACATTCCGAGCAAGTTTTTACTTTTCATTCCAACAAGTGAGTATTGACGACAGAAGAAAAACGTCACAGAAACTCTCAGACATACTTTAAGAGCAGATTTAATGACAGAAATAAGACGTCGCAGAAGGGCTCAGGTACAAGAGCAATTTAATGTAGATTTTATTATAGACAAACATTAATAAGAAAAATCATGAGATCTTAAACTTTAGCTCTGATAGCACATGTAAAATCATTCTTAAGAACACCCTAATATTAATCATGAACACATTAATATGATTAAACTTTAGCATATAATTGTTCTTAATAAAATGATCTTGGATCTTCATATTTTCACATAATATACCTAAATGATAGAAAAGAAGACTTACCTTGATCCAATGCATTAATCAATCGTGTTGTAGAAATCTCTTTTAATCATCTTGATTAATTCCTCCATTAATCCCCCTTCTTGAAAAAATTATACTTAAATGAAATTTCGAAATTTCTCTCCCACCTCAAAATAGTGTGTTATGAGATAACTCCAGATGGTGAAAGGTTCCTCTATTTATAAGGGAAAGAGGGTCAGAATCGTAGTCAAGATAGGATTCTATTTCAAATCTCCCACTAATGCCACTAACCATCATGAGACTAACGGATAAGATTAATCCAATCATTTATTATTTATATTTATCACATTCATAATTAGTTATCTGATATTCATCAAGACCACATAAATAAAAAATTCATAAATTTAAAATTTAATATAATCAAAATTAAAAAAAAATTAATTTCGGCCTACATTATTAATTTCCAACACTTGTTACTAAGCTTAGTGGCAGATCAGAGTTTCCCGTAATAGTGCGAGATTTTCGAAACCCTAAAAAAAAGAAATAAATATTAAATGCAGGCAAATAAGACCTTTACGCTTTTGTCTAAAAGTTCGACTATGCCAACGTTGGCATGCATATTCAATTTTCTCACGTCTCCTAACCTTGACCCTAGTTACCAATTTTGAAATAATTAGAATCTTGAAATTGGAACATACAGACACAATAGTTTGGTAGAGAGAAGTAGCAATCATTGGCTCCATCTAATAGGCTCCATCTAATTTCTAAAAGAAGATTATTCTGTGTTTACTTCTGTTTTTTATTGTTGGTTTTTATGTTTTCTTATTTAAAAAAAATATGGGTGTTACATCCCCCTTTTAAATTACTGTTTATCGAAATGTTACTTTTTAAATCTAAAAAATTTAGTCTGACTTTGGCATCCAAAAAATATGAGGTTAAAATATAAAATAATTAACTCTGTTATATATATATATATATAATATTGCGCTTGTGAGGACTGTCCTGTATTTTAACAGTGCGAATCGGACATGTGTCACTTATCAGTTAACAAGAAAAGAGAGAGAGAACGCTTATAATTTAGCTAATAATTTCTGGCTCACCGTCAGGCGACACATGATCGGTCCACACAGTTAAAATGCGAAACAGTTCGCACAAGAGCATTATATATATATATATATTTTAGAATACCGAACGAAAGTTTTCTTTTTATGGGTTTTAAATGTTGCCATGTGTCCATACAAAAATCGGCTTAAATTTTTTTTTTTTTATATATTTTAAAAAACGGGTCAAATTTTAAAAAATTGTAAACAAAATTATTTTTATCTAAATATGGACGACTCCAATATATACCAAGTGTGTATACCATTTTTTTTTAAATAATAAAAAACTTATTTTTGAGTTGAGTTTTTTTGTGGTATTTAAACATATCAAGAGACCCATATAAAAAAATTCTCTCAAAATAACGTTTTTTACTATTTTCAAAAAATCGGTCAAACTTCCACATCTTATAAATCACTTTAATAGATTCCTACTGCACTACATTATACAGTATGACTCTTGTGCAGACTATCCCGCTTTTTAATAGTGCGGGGTGGACATGTGTCAAGTGACGGTGACCCTAGAAAAGCGAGAGCGTACCAATAATTTAACCGATAATTTCTAGATTTACCGTCAGGTGCCCATGTACAATCCGCACGATAGCATTATTACTACATTATATATATATATATATATATATATATGCTTCTGTACACACTAAGTTTGCACATAATTTTTTTTTAAATAGTAACAAAAAATATTTTTGAGTCAATTTTTTTTGTTTGATAATTAAACATTTCAAGAGACCCATATAAAAAAGTCAGCTCTAAATTTTTTTTTTTTGCTATTTTTAAAAAATTGGTCAAACTTTCGCTGTTTTTAAGCACTTTAAAAGCTGCGAAAGTTTGACCGATTTTTTAAAAGTAGCTAAAAAAATTGAGATGGTTTTTTTATATGGGTCCGTTGAGATATTTAAATATCACATAAAAAATGGTAACTCTGATTTTTTTTCTAATATTTTCAAAAATTGGTATGCCCCAGCACATATGCAAACTTAGTGTGCACAGAAGCATGCCTTATATATATATATATATATATATATATATATATAGGGACCCATATAAAAAATCAACTCAAAAAAACTTTTTTTGTTATTTTGAAAAAATCGGTCAAAGTTTTGCTCATTTTAAGAATTTTAAAAACGCAGAAGTTTGAATAATTTTTTAAAAACGGCAAAAAAAAAATTTAGCTAAATTTTTTATGTGTCCGTTCAAATGTTTAAGTATCACATAAAAAAATCAACTCAAAAATATATTTTTAAATATTTTTAAAAAATTGGTGTGCGTCAACACGTGTGCAAACTTAGTGGGTACATGACCATCTCTCTCTCTCTCTCTCTCTCTCTCTCTCTCTCTCTCTCTCTCTCTCTCTCTCTCTCTCTATATATATATATATATATATATATATATATATATATATATATATATATATATATATATATATATAGGGAGAGGTTCACAAGTGAACCTAAAAGATGAACTTTTTAATAAACCTTAACAAAATAACACCTAACAACTCACTACTTTTAATTTCTACGTTGTAATTGATCCGCGCCAGCGACAACGAACACGCGTGTCGATCGATCCCCAACTCTCTCCCCCGCCCACCCACCCACCCCCCTCCCCCCCCTCCGACACCCCACCCCACCCCCTACCTCCACCCAACCACCACCATCACCACGGCAGCCCTTATGGCAACAGGGTTGCCATATGGGGGTGGGGGGGTTGGGGATCAATCGACACACGTGTTTGTTGTCGCTGGCGCGGACCAATTACAACATAGAAAATAAAATTAATTAATTGTTAAGCATTTTTTGTTAAGGTTCATTAAAAAATTCATCTTTTAGGTTCACTTGTGAACTTCTCCATATTTATATATAAAGTCTTCTGTAAGGACATATTATCGTACAGATCCCAATACATACCATTTTTTTAAAATAGTAAAAAATTGAATTTTTTGATGAAACTTCAATGATATGATATCCATGGTTTGAAGATTATCTTCAATTTTTTTCATCAAAAAATTCAATAAAAAACCGTTGATATGAGGTGATTTGTAAAAAAATGGTATAAATATTTATTTTCAACCGATGAAATGTTGGGTCGGCGCCAACCACTTTATTGATTGAATTTTTTGATGAAACTTTATGAATATAATCTTCTCATTGTCGAGATCATATCCATTAAGTTTCATAAAAAAAATCAATCAAAGAGTGTGTGAGATGATCGCCAACAATTTAATGGTCGAAAATGCATATTTATACAAGATTTTTACATATCACCTCATCTCAAAGATTTTTTTATTAAATTTTTTGATGAAAAAAACTGTATTTGATCTTCTCACCGTGGAAATCATATCCATGAAGTTTCATCAAAAAATTCATTTTTTTTATTATTTTCAAAAAATGGTATGTACTGGGAGGTCTGTACCATAAGGAATTCTTATAGGAGATGACCTATATATATATACTAGCGGAATGCCCATGCCTAAAGGCACGGTGAAACTTTCCATTGTACGTAATCGTAAAACGGCTAAAATTTCCAAAGTGCACAATTGTAAAACAGCAAAAATTTCGTTCCCAACAAAACAAACTGTAATGTAAATAATAAATGTTTTATATATTAAAAGTATAAACAATTTAGGGATAATTTTCTCCATTTGTAAGACTATCCGCCATGTTTAAAAAAAATACCCCAACACTAATAGTTCGTCATGGACCTTGTATAAACAACATCAGTTTTAACTAAAAGCACGATGTATTGACTACATTAGGCAACACACTTAAACTAATAATATAGTTATAATCCAGAACAATCACCATAGCACATTTGGTTGATGCTATAATCAATAATAACCCAAATCCATTACAACAATACTCATTTGTGTTAAAATTCGAAAAATAATTGTAATAAAAATAAATATACAATATTTAAATCAATTTATTCTACAACACAAAGTCTAACCAAATTAGAAAATTTGGTCAAAATGTCCTTTATTTGTAGGACCAACTATCCACCCTATTTAAGACATAACAACAATATTAAGAATACTGATAGTCCATCCGTGAATATTATAAACACTCATGTTTATAAACAAATGTCTACATCATAACTCATTTTATTTACACATACCAACATTATTCAAAAAACATACCTATAGAATAACCATGTTAAATAACAACAAAACAAATGTATGACTAATAAATCATAAAATGTTCAAAAATTCATTATACATGAGCACATTTTTCTTTTTAAATACCCAAACTCCTTGCATTTATTATCTCCATCTGGCAACGATCGAGTAAGAACTCGAAGACCAATTATTACCTGCACAACAAATCAAGGGACGCATTCAGAACGAAATTAGACTACAATTTATGCCACTAAAACACCAATTTTGAAGGTTTGAAAGAAAAAAATGTTAAAACTTAAGTGTTCGTTCTCATTCACGTATGCATCTTTAAATTCAAGGTCCTATGAATTGGTTTTTATAGGGACTTTTAAATTCAAGTCTGCATCTTAGAATTCAAGTCTGCAACTTTGAACACTAAACAAACGAAGTCAATGCATACGTTTTTATTCTTATTCCTCAAAATTCAAATCTCTAAAATATAAGGAAAATTAATATCAAAAAGAGGAAAGGAAAATTCTTACATACCTGTTATGTAAACTTGGCTTGGCCTTTTCCATGCTCAGTTTTGCTAGATTTCCAACTTCAAGTATTAGTATATCCAGTAAATAAGAGAATATAAAAAAATATGAATAAATAATTACTAAAATTTATAAAAACATAAATCATTTAATACCATTTAGTTCAACTCGGAGTCACATCCACAATAATGGGCAGATTTAATACCATTTACAAAAATTGGAGGTAATACCATTTACTCCAGAATCGATTATTTTCGGTATGTTATAAAAACCAACATCACGCAGGCCATGAGAGAAGCTGCATTGGATTGAGTGTAAGCGTTGTCAAAAGAATGAAGCCCCACACTGATATCTACCGTTCCGGCCTTTAGCGTTGCTCTCAACTATCCATCTTTGTCACCAAAATGACTTCTCAGAGCTCCAATGACTGCACTGGTAAATTGAAAAAAAAAACTATACACAATAGTCAAACTTACAACACAATAAGAGTACATGATTTAAAAATAGACTCTTACAGAGCAACATCAGTCTTTGACCATTTCCGGTCTCCTGCTGAATCACAAAAATACACCTTGTCAAGCATAACTAATAAAATCTTGGAGTGCTACAAATATAGCCAACTCTTATACACAATTATTCTTTAAAAGTTTTCAAATACTTATAAAAAAAATCAAACTTTACACTATATGCATCATAAGATTTTACCTTAAAAGATATACTCCAGCTTCTTCTAAGAAATAAAAAAGATATTGTATTTATCTCTCTATCGTACATGGAGCATTTAGGCATTATGCAACATGTATATAAAACCAACTCTCAGATTTCCTTGATAGAGTTCTATATACATACATGATCAATAATTTGCATACAAACGATTATGAGCTGAATTAAAATGCTACCCCAATTCACATTCATCAATTAAATCTGACATCAACTAAAAATAATCAATATCAGATCTGAAATGGAGTGGAAGAGTTCATATCTGAAAAATGGTTTCTAAACATCAGATCTGAAGAATAGAAAAGACAAAAGACAGTACATTTCATGCCGAGGTCATAAATTTCATCCATCTAAGTTCGTCTAGTGGTGGCGGAAGATTGAGGCAGTGGGCTACAGTGAAGGGGGCTTACCTATTGGATAATGAAAACACAACTTTCAAACCTCAAATAATATGGAGAGATAAATATTAGCCCAAGATTCGTTCAAGAAGGAATGATAATAGGTTTTGCCATCTTCTAGCTGTTTGTCACCAATTAAGACTGATTCAAACTCAGTTAAAAACCCAAGTTGTAAGGTATACCTGAAGATATAGAGGAGGACAAACCTAGAAAGGAGACGAAGAGTGCATTAGGCTGCTGCGTTGAGAAGAGTTTTTGCAACTGTTCATCAAAGACAGGTCACGATGGGGCAGAAGAGGATCCATCATTCATGCTTGGTGTTGCTGCTGCCACATGATTAGAAAACCTCAAGTGTAGAAATCAAACAACAAAACCACTAAAATGAACCATGAAAATACAATATTGGAATTATGATATCAAACACTGAAATGAACAATGAAAATACAACATTGTTGCTTGAAGTAGGCTTATCAATACCTCTGTGGAGACTGAAAGTCTTTGTAGTAATCTTCCTGTATCAATCAATGCATTTGTTAGACGCACAGAGTGTATGAACAACTGAAATCCTCAGTTTCTTCCTTGGGACAACGCAATCCTTGATCAATGTTCTTAGCGGATGAAAACCAGCGTCATCATTATTGAGTAAACTCATAGAGCTCACGGAATTACTCTCCAAAGTTTCCCCAATCCAGCCTCTATTCTTGCAAAACATCAGCCGTAATAAATTTTCTTCAATTCAGTTTATAAGCTTGTAATGTTTTTCGCACATTTGCGAATGAACCCAGTCTTTTAAAATCATTCTCATCTCAAACCCGAACACCACAACTGCCTTTGTTATTCACAGCTGCTTTAGTTAAATAACAACTGTAATACACTAAAAACAACCAACACTCATAAAGGCGCACGATATAACTTGAGCATTGTCGCACCCGACTTGAGTCTAATACCCTTTTTCTTGGAGGCCTTTTTTCCTTCATTGTTGACCTGCACAGTCGCCCCCACCACCAACCTAAGTCTCTTATTAGAAACAAAGTATAAACATAGGTAAGCAAACGAATATTATATTAGAAACTACAAAATGACATAAGCTAAAAATGATAAAAGCAGCCGCAGGTGAGCAGTAAGCCAATGAATTTCAGTCGTTGGATCAGCCAAATAATATATAAGAAGTATAATAACAAAGTAATATGAATTTGTTATTGTACATGTTATGCATTTCGATGACATACATTAAGTGGACCTCCTTCTCAGAAATAAATAAATAATATTACTTTTGAGAGGAAGAAAAAACTGTACGATTTTTCTATAAAAAAAGATAAAAATACTTTGGCATTCTCCATTTAATTCGAAGAGGAACCACCTCGTCAACCCCAGCCTCCAAAACGATCCCCTTCCCCACGATCCCCTTACCCACGAATAGATAGTTCCATTCCCCGTTTCATTTAAAATGGACAATATCATTTCTAAATATATCCACACATATAAATGAACACATATAAATGAGTAGTAAAATCGAGGGTACCGATGAGTGAAAGTGTGAGCTTCTCCCGCGGCAATTGAGATCCCGTTTTGCCTGAATTCGAAGTTACTTTGGCATTCTCCATCATTCACAAAGAAGTGATGCAACTGTTAAATATCTTCACAATAAATATGTAAAATATTTATGTAACATGTTAATTATCTTGACATTAAATACGTGTTAATTACTTTGAAATTGGTTGACTCTATAAAAGTACAACTCAAAAATAGGATAACATCCCCAGTAATCATTTTTTAAATGCTGAGTTGCAAGGTAAACACATTGTATGATCCACGTAAACTAAGTGATCAAATGCAAACAAATATATGAATATTATGCGAAATAGAACCCTCATGGACAAACTTCCCCAACCATCTAATTGATAACCCCAATTAAAAGCGACCGTAACCTATCTTCCTCCCAAACCCAACCACACACATATGCCACGCTTGCCACGCACACACAGCTTCCGGGATCTCCCCCCCCCCCCCCCCAACCCACACACAGAGTTGTCCAGATCAAAATCACACACATAGCTACCTGAATCAAAATCACACACAGCTGCCAGAATAAAAAAAAACACGCACACAAAACTGCCCAGATCAAAATCCCCACACAACTGCCCCGCTTTCCATAAAATCCAACCGAGGACATTCACACATCTCTTCCTAGCTTACAAAGCTAGGACACTTGTGTCAAAGCTACAGCATTTAGTTTTCATCAACCAAAAACTGAAATCAACATAAAAAAGACTACTAAGCTGGAGAAAAGACTACTAAAATCAACATAAAAAATACTACTAAGATCAAATCAAAGTTACAACAGTTATATATGTAATTATAATATCAAGAGGCAAACATTGCTTCTAACAATTTAACTCAAATACTTATAACATCACTCCGAACAACAACAAAATTATACCAAATAGAAAAAGGCATGCATCGATTTGAAAAATATTCTATCTAAAATCAAATTAGTCGTGAACCACAGGTGAAGCGGGGTGTGGATGAGGGTGCAGGGATTTAGTGCGGGTGCAATGAATGTTTTAAAGATTCAGTGCCTCATAACAAATGAATCATAGTAACAAATATAACTAACTGTTACAAAAACCTCAACATAGGAACTCTGAAGCTAACAAATACATTAACAAATATCTATTAAACTACTTCCCGTGAAAAAATGAGCAAGCCATTTAGATATTACCAAAAGTGATACCTGATGAACAAAACTTCCCATTTTTCAAAGTAGTCTCTTAATCCCTCACGGTGGCGCACTGTAAAACAACGAAATTTGACCTTTCTCTATGGCCAGAACACCGTTGAACAAACAATCATTTATTGAAAGATGGGGGACATAAAATCCTCTCCAATTCTAAATTAGATCAGGACATAAAGAAATCCAACAAAGGGTTGAATCCTGCAAAAAAATGACAATGAAAACTAACTTGTTAGAATAAAAAAAAACACGAATTGCAAAGAAGGAAATAGAGTATATATCATCCGAGGCTTGTCATATATCTGATTGTGTTATTTCTTTAAATGAGATCTATGAACAACATGCAAACAAAATAATTGAACTTCCAAAAAATGTAAAGAGAAAAAAGAAACAAAGCTACCCCTGTTTATTCACTATTCAATGGAAAAAATACGCCCAATCCCACTATTACCTGATAATGTAGATATCAAATGAAAAACTGAATATCTAACAATTCTAAAATCACCTGTAGCAATGCAAAATCCAAAATTCGAAAATAGGCTATTGAGATCTTCAATATAAACAGTAATCATCTCTCAACCTACAGAGTAAACAACAAACACAACCCATTAACATATGGCGTTAGTATAAAATTCCAAGAAATTGGTAATACCTTCAACTTTGATAGATATTGGATAAGAATCCAAGACAGTGAAATTTAAATGCAATAAGTGTTCTATGAAACTACAATCAATCACATAATATTCTTAATGAAAAACGGAAATAATAATTAAAAGAAAAATAATGAATGTCAATGAGATTATTGAGGTTGGACAATTGGAAGCTTTTGCCTATTTCAAACTAAACAAAATAAGCAATGAAGTAAATGGGAGAAATATTTAATGAAAATTCAAGTAACAACACATTTATGTACTTGCCTCTAAATTTTTATTGAAACATCTTAATGTATCTCAAACCAACATATAGATTTTTATGTTGGTAATAAAACGTTCAAAGCAGGGCTGCAATCAAATGGTTTATGTCAGTGAACATAAAACAATGTGGAAGAAAACCATAAGAAGCATTTTATCAAACACTTGTGTACATGTGAAAACCAAATCATCAAATGTTAAAAAACAAATCATAGAATGAAAACAAAATCATCAACTGTTAAAAAACAGAGATTTATCGAACACAAATTACCTCAGTTACCTTAAAATGTCTTTGAATTCACCAAACCAAAAATATATAAGTAACAATAGTAGATTGCAAAAGCCCAAAGCCGAACAATAAACCTTCAAACCCTTGGTATAGAATCCTTTATGAGAAAAACCCTAAAAAGTAAATAGAAAAAAGAAATAACCTACCATGAAGCCAGAGAGAGAGAGAGAGAGAGAGAGAGGATCGTGGTTACTCAAGCAAGGATTTTAAAGAATTTATATAAACTCCTAAACAAAGGTAAATCAGCAAAAGTGATAACATGTAAAGATTGATAAACAAAAAAGGGAACAATTTCTCTACTACAACCGTCGAAGAGAATACAAATTCAAACCCATATGCTTCAATTCAAACCCAAAAAGGAACAATTGTACTTAAGCTCGTGTACATAAAAGAATGGAAACCCAAATGAAAACATATATCATTGGCTAGAACAACAACATAGATGTGTGTGTGTGTATGTGTATGCTTGTGTAAGAGGGTGATAGAGAGACTACCTAAGGATGGTAACATTGGAGGCGGAGGGCGACGGAGAGCAGGGTTTGTGTGGGAGGGTTTGTCTTGAAAGGGGGAAGAGCCAAAAATGAGAGAGAGTAGGAGAATGAGAATGACGGCTAGGGTTGGCCAAATGAGTGTAAAGGGCATAAGAGGGGAAATGATCTCAACCCTTCATTTCTTGCTTTGGTGTCTAAATCCTCACCTCTAGATAGCTTATCAACTTAAGGAATAGTAAAAACATCCTACTCCTTATTATATATATATATATATATATATATATATATATATATATATATGATCACAAGTAGATCTAAACAGCGGACCTTAAATAAAAACGGACCCGTATGTTCATTGCCGTTGGTGCCGACTAATTATAAAATAGCAATTAAAATTAATGTGTAATGTTCTTCATTAAGAAACATTAAAAAATTCGGTTTTAAGGGAGGAGAGAGAGAGAGAGAGGATATTTAGGTAATTTGTAATATGAATTAGGTCAATGATATCATATTTGGAGCATGTGGAATCAAATACTCACCGGAGCCATGCAGTGAAATCCCATAAAATCATGACAAATGCAAAGAAAGGATTATAGAACGACGAAACAAGAAGAGTCTTACAAGTTGGTCCCGTGTGTCAATGCCGATACAGCCTCCTATAAAGAACACAATTAATTGCGGTGGAACGACGTTTGAATACTTCTCAACGATAACGAAATTAGGTGATCAATGCCAAATTTCCTTTCCCGTTTTAGAGCTTCACCGTCCACTACCTAACAAATAAGGGTTCGTTTGATTCGGAACGGAATATTTTAATCGTGATGAAAAGTAAAGTAGTAAAATATTTTTTTACATATTTAAAAATTATTTATTTGTTAAGTTGATATTCTGAATAAATACAAACTCTATAATTATGAAAGTTTTAAATAAAAATAGAAAAGAAAATTTAAATTCAAACAGGTAAAAACATATTTCACCATATTACGTTTCACTGCTTTGAAACAAATTTTATCCCGAACAATAGGGAAGAGTTTTCAATTAGCCTATCAACATAGTTTTTGGAAGCAACATATGTTGTTTTGTATATGTTAGGGCATTAGAAATTAATACTCGTACATGATGAAGTTTCACTATTACATTACAGTAAAAACGAAAAGGGTTAAGTAAATGTCCTAAATTTTATTATGTTTTCACTTTATTTCTTAAATTTTTAATTTCGACATTTAATCATTGAACTTTCAAAACGACTACAAATAATCTCTAATACTAATACTAACACTAACACCATTAGTTTATGTAAACTTTTATATTGTTTTGGATGTGAATACCATGTTTTGAACAAAAATAACCCTGTTTTATATTGTTTGGGACAAAATACCCTGTAAACTTTTACAAGCAACCGTGTTTAAAGTCTTTTTTTAAAAAAAATATTTATTCTGTAATTTTTATTTTTAAACTTTTATAATTTTTTGGACAAAAGTAACCTCATGTGCTTGACACATGGCTCATTTTCATTCAAAAAGTTAAGCGTGTTACCGTATGAGGTAATTTGAAATCGTTTAAAAAGTTCGGGATTTAAATGCCGAAATTTAAAGTTTGAGTAGTAAAGTGAACAATAGAGTAAAGTTCAAGAAAAAAGTATAATTAATCCAAAGAAATATATATAAAAGGGAGTAAAGCATCCAAATGGGCGCATCTAATAGTGAGATATTATTGATAGACCTTATTTCTATTAATACTTTATCGTGTCCTAAACTCAACATAAAAATTTAAAAGGGAGTAAAGCCTATTTTTTTGTAAAATATTTTGGCACCGTGCCTTCATGGTCTATGATAATACGTATATGATATGACATGACATGACATCCATGAAATATAACTCCAACATGTGGTTTATAATGAAGACAATTTGACGAAATATATTCTGTGTTGTTATTGACGTTTAGTACATGTATGTTTTGTGGTGAAAAGCTTTCTCAACTTATTGGGTTCCTGATATATTGCATGTGCCTCATATTTCTCACAAGAACTTTCAATTCAAGATACAGTATTTGAGAGTTAAAACTTTCATAAAACGCAATTTAATCCCACTTCTACCTCCAAATCCAATGTTTTCTACTCCTAGTCCAACTTTACCTCCATATATAATAAATGCAAGATATATGGAAACAAATATGACGAAAAAAAGGACCCCACATTTCCATTCTCCGTAGTTAACACATGCTAAAGACGTACCAATATTAAAGGTACACGATGAAATGTAATTCTCACATGTAAAAAAAGATATTTGTACAATTATACACTCAACTCGCAATTCACTTAAATACGTGTCCTAATTATTTACATGTATCCCCTTTTTTCACTTAAACATATTTTGTGCAATATCCTAATACAAGAATACACTCATTGTAATTCTAAACTGGTTGAAAATGGACTTGCACAATTCAACAATCCTTGCTAGCTTTGATTGACAGTGATATGGATCTCTTTTGTTGTTTAATGCACCTAATTTCCTACAATAATAATTGCAACATAATGTGCAAAACCGCGTGATATAAAAGACCTGACAAGGGAAAGAACCAAATCGTAGGGCTACTATCCAAAGCTACAGCTAAAGACGAGCACTTAATTATTTTTGTGAACAGATACATGTGAACACACAAACAAAACAATTACTTTTTAAAAATACAACAAATTTGGAATCATATTGATTGGAGGATGCATGACCAAAATGCCACTTCGGCTAAATCATGATTTTCCAACTCGTGTTCAAGCTAAAGTTGGTATATTTCTATTGTGAATTAATATCGATTGAAACTTCGGGGTGGCAACTTCTTGATTTGAATGAGTAGACAATTATAAAATTTTATTTAAGTTAATGCATCTCTTGATTATATTATTAATTATTTTGAAAGTAATAAGATCGGGTAAATCAGAAACAATTAATTAAGAATTTTTTTATTATGGAACAAACATATCAATATGCGTGGATAATATATTTCCTTCTACTTTCAGTTCTAGTCATATCGGGTTTGTGTCTCTACTGGTCAAATTCAATTATGGCTAGTAATTTTGTGTTGTATTTCTATTCTTATTTAGAGGCTCATTTTTTTATTGATGTAAATTTCTTAAAGTATTACATAATCTTTTTAGATAATTAAATAAAACAAATCGTATTAGGTTTAATTTCGTGTTGTTTTCTTATAGTGCTAACATGGTGCCTTAGTGCAGACATTCTTGCCCTTTTTTGTTTAAATAAGATCTTCCACAAATTTTCAAGAGATTATGCACAATTATTTATGATACAGAAAATCTTCTTCAATTAATCATCTTATCGCAAAAACACCCTTTTGGGTTCTTCTAGTAGCTTTTAGCAATGTTTGGCATTCGTGATTTGCATTAAAATAGTTCATTCAAATATGTGCAAAAATTGCGTTGTTTAAAAGGAATTTTATTTAAGTTGCAAAAGTCATAATTTCGCAACTATAGCTTTTGTTGAGTTTAAGATTAGAATAGGAAAGTGATAACTCATCATTTTTTATTTGTCGTTGATGGAAAGACTCATCAATCAAAACCCGTGTGTACCTATAAATAGACTAAAAGATGTATATGGGCATGTAAGGGGTGAATACACAATTCTTAACATGGACAAGAGCAAAGTGAAGATTAGTAATGATTTTTAAAATAATTGTTAAGAGATGTTTATGTTGGAAATTTATGAAAGAATCCAAATTACTACAATGCACGTTCTAGGAATGTTGTCATTTAGGCAACATTTCTCTCCTTCTCGATAAAAACTGCGAGTACACAGTGGAGTTGAAGTGGAAATTTTTCTTCATGATACAATGAAGTGATGTTTCTTGTTTCATTGAAACTATGTATGTTTTGATCAAACCATGAACACTCTAAAATGTTAACTTGATAATGCCAAAAGGTAGAGGGTGGAGAGAGGAGAACAGAGAAATTTTCGATTTTCAAAACAGAGGTCTGGAACTGTTTTTATAGTCATTTTGGTGGTTGTTCATGAAGAGTCACTGCCACCATTGGATTAAGTCTTTTCGAAATTCCTTTGATCGCACAGTCTAAATTTGGCGTCTCATTATAAGTGAATGGATGCCTCCGTGTACGAATCGTCGCGAGTCAATCTAACGGTTCAGATTAACCCGCTTCATTTATAACATCCTTTGATCAGATGGATTAACCACATTTGTCGACCTGGGTGACTTTATCAAAACTTTAGGGTCCCACGCTCCGAGCAATGATGCGCACGTACTCCATCAAATCTCCCAATACGTCCTAAGTCGCCCAAACACCCTAAGTCTCCCAATCGCCCTTTTGCATGTCGCGCGAACGCGCGCCGCGTGTCGGGATTGGTGGTGCTTTGCACCACTGCAAAGCACCATAGCATAACCTCTTTGACTAGAACACTCTTTTGTCTTTAGTTATATATACTTTTACTTTCTTGTAAAGTTTCAATGTGGAATACTTAAACCATAGCCACCTCATTTACACCCACTTTGCTTTAGCTCTCTCTCTATATTAGACGACACAATATAAAATCTCAAAAATAAAAACTCACTTACACAATATTAATACTAAATTATATTCCAAAATATAACTCGACGACACAAATAAATTAATAAATTATATTTTGAAATTTCAACAATCCCTCACCATTTCAAAATACTCATAAATAAGGAATTAAAGATACAGGAGTATATAAATAGTGAAAGTTTTGGGCATTATCGCTGAAATCTAGTAAATAAATGAGAAGTGTCTTTCGAACTTGAACTTTCACTTAGTGAAACTAATTCAAAGCTTCATCAAGGTGTTATGGTGAACATACCTTGAACCAAGGACCATTTGAGACGATCCAAAACCATTTCACATACTGATCTCTATTGTGACACCCCGCCTAATAAAATACCGAGTGATCATTCTTATATCAAATTAAATAGGAATCTCATTTGGTTCATTCTCAGCATCACTTTCGAAAACTTTTTAAAACCTATTAACCACCTAGTATTATAAAAGAAACGGTTCCAAATTTTGTCTTTTTATCAAACAACGACACAAAATGCGGATGAATATAATTTAAACCATTGACATATTCAATGAGTCAAACCATACTAAAATGAATAAATACAATCTTTGTCGAATAAACATCAGCTACAATACCCAAATTAGAAAAATATAAACCACCAGAAAAATAAAATGGGTACATCTACTGACTGGACAAGTGAAAGAACTAGGGCGACATGCCCAAATAAAATACTGACGGCATCCTGCTCTAGGAATGAAATAACTGATGCGGCAAAGTCTAAATCCTGCAACACCCACATATGCCACAACTGCGTAATCCTGGAATGGAAACAATTATGGCGTCCCTATGGATGGACACCTAAAAGGTTTTGAAAATATTTTATAGCAAGGGTTATAACACAAAATATTATGAAAATATTTAGCAAGTGATTAAAATGAAGAAATTAAAATGCATGAATGATCTTCATATTTAAGTTAGTGTCGCACTCCATTAAGGATCTACTCACCCCTCAACTATTGTGCACACCTAAAACTTTCTTTATAACCTACCAAGTCATCTGCCCCATAACTATTCCTTGTTATAACTCATTACTCTAGCCCGAATATGTTTAATATAAGATTCATAAGTTGTTTATCACATTAACTTAATTAATCATTTATCATTTGGGACTATATAACATTCTCATGAGTTATTTATATAATCAATACAATTCACATCGTGTATTTTTCCCATATATAAATATCTACACCATATATACGTAATATCATATTACAACATTCACACACATGTCGAAGATATATAACCATCCTCCCTAGTATACACTCACCGGATGTTCTCTACAATGCTATCATTCCACGTATACTCATCTACCCAGATACCCTGACACGGTTAGCTCCCCGAATCAATGAAAGAAAATAAACACAACGGAGGCGGTCATAGTTCCCTCTGAAAATGAGACCGAATCATACCCAAGACGTCTCACCCCTAAATACGGGCGTTATGACCCGGGGACTATACTCGCCCTGCTCCTCAAGCTAGGGGATTTATCCACATCGCGCATCCTCCCATGATAGCACTAGATGGGAGTGTATTCCCATAAATATTATTCAAATAATATTTATAAAGCGCGCGCGTGCACACACACACACACACACACACACACATATAGATATATACACCACACAATCACTGCATATATATATATATATATATATATATAATTAATCCAGGCTACTCCGTGCACAATTTACCGTAACACTAGCCTAACATTCCCAAGTCTCTACATACCGACTTGTAATTTAAATAATTTTCACATTTATTGATTTATCGCTCAAGTTGTGTCACACAACTAAATTACCGAGACTCATTCCTTCGGTTCAAAAGTTTCTCTTGGAGAACTTATTTCTCAAATTTCACTTATTAAGATTAACACCCTTTTTATTTTGAATATACTATAATTTATTATATAACCCTATGGAAAACAGGGGCTCTATCGCTCTCGTGACGAGCTGGTGAGGAGGAATGGTGAGCTGGAACAGCAAAAATCTGCTCTGGAAAACAGGGGCTCTCAGCTAGAGGCCGACCTGAAGGCTGCTGATGCAGCTCGAGTTTTATCTGACCTGGCCCTTGTCAATTCTGCTCGCGAGAGAGATGATGCGGTCAGGGAGCTGGGAAAGCTGAGGAAGGCTTATGATCTGGTGTGCACGAGCAAGCTGGACCTTGTAGATAAGAACAGGGTTCTGGCCGAGCAACTGGAGGCGGAGAAAGTCCAGGCAGCCACCCTTAAGGAGGACTCGTACAACTCTGGCTGGGCTGCTGTGTATAAGGACGCTGAAGTTCAGATAGGCTATATCAGCCATCTGAACTTCAAGAAAGGGTGGATTAAGGCTCTCGTGGCTGCTGGGGTGGATGTTGCATCCCCACTCTTTGACGAGCACGATCCGGGGCCGAAGCCAGTCGGTAGATGAGGACCCTGCCCCAACTGCTGAAGGCACTGATCCTGTCTCTCAGGCGACTCCTGTTGACGCTCCTTTGGTTGAGAGGACTGAGGATACCCCTGCAGAGGGTAATGCCCCTGCTGATGCTGATAAGGACAAGAGACCATCCACCTCTGGGCCACCCGAGGTTGCTAATTGATAGGGCTGCTTTGTAATTTTTTCTTTTTCAATCTGATGTAACCTCGTTCCTTATTAATGAAAAGACTTCATTTTTGTTTGTGCTGATCTCTTTCTCTTCTCTTTCTTTTACTTGTAGTTGGTTGATGTTGATGACTATATTCCTGTTACCTCCCAACTGGGTAGGACTCTTGGTCCTAATGCAAGCCCTGAAATTCGCCAGGCCTTTGCTAGACTTTGCAAGTTTGCTAAGTCAAGGAACCAAAAATATAAGGATCAGTCCGAGACGGTGGTCAAGCTGAAGGACAGGCTCCAGGAGATGGAAGAAATCGGTGCCTCAGTACAAGAAGAAGTCAGTGCACTGAGAGCAAGGTTACTGGAGGCCACCGAGATTAACCAGGTTGGGGAGTTCCTGCAGCAGGAGAATGAAGACTTGAGGAGGGAGGTCCTAAAGCTTAAGGAGCATTCGCCGAGCACCGTTTCGGCAGTCCTGCAAGGCTCTTCTTCGCCGCGAGCTGCTCGGCCTCCCCTCCGGCGTGCTGGCAGGAGTGCCAGGGGTAGGAACAGGGAAGCCGTCGAACAGCGGGAGATTGGGGAGCTGCGCGACGATGTTCGACGAGCTTATGTAATTGCTGCTAGGCTCCAGAGGGACGTTTCCCGGCTGCGGCATCTATTCAAGAAGGGCCCTCGCCAAGTGTGGTCTGATGGCTACGATCAGGGCTGGCTGGATGCTCCCACGAGATTATCAGAGTTCGAAGAACTTTATTTCATCAGAGGGTGGTTGAGTGCCCTGAGAGAGCTGCAGGTCCCGAGGAACTCGATGTTATGGTATCGACACGAGATGTCTTCCTCCACTCTGATGCCCAATCCAATCAGGAGGGATGATCGATGGATCCCCATTGATGCTATTCCCCGACAACTATTGGAGTTGGACGCAAATGAGGTCGTGGAAGAGCTAGCCCCCTCTCCTGATGATGGAAGGAGAGCTAAAGTTGCTGATTATCTTGCTCGAAGGCTTCCACCTCCTTGAGATTTTGTTATTATTTTTCTTTTTGATAATGTAAATGCTTTGGGCGAGCTTTACCGACTAAACATGTATTATCATTGTTTGTAAATATAAAGGATTAACGAAAAGTTCGCGTTTTGGGAAATTTTGCCGACTAAACGTGTTCATCCAATCTTTTTATATTTTCGCTGCTTCATAATCCTTTTTATTTTGTCATACGAGTGTCCCCCCAGTCCAGTATAATGCAAGAATACCATTGTGCCCTCACTTTACCTTTTAGGTTGTGTCGTCACACTCCCTTAGGCCTAAGTAGGGAAATTGGCGAGGACACACCTGGTATTGGATGTCTTCATCCGATCAGGATTTTGTTTAACCAAATTAGGTTTGATGCCTAAGAATACTCTGTAGGGCTTCATATATTGACAGGGGCAATGCTAAGGGGTCTGTCGTGCTTCATGACGATGACCTGAGGAGGGGTGTTCCCCTGCTATATCGACCATTATGCCTGTGATTTGGAAGGGATGTGTAATAGAATATAACTGTTACTAATTAGGGAGTGATCAACTGAGAGATTTTCATTAGTGAAATGGGAAATGAACTGTCCTTTCACATAATGAATACAATAAAAGATTTAATAACAGAATTCCTAAAAATAGAATTTCTTGAGATTAGCTGCGTTCCATGCCCGTGGTATCTCCCTGCCCTCCATTGTTTCCAAATGATAAGCACCTTGCAGGTCGTCTCTAATTATCTTATAAGGTCCTTCCCAGTTTGGGCCCAGCTTACCGTCTGATGGCTTCACTGTGTTTCCCAGGACCTTTCTTAGAGCATAGTCCCCAACTTTGAATCTCCTCGGGTTGACCCTTTTGTTGTAGTGCTTAGCGAGTTGTTGCTGATAGCTCGCTAGTTTCACTAGGGCAAGTTCCCTGTGCTCATAGACCAGGTCGAGTTCAGCGAGCAAAGCCTCATCGTTCTGGCCTTTTTGCACAAGGTCGGATCTCATTGTTGGCAATCCCGCTTCTAGTGGGATGACTGTCTCCATACCATATGTTAGTGAGAATGGCAGTTCTCCTGCTGCTCGCCTAGGAGTCGTTCTGTATGCCCATAGGATATGTGGTAGCTCGGTTGCCCATGCGCCTTTGGCTCGCTTTAACCGCTTCTTCAATCCAGCGATCACTGTTTTGTTGGAAGCTTCAGCTTGTCTGTTGCTTTGAGGGTAGGCCACCGAGCTGAAGTGGTGCCTGATCCCGTGTTCGTTGCAGAAGTCCTGAAAAGGGCCACTCTCGAACTGTGTTCCATTGTCAGTGATGATGGTTCTGGGGATTCTGAATCGAGTGATTATATTCCTCCATACGAACCTTATCATGTCAGCATCTCGGATGTTCGCCAGTGGTTCTGCCTTGATCCACTTGGTAAAGTAGTCAGTTGCAACCAACAGGTATTTGCGATTGCCGGTAGCGGTGGGCAGTGGTCCCACGATGTCCATTCCCCATTGGGTGAAAGGCCAGGGGCTGGTCAGGGATTTTAATTTCCTGGCGGGATGGTGGACCATAGGAGTGTGAAGTTGGCATTTCAGGCATTTGCAGACATATACTACGGAGTCCTTTTGCATGTATGGCCACCAATAGCCTTCCTTCATTGCTCGGAAGGCTAGAGACCTTCCTCCGACATGACTTCCAATGATTCCTTCATGAAGCTCGTGAATCACTGCCTTGACATAGCCTGGGTGGATGCATCTAAGGTAGGGACCGGAGAAAGATCTTTTATATAAGTCGCCTCCTGTGGATAAGTGAAAGCGAGCAACTTTGACCCTTATCTGGTGGGCAGTTCTCTTGTCCTATGGAAGCGTTCCGTCCTTTAAATAGTCCTTCAAGGGATCCATCCAGCTGGGGGTTGATTCCAATTGGATTATTGGTTCCGCATTTGGCAGCTCGCAGTTGGGGTAAATGCTTGGGCAACTGAGGAAATCGATAGGGATAACCCTTTTAAGGCTAGAATCAACTACCGAACTCAGGACTGCTAACGCATCAGCGTGGCTATTTTTCCCCCTGGGAAACTGCTGGATGTTGATCTCTTCAAAGCTCGTCATTAAGTTTTTCACCAAGGAGAGGTAGGCTGCCATTCTTTCATCCTTTGCGTTATAGTATCCACTTATCTGGTTGGAAACTAGTTGCGAATCGCCGAATACCTGCAAATTCTTTGCTCCCAGAGTTTGCGCTTTTTGGAGACCTGCTATTAGGGCTTCGTATTATGCTTCGTTGTTGGGGGCTGCAAATCCCAGCCTAATTCCTTGCTCAAGGACTGTGTTTTCTGGAGTGATGAGAACAATTCCTACCCCTGCCCCCTTTGAGTTGGAGGCTCCATCAACAAATAGTTTCCAGCTTTCTACTGTAGCTTGGTTGTTTTGTTCTGTTGGCTTAGGATGATCGAAGGGTTCTTCGCCTGTGAATTCAGCTATGAAATCAGCGAGGATTTGACCCTTGATAGCTGTCCTTAGTTGAAATTGGATGTCAAACCGGCCGAGCTCGACTGACCATTTAGACAGTCTGCCTGACAAATCCGCCTTCCTTAGGACAGCCTTGAGGGGGTGTGATGAAAGGACGATGATCGTATGAGCTTCGAAGTAATGCTTCAGCTTTCTCGAGGCTATTACTAGGGCGAATGCGAGATTTTCCAATGGTAGGTAGCGCTGCTCTGCATCTAATAGGGTTTTGCTCGCGTAAGAGACGGTATGTTGGATTCCTGTAACTTCGCACATTAGCGCCGAGCTGACAGTTTGACTGGATACAGAGAGGTAGAGGTACAAAGAGTCCATTTGCTGTGGTATGACAAGCAGTGGTGGAGTGCTTAGGTAGGCCTTGAGCTCGTTCAATGCTCGCGAGCAATCTGGGCTCCACTCTACTGTTTTGCTGCCCTTTAAGAGTTGGAAGAAAGGCTTACATCTCTCGGAGGATTTAGAAATGAAATGATTTAGAGCAGCGAGCATTCTAGTTACATCCCGGATTGTGCGAGGAGGTTGCACTCTGTTGATTGCATCAATCTGGTCCGAATTAGCCTCTATGCCTCGCTTGCTGACCAAATACCCAAGAAACTTTCCTGACTGGACACCGAAGGAACACTTGCTCGCATTAAGTTTCATTCGGTACTTTCTGAGGATTTCGAAGGTACTTGACAGGTCCGAGAGGTGATTCTACTTCTCCTTGCTCTTGACGAGCATGTCGTCGATGTAGACCTCCATTGTGTCTCCCATTTGATTCTTGAACATTTTAGTAACTAGACGCTGATAGGTTGCCCCTACATTTTTGAGCCCAAAAGGCATGACCTTGTAACAATATAAACCAACCGTCGTGATAAACGCTGTTTTGTCCTGATCTGGGGCATACAAGGGAATTTGGTGATACCCTGAGTACGCGTCCAGGAAACTCATTCGTTGGTGAGCTGCGGTGGCGTCTACTAGTTGGTCTATTTTTGGAAGAGGGAAGCTATCCTTGGGGCAGGCTTTATTGAGGTCAGTGAAGTCTATGCAAACTCTCCACTTTCCGTTGCTTTTCGGAACTACCACTGGGTTGGATAACCATTTGGGCAATTGCACTTCCCGTATGGATCCTGCATCCAGTAGTTTTTCGATTTCTTTTTCTATTGCTCTGGCCTTCTCGGGAGAAGTTCGCCGTGCCTTTTGCGTTATCGGCTTGAATATGGGATCGACGTACAACTGGTGGCAGACCATAATCGGATCGATTCCTGGCATCTCATAAGGTTCCCAAGCGAAAACATCTATGTTGCTTCTGAGTAAGGTTGACAACTCCTTTTGCTCTTGGTCGGTGAGTGACGCTCCGATCAGGAAGACTCTACTATTGTCGCCTTTCCTAGCCGCCACTTCTACCAAGTCCTCGATGACACGCTCGGAGGGGAGGATCCTGGTCTCTTCTACTCCAGGCCTTCCGTATTTTAATTGCTATTTGGAAGGAATTGCACCTTCCTCCACTTTCTCACTGGGTTGATCAGCTTTTTTCTCTGGATTTGGTCGGATGGCCGCTATGAAGCACTTCCTTACCATCGCCTGGTCACCGTGTATCTCCATTACTCCTCGCTCGGTAACATATTTGAGCTTCTGATGGTAGGTCGAGGAGACTGCCTTCATCGCATGAAGCCATCCCCTGCCGAGGATGGCCTGGTACGGTGAATCAATGTCGACCACCAAAAATTTGATCATCTTGGAAACATTTCCAGCGCGCACTGGCAGTACTATTTTGCCCAGGGGCATGGTCATTTTTCCAGCGAAGCCGACCAGAGGGACAGTAGCTCCCTTTAGGTCGGCGACGCTCAACTTCAATTTCCTGAACAGGTCGATGTACATTACTTCGGATGAGCTTCCTTGATCGATGAGCAGCCTGTCGATGTCAAAGTTGGCTATCCCGAGTGTAATGACCAAGGCATCATGATGTGGGGTCCTTACTCCCACTAGGTATTCATCTGTGAAAACAATATGCTTGTTGTAGTTGATGTCTTCTGCTCGCCAACGTTTTCCTGACTGTGATTTTGCTGGATCAATCTGAAAATCTTGCATTACCTCTGTCAGCTTCTTTACCTCCATTCGAGCTGAGTTCCCTTGTATTTGCTTGACGTCAGATACTCCGTGGATTACTGTGAATTCATGTCCGGCATCATCCTCCAGCACGTTGTCGAGTTTCGCCTCTCTGTGGGCATCCACTTTCTCTACCTTCTTTTCCACAAAGTCATTCAAATGTCCAAACTGGGCCAACTCCTCGAGGTGGGACTTAAGAGCCTTGCAGTGCTCGGTCTTATGCACTCCCTCTTTGTGGAAAGCGCATCTTAATGCATTGTTTCTTTTTGAGGGGTCTCCTCCCATTTTCCGGGGCCATTTGATGAACGGCTCATCCTTGATCTTCGCGAGAATTTTATAAATTGGCTCTTTGAAGACGGTGTTGACCGTCTGGAACGATTTTGTTACGTCAGGGTTCCCTCCGTTTTTGGAGCCATTCTTGCCCCCACTCTTTCCTCCTTTCTTCTGGTTCTCAACTTTCTCATTTCCCTTGGTAGTGAGCTTGGCTCGACCGTTTTCTCCTACATTAAGGCGGGTGACATCTTACACCTTTGCATATTTCTCAATCCGGGCCATCAGGTCGTCAATGGTCATAGCTTCCTTCTTCGTCAAGTACTGGTAAAGGAGGGAAGAGCTAGGTAGCCCAATTTTAAAGGAAGCCACTGCCACCTCTTCCACGCAGTCCTCGATCTCGTTGAATAACTCCCAGTACCTCTTCGCATAGTCTCAGAGTGTTTCTTGAGGCGTTTTCTTCATTGTTAATAGAGCATCCATCCTTTTGGAATGGGAGCTGCTGGTGATGAACCGGGTCGTAAAGAGCTCGGCCAGGGATTTGAAATTTCTGATGGATCGTTGAGGGAGCTTTTCGAACCATTTCTGGGCCACGTCATGGAGGCTCGAGGGAAAAATACGGCACATCAGTGCATCCCGGTGATTCCAGAGGGTCATGGCCTGCCGGTACTGCCTGACATGATCAATGGGATCAGTCTTCCCATCGTAAATCTCGAACCTTGGAATGGTAAATTTCTTGGGAATATCTTCCTCTTCAATTTCCCTCGTGAAGGGTGACTTAATCTGGGTCTTGAGGGCTCTCCTGGTGAGTTTTCTGTTTGACCTGGTGCCGCGGTGAGCTGGATGTTGGTCCATTTCTCTACGGACCAGGTTCCGTATGTTTTTGTCGCTGCGAGCAGGGCTTCGGTAGCGGCGAGCTCTTCTTAGTTGTTCGTGGAGGTCGTCGTCTGAGTCGCCACCTTCAACCCCTTGATATTCCCTCCTAGGGCTCCTTCCTCGGCTGCGAGATTTGCTCGCCTGAGGGCTAGGAGTGCGATAGGGGTGTCTCCTGGTATCAGGACGTAGTTCCTTCTCCAGTCTTTCCAGTCTTCTTTTCAAGCGATCATTCTCAGCCTCGTATCCGCAAGAAGACTCCCTCTGCTCGTGGAGCCTTGCCTCGTATGCATCAATCAATCTGGATATCTGCGTGGACCTTGCTGGTCCTTGACTTTCTTCTAAGGCTAGCCTTTCCAAGCGAGCCCCACGATCTGAACGTCGGACTTCAGACCTAATCATGCGAGGAGCAGGTGGATCTTGAATATCTCCTGCTTGAGGAGCGTTGCTGCTGTGACCAGACATCTTAGATTCTTTTCTTGGCGTGGGCTCTTCTCAGGGAAAGATGAACGTTTCCCACAGACGGCGCCAATTGTGGAGACAAGGATTGTGCAACACAAATAAATATGAGAGAAGTAATGACCAAGAAATAACAAAGAAAATAAAACGCCAATCACATAACAACGGATGTACGTGGTTCAACAAAGATGTGCCTACGTCTACGGTGGTGCAGTCAGTATTATTTCTCAATATTCTGGAGAATGAGTACAGAGAATACAACTTGTCCTTTGCCCCGGACCTAGGGTTTAGTTTATATATGTGTATGTTAGTTAATGGAGATGATGTGTTCCTCCTTATTAGACATCTTCCCTATAACTTCCCTCCATGGGATCGTGCTCCCCTATAACTTCCCTTCATGGGGTCGTGGGGAAATCGGATCAATACAAAAGGTGAGGGGCCTGGACTTTGGGCCGCTAGGGCTGGGCTACTCGTCTAGGCCTATAATACTAAATTCCGGGTACCCACAATAAGCATGACATCCCCAAACTTTGAGACTGTTAAGATTATGTTTATGATTAAACCATAATTGATATGGTGTAATATCAATACTTTTCAATGGAACGCTATTTAGAATATAACATTCAGATAAAATTGCTTCACCCCACATAGACAAAGGCAACCCAAAACTGATTAACATTGCATTTATCATTTTAACCAAAGTCTTATTTTTCCTTTTCGCTGTTCCATTTTGTTGTAGTGTGTAGAGTTCCGTAACTTGAAGAATTATTTCACGAGCATTACAAAATTTAATAATTTCATTTGGGTAGTATTCACCACCTTTATCGAATCGTAGGACTTTGATTTTTCGATTTTGTTGAGTTTTAACTCCTTATTTTAAAAATACGAAATATGGCGAATACTTCTTCTTTACTTTTAGGTATATATATATATATATATATATATATATATATATATATATATATATATATATATATATATATATATATATAGAGAGAGAGAGAGAGAGAGAGAGAGAGAGAGTAATCATCGATAAAAGTTACAAAAAATTCATTTCCTCTGCGAGTGACACTACTCTTAATATTACATATATCACTATTTATACGATCAAGCATTTCGGATTTCATCTCAACAGATTTAAATGACTTTCTTGTTATCTTAAATTGAGCATAAATTTCACATTTATCGTAATGGTCAATTTTAGAATAAAAAATCAACACTAAATTAGTCATATTTATGAAACTTTTATAATTAACATGACCTAATCTATTATGCCATAAAGAAATAGAATCAACCATATAAACATAACTAATATCATTTATTATATTGAACTTGATCATGCCGTTACAAGAGTACCCTTTACCAATAAACTGATCATTCTTGGATAAGACAAGCTTATCCGACTCATACATATGTTTGAAACCTCTCTTATTGAGATGGTGTCCAGACACAAGATTTTTACACATTTTTGGTATATGAAGTACATCAATTAAAGTAAGAACCTTTCGAGATGTTAATTTTAATTCCAATGTGCCCTTTCCAACTACCTTAGGGCAGAGGTTATTTTTCATTTTTACTTACTTTTCACCAATATCCTGATATATTATGAAAAAAGAATGATCTTTGTAGATATGAATGGTTGCGCTCATATCTAACCACCATCTACCTTCATTATCAATAAAATTTACTTCGTATACCATTGCAATAAGTTCTTTAACATTATTGGTTTCCATTGTCAATTATTGTTCCTTTAATGTCTTCTTTTTTAAATCGACATTGTCGAGCCAAATGGCCTAGTTTGTCACAGAAATATCTTTTACCTTTCTTCTTTTTATTTGCGCCTTGGTTATTTAAATTAGAATCATTCCTTACTTTGAGTTTATAATCTTTGGTATTTTTGGATATTTGATCCTCAACCATATTTACCTTGGAATGATAATCACTTTGATCATCCTTCTTGACCCTATTACAAGAATCTTCTTCTATTCGAAGATAGTGTAGATGGGATTCAATGGTATATGCCTTTTCATTATGATTAATTTTCTTCTTAAATCCATTCGAAGTGGAAGGAATTTTAGAAACACCCACCCCACATCATAAAGATTTATTTCGGCAGCTTGAAGATCACCGACTATTTGTTGGAGTTTATGGGCTTGCGTAATGACATATTTATTATTAGTCATTTTATAATTCATATAGTTATAAATAAGAAACTCACGTTTACTCGCTTCATCATTTTGATATTTATTCTCCAATTCCTTCCATAATTCCTTTGCCGTAGGAATCATCCGATGTGCACTATAAACAATTTGAGATATTGCATTAAGATTGTGTCCTCGACACATACATTCATCTTCTTTCCTCTTCACACATTTTTCCTTAATATCTTCAGTGTCTTCGAGTGTAGGTTCGGGAATAGGTTCTAGCCCGTCATCAAGAATATATGCTAATTTAATAGATGTGAGAAAAACATAATTTTCTCCATCAAAATGATCCAATCAAACTAAATCTTGACTTATAACTTGGATGGATTGTGCTACCGTTCCTTCCATTTTTTCAGAGCTGTTATTGCCTAAAACTGTTAAAAATTTATGAAGGAATTATAACAATTATGAATCCAAGTTACTTCAAGGCGTGTTCTAGAAATGCTGTCTCTTAGGTAGTATTTCTCCCCTTCTGGATGAAAACCGCGAATACACAGTGGAGTTCAAGTAGAAATTTGCCTTCAGGATACAATGCAGTGATGTTTTTTGTTTGATTCAAGTTATGAACGATTTTATAAAACCAAGAACACTCTGAAATGTTAACCTAATAATGCTAGAAGGTAGAGGGGGGAGAGAGGATAACAGAGAAATTTCGATTTCCATAATAGAGACTTGTAACTCTTTTTATAGCCATTTTATTGGCTAATCATTAATAATCACCTCCTTTAAGGTGTGAGATTCAACAACCGTTATATCAAGTCTTTTTAAAATTCCTTTGATCATATGGTCTAGATTTGGTGTCTCATTGTAAGCAAATGGATGCACCCCTGTACGGATCGCCGCGAGCCAATATAACGGTTCAGATCAACTGCTTGGTTTATAACATCCTTTAATCGGATTGATTAACCTCAATCGTTGATCTGGTTGACTTTGACAAAACTTTAGGCTCCCACGCTGTGAGCGATGATGCATACGTGCGCCATTAAATCGCCCAATGCGCCTTAACACTTCAACAAAAAACATCATTTATGTCAGTTTAAAAAGTGATGTTATGTCAGACAAATGTAAACTGATATAGATGATATTTATTTATGTCAATTTGACTTTAAATGTATATTTTTATTTCAATTTAAGTAAAATTGAGATAAAAAAACCATTTATCTCATTTTTATATATAAATGGCATAAATATAATGTTATTTATTTTAGCCTTCAAGTCAAAACTGAGTTAAATGGAAAAAGGAGCATTTTTTTTTCACACTCCCGCTCCAAAATTTGTTCCTCAAAATTATTTGGCGGGTCTCCATTAGAGATCTATCTTTCAACAACTCTCTGTCTCTCGACCACATGTCTCTCTCTCGGCCTCATGACTCTCTATCTCACATGACTCTCTCTCGCACGACTCTCTCTCTAGACCGTGCGTCTCTCTCTCGACCGCACCTCATGCATTGACCAGGATCCATCACGCAGGTACAAAAATCTCTCGATTTACTTGCTTCGATTTGTGTATATGTGTTTGTGTGTATGCGATTTGTGTATATGCTATTTGTTCTTGATTTTGTGTATGCGATTTGTGTATATGTGTTTGTGTGTTCTTGATTTGTTTATACGGGATTTGTTCTTGATTTGTTTATATGGGATTTGTTCTTGATTTGTGTGTGGGATTTGTGCAGGGGCATCCCCATTAAGTCCCGAGTGGGTGCGGGCGCACCCACATAATTTTTGGGATTTTTTTTATATATAGTGTTCTTTTGAAATTATATGGGCCTTGGTGTAATTTTACGAAGTAAAATGCAACTGAAAAATGTTGTCAGATAACTCAGGAGCAACCTCTGTAATTATTTTAAAATCTTTTAGAAAAACCCACTTAGTTGTGCAGCTCCTTGCGATATTTGGGCTATTCTCATTTTAAAGAGCAAAAACCCTAACATTTAAAAACCCAATTTAGCAGCCTATGTGCACACCATTGCTAAATTATGTGTTTCTTTTTGTGGTTTATCAAATACAAATTTCAAGTTTTGATGTCTTGATAAGTTATTTGGCTCTTTCTTTAATGGAAGTGGCAGTCATTTGAATGGTTGTTGTCATGTCGCAGTTTGATTAGATTTGTAAAACAAACATTTACATCTGAAAATTATCCTTTAAAACAATTTCTGTTAAAAATTTCTTTTACATGCCTTAGTTTGATTAGATTTGTTGGTGATTAGGTGCACATTCTTATTTTTGTTTGGGTATTGTTAAAATTAGTGGGGTGTTGTTAATATTAGTTGGTTATTATTTTGCATTTCCAAATTTAGTTGGATGTTGTTATTTAGGGTTTGAAGTTGATTTGATATTGTTCATTTAAATTAAGTATTGTTATTTGGTACCCAAATTTTTTTATTTGGATTTGTTGATTTTATGTATTATGATAGTATAATGAAAATTTATACCAAATACAACCCTTAGAATTTCATTGAGATCAAATGAGAAAAAAAAATGTTTATGTTGATTTTGTATTTTTGGCACTTAATGCATGATATTTAACAATCATGTGGGTTTCATACATAGTTGTAATCACCCAAACACTGATAATCCGAAAGTACATTTTTTTAGCATTGTTGCCATGTTTGTGGAGATAGGGGTTAACTAATCACCTATGTTTAATATGTATGTTAATATTTTATTGTGAATCGTGTACCAGTTAACTTTTACCCCCTGGATTACTAATGATAATCATATCCTCCATTAAAGGAGATTTATTTTGTAATATCTTCCAAAATTACGTCGCTATATCTATTTCTCTATGATGTTTTTGGGCAACTGACAAATATAAAAATATAATGAAATTAGGAAATTGTGTAAAGTATATTAAAGTTGTTGGTTAAGACGTATTCTTAGTTTTAGAAAGCACAATTCCATATATTTGTGGGCATGGAATTTCTATTGAAATGAAGTGAATGGTACCATATATTGAAACTCTACATAAAATAATTCAAATTAGGGAACCGATAATTGCTACGAATGATGAAGTGAGAGAACACTAAAAATAGCAATGATTTGTAACTCATTAACACTAACTGATCAATATTACAGATTCACAATATTTTTATAATTATGCTGTCACTTGTAAGAAGTTTCAGAGCCCTTGTTTACTTTTATAGGTATTAAAAGATGCTCAATACTTAATTCCAATACAATATAACACATCTTATTAAAATCCAGTTATAGTGCTTGTACATGCAATTTTGAACCCCCATTACACTGTCATTCGACATTTGCTCACTACTGTTTTGACGTAGCAATGCGTATACAAACATTTAGATAAAAGATGTATTGGAGAAAGGAATAATGTACAAAGCCTATTGATGACAAGGTGATAATAACCAAGTAAAGAGTTGAAATAAGATTCAAACATCATGTTTTTATAGTATCCCCATTGAACTCAGATATTCATCTCCATGAATGTGTTCATGACTCACAATTATATTGCCTGACTGATTTATTAAATCTTGAACATGTGGCATTTCTTGTGTACAAGTATTAGTTATTTCCGAACACTTCGTTATCTCTTAATGGTATAACAAGGGTTGCTTTAATTAATTTTCTTTCGTTCATGTTTGAGTAAAAAATTCTCAGTTTTCTCAAGAAAATATTGACGATATATTTAAAAACTTGAAATTTATGATAGATTCATAAAAGCGGGTTCTTTTCATTATATTTATTTGTTCATTATATGGTGTATTGCCATATAGACTTATTTTTATATTTGAATTTGTCACTTTCATGTGTTTGCTTCTTTCTTATTTTTCTTGTATCTATATCTTCTCATTGGCAACCTTAATAGAGCAATGATCCTTGATGAACAATCATAATAATTCACTAAATCGTTTAATAGGTAATAACTCATCCAAGTCTATATTTTAGAATACTTTCTTAACATTTATTTAGCATAGTAGCCAAGAACTCTTACCTTTAGAGGACACTTTTGAACACAGTCGCTGGGCGGAAATGGCCACGACTCAAACCTTCATAGCTTTTTTATTTCTCGTTGATTGACTTCAACAACCCATTGGTAGGATCGGCAGTATCATATTGTAGGTGTTTAGTCGCTACAGTTGTGTTCTTGTCCGTATGAATAAAAGGAAATTTTTTGTACCGTAGGGTGCGTTACAATATGTTAAAGTTTGGTTTTGAAATTTTAGGTGACTCGCTACAGTTTTGAAGTTTGGTTTTAGTATGTATATCATATACTCGCTAATGCCTCACTTGTGTGCTCTAATTAATTTTTCACATTGCTTCATTTGTTCTTGTCCCATGCTTATACTATGTGCTTTCATTATATTATAGGTATATAATTGCTAATGGTTGTTGCTTGTATGTATAATATGTATAACATCATAGTATAATTTAGATAATAATTTTGTGAATTGAATTTCTTCAATGATTGGAATTGGTTTTGGTTGTATAGTGTTTGTGTGTTGTTTTAGTGTTCTTGAGTTGGCTATTTATAATTGATTAAGTCTTATTACTGTTACGTGTTGGTGTATTTGGTAGTTGTTGTGATAGTTTTAGAGGGATATTATGTTTTTTGCGATAGTTTCTAATGGTGTGAATGTATTATGTTGTATGATATTGCATTATGTTTAACAATTACATATATTTTATGGCTTATATCTCACTGGTGGTGGTTTACATAATTAGGCTAGAATGGATAGGTCTTGGATGAGTAAGGACAGATTATCAAAAGAATACATAGAAGGTGTTGATAATTTTCTTGGGGTTGCTCAAAATGCCTCCTAGGATGAGAACTTCATACGATGCCCTTGTAATCAATGTGAGAATAGATTAAAAATGGGTGTTAAAGAAATCAAATAACATTTGTATAGTTCAGGTATCGATCCGAATTATACTGTATGGAAATGGCACGGAGAGAAGGATCATCATGAAATAATGCCGGATGTTAATGTGGGTGATCTTGTCTGGGACGATCATAATATGGATACCATGGAGGATGTTGAAGAGTTGATTGACATGGTGGAGGCTATAAAAGAAGAGTTCATAGGAAATGCAAAAAAAATTCTGAAGTTGCTTGTAGACGCGGAGAAGCCATTGTATGAAAGATGTAAAAATTATACAAAGTTATCCTCTATCATCAAAGCTATTAAATCTTAAAGCGATGAGTGGGATGTCCGATAAATGCTTTTCAAATATGCTGTCAATTATTGTCGATGATATGACCAAAGTGTACCTGATAGCTCGGAGGCACCAACCTCGGCCAGCATAACGATCGAGGTAACAATGGCTCAAGACTGACGATCAGTGACATCGGCCCACATAAGGTCGGCTACGACCGACGTTACTAGTTACCCCACAATCAGGCATCACCCGAGGTCCCCATAACTCATGGGGGAAGCTATACATCAGGTCGTCCACAACCGACCTCACATCTACCTCTTACATCAACCTCGGTTGGGAATCAGCCGAGGCCAGTAAGGACTCATGGGTTTAACCACCCTTTATCGTCATCATCAGCACAGGATGACGTTCCAACTACACTTGCCTGACCTCGGCCCAGGCCGACATTTTAACTCCTCCTGTCTTATCTCGACTGGCCTACCTGGCCGAGATCATCATGAATAACCTCCGATAAAGCAACAGACAGGCTTCACCAACCTCGTACTCTTCCAGGTCTAGGTTGCGCCAGTCAAGGACAAGGCCGAGCATTGATAAGGATATGCAAGGATAGGAATATGTGGATAAAATCAGTTGTAACCGAATCAACCCCCTCATGTGGGGTAATATTTCATCATCATTCTCTACATGTGACAGTGATAGATGTCTTCATCAGATTGGTTAGATCAACACACACATTCTCATTGCATGCATAGGGGGTACATTACACCCCCCAAACACTCTATATAATTGTCTTCTCCTACCTTGAGAGGGATCTGAAGGAACAACCCTAGTTGAAACTCTGTCCAATTACACAGTAGAGAGAGAGAGCTTGAGAGAATGTATCCATGGCTGTAAGTGCCTTATTCCGGTGACCTTATTCACTCACTTACACAGTGGACGTAGGCCTAACTCGTTGAACCACGTATATATTGGTGTTTATCCTCTTCTCCTCATCCCAGTCTCTTATATTTAGTATATACCTGAGATGCCATTATTATCACTGATTTGAGCTTACAAACACCTTGAAGGGTGGTGCTATTTCCAGCATCATCATTGTGGCACCGTCTGTGGGAACGAGAAGTTGTCTCTTCCTCTTTTTTCGCTTAACCTAACAGGAGACTATGGTGGTGAACCAGGCCTCACCCCTTGCGTGGAGCTATTTCACCATTGAAAGAGGTCTTTTAAGGTATTAAGCTCATTTTATTTTCAAGCTCTTTAGTTTTGACATATGGCATCGAAGTTACCACTTCCTCCACCATCTGGTGTTGGAGGACCTAGTTCCAGCCAGGCACTACCCCAGTCCAAAATGGCTGAGGTGGAGGCGAACTTGAAGTCCTTGGCTATAACGCAACAAGAAATAAATGAGGAGTTTACAAAGCTCAGTCAAAATATGATGAGTCCACCTGGTATCTCATGACAGATGATTACTCGGACAGCTGCTCAACCCTATCCTGAAGCTCCCCCAAGCACCACGAAAAGACCAACCTACTCCTCAACAGAGGATGGACGTTGCTGACCCTAGGCGTTTACATATGGGGAGGCAAGGACACCCTTTCCCTGACGATAGGTATGATGATATGGAGGCAGAAGATGCTCCAGAGGGCTGCTGGGAGTCGTATGAGGTTTTGAACAACATTGTATATCCTATCCACCAAAGCCGAGGTTGTGGGGACAGAAGAAATGGTGGTTCCCCATAAAAAGGATCAGCTTTTGATCGCTTGAGCAGAGGGTCGGACTTTGAAAGGCTCGGCCCAGTAAATAACCTGAGGCAAAGGTTATCCAGGTCAAGAAGTGTATCAGGGTCACAAAGGGAAGATGGGGAACATCGGCCTCATCATGGCCGACCCCATCAATTTTCGACCTCATCAAGGCTGAGACATGTATTGCCTTCATCCAATAATGAGGCAAAACGTTGCTTATTGGTATTTGAAATGGACTTTCAGAAGATACACGCATGTCCTAATGACTGTATACTCTATAGAAAAGAGTATAAAGAAGTTGTTGAATGCCCCACTTATGGAACATCCAGGTTCAAATAGAAGAAGAATTTGAAAGAGCAAAAAAGGGATGAGGGGAAAGGAGGTGTTCCTGAGAAAGTGTTATGGTACTTTTCACTCCTTCCAAGATTTAAAAGGTGGTTTCAATCTGTAGAGACCACTAAGTCTCTGACATGGCATGCAAATGATAGAATTGTTGATGGTTTGTTGTGTCACCCAACAGACTCACCAACATGGAAATTAGTTGATGAAAAGTGGCCCGATTTTATAGCAGAACAAGAAATCTTTGGTTAGCACTATCAGCGGACGGAATTAATCCTTATAGTTCCCTTAGTAGTAGGTACAATTATTGGCCAGTTATGTTAAACACGTATAACTTTGAATCGAAATTATGTATGAAGAGAAAGTTTACAATGTTGACTTATGTTGATATCGGGTCCAAAAGAACTGGGAAAAAAATATAGATGTTTATTTGGATCCGTTAATAGAAGATCTTAATACCTTATGACATGAAGGAGTTAAAGCATATGACATTTTTTGACAGGAATCTTTTACTTTGCAGGCAATACTGTTGTGGACAATTAATGATTTTCCAGCATATGGATATTTATTTGGAAGTGTTGTTCAGGGCTATAATGCTTGTCCAATATGTAGTGAAAAAACATATTCCACCAGATTACAACATTATGGCAAGTTCGTTTATATGGGACATAGGAGATACCTTCCACAAAATCATCCATTTCGAAGCCAGAAAAAGGCTTTTAATGGTGAGCAAGAGTTCCAAGCCTCCCTTGAACCTTTAAGCGGTGAACAAATATTGATAAAAGTTGGGAGACTTAAGGTTTAATGGGGAAAGAAGGTAAAAAAGGTGAGGGCCGTTAATATGAAGAAACCATCAAAGCGTAAGAGATCAAGGAGGGTAGTTAATGGGGTTAAAAAATGCGGTCCTAAAAACCTTAGGGTTCAAAATTTTTGGAAGAAGAAATCGATATTTTTTTAACTTCCTTATTGTACGTATTTGCCTATTCGACATAACTTAGATTTCATGCACATTGAAAAGAATGTTTGCGATAGTATCATTGGAACCTTGCTTAGTATTCCATGGAAAATGAAAGACGGGGTGAAGTGTCGACTCGACCTTGAAAAAATGGGCATAAGAAGTGAGTTAGCACCGCATGTTAATGAAAAAGGGACATACCTACTATCAGCATGTTATACGTTATCGAGAGAGGAAAAAAAATGTTTTGTCAAACTTTGCATGACCTTAAGGTCCCGACTGGGTACTCTTCTAATTTTAAAATCCATGTCTCTATGGAAGATTTATGGCTTGAAGTCTCGTGATTGCCATATTCTAATGCAACAACTTATTCCAATTGCATTTGAATCGGTGTTGCCAAAACATATGAGATATGCGATCATGAGAGTATGCTTTTTCTTCAATGCCCTTTGTGCCAAAGTAATGGACTTGAAAAAACCAAAAGAAATTTAGAATGAAATTGTGATCACATTGTGTTTCCTAGAAAAATACTTTCCACCATCCTTCTTTAACATTATGGTGCATTTAATAGTGCATCTTGTGAAGGAGGTCGAACTTTGCGGTCCTGCTTTATTTCGATGGATGTACCTAATTGAAAGGTTAGGTCAATGTACTTTACTATCATGTATTAATATAAGTAAATAAGTGTACCAATTTAGTTTTTTTTTAATATGTTAGGTGTATGAAAATATTAAAGGGTTATGTGAGAAACCGTAATCGCCCCGAAGGTTGTATTGCTCAATGTTACATAGCAGAAGAAGCTATTGAGTTTTGTTACGAGTTCTTATTGGAATTAGATTCAATTGGAATTCCAGCGAGTAAGGATGATGACAAACCGATAGGAGGCTCGTATGTCATTGAAGTTGATCGCATGCCCTTGGATTAGGCACATCTTCATGTGTTACATAACACGAATGATGTTCAACCTTATATAGAGTATGCCTTTCCTAACTTCCAATTAATATGAAGTTAGTTCCTCACATACTTACCTCTAGATATATTAATAACTAATGTTCCGTTACTCATTAATACATTGTCAGGGAGCATGAACAATACTTGAAAGAAACCCATCCTCGAAAAGGGAAACATAAAAAGTGGTTTGAAGATGAGCACAACAACACGTTTATCCATTGGTTACGTAAAAAGGTATGATTAATTTAGGTACATGTTGACTTAACCACCACTTTAATTTTCATTAGACATTATCCATTTTTTAGTTTTCTTTTTAACAATGTCATTGCCTTTTTATTTATTAGTTGCAAATCTTAGTGAAAAACAATGTCGACGTCTAATACCAACTAGTGGAAAATAGTGGCAAAGTGTAAAGTAAAACTAAATAGTTAATTTGAATTTTATTTTGTAAGTAACTAAAATTCTTATATTAATAGGTTGCACTTGAAGAAGAACTCCCAAATAACAATATCTCAGATGACTTAAAATGGATTGCTCGTGGACCTCGTCAAGAAATCATCAAATTTCATGAATATGTTATTAACAGTATTCATTATCTAACAAAGGATCGTGATGATGCACGAGTAACCCAAAACAATGGAGTGAGCCTGGTTGCTAGGACGCTGCAGATAGCTAGTGAAAACGACATTAATCTTGTTCGTACTGATATGATTTTCTATGGTGTTATAAGGGAGATATGGATACTTGACTATTTTTCAATTCAAATTCCTCTATTCAAGTGTGATTGGGTTGACAACAAAAATGGAATTAACATAGACAAGCTTGGTTTTACATCCGTCGATCTTGATAGAGTTGGTCATAAATTCGATTCTTTTATCTTAGCCTCTCAAGCGAAACAAGTTTTCTATGTTCCGAACCAAATGAATCCTAATTATTCAATTGTATTGTCAGCTCCTCAAAAGGATTACTATGATAAAGATGATGACGATGATGGATGTCTCGGGGATGATATTTGCACTGAAGTTTTGCCAACTATTGAATCTTTTAACGTGGTTGAGGAATCTTCTGAAACTTATTTGCGTGAAGATTGTGAGGGGACATGGATAGATAATACAACAACATAATTGTGTTAGACGATGCTATGATGCTTAATATTTGAATTATCCTTTATTAGTAGTTATAATTTCTTAAAATGTAATCTTGTTTGGTGAAGTTGTCCAACTTTTTTGGTTTTTGTGTGGAACCTACAATAGTTGCTTATTGGAAATTGAATGTATGGAATATTGGCTATGTGACATTTGTTCTAGAATATGGTTTATTATTTTCGGCTTAATATTTTGACAATTGTTCTCTTGTACATTATAATTAATATATAATGAAATGATGAATTTTAATTTGTGGTACATTTCAATAATTATAATGTTCGAGTATTTACGACTTACTTATATTAATGAAATCTATATTATCGCTCTTTTTTGTCTTTTAACAATTCGATTATTTCAACTTGAAATGGAACACATTGACCTTGAACCCATGGAGAAACCTTCACAATATAGTAGTAAAGGTAGAGGTGCGGCGAATCTAAAGTGATTGACTAAAATAAAGAGCAGTGAAGAAGCGATAAAAGTTGTATATAACGATCTTGGGCAACCAATAAGTAGTAGCAAAAAAGAATTATCAAGTTATGGGGGGTTGATGTTGAAGTGCTTTGTGTCGATAACTTATCCAAGTTGGCGTAAAGTGCTAATCAAATTGAAGAATGATTTGTGGGAGGCAATACAGGTATATATATAGCTGTTATATATATATAAAATATTTTTTGATGCATTTTTGTTGTATGTATGTGTGTATATTAAACTGACGCGCATCAAACTGGGATCCCTCTGGTGCCAGGCCTGCTATGAATGCAAGTAGAACAACTTTTCATGAGAAAAAAATAACAACTTTCCAACTAAAGGCATGCCTAAACATTAAAATCACCGACTCACAAAGTACTACATGTCTAAACCTATTAACCTTTTTTTTTGTATGCGTGTGTAACTTTTGTGCTCTGATTTTTTTTGTACCTTATTATATATAGACGTGTGTTTTGATGTGTGTTGTTGTCGATCGTAGTTATTTGGTATTGACGTCCTTCTATTGTCCAAGTTGATTGTGTTAGCATAGCATACATATGTAAACAAATTCAACAATTTACTATTTACTGTACTACAAATGCGGGGATGCTTATATTAAGTGGTATGTGGTGTAATTAGAATTAGCTGACATTTATTGTACTACATACTATATTCCTTATTCATATATATATATATACTAGGGTGTACCCGTGCCGATGGCACGACGATAAAAATTTTACTGTGATATTTTGTGCCCGTGCTGATGGCACGACGATAAATTTCTTCTCGTGATAAATTTGTTTCCGTGGTATTTTGTTCTCGTGATGAAATTCTACACCTAATGCATTAGCAGTAAAAAGAAAAAAAAGTCGCAAGTTGACTTGACGATCAAACACAATGATGATACGTTCAGTACATGCTCGGTGTGTCGAGTACCAATTATCCCTCGAGTATTATTTAAATATTTCTTAATAATACTTTCTTAATAATATTATTTATTGATTTTGATGATTCAAATCAATTATCCCTTGAGTATTATGTAAATATTTCTTAATAATACTTTTATTTGTACAATCTATACTCTTATTATCATTAATAATATATACATATACTACATTTTTGTATGTCAACATCAATTATATACACATCTATTTTAAGTCATAATATTTATTTAGTTATATATTTCTAAATTTATATTCATAGTATATATGTACATATATTTTATACACATTCATCTTAATACTTATTTAGTTACATAATAAAAAAATTATTTAAGCGTATAATTTCTTTTACTCTAAAAATAAAACGCTATAAATTACTTTGTCAACCTTTAAGTTATATCTTATCTTGGGTCACACACAATGTGACAATCCTGCTTAATGTTTTAATGTCTCAATATTTTACAATATTTCATTTTACTTTGAATATTAAACCATTCTTAGATGGCATGACCCGTAAATTTTAAAATGTATTTTCCCGCTTTCATTTGTTGCGAAACGATTATATGATCAATGTGTTCAACTTGTGTTACATGATCCATGTGTTCCACCAACACATGCTATATTATAAAAAACATTGTGTCCCATCTACTATAAAATAACTCCGTAATTTTCTCAAGAACAAATTTACGTGCATATGACATTATACATAACTTCTTTATGCCTATTGTATTATAAAGACCATGATTGAGTAGAAACTTATTTATCCTTTTTACATGTCAAGTCAATAAAGCCAATAATTTTTAGTTGTCAAGAAATTTTTAAGAGGTGGGTTTGTATAATTTTACTCACTAGTTTTAATGTTTACCCAATGTCAAATTCGGTTTTGTGATGGTGTAGGCCTAAAACATGTATTTGATCATTAATGAGTTCACCACATACTAATGACAATCTAGATTAAAACTAAACACAATAAAAAAATAGTTTATAAATTAATATGCACATAACTTAAATTTAAGAGAGTACATATAAAAAAAATTCAATTAAAAATCACACCAGGTGTTTGATTAAGCAATATTATCACAAACTTATCCATCTGCGTTGTACCCGCTTCCAACACAGGGATTTGTGTACCAAAAAACGAATTTTTATAAGATTGACATTGAGTATAGGATTGTTTCACAGGACATACTGTTGACAACACCAACTCCACACGGTAATTAAGCCTCTTTATTAACTTAGGAAATGTTAGCCACGCTTGATTGATTGTAACCTACTTTATCAACCCCATTAATATAAAAAGATCCTCATTACCAGGACTATAACATGGTTACAGTTGTGCGTGGAAGACTTATAACTATTTATAATCTTGAAATACATACAATTATCTAGCTAAAAATATTAAATGATCCACTAAGAAACAAAAATACATATAAAAAATTAATTATCCACCATAACCACCCATATCTTTTCTCTCTCTCTCACCTCCCTCCATTAACACCCACTACAACCAACTTAAACCACTTACTACCCTAGCTGGAAAACCACCACCGGAGACCAATAAATAGGTGAACCCGAACCAGCAAGCACCTACCTCTACTAAACTCCATAACTCACATTGTATAACAAAAAAGAACATCATTTGGGTAGCGAATTGAACTTTGAAAATTAACTGTTCATATTGATCCAAAATAGCCTTAAGCAAGGTGTATGACAGCCATACATATTGAGATTAAATAACAATATGCAATTATTCTTTAACTTTGGGCCGCTCCAAGCAAGAGATTCTGGGAAAAATAATTCAAAACATATACGCGGCGTTAAATATAAATACATTCATCATTTTGAGTCATACATGAAACTGTAAGAAAATGGCTAAAGTTAGAAAAATAAAACACAATAATCTCAGCCGTAGTTAGTCCTCTCAAATGATCTCAGCCGTGAGTTAGCTTTGACAAACATAAGATACAAATCCAAAGATTTCATATATATATATATATATATATATATATATGCACACCCATTCAAATAAAACATATTATTAGGTTGTTGTTCATGTCAAATCGAATTTACTGTATGTAGATGGTACACTTTTAAACCCATACACAATCTCACAACTAATCTAAAAGATTTGGTCAATAGATGTCGTACTAAACATTTACAATCAGTACGTGTTAATACTGTAGAAAATGTTAGTATGATTTGAAAAGGTTAAGTGCCAGCTGTTAGAGTATGTACTACCTGCCACGTTCGCAACTTTAAAATAAGCAAGGCTCATGGGTACATTTTCTGATCACAACAAAGGATTGGGAGAGTCATCTCTCATCTGGGTTTCTTCATTTATCCGTCCAAATACGTCCCCTGCTCCGTCCAAATACGTCACCTTGTCCATCCCATGCCCGACATTCAGCAGATCAATCCACACCAACTTACACAGCACAACATGCCCAAGAGGAATGCGTGATACCATAATGTTAACAGGTTTGGGACAATATACTTTCAGAAAATTTGGGTAGAATAAGAAAGATTACCCTGGATTAGGAGAGAATGACAATGTTAAAATCTCATACACAAATTGTTTTTTAGAATCAACAAAAGTATCAAATATAAACATGATTTAAAATCTGGCTTGAACCCAAACTTACCTAAAATAATAGTAAGGAAAATGAGAAAAATCAAGTTAGGCAAACTGTAAATGACTTTGTGGAGACAAACCACTACAATAACGAAATAAACTTAGGCCCCAAACTCAAAAGGGTATAAACATAACTCCAAAGGAATAGACATTAAAAGACTTCAACTTACCTTACAACATCATGATTAACATCAATCGTATGCCTCCGTTCACGAAAATCAACATGAAATACGTACCCGTATGTGGCATCAAAACTGTATGTGGTGCTAATAGCTTAACAATAAACCTTCTCTCCCCTAAATAGCCAGTGTGTACCACATATATTCGGAACATAAACAAAACATAATAAGCCTTCTATAACCAAAAAGGTATTTTGCTCATGATTTGTAAACATATCAAAAGAAAAATGGAAACAAACCTGTTTAAGAGGGTAGGAGAGATAAAATGTCTGATATCTCAGAAGGGTGGTGAATAAAAAAACAAACCCGTGAATCAACCCACTAAGAACCCAACCCGTGAATCAACATGAAATATGTACCCATATGTACCCGTATGTGTGATACCATTCTGTTAATAGGTCCTCACCGTGCCAAAAAATGAACCAAAATAAAGACCCTCTGAGCCAGCAGTAGTTACGAAAATGGGCCGGATCTGTAGTTACAAACGAAAACCCTCTGAACCAAAACACATACAGTGAGAAGAGAGAGAGAGGGGGCACAGCAAGCCCCAAACCATCAGCATGGAAAAATAGACAAAATAATATAAAAACCCACCAACATCTTCTCCACTTCATCACCGGAGATCAGATCTAAAACAAAATAATAGAAAAACCCACATTTTCGGTGATGATGGATGCATGCAAACAATCAGTGTTTACCCTAAGCAAACGCGTCGGACGGACAATACTTATAGTACATAAGAGATCAGAGTCCTTAGGCTGAGTGAGAGATTATGGGCCTCTGGAAAGATAAGGGGGAGGGGGAGAGATCAAGAGGTTAGAGATTTACTAGTAGTGGGGTGGGTTTCTTTATTTTTGTTGCTCGTCAAGAATTGACGAACAGGGGAGGGGTTGGAGGGAAGTAACAATCGACGAACAGGTAGTGGGGTGGGTTTCTATTGTGAGGTTTTTGGTGCTGGGTTGGAGAGACGGAGTAGTATCTTGTGAGGTTTTTGCTGCCGGGTTGGAGAGATGGAGAGAAGCTAGAGGTTTGTGTTGTGGGTTATGAGAGGTACTAACTCTAAAGAGTGTGCATATATGTATCATAGGTTGTACTGTAGCAACTCTAGTGATTGTCAATCCCAAAAGATTGTAAGGTTACACGGATCAAATCCTACTTGATTCTAAGCCATTGGATTCAAATCCCTCCCATTCAATCTCAACCGTCAGTTGATAAAGACCAAACCCCTTAAGATGAAATCTCAGCCATTAATTGGGGAGGACAAAAAGTCCCTCCTCCTTTATTATATATATATATATATATATATATATATATATATATATATATATATATAGAGAGAGAGAGAGAGAGAGAGAGAGAGAGAGAGAGAGAGAGAACGAGACGAGGAATGAGAAAGTAAAAACAGGGCAATTATGTAAAAATAGGGAAGGAGAAAGTAAAAACAGGTATATGACTATCGAACAGGTACAAAGTCTATTCTTTTAGTGCATTTTGTATCATATGAGACCAATATCAAGAGATTGCAGTTGAATATTATGGATTTTTTTGTTTAAAAAACATGCAACATTCAAAAGGAAAGTGAAAATCCTTTACAGTTCCCTTATGATACCAAAACTTCGTATTATTCAAGTGCTAATGGTCAACTTTATACCCATGTCACAAATGAAAAGTTATTGTACTTTAAAGTCCAAAATTGGCTCAAAAATCTTATTATTTCTCAAATTATTAACTTAGTTTTTTTATTGATTTTTTCATTTGTGAAAGAGCATCCTTAAGCTTATGCTCCATAGTAAACCAACAAACACGGGACACCCTAAAATTGTCATTTTTGAATTCTACATAACTTTAAATCACTACAGATTATAATATGAAACAAAAGTTAAAGGATTATGGCAGCAGTTTAGGACACCAATAGTTTGTTGCTATTGGTTTGTTTTATGGCAGCAGTAGCAACAGTTAGATGAAGTTGCAGCATTAGTGATAGGCACTCATCAATAACGGGGTAGATGAAACAACCATGCCAGACTTAGCTATCTTTTTTTTGTCTGAAACTAATTGATCATCTACTTAGTGCTTCTTGGACTCGGATGCCCTCTTATAGTGTAGATAGCTCTTCACTTTTAGTGACACTTGCAACCCATAATATATAGTGTTCTTCTTGTGGCACAACCATCATTTGTGTTTGTCTTTTCAATACAATCAAAGACTAAATGCAATTGCCCTGAAAATATTAATTCCAAAACATCATCAAAGCATAGCTCATGAGTAGAAATAAAATCGATCAAGAAAAGTTATATAAAAAAAGGATAGTAAAGTAAAAAAATGTGGGAAGAGTCCTAAATGCTCGAAAGTAGTTCAACACCTTAATTTTTCATATTGATTTTAAGACATGTATTCAACATATTTCTTTTTCAGATAAAATTTGATATTGTTCCGAACAGTAAGATGATGGTATTGTCCTCTATGGGTTGCAGTTGGAGAGCGTTCAAAAAAAACCTCACGAGACATTGGATTAGACCATTGATACACCAATGCGAGCTTATCAAACATCCTCCACCAAAATATGAGAAATTCATTAGTCTAGATGTGTGGACTGAATTTGTTTGTAGCCGGCTAACCAAAGGATTTGAGGTATAATTGAAAAAACAGTTGAAGATTTGTAGGGTACTTTTTCTTTTTCTTTTCTAATTTGTTGCTTTGATTTATAAGATTGTAAGTGAGGCACAAAGGGAAAAGCGATTCAAGGTCACATACAATCATCGTATGAGCAAGAAGGGTTACGCCGATCTTGCTGAAGTTTTGGTATGTTTTAGATTGAATATTTTCATTAGATTTGTGATGGTTTTGAACTTGAACATTGAATTATTCTTTAATAAAAGAATTTTTTATTTTACAATTGATACCAGGATAAGAAGATGGGTTCGAAATATGAAGATGACAGAAGTTTCTTATAGTTGAAAGGCCGTGTAAAAAAAGATGGATAATATGGAGATGGATCATTAAAAGAGGTGGCAGATAAAATGGTTAGTTTTTATAAATTACCACATGGGTTCCTTTGTTTGGTGTTTTTTAGTGTATGATTTATAATTTTGATAATGTTTAGATGACATTCTAAATGATTGAATCTACTTCATTGTAGGCTGAATTGAAAAGACAAGTTAAAGATGGTAGTTTAATCATCGAAGGAAGTAGTGATGTTCTCACTATGACATTGGGTACTCCCGAACACTCGGGCCGTGTTCGAGGTTTGGGATTTGGAGTTGTTCACATAAGGTACTTCAATCTTCTAAAGAGTGTTTCTAAGAGACATATTAGTGAATTAGAATCTGAATTAAGAGAAGCAAAGAAAAGATTAAAAGATATGGAATTTTAGTTGAAGTTAAGAAATCAGTCGGTTGTCGCAACCCTAACAATCGCACCCCGAGCTGAGAAAGTTTCTTCATACATGCGTGAAAGTGAAATGATAAAGCATTCCAGTTCAAGTGGAAAAATTGAAACACAATCACTTTCTTCGAAGGTATAATAACACAAAGATAATTATACTAACTCATACCATTAGGGTTTAGTAATTTTTGTTGTAATTGCAATTTGTTTTGGTGTTTCTTTGGCATAGCTCAAAGATAATGGTGTAACACATAGTGAAAAGTTACCACCTCATTCAGTAGTTGTTGTCAAAAGTAAGAAATCTTCTTCGATACCTGGTAATAAAAGTACGAAACACGCGTCTTTTTCAAAGGTAATGGGATGAATTTTCTCGATGGTAATAACTTTGTAATTTTACTTGGTTGGGTTAGTAGGGTACTGAATTTTATATAGTTTTACTTGGTTAGGGCCAATAAATTGCTGAATTTTAATGTGATTATTTTTTGTAATGTAGGTTAGATAATGTAAGCTGGCTATTGACAATAAAACTAACATCATTGCCGAGGGGATCGTATTCGATAGGAATGGACCGAATGAGAAAATTCATAACAGCGTGGGGAGAAAACAATGTTCACGTTTCCATTTCTAAAGTTATTTCTTCTAGTGCCATCCTCCCGATACCCGTTCCAAGTGAAATGTATTTTGTGAAGATGATATTGGGTCATATGTTTCTTGGACCAAAGAGTTAGTGTTGTTAGGATTTGAGGTAAACTATAGGTTCTTATGTTTATTTATAAGTCTATGTTTGGCATTGCTTTCTGACATTTCACATGATTCAATGTAGAATGAAATGGAAGTTGGGAAAAAAGAAGGACATGAGAAATAGAAGGATGTCTTCGGTGAAAGTAGATCTGATATAGTTAAAAATAATGTCGATTGCGATTTGATAACCGCCTTCACCCATAATTTATTGATAATTAAGATGAATCAAATAACGATTCCACTGGAGAAAGAGATGTTTGGAGAAGATAAGGGTCAATGCTATGTTTTTAAGAATGATTTTTGGACTTTTGTGCATTGAAGCCTTTATATGTAACGTGCATTATTGCATACATGAGGTATACTTAATTTAATCGTATTATTTAAGATGCATTGTTGCATAGATGAGGTATAACTTAATTCAATCGTGTTATTTAAAACGCACAGTGACTAATTTAGTTACTTAATTTTTTAAGTTATTGTATGATAAGTTTTAGTGCTCCAGAAAAGGGTTTCAGTTCTTCAATCCCGAGTCTTTCAATAGTATAAATTTTTTTGGCTTAACTCGACTTATTATAAAAAGGTTGGAGAATGCAAAAAAAAGTCAGATTTTCTTTATTCCTTACAATCTCGAAGATATGTAAGCAGTTAAATTAATTTCATTCCTTACATTCTGTAAACTATATAATTATGACAATATTCATTTTACATGTTCCATTGGGTATTGATTGCCATTGATTTGTCCACAAGAAATATTTATTGGTTGGATTCATTGAATATGGTACCACGTGACAAAGATAAGATGTATATCACTATGTGAGTACAATATCATTTTCAATTTTATTTGACATGCATTATGAGTACATTATTATTGTGATCTCTTTATACACATCTTTGAATTCTCTTTATGTGCAGTGGGATTAATACATTGAACATCAATGGGAAAAGACATAACGCATCATCGAGTTGTATTAAGGTAAATTTTATCAGTGCTTGTGTGGAGAATTCTTTTGGAGAAAATTCCTACTTTACATCCTCTATGTTGATTTTTGATGTCATTTGGAGGAACAAGAACCTAACCATGTTTAAAAACCATGCTCCATCTATTATGTATTAAAGAGATGTTTAAGCACATGGTTGCTATATATATATAGCTAGTAGATAGCAGGGCTGCTATAGCAAGGTTGCTATATAGCCCACTTCCCTGGTTGACATGGGATTGGTGGGTGTTGGTTAAAACTGGTTTCCATTGTGGTTGAACCAGGTTGGATTTGAGAGGGTCGGGTGGTTAATGAGTATGGGGTAGGTGGTGCTGGTTCGGGTTAGTTTAGTGGAGGTTCGTGGTGTATAGCAGGTGGGTAGCAGCTGGGGGCATAAGGTTGGGATTTATGGTGGGTATTAGGTCAGGTTCTAGTGGTTTATTCAAGGATTGAGGTGGTCTGGATCTCGAGTTAGGCAGGTGGGTGGAGGGTGGTTTAGTTGAGTCAGATGTTGGGTCGCCGGGCATGGTAGTGGGTTAGTTCAAGGTCAATGGGTGGAGGTTGGGTTAAGGCAACAGGTATGGTGGTATTCGTGTCAAAATTATGAGTTCTATTAATTATGTCTTATCGTGTTAATCATGTGTTTACTCATGTGATCGTTTCTATATATAATTAAATTTAGTAATTTAATTATTTCAAATATTTCTTCCTCTTTAGGTATTTTGGTGAGATCATTGTTAATTTTCGTGCCTACTAGCTTAGGAATTTATTTTATCAGATTATTACTATCATTAGTTCCTTCATCATTTAAAGCCTCTTGAAAATGGTTAATAATTTCATCATTTAGGGAAGTACCTATTTTCGCCCAGTTATTGTATTTATTTTTTGTTTTATGGATCATTAGGTGTCTTTTAGAGTTGTTTACAACTGCATGTAAGTACTTTATATTTAAATCCTCTCTTTTATCCATTTAATTATGGCCTTTTGACTCCAATATTATTCTTCACATTTCATAGCCCAATTGAGTTTAGATTTAGTTTCTTCCATATCAGATATGTTCTCATGAGTAAGATTATCTTGGTGTATATATATCTTCTTTTATTAATAATTCACCCTCTCAATTTGATATCTCTTGAAAAATGTTTTTAAATGTTTTTTTGTTCCATTCTTAGAGATCCTTTTTGAGATTTTTTAAGTTCATATAAAATTTATTAAGAGGACTGCCACTAATAACTTTGTCCCAAGAATTTTGGACACAGTCTTTGAAGTCTCTATGGTTAGTCCACATGTTTTGGAACTTAAAAGGTTTGGTTGTAGGATCTCTTATTTGGAAAATCGAAAGCACTAGAGATGAGTGGTCTGAACAGTTCTTATTAAGAATTTTAACTATTGTGTTAGGGTACGAAGCTAGCCACTTTTGGTTTATCAGACCTCTATCTAATCTTTCCCATATACCTCTATCAAAATCCCTTTTGTTGTGATAGGTAAATTTAGTTCCTAGATAACCTAGATCTATCAAAGTAGCTGATTAGATACAGTTTTTGAATTCTTCCACTCCTCTGATTTCTATATTCCCCCCACCTGTCTTTTCAGAACTACCAGCCACTATGTTAAAGTCTCCTATAGATATGTAAGGTAAATCTTGACATAAGAGGGAATTGGATTCAATATTGTTCCATACATTTAACCTCTCTAGTCTAGTGAACTTGGCATAAACTAAGTCTATTAATATTTTAGTAAGGAAGCTAAGATGGATAAGATATATTAGAGCATTATATTATATATCATAAATGGTGTTGCAACTAACTTCATACCTCCCAAACCACCATATTTTGTTGTTGATATTATCCCCACAACCATCAAAGTTCATTCTTCTTGTAAGATCCTCTAATTTATACTTTTCTATTTTAGGTTCTAAAATAGCAATGCAGAGGAGTTTATGAGACTTATAGAGTAGTTTTAGCCTTCTTTTTGTAACTTTGTTGGCAATTCCTCTTGAATTCCATACAATTGTGTTAATCATTTTTACCTTAGGAAGGAAACTCTATTCTTCTTCTTGACATTTTCTCTGGTCACTCTTTTGAACATAGGGTATGCTATTTGGACTTTCTTTTTGAATTCATCTCTAGTGGTAATAGGATTGTTGATTTGTTTATGCACTTGTAAGAGATCTTCCTTTTTCTTTTTTGATTTTTCTAGTCTTACATCCAAAATTTTAAAGAAAATTATTAACTCCTCTAAATAGGGAGTTTCTTCTATTGTTTTGCTTTCACTATCCAAGTGGGATAGACAGTCATAAAAATATTTCCTTCCCTTTATTGGCAATTCAGTAGCTTCATGGGGCAAATCTATAATTTCTATAATTCTGGTGTCCTCATACTCAATATCTTTTTTTTTTTATTTTGTCTATATGTTCTTGCAAAACATATTTAGGAATACCACTGTTTCCCTTTAAGCTGTTGTGATTGTGATTTGGCACAGGCCCTGAGACAGTTTCATTCTTGGTAGTGGATTGAGTATCCATTTGAAAAATTATTGGGGTGTGTTCTTGATGAATTAATTTATTTCTGTGAGTATTTACTTGGTTGCCCATAATGGTGACCATATCTTCCTGGTGATTTGTGACTTTATCAAGATCTTCATTGTGTGGTTTATCCCTCTATACAAGTTGTCAATTTGCAGGATTATTTTTAGGCTGTTCTATTTTCTTGGTGGTTGAGTTTTCTTGAGTTTGTACTTTATTGTGGAGAAGACATTTTTCTTATTTATAACCTAGTTTATATAACTTTACACAATAGGATGGGATATTTTCATATGCTATTGCTTTCCAAAAACCATATTCTTCACAGCCAAGTCATACCCAGTCAGGTCTCTGTGCTAATAAGTCCAATTGCACGCATACCCTAACTATGCTTGGCCTATTGATTGAGACTGTTGATTCATAGAGTTTAAGAGGTTTGACAACCACCTGGGCTATCGAATAGAGGGATTCTTTTGCAAATAAGTGAATTGGTAGGCTTGGGAATGAAATCCAAACTGGAACAATCGAGTTTTCTTTGTCAAACAAAATTTTGGAGACCATTTAAATGTTCTCATTAGGAATTTACCTATAAACCATTGCTCCTTTATCCACAATCGAAAAAAATCTTCTTCAAGATAAAGTCTTATAAGAATATATTTCTGATCAAGAAGCCCAATATGGTATGCTCCCTTCAATCCAAAAATTTCAAATTGTTTTATAATAATGTCTATACTTGGTCTTCCGTGAGATAATTTACCCACCATTGATGTTTGAATGGGTCAGCCAGTTTCTTAATGTCATCTCTAGAGAATAAAATTTCTGGTTAACCTATAAACTTTGATGGGGTCTTGAGTTATATTTTTGATGGACATGAAGAAGATGTTAAAACACTTACGAAATATTTAGACCAAACAGCTGGATGAGGATCAAGGGGTTTTGGTTCAGATTCCATGGTGATTGTTCGATTATTGTTCTTGATAACCCTAATGAGGCTTAAGGTTGGCTAGATTATGAAGACAATTGCTAGAGAGAGTTTACTAGAGAGAAAGTTTCCCATACTCCTGATCAGTATTCGTATGATTCGGAGTCAGTCTATAATTCTAAGAAAGTGAACAATTAAGATATTAAGTTTTTTAACCTTAATAATGTGCTTTATATGAAAAGGATAAAAGTGAATCTCAATAGTATATATTAGTTATGTGATGAAAAACTTGCGGTGAATTTACCTCAAAAGGGTTGTGATTTTTTTTTTTATAAAAGTGAGAAGATGATACTATATGGTGTTAGGATTCTCGTTAATTATTATGGACTTTTTTATGTCCTTGTCGTGTTAATCATGTGTTTACTCGTGTGATCGTTTCTATATATATTTAATTGGGTGTGAAATTTAGTAGTGACATTTCGTATTTTCCTTGGGTAATTTTTGTTAGATATAAAAATTGTATTATGTCGTGTCCATATCCATAAAAACCTTTATCGGGTGCGAAGCAAGTAGAACTTCTGTGATGAATCCCATAAAATGTCAATGCACTTTGCTATTGCGGCCAGAGTACCTTTTGCCATTTATATATATATATATATATATATATATATATATATATATATATATATATATATATATATATATATATATATATATATAAGATTTTGTGCTGAATCATTATCCTTGTATCTCACTTTAAATAACAAGATCTTTAGATTGGGAAAACACATGGAAGTTAGAGGGAAGTAAAAACCAAATCCGAACATAGTTTCAAGACCACTAAAGAATTGCAAGAAAGCAAACTTTGAGGAAAGTCATAAGCATCCCACTCAATTTCAAGCAGTAAATGTGAAACATTCTGCTCTCTGGCAGCACATATATATACATGACTCTAGGATTGAAGAATTGTGATGTTATAATCTGATACCAAACTTCTTAAGAAAAGGCATACTATGACCCATCAATATTTTATCTAAAAAGTTCAAGACCCCCACATTTCTGTCGTTATCTGAAAGAAAGTCATCTTGTATTACTCTCAAGTCGAGAGGTTGGATAGAAGCCCAGAGGGACTTCCACCTTGTTGATTGAATGCTAGTTTTTACAACTTCCTTTGTTGGAAGAGATGAAAGTATGTGAGTAAGAATGTCATCTGGTAGATTGCTCAACCTATCTTTTGAATCCCCAACTTCTAGGCTATAATTTTCCTTTCTTGTGAATTTAAGCATGATTTTGAAAATTAAAAATACAAGGAATTATTATTAAAATCATAATGTACTCTATGTGAACTCTTATTCCAATTGTTTACTTAAATCCCATTTGGTTGGATGGAAAATGGTGGAACGTAAATATATATATAGACAGGCTGCTAATATATATATATATATATATATATATAGAGAGAGAGAGAGAGAGAGAGAGAGAGAGTGAGTGAGTCAGGCTCTCCAACATACCTCATTAAACATACCTATTTTTTTAAAATAGTAAAAAAATTAATTTTGAATTGATATTTTTTATATGAGTTCATGATATTTCAACGTGCATTTGTAAAAATATTTAGCTCAAAATAATGTGTTTTTATATTTTTAAAAAATAAGTAAAAAAACTCACTTTTAAGGGTAAAAACTGTCAGTTTTTTAGCCTATTTTTTTAAAAATAACTCAACTCAACAAAAACTTTTCCCAATTATTTGAGGTCGGCTACATGAATCCTATTTTTCCATTCCATTATGTCCAGTGCAATATCTTCGGTTAAACCACATGATATCATGTCTTTTTTTATAATATCCCACCAAGTTAATTTAGGCCTACCTCTACCCCTTGGGTTACCATCAATACTAACTAAATCACTCTTCCTTACAGGAGCATCCATTGGTCTACGCTTGACGTGTCCAAACTATCTAAATCGATTTTCTCTCAATTTATCTTCTATAGGAGCTACTTTTACCGTTTCACGAATTTGTTCATTTTTAATTTTATCCTTTCGAGTTTTACCACAAATCCATCTTAGCATTCGCATCTCCGCCACACTCATTTTCTTCACATTTTGTTTCTTGGTTGCCCAACACTCTGTCCCATATAACATGGCAGGTCTAATGGCCGTCCTATAAAATTTTCCTTTTAACTTCAAAGGTATACGCCTATCACACATAACGCCGGTCGCACTTCTCCACTTAACCCAGCCTGCTCTAATCTTATGCATAACATCATCACTAATATCTCCATCTTTTTGTATAATCGATCCGAAATAACGAAAATGATCATTTCTAGGTATTTCTTGACCCTCCAATTTCACCACATCTCCATTTGTCCTCCTATTACTACTAAAATTACACTCCACATATTCTGTTTTAGTTCTGCTTATTTTAAATCCTCTCGTTTCTAAAGTTTCTCTCCACAATTCCAACCTAGCATTTATCCCCATCTTAGTCTCATCGACTAAAACAATATCATCTGCAAATAGCATACACCATGGCACCTCATCTTGTATTTGTCCAGTTAACTCATCCATAACAAGAGCAAAGAGATAAGGACTTAATGTTGAACCTTGGTGTAGCCCTACCGTAATTGAAAATTCACCACCTTCTTCAGCTGATGTTCTTACTGTAGTCATCACACCATCATACATATCCTTGATCAAGTCAATATATCTGTGAGTCACTCCTCTTTTATATAGAACCCACCATAATATATCTCTGGGTATCCTATCATACGCCTTCTCCAAATCTATAAAAATCATATGAAGATCCTTCTTTTTCTCTCTATACCTCTCCATTAATCTCCCCAATAAATAGATTGCTTCCATTGTTGACCTCCCAGGCATAAACCCAAATTGATTCTCAGATACTGTTGTCTTCAATCTCAATCTATATTCAATCACTCTCTCCCAAAGTTTCATTGTATGACTCATTAACTTAATACCACGATAATTTGAACAACTTTGTATGTCCCCTTTATTTTTATAAATAGGTACTAAAATACTTTTTCTCCATTCATCGAGCATCCTATTAGACATTAAACTTCTATTAAATAATTTTGTAAGCCATGATACTCCATCCTCCCCTAAGCACTTTCAAACCTCAATATGGGTACCATCTGGTCCTAAAGCCTTCCCTGTCTTCATCTTTTTTAGAGCAATCCTGACCTCTGTTGTCCTAATTCTACGAAAAAATATATCTTCTCGAGTCTCCCTAAGTTCCTCTATATCTAATCTACTACCATTATCTCCATTTAATAACCTCTCAAAGTAGTTTTTCCATCTTTCCATAATTTCATCATCTTTGACTAGGACTCTCGAATCATCACTTTTGATGCACTTAACGTTATTAAAATCTTTTGTTTTCCTATCCCTAAGTTTAGCAAGCTTATAAATACTTTTTTCCCCTTCTTGTGTTCCTAATTTTGTATAAAGATCATCATATCCTTTTAACTTAGCATCTCTTACCACTTTCTTAACTTCCTTTTTAGCCCATTTATATTTCTCAAAATTCTCTTCATTTCTATTTGTTTGCCATGTTCTAAAGCGCTCCCTTTTAATTTTTACTATATTCTGTACTTCTTCATTCCACCACTAAGTTTCTTTAGACTGTGGCCCTTTGCCTTTTGATTCTCCAAGAATTTCTTTTGATATTCTCCTAATGAATGTGGCCATCTTATTCCACATTATGTTAGTTTCTTCTTCACAATTTCATGCTGGTTCATTTAATACTTTATCTTTAAATAGTTCTAATTTCTCTCCTTTTAAATTCCACCACCTAGTTCATGGGTTAATCTTCACTTTTCGCACTCGTGATTGATTTTTAATATTTATATCCAACACCATTATCCTATGTTTTGAGGTTAAGCTCTCTCCCGGGATAACCTTACAATCTTTACACGTTAATCGGTCTCCTTTCCTAGTAATGAAAAAATCTATTTGTCTCTTATGTGTTCCACTTTTATAAGTTATTAAGTGTTCAAGCCTCTTTTTAAAATATGTATTTACTAGTACAATATCATAAGCCATCGCAAAATCTAAGATAGACTCTCCCCCGTCGTTCCTATCTCCAAAACCATGTCCTCCATGCACTATCTCATATCCTACACGATCTTCTCCTACATGGCCATTAAAATCTCCACCTATATATATTTTCTCACCTAGGGGTATTTCTTGAATTAGTTCATCCATTTGTTCCCAAAATTGTACTTTAGTGTGCTCATCTAATCTTACTTGAGGTGCATAAACATGAACAATATTAATTATGTTTTCACCTAATACCAATTTTACAAGTATAAGTCAATCACCTTTCCGAATAACGGTTACAATATCGTCCTTAAAGTTTTTATCTACTATTATTCCAACTCCGTTCTTATTTCTATGTTTTCCTGTATAATATAATTTAAATCATGTATTTTCTATTTCTCTAGCTTTCTCACCGACCCATTTAGTTTCTTGTAAACAAGCTATGTTAACTTTTCTTCTTATCATGGTATCTACTAACTCCATCCCTTTGCCTGTCATAGTCCCTATGTTCCAAGTCGCTAACCTAAGTCTAGTATCCTGGATTAGCTTCTTTACTCGCACACGTCCAGCTTGTTGCAGGAACCCTTGCGTATTTATCGTCGCATTCGGGAGTCGATGCGACACCCCTTGCCTATTTTTCGAGACACCCGGTGGCAGGCGCAATGCCCCTTGCCTATTTTTCGAGACACCCGGTGGTAGGCGCAACGCATCGCTTAAGGGGAATGCCCTAGCATTAGCACGTATATTCTTAGGATTCATGTTCATAAGGATCTGACAAAGTTTTACGCTGGCTGTCAGCTACCTAACGCAACCCTCCTCCTTTTTTCGGGCTTGGGACCGACAGTGTCAAAAAAATAAGAAGTTAAGCACGACCCAGGCGGAGTTTTTTTTTTTTTTTTTTAAATAACAAAAAACATTATTTTCAGTTGATTTTTTTTACAAGGCCGCATTGAAATATCATGAACCCATATAAAAATATCATCTCAAAAATATTATTTTTACTATTTTAAAAAAATGGTATGTTTCTAGGAGGTATGTTGGAGAGCCTGACTATATATATATATATATATATAAAAGAATTCGGATTGCTTATGTACTATCCGACCGAGGCAGTGAAATGGTTCTACACGCCCTGCTATATATATTGCAGCCCTATATATTTTGTTGGTATATTTTCTATTTTTTAAATAGGGTGGATTGCCCTGTATACGGAGGAAACTGTGTCCAATTTTTTTTGAAGTCTGTATAATTGTTTGTGTTGTATAAAAAATCTTCTCAACTTGTACTCTTTTATTATTTGTATGGTAATAATGTTTTGTGTTAACTAGTGCCCAATGCAAGGAAATGGTAATCTTCATTATGGACATTTTGTGTTGAAGTTCATGAAGCACTTAATGGAGGATCCTTCCATACCATTTGAAAGAAAGGTATGTTACCAATGTTTTCTCTTTTTCTCTTATTATATAAAATATCGCTTAGTTATTAACTATTGTATACCGCAATGATAAATTAAATTCCATCTTCAATTTTTTAGATAAGAAGATTGCTCAATAAAGCTACGTACACATTGAATGAGATAAATGAAGCTCAATTGGAGTTCATTGAGTTCATTACGGATTATATACATTAGGGACTTCCGAATAACTGTATTTTGTTTTGTTGTAATGGCAATTTATTGAGATGAACGTGCTATGATGACAATTATGTTGATTATATTTGATTGCAGGGTTACTCATTTGGGTTGGATAGCGTTGAGAACAAACTTGATCGAGTATTAGGTTCGACACGTCCTAGCTTGAGTATTGTGGATCTTATGATGTAGTTTGCAATGCTAGTTTTTGAATATTGTGATGTATCATCACTATTTTCAGGATATTATCACGTAGAAAACTAGATGTTAGCTAATTTTTGGATATCATCACGTAGCTCACATACTAGCTAGTTTTTGGATATGATGTAGCTCACATCAATATTTATTGATTGTAAGTATCTTGACGTATATATCAAGTTCGTGATATTTATGTCCTTGATTACTATCTATTTACAAGGGTTGATTTAACCTCAAATAATAGTTGTTTGTTAATGGAATGATGATTTTTTAATTTTTTTTTTATATTAACGTTTATGTGAGTTTTAAAAAAACTCTCATAAAATTGCTAAAATTGAGATAAATGTGATGTTATTTATGTCGTTTTTTCATGAAAATGTGATTAAAAACATGTTAAATACTGTAGTTTTTATGTGTATTCTTAAAAACTCAGATAAATGTGATCTTATTTATGTCAGTTTTACGAACATTTATGTCAGGGCTTTATATGTCAGTTTTGAAAAATTCTAAAACTGACATAAATGGTCATTTATGTCAGTTTTTTACTGACATAAATGACCATTTTTCTTGTAGTGTAAGCCACCCAATCGCCCTTTCTCACGTCACACGATCACACGCCACGTGTTTCGATTGGTGGAGCTTTGCACCACCGCAAAGCACTATAACATAGCCTTTTTGACTAGAATACTAATAGTCATATTTTGTCTTTTAGTCATATACCCTTTCACTTTCTTGTAAAGTTTCTATGTGGGATACTTAAACCATACCCACCACATATACAACCGCTTTGCTTTAGCTCTCTCTCTCTACTAGAAGACCCAATATAAAAGCCCAAAAATAAAAACTCACTTACACAATACAAATACTAAATTATATTCCAAAAATCAAACTTAGTAATAAAATTTAATTAACAAATTATATATTGAAATTCCAAGAGTTTACACTACTAATGATGTGTGAATATTTAAACTACATTATTAAATATATAAAATGATAAAGAGAGCTAAATATGAGTTGTAAATAATTATGAGACAATTCAGTGGATTCAGATTCACCACTTAGCCTATTTATTTTTATTAATTAGTTTATCTATTCCAAATATCCCAATATACATATATATATACTAAACAAATATTAACTATTAAAAAATAAGATTTAGATTTGAGAAATTCACTCTACAATATTATTTGAAAATATACTATATATAGTTTAATTGATAATTAATTATTGTAATATGAATTTACTATTTTTTGTTGAAGATAGTTCATCCTCCCTCGAGGCATAATTATAAATTGTAAAATTTTAAAACTAATTTTTAGAGGGGCATAATAAATAAATTAATACCCTGTACTTTTATGTGCATTTAATTATTCATTTAATTGGGGAGATTAAATTTATTTCAGTAAATATTAATTAATGAGTTAAGGATTAATACTCATTATTATTATTATTATTATTATTATTATTATTATTATTATTATTATTATTATTATTATTATTATTATTATTCTTGTTGTTGTTGTTGTTGTTGTTGTTGTTGTTGCTGCTGCTGCTGCTGCTGCTGCTGCTGCTGTTGTTGTTGTTGTTGTTGTTGTTGTTATTATTATTATTATTATTATTATTATTATTTATTTGCGTGTGATAAGTAAATAGAGATGTGGTTTATGAGTAAAAAACGACAATTTATTATGTTATGTCGATAGAGAGTTACATTGGCATATTTATATAATTGATGGGCGATGCGTACTATATGCACGTCTCGTGCCCGATTAATTAGATAATGGAATATTTTTAATTGACTGACTAATATGATCTTTTTAAGTGTACTGATGATCCTAAATGTATTGAAATAGTCCTGAACAGCTACCTAGAGTTATAATCAGGTTTCGAGGGATTTTTAAACGTAGTAGGGCCCGTATAGGGGTATTGATGTCTTTTAATCCTTAGAAGCACACTTCAAACAAGATTAGAGTATGATTAAGGAGTATTTAAGGTTTAGAGAGGTGGATGATAACCTCACTTTTGGCCTCTGCATAATTATAATTAAGGAAGATATTAAGAGAATAGAAAAAAAGAGGAAAGGGAGAAAAGAACTAGTAGAAGATAGGAAGAACATCTCTGGATCCAATCATTAAGTAAAGACATCAAATCTAGATCCAAAAGGTAAGTGTTTACTTGATTTATATTACAATTTCTATGGTTAATTATATTCATAATTAATTAAGAACAAATCCGATATTTAAAAGATGAAAGTGTTTGAGAATTGAATAAATGAATTTTGTTTGTGTTAACCTCTGATCATAGTTGATGTGACACCCCGCTTATTAAAATAAGGGGCGGCTAGCCCGATACTCCAACAATTACAGGAGTCATAGATGGTCTATTCTTAGCATCACCGTAAAACAAGAAGTATACAAGATAACCACCAATTATTTTGGAAAATGGATTGTCATAATTTATTTGTAAGTTAAAGAAAAACATTTAAACAATCCAATTAAAAAGAAGGTGGATGAAAATAAAGACAGATAATAAATCGACATCTATATACAACAAAATAACCGAACAAGGTGTCGGTTAAAAGTCTAATACAATAAGGTTCCACCGAGTAGTAAAGTACGATATCACAAATATAATACAAGTACAAAACTTGGGCAATACGCCCGAATGTGCACCCGATCATAACTAGAATACAAAAAAAAAAAGGTGGAAGCGTCTATGTCAAATATCCCATAACTTCCGCAAAATGTTACAGCTCCAGGACACTGGAATAGAAAAATCAATACGGGCGTCCTTGCGGTGGAACACCTGGTCGAATATAAGATTCATGCAAAACAGAGAGATATAAACGGGTTAGGGCCCAATTTAATATGATCACCAAGTGAATAAAGTGCATGACAGTTATGGACAATTTAATTATCATAAATAATCTTGTTTCGTTCACCATAAATAATGATAGGGAATCTAATTTCTCAATCTAAAAGCATAACCTAACGCAATGTCAATAACACTGATCACAATTCAATATGCCGAAGAATATAGATAATATATTACTTAAAGAGATTCCATTTCCTTTTTACAAAATTCCATTTCTCCGTTCCTTTTCTCATTAGGAAACGTATTCGAAGCAATTTACTTCATAAAGTGTCGTATCATCAATAAAATTCCACTTTAATAAGAATAGTTATATTACACAACATATAACGATTCTAAGACCGTCCTTTCGGCTTTCCCCACTAGACGCGCCCTTAAAGAGCTATCATCTTCCAGAGCCTATCACCAAGACAACCTGGTCATCCTACATCGCATGACGTCGGGAAGAGGCTATATACCTTCGGCAGTGAGTCATAACCACACTCGGAATTACCTCACTTTGAACAATAATCACACAATACATAATAACCGGTACTATGGCCTAGGACTATATTCACACTGCATTCACTAACCAGGGGACTTCGCCTCATACGCGTAACTTCCCGTATGATAGCATTTAGAGAGGTGTGTATATGCAACTTATCATTCACAAGTTATTCCCATTTTAAAAGTATGCATTACGATTTATCCAGAGCCATAAGCGGTTAATGTCATCATTATAAACCTCAATGTTTAATTATCTCCACTATAAATCTCCCTTAATTGACATTCATTCTATAACCCATCATGTAATGACATTCTTCAATCCAATTCTAGAAGTCCACAGTAACTCACTCTAACTCTCCCTAGGCCTAGACTAGTTCATTCAATAAAAGAATCATTATTACTAGGCGGTAATACTCTAGTTTTACTTCATTCAAGAAGGTTCCTAAGTCCCTATCTTAAAGAGAGAAGCTTCAGAAAACTAAGGATTTAAGAGTGAGAAACAGGATCATGGGACCGCGTTTCACTGCGCCTCTTTAGTTTTGCCCAGAAAGGTACACAGTAAGCTCATTTTGGAAGGCCCGATCGATCGGTCCTGGAACCGCGTTCGACCGTGCTCTGAATTTATACTTATCGAAGAAAGGAGTATGCCTACCCCTTAAGCCCCGGTCGATCGGTCATGGGACCGCGGTCGACTGCGCCTATCAGGCCCACGATTAACTCTTCTTCTACAAAGCTAAATTCGAAACTTAAACCTATAATTTTTACACTTCCTTCATTCTCATCAACCAATAACACAACCACAACCTCTCTACACCACAACAAACTCACAGGACCAACTTCAATCATACAACCAACAAGATCCAAGGGTTAAACATCAATATTTATCAAATCTTACTATTTGTTCAAATTCTCTAGTAGTACACAACTATCACAACAAGTTATCCACATTAAATCATATACTAGCAAGTTAGAAACTTTCCTTAAGCTGAAATCTCAGATTCCATTACGGTAGATGCATGATCAAACCCAATTTCTTTAATTCTTCTCCTTTCTCTTCTTTACCCCAAATTCTCTTTCTCTTTCTTTCTTTCTAGGTTTAGGAAGCATACATGTGAGAATTAAGGGGGGTTGCAAGAATTAATCACGCCTTTAGCATCAATTCCCATCTTTAAATGTTAATATACCATTAAAATGACTCGTAACTACATAATTAAGTCATAACCTGTCAAAAGTGCCCGTAACCCACAAATACAACATGACACTTATTTTGACTATCTCGACTATTTCGGGGCTCATCGCACCCTCTAAATTGGCATCTGGAATAATATAAATCATTTCAAGTTCCAACTTCATTTAAACCATAAATGTCGTTTAAATCACAACGACAGCATGAATCGTAACATAATGCTATTTACATCCACACAACAGTAAATATGCAAAATCTAGTAAATATTATCTTTTAATTCACTTAAAACAATATTTACCCCATTATCCAATATTTTATATAATTACCTCTCATGGTAAATTAATATAAAATAAATTACTCCAAAGTAAGCGTTATTACATACTCCCCCCTTGTAAGGGAATTTTGCCCCCAAAATTTAGGCGTACCTTGCGAAAAGAGATGTGGATATTTTTCTCGCATATCGTCCTCACGCTCCCACGTTGACTCCTCGGCATTATGATGCCCCCATTGGATCTGAACCAAAGGCACCACTCGAGATCTTAGCCTACGCTCCCCATGATCTAAGATTGCGACTGGTTGTTCCTCGTATGAAATATCGGGATGAAATTTGATATCATCCAAAGGAATGTGCCAGTGAGGTCCTTCACACCTCTTATACTTTTTCAAGGATGAAACATGAAACACATCATGAATCTGTTGTAAGTGTTCCGGTAAGGCAAGTTGATACGCTACTGGGCCTATCTTAGCAATAATGGGAAAATGTGCTACGTAGCATGAAGCAAGTTTTCCTTTCTTCCCAAATCACTTTATACCTTCACTGGTAAAAATCGCACCAAAACTTCATCTCCAACCTCCAGTTACACATGCCTTCTATTAGCATCAACATAACTCTTTTGATTATCTTGAGCTATTCGGATGCAATTGTGAATAAGTTGAATCTTCGAAGAAGTATCTTGGATCATTTCAGGTCCAAGAAATTTATTATCCCCTACTTCCAACCAACAAGTAGGTGATCTACACGATCGACCATATAATGCTTCATAGGGTGCCATCCGGATAGTGAATTGGTACGAATTATTATAAGCAAATTAGACCAAGGGAATGTATTGTTCCCAACCTCCTTTGAAATCAAGTACACACATTCTGAGCATATCCTCCAACATTTGGTTAACTCTTTCTGTTTGTCCATCTTTTTGAGGGTGATAGGAGGTACTCAACTTCAATTCGGTTCCCATAACTTCTTCGAAACTTCGCCAAAAATGGGAAACAAAAATTTTATCTTGATCGGAGACTATATTAATGGGCACTCCATGTAGTCTAACAACCTCCGCAATAAATAGTCGGGTATAACGAGCAGTATTTTAGTCTGTATGTGCCAGTAAGAAATGTGTCGACTTATTTAAGTGATCGACGATGACCCAAATATAATTGTGACCGCTTTGTGACATTGGTAATCCCGTGATGAAATCCATCGAGATACTTTCCCACTTCCATACCGGTATTTCCAAGGGTTGTAACAATCCCATTGGTCGCTGATGATCTACCTTCACCAGTTGACAAGTAGTACATTGGGAAATAAATTTAGAAATATCTCGTTTCATACCTGCCCACCAATATTAACGACGCATGTATTAGTACATTTTGTCCCCACCGGGATGTACTACAAATTTGGACCCATGAGATTCTGTCATTACGGCACGTCTTAAATCCCCTTCGATCGAGATAACAAGTCTCTCGTGGAAACGTAGACCACCCTCAGAACTTATGGAGTAGGATTTCGCTCCCTCGGTTAACAATTGGTGTATACGATCCTGACAACTTTTGTCCCTTCCTTGAGCTTCCACAACCCTTGCCACTATAGTAGGAGTAACGGTCAACACCGACATAAACGCCCTAGAAACATCGTCCTCTTGGCTAAGTTCTTTACATTTAGCCTTCCATACCTGATATGCCCCAAGTCTGACCTCGGCTCGGAGGCACCAACCTCGGCCGAGACCGTGGCCAACATTGGAGAAGCCTTGGGCATGCGGCATCAGCACTCGACCATAGAAAGGTCGGCCCAGGCCGACACTACCGCCATCCTCTCGAAGGGACATCGCATGCATCACAAGGATCAGCAGCATTCTCATATACCTTGGAATGGCAACCTCAGCCAGACATAGGCCGAGCTTGCAAGAAGCCACCAGCAACCTCATCAAGACATTAGTCGATGCTCCAAACACACCAGCTCAACCTCGGCTCAGGTTGACTACGTCCATTGTCTCGGCTAGGATTAAGCCGAGACCCCCATGGTCACCTCGGACTGAATGAGAAACTAGACTTACCAACCTCGACCTCTACCAGGCCGAGGTCATACACCAGGCGCGATAGCCGAGCATCTGCTGACATTTGGATAAGGGCACGTGGACACAAATCAGTTATAACAAGATTATTCCCCACACGTGGGGAGAATATTGCATCATCATTCCCTACATGTGACAGTGACAGATGGCTTTCCCATATTGGTGAGGCAACCACACACATGCACATTACATGCATGGGGGGTACATTACACCCCCTAGGTACTATATATAGAGGTCATCCTCTACCTTGTAAAGGATCCAAGATATACAACCCTAACTGAAACTCTGTCTAGATACACAGTAGAGAGAGAGAGCTTGAGAGATTGTATCCATAGCCATCAGTGCCTTATTACAGTGAGGTTATTCACACACACAGTGGACGTAGGCCAATTTAGGCTAAACCACTTATATTCTGGTGCTCTCTCCTCTTCTCCTCATCTCATTCTACTACCTTTTATGTAACTATGCTGCCATTGTTGTTCTTAGAGTGATCTTGAAAACACCTTACCTGGTGGTGCTAATTCTAGCATCATCATTTTGGCGCCGTCTGTGGGAAGAGAGAGAAGCTATATCTTCCTCTTCTTCAGCTTAACCTCACCAGAGACTCTGGTGGTGAACAAAGCACCACCCCCTTGCGTGGAGCTGCTTCACCATTGAAAGAGGTCCTTTGAGGTACTAAGCTCATCTGCTACTCAAGCTCTATAGTGTTAACATATGGCACCAGAATTACCCCCGCCTCTTCCACCACCTGGAGGTGGGGGGCCTAGTTCCAGTCAGGCGCCGCCCCAGTCTAAAATGGCGGAGGTAGCTGCAGCCTTGAGGTCTTTAGATGCAACACAACAAGCTATGCTGGAGCAATTTGCATAGCTCAGCCAAACTATGATGAGGCCACCTGGAGTCTCACCGGATATGATCACTCTGACGGCTTTTCAGCCTCATCCTGACGCGAGGGGACCACCCCCGGCACCAATGAAGGACCAGCCTGCACCCCAGTGGAGAAGGGACATTGCTGACCCTAGGCGCTTGCGCCTGGGGAGGTAAGGAAACCCTTACCCAGAGGACAGGTATGGCGATCTAGAGGCGGAAGAAGCCCCGAAAGACTGCTCGGAGCCGTATGAGGTGTCGAATAACACTGTACGACCTCTTCTGCAAAGTTAAGGTTGCATCGGCCAAAGAGGTGAAGAAACCCAAAAAAGAGGGTCAGCCTTTGATAGGTTGAGCAGAGGGTCAGCCTTTGAGAGATTGGGCCCGATGAATGACCTAAGACAGAGATTGTCGAGATCAAGGAGCGCAGCAGGCTCTCAGAGAGGGAACAGGCAGGGTTGGCCAGATCAAGGCCGACATTGTGAAATAAGAGGCAGGGAACATAAAGAGGTCAATAATCGACGTGCCGCGGCAAGGGAAACCTCGGTCCATCCCATGGAGGTGGCTGGGGACAACCACAGCCAGGTCGATGGCAGAAGACCGTGGAATGACTCTATCCAGCGCCTTAAGGAGAAGATAGGAGACCTTATTAAAAGCAGGGACCCATTACAAAGGGGTTACTCAGATGGCTCTCCATTTTTGGCTAGGATAGTGGGCTTCCTAACCCCAGCCAAGTTCAAGCCTCCTACAGTGTCTCCCATGTATGATGGCAGCACTAACCCTGTCCATCACATCGAGATGTACTAGTCGGCAACATACATCTACTCGATACCCGATGATATGAAGTGTAGGGCCTTCTCTGGGACCTTAATAGGGGCAGCGCATAGTTGGTTCACCTCCCTTCCGAAGAAATCAATTGAGAACTTCAAAGGCTTGGCCGAACGATTCATCCACAACTTTTGCTTTGGGGTGAGACCTCAGAAGAAGACTACTCACCTGCTGTATGTCAAACATGCCAAGGATGAGAGCCTAAGAGACTAAATAGTGAGATTCAACAAAGAGAAGTTGGAGGTTGAAGATTATGAAGAGAACATAGCCATGACCGCCTTCATTGGGGGTCTAAAGAAAGGGAAGATGTTGTGGAAACTTATGGAGGACCCCTTAGGTCTATGGCGGAGCTCCTGGCAACCACATGGAAAGTAATGAATGCGGAAGAGGCAATGGCCACCAAGTATGAGGATGAGAACCGCGGTGGCAGTGGAAAGTCCCAAAACAAGAAAGATGGGAAGAAGAGGTCGGGTGATGACAAGTTCGCTCACTATACTCCTCTGACTATGAGCTGTGAGCACATCCTCAACGAGATTAAGAACGACAGGACTCTGAGATGGCCAGAGAAACTGAAAGCCCCACCACATAAGAGGAACAAAAACCTATGGTGCGAGTTCCACCAGGATCATGGCCATGTCACGGACAGATGCTTCGCCCTGAAGGATGAGATTGACAAGATGCTAAAATCTGGAAAGTTGAGGAAGTATGTGGACGGTAAGGCTCCTAAGGGTGGAAGAGATGACCCTAAAAAAAGGAGAAATGACAGATGCTATGACAATGTCCCAGTCAGAAGAGACGATGATTCAGAAGGTGATGATGAAGACGATCTGGATCTTTCGCCGAAAGATGACAACACCCCAGTGAAGAGGGTTGGTATGATCTTGTTTGGTCTTAACACCATATGTGGAGGATTTGCAGGAGGTGGATCTGGAGTAGCTGATAGGAAGGCTCACGTAGCAGAGGCCTGGTCAGTGGCCAAGCTTGAAGTTGTGAATCTAACGTCTTTCGATACAGTGCAGAAGAGGAAGAAAGTAGACATGGACACCCTCATAGTTGGGTTCTCCAGACTCGACTTCAAGGGTATCTTAGCCCCCCATGATGACCCTATGGTCATAACAACAAGGGTGCATGGGTGCGAGGTACAGAGGATCCTTATAGATGGGGGGAGCTCGGCGGACGTGATGTTCTGGCCTTGCTTCAAGAGCCTAGGTCTTAGCAGAACAAGATTGGTACCCTATCACCACCCATTGATAGGATTCAGTGGCGAAAAGGTCCACCCCTTGGGCATGTATGAGATGGACGTACGGATGGGTGATGAGTGTCCTAAGAGGCTAACCAAGAAGATAAATTTTTTTGTCATGGACGAGAACGTGTTTTCGTCCTATAACCTCATCATAGGAAGGGTGGCCCTTAAAGAGTTGAAGCTGTGCCGTCGACGGTCCATCAGATGCTAAAATTCTCGACTCCTTATAGGGTAGGGGAAGTGCAAGGTGACCAGACCACAGCGCGAGAATGTTACTTCAACTCGGCTGAAGAGAGAGAATCCCATAAGAGGGCAACCACCACTTATAGCATTGATACGCTTGACCCAAGAGATGAGACAAAGTTAAAGAAGGGAGAGGCCGCGAAAGAAGTAGAATCCATCGTCCTCAATGAGGACGAGGCAAAAAAAATCGTCCAGGTCGGTAAATCCCTAAAGGCAGAAATTAAGGAAGAGCTGATAAACTTCCTCAGGAGGAGACATAGTGTTTTCGCATGGAGTCACGCCGACATGCCCGGCATCGACCCTGAAGTTATGAGTCACAAGCTCAACGTGACCAAAGACGCCATGCCAATCAAACAAAGACGAAGAGTCTATTCTAGGGAGAAGTACGACGTCATCCGAGAAGAGGTCAAAAAATTTGAAGAGGCTGAGTTTATAATAGAAGTCACATATCCGGAATGGTTATCAAATGCAGTCATCGTGCCCAAGGCCAATGGGAAGTGGAGAATGTGTGTTGATTTACTGACCTGAACAGATCTTATCCTAAAGATAGCTATCCCTTACCTCGGATAGATCAGATGGTGGATGCTACGGTGAGACATGAGCTCATGAGCTTCATAGACGCGTATTCAGGCTACAACCAGATCTTCATGGATGCAGAAGACTCGGAGAAGACGGCCTTCATTAATGATAAAGGGATGTACTGCTACAAAGTGATGCCCTTCGACCTGAAAAATGCAGGGGAAACATACCAATGTCTTGTTAATAAGATGTTCGAAGAGAAAATAGGTAAGACTATGGAGGTGTATGTAGATGATATGCTAACAAAGAGCTTGAAGGCTAACACTCATGTAAAGGATCTCGAGAAGACTTCCGACATTATGGACTCATACAGAATGAAACTCAACCCCGCGAAGTGTGTCTTCTTAGTAGGAGCTGGGAAGTTCCTAGGGTTTATTGTCAACCAGAGAGGGATTGAAGCGAACCCTGAAAAAATCAAGGCTTTACTTGACATGAAGACATCGAGGATTATCAAAGATGTTCAAAGACTTACGGGGAGAGTGGCTGCCCTTAACAGGTTTGTTTCTAGGGCAACAGACAAGTGCCTTCTGTTCTTTAAGGTGCTGAGAAAGGCCTTCCAATGGGACGAAGAGTGCAAAAAAGCCTTCAACCAGCTCAAGTCTTATTTAGGGTCTCCCTTATTGCTGTCTTGGCCTGTAGCAGAAGAAAAACTGTACGTGTATCTCGCCGTCTCCGAATTAGCCATCAGCGCAGCCATAATACGGGAAGACGCTGGAATCCAAAGGCCTATATATTTCAACAGTAAGGCCCTTTAAGGGGCCAAACAGAATTACCCTCGCATGGAAAAGCTAGCTTACGCCTTGATACATGCCTCGAGAAAGATGAAGCCTTACTTCCAGGCCCACTCCATGGATGTCCTCACTGACTCCCCACTAAGATAGGTCCTACATAAAGCGGAGAAGTACGAACGATTGATGACAGGGGCCATTATGTTGTGGGAGTACGATCTTACCTACCAACCTAAGACGGCCATTAAGGGGAAAGCCCTTGCAGATATTGTCACTGAGTTTACATGGGAAGAGGCCGAGGTAGAGAATGGCCTAGAGGGTGTTGAAAACCGTAGTGTCTTTTGAAATTTGGAAGAGGCGACACCAAACATCTTCCAAGATCAGGAAGAGACCGCATCCAACGGGGCCAGGAACCAAGTTGCGGAGAATGAGGAAGATCGGTACCTCTTCAAAAAAGGAGTCATGACAGAAGGGGTGTTCTCATCAGATACTGATATTTGGAGCCTCTTCGTTGATGGCTCTTCCTGCGATAATGGAAGCGGTGCGGGGTTGATACTCTCAGCTCCAGATGGTGCCAACATTGAATACGCTTTGAGATTCAACTTTCGAGCTTCTAATAATGAGTTCGAGTATGAGGCCATATTAGCAGGTCTCTCATTGGCAAAGACTCTTCGCGTAAAGCGACTCCTACTCCACAGCGACTCAAGGTTAGTTGTCAATCAAGTATTGGGAATCTATGAGGCCAGAGATAAAAGGATGTCCAAATATCTTAAAAGGGTGAGAACGATGTTAGAACATTTTGAAGAGTCAATACTGAAGAGAGTGCCTCGATAAAGTAACAGCCGTGCAGATGCATTGGCGAGGTTGGCCTCGGCAACGAAGACAGATGTTAGAAGGACCATCCCGATCGAGATCTTGGGGAAGGCAGCCATTGAGCAAGAAGAGGTATATAACCCCTGTCACAATTTAAACTTAGGACACTCATGGATGGACCCCCTCTTCAGATATATCAGAGAGGGAGAGCTACCTAAATCCAAGTTAGAAAGGCGGAAATTGAGATATAAGGCTGCCAAGTTCTCGGTAGTAGGAGACGTCTCGTACAAGAAAGGATTCTTGCTACCTCTCCTCAGATGTGTGAACCCTATAGAAGTTCCCCGGGTCTTACAGGAGGTCCATGAGGGTTCTTGCTCTATCCACATAGGGGGAAGACCCTTGGCCAAAAGAATCATCACCCAGGGGTACTGGTGGCCAACCCTGTCCAAGGACTCCTCATCCTACGTGAGGAAATGTGATAAATGCCAGAGGTTCGCCGCCATCCCTCATCAACCTCATCAGCCTATGACGTCAATCACTTCTCCATTGCCATTTGCAGTATGGGGAATTGACTTAGTAGGGCCCCTGCCAAAAGATGCCAACAATTATAGATTCTTGATAGTTGCCATCGACTATTTTTCAAAGTGGGTGGAGGCAGAGCCGATGATAACAATCACAGAGCAGAAGACCTTCCAATTTATTTGGAGGAATATCATATGCAGATATGGCCTCCCAAACACTCTCATCTCGAACAATGGGACCCAGTTCAATAACTCCTCTTTAGAAAAGTATTGCCTAATGGAGTAGGAATAAAGGAATTCTTCTCATCTCCTGGACGACCTCAGGTAAATGGTCAGACCGAGGTCACAAATAGAACAATTCTCGATGGAATCAAAAAGAGGTTAGAAGATGCGAAGGGAAGATGGAATGAAGAGCTCTACACTATGTTATGGGCCTACAGAACCACGGCAAGGACACCAAAAGGAGAAACCCCATTCATGTTGGCACATGGCTCAGAGGCCGTCATACCAATAGAAGTAGGGCTCCCAACTCATAGGATTCAGAACTATGACCCTGATAATAATGGGGAAGAGAGGAGGCTAGACCTAGATCTTATCGAAGAAAGAAGAGAGGATGCAGAGGTCAGACAAGCATCCTACCAACAGAGGGTAGCAAAATTCTACAACCAGAGGGTGAAGTCAAGACCCATTGCATTGGGAGACCTAGTACTAAAGAAGACCTTACAGAAAGCAAACAAACTCCACCCAAACTGGCACGGTCCCTACAAAGTGACAGAAGAGGTTGTGCCTGGCACTTACAGGCTAGAAAATCTAGAAGGAGAACCTTTCGCTAATCCATGGAATGCTGACCACCTAAAGAAGTATTACATATGATATTGCATGAAGTTGTGTAAATGTACCATCTTGTCATGAAGAGGTTATTAATAAAAGATCAGTTCCCATGGTGGTCCTTGCTTCATTTTGCACTTATGTCAGAAATTAATGGAGATAACATCTTAGGTGATGACCTCAGACCTTCATAACACCATTCAGTGGTGACGAGGTCTGAGCTCAGACACCATAATGGGATGACCTCAAACCCTTAACATCATTAATTTATTGAGATTCATTAATGGGGCTAACATCTTAGGTGATGACCTCAGACCTTCATAACACCATTCAGTGGTGACGAGGTCTGAGCTCAGACACCATAATGGGATAACCTCAAACCCTTAACATCATTAATTTGGTGAGATTCATTAATGGGGCTAACATCTTAGGTGATGACCTTAGACCTCCATAACACCATTCAGTGGTAACGAGGTCTGAGCTCAGACACCATAATAGGATGACCTCAGACCCTTAACATCATTACTTTGGTGAGATTCATTAATGGGGCTAACATCTTAGGTGATGACCTCAAACCTTCATAACACCATTCAGTGGTGATGAGGTCTGAGATCAGACACCATAATGGGATGACCTCAGACCCTTAACATCATTAATGTGGTGAGATTCATTAATGGGGCTAACATCTTAGGTGATGACCTCAGACCTTCATAACACCATTAAGTGGTGACGAGGTCTGAGGTCATACACCATAATGGGATAACCTCAGACCCTTAACATCATTAATTTGGTGAGATTCATTAATGGGGCTAACATCTTAGGTGATGACCTCAGACCTTCATAACATCATTCAGTGGTGACGAGGTCTGAGCCCAGAATACTAATTTGGTTTAAGCAAACACCATTGCATAAGCTTGAGCAAAAACATCACGACATACATACAACAAAAGAAGATGGTCCTCTTCAGAGAATAACACATTCAGAGAATAACACATTCAGAGATAAAAAATATTCACAGAGTACAAAGAATGGAAAAGTAAGAGGCATGTTCATTCAGAAATTATAGATGTGCAGGGATTACAATGTCAGGGGTTGCAAACAATGTTCAGAAATTCTCTAAGGGTTTGAGGGGGGAATGCTGGTATCTTCGGCTTGGTTAGGCTGGACAACGTTGGTCACCTCGGCAACGTCATCATGATGGTCTGCCTCTCCAACCTCAGTTCCGTCCAACGTGGTAGTCTCGGCAGGAGCGGCAGCCTCCTCCTCAACCTCCTGAAGGTCTTGGGAAAACTGAGGATCAGCAAAGCCAAGGCCTATGAAGTCAGAGGCTTTCAAAGTGCCACCTCCCTCTCATTGACATTAGCCCACTTGATAGTGGCTTTGATACCTCTTTCAAGGTATTCAAAGCCAAAGCTCATAAACTCATCAGAGCTTTTGTACTCGGCTATTATCCCCTCTGAGGCATCATCAAGGGCTGCCTTCACGGCTGAGTTGACCTTGTGCTGCAGAACATCATCCTTGGCCTTAAGAGCCGCAACATGGTCCTTGTTAAGCCGAGAGACCTCCTTCTCCAGCCTCTTTACCTTCTTGTCAGACGCACCCAACTCAGACTTCAGCCGATCGATTTCTGCGTTCAAAGAACTCAAAACCTTTTCAGCCTCTTAACCCTTCTGGATGAGGGGCAACTTCCTCAGAGTCCAATTGGAGAGGTGGTGCATCGCTGCCAGGCCCTACAGATTTTGAGATCAGGAATGAGCAAAAGACAAATCAGAGGTTACACTTAGGAATTGAAAAGAAAAGTGAGGTCATACCTGAATGGATCTGTGAATACTGAACTCAACCAGCAAAGGAGTATCAAGTGACCTGAAGAAGCGCTTATCGGCCTCGATCATTGTAGAGCCTAAGGCAGCTAGGGCCTGAAGACTATGGCCGACTATGCAGTCAGTAATCTTCAACTACTCTAGACGAGCCGACAGGGCATCTGCTGAAGAGATGGGGATGGTAGTATCGGCATTCTTTTTCTTCGGCCTCTGATCCTCAGGGGCATGATCAGTTGGAGCCCTCTTCTTTGTGGCTTGGGGCTTCGAGGCAGAGGGAGCTGGGGGAGGAGCATTAAGGCCAGCTTTCTTTGTAAGTCTAGTCAAGCTGGGTGCAGCCATTTCCCAGAGTTCGTCTGAGATATCCAGTGGACGCTCTGCAAAATTAATAGATCTGAGTTAGAAGATCAAACAAAAATAAACTCAGAGGTTCAACTTCAAATAGAAAGAGCTTACCAAGCTCGAAAAGAGGACTTCCACCCAGACCTGTCTCAGAGAGGTAGTGGGGGGTCATCAAGTGTTCGAACCTAACGAACAGACCATGTACCCACTAATCTTGAAGGGCTTTCACCTTCTGAAGGTTTTGTGAGCTCAGGACAGGGTAATCCCTCGCAGACATTGTGACCTTACCCCACCTAAGGGGCATCCTCGGCTCCAGAATGGACGAGGGAACACATGGGCCAAATTCCCATGGTCCAGAAGCAAAAAAGTATCGCGGCTTCCAGTTGCGGTTGGAAGTCTGAGTTATTTGAAGCATCTTTTTTTCAGGCTTCCGAGCTACGAAATGATAGTAGCTCGGATGATTTTTGGCTGAGGAAGGGACATAGCAACCTACAAAGACCTGAACTGGGAGGTCTGAGTGGTGGACAGATTTCCAAAAGACTATGGCCCCTATTATGACTCTCCAGGCATTAGGGGATAGTTGAAAGGGGGCCAAATTTATATATGCAAGGATAGATTTGATAATGGGATGGATGGGGAGACGAAACCCCAACTTGAACATCTGCTCGTACAAGTAGATTTCGCCGTCTCGGCCGTGAAAAGCCATCTCTTCCCTCAGAGGCCTTCTTAGCTTTATGGAGGGACTAATGGAATACAGATATCTGAAGCAGAGGAGGTCTACCTCAGTTACAGTACTCTCGATCTCGGCCGCCTCAGAGACGTCGACATCACTTTCAGCATCATCATCATCTAGCTCAACGTCGGCCGGAGAAGATATTGATGGGTTACCCGAGAACCTCTAAGAGAAATCGGCACCGATTGAGGCCGACAGAGGAATGGCGTTAAGTGGTGGTGGGATGGCCACACTCGGATCAACGATCTCAACCTCTGAGGAAGAGGCTGAGGCGCTTGAGTTGTTATGAGAGGAGACCCAGCTGGAGACCTCGGCCTGATCTTCCCGAATTGAGAAGTCCATGGCCTCCTAGAAGGAATCCACAGACATGGGGTCTAGGTGGAAGACTCAGACTCAGACATTGGTATAGGATCGACAGGAACCTATGCCTGGTTGATAGACTCCGAGGGATCAGGATATATCACCTTCAGGGGTGGTGGGAAGATGGGTCTAATAGGGAATTCTTGTGACCTACGAGCCTCCTCCTGTGCTCTTTCTATTTGTCTAATTTTTTCTAAAGTCTTCTCCCTAAGGGAGGGGAACTCCACAAGAAGTTGGTATAGGGGTCTGAGCATCAGAGGCAGACACTACACTTAAAGAGGCTTCCTAAACTACAAACAAGATTGGCTAATGAAGTAAGGTAATTTAAAGATCAAACCAAGAAACCTAAGGCAAATACAGTTCGCCTGAAAGTATGAAGTTCTCACCTGAAAATCCCTAAGCTCGCCGAAAAACACAAAAAATAGGGAAAAACAAAGGGAAAAGGAGGGCGGAGAGTACCTGAGGAAGTAGTAGTGGAAGGAAACGAAGAAAACTCGAGAAAATACCCACCAAAGACCTCTGCAGTGGAATCGTGAAGAGAATGCCTTTAGAGAGAGAAACACTTGGAATGCAAATCATGCAGGAGAAAGATAATTGAGGATGGAGGGAAAAATGAGGGTTCAAAACCCTTAAATATACAGGCGCGATTCCCAAGGCCAATCATTTCCTTGGGAGCCCCAAAGGGCGGATGACAACACACGCTTGCCAAGCAAGCCATACTTCAATACTGGACAAGTGTCAAACAAATACAGGATCATATTGGAAAGTCCTCGGAGGTGTGAAAATCCCACAGTCACATGCTTTCGCATGTCACTAAGGGCTGGGGGTGATTGATATGCCCCAAGTGTGACCTCGGCTCGGAGGCACCAACCTCGGCCGAGACCATGGCCGATATTGGAGAAGCCTTGGGCATGCGGCATCAGCACTCGGCCATAGCAAGGTCGGCCCAGGCCGACACTACCACCAGCCTCTCGAAGGGACATCGCATGCATCACAAGGATTAGCAGCATTCTCATATACCTTGGAATGGCAACCTCGGCCAAACATAGGCCGAGCTTGCAAGAAGCCACCACCAGCCTCATCAAGACATTAGTCGATGCTCCAAATACACCAGCTCAACCTCAGCTTAGGTCGACCGCGTCCATTTTCTCAGCTAGGATTAAGTCGAGACCCCCATGGTCACCTCGGATTGAACGAGCAACTAGACTTACCAACCTCGGCCTCTAGTAGGCCGAGGTCATACACCATGTGCGATAGCCGATCATCTGCCGAAATTTGGATAAGGGCATGTGGACACAAATCAGTTATAACAAGATTATTCCCCACACGTGGGGAGAATATTGCATCATCATTGTCTACATGTGACAGTGATAGATGGCTTTCCCATATTGGTGAGGCAACCACACACATGCACATTACATGCATGGGGGGGGGTACATTACACCCCTAGGTACTATATATAGAGGTCATGCTCTACCTTGTAAAGGATCCAAGATATACAACCCTAGCTGAAACTCTGTCTAGATTCACAGTAGAGAGAGAGAGCTTGAGAGATTGTATCCATGGCCATCAGTGCCTTATTACAGTGAGGTTATTCACACACACAGTGGACGTAGGCCAATTTAGGCTGAACCACTTATATTCTGGTGCTCTCTCCTCTTCTCCTCATCTCATTATCCTACCTTTTACGTAACTATATTGCCATTGTTGTTCTTAGATTGAGCTTAAAAACACCTTACCTGGTGTTGATAATTCTAGCATCATCAATACCAATGCTAACTCCCCCTCGGGTTTCTGACTCGACGCATCCACCACTACATTAGCCTTTCCCAGGTGATAATGAATTTCAAATTGGTAGTCCTTCACAAAATCTAACCATCGACGTTTTTGCATATTCAAATCCTTCTGTGAGAATAAATATTGCAATGATTTGTGGTCTGTAAAAAGACTAAATTTCTCCCCCAGTAGGTAATGTCTCCAAATCTTCAAGGCAAAAACCACTGCAGCAAGTTCCAAATAATGAACTGGGTAATTCATCTCATGGGGCTTTAGCTTGCGAGAAGCATAAGCAATAGTCCGCTGCTCTTGCTGTAACACACCTCCCAACCCTTGTTGAGATGCGTCCGTAAAGACCAAATATTCCAACCTTGATCTCGATAATGCAAGTACTGGAGACGAAGTCAACTTATCTTTCAACTCATCAAAATCTAGCTGACAAGAATCATCCCAAACAAACCTCACCCCTTTCTGAGTTAAATTTATCAAAGGTCTAGCAATCTTAGAAAAACCTTTGATAAATCTGCGGTAATAGCCAGCCAAACCCAGAAAACTGTGGATTTCTGTAGGTGTCATTGGCTGACCCCATTCCCTCACCACAACAACTTTACTCGGGTCCATCGAAATACCATGAGCTATCACTATGTGACCGAGAAACTGTACTTCCTGCAATTAAAAACCACACATCTCAAACTTAGCATACAATTGATGATCCCTCAACGTCTGCAGGACCAACCGTAAATGTGTAGCATGATCGTATTCCATTTGAGAATACACTAGGATGTAATCAATAAACATGATAACAAACTGGTCCAGGAAGTCTCGAAAAACTCTATTCATAAGGTCCATAAACATTTCAGGAGCATTGGTTAGCCCAAAAGGCATGACCCATATCTAGTCAGGAACGCAGTTTTGGACACATCCTATTCGTGTATTCGTAGCTGGTGATACCCAGTCCTTAGATCTATTTTAGAGAAGTACGATGCTCCCCTAAGTTGATTGAACAAATCATCAATTCGAGGTAGTGGGTATTTATTCGTTATGCTAAATTTATTAAACTCCCGATAATCAACATACAACCGGAGAGAACCATCTCTTTTCTTCACAGACAATACAGGAGCTCCCCACGACGACGTACTACACCTAATAAACCCTTGCCCTAACAACTTCTAAATCTGATCTCTTAACTCCCTCATCTCAATAGGATCCATACGATACGGAGCTCTAGCAATCAGGCGCATTCCCGGTGCTAAATCAATCACAAACTCGATCTCCCTACTTGGAGGTAAACCCGGTATCTCTCGAAAAACATCTTCGAAGTCTCTAACAACAGGAATCGATTGTAAGGAAACTACTATATCATGAGAAGCCTCCTCCACAATACAATAGAAATAAGTGCTAGAACCTCCCTTTGAATGAGGCATAGCTACTAAAAACATGTCTTGCCCCAGAATGGCAAAGACTATACTTTTCCAATAGCAATTTACTATCGAACGATACTTTACTAGCCAATCCATACCCAAGATTACATCATACCCTACCATATCAAGGACGAGCAAATTGGCCTCAAAACATAAGTTACCAAGATTTATTTCTACTCTTTTACAAACAAAGAAAATGAGCGAACCATCACCCATAGAAGACTCGACACTAGTGAAAGTACTCTCCACATATTTAATTAGCTCCGTCGAATGAACAAAACTTCTAAAAATAAATGAGTGTGTCGCACCCGTATCAAACAATACACGACCCATGTGCCCATGAATGGGAAACTTACCCTCAATAGCTGGAGGCGCTGGCGAGGCTCAGGGAAGCATAGCATCCTATATGTGGTAGACACACCAATACTGTAGTTTTCCTTGTTGCGGAGGGATGACTAGATTAGGCACTAGTGGCGGTAGTTGTGCCTGCTAATGCTGTGGAATTTTAGGAAACTGTCCCCCAATCAACTATGGACACGTTTTCTTAAAGTGACCTGGCTCTCCACATTGGAAATAATGACCTGCTATGTTTTCCTGATTATGGCCCCTATTATTTCTGAACTGCCCAAAGCCTTGGCCCGGATGGCCTCGACCCCTATTATTACCCCGACCTGCCTGACCCACCTACTACTGTTGCTGGGCACCCTGATCGTGCCTGAAATTACTTCCACCAAAATTTAGTCCCCCGAAACGTTGTCTTTTGGACAAATCCCCTTGCTGGGTGTCCCTTTCCTTTTGCTTACCTCCCAGTGATTGGGATGATGGTAGTGCTCCCCTTCCAGCACCATTGCCTCATGTCTTACTCTCTTGCCCCATAACTGAAACTTTCTTACTTCCTTGTACATGCAACCGATGATCTTGACAATGGAGTAATGCGGCGTTCATCACATCCCCAAATGTTTGTAAAGTTGGATTCCCTAGCAAGTGTTTCCGTATCCTCCAATGTAAGCCTCCAATGAACTTTGATATTCTCCTATCGTCCGGAGTCACCTCATCCGGCACAAAACTAGCCAAGTGAGTGAATTCCTCCTCATACTCTACCACCGAATGTTCACCTTGAACTACATCTTGAAGTTTTCTCCTCATTTCTCTTTGGACTGCTGGAGGAAAATATTTTCGATCAAACAAAACCCAAGAGTCAATGATAGTCACAGTATCTATTTGCTCTAGAGTGCTCATCGACTCCCACCAATGTAAGGCTGCTCCAACTAACTTAAAAGTAGTAAGGAGTTGCTTCCATTCTTCACTACGGTCTATCAAGCGAAGATGATGTTGCATATCCTTCTTCTATTGGTTAGCTATTATCACGTCGAAACCACCCTGAAATTATGGGGGATGACATTTTAAGAAGGATTCTCTTACTCTTTCCCATGGAGAAGGTTCTGCGAGGGCTTGCACCTCTTGAACCCTCGGCTGTTGGGCTTGGGAAAATTATTGAACCACGACAGTCATTGCCGCATTAACTGCCTGGGCGATGATATTGGCTACTTCAACGGCATTAATAGTTTCTTTCTGTGGTGGTGGAGGACCAACATCATCTTTTATAAATCTAGTTCTTCTCGCAGGTCAACCTCTCTTAGGTGGCATCTAAGACGAATAAACAACTGAATTAGAATACAAAAAAAAAATTATATTTCAAAAGATCGCAAATATAGGCAAATAAAACAGTCCTAACAATAAGGCTCTATATCAAAGAACGCTATGGTAGAGCGTTACAAGTTCGCATAGATACTAAAGACTCTAGAACTTTATGCTCTGATACCATCTGTGACACCCCGCTTATTAAAATAAGAGGTGGATAACCCGATACTCTAACAATTACGGGAGTCGTAGATGGTCCATTCTTAATATCACCGTAAAATAATAAGTATATGAGATAACCACCCATTATTTTGGAACACGGATTGTCATAATTTATTTGTAAGTTAAAGAAAAACATTTAAACAATCCAATTGAAAAGAAGGTGGGTGCAAATAAAGACAGATAATAAATCGGCATCTATGTACAACAAAATAACCGAACAAGCTGTCAGTTAAAAGACTAATACAATAGGGTTACATCGAGTAGTAAAGTACGATATCACAAATATAGTACAAGTACAAAACTTGGGCAACATGCCCGAATGTGCAACCGATCATAACTAGAATACAAAAAAAAGATCGAAGCGTCTATGTCAAATATCCCATAACTTCTGCAAAGTGTTACTGCTCCAGGACATTGAAATATAAAAGTCAAAACGGGCATCCTTGCGGCGGAACACCTGGTCGAATATAAGATTCATGAAAAATAGAGAGACATAAAAGGGTCAGGGCCCGATTTAATATGATCACCAAGTGAATAAAGTGCATGACAGTTATGGACAATTTAATTATCGTGAATAAGCTTGTTTCATTAACCATAAATAATGATAAGGAATCTAATTTCTCAATCTAAAAGCATAGCCTAACGTAATGTCAATAACAGTGATCACAATTCAATATGCCCAAGAATATAGATAATATATTACTTAAAGAGATTCCATTTCCTTTTTACATAATTCCATTTAACCGTTCCTTTTTTCATTAGGAAACGTATTCGAAGAAATTTACTTCTTAACGTTCCGTATCATCAATAAAATTCCACTTTAATAAGAATAGTTATATTACATAACATATAACAATTCTAAGACCGTCCTTTCGGGTTTCCCCACTGGATGCGCCCCTAAATATCTATCATCTTCCAAGGCCTATCACCAAGACAACTCGGGCATCCTACATCGCATGACGTCGGGAAATGGCCATATACCTTTGACAGTGAGTCATAACCACACCTGAAATTACCTCACTTCAAAAAATAATCACACAATACATAATAGCCAGTCCTATGTCCGAGGACTATATTCACCCTGCATTCACTAGCCAGGGGACTTCACCTCATACACGTAACTTCCCCTATGATAGCATTTACAGAGGTGTGTATATGCAAATTATCATTCACAAGTTATTCCCATTTTAAAAGTATGCATTACATTTTATCCGTAGCCATAAGCGGTTAATTTCATCATTATAAACCTCAATGTTTAATTATCTCTAGTATAAATCTCCCTTAATTGACATTCATTCTATAACCCATCATGTAATGACATTCTTCAATCCAATTCTAGAAGTCCATAATAACTCACTCTAACTCTCCCTATGCCCAGACTAGTTCATTCTATAAAAGAATCATTATTACTAGGCGGTAATACTCTAGTTTGACTTCATTCAAGAAGGTTCCTAAGTCCCTATCTTCACTAGAGAAGCTAGAGAAAACTAAGGATTTAAGAGTGAGAAACAGGGTCATGGGATCGCAGTCGACCGCGCGTCTTTAGTTTTGCCTAGAAAGGAATGCAGTAAGCTCATTTTAGAAGGCCCGGTTGACCGGTCCTAGAACCGCGGTCGACCGTGCTCTGAATTTGTACTTATCGAAGAAAGCAGTATGCCTCCCCCTGAAGGCCCGGTCGATCGATCATGGGACCATGGTCGACCCCGCCTATCAGACCCATGATTAACTCTTATTCTCCAAACTAAATCCGAAACCTAAACCCTTAATTTTTACACTTCCTTCATTCTCATCAACCAACAACACAACCACAACCTCTCTACACCACAACAAACTCACATGACCAAGTTCAATCATACAACCAACAAGATCCAAGGGTTAAACATCAATATTTATCAAATCTTACTATTTGTTCAAATTCTCTAATAGTACACAACTATCACAACAAATTATCCAGTTTAAATTTAATACTAGCAAGTTAGAAACTTGCCTTAAGCTGAAATCTCGGATTCCCTTACGGTAGATGCAAAATCAAACCCAATTTCTTCAATTCTTCTCCTTTCTCTTCTTTTCCCTAAATTCTCTTTCTCTCTCTTTGTTTCTAGGTTTAGGAAGCATACATATGAGAATTAAGAGGGGTTACAAGACTTAATCGTGCCTTTAGCATCAATTCCCATCTTTAAATGTTAATACACCATTAAAATGACTCGTAACTACATAATTAAGTCATAACTTGTCAAAAGTGCCCGAAACCCACAAATATAATATGGCACTTATTTTGACTATCTCGATTATTTCGGGGCTCATCGCGCCCTCTAAATTGGCATATGGAATAATACAAATCATTTTAAGTTCCAACTTCATTTAAACCATAAATGTCATTTAAAGCACAACGACACCATGAATCGTAACATAATGCTATTTACATTCACATAACAGTAAATATGCAAAATCTAGTAAATATTATCTTTTTATTCACTTAAGACAATATCTACCCCATTATCCAATATTTTATATAATTACCTCTCATGGAAAATTAAGATAAAATAAATTACTCAAAAGTATTACTGTTGATGATGATTGATAAGTAATAGTTAAGAATTTCATGATTAAATTCTGGTTTTATGAGTATGAACATGAGAATATTGATAAGGTGTTAGAAATTAATAAATTTCAAGGTTTGATTAATTCTGAGTTATTATAATTGAATTGTGTTTATGAATCCTTGTATTTTAATTATGGATTCGGGTCTATTTTTGTGTTATAATGCCTATGGCTTAATTCTATAATTATATGGAAAGTTAATTTGAGATTTTTTAGGCTTGTGACATCCATTGGATGTTTTAAGAGATGAAAATCTGTGGCAAAAGATGATTGGTAGCGTAGCAAACGAAACCGATTTGTTGGGGGAGTGAATCGGTTCAATATGTTAAGCAAACTAGTTCGATTTGCTGGCCTATTCAAATTTTCGTTGCGCATTATTTTGACTCGCCAGTTCTTGGATTATTAACGTATGGGGTTCCGGGGTAGTTTGGGACAACTGGTGATATTTGCAAGGTTTAGTACATGTGTTAGGACAACGGTTAAATGGGCTACATTGAGAAAAATGAGAATATAAGTGAGTGAACACTTATATGTATAATAAAGAAGTCGGTTCGGACTTTGGGATTTAGTAGACTAATGCTCTGTGGGATTTCCATACTATTTCAGTGTGTGTGTGTGTATGTATGTGTGTGTGTGTGTGTGTGTGTGATTGTTTCTTGTTTACATTGAACATACTTACTTGGTAGTGCTATTCTTAGGCGGTTTCGCATAGTGATAAATCCACCTTGGCGTTGACCAATAGGTGTTGGATTGATTCCCAGGTAATAGTATTGTTGCATGGCAACTATCCATGTGTGAGGATATGTGTTGGTTTGAAGAGTGGTTGGGTGCGATGTGGTATGGTTGTAACTCCCGAACAAATGTTTATGACCGCATCCATTTATTTGTGTTTACATTTTGGTTCAGTGGTGAAATTCTGACCCAATGGCCCAGTTGTGGTATGTGGTATACCTGGAGCCTGTTAGCACACGAGGGATGAATCTGTGAGGTCTTGACTTTGGGGATGCGACTTATATGTATATAACGTGTGATATATATGTATGTGTATACGTGATATGTTATTTATATCTATTTATAGCATGGGTGTATATATGTTATTCTATTGTGTGAATGTCTATCTATTGCATGTGTGTAACTATGTTATTATTTACGAAAGTACACCTAGTGGGGGTAGTATATACTTAACAAATAATGACTATTAACGGAATGGGATTTGATAGTAATTATTGTCCTAATTAGACTGGGTATTATAATTAGGATAATACAATGAATGCATTAGTTGTGAAATGTAGATAAGAGGTGAGGATAAGTCTCATGTGACTGCGACTGGTGAATTAATTGTGAAAGTAATACTCTATATGTTTTTGTTTAAAGAATTTAAATAGTTGCAAAATGTTTTCAAATATTTTTTGAGCTTTGATCCGCTGGAAAATATATTTTTATTTCCAAAAATTCTAGGTGCATAGTAGGAGGGACAGAAGGGTAAGATATTTCATGCCATTATAAGCAGTAGTTCTTGATGCTACGAGATTGATTTAGCCACTTCAATTTTTTTTCCTATCTAAATTGGATTTAATTCATTTCCAGTATTTTTTCTTTTGGGCATGTTTCCGTAGTTGGATAAGCTTTTATTCAAGTAAGAGATATTTGTTATTGTATCAGTTATTATTTACATTGGAAGGTTATTTTAGTGACCAAAGGTTTATTCGGTTCACGTTATTCACTTATGAATATATGTTATTTTGCCATTTGATTATAGTTATGATTTTTTATCTTTATATTTATATTAGTTTTTACGATAGTGATGATGAGAATCAAATCATATAGAATTTCGGTTTTATTTTAATAGAGGATTGATCATCCGATATTAGTATAGGCAAGTTGTCACAACAAATAAATTAAAAATAAAAATAATTAAGTTAAAGGTTTCATCTCAACCCCTGAATGTGATATTTAGCCTCTCATTTTCGTATTATTACATACAAAATGTAATAATGACACAATAAGACGCATAATAATTAAACCATAATGACAAAAAATTATCAAACTAAATCTCCTAAAGTTTGATATTAAGCTTCCAAACCTGAACAATAATCACAGCAATAAATCTAAATTTTACAACACTGAAAAATGTCACTCAACTCATAATTTTTGTCTCAATAAATATAGTCCGCCTCACACTCAAATCACTAAAAAAACTATAAAAGAAGAAATAAAAATTTAATACAACACAACTTCTAAAAATAAACTAAAAATGAGCTCCTAAACTAATCTATTCTTCCTCCTTAATAATCTATATGAGCTCCTCTTTAAAAGGTAACAAGAGGTATGTGAGAAAACAATTTAATAGGTACAATAGGGATGAAAACATGGCTCTCAAAAATGAAAAAAGGTATAAAAACCACAAGGGACAAAGGGTAAAGAATTGAGGCTTTGTTTAAAACATATCTGTTACATGAATCTAGGGAAGAGAACAGAAGACAAAGTGGTCACCTGGTGGGGAATTTTCCCGGCAGCAAGAGACAAATGGGGGGGGACCGCACATGGATTGGGCTTGGATGGGTTTTTTATCCGAGTTTGTAACGCCCCGACTCGAATTAATGGGTTAACCATGGTCAACCCAATCCAACCCAAGCGTTATATGTGAAGTGAAATGAACACTCTATCTAATATTGCTAATCCAGTTTTATTTTAATTAACGTTTCACTTGTTTAACATGTGATTATAATTTTAAATCAATCTATGCCAGGTACCAGCGGGGAGCACCCTGGATTCCAAACTTATAGAGCTATTATCGTAAAATAAAATAGAGTACTTACTTGTATAATTCTCTCAAAATACGAAACCGCACCCAACATGCCGTAACAAAATGAGAGAGTGAGCCGAACGCTCCATGAAAGATATACAAATTTAATATAGAATCGAATGATAGAAAGAAGACTCTAACAAGTAATACCTACGTGCACATGCAACCACCTTATGTGTGTGTATGTGTGTGTGTATGTATACATAATGCATGAAACCGTTTTACTTTCGAAAACCTTATTTATTCTTATTAATTTGCTTTAATCTTACAAAAGACTTCCTTTTCTCATTTTGACATTTATCCATTTGTTTAACACACCCGGTTAAATATTTGAAACAACTCCACTTGGTTTGATCGAAAACTATTTTAACCGAAATCACCCTTTTCATTTTAACCAATCCACAATAGTATTTTCATTAAAAATTACCCTTTCAACACACATGAACATCGCGTTAGAAAATACTTAGTTAGACTTTGAAAACCTTTCACAACACACATTTGTGTTTATTATGGGTTAAACCTATTAGGTTGCTTAACTACCCATTACCCATTTACTAAACATTTCCTTTACCTTATGGACATTTATCAATTTAAATATTTACTTGTCCATTTTACCTTTATCAAAATATTTATTAATTCATTCAAATTAGGTTGTTTTAAAATATTTTTACCATACAACCCATTTCTTGACATATTCCATGTTCCTTTATCCTTTTCTCGAAATCTTCCAATAACTGCATACTTGAATGGGCACTGCACTGCTGGCTATGCGCACCATATGCTCTGGCCAGTGATTTTGGGTGTTTCACCCTAGGGCGTCCTTCTTAATTTTTCTAGTGTCATCCGAGTTCCTTTAGAATATGTTTTAATATTTTAAAAATGTTCCCATTATACCACTTTTCCTTTTATTCTACCAAAGTCAAAACCTGGGGTTCCCCCCAAGTTCTGTTACATTTTAAAATCATCATTTTATGTCCTTTAGACTTTAGCCTTGATTTTATTTCAAAAATCATGTTCATTAGGATTATCATGTGTAACACCCTTTTGAATATTTTCATTTCATAAAAATATTTAACTTTACATAAAATTACCATTTTACCCATTTATTTTCAAACTCACATTTTACTCCATTTTCACAAGTGTTAATTTTTTTTAAAACACCATTAAGTTACACACACTAACTTTTTAATTATTTTTAACTGCTTAACACCTTTTTAACCTTTTGGAGTAATATTCTTCTCCATTGGAAACATCTTTATTTCAATACTGTTATTTCCCAGAATCATTGAATATTTAAGACTAGCTTATAAGACAAAGATAATTTTCTTTTTATTAACACATGTAGTTGTACAACCTTCACTTATCACCTATAATCCCTTTTTTTTACACACTTTAAGACTCGAATTTTTACTTTTCTTACTTCATGTTTAAACCCAACAAAAAATTATTTAAACTTGTTTATATATTCATCATTAAAATACTATAAGTTTATATGCTTGAGAAGATGGATTTTAATCCTAAAATCCTACCAGATGAGTTAATCATAGTTTTCATTCTAGAAATTCATAATACTTTGCAAAAATGAATTTTCAAGACTCAAAGGACATTATATTTCTTAAAAACTCAAGCTATTATCCTGTTTTTATAAAATCTTCGTTTTAACAAGAAATCAAGCTCAATTTACCAAATATCTTAAGCAAAGATAAATTACAAAATTAAAACATTTTCAATTCATAAAAATGTTTATCACTCAATCTCTTGAAACACACCATTTACATGAACTCCTAATTATTTGAAGAAAACTTTAGAATATTTACTCATCATTTATTTCCAACAAAACAGAATTTTGCAATATTTTTATTCCATAAAAATGTTTAATATAAATTTTCACTAAAAACTTATTTATCATATGCATTCTACTCTTAAATTCTAATACAAGACTATTAATACGCAAAAATGGAGTCCTAAACTAAGAGTATGTTTTCTCACCTAAATTGAAGCTTCAACAAAGGAAGGCACGAAATGTCTAACAAAATTTTAACCTCCCACCTCCAAAGGTGGCGTCAATAAGGTTGTCTAGATCCACTAAGCCCGTCTCTATAAAATCTCCATGAAACCCCCCCCTTAAAGTTCCATGAAAATGCCATCTTCCTCTTCTCCAAAATCCCTAACAATATCTCCAAATTTGTATATACCCAAAAATGGTGGAAATGGGCATCTAAATCTTGGATATGGTGAAGACTAGAAGAATATGGTGGCTTAAGGTGGATATTTGGTGGTGGTATCGTGGTTGAGGTGGAGAGTGGTGGGGGAAGTATTCAATAATGGTGAAAGACCACCTCTCTCTCTTTTAAAAAAAAATGAACCAAATACGTCTCGACCTTAACAATCCCATTTTGTCCATCTGGGCTTACCAAATTTTGATAATTCCACAATTGAAAGGCTAAAAACATGAACGAGATTGATTTTTCATTCGATCTTTACTTCGAATGACCTTCGAACGATCTAGACCTGTTACGGAGTGGGATCTCGTTAGAACCTTGTTTGATCCCCACTTCGAATGACTTGAAGCTCGTTCGAATGATCTCCACTTCGTTTGAACGACCCTTTCTTCATATTTTCCCCAAATTTACAATTTGAACCCTCAACCTTACAACAATTACCATCAAGCCTTCAAAACAGTCAAATAAGAATATAAACTCAGTCATAATCATCCAAATCTCCATGTATTTATATTATTACAATTTATGCCGGAAAAATAAATAAAATACTGGGATGGGGTATTTCAAACTTCCCTCCTTGGGGAATTTTATCCTCGAAATTCTGGATCCATCAATTCTTCAAATTCATGGCGATACCAAATCTCATTCTAAGTCATAGAAACCCTCTAAGACAAAATCATTTAAGTCCTCAATAACGAAGGTCACATCACGTGCCCTTACACGAGTTTTGTCACCAAAGGCTCAATATACGACATGCTTTAGTGTTCACCGTTTTGCTAACTATGAAGGTCATATAACTGACTCTGAGTCTTCGCACACTTTATCATCATTCTCAATCAAGTCCTAGGGCTACCTTGGTTAATAATCAAAGCATATTATTGCCTCCATGGCAACATTATCTAGTGATCGACACTCATCTAAGAGTGAACTGTAGTACGACAAATCAATAAATTCATCATCAAGAACTATTTTCAATATTAAGACTACAAATCTCGTATCCCATAATTTTATTTTATCCTGACTGTACAAATTTTACCTAAGCTTGATATTATCAATACATTGTTAATTCATCACTCCGAGAAGTAATACACCTACCAAACCATCACCACGCATTTGGCTGACACCTTCCACCGTGACCCTAGTACTACTCTATGCATCTCACCTTTGAGAACTCACATGATGTAATACCAGCACTTTTTATTATGTACTTGTATTTCGACCTATTTATATATCAATGTGCCATAAACAAAAAATCTACATTTGCATGTCTCACATGGGAATTTATTTGAGTTTATATGATTTATTTAAGCACCTTGGTAAAGTTTTATGTAATTTGGACAAAAAATAAATGATGCACGGACACGAGTACTAGAATACAACACTTTTCAACGGTGTGCGACACTGCGAAAACATAACTATGTACGAATTTCTTAAGACATTTGGTAAGTAAAAAATAATTTGACCATATATTCAAACTCATAAAATACATATAAAATTACCATGGGGTCAAGAAAAAATATATATGTATATGTATAAATAAATAAATAAATCATTTTTTCGTCAAAAAATGAAAGTACACAGAAAAATTTGAAATTTGCAGACAAATGTGAAATTTAATTTTGAACAACATTCCCTTCTTCGTCATCCAAACAAAAATGGTTTAGACCCTGTTTTAGATGGATTTATGTCGAAATTACAGTAAAAAATTTAGTTTAGGTGGTGTGGTCTGCTCATTTATTGGGTGGTTGACTTTTGTATTTCCCAACTTGGGAAAAACGTGTTTCACTTATATTTTCAAGCCTAGGAGACTTAAATGAATCAAAATATTGAAAAGGAAAGCTTAAAATTGATATAAATAAGGGCGGGGGATTCATGAACCTAGTAAACCAAAAAAATATAAACTCCTCCTTCTTCTTCCTCTCTCTTATATCCTCAAGGGTAGAAATACGTAAAAATTTCTTAGCTCACCCTTATACCCATAATATCTCTCCTTAAACTCCATTAAAGAAGCTCAAAACTCCATTAAAACATTACACAATGGGTGGGGCAACTTGGTGTGGCGTGATAGCTTGATTTTGGGAGCATAGGAGTGGAGTTTAGGATCATTCTAGGAGGATTTAAAGTTTTTTTCTCCAAGGTTATCTCCTCTTCATAAATCAAGTAGGGTTTTCCTCTTCTTAAATTTATATTTTCAAAAGCATAAAACACCCATTTTGATGAATGATGATTTCTTGTAAAAAAATTGCTAGTTCTTGTATTTTTTATTATGCAAACCCATACTTTTATGTGTTAAAATGAACTAGCTTTGTTGATTAAATTTCATCATATCATGCTTGTATAAATGAATGATTAGAACATGAAAATTGTTAAAAATGAATGTTATAATCATACACTACTTGAATATGAATGTGTAGGATGCATATGAACGGATTTCTTAGGTAGAAATCATCATTTCATGTGAATATACTTGAATAATTTTTTATCCATGATAAATGATATGTTTTGAAATGAAATAGATAGATTTCATCATGTTTTGAAAGAATGATAAATTTCAACCCCTATTTTGATGATGTTAAAAAGTGATGATAATGACTTAAAATGGTGTAGAAAACTCATTTTAAAACCTTATATTTGAACCCTACATTAAAATGGTAATTTTAATAACTAAGTTTATGATTAAATGAGTAAAATATTATTGAAAAACACTAAGGTCTTATAATGATATGTTTTTTTCCTTGAGAACCCATTTAAAGGATGCATTTTTGGTGTAAAAATGGCATAATGGCAATTTTGGTAATTACGTGAAAAACTAGTGGAAGATAATGTTTCTTTACATTAAATGCTAGTCAAATCATTTTGAAGGTACTAAAAAAATGTGTTAATGCATTAATATATAAATAGGGTAAATGATGATTGGATGTTAGTGTTCAAAGTATGATGTTATTATTAGTTGACCTCCTCGGGTATTTTAAAAGTAAGGCAAATAATGAAGTAATGAAGTAACACCGAAAGATTAATGCGAGTACTTGGGATAATGATAATAATTGTAAGAATGTGAATATTTGGAAGAATGTGAATATATGAAAAGATAATGATATTCAGATGTTGTCGAAAAGAATAATTAAGGAGGGCATGACGTCCCTAGTGGTGAAAGACCCCAAACAACCTGGCCAGTGTAACATATGTGTACTCAATACTGACGGTGAAAGGCCGTGAAATCGTGGATGTTGGAAAATCCTAAAGTAATAAAAGTAATATTCGTGAATGATTGGGAAAATGAATGGACTAATGAATTTGAATAAATGGATCTTATTAAATGACAACATAGTTGAATTAATAAGTTAAGTCTCTGGCACGAGACATGAAAATACTTAAGTGTGAGTTGGGCATATAGCCCGAGTGCATTGCATGTAGTTGTATTAACATTTAATGAATTGGAAATTATTTTACAAAATACCAAAAGACATTGTATATTTATAGTATTTTTGTTATCAAATTTTTGCTTAGTATTTCGCACCCTACTGGGCATTCGCTCACCCCCTTACTTTTCCCCACCCCCGGTACTTCAGTTGGTGACACTAGAAAGGATATTGGTAAGGATACGGAGGGTGTGACTCGACGTTAGACGCTTTGTTGACCGTTTCATAATATGTTTAAGATTTATATTTGTAGCACTTTAATTAATATTTTTGAACTTTATTAAGGGATTTGGACTATTGTGTTGTTTTACTCAGTGAACTTTATTTCGATAGATTAAGTTTGGTATTACATGTTTTTTCATGGACAAATTCATAAGTAGAATTTATTCGCCATTTCAAACGTTTATTCTTTTTAAATTAAATTTTGACAAATGAATATCATGTCCTTAAATGAATTAAATAAATATTTTTCTTAAATAATGAAGTAAATTTTTCCCCTCCTCCCTTTAACACCCCAATTCGGATTTGGGTTATTCCAACGTTAATCTAAATCTGGGTCGGGACATTACAACTGGGTATAGAGCATTAGGATCCACGTGTGCGACGGAGTGATAACACGTCTTCTTTATTTCCTCGAATAAACTAGTATATTAAATTACATGTTCTTATAGGATGGCAGCTAGGTATAACAATGTCGCTTCTGGAAATAGCGAGTTTCAACGCATGGAAAGGTTCGTGCGTCAGTTAGCTGACACTCTCTCGCAGCGAGAGAGGGGTAATCATATCAGGACCATGGAAAGTACTACTGCACCTTCTATGTTGAAGAATTTTTGACGATTAATCCCTTGAACTTTTAGTGGTACCAAAGGAGCTGATGCTGTAGAAGAGCGACTTCATGAGATCGAGCGGATTATGAATGTTCCTTACGTGCTGACTGGGAGTAAATTCAAGCTTGCTACTTTCCAATTGACTAAGCAGGCCCAATGGTGGTGGGCCATGCACATGGAAAGTTTGACCGAGACCTTGGATTGGGATGGGATCAAAGTTGCTATTCTTGATCGATATTTTCCTAAGGCCTACCAGGATGCTAAGAAAGATGAATTTTCCCAACTCATCCAGGGTAAATTATCTGTCAATGATTATTTAGTACGCTTTGAGAGTTTGTCAAAGCATGTGAAGGCTGTGAAGACTAATAAGGATGAAAAGACTAGATTATTCATTAAGGGATTGAACCCCCACATTCGTAATTTGGTGGTGGGGTTTGATCAGTTGAGCTTTGGTGAGGTGGTGAACAAAGCTATCGGGATCAAAATTTAGGCAGAAGATTCTCGTGTTATTCGAGACAAAAGGAAGGAGTCCGAAGGTGCTCCAAGGAGGGAGACTATTGGGTCCCAAGCTGGTGGAAACAAGAGGGTCAAGGGTGGACCGAGGGGTATTATTGCCCAACTGAAGGCATCATTTAGTGCTAATTCCCCAGGGCAGTGTAGCAGTGATCATGGTTCCACACATCTCCCGAAAACTTGTTATCTTTGCATATCCCCCCATCATTTCAAGCGGGATTTCCCTGGAAATAGTGGTGAAAAGGTTAGCTTGCAAGACAATAGTTTTATATCTCGAAGGAACTCGAGCGTTTCAGGTCCCAATCAGCAGCGTCAGCAGTTATCCTCTGGAAAGTATCAACAAAAAAAAAAGGCTCTAAAAATCCTCGTCAAGGATATAGGAATCATGGGAGACTCAGGTGCCGAGTGGTCAGACTAGCAAGTTTAGCCAGGGTCGTGCATATGCTATTTCTCAGCAGTCAGTCCCCACTCAGAACTCAATAGTTATGGAAGGTATGATTTTGCTATTTAGTACTTGGGTGATAGACTTATTTGATTCAGGAGCATCTCATTCATTTATATCTAGTTCATTAGCTTTCTGTTTGGGATTAGAGGTAGTTGAGTTTAGCCCATCTATATTTGTGGGATTTTCGATAGGTGGCGGTGTCGTCCTTAGCAAAGTTTGTCGTAATTGTTAATCATAGATGGACACTATATTCTAGAGTATGATCTTATATTAATGGATATAGATGGCTTTGAATTTATCCTCAGTATGGATTGGCTGTCCAGTTTCGATGCCACTATCGAGTTCCATCGGCACAGTGTGTCAGTATCTCTCCCAGATTAGTCTGGCTATCGCTTTGGAAGTGAGAAGAGCATAAATTATCCTTGTAAATTCTCTTATACCCAAGATCAGAAACATTTCTTTGGATGGTTAAGCAGTATTGTGGCATAAGAAGATCCCATACGTGTGATTGTAGATTATCCTATTGTGCGGGATTTTCCCGACGTATTTTTTAAGGAACTTCCCTGATTATCCCCGGGTCGAGAGATTGATTTTTTATTGATATTCATCACGGTGTTTCACCTATTTCCTTCCTTCCTCATAGTATGGCCCCGAAGGAGTTGTAAGAATTAAAACTTCAGTTAGATGATCTCACTAGCAAGGGTTTTATACACCCTAGTGTGTCCCCTTGGGGAGCACCGATCCTTTTTGTGAAAAAAAGGACAACACTCTCAGACTCTACATTGATTATCGACAACTGAATAGGATGATAGTGAAAAATAAATATCCTATGCCTAGAATCGATGATTTATCTGATTAGTTACGGGGAGCGAGCAAGTTCTCCAAGATTGATCTTCGATCAGGGTATCACCAATTGCGAGTTATGGAGGAAGATATCCCTAAGACAACCTTTCGAACGAGGTACGAATATTACGAGTTTTTGGTCATGCCTTTCAGCTTGAAAAATGCCCCTGCTGCATTCATGGACCTCATGAATCGTATTTATCGACCATATTTGGACCGATTTGTGGTGGTCTTCGTTGATGATATTCTTATATATTCGGCTTCTAATGTTGATCACGGGAACATTTACGTACTACACTTCAGGTACACAGAGAGAATCAATTATATGCAAAGTTTAGCAAATGTGAATTCTGGGTGGATGATGTCAAATTTGTTGGCCATGTAGTGTCCGGTGTGGGCATTTCTGTTGATTCATCCAAGGTTAAAGCTGTCCTCAGATGGGCAAGACCGAAGACAGTCATAGAGATTCAGAGTTTTCTTGGCTTGGCTGGATACTATAGGAGATTCATTTTGGATTTCTCTCGAGTTGCACCACCCCTTACTCGATTAACGCAAAAAAATGTTCATTTTGTGTGGTCAGATGAGTGTGAAGCTACCTTCCAAGAGTTGAAGTTTAGGCTTACCTCTGCACTTATTCTTATTCTTTTTGAGCGTGGAAAAGGGTATACAGTGTATTGTGATGCCTCCAGATCTGGTCTTGGTACCATTATTATGCAGGCGGGCCGGGTGGTCGCTTATGCATCTTTATAACTTAAGACGCATGAGAGGAACTACCCCAATCACGATCTTTAGTTAGCCGCAGTGGTGTTTGATTTGAAGAGTTGGCGGTATTACCTATATGGCGAGCGCTTTGAGGTATTCACGGATCATAAGAGTCTTAGGTACATCTTCACTCAGCGACATCTTAACCTTCGGCAACGAAGGTGGATTAAGCTTCTTGAAGACTATGAATTTACGTTGGAGTACGATCCGAGAAAGGCTAATGTTTTGGCTGATGCCCTTAGCAGGAAGTCTGGTCTTGCCTTAGCAGTGATGAAATGCTATCGTTAAAAGATGTATGCTGAACTTCAGTGTTATGACTTGCATGTTCAGCGGAATAATGATATGACCTATTTATGGGGTCTGATGGTTAGGCTAGTCGTTCATCAGAAAGGTCTTGGATGATCAAATATGTGATGACGAGATCATGATTTTTCAAAACCGCATTCAACGCGATGAGTAATTTCATACTCTCATAGTTGATCAGGATGGTGGTGTTTGACATAAGGGTAAGTTGATTGTCTTAGTAATTGAGGAGCTTTAAGCTGAGATTCTGGCAGAATTTCACCATTCTCGATTCAGTATACATTCGGGAGCTACTAAGATGTATAGGGACCTTTGCAGAGATTTTTGGTGGTCAGGGATAAAACGAGATGTGGTCTTGTTTGTGGCAAGGTGTTACACATGCCAGCAGGTGAAGGTCGAACACAAGAAGCCAGTTGGATTGTTGCAACCACTTCCAATTTCCGAGTGGAAGTGGGAGCATATCACTATGTATTTTGTTATGTCTTTGCCTCGGTCTGAGAAAGGGCACGATGCGGTTTGGGTTATAGTAGATCGTATCACTAAGTCAACACATTTTCTACCGATTAGAGTCACATATATCATAGAAAAATTGGCTACACTTTATATTCGGGAGATTATTCAACTACATGGTGTTCCACTCACTATTATTTTAGATAGGGATCCTCGGTTTGTCTCTCGATTATGGCAAAAGGTTCAGGAGAAATTGGGTAATAATATGAATTTGAGTACGGCTTATCACCCCGAGATATCGAGCCTATCATTCTTGTGAGTTATTAAATAAATTCGAGTTAAAATGCACTCAAAGTTCAATTTCACGATAAAAAAAGTCATTGAGGATCTCTATTCCTTTACTTTGATCGGTTATGGGAAATGTGTGTGATGTTGCCTTGAAAACTACACTAAAATATCTATAAATTAAATCATTCTTGAGACACATATATTAGCCATAAACAAAATAATGAAAAATTATTAGCCATAATGAAAAATTATCCCTTTGAAACCCAATTTGAGCCAAATAAAATTTTTCCTTTTCATTTGATAACTCGAAAACCCCAAATAGTCCGGACTTGTGAAAATTGAACATACATTAATAAAGTCCAAAAAGTGCAACAAAAAGGGCCAAGAAAAAAATAAAAGAAAAATGCTCAACAAAAATAGGTGATATTAATTGATGTGCATAAGAGGCGACGTTTCCCTTTTTCAATGACCGTAGTCCGATGATGAGATATTATCACCATAAAAATTTTGTCTTTCACATTTGTGTGCGTAAACTTGTTTCCATTATTTTTACTCTTATAAATCATACGTACCGAGAGAAAATAAGTCACATTTCGAGAGATTTGTTTGTGAGATTATCCCGTGAGAATTTGAATCAAAATGAATTTTTGAGAAGTAATGTAATGATCAATCGGTGGAAGTTAGCAGTTTAATTTTCGACTCCGCACACACACAAACACACATTATGAATTGAGACTCTCGAATATAAATTTATGGTGACTATTTTTATAAAGGTTTAAGTTGTATAATTTTTAGATATTTTGATCTTTTATTGAGTCAAAAATGAATTTTGTGGGTATAGTCAATACAAACCCTCACGAGACACCACTCATCCTACTAGGGTAACCTAGGGGTTTAAAGGTTTGTTGCATATGCTAAATGTAATCGCTTGCCCATGAAAGATGTATTCTATCCCAATAATACGTTTTTTAGTGTTGGACCCTGGTTTAGTTTCTTTTACATTGCTCGAGATGATTAAAGTTCTAAGTTAGGGGGTTTGATTAGGCATAAATTCTTCATATTTATCCCCTTAATTTAGAGCCTTTTATCATCTTCTTTGGTGTAAATCGAGTTGATTTATCTCATATCATTGCTGCTGACCCTTTCTATTTAGTGCATCGAGTTTTGTGTTTTTCTCTTACATGTTGCAGATATTTTACTAAAGTGGAGAAAGGAGAAAATTCAAACTCAAGAAAGATACAAGTGAAGGAAATTCAAGGGAAAATAGTAATTTTACACCAGGAAATCGAATATGGAACCTAAAGGAAACTTGAATACCTTGACTCCGCAAGCATGTAAAAAGAAACAACATCTAAATCTGAATCCCGGGTGAAAAGTTATGAGCATTTGAAGTTGAGAATAAATTAAGAAGAAAAAGGAAGAAAAATAGAAAGCAGAAAACCGAACCGATATAATCTTTATCGGACCGGTCCCCAACACTGGATTGACCAAACCGAAGTGATGGAAAAGCATTCGAACCGGTTCGACCATTAAAATAGCCAACAGAACCTGTTCGGCGGGCAAAAATTAAAATTTTCTTTTTATCATACTAGATATTAGAGGCTTCTTTTTAGTTGGTTTTGAGAGGTTTTTGAAGCCAAGAACCCTAGGATTCATCTTGTTCAACATTTTATTCATATTTTTGGATTAATTCAAGGTTCTTCTTCATTCCAAGTAATATTTTCTTCATTTCTTTCAATCAATTTTATATTTTCAGTTGGTGATTCATTATTTCTTAGTTAAAAGTCTCATTTGCATGTTTTATTGCACTTTTCTCGTAGTTATGATTTTCTTCGCATGCTACCTTAAGATTTGTGTTAGTTTTCACCTAACCATGTCCGACTAGATTTCTAAGGGTTGGAATGCATGAACCCAATACTATGTGGCTTGCATGGATATAAACGTAATTCCCTGAATTAAAGAAATGATTGAATTGTGTTGATTAGTTGTTATCATAATCGTAAGACTATTAACCTCGTTTACCCTTGACCTAGGTAATCGGGGTGTTTAAGTGTACGACGCGCGTGTCAGCTATTATGACACCACTTTATTTATATTATTTATTATGTATGATGTGGGATTATACCCTCATATATTTAATGATTGAAATTAATAAAGTCTGTGGTTTAATTAATTATTTAATTCATAACTAGTGTTTATATTCTGTAAACATACTTGGGTTTGGGGGCTTATAGTCCAACCTAATTTCTCCTTCATATTTATTAATTTATAGTTAGTTTACTTCTGCATACGTAGTTTAATTACTCGTTCAATTAATTTTCATTTAGTTCGTAGATAAAACTCAAAAGTCATCACCTTTTCCATTTTTTTAGTTAGTTTAGGGTTAAGCGTCTTTGCTATTTGTCATTACGTTCTACGTCCTATTTCCCTATGTATTAGACCCTGTCTTATCAGGTTTATTACTTACACGACCGGTTTGCACTTGAACCATAATTAGCACGCACTAGAGACACATTTTCATTTGCATCAGGTAGCACCTAATAAGTTTTGGAAGATAAATTTGACACGGGTCGGAGCCCAAAATCCTTAAAAAACATTTAGCAAGTATTTAAACTGCAGTTATAAAAGTTGTTATTAGATACACATGTTAGTCTAGTGTACACTCCTTTGAGTTCTTCACCTCTCATCTATAGTGCACACCTAATGTCTCCTATTTTACCCACCTAGTCATGCTACCCAGCCTAAATAGGCCTAAGTATATAACTAACCACACTAGGTTGAGCTCCCCCGTACCACCCATACGATACGCTACCTTCAAGATGATAATTTATTTTAATAGAATATCATTATTGCGTCATCTATTTAAGTTTCTCATACTTAAAGTACTTTTTTATATATATATTATCTATCTTTTCTACCATCACACATAAGTAGAATAATAACACTTCATATGTATATATGTCACACAATAATATATACAACTACAGCATCTCCCAAAATAACCACAACGATATGGGTATACTTTGCTATCAAGTCCACGAAAATCTCATACCAAACTAGGGACTAATGGCTCTAAATGTCTCCTTGAACCATAAATCAAACAACCCACAATGGAGGCGAACATAATTCTAAGACTTTGGGTTAAGCACATACCTAATGTACCCAAATTACCTGCCAATAACACTAATACATGACACATAGTTAGTCACCCTAAGTTCTATGTTCTGGTCCACACATCTAGACTTCGCTAGAATAGCCAAGATGGGATCACCCTCTGCGCGAAACCTCCCGTGATAGCAGGCATCATAGGTATGTTCACTAGTTATTCACACAATCTATCTATAGGTATACACACAACCTATAATATATCACGTACATGGTATTTATACCTCTTGAATACTCGATGTACTAGTAATTCACACATATTATTGTTGTATTTTTCGAGTATCACTTATTACTCGAAGGGTCCCAATTATCTCTTAAGTTATTTTAGTAGTCAACACCTCACTACATTACTAGTATTTGCCTTAGGTCATGGTTTACTCTTCCTAACACTTAATTCATAAATTATCAATATGTATCTTAATCGGTTGACCATTGTCGGTTCTAATTCCAAGATTACCCTCATTAAGATTAACCGAGCCTTAACCACATGTCTACTAATGTTCTCTAAGTATTTATATAATCACTAAACTATCACCAAGATTTATCGTAATTAATTTCATGGGGAATTATAACATAAAAGGAAAATATCCACATAACTGGGTAGCCGAATCGATTTAGTAAGGGTTCCGGATCGATTCACCCACTGAATCGATTCGGTCTTCAAACTAAATTGATTCGCACCTGATTGTATCTTCTTATTCATTGTTGTTATGAGTTTTCACCATTTACAACCTTATCAAAATTCCATGAAACTTCCCCAAACTCCCATCCATCATGTAAAAACATTAAATATATGTGTAGGGACGATTATGAACATATATGAAGTTGGTTATGGGATTTTGGGTTATGAAATGAAAGGCTATATTCAGGTTCAAAGGGGTTAACGAAGGGAAATATTTAAGGCTAGGTGAAAGTCTATATGGGTGATATAACAAAGAGGGCCTATGATCATTTCTAAAAGTTTACGCAAGTCTCAAGTTAAAAGTACTTTGAAAATCATTCTTAAATAAAACATTTCCAAATATGAACTCAATTAATGAATGATCAACAAAAGAATAGTGAGATTACCAATCAGTTTAACTTTTTCAAGGAGTAAAGAGCAATGTATAAACAGTCACAAATAAAGAAAATTCCAAAGCTCACTTGGTTTAAGTATATACAATGCAACAAAATACTATCGAGTTATAAACACCTTAAACCAAATCAATTAAACAATAAAAGTGCATGTGTTCATGGGTTTAAAGTTTAATTCATGGATTTTTTTTCATAATATCAATGATTCGAGGACTAAAGTCTAATAACTTCTAAAATTAAGAACAAGCATCATTGAATTATCTATTATATTAGGCATTTATTGAAATTTATCATCGGTAACAAAGGAAAAATGACCAACAAAGGAGAAAAAAGATAGAAAATATTTTTTGAAATTTTCAACTTTAACAACAAAAGCATGCTTGGGAAGAACATATAATCAACTCATGGGCTAAGAAAAATAATGGATAGAATATCCCACACCCCCTAAGTAAAATCTTGCATTGTCATCAATGTGAACCAAGAACAAATTTAAAGAGAGGAAAATAGTGATATTACCCAAAAAATGGAGCGATCTCTGGAAAGTAAAAGTCTAAGGATTCTACAAACTTGTTAGCACCAAGCATAACAAAAAAGAATAACTAAAACTTTAACTACTTACACTAGACAATAAGTAAAAAGAAAAAAAACTAATACGTACAACCTACAATTTGAACTTCTAACTAACTATGCACTAGAAGTTGAAATTTTTGAAGGTCCACCCAAAATACGATTTGACTTTGAGGGATTAATGGTGTACAATCATTTGCATGGATATCTTTCAGAAAATTGAAGGCATGTATAAGGCGGAAGAAATGAACCATCACAAATTAAACGTTTTGGGGGGATGATGGTGGATTTGTATTGAATGGGTGACGAGTACACATGGGATTCAAAAAAATAAAATTTCCTCCCAAAGATTTTGTAATTGGAATGGGAAGTGTTTCACAAATAAGAAACATTGCATGTAAGGAATGTGACTCAAGCAATTAATCCTTATTAGTGAAAGGTTTATAGTTTTGTAGTTTTGAACTGATTCATGGGTTACTTAAAATGGTTTGATAATGCAAAATAAATACGGGGATGAAATAAATTCAATCTCAAGGGATGGCGCATCATCACTTGAAGATTGAATTGCAAAGGAGAATGATTCACTTTTGATGAAATGTTCTTCTAATATTGTTGAGGTGAAACATACCTATCAACCTCCTATTTATTTTACAATGAAGAAATCATTCATTGCAAATGGATACTATATACATTTCTTCCTCACTTTCATTCTCAATTATTCCATATGCAAAGAGAAGAATGGTTTGTTCCAAAGTAGGCAACGATTTCTCGTTTGGTTCAAAACGCTTCGCAACTTCAAAAGTCTAGAAAGAAATCATCGTTGGATTAAAATCATGCATCCAAATCTTGTTCCCAATGATGATTTTCTTCCTGATAATGGTTTTGAAGTTTTTCATTTTCAAGAATGTGCAAGCCCTCATGCAGTGCCATAGGTGGAGGCGCAGATTCTTGAAAATGAGAAGTTTGGGAACTATCCTTAAAACTACTATCAAAATCATTATTATATAAAAATTTTGAAAGCTATTTCAATTAGTTTCATCATTATTATTATAAGGATTTTTTGGCCCATTATCGAAATGATCATTCTCAAAATGTCATAAATCCATAACTTGACTTTTGTAATACTCACGCAAAGTCATTTTAGATGTTCAAGTTTTTGAATTTGAGAGTATTCACCAAAACACATAGGATTAGGTGGATTTCTAGAATCATCATTACAATTATCAAAAATATTAAAATAATACATGCTTATACCAAGAAGCTCAAGATTTCAAAATCCATAAAGTTATATGAGTCCGATAGATTCAATAATTTTTTGGTGCTCAAATATAGAAGTCTTACAAAACTACTTAACAAAGAATACAAATAGAAAGGAAAATAATATGAAACACTAAATGAATTACAATCTAAAACAAAACATTCCCCCCAAAACGATGCCATTTTGATAACAGGGGGTAAGTCGGGCAACGCATGAGGATGCATGTCATTGCTTTCGGCTTCCACCACTATACCAAAATCTAGGCTATTACTACACTCTTTATAGGAGTATCAATTATTCTTTTCTTTCAAGAACATAAATTTATTCAATATATTTTGAAACCCTAAGCACATGGGTATTATAACCTCAAAAGAAATCATAAATAAACACTTGCCTTATGTTGTATGATTTGATTTCATGTTTTAGATAATATGTTGTGTGCCTTATTTTTCAATCCCTACTCCAAGCTTGATGATGGAGCAAAATAAATGAGAAACACTTTAAGAATCCTCCTCAATTCTCCAAGAATGCTCTCCCTTCCTTCTCGAATGGCTCCCCTTTATTTTCTAATATCTTAACCCTAGCCTCTCCCATCTACCATCTTATATAAGGTTAGGAATTTCGTAGCTCCCTTTGCTCTAGGATGCCTAAAGACTAAAATACTCTCATATGGTGACGGTTTAGTTCAAAATATCTGTTGATGAGAATCCTGTAACACCCTGTGTAAAACTCGAGGCACTACTACGATTAAAGTTCAATTAAATCCTCAACAATTAGTATAGAGGATATATATATGAAAAAAATAAATATAACCGTTGATACCAAATTTAGTCAGCTGGCGTGGACCAATATGAAGACACGTGTCAATCTACGTATTAAATACAAATACTTTCAACGAACAACATACTTTCGCCGAGCTACTCAGGCGTTCCGAGCTACTTAAGCGTACGGAGCAACTTAGGTGGTCCGAGATACTTAGCGTGCAGAGCATCCAATCAAGAAAATCAAAAGGCAAATACGCATTAAATACGCATTATTATTACAGATTTATATGTTTACTAGATAACAACGCATTACCTTTTCATATGTACAACCTCACGGCTATAAATACATTGTAACCTCGTCATAAGAGGGATAGTTTTTTGGATCTCTTGGTAAACCTATTATTGAGATTCAAAGCAAACAGTCAGCAATACAACAATAGTGGACGTAGGCCATTTTTATAGCTGAACCACTTTAAAAATCCATTGTCTTACTTATTTATTTATTTTTATCTGTGATTAATTAATTAGATAGAATCTAGTTTTTTACATCAACAAATTGGCGCCGTCTGGGGAAAACGACTGTACTTAGCATTTTTCACCAAACAAGTCATCATCTATGGATGAGATTCCGGAATCCAATAATCGAAAAACTGGGGTCCCTCTAAACACCTCTACTCCACCAAATATTCAAGATCTGGATGGCATAATGGTTAATTTAGCCCAAGGGCAAACGACCATGCAAGAAACCATGCGTCAACTTATACAAACTTATCGAGATGGAGCACCGGCCCAATCAGGACTACGAAGTGCTCAGAGAAATACCCATCTGCCATCCTCAAGAACTAGACGAACTCTATTCCCGGAGGTCTCTCAATCTAGACGTACTAACTCATATCGTACTAACAGATCTAATGATCCTTCGTATCAACCTTGCCAGACTTCATCAGTACGAGCTACAAATTCTCAATGGAATGTCACTCTAACTCCATAATGGACCAGTGCTCTGGAAAGGTTGAGTAGAGTTTCTCCTTTTGATCGATTGGGCCCCAGGAGGAATAGAAACCCTCCTAGGATCTCGTTGAGAAACTCTCAACATCCATCAAATTTAAGGGAAAGCTCTGCCCAATCACGCCCAACAGCCCGTAATGAAAGGTCCCAAGAGGAAAACTCAACGTGATCAGTCGCTCGAACAAATAGGCCCGAGGTGGGAAAGGATGCATGGAAAGGATCTATTCAAAGGTTGGAAGACAGGTTAGGGGAAATGGCTAAAGCCAATAATCCCCTACAAAGAACTTTTGTCTAAGGGACACCATTCGTGCAGGCAATTGTGGATTTTTCCACACCATCAAAATTAAAAGCTCCTATAGTGACACCTAAATGTGATGGAAAAACTGATCATGTCCTCTATATAGAGCAATACCAAGCTACTGCCGAAATCTATGCGGTTCCAGGTGAGATGAGATGCAGGGCATTTTCAGGAACTCTCACCAGGTCAGCTCAGATATGGTACAACAACCTTCCTCGGGGGAAGATTACAAATTTCCTTCAACTGGCAGAGCTTTTCATAAGGAATTTGTATTTTGGAGAAAAACCAGTTAAAAGGGTAGGACACTTACTAAGCATTAGATAGAAGACATAAGACAGAAGAAAGTACCAGGGACTATATTACTCGTTTCAATAACGAGAAACTTGAGGTAATTAATTAGGAGGAGAAGACAACAATTACTGCTCTGATGAGTGGACTGTTACCATACAAGTTGTACTATACTTTGACTAAAGATCCACCTAGGACCAGGGCAGAACTAATGGAAAAGGCAGCCAAGACCATGAACGCTAAGGAAGCCATGGCTGCGAAGAAGAATACAGACACTAAGGAGACCAAGGTTGAGGATAGTAAAACTGAGAAGAAGGATCAGAAGAGCAATGGTGGCAATAAGCAGTCGAAAGGTAAACAAGCGGTGGAGCAGATGATGAAATACGAAAATTATACTCCCTTGAAGGTAGATATAAATTACATTCTGGAAGAGATCAAGAACAACGAGGAGCTAACCTGGCCAGAGAAAATGAAGGTAAATCCTGATAAAAGGGATAAGTCCAAATACTGTGAATTCCACAAAGATCACGGCCACACGACTAAACGTTGCATAGCTCTTCCGAATGAAATTGAAGAACTCATTAGGAGAGGATAACTGACTAAGTATGTTGATCTCCAAAATGGTTGAAAAACTAGCAACAGAGGAAGGAAAAGATCTAAGTCTCATCGCCGAGCAAAAGAAGACAAGAAGAGAGATCACGAAGATGATCCAGAAGATGACTCCGATCTCCCCAAAAGCCCAAGATAGCTAGAGCGCGAGGTATTTTCAATCCATTTTGGGTCATTCGAATGTAATGTCATTACAGGTGGAGATGCAGGAGGTGGAGATCTTATCGCGGAGAGAAAATCTTACCTCAATGAGGCCCAAGCTTGCTCTTACATAGAACGCATAAACTTGGCTGAAGATGATCACCCAAGGAATGTGAATAGGGATAAACTGGTCATCGGCTTTTCCAAGAATGACCTAGCAGGTGTACTATATCCTCATGATGACCCATTGGTGATCAAGATGAGAATAAAGGAGGTGGTGATTTCATGGGTACTGGTGGATAATGGTAGCTCTGCAGATATCATGTTCTACCCATGCTTTGACAGTTTGAATCTGAAGTTAGCCCAGTTGGATCCATATCATAGGCCCCTCCTCAATTTTACTGGCGGAAAGGTTTTTCCACTTGGGACGATCAAGTTGGACATGCTTATTGGTACATGGCCTTCTTGCCTAACAAAACGAGTATGCTTTTTCCTAATGGATAAAAATGTCCAATCGACCTACAACATCATCATGGGAAGGGTAGGTCTGAAGAAGTTCGAGGCAGTACCATCGACTATACATTAATGTTTAAAGTTCCCAACCAATTTTGGAGTGAGAGTTGTGAAAGGCGACCAGAAAGTAGCTCGGGAATGCTACTATTCATCTGCTGAATAGAAAGAACGAGAAGAATCTATGAAAAAGACTACTACATATCAAGTGGATGAATAAGAAGAATCATAGATTGAAACATTAGACCCTAGAGACGAGTCTCAGTTTGTGAAAGGCCAGGTCATGGAAGCTACCAAAAATATCATTCTGGACGATGAACACCCAGAACGAACAACCCAAATTGGTACGTCATTGGATATATCGATAAAACAAGAACTGATAGCATTTTTAAGGCATAGAAAATAGACTTTTGCACGGAGTCATGAAGACATACTAGGGATAGACCCAAGTTTCCTGTGCCACTAGCTCAACGTTAACAAGGAAGTTAAGCTAGTGAAGCAGCGAAGAAGGGTGTTCAGCCCTGAAAATAATCAAGCTATATAGGAAGAAGTAGAGAAACTATAGAAAGCCTTTATTATTGAGGACGTCAAGTATCTTGATTGGCTAGCAAATGTGGTCATGGTAAAGAAGAAAAACAATAAGTGGAGGATGTGTGTGGACTTCACTGATCTTAATAAAGCCTGCCCAAAGGATCATTTTCCTTTGCCCAGAATCGATCAGCTCGTGGATGCTACATCGGGGCATGAATTGTTGAGTTTCATGGATGCTTACTCTGGTTATAACAAGATTAAAATGAAACCTGAGGATAACGAAAGTAACTCTTTTATTACCCCAAGGAGAACTTATTGCTATAATTTTATGCCTTTTGGACATAAAAATGCAGGTGCAACATATCTGCGACTGATGAATAAGGTGATTGCAGAGAAAATCAGTCATAACATGGAGGTTTATGTCGACAATATGCTGACGAAAAGCAAGAAAGCTGCTGATCATTTAGTTGACCTAGGTCAAACTTTTGATCAACTAGAGAAATATCAAATGAAGTTGAATCCTACCAAATGCATATTTGGAGTACGATAAGGTATGTTTCTCAGATATCGTATTAACCAGCGAGGTATCGAGGCGAACCCGGAAAAAATCAAATCCCTATAGGAGCTACGATCTCCAATTACGAAAAAGGAAGTGCAAAGTCTTACAAGAGGAGTTCCAGCACTTAACAGATTTGTGTCACGAGCAACAGACAGATGCCTCCCATTCTTCAAAACATTTCGAAATTTTTTTGAGTGGAATGATGAATGTGAGGAAGCCTTTCAAGAGTTGAAGAAATATCTGGGTACACATCCATTATTATCTAGATCAGTGATGGGAGAAAGGTTATAGTTGTATTTGGCGATTTCAGATAACGCAGTTAGCTCATCATTGATAAGAGGGGAGGACGGAGTGCAGAAACAAGTCTATTACACCAATAAGGCCTTTCGAACAGCAGAGATCATATATCCAAGACTGGAGAAATTAGCACTAGCACTAATCAAAGCAAGCAGGAGGATGATTCCATACTTCCAAGCCCATACTATAGTAGTGTATACTGATATGCCATTAAGACAAGTGCTGCATAAATCGGAGAAATCAGGAAAATTAATGTTCTGGGCAGTAGAAGTTGGCGAATATGACATAGTTTATGAGCCTAGGTCATCGCTCAAGGGGCAGGCAGTAGCGGATTTTATCGCAGAGTTTACTCACTCTGATACATCTAAAGAGAAGGAGTTTAATAGAGACCAACCCGTGGATGTTAGAGGATCATCGAAGATAACACCCGACCACTTCCTTCCGTGGATAATCAAGAGAAGATAATCAATGACCATCGAGAAGTGTCAGGGGAAGAGAAAAGGAAGCATCAAATATTCCATTGAGGAACTCTGTCTGACCAAGAGTTTGATAATGAAGTACCTGTATAGAATCTATATATGGATGGCTCTTCGTTTACCACAGGTAGTGGAACAGGAATAGTTTTAAACAGTCCTGATGGAATTGATGTGGAGTATGCTCTACATTTACAATTTAAGGTTTCCAATAATGAAGCTGAATATGAAGCTATGATTATGGGTTTAAGTCTGGCCAAAACCATGAAGGCAGAACAGGCCGCTGTATTCAGTAATTCATTACTAATCGTAAATTAAATTCTCGGGTTGTATGTAGTGAAGGGAGAACTAATGGTCAAGTATCATGCAAAATCCATGGAGGTTATCTTGACTTTTTCCATAATTCAATTGATCAGAATACCAAGATTAGATAATGCAAGAGCCGACGCCCTAGCTCAGTTGGCATCAGCAACACGTACCGAGCTACGAAGAATAATCCCAATAGAAATCCTGGTAGATCGGAGAGTAGATAAAGATTTGATGGTGAATTTCATTTCCCACGACTCGGGACCATCCTGGATGGATCCCATCAGGACCTATATCGAAGAGGGAGCTGTGCCAACCGATAAACTCGCATCCAAGAAACTGAAGTTTAAAGATGCTCATTATGTATTGACTAGTGGCATTTTGTATAGAATAGGCGTTATAGCAGGACTACAGATATGTGTCCATCCCTCCGAAGTTAAATAATTGATTGAAGAGGTTCATGAAGGGTCTTGTGGAGTCCATGTAGTAGGTCGGACGCTCTTGCAGAGAATAACAACACAGAGGTTTTATTGGCCAATGATGAGAGCTGGCTGCGTAGCTTATGCTAAGAAGTGCGATAAATGCCAACATTTCTCTTCCATCCGAAGAACTCCGCAAGCACTGTTAACACCTATTACATCCCCTTAGCCATTCTCCATGTGGGGGATAGACTTGGTCGTGCCACTTCCAATGAACAAAGGGATATTCAAATACCTCGTAGTTACTATGGATTATTTTACCAAATAGGTGGAAGCTGAACCTCTCATTGACATGATGTATGAAAAGGTCTATCAGTTTATTTGTAAGAATATTATTTGTAGATTTGGTCTCCCACACTCATTCATTACTGACCTTGGAACTCAATTTGACAATAAGGAATTCGCTGCATATTATCATCAATCCAATGTACAGAAGATCCAATCTGCGCCAGGCCATCTCTAGAGCAACGGGAAAACTGAAGTGACAAACAAAACCCTACTGAATGGCCTCGATGGCGCAAAGGGAAACTGGATTAACGAGCTACACTCTGTGTTGTGGGCTTATCGCACTACACCGCGAACAGCAACTGGGGAGTCTCCATACATGTTAACATTTGGGAGTGAGGCTGTCATACCTGCTGAATTGGGTCTACCCACACATAGGGTGCTTAATTTCAATTCTCCTGTAAGTGACTTGATGAGACGCATAAACCTGTATATGCTCTAAGAAGTTAGGGAAGAAGCAACAATTAGGAAGGCAGCATACCAACAATGGACAACCTTGTTCTACAACAAAAGGGTGAAGAAGTGAGATTTGAAAGAAGGGGATTATGTGATGAAGAAAGTGATACAAAATCATAACAAACTAGAGGCCAACTGGCATGGACCTTACGAAGTAACTGAAGTTGTTCATCCTGGGACATACATAATTGAAACTTTGGAGGGAGAAGAATTCAAGAACGCATGGAATGCAGAGCATCTGCGCAAGTACTATCAGTAATTAAAATCCATATGTAACACATTTCTTTCAATATGAATAAAATGATGTTTCACCCATATTTCCTCCTTTATTGATTTTTTTCAGAATATTAATGCTACACACTACACAAACACAAATTCATAGCAGCAACCACCAACTCCGGTTGGTCGGCAATTCAGTAACCACCAACTCCGGTTGGTCGGCAATTCATCAACCACCAACTCCGGTTGGTTGGTAAAAAACCATCAACTCCGGTTGGTTTGGTAAATAAAAATCATAAAATACAAAAGCATGTTTGAGCACGGGTGATCTCAAGGGACACCCCAAACTAGGCAAGAAGATGGGTGACCTCCCGAGGTATCCACCGTCTAGGCAACAAGGTAATCCTGGCAATATTACTACAACTAAGCATGAACATGGGATGAAAATCATTCCACTGCTTACGACCAAAGAGTGACAAGTCACTATAATCAGACAACAAATGGGACGATTTCCATTGTCTAAAAATGAAACAGGACATTTCGTCCTTCTATATATATATATATATATATATATATTCACCAATGAATAACAAAAACATTCGACAAAATATTTCCAAGGAAATGAAATTGTAAAAGAAACTAAATCTTTCTTTATTAAAAATAAGCAGATTACAATTTGATTCATTACATACAAATGTCCTATTCTATGGGTTTCTTTCCCTCTGCCTTTGAAACAGGTTCCACCCCAGCAGGAGGATCATCTAATTCATAAGGAGAGTTTATAAAGTTCATATCTCACAGCATTCTGACATTAATTATGGATGGTTGATCAAGTAAGTGCTCTGGACGAGATATCTCAAAATTTAAATGAAGACTATAATCATCGAGATACTTGGATATCAAAATCCGAGGAATAGCACGGGTTGGAATCTAGCTAAGGTCAAGTTTGAAGGGAGGCACAGGTAAATCAAGAATTTCAGGTTCATAATAATCCCATAAAAAATGACCTTGATCCAATTTCAAAACACATAAGGCATTCAACCATCCCTATTTATATCATTCGTTGTTCGATTGCTGGAAACGAGCATCAAGATGATACAGAGCTTCATTATACCCATCCATCCAAAACTCCCTCGGCTGCTTATGAAATTAATAGGTCAATCTATCAAGTTTCTCGTGGAGCTTTTTTACCAAAAGATCCTTATTTTCCAATACTGAATTTTTTCTGGAAAGATGGTCGGTGAGAACTTGCATTTTCTAAGATATTTCGGCCAAGGCTTGAGTTTTGGCTTTTATCTGAGTGGCTTGATTTAATAAAGTCTGGTTAATCCTCGTCTCTTCAACACATTTTCGAACAACTCTACCTTTACCCTTTGAGGAGGATGTCAGTTTAGCTCGTTTCGAAGTCTCCAGCTCTTCTCCCAAGGCAACATTTTCAACCTCTAAAAAGGAATAACCCTCGGCATTGACTGGAACGAAGGCTCTCGAGGAAGAAGAGACAACAATTTTAAGTTGTTTTAGCTCCTCCTGGAGCGTAACATTTTCTTTTTCCAACAGCTTGGCAATATGTCTATGTTCTTCAACCTCACGACTTAGAACATTTTCTCTTCTCTTATGAGTAGAGAGATACTTATCATAATCCCGATCATCACTCAATTGTTGACACTTTTGCTCGGAACCCTCATGTAGGAGCTTGCTAGATTCTTTGTACTGCTGTTGAAGTTCCTCGATCATTCCTTGACGATCTTTAATCATTTCATAATAAGTCATATTATTGGCTACAGCACGATCAAGTAGACCACACTTCAAGTACTAGTAAGCATTAATTGCTCGTTCAGAGGCATCTGATCTGAGGATATCAATTATTTGGCCCTCAGTAAAGTCTGCATGACCAGCTTTGAAATAATCATTGCATTTCTTCATTAACTCTGTATCATTAGCTGATAAGAGTTCCATCCTGGCCACAAACTAGCAAAGAGAAAATAAAAAATAAAATCAACAATGATGGGAACAGAGCAAGTAAGAGAAAAATTCAAGACGAACAACAAAAGTTCATTTCTTATTCATCACGTCAAAGGAAAATACATTTCAGGGTTACATCTAAGAAACAACGCAATAAAAGACTCGAACAACTTTACACCTTCTCCTTATTTCCTACAACCTCCTCGAACGGTTGGGATGAAGGGGTTGGTTTCTCGGAGAGCAATGACAGTTTCTCGGCAGATGTGCTAGCTTGTTGGACTTTCTCGGAGGGTTGAATAACAGGAACAATAGGGACTTACTCTCCTCTCATCATAGAAGACTCATCTGATGCAACTTCATCTTCTTCTTCTTCTCCAAGAGAGGGAGGAGGGCCATGAGTATGCTCCTGGAACAACTCAGAATCTTCAGCAACCTTCAATTTCTTCAAAGTTGGTATCCATCCATCCCTAAAATACTTAACACTGGCATACTCCATCTGAGAAGATATAACGGCCAGGCCCTTATTCCAACCCTTGTCCCAACAAACACTAAAATATTCTTAACAATAACTTTCCTTTTTTCTCTCTTAGAGGAAGTCTTTTCCCTAAGGAGATCATCGACAGATTTCAGTTATTCTTCTACCTCTGTCTTACGTCGTTCAGCATCTTAAATCTTGGTGACATCTTCCTCGACAGATTTAAGCTTGACCTCAAGCTCCTTTTCACGTTGTTCAGTGTCCTTCATTTCTTCTCCAACTCTTTGGAGGCATTTACAGCTTGATCTCGATTTATTTCAACAGACTGGAATTTTTTCTCCCAAGAATTTTTGTTTTCCTCATACTTCTGATGAGACTCCTTCAAAGATTGAGTTAATCCAGCAAAATCTTCTTCAATCCCACCCGAGGAGATGGAAGCCCTGATGGCTTCATCTTTCTTCAAAATACTATTGAAACACGTCACGAGCTGAAAAAAGAAAAAAAAGTTTAATTCAATATATGAATATAGTACTAAAAGATAAAGAACTCAAGCTAATGATACTTACTAACGTTATGTGTTGAGCATCGAAAGTAGTAATTCTCTCACGAGAAAAGATGTCTTCAATACCTTGGAATTCTGGGACAGTCCAAGATCTGATTAAGCCCATAGCAAAGCTCGGAGGAATAAGAGCTGGAACATCACCTTCAGCATTTGAAGGTTAAGAAATACAGACAACAAGTCTCTCAGTAGGACCTATTTTCAATCTCCTCAGAGGAGAACTTTCAGTTAAAGGTGTTGTCTCGCTTTGTGAAATGGCAACAGTTTCACTTGAAGGTTCTGCCTCTTTTGGAGGCTCAGAGGGCTTCTTTCCAGTTTCCTTAGCAGTAGTAGAGGGGGTACATCTACATTCTTTGTCCCCTCATCTGGGGCATCCTGTTTGTTTTTCTTTTCCTCTTCAGTGTCAAAGGCAGACTTATAAAAAAATACGGGAGCTTTTCTCATCTTCATCAGATCAGCAATAGGAGTACTTAAATCAGAAGAAGATCCTTTCACACTGGTTTCAGAAGTTGGCATTCGATCAAGATCAACCACCACAGGATGAGCAATTAAAGATGAAGTGGAGCTTCTGTATCTCAACAAATAGCGGACCTCATTTTCTCTCCAACGATCAACTAATGCAAACTCCAGATAAGTTTCAAGTCATTTAAATTAATATCAGTTTCCCTTGGATATTTCGTTTTACTGTCAACTGTAACAAATAAAATTAATGTCAGTGATGCATTTCATCGAATACAAAGAAAATAAGATTTCAAAAATAAAAACAACCCATCCCTTTACCATAAAGCGGACACCTGGGACCTTGGTACACATCATTTCCATTTAATAGAGGGCGTTGCCAATTTTTCATCACAACCCCATGATCAAAATAGTCCCTATTGGCATCGGGAAGATTGACAACTAAATCTCTATTCGAAAACGTAGTTTTTAAATAGAAAGTAGTGTCAGTGGTAACCCATCTATAATAATACATAATTTCTTGAATTCCCAAATGAGTTCCATGAAGTTGATTCAACCTATATACGCCGTTAACTACCCTCCATGTATTTGGATCTACTCTTGCAGGTACAATATCGAAATATTGGAAAAACTCCATATACAAGGGATTTGGCGGGAAAGAAAAGCCACACTCAGCTACAAAAAGAGTTGGGAACCAGTGTCCCTCAGCCAAAGAAAATAAATCGGAAGGACAAGGAGGTTCTTCCAAAATAACCCACGAAGGGATTGAAAAATCAGATCGAAATCTATCCAACGATTCAATAAGATAAACCATGGTGAATAAAGTAAATAAAGAAGAAGGAAGAAAATCTTACAAAAGATAGAGAGATCGGTTGACAATAAATGATGGAAAGAACGAAGGCACAAGATAGAGAGAAAATGAAAAGATCAGAAATACAGATTTGAAAAGTAAAAGACGATAGGATTTCTGTCGCACTTAAATACTTTACCTGGGGAATAGAAAAAAACAATGATTATAAGGGAAGACGTCTGCGTTTTCGGCGGCTAAAAGAAGAAAGAGGCACAAATATCGAAGTGATCATGAAAAATTCAAAACATTTACGAAATATGATATTATGTGCTCAAAAGGAATTATACCCAATGAAAATTTTCCTAATCTCTGAAGACCAGTGTTCCGAGCAACTTTCAAGAAAAATGTTCCACACTCTTCTTCAACCTCAACTATGAAATATTGGGGGCTTCTGTTGATATCGAATTTAGTCAGCTGACGTAAACCATTCATATGAAGACACATATCAATCTACGTATCAAATGCAAATACTTTCAACGAACAACATACTTTCACCGAGGTACTTAGTCATTTCGAGCTACTTAAGCGTACCGAGCAACTTAGGTGGTCCGAGCTACTTAGCATGCAGAGCATCCAAGCAAGAAAACCAAAAGGCGACTAGACAATAAATGCGCATTATTATTACAAATTTATATGTCTACCAGATAACATCGCATTACCTTTTCATATATACAGCCTCAAGGCTATAAATACATTGTAACCTCGTCATAAGAGGGAGAGTTTTTTGGATATCTTGGTAAACCTATTATCGAGATTAAAGCAAACAGTCAGTAATACAATAATAGTGGACGTAGGCCATTTTTTATAGCCGAACCACTTTAAAAATCTATTGTCTTACTTATTTGTTCATTTTTATCTGTGATTAATTAATTAGATAGAACCTAGTTTTTACATCAACAATAACGAATCCAAAATTACATAACGTCCAATTCAAAATTTACACCTCCAAAATTATTATAAATTAATTACTTTAAAAATAATACTAAGCTCTCCAAATAATTACACCATCAATTTAAAAAAAAATCCTCAAGCGTCGAGCTCTAAAATCCTCTAAAATGCCTATCGTTCAAATCCATGCTAACCTACCACTAAAAGAAAAATACGGGGAAGTATACAATATGATAATAATAGATGTTCAAAATAATAACAATTAATAAAATGCAACAATACGAATCTGAATTCAAGTCCAATATGACATCCTAGCATTATACCAATTTAATGTCTTAATATCACATCAATAGGTCACCAGGCCTCTCCTCACCTCACCTAAGCTTCATGAAGCCTCATCCTGGCTATTAGACTTTTGGACTATTGGCAGGTGACAATTCTTTGTGCCATACAAAAATTTCATGACACCGTGCCCATTAGAAAATTGAATTGATATTTTAGATTGCAATAAGCATCATTATATTAACAATATGAGTAAAAATTATTGAGGAACAAACGAATAATCTCGAAAGATTTAAGGATCATACTACGTAAAACCCATACCTTAAAAATCATCACAAGAAACTCATAAGATTCTGCCTCAAAATTCTGATCAAACCACTGCGTTCCTTTCGCGAAAAGAATCAGAATTCATTCTAACCCAAACTCGAGAAAACACTAAATAAGCCTTCAAATCATGGACTGAAATCTTGGTTTAAATGGGGCTAGGGTTTTGTAGATGGAAAAAGATGAAAATATAGGAGGCTACTGATTTTTGAGAAAGCTAAAATATGTTTTAAAAGTCCTAAAGCTATCACTTTATATTTATATACCAAAAAGAATCTGAGTCCCACTCAAACACAAACACTAAAAAATTTGTGACGGACGATCGGCCCGTTGAAATTGGCTAAAATTTGGAGGCATTGTAGCTGAAGGCAAGATGAAGTTGAATTAAAAAAATTCACCTCGATCAGGCCGTCTAATAATTTTTTTAATTTTTTTCTTAGGTCAGCCCCCCCCCCCCCCCCCCCCCACATTTTTATACAAAAATTTATAATTTTCAAATTAATCCTAATTTAAATCCCACTTGAACCTTATTTTTATATATAGAACCCAACATTTTTACATAGCAAAATTAAATAGATTCAAAACATTTGTTTTTTTGAAAATTTTAATTTACAAAATATTTTTTTGGCTAAAAAATCTCGGGGTCTTACATACTTCCCCACTAGCACACAAATTTCTTCCTCGAAATTCTACGAAGCATAATGCTCAAGATATATTATGACACACAAATGACTACCCAAAAAAACTACGATTAGGTGCCCATGCACCCAATCCTACCCGCATGTTTCCCCACACGCTCTCTCATGAATCACTACTCAATTCTATCTCTAAAAGATTATCACAACATTAAAGTCCTCAAATCAATTATAAACATCCTCACATCAAGATTACTAATGCTAACCTCAATGACTACCATGTCCTCAATAAAACCTCCCTACCTCCAATGACACACATCAAAATCGCATGCTAGACCCAAATCCAAAGACCCGAGGGTTCTCGTATACCTAAGCTCTAATGCTATTTGTAACAACCCAGAAAAAAAATCGAGTCTTTACTATGCAAGAAATTAAACTAAAATCCACATTAACGTAAGCAGGGCATCTAAATTCCACCAATGAACCTAAGCGAGTCACCAAATAATACAAAACACATTTATTGCATGAAATTCTAGTGTCTCTCAATAATATAAAATTTACAATTGTTCTTCTCCAAATAATTACACAACTTCTTCTTTGCTAAAATATTAGAAAGCTAAAAAAATATACACTTGTCTTGCCAAAACTAATTGTATCTCACATGCCACCCAAATATATTCACCACCAATAACATCCCAAATCCATTATCACCTGCCACTAAAAAAATACGGGAAAGTATACAATATGACAAGAATAGATGCTCAAAACAATAACGATGAATAAAATGCAACAATACGAATCTAAATTCAAGTCCAATGCGACATCAGGGCATTATAACAATTTAACTTCTGAATAACATATCAATAGGTCACCAAGACTCACCTCACCTCACCTAAGCTACGTGAAGCCTCATCCTAGATATTGTACTTTTGGACTATTGTCGGATGACCATTCTCCGTGCCATATAAAAATTTCATGACACCACGCCCATCAACAAATCCAATCAATATTTTAGATTCTAATAAACGTCATGATATTAACAGTATGAGTACAAATAAAAAAGGAACAAATGAATACTGTCGAGAGATTTAAGGAGAATATTACGTAAAACCCGTAGATTAAAAATCATCACAAGAAACTCATAAGATTCTGTCTCAAAATTTTGATAAGACCACCGCGTACCTCTCGCGAAAATAATCAAAATTCATTTGAACCCAAACTCGAGAAAACACCAAATAAGCCTTCAAATCATGGATTCAAATCCTGGTTTAAATGGGGCTAGGGTTTTGTTTATATAGAGTAGGGTACTGAAAATATAGTAGGGTACTGATTTTTTAGAAGGCTAAAATGTGTTTTGAAAGTCCTAAAGCCGTCACTTTATGATTATATACCGAAAAGAATTTTAGTCCTACTCAAACACAAACACAAAAAAATTATTACGGATAATCAAGCCATTGGAATTCGCTTCAAATTTGGAGGGGTAGTAGCTGAAGGTGAAACAAAGATGCACAAAAAGAATTTAGCTCGATTGGACGGTCGAATATATATTTTTTCCTTAGGTCGAATCCTCCCCCGATATTTATAAAAAAGTTTTAATTTCCAAATTCTAATCCCAATTTGAATTCCACTTAAAACTTTGTTTTTGTATATAAAACCCAACATTTTTACATACCAAAATTAAATACATTCCAAAAATTTATTTTTTCAAATTTTTTAATTTATCAAAGATTTGTAAAGGTCAAAAATCTCGGGGTGTTACATACTTCCCCACTAGCACACAAATTTCGTGCTCGAAATTCAACAAAGCATAATGCTTAAGATTAAATACGAGGCACCAATGCCTACCCATAAAAATCACAATTAGGCACCCATACATATAATCCTACCCATATGTTTCCCAACGTGCTCTCACATGAATCACTACTCGATTCGATATCTAAAAAATAATCACTGCACTAAAGTCCTCAAATAAATTCTAAACATCCTCACATCAATATTGTTAATCCTAACCTCAATTCCTACCACATCCTCAATAGAAACTCCCTATATCCAGCGAAACACATCAAACCCTCTTGCTAGACCCAAAACCAAAGGCCCGAGGGTTGTCATATACCAAAGTTCTAATACCATCTATAACAGCCCGAAAAAAAAATCCGGGTTGCTACTGTGCAAAAAATTAAACTAAAATCCACAATAACGTAAGAAGAGCATTTAAATTCCACCAATGAACCTAAGAGAGTCACAGAATAATACAAAACAAATTTATTGCACCAAATTCTAGTGTCTCTTAATAATACAAAATTTACAATTGTTCATCTCCAAATAATTATAAAACTACCGCTACACTAAAAATATCAGAAAGCTCCAAAATATATGAACTTGTCTTTCCGAAACTAATTGTATCTCACGTGCAACCCAAATATATTCACCACTAAACAAAATATGGGGAAGTACACAATACGACAAGAATAGATGCTCAAAATAATAGCGATGAATAAAATGCAACAATATGAATCTGAATTCAAGTCCAACGCGATATACAAGCATTATACCAATTTAATTTATGAATAACACATAAATAGGTCACCAGGCCTCACCTCACCTCGCCTAAGCTTTGTGAAGCCTCATCATGGCTATTAGACTTTTTGACTATTGACGAGTTACTATTCTTCGTCCCATATAAAAATTTCATGATACCATGACCATCAACAAATCGAATCAAAATTTTATATTCTAATAAACGTCATGATATTAACAATATGATTACAACCAAATAAAGAACAAACGACTACTCTCGAGAGATTTAAGGAGCATACTACGTAAGCGCCGTAGATTAAAAATCATCACAAGAAACTCATAAGATTCTGACTAAAAAATTATGATCACACCCCTACGTTCCTCTCGCAAAAACAGTCAAAACTCGTTCTAACCCAAACTCGAGAAAACACCAAATAAGACTTCAAATCATGGACTGAAATCTTGGTTTAAATGGGGCTAGGGTTTTGTGAATGGAAGAAGATGAAAATAAAGGGGACTACTGATTTTTGAGAAGTTTAAAATGTGTTTTAAAAGTCCTAAAGACTTCACTTTATGTTTATATACCAAAAAGAATTTGAGTCCTACTAAAAAACAAAGACTAACAATTGTTACAAATGATCGGACCGTTGGAATGGGCTGAAATTTGGAGGCATAGTAGCTGAAGGAGACACAAAACTTCACAAAAGAAATTCAGCTCGATCGGATGGTCGAATATTTTATTTTATTAGGTCGGATCCTCCCCCAATTTTTATACAAAAAGTTCTAATTTCCAAATATTAATCCTAATTTAAATTCCACTTAAGACCTGATTTGATATATAAAAGACAACATTTTTACATACCAAAATTAAATAGATTCCAAGAATTTAGTTTTTTGAAAATTTTAATTTATCAAAGACTTTTACGGCTCAAAACTCTTGGGATATTATACAAAATCAAATCCACTGGGAATATTGCTAGACGTTAATTGATTTATTATTTCAAGAATAAAAGTGTAAAGGATGAAAGTTAAAACAAAAGATAAAACTAGACATGGATTTAAACTAAAATTAACAAAACGAATAAAAACTATAGAGTGAGAATAATATCCTTCACCTCGGATTAATAAGTATAAATGGTTACACGGGAAGATAAGTTCATCAATATTAAATATCATATTCATAATTAATTAAATTTAAGGTTGCCAACCCCTAAATTATCATAAAATCTTAATTAATTTTGGCGTCAACATATATCCCAAAGATTACACATGTAAGGTCATAAATAAGAAGCATACATGATATACACCATTAAACCTCCTATGCATAAAATCATGAGCAACCTAACCTATTTCAACTCATAAAACCCATCATCAAAGCAAAGAAACCTATTAATCCAAGGTGAATTCAATTATCTAAACCTAAACTACTGTAGCTAAAAATCAATGTAAAAGACATGTAAGTAAATGAAAGAAAGTAAATAAATAAATTAAAAATAACTATCAAAGCATGTAAATAAGAGAACAAATCTTAAAACAAGAAAAGACAACTAATATAAATGAATGCGGTGATGAATAGTAACTTACAAATCCTTTGGATCGAACCATAGGAGAGAGAATCTTCCACTAAAAAATATCCCTCCTAAACTAATCTAAAATGAAATAAAAACTCACCACCCAAATCTTAAAATAAAACCAACTTATATAGTAATTTGGTAAAAGAAAAAAGAAAAAGAAAAGAAAAAAAACAATTGACCAATATCTGATGGCCCCGGTCAATCGGGGCCAAGGTGCCGGTCTACGATGGGAACATAATCTAGCCACTTCATTCTATCGTAGGCATAAAATGAAAAATCGATAAACTGGGGTCTGGGGCCCGATCGGCGAGTGCTTTGTTTTCTTAGGCTCTTTGGGTTTCACAAGGGAGAAAACTTGCATTACAGAAATGATCATAACTTCATCATTCGGACTCAAAACGATGTTTCGTTTATGACCACATGAATCTTTCTTAATGAGATACTCTCCCATGGAGATCCACTGGTCAGGACATGAAGTGTGAAAAGTCAAAAATTCCCTTGAAGTTGCATCAAATGACATAATTTCCTTTAAATGCAACGGCTATCTCTGTTATATGATCTAATAACTACAAAAGCTCACATAGACCATACAAAGAAAATCGAGGTTTTATGGTACTTGAGCGTAAAAGTAGGATATAACGGAGACAAAGAGTTGTACTCCATACAGATAATGGGTGTTAATATGCAATATTCCTGAAGTATCATTCAGACTCTAATACGAAATATTATCGTATACATTGTGAAAAATAATATACCAAAAATCTTATGTTTCATTTCTTTAAGAAATAGATTGTGTAATCTACATGGGGCGTTGAGAGCCATAAAAGACTAAACTTATGACTATAACGAATGAACATGCATTTTTTTAATCGGGTATACTTGAAAGCATAAATCATGTATTAATATAAGGAATGAGATTTATTTTTATTTTTATTTTTATTCCATTATACTATGAGATTAAATTCTATGAATTGAAGATATAGTGGGGGCATAATATATGTTACTTCTCAATGCTATACCTAGAGAATAATGGGGGAACATAAGATTGTACCTCTCAACTATAATTGGAAGATATTATAACAGGATCTAAAACTTTGGTGTTCTAGAGAAATGTTAATTTTTTGAGTTGTGACTCAAAAATAAAAGATTACTTATGCTATTGAAAAGTATACCAAAATCCTTAGACAAGTCATGTCCTAAATGTTTCGTTGAATTCCCTATAATGAACTAGAAATTAGTTTATAACTAACATATATTGAAACTTTAAGATAATAAGGAGTATACATATTCTTTGTAGGATTATTAAGACCATTATCATTTATGAATATAAGCTTTGTTTTAAAGCCAAGATTCATCAATAGTATGATAACTTAGTTATACATGACGCATGTTAAATTATTCTCATAAAAATGGAGTACCATCGTTTAATTTTTTTGCCATTTTTATTACACATTATTTTTAGTTAAAATTAAATGTATATAATATCACATTTTGAATGGTGACCTAGGTAAGGCAACTTACTTGGACCAGCTTGGAGTTGTGAACTTATGAATATGAAAAGCACCAATAAATGGCATGATATTTAGATAATTTCAAATCATAAAAAAAAAATTGAGAATGATATAAATTTTGTTTATCATTAAGCATGTTGAAATATGAATGCACTTCTAATTATTTATGCCAGAATAATTATCCAATATCTGGTTATGATATTTTATTTCCAAGAAAATCAAATTTATTCTAAGTTAAAGTTTTGTCATAATGAGCTGCGATGAAACAAGAATATTACTTGTTAATATTACAAGGACAAAAATGTATCATTAATAGATCGATTACTGATACGACGCAAATATTGCGTATTTCACCCGTTAACTTACACCTTATTAGCCCCCTTGGGTATCTTAATCCCTATATTTATGCTCGTTAACCAGACAACCTCAGATTTCTATGTTAACATGTTTTGCAGGGGTTAATTGAGCTTTTGTAGGTATTTGGATGCTTAGTATGAAGTTCGGACGCTTTCCGGAAATGTTTCGTCGACTTTTGCAGCTTCGGGGGCATTTTAGTCATTCCAGAATTTGGGTTTGAATCCCGAGATCTTCACGGAAGTTGAAGCCCTTTGATTTCTCTTCGCGTGGCCGCCGAAGGTACATAATTCCGAGTTGTATCGATGGAGTTATGGCATTTTTAGGATGGTTTTGACATGAAAAGTACACTCAAGGTCACATTCAAGGGAATTTTAGTCATTTCATATTTTGGCTTTTTGGCCCAATGTCTTCTTGGATGTTGTATTACTCTGAGTTATCTTCGCGTAGCCTCCGACCGTGCCTCATTCTGAGCTATAACGAAGAAATGGCGGCATTTTCCGTAAAACAGGACAAAGCTGCAGAATTCAGACCTGTAGCTTGCGAATCGATTCGTCCCAAAACCGAATCGATTCGGAATGCTGCAGAATTGCAGAAATGAACTTCCCCTGTTTCCGAATCGATTCGGACCATTTACGAATCGATTCGGCCCTCCAGATTTTTGGTTTTCTTCCCTTTTATTACAAGTTTGCCATAGGATATTTGATATATAACACTTTCTCTTCATTTTGAAGGGAGATATACACGTTTTTAGCTTAGTTTAGTTAGGGTTTTGTGGGATTTTCTTGGTTCTTCTTCAATCCCTCTTGGTTTGACATCTAATTGGTTTGTAAGATTGACTATTCATCCTTCCTCTCCTTTAATATAGATTGTTTTTCCTTTATTCTTGCTTTCTAGATATACACGTTTTTAGCTTAGTTTAGTTAGGGTTTTGTGGGATTTTCTTGGTTCTTCTTCAATCCCTCTTGGTTTGAGATCTAATTGGTTTGTAAGATTGACTATTCATCCTTCCTCTCCTTTAATATAGATTGTTTTCCCTTTATTCTTGCTTTCTAGATTAATTTCATGCTTTGTTAATTAGTTTAGTTATTCATTTCTTGCTTAATTAGTTTATTACTTTGTTAATTAGTTTAATTCATGTATTACCCATAGATAAATAGGTTCGGGATTGTGTTCCGCCATTTACGGGTTTTGAACCTCGAAAATTAGGTTTTGTGTAAAATTGCATTTAATTGAAACCTTGCGTATTAAAGTCGGATTATTATGCGTTTAACTTTCTTTGTCACGCAACGTTAGTGTTTATAGCGATTATCCGAATTTAATCCGCGTGTGACGATATTTGATTAAATGTTTAATCTCGCAACTTTGGCTTAAATTCCTTATTGTGTGATGTTTATGCTTAATTGAAAATGCTCGATTAAATTGCTTTCGAGCCTTAACTCTAATTAGTAGTTGTTTCGATCCGTGTGGTAGAATGCGATCCCGATCCTCGCTTTCTTTTTGTGTAGAATAACTTATTCTTTTCTTTAGTCCACCATAACCACCCATCACCTTTTCTTATTTCGTTTACACCCTTTTATTCCTGAAGTAATTAAACAATTAAAGTCTAAAATTCAATCACTCCCTGTGGATTTCTTACGATACCCGACTTACCGCTGTGCTTGCTTGTCAAGTGTAGTTGTAGCTTAGGTTTTTGCGTCACGACGACGAAACACACAACGATTGTGTCCTCACACGAACACACTTTTACCGCTCGATCAAAATGGCGTCGTTGCCGGGGAGTGTGTTTTAGATAGTAATTGTTTTATTATTTCGTAGTATTTTTCCTTTTGTATTTGTATTATTTGTTTTAACCTTTTTTGCAGGATAGCATATTTGAGCGCTAAGAAACTTTGATTCGCGGTTGATCACTTTCTTGCTCAGATTCTCCATCTACAAACAACGAGGTAATCATGTCCTACTATTATATTTATTACAGTTATTCTAATGATTCATACTTTGGGGATAGTTTTCAAGTTATTTATTTTCAAGATTTTCTTGAAAATGAAAGACTTGAAAACATTTATCGCAATGAAAATCTTTATTGGGAGTTTGAGTTGGATTCATATTTTGAAACCAATGATGATTTTTATTCCGATGATTTAGAAGATGAGATTTTACCAAATGAGGAGTTCGAGGCTCTTGAGCCAAGGAAGCCTACTTTGGAAGAGACTTTGCTTCTTTATTACCAAGGTTTGGAAAGCTTAAATGATGCTGGAATGAGACTTGGTGCACTTTCCGATGAGATGAATTCTTATGCACAAAACAACGAGGAGGTGGAAGCTTGTGTTTCACCTCAATTTTTCAAAGAATTTCTCATCGAATGTGAATCTTTCTCCCCTGAAATTCAATCTCCTTCCGACGATGAGTCGATTGAGATTGAATTTGTTTCATCACCATATTCGTTTTCCGTGATCGAACCATTAGAATCACCAGTTGATTCCTATGAGTCGGTAGAAACTTTTAAAATTTCTACACTTTTTGCCGACGAGGACTCTTTACCGGACTTGTTTTCGATGGATGTTATCCCCACGTGTGCACCATCTCCCATTCCATTTGAAAAATATTTGGGAGATGAGTCGATTTTTCTTGGACCTCAAGTGTACCTTTCCCCCTTATTATCCAAATCCCCCATCGTCCGTCCAAAATTTCAAATTGGCGATGGTTCACTTTTTTCACCACCCACATGCCTTCCGTTGTTCAAACGGAATTCTTATTTTCCGGGAGGCATGTTCGCTTTGGAGGGTCCACCATTGATCTTTCAAAGTCAAATCCCTTTTTGGGTGGACCCTCAACTATTTAGACTTTTAGTGTATAGTTAGTGTGAAGCCTATATAGTAGGTTGTAAATAGTTAGCTTTTTAATTTTCTTTATTTCCTATTTTTCTTTCCTTTTAATTTAGTCTATTGTAATTAGTAAACTTTTTGTTATTTGTTTTTGCTATGCTCGGTACTAACTTGTTTTGTAGATTTCATTGGACTCGTGCTTATGGAGATCTCTCCAATTTTGGGTAATATCGTTATTTTCCTCTCTTTGTGTTGTGTTCTTAATGCGCATTAAGGACAATGCAACATTTAAGTTAGGGGGTGTAGGATATTCTATCCATTTATTTGTTTTGTCCATGGATTTGCTTACTTGTTAGTTACTAAGTATGCTTTTTTGTGAAAAATTTAAAAATTTTCAAAAATATTTTCTTTCTTTTTTCTCCTTTGTTGGGCATTTTGCCTTGTTTCCGATGACAAATTTTAATAATTGCCCGATCCAATAGACAACTCAATGATGCATGTTCTCGATTTTAGAAGTTATTAGACTTTAGTCCTCAAATCATTGATATTGTGAATAACTTCATGAATTAAACTTTATCCCATGTGCACTTTCCTTGTTCTATTGATTTGGTTCAAGATTTTTATAACTCGGGAATCTTTTGTTGCATTGTATATACTTACACCGAGTAAGCTTTGTACCTTTCGTCGTTTGTGAGTGTTATACACTATTCTTTTCTCTTTGAAAACGTTGAATTCGTCGGTAATCTCTCTATTCTTTCATTTGACCGTTCATTAATTGAGTTCATACTCGAAATGTTTTACTTGAGCATGATTTTCATGTATTATTTTGACTTGAGAATTGCGTAAACTTTTGGAAATGATCATAGGCCCTCTTTGTTATATCACTCACATTAGCCTTGACCTCACCTTATATGTTTCCCTAGTCAACCCCTTTGAGCCAAAATATAGCCTTTCGTTTCATAACCCCATTCCCATAACCAACTCCGCATTGGAGTTTTAGCCCATACATACACTTTCCATACCTTTGTTTGGAATGATACTTGGGATTGAATGATGTTATTGTAGTGTGGTTGCAATTTAAGCATATGAGAGTTCGAAAAGTAAAGAAAAGTGATGTGAAAAAAAGTGAAGAAAAAAAGAAAGCAAAAAGCAAAAGAAAACAAAAGAAAACATGAGAAAAAGAAGAAAAGAAAAAGAAAAGAGAAAGTTGTATATGTTGTGTATAGTTCAATAAGCTTTGATTACTCTCCAGTTGTTATATCTAATGCTTGTTTGGAAGTTACTTTCCATTTTGATATTGCCCGCATTTTCCCATTATCCCGAGTTTTCATCCCGAACACTTTGAATTCGTACATACATTCCTTCATTTCATACCCTAGCCAAAGCTACATTACAACCCTATTAAAGTCCTATGTGATCTTAGGTTGATGTAATTTAAAAGTTATAATAGTTTTGATAATCTGTGAAAATGCATTTCGCCTCTTTTGATGAGTGGTATCTTTCATTGAGATTACAAGTTTTTCATTTCCTATATAGCGTTCTTCATCTGTGACATGTGTGCGGCCTAGTTTCCATTTACATTTACTCTTTATGCCCGCATGTCCCGTGTATTACCTCCCTTTTCATAGTGAATTCATTTGTTGAGTGTAATGCCCGTGAGGATTGAATATATGCTTGCCTTTATGTTTGTCCGATTTATTTAAGTTTTTACCAAATCATATTGTGCATTTGCTCTCCCCCTCCCACTTTTAAAGTTTCAATTTTATGAGGTGCATTCAACCTGTTAATAACACGGACTTTAGCTTAAATTCGTTCGATATGCTAATAACATGTTTGAAATCTTTTTCGTTGTTGTTGAGTTTGTCGCATGTTGGGCTGGGCATATTTTGAGGAAACTGTATGATGTTTGTGGGTTTCATCCCCGAAAACCCTCACGAGACGACACTTATCCACTAGGGTAACCTAGGGGTTTAACGACTTATTGCATATGCTAAATGCAATCGTTCGCCCGCGAAAGTGGCCTTATCTTTTTATTACTTTTTCATCCCATTTTGTACTTGTATCCTATTTCTGATTTTCTTGTAGTTCTTGTTGTTTCCTATTTCATTGCTAGGGACTAGCAATGTGTAAGTTAGGGGGTGTGATACGACGCAAATATTGCGTATTTCACCCGTTAACCTACACCTTATTAGCCCCCTTGGGTATCTTAATCCCTATATTTATGCTCGTTAACCAGAAAACCTCGGATTTCTATGTTAACATGTTTTGCAGGGGTTAATTGAGCTTTTGTAGGTATTTGGATGCTTAGTATGAAGTTCGGACGCTTTCCGGAAATGTTTCGTCGACTTTTGCAGCTTCGGGGGCATTTTAGTCATTCCAGCATTCGGGTTTGAATCCCGAGATCTTCATGGAATTTGAAGCCCTTTGATTTCTCTTCGCGTGGCCGCCGACGGTGCATAATTCCGAGTTGTATCGATGGAGTTATGGCATTTTTAGGATGGTTTTGACATGAAAAGTACACTAAAGGTCACATTCAAGGGCATTTTAGTCATTTCATATTTTGTCTTTTTGTCCCAATGTCTTCTTGGATGTTGTATTCCTCTGAGTTATCTTCGCGTAGCCTCCGACCGTGCCTCATTCTGAGCTATAACGAAGAAATGGCAGAATTTTCCGTAAAACAGGACAAAGCTGCAGAATTCAGACCTGTAGCTTGCGAATCGATTCGTCCCAAAACCGAATCAATTCGGAATGCTGCAGAATTGCAGAAATGAACTTCCCCTGTTTCCGAATCGATTCGGACCATTTACGAATCAATTCGGCCCTCCAGATTTTTGGTTTTCTTCCCTTTTATTACAAGTTTGCCATATGATATTTGATATATAACACTTTCTCTTCATTTTGAAGGGAGATATACACGTTTTTAGCTTAGTTTAGTTAGGGTTTTGTGGGATTTTCTTGGTTCTTCTTTAGTCCCTCTTGGTTTGACATCTAATTGGTTTGTAAGATTGACTATTCATCCTTCCTCTCCTTTAATATAGATTGTTTTCCCTTTATTCTTGCTTTCTAGATATACACGTTTTTAGCTTAGTTTAGTTAGGGTTTTGTGGGATTTTCTTGGTTCTTCTTCAATCCCTCTTGGTTTGACATCTAATTGGTTTGTAAGATTGACTATTCATCCTTCCTCTCCTTTAATATAGATTGTTTTCCTTTTATTCTTGCTTTCTAGATTAATTTCATGCTTTGTTAATTAGTTTAGTTATTCATTTCTTGCTTAATTAGTTTATTGCTTTGTTAATTAGTTTATTTCATGTATTACCCTTAGATAAATAGGTTCGGGATTGTATTCCGCCATTTACGGGTTTTGAACCTCGAAAATTAGGTTTTGTGTAAAATTTCAATTAATTGAAACCTCGCGTATTAAAGTCGGATTATTATGCGTTTAACTTTCTTTGTCACGCAACGTTAGTGTTTATAGCGATTATCCGAATTTAATCCGCGTGTGACCATTTTTGATTAAATGTTTAATGTCGCAACTTTGGCTTAAATTCCTTATTGTGTGATGTTTATGCTTAATTGAAAATGCTCGATTAAATTGCTTTCGAGCCTTAACTCTAATTAGTAGTTGTTTCGATCCGTGTGGTAGAATGCGATCCCGATCCTCGCTTTCTTTTTGTGTAGCATAACTTATTATTTTCTTTAGTCCACCATAACCACCCATCACCTTTTCTTATTTCTTTTACACCCTTTTATTCCTGAAGTAATTAAACAATTAAAGTCTAAAATTCAATCACTCCCTGTGGATTTCTTATGATACCCGACTTACCGCTGTGCTTGCTTGTCAAGAGTAGTTGTAGCTTAGGTTTTTGCGTCGCGGCGGCGAAACACACAACGATTGTGTCCTCACACGAACACACTTTTACCGCTCGATCAATTACCTTGAAATACAAGAACATATATATTTATTAGATATAAGCTTATTGTGAACCATCTTGTACTCCATATGACCTAAGTAAAAGAACACTATATACAGTGTATGTGAACATTTTATGTAGTCTTCAAAGAGCTGGTACATACAGTTATCTTGAACTCTTTACTTTTTAGGAGTACTATGAAGGTTTATAACTGAGAAGTTCATTCTTAGGCAATTGAAAATGATTATGTGTTTTGATAGAAACCATGAACCTAGAATTGATTATGAATCAATTAATGGATACATGTCTATTATATAATATGATGTAGTTTTTGGAACTCCAAGAAATATTAATTATTGACAGAATAAATGATGGCGTTTATGGTGATATCATTAGCTGTGGCTAGTGAGGAAATAAATGGTTAAAATACTTATTATAAGATACCCATGTATGGGAGAGATGGATACCCGTCATTTTATCCACAACAATATAATTCTAGATATAATAAAAATTTAGGACCATTATTCTGATGACAATAATGACATATATGTATGGAATAAGCACAACATGGTCTGAGAAGTTTAAACCAATAAGTTATGAGTGTGGATTATGTTTGGAATGATGAGAACATGACCTGACCTATCCTTTGATGAAATAATTTGTGCGGGAGAAGGTATTTAACATCTAGAAAGGGATGAGACTAAAGCCCGCTGATATTTGAATCACTTGTGGTGGTAACCCAACCTATAGACTGAAAATCCCAAGAAATAAGTTCAAAGGGTAATAACAAGTCACACATGATACGGGTTAAATCATGTTAATTAATTGTATACGAGGTTTTACTCCGAGTCCATTCCTATGGAACATGATATCCTGAAGAAAGTTAAGGTTGAGTTAATTATAACTCTTAATGAACATAAATAGATCTATTTTGAGTGGGGTACCTAGCTATGGGAGTACCTTAAATAGAGTCACCTATGTGAGCGTGAAAGTGAGGCAACTTGCTATGGAAATTCTGATAAATTTCCTTCAGCGTTCACATACTGGGATAAAAACACATCGTTGTATCATACTGGATTAAGGACTATACTCGAGTAAGTTTGTGTGTGGGATATTGTCAGATATAGAGTTCAAAACTATGAGTTACACTAGTATAATGTGAATTATTTTAATACTTAAAGGTTTAAGTTGAGCGACACATTTTCTTATGCACAATTCTTACAATTATTGCTGAGTAAATATTCAACATTTACAAGTGAGGAATTATTGGAACTGCATTGTGGATGGTGTGTGTGGAAAGTTTGAAAAGACTTTGGAATAATGAGGGGGAAAGTCAATGGGTTTCTCCTTTTGATTGAATTAACCTCACACTTTCACCATTTTAAATGTCCAATTTTTCTAGCAATCATGACTCCCACTTTTGGCCAAATATATGAAAGGAGTTAGAGTTGGTTGTAAAGGAAACATGAAAAAGCTCTCTCTGCTAACACAAAAAGAAATTTGTCATCTCTTCCATATAGTTTCTCTTCACGTTAAAATATTTTCTCCCTACATCCAATTTTTCAAACATAACTGAAAAAGAATTGTCTATGTTCACGACTCAACCCACGAATCGTCTACTACAAATTTAATAAACAATTGAGGTAATATTATTTTTTGCAGTAAATATTTAGATTCCAAGTCATATTTGCGATATTCGTACGAGGGGACAACTTGTTTTGAGTAGTAAACTAAAATATAATATGATTTTAATTTTCAGAATTATTCACAAAACTATATGGCATGATTTTTAATCACAATATCGAAATGGTCCCAACACTTTTCGAAACAAAAAAAAATAAAGTGTAATAAGTGCAAAATGTACTTACCTACTAGGAATTAAACATAATTGTCCCTAAAATTTATCATGTTAAAAATGTTGAGTAACTTTGAATAAAAGCTACGTGCACTTGAATCATTGTTCTCTCATAGTTATTATTCGAATGAATGAAATTTTAGTCTTACTTAATTTGTATACTCTTTTTAAAATAAATATAAATATTGATTTTGAATGAAATAAAAACTAATATCAAGTAAAACATATATACTAATTATGGATCGATGGGAAATATCTAAGTTAAGATAATGTTCGGACACATCATTTGCCAAATCAACTGTACTTTAAGTATGTGCTAAAGACATATGTGATGGTCTTAGATTGCATGCCATCCATCCTCTTGGTAACTCAACGTCTCATGGGTAGGTGGGGAAAGGTTATCAATTTGGTTTGATGTGGTAATGAAAAGGTTCGTGGGAAAAATAGTAATGAACAAAAGTATCGGCATCGATGGCCAAAATTTGACCAATGGCCCATTCTTCTTAAGGAGACACTTGATCTTACCAAATTCCATAGTGTAGATTTTATTATATTATTTCTTGACAAATATAGATAGATGATAGAAAATAATAATACACACTTGATAGCTTGAATCGATATGAAAATATTCCACTCAACTCAAAATTAGAGACACCAATCGACCCTCAGTTTGCTTTTTTTAAGGTTTATTCAATTTGATAAATAGACAATATCAAACGTTAATATGGAATTGATTGGTCTTATTTCCTTTACTATAATTGAATGTAATAAAAAGGAATTTAAAAACAATTAAGGTATTTTTGGTTATGTGCTTGAGAAAATCGGTTTGAATATATTTTTGAGAATAGTTTTATAAACTAGTTTTGTATTTTATAAATATTTTAAGTGTTTGGTAAGCTTTTCTAAAAACTATTTTAAAATAATAAAATAATACATACATACATTCACACATATGTGTTATACTTATCTAATATTTGATTTTTTTATCGTATATGTAAATACAGTCATGTGTATGCGCGTATATATATATATATATATATATATATATATACTAGGGTATGCCCATGCTCAAAGGCACGCTGATAATTTTTGAAAGCATAAAGTCGTGCCTTAGTGTGATAACAAGTGCACTCGCCAAAGCTACGACTCATCTCGGGTTCGAAACATGGGAGCAAGTTCTTCATATATGCCCGTGAAATTTAAGTCCAATGTATTGAATGTGTACAATTTAAATCCAAGTTTTTTTTACAACATGAATGTGAATTTTTTTAAAAATTTGGGCATTATTTAATTTGTCTATAAAACTATCCACCCTGTTAAAAAGTAAAATAGTCCACAATAATAATATTAATAGTCCGTTTTGGACTTTGCATAAACATCATAGCACTCAAATACACGACGCTAATTTTTTGAAAGTCCACATCGTTGATAAGATCATACGTCGCGCATTTAATTCGCAACAGATAAACAATTTTTAGAGTCGTGTGATGTCAAAATATTTTTTATACAACACATAATTGTAAACAATTTAAAAAATTTGGGACAACAGTATTAGTCCATCTCGAGCATTGTATAAATAACATAATTTAAATCAAAAAAGAAAATTACAACACAACGAAATGTAAACAATTTATAAAATTTGGGCATAATTTCCTTTGTTAATAGGACTATGTAACAACCCATGACTTTGGAGACTGAGAAATTAAATTTTTGGTAAAATAAAATTTAATTAAATTGGAGAATTCTAAATTATGGAATTGAGGTCCAAAAATAGAGGATATTTCAAAGTATTCCGGATAATGATTTTAAGGGTACCATCGATCCCGAAAGGGTCGAGATAGTCAAAATGACTGTCATTGGGTTTTATTTCGGCTCCTGAATATTTTTAAGTCAGTTTGGCTCGAATTGGAGTAAACGAGTCATTTAAAGTGTGTATTAACATTTAAATTGAGTTTATTGTCTTAAAGGGGTTTAAAGGCTTACGGATTAAGCCTTCTCAATTAGAGAAAGAGAGAAAGAAAAAAAAGGAAGAAATAAAGAAGGAGAAAAGTGAGAGAGAGGAAGGAAGCTTGGAGATTCCCGGCCCAAACGCGACATCGAGGACGATTCAACCTCTACAAAATTGAGGCAAGTGTTTAATATTGCTAAATAAGTCATTTGGGTATTTGATTTCATAATTGTGGGCAAAAGAAATGGATTTTCGGTATTAATGGTAAAACCTAAATTTTTTGGGTAAAAATCTTACAATTGAGGGTATAGAAATTGTTGGGTAGTAATATGATAATCTTTGAGGTTAGAAACATGTTTGGTATGAAAATTGATGGTTAGGTAATAATATATAGGACTTTTGGAAATTTTGGGTTTATAGAAAATCATCCATTTTCGTGGCTTTCTGAACTGGCCGAATCGATTCGGCCCCACCGAATTGATTCGTCAGGTTGCAGAAGCCTCAGGTCTTTAGGGCCGAATCGATTCACCCCTAGCGAATCTATTCGGAAGGTTTCATACTCTCAGGTCCCTTGGACCGAATCGATTCGGATGGGCCGAATCGATTCACTGTTGGGCCGAATCGATTCGGGGGGGCCAAATCGATTCGGAAACAGGGCATTTTGAAAGATTTTCTTTGTGGTGATTTCAAACCCTTTTTAGTTGGGTTTGTTGATTTGGGGTCTTCTCAAATGATGTAAGATGGATGTTTTTGGAGACATATAAAAGGGGTTTCTCACATATTATGATTTTAGGGACTCCTTGGAATAATTGGGGAGAAATATATCCATGGATGTATTGGAGTTGTGTTGATGGAGATAGTGAGAAACATCATTGGGGATGGAAATCCTAATATTAGATTTAGAGTGAGTCGATATAGGACGTGAAGTTAAGAACTCTTAAAGAGAGAGTTGCGAGGGCATGGATCAAAATTTGAGGCCGAGAGTAGTGCTAAATCTTTATGGTAAATAGGTTTCTATTACGATTAAGGCTTGGGGACCGAAGAGAGAGAGGGGTCACATATCCATAAAAACGTTTAAATTAAGAAATAATAGGTAACCCAATGGGAGTAAGAGTTCATAAGATTAACTGAACCATAACCGAACTTGGGAACAATTAGATCGTACTCAACTACAATAAGTGTTAGATTAAATTCTAGTCAGGATAGTTTATACACAATTGAGTGGAAGTAACAATTGGGATTCCAATAATTAAAATGAATTCGAGATGAGTTTGAGGTTCGTAGGCTATTAGTTATGTACATACTAATAGGCTACCTTAGTAAATGAGATATTGAGGTACTTTTGAATATCGATACGATATGTAGTGATTGTTACCTAAACTCAACTTTGGGTGATAATGCTAATATTGGAGATAAACATATATGTTTGGGGGACTATTCATTATAGTAGAAATGAATGAATATGCTTTAAGTGAGGGATTGTATTCACATATCGAGGCAAATTAAATGAGTTTGTGGTGACGACTTATATATTGAGGATTATGTATACTTATAGCCTAATTTATATCTCGTATGCATATGAACGAGAATTAGTTGTATATATGGATGTGTGAATATATGTGTATATATCTATATAGATATGAATATATGGATATATTTATGTTGTGGACATACATGGTATGGATATTTAAACCGTATATGATGGTTTAATATTGAATTTATATGATTGGATCATATAGATGTATATATATTGTGGATGTGAATGATATATATACTTATGTGGTTAAGCATACCCTGCTCATGCTATCATTGGGAAGTTGCGCGCGTAGAGGGTGAGCATCCTGGCTAGAAAAGCAGGGTGTGGATATTCCCCAGGTCATAGTCATCCCGTGTGTTATTATATGATATATATATATATATATATATATATATATATGTATATTTGGGATGAGACGTGGTGGGTATGTTTCGTCTCATTGCCGGTTAGGAGCTATGACCGCTTCCCGGGACGTCGTGTGTGTGAGTTACCACGAGATGGGTGTCATTTAGTCCCATAATGGTGGCCCCAGTTTTGCTACGTGAGCCGGGCACTGGGAAGATGATAGCACGACGCAGTTTATCGGCGATATATATAGCCGGGTATATTATGTGCATGGCCTTGTACATCATATGTAGTATGTACACTTGGCTATTGGATTAATGAGGATATATATATATATATATCCTATAGATGAAAGGATATGGACTTTATGGAGTACATCTTGGATGATTATGGTGTACTAGATGATTTGGGGGATCGATGTATCGCGTTTAAGGAATATTTCGGTTACATCATCCCAAGGATATTATTGGAGATTGTAGATGTTTTCATATTGTAGTCTAAGATTTAGTAGTAGTAGTAGTAGTAGTAGTAGTAGTATATGGTATGTATGGAATTATGGATTTCTAAGATCGACATTGTCAAGGAGTAGTGTAACGGGGTGGTTCCTTGTTTGGATTTCACTTTGCGAGACACCCCACGCACGAAACGTAGTACATTGTTGAGATTAGAGAGAATTTCTGTCAATATTTATGTGTGGCATAATGGATCTCTAGGATCGATGTTGACAAGGAGTAGTGTAACGGGGTGGTTCCTTGTTTGGATTTCTCTCTGCGAGACACCCCACGCACGAAACGCAGCGCAGCGTTGAAATTGGAGAGAAGTTTGGTCAATAATAATTTTTGTATGCATATTAATTAGCAATTAAATCATATCTTTCTACCCAAATACATATGGTTAACTTATTAAGATTTATAATTGGTTAAATTATAAACCGGAATCCATTAAGCCTAATATGACATATATGTTTGTAAAAATAATTAAGTGTATTTAGAAAGAGTGGGTTCTGGGGTTAGGGTAGTAAGGCAAATCTCGTGGGTGTAGGCTAGGCATATGACAAGTTAGGTTGTCCTTATAATTGGGGTAATTTAACTAATAAAATTGAGGACGCGAATAGGTGCGCGCCTTAGATGAGAGGTGAGTTGGGATTCCACGAGAGTGCGATTCCACTTTAATTATGAAATAAGTGCACCGATATTTATTATGCACGGTTAAAACACTTGCTAAATATTTTTCACACTCGGGCTCTCACCCGTTCACTTTTCTTTCCTGCTTGTATATATATATATTACTACAGGTGTCCTACCGCATGGATGCCGGATGACTTTCTACCCAGAGTCTTGGGAGCCGTGACATGTGCGGACTGTTGCGGGATGTATCTTGTAGTCGCTTCCTACTTCTTCAAAAATCTAGGTAGGATTCATGTTGTATATCGGGTTTGTACCCAAGGGATATTTATATACATATTTATATTTATTCCATTTCAGTTATTGTATTGGCTGTGACCCGACAGCTTATTCGGGTTTACTTCTTTGTAGTATATTCAGTTGTAGTTATCTATTTCATTTTTATTTCAGCATTTCTTTTATCATAGTCCTTTCATGCATCTTTCTTTCCTTTATTCATAGTGTGGGGTTATGTTATGTAGCATGTTTTAATTTATTTTAACATCTCGCTTATATGATATCGGGTAGTTAGTCGTATATTATATAGTACCGGCAGTTGATGTTGAGACTGGACCATCTTAAACTCCTGATTTAATGTAGTATAGGGCTGGACACCCGTTATTATTTTAAGAGGGGGTGTTACAGATGGTATCAGAGCATCAGGTTCTAGAGTCTTTAGGATCTATGCGAGAGTTAGATCTGCGTTCTTTCATTAACGTTCTTGATATAAAGCCCTATTATTAGGACTGGTGTGTTCACTGCGCTTATCTTCTTCTGTGAAGTGTATACACTTGATTGACGTTCTGATAGCAGTTCCTTTCGTATCAGACGTCACCTAGATTATATCGTCTAGGACAGGACCATATTAGAGAACTCTAACAGTGGTTCAGGGTGTTCTATAGGTGGTTGAGTAAAAAGGGGAATTTACTCGAATGGTGAACCTTGAACATAGTAAAGTAAGTCTGAGGAGGGATAAATAGTGTAGTCCTTGGGAGGTTTAGATTGAGAAATTCTTCAACATTTGTTAGGAAACCTGGTATTGGTGACTTTTACCGATGTAAGGTGGGTGGAGTTGTTCCAATATCAGCGTTATCACCTTCTAGGAAGAGGGGGTAAGAATTTGGAGACTCAGTTTCATTGTGTAGGACTGAGGGAATTTTTGGTAGTCGCCATCGTGTTTTATCCTTCAAAATGGTTAGGAAGGATTTTGGGGAAGATGTTTCTCTTGCGGAGAAATAGGTTTAGGAATGAGGAGTGTCCTGGAAGAAGTAGAGGATTCTTAATAAGGATCCACGGATGAAGTAAAACAAAGGGAGTTTGTTGAGTAGTGATTATAAGGTTATTATTTTATGGATAGGTTAGGGAGTGTAATAGTAGTGTTCCAATGAGGGAAGGACCTATTGGGAGGTAATATTTTAGGGTAATGTAAAGGATTTGTGTGGCTGAGAGGTTCAAAGTTGGGTAGATTTGGTTTGAGCGGAGAATTTAGCCCATAGTTGTGCTAGTCTTAAGAACTAGGTAGTGGTTAGAAGTATTGAAATTATTGAGACCTTGTGTAACACAAGGTGTTTGTTTGGCGTGTCGGAAGACACGGAAATTATTTATATTATATTGTTACATAGGCCTTCGGGCAATATCATATATATGAAAATCTTTTATAAAATCTTAACCCTGGTTCAACTCACCTCAATCCCCGACCTTGCTACACAGTAGTGTATTGGGAGGGTTCCTTGTTTGGATTTCACTTGCGAGACCTCCCCCGCACGAAGGCAGCTAGCGTCAGGAATTGAGGAGAGTTTAACCATTGGGAATTTTTTAAACTTATATATATATATTTAATATGTTATTATGGATTATAGTGGTGATGGTATATTACGATTTGAGGCTAATGGAGCCTAATTATAATTCTACGAGTGGAAGCTCGGATACGGGGTGTATGGGTGCCCCGGGGTACTTATTTTGTTTTAATAATCTATATGGTTCGACGTGAGAACTAGAAAGGATCGACATAGTGATCCTGAGGGTTGATGTAAGGATTAGATGATATTGAGGTCCTAGGCACGTCTTAAATTTCGTAGGTGAAATTTTTGTAAGGGGGGAAGATTGTAACAACCCATGACTTTGGAGACCGAGAAATTAAATTTTTGGGAAAATAAAATAAAATTAAATTGGAGAATTCTAAATTATGGAATTGAGGTCCAAAAATAGAGGATATTTCAAAGTATTCCGGATGATGATTTTAAGGGTACCATCGATCCCGGAAGGGTCGAGATAGTCAAAATGACTCTCATTGGGTTTTATTTCGATTTCGGAATATTTTTAAGTCAGTTTGGCTCGAATTGGAGTAAACGAGTCATTTAAAGTGTGTATTAACATTTAAATTGGATTTATTGTTTTAAAGGGGTTTAAAGGCTTACGGATTAAGCCTTCTCAATAAGAGAAAGAGAGAAAGAAAAAAAAAGGAAGAAAGAAAGAAGGAGAAAAGAGAGAGAGAGGAAGGAAGCTTGGAGATTCGCGGCCCAAACACGACATCGAGGACGATTCAACCTCTACAAAATTAAGGCAAGTGTTTGATCTTGCTAAATAAGTCATTTGTGTATTTGATTTCATAATTGTAGGCAAAAGAAATGGATTTTGGGTATTAATGGCAAAACCTAAATTTTTTGGGTAAAAATATTACAATTGAGGGTATAGAAATTATTAGGTAGTAATATGATGATTTTTAGGTTAGAAACATGTTTGGTATGAAAATTGATGGTTGGATAATAATATATAGGAGTTTTGGAAATTTTGGGTTTATAGAAAATCAGCCATTTCCGTGGCTTTCTGAACTGGCCGAATCGATTCGGCCCCACCGAATCGATTCATCAGGTTGTAGAAGCCTCAGGTCTTTAAGGCCGAATCGATTCGCCCCTATTTACATTGGGTTAGTCAGGAATCAAATCCGGTGTGAATATACTGGTGTTTTAGTGTCAATAATACGTGGGTTATGACTTACGAAATCAGGTTGGAATTTCGAAAAGAGTTAGGTGTAACACCCCGTATTTTTAATGATTTTTATATTGGGATTAAATAAATTAAAAATAGGAAATTAATTCGGATTAAAATAAATATTAATGAGCGAGAAGAGGGTTAATATTTATTTATATTGGAAATTACTTAGTGAATGAGTAATCAATTAATAAGAAAGTATTATGATTATCGTGAGTGAGAAATACGTCGATTACGGTACTTTAGTCAGGACGGACGTGTCAATCGTGTCGGGACTTAACTTATGAGCTAGAATGTAATTTAAATGTGGATAATCCAAATGTTCATTTCGAGTGTGCAAGTGTTTCCGGAAGGGTCGAGATAGTCATAAAAGTGTACTTGGGGGTTTGGTTTGGGACCTAGGGCTTTTTTTAGCCACACTAGAACCCCGAAGGGGTTTTTGGTCTTTTGGATTTTGGGAAAAAATGGACCTATGAAAATTACATGTTGATATTAGCATAGGTGATGAGGGAGTTGGGGTTATAATTAGAAAGTCACAGAGCGACCACTAGGGGAGGAAGGAGAGGAGATCCCGGGGCATTCCCACACCATTTTGCATCACACCCACCACCGAAGCGTAGATCGGAAGAAAAGGAAACCAACCACACCACAATTATACTGAAAATTAGACATTCGATTTGAGGCAAGTATTTATCTTGCTAAATTCTAAATAGTTATACCATCCATATTAGTGTATGATGAATGACCTATTAAATTCATTAATTTTAGCCTTAAATTGAAAGATGTAAATCATGTTATTGGGTAGGAATCATGATAGGTTTAATCCTTTATGCATGGATAACGAATTTGGTGAATTAGTGACATGAACTGGTGAATAAATCTAGATTCTTATTGAAGTTCTTGAACAAAAATAATGATCTAGGGTTTTTAGGATGTAATGTTGAATTAATTCAATTTTAATATGTTCCTTGATGATTTAATAATTCTATTACGTTAGAAATCATGTGTACATGCTAGTATGATGTTCGGTATACTTGGTTGGGAGATTCGGATTGAAACAAAGAGGTTTGAGGTTTAAAATTGGTGAAACCCGTAACTATGATAAGGAAGAAGACGAGACATGCGATAGGCAAATCAATTGGCTCCTTAGCCGAATCGATTCGATTTCCCAGAAATTGATAATTTTCCCGTTTTAGCTAAGAACTCATGGGAAACGACCAAGTTGATTTTTCTAGTAAGTTTAAAATATAATGGGAGATATTTTAATTACCAGTAGTACAAATTTGGGATTCACACTTAGCCATATGAGGGAATTTTAGGGATAGAGTTAATTAGGTTTAATTGGGTAATAAAACCTAATTCGAAGAATAATATTGTGACACGGGAAATCGAGGGCACATATGACCTAGATTAGTAGGTTATGAGTTGGGTATCAACTTAATTGACTTAAGGGGCAATTGGTAGCCTTTGGAGTATTGGGAAACACTCGGGATTATACGATGAGAAGTATTATGGTAAAGTAATGATACGTAGAATGTTCGAGGGTTATAAAGACTACGTGAATGTATTATAAGTTAAGTGCATGACTATAATGAAACTATATATATATATATATAACTTGAATACCTATTGTGTGAATTTGCATGTGCAAACATACCTAGGCTACTTGCTATTACGGGAGGTTTCATGTCATGCACAGTCTTATTCTGATGAGCATATTGGGGGGATTTTTACTTGTACCTCAGAACATAGAACATAGGGATTGATCACCACTTGTGTGAATAAGGGTGCGATCAGTCATTTGGGTGTTTTAGGTGGTGTGTATCCCTAAGGCTAAGAACTTTGTTCGCCTCCAATTTGTGCTTATTATGAACTTGATAGGAGAGTATGCCCACATCGCAGGTCTCTACATAAGGATGTCGTATATATATATATATATATATATGAACTAGTAGATGAGATATATAGTGATATCGAAAATAACCTAAGTATATGGGAATTTAATAACTAATTGGTAATTTTCATGGATAAATGATCTTGAAAATATAATATCGTATTTTATGGGACATACAGGTGGGCCCAATATATTATTAGGCAGGATGAAACTAGGTTTGAACTTGTTAGGCGAGGTAGCATAACTAGGGCAGTTTAGGAGTATATGTTAGGTATACACAATAATTGAGAGGTGAGGACCTCATGTCAGAGCACGTGAAATTAACATGTATACAATATTTGTTCTTACTGCATTTTAAATACTTGAAAATATTTTCAAATTGTTTTACTTCAGCTCTGACCTATTTAAAATCTATTTCTATAAAAAACTTTTAGGTACCCAGCCATAGGGATGCCGAGCTTAGGAGTTCCTTCGTATTTGACGTGCTGCAGTTGCTGTAGAAGTTGCAGGATGATAGTAGTAGATGTATCCACAAGTATCCATTATTATGTAGCATTTACCAGTCTCAGTCGGGCATGTTGCCCATCTCTAGCCAGTGATTATTTCTAGATACTTGAACTTTTATTTTATTTCCAATATTGACCTTGGATTTTTATTATGGATAGTTGTATTGGGATTTTTCATCTGGAGTGTTATTACAGACATATTTATTCATCTTGCTATTTTATCATTCATTACTATGCTCATGGAAATGGTGAATTTGATTTATTCAGTTTAACTTATTTCCTGTTAATAAAATGATTACAAATTTGACATCGGGCGATTAGTGTATTAGTAAAATAAATTGAAGTCTGAAAGTGATGATAAGAATGACACCATTAATGAATCATATTTAATTTAATAATAGATTGATCACCCAATATTAAAATAGTCAGGATGTCACAATTTGTATCAAAACATCAGGTTCTAGTGTACATAGGATATGTACGAACTTTCTGCATTTCGAGCGTAGCATTCTTTGATATAGAGCCCTAATATTAGGATTGTCGTATTCATGATTACACATTTATGTCTTCATCTATTTTAAGGTGTATTGAACTGTGTATGTATGGAAATTCTCTTTCATTTCAGACGCCTCCCAAACGTGCACCACGAGCCACCCCAGATGCTTAGCCCAAGCCCCAACCAGCTCAAGCACCAGGGACCATAAATGCTACTGAAGTTTCCATTATAGTTTTTCATTTGGTTAATGAATCCCTAACTAACTTTGCTCAGAATACACCACAGGTGCCACCCGAGCCTCAGGTTGTGGCTCTAGCTATTGCACAATCGTTTCCTTTTTCTTCGGAGCAAGTCACAGACACCTTTCAAAAGGTTCATCCTCCATAGTTTTAGGGGAGCTCCGATATAGTTACGGTGTTCCATTGGAAGAAGAATATCCAGAGGAATTTGATAATGTATGAGTTCAATGATTTCTCTATCTATATATAGATATTATCTACCTTTAAGCTAGTGGGGGTAGGCTTACAGTGGTGTGGGTCCGTTACCACCTCATAAGATAGAGGCACCATGACCATTCAGGAGTTCTGGGAGCGGTGAGACCGTAAATACTTTTCGTACGCCATTTAGACTGAGATGAGGCAGAAATTCATAGATGTTTTTCAGGAAGGGAGGACTAGATTAGAGTATGAGGCCGAATTTACTAGATTGGTAAACTTTGTTTCAAAATATGTAAGTACAAAAGATAAGAGGATATAGTTGTTTGTGGATGGTCTTACTTGGAGAACCCGATAAAATTTCTTCGGTAATCCTGCTTTGAACACATATATGGATGTGTTGAATGCCATTTTATTGCACTATAAGGACCACCGCTTCCATATTAAGGGAAGCAAATGCTCAAGAGAGCCGAGCCAGCAGGGCAGGGCAGGGTGTACCGGTGCCAGTGGGGCATAATCGACTTAGAGTCAAAAGAGTGAGCAGGGTTCCCATTAGGGGGATGCTACTAAGTGATTTCATTTGGGAGATTATAGGTAGGGACAAGATGGATTTAGGCATGTCCATCAGGGTCATCCGGTCTAGCTAGGCCAATAGCATTTTCAGCGGGGCCAATAGGGCCAAATGATAGGCAGTAGTGGTCAGGAGGGCCGAGGCCAATAGGGCCAGAGGGGAGGAAACTACACAGGAATGTGTTTCATATGTGTCAACAATGTCCACAAGCGATAGGATTGCCCTGATAAGGGTAGAGTTCCACAATAGCAGGGCGTTCTCCAGGAGTCCTAGAGGACTATTTTCCCTGCCCCTCCCAGTACCATCCCCCGTACCAGCATTGCGTGCAGTATCAGTCATGCTATTAACCCCACATCAGTAGGGGTAGTTATAGTATGGGCGTGTATATGACATCCACCAGGACGCAGTGTCACAGGCTCCACCTGTAGTTGAGGGTACGTTTCTTATACATAAGACTTCAGGGTTAATTTTATTTGATACGAGTGATTTGACCTCCCTCATAGCCACTAGATTTTCACAAGTCGGTGAACTACATGATAAGTTGACTTCAGCACCCTTACTTGCACTTTCCAGGGAAGGAGTGGAGTATTTTATTTTTACTTACGTGTCCCTATAGGGATTTAGGGGTGTGCTATAGCAGGATGATCAAACTACAGCTTATGCTTCCCGCAAGCTTAAGCATCATTAGAGAAATTAATCCATCCATGACTTGGAGTTAGTAGCAAACATTTTTACGCTACAAATTTGGAGTCATTACCTGTTGAGGGAGAGATTTTGCCTATTCACGGATCATAAGTCACTACATTACTTGTTCACTCAGAGAGAGTTAAATATGTATCAGCATAGGTGGCTGGAATTTGTGAAAGATTATCAATATGAGATCTAGTATCACCCGGAGAAAGCCAACGTGATGGTAGATGTGTGGAGCCGTAGGCCAGTGGGGGATGTATCTGAATCTTGGTAGGAAAATAGAAGGAGATGTGACACTAGGATTTGGTTACTAGGTCATCATGAAGTTATGACCGTTACATCTCATATTGTCACGAGGGTTGTACAAGCAAAGATAGTGGATTCGTTTTGTCAGGACATAATTTAACATATTCTTACCGAGGGAGTAGAGTTTTACTCAGTGAGTTTAGATGGAGGATTACACTTCAACGGGAGATTAATTGACCTGGAGGGGGAGGACTTGCAATACGCCGTATTGGCAGAGTCACACGGGTCACAGTTTTTTGTACATCCTCGAGGGGATAAGATGTACGAAGAAATGAGATGATAGTATTGGTGGAGTGGGATCAACAGAGACATTGCCGAGTTTGTCTTAAGGTGTAACACTTGTTATCTAGTTAGGTGGACCATCAGAAATCGGATGGGGTTCTACAACCATTAGAGATTCCGATGTGGAAATGGTGGAGCATTTCCATGGATTTTATTATTAGGTTGCCTGCTTCACACAGAGGTCATGATTCCATTTGGGTGATAGTGGATCGATTGATCAAGGTATCTCACTTTTTTCCAGTTTGGATGGATTATACTACACGACAATATGCCCAGATTTTCATCGCTGAGATGGTGAGATTACATGGGGTGCTAACTTGATATCGTGTTCGGCAAGGATAAGATTTTTTTTTGAATTTTGGGAGAGTTTTTGGGAGGTCTTGGGTACCGAGTTGCGATTGAGTTTGGCTTATCACTCGTAGATGGATGGGTAGACAGAGTGGACGAATCAAATGGTTGAAGATGTGCTAAGAATGTTCCTCCTTGATTTTAGAGGGGGTTGGGAGCACTATCTTCCACCGGTGGAGTTTGCGTATAATAACTCCTATCAATTTACTATTGGCATGGAACCATTCGAGGCCTTGTACAATAGTCCTTGTCATTTTCTCGCTTGTTAGTTAGAGGTGGTGGATAACAAGATACTTGGGCAAGAGTTGATTCAGGATACTTCGGCTAAAGTTGAGTTGATTCGGAGTCAAATACGGATAGTGTAGGATAAACATAATAGTTATGCTGATGGCAAGCGATTCTTCCTAGGGTTTAATGTGGGGGACCAAGTATTACTATGTGTATAGCCTATGAAGGGTATAATGAGGTTCGGTGTGAAAGGGAAGTTGACACCAAGGTATATGGGGCCATTCCTTTTCGTTAAGCGAATTGGGTCAATTGCATATAGACTCGGGTTACCGGAGCACTTGCATCAGATTCATGATATATTTCACGTTTCTTCATTGAGGCAATGTCTTTGAGATAAGTTATCCCACACTCACATTACATTGGGGGAGATTGACTTGCATCCTAATATTTCATACGAGGAGAGGCTAGTTCCTATCCTAGACCATAGTGGGAGGAGATTGAGGTCGAAGATAGTTCCAATTGTACGTGTTCAGTAGGGGTAACATAATGCCGACAAGTCTACTTCAGAGCTCGAGAATGATATGCGAGAAAAATATCTATAGTTATTTCTACAACATATTCTCTTTTTTTGAATTTGGGAGCAAAATTCCGTTATTAGGGGGGAAGTATGTAATATCCCGTATTTTTAATGATTTTTATATTGAGATTAATTAAATTAAAATGGGAAATTATTTTGGGTTAAAATAAATCTTAATTAGAGAGACAAGGTTTAATATTTACTAATATTGAAAATTACTTAGTGAATGAGTATAAAATTAATAAGAAAGTATTACGATTGTCATGAGTAAGATATACGATGGTTAAGGTAATTTAGTAGGGACGCATGTGTCAGGACTTAAACATATGAGATAAAATATAATTTAATTTTGGGTCATTCAAATAGTCATTTTGAGCTTTCCAGTGTGTCCGGAAGGATCTAAATAGTCAAAAAAGTGTACTCGATGGTTTAGTTTTGGTCCTGGGGCATTATTCCACACCGGCACCCTGAAGGGGTATTTTGGTCTTTTGGATTTTTAGGGAAAATGGACCTACAAAAATTACATGTTTATATCATCATATGTTATGAAGTAGTTAGGGTTAAAGTTAGAAAACTACAGAGAGCCTACTAGGGGAGGAAGGAGAGGAGTTCCCAGGGCATTTCCATACCGTTTTGCATCACCACCACCACCACTGGAACATAGATTAGAAGAAAGGAAACTAACCACACCACAATTCTACTGAAAATAAGTCCTTTGATTTGAGGTAAGTATATATCTTGCTAAATTCTGATTAGACATACCATCCATATTAATGTAGGATGAATAACCTATTGAATTCGTGAATTCTGGCCTAAAATTGGAAGATGTAAATCATGTTCTTGGGTAGGAATCATAATAGGTTGAATCCATTATGCATATAGAACGAATTTGATGAATTAGTTACATGAATTTGTGAAGAAATCTGGATTAATGTTGAAGTTCTTGAACAAAAATAATGACTAAGGTTTTTAGGATGTAATGTTGAATTAATTCAATTTGAATATGTTCCTTGATGATTTAATAATTCTATTACGTTATAAATCATGAGTATATGTTAATATGATATTTGGTGTACTTGGTTGGGATATTGGGATTGAAACACACTAGATTTGAGGGTTAAAAACGGTGAAACTCATAACTGTCATAAGGAAGAAGACGAGACCTTCTATAGGTGAATCGATTCGGCTCCTTAGATTAATCTATTCGGAAAGCGACTCAATTCAGAACAAGGCCGAATCGATTCGGTTACCCTGAAATTAACAATTTCCCCCTCTTTGCTTAGAACTCATAGGAAATGATTGGGTTAATTTTTCTAATAAGTTTAAAATATAATGGGAGATATTTCCATTACCAAAAGGCCAAAGTTGGGATTGATACTTAGTAACGTGAGGGAATTTTAGGGCTAAAGTTAATTAGGTTTAATTGGATAATAAAACCTAATTTGGAGAATACTATCGTGTCACAGGAAATTGAGGGGACGTATGACCTAGACCAGTAAGGTATGAGTGGGGTATCTACTGAATTGACTTAAGGGGAAATTGGTAACCTTTTGAATATTAGGAAACGCTTGGGATTATACTATGAGAAGTATTATGATAAAATAATGATACGTAGAATATTCGAGGGTTACAAAGACTACATGTGGATGTATTATAGGTTAGGTGTATTCCTATACTGAATATATATATATATATATATAGGTTGAGTGAATACCTATTGTATGAATTTACTTGTGTATACATACCTAGGTTACTTGCTATCATGGGAGGGTCCGCGTCATGGATAGTCTTATCCTGATGAGCCCATTGGGGGCAGTTTGACTTGTACCTTAGAACGTAGAACTTATGGATTGAGGACAACTTATGTGAATAAGGGTGTGACCAAATCTAACTCGATCGTTTCCCACGAGTTCTAACCCAATAGTTTCCCACGGGTTAGAACTTATTCGGTTTCCCTGCTATAGGTGTGAGCATAGCCCAAAGGCTTAGAGCTATGTTCACATCCAATTTGTGTGAATTATGAATGCCTGGTTTGAGAGTGATTCTGAACCCAATTCCCTTTATTTAGTACGTGTTGTACCAAGACTTGATAGCAGACTATGCCCGCATCGGAAGTCTCAACCTAGGGATACCATTTTTGTATATTTTGTACGTGTAGTGTGTGTGTGTGTGTGTGTGTGTGTGTGTGTGTGTGCGTGTGTGTGTGTGTGTGTACATATATATATGTCTGTGTGTGTATGTGTGTGTCTGTGTGTGTGTGTGTGTGTGTGTGATTTAATCTACTACGAAAGCACTAATAGATGAGATAGATAGTGATATCTAAAATACTCTAAGTATGTGGAAACTTCATAATTAATTAATAATTTTCATGGTTAACTAATCTTGGAAATTTAATATCGTATTGTATTGGCCATACAGGTGGACACAATGAATTATTAGACGGGGACCTCATTTGAGAGAACATTGAATTAACATGTATACAATATCTACGCTTACTATATTTTAAATACTTGTAATTATTTTCAAACTATTTTACTCAGGCTCTAACCTGTTTCGAATCTATTTTTGTAAAAACCTTTTTGGTGTCCATCCACAAGGATGTCAGGCTTAAGAGTTCCTTCACATTTGACGTGATGTATCTGCTATGGAAGTTGCAGAATCTAGGTAGTAGATGCCTCCACATTTATGTATTCCTATTTTACATTTATCCATCTCAATCGGGAATGCCACCCATCTCTAGCCAGTGATTATTTCCAGAGACTTGAACTTTTATTTTATTTCCAGTATTGACCTTAGATTTTTATCATGGATAGTTGTATTGGGATTTTTCATCGAAGTGTTATTCCAGACATTTTTATTCATCTCAATATTTTATCATTCATTACTATGTGTATGGAAATGGTGAATGTGATTTATTAGTTTTACTTATTGCTTGTTAATAAAAAAGATTAAAATTTTGACACCGGGCTATTAGGGTATTAGTAAAATAAATTGGATTCCGACAGTGATGCTAAGAATGCTACCATTTATGCATCATGTTTAATTTAATAATAAACTGATCACCCAGGATTAGAATAGGAGGGGTGTCACATTTGGCTACAAGATAGAGTATAATAGCTTAGTGGTAAGAATTATGATGTTTGTGATTTTATTATAAGTAAGTGAATCATGAATATTAGTGAGTCGGGAATTGTGGGCTAGTTGTACGAGTGATTTATGCATGCTTAGATGTATCAAAAATCTTTTAGTCATGAATTTTAGTCTCTAACATGTATAAAAAATCTTTTCAAACCTTTTAGGTTCCCATCAATAGGTACGCTATGCGTGATTATCTTTCCAATCAGATAATGTTGCATAACGTGTGGATGACTGCAGGCCTCAATTAGACGCATCTATCTTTGCTTTATAGATAGAATTTCATTCAGTAATTTATTCAGGCTATGTGGCCCATTATTGGACAGTCTTTAGTTTTTGCAAACTTTATTTTATTTCAATTTTAGTCAGATTATTGTATTGGGATTTACTGAAAGTTTTTCGATTAATTTATTTATGTTTTCACTCAATAGTTATTTCATTTATCTGGTGAATGTGTATTTAAATTATTTGTAATGGTTTGCTGTACGATAGGATTTTTTAGTAAAGAAAATTAATATGTTTTGAAACTTGACGCCATGCTTAATAAGTTATTAGTAATAAGTTCGGATTTTAAAAGTGATTATAAGACTGAGCTAGTTTGAGATTCCCGTTTGGATTTTCACAGTAATTAATTTTGATTTTAACAAGGTGTCACAATTGTACAACTTATACATGGAATTTTTTACCTTTTCTAGGTCAATCTAATTTAGATCATACCATTCACAATAATGGGTTTTAATTGACCTTTCCCAGATCGTACCACTTATAAAAGTGAATTTTTTACCTAATCTAGGCCAATTTAATTTAAATCATACCATTCATAAGAATGAGTTTTCACCGACCTTTCCCAGATCATACTACTTATACACGTCAGGGTTTTTTTTTCCTCTTTTAGGCTGATCTAATTTAGATCATACCATTAACATGAATGGGTTTTGAACGACCTTTCCCAAATCGTAACACTTATGCCAGTATTTTTTTTGCCTCTTTAAGGTCGATCCAATTTTGACAACACCATTCACATGGATGGGTTTTGATCAACCTTTCCAAGATCGTACCATTTATTCAAGTTTTTTATTTATTGAAACACGTTATACAAGATATTTTAAGAAATTTCTGATGATAAAATTCTAGTTGTTTTATTGTGCATGGAAAAGTTCAATTAATTGTAAATCATCATGATAAAATTTTCTAACCTTTATGGCATTTTATAACTTTGGGACTACCCTCCCATCTAAATTTTCTAAGTGATAGGAGCCTCCACCACCTTTTGAAGCAATACAATAGAGTCCCTATTAGTTCGTCACCATCTTTCCATCTAACGATTTTTTCTTGGTTAGTAGAAACTTCTAGATAACTACATTGTTGACTTGAAATTCTCTGACTTGGGACTTTATTCCCATGTTGTTTTTACATTCCTTTCTAGTAGGTGACCATATGTTTTAGGGATTGCTCTCTGCTTTCTTCAGTCAGATCTAGCTCATGAGCTATTCGTTCAACATTTTGACCGTCTTTAAATAATTATGATTTGAGCGTTGATTGGCCAATCTCTAGGGTAATTACTTCTTCCATTCCATAGGAAATGGAATAAGGGGTTTCTTTTGTTGGCTTCCTTGGAGTCGTACGATACTCCCATAGAGTGCATGGCAGTTAGTCTACCCCATCATCCTTTTGCATTTTCTAATCGTCGTTTAATGCATGATGGGAAAGTTCCATTGGTGATATCCGCTTACCCATTGCATTGGGGGAAGACTACTGATGCATAATGAATCTTGACTCTGCATTCGACACAAAAATACCAGAATTGATCATTATTAAACTGGGTTTCATTATCAGTTACCCGTACTCTAAAAATGCCGAACCTTGTGATGATATTTTTCCAAAAAAATATCCTAACATCTGTCTCTCTGATATGGGTAAGAGGTTTGGCCTCAACTTACTTGCTAAAATAGTTTGTTGTTGTTATCAAGTATCTTCGATTTCCATGTAAAACCAATAGTGGCCCTTTGACACCCATGCACCATTGGGCAAAAGATCATGAGCTTGTGAGATAATTGAGGTCTTCAATGGGATATTTAATCCTTGGCGAGAACATTTGGCACTTTGGACATTTTCTGGAAAACTTGTGTTGAATCCTTGTGTATATATGATCACTAGTACCCTTGAGAGATGGTTCTATAAGAATTTAGTCTTCCACATCTATGCGCTTCGCATCTTCCTTCATGCATTTCCTTTAAAATCATTTAACTTAATTTTGGTGGACACAGTTTAATATTGGTCCTATTATTGACCTTTGGTAAATATTTTCATCTAAGCTGAGGCAAAATCTAGCAGCTCTAGCTTTTAGGTTGTGTTTTTCTTTGTCGTTCGAGCTTTTAGGCAAAATCATTTAGCTTTTAGGTTGTGTTTTTCTAGCAGTTTGTCAGTTTTTAGAAAAAGAAATGATAGGGTCCATCCATGATGTGGATAGTTTCACTTGAATGATGTTGAGATCACTCGCTACTTCTTCAATGCTTGGCCGATCCACATATTCCACTTAAATTTTCCTCTTTAGGCCGACTTCAGTGGAAGAAGATAAAGGTTCTAATGCATTCGCATGGTTATTTTCATTCCTAGGGAAGCTGCTCCACTGAGGCCAATTTGAATTTCTGAAGTAGTCCTCTGGATTTGTTTCTTTAATTTAACATTAAGGGATCCCATGCCTTATATCACCCCTTGAGTTATGTGGTCATCCCTCTTTCTGGTACTTTCCTCCCGCCCCGAGGTTTTTCGATGCTCACTCGTGTGTGCACACTCAGAGAGGGAGAGAACTTTTTGCACCCTTTTCTAGGAGCACTTCGATCGTTGTCAATGTGGGGTGATGTAAATAGGTGGATTCGCCAGCCTATTTTTCAAAAAATGGGCAAAAGAACATGTCACTTCCTCGAGAGATCAGCATCCAAGACAAAATGATGCTTACGAATCCAATAGTTTAGAGGTTTGAGGGATAAGTAACAGAATGGGAAGGTGTTAGGCACCCATCCTTCCCTTTCGGTCTCTCATGGGCTTATGTTACTATGTTCCTCAATTTCTCTATCAAATGTGTGTGAATGTATATATAAATGGAGATCGGAATCGTTTGACTCATATCATGGAAAATATAGAGTGACGTCATCCAAAGGAATGTTTCCAAAATAATAATTAAAAAATATGATGTGTGTGCTTATTGAGATATTGATTGTTATAATGATACTATAATATTTGTTAGATAAAATGCCAATATGAATCACAAGTATGGCATATCTGAGTAATGTATGGATAAAATAATGGAATAATGAAAATATAAAAATAAGAAAGTTGGAAAATTGGACTCGACTCTCAGATTTTAGCACGAAATGCCTACATACCCTATGAAGGCATCAAAGTCCACATAATTTGCATACTGCACAAGGGTGGGGTTTATTCCATAAATTCAAACGAGAGTTTATTATATGCGTGTCTGTGGAAAATGTATTTTTAGTTTGGAGAAAAAGTGGTGAATAATCCCGTTGGAATTTATAAGTGTAACCCTCATTTTCTTGGTTTTGTTTTTTTCTAGAAAATAAAATTATGTGCAATATAACTAATAAAGGATGAGATGTTAATGTGTATGATTTGAAGTAAAATCTACATTCATAACTTATTTAACTAATACAAAAATAAAGAAATTTAGAGAGAGAAAAGGGCATTTAGATCTTCTTTGGAGAATTGAGGCTTGATATTGATCCTTGCTGAGATCCCTTACAAATTGAGATGGATGATAGAGAATGAGATTTTGCTAAATTGGGTACAAAAATGATGAGGATGAAAGATAGAAAGGAATTTCACACACGGAAACTTCGCTGATTATAAAGGAATGTTTCTGAGATCACTGATATTGATGGATCTGAGGTTTGCCTGTAAGTGCGCTCATGCCCTCATTTTATAGGGTAGCGGGACTTCCGATTTCCATACCCATAGATCTACTAATCGAAAGGGTAACCTTGACACACTACCGATTATCAGGGAAATAGACTTGTCAATCAATAGTCTTGTGCATATTGTTTTGGTAAAAATGGTCGTAGAATGCAATTTTTCAATCCAAATCACACAAGGGGCATACCATTATAAAGGTAATTCAAAGAACTTTAATATTCATTTGGGTCTCTCCCATGTTCGGGAGCTAACTTTAGGTCAAATGGGGCTTAGAAGTGCTCATTGGTGCTTTGAATGGGAGATCGTCGGACAGTAGTGGATCGTTCATCCAAAATGTAAAGTCAAAATCATTCACGAGGCAGACTATTAGAAAGGTTATGCTAGACACTTTGACATTTAAAATATCTTTTCTCGGTTCGAAGAGATAACTTTGGTCAAACGAGGCCCGAAAGTGCCCACTGATCATTCAGAGTAAATGGGTCATTCGTTTGTACCATAAGGATAATTTTCCCATAGGGAAGACTATTGGAAAGGGTATTCAGTTCTCTTAGAAGATTCACTCAGCATTATTTGAGCTAAAGAGTTTACCTTGGTCAAATGGAGCTTGGGAGCGCTTAGTGGCCTCCGGATCAGTTTTCGATGGAAAATGGATTGTTGGTCTGAATGGTTATGCCATTTTGCACATGGGGTGAACCGTTAGAAAGGTTATTCATTCCCAATCGAAATTCCAGTGAACTTTTTTTCTGACGATGAATTTGATTGGTATTAAAGTGGGTCCCGAGAGTGCCCAGTGACCTCTAGATTGGTTTTCAGTAGTAAAATGGTTCATTCGTCCGAACCTCTATGCCGATTCACACATGGGGTGGACCATTGGAAAGGAGAATCAAAGCCCTTTGAATATTCATTGAGATTTTTCTTTGACGATAGATTTTATCAGTGTCAAACAGGTCCCATGAGTGCCCAATGGCCTCTAGATTGTACTCAAAGTATGACCTAGGGTTTGTACTGAATGGGGGCAATGCTAGGGATCAAAGGAGAAACCTAGTGGGGTCTTTCAATGTGGTGTCTATAAATACCCTAGTTGGGTGATCTTGGAACAAGTGAAAGGCGTCGAATATACACCACATGATGCTTTGGGAAAGAGGTCGATTCTGCTGAGCTAAAAGGATGAGGACGACTGATTCAAAGGTTTGAGGTCGATTCTGAGGCCCTAAGGTAATGCCGGGGATAGTAGTTTCTTTGGGTTAAGGTATATTATGAGGATCTAAGATGGGAGAGACCAATTTTGAGGGTAGAGGTCAATTATGAGGACCTAAAGATGGAGCGACCAATTCTGACGACCGTCGTCAATTCGGAGGACCTTAAGTGGAGAGTGACCAATTCTAAGGACCTAGACGAAGTGAACAATTCTGAGGATCGAGGTCAATTTTGAGGACCTAAAATGGAGCAACCAATTCTGAGTGTCGAGGTCAATTCTGAGGACCTTAATTAGGAAGTGACCAATTTTGAGGGTCGAGGTCAATTCTGAGGACCTTAAGTAGGGAGCGACCAATTCTGTGGGTCGACATCAAATCTAAGGACCTTAAGTAGGCAACGCCGAATTATGAGGATCAAGGTCAATTCTAAGGACCTTAAGTAGGGAGTGACCAATTCTGAGGGTCGAGGTCAATTCTGAGGACCTTAAGTGGAGAACAACCAATTATAAGGGTTGAGGCCAATTCTAACCTTAAGTAGAGGATGATAAATTCGGAGGGTTGAGGTCAATTATGAGGACCTTAAATAGGAGAGACCAATTCTAAGGATCGAGGTGAATTTTGAGGACCTTAAGTGGAGAGAGACCAATTCTGAGGGAAGAGGTCAATTAGGAAGACTTTAAGTAGGAGTGACCAAGTTTAAGGGTTGAAGTCAATTCTGAAGACCTTAGGTTTGGCATGACTAATTCGAAGGGTCGAGGTCAATTATGAGGACCTTAAGTTGGGTGCGACCAATTCTAAGGGTCAAGACGAATTCCGAGGACTTTAAATATGAGCGACTAATTTTGAGAGTCGAGGTCAATTTCGAGGACCTTAAGTAGGAGTGACCAATTCTGAGTTTCGAGGTTAATTCTGAGGACCTTAAGTAAGAGAGACCAATTTTATATGTCGAGGTCAATTTCGTGGGCCTTAAGTGGGAGGGACCAATTCTGAGGTTGAGGTATACTTTGGGGACCTTATGTAGGATAGTGACAAATTCTGAGGTTCGAGGTCAATTTTGAGGACCTTAAGTAGGGAGCGAGCAATTCTGAGGGCTGAGGTCAATTCTTATGACCTTTAATATGAGCGACCAATTCTATGGGTCGAGGTCAATTCTAAGGACCTTAAGTTAAGAGAAATCAATTCTTAGGGCCGAGATCAATTATGCGGACCTTAAGTAAGGAGTGACTAATTCAGAGGGTTGAGATCAATTTTGAGGACCTGAAGTAGGAGCGACCAATTATGACGGCCGAGTTCAATTATGAGAACCATAAGTGGAATCGATCAATTTTAAAGGTCGACCTCAATTTCGAGGACCTTAAGTAGGAGCGACCAATTCTGAGGGTTTAGGTCAATTATGAGGACCTTAACTAGGGGACAAATCTCCTGGGGAATTTTTATTTGAGAGTCTACTCGGGTGGAGACATCTTTGTGGGGATTATGTCATTTTGAGAAAGGATGAAAATATTAGTCCAATTGATAACTTGAGGTTTTGGGATTCCACTGGGGAATCTTCTGTTGGGGAGAGATGCCTAGCATAAGGTTTTTAACTCTTTTTAGAGAAATTTGTAAGAAGTTTAATTCAGGAATTATTGCTCGGGAAACATGTCGAATATTACGTAGCTCTGCTAAAGAAGCATTTGAATAATGCTGAGTATGAGCTTTTGGGGATTTTGCTAGGGAAATGGGTAGCTCTGCTAAGAAAGAACTTGATTTTTACTATATATGAAGTTCTTGGAATTCAGGGTTTTAATACGGGGAAGAAAATGGGAAATTAATCCGATTAGGGACTTGGGGAACTTGCAAAAATGTTTTTCTTTAGTGAAGAAATATTCTAATATTTATTGGGTAATTTTAGGATTTTTTCGGGAAATGTTTGGAATTTTTTAGCATTTTTTTAGACTTTTTTATACGAAATTTTAGGGGGTTGCCAACCGACAAGTTGTAAGGGTTACCATCTGCCAATAGCATGATCTTCTGGGTTAATTTTGGAAGGTTAGTGTACAGTGTCGATTGGTATAGGGTTCATCAACTGATGGTGATTGGTTATGAGGGTATGCAGATAGAGGTGGACTAATTTGTGAGGGTGACACCTGAGGAAGGGAAGGTGGTGTTGGGTAGGATTATTGAATCTCTATTGGGGATGTAGGTGAACTTTTACCCATGGGGTAAGGCTCCTGAAGAATTTCTTGTAGATTCGTCGTTGACTATGGGAGCTTGGCCTTTAGCCATATTACATGCTTTATGTAGAGACATTGCACTTGAAAAGAGACTTAAAAAAGGAAAAAAAGAGATGCATATTTTGTTTATCTTGATTTAGTGGCTTACTCTACATGCACTTTAATTTGTTATTGATTTTTTATTTTGAGAAAGGTTAGGAAAAGTGTGTTTTTTGGAAAATTTTGAATGTGTTTGAGTAGGAGATGACCTTGAAGGCTTGGTTGAAAAAGATCTTCCGTTTTAAAGGATTTATTTTGAAAAAAAGTAGAAAAATGAGTTTTTTAGAATTTTTTGAATAGAGGAAGGCTATGGCGGTTTTGTTGGCATATGGATTAGGGGATAAAAAACTTGGTTGCAAGGTGGGGCTCGTAACCTTCATTAGATTGTGCTAAACCTGGTGTGTTGAACATAATGTAATGATGTTGGTTATATTGGAGCTATTGCCCTAGGCCTAACATCAAGGATCTTGCTGGTGACGGATGACCTACTGGTGGATCCTTAACTCACTGCCAATACTGCGTGGATTTCATATCATCGCAATCCTGCAGTGGTGATACTAGAAAAGACTTTGAATGGTTTAGATGCTTGGCGAGAAGTCCATTCTGATTTTTTGAGAGGAAGCCTAGTTATGCTATTTATGTGGCTAGCCGAGAGATTCCATTTGGCGATCCCCATGAATATATCTTGGAAGCTGTGATGAATTTCTTCACTTGTTATTTCTTCAGATTTGGCCCGAACGTCGAAAACTAGATAAACTGGTTTGTGGATCATGAAGCTCGATGTCTACGCTGGTTAGTACCATGGTGGGGGAGTTGCATCCCATTATCTAACTGGAGGAATACTAGTACGTTTGGTTAGTTAGCCTCCGATAGACCTCCTTTTATTTTCCCATGCGGCTCCTACATCAAGTCATACGGGGGCAGATTGTTCCCTCCCGTATCTTATATTTTATCCCTATTGAGGATTTGATAGAAGGCATGCACATGCGATTGGGGTCTTTATAGGAGAGTCATCGGTCGTTGACTCGTCCTTCCAACCCTATTGGCCATGTTTGGCGTGTTTCTAGAGACTACATAAAATGGTTGTGGAGTAGGGTAGCGACTAAGATGTTGGTTTAGGAGACTGGGCAAAGTTGGGTTGTTATGTTTGACACCATGTAGGTAGGGATAATGAATTTCCCTAGGCTAGTTTGGGTTTATCGTTCTATGGAGCTCCTTCGGTATTCCATCCAGGTAGGAGAAGTTTGGGGCCTCAAGATGTAGATGATGACATGGATGGATCTTCTGGTAGTGCGGGTAGGGTCTTTTATGAAGCGCGTTATGTATTTGGCTATGGGAATAAATTTGTAGGGATTGGTTTGTTTTTTAGGGGTAGTTCGATTTGGTTTTATTTTTAGGAGAATAAGGTTGGCGAGGGGGTAGTTGTTTGACTCCTTATGCTAATATTTTCAATAATCGTACTGGATTTTCCTAATAATGGAATAAAAAGCATTCTAATTATATTTTTGTGCCTCTTAATGAGTTTGGAATTGTCTATACCAATTGCTAAGGCATACATAATCCTTTTGTTAATGTGAATAATAAAATGAGTCGTCATTCTTGGAGGTAAAAAAATAGCATTTTGTGAAAAAGAAGGGTGTCTTGCCCATGTGAGGCATATGAGCTTCCTTCGTACCTCTGGGGTTTAAAAAAAATATTTCCATTTTGAAAGAAAAAAAGGTTCATTTAGAGGATCAGGCTCCACGTAGTTCTGGGTAGAGGGAAATAAAGATTTTTTTTAGAATAGAAGGGGGATGAGACGAGTCGTAGCGCGCCCATATTTTGGACTAAATGTAAAATTTCTTGAGATGGTATTGGTTGAATAGACGCTCCATCTCTTCTCCATCAAGGTCAGTGAGTATAGTGGCATCACTAGACAATATCTTTTTTACTATGTAAGGGCCACTCCAGTTTGACTTAAACTTCCCTCTGAGTTCCCAAACGAGTTCTATGATTTCTTTGAGGGCTAAGTCCCCTTCGAACACCACAGTCCTTAACTCTCATATTAAATGATCGTGTTATCCAGATATGGTACCCCTGTATGTGATATAGAGTCTTTAGCATCCTGTCGTCTAAGAGTTACAACTCGTCAAGATGACTCTAATGCCAGTATTCCTCGATGACCTTGCTTTCAAGGATGGCACGTAGCGATGATATTTCTAGTTCAACGGGTAGGGATACTTTCATGTCGTATACTAAAGATTAAGGGGTAGCCCTAGTAGATATTCGAATTAAAGTACGGTAGCCCTAGAGGGCGCGTATAGGATCTGGTCGACCTAATCTCGAAAACTCTTAGTCATCTTGATGACGACTACTTTAAGGTTCTTGTTGTCAGCTTCAACCACACTATTGGTTTATAGTCAGCAGGGATAAGATTTTTATCTCTGAATCCCATACTCGTCGACCAGCTCTGTGAATTGTACCTCAAAGTTTAACACATCATTTGACACTAGCTTGTGTGGGACCTCGTATCGACATATGATGTTCTTTCGGATGAACTTAGCCACCTTTTTGGCATTTAATAGCGTGTATGACTCGACTTTGACCCATTTGGTGATGTAATCAATGGGAATAAGGATGAACTCATGGTCATTGGAGGCTTTTGGTATGATTTTACCTATGATATCGATTCTCTATGTAGAGAACGACCAGGCAGAGGTCACGCTGTATAATTCCCACAGAGGCTATTGTTGGATATTAGAAAAATGTTGGCATTTAAGGCATCTTCGAACATAGGCTGTGCAATCTTGAACCATAGTAGTCCAATAGTAACCTTGTCTATTGGCGAGCATATGGCCATTCATGTGGGGTTCGCACTCCCCGATGTGGATCTTCTGCATCACCTCTACAATATCGGCCCATGTAATGCAGTGTAAGTGTGTTCCATTAAAGTTTCTCTTGAATAGTGTTTTATCACAAACAATGTACTGGGCAACCAGTTTACAGAGGGTTGCTTGATATTTTTTAGTTGAATCTTGGGGGTACCTACCATGCTTGAGGCGGTGCCAAATATCGTAGTACCAACGTCGATCATATTGGGGTCCTCTTCTATAATGAGATCAATATGGTAGAAGTGGGTTGGTTTAGCTTGTTTTTGGACTAGGAAAATGGCATCATTATTCCTTTAGGCATATCAATCATGGAGGCTAAAGTAGCATGGGCATTGATCAAGCTATTCCTTATTCGAGGCAAGTAGTGGAAGGTTATATCTCAAAATTAAGAGGCCAACTCTTTTAGGTGGTCATTGAAGGGTAGGATTTTCTTGTTCTTGAGTTTTCATCTTCTAAGGACCTGGTCGATATTGAAGGATGAATCTCCGTAGAGATATAGGCATTAAATTCTTTTCTTGAGAGCGACTTTGAGTCCTCTTGTGCATGCCTCATATTCAGTCATGTTATTAGAGTAGGGAAAATCTAACTTGATGACAATGGGAGTGTAAGAGTCATCAGGGGCAATCAAGAGTATCCTAATGCCTCATCCTTTCTTATTGGCAGTGTCGTCAAAGATAATTCCCACCGGAGGTCTTCATGAGAGGTGCAAAGAATGTCTTCATCTGAGAATTCAGAGATCCAAACGTCTGTTTCTTCCACGGGGTAATCAGTAAGGTAGTAAAAGATATACCTTCCTATCATGGATTTTTGCATGAGATACACAATATAAAACTCAGTTAACAACATTAATCATCGGGTGATTCAGCTGGACATTGTAGGTTTCTCGAGCAGGTATTTGATAGGGTCCATTAGGTACATAAGTCTGATGGGAAAAGATAGTATGTTATGACATAATTTTTGAGTGATCTAGACAAAGGCCGACACATGCCTTATCTAAGGCAATGTAGTTGACTTTGTACCTGGATAGTTTGCGAATGGAGTAGTAAATGGATCTATTTTTTTAGGATTCTTTAATGTATTGGGATAGCAAAGACCTAGTTCCAGTGTCCATTACGGTCAAGTATAGGAGCAAAGGGAGACAAGAATTCAATGTTATGAGTACTGTAGGTTGCGAAAGGTACAATTTTATTCGGTCAAAGCCTTCCTAGTTTTATTCTGTCAAAGGCTTCCTAATAAGCTTAATTATAGACTTTGGTAGAATCATTTCAGAGGAGTTTAAGGATGTTTTCACAAATGGAAGTCAACTAGCTAATGAACCAACCAATATACTATAATTTTGCAAATAATCTTCGGGATTCCTTCTCTATTCGGGGTGATGTCATCTCGAGTATGGAAGGATCTGCTTCAATCCTCTTCTTGATAACAATGAATGTCAAAAGATTTCCTTTGGTAATGCCAAGACACATTTTTGTGGGTTAAGTCACATCTGTTATCGTCGTAGCTTCTCGAAGAACTTTCGTAGAGAGGGAATGTGACCTTCCCGGGTCTTAGAGTTGATAATCATATCATCTTCATATACCTCGGCCTCTTTATGTATCGGATCATTCAATATGGTTGTGGCATCCCTTTGGTAGGCAGCCCTTTCATTTTTAAGATCGAATGGCATAATTGTGTAATATAAGGTTCCCTAGGGGGTGACGAATGAGGCTTTTTCTTGACGACCAGGGTGCATCTTGATCTGATTGTATTCGAAAAAACCATGAATGGATGACTTAAGAGAGTGACTGGCCGTGTTATACACAATCATATTGATATTGGATAGTGGGTAATCATCCTTTGGAGAGGCTTTGCTTAAATCTCGATAGTCAATGCACATGCGAACCATTCCTCCTAATTTTGGCATAGGTACAATGTTAGCTAACCATATGGGATATTCAATCACCCAAATGAAGCCTATATTCAAGTGTTTGACCACCACTTCTTTTAACCTTGAGCTACCAATTGATATAGAGCCTTCGCAGTTTCTGTTTGATCGGTTTGCATGTTGAGAGAGTCAAAATCTTATGTTAAGCAATCTTAGGATAATTGACATGCATGTCATTATAGGACTATGTGAAGACTTGCATAAATTCCCTAAGTAGTTCTTCGAGTTGCACGCGCTCACGCTCATTAAGGGTGTACCATATCCTAAACCCGCGCTATTGGCTACTAGAACTGAGATTAATAACCACAGTTTCATCTTTATTAATATAAATGTGGTTATGTTGTTTATTATTAACCTTATTTAGATCAATTAATAATTATTCATTTGCAAAATCATCATCATCATCAACAGTTTGATTATAATCAAGACAATTACTGTAAGGCACAATAAGATCATCAAAATCTTCGTTTATTTTATTCTCGGGAAAAACATGATTGAGAACCTCATCAAAGGATGTCTAGATTACATTGTGATTAGAATAAAGAGGAACAATAAAAGATGAAGACAAAGGATAAATATATGGGTTAGGTTGCATTTCAATGGGTGGAACATATACAACATTCCAGTTGAGGAGGGGTGCATCAGCAACTTTAATTACGGTATATGGATCCGATGATGTAGCATCTGAGTTTATCATGCAAAGTGTTAGCCCGAGCGTCTTCAAGTTAAACGAATCCTCAGAGTCACTTCCCTCAAAATCCTTGGTAATGGATGCAGTCTTCTAAATGAGTGGTTGCACATGATTCTAGAAACTTTCAACCCATGAGCAACTTTATTGGAAGAGGATCTCCATTCCTCATTTCATCTTCTTGTCCACATGATCATACCACAATTCGGTAAAGCCAAAAGGGAAAATCTTCAGCCTCCTTAACGAGTCTCCCATTTAAGGAATCTCCTGATATAGTCTTGGTACTTTTGAGCCTTATCTTTAATCGAGGTTTGCAAAGCATTATGAGAAACTCTGGTGATGGTTGATAATCTAGTCCACATGGAGGAAAGTCATTTTTGAACACTATGGAATATAGTATCCCTTGTTGTCTACAACCCAACCCCAATCCGTGCATGAATTGCATATTTTTGAACATCTGTATCACATTAACATTGTTGTGAGGGTTGTACTCTCCACATAGTGTATCTCTAAAATCATCCCCTACTGGGAGTAGAAGTGGTTCAACTCAAAAACCTGACATAATCATATCATTCGCCTTATGTTGTATCTCTACTACCAGATTGATGATACTTGTATTCTTAGTATTATTATAATTACCCAAGATGGTGATGATCTGCCCATTGGTGAAGAACTTCAATTTCTAATCGGGAGAGGAGGATACCCCTTGATGCTGTGAAGACATGGTCTGCCAAGAAATAGGTTGAAATAAGTCGGTACATAGATAACTTGGAATTCAATAACGGGATTTACAGGGCCATCCCCTATGATAAACTTTATGGATCCCATTACTTCTTGATGAGCATTGTCATGAGCATGCATCGCGATAGAAGTTAGAGCATGGTCACTTACTTTAAGTCCCAAGAAGTTGAGGGTTCTTAATGGTCTAACATTAAGTGTTGATCCTTTATCGATGAGCGAAAGAGGGACTATCTTCCCGATCACCTCGACGGAGATATTAAGAGCATAGTTATGATTCAGACTAATCTTAGGGATTTTTTCCTCAGGGAAGGAGATCATTCTAGAAGAGGTTAGAAACTCGATAAAGTTCACGACTTGGCTTGGGGTGGTAGAAGGACGTACTGTGGGCCCGATGAGGAGTTTAATCAAGGCATTTCGGTGAATTTGGGAAGACATAAAGAGTCCCTATAGAGTAATGTTACCCTTAGTTTTCTTTAACTGATCTAGGATATTGCTCTCCTCAATGGTCATTTTTGACATAGGGAGTCTCTCATAAGATTTTCCCTTATCCATCATTGTTGATTGAGCGTTCAAAATCTAGTAATGCCTCCTAGATCTAGTCATATGGTTCACAAAGAGGGGAAAAATAGAAACCATGTTTCTTCGTCTATCTTGGGTTGTTCGACCACTTTGTTGATCTCTCCTAGTAGACGTTCTAACTATAAGGGAAAATTTTCAATCGAGTTAATTTGTAGTGTTGGCTTAATTTTGGAAAAAACTAATTGAGTCATAGGATAGTACTTTGTCATATCCTTTCAAGACTATTATGTTTGAGTTGAAGATGTAGCGACCAAGAGTTTGAAGATTACATCATTGTTGGTTTATGTGCCAAGCATTTATGTCATCAACATTTAAATTCCAAGGTCTTTAAAGGTATGAATGAATTTAATATATATAGAGCTTTAGATATATTTTTATGGGTGTCTTTGTATAAATCTTTTGTCACATCGACTTTTATTTTCCTCAAAAAATAATTTTAAAACTTTGCATAAACGTTTTTGGGCTTAAAAAGAATTTTTAAATTTTCTGAAATGTCGTTCGAACGATAATTTTTCTCATTCAAATGATGTCGTTTGAACGAGGTATCGAACGAAAATTGCCTACCTTTTTCTATTTTCTCCTTAGATAGTTCGTTAGAATGACATCATTTGAATGAGATATCAAACGAGACATCTAACGAGATTTTACATTTCAACCTTGTTTTCCCATTAGTAGATCGTTCGAACGACATTCAAAAGTCGTTCGAACGACTTTGATTTTTTTGTGCAATTTTACTAGTTTTAATTTTCAACCTCCCATTTCCTCACTAACTTTTTACTAGATTTAATATATGCACGATAGTCCCATTTGTGTTGTTGATTTTTAATGGATTGATTTCTACTTAAATACAAGTTTATACCCATATTTTGTTCTGATCCATGTTCTGATATATATTATTTGTTATGAGATTATCTTTTGACACTAGGTATTTTTCTCATCCCAAAAAGAGAGTTTCATGTGCTGGATTTTGTTTGTTTGAGTTTCGGTACACATATGGAGAAAGGCTTAGGGTGTTTTTGACGGTAGATGAGCCCCATTGGTGTATTTCGAGACGTTGGTGGACTCCAACATTATCTACTAGGCGTGGGTTGTAGAACGAAAGAGCGTCAAGGATTGAAGGTAATCGAGTTGTTGTTGTAAGTTCTTCTATCCCGTCTTTGTAAAAGTACTGTACTTAGTGGATTTGTAGGCTGGGTTGTCTGAGGTTTTTCTCTTTATGGGTTTTCCTCGTACATCGTGCCTTGTTTAATTCAAGTTGGCACAATTATTTTGGTAAAATGTATGCTTAAGTTTGTTTGCCATAATTAGAACTTGAATTGAATTTTTTTTATTTAAGTGTAAATCCAAATATTTGTCTTGTTTAATCTCATTTTAATTTTAAAGAAATTAAAATTTGGTTAATTTTTATAAGAAATTAAAATTTGGATATTTGAAGGACCATCATGACCCCCTTTAAAGTGGTATCAGAGCAGGAACACTATATTAGTGTGTTAAGATACTTTTTCCAAATTTTTTCCTTTTAAAAAATGGAAAATTTTCCTTTTGCAAAATTTTCTATTTTCTATGGTTCCAACTACACGTATTGGAAAGCGCATATGAGGTCAGCACTTAAATCCTTAGATGAGCGAATTTGGCTATCGGTAATTAAAGGGTGGACCCACCAACATGTTTAGAAGGAAAGGCTCGTGTTCTTGAAATTATAGAAAGATGGAGTGACTCTAAGCTTAAATTAGTTTTTTTTTAATTCTCGTGGTTTAAATGCCCATTTTAGTGCGGTTATACCAGATGAGTTTTGCCTGATTATGACATATGAAATGTCAAAGGAGGCATGGGATGTACTCCAACTCACCCATGAAGGAATAAGTGTCATTAAATCTTCAAAACTCCAAAACCTCACCGCTCAATTTTCAAGCATTAAGATGTTAGAAACTGAGACATTTAATGAGTTCTATGCGAGATTATCAGATATAGTGAATTCATATTTTAATTTGGGAGAAAAGATACCCTAAAACCATGTCATAAAGAAAATTTTGAGGTCTTTACCCGATACATTTATTCCAAAGGTGGCCATTTTCAATTCTTTAGGCACTTTAGACTCTACGAAACTAGAAGAGTTGTAGGTGACATACAAACCTATGAACTTGACATGTTTCCCTCCAAGGATGAGAAGAAAAAAACAAGGGCGTTACTTTGAAAGCCCGGAAGGAGGAAACATCGGTTTCGGATGATGCGTTTGAGGTATGGCTTTGTTTGCTAGGAAGTTTATAAAATTTCTCAAGACCAATAAGTCTAAACTTAAAAATTATTTTAAGAAGTATGAGAAGTCTAAGCATAGTAAAGATGAGAGATTCCCTCAAAAATTATAATGAGGATCTAAATAAGGACAAGTAAAATAGGTGGTACAATTATGAGGGTTATGGTCATAGGTTATACGAGTATCACATAAAACTAAGGAAGGAAGGTATGAAAACGATTTCATATAATGCCACCCTCAGTGATAGTGAACCGGATGAGGGATCCGATTTCCCCTTGAGCACAACTTGATCATGTTCTTGGCAAGTCATGTGAGCATTGATAATGAATATTCTCATGAAGTTATTCCTTTACATGAAACTTCTGAGGCCATTATTTGTGAATCCAAAATGTTTGATGGTAGAGAAGTGAAGAAGAAAGTGAGAATGAAGAATAGGTTGAAGAGAGTGAACTTCAAGTGACCTTCCATGATTTGTATGCGGAATCATTGAAATTAAAAAGGGATAATTTGAAGTTAGAGGGTAAAATGAGAGAGCGTGTCGTGGATAATGATGAGAGTGTCTTAGTTGAATATCTTAAGGCACGTGAGAGAGCTCTTCGTGAGAAGCTGAAGTATGTAGAAGGTGAAAGAGATAGCATTAAAAGTTTGATGGAGGCTATGAAGAAGGATCTTCTCGAGTTTGAAGAGAATAGGTGTATACTTGAGTCTCGAATAAAAGAACTAGAAAATAAATTGAAAGCCTCAAGTCGATTCAAATTTAATTTGTAGTATAGGTCGAAGATTTTAGATAAAATCCTAGGGAGTGTCCAAATTAAAGACGTCAAGTGTGGTATGGGCCTCGACACTCAAGATACTTCCTCTAATAAAGCCAAAAATATTATTTTGAGAGAATCATCTAGGAGCACTAGAAAAGATCAATCCTTAGGTAATACTTCTCGCCATGTTTTCATTTGCTGACATTGTGGTCGAAAGGGGAACCTTCAAAAATTTTGTTTTGATCTTAGAAATGGTCCTATAAAGTCAAAGGGTAGAGTCACCAAGTTCACTAAATCTCGAGAGCATCGTGTTTCACTCATGTGGTTAGGAGATCCTATTTTGAGACTTTACATGGTAGAGTTTATGATTCTCATCTACTTGCACATGATTCCTCCCTTGAAAAATCTAAAGGTTGATTATGTTAGTTTTGTTTACATACACTAGCTTTTATGCCTCATGATATATTCTTGCTAGTTGTATGTTTGTTTGTCATTTCCTAGTCTTTTTTTCATTATATACATGTTGCTAGAATTATGACGTGACACCCCGCCTAATTAAATACCAGGTGATCAATCATTTATTAAATTAAATCAGAATATCTAGTTGGTTCATTCTTAGCACCATTCTCGAAAAATAATATCTTTATTAACTCACCTTATAATTAATTAAGCTAGTGTAAAAAAAATTCCATGTTTAATTCAACTAAAACCATTCCACAATACGGAATAATAGTAAGCAACATCATAACACAACTAAACTAAATATAATGAGAATAAAGGTGACTGGAATAACTCTCTAGTTAAAATATCTCATTGCCATCAAACCCAAACTGATATCGACAATACTGACATATATAATTACAATCTCTGGAATAGAAATGAAATAATTAGAATCCAGGGCAAGATGACCTAAATGGAAATATATACTAAAGATGTGTGATTCAACAGAATGGAAGCGTCTACACAAAATCTACCTCTCTATCAGTTATAACCCTTCGAGATATCCATATTCGATGAAGGCATCCCTGATACTGGACACCTGATGTACAAGATACAATAGAGAAGAGAATATGCAAGGAAACGGGTCAGAGACCGATTGTAAAAGATTTTTAAAAATATCAAGTTCTTAATAAGTGAAATTAAGCAATTATTATGTACATGTTAGCTTCTCGGGCTCTCACTTGATAATTCTCAATTATCATCTAGTGTGCACACCTAACATATCTTATCATCTCCCAAATTAAGATTTTCAATTATGATTCTACCCCAGATCTGTAGACGCACCATTCTAATTCCCCCTAACTTCTCCTAAGGTCCCTAGCACCTCCCTTCACCATTTCAAACCTAAGTCACACCCCGAGTACTGACCTAAAGGCCATCGGGCTCTCCCAAGCTCCATTTGACCAAAAGTCAAACTCTTTAGTTAGATCGAGTCTAAATCAATCTTCGAAGGGCACTAAAACTCCTTCCCAACGTTCCACCTCGTGCGCGATTCTGACTTATAGTATGGACGAACGATCCGCTTTCCCCCGAAACTTGATCAGGAGGTCACCAAACGCTCCCAGGCTCCGTTTGACCAAAGTTAACTCTTCAGCTCAATTGATACATAATGAATCTTCAAAGGGCACTATAACCCCTTCCCAATGGTCCACCTCATGCATGATTCTGACATACGGTAGGGACGAAAGATCCATTTTTCTTCAAAAGGTAACCGAACGTTTCCAGGCCCAGTTGACCAAAGTCAGCTCTCAAACTGATACAAACTCTTTGGAATGTCAAAGTAAATCTCCTAAATTTTCCAATGGTCCACCCCATGAATGATTCTGACTTACCATTCGGATGAACAATCCGTTTGCGTCCGACTATCCCCCATCCAAAGGACCGACGAACGCTTTCGAGCCACATTTGACCCAACGTCATCTCCTGGACCTAGGATCAATCCAAAATACTTTTGAAGGTCTCTAAAGTAACTTTACAAAGGTCCTCCTCGTGCAAAATTAAGATCAACGGTTTGCGCTCTACGATCGATTTTCTGAAGCAACCTGAAAGAGACTGCCAAACGGCAGGTTCCAAACCCTGCCTATCGGTAGTGTCCCTAAACACACCTGCCGATTGGCAGGACCGGGGCTATATCGATCGGTAATGCCATGGGTCTATAAAAAGGAGGAAATTCAGAGATCCATCACTCTCAACAAGCTCAGAAACCCCTCTCGAAGTCAATATGATTTCCACATCCAAATCCCTTTCCAACCTTCACCTTTCATCAGCTTTTTCATCAAACTTGGTGAATTAAGTATCTTCCATCACCACTCAAGTGAAAGGGCTGCTCTCCAACATCCAAAATCAAGCTCAAGATCTTCAAGAAGGTCCAATTTTCTCCACTCTATCTTTAAATTGTCCTAAATTCGTATTAATTTGTTTTGTTACTTAATACTTTTATCTCACATATCCTAATATACTTTTTATCTAGTATTATTGCACATCTCTTATTTTCATATAAATAAAACCCAAAAAACCAGAAAAAGAGGACTTGCTCATAAATTCCAAATAGGAATTCTCACACTTATCTCACACTTTTCTCACAACTCAAAAACTTATTTACACACACACACATAAAATAGAAGTCCCCGATTGGATTTACGGGATAAATATTACCCCTCATTTTGCATACGAACTACATGGACTTTGATGCCTCTATAGGCTACGTAGGCGTCTCGGGGTAAAATTCGAGCCTCGAGTCCTTTTCTTACTTTTTTCCTATCTTTTTTCTATGTTCTTTAAATTTGACTCTATTAGATTCTATATATTTACATATACATATATTTGCTCTTAGTGGCGTATTAGTCCATATGTGTTATCGTTCCGTTATAATGATTAACATTAGGATAATAGCGTAAATCCTATTTTTCTAATATTAGTTTAAGAACATACCTATGGATGACTCGCTTTATCTCTTCCATGATACAAGTCGATGATTCATATCTCCACTACATATACACATGCACACATATCACGGGGAAACAAAGGAAAATATCAATAACCCATGAGAGATCGTAAGGGCGTAATGGGTGCCTAACACCTTTCGATTTCGTAACATAGACTCCGAACCCCCTTTCGAATCATTTTTGGTTTCGTATGTATCAGTATGTCTTTGGATGCTGTCCTTCGGGATGGCTCCCCTTTTCTTTCGTTTATTTTGCGTAAAATAGACTGGCAACTCTATCTCTTTACATTTTCACCTCATCACCGACGTTGGCCGAAGCGCTCCCGACAGGGATGCACGAGACCAAGATCCTCCCAAGGTGAAAGGGAGACACCCCCTCCCTCTTCTTCGCCTCTCCCGCTGCGAGGATCGAAAAGTGGGATGGCCACTGTGGCGACTCTCCTGGAGATTTTTTCATTTTTTACGGATAGACTCTATTCACATGAGTGTTATGTTTGTTTATACTTTCCCTTATTTTTCATGTTCCCTTTTACTATTCATGTGTACTTCATTCTTATGCTTCTATTCACACACTTATAGAAAAATTCTCCATGTACACTTCACACCACGTCCACTTAGGATCACATATATCCCCATATTGCACGCATCACCCATACTTTGTATACCATTGGTACTCATACTTTGTTCCCCGTTCGCTATGATCAAGAAAGATACTCTCATAAGATCCTAATAAGAGAATCATGCATGATTCACACGATATCACCAAAGAGCATTGTGATTGACCAAATTTTTTCCAATAACTGGAGGGTCACTTCGTGATACGTTGGTCTGGCAGGTCGCAGTTATCCTAAGCGATATGACTCTAACCTGCCATTGACCAAGTACCTTCGACGTATATCAAATGATCCCCCCGCATCGTACCTCTTGACCGAAGTTATGACGGGAGGTATATCATAGGGAACTCGTTCAGATATGCCGAGTATATAGAATTCGCTCTTACACGTACTGTTCCCATGAGGTATATAGTGAGGCAATTAAGTTACACTCAGGTATATCAAATGGCTCATCCACACGTACCTATTGCCCTTAAAAGCAAGACGTATATCGTGGAAGCCACGCTTAAGGGGGGAACCCTTTCCGATTCACCCAGCCAACTGCATACCCGCATATAGGTGTTAATCCTGGGACACACATGTTAGAATGCCTATTTCAACCTAAAACTCTGACGAAATTCTGGGTCGGTCTGCCCGTGATCCTGGTTACAAGTATGGCCATAGCTTTGCATATGTTACAAACCTAACTTTTCCAGGCTCGGGTCTCGTCCGGCATTTCATTTTGTATTTAGGAGAATTTAATACAAGTGAGAACATAATAATAATAATCATGCTGAGGCCCGTCTCCAAAACATTCCTCCATTCTTTATCAAAAATCCAAAAATATTTCTGCCTTATTGATAAAAAACATTTCTCTTTTCTTTATCAAAAATCCAAAAATATTTTGTCTTTCAATCTAAAAAGAATGTCAAAAATATTTTCATCTTTTTTTGTCAAAAATAAATCCCATTTTACGCCTTCTTAGGTCGATCGCACACCCTTGGCCTGACTCCTTATTGGCTTCGATCTTCAGTCCAATCACCCCGTAGCTTCGTCCGTTCCCCTGCTACTTCTTTTTTGTTCGGTATCCATCCTCTTCCCATGGATAACACAGATCAAGTACCAGTTGCACAACCAGATCTGACGGTAGTTTTAGCTCAACTCGTGTCCAAGTTTGACAACCTTCAGACTGAGGTTCGAGAGTTGAAATGAAACTAGGTTCATGTTCCTCAAGATCTTGAGGCCCTATTAGCCCATGCTATGGGTCCACCCGAGCCTATTTGGGTTCCTGAAAGTATTAGTATGCTCCATGTGCCCCTTAGGCTAATGGGACGCCCCCTGCCCAACTTCCTATACCAAACCTTGCCTAGCCTGGGGCTAACTTGACTATGATCGTTGATCCAAAGGAGGAAGAATTAAACAAGGTCAAAGAATAACTCAAGATGCTAACTAAGAAGTTCGACCAAGTCAAAATCTTTGGGAATTACATGGACTACACCCACATGTATCCTTATCCAAAGGCATGGTTACCCGAGAAGTTTAAGATGCGGAATATTGAAAAATTCGGGGGAAGTGGACCACCGATTGTTCATCTTCGTAGTTATCACCATTCCATAACTCTCCTAGGGGCTTCTGAAGAAGTGATGGCCCAATTATTTCAGTAAACTTTGAAGGATATCACTCTTCAATGGTTTTTGTCTCTCAAGGAGTCCAGAATCCGTAGCTGGGAGGATGTAGACCGAGAATTCATATCGCAGTAAAAATATAACGAAGAGCATGAGGTCACTCGCCGTGATTTAGAGATTCTCAAAGAGAACTCTGGGGAATCAGTCAGTGACTTCATAGCCCGATAGAGGCAAAAGGCAGCCATCATGACTCATCGTCCATCCGAGGAAGAATAAGTCAACATAGTGTAGAAGAACTTCTTTGCCCATGTTCGAGCAACCATTGGAGGACAATACTATCCCCACTTTCGAGCTCTCAGAGAAGCAGGAGTATAAATCGAGGAAGGTCTTTCTAAAATAGAGGTTGAGCCAAAGAAAGTGTCCGGACAGTTCACCCCCAGAAAATATGAAAAACCTTCCAGTATTGCAGTCTCAACCATCAACAACATCTCTCAACCAACCACTTAGTGGGCACCAGAAAGCCACACTGTCCTAGTCCGAAAGGAATACACCGAGATCCATGCTCCCCTCTCCAATGCTTTTCAAGCCCTATTAAGCCGAAACCTTATCAAACCCATGGATCCGCGTCCATTGTAAAATACACTTCCAATAATCTTCAAGGCCGATGCCCATTGCACCTTTCACCAAATCGGTTGTCTTACCACCGACCAATGCTTTCACCTTTAAAACATAATCCAAGGTCTAATTGACCGGGGTACCATTGCCTCACGAGCCAATCCTAAGACAAACACTACTCACAACCCACTCCCAAATCATATTAATGCTATCTTCTTAGAAATGAACCCAGAATTTGATCCTTCAACTCAAATCACACCCATACACTCTCCCAAACCTCTCCAAACATGCCCATATTTCCTCCTACACCCTGTTAGGCTCACTGATCAGGCATTATCACTCCTTACTAGAGCATGCATCGCTATCCGTACCCATTTAAAAAATGTAGGTATGAAATTATCGAAAGTTTTAAACCAACTCCTAGAGTTCGGGCTAAAACTTCCCTCACAGATGACCATTGATTACCAGAGGTTCATCACGCTATTTGTGAAAGCATGGAAATGGGCCTAAGAGTCAGACAGTTGGGTGGTACCAATCAATGAAGTCATCCTGGATGATGTCGTCCAGATATGGCAAAATTATTTAGGAAAACCAATGACATTTGTAGTATGATCGAGTTACTTGATACTCTGAAATTACAAGGGTGCTTGGTCCCTTCACCCTTACATATCCCCATAGAATGGGAAGACCTGTATGAATAAGCCATTGAAGTTGTGGAATTCATTGACCTTATATGGAAAGAAAAAGTTATTTCCACCAGATGGGGGGAAGAATTTGAAAATTCAAGTGAAGGGCAAGCTTCAGAGAAAACTGGCCCGGTAGCTGACATGTGTGGGATAATATCATTTGAAGAACTCCTCGGAGAAATAAACAATATGGAAGAATAACTTGAGATCGATGAGGAAACATGATTCATGTTCTTCCCTTCTTTAGTAAATAACATGACCAGATCAGGGAGGCATTACCAGATCCCAAGCCCACTATAAGCCAATGACAAAGGGAAGGGTGTTAAAAATGTTCCTATGCTATAAATAACCCTCGAGGATAGCAAAATCCTCGATTAACTGAAGAAAACTCAAGATAACATCACTCTATGGGGGCTTTTCATGTCTTTCTAGCTGCACATAAATGCTTTGATCAAGTTTCTCACTAAACCCACAGTTCCTCCTTCTACTACACTTGAAGAAGCGGTAAATCTAGTCGGATACTTGACCTCTACCCGAATGCTATCCTTTTCCGAAGAAGAGATCCCCATAATTAGGCCAAACCACAATCATGCTCTCAACATTTCCTTCGAAGTTATGGGGAAAATCATACCACTCTCTCTTGTCGATAATGGATCCGCCTTGAATGTCTACCCATTAAGAACCTTCAAATCCTTAGGACTGAAAGAAAGTGACCTCGCTCTAACTTCAGATGTCGTACGTGCCTACGATAATACCTGTCGGGAGGTGATTGGATCCATAAAACTTGTAATAGGGGTTGGACCTATAAACCCTATCGTTGAATTCGAAGTTATTGACATCCCAACATGTTTCAACTTATTACTCAGATGACCTTGGCTCCACAGTATCAAGGATGTGTCTTCCTCACTCCATCAGAAATTAAAGTTCTTCACCAACGGATGAGTCATTACTATTTTAGACAACGATGATAATGCCTAGGGTGAAAGTACCAGCAGTCCAATCCTTGAGATACAACACAGGTTAAATGACATGCTCCTATCAGGATTACGAGTTGAGCCACTTCTACCCCCGGTAGGTGACGATTTTAAAGAAAGGGTTTGTCCCAAATATAACCCTCATGGCAATATCAATGTGATTCAGATGTTCAGAAACATACACTTCATGCCCGGACTATGGCTAAGACAAAGACAACAAGGGATACTTGAGCCCATTGAAATGAAGAAACCTTTACCCCTTATGGTTTGGGGTATCAACCATAAGAACAGGAGCTCAGAATGCTCCGCCAGTCGTAACCAAAGAGAAGACTCGACTGCATGCAGACCATCTCAGGTGACTCCTTAAATGGACGATTCATCAATGAGGGCAAGGACTTCCCATTTTGCAGCTTTTTGGAACCATGGTATGACCATATAGATAAAAAGATAAAACCCGAAATGGAGATTTTTTTCCAAGACGGCTATCCATGGGCCGAAAGTTCCCAACACCATATATAACTGCTCATCAAAGATACCGAAGATTTTGAGGAAAGTGACTCCGAGGACTCTCTCAACTTGCAGACACTGGGGCTGATACTCTGCACGGTTCATTCAGGCACTACATCACTAGATCCATCCCACTTGATTAAAGTTGCTGACACACCTCTTCTCAACTGTCATGCTGCGCCAGTTCTACCTGTTGAAATCCCACCTTACCCCAATGTTTACCCTATTTCCTCTTTTGTTGTCTATCCTTGCTCAAATGTAATCGAGACCTCCTTTGATGAGGTTCTCAATGTTGTTTTTCCTATCAATGAAATAAATGAAGATTTTGAGTATCTTGTTGTGCCTTATATTAATTGTTTAGATTCTAATCAAACTTTTGATGATGATGATTTTGCAAATGAACAATTCTTAACTGATCTAAATAAGGGTAGTAACAAACAACATAACCACGTTCAAGTTGATTAAGAATAGACTATTATGGTTAACCTCGGTTCTAGTAGCCAATTTCATGAGATTAGGATAGGGGCTACCCATGACGAGCATGAGCGCACACAACTCGAAGGATTATGGAAGGAATTGGTAGATGTCTTCGCATGGTCCTATGACGATATGCCCGACATTAATCGTGAAATTGCTTAGCATGATATCCCTACTCTTCCAGATTACAAGACGATTAAATAAAAGCTGAGAAAGCTCCGCGCCGAATGGTCTTTCAAAGTCAAAGAAGAGGTGGTAAAACAATTGAACATGGTCTTCATACGTGTGATTGAATATCCCACATGGCTAGCCAACATAGTACCTGTGCCGAAATCGGGAGGGAAGGTTCGGATGTGTGTAGATTATCGGAACTTGAACAAAGCCTCTCCAAAGGATGATTACCCACTACCCAATATTAACATGATCGGAGACAACACATCCAGTCATGCTCTCAAGTCATTATTCAATAGGCTTTCCAGATATAACGAAATTAAAATGCACCCACATCATTAAGAAAAAAATACGCTCATCACCCTATGGGGAACCTTTTGCTACACTATTATGCCATTTGGTCTCAAGAATGCAGGGGCTACCTACCAGAGGGCTTCCACAACCATCGTGCATGATATGATTCATAAATAAGTCAAGGTCTATGTGGATGATATGATTATCAAATCCAAAACTAGAGAAGGTTATGTTCCCTCTCTCCGAAAGTTCTTCGAACGATTGCAACGATACCAGATGAGACTCAATCAATAGAAATCTGCCTTAGACATTACAAAGGGAAAACTCTTAGGATTCATGGTCAGTGATAAAGGGATAGAAGGGGATCCTGCCAAGCTAAAAGCTATACTTGAGATGCCACCTCCCCAAATGGAGAAAGAAGTCCGAGGTTTCCTTGGGAAATTGCAATACATCAATAGGTTCATCATCCAACTCACCTCCATCTGTGAATTGATTTTTAAACTCCTCCGATAGGATTCAACCAAAGTTTAGAACGAGGCCTACCAATAAGCTTTTTAATGAATCAAACAATACCTGACTTAACCTCCGGTACTCATGCCACCACAGCCTGGTCTCCCCTTGCTCCTATACCTAACCATAACCGACACTGCAGTTGGGGCTTTACTAGCTCAATACCTTGAAGATTCCAGTAAAGAAAGAGCCATATATTATGATAATCAGAAATTGGTTGGGTACGAAGTCAACTACACTGATTTAGAAAAGGCATGCGTTGCGCTTATTTGGGTAACCCAAAAGTTGCTTTAGAAAAGGCATGCATTGCACTTATTTGGGTCACCCAAAAGTTGCTACACTACATGATCACCTTCCCCATTAAGCTTGTATCCCGAATGGACCCCATCAAGTACTTTCTTGAGAAACTCTCCTTATTTAGCCGAATGGATCGATGGTTGATGCTCTTAGTCGAGTTTGATATCGTGTACGTCACACAGAAAGCCATAAGAGGAATACCCATCTCTGACTACCTTGTTGACTACCCCATTGAAGAGGATGATGACTGGATCTCTGAATTCCCAGATGAAAACATCTTCTATGCTGCTCAAGATGACCTTCGATCGAAAATGTTCTTTGATGGCGTGGCCAACAAAAAGGGATATGGCATTGGGATACTTTTGATCTCCCTAGATGACACCCACACTCCCATCTCCATCAAATTGGATTTCCTTTGCACTAATAATTTGACTGAATATGAGGCATGTAGAGTAGGCCTCAAAGTTTCTCTCAAGAAAGGTATTCAATGCCTAGATATCTATGGGGATTATGCCCTTATCATTGATTACGTACTTAGAAAATGTAAAGTCAAGGACAAGAAACTCCAACCATTCCATGCCCACCAAGAAGAACTAGCCTCCTAATTCCAAGACATCACCTTCCACTACCTACCTCGAGCAAAGAATAACCTAGCCGATACCCTTGCTACCGAGGCCTCAATGGTTGACATACTCGAAGGAATAAAAATGGGCCCCTTCCTAGTCCAAAGTCAAGACAAACTAACCCACTGCTACCATATTGAGCTCATCACCAAAGAACATCCCAAGCTAGCCAATTGCTGGTATTATGATATCTAGAACCTCCTCAAGCATTGTAGGTATCCCGAGGGTTCTAACAAGAAAGAATGGGTAACCCTCCGAAGACTGTCCGCCCAATAAATCATCTATCACAAAGCACTGTTCAAGAGAAACTTTGATGGAACCCATCTACACTGCATCACGGGGGCTGACATTGAAGAGGTAATACAGAGAATCCACAGCGGGGAATGTGGATCCCTATGAATGGTCACATGATTACCAAGAAGGTCATTCGATAAGGCTACTACTGGACCACCATGACCCAGGATTGCACTACCTATGTCCGAAGATGCCTCAAATACCAATAGTTTTCCAACCTTCAAAACCTGCCTCAGCGATAATTATATAACATGATTTCTGCCTGGCCGTTCTCCACTTGGGGTATCGACATCATAGAGAAATTTACACGCAAGGTTTCCAACGGGCATGAGTTCATATTAGTTTCCATTTATTACTTCACCAATGGGTCGAAGCCGAGTCATACGGAGTCCTGAATGCCAAGAAAGTGGCCCAACTCATTAAGAAAAACATCATGTGCTGATATGGGGTCCTGCACAAGCTGGTGTCAGATAACGGGTTGCATTTCGAGGTAGACGTCACAGAAGTTGTCAACGAGTATGGGATCCAGAGACACAAATCTTCTCCCTACCGACCTCAAACCAATGGTTCAGTCGAAGACACCAATAAGTACCTCAAATCCATCATTAGCAGGATGATCAAAAGCTGTCGAGATTGGGCCGACCGAATCCCATACGCCCTCTGGCTCTATCGAACCTCTACTAGGGCTACCCCTTACACTCTAGTCTATGTCATGGAATAATTCCTACCCGTGGAGCTAGAAATATCCTCGTTACATATCATTCTTGAAAGCAAGGTCAGTGAGAGACTGGCATCAAAATCGCCTCGATGAGCTGTCACTCTTGGACCAAAGGAGATTAAAAGCACTGTACCACATACATGGGTACCATCGCTGAATAACGCGCTCATTTAATATGAGAGTCAAGGACTGTGGTGTCCGAGAAGGGTATTTATGTCTCAAAGAAATAGTAGAGCCCATCTAGGACCCTAGAGGGAAATTCAAACCCAATTGGAGCGGCCCATACATTGTGAAGAAGATCTTGTCTAGCGGTGTCGCCATGCTCACCGACTTAGATGGAGAAGAGATGGCTCGTCTAGTTAACCTGGACCATCTCAAGAAGTTTTTCCCCTAGTCCGAAATCTCGGTGCGCTACGACTCTTCTCATCATCCTTTTATTCTTAAAAAAAATCGCTTCATTTCTCTCTACCCATAACTACGCGGGCCTGATCCTCTACAAAAATCATTCTAAAAAAAATGAAAACTTTCAAAAAAAAACAGAGGTACGTAGGTAGCTCATACATCTTACATGAGCACGGCCCTTTTGTTTTTCACAAAAAACTATCCATGCCTTAGCGATCGGTATAGATAATTCAAAATACAAAATTCATCAAAAGGCACAACTGGATGATCAAAAACTTATTTATTTCACCAATAAGAAATTATAGTGCAATTGCATAATGGAACGGATGACTACCTTCCCCCTACCTTCCTAAAAAGCTAAGTAAGAAACCAAACTTATTTCCCAGTACAAAATAAACTCCCCCAATAGTCCTACCCATAGCTACCAGAGGAACCCGCTTCATCGTCATCATCTATATCTTGGGCTCCCCAAGCTTCCCCTGCCTGAATGGAGTGCCACAGATGATCCATGGATCGATAAGCTCAAACTAGCCTCGAAAAATCTACCACACCTCCCTCCATGGTATCAAATAAGGCAAGCCATTTTTCTCTAGCCTCCACCACCAACATCTTTCTAACTACGCTTCTCCACAATCACTTCATATAATCCCAGGGATGTGCCAAACTCTCCCAATAGGCAGAGAGGGATGGGCCGACGGATGCCGACTCTCCCACAAAGAGCCATGTCGCATGTGGAGACGCTCTGTTAAATATTCTATCGAAAATAAGTCTACTGTCCGAGGTGGCATGATCTGCTCCTAGCCAAATTGACGTTGAAGCCTCCAAGGGAAATAAAAAGACGTTTGTCTCAGACTAACCAACCGAGCATACGGGTATTCTCCCAGTTCCAGAATAGGCAGCAACTGTCCCCACCAAGGCATTGCCCATTACAGATTTAGAGCCCCATTCTCCACGAACTAGTTCTCCCAGCTCTCAATATCCAGACCCACACTGATGAAATGGCGTGAAAAGAAGTTGTGTACTGCCGACAATGGGTATTCCGAAGGAGTCACCAGGAGGAATCTTTCAGATAACCACATGAACAACATCACAGGGCTACCCCTCAGAAAGTCAAAATGACCTTCTCTCCAGGCATCCAGGCCATTTAGAGTCTCCGCCAGTATCACCGTCGCATGATTGCGACGGTAGGACATCTATGAAGTAATAGCTGCAAGTTTTGGGTCCACCAGCAGCAATTTTGAAACCAAGCCCAGAACAACAACTCCGGCATATCCAACATCACCAACTTACTGTAAATGCATGACCCACAACACTACTGAAAGAGAAATCATTCCTCTAGTAACCAAGGATGTACCCGTCGAGGGTGAGACGTGAATAAGCCCGACCAATAACTGTCGGGGAGAATGGGAAAACTCAATCAGAGCTGTAGTAAATCTGGGATTTATCCCTCACATGGAAAAAAATTCCTCATAAGTTGGATAGACTTCTTCCAAGCCAAAGCGAAATACATGGTCTAAAGGGTACTAGAATTGTACCGTCGCCATCAGCATGTTCCACTTTATGGACCGATTACACCATAATGAAACTCGACGCATGTTGTAAGCATCATAATTGACGTTATAGGAGCACATAGCCTCCAAAGTCTCGAGGTAGTTAGCAAAGTCAACACTACCAGGGAGAGCCATCTCGCAGAATAAGAAAGTAGGAGTGTTAAGGTGTGAGGAAAACACTCCACCCTTACCCTTCTTTTATACTTAAAAACTCCCATAAAAGACATAACCTCTCCATAAATCGAAAGAAATCCTGCCCCACAAGGTACCAAAGGCTGGAGAGCATACCAATCAAATATTTGATGGATGGGACTTGACTGAGCTACCGATAGGTAGGACAAGGTGCTTGTCGATCGACAACCCTCTACTTCTGAAAATTTTCCTTTTTCCTCTTTTGTCAAAAATCAGAAAACTCAAAATAAATTTATATTCTCAACAGAATTTCAAAAATCCCCTTTTCATCATTATATAAATTCTTTAAATAAAAATTTCCTTTAAACCCCAAAAATATTTCTTTTTACGGTCTCAGCAAAAAAGTAAAAGCGCATGTGCATGCATTCATTCATTAATCATTAACAGAAGATACTAAAAAAACTTCATTGCATTGCATAGATATGTTTCTGTGTTACATCGTTTTTGCAGGAAAATAAGGAAAAGAAAAAAAACAACGGGACTTAGCCCAAACCCACATTTTCTCTCTCTCTCTCTCTCTCTCTCTCTCTCTCTCGCCTAAGAGCTTCCACCCTTGCGATGCACTCTCTTTCCCCGATAGCGAGATGAAGCACCACCGCTAACCGAACCAGACCCCTCCCAGGATGAGGCAGACGACACCAAACAAGAAGGAACATGAACCACATCCCGAATATGGGTAGTCGTCGAAGATATCCAGTCCCTAATATCCCTCACCTAAGTGGTGGACACCCGGACATGCTGCAAGAAAATGCAAAATCAGTATCAAGCAGAAAATATCAAAAGAAACTAGAGGAGAAGAAAATAAAAGATATACCTCTGCATGAAGAACCTCCTCTGTGAAGCCCAACTCCTCCGGGTCCATTGCATGAGGACGATGAAGCATAGGCACCATCCCTCCATCAGCCCATCGGATATTGTATGATGGAGTATGCAGCCGCACAAAGGGGACCTCTGAAGTCACTGCCGCCGCAGATGTCGACGGACCTCCACCATTGTGGTAGGACCCAACTGGCCAACTGGAACCCGCAGGAGGGAAGGGCAGTGCATCATATATGTTGAGCTCCATCATCCAGCTGCTTACGAAGTCCATATAATCATACGTCATAACCATATCTGTGTACAACAGGTAGGACTCACCAATTATCGTCGGGACCCTCGCATCTTTCGGAAATAACTCCTCCCGCCTCATAGACATAGGGGGCCTCGCAGGTGGCACCACCACCTCCTCCTTAGAAATCTTTCGAACCACCCTCTCCCCAAGATACCAAGAGTGGTCAAACACATGCGCTAATAAATGCCTCATTCATGCATTCACCAGAGTCAACCCCGTGTCATAAATAGTTGTACCCCAAGGGTAAAAGGTCACCTGAAAAATCCCCAGCAAAATATAAGGAAATATGGAATCAGAGCACCTAAAGGTCTTAGAATGAAGAAGAAAAGGTCTTACCCTATCACTAGTAAGGCCATTCAATACCTGGCGCACCGCCTCCAGAGAGAGAGACCTCCTAGACTTCCGATTGGCCTTCGGCCATCGATACAACCTGTGAAAGACCCCAAGAGTCTTGTCCTTCAAAGAGATCAACTGTGTATTACTCCTAATAACCTCATAGAACTACGTCTGCCAAAGAAAAAGATTCACAATTAAAAATACATGCGTAAGGAAAATGCGAATGCATGAATGAAAAATGTGTAAATTAAAAGAACACCTCAAGAAGATACATGGCTCCAGTGAAAAACGGTCGGCAGAACCGGCTGAATGCATCGAAGGAAAAATAAAGGGTCTCCAAAGTCAGGCTCCCCCAATAATAGAGAGGGATGTTCGAAAACATCCTCAGATATGGTAAAAACCATATGTGGACAACGTTACCGCTAGATGCCACCAGAAATCCCACCAACATTAGAAAAATGAATAACCGAGCCATCTGCCTCACCTGCAACCCATCCTCCACATCGATCACCCTGCCCAATAAAACATCCTTCAGCAGTAACAGATGGATGGAGTCCCCAGACACTATCCTCCCCACATCACCAAGCACCGCGCGCACCACCTCTGACCTCACCCGCAAGGAGTGATCCACCTTTATCTGCTCCCCATCGCAATCCAGCCCCAACAGCTGTTGGACATCTATAGGAGTCACTGTCATCTCCCCAAAGCCAAAATAAAAGGTGTGGATAGTGTCCCACCACCTCTCCCCCAGAGCGCATAAGACCACCGTCGAACGAGGTGCCTCATCTAGCACAGACGCCAACCTCCCAAAGACTGCTGAGGATACCACCCAACGCACCATAGGTGGATGATGCTCTGAGACATCCTTAAACCCCATCGTCCCATGGGAAAGCATATTCGACAGAGAAACATTGGACTGTCAAAAAGAAGAAAATCATAAAAAAAGAATGCCAAAAGTCACTTTGGTTACATAACTGCCGGGGTTTAACACCCTCGAAGAACGATGATGCGACGGTTCCCTCAACAGGGTCCGCTCATCCGTAACCAAATCGAATGCGTCAAAAGACTTCTCGCTCCCCAAAGCAATAGGTGCCCTAGCCCTCCACTCCACATTTGTCTAGTCGTCAACAATCAACCACTCCCTGCGTATTATAGTGCTCACAAAAGCGGACATTTTTAGATTGCAGAATGCTAGAACGATTCTCAGAAGAAAATCACAGAGAAATAGAAGGCAAGAAGCTGTGAAAAATGAGAAGAATTCTCCCCCTTTATATAGGATGCCAAGGGTCATGTTGGTCAGCACTACACCCCAACCTACCAATCGGCACTGACCCTTTCCTTCTCGAGGCAGCCCAAAAGTCCATGCCACTACCGAATGGCACCCTCTCCACCATATCGACCGGCACCCCCTTGAAATTTCGTACAGAAATTCCCCAAAAAATATAACAAAACCTCAAAAAATCCTTAGAAAAATCCTAAAAATATCGGAAAGGATTTAGACCATTTTCACTAAGAAAACTTAGCACTCCCTTAAGAGGAACCCCTATTTCCCCGATGAAACTCTCAAAAGCCAAGCGAATCTCCTCCCGATAATGTCCTCAGAGGACCCTAAAGTATCCCAAAGCCTGGACCACCTAATCACTTCCCCACTATTAGATTGGATGTTACCTCGATAAAGTCTCCAAAAGACACAAGGATTTCTCCAGCAATCAGCTCCCCAGCTCAAATCAAAATCATAAGGTAATTTTCTCAGCAGATTTCCCCGAGAACATCTCAAACTTAATCTCGTAAAATTGGCTTCGACCCACAGAATCGGTCATCTCAACTTAAGCCCATAGAATTGGATTTGACCTGCAGAATTGGTCATCTCAAACATAAGCCCGAAAATTTGGCTTCGACCCGAAGAATTAGTTATTACCAACATAAGCCCACAGAATTGGCTTCGACCCATAGAATTGGTCATCTTAAGCATAAGCCCGCAAAATTGACTTTGACCCACATAATTGATAATCTCAGCTTAAGCCCGCAGAATTGGCTTCGACCCGCAGAATTGGTCATCTCGAACTTAAGCCCTCATAATTGTCTTCGGCTCATAGAATTGGTAATCTCAACATAAGCCCGCATAATTGGCTTCGATCTGTAGAATTGGTCATCACAACTTAAGCCCATAGAATTGGCTTTGACCCGCAGAATTGGTCATCTCTACTTAAGCCCACATAATTGGCTTCGATCCGCAGAATTGGTCATCACACTTAAGCCCATAGAATTGGGTTCGATCCGAAGAATTAGTAATCTCAACTTATGCCCTCAAAACTGGCTTCAACCTGCACAATCGATCACCCTCATCCTCAAGCCCACATAATTGGCTTCGACCCGCAGAATCGGTCACCCTCATCCTCAAGCCCTTAGAATTGACTTTGACCCGCAGAATTAGTCACCCTCAACTTAGGCTCACAGAATTAGCTTCGATCCTCATAATTGGTCATCTCAACTTAAGCCCATAGAATTGCCTTCGACCCACAGAATTGTTCATCTCAACTTAAGCCCTCAGAATTGGCTTTGACCCACAGAATTGGTAATCATAACATAAGCCCACAGAATTTCCTTCGACATGCAGAATTTGTCATTTCAAACTTAATCCCGCTAAATTGTCTTAGACCCATAGAATTGGTCATCTCAACTTAAGCCCACATAATTGGCGTCGACCCACATAATTGGTCATCTCGAACTTAAGCTCACAGAATTGGCTTCGACCTACAGAATCAGTCACCCTCATCGCTATGCCCATAAAATTTTCTTTGACCCTCAGAATCGATCTCCATCGTCCTGAAGCCCGTAGAATTGTCTTCGACCTGTAGAATTGGTCATCTTATCCTCAATCCCTCATAATTGGCTTTGACCCGCAGAATTGGTCACCCTCATCTTCAAGCCCACGGAATTGGCTTCGACCCGCAGAATTGGTCATCTCATCCCTAATCCCTTAGAATTGTCTTCGACCCTCAAAATCGGTAACCCTCATCCTTAAGCCCATATAATTGGCTTTTCCCCATAGATTTGGTCATCCCATCCTCAAGCCCTCAGAATTAGCTTCGACCCACAGAATCGGTTAACATCATCTTCAAGCGCACAGAATTGGCTTCGACCCTCTGAATTAGTCACCCTCATCCTCAAGCCCTCCGAATTAGATTTGACCCGCAAAATCGGTAAAACTCATCCTTAGGTCCTCAGAATCAACCTAGACCCTCTAGTCATCCTCTTTCAAAAGCATCATGTGGTGTCTATTTAATGACCATCGTTTGTTCCAAACTCACCTATCGAGGGTCTCTGTAGACACCACATTCTAATACCCCCTAACTTATCCTAAGGTTCCTAGCACCTCCCTTCATCATTTCAATCCTAAGTCACACCCTAAGTACTGACCTAAAGGCAATAGGGCACTCCCAGGCTCTGTTTGACCAAAAGTCAAACTCTTCAGCTTGATTGAGACTGAATCAATATTTGAAGGGCACTAAAACCCTTTCTAATGGTCCACCTCGTGCGCAATTCTGACTTACAATACGAACGAACGATCCATTTTCCCTCGAAACTTGATCAAGAGGTCACCGGACGCTCCCAGGCTCTGTTTGACCAAAGTCAACTCTTTAGCTCAACCAAGACAGAACGAATCTTCAAAGGGCACTGAAAGCTCTTCCCAACGGTCCACCCCATACGCGATTCTGACTTACGATACGGATGAATGATCCGTTTTACTACGAAAGGTCACCGAACGCTTCCAGGCTCCTATTGACCAAAGTTAACTCCCCAACTGAGTCTTTAGATGAAAAGTACATCTCCTAACAATTCCAACAGTCCACCCCGTGCGCGATTCAGACTTACCATGTGGACGAACGATCCATTTGCGTCCGACGATCCCCCGTGCAAAGGATCGGTGAACGCTTTCGAGCCATATTTGACCCAAAGTCAACTCCTGGACCCGAGGAGAAGTCCAAAAGACTTTTGACGACCTCTGAAGTAACTTTCCAACAGTACACCATGTGCACGATTCAGATCAACGGTTTGCACTCTACGACCGATTTTTCGAAGGAACCTGAAAGAGACTGCCAAACGGTAGGTTCCAAACCCTGCCTATCGGTAGTGTGCCTAAACACACCTGTCGATTGGCAGAACTAGGGCTATGATGATCGGAAATTCCCTGGGCCTAAAAAAGGAGGGCTCAACCTCATTTCAAAAAGGAGGAAAATCAGAAATCCATCACTCTGAGCAAGCTCATAAAACCCCTCTCGAAGTCAGCGTGATTTCTACGTCCAAATCCCTTTCCAACCTTTACCTTTAAACACATTTTTCATCAAACTTGGTTAATTAAGTATCCTCCATCATCACTCAAGTGCCAGGGCTGCTCTCCAATATCTAAGATCAAGCTCAAGATCTTCAAGAAGGTCCAATTTTCTCCACTCTCTCCTTCAATTCTCCTAAATTCATATTAGTTTGTTTTGTTAATTAATACTTTTATCTCACATATCCTAATATAATTTTTATCAAGTATTATTTCACACGTCTTATTTTCATATAAATAAAACCCCAAAAAACAAGAAAAAGACAATTTTCTCATAAATTCCAAACGATAATTCTAACACTTTTCTAACAACTAAAACACTTTTTTTTACACACACACACATATAAGAGAAGTCCTCGATTGGATTTATGGGATGAATCCCACCCGTCGTTTTGCATACAAACGACGTCGACTTTGATGCCTCTATAGGCTACGTAGGCATCTCGGGGTAAAATCCGAGACTCGAGTCCTTTTCTTACTTTTCTCCTATATTTTTTCTATGTTCTTTAAACTTGACTCTCTTAGATTCTATATATTTATAGATACGTATATTTTTCTTAGTGGCGTAGTATTCCATATGTGTTATCGTTCCGTTATAACGATCAACATTAGGATAATCGCGTTAATTTCTATTTTTCTAATATTATTTGAAGAACATTCCTATGGATGACTCACATTATCTCTCCCATGATACACGTCGATGATTCCTATCTGCACTACATATACACAGGTACACATATCACGGGGAAATAAAGGAAAATGGCAATAACCCATGAGAGACCGTAAGGGTAAAATGGGTGCCTAACACCTTCCCATTTTGTAACTTAGCCTCCAGACCCCTTTTCGAATCATTTTTGGTTTCGTATGTATCAGTATGTCTTAGGATGATGTCCTTCGGGATGGCTCCCCTTTTCCTTTGTCTATTTTGAGTAAAATATACTGTCGACTCTATCTCTCTACATTTTCACCTCATCACTGACGCCGGCCGAAGTGCTCTCGAGAGGGATGCGGGGGACCAAGATCCTACCAAGAGAAAGGGGAGACACCCCCTCCCTCTTCTTCGTCTCTCCCATTGCGAGGATCGAAAAGTGGGATGGGCATAATATCATTTCCCCGTATTTCCCATAAAATACGTATGATGATTAAACATGTTCATTTCTCTTGAATATGAACTAGGCTTTCACAGCTTTAAGATTAAGTATTCACTTACTTAATTCAATCAGACCTCATTATTCATTTTGATTTACAATTTCACACAGTAAATTACCTCATAGTATATATGTTAATCTACGAATTTCATACAGTAGATTACATCACAATATATATATGTTGGGGTTGTATACTAAAATTCACGGTTCACTAGTGAATTTTAGTATGACTAATTATTGAGAATCTTCACAAGTAATCTTCACAACTTATTATTTTATATAATTATGCATATGTATGTTTTATTCTACATAGTAGATGATTTGGTGTATAGAGTTTGGCGTACACACGGAAGATCAAATCATCGGTCCTTATAGAATATAAGTCTGGTTCACAATCTTAGATGGCAATGGACATACCATCAATAGGATTGTAGTACCCTATACTAGTAGGTCTATCTTGATTACGGGAAATGATATAGTTTAGCCTTATTGTGCTAGTACACTTTGTGTGTATTGAACGGGACCAATTAGGGATAATTGTCTTTTTACCGACTATATAAGATAATGAAAATCTCATGGTTGTTATGACTTCTTAAGCTCTTAATCCCAACATAATTGATGGACATGTGCATTAATTATTCGTTACTTTGACCTATTGGGTGAGATTATTCGTTACTTTGACTTATTGGGTGAGATTCATTTATGGATCAATAATCTTAGTATATTGGGTAATTTCGATTAGTGTATGGTCAAAGTTAATTATGAATGAAATCCATGTCTCAGTTAAGAGATTGATGATACCCTCTTGATGTAGCTTATAAGTTTTGATTATGTCAAACACGGCCGGTGGATTTAATTATCTGATATATCAAATAAGTTAAGAGAACGCTCTTAAGGAATTTCTAAGAGGTCGATTAATTTTACTTGTCAGTAATTTATTTTAATCAACGGGTATCTGTAATCTTAATGTGGGGAGATTATTAAGCATTTAATAACGTGGAGCTCGAAATTATAATTTTTGGATAGTTGACTAAAGTGCAATTATTATTATTTAGTGAAATGAATAATAATTTATAGGATTATGGAATTAATTATAGGGTTTAATTAGAATTCCTAAATTCTGTAGGGATCTAGTCATTTATTTCTCCTGGGGGTCCCCGTGCTAGCCTATATAAGCCACCCCTTATCTCCTAATAAGTGGGGGATCAATATAGATCATCAAAAATACCTAAAAATGAGTAGTAGGGTCTTGATCATTGGTTCCCACACACCAATGACATGTATTGGCTTCAAGGAATAGCATGGAAGATCTCGAGGTCTCTTTCAAAGCTCTTATATTATAAAATCGTTTACGAGAAATAGGAGAGTCCTAAGGTTCTGAAATTAGAATTATGGGTTCCTGACATATAGAGGAAGAGTCACAAGAAATTTCAAGTCATTTGGAGATCGTTTGATCTTTCTGCCTCACACATCATTTAGAAATTTCAGTTATCCAGGCAGATGAGCGACACGTCATGGTATGTACTTGTTAGAGCCATAACTTCACAACCGTTTATCGGATGGGGATAAAATTGTTTCTACGAGTTTTAGAGGTCGAAAGACATAAAAATTCGCGAAGTATCTTTTTTTTAGGCTGTTATGACTTTTGAAAAAAATCATTTCATTTTTGTGGCTGACACACCATTAAATTTGTGACATGGATCAGTGTAACATGAAAGAGATCAAATATCTACGGTTCAAGCCAGAAAGAACTGCAAAGGTATGACATCTTGAATATCATATGTAAATACATCACGTGTTATTTTTTTATGATTCGATCTATACGCGTTTTCAATAGACTCTTGGGCTTCTGCTCCAACAATTGGTATCAGTGCCATATTGATACCGCGTATAGGTTGAATTCAGCCATGTTGTCCAAATAAAATAAAATAAATGAATATGTGCGTGAATGTTGGGTAGAGTTTATATATGTGCTAATTTTTTTTTTGCAGCGATCTAATCCCACTATTATGGTCATGTATTTTATTTTTTATTTTATGTGATTGGACCCCATGATGGTTTATTCGTGGTTATTTTTTTTTTATTCTGGATTAATATAGTATTGATGTAGAATGTGAACTCCTTAATGGAGGCACATGACAAAATATGTTACTATTTTGAACATGACTATTGGATTAAAGACTCTTGGGTTGAAAGATGACTGTTGAGTTCATGGATGACTCTTGGGTTCTTGACTCTTGGGTTCTTGACTCTTGGGTTGAAGGATAACTCTTGAGTTCAAGGACGACTCTTAGGTTCATGGCTCTTGGGTTCAAGGATGACTGTTGAGCTCAAAGATGACTCTTGGGTTCAAGACTCTTCGAGTTCAAGGATGATAGTTGAGTTCTCAACATAATTGCATGTTGACCATAATAGTCGGGAATCTTTATTTATCTCATTTTTTTTTATTCATGTTGATTTATGCCTATATTATTCATGTTTTAATTATTAGGTTATTAATATGTTTTAACGACCCTTAGAATTATGGACAACATGGAATACCGACCCAGTCATAGATCATTATTTTCTTCGAAAGTAAATTTTTGGTGGTTCATTTTTAAATACATTAAATTTAATGAGTTTTATTTATTATTGAAATTAAATTTAATTTCTAAAATTATTTTAATTTAAAATATTTTTATTATTTTTGGATAATTAAAATAAGGAAATAGTTATTTTAATTTGAATAAATAAATTGAAAATCCCATTATTTTAATTGGGCAATTTAAAATTGACAGTCTGCATGGTTAAATATTTATGTAATCTTTTTAAATTATGGGTTTTATAATGTGTAATTGGAAAATATAAATTAAATTTTTGGAATTATTTTGTGAGGATAAGGGAATTTAGAATTTATATTTATTACACAAGTTTTGGACGCGACAAATTTGGGGAACCATAAATTTTGACATGCGTCAGTTACCTATATTTTTACAAATATTTAAATTAAAGTTCTCTTTTCGTAACCCTCATAAAAATTTTAAATTACTAAGTGGGAGAGGAATTTGGTTACAAACAAATCCCACGGTCTCCACTAATGGTTTGTAGGTTTTCAATAATGAGTAGGTCCTCCAAAGAGGAATACTAATTATTATGGTGACCAGTGCAAATTTTCTTCGGGGTAATTTTAGGCTCATATTCATATAGACAACCCCCAAAGGAGGAGTCTATTTGATATGGGATAGTCTAGAATTAGTTGGTGGTATACACTTAGACACAAAATTTTAGTTGGTTCTCCAAAGAGAAATGTTATTATTGTGTGGGACCGAAATGTCAGCTATTAATTTTATTTGGCATAGTCTTTGCTTAGATGGTAAAATTAAAGGAATTGGCCTGCCCAATGTGATTATTTATAGTAGGTTCTCCAAGGGAAATGCTATTGAAACAGTAATTGGGATGCTGACGAATTCTTTTAAAATGGTAGAGGGAACCAAATTTAAATTGAATTCAAAGTCAATTGTTTATCATAATTCTTTACTATGTGATTCTCTAGTTTTAAATGGTAAATCCAATATCAAGTTATTTATTACTCCGTTTTATATACCTTCTGGTAATAATTAATAGGACTGAATTTAAATTGGACATAATGTTGATGATAAAGAAATGCATATGTTTATTTTCTCAGTGTTGTCTTGAATAGTCACATTATAAGAATTCTATAAGGAAATATGGAATATAAGTGGAAAAGATTAATGGTATGACACAATATGACTTATTCATTAAGTTAGATATATTGTGACATTAATATTAATCAGTGTCCAGTGCCTATAATACGATGATTATCTCATATCTTATGCTTGATATTAGAGTATATAGTTAGGCAGGTTGCTATGAATGACTTTAAATGAATATTAGTATGATTGATATAACCTTGGTTATAAGATTATATTTTGATGGTGATTTCTCATATGAAGGAACTAAAAATCTAAAGAGGTTAAATAAACAGGGAAACCCATGTCTATATCCTCCTCAACAAAAGTTTTTATCATGAATCATGTAAGTATTCAAGTTACTGAACAACTTCACTTCTTAGTCGAAAGGTAGATAGAAGCTAAAGTTAAATAAAAAACTATTAAGTTAGAATTTAGGCAATGGCTAGGTTTCAAAGACAGTTAGCAAATTGCGTAATCGCAAGTGAATTCACTAAGAGAAGTCAGAATAATAATAGGAATCAATAAGCGTGTCTTCTTTAAAAGAACGTGGTAGATACATTTTATTTGAAAAAAGGTTTAATAATGTTTAATGGTTTGTTCTACGGTAACCTGGATTGTATAAACATGAGCCATTAATCATTGGTTCCATGAAACCAACCAACTAGTGATAGGTGGATTTGTCTACAATTAGGAATTTATAATTACAGTGGGAGATGTGAGTCTCAGTTTTAATAATTAGAGATTAATTGTAAATGATTGCTTATAAGTATGTAAGAATAGAAGAAACTTTAGTTCATCTTCTACTCTTTTATAAAAGGATATTTGTTTTATTGTAATAACACATGTGTGTTGTTAATGGTAATAAACAATGTATTCATCTTTGATACTAAAGAAGATAATCATTATAAAATAAATATCATATTTTGTACACTGTAGTTTTTGAATAATATTCATGATTTATCACTAAATGGATAAGATTATTCTCTACAAACCATAATATACATATAGCTCTAAATACTAAGGTGATTTTGTCTAAATGAATTCTAAACTGGTAGAAGGTGGATTCTTACATTCATCGAAAGTGGAGGCACCTTCTAGTTAATGAATATGGTTTAGATGAAAAATGATCAGGAGATATTATAACTATAGGAATATTAGAATTGGTTTATTATGATTGATGTAATTCTAGAACTACCTATTTAGGAATTTAAGAATTACAGATCATTAGTTCGAATTATATCCATGAAGATTATGCCACAAGTTACTTTCAGTAACGGTGTGCCAAAAAAAGAAGAATTTGGTTTCTTTCACACGTGATAAAATTCATGATGGTTATATATAAGATATAGATACGCATATGTCCGGATTATTTTCCTAGTCATTTTTTTACTCCTATTAAAAATATTGGATCATTTTTAACTCAGTTCCAGTATTATATATAATGGGTAGTACAATACTTCTGTTGAGAAAAAACCTGACAAGTTGGAACAAGGATACATGTTTAAATCTATATTCTAGATCACATTCCTAAAATCATTGTTCCAAACAAAGAAGTTTTAATAGGCTTATGAGAATTTCTTTCATACAACTAGTATAATTGAAAACATCACAAAGAAATGAGTATGACATTTTGCTACCTTATCGTAGTGGGAGGATTGTCAATTCTCATAATGGTGAAAACTATATAAACGTATCACGATTTGTACACCTGTAATGGGATAACTTTATCATAGAGGGAGCGTTTTTTATTCTTAAGATTGTCCCTCTTCGTGACCCCTGGAGAAGAAGATAACAAACCCTGTAACTATAATAAGGTATTCCTTCATAAGGATGCATAATATTATTGGAAAACTTATGATATTTGGTACCATATCGATTCATGAAGATGGGGTCATACCGATCAGTTGTAAGTGAATCAACAAAGAGAGGTAATCAAATTCATGATTTTGATAAATGGTTAGATGTGTTTAATGTGTACAAAAGGGGTGATAGAAGCGTGGTGGTTTTTTTAGCTACTAGATGTATAAATATATTTATCATCGCACGTGATGTAGGGATATGTCATACAGTTAGACTGTGCTAGTCCAATAAGTCCAATATGAAAACATTAGAAAATTTTATTATATTTTTGTGATCAAATTAACATTTGATCACTAGAAAAAATGTACTTTTACTTATCTAAGTTATCATATTGATATTGTTCTTTTGAGGCCTTGTTATGCAATATTCCAAGAAAGACATTCGATCTTTCAGATTTGGAAACTTGTATTACTTGAGAATAGAACGTTGTTTTGGGTAGAATAAATATTCAAATACCTGAATAGGATTGATGAATATATATTTGGTTGGAAAGTAAATGATAAGTAACTTGTAGGTTACTAACTCATGTATTCAGTCAGATTTAATATTTCAGAAAGTGTATAGTACCCCTTGTATAAGAAATTATATATACGGGAATTTCTAGTGGTTGCGATTGCACTGGTTGAAAACTGGCAAGCCTTTTACTTTAGTTATGAGGTTTGGTTGCTAGATGCACGATTCCATGTCTTTGAGTATAGGTGGGAGATTGTTGGGATTGTATACGAAAAGTCATGGTTCACTAGTGAATTTTAGTATGTCTAATTAATTAGAATCTTCATAAGTAATGTTTGCATCATATTATTTTATATAATTATGCCTATGTGTCTTTTATTCTACAAAGTAGATGATTTGGTGTGTAGAGTTCGTCTTACACACGGAAATCAAATCATCGGTCCTTGTAGAATATAAGTCCGGTTCATAGTCTTAGATGGCAATGGATACACCATCAGTAGGATTGTAGCACACTATTTTAGTAGGTCTATCTTGATTACGAGAAATGGTATAGTTTCGAATTATTATGCTAGTACACTTTGTGTGTATTGAACGGGACCAATTATAAATAATTGTCTTTATACTGACCATATAAGATAATGAAAATCTCATGGTTGTTATGACTTCTTAATCTCTTAATCCAAACATAATTGATTGACACGTGCATTAATTATTCGTAACTTTGACCAATTGGGTGAGATTCATTTATGGATCAATAAACTTGGTAGATTGGGTAATGTCGATTAGTATATGGTGAAAGTTAATTATGAATGGAGTCCACATCTCAGTAAAGAGATTGATGATAACCTATTGATGTAGCTTATAAGTTTTGATTATGTCAAACACGACTGGTGGATTTAATTATCCAAAATATCAAATAAGTTAACCGAACAGTCTCAAGGAATTTCTAAGAGGTCGATTAAATATAATTGTCAGTAATTTATTTTAATTGACGGGTATCTGTAATCTTAATGTGGGGAGATTATTACGCATTTAATAACGTGGAGCTCGAAATTATAATTTTGAGATAGTAGACTAGAGTGGAATTATTATTCTTTAGTGGAATGAATGATAATTTATAGAATTATGGAATTAATTATAAGATTAAATTAGAATTCCTAAATTCTGTGGGGAGCTAGTCTTCTATTTCTCCTAAGGGTCCCTGTGCTAGCTTATATAAGCAACTCCTTATCTCCGAATAAGTGGGGGATCAATATAGATCATCAAAAACACCTAAAAATGAGTAGTAGGGTCGTGATCAATGGTGACTACACACCAATGATATGTATTGGCTTGAAGGAATAACATGGAAGATCTCGAGGTCTCTTTCAAAGATCTTATATTGTAAAATCGTTTACGGGCAATCGGAGAGTCCAAAAATTTTGAAATTAGAATCATGGGTTCCTTAGATATAGTGTAAGAGGCAAAAGAAATTTCAAGTCATTTGGAGATTGTTTGTTCTGCCTGCCTCACACATCTTTACGAAATTTCAACTATCCAGGAAGATGCGTGACATGTCATGGTATCTACTTGTTAGAGCCATAACTTCACAACCGTTGATCAGATTGGGTTGAAATTTTTTCTACGGGTTCCAGAGGTCGAAAGACATAAAAACTGCAAGAGATCATTTTTTGAGGCTATTATGGTTTTTGAAAAAAATCATTTCATTTTTGTGGCTGACAAACCGTTAAATTTGCGACACAGATCGGTGTAACATGAAAGAGATAAAATCTCTACGGTTCAATCCAGAAGGAACCGCAAAAGGTATGATATCTTGAATTTCCTATGTAGATACACCATGTGTTATTTTTTTTTATGATTTGATCTATACGTGTTTTCAATAGACTCTTGGTCTTCCGCTCCAACAATATATTTATCACATTATTATACATATACTAATACAACACCTCCTAGACACAACTGTGGTGAATGCATATTCTGATATCATGTCCCGATACATATCTCGTTGTATAAAGGATTATTGGTTTGACGTCTCTTATGAACCATAAATAACATAACACACATATTGGAGGCGAGCATACTCCCCAGCCAAATGGGTCACGCACGTACCTACGTTCCCATTCAACCGTCGAAACAATCATTCACACCGATTGTACGTGTCCAAGTTCCTATGCTCAAGGTATGAAATCTAAAATTCTCCAATATAGGCTCATCAGGACAAGATCGTTCACAACACGAAACCTCCACTCTGATAGCAAGAAGCATAGTTATGTCATACACACAATAAATAATAATATAGGTATTCACCCCACCTATATGTAATAACAATAGGGTACATGCACAACCCACATAAATATTTCCATATGTAGTATATTTATCTCTAATATCCACATATTTAATGATTATGACTTTACTTCTCAAATTATATTCTCGAGCTTCTCTCATCACTCAAAGGGTATTCATTTATTCATCACGTATATTCAGTAGGTAACATCTACTCCCTACTGGTCCATCTCATCACTGCTAATGATTTTTTATGAATAAAATTATCTTTAATTAGGTTTATTTCTCCATAATCCCTAATTTAAATATAACCCTTTATCTCATCTCTTAGGGTTAGTCCCATATAAGCCTAAGGTTATTCCCGGAATTAATGACCCTCTTACTACTGGTACTAACCTTAAGTTATCGTTTATCCGATTTGCACCTCAATTTATATAACTCTCCACCATAATTCATTCAATTAACACTCGTTAATTTCCCCCATTCAATCCCATACATAATTATATTTTTTCAGGTCTTAAGTATGTCCTACTGCCCTTCCCAAGTCTCAATATATTCAAGTAATCAACACAAAAGATTTCTCAAAGTTGGAATTTAATCACAAGTTAAAAATGAAACAAATCACATTTCTAGGGGGATTCTATCGATCGACATTCTTAGGTCGATCGATCGGTCGATCAATTATTTGCCCAGATTTCTTTAACAGTTACAGGTTTAATCATTTTCCATCCTCAATACCTCTACTATATGATCCTAAACTCCTTATAAATCCTCTCAAATGATATAACAACATATATAAGTGATCTATAATCATTAAACAACATAAATCTATCAAGAAGTATGAATTAATCATGATGTTTTCCCTTAAAATTTTGAAACCTCATGTTTTATCATTTCTCCAAGAACAACTTATAAATCTCATATTTTCTTCACCAAATGATTCCAAATTTCATGGATTAAAATAAATATTCAAAATGAGATTAATCCTACATATTTATCATTTCCAGGAATCAACTCAAATCACAATAATTTATCTTTGAATCATGCAATTTTTCAGAATTTCGTAACTATCCTAACATGGAAAATATACATGCTAAATTTGCAATAGTTAATCTCTTGCCTCTAATTCGTAGGTCTAAACCGCTGGGGAGGATAACTCCACTGGTGTTCCTCCTTTTTTCGGCCAACTTTCAGCGGTGGTGGTGGTTTAGGATGACCCTTGGCTTTTGGTCTCTTAGAGAAGTCTCTTCCTCTTATAGAAAGACTCTCCCTCTCCCCTAAGCCTTTTTCTTTTGATTTGTGATGAATGAACCTAAATCCCACGATCTCTACACTTATATATTATTCCCAAAATTTCGTGGGTAGTCTTCACCCAATGTGATAACCCACCTACTAAAATAAGAGGTGGCCAGCCCGATACTTCAATAATCACAGGAATCATAGATGGTCCATCCTTAGCATCACTATCGTTAAAATAATAATAATACGAGATAACCACCAATTATTTTAGAAAACAGACTGTCAAATTTAATTTTATATGAAAAAGAAAAGCACTTAGACAATCCACCTTGCAAAAACGGTGGATACCAAAAATCAACGAGTAAAAGAATAACAATTATACATAAAGTAATAACTGAATAAGTTGTCGGTTAACAGACTAATACAAACAGGTTATACCGAGTATTACAATTTAATATCACATTATAATGAATGAGTAACAAGCATGGGAAACACGCCCGAATAAATAATTGAACGTAACTAGAGTACAATGAATAGAAGCGTCTATAGCAAATATCCTACAACATCTGCAAAATGCTATAGCTCCAAGACAACTGGAGTGGAGAGGTCAATACGGGCATCCTTGTGAAGGAGAGCCTGAATGGAAAAGGAGTTCATGCAATACAAAGAAATATATATGGGTCAGGGCCCGATTTGATATGATTAACATGTGACTAAAATGCATGACAGTTACGAACGTAACCATCTCTCGCAATTTAAATCATAACATTTCTCACCTCTCAATCTAAAAGCAAAACCTAGAGAAATGTCAATTTGAAAGTGTAAAGTGTCCCAATTAAAATAATAAAATCCTTTTTATTTAAAACACAATAGATGATGCGGAAGCGTTGTAAAACAGGCGATGGTTCAACTTTCAAAAATAACAACAAGTTTTAATTTCTCAAAACAAATTAAAACATAATTCAAGTCCTAGAATTTGCCCAAGTCATGATTATTCATTTAAACAAAGTTAGGCGAAACCAATTTTAGTAAATGACTTGAATAAACCAAAAGTCCAATTAGACCGAATTTTATCTTGAATTAAACCTAAAGCATGCGTTCTATATTTTGTGCAAGATAAAAATAAACAATGTCACACTACACCGCGATGTACGAGGAAAAACCCACTAACGGGAAAAAACCTCGGGACGGCCCTAGCCTCAAATCCACTAAAAACGGTATTACAAAATACAAGACAAAAGACTTACTTCCTAAACTCGAACCCTCTCAAGCCGTGAGGCTTCTTCTTGTATCAACCTCCAATTAGCGGATAACCAACGGAGCTCCACCGTGGTCTCGGAATTCACCGATGGGACTTTATATGGTCACCGTCACCCAAGCATGGAGCCTTTCTCCGTGTGGGTAGAATCTCAACAAAAGTCTTCTTTGTGATGGGGTGTAGAAGCAAACCCGAAACGTCTCTTGAATTCGGTAGAGAAAACCGGTGCCAAAAACTCCAAGAAAAGATATGTATATATAGAACTTGGAATAAACAACAATGGGTGTAAACTAAGTGTTTAAAGATTTTTCTTTAAGTTGAAGAACACTCAAACATGAACATTTTCCTTTTTAAAATGATCTCTCAAACTCTCTCTAGGAGATGTATTAGGATTGAAAAGTTATCTTGGAAAATGTGTTTCCCGCACATAATAATGTATGAAAAAAGTTGGTTGAAAACCAAGTGGAGGAGTGGGGAAAAACTGCAAAAAACTGCCAAATAACTGCTCCCGCTGGAATATCGTTCAAACGAACTTGATTCTCGTTCGAACGAGACTTCTAACGAGCGACCAGCCTGGGCTCGTTAGAAGTTCGTTAGATACCTCGTTAGAATGAACATTCGTTCGAACGACATATCGAATGACATATCGAACGACTGACCAGTTAGGGTCGTTGGCAAAACTCGTTCGAACGAAACTAGTTCGAACGATAAAACTTGTTCGAACGAAACTGGTTCGAACGACAAAACTCGTTCGAACGAAATCTGGTTCGAACGAAAAAACTCGTTCGAACGACATTTCTAACGAACGACCACAAAGTTTGTAAAATTCGATTTTAGCCCAGAAACTTTTATATACTTATATTAAAGTTCTATTTGATTCTTTCTGAAAATAAAATGCAGTTTTTATTACACCTAACACCCAATACAATTTGTTCCAAGCTCCTATATAAATATAATTACATTCATACCTTGGGAGCATGGAACCTTAGTTGATGACGTAGAAACGAGTCACACAAACCGGCATTTTGATGAAGCTTTAAATTCTTTGCTGCTACGTCTTCAATACATAATTCATAGGCTTAAGAATATTACAAATAAATACTATCCTATGAATAAATATTTTTGTCCGGAATTGAGCCAACACTATATATGGACTCAATTGGAAATTTGTGTCCTTACAAATCTCCCCCTTTGGCTATTCCGGGACAAAAACCAAACAAAAATCCTAAAGGGCCGTCAAGCTCACTAGACTCAAAAACATAACCCGCCCAATCTTGACTCAACCCAAGGATCAAATGCTTTGCCATAGAAAGATGCCGCTTTAGAATAATTCCTGCACACTTAAGCAAACTCATCAAATGCATAGGGAATATCAAAATATTAAATGCAATTAATTAATTACTCCCCCTAAATTAATTCTCCCTTTAAACACATGACCTACTTAGAAAGACGTCTCCCCCTAAGATAAATCTCCCCCAAACGAAGATACGATACCATTTCTCCCCCTATCATCATTCTCCCCCTTTTTGTTCGGGAATAGGCAAAGGATAAAGAACTAATAAACAGCATGTGGAAGCTTAAATAAAAGACATGACAGCATATGGGCAATAAAAGCAAGGCAAAGACAAACAAATATCATATATATATATACTATAAATATACCAATAAGTACGTGCATATATAGATAGATATAAACACACACATGACACAAAATACAATAAGTTTGTACACTCGTATGGCAAAAATGTGTCATATGGAAACGGAAGTGTAGGGGTGTGAACTAGCAACAATTAAATTTAGACCCAAACCCTTAAGAAACGTTCACGGAGTTCTCATTTGATTGCAAACTTTATCACATTTAAATATAACCTCATGTGACAATATAAAGATTGAACTCAATGAACAAACATACACAATGCATACAAGCCTAGCATGATGATGATTCTACAAACCAAATAGAGTCATGACCTTAAAGACAACTAGGATAAACGGACATTGTGCAAACCGTTGATATACCATCCAATTCTCCCTCAATGAGCATATATATTCTTTTGTTTTTGAATGAATATATCATACAAACATAGGCCTTGGCAATTGCTTTCTATTTAATGCCAAATATTCTGTTTTTAGGCCTTTGGATCACGTATTTCTTTTAGATCCAATCAACGGTGGCTTACTATCGTAAAGGATTTAATTCAACCTTTCGGAGCCCTTCCCCGTGCATATATTAATTTATTTATGTTTTTATTTTTCACACAAATCTCACATGCAACGGATTTTGACATGCACTAGTCCTCCTAGGTCATAGATATGTAGATGACTAGATTGATAGGAGAACACCTCAAAAAGCTCAAATATAACATGTGACATTAAGATTGCAAAAGAGCTCGTGCATGTGTGAATAGAGGCATATAGAAATAGAATCCATTTAAACAATACAAAATCCAACTACTCCATATAAAACATGGTAAAGAACATTTTAAGGATTGAAAATCTAAACCAAAAGTTCTAGCCACATGGAAGCGTAAACGATAGGATTCAAACACAAATATATGCCACATAAAGTGTGTCAAACAAAAATACACACAAAACAAAATCTTTTTGAGTTTTTAACATTTTTAATCAAAAATAAATATTTACACAAAAGGACAAACAAAAATCATTTGTATTTTTCATTAAGCTTAAATGAAATAAATAAAACACAAATGATAAACAAAAATCTTTTTATATTATGCAGTCGATTCAAACACAAAATATAATACAAAAAGATAAACAAGTCATAATTTTTAGCATGTGATATGAAAAAGGCAATGACTAGAAAATGACTAAACAAGCATACATTTAGCATATGAATATAGCATGAAGTACAAACGCTAAAGTATGCAAACACTAACACATCTATCCTTTAGATTTAGCAAGGGAGGAGGCATGTGTAAGTAAATGAGAATCAACAACCCTATTTTGTAAGGCAACCAAGTCGGATTTCCTAACCCAAATTAATGAGGAATGACTATCTTGGGGTGTAGGAACGTTAACTACCGTGGTTACTTTACAATGGGGTTTTCTAGGAATTCGTTTAAGATCTAAACAAAATTTCCTAAGATGACCTTGTCGACCACAATGTGTACAAGTGAGAACATGTCGAAAAGATTTACTTAAGGAGTGATCTTTAAAAGTATTCCTAGTTGATTCTCCTAAAACATTGGTTTGGGCATTATGAGTAAATTCATTACAAGGATTGAAGCCTAAACCACAAGTGTCATTTTTAATTTGGACCGTTCCTAACATTTTATCTAGTTTTTCCGAACGACACTCCAAATCAAATTTGACAATACTAGAATCTTTTAATTTATTTTCCAACTCAACAATGTAAGATTCTAGTAAAACATTTCGCTCTTCAAAAGCAAGAAGCTCCTTTTTCAAGGATTCCATTAAACTCCTAAGGCTATTTCTTTCGCCTTCTACATAATCAAGCTTCTCTTGAAGAGTCCTCACATGTGTCCTAAGGTCTTCTATTAAGGCACTATCATCAACGACCTTGACACTCTTTCTTAAACAAGATTCTAACTTCAAATTAGTTCTTTTCAAATTAATAGATTCTTTATATAATTCATGAAAAGCATTTTGAAGTTCACTCACATCAACCTCTTCTTCATTTTCACTCTCACTTTCTTCTTCACTCTCACTATCATTAAAAACAAGGGAATCATGAACAATGACCTTGGAAGTGGCATGTGCAATCGTGTCATCAATCAATGAGTTCTCATTATCACTCACATGACTAGCCATAAAAGCCACAAAATTTTTCTTAGTGGGGGAATCGGGCTTTTCTTCCTTATCACTATCACTAAGGGTTGCATTATATGAAATAGGTCGCTTACCATCTTTCCTTAGTTTAGTGGGGCACTCATAAGCCCTATGGCCATAACCTTCACAACCAAAACACTTATTAGACTCGTCCCTATCTAAATGTTCATTACTAGGTTTAGGGATTTTCTCGGCTTTAGAAATCTTCTCGCTTTTATCATGTTTAGAAGTATCAAATTTCTTAAAATCATTTTTAACTTTATCTTTGTTAAATTTAAGAAATTTTCTAAATTTACGAGCAAACAAAGCCATGTCTTCCGAGTCACTATCACTATCGCTCTCTACTACTTGTTTGACCTCTTTTCGGGCTTTTAAAGCAACACCCTTTTCAATTTTCTTTTCAGTTTTAGAGGGAAACATATCCAGTTCATAGGTTTGTAAATCACCTACAAGCTCTTCTAATTTCGTAGAGGCTAAAGTGGGTAAAGAATTTAAAACAGTCACCTTTGGAATAAATCTATCGGGTAGGGACCTTAAAATTTTCTTTACAACACGGTCGTCAGGTATTTTCTCTCCCAAGTTAAAATATGAATTAACAATATCAGAAAGTCTAGCATAAAATTTATCAAAAGTTTCTTTTTCATCCATTTTGATAGTTTCAAATTGAGTGGTGAGGTTTTGGAGTTTAGAGGCTTTAACGACACTAGTTCCTTCATGAGTTAATTGTAAAATATCCCAAGCTTCTTTAGCGGTTTCACACGTCATAATACGTCGGAATTCATCCGGTGCGACAGCGCTAAACAAGGCATTTAAACCACGGGAATTAAAATTAGCAAGTTTAAACTCATTTTCAGTCCATCTATCGGCGGGTTTGATAACACGTTCATTTTCAACTAAATAAGTTGGTGGGGAATATCCAGTAACAACAGACATCCAAACTCTCTCGTCGATAGATTTTAGTGCCGATCTCATTCGCGCTTTCCAATACGCGTAGTTTGAACCATCGAAAATAGGAAATTTTGAAAATGGGGAAAAATCCATTTTAGCCAAAAATTAAAGAATCTTAACGAAATAATTTATCGTTTTTGGCTCTGATACCAATTTGAAAGCGTAAAGTGTCCCAATTAAAATAATAATTTCCTTTTTATTTAAAACACAATAAGTGATGCGGAAGCGTTGTAAAACAGGTGATGGTTCAACTTTCAAAAATAACAACAAGTTTTAATTTCTCAAAACAAATTAAAACATAATTCAAGTCCTAGAATTTGCCTAAGTCATGATTATTCATTTAAACAAAGTTAGGCGAAACCAATTTTAGTAAATGACTTGAATAAACCAAAAGTCCAATTAGACCGGATTTTATCTTGAATTAAACCTAAAGCATGCGTTCTATATTTTGTGCAAGATAAAAATAAACAATGTCACACTACACCGCGATGTACGAGGAAAAACCCACTAACGGGAAAAAACCTCGGGACGGCCCTAGCCTCAAATCCACTAAAAACGGTATTACAAAATACAAGACAAAAGACTTACTTCCTAAACTCGAACCCTCTCAAGTCGTGAGGCTTCTTCTTGTATCAACCTCCAATTAGCGGATAACCAACGGAGCTCCACCGTGGTCTCGGAATTCACCGATGGGACTTTATATGGTCACCGTCACCCAAGCATGGAGCCTTTCTCCGTGTGGGTAGAATCTCAACAAAAGTCTTCTTTGTGATGGGGTGTAGAAGCAAACCCGAAACGTCTCTTGAATTCGGTAGAGAAAACCGGTGCCAAAAACTCCAAGCAAAGATATGTATATATAGAACTTGGAATACACAACAATGGGTGTAAACTAAGTGTTTAAAGATTTTTCTTTAAGTTGAAGAACACTCAAACATGAACATTTTCCTTTTTAAAATGATCTCTCAAACTCTCTCTAGGAGATGTATTAGGATGGAAAAGTTATCTTGGAAAATGTGTTTCCCGCACATAATAATGTATGAAAAAAGTTGGTTGAAAACCAAGTGGAGGAGCGGGGAAAAACTGCAAAAAACTGCAAAATAACTGTTCCCGCTGGAATCTCGTTCGAACGAACTTGATTCTCGTTCAAACGAGACTTCTAACGAGCGACCAGCCTGGGCTCGTTAGAAGTTCGTTAGATACCTCGTTAGAACGAACATTCGTTCGAACGACATATCGAACGACTGACCAGTTAGGGTCGTTGGCAAAACTGGTTCGAACGAAACTAGTTCGAACGACAAAACTCGTTCGAACGAAACTGGTTCGAACGACAAAACTCGTTCGAACGAAATCTGGTTCGAACGAAAAAACTCGTTCGAACGACATTTCTAGCGAACGAACAGAAAGTTTGTAAAATTCGATTTTGGCCCAGAAACTTTTATATACTTATATTAAAATTCTATTTGATTCTTTCTGAAAATAAAATGCACTTTTTATTACACCTAACACCCAATACAATTTGTTCCAAGCTCCTATATAAATATAATTACATTCATACCTTGGGAGCATGGAACCTTAGTTGATGACGTAGAAACGAGGCACACAAACCGGCATTTTGATGAAGCTTTAAATTCTTTTCCGCTACGTCTTCAATACATAATTCATAGGCTTGAGAATATTACAAATAAATACTATCCTATGAATAAATGTTTTTGTCCGTAATTGAGCCAAAACTATATATGGACTCAATTGGAAATTTGTGTCCTTACACAATGCTAATTCTCAATGATCATATAAGCATGGGAGAACTCATCTACATTTACTCAAGGAGATATCATTTCAATTATTCACAATTCTACATGAACAGTTCCTATTTCTCTTTAGGAAATACATATATGGCAATTCAATTTCATTTCATAACTTTCAATTTCCCTTCTTTCATCCAGGAAATATATATTTAAAGCAGATTTATTATCATAAAATGATTTTTCATCTCATAACTTCTCATTTCCCTTCTACCATCCAGGAAATGTATTTAAAGCAACTTTATTATCATAAAATTGTTTAACATCAATAATGTCCCACATTATTAAGAGTAGTTATATTTCATATCATATAATGTTTCTAAGACCGCCCGTCTAGGTTTCCCCACCGTGTGCGTCCCTAAAAGGCTATCATCTTTCAGGGCCTATCACCAAGATGACTTGGGCATCCGACAACGCGAGACGTCGGGAAGCATCCATACACCAGTGAGTTAGTATAACCACACCTGGAATTACCCCACATCACTAAATAAACATATAGTAACCGGTCATATGGTTGAGGACTATATTCACCCTGCATTCATTATCCAGGGGACTTCACCTCACGCGTGCAACTTCCCTTATGATAGCGATTCAGAGAGGTGTGTTTACGTAAATTATCATTTACGAAAATCATTTTTCCATTTTGAAAACATTCACTTTTACATTCTCAAAAACCATTTATACTTAGCCATTAAGTACCAAATTTTAGAATATGCATTTCTTATTCTTAAAGTCATATTTTGGTAATGAAATAAGACCCGAAGTGCCAATATCCTCACACTAGTCTCCAGGAGTCCAAAATAATACCATAAGTCATCAAAGTGAGTCTCCCTAAATAATAGTCTCCCAAAAGTCCCAACAGTATCCTTTTACCTTCTAAAAATTTTAGGTGATCTTCCTATATCATAAGGAACATTAACGTCTATAAACTAACCCTTGGTGTAAGCCTAAATATCCCCATGCTAGCCTAGGACGTTAGTCTATCCAACACAAACCTCTAAAACTCTTCATTAATTCCCAAAGGAAGGTTCCTAAACCTCGAACCTAAAAGAAAAGGGATAAAATAAAACTAGAAAAATCTCACAAAAACAAGGCATCTGAATCGATTCGCCTAGGGCCCAATCGATTTGCCCCTGACTGCGAATCAATTCACCCAAAAACGAATCGATTCGGTGAGTAAAACCACCATATTGTCCCATCCCGAATCGATTCGGCCTTAGTCCGAATCGATTCGGTCTCCCATACATGTATCCTTCCCTATAACTGAATCGATTCGCTGGGGAGCTGAATCGATTCGGCCTGGCAGAAATGCCCAATTTGGGCTACGGGTTGTATGAACCCTAAAATCCCAAAACCTCAAATCTTCAATTTTTATCAACATCAACAACAACTAATTCTACTAAAACACTCCTACACAACTACTAACAAATTTATTTTCCTCAAATCAAATTAAATAATAAGATTTAGGGTTTAAACACCAAAATCATCAAAAACCCATTTATGGTTTAAATCTCCAAAAACTAACTATACATGCAATTTATCACGTTAAATCAACATCTTGCAAGTAAGAAACTTGCCTCAAGTTTGTAGTCTCGGATCCTCTTCTCGTAGCAACGATTTCCAGCTCCAAATCTTCATTTGCCTCTCTTTTCTCCCATTTTCTCCCAACTCTCTCTTCTCTCTCTCTCTCTCTTGGCTTATAACATAAAATGAGAAAAATAAAAGGGTTGGAAGACTTATACGGGTCTTAAACATAAATTCCCCTATTTTAATTGTTAATACACCATTAAAATGACTCGTAACTACATAATTGAGTCACAACCTGTCAAAAGTGCCCGAAACTCAAGAATACAACTTGGCACTTGTTTTGACTATCTCGACTATTCCAAAACTAATCGCACCCCCTAAATTGGCATCCAGAGTAACGCATAATATTTTTTTGTTCCAACTTCATTTTATTTCATTTATTATGATCAGATTTAAATATAAGTCATAACCGTCGCTTAAAGCATCAAAACGCAAATAAAACACAATATAATGCTATTTACTTTCTCATAACAGTAAATAGGCATAACATGGTAAATATTATCCCTTAATATCACGGGAAATAATATTTACTCGAACTTTCTCTATTTTATAAAATTAGCCCATAAGGCAAAATAATATAAAATAGTCGCTCAAAAGTCTGGGTTGTTACACCCAATTTGGAAAAATGACAAAAATACCCCTCTGGGTGTCTATTTGGTTCCAAATTGTCCCGAGACCCAAAGTAATCTCAAGATGGACTTTTTTTACTATTTAAACCCTTTCAAACACTTTGGCAAAGTCAAAATGACCATTAGGATGACACAAAAATAATTTACTTCTTATTCCATTTAAATATAGCCCCGACATGACTCACACACGCGTCGTGACTTATTTACCGTAATTATCGTATTCATCACTTGCGACAATTTTATAGAATCATAATCATATATTAGTTTTAATCACAAGTAATATTAAACATAAATCACTTATTACTTTATTCTCGAGTAATATTCAAATCTGGATTAATTTTCAATTATCCCATAATTAATTCTAATTAATCCCATTTTAAAAGTCATTAAAAAATAGGGGGTGTTACATACTTCAACCCTTATAAAGGAATTTTGTCTCGAAATTTGAAAAAACTATACTAGATAAGAACAACTCCGCTATACGTTGTGCTTCGTAACCTTGCGCTTATAAGTAAACTACTCCGCACTACCCATATAGTATGTTATCATATACCCTTAATAATGAACACCTCACATAGGTTCTTCTTAAACCCGAGGTTACCTTGTCATGTAGGTTCTTATCCAATCCTGACTGTTTAAGCACCACTACTTAAACTTATTTTATATATTCACTATCTATCCTTCTACAATTTGCACTTTAGTAGATTAATCGTTATTTAGATACATATGATCTCGTCTCACGATGATCGCACACAAGTAGGTTATTTGTGCATTATATATTTTACACACATTATATACTACAAGTATCAAATCATCTATTATCTACATAATAGTACCTGGTCCCCAACCTTTAACTAACTAGTAGGAGAACAACAAGGCTTACCATCCCATACCTCAACTAGTACCATGCCCAAAAGTGAACTTATATAGGTTAGTGTACACGAAATTCACTAGTGGAAGGGGTTGCTCTCGTCCTTCCTTAGGATCCAAGGGTACACATATAATTTATTCTCCAACATCTAATTAGTCCACTTGTTCATCCCATTCGTCTGTAGATGATAGGCCATATTCAATCACATCTCGGTACCTATGGCCCCATGAAAAACTCTCTTAAAACTGATATATCTTTACCCAATTAGACCCAATATCAAGCAATTCCCCATGTAACCTCACTATCTCGCCTATATAAAGATCTATGCATACTGTCCCGTAGTATGACCAGTTCTAACTGACGTATCGTGAGCTACTTTGGTCAACCAATATACTATCACCCATATAGGATCGTAACCCCCTCTAGGAAGTAGTTAACTTTGCGATAAAATCCTTAGAATGTTCTCCCATTCAACTAGTTGAGAAAACCGTACTGGTTTTGGATGGTCTGCCCTTTACCAACAGACAGGTGACCTATTACAAAAAGAATTTAACAATACTTCTCTTCAATAAATCCCATCACCACTGTAATTTATAACATGTTACATCTTATATTCTCTCAAATTTACCTCTAGCCGTGATCCAAGTGACTTTGCCTCACCACATGTCACAAGTCCTTCCCCCGCCCTAAAAATTCAGTTTATCGTGAAACGTAAGACTCTAAGAAATCTTACGGGATACACTTCAACTTCCCTAGCTAAATGTTGTCGAAGTCACATGACAATTATAATATACTGCCCAATAAAATTCTTTCAATTACCTAGGGAGCCCGCACATACACCATATATCTCATGCATTATTGCACAAATTAATTCTTGCGCACTTGGCATGCTTTTCTATTTATGATGTAAACATTTTGTAGTAGTTTTCTCGTCAGAACAATGTGACTCTACCGGCATTAAATAATGGTGGATTTATGAACTCTCAGTTATATTATTGTAAATGTATAATGACCAAAGATAATTAGGCCCAAGAAATTTACGATCGAAGAATGGTAGGTTTATATAAGACCAGTCAAGTCCTCGGTAATTGTAGCATGTCATATTTCAAGGTCGACGGGGTAAAAGAAGTAAAATGGGAGGTCGGTAAGACCATAATTGAGGCCTAGATATGCCGGGCCAACATTTCAATAATGGGGGTGTAAACCATATAAGAGTGAATAATTTGTCCACAACGGGTGGGTACAACTAAAGAATGAAAATCCTAGATGTATAACGGGTGCAAGTGATCGTGAGTTGTTTTGACTGTGAGAAGTGCATGTAGGGACACTATTTGATCAGGAGAGACTAAAGTAGTTTTATTTTATCCTTGGGAATAAAACATCAATTCTAGTGACATGGTGTGTCACAACAATTATATATAAATTGAAATCCCTAAATTCGCGTGTGAGTCGAGGTTAATGGCAGCGATAATTTAACAGTTTGTTTACAAAAGTATTACTTGTTAATAGTAGGACTTTTTGGTGTCTCCCGTGAGTGAACCGGGTGGGTCCTAAGAGTATATTTTGTTATTATAATTTTAATTTTTTTTGATAATATGTAGTGATAAATTACCAAATGTTTTAACGATAGTAGATTGAGTGAAAAGACTATAGCGCTCGGTGCTCCAGGGAGAGTAAAATTAATTTTGTGCGGCACAAACTAAAATAGGGTTGGTCCTACATTTCATGATATCATATTCCTTAGTGAAAATGTTGTCTAAGTTATATGTTTGAGTAAAAATTTATGTTACTGATGTGACTCGAGATATATTATGTTTTTATCGAACAACGAGAAATAGCTCATCACATATAGCGCCAAGAATTTGGGATAGTGAGAGCAACATGTTTTATGGTATATATAAGCATGGAGTTGTAAAATTTTATGTCAACATACAGAAATTATGGGAAGGTACAGATTATGGATTGAGTACCATTATGGATCTCGGCGATCGACTATGTTAAGTAGTAGTGTATCGGGGGGTTCCTTATTTGGATTTCGTTTTGCGAGACATCCCACGCATGAAACTAGAGAACATCGGGTGTGGGACAGAAGTTTGGTCGATAGTGCATAAGTTCGTACCTTAGTCATTTTATATATATACAAACGGAAATTTAGAGTTGATAATTCTATTATGACTTAAGAGTCCCTTAGTCCTAGTAACATTATGAATAAAACAATGATGCCACTGATAGAGTAATTAAGTTATGACTGGTGGGGTGATTGAGTGTATCCCTACCATATCAGTATGCTAAGTGAGAGAAAATTGATTTAAAATGAGTATATGTTATTTGTGAAACAATGCGAGAAATATAGTGTTGATGTAAAAAATTAGATTATATCAAATTATTTAATTACGATAAAATAAAATGAGACAAAGAAATTTTAAAGTGATTCAGCCTTATAAGAATGGCCCACGTCCACTATTTCTATTATTACTAACTGTTTGGGAATTCTTGATTACCAGTTTAGTCAAGAAATTCTCGGTCCCCTTCAATGAGGATGATACAATGTATTTATAGCCCTCAGACTGTACATGTGAAAGGGTAATACATAGTTGTCCCTTAGGCGTATACATCTGTATGATAATAATAAGAATTTAATGCGCAGTTAATCTGTTGGTTATCCTGCTATTAATGCTCTGTTCGAGGTGCATCTCGGACCGCCTAAGCTGCTCGGACCGCCTAAGTAGCTCGGTACTCATAAGTTGCTCGGTGTATTAAAGTTCCTCGGAGAACTCTTGTTAGTCGGAGCGTCTGAGTTGATTGGGGAAGTAGAGTTCCTCATTTCAGTATGGTTCCTAGGAGAGCATCTATTGCTCGGAGCATCTGAGTGGGTCAAGGTGTTGTTCGGAAGTGTTTGTTATTGCCACGCAGATTGCCACGTGTCTTCACTCAATTGACCCATGTCAGCAGACTAAATTTGGTATTAACAGAAGCCCCCAATGTTTCACAGTTTGAAATTTGAGGAGTGTGGAACATTCTTTCTCGAAATATGGCGGTTTTAAATGGTTATCTTGAAATTTAGGAGTATTTTCTTTTGTATTTAGTTCTCCTTCCAAATTCGTAGAATCGGGCTTTTTTGAATTTTTATAACCGCTTCGATTCCCGTACCCTTTTTGTCTTTTTAGCCGCTTGGTAACGTAACTGTCTCTTTTTGTAATCATTATCTTTATCCATTCCCAAGACATGGTATTTAAGCGTTGCAGAAAATCCCCTCGTCTTCTACTTTTTCAAATTCATCTTTTAGAGTTTTTCATTGTCTCTCTCACCTGTGCGTTTATCCCTTTCATCATTCGTTGTCAACAGACTCATCCTTTTTCCTGTAAGATCTTCTTCTTTCTCTTTGATTTACTTTACTCATCATGGTTTACCCTGTAGAGTCGCTTGATAAGTTTCGTTCTGATTTCTCTATTCCTTCATGGGTTATTTTGGAGGAACTTTCTGAGCCTTCAAATTATTTTCATTTGGCTGAGGGACATTGGTTCCCCAGTCTCTTTGTCGCTGAATGTGGCTTTTCTTTTCCCCCAAACCCTTTATGTCTGGAATTCTGTCAATATTTTGACGTGGTTCCTGCAAGAATAGCCCCCAATATGTGGAGAATAGTTAACGGAGTTCATAGATTAAATCAAATTCATGGAACTCGTATATGAATTCCAAAAATTATTTTCTGTTATAGATGGGTTGTTGGTGACAATACTTTTTATTTAAAAACTAGGTTTTTAAATAGGGCTTTAGTGGTCAATCTCTCAGATGCCAATAGGGACTACTTCGAGCACAGGGTTGTTATGAAAAATTGGCAACACCCTCCATTGACTGGAAATGATGTGTACCAGGGTCCTAGATGTCCTCCCTATGGCAATGGGATATGTTGTTTTTATTTTATTTTATTTTTGAAATTATGCTTCCTTTGTGTTTGATAAAATGTGTCACTGATATTTTAATTTTCATTTATTTGCAGTTGACAGCAAAAGAAAGTCTCCAAAAGAGACAGAAGTTAATTTAAAACATCTAAAACTTATCTGGGGTTTGCATCAGACTGTTGTTGATGAGCATATCAGGTCAGCTTCATATTTGTTGCAGTATAAGAGTTACACCTCATCTTTTACTGCTCGTCCGGTGATAAGTGAGGTAGAACCAGTACCTGCTTCTTCAAGTTCTTCACCTGAGTCTCATATCCCTCTGAGTGAAAGAATGAAGAAAAGAAGAGCTCCTGCCATCTTCGAGAAATCTGCCTCTGTTGCTGGAGAGGCAAAGAGAAGTAAACATGATGTTCCAGAAGAGGGGACAAAGAAGATTGATGCACCCTCTACGGATACTACTGTGAAGGTTGCCGAGAAGCCCCCAGTGGCTCCGACCAAAGCCGCTGTTCTAAGAGAGGTGATTGTTACCTTTTTGACTAAGACTACATCGTTAGTCGAGACCATTCCTGTTCCCCCGAGGAAGCTGAAGAAGAGATCCTCGGTCAATTTGGCTGAATCCATCTCTCAGCCCCCGATTACTGGAAGTGATGTTCCCACTTTTATTGCCCCGAGCTCTGCCATGAGCTCGGTGAAGTCTTGGATCATTCCCGAGATCCAAGGTATGGAAGAAAACCTTTCTCGAGACATGGTTACCTCATTAGATGCTCGTCATATAGCTTCTGTAAGTATCATTGTCCTCAACTTTCATTTTTCCCTTGTTACATCTGTGTACTGACTTGATATCATTTTCTTTTCCCAGTTGATGACCTGTTTTAATACCATTTTAAAGAAAGATGAAGCTATTAAAGCTTCAAGCTCCTCGTCTGGTGTAGAGGAAGCTTTGGTGGGCCTGACGCAGTCTTTGAAAGATTCTCGTCAAAAGTATGATGATGATAAGGCTGTTTGGGAGGAGAAACTTGGTTCCACCGAGCAGGAGAGAAACTAAGTTGTTGAAGTCTCCAAAGGTTTGGAGAAAAAAGTAAAAAAACTAGGAAGATAAGAATAAAAAGCTCGATGAAAAGCTCAAAAATGCTAAGGAGTTTGAAAGTAAGCTCAAAAATGCTGAAGAAGAGTTGGTCCGACTTCGTGAAGTAGGTCGTCAAATGGAAGAAATAGAGAATAAGCTGAAGGCTGCCGATGATCTTCTTTCCAAGAAGCTTTCCCTGGAAAAAGAGAAAAGGAAGTTGGCTATAAATTTAGCACTGGCTGGGATAAGGGGTGGAATAAAGGTCTGGCTTCCATGATGTCGTAGGTTGAATATTGTAGCCACAAATACTTTAGGGATGGCTGGGTCGCTGCTCTGTAAGAGATGAAGGTCGATGAAAATTCTGACCTGTTTTAGCGACACATCCCAGGCCCCCCTCCAACTCCTGAAGAAGAAGAAGAGGACGAAGCCGCCTCTGAGGAATCCTCCATGGTGATGGGAGATCAAATTCCTCATTCCCCAGCTATCGAGTCCACCAGCAAGCAACTTCAACCATCCATTGTTTCAAATGAGCAACTTCCAGCACTCCCCGATCAAGTATCTGTACCATCTGAGCAACCTACCTCCTCATCCCAGCCTCCCGGGAAAGTTTTGGGAGACAAGGAAAAGGTGTAGAGTTGTTCGGATTTTTCTCTCTGTTTATTTTTCTTTATCAAATGTAACCCTGAATTTTGTACTTCCCCTTTATGATGTAATAAAATTTGAAGTTTCGCCTATTCATACTGTTGTTTCTCTTCTTCATGCTCTGTTTGAACTCTTATTGATTCTTACTTTCTCTTCCTTCACTAGTTTGTGGCCAGGATGGAGTTAATGTCTGCTCATGATACAAAATTGTTGAGGCAATGCAATGAGTACTTCAAAGCTCGTCATACAAATATGAGTGCAGCACAAATCGTTGACATCCTCTGTTAAGGTGCTTCAGAGCAAGCAATTTTAGCCTACCAGTATTTGAAGTGCCTATTTAATCGTGCAGTGGCTAACAATGTAGCATATTATGAAATGATTGAAGATCTCCAAGGAAATTTTGCACGAAGGATACGAGAAGAAGTATCAGCAACTCAGTGCTGATAAGGGATACGATAAACCGTTTGCTTCTTACGATGTGAGGGAGAGAACTTTGAAGGGTGAGGTCGAAGATCACAAACAGATAGCTGAGTTGTTAGAGCAGGAAAATAATAACCTGTAAAGAGAGGTGTCTCAGTTGAAGTCTGTAGCTTCCACCTCAAACGCTTTGGTCCCTGTGAACGACGAGGGATTCTCTTTCTTGGAGGTCGAAAACATCAACCTGAGGGATGAATTAGAAACCTTGAAGAGAGCTGGCCCTTTTACATCTACTCAGGGATGATCAAGAGCTCCTTGGGGACGAGCAAGAGCTGCTCGGATTACTGTCGAGGAATAGAGAACTCAATCTGCTTTGGAGAACCAGGCCTTCCAACTAATGGCAAAGAACCAGGCATTGGCTGAGATGTCTAAGAAGATCAGGAATCTGGACGAGCAGCTTTCTCCACAGAAGTCTGCCATGGAGAATAAAGAAGTATTTATAAAAAGTCTTCACGAGCAGTTGGAAAGGTTGACTTATCTGTTCCACAAGCAGCCCGGAGAATTTTGGATGGTTGGCTACAATGAGGCTCTTTACCATTTGGATGATCGGATCCAAAATGTGAATAATAAAGGTTATAAACAAGGGTGGTTGAATGCCCTAGGCGTACTGCAACTGGAATAAGGTCACTACTTGTGGGATTATCATAATCCTGGGTTGCTCGACTTGCCAGTGCCACCCTTCAAACTCAACATGAGCTGAATCCCTGCCTAGGCAATCCCTTAGTGTTTGATTTCCAAATACCTCGCCGATTATAGTCTCCATTCCAATGCTGAAATATCTTGCCCCGAGCACCTACTCGATCGACCATCTGTGATGAATATCAGTATGCTTAAAGATCTTAATTTCATAAACTCCCCTTAGGCCTTAAACGATCCTCCTTCTAGCGAGGAACCTGTTTCAAAAGCAGAGGGGAAGAAACCAATAGAATAGGAATCTCGATGTAATAATTAATTTGCATTTCATTCTCAATGTATTCTGTTTTTGGATTTAATGAAAGACTTTTATTTTTGTTCGCAATCTTGATTGCCATCGCCTTGTGGTTATAAAACACTTTATATATGTATATCTGTTAAGAAGATAACAACATTGTGTTATCAACTTAGAGTTGATTAAAACTTATTGTCGACCAGTTTGAATTTGTGGTAATCATTTGACAACTTAACCAAACTTAATGATGTTTTATTTCTCGACCAACTTGGTAGTAATTTAAAAAGTTACGAGTATAAAAAATTTTGCTCGATCATTTTCTCGTACTCATAAAATGTTTCCGACCAACCAAGGTCGGTAAATTTTCCTTCTCGTCCAACTACAGTTAATGGGTTTTTTCTTACCGACCAACTTTGGCACTTTTTGGAATAGTTTCTCTTCCTAACCAACCTTAGTTGGCATTTTTAGGAATAGTTTTTCTTCCTAACCAACCTTAGTTGGCATTTTTAGGAATAGTTTTACTTCCTAACCAACCTTAGTTGGCATTTATAGGAATATTTTTACTTCCTAACCAACCTTAGTTGGCATTTTTAGGAATAGTTTTTCTTCCTAACCAACCTTAGTTGGCATTTTTAGGAATAGTTTTACTTCCTAACCAACCTTAGTTGGCATTTTTAGGAATTCTTTTTCTTCCTAACCAACCTTAGTTGGCATTTTTAGGAATAGTTTTACTTCCTAACCAACCTTAGTTAGCATTTTTAGGAATAGTTTTACTTCCTAACCAACCTTAGTTGGCATTTTTAGGAATAGTTTTTCTTCCTAACCAACCTTAGTTGGCATTTTTAGGAATAGTTTTACTTCCTAACCAACCTTAGTTGGCATTTTTGGGAATAGTTTTTCTTCCTAACCAACCTTAGTTGGCATTTTTAGGAATAGTTTTTCTTCCTAACCAACCTTAGTTGGCATTTTTAGGAATAGTTTTGAGTAGTTTGAGTTTTGCTGAGTAGTGTGTAGCACTAGTATTTCGCAAAAAAATTCCAATAAAAGGAGAGAACTGGGCAGAACATTGTCACTTTATTCATACTAACGAAAATGTATTACATGAGAGTTTACATTACTGATAATACTTGCGCAAGTGTTCTGCATTCCATGCATTCTTAAACTCCTGCCCTTCTAAAGTTGATATTCTGTAGGTTCCTGGTCGAACAACTTCTGTAACTCGGTAAGGTCCATGCCAGTTTGCTTCTAATTTGTTGTGCTTTTGAATCAGTTTCTTTAGCACATAGTCTCCTTCTTTCAGGTCGCACTTCTTCACTCTCTTGTTGTAGAACAAAGCTATTCATTGTTGGTAAGCAGCATTCCTGATGGATGCTTCTTCTCTAACTTCCTGGAGCATGTCTAAATCTAATATTCTCATTAAGTCGCTGACAGGGGAATTGAAATTCAGTACTCTGTGTGTTGGGAGACCCAACTCGGCAGGTATAACGGGTTCACTTCCAAATGCCAGCATATACGGAGATTCCACTGTTACTGCTCGGGGAGTAGTTCGGTAAGCCCATAGTACTGATTGTAGCTCGTTGATCCAATTTGATTTCGCTTCATTCAGTCTTTTCTTCAAGCCATTTAGTAGCGTTCTATTTGTTACTTCAGTTTGTCCATTGCTTTGGGGATGGCCTGGTGCCGAGTGGATCTTTAAGATATTTGACTGATGACAATAGGTAGCGAACTCCTCGTTGTTAAATTATGTTCCATGGTCGGTAATGAATGCATGGGGAAGACCATATCTATAGATGATATTTTTCCAATTAAATTAATACACCTTCTCATACGTCATATCGACAAGAGGCTCAGCTTCTGCATACTTAGTGAAATAATCCACTGCGACGAAGAGATATTTAAATCTTCCTCTAGTCGTTGGAAGTGGTCCGACCAAGTCAATTCCCCACATAGCAAATGTCCAAGGGGAAGTAATGGGTGTTAACAATGCTTGGGGAGTTCTTCGGATAGTGGAGAAGCGTTGACACTTGTCACATTTCTTAGCATAGGCTATACAATCAGCCCTCATCGTTGGCCAGTAGTATCCTTGCGTCATAACCCTTTGCAAAAGCGTCCGACTTGCTACATGGGCTCCACACGACCCTTCATGGATCTCTTCAATCAAGTCTTTCACCTCGGTGGGATGCACACATCTTTGCAAACCTGCTATAATTCCTCGTCTGTACAGAATACCATTATTCAGTACATAACGAGCAGCTTTAAACTTCAGTTTTTTGGCTGCAAGTTTGTCAGTTGGTTATTTCCCCTTCCTCAATATATGCCCTGATGGAATCCATCCAAGATGGTCCTAAATTAAGGGTAACAAAATTCATCGTCAAATCTTCATCTATACTCCAACCAGCTAAAACTTCAATTGGGATTGTTCTTCGTAGCTCGGTACGAGTAGCTGATGCCAATAGATCTAAGGCGTCTGCCCTCGCATTTTCCATTCTTGGTATTCTTACCAACCGAATGGGAGAAAATTCTGATACCAATTCCCTTGCCTTTGCATGATACCTGATCATTAATTCTCCTTTGGTTGTATATACTCCCATGATTTGATTTATGATCAATTGTGAGTCACTGAAGACAATAACCTACTCTACCCCCATGGTTTTTGCCAAATTAAGACCTGCAATCATGGCTTCATATTCAGCCTCATTATTCGAAGCTTTGAATTGGAAACGTAGGGCATATTCCATGTCGACCTCGTCTGGACTATTAAGAACAATCACTGCCCCACAGCCTGTTGTGCAAGATGAGCCATCCACATATAAACTCCATATAGGTAACTCGTCTTCAAATTTTTGATCTGACAGAGTTCCTCGGTGGAAAATTTGTTGCTTCCTTTCACCCTCTCCTAATATTTCTTGTTGTTCGTTGATCATCACTTCTTGCCCTTTTACCAACCTATGTTGGTCAGGGCTTGAGTTTGATGATTCCGTAACATCCACAGGTTGATCGGTGAGCAGCTTTTGCTCCTCGGTGGTGTCAGGATAGGTGAACTCTGCTATAAAATCTGCTACTGCTTGCCCTTTAAGCCATGATCTGGGTTCATAAATTATGTCATATTCACCGAGCTCTATTGCCCAATACATCAATCTTCCTAATTTTTCTGGTTTATGAAGAGCTTGCCTCAATGGCATATCGGTATATACGACTATAGTATGAGCCTGGAAGTGTGGCTTCATTCTTCTACTTGCCTCGATCAATGCTAATGCCAATTTTTAAAGCTTTGGATATCTGATCTTTGCTCCTCGGAAGGCTTTTCTAGTGTAATAAATCGGTTTTTGCACTCCATTTTCCACTTTTATTAATGCTGAGCTAACTGCATTATCTGACACTGCCAGATACAAGTACAATTTTTCTCCCATCACTAGCCTAGACAATAGTGGAGGTGCTCCCAGATATTTCTTCAAGTCTTGAAAAGCCTTCTCACATTCATCATTCCACTCAAAAGTCTTTTGGCGCGTTTTGAAGAATGGTAGACATCTACCAGTTGCTCGCGATACAAATCTGTTGAGTGATGCTACACGTCTTGTAAGACTTTGCACTTCTTTCTTCATCGTTGGAGATCGCAGCTCTAACAGAGCTTTGATCTTTTCAGGGTTTGCTTCAATGCCTCGTTGATTGATAATGTACTCGAGAAACATGCCTTCTCATACTCTGAATACGCACTTCGTCGGGTTCAGCTTCATTTGATATTTATCTAGTTGATCAAAGGTCTGGCCTAAGTCAACTAGATGATCATCATCTTTCTTGCACTTTGTCAGCATATCATCAACATAGACTTCCATATTACAACTGATTTGTTCTGCAAACACCTTGTTCATCAGCCGCTGATATGTTGCACCTGCATTTTTCAAACCAAAAGGCATAACATTATAACAGTAAGTTCCCGTAGGGGTAATGAAAGAGGTACTCTCCCTGTCTTCAGGTTTCATCTTAATCTGGTTGTATCCAGAATAAGCGTCCATGAAGCTCAACAGCTCGTGTCCTGAGGTAGCATCTACTAATTGATCAATTCGAGGTAAGGGAAAATGGTCCTTTGGGCATGCTTTGTTGAGGTCGATGAAATCTACACACATCCTCCATTTGTTATTCTTTTTCTTTACCATCACCACATTTGCTAACCAGTCTGGATATTTAACATCTTCAATAAAGCAAGCTTTCTGGAGCTTCTCGACCTCTTCTTGTATAGCTTGATTCTTCTCGGGACTGAATACTCTTCTTCTCTGCTTTACTGGATTGATCTCCTTATTCACGTTGAGTTCATGACATAAGAAATTTGGGTTTATTCCGAGCATATCCTCATGACTCCATGCAAAAGTTTGCTTTCTGCTTCGTAGGAAAGTTATCAATTTCTGTTTTAGTGAGGCCTCCAATGACGAACCTATTTGAGTTGTTCGTTCAGGGTGCTCGTCGTCCAGAATGATGTTTTCAGTAGCTTCCACCACCTGGCCTTTCACGAGTTGGGACTCATCTCTAGGATCCAACGTTTCAATTTCTGCACTTTCCTCCACTTGATAGGTAGTAGTATTTTTCCTTGATTCCTCCAGTTCTTCTTGCTCGGCAGATGAATAGTAACATTCCCGAGCTATTTTTTGATCACCCTTCACAACTCCTACACCAAAATTTGTTGGAAATTTTAGGTATTGATGTACCGTAGATGGCACTGCCTCGAACTTCTTCAATCCTACCCTTCCCATCATGATATTGTAGGCTGATTGAACATTTTTATCAATCATGAAGAAGCGTATTCTTTTTGTTTGACAAGTAGGCCATGTACCAATGAATATATCAAATTTGATCGTCTCAAGTGGAAAAACTTTCTCGCTAGCAAAACCAAGGAGGGGTCTATGATAAGGCTCCAGTTAAGATAGCTTTAGATTTAAACTGTCGAATCACGAGTAGAATATGATGTCTGCCGAGCTACCATTGTCTACCAGTACTCTTGAAATCATTACTTCCTTCATCCTCATTTTGATCACCAATGGGTCATCATGAGGATATAGAACACGTGCGAGGTCGTTCTTTGAGAAACCAATGACCAATTTCTCTTTATTTACCTTTCTCGGGCGATACTCCTCAGCTATATTTATTCGTTGAACGTATGAGCAAGCTTAAGCCTCACAGAGGTAAGCTTTTCTCTCTGCAGTAAGGTCTCCTCCTCCTGTATCTCCACCTGTAATAACATTACAATCAAATGACCCAAAGCTTATTGAAAATACCTCACGTTCTGGTTGCCTTGGTCTCTTGGGAAGATCGGGTCGTCTTCTGGATCAACTTCATGGTCACTTTCTTGTTCTCCTCTATTCGATGAGGAAATCTTGACCTATCCCTTGTTCGGTCGTTGTTTCTTCTTTCATTTCTACGATCAACATACTTTGCCAATTTTCCTCGTCTAATAAGTGTTTCAATCTCATCCTGAAGAGCTATGCAATTTTTGGTCATATGGCCATGATCTTTGTGAAAATCGCAATATTTTTCCTTATACCCACTACAAGAAAAAGTATCATTTATGTCAGTTTGAAAATTAGCGTTATGGCAGACAAATGTAAAATGACATAAATGATATACATTTATGTCAGGTTGGTTTTGAAGGTAAATTTTTATTCCAATTTAAATATAACTGAGATAAAAACTAAATCATTTATCTCAAATTTATATAAAGATGACATAAATGTACTCATTTGTAATTTTAAATCTTTTAGACTTTAACTAAAAACTGAGATAAATGAGAAAAAGAAGCGCGGTCATTTTTTTTTTTGCAATCCCGCCCCGTAGAATTGGCTCCATATCAAATTCTTTCTAAAAAAAAAGGGTCAACTCTCTCACACCTCTCTTCCACGATCCAGCAACTTACAGCGGCAGATCTCTCTCGGTCTCTTGCCTCATCTCTTCCACCTCTCTAGGCAGCGGCACCGGCAAGTCACCATCGCCACGATAGGTACACGATTCGTCCAACTCTTATGATTTTTCCAACTCTTACGATTTTTCCTTAAGATTAATTCCTAGGTTTTTTAAAAGCTTCACGATTTGTTCAGTGAATCGATTTCTTCAGTGATTCAATTTGTTAAGAGTTTTCCGGCTTGAATCGATTTGTTCAATGAATCGATCTCCTAAAAAAAACTAGTATAAACATAATTGATACTTAAGACTTATTCTCTCTCATTTTTCTCTTTTAATGTCTAAAATTGAGTTTATGGATATGTTTATTCTCTCTCATTTTTCTCTTTTAATGTCTAAAATTGAGTTTATGGACATGTTTGTGCTTGAAGAACTACTAGTCAAATTGATAAATTCTCTTTACATTTATGTTTTTTAACCTATCTTGGTTTTTCAGATATAAGGCAAAGCTCCTTATTACTGTTGATTTTTTGCCATTTAATTATGAACAAACTTATGTGTACCCTTGTTTGGTACCCTCTAATAAGACAAGGCACCAAGAGCTTGTACTTATTGTTGTGGGTCCCATCAAGGCAATAAGTACAAGTTTTTGTTGCCTTGTCTTATTATAGGGTACCAAATAAGGGTACCGAATAAGGGTACATGTAGTATTACTCTTTAATTATTAGTTAGTACCTAGTTAAATTTTCCTCATTTGATTCTCTTCTGGAAAGGGGGCAATGCATGTTGTGATACTATGTTATCAAATTATGTAGTATTCTTTATGAAAGTTCCTATTTTTTAGTGAAATTTTTATTCGTGAAGTGAAGAGGTTTGATTTCCTTAACTTTAGTATATCTTACATATGAAATAATATGCACCATATAGGAACAACAACTATTATATTTTTTCATTATCTCAGCTTATATAATAATATGCACGAATACATGTATGTGTATGAAGCATACATGTATGTGTATGTATGTGTATGTGTATGACCCATATATGTATGTGTATGAAGCAAAGTATCATCAAATAAGTGCCTGTTATCAAAATTATATGGATTCTTGAATGTTCATATACACTCAATGATTATTCTGTTTTGTGATCCAGTGTTTTGTAATTAGACATTTGGACCGTTGATTTCATCTTTTTGAGCTTGTCTTAAATAGCATTGTGTTTCTCCCGGCGGTTTGTGTTGTCCCGATGGCAGTGGAGGCTAGGGTTTATCTGCCATCCACCACTTAAGACCCATTTTGCTCGCAGTCTCCATAGAAGCATACAGACATAAGAAATCAAAATACATATGGTTCATTATCCGAATTTTCTTCATTTTCGATATTTGTGCATTTGCGCTAATAAGGGTTGAAGTTTTATAGTTAGTAGGATTTTGTGCAAATCAGGCTGTACGATTTGTTTATACCCACTTGAGCTTGCATTTACACTAGTATTTTTCTTTGATTTTGTTGAAACTAGTAATGAATATAGCTCAATTTGTGTGATATTTTGTTTTTCTTCATCTACATTTACAATTTCATACAGAAAGAATATAAGTTGTGGAAATCATGTTCAAAATGCATATGGATGATTGCATTACGATTTATGATAATGAATTGATTGAAAGGAATGTGATATACATCTCTATAACTTTTTGAAATTTCAGAAATGCTGATGTGGTTTACGTGTTTCATAAAATGACCCAATATAACCATACACATTAATAATGTCGACTTGATGGGGTTGACAATAATAGAAAAATCTAAGAAGGTTTAATATTTGAATGTTTTGTCTTGTGAGTAATTTAGATTTGAAATTTTTTGATTTATTATCTTGTTTTAAGTTTAATGTGTTTTCTATCTTTTTAAGAACGTTGATAATGTTATTGGGAGTGAGTTCATTCATTAGAAAATATATTGTTACACCTGTACATAAATAATTAATCTTACTCGTGGGTTTTGTGAGGCGCGTCGTTATTTTGACAATGGGACTATTATTTGTAAACATATGTTATTAATGAGATAGTTCTTTTGGTTTATATCATTTATAAATTAATCACTAATGTTGTCTTTTGTATAGATGCGTGAGTTGTTTCCAAAGACCAATAGTAATTCTGATGACTCAATGTCATAATGGACTTATTGATATAAATAACCCAATATGAGATCATCCTATTGTTAACATATCCTCACCTCATCAAAGATAATTCATAAATGACTCTCTATTGATATAAATGGTTGTTAGAGTTTGTAAGATCATGTTTTTTTCTCCATATTGAAGGTTATTTTGTGGAATAGATTTTTTCCTGCGGATACTAAATAACATGTTTGCTCTGTTTAGATGATATGGTATATCATAGGCGATCAATGTGACTATGTTTGTCATATAAGAATATAGTTTTCTTCATTATCGGATCCCTAACCAACTGATAAGTTTATATAAGATATTGAAGGAAGCTTTACTTTTGTTGTCTATGATATTAGAGATGGAAATGTGTTTGCGTCACTGGTATGTTTGTGTTAAGGTTGAGTTGATTGTAGAATCACATAATATGTCTATTTGAGTTTATCAAATGCATAAATAATCAAGATACTAAATGGGAGAAGATTTTCGGCTATTACTATGCATTATTGATGACATTCTCGTTTCCCATCGACTAAGATGTGCATTACTGCTTTAATAATCATCTCCGTTGTGTTTATCATTCGTATCTAGATTTAGTTTTATTTATCGGTATATCTTTGTTGTGTTTGATGTGTGTGTGTGTGTGTGTGTGTGTGTGTGTGTGTGTGTGTTGTGTGACTATTTGCGATGTTAGAGTGGTGAGAGTCAACACATAACATATGATATCATACCATGTGTAATGTAATTGTAGATGTGAGGATTGTAGTCATTGACAGAACCCATATCATACCATGAGTTCACGAGAAATTCCTAGAATTCGGGAGAGTTGTGCCTCCTTCCATTGGCTAGTGTCACTACAAGAAAAATAATTGTTTTTAAGTTTACATTATGTCACAAAAGGTTCAAGATGAGATAAATAACATCTACATAGTATCATTTCTCACATTTTGAGTATGATTATGAACTTTTTTTGGCACGCTTTCATCAAGCTGATCTTTGACACTCAGCGGCCATCTTTACTAGGCCTTCATCATCTCTACCTCTCTATTGCTACACACGGTGAACTATCATTTTCTATATTGTTTTCTCTATTTCTATACACGCGCACACGTGCACAATCGTGTTGAACATATACGTATGATTGTTTTGATTAGGGGATTGGTTGTGGACAAGAATTTGTTCATTTGTCCATAAGAACTATTTATTGGTTGGATTCATTGAATATGATACCGAGTGATAAAGATAAGTTGTATATCACTACGTGAGTATAATATAATTTTCACTTTTGTTTGACATGCATTATGTGTACGTTATTATTGCGATCTCCTAATACACATCTTTGAATTCTCTTTACATGTAGTGGGATTAACACGTTAAACATCGATGGGAAAAGGCCGAACACATCGTGGAGTTTTATTAAGGTAAATTCCATCATATAACATCTCTGTCATTCCAAAGTAAATTAAAGGAACTCCTTTAAATTTCATCATGTATTTGACTTGTTTCACTTCCTTATGGATTCTTTCCTTGAGCTACAACTGGGAAAATATAATTCGATTTGGTTGTTTCCTTCTGTTACAAAGGCTCAATCTTAAAATTTTGTATTGACGTGTTGATGCATACATAACAGATGCAAGCTTATTTTCGTAAATATTTAAAAGATGAGAACAGTTTAGGATTCGAGGTACTATTTCATGCTCACTTCATCAATTACCCCTTCTTAGAGACTGAAACAGAGATTGATTAGAAGCATAGGAAGTCATTAACTCCATTCCTACTTGTATTTAAGGAAACTCTATCATCATATCTTTAGAAAACAATATTTTTTTATGGATATCAAGTTATGTATGCAAATACTTATTTCTTTTCATGATCCATGAATCCATCCTCAATGTACTCTATGTTTATTTAATCTATGTTGATGAGTTTGGTGTTTGTAGTCAATGTGTTTGACATAATGTTAAAAAGAATGTTTCACTGAACGAAGTGGATTTTTTTTACTATTTGGGTCCTATGATTGACCTTATTTTAGTATATGATATTCATGGATATAAGTTGTGCGCTAACTTGCGGTTTCAAAAATCGGATTCTTGAGGTGATGGCCAAGATAAAAAATCGGAGAGAGAGGTTTCAATTTCAAACGGTTTCTATATGCGGTTTCAATTTTCTGATTCAACCGATTTCAATTTTCTTATTAAACCAGGATTTGTTTTCAAATGATTGTATAATTGATTTGGTATTATGATTTAAAATACAATTTGCAAAAATTATATATCATTTTTAGCATCTTCCCTGTTTGATTCTTTCTTACTTTGTGAAACATGCTAAAATTGTATGTGGTCAACGCCAGAATTTGCTAAGATTGAGAGCAATTGTATATACATGCAGAACTTGAGGAAGCTATACGCTATTATATTACGACAACAATTTCAATTATACTCTTGAGTGATTATCTATTATTGATTTATAGTTTTTGTAATGACTTAACTACTACTGATTTCTTTACAACTAATTGTTGAATGGATCGGTAGTGATATTATCTATGGCTTATGTCAACTTTTTGTATTTGTTAGTTGTAAGTTAGGGAAGAGTGTCACTTATGGGATTAAGTATATATCGAGAATCCCAACATCCCCTATTCCCATGTTTTAGTGTGAATGTATCCATAACCGTACTGTATGTGCTGTGTATATATGATGACACTGACCTTTTTTCTTGATTTTCTTCGTTTTGGCATTTACATGTTAAAATCATTGGAGAAGCGATTAGGAATGCTCAGATATGGATGTTCACCATAAGATCGTTACTTTTGTTGTCAATATAAGAACATAAATCATGTAAAAAAAAATGTAATTACTGTAACATGTACAAGGGCGTGTTTGTTTTCTTATTATTGATGCATTGATGTTTTCTCCATCAGGTGTTCTGTTCTCCATCAGGGGTGATAATTATCACCTGACTAGAGCAGTAACCAGAGTCGCCTTATTCTGATAACTTGAGGTAAGCATACGGTGTGTATTTTGATATTCTTCGGCTATCTTTGGTAGTTGTCTAGCGCTAACCGACCTTGCACAATTAGTGGGCTTTCAAAAGGATCCTCAATAAATAATTCATAAGTTTTAGGCAACTTTCTATGCAGGTAATATTGCAGCTACACAAGTCTGAAAATAGAAGATAATGAGCAAGCTTGGTTATTTATGTTGATGGTTTATGGAAATAAGTGGAGAATTGGTGATATTTGGATATTATGGCCAATGAATTTTATCTCCTAAAATTTTGTAGTGTAACACATTTCAACATAATTACTTGGTATCGATATTCAGAATGGCAGAACACTTCGAGTTCTAGGGTACTCTTGCTCCCACTAATCAGGCTAGCAGCAACCTGCAACATAATGAGAGAAAATGGTGTTATAATAGAATGGAGGAACACTTAGCGTCCATATTCGGAACAAAAAAGGATAGAGTGAACTGCCCATTTTACTTCAAGATCGACGCGTGTAGTGTGCAAGTATTACTAGCCCAACTTTATGCTTATGAATTATGATGATGAAGTGAATCCTAACTAAAGGTCAAATATTTCACCCATTGCACTAATTCTTGAAATATATCATTATTTGTTGCATACCTTTTCCTCAAGCGTCACATTTGATATGTTGCACTTTAGGTGTTTGACATAATGTGAATGTGATTTTTTTTTATATTTATGTATCTCGATGATGATTGAAAACTCATGTTGTGTGCATGATTTTTCGAGAACTTATTTGTCGAAAATCGTGGAATGATGAATTAAAATGATTTGCCGAATTAAAGATGATATGGAAATGAGCTCTCAAGTGTGTTATGTTGATCTGTGAATAAGAATCCAAACGTCCTGTACTATATTCTTAACAAGTTCTCTTTAGACGCTGGGTATTTATTTTTGGATTTTCGTTACAAGTTCTCTTTAGACACTGATTTTTTATGTTTGTATTTCAGATATGGGTAGTTTAGAAGAGGTCGTTGCAGCCATACAGGGCCTAGATGGCAAGTATTTGATCTGAGAATGATTTTCGATGAGGCAAAAGTCATTGTATATCCCATAGTCATGAGTCTTGCAGCTGCCAACTCTGTTATCGGCATTGACAGGGTGTACTGGACGAATGCATCATTAGTACTTACTTGCCGATCCGATTATTGGCCATGTATTTGCCGCCAAGCTACGCACTTTTTCTGTGAGGATTATCTTGCCCAGCTCTCTAAATGTACTGCCTTGGCTAAGTTTCCTTGGTTTACTCTTGCTTATGAGTTTTAATTCACTTAATCCTTAAAGACAACTAAGTTGAGACGAACATCTACATTGAAGGGCCAAGATAATGATGAACCCGATTCATTTAGATGTCGTAGCATACATAATATTGCTCCAAAACACTTGATATGCCACTTGAAGATGGCACACACGTATTTTAAATATGAAAGTGTAAAAATTTATGGTGTGGTTACCGTGAGTGTGGTCGGTGTCATGGCTTACTCTGAATTCGGCTGACTAATATTATGTTCCTTGCAACTCAGTCTAGAGTATAATAAAAACATAATTTACTTCAAAGAATCAACGCTTTTGTATGTATGTTTTGATAGTGACACTAAATTACACCATGTTACTTTTTGTATATGTATATTTGTTTGGATACCTTAGATACCTTCCATTTATTTGTTGTTTGAAGTTAATATTGTTGGAAATTACTAAGAGATACCAAATAGACCGTGGATTGTGTGTGTGTGGGGGGGGGGGGGGGGGGGGATATTGGATTTTGGAAATAAATTATTTATGAACACATGCCTTGCTATTACTCCAGTTGTTTTAAAGTTTGGAATGATAAGGATAACGCATACTACTAAATGTCAGTATCAAAGATTTATAAAAATTAATTTTCTATATGATTTTAAGTGAGTGTGGATGACATTCTTCTGTTATTCTTTGATTTCATTTATTTGTTAATGATTTTAGGTGCTATCTTATATCATCAGGAATGGACCAGCCAAAAATATCAAAGTTTTCTTTGATCCATGCTTCATGTGTGCTCTTGGGAAGCACACTTTGATCCGTGCTCTTGGGATAGCAATCTGTGCAGCAGTCTTCCCTAATTTTTCTGTTACTGTAAGTAGCACTAGATCTTGGGGACATCGCTCTTGAGCCATGTTGTACCGGGAGAACCCAAAGGACCCGGATAGGGGAACACCCTTAGATTTACAGAATTCCTACAGTATGGTCTGCTGTCATGAAGGATGACACTCCACCTGGTTTACAGCAGGGGGATGCATGCCACATCTAATAAATCTCCCAATTTCTTTGTACAGAAATTGTTAACACCAATAGCTCGAGCCTTGCCAGCGTCATAAAGTGCTTCCATCGCTCTCTATGTGCTAGGCACATCTGTTGGAGTAAGGTTTTCACTTTTCAGGGTTGAAGCGAACAGACCCCTTCTTCAGCCGAACAGTCCAATGAATAAGGTACAAATCAACTTAGTCAAGATGCATGTCTTTCAAAGTTCTCTCTAATTCCACGGGTACATCTTCGGGGGAATGGCCAGTAATGAAATATTCCTCCTGCTTCACCACTCCATCTTTTTTTTCCCAGGATTCACCACTCCATCTTTAAACAACTTCTTCAAAACTGAACCATTCTCCTTATCATTGCCTTATATTCAATATGTCAATACTCAAAAAGCTAATATCTCAACCGTGGAGGAAAAATGAGGAACAATAAGAATATTGAATAATTACAATACTAAGTAAAATTGTATTTGGTACTTATTTTAGTTATTGGCAGTAAACCTCACGTAATTACATCTTCAATGCTATGAGTCCCAAATACAACCCCCATAGCATCCACCAAACGATGTGCCATAGCAAGAGTATTGTACTCTATAATATTACTTTAAGACGCTTATTGTAATACCATGTGACTTGGGGGTTGAATTTATGACTCATATCTTTTTATTATAGGTCTATTTATTCATGAAATAAAAGTATAGTTTCTCTTTGTATTATTTATTATTTATTGTCTATTTTGTTTTATTTTTTCTTTGTAATATTTGTCTTTTTTTCCTAATATAAGTTATGGACCGGTATGCTTCTTTTTATATGTAGAAACATGATTTGGTTGTATTAGATTTGAATTATTTTTATTATTTAATTATAGTTGGACTAATCCAATTTGTACAAAATTTTTGTATATGAATGTCATCGATACACCAATCTGTCCGACTATGATAGTTGGAATAAAAGACAATTTGTACAGAATTTCTATTTCTATTTCTATTTATGGCAGTTTAAAGCTAAGTTGATTGAGGTCTCTCTGTCTATCTCATAGTTATGGTTCGTAGTAATTTCGAGTGTGGTACCAATCAGTAATATAACAAGTTTTGCCTCAATAGTACATAGATGTTGCAATGGATATAATGAACGTCCACCCATCCTGCTATACAGAGTTGATGATGCTCAAGAAACAAAACCTTAGAAACCACTAGCATCTTTGCTTCTTTGGTTTTGTTATCTTTCTTTTATAAATGAGTTGAACATTGTTCTTGCCATTCACCAATTTTTAAGTAGTTACTATTTCAGAGATGTTAGCAGAATTTTCAATAAGAGTAAAGACAGAAATATTAAGCCCGACCATGATATTGATATCTTTATGGAGGCGATCACATATATAATCACTAGAATACATCATCTTTTCATAAATAGTTGGGAAATTAGTCTTCACTAGAACATGTCTTTGGATTGGATGATTATATATATTGTGCGCTTATTATATATCAAACCACATTAGTCTTCAATATGTTTATCGGAACAACTTTTTTTGGTACATAATTAATGAACAAATTCCTTTTTTAATCATGGCTTATGTTGATGCTTTTATAAGTTATAGACCGAACCACATTTGTCTACTGTTTTTGGAGTTCAATTATGGTTTGTGTTGAGTTTAGGTGATGTTGGGGAGTCTTTTTAGCTATTTGTCAGTTGTAGCATTTTAACTTCACCTTTAAAGTCAGCTTCCGTATTTATGCCTAAAACTTCTTTACTTCTGTATATATGCATAGTTGTTAAGTAGGTTGATTGCTCATTTTCTTTAATGGGCTGCAGTTGATGAGGCACTATGCAATATGTATAGTAAACTTTATTGAATAATCAACCTTTGATTGAACAAGTTTCCATTTATCCCCCAATATTGTCTCGGTAGCTAAATCAACATAAAAATTTTAAAGAGGCCTCTATTCAAGTTTTTTTTTTTATTAATCTTATATTATTGAATGGTGGCATCTAGGAGTGCAGTGCCCAACCAACTTATATTTATACTATGGCTATGACACCCTACGGATTCTTGATTTTATAACTTATAATTATTAACTAGGGTGAACACATATCGTTTACACAGCAAATTCAGCAGGCTACAGATACATTTCAGCAGTTTATACTATACTGAACATGGGTGATAATGTAGCAGCTGATCTCATCTCACATCGATTTTATACGTTTCAATTGGAACTAACGATTACATACATATGCGTTTCTGTTGCAATAAATGTAAGGCTACTGATTTCAAGGCAACCTACTGATTTCTATTTTCGGACAACATTGCTTTGTATTTTTTGATGTGTTACAGGGATACGAAACATCAATACACATGCTTGGGTTGTGGTTGAAGGCTGTTGATGTGGGGTTTTATCGACAGACCCAAACTCACTATTCTAAAAAACAGAGGATGCAAGAAGAAGACCTGTAAGTTTCATTTCATATAGTTGTGGTCACTATAAGGGTTAGAATCCACTTTTCCTATTTTCTTTTGTTTTGATTCATCACACAATGGTATCTCTTTTTTTTCTTTTGTTGTGTCAAATTGAGAGAAAGTAACAAGATGGCGTGGAAAGTAACTATGAATCAACTTGCTACTATCTATAGGCTTGATATTGCACCCCTCTACTGGTGAAAAGTCAGGCCTATGTTTGCCTTAATTCTAAGAAATCCAATCTAATATGTGCTTATGATCCATGACATGGAATTCTTATTCTGGACTAATATACGAGTTCTTATGATTTGCTTTTTTTTTAGAAAATATTGATTCGTTTATATTTTGCAGCATATGTTGATGTCTTAACACCAAAAACATTAATTACTTTTTTGTTTTTTCCCTCATTTGAATGTAAAACATTAACTCCTTCAACTTTTGAATCATAAAGTCAGTACATGTATAACTATCCACAAGGGACCCCAACAAGTCACCCATGGATGTTGAAAACTTTGCCCAGCCTTTTCCTAAATTACTACAGCTATTTGACTGAATTTGAAATCATTGCCTAATTGAGACTTCAAACTACCGTATGAGAAATTAATCAGATGCTAAAGCCTTGCATTGCCATTTTTTGTGTAGAAAAATCCACTATTTTGGAAATTGATGCATTGTGATAGTGAAGTTGTGAGCAGCTTCAAATTTTCCAATGTGTGTGTTGTGCACTCTCAACCTGCATAAGTTAGGGGGCATTGTCGGGGGTCTGATTAAATTCACATGAAAACCCAATCTCAACAGATGTCGGCTATCTTGGAGGGACTTTTCTTCGCTTCCTACAATAAAGAGATTCTGGGACTCATAATGGGGATTCGAGTGACAGCTTGGAAATCACGCACCCTGTCCCAAATAGCTCTTTTATGCAGATTCTCCTTTTGCGCCACAATAACAACAACATGCGCAGCAGCAACAATGGGCACCGGTGTAGAAGTTGAAAATATAAAAGCACGACCCCTTGATTGTATGAGTTGCTTCCACCTTTTGTTAGATGCTATGAATCCACCATGGCAACTTGTAGCCTTACTCAGAGTCTCTATGCATATGTCAACATCACTTTCACAATGAAACTGTTCAGCCACACCCCCACCATTTTTGCCACAAAAAAATGTTCCGTGAGCATCATCAATCAGCAAAAAAAATTCATGCTTCTGATGAAGCTTTGCAAGCTCGGTCATTGGTGAAAAGTCTCCATCCATACTAAACAAGAAATCAGTCAAAATTTTCTTCTTCAATGTGCATTTTGATAATAAGGCATTGAGGGGGACATGTCACAGTGCTTATAGAAAAAAATTTGTACACTTTGTTGTTGCTCAGCAAGACGGATACCATCAATTATTGATGCATGGTTCAGAGCATCAAAAAATATAACAATACATACATCCTTCAAAGGTATTTTAGCAAATATGGCCTTTATGATTTGCTTTATGAATCTCTTTTTTCATCGTTTATAGGCTAGAGTAATATTTGTAATGACAAATTTGTTCTCTTAATGGTTGCCCATTATTCAGTGGGCATATATTTCAGCTCACTGTTAAATAGTTGGAAGTTGAACTTATTATTTTAATACAAGATATGTAAAAGATAGGGTACTTATTAAATGATTATTTTTAGTTTGCTCATTGTTGTTTTTTTTTTGAGGTGATGATATTGCTCACTGTTTAAAAAAAAAAGATATTTGGGGTTTGACATTTCAGCTTTTAACACATAATTTTAGTTTACCCATTAGTTATTGTCTTTAATATCATAAACCTACTATTTTTTTTTCTGAGTTATTGTAAAACTTTTTATTTGGGTTTGAAATGTCTCTGAGTAACAAAGCTGTAATGTTGTGCTCAGGTATAAGTAAACAGACTCTTCATCCTCTCTATGCTAGGTGCTAAAGGTAATTAGCCCTCTCCATTTTACATATTACACTTACAATCAAAGTTCTTTGAGATTTTTTTGCCTGGATATGGATCTTGATTTTGATTGTTTTAGGATGTTGGAAGTATTGCGTTGTGTAAAAGAATCCTAATTTTGACTTTTTATTTTTTCCTTTCAGGTTTGACATTCTGGTTATAACGAACTTCTTGCATTTTTTACAAATTTATCTATCTTTCGTATTTATTTGAAGTTATGAATCCTTTATGTATCTTTTAATTAGGTAGGCATGAAGTTATATGTTGTTTATAGAATATTAGTCAAAAGTTTGATATTATGGTATGACGTAAAGTCGATGTATGGATGTGTCGCCGCATCTATGGAGGGAACAACAATTATCCCTTAAAACATCATTAGATGGCTACGAGGTTTGGGAGAATTCATTTATGGAATAACGTTTTTGCATTATAGACTATTTTCTTTTTATTTAATGATTTAATTTTTACGAATTCATTTAAATCGATGATGTTGTTTATATGAGGACGAACTATTATTATTATTATTATTATTATTATTATTATTATTATTATTATTATTGTTGTTGTTGTTGTTGTTGTTGTTGTTGCTGCTGCTGCTGCTGTTGTTGTTGTTGTTGTTGTTGTTGTTGGAGTGTTTTTTAATTTTTAAACAGGGCGGATAGTCCTATAAATAAAGAAAATTTTGTACAATTTTTCTAATTTTTTTTACATTTTTTGTATTGTAAAAAAACTTTTTGAATTAAATTATACACAAATCAATACTTTGGAAATTTTTTTCCGTGCCTTCAGGCACGGGCATTCCGCTAGTATATATATATATATATATATATATATATATATATATATATATATATATATAACAGCATATATATATGCTAATAACAGCATATATCTGATACAGTATATATATAACAGCATATATATATCAGCATATATATATATATACTGTATCAGATATATGCTGTTATTAGCATATATATATGCTGTTATATATATATATATATATACATATATGTATATATATATGTATATATATATATATATATGTATATATATATATATACTGTATATATATATTAATCAGCATATATATATAATATATATACTGTATATATATTATATATATATGCTGATTAATATATATATACAGTATATATATATATATATATATATATATATATATATATATATATATATATATATATATATATATATATATATATATATATATACTGTAGTTGATCATCGCCCCTTTTTCTAAGTCAAAAAATTCATTTGTATGCTCTTTTTGAACTGTAGTTAATCCATTGGGGACTACATTCTTATTTTTCTTCTTCTTGTAAATAAAGTTGCTAGTTTTGAAGCATGGTTTCAAAGGAGTAGCTGCCTTACCATAGTCCTTATGTCCTCCAACTTTACAGTCTTCATTATGATGCCTTACTTTTAGACAATTAGAACAATAACTAGGAGTAAGATCATATAAAACTATTGTTGTGTACTATAAAATGTTTATTAACAATTTTGATGTGAATGTGTAGTCGTCATCCATTTAATATGTACAGGTAAAGGTCAATAGTATTGCAAGCGGTCGAGTTGTTTTACTAAATTGCGTGCTTAGCAGAAGAGTTTGTAACTAAGAGCTTTTAAGAATCCGTCTTTAAAGCTTCAGTGTAAGGCGTCGCAATCTCAGGTATTCCTTTATTTTTTGTAGTATTTTTTGTAGTATTCATCTTCTAATGCTTACTTATATGTTTGATTTTTTCTCAGGTAAGGATTCTGCAGTTTGTGTATTCCATTTTTACCCATTTTTTTATTTGTTCGATTTTACCGACTCAAGATTAACCCGATAACAAATGGGGAAGAACGGGCCATATAACAAATGGGGCAGAATGAACCAACAACCCAATGACTGAAATCAGACCAACAGCAGCAAAACCAAGCACTACCAAGTGAAACCAAACGGACCAAGCACTGCGAAGTGAAAATTGACCTAGCACTGCCAAGTGAAAAGGGACCAAGCACTGCCAAGTGTTGATACAAAGATGGCCGCAACTACCTTTTGTAGGAGAATTCTTAAAAGGTTGCCCTGTATTTCAATTTTACATTTTGTTGGATTGGTTGTTACCCTTTGGGTGGATAGTCCAATAAATAAAGGAGACTCTGTCCTTTTTTTTTTAAATTGAGACTTTTATTTGAGGCACAATGTAATTTTCTTTAATGAATATTGTATATTTCAAGTTATATATGAATTTGTTTGATGAAATCTAGACTATTTGAATATTGTTCGATTATTTATTATCTATTTACAAGGGTTGATTTAACTATAAATAATAGTTGTTTATTGATGGAGTAATGATTTTTTTTTTAATTTTATATCAACATTTATGTCAGTTTTGATAAAACTCTCATAAAAATTACTAAAATTGACATAAATGTGATGTTATTTATATCAGTTTTTCGTGAAAATGTGATTAAAAACATGGTGAATACCGTAGTTTTTATGTGTGTTCTTAAAAACTGAGATAAATGTGATCTTATTTATGTCAGTTTTACGAACATTTATGTCAGGGCTTTATATGTCAGTTTTGAAAAATTCTAAAACTGACATAAATGGTCATTTATGTCAGTTTTTGACTGACATAAATGATCATTTTTCTTGTAGTGACCTCCTGTCAGGGTCTGCCTTCATTTTCTCTAGCCAGTTTAATTCCTCGTTGTTCTTGATTTCTTCTAGAACATGGTTGATGTCTATCTTCAAAGGAGTGTAATTATCAAATTTCTTCAATACCTCCCATGACGACCTTATCTTTTATTGTTTGTCACCACAATTATTCTTATGCTCTTTCTTCTTAACTTTATCACCTTCCACCTTGGATTCTTTGGCGTCCATATTCTTCTTCGCAGCTATAGCCTCCTCGGCATTTATGATATTGGCCACTTTTGCCATCAGTTCTGACATGGTTCTGGGTGGATCTTTGGCCAAAGTTTAGTACAACTTGTTGGGCAGCAACCCACTCATCAAGGAGGTAATCGCTGTCTTTTCTTCATAATCAATGACTTCGATTTTCTCGTTATTAAAACGAGTTATATAATCTCTGGTACTCTCACCAGCTTTCTGTCTAACACTTAACAAATGCGCTACTCATTTAACTGGCTTTTCCCCAAAACAGAAATTTCCAATGAATAACTCGGCCAGTTGAACGAAAGTTAAGATCTTACCCCGAGGAAGATTATTGTACCATATTTGAGCAGATCCAGTAAGAGTTCCTGAGAATGCTCTACATCTCATCTCATCTGGAACAACATAGATGTCGGCTACAACTTGGTATTGTTCTACATGAAGAACATGGTCGGTCTTTCCATCATATTTGGGAGTCACAACAGGTGCTTTGAACTTTGACGGTGTGGGAAAATCCACAATGGCCTGGTCAAAGGGTGTCCCTTGAACAAAAGTTCATTATAGGGGGTTCTTGGCCTTAGCTATTTCCCATAGTCTGTCTTCCAGCCTTTGAATAGATCCTTTCCACGCATCATTTCCTTCCTCGGGCCTATTGGTTCGAGCAACTAATCGCGTCCCATGACTTATCTTGACGAGCAGATGGTCATGACTGGGCAGATCCTTCCCTTAAGTCTAATGATCGTTGAAAGCTCCTCGACGCAGCCTTAGGAGGACTTTTGTTCCTCCTAGGACCTAATCGATCAAAAGGAGATACCCTGCTTAACCTTTCTAGCGCACTAGTCCTTTCTGGAGAGAGAGTGATACGTTGTTCAGTATCTGTGGCTCGTACTGACGAAGTTCGTCCAGGATGATAAGAAAAATCTTCAGACTCCTCAATACGATATGAATCTGTACACCTAGTACACGAAGAAAGTAAACGAGTTTTTCTTTGAACACTTCGATGTCCTGAATGGGTCGGTACTCCGCCATGAAGGGTTTGTATGAGTTGTATAGTTTCTTGCATGGTTGTCTGGCCCTGGGCCAGATTTGTCATTATTCCAGCCAGATCTGGAACGTTTGGTCGAGCAGATGGATTTGGAGGGCTTCCAGTGTTTTGATTGCTGGGTTCTGGATTATCAGCCATTTGTAATGAATTATTTTTAATCAAAAACGATATTACCAGTCGTTTCCCACAGACGGCGTCAATCTGTTGATGTAAAAAATTAGATTATATCTAGTTGTTTAATCACAGATAAAATAAAATGAGACAAATAAATTTTAAAGTGGTTCAGCCTTATAAGAATGGCCTACATCCACTGTTTCTATTATTGCTGACTGTTTGGGAATTCTTGATTACTGGTTTAGTCAAGAAATTCCCGGTCCCCTTCAATGAGGATGATACAATGTATTTATAGCCCTCAGGCTGTACATGTGAAAGGGTAATAAATAGTTGTCCCTTAGGCGTATACATCTGTATGATAATAATAATAAGCATTTAATGCGCAGTTAATCTGTTGGTTATCCTGCTATTAATGATCTGTTCGAGGTGCAGCTCGGACCGCCTAAGCTGCTCGGACCGCCTAAGTAGCTCGGTACTCATAAGTTGCTCGGTGTATTAAAGTTCCTCGGAAAACTCTTGTTGGTCGGAGCGTCTGAGTTGATCGGGGAAGCAGAGTTCCTCGTTGCAGTATGGTTCCTCGGAGAGCATCTATTGCTCAGAGCATCTGAGTGGGTCAAGGTGTTATTCGGAAGTGTTTGTTATTGCCACGTAGATTGCCATGTGTCTTCACTCAATTGAGCCATGTCAGCAGAATAAATTTGGTATCAACATATAGGGTGTAAGGGTGACCTAGGTAATTGAATTTGATATTATTCCCCATTCTCGAGATGTGGGATAAGGAAAATAAATATAGAGGTTTAGATATCGGAACTTGAATGTCCAGTCATTTATGATGATTAGAGATATAGTCGGTAGAATAAAAAATGTATCAGGATATACATGATTATGGTAATAGGATTTAAATAAAGAGAAGTTTGGATATATTCCACTTATAGCGGGCCACATGTCTGTTGGAATTAGGGTGGACCATTCGAAACCAGCAGAGATTTCTCCAACCGTTAGGGATTTCTAAGCAGTATTGGGAGAGTATTCGTAAGGATTTTATCGCGAAGATAGTTACGATCCTATATGGGTGATAGTGGATCAGTTGACTGAAGTAGATCACATTATCCCAGTTGGGTCTGATCATACTATGAGACAATATGCTTTCATCTTAATATAATCGAGATAGTGAGGTTTCATAGGGTACCGTTTAATATTGTGTCCAATTAGGACGAGACTTTGTCTCCCGATTTTGGAAGAACTTTAACAAGGCATGGGTACCGAGTTGTGATTGGGTATGATCTATCACTTGCAGAATAATGGGCAAACTAAGTGGACAAATCTAATGTTGGAAGATATATTATGCCTGTACCCTTGAATCTTAAGGGAGGGCGAGAGACGTACGTTCCACTAGTGAAGTTAGATTACTATAACTCTTATAAGTTTATTTTTTGGCATGGTACCAATTGAAGTATAGTATGACAAGTCTTATTGTTTCTCCTACTTGTGGGATAAAAGTGAGGAAACAGGAACTATTGCGAATTGTAGAGATGATTTGAAACTTACAGTATATATTGTGTGTAGATTATATACAACACAATTAACCTACTTGTGTATGATAATCACAAGACGAGATGGTATTTATCTAAAGAACGGTTAATCTATTTAAGTGCATATAGTAGAAGGTTAGATAGTGAGTATCTAGAATAAAGTATAAGTAGTGAAACTTAAACTGTAAGGCTTGGACAAGATCCTACGTGACAGGGTAACCTAGGGTTAAAATGATCATAAATGAAGTGTTCATTATTGGGGGTACTCGATAGTGTACTATGTGGGCGGTACAGAGTAATATACTTAGGAGGTCAAGTACGTGATGCGCAATGCTTATCCCAAATTGTTCTTGCCTATTATACTTTTGTTTTCCGAATTTCGGGATGAAATTCCGTTGTAAGGGGGGAAGTATGAAATACTCCATATTTTTAATGACTTTTAAAATGGATTAATTAGAATTAATGGTGATATAATTGGACATTAATCCGAATTTAAATATTACTCGATAATAAAGTAATATGCAATTTATGTTGAATATTACTTAGTGATTAAAGTAATATATATGATTATGATTTTATAATTGATTATGACTTTATAAACTAGTCGCGAATTACGTGTACGACAATTATGGTAATTTTTTTAGGACGCGCATTTGAGTCCTGTCGGGATTATAATTTAATGAAATAAAAGTTAATTATTATGTTATCTGAATGGTCGTTTTGACTGAGCCAAAGTGTCCGAAAGGGTTCAAACAGTCGAAAAAGTCTACTCGGACATTTGTATAGGGTCTTGGGTCACTTTGGAGCCGAATAGTCACCCCGGATGGGTAATATGGTCATTTGACTTTGAAGGTGAATAGTATGCACGAATTTGGGAGATTATTTATAAGTCTAAAGGGTTTAGATTATTTATTCATCCTACAAACTTAAAGAGAAAGAAATTGAGAGAGACTGAGGAGTTTCTCTGGGGAAGGGGAATAATTTTTGTGGGAGAACCAAGAGCCAAAGGTCACCACCACCAACCACCAACAGAAGTTGACCGGATAAGGGAAGAACCATCAGTGGACAATCGTCCCCAATGGACCAGACCTATGGATTAGAGCTATGTGATTAATTATTGTAAATTTAGCATGTATGTTGTCCATGTTAGGTTGTTTAGAAAATTCTGAATAGATGCATAATAAAAGATAAATTATGGTGATGTTAATTATATCATTGGAAGGGGAATGATGTAGGTTAATTTTTCTTTCGAGTATATAATTTAACCCATGAAATTTGGAAATTATTGTTGATGAAAATCTTAGTTTATATGATGTTCCGGGAGAAATAATAAAATATGAGTTTTCTTGAAATTTTGAGAAATAATATGTTTGAATCCAAACTATTTGATGTTTTAGGTTATTTGATTATTAGAAATAAATTATATATCTTGGTATATCATATGGGATGAATTGTGGGGAGTTTGGGATTGTTTGATATGGATTTTGATCATTAAAAAGTATGAAACCCGTAGGAAAAACAATGCAGAAATCTGGGAAAATAACTAGTCCATATATCAATCCACACAAGACTGTTGATCGATGAACATATCGATTAGTCGACCAGAATCATCGATCAATCAACTCCCCCTGAAAATGCGAAATATTTTTCTTTTTAATAGTTGATTAAAACCCAAACTTTGAGGAATCTTTGACGATGATTAAATGAACTTAATGGGACTTAGGGAAGGGAAGTAGGATATGCTTAAGACCCAGAAAATTTTGTTTTGGTATTGTTAATGAAGGAAAATTAACGAGTGAGTAATTAAACACGTCATTTTGGAGAAATATATTATTTGGGATTTAAATTGGATAAATGATAATTTAAGGTTGGGACCAGTAATATAAGAGTCATAAATTACAGGTATAACCCTAGGTATAGTTGGGATTAACCTTAAGAGGTGGAATAAAGGGTTAAGAGTGAATTAAGGGCTATCGAGAATTTAACCTAATTAAAGTGATTTTAATTCGTAGAATTTGGGAGTCGTGATGACATGGATTTGTAGGACGTGATGTTTAACTACTAAATTTATTTGAGGATTAAATGATCACCATCGTGAGGTTAGATAAGTTCGGAAATACATACTTTGAGGATTAAAGACATAATCGAAAAATGCGTAGGATATTCGGGATATACTTTTACTACGTATGGGATTTATTTTATGGGTTGTGCGTATACCCTATGGTTATATATAGGTATGATGAATACCAATTGTTATTATATATGTAGGTGAGATGATTGCATGTTATTATCATATGGTTGTATGAATACCTTATTGATGTTATATTTATATAGGTGTGATGAATACCTATATCATTATTTGTATGTATGACATACCTACGCTCCTTGCTATCGCGGTAGAGGTTTCGCGTTGTGGATGGTCTTATCCTTGTGCGCCCAGTTGGGAGGGATTTTATATTCGTACCCTGAGCATAAGACCTTGGAAATGTTATATCCGAGATATGAAAGTTCGATATTCAAATGGGAACGTAGGTACGTTCGTGACCCCTTTGGTTAGGGAGTATGCTCGCCTGTAATATATTTGTGTTATGATTTGATTCGTGAGAGACGCCGAATCAATAGTCCTCTATATAGTGACATTATGTATCAGGACATGATAATTGAGTATGCATGCACCACAGCTAATATTATATATATAACATGTGACGTAATCAAATGTGTGACATTGTAAATATAGAGATGTAATATTCTATGTAATATTATAGATTAAAAATATAAAATGTGATTTAATCTACTGTGTGAGGTTGTAGATAAAACTAAATAATGAAATCTGAATTGAATTCATAAAGTGAACACTTAATTTCAAGGTTGTATGAAGACTAGTTCATATTAAAGAGAAATGAATGTGAATAATTATATTACATATGGCATGGGACATACGGGTTTATGATATGGGTTGGAATTATGTTGTGGGAACTAGTTAGGAGGGAACCTTAACTAAGAAAATAAAAATATACGATAGGAGTGCACTCTAGATGAGAGGTGAGAATTCTCAAGAGAGAGTCCGAGAAACTAACATGTACATAATAAATGCTTAATTGGAATTTCTAAGAACTTGCTATTTTTAAAATCATTTACAATAAAGATCTAACCCGTTTCCTTGCATATTCTCTTCTCTACTATATATTATACATCAGGTATCAAGTAGCAGGGATGCCAAACATAGATTATGGATGTTTCGATGGATTATAGCTACTAGCAGAATGAAATGAATGCAGAACGAAAGATATAGACAATTGATTATGTGGTTCGGATGTGAGATCGACATATGTCCCCTAGGGTAAATGGGAGTGTATTTTTTTAAGAAGGGGAATAGTAACAACCGGAGTGCTAGTGTTGCTAGCTGAGAGACCGGGCTATTGCGTGCTGATTATAATTATTCTCTAATGTTCAATGGAATGATCCGATTTATTATCCTAGCATTCTACGACTGTATCCTTCCTCCCGATTATTCGCCATGGGTCGATTCCTCTTGTAATGGTTGTCTATCTTTAGTGATCTTGTTAGATTAGTTCTTATCCAAACTGTCATCGGTTGATTACTCCGTATCCTTCCTCATAGTTATTCACCAAGTGTTCAGCCATGCAACTAATTAATTGTGTTCCTTCATGTACTATATGTATATATATATATATTATACATATATATACAAGATGACCCCATGTGATGGGATTATGTAACTGATGATAATGATAATATATATACATGCATATATAAGCACAACATGACTCTCCAACATATTTAATTAAACACATCTAAATAACATATCAATTTTTCTAAATACTAAAAAAGTAACCATATATATATATATATATATATATATATATATATATATATATATATATATATATACTAGGGTGTACCCGTGCCGATGTCACAATGATAAATTTGCTACTGATTATATTTTGTTATGCCACACTAACACTCCTAGGTGTGATAAATAACGATGTTACATACCTTTTATAACATTCTTTAGCTGCAAGTTTTGTAACATAACATGTCACATTTTCCCATGCCAATTGCACGCTGATAGTAATAATATCTTTACAATTCATTCAAATATATGTGATTTGAAATTTCAAAATAAATTTAACATAAGTCAATATTGAATTAAAAAAAGCATGTTTAATATTGAATTACAAAAATGATGATTTTTTTCCATTCCCCCTCCCCCAAAAATAGGACATAATTTATTATCCAAATAACCATGTTTAATATTGAATTACAAAAAAGGATGAAGCATTTTTCATGAATGATGTACGCTGACCAAGTGAATGGTATAATTTGTCTCGGTATGTTTGTTCATACTTGTTCAAAAAAACCTGTTTAATAGTCGATGACAAAATGCGTATGTGCATCAAGTGTGGATGAACAACCACCGCAATCTAAATATAAAAAACACTGAATTAGTATCCTATTCTAAATATAAACCATTCATTTTAAATTATAAATATAATATTTTACCTTATTGAATACTCTTTCACCCCAGACCTAACCTTTTCCTTCGTTCCTCCTTTTCAATTCTTTAACGTGGCTATCCAAATTCTACAAAAGTACATCAATACCGTGATGTTAGGTTCATGCTATATAAAGTTCTTATTGGATAAAATAAAATATTTAAATTTGAACTTACCTTATTAAATAATTCATGGTATCAACGAACTATGAACATGCATTATAATATAACTTTTAGATAAACAACGTCAGTTGTAAAGTTAGGTTCATCTTGTGGTAGAAGAACACTTAGTCTATATGAAGAACTGCATCTCGAAAGTGCAACATATAATTGCCCATGACTAAACACTTGTGTACGCAAATCAATCCCAACATACTTTAATGACTAACCCTGAGATTTATTAATTCTCATTACGAATGCAAGACTCACAGGGAATTTATGCCTTGACATTTGGAATGGAAGTTTTGAAGAATATGGTGTCAAACATATTCTGGGAATGAAGACTAAATTTCCCACCTTATCTACAGATAAAATTTGAGCTTCAATTCTTCTTCTTCCACATCGAACAACCATTACTCTAATTCTGTTACATAGTCCATCCCATAGAGAAAGGTTCCACAACAACATTATAGGACAACCAACTTTTAGTTCCAACTTAAACGGTGGTAACCCAGAAGGATCAAGTGATTTTACTATGCCGATGGCACACTGTAAATAATACTATTTGAAATTAATTCAAATATATGAGATTTTAAACATGAAAATAAATGTAACATAAGTCCATTTTCTTTTAAGCGTATTAATGACACCATGATGAAGCATGAGGTATTGATGCAGGAAAGAAATAGTTTTTATTTACGATCAATTGTTGGCACAATAATTTGGTATAAATTGCAGATTTAGTAATAATTTACAACTTTTTTATTAGTAGGACCAAAGTAGTTTTTCTTTGGGTGGTGTTAATCGTACCCCGAAATAGTAGCCAAAATAATTTACTATTTTTTAATAATAATGTACAATAATTTTAAAACATATTGTGATGCGTGAAAGAACAAATATGAGCAACTTTAAAATAAAAAACAATAATCAACCTATATTAAATAGAAAAAGGTTGACATGTGGAGTGTTGGTGTGGTTCTTTTTTAACTTCTTAATAGCTACCCACCTTTTCGAGGTAGGACTAATGTTCAGCTGCTGCAGAATATTGTCATCCATATTCTGAGTTATTCCTTAGAGGGTTGCACCCTAACTATGTTTATTTATGTTCAAGACATATGTATACTAATCCGGACAACATTTGTCCCTTGATGAGTTTTATCAGCACAATTTTTTAACAACACAAAACACTGACGTAAAAAAATGGATTAAACTTCAATGGAATTTCTGCATTGCCATTTTTTTTCGATTATCAGATTTAGATTCCACCAATATAATGTTTTTCGATGAGTTTCAACTATGGTATGTGTTATCACAACTAAGTTGACACAACTAACTTGAAGGCCATCTGTAGTGGAGTGATGAAAAGGTTGCTAATGGAGAGATTTAAACATAGAAGTTCAAATACAGAGAATGCGTGTATGGCACGAAGAATCCAAACTCAAGTCTTTTAGAAATAAAACTATTCCTCCTTTGATGCCCCATAAACTTATTTCATAGATAATTTCTAAATTTACCTGGAGTGGGTGTCCCTTTCTTTCATGTTGTCATACTTGCTACCCTCATCGCAATAGGAGTACTGACTATTAGAAAACAAAATAGATTCCAAGTCACTTTGATTGACGATTTAACATGGATTTATCAAGAAATGGTGCCGGTGACTTCCAAATAAAAACATTTCTAACACAAACAAAATCTAAGTTTTTGCATTTTAAAAAAGGCTACCTTCCAAATTTACAATTCAAATCTATAAAAAATGAGTTTATACTATCCTCACTCCATTCCCCATCATTTAGTCGTGTGAAAGTTTCAATATAAGATAAGCCTTTCAAAACGAATTTTATTCACTTTCTTTTACATGATTTCAAATTAGTATAAAAATTGGTATTTTACACAAAAAAATTAAAAAAAATATGAAGAAAATACCATGTCAAAAATACCATTCTTCACCACCATCACCACCAAGAGCCATCCCACTCCACCACAACCCTTATATCAACCTTTTCCCTACCGCTCAACAACCACCTGACTGTCTATGGATTTTGTCTAACCAACCAACTCTCAAATCTTCTGCCAAGTCTAGCCCCTGAAGCTACCCAACCTAATTGTCTCTCCTCAGAAAAATAACCCTTCTGATTCAACCCTTCTGAATATCCTAGAACAGTACCCCTATAAACACCTAATTGATCCTTCTGATTTTAAATTTCATGTACCCCGACCATCGAAATCTCGATCCTTCCCGCCCCTATAGAGCCAACACCTTCCCCCAAGAATAACACATCAATGCCCCACCCCGGCTACTTTATGGGTCCCCGAATAATTTCCTAAAGTTTATAATCTGATTTAATTAGTTTACAACTTTAGTTAGAAACAAATTTACTCAAAGTTGTTGAAAAAATCAACATATATACACACAAATACCCATATTAGTGCCCAAATACTCGTATATATACAAAATTAGTTGCCCATGAGGTGTACACCGCTCTCATTCCCTGTGATGTAAAGTCCATTTGAGAGGGGTAGATGTATTGAGACTTTGATGTTTATCTCTTTCATCCGCATATGTACAGAGAATGATGGTGGAAAATATGATAAATAAGACCTTTAAAAAAAGACGTCGATGTAAGTTGTGGACAAACAACAGAGGGCCAAGACCACTCGAAAAACAATATAGATTACCACTGTCATTGTTTTGCGTTGGGTTCAAATATGTATAACTCAAACCTCATTCATTCGAAATGAAATCAAATGAGAAAATTATGCCAATTGCATGCCTATGATGATGGCAGCCAGGCATGTGTGGCGGCTTGAGAGAGATCGCAAGTTTCATTGTGTGCCTATATCATCATTAATTAGTTTGATCATACAATACTCCACTGTCTCCACCCAAACCCTCAAGGGACCTCAAACCCCACAAAATACATCCTAGAAATAGGCAAAAACAAAACACAAATAAAAGATACCCAGTATTAGCAATAAAAAATGCTTGTGTACCTAAGGTAACATAATTATGTTGATTCAATAAAATCTGAGAAACAAACATGAGTTAAAAGTTGATACAAACACGGAGGTTGATTCATTTAATTTGCATATTTAGATGAACTTTAAAAAAAATAGAAAAGCCATAAATCTCATTGCACTAAGGGAGAAAGGTTTCAACATGTTAAAAAAATCCATTATTTTTAACTTGTAATGGTTGTGGTGGTCCATCCAATCTATTGACATGTATCATGAGAGAGAGAGAAAGGTCTGAGATTGTTCAGGCCATCAAAAAATTAAAAACATAATAAAAACTCACAAACCAATCATATTTTCGGTAGCTACACCAACTGGAGCAACCCAGCGAACTTCTTGTCCCAGGTCTGCATGGAGAACTTAGCCTTAAATATGTGGCATTCATTTATCATCCATAGATAATATGTTGCTGATATCATATTCTGAACGGTTAGTGTTAAAAATAAACAGAAGTTAAAATGAAATCCCCAAAGCCAAATAACAAAAGCACCCATTAGATAAAAAAAAGATCGGTAGAGGTGAGGTAGCTATAAAAATCTCATCATTATGACCTTAACTTTCTATCATTACACACAGCAACCTTGGCACTGCCTCGGCCCCAAGTGCATCCGCACCTCAGTCTAAAGAATACTTACTAAACCAAATAACAATTAACAAAGTGTTAATGTGTAATGAATCATATCAACATACAGTATTACACATAATACATTGATAATCGATTCATGTAACCAGTTATTTGATAAATTTTCAGCGTACCCAATCTAGTAACAATTCTATGTATTAATTAAAACTACTAATTGTAAACATAAAGAATAACATGTAAGAGATTCCAAACAAATGGAAAAAAAATTGATACAAATCCCATACTGAAGTCTTCCATAACATAAATAAATCCAACACGAAATGAGTCATCATGATGATGGTCATTTGTGAAAACATTTATACATAAATTGGGTCTTTGATGGACACAACAACAAAAATATAGGAATAATGGCTTACCATAGTAACCATAAACATGTAAAGTGTATAGCCTCATCATATGCCTAGAGGCCTCCACAAAAACAATTACAATCAAATAATAATCTTGTTGGTTCATAATGGAAAAAAAATTATAGACTTGAGAAAAATCAACAAAACAAAACAACCACTTTTGATTAAAAAGAAACAAAAAAATTATAAAAATAAAAAATAGTTCTTATAATAAAAATGCACGACTGTTTTAACAAAACATTTTTTGTTAAAACGTACAGTTAATAGAACCAAGCACAATATAAAATTTCACCTTAAGGAAAAATAAAAAAATTCCATCTAAAAATAAAAATAAAACCGAATTAATACCACCAAACACGTGTCTTAAGAAACAATGATCAGATCGAATGGTGTTTAAAGAAACCAAACTCTAAAAAGTACAATATGAAGTACCTCAACCCCTATCTTAAACTTGCAGAATACCCACAAAACAAATCAGGGAGAACATTAATGTGAAAGATTCTTCACAATTCTCAAAAATAAAATTTATAAATTTTCCCTATAAATAAAAATAAAGAAGTCAGAAATGAAAGCAAGATACCCATGACAATATTTTCTCAAACATGTTGTGTGCATACAAAGGAACAGAGTACCGTGTCGTCAATCCAAAGGGAGAGGACAAACATAGTAGTGATAGTAAGAAAAATAAATAGCCAAGGAATAAAAAAGAGTGTTAATACAAATGATCTAAATGGGAGTGGACGGACCTAGTAGATCCAAATGATCCATACAATACACATAAATTAACCATTTCATTTACCAACACCGTAAAATACACCTCAATGTATGGATAAGAAATTAGTACCTGAGTTGCATGAAACTGCAACTTGAAAACAACTTTCATCTCGTGAACTTGAGTTTAACCAAGCAAATAGTAGAAGATGGTGAAAAAGAAGACTTGTGTATAGTCCTATGGATGTTGCGTGCCCAGCTAGAGAGAAGGAAAGGTTGAGTTAGAGTGGGTGAAATAAGTAACATGTGGGGGAGGCTAGAAATATTGCCTGGCTCAAGCGGATGCAGAGTAGGTGTACCCGAGCATGTAATATTTGCATCTTAGTGAGTCTTAGTCACTTCACACGTGTCGTAATATTTAACCATTAAATACAAGCGTAAGATGTAATCTCAGTCGTGAGTTGGTAAAGACCAAACTCACCAACTTTCAATCTCAACCGTCAGTTGGAAAAGACCAAAAGTCCCTCCTACTTTATATATATATATATATATATATATATATATATATATATATTGCACAGAGATCATGAAAAAATCATTTATGAAGTGGGTTGAATGATGATCAAAAGTTTATAATGTCGAAAATGCACATATACGCCTCATTTTTGTTTCACCCACTTTGAGTTTAACCTATTAATATTTTTTTTATAAATGATCTCCTTACTATGTACATCATATAATACCAAGTTTAATTATATATCCATTTTAGCATCTTTAAAAATTAGCATGTTCTTTATGTATACTTAATGAGTTATGTTGGAGAGTCTCACGGTATTTAAGCATATACAGATATATACAATATGTATTTAAATATATATACATGTATATAATATTCATTGTTATATACATACGTAGATAATAAATAAATATATGCATATTTATTATTTACATATATTATTATGATATAGCATGAATAAAACACAATAAAATTATATGCATGCATGCATTAAAGTAGTGAGACTCTCCAACATACATATGCACATACGCATTTTTAAAAATAGTAAAAAAATATAGATTTCAACTAAACTTGGTATACATGATATCCATAATGATATAATCTCCAAAACAACATGGAAGAAGATGTGATGATGATGATCAAAAGTTTTAACCGTTAAAAATGCACGTAGTCATCCAATTTTTCGAATCACACACTTCTAAGTTTAAAATACCAGGAGGGTAGGGTTTAAAAAAACAAAAGTCATTTTTTACATTTTTTGAAATTAAATATATAAACATAAACAAATTAAACCCAAACAAAAGATTGTACCAACTTTAAACGAAGTTGAGATTAAACTAGATTGACCAATTTTATCTTATCCTAAACATGCATCTAGGTGATGGGAGATAAAATAAATCAATCAATGACAACAAACTAACGTACGAGGAAAATACACAAGGAAAAATCTACAATGGACTAACCGTGCAAATTCACTATTGTATGAATTTACACAAGTTGACAGATGACCTACTCAATGACTCAACTCCCTACAAGCCGTGACACGTCTTGAATCTTCAACTACTCCTTATAAGCGATAACGTAGTAATCCACCTATAAAAGCTTCCATAATGTGTGATCCCACCCATGCCTTAGTATTTATTGATCTAGTCTCAGCAAACCTCCTATGGATGGGATCAAAGATGCATCACTTCTTGATCGCAAAACCACAAACACGGAGTCCACCGTATGTAAATAACAGACATAGAATCTACCATATGTAATATACTAAACAAAGATGATGATGAGTAAAATATTCTTAGTGACCGCACAAAGAAGATCTCAAAGAATATAGAATAATGAAACTTTTATCTGGAAAACTTTGGATGAAACTAGGGTTAAAACAAAACTGATGAAAACTGATGCCAACACTCCTATCTATAGAAAACACATTTTTCAAGGCGTCAAGTTCTTTTAAAAGTTTATTAAAACAAAACTAGACTTTTTTTGAATGAGGCTACAATCTCATGCGAACCCAATCAAACCTCATTCGAACTAACAACTACTATAGTTTGAATAATGTTAGAACGAGCTTCAAACGAATTAAGTAAACAAATAAGACTATTGTAATATATGTTTGAAATTCATTTCAATGAACTTGCATTACGTTAGAAAAAAACTCTAATGCCATTTCAACGAATTTGAACAAAACATGTTTTTCTTTAAAAAAAAACACCTCCAAATAATTTAAAAAACAATCACCCAAAATGAAAGTTCCAAGAATTAAAATTCATTTGCATTTATACCTAAGATATCATCAGAAACATGAAGACGAAACGTGGCACGAAGCAAAACACGATATGTAATCTCTGAAGCTTTGCTTCTACACCGTTAATCAAGTACATCATAAGCTTGAAAAGTAAACAACTCAAAACCTATCCTTATGGCTCAAAATGTTTTCTTCGAAATTAAGCCAATATATAAAAATTAACTCAATTAAAAATTTATTTATACAAATTCATATTTTTAGATGAATTTATTTGTAAATGTTCTCCTCATTAAGGAAATTATGTATACCAAATTTTGTTGGAAATTAAAATTTTTATTTTTTTAAAAATGGATCTGTTAGTAAGTATGTTGGGGAGCCTCATTGTTCCTTAGAGACAGTGTGTGTGTGCAATTGTTTTTAAAAAGAATATATTATACATATATCTTATATAATTTATTCTAAATATACATATATGTATATTATATATTAAAGTGTAAGTGCATCAAAATATAGAGAATGAATGATTTTGGGTTCAAAACAAGATCTAAAAAGAAAAATAAAGGTTTAAATCAAAACATCACTCACTTTGTTAAAAAAATGTGTCAGCCACAAAATTTAACTAAGATAGTGTCTAAAAATAGAAAAATGTTTATTGAGCACAAACAAATAGACCTAAACTTGTTTTCACTTTCTTTCCTATTAGGTAAAAAATTTATGAGACTTACATCCTTAAATTTGGCTATAAGAAAATCTTTTTTAAAAATGTCCCTAAATATTAAGGAAATTGTACAAGAAACTGAAGGACAAAAGTCTCCGATTGAGTCTTAATGTAGTGTTGTCTCAATTCCGGACAAAAACATTTAAGTCATAGAATATTGTTCAAGTGTATCCTTCAAGCCTATGACAGGTGACAATTGAAGACGTTGCGGCATTACTTTTCAAGAGGACATCATTGCCGATTTTTGTGCCAAGTTTCACGTCATCAACATGTGGATTCCAATGTCTCCTAAAGGTATGAATGCATTAATATACATATAGGAGCATGGAAATTAATTTTGGGTGTTAGTATTTTTCTGTTATTTTTTTGGAATTCATAATTTTAAAGATTTTGTTCTCGGACACCTTTCAGTAGAAAAATCATATCAAATTAAAAAAAAATCAGAAAAATACGAAACTGGCGGCCACGCGTTTATATCGAAATTATCTAGAATCATGGCCTGCAATCTCGTTAGAAAAGTCATTCGAACGACCTCGTTCGAACGAACTTCTAACGAGATTCAAAAATTGTTTCTATTTTCTCATTAGAAGTTTCGTTCGAACGAATTCAAACTCGTTCGAACGAACTTCTAACGAAATTTTAGTTTCGAGCAGTTTTTTGACAGTTTTTTTATAACTTCCCACTTTGCCCACTAACTTTCACCACCTTTACATAGTGCAGGAAAAACATTTTCTAAGATAACTTTTTCACATTTTTTAAGAAAAAGTTCCATGTTTTGTGTTCGATTTTTATGGATTAAACTCATCAAAAAACACATACACACCCATTTGTTTAGTTCATTCCAAGTACCTATTGATATATCATTGCTTGGAGAGTTTTGTCACCTGGTTTTCTCTACACCAAGAAGAAGAGAGTTTGGGTTCTTCTCTACCCCAAAAAGGAGAAAAGTTTATTGCGGTGTTCTCACTCGAAGAAAGGCTTCGCGTGTGGGTTGACGATGATCATAGCCCCATCGGTGGAGTTCGAGACTGTGGAGGAGTCCACGGTTATTCACTTGGCAGAGGTTGAAGACCAAGGAGCGCGTCAAGGTTTGGACGGACTCAAGTCAGTTTGTGTAAGTCCTCTTGTGTCGAGTCTTTGTAAAAACTACCATACTTAGTGAATTCGTGGCTAAGGCCGTCCGAGGTTTTTCCCATTTGGGTTTTCCTCGTACATCGACGCGTCGTGTGATATTGTTTAATTTTATCTAGCTTAAATCACGTAGATGCATGCTTAGGTAATTCAAGATAAAATTTGATTTAATTATCACACTTATGTTCTTTGGTGTTAAAATATATTTGGGTGAAATTGAAATTAATTCAATTCAAAGATAATTTATTTTGGTAACATTTGGTTTGGCCTAATTTGCAAAATGGATTACTCTTGTTAGGAAAATTTCTAGGACTTGAATTGTAATATGTGGTTTAAGTGAAAAATCAACTTGTGTGGATTTAATCTTATTTCATTTGGTTTAATTTTAATTTGAAAAGAAATTAAAGTTTATGAATTTGTTTTTTAATTGAACCATCATCTTCGCTTCCGCATATCTAAAAAGGAAATTATTAGTTTTTGGAGTATAAAAAGGTTTTAAATTAAAATATCGGGGCCAATCGAACTTGCAAATTGGTATCAGAGCCGAAGCGATAAATTATTTCGTTAAAGATCTTTTAAATAATTTGTGGCTAAAATGGAATTTTCCCCATTTTCAAAATTTTCTATTTTCGATGGTTCAAACTACACGTATTGGAAAGCGCGAATGAAATCGGCACTAAAATCTATCGATGAGAGAGTTTGGATGTCCGTTGTTAACGGGTGGTCCCCACCTACTCATTTAGTAGATAATGAGCGTGTTCCAAACCCGCCGATAGATGGAGTGAGGGTGAATTTAAACTTTCTAACTTTAATTCCCGACGTTTAAATGCCTTATTTAGCGTTGTCACACCGGATGAATTCCGACGCATTATGACATACGAGACCGCTAAAAAAGTGTGGGATATTTCGCAACTCACTCGTGAAGGCACTAGTGTCATTAAAGCTTCGAAACTTCAAAATCTCACCACTCAATTTGAAACTATCAAAATGAATGAAAAAGAAACCTTTGATGAATTTTATGCTAGACTTTCTCATATTGTTAATTCATCTTTTAAAGTTTATGAACTTGGGAGAGAAAATAGCCGATGACCAAGTTTTCTTTACTATCAAAATGAATGAGAATTTTTCTTACTACTCGGTCGTCGGGTATTTTCTCTCCCAAGTTTGAAAGAACGTGTCAAGGTCGTTGATAATAGCATGATGGTTGAAGACCTTATGACACGAGAGAAAGCTCTTCTAGAGAAGCTTGAATATATAGAAGGCGAGAGAGATAGCCTTAAGGGTTTAATGGAATCCTTGAAAAAGGAACTTCTTGCTTTTGAAGATCGAAATGTTTTATTAGAGTCTAACATTTTAAAATTGCAAAATAAATTAAGAGACTCTAGTAATGTCAAATTTGATTTGGAGTGTCGTTCGGAAAAATTAGATAAAATATTAGGAACGGTCCAAATTAAAAATGACATTTATGGTTTAGGCTTCAATACTTGTAATGAATTTACTCATAACGCCAAAACCAATGTTTTAGGAGAATCTACTAGGAAAGTCTTTAGAGATCACTCCTTAGGTAAATCTTTTCGACATGCTTTTATTTGTACACATTGTGGTCGAAAAGGTCATCTTAGGAAATTTTGTTTTGATCTTAAGCGTATTCCTAGAAAATCCCAACGTAAATCAACCAAGGTAGTTAAAATTCCTACACCCGAAGATAGTCATTCTTCATTAATTTGGGTTAGGAAATCCGACTTAACTGCCTTGCAAAATGGGATTTTTGATTCTCATTTACTTTCACATGCTTCCTCCCTTGCTAAATCTAAAGGATGAATGTATTAGTGTTTGCATACTTTAGCTTTTGTACTTCATGCTATATTCACATGCTAAATGTATGATTGTTTAATCATTTTCTAGTCTATGCTCCATGCTTATCACATGGTAGAATTATGATTTTTGTTTATCTTTTGTATTATATTTCCTTCATTTTGTTTGCATTAAATGAAAAATTCAAAAAGATTTTTGTTTATCATTTGGATTTTATCTCTTGGTAATTTAAGCGTAATGAAAAATTCAAATGATTTTTGTTTGTCTTTTGAGTATATATTTTTTTTTATTTTTGGTTAATAATTTCAAAAACTCAAAAAGATTTTATTTTGTGTGTATTTTAGTTTGACACACTTTATGTGGCATACACTTGTGTTTGAATCCCATCTTTTACGCTCTCATGTGACTAGAACTTTTCGTTTAGATTGTTAATCCTTATTATGTTCTTTACCATGCTTACATGGAGTAGTTGGATTTTGTGTTGATTAAATGGATTCTATTTTTATATGCCTCTATTCACACATGCACGAGCTCTTTTGAAATTTTAAATTCATATGTATATTTAAGCTTTGTGAAGTGTTCTCCTACCAATCTTGTCATCTTCATATTTGTGACTTAAGAGGACTAGTGCATGTCAAAATCCGTTGCACGTGAGATTTGTGTGAAACATAAAAACATGATAAATATAAATGTGCATAGGGAAGGGATCCGAAAGGTCTTAGTTATCCTTTGCGATTGTAAGCCACAATTTTTTAATGGACCTAAAAGAAATATGTTGTTCAAAGGCCTAAAAACAGAAAATATGGCATTAAAAAAGAAAAATAATTTGCCAAGGCCTATGTTTGATTGATATACTCATTCAAATTTAATATAAATGCATATTGAGGGAGATTGGATGGTATATCAACGGTTTGCACAATGTTCGTTTATCCTAGTTGCTTATTTCATATCATGACTCTATTGGTTTGTAGAATCATCAATATGCTAGTCTTGTATACATTGTGTATGTTTGTTCATTGAGTTCAATCTATATTATCACATGAGGTTATATTCAAATGTGATGAAGTTTGCAATCAAATGAGAACTCCGTGAACATGTTTTTAAGTGATTGGGTCTAAATTTAATCCTTACTAGTTCACACCCCCAACACTTCCGTTTCCATATGACACATTTTTGCCATACGAGTGTGAAAGACTCCTATTATATTTTGTGTGTGTCATTTGTGTTTATATATATATATATGTGTGTGTGTGTGTGTGTGTGTGTACTTGAGTCTCTTTGGTATATATTATGTCTATACGTATATTTGATATTTTTGTTTAGTCTTTGCCTTGCTTTCTAGTCCATATATGCTTTAATTCATAATTGGTATCCATCTTATTGCACTCTTTATTGATATCACATGCTTAATACTTAGGTATCATATTGGTATATGTTTCTTGCATCTTAGTTGGTATCCATTATTATTTGTTGGATTAGTTATGATCTTGTTGACCATGTGCTTCCACGTCCTTATCACTTTTGCACATTTGCCTGTTTTAGCTTGTTATCCCATTTTATGTATCCCTTGTTTAATTTAAGGGTAATATGCCTTAATTGGGGGAGATAAGTTAATTTTTTATTCTTTAGCCTTTGTCTATTCCTGAACAAAAAGTGGGAGAATGATAGGGGGAGAAATGGTATCTAATCCTATTATTATCGTATCTTAGTTTGGGGGAGATTTATCTTAGGGGGAGACGTCTTGCTAAGTAGGTCATTTGTTTGATAAAGGGGAGAATTAATTTAGGGGGAGTAATTATTTAATTGCATTTAATATTTTAATATTTCCCATGCGTTTGATAGTTTGCTTAAGTGTGCAGGAATACTTCTAAATGGCACCATTCAACCTCGGCAAAGATATTGATCCTTGGGCTGTTTGCGTCAAGCATTGTATTTTTATTTCGGGTGGGACGGTGTTTTTGAGTCTAGTGAGATTGACGGCCCTTTAGGATTTTTGTTTGGTTTTTGTCCCGGAATAGCCAAAGGGGGAGATTTGTAAGGACACAAGTCTCCGATTGAGTCTTAATGTAGTGTTGGCTCAATTTAGGACAAAAACATTTAAGTCATAGAATATTGTTCAAGTGTATCCTTCAAGCCTATGACAAGTGAAAGTTGGAGACGTTGCGGCATTACTTTTCAAGAGAACATCATTGCCGATTTTTGTGACAAGTTTCACGTCATCAACATGTGGATTCCAATGTCTCCTAAAGGTATGAATGCATTAATATACATATAGGAGCTTGGAAATTTATTTTGGGTGTTAGTATTTTTCTATTATTTTTTTTTTTGAATTCATAGTTCTAAAGATTTTGTTCTCGGACACCTTTCAGTAGAAAAATCATATCAAATCCAAAAAAATCAGAAAAATATGAAACTGGCGGCCACGCGTTCGTATCGAAATTATCTAGAATCATGGCCTGCAATCTTGTTAGAAAAGTCATTTAAACGACCTCGTTCGAATGAACTTCTAATGAGATTTAGAAATTGTTTCTGTTTTCTCGTTAGAAGTTTCGTTTGAACGAATTCAAACTCGTTCGAACGAACTTCTAACGAAATTTCAGTTTCCAGCAGTTTTTTTGACAGTTTTTTATACCTTCCCACTTTGCCCACTACCTTTCACCACCTTTACATATTGCGGGAAAGACATTTTCTAAGATAATCTTTTTCACATTCTAAGACTCTTTTGAGAGCAAAACTTTTAAGAAATAGTTCCATGTTTTGTGTTTGATTTTTATGGATTAAACTCATCAAAACACACACACACACCCATTTGTTTAGTTTATTCCAAGTACCTATTGATATATCATTGCTTGGAGAGTTTTGGCACCTGGTTTTCTCTACACCAACAAGAAGAGAGTTTGGGTTCTTCTCTACCCCAAAAAGGAGAAAAGTTTATTGCGGTGTTCTCACTCAAAGAAAGGCTTCGCGTGTGGGTTGACGGTGACCATAGCCCCATCGGTGGAGTTCGAGACTGTGGAGGAGTCCACGATTATTCACTAGGCGGAGGCTGAAGACCATGGAGCGCGTCAAGGCTTGGACGGACTCAAGTCAGTTTATGTAAGTCCTCTTGTGTCGAGTCTTTGTAAAAACTACCATACTTAGTGAATTCGTGGCTAGGGTCGTTCGAGGTTTTTCCCATTTGGGTTTTCCTCGTACATCGGCGCGTCGTGTGATATTATTTAATTTTATCTTGCTTAAATCACGTAGATGCATGCTTAGGTAATTCAAGATAAAATTTGATTTAATTATCACACTTATGTTCTTTAGTGTTAAAATATATTTGGGTGAAATTGAAATTAATTCAATTAAAGATAATTTATTTTGGTAAAATTTGGTTTCGCCTAATTTGAAAAATGGATTATTCTTGTTAGGCAAATTTCTAGGACTTGAATTGAAATATTTTGTTTAAGTGAAAAATCAACTTGTGTGGATTTAATATTATTTCACTTGGTTTAATTTTAATTTGAAAAGAAATTAAAGTTTGTGAATTTGTTTTTTAATTGAACCATCATCTTCGCTCCTGCATATCTAAAAAGGAAATTATTAGTTTTTGGAGTATAAAAAGGTTTTAAATTAAAATTTGGGGGCCAATCGCACTTGCTGAAACTTTTGTACACTTTCTTCAAATTGATTGCACAATTGGTTAGTAATAAACTAAATCTCATATATGTTTGTTTTCTTATGTACCTATTGATATATGGAGCATGAGATTAAAAAAAAGAGATGAAGATACAAAATAAATTCCCTCTGTACTAAATTAGTTTGTCTTCTGTCCACGTTTGTCATCCCATGATGAGCGGTAAACTTGATAAGTGAAAATTTTATCGATTGGTGTTTACCACCTAAAAAAACCACAATGTGGGGCACTAAGGAGTGTAGCAACAAGTATGGATCGAATCCATAAGGAACATGATTTAGAACTCAATTGATTTATTACTTGTAAAAGGGTAGTTTAGATTAGATGGAGGCGTAACCTCATTTGGAGTAAAGTACGATAAGTTAACCATGGAACACCTTTGACTAAGTAAAACACAGAATCACACATCTACAAATATGAACTGAGTTTGAACTCATAAGAACTCTCATGTATAACTCAAGAAAAACAATAAAAAAAAACTCAGAAGTAACTCGTTTGGAGAGAGAGAAAAGTGAGCACCCTAGATACACCTTAGCAGATAGCCAAACACAGCAACCACCCTCAAATATCTCTATCAAGAATTCAAATCTTCGTAATAAATGACCATGGTGGGTGAGTGAACTATGGTTTGTAACAAATCTCTTTCTAATGTATATTCTCTCTAGTAATAACTTCTGAATTCTCAAAAAGAACCTTCTTTTCCTCAGAAGTGGTTAGGACCCTTAAATATCCCCCACACCACTCCCGAGATAAATAAGTCATTAATAACTATGAAAGACATCCCTCATACTTTATGTCACAAACATTAAATGCCTTATGCACTAGTTAGCTCCACGTGATAAACATTAAATCCCAAGACATACCTTTTTCCTAACCACTATGTGTCAGGCGGCTATAGTCACAGAGGTGGCTCACCAACCGTCTGATAGCCCCAAATACCACAGTGGTTTACTCAAGTGCAGATTTGACATTGCCTAGATGGTTAGTAATATCACATAAAGCAGATGTGACATTAAGTAGAGGGTTATTTGGTTCACAACTCAACGCCTGATGGAACTCAAGGTTGCTCCGCCCGAGGTTCCACGGTCAGTGTCTTTTGGTGTTTTATGAGGCATATCTAAGATGGTCAGGAAAAACCCCAACTGTGCCTCATTTCTTAGTCCTCCAAACCAAGTCCCTCTAAAGTTCCCACGAAGAGGTCATTCGATAGAGCATGAAAGCTTTCCCGAGCCCTGCCAAGCCTGGTCTCTCACGAGTACCGTTTGGCCTCGCACCGAGAGCCATTATAATCGTTAAATCATTACAATCATTATATCTCATAGTCAATATAAACAAAAGATCAAATATGACTAAGTAACACAAAGCTTCCACGCTAAGCTACCTCGCTTGAGCTGCCACGCTAAGCTGACTCGTTGTCCTAATCCTAAACACTATAGTTAATGGGGGGATTGTCTCTAATATCAAGATTAAATTTAAGCACCCTTTAGATTTGCCCTTTCGTGGAGATATTTGTTTTGGGAACAAGAGAAGTCTGCACGAAAACTTATCAATCCGATAAACCTTGGTTTCTCTGTCTTCATTACAGCCTCTGTCGTTATTACTGCCAAGAAGAAGTAAAATTCTCTCCAATGTACCTAAACTAAAGTGCTACGAATTGTCAGCAATTTGGCGAAGGGACATCACCACTTTTTCCTGTTGTTGAGATTCAACCGTTCTCTCTTTGCTTCCTTGGCTAATTGGGAATTCTCCCGAAACACATGCTGAATTTCTTAAATACTCGTTTTAACTCTTGGGAAGTGAAATTATCCCATTTGTGCTGTTGTGGAGTATTGTTATAGGCAGTGGGTTTGTCGTTGGGACTTCCCCTATCATTGAGACTTACGAAATTCTCCGTTTTAAAGTTCTCCTTAGAAAATTATCCGTTTTATCTAGTGGGATAGTTTCTTCATTGGGAGCGATTGGATATGTCTGACAAAAATTCTAGTGCCAAAACTCAAAATTCTAGTGCTAAAAATTCTATTCCCCATCCATCACTTCATAAATGACGTGATGTTATCTTTTCAACTGTCGAGACACTCCCCGAAGTGCCACGTGTCCGCTTGGAATGATTATAGGCGGCTTTGCATGTATGTTTAGTGGGAAACTCAAAAGACGGGTTAAAAGAATTCAAACGTCTATTTTCAAAACACTTAACTATTTTCTTTACCTTCTTCAAACTATAGGCATACTTTAGAGAGATAAAGTCTGCAAAAACACCATTGTTGTCTAGCCTTTCGTCCTTTCTTTCTTTTGTAATCATCTTCAACCTTTGGTTACTCCATTGTTATTCATTTGGTAGGTCTTTCAAGCTTCTTTATACCTCATTTTCGTCTACAATGTCTTCTTCAAGCAGCCCTAGTGCGTCTGACACAACCACTCCACATGCCACCACTTTTGCCGCTGCTGTTACTGAGGGTGCCACCTCATTGACTCTCTCTCATCAAGAGCAGCTGCATTTTTACCACCGGTCCCCCATTTTTGGCAAGGCTGATGATTTTTCTAGATTTTGCAAGACTTGATTTTTAACGCCAAGTGTGATGCTATGGTACTTGGTGATGAGGAAGAAAATGCTATTGATTGGGGCTTTCTCCCCCCAGAGGGTACATTACGATTTTGCCTTGAGCGAGGGGACTTCCCATGTTCCCATATTGACTTTGAAGGGCCTGGGGGTTCTCCTGCCCACTTTGCTACTTGGAACACTCAAACGTAGAATTCCCACGCTTCTATCCTCTCAGAACTTGGGCTTCATCGAGCCAGGTGGTTCGATGAATTTACTTTTGTCAAAGAAAATTGCTCCCCTCCCCATCCTGGTGACTCGCTGGAATGTTACCACTCACATTTCCATTGATGCATGGGGTGAGTTCACAGTAACGTTGGAAGGCATTTGTGAACTTCTAAGCCTTAAGGCCACGGGCCATGAGCCCTATTCCGATGAAGCTTTGGATGGACAAGAGGTTGCTGACCGTTCAGAATTGGACCGTTTATGCCGAAGGTTCATAGGTTATTCAAACAAAGCCACATTCACTCCACTCATCAACTATTTCCTCCGGGATCCTTCTAAGGACAACTCAACTGAGGCTGCCCCTGGTCAAGGTACATCATTTGAACTACCTGATTACATTCTTATCATTCCCTCTCACTTCCTTTTAACGGTAAAACCTAACGATCAAACCTTAAGGGGCCTTATCAACATATCCCTTTGTTTGGCCAGGGGTATCAAGCTTCCTATGGCTGCAATTGCCTTGGGATCACTCTATACAAGGCTTGATAGAACCCACTTTGACATAGAACGGTCTCTTGCCCATTATAACCTGGCCAACTTTGCCAAATGCGTACTTCTGACGGGCTTACAATATGTTCATTTCCTTGATGTTGCAACTAAAACCAATCGTCCTCCTTCGAGAGAACCAATTTTTCCTCCTCGTTCTTACGTTTATCATAAGAGTCAAATTCGAAAGGAGTTAACCTCAATTATTGCCAAACGAGACTATTTTGTGATGTGGCCCTATGGAGAGGAAGTTTTCCTCCATACTTGTGAGTTTTTTTAAAGTGAGCAAAGGGTGGTCCAACCAACAACTGTGGACCTTGTGGAAGAAGACCCTTCGCTTGTTGTGATTCTTATGTTCTCTCCAATCTACTTACCATCCTATAAAGAGTGGGGATACACATGTGAATATTACAACCCCCATCGGTGTGCTCGTAAATTTGGTTTTGATTAAGGGGCCCCTCACCCTATTTTCTAGCTAAACCACCCCAAGCTCACATTCAGCGAGACTTTTTCTCTCTTCACTTACACTGCTGCATGGGGGGCGAGCTCCATAATGTTTGGTAGAGTCACCATACCCACTATCTTCAGGTAAGGAGATGTGACTTCTTTATTTTCCACCAAGTATTGGCCCAGTAAACTGGCCTAAATCTTTGCATTTATTAAGGCCCCTTATATATACCCCAGTGCTCTCGTTTTCTTCATAGGAACAATGTTTAATAGGTAATTCCATTCTAGGAATGGAGTTCCCTTTGAGAAAAACTCCGAAGGAACCTCCCACTGAGCTTCCTTCATACTGTTTCATGATTCCCGTTGCTACTCCAAAGCCCAAGAAAGCACTGACACCCAAAAATCCTGCTCCTTTTGAAGGTGTCACTGGTGAAGGGGGTCCAATCCAAGCAGCTTCTGCCAAAGGACCTTCCCAGCCACCAGCCAAAAAAATTAGGAGGTCCAAGAGTGGGACTTCCTCGATGTCTAAGTCCCAACCTCAGTTTGAAGCTCATTTGGAGGCATTCCCCATCACCTCCATTCCTCGTCCTATGTCTGCAAAAGTGAGTGAGGAGTTGAGGAAGAAATTCAGGCTCAGGTTCCGTTGTTCCTCCTGTTACTGCCTTCCCCACTATCTTAGTAGATCCATTAGAACTAGGGTCAAAGAGGAAGAATATCTCAAGGGTTACTTAAAGTGTTGGTGCTGTGGGTGTGAGGAAAGAGACTCTAGGTACTAAGTCCCAGAAGAAATGTGCTCCAGATGTACATCTCGTCCCATCTCCCTCTGTCGTTGCTTCCCCTCATTCTTCACCAATGGTGATATCCTCCCATTCTCCCTCTAGTTCAGAGGTATGCATGTGTTTTTTTTCATTTTTTCTATAACAAACTACGTCTGTCTAGCTCTTAGCAACTTTGGTGTAGGAAATTGAAGAAGAAAGGCCCATCCCCTTGTGAGTCGTTTCGTGAGGGGAAATTTCAATTCCTCTCAAACCAGTGTAACTCATCCTTATTTCCCATGATCGGGCTTACTTACTCTCGTCGTTTATCCTCCCAATGTGTGAAGGATTATACTACAGGTGGTGATTCCATTGAGTCTGTGGGAATTTTCTCTCAGCCAGAGGAAGCTACCCCATCTTCCTCTGAATTATCACCCCAACCCGAGGTTCCTCTGCCCTTCGTTCCAGCTGCGAAAATTTCTCCAAAGGTAGAACATTCTGAACACTGTTAGGTTTGACGTCTTTGCTCTTTTTTTTTTGCTTACTTTTAACGTCTTGGGGTAACTCAGGTCAAAGTGACTTCTTTATAAGCTAACATTCTTCTTCCATCTATATTAACAAGACCATCACTGCAGTTACCCTCTTTAGAAACATTACCGAGGTGAGCCAAACGGGAAGCATGTCTCTTTTCTTCCGTATCTATTCCCCACTTCTAACACTTAGTTTTATTTTATAGTTTTCTCCACGTCTAATCTCACCAACATCTATCGGGACTCTTCCCATCCCTAAAGCCATCGTTGACCCCTCTTCCCAGCATAGTGCTTCTTCTGGCACCAAAACTGTGGGTGCATCCATAGAAGGTCAAATGTCTTCTCCAACGCCACCCTAATATTTCCCTTAGTACCCTTCGTTGGCGCAAGATATTTACTGAACATTGAGGTTCCTCTACTGGAGGGTGCCATCGAGGTTTCTGAGAATATGAACCTGCCCCCAGCACTTCCTGCCGTTATATCCTCTTTGGTGACTCTCGTTCTTGCTCCATCCATTGATGAGGTACTTCGTTAGTTTCTCTTCGGTTCTTGTTATTTGCCCTTTATTCTTAATAATGTACAATATAAAAGAGTCTCATTTTCTAACATTCCAAATCCACCGGTAACGGTGACTTAACAATGAAAACACTTGTTAAGATTTTCCCTTATGTAAAATTCCACCAATAACGGTGAAACCCATAACAACGACTTAGCAATGAAAACCACTTGCTAAGATTTTTCATCAAACTCCACTAGTAATGGTGACTTAACAATAATAAACACTTGGTAAGATTTTTCATCAAACTCCACTAGTAACGGTGACTTAACAATAAAAACACTTGTTAAGATTTTTCGTCAAACTCCATTAGTAACGGTAACTTAACAATGAAAACACTTGTTAAGATTTTTTGTCAGACTCCACCAGTAACAGTGACTTAACAACGATAAGCACTTGTTAAGATTTTTTTTCAAACTCCACGAGTAATGGTGACTTAACAACGATAAACACTTGTTAAGATTTTTCATGAAACTCCACAAGTAACGGTGACTTAACAATGATAAACACTTGTTAAGAATTTTCACTTAACTCATTATTTGCTTGATCTATCTCCAGGTCGCTGGTGCGTCCCTTCCAGTTAAGGAAAGGCCTCCATCAGTCCCTTCTCCTATAGTGTTGCCCTATCGTAAACAGGCTATTTCAAAAGAATCTAGTCACAATGACCAAGGTTCCACGACAGGTGCTGCAGTCGATAGCGAATCTGGTTGTGAGCTTCCTTTGCCTAACCTGGATCCTCGTGAATTATGTCTCATGGTCCTTCAATGATCTCCCCAAATTCCTGCCAGCCATCATTTGGTAATTAAGCATATTGCAAACCGTCATCCTGAGACTTTCACTTTCGATTATCTTCCTACAAACATTGCGGTGATGAGTTATAGGCTTCAAGGCATTACCATGGTTATCAGTGATCTCGCCAATACTCCAACTTCAAATGTTACTAGACCCCTTTTTAATCAATTTTTGGGTTATCTAAAGGAGTTAGTCAGAGATGGCTTTCCAATTAACTCGCTGATTGATCACTTCAAGACTTTGAAGATCCAATCATTGGTAAGCCAGAGGAAACTACTACAAAAGCACCAGGAGGCTCAACAAGCTGAGGAAGAAAGGTTAGCCGAGCTAGCACCTCTACTTAAAGCTGTCAGTAAGGAGGTAGAGGGTATTGAAGAATCTCTGTGTTTAGTGAAACTTGAGCGTGCATAAGTTCAAACAAGGCTGGAGGTTTTTATTAATGCCCAATAATCATGCCTAGTAGCTTCTTCGAGCTTGGCTAGAAATTTTTTCTCTGCTCCAGACTTGTGCTTCCTCTTAGGCCAATAATCTTTTCCACACGTGAATACATTTTCCTTTTTTATCTTATGTAATTCTCGAGCAATAGTTCCCAATTTTGTAATGCTTCAAAATTAATGAATGAAAGAAAGGTTATATGTGTTTTTCCGTTCCACTTCTTTGTTTTATAACTGTTTGCATAAAATACCACCTCTTCAATCTTTCATTTCACTTAAGTTGCAACAAGAGACATCTTTTCAGAAAGAAAAGATTTATATACTCATACAAAAAAACTAGATACAACGATGATCTAAAGTTAATTGCTTATACATGACATACTTTCAACCATTTATTGGTAATCTTAAATAATTTGTCTTCTTCCATCTTTAAAATTAAGAAATAACCTAAATTATGAACCTCCTTTTCAATGAAAGGTCCCTCTCAATTTGCTATAAACTTAGGCGGAGGAAGCCCCCTGATATGCTTCACTGATGCCTTCAAAATGAGGTCTCCCTCCACAAACTTCCTTGGTTTGACCAAGTTGTCATACGCCCTGGAAATCTTCCTCGTGTACATTTGAATGTGATGCATCGCATTATCTCTGTGCTCATCCAACACTTCCAACTACACATGTCTATTCGAAGGGAGCATGCTACTTCACAAGGAATTTCGTGCAAAGGGAACTTACAACTCCACCGGGAGGATCGGTTCAACCCCATACATAAGGTAGAATGGGGTATATCTTGTGGCCTTCCTTTTAGTTATTCGATAGGCCCACAATACAACTGGTATTTTTCATCCCATGATTCGGAGAAATCCTCTATCGTCTTGGCTAAAATGTTAACCAATGTTTTGTTAGTCGCTTCGACTTGACTGTTTCTCTTTGGGTAAGCCATTGTTGAAGTGTGATGAATAATGGAATATTTGTTTGTGAGCATTTTTACCTTTGAATTAACGAAGGGGGTTTCCTCACCACCCCTGCTATTTCCCTTCTCAGCGGTAGCGCCTCAGCCCACTTTATAAAGTACTCCGTTGCCACTAGTATCCAGATCTTCCCTCTTGAAGAAGGATGTATTGCCCCTACTAGGTGAAAAAACCAAGTGTGAAAAGGATAAGGTGTTGTTAGAGAGTGTAGATCCACCGATGGAGCATGGATCATATTTCCATGTAGTTGACAAGCTTTAAATTTTTTAACAAACTCAGTAGAGCCTTTCTCCATCATTGGCAAATAATACCCCAATGTCATCACATGGTCATACAACTTTACGCCTCCTATGTGAGCTGGATCATGAGCTTATTTAAGGACTTCGGTGGCTTCCTCCTATATGATACAGCGCAATGGCCTGTTGAAGTACACTCTTTAATAGAGATGCCCTTCCTGAACGTAGAACCTTGGAGCCCTTCTTTTGAGTCCCATTACATAAATCTTCTCTATTGGGACAGCTCCATCTTTAATGATGTCAATATAGGGTTCCCTAGCATTCAGCTGCCTCGAAGAATAGTTAACACTTTTCACGCTTCCATTGTATCTCTATTGCATCCTGCTTCATTCTAGGCCAGAAGTATCCCTCCCTTTGAATTATCCTATAAAGAGGTATTTTAGTTCTTTTATAGTGAACTTCGTGTGTTTTCTTTAATCTCTGCTCTGCTTCTTCTGGGCTGATGTATCTTGACAACCATCCTCCTGCATTTCTGATGTAAAGGTTTCCCAAATTTGTAAAGTATTGTGCTAACTCTCTCAGCTCCATCGCTCCTTCCCCAGACTCCAATTTCTTTCTAATATCTCTCTCCTCTAGTCAGAGTCATCCTCCATCGAAAGAATTGACTGTAACACCGAGGGAGTTATTCTGCGTTAAATCACGATTGTAGTTGCATCATCTCTCATGATCATCTTCTGAGCGATGGTGGAGTAGGCGTCTGGATGACTGTTCATTTTTTGGGGATGCCTTTTGATATTAGTCTGATGGAACTGGTTAAGAAGCCTCTGAATGATTGTCCTGTAAGGTGCCAAACTGAGGTGCTTCAATGCATATTCTCCATTTACTTGCTGAATCACCAAGTTCGAATCACCCTTGATGCAAAGTGAACGAATCCCCCTTCGAAGGGCCTCCATCAACTCGAGTACCAATGCCTCATACTCTTCTTCATTATTAGAACAAAGGAAGTCTAGCTTGTAGGAAAGATAAATTTCTTCTATACCTCTTGAAAGAATAACTCCTACTCCTCCTTTCTTCTCTATTAAACATCTATCAAACTGCATCATCCACTCCTCTTCGCTTGGATTTAAGTGATTATCCTATAAATCATCTCCTGAAATGCTCTCTCATGGTGGCTCAAATATTCCAGACAGAAAGAGTTCCAGAAGGTCTGTATATGTCTGGCTTTTGATTGCTCAAGGGACCACACATTTCAAGTCATACTCTGAGAGGATGAGGAACCACCTACCTGTCCTACCAATTAATATAGTTCTTGCCAACAAAAACTTAATGGGATCATATCTCGTCACATTATAAATTATAAAAAACAACATATAATGCCTAAGCTTTTGTGCTACAAAGACTAAGGCTAAACAATGCCTTTCCAAGCTATTGTACCTAACCTCTGGCCCATGTATGATTCTACTAAGGTAGTAGACTGGTCATTCCTTCCCATTAATCTCCTATGCTAATAGAGTTCCAATGGACCTTGTGGTGGATGTGAGGTATAACTGCAACAGTATTCCTACCTTTGGAGGAATCATGGTCTGTGGTGAAACGAGCTGCTTTTTTAGCCTGGTGAGAGACTCCTGGTGAACTTCTTCCCACTTGAATTTTGTGGTCTTTCACAAAAGTTGCATCAATGGGTGTGTTATTTCGGCCAATCCAGGCATAAATCTCCTAAGGTAGGATACTTTGTCAAGGAAACTCTTGAGATCCTCCGCCGTTCTTGGACTTGGAATCTCCAAGATTATTCTCTATTTATCTTGGTCTATCTATACTGCCTATCGATTTACCATTAAACCTATAAACTTTCCATTGATTACTCCGAAAATGCACTTCAGTGGGTTTATCTTCAGTTTGTACCTCCTATATTTGGCAAACACTTTCCTCAAATCGCTCAAGTGGGACCCTTCCTTCTTCGATTTGATGACCAAATAATCCACATAAAACTCCACAAATTTGTAAAATAAGTCATGGAAGATGGCCATAATTATTCTTTGATAAGTAGCCCCAGTATTTTTAAGTCCAAACGGCATTACCCTGTACATGAAGTTACCCAACGGGGTTCTAAATGTTATTTTCTCCACATCTATGGGGTCTATCTTGATTTGGTTGTACCTTACATACCCATCCATGAAGATATCATCTCATAGCCAGTCGTTGCATCTATCAAGCTATCGATGGAGGGTAGAGGGAACTCATATTTAGGGAAATACCTATTCAAGTCTCTAAAATTCATGCATATCCTTATCTGATTCTTATCTCTCTTACCTACAGGGACGATGCTAGACAGCCAAAGTGGGTGTTGTATCGATTTGATGAATCCTGGTTCCAACAAGCGTTGGACGTCTTCTTTGATCTTCAAGTCCAGCTCAGTTTTGTAGGTCCTCGTTGCTTGCTTGACCGAAATGGTTGAAGGCATCATGTTTAATTTGTGGCAGCTTGCTTCTTCATCTAGCCCCTCCATCTCCATATATTTCCATGTAAAAACGTCTTTGAACTCCCGAATTAGCTCAATCAAAGCATCCCGTTTCTCTATACATATATTCTTTGCTAGGAAGATGGGTCTAGGGTCCTCTCCTTCTCTTGCCAAGTTCATCTGCTCTAGTTATTATGCATGTGGCTTTCGCTGGTCCGTATAGTCTAGTTCTTTGGAAACATCCTCCATGAACTCTTATATGTTAGAATCGTCTATCATCATATATTATCCCCATTAATCCCCCCAAAAAAACTCATATACTGGGTCACCCTCCTCATCGGTCTCTGCCATAGCTCCTTTCGCTGCCCGTTCACACCATCATAGGCGATAAACCACCTTACCTTCCTCAGTAACAATTTTCCTTCATTATCTGTTGGCCGTTGTAACTGCCTTTATTTTCCTTTCCCTTAAAGCCTCTGCCCTTCTTCCTTCAGAGAACCGACTCAACACACTTTATCGCATGACCTCATGTTCCATCGGGTCCATTATGGGTTACATCCTGTGTTTTAGCTACTTTGATATTTTCTCAAGTCGAGGGACCACTTGGTGGGCTTATTTGTTACTCCTTTGTTGCTTGCAGTTTTGCCATTCTGGCCATTCACAGGTCCTATCGTTTCTCTGATCAAGGGAACCCAGGACCTTTCCCTTCTTCTCGTTAGGGCTTTGATATTCTCCTCTAACTCTGTATAAAATGCTGCATCCACTAGGTGAGCTTCTTCAAGAGCGAAGGGTCTCTTTGTAGCCTGTATAGTGATCTCAGTTTTTTAAACATTTTCCTTGGCGCATTGGTGATACATCGAAGGAACTAGTCATTGATTGTGCATACACACTCTTCCTATCAATAGATGGTAGGAATTTGCACTCTCTATCACATGCAACTTGATATGGGAACTCAGATTTCCCATTACAATCCCAAAATTCACATAACCAATGGACTAGGAAGACTTGTTTTCATAACCTGAAATCACCAAAGGCATAGGGAATAATCTTTCTTTTGGGATGTTAGCTCCTTGGGAAGAGCTTATTGGCATGATGTTTATGGATTCCCCCAATACATAAGATCCCTTGCGAAACTAACCCCATTGATGTTAGAAGTCAAATATAATGGTTTATTGTGAGGAAGTCTCACGGCCTTATCTGCATCGCTGAACGTTACTTCTGACAGAAATTTCCTGACCATCTAGGCCATGGGTCCCTTCCATCTGAGCGAAGGGGAGGTATTCTTCCTTGTAATATCCAGGATTGCTTGAGTTATCTCCAACCTCCTTTCCTTTGGTATTCCTATCTGATCGAAGAACCAGAGAAACTTTGAGGATTGTGAAACCGCACAGTACTCCAAACTTTGGTCCATTTCCTCACCTTTAATATTGTATGCATCATCCATATCCTTGGCGCTTGTTTCGTCATAAGATAACACCATATTAGCCATTCTCTGGTACACTCCTCTAAAGCTTCTTCGAACTCACCCTGCTCTGTTATTAGCTCATTCACTGCTATTTCTGCCTTGTCATCATAAGCCACCACCAGATTGGCCCCATGAGCTGGGAGTGGGTTATCATTAACATTTTACAGAGGGATTTACAGTGTCCTTGCCTTTATATATTTATCAATGATTCTCCTTAATGTGAAACAACTTCTCATTGGATGTTGAATCTTTTGATGGATCTGGAAGTACTTGGGATCCGCTCTCGTCGCTGCATCTGGTTCCATGGTCGGGATTCTTTTAGGTTCATACACAGTTCCTCCCTAAACCATGGCATTGTAACAACTAACAGTCCCTCTACTGTACAGGGTAATGGTGGTAGGTCCTCCCTATGTCTCCCAAACTTTATCTTGTTGTCCCTCTTCACTAGTTTGCCTCCATCTGCTCCTTCGGTATATCCCACCTATGGGGACTGATACCTTCCTCCCACAGGTTGTATCGGATACTTAAACATCATGGGCACCACCACTGGGTTTGGTCGTACCACCAACGATATATTCCTTGCTTCTTTTAGGAATGCCGCAAAAAGTCCCCTTGTGTATATCGTTAATAAGATGGAAGATGCACTCGGGAAGTAGTCCTTTCGCACATATCTGCAGTAGTTTGGACTCTTTGTCTTCCTCTCTTACATCGAGGGACCTTTCCTTTAACCTTGGAACGTACACCACCATATCTTACCTTGGTCATTGCTTCTCTCTCCCCTGTTCGGTCAAAGTGAACTCATCTTCTGCCAGAAAAAACTTCTGGATGAACAAAATGTGCATTTCCTCATGCATGGAAACACTTTTAGGAGCCAGGTGAGAGTACCATATATAAGCCTTCTCGGTTAAGGATTTGGAAAACTCTCTTAACCTGATTTGTTTGTTGTTGCAATGAGCCCCCAAATGTTCAACGAAGCGTTTAATGTGCTCCTTCGGGTTCCCATACTTTCATGTGTACTTTTTGAAAATAGGAGGAATATAATCTTTTGGGTAAGTCTCATCGTTATATTCCTGAGGTTTAGGCGTTCAAAAATTGTCATAAACCGAAGCTACAACGAAAGTGGATTGTAAGGAAGCTTACATGAACTTCAGCATCTCTTTTCTCATCTCCTCCATAGTCGATACCATTGAAGGAATAACCAGAGGGACCATAGGTGGGACCCCCATTACACCTGGAATAACCACCATAGTTAGAATGTTTGTTACTCCTGAGGTTACCATCATTGAAACTGTAACATGGGGTATGCTTACTGGGCTAGTTCATGTTTGAACTGCGCTTGGTGGGGCCATTGGGTCTACCTTTGGCGTTATGGAGGAGTTGGCCTCAAATTCCCCCAACACCGTTGAAGCTACATGAGTGTTTAAAAACTCGTAGAATTTATTCATGAGGAGTTCCACTTGAGATGGTCCCAATCCAACGCTCGTGGAAGCTTGTGTAACCCCCGGAATACCTGCCAACGTTTGAACTACAAGTACCTCCACCCGAGGGGCTCCATCTGTAGGAGCCTCCAGCTCTCTCGCTGCTTATTCTTCATTGCATTGAATATCATCAAAGTTAAGTCTTCGATTAACATTATCCTGCGCCATACTCTTTGCTTAGAAAAATACCTCACTGGCAGAGTGTCCATATGTAAGAGGGTAGTTTAGATTAGATGGAGACATAACCTCATTGGGAGTACAATATTGGTAAGTTAATCAAGAAACACCATTGACTAAGTAAAACACACAATCATACATCTATAGAGATGAACTCAGTTTTAACTCGCAAGAACTCTCGTGTATAACTCAAGATAAATAATAAAGAAACTCAGATGTAACTCGTTTGGAGATAGAGAAAAGTGATCACCCTAGACACACCTTGACAGGCATCCAAACACACCAACCACACTCAAAGATCTCGATCAAGAATTAAAAGCTTCGTAATAAATGACCATGGTGGCTGAGTGAACTCTGGTTAGTAATAAATCTCTCTCTGATGTATATTTTCTCTAGTAATAACTTCTGAATTCTCAAAAAGAACATTCTTTTCGTCAGAGGTGGCTGGGAACCCCTTAAATAGTCCCCACACCACTCCCGAGATAACTCAGTCATTAATATATGTGAAAGACATCCCTTATAATTTATGTCACAGATATTAAATGCCTGATGCACTAGTTAGCTCCACGTCATAAATATTAAATGCCAAGACATGACTTTTGCCTAACCATTATGTGTCAGGGGGATGTCGTCAGAGAGGTGGCTGACCAACCGTTTGACAACCCCAAATACCATAGAGTTTTTCTCAAGTGAATATTTGACATTATTTAGCTGGTTAGTGACATCACTTAAAGTATATGTGACATTAAGTACAGGGTTGTTTGGTTCACAACTCAACGCCCGATGGAACTCAAGTCTGGTCCAATCGAGGTTCCACGGCCAGGGTCTTCAGGTGTTTTACTAGGTGTATCTAAGATGGTCAGGACAAGACCCAATGGTTCCTCACTTCTCAATCCTCCAAACCAAGTCCCTCTAAAGTTCCCATGACGAGGTCATTCGATAGAGCATGAAAGCTCTCCCGGGCCCTGCCAAGCCTAGTCTCTCGCGAGTAACATTTGACCTCGCACTGAATGCCATTATAATCGTTACATCATTACAATCGTTATAGCTCATAGCCAATATAAACAAAATATAAAATATAGCTGAGTAACACAATAAGCTAAAGTATAAGTTTCCGCGCTAAGCTGCCTCGCTTAAGCTGCCACGCTGAGCTACCTCGCTTGAGCTGCCACGCTAAGCTGCGTCGTTGTCTTAATCCCAAACATTGTTGTTAATGGGGGATTATCTATAATCTCAAGATTAGATTAAAGCCCCCTCTACGTTACTAAAAGGGGTAAAATAAACGATGATATGGTCATATAGAAATATTGGAAAGAAATTAAGTTAAGTACTATAGATTAACTAAATGTGCTAAGGATCTCCCCCTCCTTAAATTAACAAAATGAATTCAGGTAAATAGTTCAAATGACTAATAAACTGATCATATCAAATTGAGAATAAACATAAAACATGAAGATACCAAACTCAAAGATAAAAAATGAAAATTTCGTTCGAGTATGGTTACAAATGGATTAACGTTGTATTAAAGACTTAAACACAGCTGTTCGATGACAATTAAAGTTAATATGCTAAGATACTCCCAAATCTATACTCGCGTCATCAATTAGAAGCGATTCAAAACTAAACCCTAACTTTGAAGCTTAAATGTCCAACAATGGTGGGTTAATGATCCTCGCCAACAAAAAAGCCACAAAACATGGTAAACTAACTACAATAATCAAATCAAGAGAGAAATCAACACAAAGTAATTTTGATGTATTGAAGTGAAAACTAAGTAACAAGTCTATATTATCAAGCTATAAAACATAAACAATGGAGAAAAATAGAGAAATATGTAATATCCACTAACATAAAATTGTGAAACCTAAGAGATAGGGAAGGAGATAAGCTCCCCATATCACTAAGTAACCAAAAACCGGAAGTGACAAAATGAATTCTCCGCATAAAATGATGTTTACGTATATATACCAACGCTAACAAAAAAATAGAATTTTTTCTGTCAAAAATACCCAAACCGATTTCGACAAAGCCGAATCAGTTCGTGATGTTTAAATGACAATCAATATGCTTTTCTTCAAGGGTGGTCGAATAGGGGTTTGACACTTTGAAAATTAAAATGACTGTAACTTTTTTGTTTCAAATCGGATTGATGCACGATCCGAATCCACATGAAAATAATTTTATGATCTATATATTTGTGTTTTGATACCATCAAAATCATGGAGTGTGAACTTAATTAATTTCCCTTGAAGATTAAGCATGTATAAACTTTCTCATAACACATCAAAACTTCACGCCGATCATCTCCAACACCTATAAAAGTTCAAATAAAACTTGCACAAAATGATTACAACGAAAATAAAGTTTATCTAGTATAAAAGTGTAGTTATAGGAATTAATAATAGTGGGAATTTTGTACTTCATTAATATAAGGGGTTTTGAAAGCAGTAGTCGTGACTAATTATCCCAAATTAATAGTTATTTTCCTTTTTCGCATGTAATCAACGAACCAAATTTCACGATATTGATCAGATTAGTAATCTTGAAATTTTATGGAATGAATCCTTAGAAATATTTTTTTCTAATATCAACTATTAATTTGGGATGGAAGTAGTCTATGCCAAAGTGAAAAATTCCTCAAGATATATCTCAACACTCGCTTAACTGCTTAAATATGTTACAATTGGGGAGCATGCATAACTTGGAAAATTAAGTTAAGTAAGTGAGTAAAAAAAGTGTTGGGTATTGTAAGGACGTGATGATGGATTAAAGGTAAATGTTATCATCGAAAGATGAATGAGGAAACAATGGGATAGATTTGACAGTGACTGGTGTGGTAATAAAGTAAGTTGGAGGCATTACCACATTGTCATAGAACAATTTCTAGAAAATGATTCGACTCAAATTCAAAGGAAATTATGTGTACATGCAATGTATTTCAATGTAAATTCGGAATTCATCTTGTGAAATAATCAGTGCAGCAAATAACTAATATTTCCACTAATAATAAGATAGTTTACTCATACCAACACAATAAGATTACCATAATAAATTTTGAAATGAACAAAGAAGTCTAAGATTTGATATTTTCAAAACCAAGGAAATTAAATGACAAATAAACCTTTCAAACCATGCACAATGGGAAAGTTTCAGGCTCAATGAATCTTCGAAGGGCTCTGATTGCGGTCAACTTCAGCATCGGAGACAAAGTTCAATGAATCTTCAAAGGGATCTGATTCCCCTTTCCAACGATCCACCCCATGTGTGAATCGATATAACGATTCTAACAAATGAACCATTTTACTATGGAAAATCGATCTGGAGGCCACTAGGTCCTCTCGGTCCCCAATTTGACCACAATTAACTTAAACATCAAATAAAAATATCAATGAAACTTTAAAGGGAACTAAATCCTCTTTCTAACGACTAACCTTATGCACGAAATGGCATAACGGTTTAGAAGAACGATTTGTTTACACCAAAAAACTGATACGGAGGCCACCAGGCGCTCCCAGGCTCTTTTGACCAAAGTCAAATCTTCATTTCAAACGAGACTAAATTAATATTTGAAAATCACTGAATACCCTTTCCAAAGGTCTACCCAATGCATGAATCATCCTCACAATACGGACAAATGCTCCATTTTACTCTGAAGGGTCCGTAGGCACTTCCACACCCCATTTGACCAAAGTCAACACTCTAAACCAAGCGAACCTCTTTGGAAAATTACCTCACACAACCTTTCCAACATTCCACTCCGTGTGCGATTTAGACTTATGATTTGGACGAATGATCCAACTTCACGTGATGATCTTCTGTCCAAAGGATTCACGGGATCTTTCGAGCCCCATTTGACCCAAACTCAACTCCTAAACTCTGGATCAGCATAAAGGATTCTCCAAGGTCTCTGAATTACTTTCTAATGGTATCCCCCCATGCGTAATTTGGACTTACGAATTTCATTTTATGACCATTTTTCTAAAAAATCTAGAGGAGACTACGACTTGGTAGGTTCATTTCCCTGCCTATCGGCAATGTATATAGGGTTACCTACCAATAATAAAGACAAGGACAATGCTGATCGGAAGTCCCCATACCCTATATAAGGAGATAATGAGCTCACTTCGAAAGGCACTTCAGAACCATAAGTTTTAGTGATCTCAATAATATTCTTTACAATCAGCGAAGTTTCCTCACGTGAACTGCTTCCCCACCTTTCGTTCCATCACTCTAATACCCAATTTTGTTAAAATCTCATTCTCTATCATCCTACATTCATCATAACTTGCAAGGAAGCTCATGAAAGATCAAGTTTAATCTTCAAGTCTCCAAAGAATGTCCAAACATACTACTTTTTAAATTTCTTTATTTTTGCATTAGTTATATAAATTCTTAATTTATCTTTAGATCACACATATTAATATCCTATCCTTTATTAGTTAGATTCAATATAATTTATTTTCTATATAAACCCAAATCAAAGAAAAAGAGGGTTACACCTATAAATTCAAGAGAGATTCTTCATCACATTTTTTCAAAAGTAAAAGCATTTATTTTACACACACACACATATAATAAACTCCCATTTGAATCTATGGGATCAACCCCACCCTTGTGACGCATGCAAACTATGTGGACCTTGATGCCTTTATAGGCTATGTAGGCGTCTCGGGCTAAAAATTGATACTCGAGTTCTATTTTTATATTTCCATCATTTTTCCAATTTTATTCATATATTATATATATATATCATACTTGTGATTCATACTTGTGCCTTATCTAGCACATATTACTATTTCATCATGATGATCAATGTCTCGATAAGCGCACACATGATGTTATTTAATTATTATTTTAGGAACAGTCCTACGGGTGACCTCACTTCATCTTTTCCATAATGTGAGTCCAGTGATTCCGATAACCACTCATATATACACGGACACACACTTCACAGATAAATTAAGGAAAATAATAGCATAAGCCCATGTGAGACTGAAAGGGTGGGATGGGTGCGTAACACCTTTTTATTTCGTAACTTAGCTCCTGAACCTCAGAAGTACTTATTTGGCAAGCATCAGTTTTTCACTGATGCCGCTCTCTCGAGGCGGCAACATGTTATTTTGCATATTTTGTGAAAAATAGGCTAGCTATTCTATCTCTTTATATCAACCCAAAATCGACGATGATCGAACAACCCTCCGATGTAGCGAGGGGTGCGGGACCTATATCTCTCCCCTCCCCTCCCCCCCCGAAAGCACTTGGGGAGGGGGAAGATCTCGAGATGGACATAGTGGGGACTCCATTAAGGACTGACTGAAGAGGGATAGACTTTGTTTGCATGGGTGTCAACATTTGCTGGTTGTGTGCGTATGCACATACTTGTATGTTCCCTTTTCTCCTCTATTATTTCTTGTATATATCTACCTCATGTTTATATCACCTCTCACGCACTTTTCACTTCACACAGTTGTAAAGACTCTCTATGTACACCTCACACTACCTACACTTGTATATAGGTTCACTTATACTCACATGCTTCACGCACCACTTGGAATATCCATGCTTAGGTGTTACTAGTACACACCTCCACTTATTACACTTATATATATCCGTGCTCACTCACACTTATCACACACCATTTGTAGTTGATCCATACTTAGATTCACTACCACATGCTCACTTATATATGTTCACACATCACTCACTCTCACGTATCCATGCTTAGTGTAATCTTCATGCTCCATACAAGATTTAATTTTCATGATATTTTTACATTCTTCCCTATTAGTAGTGTGCCCATCATGCCAAATAAAATGCTCTCTCCATAATATACTAAACAAGAATCATGAATTTTTCACATTACATAACCAAGAGCATTGTTACATTGACCAAAATTTTCCCCGTATTGAGGGGTCACTTTGTGATGGGCACTGGTCCAGCAAGTTACAGTTAGAATAAGAAATATGACCCTTACCTTCCATTTGTTAAGTACATTCAACATATATCGAATGGTTCCCCCCACATCGTACTTCTTGACCGAACTCATGACGAGAGGTATATAGCAGGGAACTCATTCACATATGTAAAGTACACCAAATTCACTCTCATGCGTATTATCCCCACGACGTATATAGTGAGGCAATTCACGTACACTGAGGTATATCAAATGGCTTGTCCACACTTACCGATTACCCTCAAAATCAAGACATATATTCTGGAAGCCATATCTAAGGAAGGAATCTTTCCACTAACCCAATAGGTGCATACCCTCATATAGACATCAAACCTAGGGCAATCATATATAGTTTGCCGATTAATACATGAAACTCTATCGAATTGATAAACGTTATGCCACCGAAATATGCGATTTCATATTTTTCCAAAACGGGACCCTATTAATGAGCTTGGTAACAAGTCAACCCATGTTGTACATATTTTTCAAACCCATTTTTCCCGGCTCAGGTCACGTCGGACATTTCTTTTGCATTTTGGTAAACCTAGTACAAGTGAAAGCATAAACATAATAATAATCATACTGAGACTATTCTCTCATTTTCCCCCCTTCCTTACCAAAAATGTCAAAAGCATTTTTCCTCGTCTTTTATCAGAATACCAAAAAATATTTTCCTGTCTCCTTTATAAAAATACCAAAAAACATTTTTCCTCTTTTATCAAAATAACAAAAACATTTTATCCTAATCTTTCCAAAAAAATGTCAAAAACATTTTCCTCTTTTCTAATAAAAATAATTCTTTCTTTCCTAATTCAAAAGTGTATTCGAATCATTTTCCTTCTGAGGCCGATCGCATACCCGACTCTTAGCTTAAGTTAATCGCCCCGAAGTTTCGTCAGTTCTATCGATGCTTCCTCTAAGTATGGAATCCACCTTCACCCACTCTCCATGGAGAACACAAACCAAGTTTCGAATGTGGAGCCTGACTTGATGATAGTCCTAGTCCAACTTACCGCCAAGATTGACAACCTTCAAATCGAGGTTCATGAGATGAAGTGAAGTCGGGTTCTTATTCCCGAAGATCCCGAGGTCCTCTTATCTCATTCTATGGGTTTATTTATACCTGATCTTATTTGGGTCTCGAAAGTATATCAGCACGCTACATGTGCCCCTCTTGCCAATGGGCCACCACTAACCCTTCTCATTCTACTGAATCTTGCCTACCCATGGCCTAACATGCCAGTGCTAGTCGATCCGAAGGAATAAGAGTTAAATAGGGTCAAGGAGTACCTTAATATGTTAACTAAGAAGTTTGACCAAGTCCAAATCTCTAGGAACTACATAGTCACACCCATATATCTCTATACCCTAAAGTAAGTCTACAAGAAAAATTTAGACGCCAAACATTGAGAAGTTTAGACGCCAAACATTGAGAAGACCCCCAATTGTTCATCTTCAAAGCTACCATAAATCAATGGCTCTCTTAGGTTCCTCTGAGTAAATAAATGACCAAATGTTCCAACAAACTCTGAAAGACAACACTTTTCATTGATTTCTATCCCTCGGGGAATCTAAAATTTGCAATTAAGAGGATGTTGCTCGTGAATGTATATATCACTACAAATACAATGAGAATTTGGAGGTTACACACCATAATTTAGAACTTCTCAAGAAGAATCTTGGAGAATATATCAGTAATTTCATAGAAAGATGGAGCGAGAAAGCAGCCGACATAACCAACCAGCCTTCGAAGGAGGAGCAAGTTAGTATTGTAAAGAAAAACTTCTTGCCCTATGTCCAAGAGATAATGAGGGTACTATATTACCAACATTTTCTAGACCTTCGAGAAGAGGGAGTGTAGATTAAAGAAAGTCTTTCCAAGACAAAAGTCGAGCTAAACAAAGTATTCGGAAGGTTTACTCCCAAAAAATATGAGCAGCCTGTTACATTCTTAATCATCAACAATATCTCATAACCTACTACCTCTTGGGCACAAGAAAGTAGTGCTAACCATGTCAGTAATGAATACACTAAGCTTCATGATCCCTTCTTCAAATTCTATGAAGCCCTGTTAAGACGAAATCTCATCAAATCATTGGACCCTCGTCCATTACCATACCCACTTCCTAAAATTCTGAGCTCGACGCCTATTGTGATTTCCATCAAAATGTCAAGCATACCACTGATCAGTGCTTCCATCATTGGAATGTAATCCAAGGTCTGATTGGACGGGGTGTTATACCCCCACCATCCAATACTAAACCAAAGACCACTTACAATCCACTCCCAATTCATGCAAATGCCCTCTTCCTAGAAAATGATCTAGAATTTGACCGATCTACCCAGATTATACCCAGTAAATCACCCATCATACCCATATTTTCGCCCAAACCTCTGAAATTTTACCCATAGTTTCTCCTTCACCCTACCTATTTTTTCGACCAAACTTTATTTATTCTCATAAGAGCTTGCATTTCCATTTGTACTCATTTCGGGGGAAAAGATATGGAATTATCGACAGTACTAAGCTACCTCCATGAGTTTGGGTTGAAATTTCCCTATGAAATGACCATTGACTGTCAGAAGTTTAACACCTTGCTCATGGAAGCCTAAAAGTGGGATTGAGAGTAAGATAACTACGTGGTACCTATCAACGGATTAAGTTTAGACGATGCAATGGAGATCATGGCAGGCTTGTTCCAACATACCAATGATATTTTTAGTATGTCCGAGCTACTCAATGCCTTAAAGTTACAAGGGTGATTGGTCCCTTAAATTATGTATCTTCCCATTAAATGGGAGGATCTATATGAAGAAGCCATTGAGGTTATGGAATGCATTGACTTCTCATGTCAAGACGACATCATTCCCACCGGATGGCAGGAAATGGATGGCACAGTGATCAGTATGTGTCGGATGATATCATTTGAAGATCTACTGGGATAGATCAACAAAGTGGTTGAAAATCCCAAGATAAATAAAGAAATGGGGTTTCTGTTCTTCCCCTCTTCCTTGAACCATATGATAAGATCTCAGAGGCTCTAGCAGAGTCTGAATCCTCTAACAGTAATAACAAATAAAGGAAAGTGTATTATTAAGGAACTCCCCATATCGAAAATGACCATCAAGGAGAGCAAGATCCTTGACCAGTTGAATAAAACTCATGCCAACATCACTTTGTGGGGACTCTTTATGTCTTCCCAACTACACTGAAATGCTCTAATAAAATTGCTAACCAGGACTACAGTCCCTCCTTCCACCTCTGCAAAAGAAGTCGTGAACCTGCTTGGTTCTTTAACCTCTACTATATTGCTTCCAATATATGAAGAAAAAATCCCAAAATTTAGTTCTAATCATAGCTATGCTCTCAACATCTCCGTTGAGGTAATAGGAAAGACAGTCCCGCTCTCAATCATCAATAATGTATCAACGCTCAATATTTAAGAACCTTCAACTGCTTGGGCTTGAAAGTAAGCGACCTTGCTCCAACTTCCACCCTAGTGTGTGCTTATGACAATACTCGTCGAGACGTAATGGGATCCATAAATCTTACCATATGGTTGGCCCTATAAATCCCGTTACCGAGTTCCAAGTTATTGACATAACTTATTATTTTAACCTATTGCCTGGTCAAGCATGGCTTCACAGCATCAAGGGGGTATCTTCCTCTCTCCATCAAAAATTGAAGTTCTTCATCAAGGGGCAGGTCATCACCATTTTGGGAGAGGATGATAATACTAGGAATGCAAGGACCAATAATCTGGTACTAGAAATACAACACGGGGAAAATGGCATGCTTCTGTCTGGCTTCCAAGTCAAACCACTTCTTTTCCCAATAAGGGATGATTTCAAATATTAAGATTGTCTAGTGCACCGTCCTCATGACAATGTCAATGTGATACCGATGTTCAAAAATATGCACTTCATACCCGAACTGGGGCTAGAACGACAACAACAAGGGATACTAGATCCCATAGCACTGGAGAAGGCCTTTCATCCATATGTCCTAGGTTATAAACCATCATTAGAGGAAATTAGAATGATCCGCCAACCCCAATTGAAGTGAAGTTTAGAAAATGCCAAGACTATTTTGGAGAATTACTTAATCAAAAAATTCATCAAAGAGGGTGAAGATTTTCCTTTTTTGGCTTTCCTGACCCATGGTATGATCATGTGGATAAGAGGATGAAACCAAGGATAAATATATTCTTCCAAGATAGTTACTCATGGGTCGAAGAATCCCAGCATCATGTGTAATCGCTCGTTGATAAGACTGTAGCCGTTATAGAGGTTTATGAGGGAAGTGACTCTAATAACTCATTCAATTTGTAGATAGTGGGGATGATAATCTACATGATCCACTCAAGCGCTACATCATTGAACCCATTCACCTTAATCTAGTTGGTTGATGAACCATTCCTTAACTAGAATGCTATACCAATTCCACCCACTGAAATGAGACCCAACCTAGATGTTTATCCTATTTCTTTCTTTTTTGTTATTAGTCCTTGTTATAATCACAATGTAATTGAGACATCCTTCGATAAGGTTGTCAATGCTATTTTTCTCGAGAATGAAATCAACTAAGATCTTGAGTATCTTGTTGTGCCTTACATTAGTTGCCTTTATTCCAATCAAACTCTTGATGATGATGATTTTACAAATGAACAATTATTAATTAATCTTAATAAGGTTAATAGTAAACATCATAATCGCGTTCGATTTAATGAAGATGAAATTGTTGTTATTAATCTCTGTGCAATATTTGGATAGGGTCCAGCGTTGACGAGCATGAGCGTGCATAACTAAAAAAAATATTTAAAGAATTTATAGACATCTTCACACGATCCTACGATGACATGCCCGACATCGATATCGAAATATCTCAATATGAGATTATAACTCTCCCATTATGTAAGCCGATCAAAAAGAAATTACAAAAGCTTTGCACTAAATGGTCTTGGTTTCATTCAGTTGATAAAATATCCCATATGTCTAGACAACATTGTCCCCGTACCACAATAAAGAGGAAAAGTCTGCATGTGCGTTGATTATCATAATTTGAACAAATCATCTCTGAAGTATGATTACCCATTGCCAAATATCGACATGATCATGGACAACACGGACAGTCATGCTCTCAAATCATTTGTGTCAAGAAAAAACCACATTTATCACCCATTGGGTAACCCTCTATTACACAGTCTTGTTAATCGGTCTAAAAAATATAGGGGCTAGCCACCAAAGGGCTGCCACAACCATCTTTCATGATCTAATGCACTAAAAGGTCGAAGTATATGTGGATGATATGATCATCAAGTCTAAAACTCGGGAAGGTCATGCTCTTGCTCTCTAGAAGTTATTTAAACAACAACGACGATATTAGATACCACTTAACCCGAAAAAATATGCCTTCGGTGTCACTTAAGGAAAGATTTTAGTATTCATGGTTAGTGGGAAGGGGATTCAAATAAATTATGCCAAACTGAAAGCCATACTCAAAATTCCACCACCCCGAATGGAGAAGGAAGTGCGGGGATTCTTGGGAAAATTATAGTATATCAGCCAGTTCATCATCCAATTGACTTCTATTTGTGAACCCGTCTTTCAACTCCTCCGAAAGGATTCAACTAAAGTCTGGAATAAAGCTTGTCAGGAAGCTTTCGACCAAATCAATAATTATTCAACCCGACCTTCGGTACCATACCACCGTGACTTGGTCTGCTTCCACTCTTATACTTGATCGTAACAGCATCTACAGTAGGGGATTAGCTAGCTCAATACCGTAAAAAATCTTGTAAAGAAAGGTACACCTACCAAGCTTGTTGAAAGTTAGTCGGATACTAAGTCAACTACTCTACCTTTGAAAAAGAATCTATCCCCCTTGTTTGGGTCACTCAGAAATTACGCCACTGCATACTCGCCTTTCCCGTCATACTTGTGTCCTGAATGGATCCAATCAAATACCTTCTCGAAAAACCTACCATGTCCAGTCGAATGTCCTGATGGTTGATGCTGCCAGATGATTTCTATATTGTGTATGTCATACAAAAAGCCATGAAAGGGAGAGCCATCTCCGACTACCCTCCTGACTACCCCATAGAAGAGGATGACGTTTAGATGTCCAAATTCCCAGATGAATATATCCTTTGAACCTCCCCGAATGACCTCCAGTGGAAAATGCTCTTTTGAGGTGTTGCCAACAAAAAAGGATACGACATTGGGATACTCCTGATTTCACCAAATTTTCCCTGCACCAAGAACATGATTGAATACAAGTCATGCACCGTAGGCCTCAAAGTCCCTCTCAAGAAAGGTATATGTCTATGAGGATTATTCCCTCATCGTCAACCAGGTCCTTAGAAGGTGGAAAGTCAAAGATGAAAATCTTTTACCCTTCCATGCCCACCTGGAAGAGTTAGCCTCCTAGTTTTGAGATATCACCTTCCACTACTTGCCCTAAGCAAGGAACAACTTAGGTGATGCTCTTGATACCTTAGCCTCCATGGTCGATGATATGCCCAAAGTGAATACTCTTACTTAGAGAGACTAACTTTGACCAACCTCATAGATAAGGTGACGAGAACCTTGACAACCATCAGTAAAGTCATCTTTTAGAAGGTCGACCCCTCATACACCAACCTCGATCGGACATCAGCCAAGTTTAAAAAATTATCATGGGCTCAATCAATTGCCAATGTCATCATAAGCCTCATGCGACATTACAACTACCTCATATATTACCTCGGGTAACCCTCCCGGTTGAGGTCATCATGGCTATTGATAGGACAAAGCAATTGTCGAACTTCATCAACCTCGTACTCTTCCAAGCCGAGGTTACATCAGTCAAGGAAACAAGGCCAAACATCTATAAGCACATGTATGGTTTAGAACACGTCAAAAAATCAGTTATAAACGAATTATTCCCCTCATGTGAGGGAATATTAAGGTCATCATTATCTACATAATATTAGCCAGGTGTCGTTCTCATACTGGTGCGATCCTCATGCACTTGCTCATTGCATGCTTGGGGGGTACATTACACCCCTCAAGAACTACATATAAAGATCATCCTCTACCTTGTCAAGGGATCGATAATTACAAACCCTAGCCAAACTCTTATGCACTTACAATAGAGAGAGAAAGCGGATTGATTGTATTTCCAAGGCCATTAGAGCCCTCTTCTGATAGTCATACTTACACTCACTTGCACAGTGGATGTAGGCAATTGCCGAACCACTTATATACCAGTGTTCATCCTCTTCTCCTTACCTCATTTTACTGTATATTCACTCTTATACTACCATTGTTGTCACTAGTTTGAGCTTGTCAACACCTTACCTGGTGGTGTAATTTACAGCATCATCATTTTTGGTTCCATTTGTGGGAACGAGAAGATTCATCTCTTCCTTTTTGCAGCTTAACCTCACTGGAGTCTCTGGTGGTGAACCAGGCCTCACCCTTCACGTGAAGTTGTGTCACCACTGAAATAGGTCCTTTAAGGTATCAAGCTCTCTAATATTTTCATTGCAAGCTCTTTAGTATTAACATATGGCATCGAAGTTACCACCACATCCTCTACCATCTGGTGTTGGAGGAAGCAGTTCTAGCTAGGAACCACCCTAGTCCGAGATGGTTGAGGTGGCAGCAGCCTTGAAGTCCTTAACTGCAACTCAGCAAGTGATGCAGGAGAAGTTTGCCCAGCTAAGCCAAAATATAATGAGACCACCTGGGGTCTCACCGGGGATTATTACTCCGATAGCTGCTCAAACACATCCTGAGGTCGGGGGACCACCCCAGGCACCGCGAAAAGACCAACCTACTCCTCAACGAAGGATATATGTTGCTGACCCTAGGAGTTTACACTTGGGGAGGAAAGAAAACCCTTATCCCGAGGATAGGTACGACAACATTGAGGCAGAGGATGCTCTGATAGACGGTTGGGAGCCATATGAGGTCTCAAACAACACTGTATGTCCTATACAGCAGAGCCAAGGTCAGTGTCAAAGACGAGATGGTGATGCACAATAAACAGGGTCGACTTTTCATCGCTTAAGTAGAGGGTCGGCCTTTGAGAGGCTCGACCAGTTAATGATCTGATGTAGAGGCTATCTAGGTTAAGGAGCATAACTGGCACACAAAGGGGAGGTGAAGAACATCGGCCTCATCATGGCCGACCCCCACATAGAAGAGACCGTGGTCAGGGAGAAGTCAATAGATGACGTTGTGATGCTGTTGGGGAGCCCTTGGTTCACCCCATAGGGGTGGCTGGGGACAACCTCGTCCAGGCCGATGTTGCCAGACCCTGGAATGATTCGATCCAAAGGCTTGAAGATAAGATAGGGAACTTCATAAAAAGTCGAGACCCACTACAAATGGGATTCTCAGAGGGATCCCCATTTGTGGTAAGGATTGCCAATTTCCCAACCCCTGCCAAATTTAAACCACAAATGGTGTCTCCCAAGTATGATGGTAGTACCAACCCAGGGCATCACGTTGAGATATATCAGTCTGCAACAGATTATTATTCAATCCCTGATGAGATGAGGAGGTGAGCTTTCTCAAGCACATTAACGGGAGCTGCACATATTTGGTTCATTTCTCTTCCTAAAAATTATGTTCAGAACTTTAAGGGTTTGGTTGAGCGTTTTATACAAAACTTCTATTTTGGGGTAAGACCTCAGAAGAAGAAAACCCATCTGCTTTATGTAAATCACAACAAGAATGAAAGCCTTAAAGACTACATCGCAGAGTTAAACAAGGAAAATTTGAAGGTTGAAGATTATGAAGAGAACATAGCCATGACAACCCTCATTGGAGGACTTCAGAAGGGAAAGATACTTTGGAAGCTTGCTGAAGACCATCCTAAGTCTATGGCTGAGCTGTTAGCAACAATAGGAAAGGTCATGAATGCAGAAGAAGCAATGGATACAAAGTATGAGGATGAGAATGGAAGTAGCAGTTGGAAATTTCAAAGGAAAAAATAGGGAAAAGAGATGTAGAAAAATATACATGGCTAGTCATGAGTGAGAGAAAAAGAGGATCTGAAGAGAAAGAGACCTTGAACCACAGCAATAATGGAAGGCTTAAAGAGAGAGAGGCAGTTGCAGAATGCCTAGGCAGGAGAGAACAGGAAGAATAAAGAGAATGAGGAGAGAGAGAGGAGGCTTTTTAAACCTACCCAATGATGGGGAACTAGTCCTAATGCCCCATTATTACCCTAGGTAACCCAAAAGACAATTCAAAATCACCTCACTTTGGGGAATACATTTCACTTCAGTAAGTGACATGTATCAAGAAAATATTAACACCCAAAGAGACTCAGCCTCGGCCTAACACACATACCCTTCAATCACCTATTTACATAGAAGACTAAGGGCTAGGGGTGATTGATATGCCCAAAGTGCACCCTCTTACTCAAAGAGACTAACCTCGGCCAACCTCATAGTCGAGGTGACGAGAAGCTTGACAACCATCAGCAAGGTCATCTTTTTTAAGGTCGACCCATCATACACCAACCTCGGCGAGCCATTAATCGAGGTCTGCAAAGTCTCATAGGTTCAATCAACTGCCAACATCATCATCGGCCTCAGTCGACATTACAGTTACCTCATATATTACCTTGGCTAGCCCTCTTAACCGAGGTCATCATGGCTATTATTAAGATAAAGCAACTATCGAACTTCATCAACCTCGTACTCATCCAAGCCAAGGATACATTAGTCAAGGACACATGGCTGAGCATCTACAAGAACAAGTAAGGCTTGGAACATGTGGATAAATCAGTTATAACCGAATCCTTCCCCTCTCGTGAGGGAATATTGAGGTCATTATTATCTACATAAGATCATTTAGGTGTCATTCTCATACTGGTGAGATCCTCATGCACATGCTCATTGCATGCTTGGGGGGTACATTACACCCCTCAAGCACTATATATAGAGGTCATCCTCTACCTTATAAAGGGATCGATAATTACAAACGCTAGCCAAACTCTGGTGCACTTACAGTAGAGAGAGAAAGTGGAGTGAATGTATTGCCAAGGACATTAGAGCCCTCTTCTAATAGTGATACTTATACTCACTTGCACAGTGGACGTAGGTAATTATCGAACCACTTATATACTAGTGTTCATCCTCTTCTCATTACCTTATTATACTATATATTAACTCTTATGCTTCCATTGTTGTTGTCACTAGTTTGAGATTGTCAACACCTTACCTGGTGGTGCAATTTAGAGCTTTTCAACATCTATGGTTGAGCTCTTAGGAATAGAAGGAAAGGTCATCAACGTAGAAGAAGCAATGGCTGCAAAGTATGAGGATGAGAATGGAAGTAGCAGTGGGAAATTTCAAAGAAAAAAGTATGGAAAGAAGAGAATTATAGATGATAAGTTTGCACACTATACTCTTCTAACTGTGATATGTGAACACATCCTCAAAGAAATAAATAATGATAAATCCCTGAGGTGGCCGGAGAAGCTGAGGGCTCCTCTACATAGGAGAAATAAGAATCTATGGTGCAAGTTCCATCAAGATAACGACCATTTGATCGACAAGTGTTTTGCCCTGAAGGATGAGAATGAGAAAATGTTGATATCTGGAAAGCTTAGAAAGTATGTGGATGGTAGATCTCCTAAGGGGGAAGAGAATACCCTAAAAATAAGAGAAATGATATATGCCGAGAAGATTCCCCTACTAGAAGAGCTGAGGACTTAGATGATGATAATGAAGACCCTAACCTCCCACCAAAAGATGATAATGTCCCAGTAAAGAGGGTCTATATGATCTCTTTCGGTGTGAACACTATCTGTGGAGGACTAGCAGTGGGAGGTTCAGAGGTAGCAGATCACAAGGCTCATGTGGAAGAGGATAAGGCAGTGACTAAAGCACAAGTTATAAACTTGGCATCTATGGAGGTTAAGCACAAGAAGAGAAAGAAGGTAGATATGGACACCCTCATAGTCGACTTCTCACGACTTGACTTCAAGGGTATCTTAGCTCCCCACGATGACCCTTTAGTAGTCACCACAAGGGTGCATGGGGGTGAAGTTCAAAGGATCCTCATTGATAGGGGTAGTTTAGCAGACGTTATGTTTTGGCCTTGTTTTAAACGCCTAGGCCTTAATAGAGCCAGGTTTGTCCCTTATCATCATCCCTTGATTGGCTTCAGAGGTGAAAAGGTTCATCCATTGGGAATGTATGAGATGGATGTTTTAATGGGAGATGAATGGCCTAAGAGTTTGATAAGAAAAATTAATTTCTTTATAATGGATGAGAACGTCTTCTCAGCTTACAACCTCATCATAGGACGAGTAGCCCTCAAGGAATTTGAGGTCGTGCCTTTAAGGGTCCATCAAATGCTAACATTCTCGACTCTCTATGGAGTAGGGGAAGTGCAAGGTGACCAAATGTTAGCACGCGAATGCTATTTCAACTCCGCAAAAGAGAGAGAGGCTCATAATAGGGAAACAACCATGTACAACATCAACACACTTGATCCTTGAGATGAAACAAAGATCAAGAAGGGAGAGGCCACAGAAGAGGTAGAATCCATCGTCCTCAATAAGGATGAGCCAATAAAAACCATGCAAATAAGAAAATCCCTAAGACCTAGGATCAAGGAGGGACTGGTAAGGCTTCTGAGGAAGAGATAGATCATCTTTGCATGGAACTATGCAGAAATGCCAAGCATTGATCCTGAGAACATGTGCCATAAACTCAAAGTTATAGAAGACGCCAAGCCTATCAAATAGAGAAGACAAGTGTACTGAAGGGAGAAGTATGATGTCATCAGAAAAGAGGTTAGAAAGATTGAAGAGGCCAGGTTCATCAAAGAGGTCATATACCCTGAGTGGTTATCTAACATTGTAATTGTGCCAAAAGCTAATGGGAAATTAAGGATGTTTGTAGATTTCACTAATTTAAATAAGTCTTACCCAAAATACAGTTTCCCCTTACCTCGTATTGATTAGATGGTGGATGCCACAGCAGGACATGAGCTCATGAGCTTCATGGATGCAGATTTTGGGTACAATTAGATCTTTATGAATTCGAAAGACTCAGAGAAGACAACATTCATCACAGACAAGGGGACCTATTGCTACAAGGTCATTCCCTTTGGGTTGAAGAATGCAGGGGCTACTTACCAACGTCTTATTAATAAGATGTTTGAAGTTCAGATATGTAAGTCTATGGAAGTGTATGTGGACGACATGCTGACGAAAAGTCTGAAGGCCGCCACTCATGTGGCCGACCTTGAAAGAACTTTTGACACCATGGACAAGTACAGAATGAAGCTCAACCAACCAAATGTGTCTTCGGGGTAGGAGTAGGGAAGTTTTTGGGATTTATTGTCAACCAAAGGGGAATAGAGGATAACCCTGAGAAGATCAAGGCTTTGCTAGAAATGAAGACACATAGAACCATTAAAGACATTCAGAGGCTAATCGAAAGAGTTGCTACACTTAACAAGTTCACCTCGAGAGCTACAGACAAGTATCTTCCTTTTTTCAAAGTGCTCAGAAAGGCCTTCGAATGGGATGAGGAATGCGACAAAGATTTTAAGGATCTCAAGTCCTACCTCGGATCCCCTCTACTCCTATCTCTACCAATCCTGGGTGAGAAGTTATATGTATATCTAGCTGTCTCAGAGTCAGCCATTAGCACTGCAATAGTAAGAGAAAATAATGGAGCGCAAAGGCCAGTATACTTCAATAGTAAAGCACTTCAGGGGTCTGAACAGAAGTACCCTCGGATTGAAAAATTAGTTTATGCCTTGATACATGCATCTAGGAAAATGAAGCCATACTTCTAAGCCCACTCCATGGTCATCCTCACTAATTCCCCACTAAGACAAGTCCTCCATAAGCCTGAGAAGACAAGCAGGTTAATGATCTGGGCCATTGAGTTAGGGGTATATAACATTGTCTATCAACCCAGGGTTTCCATCAAGGGGCAGTCACATGTAGACGTTGTAGCCGAGTTTACATGGGAAGAGGCCGATGTTGAGATTAGTCAAAAGGCTGCAGAAGAATCGAACAAAAATGTCTTCCAAGATCCGAACGAGGTTGAGTCAAGAAAAACTAGAAAAGGAATTGTTGAGAATAATTAAGACAGGTACCTCTTTAAGGAAGGGACCATATCGGAGGGAAACTTCTCTTCAGATAAAACCATTTGGAACCTCTTCATTGATGGGTCGTCTTGTGAATGCGGAAGTGGAGCAGGGCTGATAGTGTCAGCACCATATGGTACCAACATTAAGTACGCGTTGAGGTTCAACTTCAAAGATTCCAACAATTATTCAGAGTATAAGGCATTGATAGCAGGTCTCTCTTTGGTAAAGGCCCTTAGTGTTAGCCGACTCCTAGTCCAAAGTGACTCAAGCTTGGTTATCAACCAAATCTTGGGGGTATCTGAGGCCAAAGATGAAAGAATGGACAAATACCTCAAGAAGGTGAGAGGGATGCTAGAAAGCTTTAAATAGGTAAATATAAAGAGAATACCTTGGCTCGACAACAATCGAGCTGATGCACTCACGAGGTTGGCCTCAGCAACAAGAACAGACATAAGGAGAACAATACTAGTTGAGATTTTGCTCAAACCAGCCATCGAAGAGGAAGAGGTTGCTAGAACTTACCTGAATCTAAATATGGCATCATCATGGATGGACCCTCTTATCAGATACATCAGAGAGGGAGAGCTGGAAGAGTCGAAGTCAGAAAGGAGAAAAATGAGGTTCAGAGATGCTAAATTCTCAATTGTAGGAGATGTCCTGTATAAAAAGATGTTCCCTCTCCCACTCCTCAGATGTGCTCATCCTTTAGAGGTTACACACATCTTACACGATGTGCGTGAGGGATATTATTCAGGTCACATTGGAGGGACGTCTCTGTATAAGAGATTAATCACTCAGGGGTACTAGTGGCCGACCTTGGCCAAACATGCTACTGCGTATGTGAAGAAGTGTGATAAGTGTCAGAGATTCTCTACCATAACTCATCAGCCAAACCAATATCTTACTTCTATCAGCTCTCCTTGGTCATTTGCAATATGGGGGATTGACTTGGTAGGACCTTTGCTAAGAGTTGTAAACAACTATCGGTTCTTAATAGTGGTAATTGATTATTTCTCCAAATCGGTGGAGGCTGAGCCAATCACTACACCAAAAACAGGATTCTGGCACGGTTTAAAACTGTGCCAGATAAAATCTGGCACGGTTTTGAACTGTGCCAGAATCAGGTGTTCCAAAATGGGATTTTTTTTCTGGCACGGCTCAAAAGTGTGCCAGATTAAGCCAAACAGGAACACTTCTGGCACACTTTTAAACCGTGCCAGAATTTGATATTTCTGACACACTTTTGGCACAGTTTTTAACTGTGCCAGATTCAGCAAAATAGGAACACTTCTGGCACACATTTAAACCGTGCAAGAATTTGATATTTCTGGCACACTTTTGGCACAGTTTTTAACTGTGCCGGATTCAGCACAGTTTAAAAAAATTTGGCACAGTTCAAAACTGTGCCAAAATATGATACACTTTTGTCACGGTTTTGAAGTGTGCCAATTTTTTTATTTAAAAAAAAATTATTTTAAAGCACAAAATTTACAAATTAATAATATTGCGCGTTATTAATAAACAAATGTACATACAAACTTCAAAATATTAGAAGTCTTTAACAGTTCACAGGCCCCAAAAAAATTGGGCAGAGTTTTCTCTATTTTCTGGACATTCCAAAACCTATTAATACAAAACCTACCTAACATAAAGCCCACACGGCCACAAAATATAACAAATAACTTACAAAAGCCCTCATGGCCATAAAAGTCTATAATAAAACAACAAAAGACCGTACGGTCATGACACAAAAAAATGGAAACATTAATAAACCCCTTGTTGTAAACCATTGAGTTCTTTGTGTGTTCCACGTGAATAAAAGCCAACGATAAGCTGTTATCCTGCAAAAAAAATAGAATACAAAAAAGATACGATATTAGTAACCCAATAATTTACCAAAAAAAATACTCAAAACAAAAAAATTACATATATGAGTAGAAATTATTGTCATACTCACAAACCGAGAGACCCAGGACTACACGGTCAGTTCCTATAAGTTACATTGGTCCCGCGCGAGGTGTTCGTGCCTCCTACGGGGTCGTTTGGGAGTTGGTTTGGGTTTTCACCCTTTGACGGCTTGTTTATAACTAAGTGTGATTTTTTGCAAATTATCGTCATACTCTCAAACCAGGAGACCCGAGACTCCGCGGTCAGTTTCTACAAGTTACATTGGTCCTGTGCGAGATGTTCATGCCTCCTACGGGATCGATAGGGTGCCGGTTTGGGTTTTCACCCTTTAACGGCCTGTTTTTAATTCTAAGTGTGATTTTTGCAAATTATCGTCATACTCTCAAACCGGGAGACCCGGGACTACGCGGTCAGTTCCTACAAGTTACATTGGTCCCGTGCGAGGTGTTCGTGCCTCCTACGGGGATGTTTGGGGGTTGGTTTGGGTTTTCACCCTTCGACGGCTTGTTTTTAACTAGGTATGATTTTTTCAAATTATCGTCTTATTCACAAACCGGGTGAGCCAGGACTACGCTTTCAGTTCCTGCAAGTTACATTGGTTCCGTGCGAGGTGTTCGTGCCTCCTACGGGGTCGTTTGGGGGCTGGTTTGGGTTTTCACCCTTTAACGACATGTTTTTAAGCTTAAGTGTTGATTTTTGCAAATTATCGTCATACTGTCAAACCGGGAGACCTAGGACTATGCGGTCAGTTCCTACAAGTTACATTGGTCCCGTGCGAGGTGTTCGTCCCTCCTACGGGGTCATTTGGGGGCTGATTTGGGTTTTCACCCTTTAACGGTATGTTTTTAAGCTTAAGTGTTGATTTTTGCTAATTATCGTCATACTATCAAAGCGGGAGACCTAGGACTACGCGATCAGTTACTACAAGTTACATTGGTCCCGTGCGAGGTGTTCGTGCCACCTACGGGGTCATTTGGGGGCTGGTTTGGGTTTTCACCCTTTAACGACATATTTTTATGTTTAAGTGTTGATTTTTGCAAATTATCATCCTATTCACAAACTGGAAGATCCGGGACTACGTTGTCAGTTCCTACAAGTTACATTGGACCCGTGCGAGGTGTTCGCGCCTCCTACGGGGTCGATTGGGTGCCGATTTGGGTTTTCACCCTTTAACGGCCTATTTTCAACTCTAAGTGTGATTTTTGCAAATTATCGTCCTATTCACAAACCGGGAGATCCGGGACTACGCTGTCAGTTCCTACAAGTTACATTGGTCTCGTGAGAGGTGTTCGCGCCTCCTACGGGGTCGATTTGGGGCCGATTTGGGTTTTCACCCTTTAACGGCCTGTTTTTAACTCTAAGTGTGATTTTTGCAAATTATTGTCATACTCACATACCGGGAGACCTGGGACTACGCGGTCAGTTCCTACAAGTTACATTAGTCCCGTGCGAGGTGTTCGTGCCTCCTACGGGGTCGTTTGGGGGCCGGTTTTTGTTTTCACCCTTTAACGACATGTTTTTAACTAAGTATGATTTTTGCAAATTATCATCATACTCTTAAACCGGGAGACCCGGGACTACGCGGTCCGTTCCAACAAGTTACATTGGTCCCGTGCGAGGTGTTCGTGCCTCCTACGGGGTCATTTGGGGGCTGGTTTGGGTTTTCACCCTTTAACGACATGTTTTTAAGCGTAAGTGTTGATTTTTGCAAATTATCATCCTATTCCCAAACCGGGAGACCCGGGACTACGCTGTCAGCTCCTACAAGTTACATTGGTTTCGTGCGAGTTATCCGTGCCTCCTATGGGGTCGATTGGGGGCCGGTTTGGATTTTCACCCTTTAACGGCCTGTTTTTAACTCTAAGTGTGATTTTTGCAAATTATCGTCATACTCTCAAATCGGGATATCCGGGACTACGCGGTCAGTTCCTACAAGTTACACCCGTGCGAGGTTTTCGTGCCTCCTCCGGGGTCGTTTGGGGGCCGGTTTTGGTTTTTACCCTTTAACGGCATGTTTTTAAGTAAGTGTGATTTTTGCAAATTATCGTCATACTCTCAAACCGGGAGGCCCGGGACTACGCAGTCAGTTCCTACAAGTGTCATCGGTCCCGTGCGAGGTGTTCATGCCTCCTACGGGGTCGTTTGGGGGATGGTTTGTATTTTCACCCTTTAACGGCAGGTTTTTAAGTTTAAGTGTCGATTTTTGCAAATTACCATCCTATTCACAAACCGGGAGACCCGGGTCTATGCTGTCAGTTCCTACAAGTTACATTGGTCCCGTGCAAGGTGTTCGCGCCTCGTACGGGGTCGATTGGGGGCCGGTTTTGGTTTTCACCCTTCAACGGCCTGTTTTTAATTCTAAGTGTGATTTTTGCAAATTATCGTCATACTCTCAAATCGGGAGACCCGGGACTACGTGGGCAGTTCCTACAAGTTACATAGGTCCCGTACGAGGTGTTCATGCCTCCTACGGGGTCGTTTGGGGGCTTGTTTTGGTTTTCACCCTTTAACGACATGTTTTTAAGCTTAAGTGTTGATTTTTGCAAATTATCATCATACTCTCAGATCGGGAGATCCGGGACTACGCGGTCAGTTCCTACAAGTTTCAATGGTCCCGTGCGAGGTGTTCGTGCCTCCTACGGGGTCAATTGCGGGGCGGATTGGGTTTTCACCCTTTAACGGCCTGTTTTTTAACTCTAAGTGTGATTTTTCCAAATTATCGTCATACTCTCAAATCGGGAGACCCGGAACTACGCGGTCAGTTCCTACAAGTTACATTGGTCTTGTGCGAGGTGTTCGTGCCTCCAACGGGATCGTTTGGGGATGGTTTGGGTTTTCACCCTTTAACGGCAAGTTTTTAAGTTTAAGTGTTAATTTTTGCACATTATCATTGTATTCTCAAACCGGGAGACCCGGGATTACGCGGTCAGTTCTTACAAGTTACGTTGGTCCCGTGCGAGGTGTTCGTGCCTCCTACGGGGTCGTTTGGGGGCTGGTTTTGGTGTTTACCCTTTAACGGCTTTTTTTTAACTAGGTGTAATTTTTTCAAATTATCGTCTTATTCCTAAACCGGGTGACCCGGGACTACGCTGTCAGTTCCTAAAAGTTACATTGGTCCCGTGCGAGGTGTTCGTGCCTCCTACGGGGTCGTTTGGGGGCTGGTTTGGGTTTTCACGCTTTAACGGCAAGTTTTTAAGATTAAGTGTTGATTTTTGCAAATTATCATCATACTGTCAAACCTGGAGACCCAGGGCTACGCGGTCAGTTCCTACAAGTTACATTGGTGCCGTTCGAGGTGTTCGTGCCTCCTACGGGGTCATTTGGGCGTTGGTTTGGGTTTTCACCCTTTAACGGCATGTTTTTAAGTTTAAGTGTTGATTTTTGCAAATTATCGTCCTATTCACAAACCGAGAGATTTGGGCCTACGCTGTCAGTTCCTACAAGTTACATTGGTCCCGTGCGCGGTGTTCGTGCCTCCTACGGGGTTGATTGGGGGCCGGTTTGGGTTTTCACCCTTTAACGGCCTGTGTTTAACTCTAAGTGTGATTTTTGCAAATTATCGTGATACACTCAAACCGAGAGACCCGAGACTACGCGATCAGTTCCTACAACTTACATTGGTCCCGTGCGAGGTGTTCATGCCTCCTACGGGGTCGTTTTGGTGTCGGTTTTGGTTTTCACCCTTTAACGACATGTTTTTAACTAAGTATGATTTTTGCAAATTATCGTCATATTCTCAAATTGGGAGACCCGAGACTACGTGGTCAGTTCCAACAAGTTACATTGGTCCCGTGCGAGGTGTTCATGCCTCGTACGGGGTCGTTTGGTGGATGGTTTGGGTTTTCACCCTTCAACGGCATGTTTTTAAACTTAAGTGTTGATTTTTGCAAATTATCATCCTATTCACGAACCTGGAGACTCGGGACTACGCTGTCAGTTCCTACAAGTTACATTGGTCCTGTGCGAGGTGTTCGTGCCTCCTACGGGGTCGATTGGGGGCTTTCACCCTTTAACGGCCGATTTTTAACTCTGAGTGTGATTTTTGAAAATTATCATCATACTCTCAAATTGGGATATCCGGGACTACGCGGGCAGTTCCTACAATTTACATTGGTCCCATGCGAGGTGTTCCTGCCTCCTACGGGGTCGTTTGGGGTCGGTTTTGGTTTTTACCCTTTAACGGCATGTTTTTAAGTAAGTGTGATTTTTGCAAATTATCATCATACTCTCAAACCGGGAGACCCGGGACTACGCGGTCAGTTCCTACAAGTTACATTGGTCCCGTGACATTGGTCCCGTGCGTGGTGTTCGCGCCTCCTACGGGGTCGTTTGGGGGTTGGTTTGAGTTTTCACCCTTTAAGGGCACGTTTTTAAGTTTAAGTGTCGATTTTTGCAAATTATCATCCTATTCACAAACCGAGAGACCTGGGTCTACACTGTCAGTTTCTACAAGTTACATTGGTCCCGTGCGAGGTGTTCGTGCCTCGTATGGGGTCGATTGGGGGCCGGTTTGGGTTTTCACCCTTTAACGGCCTGTTTTTAATTATAAGTGTGATTTTTACAAATTATCGTCATACTCTCAAATCGGGAGACCCGGGACTACGCGGTCAGTTCCTACAAGTTACATTGGTCCCGTGCGAGGTGTTCATGCCTCCTACGGGGTCGTTTGGGGGCTGGTTTTGGTTTTCACCCTTTAACGGCATGTTTTTAAGCTTAAGTGTTGATTTTTTCAAATTATCGTCATACTCTCAAATTGGGAGACCCGAGACTACGCGGTCAGTTCCTATAAGTTACATTGGTCCCGTGCGAGGTGTTCGTGCCTCCTACGGGTCGATTGCGGGTCGGTTTGGGTTTTCACCCTTTAACAGCCTGTTTTAAAATCTAAGTGTGATTTTTGCAAATTATCGTTGTACTCTCAAACCGGGAGACACGGGACTACGCGGTCAGTTTTTACAAGTTATGTTGGTCCCGTGCAAGGTGTTCGTGCCTCCTACGGTGTCGTTTGGGGGCTGGTTTGGGTTTTCACCCTTTAACGACATGTTTTTAAGCTTAAGTGTTGATTTTTGCATATTATCGTTGTACTCTCAAATCGGGAGACCCGGGACAACGCGGTCATATCTTACAAGTTACGTTGGTCCCATGCGAGGTGTCCGTGCCTCCTACAGAGTCGTTTGGGGGCCGGTTTTGGTTTTCATCCTTTAATGGCTTGTGTTTTAACTAGGTGTGATTTTTGCAAATAATCATTTTGTTCAAAAACCGGGAGACCTGGGACTACACGGTCAGTTATAACAAGTTACATTGGTCCCGTGCGAGGTGTTCGTGCCTCCTACGGGGTTGTTTGGGGGGTGGTTTGGGTTTTCACCCTTTAACGACATGTTTTTAAACTTAAGTGTTGATTTTTGCAAATTATCATCCTATTCACAAACCGGGAGATCCGGGACTATGCTGTCAGTTCCTACAAGTTTCATTGGTCCCGTGCGAGGTGTTCGTGCCTCCTACGGGGTCGATTGGGGGCCGGTTTGGATTTTCATCCTTTAACGGTCTGTTTTTAACTCCAAGTGTTATTTTTGCAAATTATCGTCATACTCTCAAATCGGGATACCCGGGACTACGCAGTCAGTTCCTACAAGTTACATTGGTCCCGTGCGAGGTGTTCGTGCCTCCTACAGGGTCGTTTGGGGGACGGTTTTGGTTTTTACCCTTTAACGGCATGTTTTTAACTATGTGTGATTTTTGCAAATTATCGTCACACTCTCAAACCGAGACTACGCGGTCAGTTCCTACAAGTTACATTGGTCCCGTGCGAGGTGTTCGTGCCTCCTACGGGGTCGTTTGGGGGCTGGTTTGGGTTTTCACCCTTTAACGGCATGTTTTTAAGCTTAAGTGTTGATTTTTGCATATTATCGTTGTACTCTCAAATCGGGAGACCCGGGACTACGCGGTCAGTTCTTACAACTTATGTTGGTCCCGTGCGAGGTGTTCGTGCCTCCTACGGGGTCGTTTGGGGGGCTGTTTTAGTTTTTACCCTTTAACGGCTTATTTTTAACTAGGTGTGATTTTTTCAAATTTTCATCTTATTCACAAACCGGGTGACCCGGGACTACGCTGTCAGCTCCTACAAGTTTCATTGGTCCCGTGCGAGGTGTTCGTGCCTCCTACGGGGTCGTTTGGGGGCTGGTTTGGGTTTTCACCCTTTAACGGCATGTTTTTAAGCTTAAGTGTTGATTTTTTCAAACTATCGTCATACTGTCAAACCGAGAGACCCAGGACTACGCAATCAGTTCCTACAAGTAACATTGGTCCCATGCGAGGTGTTCGTGCCTCCTACGGGGTCATTTGGGGGCTGGTTTGGGTTTTCACCCTTTAACGGCCTGTTTTTAAGTTTAAGTGTTGATTTTTGCAAATGATCATGCTATTCACAAATCGGGAGATTCGGGACTATGCTATCAGTTTCTACAAGTTACATTGGTCCTGCGCGAGGTGTTCATGCCTCCTACGGGGTCGATTGGGGGCCGGTTTGGGTTTTCACCCTTTAACGACCTGTTTTTAACTCTAAGTGTGATTTTTGCAAATCATCGTCATACTCTCAAACCGGGGGACCCGGGACTACGCGGTCAGCTCCTATAAGTTACATTGGTCCCGTGCGAGGTGTTCGTGCCTCCTATGGGGTCGTTTGGGAGCCGGTTTTTGTTTTCACCCATTAACGGCATGTTTTTAACTAAGTATGATTTTTGAAAATTATCGTCCTATTCACAAACCGTGAGACCGGGGACTACACTGTCAGTTCCTACAAGTTACATTGGTCCCGTGCGAGGTGTTCATGCCTCCTACGGGGTTGATTGGGGGCCGGTTTGGATTTTCACCTTTTAACGACCTGTTTTTAACTCTAAGTGTGATTTTTGCTAATTATCATCATACTCTGAAATCGGGACACCCGGGACTACGCGGTCAGTTCCTACAAGTTACATTGGTCTCGTGCGAGGTGTTCGTGCCTCTAACGGGGTCGTTTGAGGGCTGGTTTGGGTTTTCACCCTTTAACGGCAAGTTTTTAAGCTTAAGTGTTAATTTTTGCATATTATCATTGTACTCTCAAACCAGGAGACCCGGGACTACGCGTTCAGTTCTTACAAGTTACGTTGGTCCCGTTCGAGGTGTTCGTGCCTCCTACGGGATCGTTTGCGGGTTGGTTTGGGTTTTAACCCTTTAACGGCATGTTTTAAAGCTCAAGTGTTAATTTTTGCACATTATCATTGTATTCTCAAACCGGGAGACCCGGGATTACGCGGTCAGTTCTTACAAGTTACGTTGGTCCCGTGCGAGGTGTTCGTGCCTCCTACGGGGTCGTTTGGGGGCTGGTTTTGGTGTTTACCCTTTAACGGCTTTTTTTTAACTAGGTGTAATTTTTTCAAATTATCGTCTTATTCCTAAACCGGGTGACCCGGGACTACGCAGGCAGTTCCTATAAGTTACATTGGTCCCGTGCGGGGTGTTCCTGCCTCCTACGGGGTCGTTTGGGGGCTGGTTTGGATTTTCACCCTTTAACGGCATGTTTTTTAGTTTAAGTGTTGATTTTTGCAAATTATCATCCTATTCACAAACCGAGAGACCCGGGACTACGCTGTCAGTTCCTACAAGTTACATTGGTCCCGTGCGAGGTGTCCGTGCCTCCTACGGGATCGATTGGGTGCCGGTTTGGGGTTTCACCCTTTAATGGCCTGTTTTTAATTTTAAGTGTGATTTTTGCAAATTATCGTCATACACTCAAACCGGGAGACCCGAGACTACGCGGTCAGTTCCTACAAGTTACATTAGTACCATGCGAGGTGTTCGTGCCTCCTACGATGTCGTTTGGGAGTTGATTTGGGTTTTCACCCTTTGAGGGATTATTTTTAACTAAGTGTGATTTTTGCAAATTATCTTCCTATTCACATACCGGGAGACCCGGGACTACGCTGTCAGTTTCTACAAGTTACATTGGTCCCGTGCGAGGTGTTCGTGCCTCCTACGGGGTCGATTGGGGGTCGGTTTGGGTTTTCACCCTTAAAGGACCTGTTTTTAATTCTAAGTGTGATTTTTGTAAATTATCGTCATACTCTCAAACCGGGAGACCCGGGACTAAGCGGTCAGTTCCAACAAGTTACATTGGTCCCGTGCGAGGTGTTCGTGCCCCCTATGGGGTCGTTTGGGGGGTGGTTTGGGTTTTCACCCTTTAATGGTTTGTTTTTAAGTTTAAGTCCTGATTTTGGAAAATTATGATCATATTCTCAAACCGGGAGACCCGAGAATTCGCGATCAGTTCCTACAAGTTAGATTGGTCCCGTGTGAGGTGTACGTGCCTCCTAATGCGTCGTTTGGGGGGTGGTTTGGGTTTTCACCCTTTAACAGCTTGTTTTTAAGTTTAAGTGTTGATTTTTGCAAATTATCGTCATATTCTCAAACTGGGAGACCCGGGACTACGCGATCAGTTCCTACAAATTACATTGGTCCCGTGCGAGGTGGTCGTGCCTCCTACGGGGTCGTTTGGGGGTTGGTTTGGGCTTTCACCCTTTGACGGCTTGTTTTTAACTAAGTGTTATTTTTGCAAATTATCGTCATACTCTTAAACTGGGAGACCCGGGACTACTCGTTTAGTTCATACAAGTTACGTTGGTCCCGTGCGAGGTGTTCGTGCCTCCTATGGGGTCATTTGGGGGCTGGTTTGTATTTTCACCCTTTAACGGCATGTTTTTAAGTTTAAGTGTTGATTTTTTCAAATTATCATCCTATTCACAAACCGGGAGATTCGGGACTACGCTGTCAGTTCCTACAAGTTACATTGGTCCCGTGCGAGGTGTTCGTGCCTCCTACGGGGTCGATTGGGGGCCGGTTTGGGTTTTCACCCTTTAACGGCCTGTTTTTAACTCTAAGTGTGATTTTTTTAAATTATCGTCATACTCTCAAACCGGGAGACCCGGGACTACGCGGTCAGTTCCAACAAGTTACATTGGTCCCGTGCGAGGTGTTCGTGCCCCCTACGGGGTCCTTTGGTGGGTTGTTTGGGTTTTCACCCTTTAACGGCTTGTTTTTAAGTTTAAGTGTTGATTTTTACAAATTATCATCATATTTTCAAACCGGGAGACCCGAGACTACGCGGTCAGTTCCAACAAGTTACATTGGTTCCGTGCGAGGTGTTCGTGCCCCCTATGGGGTCGTTTGGGGGTGGTTTGGGTTTTCACCCTTTAATGGCTTGTTTTTAAGTTTAAGTCCTGATTTTTGAAAATTATGATCATATTCTCAAACCGGGAGACCCGAGAATTCGCGATCAGTTCCTACAAGTTAGATTGGTCCCGTGTGAGGTGTACGTGCCTCCTAATGCGTCGTTTTGGGGGGTGGTTTGGGTTTTCACCCTTGAACAGCTTATTTTTAAGTTTAAGTGTTGATTTTTACAAATTATCGTCATATTCTCAAACTGGGAGACCCAGGACTACGCGGTCAGTTCCTACAAGTTACATTGGTCCCGTGCGAGGTGTGCGTGCCTCCTACGGGGTCGTTTGGGGGGTGGTTTGGGTTTTCACCCTTTAACGGCTTGTTTTTAAGTTTCAATTTTGATTTTTGCAAATTATCATCATATTCTCAAACCAGGAGACCCGGGACTACGCGGTCTCTTCCAATAATTTACATTGGTCCCGTGCGAGGTGTGCGTGCCTCCTATATCGTCATATTCTCTAACTGTATGTTTTTAATAAATTTAGAATGTTTATGGATTTTAGAAAATTTTGACATAGTTTCATTTGTTTATTCATTAAATCCAACGTGTTTTAACATTTAAAATAAACTCAAGAGCAACAGCAAATTCCAAAACCAAACCACCAGCAAGTCCATTCCACCAATTTAACTAAATAAGCTCATAAAGTAATCCATGAAGTGATTTTCAAACTTTAAAAGGAATGATCAGATATAGAATAAAAAAGACAAACTATAAATGTTGAGTAGAAATAATTCATTGCATTTTAAAAGGTTAATAAATGGGTACTAAATAATAGTTACCTGTAGTAACTTGATTAAGATTGGATGGAACTGGCATGAGTTGAACATTTGTAAAACAAAACCAAACAAATCACTGGCGGCCTATGCTGGCATTTTGATCTCCAAACCTCCCCAATAACTGCATTCAAGTCCCACCCAGCACTGGATCAAACTCTTTAATATTACAGTACCCATATGTGATTATACATACAGAAGCTCCAAGCTTGTTTCACATTTTTCAATATTGCAGCATACCATATATGATCATTTCAATATCTGTTACAGTATACACACACACACACACACACACACACACACACACACACACACACACACACACGTATAATCCAACATATTAAATAAAAAAAAACACCACAATTCATAAAACTCTAGCATATCAGTGCTTATTTTATACACGAATTTGAAAAGAAAAAAAGAGCATTGAAATGGAAGGGCTTATTATTACCTTAACCTCATTCTTGGACAAAATTGGCCCAGCCTTATCTCACCTTCTTCCATGTCCGTTTCTTTCCTTGTCATTTCCTCTTCCACTTCATTTCCATTCTAATAAGATACTACCTTAAGGCAGCAGCGGAGAGTGGTTACGCCTATCCCTAGCATCCCTGTCAAAAGTCATAAATAAAAAGTCAAATCCCAATTAGTTTTAGGAGTGACAGGTGTTGTGTTGTTCCCACAATATAATCAATTGATTTTTTAATTTTGTGCGTCAATGGGAATGATGAGAAGTTTGAAATTAGCTACATTAAACCCCGATATAATCAATTGAATATATAGCAGGACCAAATTACAAGGGTTTAATTAGTGAGCCATTAATGCTTATGGTTTTGAATTTTAAGATTATAGTATCAGAGACCAAAAATTATATTTGTTTTTTGACACTTTAAAGATTAACCAAATATACATTTCTTCTTCATGTGCAATCAGAATATCCAAACCTGAAACCGTTTTAATGTTTTTATAATCTTTTTTTTAATTATTAACAGCTGGACCAAAAACCATAAAAAAGTTGGCAATTGAAATTGAAGATATTATTCCAGATTATTTTGAAAACCCAACTGGACCAGTTTGTTATTTGTATGGCCTTCTAGAGTATGGATGCATGTTTCAGTTTGATACAAGAGCTATTATATATTTATGATATCCATAAAAAATATGGGAAACTAAATATTGAAAGAATAGAACTTGCATACCTTTCGATTTTTCACCGGCCGTGAGGACCAAATACGATTTTTCACCGGCCGTGAGGAAATCAACACAATTTATCCCTTTCAAATGGGCTTTCCGTGTAGACTTTGGATTAGGGGAACCAAGACTCCGTATCTGTGAGAGAGAGCGATCTCAGTGGAGTAAGATGGAGAGTTGGCCGACGGCGGCACCAGAGTGAGAGAGAGAGTTGGCCGACGGCGGCACCGGAGTGAGAGAGAGAGCTACCCTCTGGTGCCTAAACCATCTGCTGTCAAACCTCCGACCCACCAACCTGCATCCTTAATCCCTAAAAACCTCAATCGCAACCGAGCCACCACGCAAATAACACAAATCCCTAAAAACCCTAGGCTTTTCTTCTCCTGGTACTGGTCGTGAGAGAGAGAGAGAGAGAGAGAGAGGGAGGCGAGCGGGAGAGAGGAGAGAGAGCGGGAGAACAAAAGGGGTTAATTTTTTTAGGATATTTATATTTTAGTAAAGTGTTCTCAATTTTGGCACACTTTTAAACAGTGCCAAAATTTGGCACGGCTTAAAAGTGTGCCAGATTATTATTAAACAGTGCCAAAATTTGGCACGGTTTTAAACTGTGCCAGATGTTTAATATCAAGGTGTGCCAAATTGGTGTTTTTGGTGTAGTGAATGATCACAATCACTGAGTAGAAGACCTTCCAGATCATCTGGAGGAACATCATATGCAGGTATGGTCTTCCAAACACCCTCATCTTAGACAATGGAACCCAATTCAAGAATATATCCTTAGAAAAATACTGCGAAAGAGTAGGGATCAAGCAGTTCTTCTCTTCTCCCGATTGACCCCAGGGAAACGGTCAGTCTGAGGTGACAAACCGAACAAAACTTGATTTAATAAAAAATAGGTTGGAAGAGGCCAAAGGAAGATGGATAGAGGAAATATATGATGTGTTATTGTAACAACCCGGATTTTTAAATGGGTATTTTAAAATAAAATTGGATTTTTGTCAGCATGTGTTGCACAGAATGCGAACTTTCGTGATTTTTGTAGGAAGTTGTATTGGGGTTAAAAATAATTTGATCATATTTATTGGATGCTAAAAATAGTCCTAAGAGTGCCATGGGGTCAAAAATCGAAAAATGATTAAATAAATAAAATATTATTATTTTTATTCAAAACAATAAAATGCTCAGAAAATTTTGAAAATCAGCATACCGACTCAAAATTTAATTTTGAGCAACTTTTCCTTCTTCAATATTTCCAAAAATGCCATTTAGACCTGATTTAGGCCATTTTTCGGTTCGATCAGACCACCTTTTTTACAATACTTTTTTTTTAACGCTTAAAGTTATATATATCTATATAATAAAGTATAAAACTTATGTATGTCACAAGTTTGGCTAATTATGTCATCTACCTAATTTTTTTTGCACTACCTATTTTACCGCTCTATCATTTGAGTTCCCCCTCTTTTCTTTCTCTCATCTCTTTTTCACTTTAATTCAAACACAATGATATTTTGATAAACACACACCAAACCCATTTCAAACCTTTCTCTCTCTCTCTCTCTCTCTCTTACGAATGAGCACAAGGCAGAAAACCAAATCCCCCTACTTTTAGATTGCAAAAATCTATATCCCACTAAATTATCGAAAACTAAAAGCAAGCACGCTTCTCTCTCTCTCTCTCTCAATTCTCCACGTCCTCCCACCCGCACGAGATTTGATACCATTGTTTTGTGCTTGAGCCCATTACTCCCCGATCTATAAGCATTTATTTACTTCCAACACACAAATACATACTAAGTGTGTATTCCTTCACAAAACCAACGGTTCTCTCTCTCTCAGTTCTCTCTCTCACTCAGTTATATACACTCGGTTTGGTGGGTGTGTTATCTGCATATCTGAAACCGTGTTGAAGAAAATATATTTGGGTTTAGTTCTCGGTTTGGTGGGTTCATCTGTTGCCGGTTTGTTCATTTGTTCAGACCTGAAATCGTGTTGAAGAAAATATATGTGGGTTTGTTCATTTGTTCAGATCTGAAACGGTTTTGATGAAAATATATGTGGGTTTGTTAATTTGTTCAGATCTGAAACCGTGTTGAAGAAAATATATGTGGGTTTGTTCATTTGTTCAGATCTGAAATCGTGTTGAAGAAAATATATGTGGGTTTAAATCGTGATGATCTCCGGCAGTGAGCCTTGTCCGTTGATCTGATGATCCCCGATGGTATTTCCTCTTCCCCTTCCCGTTTTCCTTTTTTTTATTATTTGGTATGAAGATAACAAAAAAGGAGATGGTTTCCTTGGTTCATTTGTTCAGATAACGTGGGGTTGTTCATTTGTTTAGTTAATGTGGGTTTGTTCATTAATCCACGCAAAATAGTTTTTTTTATTGTAATTTCTTTAGAATAGGGGAAGATTGTTGCCCGCCGATGTGATGATCTACGGAGGTGAGCTCTGGCTGTCGATGTGATGATCCTCGATGGTATTCCCTCTTCCCCTGCCCATTTTCCTTTTTTTGTTATTTGGTTTATGTGTGTAATCTCTTTGTCGATCTGCCATAATTTGTGTTTGTGTGTGTAATCTCTTTATCGATCTATCATAATCTACCATAATCTCTTTGTCATAATCTTTTTTGTATGAAGAGAATACCTTTGTCGATCTTCCATAATTTGTGTCATAATCTCTACCATAATATCTTTGTGATTGATTTAATCGTTAAAAACCAGACCTTCAAAGACATCTTTGTGTGGATATAGTAACAACGTGGTTTTTATTCCTTATTTCCTTTTTATTTTGTATTCTCTTATAGTATTATTAATATGATTCATTTATGGTATTGGTGGAGGCTGTATTAAACAGAGGGAATTGATTGCAAGGCTTGACATCTCTCTTTCTCTATTCGTAAGGGAAAACTATGTATTTTTCATTATCATTTTGGATCACAGGTGCTAAGAAATTTCATAGAAAAGAAAAATAAACTTTTTAAAAGTTGAAAATCTGAGGTGGTTTGTAATGTCTTTGCATCAATAATGTTTGCATATTTCTCTGTTCGAACTTCTGGATAGTTTGAGGGTATGAAATCAAGACACATTAAATTTTGAGATCATAGTTATTTAGTTTCAATTTTAAAAATTTATTTGTAACAAGGGAACCCAAAAAATTGGGAATGATCATTTATTTACTGTGTTCCGTAACCCTCACAAAAAATTAGGAATGATCATTCATTTGTATGTAAGAGTGAATTTTATTGCAAGGTTCAAGTCATGAATGTTTAGTGTTAATTTTATTAAATGAACACGTGATCTCATATTTTTTCTTAATTGACATGTCAATGTTACGCAGGTATTGTGATCGTGGGGCATGCATATGAGGCAATGAACAAAGCAAGATTTTTAGTATTATTGTCATAAATGTCATATGTTTAATATTGTTGTGTTATTTATTTATTTCTTAAATATGGCGGATAGCCCTATAAATAGAGGAAACATTGTTCAATTTTTTTCTTAAACAGGGCGGATAGTCCTATAAATAGAGGAAACAGATTATTAGGATTATTATTGGGAGTATTTTTTTCTTTTTTAAATAAGGTGGGTAGTTTTATAAACGAAGGAAACTCTCCAAAAAATTTAAATTGTGTAATGAGATATGTATTATATATAAAATTTTATAACTTAAATTATATACGACTTAATATTTTGTTTTGTTGGGGGAACGAAATTGGTTCCGTTTTGTAATTACGTACTTCCTGAATTTTTTTATCGTTTTGCGATTACGTACTTTTTATAACATTTCGTCGTGTGCGCATATGCCATATATGGAGAGACTGCTTTCATGTTTCGAACTTGACGTCAAATGTAGCATTAGTGTGGGCATTTTCCATCTCACTTAGGCCCTATCAATGCAATACACTTTAAAAATTAGCATCGTGCCTATCAATTAAAATATTTATAATCGATTAAATAATTTTGAAAAAAATATCCGTCCTTCAGAAAAATTGACAACGATTGATATTTTGAAAAATTATACTATAATACAATTTTTTTACGACTACACCACACGATTCATGCTCAGGAGAATTGTTGTCGTGCCATCAGGCACGCCCATGACTTTAGAAATTATGGCCAGTTTTATTAAAATTATACTTTCTTTTGTCGGGGAACGAAATTTTTTTAATTTTGCAATTACGTACTTTGGAAATTATCGTCATTTTGCGATTATCAGTGTGCTTTCTGGAACGGGCATATCCTAGTATGTATATATATATATATATATATATATATATATATATATATATATATATATATATACTAGGGTATGCCCGTGCCTGAAGGCACGCTGATAATTTTGAAAAGCCTAAATTCGTGCCTTGATGCGATGGCAAGTGCCCTCGCCAAAGCTACGGTTGGTCTGGGGTTCGAGACACAGGAACAACCTCTTTATATATGGCAGTAAGAAAGTCGACATCCACCTCCACATGAAAAAGTAAGGTAAATAATTTGCCCAAAATAAATAGATGCATATTGCAAGAACAAAAGTGGGGGCTAAATGCAATATGTTAGAGTTACACCTAGGGGTGGAGATTTTAGAAATGACACGAAACGACACGAAATTGACCAAAAATTGACACGATATGTCATGTTCGTGTCTAAATTATGAGTCGTGTCGTGTCGTGTTATCGCATTTTTTAGGCATGAAACTTTAAAATTCTTGTATTTGTGTCGTGTTGTGTTATTTTTTATTCAGGTCCTGTTCGTGTCAACTAAAAAAATACGAATTTGTGTTGTGTCGTGTTCGTATTCGAAAAAACCTTATCGTGTCGTGTCAACCCAAAACATGACCCGTTGAACCGAATTGCCACCCCTACTTACACCAAAGGCATTGTTAGCTCTTAAAGACGAACTCGAAACTTAATGGACAAATGGACATATATGTATTTATGGTCCAAGAAACTTAATGGAAAAATTGACAAATACTTATTTTAGAGATGAAATGTTGACATAAGTATCAGTTAAAAATAATCCTTCATTCACAATTCATTCACCATTATTCAACAAATAATAAATAGTCCAATAACGTATACACAAAGTTGAATCAACTACCACATGACGCAATCAGAATAGGTAAAAAAATTGACAAAAAAACCTTGCACAAACCAAATTCGATAATGAAAATATGAAACTTTCGACTTTAAAGGCACAAAGATAATAAAGCGTGTCTTTTACTTACCCTATACTAAGTACTGATAAGTGTAGCATTACTCATATTTTTTTTTTTTTGAAAATTTTCTACTAAACTTCTACTAAACACATATTACTATGAAAATTGTGGAAGCTACTTATAAACAATCTATTGCGGCAGCTAGTCTTGGTGATTTGTCTATTTTAGATGCTCTTGAGCCTTATTAGTGAGAAGTGGTGACTGGACAAAGACCAAATGATGTTACAGTAGCTCCTCCCAGCACAGTAGTTCCTCACAAAGCCAACAAATTATTGTTATAGTAGCTCCTCCTCCCAAATGACCAAATTCCCGTGCCTGAAAGCACGATAATAAAGTATTAATCGCGGTCAATTTTCCAAAATGACTTTTTTCCAAAATTATTTAATCTAGTATAATTTTAAGTCCAAAAATTTGTTTTCAATAAAAATAAAGGTAAAAATATAAGAATAAATTTATACATAACTTCCTTCGTTTATATGAATATCCACCTGCTTAAAGTGTAAAAAATACTTCAACTACATAAATAATCCATCCCAGACCTAGTATAAATGACGTCACTACATAAACCCTTATTGACATCTTTAGCAATGAAATATTCAAAATATTTTAATAGGATAATTGTCAATAGTCTACAAAGATTCATCTCAAAACAAAACAAAGCTCATACATATTAAAAAATTTGGGCAAAAGCTCATTTATTTATACAACTATCCACATGTTTGAAAACAAAATATACTCTAACAGTAATGCTAATAGTTCATCTCGGACAACTTATAAACAAACGCATCAATTTTCCGTTATTCAAGAGCGGGATAGGCCACTGTTGGCAATTTTAGCAACATAATGAAAATATCATACAAACACAAATTTTTCATAAAAATAAAAATATGTTGATTCATCAAACCACTGGTGGCACAATTGTCATCTTCTGTAGCATACAATTGTAGTATCAGGAGGTACAAATTTCTTCAATATGTGGCAAAACAACCATTGGCAAACATGTCATCCAAAATACATTTGGCAGGACGAAGCAAATCTTCTCTACGACAGGCTTCCATTAAAGAATTATACGTCGACACATCTGGCCTAATCCCTTTCTTTTTCATCTCCCGAAGGATATCATAAGATTCTTTTACTTTGCCAGCATTACACAAAAAGGATTAATGGGTTTGAATTGTGCTAAAATTGAGAGTAAATTCTAGTTGAGATCAGTAACTTAAGAGTTGATTTTTTTATGAATGAAATTTGAAGTTACCTTATAGTTGGAATGTTGTGTTTGTCTTGGATGATTCGCACCAATGTTGAGCTTCTTAATCCATTTGCTGCAGTATGTGCAAGCCATGTAATACCATCCATATCGTGTACTGATGATCCATGTGATTATAGCCAACACAACAACCCTGTCATGCATTTCTGTTATATAGGCGTCAAAATTTATGAAAAATGCTTTGATTGCAGAAAGACAATAACTATTCACAATAAATATCAGTTAAGATTTCAATAGCATGGATGTTGAGTGGAGCCACCATCACGACTCCAGTGTTTTAAATGGTCTACTTGTTTCTGACATTTCATCTCAGCTCAAGATAAGGTTATTCTACAGGAAATTAGAACAAAACTTAAACAATTGTCCATGTAAAAAGGGTACCAGTATGTCCTTCTCTTTATTGGTTCGACTTCTATTATCTGCTTCATTTTTAAATGACTACAGTGGAGTCTAGACTGTGTCTGACCTGTATGACAAAAGAGCTTCATGAAACTAGTCCATAATCAATAAAATCAAAATTAGTTCACTTGAATGCCATATAATCAAGTGATTGAGGTAGTCCACCAACTTCCTTTATTTTTACCACTGGAGATCATCAAAAGTTCATCAAGTAGCCAATAAAACAAAGCCTTAGTCATACCAAACAAATTTACCCATATGAGTCATAATCACTGAAAAAAAAGAAAATAAATCGAACATCAATTTTCATTTTCTATAGATAAAGGAAAATCATTTTTTGCTTCAAATACAACTGCTACATGTTCCTCTTTTAGAGGATCCAATGGCATTACCGCCTCCTCAAGTGAAGGTCCATCAGAAGTATGTTGTACTGCTCATTGTGTCTCAAAAACTGTAGTAGGAGAAATTGAAACTATGATACCTATAGTAAGGAAATGAGCCTACCCCATAGTTGGAAAATCAGAAGAATCGTGCTCATTTTTTGATTTAGAATTAGCCGTTATTGGTATCTCAAATGCACTCAAAATCAAACATGTCATACAAACTAAGGTATGAAAATTACAGGCATTGAACATACTGGTTTCCTATAAAGTCTTAAGACAAACTGGGAGATGTGACAGTGATTTGTTTCATATGATGTGATAGTGGGCAATACTTTCCAAGTGATGGACGAAACTATTTCCGAGTTTGAAAGGATATCATAAGTGTTGAGAGAGAGAGGAGCATGTGATGTAATTTAAGATTTATGTGCCTCTTAAAATAAAACATAAACAAACAAATTCATACAGTAAATCAAGAGGCTTAACCTTTGATTTTGAAATAAAAAAATAAAAATAAAGTCATAAAGAGATTACCCGTGTGCAGCTGGTGGTGAGCGATTACCTGTGTGTAGCTAGAGTTGTAAAATGCATAAAGGAGGCAGCTGCAGAAAGGAGGTGACAACTGAGTTAGTGTTAGAACATTTTTTTTAGTAAAATGCTCATAGTTCGAATGTATTTATAGGTATTATAGACAATACGATAATATTAGATTAACAAATACTGAAATAAACCAAAATAAGAATATCTAAAAGTAAGAACTCATCCGACACCTCTATTAGGAATTTCTCTTTTGTCCATAGAAACCTAGGAAGATACACAAACTCACACGAAAAAAAAGACACAAAGCATTACAGATCTAAAATTAAAAACCCTGCATTTTATACAACAAAACTCTGATTAAACCCTACACTGATTTCTAGTTGATCAACACTTAAGACCCAGCAGGAGCAGCCCATTGGTCTTGAAATTCAAGAGATAGTTTTGAGAAAATTCTATCAATTTCTTGGAGTGGGCGTGTCCGCTATTAGATAATCCAAAAACTGAGCCCCCTTAACAATCTCGGTATACATTAGAATAAATTTTCCTACACAGAGACCTGATGTTTGGTGGTAAGAAAAAGAATATTAGACAAAAAAAGGAAAATTGTTAAAATACATAAGTACAACAAAACAATTAAACCATTAGAGTGAGATTAACCAACCTGTTGCAAATTGCAAGTTCTTACGATGTGTACATGTTGCAAGCTCAACAATAACTGTTACAAACTCAATAATTTTTATAGTTGGAATCCCCAAACAATATTCAGTTGAACCCCCTACAAAATTATCAGATCCGAAGGGAAAAAAAGCACCCAGAAAACATACATCAGCAAACTTAAATTCATAAAGGTAAACTTAAATCCACGCACCATTGCATCTGACACTTAATCAAATCAGTTTACTGCAACTAAATAAACAATCCGCAAAATATTTCTTCTAGCGTTAATGAGTTGGTTTTTTCGGCGATGGTAGTGGGTTTCTCCAACGCTGGTTGTGGGGTTTTGTGAATTTTTTGTGAGGTGTGGTATTTCCAGTGATAGTGGTGGGTTTCTCCGACAATGATGCGTGGGTCTCTCTCTCTTTCTCACCATAAAAAATGGAGCAAACATAAACAGGTATAAATTTTGGAACAAATCGTACCTGAGATGATCTTACATTTGTCACCCATTGGGAAAACCTAACCATACCTGAGATGAAATCTGTCGATTTTGAAAAAAAGTTACAATAAAGGAGATAATTATTTATGGTGAAAACAAAAACCTAATATGATGGGAGAGAGATGAATAGGTGCAAGTAAAAAGCTTAAACACATCGAGCCTTGTGCTTTTTTACCATCAGATTTTCTTGAGCCCTGTATTTACCAAATCTGAACCGGTGCTCTTGAAATGAAGAGAGGGAATATCAAATCATATATGTAAATAAAGAGGGACATACCTATGAAAAACACCACCGGTGAACGACGTCGAAAAATCGCACGGGGAGAGAGAGAGATGTGTGAGAGAGCGATCCACATGAGAGAGCACAGATAAGGTCCACGAACCATGCCGATTTGTGTGATATGATAGAGTAACCGTGGTATGTGTGAAATGAGAGGATACGGTCAATTACCATTTTACCCTTTTTTTAAATTTTAATGAAAAGTGGGAAATAAATTTGAGAGTAAGAAAAGAGAGGGAACTCAAATGAAAGAGGGGTAAATTAGGTAGTGTAGGAAAAATGTATCTTGTGATGTCATAGTTGGAACTTATGACATACATAAGTTTCTTACTTTATTATATATATATATATATATGATTTTAGGGTAAGGTTTTGAAGACTCATTCCCCACTCACCCTAGAGCAGCCAACCCTTTTTTTCTCCATCCTCTTCCACCTCCAAACCTTAACCTCCATTAAAACCAATTTTCATGCTCAATTTTGAAGGCATAAACGTATATATTCCAAGTTAGTTCAAGAGGGGTTTTTGTTCAACTTTTCAAGAGGAACTCATATCCCTAGTCAATTTCTACATCTAAAAATCAGTCATGTTTATCCTATTCTTTTTCGTTAGTGTTATGTGTCTTTATTATGGCCTCCATTAAAACTCATGTGTTCTAAAATAAATTAAAGAACATAATATTTTTAAGAAATTAATTTTGGGGCTATTTTGTGAAAATAATTAATAATACCAAATAATTATAACTTTGTTGTTATTTGGATTGTAGTTACGATAATTGATTATATTATCGGTAAATACATATAGAGGAGCCCTTAGATATTTAATTTGGATGTTTTAGGTAGGAATTCCTAAATTAATTAAATTACTTGTTCTGGAAAATAAATAGCTAATATGGAACTTGCGAGTAATAATGATTCGAAAAAATCATAATAATTACGTGTTCTTAATTTTCCCATATTTAGATTAAAACTCATTTCTTTGGAATTAAGTGTTGTTGAGAATATTATCATAAAATGTTGATTGTGTCACTTATGCAATATTATAATATTGAATATTTTAGTAATGTTGGTATTTTAGTTAATTGGTTTTCACCCCTTGTTATAATACACTTGTTAGGTATGGGACTAGTAAGTGGACCTTAGTTGTGATTTATGCTAATTAGGTATGGGACTAGTTAGTATAAATCTATGCGGGTTATATAAATTGGGGTGGGGGAAAATTCTCTATATTTACCGTTGTTGTGATAACCTAGGATCGATACCTAGGTGAAGTAAAAAATTTACAATCATCATTTATTAATGATAGGATGAAATTGTGTTTTGGGGACCTCTAATTGGGACTAAGTAATATTTTGAGGATTTTTACATCGCTTTTAAGGGTGGGGAAATTTATGTGAATAACTAGTATGAGAAATTTTGAGAAATTAATATCGCAAGACTAAAACTGGTATTAAAATTTATTGACGACATAATGTGTCCAGGGCCAACAGTTTAACCGAGTCAGATGACGATTTATGTCGTGTCGTGTGTGGAACCTTATCATATCGTGAGGATCGCAGGATAAAAATGGATTAGACGGCGGACTTGATAAGGGGATGTGTGTGTGTGTGGAACCTTGTCATATCCTGAGGATCGCAGAATAAAAACGGATCAGACGACGGACTTGACAAGGGGATGGGTGTTGGTAATATTAATGTATTTTCGTGTAAATCACCCATGGCGGGAGAACTGCTATACCTAATAATAAAGTGAGAACAAATCATCCTGGTTAATTCAAACACATTAACATCGTGGGACTTGGGTTAATTTAAAATAATATTGGTGTGACACATTCAAACATTACGGGTACTTCAAAATTTACGGTTGATGATTATAGATTTCCTTTTAATTAAAAGATTCTATTGTTATGGTCGATATGTATAGCACTATTGTCTGGGTTCAAGGAACCTAATTGAAAGGAGTAGCTGGTATTCATGCTCAAGGTCTTGGCTCTGACTCATGCGTTGACTAATATTTTTAAGGATTTAATTGGAGTAGGTGCATAGGAATTATTAGAGATCTTCGGAAGTGAAGCTAGAGTTATATTATTGGTTTAGTAGTTTGTTTCTTCTCCTATTCAGTCATATTTATTGTGAGACTATATTTGGGTCTTTATTGGGCCTTTCGATTCCAAAGTTGTCTTAAGATTTTAATTGGGTTTATTCGGAGATTTCATGTGACGGACATTATATCGCACTTTGGTGAAATCAGTTGGATGTTCTTAATATTTGAGGATTGATTTAAAAATCATTTATCTTGTGGATTAGATTTTTAATATGTCTCATATCTGTCACATGCTAAGGATGATATTTAATTTATTAACGTCCGACTTAATTTTGGTGACAACCGATGTGAGAATTTAGCGGGGTGTTACAGATGGTATTAGAGCATGGTCTTAGGTCTCATAGGTTATGAGTCCGTTTGGCTTTCGCTTTACCAATATTTGATTACCTTTTGTTTGTTTGTACCTTGTAAGATAGTGGTTCTAGCATACGTGTTAGCGAAGTTTGAAAATAGGAATATCGATGAGAAGGATGTGTTAGCGTTAGAATGACTTGGAGTTTTGTGCTGATTGTGGTAATTGAGATTAGAATTAATTATCTCTACACGAGTATCTTTAGAGGTGATATGGAGATGAGAGTTATTTTGGATATTGCTAGTGCAATTGTTCGTTATTGTAAGTATCGATTTTTGTGATATGAAGAAATTTTAGGACTTTGGTGTTTAAATGACTTTTGGAGATTTAATCGGGTGGTGATTCGCGAGAGCGTGTGGTACGCCGTTATTTTCATAGTTATGTATATATATAGGTTATATGCACTATATTTTCGACTATGGGATTTTGTGCGGCTAGGATTGGGAGTATGGACTCCCCGTTTTGGCACTTTACGGGTAGACATATGTGAGCCTTATATTGTTTTATGAGTTTGGGTTTTCATCAAATTTCGACGATGAAATTTCTTGTTAGGGGGGAAGTATGTAACAACCCGAAATTTTTAAATGGGTATTTTTAAATAAAACTAGACTTTTGTCAACATGTGTCGCGTAAGACGCGAACTTGCGAAATTTTTGTAGGACGTTTTATTGGGGTTAAAAATAATTTGACCATATTTATTGGATACTAAAAATAGTCCTAAGAGTGTCATGGGGTCAAAAATCAAAAAATAAATAAATAAATAAAATATTATTATTTTTATTCAAAAAAATAAAAGTGCTCAGAAAATTCTGAAAATCCCTATACCGACTGGAAATTTAATTTTGAGCAACTTTCCCTTCTTCAATATTTTCAAAAAATATAATTTATACCCGATTTAGGCCATTTTACGGTTCGTCCAGACCACCTTTTTGATAAAATTTTTTTAAACCCTTAGAGTTATATATATATATATAAGGTTTTGAAGACTCATTTCCCACTCACCCTAGAGCAGCCAACCCTCTTTTTTATCCATCCTTTTCCACCTCCAAACCTTAACCTCCATTAAAACCAATTTTCAAGCTCAATTTTGAAGCCATAACACATATATTCCAAGTTGGTTCAAGAGGGTTTTTTGTTCAACTTTCAAGAGGAAGTCGGATCTCTAGTCAATTTCTACATCTGAAAATCAGGCATGTTTATCCTATTTTTTCCTTTAGTGTTATGTGTCTTGATTATGGCCTCCACTAAAACTCATGTATTCTAAAATAAATTAAAGAACATAATATTTTTAAGAAATTAATTTCAAGACTATTTTGTGAAAATAATTAATAATACCAAATAATTATAACTTTGTTGTTATTTGGATTGTATTTACGTAGTTGGTTATATTATGGGCAAATGCATGTAGAGGAGCCCTTAGAAATTTAATTTGGATATTTGAGGTAGAAATTCCAAAATTAATTAAATTACTTGTGCTAGAAAATAAATAGCTAATATGGAACTTGCGAGTAATAATGGTTCGGAAAAATTATAAAAATTACGTGTTCTTGATTTCCCCATATTTAGATTAGAAATCATTTATTCAGAATTTAGTGTTGTTGATAATATTATAATAAATTGTTGATTGTGTCACTTATGGAATATTATAATATTGAATATTTCAGGAATGTTGGTATTTTAAATAATTGGTTTTCACCCCTTGTTATAGTACACTTGTTAGGTATGGGACTAGTAAGTGGACCTTAGTTGCGATTTATGCTAATTAGGTATGGGACTAGTTAGTATAAATCTATGCGAGTTATATAAATTGGGGTGGGGGTAAATTCTCTATATTTACCGTTGTTGTGATAACCTAGGATCGATATCTAGGTGAAGTGAAATTTTTACAATCATCATTTATTAATGATAGGATGAAATTGTGTTTTGGGGACCTTTAATTGGGACTAAGGAATATTTTGAGGATTTTCACATCTCTTTTAAGGGTGGGGAAAATTTATGTGAATAACTAGTATGAGACATTTTGGGAAATTAATACTGCAAGACTAAAAAGGGTATTAAAATTTATTGGCGACATAATGTGTCCAGGGCTGACAGTTTAACCGGGTCAGAGGGCGGTGTATGTCATGTCGTGTGTGGAACCTTGTCATATCGCGAGGATCGCATGATAAAAACGGATCAGACGGTGGACTTGACAAGGCAATGTGTGTGTGTGTGGAACGTTGTCATATCGCGAGGATCGTAGAATAAAAACGGATAAGACAGTGGACTTGACAAGGGGATGGGTGTTGGTAATATTAATGTATTTTGGTGTAAATCACACGTGGCCGTAGGACCGCTATACCTAATAATAAAGTGAGAACAAACCATCCTGGTTAATTCAAACACATTAACATCGTCGGACTTGGGTTAATTTAAAATAATATTGGTGTGATACATTTAAACATTGCGGGTACTTAGAAATTTACGGTTGATGATTTTAGATTTCCTTTTAATTAAAAGATTCTATTGTTATGGTCGATATGTATAGCACTATTGTCTGGGTTCAAGGACCCTAATTGAAAGGAGTAGCCGATATTCATGTGCAGGGCCTTGGCTCTCATACATGCGTTGACTAATATTGTTAGGAATTTAATTGGAGAGTTGCATAGGAATTATTGGAGATCTTTCAGAAGTGTAGTTGGAGTTATATTATTGGTTTAGTAGTTTGTTTCTTCTCCTATTCAGTCATATTTATTATGAGACTATATTTGAATTTTTTTGGGCTTTTCGATTCCAAAGTTGTCTTAAGATTTCAGTTGGGTTTGATTTATTGTAATAATTGAGATAGTCATAGATTTCATGTGACGGAATTTATATCACACTTTGGTGAAATCGGTTGGATGTTCTTAATATTTGGGATTGATTTAAAAATAAGTTATCTTGTGGATTAGAATTTTAATATGTCTGATATCTATCACATGCTAAGGATGATATTTAATTTATTAAAGCCCGGCTTAATTTTGGTAGCGATCGACGCCAGAATTTAGCGGGGTGTTATAGTTATGGGCCTACAGGACGACAGCAAGGACACCAACATGAGAAACTCTATTTATGCTAGCCCATGGCTCAGAAGTTGTCATCCCAATAGAGGTAGGACTTCCTCTCATAGGGTTCAGACCTATGACCCTCGGAGGTATGGGGAATAGAGAAGACTTGATCTTGATTTGATCGAGGAAAGAAGAGAGGGTGAAGAGATAAGACAAGCAACCAACCAGCAGAGAACTGCGAGATTTCACATTCAAAGGGTGAAGTCAAGGCCCATAGTTGTGGGATACCCAGTCCTAAGGAAGATGTGAAAAAAAGCAAATAAGCTCCATCCTAATTGGCATGGTCCTTATAGGGTAGTTGATGAGGTTATGCCTGGTACTTACCAGCTAGAAAATCTTGAAGGAGAACCTTTCCCCAACCCTTAAAATGCTGATCACTTAAATAAGTATTACATATGATGTTGCAGTTGTTCTTATCTTTTTGTAATACATGTACTAGTTTATACAAAGGATGTTAATGAAAAGATAACAATGTTGTTATGATAAATGTATTATGTTATTAAACATCATTAGTTTGGTGAAAATTTATGAGGTGAAACATCATAATATGGTGACCTCAGACATCATTAGTTTGGTGAAAATTACTGAGGTGAAACATCATAATATGGTGACCTCAGACCTTAAAAATCCTTAGTTTGGCAAAACATTTATGAGGTGAAACATCATAGTATGGTGACCTCAAACATTAAACATCATTCGTTTGGTGAAAATTAATGAGGTTAAACATCATAATATGGTGACCTCAGACCTTAAACATCATTACTTTGGTTAAAATTTGTGAGGTGAAACATCATAACAGGGTGACCTCAAACCTTAAACATCATTAGTTTGGTTACAAGTAATGAGGTGAAACATCATAATATGGTGACCCCAGACCTTAAACATCATTAGTTTAGTAAAAATTTATTAGGTGAAATACTATAATATGGTGACCTCAGTCCTTAAACATAAAGTTGGTGAAAATATGAGGTGGAACATCATAATTTGGTGACCTCGGACCTTAAACATCATTAGTTTGGTGCAAATTTAAGAGGTCAAACACCATAATATGGTGACCTCACTCCTTAAACGTAAAGTTGGTGAAAATATGAAGTGCAACATCATAATTTGGTGACCTCAGACCTTAAAAATCATTAAGATGTTGAAATATAAGAGACATTTCAAGAAAAACATTGTATAGAGCAATAGAGTTTGAAGAATATTTACCTAATGATTATCATTAAAAAGATAAAAGAGTCACAAATCAACCAGTATCAAGGATCCATCAGAAGTTCACAAAAATAAGAGTTACAAAAATACAATAAAAACCTTTACAAGAACTTATATCTTTGCGACTGCAGTTGTCTGGTCATGTCCTATGTTAGCACCTCAACACCATCATCATGGTGAGTGGCGTCTTCCGTTTCAGTGACCTCGAGAGGAGTAGTCTCGGTTGGGGTAGCATCGGCTTCTTCAACTTCTTACTAGGCGTGAGCATACTGAGGGTATCCACAGTCGAGACCCATAAAGTTTGAGGCATGCAAGACACCAGACTCGCTTTCCTTTGTGGTTTCCCATTTTCCAGTCACCTTGATACCTCTTTCAAGGTATTCCAAACCAAATCTAACAAATTCATCTGAGACCTTGTAGTCTTCGATGGTCTTTTCAGCAGCGTCTTCAACTGCCACCTTGACTTCAGCATCAACCTTGGACTGAAGGGCATCATCCTTGGCCTTCAGAGCGATGTCATGGTCCTTCTTGAGATTAAATATATCGTTGTCCCTCTACTGGACAACTCCCTTCAACCTTTCAACCTCTGCAATCAAAGAGGCTTGAACCTTCTCATCATCTAGACCATTATCTATAAGGGGAATCCTCTTTAGAGTCCAATCAATGAGGCGATGGAAGGACAAGACACCCTGCAGAAGAAGATCATATGTAAAAAAATTTGCGCTATAAAAAACTAAGGTTACACTTATGACTTATGAGCAAAAACGGGTACCCTAATTGACTTATGAAGGGCGAACTCGGTCAACAAAGGGACGTCCAGTGAGCGTAAGAAATGCTTATCCTCTTCAATAATTATTGTGTCGATTAATCGGCAGCCTTCAAACTGTGGCCGATTAAGTTGTCACTGATTTTAAGTTGAGCTAGACGAGTACCTAAGGCATTGTCTGTAGAGATGGGGATAGTAGGATCCTTGGCCTAAGCCTTACTCTGCCTCATATGCTCTAGGTCGGCCGTTGGCTTCCTCTTTTTATTAGCATCAGCTTTGGAGGTGCCGACGTTCTTCTTGTTGACAGGTGTGGGTACATTTTTTCCATCCCTTTTCTCCATCAACTTCACAAGACCTGGAGCAGACATTTCCCAAAGGTCATCAGATATGCCTGTCGGGCACTCTACAAAAGACAAGTCTCTAATTTAGTGAGTCAAAGATATAAAACATAAGAGGTAAAACTTGTGTAAGGAAAATTAAGACTTAGGAAGATCTTCCAAGGAACACCACCCCCTAAACCTATCTGAGATAGGTAGTAGTGGGTCATCAGATGCTCATATTTAACAAGCCGACCCATCTCGCCCTGACTATGAAGGTCTTTAACATTTTTATAATTGTCCTGGCTAAGTCCACAGTTGGCTTTGGTAGCATGGCGGACCTTCCCCCATCTCAAGGGGGTCCTTGGAACCGACGTTCCAAAAGCCTCATCCGAAGCAAATTCCCATGCCCCCAAAATAAAGAAGTACCGAGGTTTCCAATTATGGTTTGAAGTTTGGGTAACCAACAACATTTTCTTCTCTGATTTCCTGGCTAAGAAGTTGTAATAGCTAGGGTGGTTTTTGGCAGAGGAAGGAACATAACATCTAATAAAAACCCTAGTTGGAAGGTCTGAGCGGTGGACAGCCCTCCAAAGGATGATGGCCCCAATCATAACCCTCGAGGCATTAGGGGATATTTGGGAAGGGGCAAGATTTATATGAGAGAGTATGGATCTGATGGTTGAGTGAATAGGAAGACATAATTCTAACTTGAATATCTTCTCATAGATAGAGATCTTTTCATCTCGTCAATCAAATCCCCTCTCATCCTTCAGAGGTCTCCTAAGGATGATGGAAGAATTTATGTAATAGAGATGACTAAAAGTAAGAAGGTTGTACTCGCTGACAGTACTCTCATACTCAACCACTTCAGAAGTATCAAGATCACTATCCTCATCATCATCACCATCCCATTAACATCATCCCGGGCAGGTATCGGAGCACCACCAGAAAACCTCTGAGAAAATTCATCCCCAGTGGAAGTCGATAAGGGAATGGCATCAATGGGAGGTGGAAGTGACACACTTGGCCCTAATATCTCAACCTCAAAAGACCTATGCAAAGTGCTAGCACCTTAGTGAGACGAGGCACGTCCAGAATCCTCGGCTTCCTTAGGAACTTCACCCCGTCTAGGAGAATAATCCATAGCCTCTTGAAAATAATCTACAGATTCTCTCACTTCAAATGTTTACATGGGGTGTGAGGAAGATGGCTCAGGCTCAGACATTGGTGCAGGATCCCCAGGAACCTTTGCAGTCTCACTAAGATCGACTGGCTCAGGGTATATAACCTTCATGGGTGGAGGAAAGATGGGTCTGAGAGAAAAGGCCTCAACCCTATGATCTTCCTCTTGGGATAAATTTATTTGCCTAATTTTCTCAAAGGTCTTCTCAGGAAGAGATGGGAACTCTTCTATGAGTTGGTACAAGGGTCTGAGCATAATAGATACGACACTGCACATGACTCAAAACTGCAAACATGCAAATAACTTGTTCGATCTAAACTAAAGATCAAACTAAGAAGTTGAATGGTTTTCATCGGGAATGTCAAGAACCTCCAAGAACTAGGTCGCTGGAGAAGACAGCCGGAGAGTCACCGATAAACCTAAAAATGGGTGTTTTGTGGCTGAAATAACCTCAGGGGTACATACAACTATCCTAAAACCACCTAATCGCTACAAGATAACCTAACAACTACCTGGCAGTGGTGCAAAGCTTCATCGAAAAGTCAGAAATGCAAAAAATTATTGGAAATGGAAAAGAGAGGTCGAAAAATAATACCTGGCTAGTAGTGAGTAAGAGAAGAAGAGGCTATGAAGCGAAAGAGACCTTGGACCATAACAACAATTAAAGGATTGAAGAGAGAGAGGCAGTTGCAGAATTCCTAGCGGGATAAAACAGGAAGAAGAAAGAGAATGAGGAGAGAGAGGAGGGTTTTTAAACCTACCCAGTGATGGTGCGCGAGTCCCAATGCCCCATCATTGCCCTAGGGAACCCAAAAGACAAGTCAAAATCACCTCACCTTAGAGAATATGTTTCACTTCAGTAAATTACATGTATCAAGAAAATATTGACACCCAAAGAGACTAAGCCTCGCCCTAACACACATACCCCTCAATCATCTATTTACATAGAAGACTAAGGGCTGGGGGTGATTGATCTGCCCAAATTTTACCCTCTTACTCAGAGAGACTAACCTCGGCCAGCCTCACATTCGAGATGACGAGAAGCTTGACAACCATCACTAAGGTCGTCTTTTAGAAGGTCGGCCCCTCATACACCAACCTCGATGGGCCATCAGTAGAGGTCAGTAAAGTCTCATGGGATCAATCAACTGCCAACGTCATTATCGGCCTCAGCCAACGTTACAGCTACCTCATATATTACTTCGGGAAGCCCTCCCGATCGAGGTCATCATGGCTATTGATAAGACAAAGCAACTGTTGGACTTCATCAACCTCGTATTCATCCAAGCCAAGGTTACATCAGTCAAGGACACACGACTGAGGATCTACAAGAACATGTAAGGTTTAGAATATGTGGACAAATCTGTTGTAACCGAATCATTCCCCTCACGTGAGGGAATATTGAGGTTATTATTATCTACATAAGATCATCCAGGTGTCGTTCTCATATTGGTCTGATCCTCATGTGCATACTCATTGCATGCTTGGGGGGTACATTACACCCCTTATGCACTATATATAGAGATCATCCTCTACCTTATAAAGGGATCGATAATTACAAAGCCTAGCCAAACTCTGGTGCACTTACAGTAAAGAGATAAAGTGGAGTGATTGTATTGCCAGGGCCATTAGAGCCCTCTTCTGATAGTGATACTTACACTCACTTGCAAAGTGGACGTAGGCCATTGTCGAAACACTTATATACTAGTGTTCATCCTCTTCTCCTTACCTCATTCTACTATATATTCACTCTCATGCTGCCATTATTGTCACTAGTTTCAGCTTGTCAACACATTACCTTGTCGTACTATTTACAGCATCATCAGTCGACATAACTGAGGGAATAACGATGACCCCCTTTATAGTCCAAAACCAAGCTAAATTAACCCACTGCTGCCAAATTGATCTTATCACAAAAGAGGATTCTAATATGACCAAGTGCTGGTACTATGATATTTAGTGCCTCCTCAAGTATTATATACACCTCCAATATGGTAACAAGAAATACCGAGCGACTCTCCATAAATTGGATGCTCAATAATTATCTATAATAAAGCACTGTTAAAATAAAACATCAATGGAACCCACTTTCACTGCATCATAGGGGATGACATCAAAGAAATGATGCAGAAAATCCGCAGCAAGGAATGAAGACCCTACATGAATGGTCATATTCTCGCCAAGAAGATTATCTGATAGGGTTACGATTGGACTACAATGGTTCAAGATTTCACTGCCTATGCCTAGTGATGCCTTAAATGCTAATAATTTTTAATCTCCAACACACCTCCATGAGAATTGTATAACATGAACTCTCCCTGTTCGTTCTCTACATGGGGCATCAATATTATAGGGAAAATCACACAAAACCTCCAATGGGCACAGGTTCATCATGGTTTCCATTGATTACTTCACCAAATGGATCAAAGGTGAGTCATACGCAATGTCGAATGCCAAAAAAGTAGCCAAATTCATTTAGAAGAACATCATCACTGATGCGGGGTTCTGCTTGAACTAATGTCAGATAACATGCTACATTTCAGGCCAGAAGTCACATAATTGGTCGACGAGTATGGGATTCAGATACACAAATCTTCTCCCTTCCAACCTTAAACCAATGGTGCAGTAACCCTCAATAAAAACATCAAACCAATCATCAGCAAGATGATCGGGAGTTATCGAGATTGGCCCAATTTGATCCCTTATGCCCTTTAGGGCTACCACACTTCAGTCCTAGAATTTATTAGGGCTACTGCTCACTTTATGGTATACGGCATGGAAGAAGTCCTACCCGTTGAACTATAAATACCTTCATTACGAGTTATGATGGAAAGTAAAGTCAACGAGGAAGACTGGCATCAGAACAGTTTCAACGAGCTAACGCTCTTAGACAATAGGAGCCTAAAGGCTCTATATCATATATAGGGATACAATCACCATATAGCGCGATCATTTAATAAGAGAGTCAAGGACTATGGTGTTTGAGAAGGAGAATTAGCCATTAAACAAATCATAGAACTCGTTTGGGACCCCGAAGAGAAGTTCAAGCCAAACTTGAGTGGCCCCTACATTGTGATCATTTTTGGTTCTGCCGCTATACTCCCTGACCTTTATGGAGAAGAAATGGCATGTGTAGGTAACCTGGACCATCTCAAGAAATTCTGACCCTAATCTGAAATCCCGACGCGCTACGAATCCTCTCATCCACCTTTTATTCTAAAAACAATCTTCATTTCCCTCTGCTCATATCTATGTGGGGCGTGATGACCTTTTTGATTTCAAAAATGAAACTTAGAAAATTTTCAAAACCCTAGAAGTACGTAGGCAGCTCATACCCTTTACATGGGCATAGTCCCCTTCTTTTTCTTAAAATTCTATTCTTTTCTTACCTCCGAGAACGGTAGTTCATTTCATCATTTACATGAACAAAAGGATTATGTATGCCTTCGCGATTGGTATAGATAATTAAAGTGTAAAACTCATCGAGAGGCACATCAATATAATTAAAATCCTTTTTTATTTAATTAAGAGAAAATTTTGTACGATTACATGAAATATCAGTGTAGTGAGTAAAATATATACGCCCGCCAACCAACATATCCCTAAAATAAAACTAACCAAACCTTCCCAAATTTATCCCTAAATCCAAAAACAACCACACACATCTCCATAACAAAAAGCTTCACAAGAAAAAAAAACAGCTTCACAAAAGGCCCTATTCGCAGTAGCCCAAAGACCCACCCCTATCATCATCTTCTCCTTGAGGTCCCTAAACTTCCCTTGCTTTGATGGTATCCGAAGAAGCTCCATGGAATAATAAGCCCAAACCAGCTAAGAGAAAATAACTGCTCCCCCTCCATAGTGTCAAACATGGCAAACCATATCTGTAAAATCTTGGCCACTACCCTCTTTCACAACCATTTCATGTAGTCTTTAGAAAAAAAAATGCCAAACCCTGCCAACAGATTGAGAAGGACGGGTTGACAACTGATGATTTTCCTACAGAGAGACCAATTGCATGCACAAGCCTTCAGTCAAATCCTCTACATGAAATAAATCCAAGGTATGGGAAGGCACAATTTCCTTCCATTCTACTTAACATAGAAGCCTCCAAGGGAAAGAAAATGAGGTTTATGGGAGACCAACCAAACGAACGTAAACGGTATTCCCTCAGTTCTATAATGGGCTGCAACTCCCCAATTAAGGCACCAACTAGTGCAGACATCGAGATTCGTGCTCCATAAACGAGTTTACCCAGTCATCTATACATGGGCCAAAGATGATGTAATAATGAGCGAAGAAATTCAACACAGCTTCCAAGGGATATTTAAGGGGACAACAAAATTAAATCTCTCGTCCAACCACATGAACAACATAACTGAGCTTCCTCTCAAAAAATCAAAAATTCCTTCTTAGTTTCGGTACCCCGATCAATTGAAGGTCCACTATCAGGTCCCCGATCACCAGCAAGTGCCTCAAAATTAGGCCTAAAGCAATAACTCCAGTAAAACCAACATCATTAGAGTCTTTTCAACATACCAGATTTTACACAAACCAAAGAAGGTGACAATTCCCACATTACAACCAAGTTTTCTATCCCCTAATCCTTATGCTAACTAAGCCTCCGAGGCCTTCCTCTATTCATAAATTCTAAAACAACTCATTTTTCTTACTTTTTCTCAAAACAAATCCCTTTAGAAGGGAAACTCTTCTACTCAAATATATTCAAAAAAAAAAGAAGACAATTTTCCCACTCTTTCTCAAAGTAAAAACTCAGAAGAAAATTAAAATGCAAGTAGAATAAGCCACTAAATTAAGATAATCAAACAAAATATGCATCTCTATTTGCCTTTTTCGAGTCTCTTTTCAGTGTAATGCCACTACACCGAGCATGTAAATTCCAAGCTCCCACAGTCAATGATGAATATGCAAGAAATCTCAAAGGGAAAGAACTAGAATTGGATGTCACCTCATTTGCCTGACAACCCTCTCTCCTAGGTACCAGACGTACCTAAAATCAGGCGCCATCAGCTGTCGCATCCCAAGGTGCCATATGTTAAGGAGAAAATGTCACCTAAATTCTAATAGATATTCTACAATCCTACCCAATGCCGCCTACACTCTTTGCGATGTCTACGATCCACCTCTATCTGAAAACTCTTGCAATCAATCCCCAGCATTCGCTGAACCCCATATCGATCAGAACCTACCTATTCCACTTCCCAAGGAATCTTAGAATATCATGCCACTATCGATTGGCAATTCCATCCACCCTTCTATAGGTAGTAACCCTAAAATTTCGTACAAAAAATCCTAGAAAATGCCATAAAATCCCAAATATTTAACGAAAAATCCCTAAAATTTCCAAATCAATTTTGGAACAATTCTTCACCAAGAAAACTATTTATTAAGATCCTAAATCCCTAACAGGATTAATACCATATTTTATCCCCATCTTAAGCCTTAAAAATCATTGCACCCATTTCCCAAAAGCCCACAACAACTCCCCATCGAAATCCCAAAACCTCATCCTCGATAGAGCTACGTCATATACAACCCATTTCCCTAGCAGGAATTCTTGAATTAGACTTTCTCCTAGAAAAATTCCAACTTCCCTACTAGAAGCCCTAAATCTCTCCTCAGCGGCGTCTCCAATAAATATTCCCTAACAATAATTCCACAAACTCAAGCCATCAACACATTCCATATCCGAATCCCAAAACTTTGAGTCATCAAATGTTTCCCTAGTGGAATTTCCAGACTATGAATTTTATCTCCCCTAATAAAGATATCTCTTCTCAAAAAGACATAATCCCGAGACAGGTGCCTCTTCGCCAGTAGAGTTTGAAAAATGGAAAAACAAAGACTCTCGAGAAAGCAAACCCCCACCTTACAACTTAAGGCCCATATAATTTACGTCGACCCTCAGAATTGGTCTCTCTTACTTTAGTTCCTTATAATTAACCTCGACCCTCATAATTGGTATCTCCTACTTAAGGTCCCCAAAATTGACCTCATCCCTTAGAATTGGTCGCCCCCACTTAAGGTCCTTCGAAATTGACCTCGACCCTTAGAATTTGTTTCCCTTAATTAAGGTCCTCATAATTGACCTGGACACTCAGAATTGGTCGTTCCCTACTTAAGGTCCTCAAAATTGACCTCGACCTTTAGAATTTTTTTCTCTTACTTAAGGTCCTCAGAATTTACCACGACCCTCAAAATTGGTCGCCCTACTTAAGGTCCTTAGAATGGTTCACTCTTACTTAAGGTCCTCAGAATTAACCTCGACCCTTAAAATTGGTCTCCTACACATAAGGACCTCATAATTGACCTCGACCCTTTGAATTTGTCGCGCCTACCTTAGGTCCTAAAAAATCACTTCGGCCCTTAGAATTGGTCACCAGAATCTTAGGTTCTCAGAATTGACCTCGACTCGCTTAATCAGTCATCCCCACCATAACCTTAGGTCACCAGAATCGACCTCAACCCTCTGATGTGATCATCCTCATCCCTTTGCTCCATAGAGTTGAACTCTTTCCTAAAAAATAGGTGGTGTCTATTAGACATTGTCAGTTATTCCAATCTCACCCATCGAGGGGATCTATAGAAACCACATTCTAGGACCCCCTAAGGTCTCCCCATCCCCCTATACTTGATTGTCACCGACACAACAGGAGGAGATATTCTGGCCCAATACATTGAGGAATATCATAAGAAGAGAGAAATGTAATACATTAGTCAATATTTATATATGTCAAAAGTAAACTACATTGCATTAGAGAAGGTGTGTGTTGTCCTCGTCTGGGTCATGTAGAATCTTTGATGCCACATGCTTGCATTTCATATCAAACCGGTGTACGAAATGGATCTGATAGAAACATGTTGGAGAGGCCCGATATGTCTAGCTACATGGCCTGTTGCCTGATGTTACTAGACAATTTTGATATCACATATGTCACGCAAAAGGCTATGATGAAGAGTGTCATCCTTGATTACCTTGTTGACAATCCCATGGAAAGAATTGATGTTTGGTCTTCAAATTCTCATGTGATGTTTTAGACACCACATTATAGGACACCTTAAGTGTCTCCTTAGGTCCCTAGCACCTCCCTAATTCACTAGAAACCCTAGGTCATACTCCGAGTATCGATCTAGAGGCCATTGAGTGATTTCGGGCCCTGTTCAACTTCATCATCAGAGTGAAAGCTCAATGAATATTTGAAGGGATCTAAATATCCATTCCAACAGTTAACCCCATACATAAATCGACTTAACAGTTCGGACGAACGGACCATTTTACTACTAAAAACCGATCTGGAGGTCACCAGGCGCTCCCGAGCCCTAATTTGACTCTAATAAACTTCATCGTCATAGTGAAAGCTCAATAAATATTTGAAGGGAACTGAACCCCGTTTCCAAAAGTCTACAACGTGTGCAAAATAACATAATGGCTCGGATGAATGATCCGTTATCCCCCTAAAAATGATCCTAAGACCACCTGGTGCTCTCGGGCTCCGTTTTACCTAAGTAAACTTTTCATCTCAAATGAGACTGAATGAATATTAGAAGGGCATTGAATACCCTTTCTAATGATCTGACCCATGAATGAATCAACCTTACGATATAGATGAACAATCTATTTAACTTTGAAGGGTCATTGGGCACTTCTGGGCCCTGTTTGATCAACATAAACTCTCTGAACCAAGCGAATCTCTTTCAAACATCAAATTACCTTGCACAATCTTTCCCATGGTCTACCCCATTCACTATTCAGACTTAGGTGTTGGATGAACGATATATCGTTGTCTGTCGATCTTTTATCCAAAGGACTGATGGGTGCTTTCGAACCCCATTTGACCTAAGTCAATTCTTGAACCCAAGAGAGGACCAATCATTGTCAAACTTCTCTAAATTACCTTTCTAATGGTATGCCCCATGAAAAATTTGGAATTACCTTTTTAAAATTTTTTTACAAGACTGTTAATCATCAAATCCATTTCCCTTACTATCGGAAGTGTGTCTAGGGTTACCTGCTGATAGGTAGGAGAATGACAATGACAATCGGCAGTTCCCCTACCCTATATAAGGAAATCATGAGCTCACTTCAAAAGTCACCTCATAATCATCACTTTTAGTGATCTCACCAGCATTCTTATACAATCACCGAAGATTCCTTATGTGAAATACGTACCCACTTTAGCAAAACTCTCCTTCTCTCTCATCCTACATTCATCCAAAGCTGCAAGGAAGCTCATTAAGGATCAATGTCAAGTTTCAAGTCTCCAAAGAAGTTCGAAACATCCTTTTATTTAAATTTCTTTATTTTCACATTATTTATATAAATTCTTTATTTATATTTAGATCACACATATTAATCTCTGATCCTTTATTAGTTTTATTGCACATAATTTATTCTCTATAAAACAAATGAAACAAAGAAAAAAAGGGTTACACCTATAAATTCTTACGGGATTATCCCTCACATTTTCTCAAAACTAAAAGGACATTTTCTACACACACCCATATAATAAACTCCCATTTGAAAATATATGGGATAAACTCAACCCTTGTGTTGCATACGAACTACGTTGACTTTGATGCCTTTATAGGCTACGTAGGCGTCTCGGGCTAAAACCCAAGACTTGAGTCCTATTTTTATATTTTCACTATTTTTCATATATATATATATATATATATATATATATATATATATATATATATATATATATATATATATATATATATATATATTATAATTGTGATTCATACTTGCGCCATATTTAGCATATATTATTGTTTCATCATAACTATTAATATCTCGATAAGCGCAAAAATCATATTTTTTTAACTATTATTTTAGAAACATTCTTGTTAGTGACCTCACTCCATCTTTTCCATGACGTGAGTCGAATAATTTCGATCTCCATACACACACACACACACACACACACACACACACACACACACTTCATGGAGAAATTAAGGAAAATAGTAACATTAGACCATAAGAGACGGAAAAGGCGAGATGGGTGCCTAACACCTTCCTATTTTGTAATTTAGCCCCTGAACCTCTGAACTATTGGTTTCACCAGCATCAGTTTGTCTTTGATGCCGCTCTCTTGAGGTCGTGACATGTTATTTTCCCTGTTTTGTGCAAAATAGGATATAAAATCTATCTCTTTACATCACCCTAAAATTGACGATGGTCGAAGAACTCTCTAATTTAGTGATGGGTGCGAGGACTTTATCTCTCCCTCCTCCCCCCCCCCCCACCCCCCCCCCCCCCAAAAAAAAAAAAAAATCGCTCAGAGAGGGGGAAGATCGCAAGATGGCCATAGTGTTATCCTCTACACCTCTAATGAGGAATTCAGGTGGTAGATATTCTTCAATGGAGCTAGGAAAAAAGAAAGGCTATGGTAATGGATACTCCTAATCGCCCTTGATAACTCTTATACCCCTATTACCATTAAGTTGGATTTCCCTTGCACCAATAACATGAAGGAATATGAGGCATGCATCGTGGGTCTCAAAAACGCCCGTGAGAAAGGAATATAACTCGAGGATGTCTATGGAGACTCGATCCTCATTGTGGGGTAGACCCTTAAGAAATGAAAAGCCAAGGAAGATAAGCTCCTACACTTCCACACTCACCTATAAGATATCATTTCCCATTTCAAATATGTCTCCTTCCATTACCTTCCTCGCTCGAGGAATAGCCTGTCTAACATACTGGCAACCACGTCCTCTATGGTCGACATACCTGAGGATATAACAATAACCCATTTATGGTTTAAAAATAGGTTACAACCAGTCACTGCTACAATGGTATTGTGATATTTGGTGCCTCCTCAAACATGGTAGGTATCCATGAGACATGAACAATAAAGATCGTATGACCTTTTTCAAACTGTATGCTCATTACATCATCCATGACAAGACGCACTTTAAGAGAAATTTCGATGGAACCCACTTGTATTGCATAATAGGGGTTAGGATTGGAGACATGATACAAAAGATCCACAGTGGGGAACGTGGGCCCCACATGAACGGTTATATGCCTATTAGGAAGATCATCCGTCATGGGTAATACTGGACCACCATGTTTCAAGGTTGTACTACTTACATTCAAATATTCCTATTTTCCATTAGTTTTCTAACCTTTAGCACTTGCCTCTGAGGGAGTTATACGACATAAACTCTCCCTAGAACTTCTCCTCTTGTGTCATAGACATCATCGGGCAAGTCACTCCAAAAGATTTAAATAAGCATGAATTCATTTTGGTCTCCATTGACTACTTCAGAAATGGGCCAAAGCCGAGTTTTATGCGATAATGAATGCAAATAAAGTAAACAAAATCATTTAAAAGATCATCATCAGTCTCTATAGAGTTCCCCATAAGTTGGTTTCAGACAATAGGCTCCATTTCACAGCTGGGATCATAGAACTAGTTGATGAATTTAAGATTCAAATTAAGAAGGCCTCTCCTTATCAATCGAAAACCAATGGGGCTGTCGAAGCTACCAACAAAAGGCTCAAGACGATCACCAGCAAGAGCTGAAAGCTATAGAGGTTGGGCTAACCGAATCCTATATGCCCGTTGAGGGTACCGTACCTCCATCAGAACATCCACTAGGGATACTCCTCACTATCTCGTAAATGGCATGGAGGTGATACTCCCAATAAAACTTGCGATAACTTTTCTAGGGGTTCTGCCTAAAAGTAAGTTCAGTGAAAAAGAGTGGCAATAAAGTCGTGGTGATGAACTCATTCTATTAGAAGAAATGAGGTTGAAAGTTCTATACCACATACAAGGGTATCATCACCATATTGCACATTTATTCAACAAAAAGGTCAAGGATCATGAGATCTAAGAATTAGATCTTTCCCTCAAGGAAATCATAGAACCCATCTGGGAACCGAGAGGAATGTTTAAACCTAATTAGAGAGGCCCTTACATTGTCCAGAAAATATTTTTAGGTGGAGACGTTATGCTTACAGACCTCGACAAAGAAGAAATGTCACGTCTAGTCAACTTGGACCATCTCAATTTTTTTTACCCATAGCCCAAAATCTCGTCGAGCTATGAATCTTCTTATCCGCCTTTTATTCTAAAAAAATATCTTCCTTCCTTTCTACTTAAAACTATGTAGGACTTGATCCTATAAAAAAATACCCTTTCAAAAAATAGAAACTCTCATATTTTCAAACCCCAGAGAGGTACGTAGGCAGCCCATAAGACACACATGGGCTCGGTCCTTTATCTCTCACAAAATGCCAATCTTTTCTCCCTCCAAGAAGAATGGTCTCCCTCATCATTTAAACGAATAAAAGGATTATGTATCTCTTATTTATTAGTATAAATAGTTCATACATAATTCATTAAAGACACCATAAAATATGTTAAAATCATTGTTCATTTTTTAAGAATACAGGAATGCAACTATTACATAATATATAAGTGATAGGAATGAAAAACAACCCACTCCCTTATCAACCCCTTACAGACATCAAAACCTAAAAACCCACATAATTACTACCTTCGCAAAAAATTGAACAGCTACCAAACCTAAAACAGCCTTCTTAAAAACCTATCAGACCCTACAAAAACTTACCGTAAATCTTCAGCACCCAAGATTGTCTTCCGCTACCTGACGCACCCACTTCATCATCATTCCCATCCCCTGAAGGACCTCACGAATCCCACTCTAGGTTGGGGATCTGAATGTGCTCTATGCGATGATAAGCCTTTATAATATCAGATGAAACCACAACACCTTCTTCTAAAGTTTCGAACATAACAAGCCATCCATAACTAGTACCCTCAACTAGAATCTTATCAAATTCCTTCTTCCACAACCACTTTATGCAGTCTCCTGATATGAACCCAGCCTCCCCAACAGATTGTGACAGATGGGTAGATGATTGACGGGGCTTCCATAAGGGCCATAATATAGTCATTAAAGACTCAATCAATTCCTCTATGGGGAAAAAGTTGGTTATGCGTGGAAGAATGATTTTTTACCATCCCACTTGACGCAGAAACCGCTGTAGAAGATATAATGATGTCTGATGAAGGCCCACTAATCACACATATTGATAATAAACCAAATGCAAGATCTAATCCTTGTTCCCTCGCCACGTTATAGACTAGGGAAGACTCTGAGTCCCATTCTCTATAAGCCACTTTACCTTGTTCTTTGTCATCGGGACAAAACTGAAGAAATACTGAGAAAAGAAGTTCAGAACACCTGACATAGGTTACCCATGAGGGGCTATCCGACACAGTCTCTTAGAAAACAACATGAATAACATGACATGGATCCCCTACAAGAAGTCACCACGACCGACCCTCCTTCTGATCATCCAGACCATTCAAGGTCTCCACTAATAATATCACAAACTAGATTACAATGGTAAGACATCCATAGAACTATGGTATCCACCTGATAGTCAATCGTAATCCTTACACCAAAAGATGCATGGCAATCAATCCTAGGGTTACGACATCGACAAAACAGTTAGTAGTAAAATTCCTTCGTCACACAGAATTCATTACTTTCGGGAGGATGATATTCCCTCCATTCACCAATGGTCGATCAGTTGAACAAGAGATATAGGGAAGCTATACTAGTGACACCCGAGGACAGCGAAACAAATTCGGCATCACTATAGACATACTTAGAATGACATCCAGTATAGTAGAAAACTCTTCGTACATGGGAAACACTTCATCTAGGACAAATTAGAAGACATGGATTTCAAGGTACCAGAACTATACCACTTCTTTAAGAATATTACAACCTATAGGGAGATTATAGCATAGGCAGGCCAAGGGGTATGCCAATTGGCAACCCCTCTTTTTGGAAATTTCTTACATTCTTCTTTTGTATATATCATTTTCAACATAAAAAATTCTTTTACTTACAAAAAAAAAATTTTGAGTTTTCTTTTTATCTATTTCATTTTAAATTTGTCCTTTCCATAAAACCTCAGTAGGAAATTAAAGTGCATGTAGAGTAAGCCATTAAATCAAAATAATAAAAAAATGCATCTAATATATTAATTTGTCAAAATTTATTTCATTGTTCCTACAAAAAGCATAAAAAGGAAAAAAGAGAATGGATAAATTAGTACGCATCCCGAACCCCCTAGAATCTATATAAACCCCCTCATGTCAAGTGCCCTGGTGAACATGCTTCCCCCAGTGACGTGTTGTGAACCTTCTACTCGCAAAATTATATATTTATTCAAATTTAGTTGGCAACACCAAACAGGAACTGACTGACTTTCTCACGTAATCACACATGCCATCCAATCGTGAATATCCTGTTACCAGGTTGTAGACACGTGGATATAATGCAAAAACAACCAAATTTTAAAAGACAAAATAGTCAGAAATTAGCAGAAGAAAATAAAAAATGGAAATGGACAAAGAAAATGGTTATACGTCTCTTTGAAGAGCCTCCTCGAGAACAACCCTGAATTGATCAATCATCGCATGACGGTGATGAGGCACCGATACCACCTATCCACTATGTAGCCAAATATGATAAGAATGAGTGTAAATGTGGTGAAATGAATCCACCTCCGCTGATATCATAGCACCTACCCCATGAAATGGGTTAATTCCATTAGTACACTGGTCCGCCACAACATTGAAGGTGGAAGCATATTCTACACATCGTAAATCCATGACGACATTAACCAACTGGTATAAATTTCTAAGTAGTGGTAGATTGTCATCATGTCAGTGTAGTGAATGTTGGGCTCACCCTCCATCATCATGTCCCTTGCCTCATCAGACATTTCCTTCACCTACCTAATATACTCCGGAGGCACTGACGGTGAGATCTCTTCCTCACCCTCCATAACCAGTTACACAACTCTCTCTCGAAAATACAAGATGTATCAAAACTCATGGTCCAGTAGCCTACTCATCTAGACATGAATACCTATAATTCTCATGGACCTCAAAGATAAGCATCAGGTGTTAAAGGTCACCTATTTCCCCTCATAAGATCTAGTAGTATACCAAAGTGAAAAGCGAAGTTTCAAAATGATAAAAAAGACAAGGACAAAAATCTTAATCTGATTACTCATTAGGACGTTCAATACCACCCGCACATCCTTCAAGGATAAGGATTCATCCTCCACCTATACATCCTAAAAATTTCCCCTGGCTTACTCGCCTTTAGGGATATTAACCCAACGTTGTGCCCTATCACTTCATAAAACCACATCCTCAGAAGGAAATATAAAAAGTAAAAATAATGAAAGAAAAGAAGAAAAAAAGAGAAAACTGAATTTAAAAATTACTTCAAAAATATGCATGGGTCCCATGAAATTTTATCGGTAGCACTGACTAAAAGCATTCAAATAAGCGTAGAGAGATAACAGTGTAAGACTCCCCTAATCGTAAACTTGGATCTTGGAAATCATCCTCAATAATGGAAGAAATCATAAATGGATGACATCGCCTCTCATTAACACCACCAACCCTGCCAATAGAAATATCATAAATGAGCAGGCTGCCCGCCTCACTTGTCACCCATTGGTCTCATCAATCCAACAAACAATGAAGTCTCCTTCAAAACCGAGATGCAAATAGAATCGTTCAACACGATCCTTAATATGTCACCCAAGGAAACTCATGCTGCCTTTTTCAAAACATACAGGGTGTGATCCACAACTATCTGTTGGCCTTCACACTCTAGACCCATTAGTTGTTGAACATCCAAACGAGTAACCATCATATCCCTAATGCTCAAATGAAATGTGTGGGTCGTATCTCATCCCCTCTCACCCAATTCACACAGTACCACCATAGAACGCAGTGTCTCATCTAAAGCCCATAATAATGTGCAAACCTAGTAGACTCCACCATGAATTGAATAGTCGTAAGAATGTGGTCCCAAACTTCCTTCATTACAGTCGACCCTCGAGAGTAAATGCATGAGGATGCTATGTCAACATGCATAAAAACCAAGAAAAAACCTTCAACATCCCATGGATAAAAATGAAAAGAAAATGAAATGGAAAAAAAAGGGCTAATACTTATAGAGCCATTGGGGTTATTCTCCCTCATAGAATGGTGATGTGCCGACTCCCTCAGTAGATTTCTCTCATCAAGCACGAATTCAAAGTTGTCATACACATTCTTATTTCCCAATGCTAACGACATGCAATTCCAAACCATACCGATCATCAGTTGCCATTTATCTATTGTTGTTGTCTGAGGAGCCTTCCATGAGTTCTTTTGAAAAACAATAGGCTCAAAATTGATTTTTGGGGAGAGAAAGTAAAAGATTCAATTGAATGAAGGTGTGAAAAAATGAAGAGAGTCGCCCCCTTTTATAAGGGACTAAGGGGCATGTCGATTGGGAATCCCCTAAACCTGACAAATGACATTTACCTTTACCCTCATTCAATAAACTAAGGAGTGCATGCCATGTTAATAGGAACCTCTCTATCTATGCCCACCAGCATCCCCATCAAAATTTTGATACAAAAAAAGGTAGGAAATTTAAAAAAATCCTGAAAAACTCATAACAATTCTCTAAAAGTCCCATGCAAGGCTAAAAACATCATGAATCTATGAAAAACTCATTAAGAGTACCAAAATATTTATAAGTTATCATCAATCCCTAGAACGAACTGAACCAAACACATTAGCACTCACAAAGCATGCTCCCTAATGGAACAAAATTCCAAGTGCATCTGAACTCGTAATACGAACACCCTCCCTAGAAGATTCAAAATTAGAAAACACTCCCAAAAAATAATTCTTTAGGACTAAAGAATAGACCTCGACCCTTTGAATCGGTCATTTTAACTCTTCAGGTCTACAAAATCAAGATCGACCCGCTAAATTGGTCATTTTAATTCCTTTGGTTCACAAATTGACTTTGACCCGCTAAACTAATCATTTCACTTCTTAGGTCTATGGAATCAACCTCAACCCCCATCATTTAAACTTCTTGGGTCTATATAATTGGCCTCAATGCTCTGAATTCATCATTTTAACTCCATAGGTCAACAAAATTGAGATCGACCTCTGAATCTATCACTTCAACTCAACCCTCTTAATTTATCACCTCAAATCGACCCTCTGAATCGATCGCCTCAACTCTTTAGGTTTGTAAAATCAACCTCGACACCTGGAATTAATCATTTCAACCCTTTATGTCCATATAATTATCCTAGGTCAACATAATTGACCTTAACCCTTTGAATCGATCGTCTCAACCCTATAGGTTTAAACAATTGACCTAGGTCCACATAATCGACTTTGACCTACTGAATCTATCATTTTAACTCTCCAGATTCTCACAATCGACCTCGACCCGCTAAATCAATCATCTCAACTCTCTAGGTCTACATAATAAAACTTGACCCCATTAATTGGTCATCTTAATTCTTTAGGTCTGCCGAATTAACCTCGAGGCTTGAGGTCGGTTATATCTCCCCTCATCTATGTGGAATATAACTCAACTATTTAATCATCCTCTTTCTAACTCCTAACATGGTCCTAAATCCTTGAACATTGATGAGGTGTCAATATTTTGACTACATCCTCCTATTCCAAGACCTTATGTCGACAATATCTATAGACATCTCATCCTAGTACCCCCTAAACACCTCCTTAGGTCTCTAACACTTCTCCTCCCAAGATAAAACCTTTGGTACTACTCTAAACCGTAATCTAGAGGCAACTAGATCTCTCGGTCTCTACTTTACCTTAGTCAACTCTCCATCTTAAGTGAAGCTTGTTGAAATCTTGTATGGCACTGAATCCTTTCCCAATGGTCCATACCGTGCGTAAATAATCCTTATGATTCACACATACACGCCTCTTTACTTCGAGACCTAATTTAGAGGCCATATCCTGCGTGATCACGATTTATGCATACGTACATTTTTTATTACAAGAGTCCACCGGGTGCTCTCGAGCCCCATCTGATCTTGATCAACACTCCAACTTGAGCGAAGCTCATTGAAGCCTCGTATGACTCTGAATCCTCTTTCCAACATACCTTGTGCAAATCGTCCTCACAATTTGCACGTACTTAACTTTTTACTCTAAAAAACCCATTTAGAGACAATTAAGTGCTTCTGAGCCCCGTTTGACTTCGATTAACTCTTGAACCTGCGAGTGGCCTAATGGATTATCATATGGATTTGAATACCCTTTCCAGTTGTATAGGCATGTATAATTCGAATAAAGAATTTTCTTTTTATGCCGATTTATTTTTTTAAAAAGTCCTTTTTGGATTGCCTCTATGCGCCCCAGACCCCCAACCTATCGGCAAAGTGTATTTTTCTTGACCATTAGGTAGAGCTATGTCGATCGACAACACCTTGAAACCTTAATTTTTTACTCTCTAAGGAGTCCATTACCTTATTCTCAACGCCTCATTTATGAAGTCAGAACATTCCCTTCAAAACCAGTGCACCAAAATCCTATTTTTAAAAACATTCTTTCCATTTCATTACATCACACTCATCCATTTTCACCCCACTTTCCATCTTTACCTCACCAACACCCAACAATACTAAAATTATACACCTACCATTGCAAAATCCGAATTAAAGTTCTCTAAAAGGACTGCCCTTATTCATTTATAACTTACTCACTTAGTAGTTGTTGTCTATTTTTCTTTCCACTTTTTCTATATCTTTATTTTATTTCTTCACATCAAAACTAATCTCACTTTTTACTATTTAGTACACATAAATATTATTTTTATAAAATATAAAAAGGATAAAAATAGGATTTTATTATAAAACAAAATTAGAAATTCCTCAAGTTTCACATTTTCTAAAAAGCAAACTGACGGAACTTTTAACATAGGATTTATGGGCTAAACCCCATCCGTGCATGTTATCAAACTGCTTGAAATTTGATGATCTTTGGGCTATGTAGGCATCCCAAGAAAATCTTGATATTTGAGTCATATTTACGACTTTATTCAATTTATGTTTTCTTGTATCTATTAGTATTACAAGTCTGAATAATCCTACATGTTCGTGTTCTGCTCGATATAGACACTCACTTCTTTACAGTGATTTTTGATTCGACATGCACCACATTATATTTTTGTGTCTTTTATTTATAACAATCCTTAGGATTCTTCTTCTTCGTCTTTCCCATGATGTGAGTCAGATGATTTCTTTCTCTTGTTCTTCACATCTCACACATGTGCACACATACCACACTTTAGAAAAAGGATAATATTATCATAGCCTACGAGAGAACAGAAGGGAGGATCAGGTGCCTAACACCTTCCCATTGAGTAAGTTAGTCCTTGGACCCTTGATTCATTTGGTTATGTATGCATCCATATGTCTTTTGATGATGTTCTCTCGAGACAGCTACATTTCTTTTAAATATTTTGAGCAAAATAGGCTAGAGAATCCATTTCTACATGTTTTTTCAATTTTAAAGATAATAAATTTAGATCTGAGGCCGCCTGCAAAGATCAATGTGAGTGGCGAATAGGGGATTCCTATATCCTCGAATCCCCACAAGCGCGGTAGAGAGGGATTTCTCTGGTTTTCCTTTCCCTCTAATTTTGGGGCTAGCCCGCGACAAAGGAATTCAATCTAGACGGCCACAACTGTGAACCAAATGGCTATGGGATGTGTGACGGACACATGCTCTAGAGATTAACACGTAGAATGGGCATATGTCGATTACTTGTAAATTAAGTAAGAGATTAATTAATTAATTAATGATACGGGTTGAGTTAATATTAATGCAGTATGAAGTTGCTCTTATACGATGGGAAATATTTTTATGAATTATATAAAATATAAATGTACCACACACATACGCGCACACACACACACAATATATATATATATATATATATATATATATATATATATATATATATATATATATATATATATATATATATATATATATATATATATATGTGTGTGTGTGTGTGTGTGTGTGTGTGTGTGTGTGAAGAATGTGGACCTCGGTGCAGCCTTAATTTTTCTCTTTGCTCCTCTCCTTTTCCTACCTCACTCTCCGATTCTCTCTCATTTATTTCTCTGGTGATCGTCTCTTCCTTTGGTAAACATCTAGACCACGAAACAACAACCATGTTAATGACCCTCTCGCTTATGGATTGGGTTCGTGCTAGCAGAATCCATGCTGGAGCAACACATCGGTGGAGGGAAAAACTCAACATTATTCATCGTCATCAACAACCAAGATTGTACGTGGGTTGACTTGACAAGGGATGTGCGTCTAGGGCAAGAAAAGAACAAGCAATGGGTTTATACAAGGCAAAATTTGCAGTTGAGTTTTTTCCCTACCTCAGGACAATGATTCAACCGGAGTGTTATTAGTCAGAGTTGGTAGAGACGACAAAGGGTAAGGATGGTTCCAATTTAGTTTTGTGCATGAATTGTTTTATGAGCGTGAAATGGAGAATATCAAATATTAAGGTTTTGGTCTTTGTTTTTAAGCCCATAATGAAGTGTGCAATTTAAGGAGTCTGCATGATAGAGGGACTCTCTCTCTCTCTCTCTCTCTCTCTCTCTCTCTCTCTCAATATATATATATATATATATATATATATATATATATATATATATATATATATATATATATATATATATATACTAGGGTATGCCCGTGCCTGAAGGCACGCTGATAATTTCCAAAGTACGTAATCGCAAAACGACGAAAATTTTCAAAGTATGTAATTGCAAAATGGAAAAAATTTCGTTCCCCCAATACATATACTGTTACATAATTTAAATTTTGTAGAGAGTTTCCTTTGTTTATAAAACTACCCACCTTATTTAAGAAAGAGAAAATACTCCAACAATATACTAATAATCTGTCATTAACATCCTATAAATAAATTCAACTTAATTCGTGAAAATAACACCAATTAATTTTAAAAATTTTGGACAAAATTTCCTCTGTTTATAGGATAATTCACCATGTTTGAAAAATAAAAAAACTCCAACAACAAAACTAATAGTCCATAACAATACTAACATTCCGTCATAACCATTGTGTAAACGAAACCATTGATTCAACTTGATTCGTGGAAATAACATCAATATATCAATAAATAAAATTTTCATAACGTAGTTGATAATTTTCTAAAGAGGTATTTACTTGCATGAACGGGTCGTGTTTATTTTTAAAAATTTACTCATGTTAGTGCTCTATGAGGATTAGTATTTTAAATTGATTAAAATAAACACCTCTAATAAAAAAAATTATTAAGTACAATTATATAAGTACTAATAATTTATTTTGGACATGACACAATGCCACAATGACACAATAACGGTTATATAGGTATCTAATAATTTTTCATAACTGATTTAAGTTGTGCCATTTTTATTTTGGTTGTGTTCAAAATAGGTAAAAAAAACAATAGTCATGTCGTCCCGTGCGTACTTCTATAGTGCTCGAGATTGGTAAAAAAATTATATAAAAAGTTGTAAAGGAAGACATGGAACTCAATGAGATGTGAAACGAATAATCAGTCGTCATTTTTCACACCATTATTTTTTGTACGAACAATTATCGTTTTTGTTAAATTTAGAAATTGATGGTTTAATAGATTTTTATAAAAAAAACATGAAAATGCCAAAATCAAACAAATATCATTAATGAATTTTCAATAATTCTCAAGTAAAGCAATATCCCATATTTTGAAATAGTTAAAACATTATATTCAAACCCCATTAAACCAAATCTCACCCATTAAAACATTTCATTCCAGATCTGTAACAGGTTTTGATGGGAGGGAGAGAGGGTGAGAGACTTGTAATAGACTACAAATCATAAAAGTGCATTCCACCGAATAGGTGTGTGCTTGTTATCAATTTCATTAACAACACAATTAGTATTTGTCAACAGACCAGGAAACACTTGATAAAAAAGGATAAAACTTGGTGTACCCCTTTTTTGTACCCATTTTTATACATGGTGCATTAAAACTTTGTACCTTGTTGTTGTAAAAAAATCCTTTAACCACCACCAAACCCCCTATCAGATGTTCGTGATCCTACCAAGTTGTGTACCCACCACAAAAAAATAGAACACACATCTTTGTACCCACTAACAACTATATGTGCGTGGTGGAGAACCCCCACTCCCTGTTTCTAACAATAGTTAGTTAGCAACATCCAAAAATGTATCCTCAAACTTAAAATCACCACAGGTGAAAGAGAAAACCTTTGATCTGCAAAAAATAACTCGAAAGTAGAGAGGAGACAACTTATGTATGAGATCTTCCCACTTCTACAACCAAACATGGAGCTGTCCCACAAATTTATAAAAATGAAATCGAAGAGAGAGGAACGGAAAAAAAAACTGTAAAAAGTTACAAAAAAACTCATTTCATCCAACAAACCCATAAACTCAACGCTTGATAAATCCTTTCGGTCACACAGTTTCGATATCACTAAACACATAAGCATAATTGATCCTTTTAATTCACAAAGTTTTGGGGACAACACGAAGACCCCCAGTTTCCTCCATAGAATTGATAGTAAAGCATTAAGAGAGTGGGTATTCTGAAAAAGAGATCAAACCTCAAGTTTATAACAACAATAACAACAATCGAGTATATACCTGATGAGAGATCTAAAACAATTAAAATTAGTTTCTAACAACAAAAACAAAAACTGATGAAAGAAAGTTAGAGTTTATACCTGATGTGATGAGATTTGAGTGTATATTCTAAGAGTATATACCTGATCAGAGAAGGATTTATAACAACAAAAAAAAGTTAAAATTAGTGAATCACACACAACCATGTATAACTTTTTTTCCCGACCGAATTAATTGCGTTGAGCAATTTAAACAATCGGTGGTTCACAGCGAGGATTAAAGACAATTTCATATAGAAAATAGGGGTATATAGGCCAAATATATAGATTTGGCATCCAGATAATTAAATGAGAAAATGATTTAAAGAAGTCACTAAAAGGAACAAAGTCCAGCAATTTGGGAAAACCCCTTTCCAAAGTCCTCCAACTCCCTTTGTTCAAATAATCTTGCTAAAAGCATCAAACGAACCTGAGTACCTAGGTTGGAGACCTTGGATAAGCATACGACCATCTGATTGCATCCTCACTTTGATGAGATCGGATGGGCTTGCAACTACCCGCACTGAGTGACAACACCAGAAATGCCACCGATAAGTTCTTTGGTAGAGAGAGATAGGGATTGATTTTGATGGGAGGGTAGGCAAGTGTTGCGCAAGTGCTCGGATGTATAAAATAGGTGTCTAATAATGGCCCGGGAGATGCCATTGTAGAGGGTGAGGGGAACTTCGTTGCGAATGATTTGGGAGGCTACTCGGAATGCGGACGTTGGTTATGTCTACTGGGAAGGTGGTGCTCTCAGCCACCATAACTGATGAAACGTTAATTTGTAAAATGACAAAAGAACAAAAAAAAACTAAATGGCGGTAGAAAAAAAAAGGGAGAGAGAGTATTTAAAGCAACCCATCGTCTTCTTGAACAGGGGATTAGATATTTGGTAGATTTCAGACAGACATGAGGGGATCTTAAATGTTGGGTTGGGCGTCCACCAAATCGAATTAAAGTGGAAGAGAGATGGTGAGATCTTAAAACATTGGGGCAACCAAAATCCATGTGAATAAAGGTAAACGGGGGAGAACATAATGATCTCAACTGTTCATTTCTAAAAATTTCTAATACCATTATACCCCTATTTTTTGAATAAAAGGAAGGAACAATTTAGAGTGTATCAAAAGAGGGGGAAATCAAATATTTGAGGATAAAATGGGTATTGCAAGAAAAAGTGCATATTTATGACATCATGAACCAAACTTGTGACATACATAAGTTTTATACTTTATTATATATATATATATATATATTGAGTCCCATAGTTTAAAGACTCGTTAGGATTTTGACTCATCTTTGTTCATGGTGACTTTTAGGTACTTGAGGTGGACCTCCCACCTAGTCTTTGTCCTTCCAAATAACACAGTTTCTCCTTCTCTCTATTACAGAATTACATTATAGAGACCTAAGTAGGTCCTTACTTCGTTAGACTTTCATTTTACGTTCAGTTAAGTGAGTTGAGTTTAGACCTTTAGTTGGCATGTATATAGACATTGTAAGGACAAAATTTCCAATTGATTCCATTGTATGTATTTGACTTATTCCCAAACAAAACATTATTTTTGAGTCATAGATAGATTTTTTATCGTCACAATTTCCACACAATCTATGATATAATGTTTATTGAAGATGATATAGCCAAGTTTCAAAGATTTATTATGTCGAGATTAATATTGTGCACGTTTCACGTCTTCGTTGCATTTCGATCTCTCAGGTATGAATGTGTCATGTTTATAGACTCGAACAATGTTTTTAGGATGTTGTAGTAATTAAAAATGATTTTAAGGAGTTTAAACTTCATTTATTCCGAGATAAGGATTGTTAAGAGTCGTATGAATCCTTCCCTTGTGTATAGAAGGTTCAAACGACATTCATAATCGTTCAAACGACATGTGGAGGTGGTTCAAACGACATGGTTATGTCGTTCACATGACATGGATATTTCATTCAAACAATAGCCTTATCTCACTTGAACGATGCACCGACTCAACTTTTCTATTTAAGGTGCGTTTCACTTGGAATTTCGTAAGTTCCATAATCGAAAAAATAATTTACAAATAGTATTATTTTTGCCCAAGTTTTCAAAGTCTACAAACATCCTTAGAGTTTCGTGATTGAGATTTCATACTCTTATTCTATGTAGATATTAGTTTGTACCATTTGTTTGTTCTTACATCATTGAAGAATTGTTCGTTGGGTTTTACAGTGAAAAAACTAAGGATTTTGTGTTCAACATCATAGATGATTGTCAAATCTATATCAGTAAACACCGAGGAATTCATGGATGCGTGTGCTGTGGACAAATATTATAAAGGGACTTCTACGTGGGCACTGTGGAGGAGTGGTTAAAGGATCAGAAGAGAATTAAGAATCATTAGGGATCGAGTCATTGAGTAAGTCTACCGTTAATACTTGTAATACCGCATCATTATGACTATCTAGCTTAGGCCATCCGAGGTTTGTTTCCTTTGTGGTTTCCCTGTACATCCGTCAACACCTTTCTGAACTTATTTATTTTACTTGATTTAATCACCAAGATGCATGTTTAGGATTAAACAAGATAATATTGAACTTAACAGAAATTGGTTCACATATTTCGTGAGTTTAAAATTTGGAAAATAGTTTTTCTTAAAAAGTTATTTTTGACATCCTTAAAACACATTCGAAAGAAAAAGGGGCCTATAAGTTGTTATCAGAGCTAGAAACATGTTCTTTATTGTGTTGATCCCTTGTGTTTTTAAGGATGAATTTCGGAGGTTATGATAGTTTTAGAACTCCTGTTTTTTTATGGAACCAATTATGCTTGTTGGAAGGTGCAAATGAGAAATGCTTTAAAATCAATTAATGAGCGTGTGTAGTTAGCAGTTGAAAAAGGTTGGACTCCACCAACCACACAAGAAGGTGAGGCCACTAATTTAAAATACATTGAGTCATGGATCGAAGCCAAACATAGACTTGCACTTTACAACTCTAAAGGTCTTCACATTATTTACTCAAATGTCACACCGAAAGAGTATAATATAATCATGACGTGTGAAACTTTAAGAGAAGCTTGGGATATTCTTGTACTTACTCATGAGGGCACTAGCATGGTTTGGGTGTCTAAACTTCAAAATCTCACTACACAGTTTAAGGCGATTAAGATGTTAGATAGTGAGTTATTTGATGAGTTTTATGTTAGATTTTCTAATATTATCAACTCATCGTTTAATTTAGGGGAGAAAATACAAGATAATAGAATCATAAAGAAAATCTTAAGGTTGTTGTCTAGAAGATTTGATTCCAAAGTGCCTGTTTAAAATCCTTGGGTTTGCGAGATTCAACGAAACTAGAAGATCTTGTAGGTGATTTACAAACTTATGAGCTTGACATGTTTACCTCCAAACAAGTTCCAAAGACTTAAATATGGAAGAACATGGTTAAAATATTGTGTAGATGCTTTGCCCAACAATTGTGTAAATGAGTTTTAAATACTTAAATATGGAAGAACATGGTTAAAATATGGTGGCTTTGGTAAAGAGATGGTGGTGCTAGTGTGGTCTGCAGTGGTTGGTGGAGGGAAAGCTCTAAATATCTAGAGAGAGATAAATGGAAAAACATTGGTGGAGAGGAAACCTACCCTTTCCCTCTTCTTATAACTTCAAATAAACCCACGAATGAATAAAAAAATCATTATACCACATGTTATGCACGTTAACTCATTAGTTTTTGTAAGATATCGACACATCATCAATCTAAGGGTCCAAAATGCGACATAACACAAGGGTACTCGAAATGACCAAATTTAGGTCTGGTCGTTCAAATAACTTTTAAGTCTCATTCGAACAACATTTCTCCTTCATTTGAATGACACTTACAACCAAAGGTTCTAAAGATATTCCAGTCCACGTGGGGAATGGATCAAACTCAAGTCATTAGAAGTCTTGTTTGAACCTCGTTCGCCATTCGAACGAGAATGACCCTCGTTCGAACAATTTATGTTTTCCTTTAAATAAACTTTATTCCATAAAAACTCCAATACAATTTCATTGGTATCACTATGTTTCCCAAATTTGAGTAAAGAATCACCTCAATAAGCATAGGGAACAATTGGTCACACCAAGTCACCAAATCTTACAAGTATGATAAAAATCACGGGGGCAAGTGTTACATTCTTCTCTCCTTATGAAATTTCATCCTCAAAATTATGAGTCCACCAATTACACAAATTATTAGGATTATCAATCCTTAATCTAAGTCATAGGAATGTTTCAAGGATAAGGCACTAAATCCTTAATCACCAAAAGTCATCATATACCCTTTCATCGGGGGCTATCCCCAAAAAACTTAACATACAACATATTCTAATGATCATCATAAAGGTAGCCATCAAAATTACATAACAGTTTTTGAGTCACCCCTCAATAAAGGATCATGCTCAATAAAGTCCTAATACATCTTTTGTAAACACCCAATTACACGAGAGCCTCTACCGAGCAACCGCTTTGGGGATCGACATTCACCCAAGAGATAACCCCATGCAACAAATCCCCCGATTTATCGTCATAATTTGTTTTAATTATTAGGACCACATATCATGTTCCCTAAAATTCTCGGGTCTCCCTGACCTCGTTAATTCACTTAAACTTGATATTAAACTTACATCAATAGTCTCTCAGATCGAGGGGTAACAATTTAAATAAGACCCAAATCACGCATCCAACATACATAGAAGTTGTGGAAAAAATATATTTTAAACAAGAGAGCTCCCAATTGTCGAGATGCAATGACCACATAAGGTCCATCCACACTCATACTAAGCCAAGTCGCGTTATGACCAAAATGTTAATGCGAGGAAATATGGGACCGTCGAAACTTTAAGGACACCGTCCTCAACCATCATAACTAAAGGAATCCAATCATCATCCATCGAGAGTGAAATAACCCAATGAATAAGAAGTAATGAATAACCGTTTTGATAAAATCCCATTCACATGAGACAAACTATGGTTTAAAAAGGACAAACCTATGTCACATTCTTTAAAGTGTAAGACTCCTCCTAGATGTTCTCAATGAATACTATCCTAGATAGACACCCTATCTCGAGTCACCAACTATGAGGAATCGGAGCAGAAACCATTCATCCCCATCAGACAAACGTGATATACGAACGTACTTTCCTATAGGATGTCGAATATTGGACTTCCCTCCTTAGGGTTAAGTCTTCTTCCTTACATCCTTGACTGGCATGGACCACTCTAGTTCACGAATGTCTAATTTGCTTATCAATGTCAACCTTATCCATATCTCTAGTTAATGTGATGACATGTCCAACCTAACACATCTAGGTCATTATCTACATTAAAGTACCATGATCACGTCCCAAACGTCTACTGAGGTCGTGCATAGTCAATTAAAATATTCTCCCTATTAAAACCTCTAATAGCACAAGGTCATTGCTAGGCTTATTTCCAGGTTTTACCCAAGCTGGAATTATGTGACTGCCACACCGGTCACTATTAGCACTCTAAGGGTAGCATGTATCATACATGACTACATATCATAATTTGTGTCGAGTGTGTAAGGTGTGCCAAGAACTAGTCTCTTACTTGCTTCTATTATAACTTGTACTATCGATATATGTAGATATACTAACCATGCTTCTATATCTCTTCCTTTAAATCTCTAACATGATATCCTCATCTAAGTCCCGAATGATTTTCCTATTCCTACTTAAAATCAAGTACTACACATTCCACATTAGTCGTCCTATTGAAACTGAACCTTACTCCTAATTAGCACACAGGCGTCAACTTTTTCTTACAAGTTTATATCAACGATTTGTACTAATTTGAACGACAGTACAAAGGGTGTACACTAGTCGACTCTTTAAAATTTGACCAATAACTTGGGATCAATACATGACTCCTAGTACAAGAATCATTAGAATACTAGCGATCCATGACGCTAAACATAACTGGTTACCAAGGGCACTGAGCATGCCTATTGTAATTATCAACAAGGACTTGATAAGATTTCATCTCCCATGATTTCCTCACTATAGGTGTGCTCTACTAATTTCCCAATATTCACATCATGGCCATTAGGTACCCACAAAGATACTAGCCTACATGTATCCACATATGGTGCGCCTTAACCACTGAACACCCAAGGCGTCATAACAAGTAGGTTTGTACTCCTCAATGATGCCATAAGCAATCCATCCACAGGATACTCTAAGGAATTCCTTAGTTCATCTCCATACTAAAATCTTCTTGCATTTCATCATAACTTATGCTGCTAGGATGGGATACAACACCTAGATAAGAATTTGATTTCCTTTTTGATCAAGACTCAAGCATAAATTTAACCTAGGACTCTCTTCTCGAGATCCAATAAATGCTTGAAAACCTTCTTCTAGACGGATGAAGCCCTAAACCATGCATCAAACCACAAACTGACACTACTAAGGATTCTAGTAGGAAATGGGATATCGTACACAATCTAAAAGCCTCTAGGTATATATCACTGACATCACTAGGAATCCTATTCCTCAAAGTTGCATCATATTCTCTAAAAACCTATCATGGAAGACTATTTAGGGTGACCTCCTACAACATTTTTACCATCATTGATACACACATAGCATACTTGCTACCAGTGGTCAGTAACTCTTATCATGGCCTACCAGATACGACTTTCAATTGATAATTACCGGGAATTTATCTATAATGATTGTATCCTACCCACTATGTCTTAGTAAACATCCTCAATGGATGACCAACATGTTTATACATTCCTACTTAAGCATCAATTACTTATGATATGTCATTATCCCAAAGATTAAGTCCATTTAATCACATCATCATTATTAGCTACCCAAAAGTACCTAACTAAGGAACTTAATGTGTTCTTATTATACTCAACACCGCTTAGTCACAACACTCTGGTCACCTACTTTCCATGGTTGACTTTCCACGATTCATGTCCCTAACTCAATCGACATCAATTATCTCTATTAACATCTCAGTTGACCTCTCACATCATCAAGGGTTGACACGTGAGCACCTCACACTAAAAATCATGGTGTTTCCCCTATTGGCTCGCACAGACATTCGCAAATCACTAACATATATAAATTACAAGCATTAAAGTGATTAATAACAAGTAACTATCTCTCATGACACTTGGCAATGAACTCCCATTATGCTAATCCCCTAGACTCCGCCATCGAGAACACGAACTGAGATCATCACCAATCTAGTTTGATTGCCCAAAACCAACACCGACATCAAAAGCTCCACTAGTGACCTTACCACATCACTCCCGAAGGAACCTTGAACCTAGAGGTATGATACCATTTTTAACATCCCTGCCTCGATTTATGGATTACCCGTATTTAACCCAGTCGGACCTGAGCGTTAGGTGTGAAGTTCAATGAAACAACCTACATAGTGTTACTAGTTCAGTTTTATTTTATTAAAGTTTCACTTGTTTAGCATGCGATTTCCATTTAAATCAAACTACGTGAGGGACCCATGAGAATCATCCTCACAATCTAAGCATACATAGCTACTAATGTAAAATAAAAGGATAGTTACATGTACAATGTTCTCATCACAAAAACTCACCCAATTCGCCGTAATAAAGACGAGGGAATGAGCCAAATGACCAATGGGAAAAATACAATAATGCAATATATAATTGAGTAGTAGAAAAGAGACTCTAACACATTATATCTATGTGCCCATGCAACTACCTTTTATATATCACTGTTCTAAAAAACCCGCCTAGGCTTGAGGCTTGGGAGAAACGCCCCACCTTAAGCTTTTTACGCCTTATTCTTGGTAAACCCCTTATGGTGCACTTTTTTCTAAAATCAATAATACTTTAGTGAAACGATATCCCCTTTTAAATATTTCTTTACAAATCAGACCATTATCCCATCCCAAACAATCAAATAGCATTTTAATTTGCATATATTCAGGACATATTTTCATGATATGTACAATTTTAGCATTTTAATAGCCTTGTTATGGTTAAAAAAATATTAAAATATATTAAGAAGGCCTAAACGCCTCTTCACACCTTTTTACGCCTAAGGCCCTCCTAGGCTTCTAAGGCTTAAGGCTTGGCCACCACGCATCGATTATGTCCCGCACTTTTTAGAACCTTGATATATATATATATATATGAAACTCTAATACGTTACCCTTTTGCTCATTCCCAAATTACCTTAATATTTTCATTGAAAATCACCTTTCAACACATGCAATCACCGTATTAGAAAATACTTATTTTTCCTACAAATCTTTCATAAGCACACTCTTGTCTTAATTATGGGTTAAGCCTCTTTAAGTTTCTTAATTACACATTTAGGCACCTCACTTTACCATTTCTTTTACTTCATGGACATTAATCAATTTTCTTGCATTACTAGTCTACATTATTCTTAGCATAACATTTATTAATTTCATTAAAGCTAGTTTTTTTTTTCTTATAGTTTCCACACAACCCATTTCGTGACCTATTCAATGTTTACTTATCTTTTTCTTGGAATCTTCGAATATCTGCATACTTTAACGGGCTCCACGTGGCCGGCTATGCTACCGTATGCTCTAACGAATGATTTTGGGTCTTTCACACGTTGGCTCTGGGCCCTCTTTATTTATTCCCACCATCATCTGAGTTCTTAATAACGTATTTTAATATTTTTCAAATGACCACATTATCACACTTTACTTTATCTCCTAAAGCATAAACTCGGGGTTTCACCCCAACTTGTCTTGCACTATAAAATCATCACGTCTTGTCATTTATACACTTTCATTGATTTGATTCCAACAGTCACTTTCAATTAGTACCATTTGGTGTAACACTTTTTTTAACATTTTATTTCATAAAAAAATTCCTCTTTACATAAAATTACCATTTTACCCATTTGTTTCCAAACTTGTCTTTTCCTCTAATTTCATAATTGTTATTCCCTAAAAAAATTATCAAGTTACATACACTAACTTCTTAAATTTTTTAATTCCTTAGAACTTATTTAACACTTTGGAGTTACATACATCTCAAGTTGGAAACCTTTAATTTAATTACTTTCTTTACTAAGAAAACCATTTTTGGCCTTTGAAGAGTACTTCACAGGAAATATCATTTTCCCTTAATTTCCACATGTAGTCTTAAATGTCCATTTATCACATTTTTTACACCTTTTAACACACCTTAGAGGCTGAAATTTCTATTTTCTATATTTCATGTTTAAACCCACTAAAATCTTCATTAAAGTTGTTTACATATTCATCATCAAAATACTACAAATTTATGTACATAAGAAGATGGATTTTAAGTCAAAAATCCCATTAAATGGCTTTGACGTATATTTCATTCTAGAGATTTCACAATATTGGCATAAATATGACTTCCAAGCTAAAAGACATTTTTATTTCTTCAAAACTTGAGTAAATGTCTATTTATACAAAAATTTCAATTTTCATAAGAAAACCTTAAGACATTTATTTATAAAATATTTTCAATAAGAGAAATATCATTTCAAAATTTTTATTCCATATAATGTTTATATATCAAGATTTCTTAAAATATATCATGTTTCTCAAAACTCTTGGGATCATTAATTAATCATCTTCTTTTTCACAAAACTATATGAAATTACCTTCTTAAATCATTTATGAATTGTACTCTAACAAACTTTGGAAACTAGATCAATGATATGCAAAATAGAGTTCTTAAGTTAAGAGTAAAGTTTTTCCACCTCAAAAAATCTCCAAAATGGTAGGATAAATGTAGAAGAAGATGGCAACCTCCCACTTTCTAAGGTGGCCTTAAAGAGGTTTCGAAGCTCTACCAACCTTACCTCCATGAAACCTCTAGGTAAAACCCCCTTAAAACTCAATTATTTCTCTATATTTCTTCTTCAAAAACTCCCCAAAAATCATTACACCAAAATAGGCAAATAGTCGCCGTCTTGGGCCATGATCAGTTCCATGGGTCATGGACCTAGGGCGTGACTAAATTTATGGAGACCAAAATTACTGGTCATGGACCAAATCCCTACCCAATATTATTGGCCAAGGACTACTCCATTAGGGAAAATAGTCATGGGTATAGGCCGTGGCCATGTTGGTCATGGACCAAATCCTTGGCCCCACCATGACTATATGGTAGGCTGGTCATGACCCATAGTCATAACTAATGTTACACGTAACAATATTAGTCATGGCCTAGAGCCGTGATAATATATTCCTCCTTCACGATCATTTTCAAGACCCATAGCCCTGACCAACGGATATACACATTGCATTAAGGTCATGGTCCTCAACCGAGACTATATATATCATAAACAAATATGGTCATGAACCAGTACCGTGACCATATTTAATTAGAAAATTAAATATGGGTTATTTGGGACGTATTCTCAAACCGAGCATCTCGCTATTGCGTGAATGGTTACTATGCATTACATTGGACATGCACGAGGTGTTCGTTCCACCCGTAGTTCCGTTTGGGGGCTATTAGTGGTTTCCACCCCCTCGTGGCACATTTTCAAGCCTAAGCGTGCCTATTTTGAAAATCGGACCCTATTCTGAAATCGTGTGTCTCGTAACTATGCGGCCAATTGGTACGTGTTACATTGGACACACACGAGGTTTTCGTGTCACCATGGGGAAGTTTGGGTGTTAGTGGTTTTTTCCCTTTCCTCGAATGTTTTTAAGCTTAAGTGTGCCTATTTTGAAATTCAGATTCTACTCTAAAATCGAGAGTTTGAAACTATGGGGCCAATGTGTTGAGTTGGACATGCACGAGATGTTTGTGGCTCATGTGGTGTTGTTTGGGGGAGTGAGGTGATTTGGTGTTGTCCACCCCCTTGCATCACGTTTTCACGCCTATGTTTTCTTACTCTCAAATTTGGGTCCTATTCTCAAATAGGGCATCCCACAACTACGCAATTTATTGCACGTGTAATATTGTAAATACACGAGGTATTTGTGCCACATGTGGTGCCATTTGGGGTATGTTAGTAGTTACCTCCCTCTTTCTGCACGTTTTAAGCCTAAGTATTCATACTATCAAATTCAGATCCTATTCTCAAATCACTCGTCCCGTAATTTTGCGACCTATTGTATATTAGACGTGCGTGAGGTTTTCGTGCTACTCGTGGTGGTGTTTGGGAGCGATTGGGGATTTCAGACCCCCTAGGGCACATTTTAAAACTAAAGTTTGCCTGTTTTTAAATTTGTGTCCCATTCTCAAATTAGGAGTCTCGAGACTGCACGACTGATCGCTAAGTGTTATGTTTGATCCGCATAAAGCGTTCGTTCCACTGGTGTTTGCTTTTAGGGGCGGTTAGGGGTGTTCTCACCCTTGCAGAACTTTTTCAATTTTCAAAACTAAGTGTACCTATTTTCAAATTCATGTTTTATCCATAAATTGGGAGTCGCGCAACTGTGTGGGATATGGCTACGTGTTACGTTGGACTCACACGAGGTGTTCGTACGATTGTTACGTTGAACACATAGAAAAATAGGTGTTAATTTTCCTATTTTGAAACCGAGACTCCAATAACTACATGATCGATTGTTACATGTTACTTTGAATGAGCACGAGGTGCTCGTGCCAGTCGCGATGCCATTTTAGAGCAGTTTAGGGATTCGGCACCTTCGCGGTACATTTTTAATCCTAAGTGTACATATTTTCAAATTTGTGTCCTATTCTCAAATAGAGAGTCCCTTGACCATCCAGTTGGTTTCTACGTGTTACATTAGACTCGCACGAGGTGTTCGTACCACTCACGATGCCGTTGGGGGTTGGGGGTGTCCGTCCACTCACGACACATTCTCAATTTTTAAGATTAAGTGTGCTTGTATTCAAATTCATGTCCTATTCTAAGATCGGAAGTCCCATGACTACGTGGTCAGTTTTTACGTGTTACGTTGGATGTACACGAGGTGTTTGTTCTACTCTCGATGCCGTTGGGGATCATCCTCTCCCTTCGACACGCTTTCATCCTTAAGTGTTCCTTATCTCAATTTCTTGTCCTATTTTCAATTGGGTAATCTTTTGCCTATGCGATCGATTGCTACATGTGATATTAGACACTCGCGATGTGTTCATGCCACTTTCGGTGCCGTTAGGGGTGTCCGCCCCATTGCAGTAGGTTTTTAAGCTTAATTGTGCCCGCCTATTTTCAAATTTGTGTCTTATTCTCAAACCAGAATTCCCATGAATGTGAGATTGGTTGTTACATGTAACTCTAGATACGTATGAGGATTTTATGCCGTTTGGGGGATGTTGGGGGTGTTTTACCCCTAACAGTACATTTTCAATTTCAAGACTAAGTGTGCTTGTTTAAAAATTCGCGTCCTATTATCAAACTAGGAGTCCCACAAATGTACGATCGGTTGTTATGTGTTAGTTTGGATGAGAATGAGGTGTTTGTGACACTTACGATGCTATTTGGGGGTGTCTGCTCCTCGCGGCACATTTTTAAGCCCAAGTGTTCCTACTCTCAAATTTGTGTCCAATTCTCAAATTGGGAGTCTTGAGACTACATAGAAAATTGCTACGTGTTACGTTGGATGTGTACGAGGTATTCGTGACACTCGCGGTGCCATTTGGGTGTGGTTAGGGGTGTTTGACCTATCGTGGCATGTTTTCAAGCATATGTACGCCCATCTATTTTCAAACTCATCTTTTATTCTCAAGCCGAGAGTCTCGCAACCAGTCGCTACTTGTTACATGAGATGGGCATGAGGTTTTCATGCCACTTGTAGTGCCATTTGGGAGCAGGTTGGGGTTTGGGACTGCTTGTGAAATTTTTTCAAGCCTATGTGTGACTATTTTCAAATTCGTGTCCTATTCTCGAACCGAGAGTCATATGACTGCACGAACGTTTGTTAAGCATTGCATTGAATGTGAAGGAAGTGTTCATGTCACTCGTTGGGCCATTTGGGGAGGTTGAGGGTGTCCTCCCCCTCGTGAAACATTTTCAATTTTTAATCCTAAGTGTGCTAGTTTTAAAAGTCATGTTCTATTATAAAATCAAGAGTCCCATAAATACGCAACCAATTGCTACGTGTTATGTTAGATGCGCACGAGGTGTTTGTTCCACTCGCGGTGCCATTTTCGGGTGTTCACTTTGCGACATGTTTTCAAGCCTAACTGTGCTTATTTTAAAATTCATGTCCTATTTTCAAATCGGTAATCTCATGACTGTGCGATCAGTTGCTACGTTTGACATTGGACGTGCATGCGGTGTTCGTACCACTCGCGACATCGTTTGGGTGTGTTTATCCCACTTACGGAATTTTTTCAACCCTACGTATTCTAGTATAAATTGGTTCCCTATTCTTAATTTAGGAGTCCCCAAACCGCACAGTCGGTTGCTATGTGTTACGCTGGATGCGTATGAGGTGTTCGCTCAACTTGTGGTGCCATCTGGGGACGATTAGGGGTGTTCTGCCCATCACCGTACATTTTTAAACCTAAGTGTGCCCAGCTATTCTCAAATTTGTGTCCAATTATTATCAAACCGGGAGTCCTGTGACTGCATGATCGGTTGATATGTGTTACATTCGATGCGCACGAAGTGTTTGTGTTGCCTGCGTTGTCGTTTGGAGGTGGTTGGGGGTCTCCGCCACCTCGTGGAATGTTTTAAAATTTTAAGCATAAGTGTGACTATTTTTAAATTCATCTTTAATTCTCCATTAGGGAGTCAATCGACTACACGGTCGGTTGCTATGTATTACGTTGGATATGCACGAGGTGTCCGTGCTGCTCACGATGCCATTTCAAGTTTAGAATACAAAGTTGGCACTATAATCCAAATCGTTTCTAGAAATTGAATGTTAACAATGTTTCTTTGTGTCAATGAAACAATCCTCATACAATGTGGAGAAATCAATATCCCATGAGTGGAATGAATCACATGTATAAAAACCTAAAAATCTTTGAATTCTAATTGGGCCATGTGATTCTTTTTTTGGAAAAATAAATGTTGGTATAAATTTAAGAGTTCACCAGAAGGACAATAATTGAAACTCCCTTCTTGTGAAATAGGTAATGATCAAAATTAAAGGGATCACCATGATTTGGCATAAACAATTCATATTTTCCCCTTAATTTTGATTATTTTTATAATATCGTGCATCAAATTTAACCCAAATTTATCTATGTTTATGATACTAACCCTTTTTGGCGAGTATTTCTTATTTTATGTATTTTTCATGGTTTACAGGTATTTTATGCAAGTAAATGTGGAAGAGAAACCGAAACAGTTAAAGAAATCAAGAAAAGGAAGTTGAAGGGATTTTTTACAATTTTTCAGCCTTAGTCCGAAGGAGGAGCCAACTGGAAATTGAAGATCTTAAAGTCACAGAATACTAGAAACAAACGACACCACAATCCAAGTTACAGTGAATAAGTTACGAGCATTTAAAGATGAGAAGAATAGAGGGGCAAACTTGGAGATTTCTAGAACAGAGAATCGATTTAGTTCCAAAGGGAACCGGTTTGCCATTAGTAACACTCAAAAAACATGACAAAATTTGTCATGCTCAAAAACCATGACAAATTACCAAAAACGGGATTTTTATTTTGGTCCTATTTTGTAGCCTAGAGTTATATGGTTTTAGGACTCTTGTAGAAACGAGTTCATTAAGTTGTAAACTAACATTAGTCATATATAACTTAGCTTTAACCTAGTTTTGAGAGGAGAAAAAAATGGAAGAACCTAAGAGATTATTTTGGCACCAAATATATGCTTTGTAGAGCTCTTTCATGCAATAATCAATATAAGTTTCCTTTCTGTCCTTTAATCTTTGACTTTAATTAGATATATGAATTGCTTGCATTCATTAGTCATTGTTCCATGCATAAATACATTTTAGTTATGATTAAATTCAGATGCAATGTCAAAACCATGTCTCTCTTTAGTAACGCCATGTCGAGCTAAATTTCCAAGGGTTGGAATGCATGAACCCAACCCTAAGTGGTTCGCATGGATATAAAAATGGGTTCTTGAGTTAAATAATTAATTGGGAAGGTATCATTTTGTTAAGTCAACCGTCGTGGGACTTTTATCTCCGTTTGCGGTAATCGGGGTGTTTAAGAATGCGACACGCATGCTATTGATCTCGTCTAGTACTTTATTTTTATTCTTGATTATGTAATGTGAGGGTTCATTCCTCCATATATGTAGTACTTGAAAAAAATAAAGTCTTCATTTCAATGAAATATTTAATTTTTGACTAGTTTTGTATCGGGTGAAATTACTAGGGGTTGAGGGATTGTATTCCAACCTTATCTCTTTTTCATATTAATAAATTTGTAATTTGTTAAGTTTTACATGCATATTTAGTTTAGATAAGATTTAATTGCTTTCATAGTGGTAATACACGGTCTCATCACAATTGTATTTTCTTTCCTTTTTTTTGAGTCAATCGTTAGGGTTAATCTTCTTACTTGGTGAGAACACAGTATATATTGACTTACTTGAGTCTACATATATAGGAGTTCAAACTAGTTTGTATATCTAGACAAAATAGAATAGATTTTATGATAACTTCATCTCCTCAAATGTTCAAACTCAAGGAAGAAATCTTGTCTAAGAGAATCAACAAAGGGAAGTTATTTCTATCCTTAAAACCACAAATAGGACACACACTATGCGTTATTCACATCAGCTATTTCCTCTAATGGTTCTTCAACACTTCAAGTCATTTTACAATCAATTTAATTCAAGTTAAATTATTTAATATATTTTTAAATAATTTTCAAATGATTTTTGAACTAATTAAAAATTATTTTTAAAAGAGTTATTGGTAAAATTTGAATTTCAAAAACTTATTTTGTTTGTTGATTGTTTGACTAGGTAGAATCCAAAATCTCTAGAGAATTCAAGGTAGCCTTTGTAATTATTTTTAAACACGTGTTTTTGCATTCATATGTCCGTACACGTGTTGGTAGCCTATCGATTGGATTTGTATTTTTTGTTAGTCACAAAATGCGTACACATTTTCAGCCCTTGGATCAACCTTATCAACGTACTACATCTGTTGTGACTCAATCCTTGTGAACCCAGTTTAAACTAATCATTCTACCTTTAACCCATCGCTAGTGTTGCACCATTGGATTAAAGTCAATTGGTGAAGACTCAATCCCGGCCATAGGATTGAGGTCGATGTTTTAGATCCTTCCTCTGTTAGCATAAAAAGGACCCAAGCCTCAGCATTTTGAGATTTTTGCCATTTCATTAAATCTGAGAGAAAAGATAGAGTATAGAGAGAAGAGAGAGAATAGAGATAAAGGAGAAGAGAGGGAAAGAAAAGAGAGAGATTAAAAAGAAGAAACCCTAGTTTCTTCGTAGTTCAAACCTGTCAGTGTTTTCTCCTAAACCAAACACCAATCTAGTTTGAACTATTTTAATTAGAATGATTTCCTAAATATTCATCCAATTTCAAAAGTTAATTATCATTATACTAATGAATTATGTTAAATATTATTTCAGAAAAGTAATTTTAACTCCTACAACTCTACTCAAAATGTATTCATTTTAATCAAATGAATCATCCCTAGGGAAAATTCACCCAACTAATTTTAATTAAACAATGTAAAATATTATTAGAAGAAAATTATATCATAATTTTGATCAATTTGATAAGCATATGTCAAGTTTGAATCAAAATGATTTAATTAACACACGCTTTCAATCCTTTCTTGAGGATGGTTTCCCATTTCTCAATGCAAAAAACAAGTGAAGGAACTAAAGTTACTACTAAAAGGAAATCAAAGAAAAATTAAAATTAGGAAAATAGATAAATTGGATCCACGGGGGATTCATTTCATCCCTTGAATTGGAGATTATCCCCATAACGGGATTCTAAGACATATAATACACAATCTATTTCATACGAGTATGAGAGATGAGAATTTTCAACCAATCAATATATAACACATAATCTCTTTTGATGTTATAATTTTTTCACTCCTTTCTCTCACTAAACTAACAAAATTTATGACTAATTTTTTCTCTCAGTTATCTCTAACACTTGTCCACTCTCTGCCTGCTTTTCACACTTCACTCCTTTCATTCTTTCACCAATCTACTCTCTGAAATGAAGATAGGGTCTTCATTTATAAGAGGCATGTGGGTCTTGGGCTTAATTGTAATTTTATTAGGGGATAGTTTTGGAAGACAAAAAATGTGCACATGGGTTTATTAAGGTAATGAGAATTAGGTATTTATTGGGGTATTTTGAGTTAGTTGGGTCTGGAGATGGGTTAACTTTCAGTTTAAACCGGGTCTAGATGTAGCCGGAGTTTTTGTCATTTGTTGGCGGTCATAGTGGGTTTTTGATTTTTACTGGCGGCCGATCAGAGCTTTGGGTCAGATAAGAGTTGTGGTGGTAGTCTGAGATGGATCTGGTAGAAGGTTGTCCGGATAACACAAGTTTGTATGCCATTGGTTTTTACGTCTCCGACGGATTTGTAACTGGCCAAAAATGGGGATTTGGTTATCGGGTTTAAGGAGGTTGATACTAGTTAGGCAGGGGTTGGGTCGGTGTGGAATCAGGTAAGTTGGGTTTCAGAGAGAGAGAGTGATTTGAAGGATGGGTTTAGGGAGGTTGCTATTAGTTAGGCAGGGGTTGGGTCGGTGTGGAATCAGGTAAGTTGGGTTTGAGAGTGATGTGAAGGATGGGTTTGTGTGTGGTAGTTAGTGGGTATTTGGGTTATGTGTATGTATGTGTGTGTGTGTGTGTGTGTGTGTGTAATTAACTATGTATATCGTAACACCCCTTAATTTCATTAATTTTTATATTGGGAATTAATTAGAATTAATTAAATTATATTTGGAAGTTAATCTAGTAAAATAAATATTAATTAATGAATAAGGTTTAATATTTATTTATATTGAATATTACATAATGAATGAGTAATAATAATGATAAGGAGATATTATAATTATCGAGAGTGAAAAATACGGTAATTGCCATAAATTTAGTCAGGACGCGCGTGTCAGTCGTGTCGGGACTTAATTTGGAAAATAACATATAATTTTACTTTGGATATTCTATATATCCATTTTGAGTGCGTCAATGTATCTGGAAGGGTCAAGAGAGTCAGAAAAGTGTACTCCAGTGTTTAGTTTTGGGAAATTTTAGGACAAACCGACACCCCGGGAGGGTATTTCGATCTTTTGTAATTTTTAAGGAAGGAGGACCTAATAAATGTAGAGGCTCTTATCATCTTATATGTTAGGTCTTCGAGGGTTATAAGTTACCTAGTTACAGAGAGGCCATAGAAGGAAGAATAGAGGAGGTCCCAAGGCCAATTTTCACCATAAACACCACCATCACGTAGATCGGGATGAGAGGATCACAACCCTACCAATCTTCTACAAGGAATCTGACCTTCAAAGAGATGCAAGTGATTAATCCTTCTAAACTAGGATTTGATATATCATCCATGTTAGAATAGGGTGTTAATCTTGTGAAATTCATGCAAATTGGTTTTATAAATTGAGGTATAAATCATGTTCTTGGGTAGGATTGGTGTTAGATTTAATTCCTTATACATGTAGATTGAAATTGATGGAAAACACCACAAAAATTGGGAGGAAATGTGGAAAAACATTTATGTTCTTGAACATGAATGAAAATCAAGGTTTTTGAATGTTTAATCTTGAATTAATTAAATTTAAGAGTGTTCTTTGTAGATTTAATGATTCCAATACATTAGAAATCATGTATATGTAATGGTATAATGGTTAGTACACTTAGTTTGTATTTCAGGAATGAATCATGGAGGTTTTGAGGTTAAAAATAGTGAATCCCCTAATTGCTATAATTCAGAAGACAATACTTGTAGCAGGTGAATAGATTCGAACCAAGGCCGAATCGATTCGGTTTCCCAGAATTTCAAAGTTTTCCTCCTTTTTATTTAGAACTGATGGGAAATGTTTAGGATCTTGAATTAATTGTAAGAACATATTAAGTGATATTTTAATTACTAGAAGGAAAATGTTGGGATTTAAGATCAGTTGCACGAGCAGAGTTTTAGACTAATAATTGATTTGGCTTAATGGGGAATAAACGCTCATTCGAATATTGATTTCTTATTATGGAAAATTAAAGCAATGTTGGACCAAGACTAGTAGTCCTAGAGTGAGATTGCCTATTGAGTTAACTTAAGGGACACTTGGCAACCATTTGGGTATTAAGTAACAATCAAAAATTACTATGAGAGGTATTATGTTATGTAGAACATTTGAGACATATTGTACTACGTATGGGGCATATGATATAGGTCACATGCATACCTATGATTATATTATATGTATATGGTGTAATACCCTGTATTTTTATGTCTTTTAAATTAGGGTTTTATTAAATGTGATTGCGTTAAATTAATATAATATTACATTGGATATTTATTTAAATATTTACTAGCATGACGAGAGTTAGTAATTATTGAGAATTTGTTGAATATTACTTAATGAGTAAAGTAATATGTAGAATTGAATTTATTAAAATTGTCACGAGTGATTAATATGACAATTATGAAAATTAAGTTGGGACGCGCCTGTGTCATGTTGGGACTAAAGTATTATAATAAAAAGTGATTAAACTTGTAGTCACCCGTATGTTCAGTTCGAGTGTGCCAATTAATCTGGAAGGGTCAAGATAGTTAGAAAACTATACCCGGGGGTTTAATTTGGGACTCGTGGCGTTTTTAGGCCTAACCGGCACCCTGGGAGGGCGATTTAGTCATTTCGAAATTAGGCCATAATTAAATGACGAAAATTGGGAATTAATATCAGATATTAGGAGAGTCCTCTAGGGTTAACATTCTTAAAAGTCTATAACGGAAGTGAGAGGAAGAAAGGAGAAAAGTCTTCCAAAAATCCAAGGTCAAGAACCAACCCAATTGCACCACTATCACCACCAAAACGTAGATCGGAGCGAGGGAATCAAGCCTATACCTGTCAAACTCGAGGAATCAAAGATACTAACTTAAGGCAAGTATCTATGTTGTTATTTTTCTAGTTGCTATTTCACCCATGTTTGAATACTATTGATAAACATATGTTTTATTGAAGAATTTCATGAATTAGGAAATTTAAATCACACGCTTTAGAGGAGATAAGTATATTCTGAAAATCTCATCACATGTAGAGGATTACCTATGAAATTATAATTATTTACAAGAAAGAAATCTGGAAAAAGAGTTAGAATGTTGGAAATTATGAGGAAACTAGGGTTCTTGATAAATATGGTGAATTGGCCCTTTAATCATATGTCTTTGATGAAATTTGTACATGCTTTACGTAGAAAATAACGTAGATAGGTATATATAATCATTGGTTTAATTGGTTGGGAGTTTGGGACTCATTTATGGAGTTTGGGTTGAGTTTTAATCAGGAAACCCGTAGTTAACAATGGCAAAATTTGGGCTATAACTAATCGATGGATCGATCTACCCTTTTCATCGATCGATCGATGCCTGCTAGAAACTGCATGTTTTTCCTCTTTTTGTTTAATTCGGATGAAATACATAGGAACCCTTGAATATCATTTAAATAGTATAATGGGTCATGAAGAGGACCAATAGGGTCTAAGTAGATTCAACTGAATGAAATTTTATATGGGATGTAACTATGGGTTAACGGGAGTTTGACACATATTGGAAATCGTGCGTACGTTAACTAAGGAATTGAGAAATTAATGAATGACTTAGACCAGTATGTTAGAGAGGGTGTACCTACTGAATTGACCTTTTAGAAGAGAAAATACTTCGAGAAACGAGGAGTAATTAGGAAATGATTATTAATTGAGAACAAAATGAGATGAGTTCTTTATGCGTAAAGATTGGGTAAAATTGTATTATGTGCGGTTAAAATATTATTATGGGTCGTGGGAAAATGAGAATATTTATGTATATGACCGAGTGCATGTGTATATATCTATATTATATTTATGTATAATCATACCTGTGTTACTTGCTATCATGGAGGTTGCTGCGGCAGGACAATCTTATCTCGATGGGACCTTTATGGGGGATATTTACTTGTACCCTAGAATATAGGATTCCTTGGTATAAGCTATCTGAGAATGATAGCCACGCGGTCCTAAGAGACGTGATGGGTATTTACTGTCCTCTTAGTGACTTGGAACTATGCTTCGCCTCCATTTTGTGTGTATTGTGTTAATACAGTTCGAGAGTGATTCCGAACTAGTATTTCCCTTAGTATGAGAGGTACAAGGACTTGATAGCAGAGTATGCCAACACCATAGATTTTATGTGGGGTGCCGATAGTATATATATTATATGAGTGATTAATATATATATATATGTGTGTGTGTGTGTGTGTGTGTGTGTGTGTGTATGGAATTCTTCTACCGTGCGTATAAGTAGATAAATATTTTGTAAATGCTCCATAATTATAGTAAGTGTTCGGGAACGTTACAACAGTATTGTGAAATACATAATAGACGTAAGTGATTGTTAAGTGACTAATCTCTAAACTAAAATAATAGCCTTGTGACTTCTCGAAATAGGATTTATGGGAGATGAATTAGATAAACTTATGAGGTGTTTAAGTAGTAAGGTAGGAGTGCAAACTAGATGAGAGGTTAGAATTCTCAAGAGAGTGTCACGTACTAACATGGTTGTTATATTAGCCAGTAAGCATTTTAAATACTTGCTAAACTATTTTTAAAATTGTTTTACACTCGGGCTCCAACCCTCTCCCTTTCATTTTTCTCTCTCTTGTATATATATGTATATATTACAGGTGCCCAACCATAGAGGCGCCACGAGTAGGTTACTTCTACTGGACATGCTGCAGCTTATGTGGGACTTGCAGGCCTTTGCAGTCGATGAACTCACCTTTGATTTCGTTCATGTTTTAGTTCCTCAGAAGACAGGGCATGTGTCTCCCATTTCCTATTTTTCTGTTTAGACTTATTGAAGATTCAATATTCATTTATGATTCCAGTATTCAGTATTTTTGTGGGATTGATTTCTTTTTCATGTAGACTTACGATGTGCATATTGGCTTGGTTTGAGTAATTTAGTTGACATTCTTATGCATGATTGTTTTAAATTATCCAGTGTATTATTCAGGTTGGGTTATATTCCAAAAATGTTTTCGATATGGCATTTAATAAATAAAAATAATAATAAATTGTTTTGACACTTAGCTTTAGTATTTAAGGTGTTTAAATTGGGAAAAAATTATTTTGTGATAGTGATTCTAATAATGAACCAACTGTTCACCTGGATTTAATTTAATAAAGGACTGATCACTCGGAATTTAATTAGGCGGGGTGTCACATATGGGTGATGTGTATACCTATTTTTTGATTTATATGTGTAATCATACCTAGGCTACTTGTTATCATGGGAGGTTTCGCGTCGTGGATAATTTTATTTTGATGAGATCATTTGGGGGATATTGACTTGTACCTCAGGACATAGTCCTTAGGGATTGAACAACACTTGTGTGAGTGAGGGTGTGACTAGTAATTTGGGTGCCTTAGGTATGAGAGTATCCCAAAGGCCTAGATCTATGTTTGCCTCCAATATTATGTCATTTAATTTAAGGTTTGAGGGAGATTACCTGAGGTGATGTCCTTAATTAATACGTAATGTACTGGGACTTGATAACAGAGTATGCCCACACCGAAGGTCTCCATATATGGGTGTTGTATATGCATATATAATAAGAGTGATGTATATATGTATGTGTGATTCATTCTTCTACTAGTATGTTAGTAAATAAGATATACATCCAAATTAATCAAAGTATACGAGAACTAAAACATTTAGTAGGGATTCCTAATGAGTATAAAGAATTTGTAAAATGTAGCACCGTATTATATGGACAATACAGGTGGGCACTCTAATCGATTAGATGCGAAGAAATTTAAGACAAACTAGTTAAGAAGGTAGCATAACTAGGTGGGTTAGCGCAGTACGTTAGGCATGAATATTAGTTGAGGGGTGAGGATCTCAAGTGAGGGGACAAGGTACTAACATGTATTTAATATATTATCTTGTCGCATTTTAAACACGTGCTATACTTTTTCAACTGTTTTACTTGGGCTCTGACCTGTTTCATATCCTTTTTCTAACAATAATTTTAGGTGCTCATCCACAAGGACACCGGGCTTAGGGTTTCGTATCATTTGACATGCTGCACCTACTATGGATGTTGCAAGACCCCGGAAATAGATGCGTCCATACTTATCATTTCTTCCTTATGCGATATCTATTTCAGTCGAGTTTGTCACCCAATATTATTCAAATATTATTTCAATGACAGTTGATTTCATCTCTTTACTTTTCAGTTTTGGACTACTTTTTATCAATGGATTACTGTATTGGAGTTTCTGGTTTGAGTGTTTGTTCAAGTCCTATCTATTTTATTCAGTTATTTCATCATGTAGTTTTTTGGTTAATGGAATTGTGATGGTCATTGCTTACTTAATTATTTTTTTATGTATATACATACATATATATATATATTAAAAATATAATAAATATTTATTTACAACAAAATAAAACAATTAACAGATACCTATTGTTGATGCAAAAAACTAGAGTAGGCTAATTAATTGATTACGGATAAATACAAGTAAGAGAGAAAAACATTTTTAAACTGGTTCGGCTTAAGGGAAGACCCCACGTCCACTGTTGTGTATTGCTTTGGACTTATTCAATTGCCTTTTTTTTTCCATCCCCTTGGATGTGGGATTTACAATGCATTTTATTCCCCCCAGGGGGTGTATAAGTCTTGGAATATCAAATGATGGAATGTATTTATAAAGTAGACATTTGCATATATATAATCATTTATATGTACAACTGTTGGCATTTTACCGTCATTTTTAGTCAGGATTCTTGGTGTTGGTCGGCGTCCCTAGTGTAGGTTAGGCGTCATCGAAAGGTTGGTCGACATCCCTCAGTACATCAATATTTCATCCTTGCTGACTAAGATTAACCTTACACTATATAGCATGTGCCAGTATCTGATTGGTCCACACAACAGGATAATTTTTGGTATTAACACAAGCCCCAATGTTTCATGCTTGAGGTTTTTACAAGAGTATGGAACATTTAGCTATAAAAAGTTGTTCGGGAAATAATTTTAGGCTTGGTCGGCTGTCGACTTCACATACTTGTAAAAATTATGACTTATTTATGGACATATAATGCTCATGGCATTTTTGTAATTATCCATAACTTTAATGAATTATTTTTGGGCAAATTTGTATTTTCTACCTTCAGTCGTTGCCAATTCAATTGATGCTTCCTTTTAATCATTATTTTTCTAATTTTCGAAGCAAGCTATAAAGGCGGGAAAATCGACGATTTTTTTTACCTGAAATGTTCTGAGTGTTTTTGTCTGTTGCGTCTTCAAGATTTCTTTTTCTCACTTGTGCATTCGTTTTCTATCCTTCAGTTCTTACTGAATCATTAATCTCTGTAAGAACTCTCTTTTTTCTTCTATTTGTAAGACCTCGCCCGCCCGGGAAGAGCGAGCGGCGCGCTACTATCGATAAAACTATTCAAATCCACAAATAAGAAGGTATAAAGCCTCTAAAACCAACCCCACAATATAAATAAGAGAATCCAGTAATCTTAATCTCTTCAAATTAATTACAACCAATAATCTCTCGAAATAAAAAAACTATCTATCTCGAAAAAAAAATCTCCAATGCTCTATACATAAAAAATAAATACAATCTTCTCATCCTGTATTCTCGAATATTCTTTCCAAAAATAATCCACGCTAAAATCCATTTTCCAAATCAAATCGAAAGCGCCCAAATTCGGGCCAACCTTCCACTAAAAGAAAATATGGTAAAGTACACAATACAACCGTAAAGATGCTCAAAACATATTAGCAGTGAATAAAGCATAACAATACGAGTACAGAAATTCAAACCAAATGCAAATTTCATAAGCATTTTTATCAATATAATTTCTCAACAACACATTAACCGAGTCACCGGGCCTTACCATACCGCGCCCATACTTTATAAAGTAGCCAAAAAATTGGAGTCTTGACGGGTGCCCAATATCAACGCCATATTAAAATCTCACGACAACATCTCCAACACAATAATAATACTACATGAATCAAAATTAGATTCCAATGAATTTAGCAATTCAAATATGAGTCAATAATCACAAGAAAGCAAAGGGAGTAACACCCGCGAGATTAAGGAAAATATTGTATAAAACCCCATACCTCAAAATCATCACATAAATTGACACATAAAAATCAGCCTCTAAATCTAATCGCACCATCACATTCCTCTTTCATAAATAATCAAATCTCGTTTCTAGCTCAAACTTGAGAAAACACTAAATAAGCCTTCTAACATAAGGTTGAAATCTTGAATAAGTTTGGGGCTATGGTTTGGAGATGAAAGGGAGTAATTTTTTAGAGGTCTTATAGTTGAAAAGTTTGAGAAAAAGTTATTTGAAAAGTCAAGCCACGAATTTGTTGATATATAAAGGATTAAGAGTTAGATTAAGAAAAGAGTTTTACTCAGATACAAAAACTCAAAAATCATTACGAACGATTGGAGCGTCAAAATATCTTAAAATTTTAGTATGTTGTAGCGAACGGCGAGACAGGACTGCTGAGAAAAAATCAGCTCGATCGGACGGTCGGATTTCTAAAAATATTATTTTTTCTAGAGATTTTTTTGTTTTGAGGACTCTTCTATATAATAAAAATTCAATTCAAACTCCATTTTAATTCCGATTCCAATTCCGTTTGAAAATTTATTTTTCAAATGTAAAAACCAACATTTTAAATTATAAAATTTATAAAATCCAAAATTTTATTTTTCTCCGATTTCCAAAATTAATTTAAAAATTCTCATTTAAAAAATTAGGGTTGTTACACTATTCTTCACCATGGTTTACTTTATTAATTCTCTTGACGAATTCTAAAATAAATTTAAGATTCCCTATTGGGTAGATTTGGAACATGCTACTTTGCCTGCTGATTTTTTCTCACTTGTTGAACGTCACTGGTTTCCCTCTATCTTTATAGATGAGTGTGGGTTTATATTTCTTCGAAACCCATTTTGCCTTGAGTTTTGTCAATATTTTGACATTATCCCAGCTAGGGTAGCGCCTAATACCTAGAGTGTTGTATATGGAGTGTATATGTTGAATCAAATCCATGGAACACATCTAGGGATTCCAGAAATAATGTTTTGTTATAAGTGGGTGACCAGTGACACCACTTTTTATTTAAAGACTAGGGCTGCAAATAAAGCATTAGTAGTCAATCTTCCAGACTCTAATAGGAATTATTTTGAGCATGGAGTTGTTGTAAAAAATTAGCAACACTCCCCTTTGACCAGGAATGCTGAGTATCGGGGGCCTATATGCCCTCCTTTTAGGGATGAGATATGTTATTCCTCATTTAATTGTCTGGCCATGTACATACTTGTTTAAATGTAACGTTAATTGTTGATGTGCAAATTTTGATTACAGTTGATAAGAAAAAAAGGTTCCCAAAGGAGAGTGAAGTAAACCTCCAGGAGTTGAAATTCATTTGGAGACTTCATAAGAGGATTGGTTAGGAGAACATTAGGTCTACATCCTATTTGTTGCAGTACAAGAATACGGTTTCTTCCTTTGTTTCTCATCCCGTAGTAGCCACTCCTTCCCATATAATTGACCTTGAACATGAACCTCTTTCTACCTCCTCAGTTTCTGCATCTGGTAGTGGTGATCGTGCTGCCCACTCCCCTTCTTCCTTGGATTCAAACATACATCTTGTCGATGCTATGGGAAAAAGGAAATTTCCTAACATTTTCGGAGACATAGCTACCAATGAACCTTCCAAACAAGCCGATGAGGGGGTGAAAATAAAGATGAGACTGGGATGAAACCACATGCCAAGAAAAATGAAGAGAGCCCGTTGAAAATAATAAGGAAAGGACTTCCTTCTAAGTTAGCAGAGGTTCTTCTACCCTTCCTAACCAGCAAGAGTTGGTCAATATATCTTCTTTTGCCTCTCCAATGGTCCTTGGCCCTTGATTGTCAAGACAACTAATAACGTCTAGGACTTTACCAGACCACAGGGGTGTTATCGTTGCACTGCCTTGTTTCAAATGTTCTGATAAGGCTGCTTAGTGCCTTAGATAGATACCAGGGTATTACTTCTCCTTTAGCTCCGTATAAACCCAGTACTTGGTTCACCACTAGTTGAGAGTCATTTTGTGCCACAACTTCCTCGACACTCAATTATTAGGATAAACGTAACCCCACAATTAGGATTTGGTACTCCACTTCATTATTTGAGGCATGGAATTGAAAATGCACGGCATAATCAATATCAATACCGTGAAGAGTGTTGAGTATTATACCTTCTCCACTGCCAGTTTCATAAGATGACCCATCAATATATAAATTCCATATTATGGATTTGTCGCAAATTCTTGGTCTGTTAAACTCCCATAATGGAATATTTTTCCTCTGGTTTCTTCATACTTCCTGGTCATCTTCTTTTAACGGAAAGAGGAATATTATAGGTCGAAAACTAATTCTTTCAACGAAGGTTCCTCAGGATCTTTCTTGTTAACATCATTTCCTCCTGATTCTTGTTCGATCTATTCACTTTTTTGCAAGGGGACCTTAGAGTAAGTGAACTCAGTTATGAAATCTGACACTTCTTGGCCTTTCAATGATGACCTTGGTTCATATATGATATCATACTCCCCCAATTCCACAGCCCAGTACTTTAATCTACCAAATTTCTTCGATTTATGCAAAGCCTTCCTTAGAGGCATACCATTGTAAACTACTATTGTATGAGCTTGGAAATAAGGTCGCATACGCCTGGATGCTTCAATTAGTGCTAACGCCAATTTCTCCAAATGAGGGTACCTAATTTATTCTCCTCAGAAAGCCTTACTAGTCTAATAGACGGAGTTTTGAACCCCATTCTCTTCTCGGATCTATGTAGAACTCACGGCTGATTCAGAAACAACTAAGTACATGTACAATTTCTCACATGTGATTGGTCGGGAGAGACATGGAGGTGACCCCAAATACTTTTTCAACTCCACAAAAGCTTTTTCTCATTCTTTTTTCATTCAAAACTCTTTTTGAGTACCTTAAAGAATAGAAGTTACCTATATTTAGCTCGGGACACAAATTTGTTTAGTGCTGCTACTCGTCCAGTCAACCTTTGCACATCCTTCTTGAATGTTTGGGATTGCATTTCAATTAATGCCTTGATCGTATCTTGATTTTCTTCAATTCCTTTGATTTACTATGTACTCGAGGAACATTCTTTCTCACATTCAAAAAATGCACTTGGTCGGGTTCAGCCTCATCTGGTGCATCTCAAGTTGATCAAAAGTCTTGCTGAGGTCGGCAATAAGATCAGACGCCTTTTTTCTCTTTGTAAGAATATCATCCATACGGACTTCCATATTCTTGCCTATTTATTCCTTGAACACCTTATTGACCAGCCTTTGATATGTAGGGCCTGCATTTTTCAAGCCAAAAGGCATAACATTATAATATTATGTTCCTCGGGGAGTGATGAGAAAAGTGTTTTCCCTATCTTCAGGCTTCATTTTTATCTGGTTATAACCCGAATAACCATACATAAAACTGAGTAGCTCATGTACTGATGTAGCATCCACGAGCTGGTCTATTCGGGGTAAAGGAAAGTGATCCTTTGGGCATGCTTTATTTAGATATGTGAAATCTACACTCATTCTCCACTTGTTTTTCTTTTTAACCATAACTACATTAGCCAACCAATCAGGATATTTCACCTCATCAATAAAAGTTGCCTTCTGAAGCTTTTTGACTTCTTTCTGCATGTCTTGGTTCTTCTCGGGGTTGAGCACTCTTTGTCTTTGATTTATTGGTTTAACTTCTTTGTTTACGTTGAGCTCATGGTAAAGGAAATTGGGATCTATACCAGGCATATCTTAGCGACTCGAGGCAAACACTTGTTTTCTCTGTCTAAGGAAGCTTACGAGTCCCTGTTTAAAAATAAGATCCAGCGTTGCTCCTATATGAGTGGTGAGCTCTAGTTTATCATCGTCTAACATAGTGCTTTTAGTTGCTTCCACAATCTGTCCCTTTACCAGCTCTGTTTCCTCCCTTGGGTCTAAAGTTTCAACCTCATATTCTTCGTTAGGCTCAGAAATATCCACTTGGTAGGTAGTGGTTTTCTTATTTATTACTTCCAAGTCTTATTGCTCGGAAGAAGAGTAGTAGCACTCCTGAGATACTTTCTGATCACCTTTCACAACTCCTACACCAAAGTTAGCAAGCAATTTTAAACACTGATGGATAGTGGAATATAGTGCCTTAAACTTCTCAACTTATAAGGCTGAGGTACATCTTTATTATGCTTTATTTCTTCCAAAACATGGTGAATTCCCATGGTTAACGGAGTATAATTTTTGTACTTCTTGAGTCGCTCCAAAACTCATTTTTTTAATCCCTATGTTCTTTGGGGTTTTTATGATCTTTCTTATCAATTTTTCCATCAACTTTTGTCCCCGAGCTACGATTGGCTTCCATTTCTTCCTCAGCATTCATGATCTTTGCTGCTTTAGCAATTAATTCTAACATTGTCTTCAGAGGGTCTTTGGCAAGAGTGTAATACCGTTTCTCGGGGAGCAGTCCACTCATAAGGGCAGTTATTGCAGTCTTTTCCTCATAATCAACAACTTCTAGTTTTTCGTTATTAAATCGAGTGATGTAATCTCTGTTTCTCTCTCCTTCTTTTTGTCTCACACTAAGCAAGTGTTCCACCCTTTTCACAGGCTTTGCTCCAAAGAAAATGTTTCTAATAACTTGTTCATCCAATTGGTTGAAGATAGAAATTTATCCATGAGGAAGACTATTATAGTAGATTTGGGAAGATCCAGTAATGGTCCCAAAAATTATTCTACACCTCATTTTGTCGAGGATGGTATAAATGTCTGCAGCCGCCTGATATTGTTCTATGTAGAGAACTGGGTCAGTTTTTCCATTATATCTGGGTGTTACTACTGGAGCCTTGAACTTTGCTGGAGTAGGGAAATCCACAATTTCTTGCTCAAACGGAGACCCTTTTACAAAGCTTCTTTGCAATGGGGTTTTGGCCTTCGCCATTTCTCCTAATATGTCTTCCAATCTCTTTGTGGAGCCTTTCCATGCATCATTGGTAGCACCGGATCTGTGCATTGTAACTTTGTTATTTACTAACCTTTCTTCCTGAAGTTGTTACTCGGTCTGAGCAGTAGTTTGTTCGGTGATTGATCTAGACTGGGTTGTGACTTCCCTTTGATCAGATGGTCGCCGGGTGTTACTCGACATTTCCCTAGGAACATTTTGGTTCCCCCTGGGTCCCAAATGATCGAAGGGAGAATCATGACTTAACCTCTCTAAGGCACTTGGCCTCTCTCGAGAATAAGATTGCATGTTTAAAGATTATGATGTCCTGAGCAATGAATTTAACCTTGGAAGGGAGACATCCGTTGTCGTCATTGATTGACTGCACCAACCACCTCCTAGTGGCGGTGGTGGCATATTTCACTGAGAAGATAGAGCAGGTTCCCCGACTTGAAGAGTTTGTGCAAGTTGCCTGATAGTATCTTGCATAGCCTCTAAGCCTTTTGTAAGATTGGCCAGAATTCCAGTTAAATCATTTGCAGATGGGGGAGCGGAAGGGATAAGAGAAATACCCTTGCTTCTTAGACTTGATTCCAGAAAATCAGCCATTTAGATGTTTGAATGAGTAAGATAGATCCGAAATATTGTTCCAAAAGATGGCGCTGATTTGCTGATGCAAAAAACTAGACTAGGCTAATTAATTGATCGCGGATAAATTTAAGTAAGAGAGACAATTTTTTTAAAGTGGTTATGCTTAAGGGAAGAGCCTACATCCACTATTGTGTATTTCTTTGGTCTTGTTCAATTTCCACTTTTTTCGTCGCCTTGGATGTAGGGTTTACAATGTATTTATATCCCCTAGGGGGTGTACAAGTGTTGGAATATCAAATGATGTAATGTCTTTATAAGGTAGGCATTTACATCTGTACAATCATTTATGTATATAACTGTTGGCATTTTACATTCATTATTGGTTGGCCTTCTTGGTCTTCGTCGGGCTTCATTGACAGGTTGGTCAGCATCCCTCAGTAGGTCGGCATTTCGCCCTTGGTGACTAGTATTTACCTTCCACTATATAGCACATGTTAGCATCTGATTGGTCAACATAGCAGGATAATTTTTTGTATCAATATCTATATAAAAGACTCACTAAAAAAACACATATTTAAAACACATACCTATGAAATGATAAGAATGCTAAAAAAAAAAATAAGATAAAAATGCCATTAAAAATTATAAAGTGAAAATAACACTACACGACCAAACTTATGTACATGACTCAATTAATGACACCCCTACATTTACATATACGAAATTAGAACAAAAATGTAAAATGACACAAACATACTCACACACATTATATTTACATAAAATAATAAAACACTAAATAAAATAAAAATAATATAAATGACATGAAAAATATATGTATATAGAAAATAATAAAAATAATACTACACACACACACTAGGGGTATGGGATGGTCTGGACTTAGGTTTGGGTTTGGATAATATGTATGGGAAAATGGTTTAGCCTCTTTTAACTGTATCACTGCCATATTTGACTTGAAATAAATCTTTTTAATCCGCAAGTACAAATATATCAACCAGATAAACAAATACGAGTATAAATCCAATTTTATTAGGAACTAGCATTTAAAAAACGACTCTTATAGGTATAAAATATACACTTTTTGGTTCTTATCACACCAACCCAAATAGAACGTGGCTAGTTCTCGATCAAATAGGGAGAACGACAGAGGATAAAAAAACAAAAGTGTACCAATTTCGAGGGTACTGGCGATTTCACTTAGCATACAGAACAAGCCTTAAAACTTATAGGTTTCCCTATAGAACTAGTTTTATCTCGTAAGGGTTTGCAGGGTTTGCAGGGAATATACCCACAAAATTCTTCATTTTCAAAAAATAGTCAATTTTTTATTAGATGTAAAAAATCGCACAATCCATCATGTGATAAATATTTTGAGGAATACAAGCTAGAAGTGTATAAAAAGTTTACCTAAGTGAATACTCAAGGCACATAATTCTCAGAACTCAACGTGTGTGGTGTGAGTCACTCAAAATGGGATTAAAACCATAAGAGTTCCTAGATCACCTTTTTGCATTCAATGCAAATGTCACGAAGATATCTCTCACGGCATTTGGGTAAAGTATATGGATCTTATGTGTGAGGATGAGAGTAAATGTAAGTAAGGTCAATTGTCTCACACACGTATAAAAATAATTAACATTTTAGAAGAAAAAATTATCTAATTAAATAATGGTAATCACTACAATGAGAATGTCGAGTTAATGACCACATTGACGTTCATTTGTCCGGAAACCTAGGAGAAAACATGGATGCTTATAGGTGAGGGGGAATGAAATGACAAGGATATGATGATATAAGGTAGTATGATTATATGATGTATGTTTAAGAAGATTGTATTCAACTTAAGGAACAAATATCAATATTTCACAAGATCTTGATTACAAACTTTTTTTTTTTCATTTTCATTTTGAATTTTATTTTCTTGTTTCTGTTCTTTTCTTCTTCTAAATGAACTCTAATAGAGGTATTTGCTAAAAATGAAAATACTCTTTATGAAGGCTTTTCACTTTTCTACTTCTTCTGGGGGAAAAAAGAGATTATTTATTGATGAAGAGAGAAATAGACTCTCTCATGGAAAATATGAAAGAGGAGACTAATGTGACACCCCACTTATTAAAATAATGGATGGCTGGTCCTCTACTATAATAGAACATGAATCTCAAATGGAATATTCGTAGCATCATTGACGCACATATGAAAATATAACTAACCACCCATAACATATAATATAGTGAATGCCAAAAGTTCCAGTTATATAAATATTATAGAAATCCATTAACAACAATATAAACATGAACATGTATACATGTAATAATAGCTACACAGCAAAACAAATAACCGAATAAGCTGTCGGTTAACATACCGATACAAAATAGCAAATGTATGAAATATAAAGAATATACATCAGTACAACACTTAGGCAAGACACGCACGATTAACACTGTTGATCCTAAACAAGATTTACAAAAATGATATGCAGCTATATTAAAAATCCTGCAACATTCCACATATCATGTAGTTCCATAGACTCTGGAATGGAACTCATGATTGGTTTCCTAGTGGTGGGACACCTAAAAGATATAACAAAGAGGAACAAAATATATATACGGGTCAAAGATTTCTTTGAAAAATATTTTAGTAAGTGAATTAAAATGTATAATAATTATGAATGTGAAATTCCACGACTAAGTAGGTGCCTCCCTCTCTTGAGACTCATACTCACCATTCAACTACATCGCGCACCTAACATATGCATTTTAAATCTTAGTTAAACTACCTGACTCATCTACGGATAACCTAACCTCATGCTTACGCATTAACCCACACTCGCGTATCTAAATCATACCAACATAATCGCTTTTAATATCATTTTCAATGATCATATGTCAGTTCATTACTAATAACTTTCACTAGTTATGAACATATTGATTCACACATTAATCCATTAAAGCCTATATAATATCACTCTCGTTATTATATATGATTAATAATTTCACGAAATGTACACATACATATCACTCATTATATTTATACTAAACATCCCTCAGAGCATTAGCTCACCGGAAGCTGTCTCTAAGTGCTACCATCTTCCAAGGGGTACACACACCAACCTGGGTACCAGCCGTCGAGCTCTCACACTGACTTGAAAAAATAAAGAACAAACGTATGGGAAGCGTCCATAGTTCCTAACTCGAAAGTGAGACGAATCATACCCAAGACGTATCACCCATGATAAAAGCCACACTACATAAATACTGGACGCTATAACCTAGGGACTGTACTTTCCCTGCATTTACTAGTTAGGGGATTCACTCACATCGCGCAACTTCCCATGATATCACTAGAGGGGTATGTTCCACATAATATATATATATCATACACATAAGATATATATACACATCATACATATACATACCATTTCATATCCGAATGTATATATTAATAAACCCGGCTACCTGTGTATAACACTCATTACACTAGCTGGTACTTCATCATATATATTCCCAATCTTCTTTATTAATCAATCACTCAATTAATCTTTAATAACCAATCATACATTTGATTAATACACTGTTTAATATAACACAGGACATGTGATTTCTCTCAACTTTCCGATATCCAATCTCTTAAACGAATTCCTCCTCCCCGAAAAATTTGTGAAAGAACTGGAGTATTAATCTCCCTAATATACTTCCAAAATTCTCCCGACGTGTCCCTACATCACATAGTATCATTATCCCACTTTTGACATTATAAACATTAATATCACATATATTAGAGGGATCTCAATCACTAAACCCAATTGAAAAGGAGTTAAAGAAGAGTTAGAAATATGTGCCATACGAATCGAACCGATAGCTTCCAAAAATGAATCGGTACACTACTCTGAATAAGGTGAACTGAACTGACAACTTCCAAAAATGAACTGGTCCGCTGCTTCATAAATGAACCGATACAGGGACCACTAATCGAACCGGTCCGGTCTGTTAAAATTTCTTCCTTACAAGATTTACCTCACGTCTCTATAACCCATTTCTAACCTAACTATACCAATATTTCCACTATCCAAATAATATATCTAACATCAAATTCAAGAATTTATTAACAAAAATAAAGATTTAACAATCTCTAACATAAATTCTAAGGGTTTATCAACAAAATCAAGATTTAACCCTTAATACCCAAAACACAACAACCTACCGATTAATTATACAATAATTCAAACACAAGAATTACTTAGCAAGTTTAATCACGTGACTTAAAGTTGAAGACTCCGAATCCTCTTCGTTGTAGATGATATGGCCGAAAAATCCCAAGATTTATCTTCCCTCTCTCTTCTTTCTTTAGTTTCTCTTAGGTGGGTTTTCTCCTAAATTAGGATTGGCTAACTCTCTCATAACCCTAATAACCCATATATCTATTTATCCCATCTTTAAATGATAATAGACACATAAAATGACACGTATACCCTTAACCGAGTCCAACTAGCCAAAAAGACCCCGGAACCCAATTACAACCCCCACTCACTCATTTTTACTATCTCAACCCATCCCAGATCAACCATGCACTCCAAATTGACATTCGAGATTCCAATAATAAAAATTCCTATCCCAACCTCATATAGCTCACACATATATGTCCCGGTTGAGAAATAATCAATTCCCGCCGCTTCTACTCACATACGATGAAATAGCACACTGTATGATTTTGTTTACTTTATCACACTAGTAAATATAAAATTCACATAAATATTAACTCTTCTACACAAATTAATATTTATCTTAAATTCCCATTTTAAGTTCTAAATTATATTAAATCACACCCACACAAGGTAATTTAATACTGAAAAATAATTGCACAAAAGTAAGGGGTATTACACACTCCCCCCTTTATGGACCATTTTCATACTCGAAATTCAAACGTACGTAGTAAAAAGAGGTAAGGATACTTGTCTCGCATATCGTCCTCTCATTCCCACGTCGACTCATCGGCGTTGTGGTGTTCCCATTGAACTTGAATCAAAGTCACTTCATTCGATCGTAGCTTGTGCTCACTATTGTCTAAAATGGCAATCGGTTGCTCCTCATATGAGATATCGGGTTGTAAATCAATTTCTTCCAACAAAATATGCTAATAAGACTTATCACTTCTTTTATACTTCTTCAACGACAAGATGTGAAATGCAACATTAATTCTCTATAAAGGTTCCGGCAAAACCTTCCTATATGCTATAGGCCTTACATACCTTGGCACAAGTTTGCCTTTCCTCCAAAATCTCATCACGCCTTTCATAAGGGATACCCTTAACAACACTTGGTCTCCCAATTCTAATTCCACATGCATACGATTCGCATCGGCATACCTCTATTTTAGTAGAAGGATCTTGGATTATTTTAGGTCCAAGAAATTTATTATCCCTAGTTCCAACCATCAATCTGGTAAATGACATGATCGACTATATAATGCCTCGTAAGGTTCTATACCTATAGTGAACTGGTAAGAATTATTTTGTGCGTATTCTATAAGAAGACATTTCCCCCAACCTCATCTAAAATCAAGTATACACATCCTGAGCATATCTTCCAACATTTGATTGACTCGCTCAGTCTTCCCATCAGTCTGTGGGTGATATGTCGTACTCAATAACAATTCAGTTCCTATTGCCTCTTGGAAACTCTGCCAAAAATGGAACACAAAGATTTTACCTCAGTTGGATACAATATTAATCGGTACCCCATTAACCTCACAATCTCGACTATGAAAAGCTAGGCATACTATGCCATCATGAAATCCATTCGCACTGATAAAAAATATGTTGCATTGGTTAAATGATCCAGGATAACGCAAATGGAATCATGACCTCACTGTGACATCGGTAATCCCAAGGTAAAATCCATAAATGTACCCTCCCATTTCCACACCTGAATTTTTAACGGCAGCAACATTTCGTTAGGCATTTGGTGGTCCTTTTTCACTAACTGACAAGTGGAACATTTATAGACAAACTCAACTATGTCCTTCTTCATGCTATCTCGCCAGAACTATCTGTGCATGTACTAGTACATCTTGTCTCCACGGGGATGTACCATAAATCGCAACCCATGGGATTCTGACATAACAACATGCCTCAAATCCCCATCATTCGAGACTACCAGCCTCCCGTTGAAATGTAATCCACCCTCAAAATTCATAGTGTAGGATTTTTCTCCCTCAACCAATAATTGCTTCACCACATCCTTATAATATTTATCTCCGACTTGTACTTCCACCACCCGCATGATAATCTCAGGTGTGACAGTTAACACTGCCATGCATGCCCTGGCAACTGCATCATCTTGGCGAAGTTCATTCCACTTAGCTTTCCACACTTGCATTAATTATCCGATAGGTAATCTACCCAATGCACCGGCCACACGTTATCCTTTCCCATCTGATATTGGATATCAAACTGGTAATCATTCACAAATTTCAGCCACCTAAATTTCTTCATATTGAAATCCTTCTGAGTGAACAAGTACTATAGCGATTTGTGATCCGTGAAAAGACTAAACTTCTTCCCCAGGGGATAATGCCTCCATATTCTTATGGTAAAGACTACCGCATCTAGCTCCAAATCATGTGTGGGATAATTTCTCTCTTGGATCTTGATCTTGTTGGACACATTAGCGATAGACCTGTCCTCATGTTGAAGTACACACCGTAATCCCTGGAGGGATGCATCCGTAAATACTAAGTACTCCACTCTTAATTTAGGCAATACGAGTACGGGTGCTGAAGTCAACCTATCCTTTCGCTCATTAAAAGTAAACTTATAATAATCATCCCAAAGAAACTGCACTCCTTTTCGGTTTAATTTGTCAAAGGGCCTACAATGTTCTAAAATCCCTTAAGAAAATGACGATAATTCCCCATGAATACCAAGAAATTAAGGATCTCCATCGGTGTCTTGGGTTGACACCACTCCCTCACTACTGTAACTTTTCTTAGTTCCGCTGAAATGCCCTTCTCAGACACCATATAACCCCAAAAATTCACTTCATGAAACCAAACCCTCACTTCTTGAACTCAGTGTATAATTGATGGTCTTGTAGTGTCTTTAGAACCAAATAATAATTCCCAGTGTGTTCCCTCTCCCTTCGAGAATAGACCAGAATATCATCAATGAACACAATCATAAACTAGTCCAAGAAGTCTCAAAAGACCCTGTTCATCAGATCCATGAACACTGTAGGAGTGATAATTAACCCAAACGGCATAACCAAATACTCGTAAGATCCATAATGGGTCAAAAATGTAGTTTTAGAGACATCCTTCTCTTTAACACGTAGCTGGTGATACCCTGATCACAAGTCTAAATTAGAGAAGTACGTCTCCCTTCTCAATTGGTTAAATAGATCAGCGATACGAGGGAATGGGTATTTATTTCGGATTGTCACCTTATTTAGCTCTTTGTAATGCATACACAATCAAAGGGGACCGTCCCTCTTCTTTATAAATAACATGGCATCACCCCATGATGACGTACTATGTGGAACAAAACCCTTCCCCAAAAGTTGCTGAATTTTGTTTCATAACTCCCTCATCTCCAAAGAAGCCATACGATAAGGCGCTCATGCAATCGGCCTAGTCTAAGGTGTTAAATCAATAACAAACTCGATCTGTAGACTCTAAAGTAAGTCGAGTATCTCCTTAAAAACATCCACAAACTCCCTGACAACCGAAATTGAGTCTAAGGAAACAATAATTTTCTTCTAGGTGTCATGCTTGTTATATTACAAATGGATACTCGAACCTGCCTCTAGAAAGGGCATGGCAAGTGAAAACATTTCCTATCATGGAATGGCAAATACAATGGACCTCCCAAAATAATCCCCCATAACCAAAATAACATCATACCTAATCATATATAACACTAGTAAGTCGACTGTTAAACTCAATCTTCTGACATCTATCTCCACTCCTCTACATATGGAGTGGATAAGCGCCCTACTACCAAAGGGATAATCTACAAACATTAAAAGGGTATCAACTGACTCTAATACTCTCATCACATGCGTAAAACGAACATTTATAAATGAATGCGATGCTCACGTATCAAATAACACCCGAACCATATGCCCATGGATAGGCAACGTACCATTAACTGCTGGTGGAGGTTGTTTGTACCAGTGATAACATCGCATTTTTGACATTTTAAACTCATCCAAATAGCATATGCCCCTACTATGTTGGGACGACTAAAACGGGTGCTAGTGGTGGTAAAGGCACCTGATGCACTTATTTAGCTCATGGTAACTGTACCTTATTTTGGTGTGGGAACTCTCACTTCTTGTGACCCTCCTACCCACATCGAAAGCAATAGCCCATAAAATTCTCCATCCTTTGGCCATATTGGCCAACTCGAATTTGTCCTTGCCATTGGCCCTGGAAACTTCTACCCTGTTAGCCTCCCCCATTGTTACCTCAACCTAAATAGACCTGAGGAACATGTTACTACTGCAGGGAGCCATAATGGATATGCCTAAAAAACCTTCCATCAGATCTAAAACCTCTGGGATGCTGTCTCTTAGCCAAATCCCCCGAATAGAGTTCCCACTCTTTCTGGCGATTACCTTACAATTGAGATTATTGTACCCCCTGACACCATTTCCTCCCGACTTACTCGGCAGACCAAGATCTCCAAGTCGTTTATTCCCCTTCATGTGAAGATGGTGATCCTGACAATGGAATAATGTAGTGTTGATCACATCTATAAATGTCTGCAACGCTGGGTTCCCTGGCAAATGAAGTTGAACCCTCTATTTTAAACCACCAATAAACTTTGATTTTTTCTTCTCCTCAGTATTTACCTTATTGGGCACAAAAATTGCCAGTCGGGTAAATTCGTATTCATATTCGACCACCTATCGATCCCTTTGAGTCACATCTAACAGTTTCCTTCTCATTTTCATCTGAATCGCGGGAGGAAAATATTTATGATCAAAATCAGAACTGGGATGACAACCAATCAAGCAGGAAATAGACCTCCTTTAGGTCTCCAATGTCATATTCATCTTCCTTTTCGTATTGATAGAAATGTCGAACCTAAAACTCACAAATATATACATATAAATATAAAAATATTTGCGTTTGAGAGTTACCTTTGAGATTAAGTGAAAGAGTGAGCCGAAAAACTGAGATTGGGAGAGAGATTGAGCCGAAAATGAGATTTATAGAAAGATTAAGCCGGACAGTTAGGATTTGAGAGAGAGAGAGAGAGAGAGAGAGAGAGAGAGAGGGAGAGAGATGAAATTGGTGGGTTAAATGAAAAATTGGTTCTGCAATTTGAATATGAAGTCTCAAGTCACAGCTCTTGGACACAACCTAGCTGTGTAACCATATTTTTTCCATGTCACCATGCATAACTAGGGCTTTGAAATAACTGGGGTCATGGATAAGGTTCGTGACTTACACGCGCGACCTTTTTTAACTCGTCATGGCCCAAAGCCGTGACCCTAATTAATGGATTTTTGGCATTGGTCATGGACATCATAATGGCCTTAGTAGATTTCCCATCTTGGAGGGAAATGTGGCCCGAATTTGTTGCTATGATGGTCACACCATGTCCGGGGCTAAGATCTATGACCCACACGAGTCAAGGATAAAAGAAGTGACCTTCTCCAAGTTAATCCATGACCACACTTGGTCATGGAACTGGTCACGCCTCTGTTGAACATGGTCTCAGCTTTGGGCTATGACCAACGGGTTAGGGACCAAATCCGTGACCCCTATTTCATGATTTTTCGCATGATTTGATGTAGTGAATATCTCCATAATTCGTAGTTTAGGCCCAAAATGGTGTAAATGGGTTTGAAAGGATTAAATATGGAAGAATATATGGTCAAACTATTATGGTTTTAGGCAAAGAGATAGCGGTGCCATTGTGGTATGTGGTGGTTGGTGGAGGGGAATCTCCCAAGAGTTAGAGAAAGAGAGAAATGCTAAAATAATGGTGGAGAGGGAACCCACCCTCTCTCTCTTCTTATAACTTTAAAGAACCCCAAAAATAAATCAAAAAATCATTCTCCCACATGTTATAAACATTTTAACTCATTAGATGCTCTAAGATATTGAGACATCATCAATCTAAGGGTATAAAATGCAACTACACACAAGGGTACTCGAAATGACAAAATTCAAGTTCGATCGTTCAAAATGCTTTGAAGTGTCGTTCGAACGAGTTTGTTCCTTTATTCGAATGACACTTCCAATGAGAGGTTCTAACGAGATTCCAGTGTACGAGAGGAATGGATGAAACTCAAGTCGTCAGAAATCTCATTCAAACAACTTATGTTTTCCTTTAAATAAACTTCAAGCCATAAAAAAATTAATCCAATTATTCTAGGGTCACTTATTTACACAAATTTGAGTTATGATCCACCTCAACAAGCCCGGAGAAAAAATAGTCATACCAAGGCACCAAATCATACGAGTACGATAAAAATCATAGGGGAATGTGTTATAATAACAATCACGATGTTTATTTAGAATGCCACATCAAGCATGTAAACTTTTCCGACGCACATTCGATTTTCTTAAAACCATAAGTTTAAACCCCTTATTTATTTACATGGATCGGTAGGCAAGATTTTCATGACTGTCCATCACACATATCATAGTTTTAAAATCTTGTATGCAGTCATCTTTAACACCTCCTTTCCTGACCCTTATCTTGCGAAAAACTTGGGATTGACATTTAAAGGCAAAAAAATTCATCCCTATGGTTATTTGATTAATCATGCATTGAAATTAGAATACGAAATCAATTTAAAGATTAAACCTAGGGTTTCAAAAATTCTTTCCATAATGAATCTCTTTGTGATTCGTATGAGGAGAATTCGTTTGATAATGAAGATGATGTTGCTGCACATCCATAGTCTCCAAAAATTGATTAACCTTTTATAAATCTTGTATCTTTTAGTGTATGATCCTCCCCAAAGTTAGGTAGGTGTGTGGGGACCTTTTGACATGAAACCCCTTCTTATAAGTGAGATATGGTTCTCTCTCTCTCTCTCTAGGACTCATCACAAAAACATGAATAGTATTATCTCACATCCCTATCAAACCCTAATGACGACCATTAACTTAAAAACCCTTTCCCCCACCTTTATATACAAGTACAATTGGTGGGCTTGGAATAAACTAGATTTCTCGAAAGTTTGGTCCTAACTACTTGGGTATAAGGACTACACTTGAGACCCAAGACAAATTATTAAATTGGCTTCAAATAAATACCTTGAAACTCCTAATTAAAATTACCTTAATTTTTTTGATTCCTATATTTAATCATAATTAATTCCACTAAATAATTATGGATGATTTCCAATTTAATTATCTCGGAAATCTTCGTATATAATCAGGTCTTATTTGCAAAGTTGATTATGGTGCATAATGTTATTTCCCGCATTAGACTTTTAGTACCCGCTTCATTAAGTCAATTTGCTATTAGTCTACTATGACCAACATTTAATAAATTTTCTTAAATCTCGGGTTTAACTTATTTTTCTACCTCTATTGGATTATAAATAATTAGACTAAATAGGTTTACTTATGGAAATAAAATTTTATAAGTCAGTTAAGGTTATATCGTAAACCAGGGTATACTAAGATGTGGACTCCTTTGGATTAAGATGTTAAGCCTACTTATATAATTGTCAATCAATATAAGGGGATCATTTAATTCAACATAATATTAAATCACACCTATGACAATCAAAGAAACATTTACATAAGCATCCTAATCTTTATAATTCTAGGGATTAATAATCTATGGACTATTTACAAATGGTGTGACATTTCTCGAGTCAAGACAACCCTTAGAATCTACTCTCACAGGTGGTACCATTCAATACATTACTGGGATGTACCAATCACAATCCTCTGTTGAATTATCTCACAAGTTCCCAAACCATCACTAATTCCTCACAATTTAAGATTAACTACTAGGATTGTATCACACCCGTTGTGATTGGATGTTAAGTCCATATCTAGGTTGTAAACATGTCAATCGTGATATAATTAGAATTCCAGCCTCCTTGTCCTCAGTTCGAAGCCAACTGACTGGAAATCCTACTGAGATTTGTTCACTGACATGTCCATGATATATTTAAACCAAATATAAGGAATTCTCATAACCACGATTGTTATTTTAATGTCAACTAACTCACCTTTACTTAAAAAGGTAACAATCATACATGGTTTTAAGAATAAAATCCCAAAAATCTCTCATTTAGTCTTGAAGCCATGTAACTAAATTTCAACCCATCTTATCGATAGAGGATTAACCAAGTGTTATCTGATACAACCTTGGTCATAAAATTATCACCCGCTTTGTTCGATATCTCAAACTAGGTGAAACCTACTCTCAATGCGCTTAACCATTTTATGGGTTTCAAGTTTTCTCAAACTTGCAATCGTGCCACTACTATCACTAGACGTGTAATAGCTAAATAACCCCTTTAATAGTCTTTGAAGTTACAACTTTAGCCTCCCTAATGGAGTGAATAATCAAAGATTCTTTCATATTCCTCCAACTTATATCTCAACCTCCTTGGTCAAACACATATTCAGAGGTAGAAAACATGAAATCCTTATCAGACTGTAAGACTTGAATCGATTGACCACGCCAAATGGACAACATATTTCAATCTTTGCACACAACATATAACACTCAAGAGGTTGTCCACTTTCTAAGCATTAGGTTTATTCCTTTTTCTTTTTATAAAATTTAGTGAACCAAGACAAGGACTTCTAGACACAATGATTCCATACATGAAAATAAAATGTTTTCATGATAAAGAGCCTTATTATAATATTATTGTATTTTTCTATCTATTCGACTTACGTTCTCCTACAATTAAGTATAGTTGATGTGATTCATATATGTGTTAGGTTGGTCTTAGTACACCAAACAATCTTGGATGACCAACGAGCTCCGTTATAAGGACTATAAGGGGAGAGGCTCAGCATAAGCCATGGAATATTCTAGGAATGATGACCATGATAGAAGTCACCGTGATTATTGTTCAGGAAGTGACGTTAGGACAACCACTAGGGCACAGTAGTTTCCTAAAGAACTGTAGTAGAAAGTGGTGGTGTAAATTTAGACTCTCCCTGCGTAGTCAGTAAAAAGGGGGAGTTAGAGTAACTCCTTTGAAGAGACATCCGTAAGGATTCAGGGAAGAGAGGGAGTGTGATGGGTCAATGGAAGAGATAATACAAAGGCTATTGTGTAGGCTGGAGTGCAGTGGCACCCAGGAATTAATTTTAGGTGAAATTTTGGCTAATAAGAGCAGAGTTGTAGTGTTAGGAGTAGCCACCACAACTATGGAGAGATACCAAGAATAACGAGGAATTCGGGGTGCGGTTGGACCACAAATCCTCTCATCACCTATTTGAACAGAGAGGTGAAGGTGATTTCAATACTTATTTTAGAAAAGACGTACAGTGGTCGGTCATGAAGGAGAGTTGATGTGTTTAGCAAAGTTCGTACCTAATGAGGTGGATACGAAAAATTAAAAAGGTTCGTAAGTTAATAATAGACTCATGGGTAGGATATATAAGAATGGATGGGGAAATTCAGATATAACGATTGGTACCATTGTCATCAATGTCATGAGAACAGAGTCTACAGAGTTGGAGAACCAATTTTAATAATTGAGATCAATAATAAAAGAGAAATCCTACCAGGTGATGGTGGATTCAGTTAGGGATGTTAAGGCCAGTAACGAGTCCCATAGTGCCAGTGAAGCCAAAGGGACAACAACATTAGTAATGAGGGTTAAGACCATAAGTTCCACATCAAGGACAACCCCGACATGGCAGTGGGGGAAGAGAAAGGGGAATGACACATAGAAGTATCTTATGTGTAAATAGTAAGAACATATGTGTGAACAGTGTTCTCAGTGATCTGGGGAACATGAACGATAATAGTTATAAGAAGTTTTTGGTTCAGTTGGGATGGGGGTGTTATGTCTAGGAACAATTTGAATCGCCAGTACCATTGGAAATTGAAAGTATGAGTTTTTTCCCGGGGTGATTGGGGTTTGTTTTATGTGACACGAGAGAGTTAAAGTAGTTTGTTAGAGCTAGATTCAAATGTGAAATGGGTTTAGTAGAGGTATCATTAATATCATTATAGTGTGTGCATATTTACCGTTGAGTAGTGGGGCTCTCTTCAACTCCATCTACTGGGGAGTGGGTGTGGACACTAAGAGGATATATATTTCATGAGGTTAGCTCATTTTGAGAAGGGATATGTGATGTATGATTTTATCCTGGGTATGGACTGGTCAACAATGGTTAAGCGATGGTGGGCGATTATCGCAAGACCATCGTGTTCACTATTCCGGGATAAGATGTGTATTTTTGCGATGTCTCACTTGAGAAACGATCGACCACACGGTGATATTTTATTGAAGTAGACTTCAAAGAGTAGATTTGTCTAGTTATTTTGGATCCCAAGGTGTAGGGACATTTACTAATGTGATTTGAGGTATATTGAGTTTACTGTTGAGCTAAGATATTTAGCTCATTATTGCTTACGTGCGTGATAGTGAGAGCATTGTATCGCGTGATTCCTTGAAAGACATGGGTAAAGAAAATTTGATTTATGTGTCGGGATATAGAATTCGTGATATCTTAGTTATGTGCATTGAACCCACGAATTTCAATAATCGATAATGCTAGAGATAGTGCATTGGGGGAAAGCATTTTTGAGCTTAGTTACGGGATGATACATGCATGGACTTTAATAAATGTTGAGAGTATAACAGACTATTTTTTTCAAGTTTCGACTAGTTAGCAATGGTTTAGGCTATAGTAGATAGTATAGTAAGACTTTGTGTTCGTTGTTTGAAGGTATGATTTACTTGTGCTAGTTATCGCCCGAAAGAGGGTTTAGCCAATATAGACGTGTAGATATGTTACGGTGTGTTGCATAATAGAGTTATAAGAAAATGATTGTATTGTTAAATTTAAATTTGGGGTGAGTAGGGACGTTTACTTATAGGATTCAAGGTGGGTAGGCGTATTATCGAGTGGGAAAATATAGCTCGTGATTCATTCGCGTAAAGAAACTAGTGATAGTAAGGGCACCGTATTGTATGATGTCTTTTATAACATGAGAGTGGACAAGTATACTTTTATGTCAGGAGATGGGGATTTGGGGGTACGTGCTATGTGATGAGGACCTAATAGATCTCAACGATCGGTAATGTTATTTAGTAATATATTAGGGGGTCCTTGTTTGTATTTTTCTTTGTGAGATATCCAACGCATGAAATTTAGTGCAATGTTGGAAGTGCATAGATGTTGGTCATGAAGACATGGGTTGGTACTTTGGTTATTATACATATATGTAGTTATAAGTGTGAGTTGAAAGTTATATTATGATTTAAGGCTACTAGATTCGGGTAGCATTTATGCGGATAAGCATGGGGGTAGGGTGTATGTATGCCCTAGATAATTAATTTAATTTTAATATAATTCGCGATTGGAAGGGGGTAGAGATATGTGTATCGATCTTAGGGGTATGTGAATAGGGAAGTATTCGAAGCTTGGAGTACATTAATTATCTTAATTTCGAGGACGAAATTCCTTTATCAGGAGGAAAGTATGTAATACCCCATATTTATGAGGATATATAATTTAATAAATTTGTTGATATAGGATTTAAATAATCTAGAGGATTTAATTCATTTGGTGAATTAGGATTTAATTAATTCGGGTAATTTTTAAGATTTACACGTGTTGTAATTTGAGGTCAAGGTTGGAGACTTTAGTATAGCAACTTGGATGATGATTCTGAGTGCACGGTTAATTCCGAATAGGTAGAGAAAGTCAAAAAAGAGTACCCGGGGATAGTAATTGGGTCTTGAGGCATTTTTAGTCATTTGGACTTCTTCCATAGGCTTAATTTAGGGATTTGTAATATAAAACCTACATTAGGGAGTTTGTGGTAGACACAAATCATAAAGAAAACCCTAGTTTTGCAAAGGAGAAAAGAGGTAGAAGTTGGGAGAGCTTTTAGGAGCCAAATTAAGAAGAATTGGGTGTGTTCTTCGTCAAACCTACGTCTACATCAAAGAAATCAGACTTGACGAATCTTATCAGGTATGTAGTTAAAGTTGCTTTCGATTTAATTGCAGTATTTCGATTCATATCATAATGGGTGTGATAAAGAATGCGTTTTTTGGTGGGTTCTCATATGAAAAAAAGGGTTTTGGACGAATCGATTGTGTTGTGTAGATTGGAGGTCTAATTGATAGTGTAATTTGATTCAATGTTGTGGAAATCGATTAAGAATACAATACTAGAGATTTTTGTTGTTTGAATATTATTAGAGAGATTGATTATCTATGAGATTGCATGAAAATGATGAAAACCCCAATTCAGAATTTAGGATTTTAAGGGAAATCAATGATATTGTAAGGATTGAACGGGATTTATTTGTTAAAATTCATGATGGGAAGATTGGTTTATATTTTGGGTCCGAAGATCAAGAATTGGGAGTTTTAAGAGCGGAAAAAACCAGGGTAACGTCATGAGGAAGACTAAGGGGATGAAAATGCACGAGGTTGCTCGAACGACCAGGGGCGTCGTTCAAGCAATGCTGGGAAGTCATTCGAGCGAACACTAAATGTCGTTTAAACGACGATAAGGATTTTTGAAAATCTCGATTTTTCCCTTGTTATATTTTGGGATATTTTTAAGGATTTAATCAGTCTACAAAAATTTAAAGAGAGAAAATACTTAGGGCCTTGGGAGGTGTATTTTAAGATATATTTTATTTAGATAGAAAGCCAATCTAAAAAGCAGAAATTGGGTGAAATAAATTCAAATGGTTAAATTACAAACCAAGTAAGGGAGTCCGAGCATTTTGGTTGAGTGACACCACTTAGATAAAATTAATTGAGGTGAAATTTATTAAATTAACGATCGATGTTTTGACTCAGATATTTTTAGGCTAGTGCGATGGGATTTAGGAACGGAATAGCCAGTTTAATTTATATATATATTAAATTATCAAATATTAAATTTAATTAGGAGTGTTAAACTTAGTGGTAATTCTTGTAACAAATTCTAAAGGGTGAAGATAAAGGCCGAATGAGTGGGTCTGAGTATTTTAGTTGGGTGACACTACTTTAATAACGAAATAATTAATGTGAGATTAATTAAATTACAAATCAGCAAATAGACTTGATTTTTTTTTCGATAAGTGCTACGAGTGTTAGGCATGGGTTAGCCGAACTTTATTAAATTTATGTATACGGTTAGTGTGATAGTGTGTGTGTGTGTGTACATATGTCTATATATATATATATATATATATATATATATATATATATATATATATATATATATATATATATATATATATATGTGTGTGTGTGTGTGTGTGTGTGTGTGTGTGTGTGTGTGTGTGTGTGTGTGTGTGCCTTGTAAATATCGGTGTGATTGATATTAATAGGAATACGTACCCCTCTAGTTCTATCATAGGAGGATGTGCGATGTGGGTGAATTGCTCGGCTTGAGGAGCTAGGACAGTATAGTCCCCAAGTCATATCGCCTATTGTTTTATTGCGTGATTTATTTTTTGAGGTGAGACGCTTTGGGTATGATTCAGTCTCACTTTCGAGGAGAATATGGCCGCCTCCACTATGTTTGTGATATTTCTACCCAATTTCGGTGTAAGCTATTACGACTTGAGGTATCCTTGTTAAAGTGACCATACCTAGGACATGATAGCATTTTAGAGAAAATATCTGGTGAGTTATTACTCGGGAATGGACGGCTATTATACGCAACATATGTGTGAATGTTGTAGTATAGTAGTACATATATAATATGAGTAGATAATTATATATATGATTAATACATAAGTGTGGATGTATTTTTAATATAACTAGTGTGAAAGTTATATGATTTACAAAGGGGTTTCCTATATAACTAGTGTGAAAGTTATATGATTTAATATAGTTGAACCTATTAATAAGTTAATGAGTCTATAACTTAATAATGAAAGTAAGTATACTTTGTCTAGAGTAATGCGAGTGAAAGAGGTGTAATAAGGCTAGTTAGGTGCGATAACATAACTAGGAAGGTATAAGTCAAGCATTAGGTGTGCATATTAGATGAGGGTTGAGCAAAATACCTAAATAGAATGCGACACTAGCTTAAATATGAAAAGTGTGCATGCATATTTAATTAATTTCAATTTAACTTCTTGATAAATATTTTCCAAATGTTTTACTTGGGCTCTGACCCATGTAAAAATATTTTCCAAGACACTTTAGGTGTCCAGCCACAAGGACACCCATCTTTAGGATCCTATCCCGGGATGCATAGATGCATCTCGTGCGGAAGTTGAAGGATTATTGTATAGATGCCTCATTCATTCATTCCAAGTGTAGGGACTTCAGTTTATTACTCATTTGAACATGTCATCCTCAAATTTAGTATTTAGTTATTTATTGACCTTGTGTATCTAGTTTATTGTTTCATTTTAATTTTGGATTTCATTGTTGAACCGATAGTTAATTAGGTCATTTTTATTCAAATTATTCATCTATGTTGTATTCAATTGCAAGGTTATGTGAATGATATAATTATTATTTCCTTTCGCATGTTGTTAAGTAATGAGAGATAAAATTTTGCATCAGTCAATTTAAATTACTACGTGTTTAATAACTTTAAAAAAAATGTCTCGATGGTGATGCTAAGAATAATCCATATGAAACCAATGCTTTTTTTTTATCATTGGCTGGCCACCTGGTATTTTAGAAGGCGGGGTATCACAGATGGTATCTATAGACACCCCATTTTAATACCCCCCTAACCTCTCCTCAGGTCACTAACACCTCCCTTAATCATTGCAACCCCAAGTCGTACCCCGGGTAGTGACCTAGAGGACACCGGGCACTCCCAGGCCCCATTTGAGAAAAAGTCAAACTCTTCAACTCGAACGAGACTGAATGAATCTTCGAAGGGAACTAACTCACCTTTCCAACGGTCCGTCCCGTGCGTATATGACTTACGGTGAGGACGAATGACCCGTTTTCCCTCGAAACATGACCAGAAGGTCACCCGATGCTCCCAGGCTTCGTTTGACCAAAGTCAACTCTTCAGCTCAACCGAGACTGAATGAATCTTTGAAGGGAACCAAAACCCCTTTTCCAACAGTTTGCCCCATATGCGATTTTGACTTACGGTACGAACGAACGATCCGTTATACTCCGAAAGGTCATCGAATGCTTCCAGGCCCCGGTTGATCAAAGTTAACTATCCGAACCAGGTCAAACTCTTTGGAATATCTAAGTACATATCCTAACCTTTCCAACGGTCTGTCCCGTGCATGACTCTGACTTACCATGCGGACAAACGATCCATTTCCGTCTGAAGTTTCCCCATACAAAGGAGCGACGAACACTTCTGAGCCACATTTGACCTAAAGTCAACTCTCAAACCTGGGAGAAGTACAAGGAATTTTGAAGGTCTCTGAAATAGCTTTCCAATGGTCCTCCCCGTGTGCAATTTGGATCAATGGTTTGCACTCTACGATCGATTTTCTAAAGGAACCTGAAAGAGACTGCCAACCGGCAGGCTCCAAACCCTGCCTATCAAAAGTGTGCCTAAACACACCTTTCGATTGGTAGGACTAGGGATATGTCGATCGGCAATGCCCTGGTCCTATAAAAAGGAGGGACTGACCTCATTCCAAAGAAGAGGAAGATCAGAGATCCATCACTCTCAGCAAGCTCAAAAAACCCCTCTCGAAGTCAACGTGATTTCCATATTCAAATCCCTTTCCAACCGTCACCTTTCATCACCCTCTTTATAAAACTTGGTGAATTAAGTACCCTCCATCATCACCTAAGTTCAAGGGATGGTCTTCATCATCCAAGATCAAGGTCAAGATCTTCAAGAAGGTCCAACTTTCTCAACTCTCCCTTTAAATTCCCCTAAATTCGCATTAATTTGTTTTATTACTTAGCACTTTTATTATCTCATCTCACATATCATAATATAATTTTTATTTAGTATTATTTCACATCTCTTATTTTCATATAAATAAAACCCAAAAAAAAGAGGATTTGCACATAAATTCCAAACGGGAATTCTCACGCTCTTCTCACACTTTTCTAAGAACTAAAACACTTTTTTACACACACACACACACACACACACACACACACACACACATATATATATATATATATATATATATAAGATAAGTCCCCGATTGGATTAATGGGATAAATCCCACCCCTCATTTTGCATACGAACTACATGGACTTTGATGCTTCTATAGGCTAGGTTGGCGTCTGAGGGTAAAACCCGCGACTCGAGTCCTTTTCCTGCTTTTTCCCTACTTTTTCTACGTTCTTTAAACTTAACACTCTTAAATTCTACATATTTACATATACATATATTTTTTCTTAGTGGCGTATTATTCCATGTGGGTTATCGTTCCGTTTTAACGATCAATGCGAGAATAATTGCGTAAATCCTATTTTCTAAAATTATTTTTTAGGAACATTCCTATGGATAAGTCGCTTTATCTCTTCCATGATACAAGTCGATGATTCCCATCTCCATTACGTATACACATGCACACATATCATGGGGAAATAATGGAAAATAGCAACAACTCATGAGAGACCATAAGGGCGCAATGGGTGCCTAACACCCTCCCATTTCGTAACATAGCCTCCGGACCCCTTTCGAATCATTTTGGTTTCGTATGTATCAGTATGTCTTTGGATGTTGTCCTTCGGGATGACTCCCTTTTCTTTTCTCTATTTTGAGTAAAATAGACTAGAGACTCCATCTCTCTACATTTTTCACCTCATCAACGACTCCGGCCGAAGCGCTCCCGAGAGGGACGCGTAGGACCAAGGGATCCTCTCTCGCCGCGAGGATCGGGGATGGCCAGAGTGGCGACTCCGCTGGGGATTTTCCATTTTGAGGGCTAGACTCTATTTACATGGGTATTTAATTTTCTTATATATCCCCCTATTTTCCCCTTTACTATTCATATGTACCTCATGCTTATGCTTCTATTCACACACTTGTAGAAAATTCTCCATGTACACTTCACACCACATGCACTTAGGATCACATATATCCCCATGTTGCACGCATCACTCATACTTGGTATACCATTGGTAATCATATTTTTTTTCCCTGTTGGGCATGGTCAAGAAATATACTCTCATCATAAGATACTAATAAGAGAATCACGCATGATTCACATGATATCACCAAAGAGCATTATGATTGACCAAATTTTGTCCAGTAACTAGAGGGTCACTTCGTGATGGGCGCTGGTCCGGTAGGGCGCAGTTAGCCTACGCAATATGACTCTCACATTCCATTGGCCAAGTACCTTCGACGTATATCAAAGGGTTCCCCCACATCGTATCTCTTGACCGAAGTCATGATGGGAGGTATATCGTAGGGAACTCATTCATGTACGCCGAGTATATCGAATTTACTCTCACACGTATCGTCCCCATGAGGTATATAGTGAGGCAATTTACGTACACTCAGGTATATCAAATGGCTTCTCCATACGTACTGATTGTCCTCAAAAGCAAGACGTATATCATGGAAGCCATGACAAAGGAGGGAACCCTTTTTGATTCACCCAACCAAATTGCATACCCGCATATAGGTGTCAAGACTAGGACACACATATTAGATTTTTAGTTTTAACCCGAAACTCTGCCAAAATTCCGGGTTGGCCTACCGCCCAAATTGTTGCTTATTTTTAAAATGGGACCCTACCCGTGACCCTGGTTACAAGTCCAACCATAGCTTTGCATATGTTATAAACCTAACTTTTACAGGCTCGGGTCCCGTCCAGCATTTCATTTTTCATTTAGGAGAATATAATACAAATAAGAACATAATAATTATAATAATCATGCTGAGACCCGTCTTCAAAAAACATTTCTCCGTTCTTTACCAAAAATCCAAAAATATTTTTTCTTTCAATATCAAAAAGAAAACATCTCAAAAATATTTTCATCCTTTTTTGTCAAAAATAAATTCCATTTTACGCCCTCTCGGGTCGATCGCACGTCCTTGGCCTGGCTCCTTATTGTCTTCGATCTTCAGTCAAATCACCATGGAGTTTCGTCTGTTCCCCTGCTACCTCTTCCAAGTCTGGTATCCATCCACTTTTTATGGAAAACACAGATAAAGTAGAAGTTGCGCAACCAGATCTGATGGCAGTTTTAGCTTAGCTCGTGTCCAAGATTGACAACCTTCAGACCGAGGTCCGGGAGATGCAACGAAGCCAGGTTCCTGTTCCTCAAGAGTACGAGTCCCTATTCCCTAAAGTTATGGGTCCACCCAAGCCTATCTGGGTTCTCGAGGAATATCAACACGCTCCACGTGCCCCTTTTGTTAATGGGTCGCCGCCTGCCCAGCTTCCTTTGCCAAACCATACCCAGCCTGGGGCTAACTTGCTTGGGATTTTTTATTCGAAAGAGGAAGAGTTGAACAAGTTCAAAGAAGATCTCAAGATGCTAACTAAGAAGTTTTACCAATTCCGAATCTTCGAAAATTACATGGACTACACCCACATGTCTCTTTATCCTAAGGTAAGTTTACCTAAGAAGTTAAAGATGCCGAATATCGAGAAATTTGTAGGAAGTGGACCCTGAATGTCCATATTCGCAGTTATCACTGTGCTATGACTCTCCTAGGGTATTCTGAAGAAGTGATGGATCAATTATTTTAGCAAACTTTGAAGGACAACGCTCTCCAATGGTTTTATTCTCTTGAAGAGTCCAGAATTCGTAGTTGGGAGGATGTAGCTCGTGATATCATATCGCAGTATAAATATAACGAAGAGCTTGAGGTCACCCGCCATGATTTAGAGCTATTCAAATAGAACTCTGGGGAATCAGTCAGTAACTTCATAGCCTGATGGAGGGAAAAGGCAGCCACTATGACCAATCGGCCATCCGAGGAAGAACAAGTCAACATAGTGAAGAAGAACTTCTTGCCCCATGTCCGAGCAATTATGTGAGGACAATAGTATCCCAACTTTTGAGCTCTCAGAGAAGCAGGAGTAGAAATCGTGGAAGGTTTTCCTAAAACAAAGGTTGAACCAAAGAAAGTGTCCAGATAATTCACTCCTAGAAAATATGACAAACCTTCCAGTGCTGCAGTCTCAACCATCAACAACATCTCTCAACCAACCACATAGTGGGCACCAGAAAGCCTCCCTGTCCCATCCGAAAGTAATACACCTAGCTCCATGCTCCCCTCTCCAAAGTTTATTAAGCCCTGTCAACCCGAAACCTCATTAATCCCTTGAATCCCCGTCCATTGCCCAATCCACTTCCAAGAAACTTCGAGGCACATGCCCATTGCGCCTTTCACCAAACCACTAGTCATAACACCGACCAATTCTTTCACCTTCGAAATGTAATCTAAGGTCTAATTGACTGGGGTACCATTACCCCACCAACCAAACATTACTCACAACCCACTCCCAAATCATACCAATGCTATCTTCTTAGAAATGAACCCAGAATTTGATCCCTCAACTCAAATCATACCCATACACTCTCCCAAACCTCTCTAAACTTGCCCATATTTCCTCCTACACCCTGTAAGCCTCACTGATTCGGCATTGTCAGTCCTTACTAAAGCATTCATCGTTGTCCGTACTCGTTATGAAAATGGAGGCATGGAATTATCATAAGTGTTAAACCAACTCCTAGAGTTTGGCTGAAATTGCCCTCACAGATGATCATTGATTACCAGAGGTTCAGCACGTTATTCTTAAAAGCACAAAAATGGTCCCAAGAGTAAGACAGTTGGGTGGTACCAACTGATGAAGTCAACTTAGATGATGTCATCTAGATCATAGCAGAATTATTTAGGCAAATCAATGGCGTCTGTAGTATAACCAGGTTACTTAATTCTCCGAAATTACAAGGGAACCTAGTCCCTTCACCCTCACATATCCCCACGTAGTGGGAAGACCTGTATGAAGAAGCCACTGATGTTGTGGAATGCATTGACATTATATGGAAAAACAGAATTATTGCCACCGGATGGGGGAAGAATTTGAAGATTTGAATGAAGAAATGGCTTTCGAGAAAACTGGCCTGGTAGCTAACATGTGTGGGATAATATAAGTTGACGAGCTTCTAGGAGAAATAAACAAGGTAGCAGAACAACCTGAGATTGATGAAGAAATAGGGTTCATGTTTTTCCCTTCTTTAGTAAATCACATGACTAGATGAGGGAGGCATTACCAGATCTCAAGCTCACTACCAGCCAATGACAAGGGTAAGGGCGTTGAAAACGTTCCTATGCCAGAAATGACGCTCGAGGAGAGCAAGATCCTCGATTAACTAAAGAAAACTCAAGCTAACATCACTCTATGGGGGCTTTTCATGTCTTCCTAGTTGCATAAAAATGCTTTGATCAAGTTGCTTACTAGACCTACGGTTCCTCCTTTTACCACACCATACGAAACAGTAAATTTAATCGGATCCTTGACCTCTACCCTAATGCTATCCTTCTCCTAAGAAAAAATCCCTTGAATTGGGCCAAACCATAATAATGCACTCAATATCTCCATCAAAGTTATGGGGAAAATTGTACCACTCTCTCTTGTCCATAACGAATTTTCCTTTAATGTCTGCCCAGTAAGTACCTTCAAATGCTTGGGACTGAAAGAAAGTGACCTCGCTCCAATGTCCGTTGTTGTACGTGCCTACGATAATACCCTTCGGGAGGTGATGGGATCCATAAAACTTGTATTAGGGGATAGCCCTCTAAACCCCGTCGTTGAATTCCAAGATATTGACATCCCAGCTAATTTCAACCTGTTACTCGGACGACCTTGCCTCCATAATATCAAGGGTGTGTCTTCCTCACTCCATTAGAAATTAAAGTTCTTTGCCGACGAATGAGTTATCACCATTTTGGTCGAGGATGATAATGCCGAGGGTGCAAGCACCATCCATCTAATCCTTGAGATACAGCACGGGTCAAATGATACGCTCCTATCAGTATTCCGAGTTGAACCACTCCTATTCCTGATAGTGGACGATTTCAAAGAAAGGGTTTTTCCCAAATATGACCCTCATGGCAAGGTTAACGTGATTCAAATGTTCACAAACATGCACTTCATGCCCGGACGGGGGCTAGGACAAATACAGTAAGGGATACTTGAGCCAATTGAACTGAAGAAAACTTCCCCCCAGTGGTTTGGGGTATCCACCATCAGAATAAGAGCTTAGAATGATCCGCCAGTCTCGACCAAAGAGAAGATTAGACTACCTCCAAACCATCTCAGGTGACTCATTGAATGGAAGATTTATCAAAGAGGGTGAGTACTTCCCCTTTTGCGGCTTTCCAGAACCATGGTATGACCATATAGACAAGAAGATGAAACCTGGAATGGTGATATTTTTCTAATACAGCTACCCATGGGATAAAAGTTCCAAACACCATGTACAACCGTTCATAAAAAATACCGAAGAGACTGAGGAAAGTGACTCTGAGAACTCGTTTAACTTGTAGAGACTAGGGTTGACACTCTAGATGGTTCAATCAAGCACTACATCACTGGATCTATCCCACTTGATTAAAGCTGTTGATACACCTCTCCTCAACTGGCACGCTGCGCTGGTTCTACCTTGTGAAATCCAACCTAATCCCAATGTTTACCCCATTTCATCTTTTTTTGTATATCCTTGATCAAATGTATTCGAGACCTACTTTGATGAGGTTATCAATTTTGTTTTTCCTATCAATGAAATAAACCAAGATTTTGAGTATCTTGTTGTGCTACTTTAATTGTTTAGATTCTAATCAAACTTTTGATCACGATGATTTTGCAAATGAACAATTCTTAACTGATCTAAATAAGGTTAATAACAAATATCATAATCGCGTTCAAGTTAATGAATAAGAGACTGTTATTATGAACCTCGGTTCTAGTAGCCAACTACGCGAGATTAGGATAGGGGCTACCCTTGACGAGCATAAGCGTGCACAACTCGAAGAATTATTGAAGGAATTACTGGATGTCTTCGCATGGTCCTATGAAGAATATGCTCGGCATTAATCCTAAAATTGCTCAGAATGAGATCCCCACTCTTCTAGATTACAAGTTGATTAAACAAAAGCTGATAAAGCTCCGCACTGAATGGTCTCTTAAAGTTAAAGAAGAGCTGGTCAAACAGCTAAACGTGGGTTTCATTCATGTGATTTAATATCCCATATGCCTAGACAACATAGTGCTTATGCCGAAATCAGGAGGGAAAGTTTGTATGTGCGTAGACTACCGAGATTTTAACAAAGACTCTCCAAAGGATGATCACCCACAACCCAATATCGACATGATCGTGGACAACATGGACAGTCATGATCTCAAGTCATTCGTCGATGGGTTTTTCGGATACAACCAAATAAAAATGCACCCAGATCATCAAGAAAAAACCGCATTCATGGGGAACCTTTTGGTACACTATTATGCCATTTGGTCTCAAGAATGTTGGGGCTACCTACCAGAGGGCCGCCATAGCCATCCTGCACGATCTGATTCACAAAGAAGTAGAGGTCTATGTGGATGATATGATTATCAAATCCAAAACTAGAGAAGCTCATGTTTCTGCTCTCCGAAAGTTCTTCGAAATACTACGACGATATTAGATGAGATTCAATCCACATAAATGTGTCTTCGGCGTTAAAAAGGGAAAACTCTTGGGATTCATGGTCAGTGAAAAAGGGATAGAAGAATATCTTGCCAAGCTAAAAGCCATACATGAGATGCCACATCCCCGAATGAAGAAAGAGGTTCGATGTTTCCTTGGGAAATTGCAATACATCAGCCGGTTCGTTAGCCAGCTTGCCTCCATTTGTGAACCGATTTTTAAACTCCTTCGAAAGGATTCAACCAAAGTTTTGAACGAGGCCTACCAAGTAGATTTTGACCGAATGAAACAATACCTAACTTAACCTCCGGTACTCATGCCACCACAGCCTGATCTCCCCTTGTTCTTTTACCTAACCATAACCGACACTATAATTGGGTCTTGGCTAGCTCAATACCTTTAAGATTCCTGCAAAGAAAGATCCATCTATTACGCCAGTTGCAAATTGGTCTGGTATGAAGTCAACTACGCTGCTTTGAAAAAAGCATGCATCGTGCTTGTTTGGGTCACCCAAAAGTTACGACATTACATGCTCACCTTCCCCATTAAACTTGTATCCCAAATGGACCCCATCAAGTACCGATTTAAGAAACCCGCCTTATCCAGCCGAATGGATCGATGGTTGATGGTCTTAGCCAAGTTTGGTATCATGTACGTTACATAAAAATCCATGAAAGGAAGAGCCATCTCGGACTACCTTGCTGACTACCCCATGGAAGAGGCTGATGACTGGATCCTCGAATTCCCAGATGAAAATATCCTCTACACCGCTCAAGACAACTTACGATGGCAATTGTTCTTTGATGGCGTTGTCAAAAAAAAGGGATATGGCATTGGGATACTTATGATCACCCCAGATGACTCACACACTCCCATTGCCATGAAATTGTATTTAACTTGCACTAACAACATGACTGAATATGAGGCATGTACAGTTATGCCTCAAAGTTACTCTCAAAAAAGGTATCCAATGCCTAGATGTCTACGGGTATTCCGCGTTCATCATTGGTCAAGTGCTCAGAAAATGGAAAGTCAAGGACGAGAAACTTCAACCCTTCTATGCCCACTTAGAACAAATAGCCTCTCAATTCCAAGATATCACCTTCCACTACCTACCTCGAGCGAAAAATAACCTAACCGATGCCCTTTCTACCCTAGCCTCTATGGTCGGCATTCCTAAAGGAATGACAATGACCCCCTTCCTGGTCGAAAATCAAGACAAACCAACCCACTGCTGCCATAATGAGATCATCACAAAAGAAGATCCCGAGCTAGCCAATTGCTAGTATTATGATATCTGGCACCTTTTCAAGCAGCGTAAGTATCCCGAGGGTTCCAAAAAGAATGATCGGGCAACCCTCCGAAGGCTGGTCGCCCAATACATCATCTGCCACAAAGCACTGTTCAAGAGAAACTTTGATGGAACCCATATACACTACATTACAGGGGCTGACATTGAAGAGGTAATGCAGAAAATCCACTGCGAGGAATGCGGACCCCACATGAACGGTCATACGCTTACCAAAAATATCATCCGATAAGGCAATTACTGGAACACCATGATCCAAGATTGAACCGCCTATGTACGGAGATGCCTCAAATGACAATAATTCTCAAACCTTAAAAACCTGCCTCCGCGTGAATTATATAACATGACTTCTCCCTGGCCGTTCTCCACCTGGGGCATCGACATTATAGGGAAGGTTACACCCAAGGCTTCCAACGAACATGAGTTCATCCTAGTTCCCATTGATTACTTCACCAAATGGTTTGAGGTTGAGTCATACGCAATCCTGAATGCTAAGAAAGTGGACCTATTCATCAAGAGAAACATCATCTGCCGATATGGGGTCCCACATGAGCTAGTATCAGATAATGGGATTGCATTTTGAGGCAGAAGTCACAGAAGTGTTCAACGAGTATGGGATCCAGAGACACAAATCTTCTCCCTATCGACCTCAAACTAATGGTACAATCAAAGATGCCAACAAGAACCTCAAAGACATCATCAGTAGGATGACCGAAAGCTATCGAGATTGAGGCGACCAAATCCCATACGCCCTCTAGGGATACCGAACCTCAATCCGAACCTTTACAAGGGTTTACCCCTTACTCTCTAGTCTATGCCATGGAAGCATTCCTACCTATGGAGCTAGAAATACCCTTGTTATGCATTATTATTGGAAGCAAGGTCAGTGAGAAAGAATGGCATCAAAGCCGCCTCGATGAGCTATCACTCCTTGACGAAAAAAAGATGGAAGGCATTATATCACATACAAGGGTACCATTGTCACATAGCCCATTCATTTAATAATAGAGTCAAGGACCGAAATGTACGAGAAGGGTATTTTGCCCTCAAAGAAATAGTAGATCCCATCTGGGACCCCAGAAGGAAATTCAAGCCCAATTGGAGCGGCCCATACATTACCAAGAAGATGTTGTCCGGCCGTGTCGCCATGCTCATTGACTTAGATGGAGAAGAGATGGCTCATCCAGTCAACCTAGACAGTCTCAAGAAATTTTGTCCCTAGTTCGAAATCTCGGTGCTCTATGACTCTTCTCTTCTCCCTTCTATTCTACTAAAAAAAATCTCGTCATTTCCCTCTTCCGAGAACTACATGGGCCTGATCCTCTGGAAAAATCATTCCAAGAAAAATTGAAAATTTTCAAAACTCTCTAGAGGTACGTAGGCAGCTCATACATCTTACATGAGCACAACCCTTTCTTTTTCACAAAAAACTATCCCTTTCTTACCTCCGAGAATGACAATCCATTCTACCATATATTTGAACAAAAGGATTACGCATGCCTTAGAGATCGGTATAGATAATTAAAAATAAAATTTTCATCAAAAGGCACAGTTGGATGATCAAAAACTTGTTTATTTCATTAATAAGAAATCCTGGTGCAATTACATAAAGGAACATATAACTCCCTTCCCCCTACCTTCCTAAAAATCCAAATAAAAAACTAAACTTATTCCCTAGTACAAAACAAACTCTCCAAGAGTCCTACCCACAGCTACCAGAGGAGCTCGCTCCATCATCGTCATCACATCTTGGAGTCGCCAAGATTCCCCTGCCTGAATGGAGTTCCGCAGATGTTCCATGAACCGATAAGATCAAACCAGCCTTGGAAAAACTACCACACCTCCCTCTATGATATCAGATAAGGCAAGGCATCTTTATCTAGGCTCCACTGCCAATAACTTGCTAACTATGCTTCTCCAAAACCACTTCATATAATCCCCAGGGATGTGCCAAATTCTCCCAACAGATTGAGAGGGACGGGTCAAAGGATGTAGACTCTCCCATAAAGAGTCAAGACGCATGCGCAAACACTCTATCAAATCTTCTACCGGAAAGAAGTCTAGTGTCCGAGGTGGCACGATCTGCTCCCAGCCAAATTAGCGCAGAAGCCGCCAAGGATAAATAAGAAGAGGTCTATCTGAGACCAAATAACCGGACATACGAGTATTCTCCCAGTTCCATAATAGGCAGTAGTTGTCCCTAATGGTACAAATATAGCACCCTATCGCGAAAGACATTTTTCACCACACATGATACATATCGCGACCCTTATCAACATAGGGCGCGGCCCCTACTGAACTTGGGATGCGGCTCAACCGAACACGGCGCACAATGCTCATAATCATTGCCGCGGCCCTCCTCATCACAGGGTGTGACCCCACTAACATGCCGTGGAACCTACCAGTACGGGGTGTGGCACCATTTCATTACAGGTCGTAGCCCTCTCCATTATAACTCCTGACTTTATGTATGTCACATTCTCACTAACACGTGAGCATATCACCTATAAATATAGGACTACACTGTAATACCCCGTATTTTTATGCTATATTTAATTTGGGGATTTATTTAATAAAAATCCGGAAATTAATTATGTTATAATTATTAACGTGACTAGAGTTAGTAATTATGGGAAACTTGTTGAACATTACTAATGAGCATAGTAATATATTATATTGGTTATATTGAATGTCATAAGTAAATTAAATGACTATTTCGGAAATTTAAGTCGGGACGTGCCCGTGTCACGTTGGGACTAATTATGTTAATTAAAAAGTGAATATTTTATAAGTTGTCCGTATGGTCGTTTTGAGTGCGCCAACGCGTCCCGAAGGGTCGAGATAGTCAGAAAAGTGTACCCGGGGGTTTAGTTCGGGCCTCGGGGTGTTTTTAGGCCTAATTAGTGACCCGGGAGGGCATTTTGGTCATTTTACAAAATAGGGTAATTAAACCCACGAATTTCAGCCATCCTTAGCAGCCATTTAAGTCAGCCTTTTAGGGTTAGAGCATTCAGAACCCTAGAATGGCCATTGGAGAAGAGAGGAGAGAGATCTCAAGGTGATTCAAGGCCCAAAACACCACCGATTACACCGCCGTCACCACCAACGCGTAGATCGCGAGGAGGAGAACGCAACCACTTCAATATCAGCAGGAAACCAGACCTCTGAAATCCCAGGCAAGTGTTTAACTTGCGTATTTTCGTTGATGCAATATTCATATTAGTGTAGGAATGATTAGGAGTATAATCAGTGGAAGAGAACCCCAATTTTGATAGGGATTTGCATGTAGAAATCATTATAACCATATTCTGGAAATATTATGTGAAGTAGATGATTAACCCACGAATTTGTGATGATTTGTTAGAAGGAAATTCTGGAGAAAACTGATTAGAACAAAACTTAAGAAAACTTTAGGGTTCTTGATGATTAGATGAGATTTCAGGTTGTTTAACCATGTTTAATGATGTATACACGCATGCTGAACGTTAAAGATATCTGGAATTATGTTAGTATGTTAGCAGTAGACTTTTTGGGTCGATTAGTGTTGGAAAATATGAGTTTTGATGTAGAACTTTAATCAATCCCGTCACTGCAATTTCTACAGAATTTTTTCCCAGACCTGCTTGATCGATCGATCGAGCATAGAGCTTCGATCGATCGAAGGTTCGATTGATCGAGCCCCAAGCTTCGATCGATCGACCCCTCCTGGCAGACTCCTATTTCTCTTGTTTAATTAGTTGAATTAATTTATCATGGAAGAACCTTTGGGCATTCTAAATAAAATGATTTGGGGGATATTGAGGACCAGTAGGATATATGGATAAATGTTAGAACCTTTAATCTTCAACGAGAATGGTATTTATGGGATATGTACTTTAGGTTGGTAGATTTATGAAATTTAAGGGTGAGGTGCGTAAGAGAGTTACGTTGGAATCAAATAAAGTCACTTACTGAATTTCAGATTTGCGAGGATATAATCCATGAGGGTTAGGTAATGAGTGAGAAAACCCTTCGAGTTAAGGTTAGGAATAAAACCTTATACGTAATTCTATAATTGTGAAATTAAGGATAAACGGTATAATTACGGGTGATGGGAAGAACCTATATTAATATGACATTGGTATATTTATATGATTGTGTGTACATATATTATATACATGTGAAAATCATACCCACGCTACTTGCTATCCCTGAGGTTTCCGCGCTGGGACAAGTCTTGTCTCGATGGGACCTTTATGGGGGATATTGACTTGTACCCTAGAAGATAGATGTCCTTGGTACAGGCTATCGATGTGATAGTTCTGACGGTCCTAAGAGACGCCGGTATGTGCTACCCTCTTAGAGACTTGGAATCTATGCTTCGCCTCAATATTGTTTGTGTATTTATGTTAATACAATTCGAGAGTGATTCCGAATGTATTCCCCTTTATGTGAGTGATATGGGGCTTTGGATAGTGGAAGTATGCACACACCATAGTTTTATTCGGGGTGATGTTATATATATATATATATATATTATACGAGTAGTTAATATATATATATATATATATATATGAGATTATGTCAATTGTAACTGTCTGCTGCAATGTGATAGTAGAACATAGTTGTTAACGCATATTATTAAATACTTATACTGAAAAGTATAATATGTCACTGGAAAACTTTATCGTTTTTATAAAATTAAAATGAAGGTCCTTGGTTACTGTTGAAATATTCTTTTAAAATAAGGTCGTAAATTTGTAAATCTTGCGGGTAATCTAAGTTAAGTTAAAGCTTTTGGAAAGACGAGTATGTTAGATGTTAAAACGAACCGTTGGGAAGGCTAGTGCGATAGGTGTGCACATTAGAAGAGAGGTGAGTATTTCTCAAGAGAGAGACGAACTAATATGTTGTTGCATTGGCCTGTATCAATTTAAATACTTGCTTAACGTATTTTAAAAATCGAACACACTTTCGGGCCCTGACCCGTTTCTTTCTCTCTCTCTCTCCCTTGTGTATATATATGTATATTTTCAGGTGCTCAGCCACAGGGGCGTCTTGCTTAGGATCCTTTGAGAAGAACGAGCTGCAGCTTAGGTGGAAGTTTCAGGTCACATGAGTAGACGGCTTCTGTTATTGACTCCACTCTTATTACTCTCATTTATTGGGCACGTGTCGCCCCTTTCATCATTTCATTTACTTGTTGGGATTTTTATATTTCAGTTATTCCAGTATTGTTTTATGGGATTTATTCAGGATAGTTTATGATGTTTGGTTTTATTATGTTGACATTCGATTGACGAATGTATGGTTTTATTTTAGTTCTTCGTGGTGTGATTCTATATTGTAGAAATGTTGTTTTGTATAAATAAATCTTTTCTTTAATTAAAATTTGGAAGTTTGTATGAAAAATGTTTTTGACACTTAGCTTAATTATGTAGGGGGTTAAATTGGAAAAATTATTTTTTATCGACAGTGATGCTGAGAATGAACCAACTGTTTACCTTGATTTAATTTAATAAAGGAGTGATCGCCTGGTATATAATTAGGCGGGGTGTCACAGGTGGTATCAGAGCATCAGGTTCTAGTGTCCTTTGGATCTGTGCGGCTTATTATGCTTTCAGCGCTGCTTTCTTTGATATAGAGCCCTAATACTAGGAATGTAGTGTTCATCTCTATGCAGTGGGAATTCGTGCTTCTGCGATTTGTTTATTTGAATGATGAACTCATCCAAATTCATTTAAATTTTCAGATGGACCGTCGAGAAGAACTAGCTAAAACGGTTGAGGGAGTCGACAAGCAAAATCGACTCGCACCTCAGGTGTTCCCAGAGAGAATATCAACCGCCGAGTTAGCAGGCATCGTAGCACAAGCAGTCACCACTACAGTTTTACAATACCAAGAACGCGGCATGCAACTTAGAGAAGGCAAAAGATCTAGAGAGGTTAGCCAAATGCGTGTGACTAAAGCTGATAAATGTGCGAAGACTCCAAAATTGCGACAGCAAACTACCCAAGACCGGGTAAATTCTAGTCAACAACGTGGTAAAATGAAGCAGTTTCGAAAGAGGAATAAGGTCTCAAGTCAGCAAGGCCGACACCGACAGCAATAGGGTCGGAGGGGGAGTAACTTCGGAGGCCGATGTTTTGGGTGTGGTAAGCACGACCATAGGCGCCAGGATTGTCCGAAGAGAGAAAGGGCCCCACGACAGCGGGGTGCCCGTAATGAGCCACAGGGGCCACTTTTTCAAGTCGCTCTCCCAGCACCAGCTCAGGTACCAGACCTACCAACCCTTCCAGTAGCACCAGTGCAACAGGGGCGGTTACAGTACAGACATATCTATAATGTCCACCCGGCAGCAGCCCCACAGGCACCACCCGCGATTTGGGGTATGTTTTCTATCCATGGAACTTTGGGTCGAATTCTATTTGTTACTGCGGAAAAATGCATTGTTTTATAGCTACAAATTTTGCGAAGTACTTAGGGTTGTTAGCCACAACAGAGAGCACCGTGACGTGTGTCGACTCACCACTGGGGAGTGGGTCACTTATATCCTTTATATGCCGGGGAGTAGGGGTAGAGATTGGTAGCTTGGTATTACCTGCAGACATGCTAGTCTCAGACATGCACGAGCATGATGTGATTATTGGTATGGATTGGCTCGCAGCTTATAGAGCCATGATTGATTGCTTCGGTGGAAGCATTATTTTTTCCATTCCGGGGCAAGAGATGTTTGTAGTGGAGATGCCTCGCCCAGAGGGAGGTTCGACCGCTCATTTGTATTACATAGAGGAGGATACCTCTAAGGAGGTTGTGATTCCTTTGGATTCGATCCCAGTTGTTAGGGAGTATTCCGATGTGTTTCAGGAGATACTAGGCCTACCGCCCAATCGAGAGATAGACTTTGTTATAGATCTATTGCCTGATACGAGACCTATAGCACGCGCACCGTACCGTATGGCTCCGGCAGAGATGCGAGAGCTACGAGATCAGATTGAGCAGCTATTAGGTCAGGGCTTCATTCGTAGGAGTACCTCACCTTGGGGCGCTCCAGTCTTATTTGTAAAGAAGAGAGATGGTTCACTGAGATTGTGCGTGGACTACCAGGAGTTGAACAAGGTCACGATACGGAATAAATATCCGTTGCCTCGAATCGATGATCTATTCAACCAGTTGAGGGGAGCAACTTTCTTTTCAAAGATAGATCTGAGGTCGGGGTACCATCAGTTACGAATTAGAGAGCAGGATGTTTCAAAGACTGCCTTCTTGTCGAGATATGGGTCCTATGAATTCAGAGTGATGCCGTTCGGACTCACAAATTCCCCAGCCGTTTTCATGGACTTGATGAACCGAGTATTCAGAGAGTTTTTTTTGGATCAGTTCGTCATCGTCTTCATAGATGATATCTTGATATATTCACACTCTGAGGAGGAGCATGCTGAACACTTGAGGCAAGTTCTTCAGACTCTACGAGAGCATCAGTTGTATGCTAAGTACGAGAAGTGTGGATTCTGGTTGCGAGAGGTACAATTCTTGGGCCATGTTGTTTCTGAGCAAGGGATAGCAGTTGACCCGAGCAAAGTGTCAGCGGTGAGGGAGTGGGGACAGCCCACGACACCGGCGGAAGTGTGTAGTTTCTTGAAGTTAGCCGGATACTACAGGAGGTTCATTCGGGGATTCTCCAAAATAGCGGGTCCATTGACGAATCTGACTCGCAAGGGGGTACCATATGTCTGGGATGATGCTTGTCAGTTGGCTTTCGACGAGCTGAAGGACAAGCTTACTTCGGCACCAGTCCTTGCTTTACCGAAGTCGGGTGTAGAGTACCTGGTTTACACAGATGCGTCCTTACGAGGACTTGGGGGAGTACTTCAGCAGGAGGAGAAGGCTTTAGCTTTTTCTTCCCGCAAGCTTAAGCCGCATGAGAAGAATTACCCCACCCACGACCTGGAGTTAGCTGTGGTCGTCTTTGCATTGAGAATTTGGAGGCACTATTTATTGGGAGAGAAATTCCGTTTGTTCACAGACCATAAGTCACTACAGTACCTGTTTACTCAGCGAGAGATGAATATGCGTCAGCGCAGATGGTTAGAGTTTGTGAAAGATTACCAGTTCGATATACAGTATCATCCGGGAAAAGCCAACATAGTTGCTGATGCGTTGAGCCGTAGACCGGTTGACGATGTAGCGGACATCTGGAAAGCAAAGTGGAAGGAGTTGGGTCACCAGGACGCAGTAGCACGTTCTTTCATATCCGTGATGTCAGTCACACCCGAGATTGTTTCGAGGGTGATACAGGCACAGACCACAGACCCATTTTGTCAGGAACAGATTGTACGACTTCTAGCCGAGGGTGCTGAGTCCTATTCTGTTAGTTCGGATGGAGGGTTGCGGTTTAATGGGAGATTAGTGGTTCCAGAAGGAGCGGAGCTACGTCATGAAGTGATGACTCATTCTCATGGGTCCCGATTTGCAATACATCCGGGAGGCGATAAGTTGTACCAGGACATGAGACGACAGTACTGGTGGAGTGGGATGAAGAAGGACATCGCTGGATTTGTGTCCAAGTGTTCTACTTGCCAGCTGGTGAAGGTGGACCACCAGAAACCATCGGGATTACTTCACCCGTTGGAAGTACCCGCGTGGAAATGGGAAAGTATTTCCATGGATTTCATTACAAGGTTGCCTACATCACAGCGGGGCCACGATTCTATCTGGGTGATTGTAGACCGTTTGACCAAGGTGGCTCATTTTCTGCCAGTAAGAACAGATTATACCACGAGTCAGTATGCCCAGTTGTTCGTCGCTGAGATTGTCAGATTACACGGGGTGCCCCTGAATATTGTGTCAGATAGAGACAAGATTTTTGTGTCACGTTTTTGGGAAAGCTTTCAGGAGGCTATGGGTATAGAGTTGAGACTGAGTTCAGCTTACCACCCATAGACAGATGGACAGACAGAGCGTACTAATCAGATGTTGGAAGATATGCTACGCATGTGTATTCTCGATTTCGGAGGAGATTGGGAGCCACACCTTCCACTGGTAGAGTTTGCTTATAATAACTCCTATCAGTTTACGATTGGCATGGCTCCATTTGAGGCTTTGTATGGCAGGCTTTGTCGTTCCCCAACTTGTTGGCTCGAGGTGGGGGACAACAAGTTACTAGGACCAGAAGTGATTCAGGAGACATCCGCGAGGATTGAAATTATCAGGAGTCGTATTCGGGTAGCCCAAGACAGGCAGAAGAGCTACGCCGATGCGAAACTGTTCTTCCGGGAATTTAATGTGGGAGATCAAGTATTGTTGCATGTATCTCCTATGAAAGGAGTAATGAGGTTCGGGAAGAAGGGGAAGTTGGCTCCGAGGTACGTAGGACCATTTCCTATCATCGAGAGAATTGGGCCAGTAGCATACAGGTTGGGATTGCCAGAACATTTACATCGCATCCACGATGTATTCCACATCTCGTCGTTGAGACGATATCTTCGGGATGATATGGCCCATACTCACATTGCGATAGATGAGATAGACTTACAGTCTGATAGCTCTTACGAGGAGAGACCAGTGGCTATTCTAGACTATAGTGAGAGGAGATTGAGGTCGAAAGTAGTTCCACTTGTCCGAGTCCAGTGGGAGCATCATAATGTGGAGGAATCCACTTGGGAGCGTGAGGCAGATATGCGCGAGAGATATCCAGAGTTGTTTTTACCAGGTATGCCTTATTTTCTGAATTTCGGGACAAAATTCCGTTATTAGGGGGGAAGTATGTAATACCCCGTATTTTTATGCTATATTTAATTTGGGGATTTATTTAATAAAAATCCAGAAATTAATTATGTTATAATTATTAACGTGACTAGAGTTAGTAATTATGGGAAACTTGTTGAACATTACTAATGAGCATAGTAATATATTATATTGGTTATATTGAATGTCATAAGTAAATTAAATGACTATTTCGGAAATTTAAGTCGGGACGTGCCCGTGTCACGTCGGGACTAATTATGTTAATTAAAAAGTGAATATTTTATAAGTTGTCCGTATGGTCGTTTTGAGTGCGCCAACGCGTCAGGAAGGGTTGAGATAGTCAGAAAAGTGTACCCGGGGGTTTAGTTCGGGCCTCGGGGTGTTTTTAGGCCTAATTAGTGACCCGGGAGGGCATTTTGGTCATTTTACAAAATAGGGAAATTAAACCCACGAATTTCAGCCATCCTTAGCAGCCATTTAAGTTAGCCTTTTAGGGTTAGAGCATTCAGAACCCTAGAACGGCCATTGGAGAAGAGAGGAGAGAGCTCTCAAGGTGATTCAAGGCCCAAAACACCACCGATTACACCGCCGTCACCACCAACGCGTAGATCGCGAGGAGGAGAACGCAACCACTTCAATATCAGCAGGAAACCAGACCTCTGAAATCCCAGGCAAGTGTTTAACTTGCGTATTTTCATTGATGCAATATTCATATTAGTGTAGGAATGATTAGGAGTATAATCAATGGAAGAAAACCCCAATTTTGATAGGGATTTGCATGTAGAAATCATTATAACCATATTCTGGAAATATTATGTGAAGTAGATGATTAACCCACGAATTTGTGATGATTTGTTAGAAGGAAATTCTGGAGAAAACTGATTAGAACAAAAGTTAAGAAAGCTTTAGGGTTCTTGATGATTAGATGAGATTTTAGGTTGTTTAACCATGTTTAATGATGTATACACGCATGCTGAACGTTAAAGATATCTGGAATTATGTTAGTATGTTAGCAGTAGACTTTTTGGGTCGATTAGTGTTGGAAAATATGAGTTTTGATGTAGAACTTTAATCCATCCCGTCACTGCAATTTCTGCAGAATTTTTGCCCAGACCTGCTTGATCGATCGAAGGTTCGATCGACCGAGCCCCAAGCTTCGATCGATCGACCCGTCCTGTCAGACTCCTATTTCTCTTGTTTAATTAGTTGAATTAATTTATCATGGAAGAACCTTTGGGCATTCTAAATAAAATGATTTGGGGGATATTGAGGACCAGTAGGATATATGGATAAATGTTAGAACCTTTAATCTTCAACGAGAATGGTATTTATGGGATATGTATTTTTGGTTGGTAGATTTATGAAATTTCAGGGTGAGGTGCGTAAGAGAGTTACGTTGGAATCAAATAAAGTCACTTACTGAATTTCAGATTTGTGAGGATATAATCTATGAGGGTTAGGTAATGAGTGAGAAAACCCTTCGAGTTAAGGTTAGGAATAAAACCTTATACGTAATTCTATAATTGTGAAATTAAGGATAAATGGTATAATTACGGGTGATGGGAAGAACCTATATTAATATGACATTGGTATATTTATATGATTGTGTGTACATATATTATATACATGTGAAAATCATACCCACGCTACTTGCTATCCCTGAGGTTTCTGCGCTGGGACAAGTCTTGTCTCGATGGGACCTTTATGGAGGATATTGACTTGTACCCTAGAAGATAGATGTCCTTGGTACTGGCTATCGATGTGATAGTTCAGACGGTCCTAAGAGACGCCGGTATGTGCTACCCTCTTAGAGAATTGGAATCTATGCTTCGCCTCAATATTGTTTGTGTATTTATGTTAATACAATTCGAGAGTGATTCCGAATGTATTCCCCTTTATGTGAGTGATATGGGGCTTTGGATAGTGGAAGTATGCACACACCATAGTTTTATTCGGGGTGATGTTATATATATATATATATATATATTATACGAGTAGTTAATATATATATATATATATAAATATGAGATTATGTCAATTGTAACTGTCTGCTGCAATGTGATAGTAGAACATAGTTGTTAACGCATATTATTAGAAGAGAGGTGAGTATTTATCAAGAGAGAGACGAACTAATATGTTGTTGCATTGGCCTGTATCAATTTAAATACTTGCTTAACGTATTTTAAAAATCGAACACACTTTCGGGCCCTGACCCATTTCTTTTTCTCTCTCTCTCCCTTGTGTATATATATGTATATTTTCAGGTGCTCAGCCACAGGGGCGTCTTGCTTAGGATCCTTTGAGAAGAACGATCTGCAGGTTAGGTGGAAGTTGCAGGTCACATGAGTAAACGGCTTCTGTTATTGACTCCACTCTTATCACTCTCATTTATTGGGCACGTGTCGCCCCTTTCATCATTTCATTTACTTGTTGGGATTTTTATATTTCAGTTATTCCAGTATTGTTTTATGGGATTTATTCAGGATAGTTTATGATGTTTGGTTTTATTATGTTGACATTCGATTGACGAATGTATGGTTTTATTTTAGTTCTTCGTGGTGTGATTCTATATTGTAGAAATGTTGTTTTGTATAAATAAATCTTTTCTTTAATTAAAATTTGGAAGTTTGTATGAAAAATGTTTTTGACACTTAGCTTAATTATGTACGGGGTTAAATTGGAAAAATTATTTTTTATCGACAGTGATGCTGAGAATGAACCAACTGTTTACCTTGATTTAATTTAATAAAGGAGTGATCGCCCGGTATCTAATTAGGCGGGGTGTCACATAAACCTCAAAGACCGAGGGACTGGATCGATTCCATACACACCCGGGGCAAGTTCTACCGTACCTACTCTACACAACTTGGGGATTGTTCATCCGCATCCCAGACACCTCTCCGGCACACCGGAATCATCAATCATCATGTACTCTCCTTTATTCTCATACTTGTACGCCTCTTTAGGCATTATTATACTGTACAATACAATGAATATAATGAGAACAGAGCAACACAGTGGATGTAGGCCTATTTTAGAGGCTGAACCACTCTATACCTTGTCTTCTCTCTATTTACTCGCTTTATTTACTTATTACACACTTTACTCTTAACTTGCTGGTACGAGAACGATAAGTGGATGATTTTTAGTATCATCAATCTGGCGCCGTCTGTGGGAATGAGATATTTGAATCTTGCTTCTCTATGTATTTGAGTTCTTAAACATCTGATCCTTGAGGATCCTATGGATCGCCATCTCACGGGTAGATGATGGTTATTGAACTCTATTTTTATTTACACCCTTAAATGGGTATTTCACATACTCATATCTATTCTTGGGTCTCCATTTTATGACCTCAGATCTATTCTACATAACCTTGTGATATCATCCGATATAGATAGTGCTGAAAGGCATGATGGGCTTTAAGCCCCAAAAAGGTGAATGATTAGGGAAGAATTATGTTTACTCCCTTTTTTATGATCTAGGGTTTATCATTAGAATTGTGCCATTATGTGCACCGAGAGGTTATTCTCTCATGGATAGACTGTAGTAGGCATGCTCTCCCCATGTTTTGGGAGATGAACTCAGTTTCTGGGTTTCGATTTTGGTATTTCTTCCCCCTGCTTAGCAGTGGGTGTGGAAGGTGTTTTAAATACCTTGATATCGCGGCCTCTACTGGGGAAGTTGTTACAGAAGTTTCAGAACATCAAGGAACGAACTCTGGTTATCTCTAGCACAAACTTGGTGAATACCATTCAAAGGCCACAACAGTGCACTTATATGCCATACTTGTCGCGTCCTCAACAGTAATACTGTGTAGCAGCGCAAACGCTACATCCCCATTTCCTCCTTGGTCACTCCAATGTTTATGCGATTACTCACTTCTGCTTGTTTTTTTTCCATATTATATATATCTTTGTAAAGACTAACGAAAGCAAAAAATGGAAGGAGAGTCCATCCAGAGCACAAAAATCAAAGATGAGATTGTGAAGCTGTACAATCACCTCAAGCACCTCTATGACAATCATGCCTCAATCCAGACCCATGTTAACTATCTGACTCAGAGGGTACTAATTGTAGAGGCCGCAACCTCAACCAATATGGGAGAAGCTCCCAAGTTCATTGCTTCAGCAGCCTTTACTACCGTAGAACTTCAAGAGGATTCGTGCGTGGAATCAGGAAGCAGGTGCCAGAAAAGGAGAACGGAGAAGGAAGAGAAGAAATCTGAGGCCTACACTCTGTTGGCCTTCTCGATTGAAGATATCTTTGAGTTCATCAAAGAAGATAAGCTGTTGAGGTGGCCAGAAAAGCAGAGATCTCCACCCCACAAGAGGAACAAAGTTACTTGGTGCAGATTCCATCAGGACCATGGCCATGACACTGAGCAATGTTATGCTCTGAAGGATGAAATTGAAAGGCTGATTGGGCATGGGATGATACGGAGAATCTTCAAAAATGTTTAGGGGATGCAGCCTTATCTCACATATTGCATGCCCATTTTTTCATGCTTATCTCTTATCTTCCATCTGTCTCTACTTTACAGTGACAACTCATCTTATGCTATTTTAAACTAAACTTTATATTATCCCTCCAAAGTTAGATATATATGTGTACAGTTATAAAATCAAGTTCACTTCTATAATGTCATATTTTGATTCTCATTTCCATGAAATGTTATCTTATAAAGACCATTTTTATCTTAAATATATCCCGATCCTAGATAACATGTTTTTCAGGAATGATAATATCTAAATTGGCCACCATGCCCGATAAGACGCCTGATTGTTCGAGAGTTGATGATAATTGAAAGTGGCAAAAGCAAATATTGGAAGCAGTTATACAAATTGGACTGCAACATCACTCGCAAGGGCTTCCAATGCCCGTTCTTAGCTTCCGTGATACGTCATCAGTTGCAAGGGCCTATAATGCTGGCTGTGGGTCTTTGGGATGCATTATTAAGTCGAGAGAGTTGTAATATCTAGCAAGGGATGGCTTTATATATATCCATAACTGTGGGTCGCTTAATAATATAACCCATCCCGGGGAGGCTTGAAAGTATCCTATACGTTAGCTGTGGGTAGATTAATAACATAACCCAGCCTGGGGAGGCTTGAAAGTATCCTATATATTAGTTGTAGGTGGCATAATAACATAACCTAGCCTGGGGAGGCTTGAAAATATCTTGTATATTAGCTGTGGGTAGCTTAATAACATAACCCAGCCTGGGGATGCTTGAAAGTATCCTATATATTAGCTGTGGGTGGCTTAATAACATAACCCAGCCTCGGGAGGCTTGAAAATGTCCTCTATACTAGCTGTCTGTGGCTTAATAACATAACCCATCCTAGGGAGGCTTGATAATATCCCATTTACATACAGAAGGGCGATGCTAACGAAGATGAAGGCCATATTCCATGAAAGGCAATTGAAGCAATAGAGGAAAAGCCTTAACCTTATCTATATGTTCCATACTGGTTATGGGATGACAAAAAATAACTCCAATTCAGGAAGGGGTTACCAGTTTCAAATATGGATGCAGCCATTATCAAACGGCCATAACCCTATTCAAGCGACAACACTTCCAAACATTAGTACAATGGGCAGGGTGGTTGTAAGGTGTCGCAGCCTATATAAAGTGCATTTATGGTAATCTATGATACAGTGCAACAGTTGAAGCGACTAAGGGTTGATGAGGCCTATAAATCTAATACAGAGGGATTTCAAATATTCAAAAGCACGTCCCTATCAATATGGCTGTGTCCATTAAGTAAATTTGTTCAGAAATAGTAAAGGAAGGATTGTCAGACCACCGCGGCTATGTTATAGGGCTGCCATTCCAGTCATTTCAAGGAAGAAAGGGTCGTAGCCCATGTACATGATCCATACAAATTACATCCACAGCTAATGACCCATACTTGTGAAGGTTCGTTAGCATTACTCGAGGGTGCTGCGGTAGTTCAATAAGAGAGTTTCCATCGAAGAAATAAGTATGTTGTAGTGCCGCGGACTTAATTTATTATTTCTACAAGTTCATTCAACCAATAAGGCATTTTAATTACACAAGGAAGTTGTATTCAAGCCATCAGAGACGTACAGAAAGCATTGAAGCACGAAAAGAAGAAGATGCAAAAGCTATAAGAAAATGAGGCCGAAATAATTAATGTAGAAAAGGTGGCCGCAACCTTGATATTATCAGTTAAGGTTACAAACAAATAGGTCGCAACCACTATAAAAGGAAAAATAACAAAGAGGGGATGCAACCACCATAGAGTTTAATGAATCTTAAAGAGGGACACAACTCTATGATTCGACATCATCGGCTTCATCCCCTTCCTCCCCCTCCGCGATCGTCATTGTCTCTTCATCCACTGTAGTTGCCTCAGCCTCAGCCTTTAATATGGATTTCTCCTCCTCCGCAGCCTTGAGCTCAGCAATGCATTCTTGATGTTCAGCATCACTAAGTCTCTAGGTAAGAACCTTCTCCTTGGTCTCAGGGAATTTTTTTATTATTCTCTTCCTCAACTCTTGGTAACCGTGAAGGTAGGACCTATTATTAATGAGGAAGAAGTCCCTAGAGCCCTTAAATGACTCTATTATATGGTCTATGGCCAGCAAAAGAGAATCGCCATGATCTGCCTCCATCTTCTTTATTGTCGCAGCATGGTCTAGGGCATCTTGTGAAGACTTGGCCTCAAACTCTTCATATTTCTTTTGAAGAAGTATAAGTTTTTACTAAAAATCTCTGCATTCCATGAGGCTTCCGTGGTCTGGGCCTGGGAAGCCTTTAGGGATTCCACGACCTATTTGAAGTTTTCCTCAGCCTCTTCCCTTGCATTGTTTGCAGATTTTGCGGTAGTTTCCCATGATGACTCAGGGTCAGGTTTTCTTAACTGAGGCCGCGAACGACTGTCAGGACCAACTTCACCACGGCACTGAGGGGGTGCCAACTTTACATTTACTGCAATGATAGGTGGCGGCACCGGAGAAGCTGTATGGTGAGGAGCATCATCAGTTGACTGCAAACCTGTCGGGGCCAGGTTGGCTCTAATGTCATCATCAAAATCAACTTGTTATTGGGTCGCGATAATTTCTATTTTTTTCGTGGCCTGAGTTGGGGTCGCGACAACTGGATTTTGGTCGCTGGAAGGGACCGTGGTAGGAGCTTTCGCCGTGGTCCTCTTCCTCTTCTTGCTCCGTGCAGTATAATTGAGAACGGTGGCATCCTCGTCCATTTCTGCCAATTGTGCGGCCAATAGTTCCTTGTTAACCTCCTCACCTGAATAGGGAATAGCAATAGTAATATTCAAAGTCAACAAAACTTGTCGCGGACAAATACTGATGGTTAGATTATTACCTCCCGCGACAATGTGTTTTGGAATGGACTTGCTGGGAAAGAACCCAACTTCAAATACAGTTGCTGATGTAACAAGCGTGCTGAACTTCTAATGCTTGGCAGGAACTGCTGCGGCCTCAGCAACTCTCTTCTCCTACCGCTTGCTCAAATGAAAGTTGTCAAGAACTGCAGAATAACAATTGGAAGCTTAGTAGAGATTAATAAGAAACTATTAAGAAGGGACGCAACTATGATTCAAAAACCTAGCTTGGAGGGAGACCCCCATTGCCGCGACATTTGATATGACTTTTCCCTCTCATTCTCTTCAGGGTGGATCTCCCAGCCCTCCTCGGAGATGTATATATACTTTCCCTTCCAGTTCTTTACACTGGTCGGCCTCCTAGTATAAAGGGTTTTGTCCCTTCCATAGACGGAGAAATAACAGTAACCGACGAATTTCACAGAGTTTTCCTTTGGATGGTAGAAGTGAAAAAACGCCGTAGGAATAATGTCCTTTTTAAAGTGGTTCTCCCAAAGAACGATCGCGGCAAGTATGGCCCTCCACCCATGGGGATCTAACTAGGCTGGTGTAAATTTCATGGACCAAAAAATGCATCGAATGGGAACAGGAATAGGCAGCCACAGCTTGTAAATAAATGCATGAAGTGGAAAGCAAACCCCATCAGCTAGAGCTGTGCATGGTCTTTGGTTCGCAGCAGGTGCTGAGCACATAAAATTTTTTAGAAATTCAAAGGCCTCGGCCACCTGGTCAACCTAGTCTTGGGTCACGATGTTGCGGGTATCAAGTGCATCTAGGGGTCTCTCAGTCATCCCAGATGGACTAGCTGGGTTGTCCCTAACTTCCCCCGCATCATCTCTTATGCCCAATGGGTGGTTACTTGAATTGGCTTCCTCTTCCATTGGTGGGGGCTCAAAATCCTTCCTAGAAGCAGAATTCGCCGAGTCTGAGTCTAGTATCACGCAGTTAGGGCAATCCCTCAGCTGGCAAGGCCCTATTGATCCCAGAGGGGGCACGAAAGAGAGTTCAGGAGGAGAGGTTCCAAAATGCTTTACCCAAAAGCCTCTCAAAAATTTGTCTGGGTCAAAGCTCATATGGCTGCAGCAGTACCTAAAAAGCAGAGTCCGCAGTTAGGTACCGCAGCTAATATGGTTTGAAAAAGACTTCAAGAAGCTGCAACAAGATTAGTTGTATGAATAGAAAATAGATGTTATCGACAAGAATGGCCAAATGTGAAGTGGAGGTTTGAGCCCCAAGAGGCAACTGTCACCGCGGTATATTGGTTTCGTGGGAATTATTTCCCTATTGTAGTTGTTGATGGGCTGAAACACTGCTGACCCTATTCATTGAACCTAATGGATTACCCTATGACCCTACTGGCTGTAGCCATCTATTATATTAGCAAGGGAGCTTATAGTGCCGCGACAGCTTATTAAAATGAGGGATTATAGTCTACAGGCCGCAACCATCACCAAAATTACTAGATATATTCTATCATGCCGTGAACTCTCGCTCAAATAGTTACCTAAATAACTGATTCGATTAAGGATCGAAGACCGAGAATGTGAAGTGTGTGCTCAAAGAACATCAAAGAACAGTTCGATTTCAATATGATTCTACACAAACGCAGTTTATATGATCACAGTATTTATCAGGGAATGCAAGTGTGGGGATTCAGAGCCCTATAAGACAACTATCGCCACGACAGATCCATTGGATATGTTCTACAGCACCGTGGCTACTCACTATGTGTTAAGGAGCCCACTGTATGCCGCGATCAAGGTCCAAAACATAATATTCAAAGCCCTATATTACTGATATTCTATCATGCCGCGACCTCTCCCTTAAATAGTTAAGTATTTAGCATTTAATCATTTTAAGATCGAATACATAGAATACGAAAAGTTTGTTTATGAAAAGCAAGAACAGTTATATGATTTTCATGGCAACTTGAGGATCAGGGATTCAGTTCAGCATACGAAGATTTATTCAGAACAATTATAGCAATTATTTTATCATTTATGTGTATTCGATTCTAGGGCGATATCAGATTATTTAATTGAAATCCTAATTTTCAATCAAGCAATGCAGAGGCTCATGTGTTGGTGTATTTAAAGAAGAATTACGACCTGCAAAAGCTATTTTTAAAGATGATTGGTTGAAAAATTATCTAAAAGTTAAGAAACTTACAATGCTCATCTTCAAATCGCCTTGCACCATCCAACACCGCTTTGGAATGTTGCCGGAAAACGTAAGATAAAGAAAGAACATAATTCGCTCTCGATTTTCTCTCAAAGTTTTAGAAACGTAACAAAGTTCACAGCCAGAAACAATTTATATAAAAGAGCGCGAAAAATGAATCGTCGCCTTTGAAGTACCGCGGCACCTAAGAAGACCAAACTAAGTCGCAACCCCAATCGAATTCTCTTGGCACTACAACTTGGGGGCTTAATTATAGTACAAATATAGCACCCTACCACATAAGACATTCTGCAGTACACAGGATACATGTCGCGGCCCTTATCAACATAGGGTGCGTCCCCTACTGAACTCGAGATGCACCTCAACTAAACACGGCGCGCGATGCTCCTAATCATTGCTGTGGCCCTCATCATCATAGGGCGCGACCTCACTAAAATGTCACGAAACCTACCAGTACGGGGTGCGACACCTTTGCCTTACAGGACGTAGCCCTCTCCATTACAACTCCTGACTTTATGTATGTCACGTGCTCAATAACACGTGAGTACATCACCTATAAATATAAGACTACACCTCGAAGACCGAGGGAGTGGATCGATTCCATACACACCTGGGCCAGGTTCTATCATACCTATTCTCCCTACACAACCTCAGCACACAACTTGGGGGTTGTTCATCCGCATCGCATCCACCTCTCCAGCACACCGGAATCATCAATCATCATGTACTCTCCTTTATTCTCATACTTGTACTCCTCTCTAGGCATGATTATACTGTACAATACAATGAATATAATGAGAACGGAGCAACACAGTGGATGTAGTCCTATTTTAGTGTCTGAACAACTCTATACCTTGTCTTCTCTCTATTTACTCACTTTATTTAAACATTACACACTTTACTCTTGACTTGCTGGTACGAGAATGACAAGTGGACAATTTTCCGTATCATAAGTCCTCACCAAGGTACTGACCAGTATAGATTTAGAGCCCCATGCTCCACGAACTAGTTCTCTTAGATCTCAATATCCAGGACAACACTAATGAAATGGCATGAAAAGAAATTGGGTACAGCCGACAAAGGGTATTTCAGAAGAGTCACCAGGCAGAATCTTTCAGATAACCACATGAACAGCATCACAAGGCTAGCCCTCATAAAGTCAGAACGACCTTCTCGCTAGGCATCCAGGCCATTTAGAGCCCCCCCCCCCAGTATCACCGCCGCAGGATTGCGATGGTAGGACATCCATAAAGTAATAACTGCAAGTTGTGGGCCCACCAGCAACTCCCCCGTCACCAGTAGCAATTTTGAAACCAAGCCTAGAACGACAGTGATAATACGCAAATACTGTGTATTTCATCCTCCGAACAGACGCATTTTAGCCCCCTCGGGTATCTTATTCCCTATATTTATGATCGTTAACCCGAAAACCTCGGATTTCTACGTTAACACGTTTTGCATGGGTTAATTGACTTCTGTAGGTAATTAGATGCTAAGTGTGAACTTCGGACGCATTCAGCTCTATTTCCGTACACAACCGCACGTTCTAGGGAATTTTAGTCTTTCACATCTTGGTCACCTGGCCCAACATCTACATGGAAGTTGTATCCCTCCTCGCAAGCTTCGAGTGGCCACAAATGGTGCGCGATTCTGATTCATAACGAAGAAGTTACAACGATTTCAGCGGACGAGAAAAGCTTGGAAACCAAAACAACAATGCAGTGTGCTGCCCCTGGTTGATCGATCGATCGACGATTTGGTCGATCGATCGACCATTCTAAATTGCCAAAATTTGGCCTTGATCGATCGATCGACTAAATCATCGATCGATCGATGCTCTGTTTTTCTGCAGATATTTTGCATTTCTTTTCTTTTCTCTTTTCTTTTCTAATTTAATTCACACTTGGTATATAAGCCAGTTTTCATGTAATAAACAGAGGTGAACATTTTTAGAGAGTTTTAGAAGATAGAATAGGTTAGGGTTTGGGTGATTTTCTTAGTTCTTCTTCATTTCTTCTTGGATTAACACACTTTTGGGCTTGAATGTTGACTATTCATCATCCTCTCCATTAATATAGTTTGTATTTCCTCATTTCTTGCTTTCTAGTTAATTTACAAGCTTTCTAATTTAGGTTTACATGCTTTATTTACATGATTTGATTTACACTCTTTCTAGTATAGATTTACCGCGTTTATTTACCGCTTTCCATTTATCGCATTTTTAACATGCTTTCTAGGTAATTTAAGACGAATTGCTTTGCTTTGGTGATGGAGTTTACGGGTCTATTTCGGGTGCATTGTCCTAGTTATTATGCCTAGGAGATTTGACGGGGCATATCAAGTTTGTCCCGTACTTACGACCTTTCGCGCGTTATTTCTGGGATATTTGTTGATGTCAAAATCTTATTAGGCTTTTATGCGGATTTAGGGGCGTAACAAACCTTGGTTCAATTAACTATCGAAATGAGACGCATTCGTAATAACTCGTCGACCCATGTAACCATTTTATACTAATTAACTTGGGTGAGGGATATTCGACACAACCTATAATTTTACTCGCTTTCATAATCTAGTTTCAATACATTGCCTATATATCATTTCCCTTTTTTGCATCTTTTCCTTTTAGTTTGTAATCATCTTTTACACTTTTATTCAGGAATATTAAATCTTATGGATTCTAGAAACTTATCCCGGTGGATTTTCGATACCCTACTTACCGTTGTGCTTGCCTCGCAAGTGTAGTCGTAATTTAGGTTTTTGTATTGAGTTGGCGAAACGAAAACAATGACTGTGCACTTTACACGCGCACACTTTTCGCACCTTAATCAGACAGCTTTGGCATATCCAGCATCACCAACCTCCTGCAAATGCATAGACCACAACACTGTCGGAAGAGAAATCATACCTCCAACCACCAGTGATCTGGCCGTCGAGAACAAAATACAAAGAAGAACAACCAATAACTCCCCGGGAGAATGGGAAAACTCAGGTAGAGCCGTAGCAATGCTGGGATTTATCCCCAACATGCCAAAAAATTCCTCATAAGTCGGATAGACTTCTTCCAAGCCGAAGAGGAATACATGGTCTTCATGGTACCAGAATTGTACCGCCACCATCAGCATGTTCCACACTGTGGGACGATTATGCCATAAAGAAACACGACGCATGTTGTAAGCATTGTAGTTGACGTTATAGGAGCACATTGCCTCCAAAGTCTCGAGGTAGTTGGCAAACTCAACACTACCAGGGAAAGCCATCTCACTGAACAAGAAAGTAGGAATGTGAAGGTTTGAGGAAAACACTCCACTCTCACCCCTCTTTTATCCTTGAAAACCCCCAAAAAAGACATAACCCCTATAGAAATTTGAGGAAATCATGCCCCATAAGGTACTAAAGGCCGAAGAGTGTACTAATCAAAGTTTTGAATTGATGGAACTCGACTGACTTGACGATAGGCAGGAGAAGGGGATTGCCGATCGGTGACCCCCTGCTTTTGGAAATTTCCTTTTTTCCTCTTTTGTCAAAATTCAGAAAACTCAAAATAAATTGATATTCTAAACAAAATTTAAAAAAGTGCATGCGCATGCATTCATTCATTCATCATTAATAAGGGATAATAAAAAAACTGAATTGCATTGCATAGATATTTTTCTGTGTTACATCAATCTTGCAGGAAATAAAGAAAAGAAAAAACTATGGGACTCAGCCCGAACCCACATTCTCCCTCTATATCACTTACCCTTTCCCCTCTCTCTCCTAAGAGCTTCCACCCCTGCGATGTGCTCTCTTTCCCATGCGGTGAGATAATGTACCACCACTCCAGACTCCTCCCCGAATGAGGAAGACAACACCAACCATGAAGGAACCGGAACTGCGTCCTGAATATGGGCAGTCGCCAAAGATATCCAGTCCTTAATATCCCTCAGCCAAGTGGTGGACACCCGGACATGCTACAAGAAAAGGAAAAATTAGTATCAAATGGAAAGGATAAAAATAAACCAAAGGGGAAGAATATAAAAGATATACCTCAGGATGAAGAACCTCCTTTGTCAATCCCAACTCCTCTCGGTTCATCGCATGAGGACGATGCAGTATATGCACCATCCCTCTATCATCCTATCGGATATTGTATAAAGGAGTATGCAACCGTACAAAGGGGACCTCCGAGGTCACTGTCACCGCAGATGTCGAAGGACCGCCACCACTGTGGGAGGACCCCACTGGCCGACTCGAACCCGCAATAGGGAAGGGAAGTGAATCATATATGCTGGGCTCCATCAGCCAGCTCGTTATAAAGTCTATATAATTATACGGTACAGCCATATCGATGTACATCATGTAGGACTCGCCAATCATCGTTGCAATCCTCGCAGCAGCAGCCGCTCCCACCTCACAGACATAGGGGGTCTCGCAGGTGGCCCCACCACCTCCCCCTCGGCAATCTATCGAACCACCCTCTCCCCAAGATACCAAGAATGGCCAAACTCATGCGCCAGCAAGCGCCTCATCTGCGCATTTACTCCTGTCAACCCAGTATCCAGAACAATTGTCTCCTAAGGGTAAAAGGTCACCTGAAAAATCCCTAGCAAAATATAAGCAAAGATGGAATCATAGCACACAAAGGTCTTAGACTAAAGATAAAAGAAGTCTTACCCTATCACTGGTCAGGACATTCAAGACCTCATGCACCGCCTCTAAAGAGAGAGACCTCCTCGACTGTCGATTGGCCTTGCACTATCAATGCAACCGGTAAAAGTCCCCAACAGTCTCGTACTTCAAAATGATCAGTTGGGTATTACACCCAATCACCTCATAGAACCATGTCTGCCAAAGATAAAAATTTCGCAATTAAAAAGAGACGCATAAGGAAAATGTGAATGCATGAAAGGAAAATGCGCAAATTAAAAGAATACATAAAAGAGATACATGGCTCCAGTGAAAACTGTCGGTAGCACCGGCTGAATGCATCCATGGAAAAATAAAGGGTCGCCAAAGTCAGGATCCCCCAATCGTAGAGAGGGATGTTCGAAAACATCCTCAGATATGGTAAAAACCATAGGTGGACAACATCGTCGCTCGACTCCACTAAAAATCCACCCAACACCAGCAAAATGAACAACCGAGCCATCTGTCTCATCTGCAACCCGTCCTCCACACCAATCACCCTACCTAATAATACATCCTTCAACAGTGACAGGAGGATTGCGTCCCTAGACACTATCCTCCCCACATCACCAAGAACCGCGTGCACCACCTCCGGCCTCACCCGCAAAGAGCGATCCACCTCTATTTGCTCCCCATCGCAATCCAGCCCTTGCAGATGCTGTACGTCAATGGGAGTCACAGTCATCTCCCCAAAACCAAAATGAATGGTACGAGTAGTTTCCCACCACCTCTCCCCCAGAGGGCATAAAACTATCGTCGAACGAGGCATATCATCTAGCACAGATGCCAACCTCCCAAAGCCTGCTGAGGATACCACCCAATTCACCACAGGTGGAAGATGCTCGTAGACATCCATAAGCCCCGTCGTCCCGGTGGTACGCATATTCAACAGAGAAACATGAGACTGCCAAAAGAGAAAACTTTGTCAAAATCAAAGAAAAAAGGAAAATCACCAAAAAAGAAGGCCAAAAGTCATTTTACTTACATAACCACAGGGCTTAACCACCCTCGAACAGCGATGACATGACGGTTCCCGCAACAAGGTCCACTCATTCACAACTAGCTCGAATGGGTCAAAAGAGTTCTCGCTCCCCAAAGAATGAGGCGCCCTGGCCCTCCACTACACGTTTGCACAGTCATCAACAGCCATGCACTCACTGTGTACTGCAGTGCTCATAAAAGTGACAATTGTTTTTAGAGATCGAAATGCTATAACGATTCGCTGAAGAAAAGTGCAGAAAGAGAGAAGTCAAGAAGCTGTGAAAAATGAGGGAAATTCGCCCCTTTATATAGGATGCCAAGGATCATGCCGATCGGCACTTCACCCCCACCTACCGATCGGCACTGACCCTTTTCCTTCTTGAGGCAGTTCAAAAGTTTGTGCCACTACCGAATGGCACCCTCTACACTATGCCAACCGGCACCTCCCTTAAATTTTCGTACAGAAATTCCTAAAAAATACTAGAAAATCCTGAAAAATCCTCAAAAACTTCCTAAAAATCCCAAAAAGGATTTAGAATAATTTCACCAATAAAATTTTTCACTCCCCAAAGCGGAACCCCTATTTCCCCAGTGGAACTCTCAAAAGTCAAGTGAATCTCTCCCCGGCAACGTCCCTAGAGGACCTCCAAAATATCCAAAACTTTAGGATTGTATCCTATTCCCCAAAGGTATCAAATTTTCTCGAGAGATATGTTCAAACCCTGGACCTCCTAATCACTTCCCCAGCATTAGATTGGTTGTTCCCTTAGTAAAGTCTCTGAAAGACACAATGATTTCCCCAGCAATCATCTCCTCAGCTCAAATTAAAATCATGAGATAATTTTTCTGGCAGAGTTCCCCAAGAACATCTCAATTTAAGCCCGTAGAATTGGATTCGACCTGCAGAATTGGTCACCTCATCCTTAAGCTCGCGAAATTGGCTTCGACATGCATAATTGGTCATCTCACCTTAAGCTCGCAAAATTGTCTTCGACCCACAAAATTGGTCATCTCAACTTAAGCCCGCAAAATTGGCTTCAACTTGCAAAATTGGCTTCGACCCATAGAATTTGTCACCTCATCCTTAAGCCCGTAGAATTGAATTCGACCCGTAGAATTGGTCACCTCATCCTTAACCCCACAGAATTGGCTTCAACCCACATAATTGGTCATCTTAAACTTAAGCCCGCAGAATTGGCTTCAACCCGCAGAATTGGTCACCTCATCCTTAAGCCCATAGAATCGACTTCGACATGCAGAATTGGTCATCTCACCTTAAGCCCGCAGAATTGTCTTCGACCCACAGAATTGGTCATTTCAAACTTAAGCCCGCAGAATTGGTCATCTCACCTTAAGCCCGCAGAATTGGCTTCGACTCACAAAATTGGCCATCCCAACTTAAGCCCGCAGAATTGGTCATCTCACCTTAAGCCCGCAGAATTGTCTTCGACTCGCATAATTTTTCATCTCAACTTAAGCCCGCAGAATTGGCTTCGACCCACAGAATTGGTAATCTCACCTTAAGCTCACAGAATTGGCTTTGACCTGCAAAATCAGTCATCACAACCTAAGCCCTCAGAATTATCTTCGACCCGCAGAATTGGTCACCCCCATTATTGTTGTAGGCCCTCAAAATTGACCTAAATCTTTGGTCATCACTTCCTTTAAGACCATCCCCAGCATGCCCCTTTAAGCCCGTAGAATTGGCTTCTACCCGCAGAATCGGCTTCGACCCGCAGAATCGGTGACCCTCATCTCCAACCCCTCAGAATTGGCTTCGACCCGTAGAATCGGTCACCCACATCCTTAAGACCTCAGAATTGGCTTTTACCCATAGAATTACTCACCTACATCTTTAAGCCCTCAGAATTGGCTTTGACCCACAGAATCAGTCATCCTCATCCTTAGGTCCTCAAAATTGACCTTGACCCTATGATTATCCTCTTGCAAAGTCATCATGTGCTTTCTATTCGACGGCTATCATCTATTCCAAACTCACTTGTTGAGGGTATCTGTAGTTACCCCATTCTAATACCCCTTAACCTATCCTCTGGTCCCTAATACATCCCTTAATTATTGCAAACCCAAGTCATATTCCGGGTAGTGACCTAAAGGCCATTGGGCACTCCCAAGCTCCATTAAACTAAAAGTCAAACTCATCATCTTGAATAAGACTGAATGAATCTTCTAAGGGCACTGAATCCCCTATCCAATGGCTCATCTGGTATGCAATTTTGACTTATAGTGCAAACGAACAACCTATTTTCCCCCAAAACTCGATCAGGAGGACACCGAACGCTCCCAGGCTCCATTTGACCAAAGTCAACTCTTCATCTCAATTGAGTATGAATGAATCTTTGAAGGACACTAAAACCCCTTTTAAACAGTCCGCCCCGTGCACGATTCTGACTTATGGTACGAACGGACGATCCATTTTACTCCGAAAGGTCACCGAACACTTATAGGCCCCGATTGACCAAAATCATCTCCCCAAACCAGGTCAAACTCTTTTTAATTCTAATTACATCTCCTAACCTTTCCAACGGTCTACCCCATGCGCGATTCTAACTTACCATGGGGACGAATGATTTGTTTGCGTCTGAAGTTTCCCCGTCCAAAGGACCGACGAACGCTTCCAAGCCACATTTGACCCAAAGTCAACTTCCGAACCTGAGAGCAGTCCAAGGACTTTCGAAGGTCTCTAAAATAACTTTCCAATGGTTTTCCCTATACGTGATTCGAATCAACGATTTGCGCTCTACGACTGCTTTTCCAAAAGAACCTGAAATACTCTACCAAATGGTAGGTTCCAAACCCTGCCTATAGGTAGTGTGCCTAAACACACCTGCCAATTGGCAGGACCAGGGCTATGCCAATCGGTAATGCCCTGGGCCTATAAAAATTATGGTATGACCTCATTCTAAAGAAGAGGAAGATCAGAGATCCATCACTCTCAGTAAGCTCAGAAAACCCCTCTCAAAGTCAGCGTGATTTCCATATCCAAATACCTTTCCAACCTTCACCTTTCATCACCTTCTTCATCAAACTTGGTGAATTAAGTACCCTCCATCATCACCCAAGTGCAAGGGATGCTCTCCAACATCCAAGATCAAGCTCAAGTTCTTTAAGAAGTTCCAATTTTCTTAACTTTTTCTATAAATTCCCCTAAATTCGCATTAATTCATTTTATTACTTAGCACTTTTATTCTCTCATCTCACATATCCTAATATAATTTTTATTTAGTATTATTGCACATCTTTTATTTTCATATAAATAAAACCCAAAAAATTAGAAAAAAGAGGATTTGCTCATAAATTCCAAACGGGAATTCTCATGCTCTTCTCACACTTTTCTCATAACTAAAGCACTTTGTTACACACACACACACATAAGGGAAGTCCCCGATTGGATTTATGGGATAAATCCCACCCCTCATTTTTCATATGAACTCTGTGGACTTTAATGCCTCTATAGGCTACTTAGGCGTCTCGGGGTAAAACCCGTGACTCGAGTCATTTTCCTACTTTTTCCCAACTTTTTCTACGTTATTTAAACTTAACTCTCTTAAATTCTATATATTTACATATACATATATATTTCTTCTTAGTGGCGTATTACTCCATGTGCATTATCATTTTGTTATAACGATCAATGCGAGAATAATTGCATAAATCCTATTTTTTAATATTATTTTTTAGGAACATTGGTATGGATGACTCGCTTTATCTCTTCCATGATACAAGTCGATGATTCCTATCTCCACTACGTATACCCATGCACACATATCATGGGTAAATAAAGGAAAATGGCAACAACCCATGAGATACCGTAAGGGCAGAATGGGTCCCTAACACCTTCCCATTTCGTAACTTATCCTCCGGACCCCTTTCGAATCATTTTGGTTTCGTATGTATCAGTATGTCTTTGGATGTTGTCCTTCTGGATGGTTCATTTCTTTTATCTGTTTTGAGTAAAATTGACTGGAGTAAAATAGACTGGAGACTCCATCTCTCTATATTTTTAACCTCATCGACGACTCTGGCCGAATCGCTCCCTAGAGTGATGCGAGGGACTAAGGTATCCTCTCTCGTCGCGAGGATAGGGGATGGCCACAGTATCAGAGCTTCAGGTTCTAAAGTCCTTAGGATCTGTGTCTTTTACTATGTTTCAATGTAGTAATCGATGATATAGAGACTTATTATAGGATTGTTGTATTACTCTACGTATGAGACTTAAGTTCTCCTACTATTAAGTATAGTTGATGCGATTCATATATGAGTTCAGTTAGGCTTCGTACACCAAACAACTTTGGACAACCATAGAGAGCCATTAGAAGGACTGTAGGGGGAGAGGCACAGCAGAAGCAATGTAATATTATGAGAACGATGAGCGTGATAAAAGTCATCATGGTTATTTTTCAGGAAGATGACGTTGGGACAATCACTAGGGCACAATAGTCTACCTAAGAATTGTTCTAGAGGTAATGGTGCAAATTAAGACTCTCCTAGCATAGTCAGTAAAAAGGGGGGAGTCGGAGTAACTCTTTCGAAAAGACATTCGTAAGGATTCGAATAAAAGAGGGAGTGTGACGGGTCAATGAAAGGAGATGAACAAAATCCAATTGTGAAGGGTGGAGTGCAATGGCACCCAAGATATAATTTTGAGTGAAATTTTATCTCATGAGATCGGCATTGTAGTGGTAGGAGTTAGTTACCACAACCATGGAGAGATACCATGAATAATGAGAAATTTGGGCTGCATCTTGACTGCAAATCCTTGCATGAACAAATTTAACACAGAGGCAAAGGAGATTTCAATACTTCTTTCAGAAGGGTCGTACAGTGGTCGATTATGAAGGAGACTTAATATGTTTAGCAAACTTCGTACCCGATAAGGTGGATATGGAGAATGAAAATGGTCTGTAAGTTAATAATGGACTCATGGGTAGAATATAAAAGCGTGGATGGGGAAATTAGGATATATCAATTGGTACCGTTGTCATCAATGTTGTGAGAAGGGAGCCTAAAGAGTTATAGAACCCATTTTAAGAATTGAAATCAATAAAAAAAAATTATACCAGGTGACGGTGGATTCAGTTAGGGTCGTCAAGGCCAACAACGAGTCCCATAATCCCAGCGGAGCCAAATGGATAATAAGGATAGAAATTAGGGTCAAGATCACCAGGTTCACGAGAAGGACAACCCCGACACGTCCAGTGGTGCTAGAGAAAGAGGAAAGACATAGAGAGGTATCTTATGTGTAAAGAGTAAGAACATATGTGTGAATAGTGCCCACAGTGAACTGGGGGACAACAATGGGATGCCCAATAGCGAAAACAGTTATAAAACATTTTTAGTTCGGTTGGGATGGGGGTGTTACATTTAGGAACCATTTGAGCTGCTAATACTATTGTCAATTGAAAGTATGAGTTTTGTCCCAGGGTGATTGGGGTCTGTTTTATGTGACACGAGCGAGCCATAGTAGTTTATTAGTCCTATATTCGCATGTGAAATGGGTTTAGTAGATGTATCGTTTATATCACTATAGTGTGTGTATATTTACCGTTGAGTAGCGGGTCTCTATTCAATTCCATCTATAGGGGAGCGGGTGTGGACATTGAGAAGATGTATATTTTACAAGGTTATCTCATTCTAAGAAGTGATATGTGATGTTTGATTTTATCCTGGGTATGGACTAGTGAACAATGGTTAAGTGACGGTGGACGATCACAACAAGACTACCATGTTCGCCATTCTAGGACATGATGTACATTTTTTCGAAGTCTCACTTGGGACAGGATCGAGCTCATGGTTATATTTTTATGAAGTAGACATTAGAGAGTAGAGTTCTGTAGTTATATTGGATCCCGATGCATAGGTACTTTTACTAATGTGATTCAGGGTATATTGATTTTACCGTTAAGCGAAGAGATTTATCTCATTATTGTTTACTTATTGAGAACTTAGTGATAGTGAGAGAATCGTATCGTTTTGATGGCTTAAGAGACACGGGCATAGACGATTTGATTTATGTGTCGAGAGACAGGATTAGTGATATCTTAGTTATGTGCGTTTAACCCACGAATTTCAATAATCGATAATTCTAGAGATAGTGCATTAGGGAAAGTCCTTTTGAGCTTCGTTGCGGTATGTTACAAGTATTGACCTTAATAAATATTGAGAGGAGAATATACTATTTTTTCAAGTTTTGACCAGTTAGTGATGGTTTAGGCTATAGTAGATAGTATAGTAAGACTTTGTGTTCGTTGTTCCAAGGTATGATTAACATGTTCTAGTTATCACCTGAAAGACGGTCTAGCCTATATATAAGTGTATATATCTTATCGTGTGCTGCATAATAGACTTATAAGAAAATAATTGTATTTTTATATTTCATCCGGGTGAGTAGGGATGTTTACTGATGGGATTCACGGTGGGTAGGCATATTATCTAGCGACGAGATATAGCTCGTGATTCATTCGTGCATATAAGCTAGTTATTGTAAGGGGGTCGTTTTGTATGATGTCTTTTGTAACATGAAAGTGGTCGAGTATAATTTTACATTAGGAGATGGGGATTTGGGGGTACGTGCCATCGATTGAGGTCCTAACGGATCTAAACGATCACAATGTTAGGGAATAATGTATTGGGTGGTTCCTTCTTTGGATTTTACTTTATGAGACGTCCCACGCATGAAACTTAGCATAGCATTGGAAATGGGGATATGTTGATCATTAGGACATGGGTTGGTACCTTGGTTATTATACATATATGTAGTTATAAAAGTGAGTGAAAAGTTATATATGAAGTAAGGCTAGTGGAATTGGGAAACATTATTCGGATAAATACGGGTGTACGGTGTATAGGCGCCTTGGATAATTAATTTAATTTTTATATAATTTTCGATTAGAAGGGGATAAAGATATGGGTAGTAATCTTAGGGGTATGTGAGTTGGTAAGTATTCGAGGCTTGGAGCACTAGACTTATCTTAATTTCGAATACGAAATTCCTTTGTAAGAGGGGAAGTATGTAATACCTCAATTTATGAGGATATAGAATTTAATAAATTTCGTGATATTGGATTTTATTAATTTAGTTAATTAAGATATAATGTATTTAAGTTATTTTTAAAATCGACATGTGTCACAATTTGAGGTCAAGGTTGCAGATTTTATTAAAGTAACTCACATGACGATTCTGAGTGCATGGTTGATTCCGAATAGATCGAGATAGTCGAAAATGAGTACCCAGGGGTTGTAATTAGCTCTCGAGGAATTTTTAGGCATAATCGAGCTCACATGTACGGGGGTGTTCGGGTCATTTGGGCTTGGCCCATAGGCCTAATTTCGGGATTCGTAATATAAAACCTAGATTAGGGAGTTTGTGGTAGATATAATGAAAAAAGAAAATCCTATTTTGGCACAGGAGAAAAGAGGTAGAAATTGGGAGAGATTTTGGGAGCTAAACCAAGAAGAATTGGTTGAGTTCTTCATCAAACCTTCGTCTACATCCAAGAAAGTCAGACCCGGCGAATCTTATCAGGCAAGAAATTAAACTTTCTTTTAATTTAATTGCAGTAATTTGATTCATTTCATAGTGGGTGTGATAAAGAGTGCGTTTTGGGGTGGATTCTCATATGAAAAAAAGGTTTTGGATGAATCGAATGTGTTATGTAGATTAGAGGTCTAATTGACAGTGTAATTTGATTCAATGTTGTGGAAATTGATTCAGAATATGATCCCAAAAATTATTGTTGTTTAATTAAGATTAGAGAGTTTGATTACGCATGAGATTGCATGAAAACTATGATAACCCCAATTTGGAATTTAGGATTTTAATGGAAATCAGAGATGTTGTAAAGATTGAACGGGGTTTAATCGTTAAAATATATGATGGGAAGACTCGTTTGTGTTTTGGGTTCGAAGAGGAAGAACTGGGAGTTTTAACAACGGCAGAAACTAGGTTATCATCGTGAGGAAGACAAATGGGTTGAAAATGAGGAGGTCGCTCGAATGAACAGGGACATCGTTCAAGCAATGCTAGGAAGTCATTCGAGCAACACCAGATGACGTTTGAATGACAGTAAGGATTTTTGAAAAACCCAATTTTTCCCTAGTTATCTTTTGGGATGTTTTTAAGGCTTTAATCAGTGTATAGAAAATTAAAGGGAGAAAATACGTAGGGCCTTGGGAGGCGAATATACAAATATATTTATTTAGATATAATGCCAATCTAAATAGCGAAAATTTGGTGAAATAAATTCAAAGGGTTAAATTAAGGACCAAGTAAAGGAGTCCGGGCATTTTGGTTGAGTGACACCACTTAGATAAAATTAATTGAGGTGAAATTTATTAAATTAAGGGTCGGTGTTTTGATTCGGATATTTCAGGCTAGTGTGACGCGAGTTAGGCATGGAGTAGCCTGTTTAATTTATTATAGATTTATATAATAAATTATCAAATATTAAATTTAATGTGGGGTGTCAAACTTTATAGTGGTAATTCATGAACGAATTCTAAAGGGTGAAGATATTGATAACTTGGACTTTTGTATGTTTGTGAGTCGTCATTGTCAAGGCGAGCTAATCAATTCCTTTATCACCTACAAAAAAATATAAAAAACTACTTGCGTAGAGCTAAGTAAGGATGTCAATCATAATCGAAGGGATGAAACATATGAGATGTAATGCAATTCATATTTTTTATTGAATTTCTTTTTAGATCTTTTTTACTTTTTTACTTTTTCTGTTTTTCTTTTAATCTTTTTTAGTATTAAAACAATTGTGTGATGAGGGTGAAATAAGATTAAACTAAATCAAAGATCTAAAGACTAGCTAAAAAGTGTGATGAAAAATAAGTGAAATCTAACTAAATATATATATAAAATATGAGATGAATGAGGAAATCAAAGTGAGAGATAACAAGGGACAGGATGACACCACATATTTTGTTAATCAAAATCAATTAATTCATTAAAATTAATTATCCCAAGTTAGTATCAATATCACAAATCAACTCTCATTGCAAATGTAATTTTAATAATAACATTTTAGAAAATTAAATTCAACGCTCCTATATCTCTTGAAAAGTAGATCTAAAATTCATTTAATGAATCACCCGCTAGGATCGATTTGTTAAATAGTTTAAATTATGAAAAGTAACATAGAGTTGAATTTCAAAGAAATAAATTCACATTTTAGAAAAACTTATCTCTGGTTTGATTCCAAAATGAAAAATAAGACTAGAAATTCGATTTTCTCTCAAAAATCATTTACCCTCTCTCGAGGCGTAAATTAAAATGTAAGAGTGAAATGTTAATAATCAAAAGGACATTTAATTTAAACAAATGAATTAAAAAAGAATTAATATCAAATAATGGGATAATCCCACCCCTTGAAAGGGGTTTCTAGCATAACATGGTGATAAAACACAACAAATGCATTATTATCAACAAACTAAGCATGAAGTTAACAAGAAAAAGTAGATAGAGATAAGAGAACAAATCATAGAATCAAGTCACCTTCAAATGAAAGTTGAACTCGAAACTCTTCAATAAAATCCAAACTCTCACACTTTATTCCTCACAAATCTGTAAAGAAAAATAAAAAAATAAAAAAATATTTACAAAGATGTTTCTCTCCCTATTATTCTCTCTTGGGTTTTCTCTCTACAATGCTTGTTCTCCCTTTCAAATGAGACTATATTGCTTCTTTTATATTATGGGAATTTAGGGCTAAGGGGTATAATTGGAAGGTTTTAATGGTGTGTCAGGTAGTTTGGGTGAGGGAAAAAATTTGATTTGCACATGAGGGTATTTTGGGATTTTAAAAGGTGTATGTGGGAAGTGGGTTGTTAGGGGTAGTTTTGGAAAGGGGTAAAGGTTATTTTAAACATATGTGGCATTCTTAATGACTTTGGTCGTTGACTTTATGCAGGCGATAAAATCTCGTATATGGCATGGAGTGTTTGGGTTATGGCAATGAGAACTTTTGGTGTATTGAAAGGATGGAACCCAGTTGTCGAGTTGGTCTCGTGGGTTAGGAATGGATCAGGCGTGTCAAGGTTGACCAGAGTGGAATGGGTGATTCTGGTTTGTGTTTATGTATGGGGAAGTAGGTGGTAGATGGGTAGAAGGAAGGGGCGTCGGGTTATGGTCATGTTTATGCGGATGGATTTCGAGGTGGGCTCGAGTTCGGCGGTTGTAGGACGAAGCGAACGGAGCGAACCATCGCTTTTCTTCACAAATAACACCGGCGCACCCCACGATGATGTACTCCATCGAATGAAACCCTGTCCTAAGAGTTGTTGAATCTGTTCTCTTAACTCTCACATTTCTGAAGGGGCCATATGATACGGTGCTCTAGCAATCGGTCTCATCCCTAGTGCTAAGTTGATAACGAACTCAATCTCCGTCCTGGGTGGTAACCCTGGTATCTCCTAGAAGACATCCTCGAAATCCCTCATGACTGGGATTGAGTCCAGAGAAACAACCACCTCCTGTGAGGTCTCCTCCTCAATATAATACAAATGAGTGTGTGATCCTCCATCGGGAAGAGGCATTGCCACTAGGAACATCTCATGTCCCAGAATGGAGAACACTATAATCATCTCATAGCAATCTACCACCGCCCTAAAACCCTCCAACCAATCCATGCCTAGGATGATGTTATAACCCTTCGTATCTAACACGAGAAGGTTTTACGCTAGACTCAATCTTCTGATTATAATGTCCAGCGCCTTACAAACCGAGTGTATAAGGGACCCACTACCCATCGATGACTCAACACACATAAGATGAGTGTCGGTTGTCCCTAAAAGGCCGGTTGCACGTGCAAATCTAGTGGCAATAAAAGAGTGTGTCGCACTCTTGTCAAACAGAATACTACCCTCATGCCCGTGGATAGGAAACGTACCCGCGACTGTTGGCACTGCCGGTGGTGCTAACTGAAAAGGCACGTCTTGAACGTTGTACACACGGTCGTAGTGCATCGGGCCCGACTGCTACTGTGGAGCCTGGAATGGTGTTGGGGCTAATGGATCCTATTGCCAATGTAAGGTACCCTGTGATTTCACTTAGCATGTGCAACAAGACTTTAAACCTATAGGTTGCCCTATAGGACGAGTTTTGTCTCCTGAGGGTTTGCAGGGAATATACCCACAAAATTATTTATTTGCAAATGATAATAAATCTCTTATTAGATGTAGAACAATCGCACAATCCATTACAAGATAAATATTTTGAGGAATATAAGCTAGAAGTGTATAAAAGTTTAGCTAAGTAAATACTCATGGCACATTCTTCTTATAACGCAATGTGTGTAGTGTGAATCAATCAAAACGGATCGACTATCATAAGAGTAAATCCTAGATCACCTTTTTCGGAAGCACCCTTTGGAATTTGTTATACAAATTACTACTATTAAATCTGTTACACGAGTATCATTTAACATTCACACTAGTTTTATTTTTTAGTTTTAGTTTTATAATTTTAATTTTGTCTTAGATAGTTATATAATTTAAAATGTGTGAACGTTATATGATAAAATATAGTTGAACTAGTTAATAAGTTAATGAGCATATAACTTAATGATCGAAGTAAGGATACTCAGGTTAGAGTAGTGCCATAGAAAGTGGTGTAATAGGGCTAGTTAGGTGGGGTAGCAGAACTAGGAAGGTAGAAGGCAAGCGTTAGGTGTGCACATTAGATTAGGAGTGAGCTATGCCTCAAGAGAGTGCGATACTAGCTTAAATATGAAAAGTGTGCATGCATATTTAATTTATTGAAATTTAAATTCTTGCTAAATATTTACAAAATGTTTTACTTGGGCTCTGGATCGTGTCAAAATATTTTTTTAAACATTTTAGGTGTCCATCCACCAGGAGGCCCAGCGTGAGGATTCTATCCAAGGATGTAGTTACAACTTGTGTGGAAGTTGCAGGCCTTTGCTGTAGATGCCTTATTCATTCATTCCTAGTGTAAGGACTTCATTTGAGTACTCATTTAGTCATGTAGCCCTCAAATTTAGTATTCAGTTAATTATTGACCTTGTGTATTAAATTTATTATTTCATATTATTATTGGGTTTTATTATTGAACCAATAGTTGATTCGGTCATATTTATTGATATTATTCATCTATGTTGTATTCAGTTACCTAGTTATGTGAATGGTTCAATTATTATTTGCATCCTCATCTTGTTAATTAACGAAAGATAAAATGTAATACCCCGTATTTTTATGACTTTTAATTTGACTTTTAATTTTGGGGATTTATTAAATTTAATTAGAGATATTAATTTAATATTAATTCGGAAAATCATTTAAATACTTACTAGCGTGATGAGAGTTAGTAATTATTGGAATTGTGTGGTAAATTATATTATGGGTAAAGTAAGAGGTGTAATTGTATTTAGTAAAATTATCACGAGAATCTAATTTGATAATTTTGGAAATTTATCGGAACGCACTTGTGTCATGTCGGGATTAAATTCGAACTATTAAAAGTGAATAAATTATAAGTCACTCATATGGTCATTTTGAGTGCGTCAATGTGTCCGGAAGGGTAGAGATAGTCAAAATAATGTACCCGGGGGTTTAATTTAGGTCTCGGGGCGTTTTTAGGCCTAATTAGCATCCCGGGAGAGCGTTTTGGACATTTCACATTTTTTGGAATGAAAACCCACGAAATTTCTAAGATCAGGTCAGATGGTAGGAGTCATCTTCTAGGGTTAGAATAACCATAAACCAAAGACGGCCATTGGAGAGGAAGAGGAGAAGCTTTCCAAGGAGTTCTAGGCCAAGAACTAAACCGTTTGCACCGCCGTCGTCGCCAAACTTTAGATCGCGCAACAAGGATCAGAACCACACCAATCTCTCCACAAATCTGAACCAAGAATTCCCAGGCAAGTATCTATCTTGCTCTATATTAGTTAATGCTTCAATAATGTTAGCCTAGGTTTGATTATGACTAGTTTTTGTGAAAGAAAACATGTTTTGGAGACTCAAATTTGCATGATGTATAGAGAAAAGATATGTTCTGGAAATCTAATTCATATGTAGAGATTGAACCACGAAATCCATTGGATAAGGAGTAGAAAATCTGAGAATAGAATGGGAAGAAATCAGTTAAAGAAATTATTAGGGTTCTTGTAATTTTCTGAATTTTAGCCCTTTTAAATCCGTTTTAATTGATGAAAACTCGAATGCCTTACGTAGAATGTTCATTGCTTGGGATTATAATACTTGTAGTATAATTTGTTTGAAGTTTGGAAGTAAAAAATGATGATTTGAATGATTTTGGGATAGCATTCCTGTAACTGGAAATTCTGCAGACTCGCCATACCTGCTTGATCGATCGATCGACCCAGGAGTATCGATCGATCAACGCATCGATCGATCGAACACTTGTCATAGATCGATCGACCCCTCCTGGAAAACTCACATTTTCCCTTTTAATAGGTTGTTCCAACTTAAATGATTAGACACTCTTGGACATTAATGTTAGAACATTTTGGGATATAAAGAAGACCAGTAGGACCTTATAAAAATTGAACCTCTAATGTAAGACGAGATTAAAATCACACGGAGGTGTTTTACACATAAGGGACAATGGGAACATGTGTTTAAAGGGTAAGACTCATAAGGAAGTTACGTTGTAAAATAAATGAGTACCTACTGAAATTACACTTGGGGAGATAGGAATTCACGAGTGTTACGTAGTAAGTTGGAATAATCGCATAGATAAGAATAAGAGACAAACCGTTATACGTGATAATTTAGTAATGTGCAATAAGAATAAATATCATAATTATGGATCGTGAGAGTGTACCTAAATTTTATATGGGAATGGTAGTATACATATATGACTGTGTTTATGCATATACTATATATGTGTAAAAATCATGCACACACTACTTGCTATCACTGAGGTTACCGCCCTGGGACAGTATTATCTCGATGGGACCTTTATGGGGGATATTGATTGTACCCTAGAATAGAGGCGTCCTTGGTACAGGCTATCGGATTGATAGTCAGACGATCCTAAAGAGACGTGAAGGTATGTGCTGACCTCTTAGTGACTTGGAACTATGCTTCGCCTCAATTTGTATGTGTTTTGTGTTAATACAGTTCGAGAGTGATTCCGAACTAGTATTTCCCTCAGTACGAGTGATACAGGGACTTGATAGCAGAGTATGCCAGCACCATAAATTTATGTGGGGTGCCAATTATATATATATATTATATGAGTGATTAATATATATATATATATATATATAACTCGAAATTTGGGAACTATTTACTGTGACTAAAGGTAGGTAAGAAATGTATAATTATTTCAACTTGGGTATAAGTGTTTGAAAATGTGTGAAGCAAAACTGAGAAACTTTATAATTAAATGAGGTTATGTGAGAAATATTCTTTTAAAATTAAATCTCTTAAAAACTAGAAATTTTCGTCTTGAGACCTTGTGAGTAACTTAAGATAAGCTAAACTGTTGGGATAAATAGTGCGGTAGGTGTGCACATTAGAAGAGCGGTGAGAATTTCTCAAGAGAGTGTCGCACACTAATATGATTGTTGCATTAGTCGGTAAGCATTTTAAATACTTGATAAAGGAATTTTTAAACCGTTTTACAATCGGGCTCTGACCCGTTTCCTAATTTCTCTTCTCTTGTGTATATATGTATATATTACAGGTGCCCAACCACAGGTGCGTCTCGCATAGGATCCTTTGCAAAGAACGTGCTACAGCATAGGTGGGAGTTGTAGGCCTCTTGATTAGACGACATCATTGTTGATTCCACATCTAGTTTTATTTCATCTAGTTGGGCATGTGTCGCCTTTTCCATTATTCACTTGGTTTTATCAGAGATTGTGATTGTCTATTTCCAGTATTTATACTTTGGGATTATTATTGTCTGGATGTTTTCCTTCGAAGTTTTCATGTTGGAATTATTTAGTTGATTGCTTATATTACTTCGATTATTTTCCAGTCTTGTTATTGTGGGATCTTAAACTATGGATTATGAAAAGGTTTAAACATTGATTTTAAATTAATTTTGGAAATTAATGTTTTAAAAATGGTTTTGTCACTTAGCTTAATTATTTAGGTTGTTTAATTGGAAAAGTTATTTTTACGACAGTGATGCTAAGAATGAACCAACCGTTCACCTTGGTTATAATTTAATAAAGGACTGATCACCCGATATTTAATTAGGAGGGGTGTCACAGGTGGTACCAGAGCATCAGTAACTAGTGTCCTTTAGGATCTTTACGGCCTATTTCTCTTTCAGCTTAGTGTTCTTGCTATAGAGCCCTATTTTAGGATTGTTGTATTCTTTCTTTTACGATTACATCTTCAGTTATTTGAGATTTGATAATAACTATAGACTAATATAAATTTATGTACGTTTCAGATGCCTCTGAGACGCGCACCTAAGGATGGGCTTGCACAAGCCGAGCAGCCAGTAGCTCCGGCTCAGGGAATGATGAATGCAATCGAGGTAGCCGCTATCATTGCTCAGGCGGTGAATGCCGTGCTAGCGGTAGTACAGCAGGATCCATCCCAGGTTCAAGAAGTGGCGCCAGTACCGGCACATCTTCCATCTACATGGGAGCGAGTTAGGGATATCCCCCAGAGTTTACGGGTAGTTCGGATATTATTGTAGCCAGCCAATGGAAGAAGGATATCCAGAGGCATCTGCGCATGTATGAGTGCACGGACATGCAGAAACAGCTATTGTCTTCCTTTAAGCTAGTGGGGGCCTCTTTACATTGGTGGGAATCCACTACCACCTTGGAGGAGAGGGATACTATCACTATTCAGTCATTTTGGGCACGGTTTGACAGTAAATACGTCCCATCCGCCGTGCAGACTGAAATGAGGCGGAAGTTATTGAGTCTGAAGTAGGTGAATTCGACTGTTGCCGAGTACGAGAAGGAGTTCACAAGACTTCTCACTATAGTGCCAGATGAGGCACCCACTGAGGGAAAGAAGATATTGTTGTTTGTAGACGGGTTGGCTTGGAGGATCCGTCAGCATCTCATAGGCAATCTGTCACTGAGTACCTACACGGACGTACTCAATGCTGCTTTATTACACTGCCAGGATCACCGCTTCCACCTACAGGGAAGCAAGCGAGCAGGAGAGTCCAGCCAGCAGGGCAGGACAGGGGGTAGTAGTGCTACTGGGACACCGACCTCTCAGGGGCAGACTCGTCAGCATGAGCAGAGTTCCCATTAGGGGGACCCTGCCAAGTAATTCCAATCAGGTGACTCCAGGCAGGGATTTGGGGGATTCAGGCAGGGCCGACAGGGCCACTCTAATCAGCAGGGCCAACATCGTCAGTCGCAGGGTCAACAGCAAGGCCAACAGCATTTTCAGTAGGGTCAGCATGGCCAATGGTGGGGTGGTAACGGCCAGCAAGATTGTAATCAGCAGGGACAAAGGGGAGGAAATTTTAGGGTTCGATGCTTCGGGTGTGGTAAAAATGGACACAGGCGCCAGGAATGTCCAGAGAGAGATAGGGACCCACAGCAGCAAGGTGCCCATAATGAGCCACAGAGGCCACTTTTTCCAGTCTCCCTCCTAGCACCAGCCCTACCAGCCATTCCAGCAGCTCCAGTGCAGCAGGGGCAGTTATAGTATGGACGTGTCTATAACGTCCACCAGGCAGTAGCTCCACAGGCGCCACCCGTGATTGAGGGTACGTTTCCTATCCATGGTACTATGGGTCTGGTTTTATTTGATACTGGGGTGACACACTATTTTATAGCTACCTATTTTACGAAGTCTTTAGGATTATTATCCACAGCAGAGAGAATTGTGACATGCGTAGACTCACCACTGGGGAATGGATCGTTAATTTTCTTTATATGTCGAGGTGTGGGAGTAAAAATTGGTAGCTTAATCTTACCAGCAGACGTGTTAGTATTAGATATGCATGAGCACGACGTTATCATTGGCATGGATTGACTCGCAGCATACAGAGCCATGATAGATTATTTCGGTGGGAGTATTGTCTTTGCCATTCCGGGACATGAGATGTTTGTAGTGGCGATGCCTCGCCCAGAGGGAGGCTCTACCGCTCATTTGTATTACATAGAGGAGGATACCTCTAAGGAGGTCGTGATTCCCTTAGACTCGATCCCAGTTGCTCATGAGTATTCTGATGTATTTCAGGAAATACCAGGGCTACCCCCAGTCGAGAAATAGATTTTATCATAGATTTATTATCGAATACTCGACCGATAGCACGTGCTCCATACCGTATGGCTCCGACGAAAATGCGAGAGTTACAAGATCAAATAGGGCAGCTGTTAGGTCACGGCTTCATTCGTAGGAGTAACTCACCTTGGGGCGCTCCAGTGTTGTTTGTGAAAAAGAGAGATGGTTCACTAAGACTATGTGTCGACTACCAAGAGCTTAACAAGGTCACGCTACGGAACAAATATCCGTTACCTCGATTCGATGATCTGTTCAACCAAATGAGGGGAGCAACTTTCTTTTTGAAGATAGATTTGAGGTCTGGATACCATCAGCTACATATTAGGGAGCATGATGTTTCAAACACCGCTTTCTTGATGAGATATGGGTCCTACGAGTTCAGAGTGAAAGTTGTAATCATGGACTTGATGAACCGGGTCTTCAGAGAGTTCTTGGATCAGTTTTTCATCGTCTTCATAGATGACATCCTGATATATTCACACACTGAGGAAGAGCATGCTGAGCACTTGAGACAGGTTCTTCAGACCCTACGAGAGCATCAGCTGTATGCGAAGTACGAGAAATGCGGATTTAAGTTACGGGAAGCGCAGTTCTTGGGACATGTTGTTTCTGAGCAGGGGATAGCGATTGATCCGAGTAAAGTGTCAGCAGTGAGGGAGTGGGGATAACCCACGACACTAACGGAAGTGTGTATTTTCTTGGGGTTAGCCGGGTACTATAGGATATTTATCCGAGGGTTCTCTGAGATAGAGGGTCCATTGACGAACCTGACTCGCAAAGGTGTACCATACGTTTAGGATGATACTTGTCAATTTCCTTTCGATGATCTAAAAGACAAGCTTACTTAAGCACCAGTCCTTGCTTTACCTAAGCAGGGCGTGAAGTATGTGGTTTACACCGATGCCTCCTTACGAGGACTCGGGGGAGTACTTCAACAGGAGGAGAAGGCTATAGCTTTTGCTTCCCGCAAGCTTAAGCCACACGAGAGAAATTACCCTACTCACTACCTAGAGTTAGCAGCGGTCATCTTCGCATTGAGGATATGGAGACATTATTTATTGGGGGAGAAGTTCCGCTTGTTCATAGACCACAAGTCACTGCAGTACCTGTTCACTCAGCGAGAGCTAAATATGCGTTAGCGCAGGTGGTTAGAGTTTGTGAAGGACTATCAGTTTGACATACAGTACCATCCGGGGAAGGCCAACATAGTTGCTGCTGTGTTGAGCCGTAGGCCGGTAGATGATGTAGCGGACGTCTAGAAAGCAAAGTGGAAAGAGTTGGGTCACCAGGATGCGGTAGCTCGTACCTTGATATCTATCATGACAGTGACACCCGAGATTATCATGAGGGTAATACAGGCACAGACAACAGACCCATTCTGCCAGGAGAAGATTGTACGACTTTTAGCTGAGGGTGCTGAATCCTATTCTGTTAGTTTCGACGGAGGGTTGAGGTTTAATGGGAGATTGGTGGTCCCAGAAGGAACAGACTTACGTCATGCAGTAATGCCCCAATCACACAGGTCCCAATTTACGGTGCATCCTGGGGGAGATAAGATGTACCAGGATATGAGATGATAATACTGGTGGGGTGGGATGAAAAAGGATATTGTTGAGTTCGTGTCCAAGTGCTCTAATTGCCAGATGGTAAAGGTGGACCACCAGAAACCTTTGGGGTTGCTTCAATCACTAGAAATACCCACGTGGAAGTGGGAGAGTATTTTCATGGATTTTATTACCAGGTTACCTACTCCACAGCGAGCCCACGACTCCATCTGGGTTATTATGGACTGTTTGACCAAGGTGGCCCATTTTCTACCAGTACGGACAGACTACACCACGGGCCAGTACGCTCAGTTGTTCATTGTTGAGATTGTTAGACTACATGGGATGCCCCTGGATATTATGTCAGATAGAGATAAGATTTTCGTGTTGCATTTCTGGGAGAGTTTTCAGAAGGCCATGGGTACAAAGTTGAGGTTGAGTTCATCTTATCACCCACAGGTGGATGGACAAACAGAGCGTACCGATCAGATGTTGGAGGATATGTTACGCATGTGTATCCTTGATTTTGGGTGAAGTTGGGAGCCACATCTTCCACTGGTGGAGTTCTCTTATAATAACTCTTATCAGTTCACGATTGGCATGACTCCATTTGATGCATTGTATGGCAGACCTTGTCGTTCTCCGACTTGTTGACTAGTGGTGGGGGACAACCAGTTTCTCGGACTAGAGGTGATTCAGTAAACCTCCGATAGGATTGAGATTATTAGGAGTCGCATTCGGGTAGCCCAGGACAGGCAGAAAAGCTACGCTGATGCAAAATGGTTCTTCCGAGAATTTAATGTGGGGGACCAAGTATTTCTACGTGTATCTCCTATGAAAGGAGTGATGAGGTTTGGGAAGAAAGGGAAACTAGCCCCGAGGTACGTAGGACCATTTTCCATTATCGAGAGGATTAGGCCGGTAGCATACAGATTGGGACTCCCAGAGCATTTACACCGCATTCACGATGTATTCCACATCTTGTCGTTGAGATGATACCTTCGGGATGACATGGCCTACACCCATATCGTGATTGAGAAAATTGACTTACAGCCTAATAGCTCATACGAGGAGAGGCCAGTGGCTATTCTAGACAATAGCGAAAGGAGATTGAGGTCGAAAGTAGTCCCACTTGTACGGGTCTAGTGGGAGCATCATAATATGGAGGAATCCACTTGGGAGCGTGAGGCAGACATGCGTGAGAAGTACCCAGAGTTATTCTTACCAGATACCCCTTATTTTTTCGAATTTCGAGACGAAATTCCATTATTAGGGGGGAAGTATGTAATACCCCGTATTTTTATGACTTTTAATTTTGGGGATTTATTAAATTTAATTAGAGATATTAGTTTAATATTAATCCAGAAAATCATTTAAATACTTACTAGCGTGATGAGAGTTAGTAATTAATGGAATTGTGTTGTAAATTACTTTATGGGTAAAGTAAGAGGTGTAATTGTATTTAGTAAAATTATCACGAGAATCTAATTTGATAATTATGGAAATTTATCGGGACGCGCTTGTGTCGTGTCGGGATTAAATTTGAACTATTAAAAGTGAATAAATTATAAGTCACCTGTATGGTCATTTTGAGTGCGTCAATGTGTCCGGAAGGGTCGAGATAGTCAAAATAATGTACCCGGGGGTTTAGTTTGGGTCTCGGGGCATTTTTAGGCCTAATTAGCATCCCGGGAGGGCGTTTTGGACATTTCACATTTTTGGGCATGAAAATCCACGAAATCTCTAAGATCATATCAGATGGTAGGAGTCATCTTCTAGGGTTAGAATAACCATAAACCAAAGACGGCGATTGGAGAGGAAGAGGAGAAGCTTTCCAAAGAGTTTTACGCCAAGAACTAAATTGTTTGCACCGCCGTCGCCGTCAAACTTTAGATCGCGCAAAAAGGATCAAAACCACATCAATCTCTCCACAAATCTGAACCAAGAATTCCTATCAAGTATCTATCTTGTTCTATATTAGTTAATGCTTGAATGATGTTAGCCTAGGTTTGATTAAGACTAGTTTTTGTGAAAGAAAACATGTTTTGGAGACTCAAATTTGCATGATGTATAGAGAAAAGATATGTTCTGGAAATCTAATTCATATGTAGAGATTGAACCACGAAATCCATTGGATAAGGAGTAGAAAATCTGAGAAAAGAATTGGAAGAAATGAGTTAAAGAAATTATTAGGGTTCTTGTAATTTTTTGAATTTTAACCCTTTTGAAACCGTTTTAATTGATGAAAACTCGCATGCCTTACGTAGAATGTTAATTGCTTGGGGTTATAATACTTGTAGTATAATTTGTTGGATGTTTGGAAGTCAAAAATGATGATTTGAATGATTTTGGGATAGCATTCCCGTAACTGAAAATTCTGCAGATTCGCCATACCTGCTTGATCGATCGATCGACCCAGGAGTATCGATCGATCGATCGACCCAGGAGTATCGATCGATCGATGCATTGATCGATCGAACACCTGTCATAGATCGATTGACCCCTCCTGGAAAACTCACATTTTCCCTTTTAATAGGTTGTTCCAACTTAAATGATTAGACACTCTTGGACATTAATGTTAGAACATTTTGGGATATAAAAAAAACCAGTAGGACCTTATAAAAATGGAACCTCTAATGTAAGACGAGATTAACATCTCACGGAGGCGTTTTACACATAAGGGACAATGGGAACATGTGTTTAAACGGTAAGACTCGTAAGGAAGTTACATTGTAAAATAAATGCGTACCTACTGAAATTACACTTGGGGAGATAGGAATTCACGAGTGTTACATAGTAAGTTGGAATAATCGTATAAATAAGAATAAGTGACAAACTGTTATATGTGATAATTTAGTAATGTGCAATAAGAATAAATATCATAATTATTGGTCGTGAGAGTGTACCTAAATTTGATATGGGAATGGTAGTATACATATATGACTGTGTTTATGCATATACTATATACGTGTAAAAATCATGCCCACACTACTTGCTATCACTAAGGTTACCGCGTTGGGATAGTCTTATCTCGATGGGACCTTTATGGGGGATATTGACTTGTACCCTAGAACATAGGCGTCCTTGGTACAGGCTATCGGATCGATAGTCAGACGGTCCTAAAGAGACATGAGGGTATGTGCTGACCTCTTAGTGACTTGGAACTATGATTCGCCTCAATTTGTTTGTGTTTTGTGCTAATACAGTTCGAGAGTGATTCCAAACTAGTATTTCCCTTAGTACGAGTGATACGGGGACTTGATAGCAGAGTATGCCAGCATCATAAATTTATGTGGGGTGCCGATTTTATATATATATATATATATATATATAAACTCGAAATTTGGGAACTATCTACTGTGACTAAAGGTAGGTAAGAAATGTATAATTATTTCAACTTGGGTATAAGTGTTTGAAAACGTGTGAAGCAAATCTGACAAACTTTATAATTAAATTAGGTTATGTGAGAAATTTTCTTTTAAAATTAAATGTCTTAACAACTAGAAATTGTTAGCTTGAGACCTTATAAGTAACTTAAGATAAGCTAAACTGTTGGGATAAATATTGCGGTAGGTGTGCACATTAGAAGAGAGGTGAGAATTTCTCAAGGGAGTGTCGCACACTAATATGATTGTTGCATTATCCGGTAAGCATTTTAAATACTTGCTAAACTAATTTTTAAACTGTTTTATAATCGGGCTCTGAACTGTTTCCTATTTTCTCTTCTCTTGTGTATATATGTATATATTACAGGTGCCCAGCCATAGGGGCGTCTTGCATAGGATCCTTTGCAAAGAACGTGCTGCAGCTTAGGTGGGAGTTGCATGCCTCTTGATTAGACGACCTCATTATTGATTCCACATCTAGTTTTATTTCATCTAGTTGGGAATGTGTCGCCTTTTCCATTACTCAGTTGGTTTTATCCGAGATTGTGATTGTCTATTTCCAGTATATATACTTTGGGATTATTATTGTCTGGATGTTTTCCTTCAAAGTTTTCATGTTGGAATTATTTCGTTGATTGCTTATATTACTTGGATTATTTTCCAGTCTTGTTATTGTGGGATCTTAAACTATGGATTATGAAAAGGTTTAAACATTGGTTTTAAATTAAATTTGGAAATTAATGTTTTAAAAATGGTCTTGTCACTTAGCTTAATTATTTAGGTTGTTTAATTGGAAAAGTTATTTTTACGACAATGATGCTAAGAATGAAACAACCATTCACCTTGGTTATAATTTAATAAAGGACTAATCACCCGATATTTAATTAGTAGGGGTGTCACATAAATTTTGTACTAGTCTCTTTAAATTACTAGGTGGTTAGTAACTTTAAAAAAAATATTTTTGACAATGATGCTTAGAATGAGCCATATACGACCAATATTTTATTTGATCATGGGCTAGCAACCTGGTATTTTAATAAGTGGGGTGTCACATATGGTATCAGAGCATCAGGTTCTAGAGTCCTTAGGATCTGTGTGGCTTATTATGTTTCAGAGTAGCGTTCTTCGATATAAAGCTTTATTATAATATTGATGTATTCCTCTATGTATGTGACTTACTTTTGCCTGCTATTAACTATAGTTGATGTGATTCATATACGAGTTTCGTTGGGCTTCGTACAGTGAACAACTTTGGACGACCAGCGAGGGTCATTAGAAGGACTGTAGGGGAGAGATTTAGCAGAAGCAATGGAATATTCTGGGAATGGTGAGCATGATAGAAGTAATCATGATTATTATTAAGGCAGATGATGTTGGGATAATCACAAGGGCGCAATAGTTTCCCTAAGAACTATAGTATAAAGCGATAATGCGAATTCAGATTCTCCCAACGTAGTCGGTATAAAGGGGGGAAGTCGGACTAACTCTTTCTAAGAGACATCCATAACGATTAAAGGAAGAGAGGGAGTATGATAGGTAAATGGAAGGAGATAAACCAAAGGCAATTTTGTAGGGTGGAGTGTAGTGGCACCCAGGATTTAATTTTGGGAAAATTTTTGGCTCATAGGATCGGCGTTGTAGTGGTAGGAGTCAATCACCACAGCCATGGAGAGATGGCATGAATAACAAGGAATTTGGGGTGCATCTTGACTGTAAATCCTCTTCTCAAATGTTTAAACAGAGAGGCAAAAGATATTTTAATACTAGTTTTATTAGGGTCGTACAATGGTCGGGCATGGAGGAGAGTTGATGTGTTTAGCAAACTTAGTACCTGACTAGTTGGATACGGAGAATGAAAAGAGGTCATAAATAATAATGGACTCATGGATAGAATATACAATCATGGATGGGGAAATATAGATATAACGTCTGGTATTGTTATCATCAATGTCGCAAGAAGGGAGCCTAAAGAGTTGGAGAACCCATTTAATTATTAAAATCAATAACAAAAATCCTACCAGGTGATGGTGGATTCAGTTAGGTTCATCAAGGATAGCAATGAGTCCCATAGTGCCAGCGTAGCCAAAGGGACAACAAGGGTGGCAATCAGGGTCATGACCACCAAGTCCATGAGAAGGACAACCCCGACATGGCCATTGGGGCCAAAAAAGGGGGAATGACACAAATAGGTATCTTATGTGTAAACAATAAGAACATAAGTGTGAATAGTGTCTGGATTGAATTAGGGGATAGAAACGGGATGCCTAGTAAAGGCAACATTTATAAGAAGTTTTTGGTTCGGTTGGAATAGGCATGTTATGTTCATGAACCATTTGAATTATCATTACTATTTTCAATTGATATGAGTTTTATCCTGGGGTTAATGGGGTATGTTTTGTGTGGCATAAGCGAGTCACAGTAGTTTGTTAGTGCTAGATTCGAATGTAAAACGGGTTTAGTAAATGTATTGTTAATATCACTATAGTAAGTGTATATATATTAATGAGTAGCGGGGGTCTCTTCACTTCCATCTACAAGGGATTGGGTGTGGATGTTAAGAGGAAGTATATTTTAGGAGGTTAGCTCATTCGTAGAAGGGATATGTGATGTTTGATTTTATCATGTGTACAGACTAGTCAATAATGATTAAGCGATGGTGGGCGGTTATAGCAAGAATATTGTGTTATATGTTCCAGGACATAATGTCTCACTTGAGATAGGGTCAAGCTCGCGATAATATTTTTATGAAGCAGACTTTAGAGAGTAAAGTTGTCTATTTATATTGTATCCCGATGCGTAGGGACTTTTACTAATGTGATTCAGGGTATATTGAGTTTTACCGTTGAGTGAACAAATTTAGATCATTGTTGTTTACGCGCTAAGAACTTAGTGATAGTGAGAACGTCGTATCGTGTGATGCCTTGAGAGAAATATTCATACACGGTTTGATTTATGTGTCGAGAGACATGATTCGTGATATCTTAGTTATGTACATCGAACCCACGGATTTCGATAATCGATAATGCTAGAGATAGTGCTTTCAAGAAAGTCCTTTTGAGCTTCATTGTGAAATGTTACACGCATGGACCTTAATAAACATTGAGAGAAGAATAGACAATTTTTTTCTAGTTTCGACTAGTTAGAGATGGTTTGGGTTGTAGTAGAGAGTATAGTAAGAAATTTTGTTTGTTGTTCCAAGGTATGATTTACTTGTGCTAGTTATCACCTGAAAGGGGTTTTAGACTATGTATATGCGTATATATGTTATGGTATGTTGCATAATAGACTTATAAAAAAAAAACTGTATTGTTCTATTTGATCCCGATAAGTAGGGACGTTTATTGATGGGGTTCAAGGTGGGTAGGCTTATTATCGAGTCGGGAGATACAGCTCATGATTCATTCGCGCTAAGAAACTTGTGATTGTAAGGGTGTCATATTTTATAATGTGTGTTGTAACATGAGAGTGGTAGAGTCTACTTTTTGTATGGAGACAGGGATTTGGGAGTACGTGCTATGGATTAAGGGCCTAACGGATCTCAATGAGCGACAATGTTAGGTAGCAATGTATCGACGGGTTCCTTGTTTGGATTTCTCTTTTCGAGACATCTTATGCATACAAATTAACGCAACATTGGAAGTGGGGAGATGTTGTTCATTAGGACATGGGTTGGTACCTTAGTTATTTTACATATATGTATTTATAACTGTGAGTTGAAAATTATATTACGATATACTGCTAGTCAATCCAGGTAACATTTATGCGGATAAGCACAGGTGTAGGGTGTATGGGTGCCCTAGATAATTAATTTGATTTTAATATAATTCGCGGTTAAAAGGGGGAATAGATATGTGTAGCAATCTTTGGGGTATGTGAGTAAAGGAAGTATTCGAGGCTTGGAGTACTAGACTTATTTTAATTTCGAGGATGAAATTCCTTTGTATGGGGTGAAGTATGTAATATCCCATATTTATGAGGATATAGAACATAATGAATTTGGTGATATAGGATTTAATTAATCTGGTGAATTAAGATTTAATTAATTCGAGTTATTTTTAAAATTTACATGTGTCATAATTTGAGGTCGAGGTTGGAGATTTTAGTAAAGTAATTTGGATGATGATTCTGAGTGCACAGTTGATTCCGAATAGTCAAAATAGTTGGAAAAGATTACCTGGGTAGTAATTGGGTCTCGAGATTTTTTTAGGCATAACCGAGCTCACATGGGGGTGTTCGGGTCATTTGGGCTTGGCCCATAGGATTAATTTTGAGATTTGCAATATAAAACCTACATTAGGGAGTTTGTGGTAGACACAAATCAAAAATAAAACCCTTGTTTTCCAAAGGAGAAAAGAGGGAGAAATTGAGGGAGCTTTTAGGAGCCAAACCAAGAAAAATTGGGTGTGTTCTTCGTCAAACCTTCGTTTACATCAAAGGAAATAAGACCCTACAAATCTTATCAGGCAAGTATTTAAACTTTCTTTCAATTTAATTACAGTATTTCTACTCATATCATAGTGGGTGTGATAAAGAGTGGGTTTTGGGGTGGGTTCTCATATAAAAAAATTGGTTTCGAATGAATCGAATGTGTTCTGTAGATTGGAAGTCTAATTGACTGTCTGACTTGATTCAATGTTGTGTAAGTTGATTAAGAATACAATCACATAAATTTTGGTTGTTTAATTCAGATTAGAGACTTTGACTGTGTATTAGATTGCGTGAAAACTGTGAAAACCCCAATTTGGAATTTACGATTTTATTGGAAATCGGAGGTATTATAAAGATTGAATGGGGTTTAATCGTTAAAATATATGATGGGAAGATTGGTTTGCGTTCTGGGTTTGAAGAGGAAGAACTAGGAGTTTTAACAACAGCATAAGCTAGGGTAATGCGTGAGGAAAACGAAGGGGCTGAAAATGCAGGAGATCGCTCGAACAACCAGGGACATCGTTCAAGCGACACCGGGAAGTCGATCGAGCGACACCAGATGTTTTTTGAATGACAGTAAGGATTTTTTTAAATGTTGATTTTTCCCTTGTTATCTTTTGGGATATTTTTAAGGCTTTAATCATTGGAGAGAAAAATAAGGGGAGAAAGTACTTTGGGCCTTTGGAGACGGATTTTAAGATTTATTTTATTTTGATATAATGCCAATCTAAATTGCAAAATTGGGTGAAATAAATTCAAAGGGTAAATTACGAACCAAGTAAGGGAGTACGGGCATTTTGGTTGAGTGACACCTCTTAGATAAAATTAGTTGAGGTGAATTGTATTAAATTAAGGATTGGGGTTTTGACTCGGATATTTTCAAGCTAGTGCGGTGGGGGTTAGGCAAGAAGTAGCCGGTTTAATTTATTATAGATATATATAATAAGTTAATGAATATTAAATTTAAAGAGGGGTGTTCAACTTAATTGTGGTAATTCATGTAACAAATTCTAAAGGGTGAAGATATGAACCGAATGAGTGAGTCTGGGTATTGTATTTTGGTGACACTACATTAATAGAAAAAAAATTAATATGAGATTAATTAAATTACGAGTTGGGATATAGACTTGGTTATTTTCGGGGCTAGTGCTACAGGTGAGAGGCAGGGGTTAGCCGGACTTTATTAAATATATATATACGGGTAGTGTGATAGTATATATATATATATATATATATATATATATATATATATATATATATATATATATATTTGTGCTTTATAGATATCGGTGTGAATGATATTTATAGGAATACATTCCCCTCTAGTGTTATCATAGGAGGTTGTGCGATGTGGGTGAATCCCCTGGCTTGAGGAGAAGGGAGAGTATAGTCCCCAGGTCGTATCGCCTACTATTTTTTTGCGTGATTTATTTTCATAGGTGACGCTTTGGGTATGATTCGATCTCACTTTCGAGAGGGGGGAATATGATAGCCTCCACTACATTTGCAATATTTTTACCCAAGTTCGGTATGAGCTATTCCAACTTGATGTAGACGAGTTAGAGTGAACATACCTGGGACATGATAGCATTTTAGAGCAAGAATCCAATGAGTTATTACTAGAGAGAGGATGGTTATTATACGCGATATGTGTGTGTATGTTGTAGTATACTAGTACGTATATAATATGACTAGATAATTGTATACGGGATTAATACAAAAGTGTAAATGTATTTATGATATAACTAGTGTGAATGTTATATGATTTAAAAAGGGGTTTCCTATATAACTAGTGTGAACATTATATGATTTAATATAGTTGAACCGATTAATAAGTTAATGTGTAGATAACTTCATAATCAAAGTAAGGATATTAGGATTAGAGTAGTGCGATCGAAAGAGGAGTAATAAGGATAGTTAGGTGGAGGAGCATAACCAGGAAGGTAGATGTAATACCCCGTACTTTTGGCTATATTTATTTTTGAGATTAATTAATTAAATGCGTATTAATTGGAAATTAATCCGGGTTATAAATACTAACGAGATGTGTGTTGGTATTTAATTATGTTCATATATGAGTATATATGAAATTGGAATTATGAAAGTTGTCGTGAGATTTATATTCGACATTTTAGAAATTTTGTTGAGACGCGTGGGACCGCCGCGTCACGGTGTAATATTTTGACTATAAAAGTGAATTTAAAATCTATAAACCGTATGGTCGTTTTGAGTGCGCCAACGCGTCCGGAAGGGTCGAGATAGTCAGAAAACACTAGTCGGGGGTGTAGTTTGGATTCCGGGGTATTTTTAGGCCATACCGGCATCATAAAGGGTATTTTGGTAATTTTATATTTTGAGGAATTAAAAGTGACGAAAATTGGGAGTTTTAATCTGATTGGGAATTGACCCACTAAGCCACTAACCAACCCATATTAACCCATTAAGCTACGGAGGTTATCATTTAGGTTTCCAACTTTCCCAAAGAAAACCCTAGCCACCATAACCACCTTTGGAGAAGGAAGCTTAGAGAGGGAAAGAAAGAGAAGGAATTCTGCAGAAACCTTTACAGAAATCAACACCAAATTCAGAGACAATCAAGGCAAGTGTTTTAATTATATTTAAATTCATAGAATGTTCCTTCCATGTTAGAAAATTGAAGAATATCAATTGTTCTTGAAAGGTAATGAAAACCCATGTATTTTGAAACTTAAAACTTGAAATCTTGAGGAGGATTTGCATGTAGAATGATAGGTAAATGTTCATACTGATGATATTTATGATTGGATGAAATTTAAAACGGATTTAAATTGGGTAAATTCATGATTTAAAATTTTAGGGTTTGTGTTCTTGAAATATTGGGGAAAAGTGATGAGATTTGATGGTTTAATGATGATTGGGAAGAATTAACTCCGTAAATTACATTAGTTTATAACCTTGATATGTTTAGGATTGATTAGAGACTTTAAAGTATTGTTGGGACTTAGTTTAGAAGAGATTTGAGGAGTATAAATAGTGAAAAACGAGTTTTAGGAAAATCTGGGACGAAGCTGGTAGGTCGTTAGAAGCCCCTGCCCAGGTCGTTCGAACGAACTCGTTCGAACGAGCTTCTAACGAATGGACCAGTCGTTCTAACGAAAGGGAACCTCAACCGATAACTTCGTTCGAACGAGATCTCGTTAGAAGGTACAGTTCGTTCGAACGAACTGGAATCTCGTTCGAACAGCCTCGTTCGAACGAGACTTCTAACGAGTTGACAGAGGAATCTCGTTCGAACAGTCTCGTTCGAATGAGACTTCTAACGAGTTGACAGTTTGGGCCTTTTTGGACTGTTTTGATTTTTGGAGTTCCGTAAACTTGTTCGAGGATATAGATAACATTCCGAGGATGATGTAATGATAGAACTGGGACTTTTGAGTATTTATGAGAAGGAAATTAGATACGAGAGTTATATTAAATGGACGGTTTGGGTTGAGACGTGAGTGTCTACTACGACGTGAGAATGAATTATGGCGCGTATAATTACAAACCGGAATAATATAAGTTGTAGATATTATAAGTTGGTACGAGAATGCGATATGTACTACGATTAAACTACGGGATTACTAAGGCGTGTGTTTACTTAGTATTGGTATATAAATTGTGTATGACATACCTACCATACTTGCTATCATGGGAGGTTTGCGTTCGCTAAGGGCCCTCTAATCCTTGTGTTGCCCGGATTTAGACTGGTTACCTTGATGAACATAGGTCATAGAAAGACTTATTGGGATATTGATAAGTCCGCTGATCGTGGGAGCGTAGGTATGTGCGTGACCCATGTGATGTGACTGTGTTCGCCTCCATTATTTGTGATGTTGTTATCTTTGAATTATTCCTGAGAGATTCGGAATATGTGATCCTTATGTACGTGATGTACCGGGATGGATAGCAGAGTATGTGTGCACCACATCTTAGTTCTCGGGGTACTTGTATTGTATATTTATGTTGTGATTAATATACACTTAATTAATGGAAACCTTCATGTTATGGCTGTGAATATAATTACGGTATTGTTTCGAGAAAAATAACGAGTTAACTGATAGTGGTATATATTGCATATTGAGCATCTGAGTTTACGTTAAACCCCTACTTAATTACGAGCGTTATAATGTTAATAGAACCGAGTAATAAGGGTAGGACCTATGGCAGTCTAGCTAGATATGATGGTACTTAGCTAGTGATTTGTGTCTTTATAGATGGGTACTTACGTTAGGAGTGCACAGTTAGACGAGAGGTGAGAATATCATGTGAGTGCACGTCCTAACATGTACTTTGCATTTAATGTTTTAAATGTTTTTAAAGCACTTGCAGGTTTTTAAAATATAACTCCACATTCGGGCTCTGACCCGTTTGCTTTCAAATCTACTTTTCTTGTAAAACCATTTTAGGTGCCCAGCCACAAGGACACCATGCATAGGATACTCATTCTGGTGACGAGCTGTAGCTGGTTTGTGGAAGCTACAGGGATTTGCTTGTAGACGCTTCGATCACTTGGATTCCAGATTCATTATCTATCAGTTGTAGGGCATGTTGCCCATTTCTATTAGAGTTGCATTTCCATTACAGTTTTCAGACTTTGGCATGTATTGTTTTAGTATTCGGTTTATTTATTTCAGTTGTGGGATTTGTAGTGAGGAGTTTTCCTCCAGACTTTATTTACATTATGTGATGGTTATTCTTTTTACTTCAGTATGGTGAATGGTGTTATTATTCTTTTTACACTTGTTGCATGTTAATCAGACTTTAAATAAAATTTGGCACTTACTTTTTAAATACTAGGTGGTTAGTAATAATAAAAATGTTTTCGACAGTGATGCTATTAACTGAGCAAACTTGGAATTTTGAATTAATTTAATAAAGGAGTAGCTACCCGGTATTTAATTAGTCGGGGTGTCACAGTAGAAGGCAAGCGTTAGGTGAGTACATTAGATGAGGGGTGAGGTATACCTCAAAGGAGTGAGACACTTGCTTAAATATGAAAAGTGTGAAAGAATATTTAATTGATTTCAATTTAACTACTTGCTAAATATTTTCAAAATGTTTTACCTGGGCTCGAACCCGTGTCAAAATCTTTTCCAAACCAATTTTGGTGTCTAGCCACAAGGACGCCCAACTTGATTATTCTATCCAAGGATGCGTAATAGTTCCTCGTGTGGAGGTTGCAGTACTTTGCTATAGACGCCTCATTCATTCATTCCTAATGTAGGAAATTCATTTTAGTACTCATTTGGGCATGTCGCCCTCAGATTTAGTATTCAGTTATTTATTGACCTTGTGTATCCAGTTTATTATTTTATTTTATTGTTAAACTAACAGTTGATTCGGTCATCTTTATTCATATTATTCATATGTGTTGTATTTAGTTACTAGGTTGTGTGAATGGTTTAATTAATATTTGTTTCATCATGTTGTTAATTAATGAAAGATAAAATGTGACACCAGTCTATTTAAATTACTAGGTGGTTAGAAATGAGCCAAATGAGACCAAAAATTTATTTTAATCACGGGTTGACCATTCGGTATTTTAGTAGGCGGGTGTCATAATACTCCTATGTTAAGCAATAATCCCACCTCATTCTCGATTAGGCAAGCAGTATCCGCAAAATATACTAGAAATACCACCATGTTTCCTTCATGCTTCTTATACAAGAAATTACTTTTGTGTTTTGGTCAAAATTAAGACTTAATTTTCTGATCAAACTAAATGACTGAAAACCATGATGTTAGCTTAAATCCATAACTATATATGACAAGCTTACATCACTTTTCTTTTCCCGATTTCTTACTATGTAGTTTTCAAGACAATCTTTCATGAATGCAATGTTGACATTAAAAGAATCCCGACAAACTTCAAAATGGCTGTTGCAAGTAGGTTTTCTCCTAGTCAATCCCTATCTTTTTTAGTAAACCTTTTCACAAGCCTTGCCTTCAAGTCTTGTACCATCTCATCCATTGATCTTTTAACTGCTTCTAGGTCCACTTGTGAGATATTGGTTTTACTACATTAATAAGTTCATAAGCCTCTAAACTTGATTCAAATACATCGGATCCCTTTTGGTATCTGTAGCCATAAGTCGAAGAAAAAGTCCCTGTTTTGGAATGCCTCATTGTGTTTCTCGGTATCTGCTTCATATTTTCCTTAGATCATATCGAAATGATCACCTAAAACACTAATCATTCTGGATAACTCGTGATGCTCCCACTATGATGTGGAGCCACTTATTATCCAGTATTAGTGACACATGGATCCTAATCACCAATAATTCTCCTAATGTCGTATATTATAAATATTAGTTTGATTTCATCACATACAAGTGATCAATAAACATTGGTAATATAATGTTCCTTTATACTTTGTTAGTCTAACTTACACTAGGGCCCATTATTTATTACTCAGTTCTCTTAAAAGATTCGGGAATTAACGCAATCAATGACCTTTTTGTACATAAGAGTATGGTATAAACTACCTTTGTAACCTTTGGGATAACCAATTAAAAGACTTACTGTTTTCCTTAATTTCAACTTCTTTGGCTCATTCCATAGCATGAGTGTTAGACACTCCAAAATCTGGACATGCCCCATAATGAGCTTATGCCCACTCTTATTCTCAATGGTAGTTAAATAGTCTGACTGAGAGGAAACTAAACTATAATATATATCCTAGTCTATTTTATGAAAATCTCAAAAAGCATTTTGTACTTCTATATAACCTACCATAGAACTTATTATACCCAAAAGAGTTTTGAGAGTGCGCTAGCGATTAATGGAAAAACTTGTTTAATTAAATTCTAATTTTATACCCATATATAAATTAAAACCCTAGCTCATGCATCTATTTGTGATAGACAGAATATAAGTAATCAAGATTGCATACAATCACAAACACAGATTTGAGGAAAAATCCCCCAAGGGGAAAAACTTTTTTTCCACTTTAATATGTAAATCACGACATAGAAATACAAAGAAATACAGCTTGTTGAGACACACGAATACCCACAGGCATCGGTTCGTTGTCATCGGTAAGAGATCCAGTAATAGCTTCCAGGGTCAGTAGTAAAGACAACCTTTCTTCACAAAATATACTCCAAGGACAAGTAGAATGAGTAACAAAGGTTTAGAATGATTAACATAAATATTTAAGACGTTTGGGTGAATCAAAAGAGGCTTTAAACGCAAAAGGTGAAGTCTTAAAATCGTAGTTGTTCTGCACAAAATGGAGTTGTAAAGACTTAATAAACCTAGATGAAGAAATAAGTACTTATAAAAATATTAAGTCGGTATGGTCGTTCAAACGACATAAGGGTGTCGCTCGAATGACAAAAGATATAGCTTGATCCCCTATCGTATGACCTATTAAACGAGGTAAAAATATCAAAACAATAGCATGTTGTTTGATGAAATTCTTGAAGCGAGGTTCGTGCGACCTATCTCGCAACATACAATGTTGCTTGATGAGGTCATTTGAATGACTGAAGTGTCAAAAACCAAGTCCGCCAAGAGTCCTTTAAAAATTTAATTTTGACTTAGAAAACTCGACTTATTTTGCGGAAAACGTTTTAGAAAAATTCCCAAATAAATACAAAAACATTAAAAACTCCAAATTAAACATTATACCATTTTAGCGAGTGGAGTTAGTGGGAACAATTGAAGACGCACATTGCACGTGGCTCTATGTTGCTGTACTATGCACATATGAAGATGATGGGTGTGTGAGGCTTTGGATTCGAATAGAGCCCATCGTTGATGATCGTGTTGACGTGTCGAATGTAGTGGTATACGATATACTTGTTATGATCTAGGACACATAGAAAACTGCAATATTCCTAAAGGACATTTATAAAATCATGTCCTTACAAATATCCCCCTATGTCTATGCCGACTGGTACATACATAAAAATATCCAAATTATGCTACCTAAACTAAAAATTATGACTTATAATTTAATATCCTCATAAACCAAAAAGATAGAAATACTAAATCATATGTCTTCAAAAGGCTTCAAAATCTTCAAAACTCCAACATCAAGGTGTGCGAGGGATCCTCAATTTTGTAACTACACACATGAGACAAGAAACAGTACCCATGATGCGCAAAAATTTGAAATATAATGATAAGCAAAGATGAATATCAATTAAGCTTAAATATATCATTATCAAATTAAAAAAGTAAAACATATCCCCTATAATTCTTTCTCCCCGTTTTTATCATATCCCCAAATAGATAAATATAAAGAACACAAAGCAATGCATATGGAGAGTGTCAAAAGGATATAAACTTCTCTTTTTGAATTTTTCAAAAATTTTCTAACAAACAAAGATAAAAGGTACAAAAAATAATCACACCATGAAAGAACACAAAAATAAACAAGTCAGTGATAGCGTAAATGTAGGGATGTGAGAAAATTTGATAGGAAAATTAATGCAAACAAACATAACATATGTGCACGATGAATTTCAAATATTCCTAACAGATGCACTCAATATCGTCCTTACGTGTAAAATTCGTTGAATTAGAAGAAATTGACTCAATCTAATCAACAGATCAAAGTCCAAAAGTATTTCTTCACCAATAATGACCAAAACTATGTAATGCTTTTTCAAAAATTTTAAGAAAGTGCAAAGTAATTGATATACAAATCCAACTAAAGTCCCTCAAATTTATATTAATATTTGTTTTCAAGTTCTTTTGTGGTTTCTATTTTTCTCAACTTAGAGAAATCCTATTGGCCCCTTTTCGGCATATGATTATTTTTATTGCCTTAATTTTTTCCTTTGGCTCTTTTAAATTGTGGCATTAAGGACGTGATTATTATTCACTCGCAGCCCTTTCCCATGAACACTCGTCACTTTTTTTAATTTATGCAATATAAATCCTCATGGTAAACAATTCTTTCATGCACTACCAATTTTATTCTCATTTTATCGCATTTGGTTCATTGTATAGACAAAATTGAGATGGAAACACTCAAACCAACATGTGATAGACAAGTACAAAATGAAAATAAAACAGTGCATGTGTTCATTAAACGAGATAATGAGCCAAACATGTAGAAACATATCACTAATCACATCTGAATGACTCCATACATTATAAAGCACATAGATGAAATGGTGTACCATCTCAAATCACTCTCAAACAGTCATGTGGAATATGGAAATGAAGTTGTGAATTTGGCTATCTTAAATGTCCATCCATAAAAGGTGTAAACAAAATACAAAACTCTTTTTGTGTTTTTCAAAAAACAATTACAAAAATGAAAATCTTTTTACGCCCTTTTAAAAAAAATCAAAAACAAAATCTTTTTTGATTTTTCATTTTTTCAAAAAAATAGAAAATATTTTCGTATTTTTATAAAAATATGAAAAAATAAAAAATACTACAAAAAATGATACACGTGATACAATCCAGAAATAGGAATCATAGGTTATGAACATGAAAAATGTATCATATTCTAGACATTGTAACACCCCTCAGTCAACTGTACAAATTCCTAAAGACTTCCTACTAATATAAGGGTGTCTAAAGGCTTCGTGAAAATATTGGTTGACTGGAGGTCGGTAGACACAAAACTCAAGGACATGACTTTATCTTCAACTAACTCACGGATAAATTTCTCGCGTATCCTAATGTGTTTTGTGCGTGAATACTGGACTAGGATATGGGATATGTGTAGCGCGCTCATGTTATCAAATGAAATAGTCATAGTGTCCCGTGATATTCATAATCCTCCAGTATCTGCTTGATCAATAGAATTTGTGTGCAGTAACTCCTGACGTCTATATACTCATCCTCCGTAGTGGAAAAACAGATTTAGTTTTTCTTTTTGCTCAACTAAGAGACAAGAGAAGAACAAAAAAAGAAACACCCATGAGGAGGGCTCCTACATCAATCTACATCCCAGGCCCAATTGACATACGAATAGATGGATAAACGGTCATCAGTATCAAAGTAATACCAAATGTCGTATGAAAGAGTCTTACTCACGTATTTGATTATAAGTTTTATAGTGAGTAAGTGTGACTGTTTCGGGGAAGCCTGATATCTTGCACAGACTCCAACACAAAGGCAATGTTAGGATCACGATAGTCAAGTAGAGAAGATGAACGATCATACTCTGATACCAGGTTTTCTCTACATCATTTCCTGAAGTGTCCGTGCAAAGCTTAGTTAAGGTACCCATCGGTGTACGTGCGTGCTAAGCGGAATCTAAACCAAAATTCTTCCCGAGGTCTCTAACATACTTGGATTGGGAGATGAATAGACCATCCTCTATCTGACAAACCGAGAGATCAAAGAAGAATGTTAGCTCACCAACCATGCTCATATCAAACTCAGTCTTCATCTCCTCCTCAAAGTCCTGAGCATGGAGGGAGCACGTGGATCCAAAGACTATGTCATCCACATAGACCCGAGCAACTAAAATAGCACCATCTCATCTCTTAACAAATAATGTCTTATTAACTTCCCCTCACTTTAAGCCACGAGCTAAGAGATAGGAAGTAAGCCTACTGTGCCAAGCACAGGGTGGTTGTTTTACACCATACAGGGCTTTCCTCAGATAGTAGACATGATCAGGGTGCTTAGGGTCTTCAAACTCTTTTAGTTGTTCCCTGTAAACCTCCTCCTGTTGAATGTTATTCAAAAAGGAAATCTTGACATCCATTTGATATAACTTGAAATGCATATGACATGTGATGGTGAGTAGTAAATGGATGGAATCAAGCCTCACAAGAAGAGCAAATGTCTCGTCAAAGTCTACACCCTCTATCTGTGTGTAGACCTCAATGAGCAACCTAGCCTTATTTCGGATATTGGTACCATTCTCATCCATATTATTATTATTGTATATCCACTTAGTACCAATCACATTCATCTCACTAAGTCGGGGAACAAGTTTCCAATTATCACTCTTTTTAAATTGGAGCAAATCTTCTTATATAACAGTTATTCAATGTTGATCTTTAAGTGATTCTTTGTGGTTTTTGGGCTCGATTTTGGATGTATAGCGCAGAAAGCTAGCAACATTCTCTAGTTGAGCATGCGTCTTGACCCCTAAGGTGGTATTTCATATAATGGTGGAAGGGTCATGACTCTTTCAAACCCAAGCAGGTGTGTCCCCTAAAACAGGGGTAGGGTCCACCCTTGGTGTGTGAGGGACTAATGAATCATCACAAGGAAGTTCATACTACTTACACAAGAGACTAGGGTCAACAAATGTCTACGGTTCGTCATCTTATAGGGTGACATTTATTGACTCCACAACCTTAGAGATACTCGGGTTAAAAACCTGATATGCTTTATTTGTCGATGAATAACCTAAAAATATTCCATCATCACTTTAGGAGTCGAACTTTCTTAATTTCTCTCTATCCCGTAGGATTTAGAATTTACTCCCAAAGATATAAAAATATAATGGCTATCTTCTTTCCCTTCAATAATTCATAAGGCGTCTGACGAGTGTGTTGGAAAAGGTAAACCCTATTCACCATGTGGAACGCGATAGACACCTCCTCTACCCAAATCTCCTAAAAAAATTACGATCTAGAAGGATAGATCTAGCCATCTCCTGAATCATCTGATTCTTCCTCTCAATAATCCCATTTTACTAAAAAAATCTTCACGACCAAAAATTCATAATTAACCCCTAGACTATTATAGTAAAGATCTACCTTTTCTTCATTAAATTTAGTGTTGTTGTCACTACGCATTCTATTGAGAGTGACATTGTGTTGATTTTGCAGGACAAGGCATTTGGCCATAAGAAACTCTACAACATCGGATTTCTCTATCAAAAAATCTATTATGGAGTAACGAGAGAAATCATTTACCATCACGAGGATATACCTCTTACCACCAAAAATCTCAGTATGAGTAGGGCCCATAAGATCCATGTGAATCAACTTAAGTGCTCATGAAGTGGTAATGGAATTCAACTTCTTATGGGTGTTACAGACTTTACATCCAAATTCACAAGGTCCACAAATCGCAGAAGTCGGCTTCCCAACTGACGATAAGCCACGTACTTGGTCCTTTTTATCTAATCGCTCCAAATCTCTAAAATTCATGTGACTTAGACGTTGATTCCACGGATCCATAGGGTGATCGTGGCACTGTTATGGACAAATGAGGAATTGAGCATAATCCCTTAATAATTATCTTCAGTCCTCACCCCTTACAATTGAAGTTTATTAACTTGATCAAAAATATTGCACTAGTTTTGGTCAAACTTTACTACAAAGTCAGTGTCGGATAGCTAGCTCATGCTGAGAAGGTTTACATTCCAACCTTTGATGTACAAAACATTATCTAGCTTAGGAAATCTTAGTATCTCTAATTTACCTCATCCTATTATGCTATACCTCCCCCCATATCCAAAAGTGACTTTACCTTCCTTATGTTCCTCCAAGTAGGTAAAAAGATAAACATCACCTGTCATGTGCCTGGAGCACTCACTATCAAAATACCATTATGAGGTATTATGTTATTTAAAAAGCAATATGAACAACAAGGGCTTTTACATCGTTCTTAGGTACCCAAGGAGTGGTAATCTTATCTTTTCCCTTACCGTTGTTGGTTCTAGCCAAGATTTTGGAAGTATTCGCTAACAAAAAAGTCATCTGTTGGTATTCTTCCATTAAACTCTGAGATGTGGAGACTAGAAACTCAACTTTCTCTCTAAGACTCAAAAGATAGCTAGTGGTACGCGGCGGAGAAAAAGTATGTTGTTTTCGACCCAACCTATTGCAAAACACCCTAAATTGACATTTTCTTTTGCTATAGGTATAAAAATACATAGTCTTATGCCGACCTTGGTTTGATTTTCTTAGACGAAATCTTCTTTGGGGTTTTGGATTATGGTCGTACGGATTCGTAGTTAACTCAAGAATTGGCTCCGATGTAACATGAGACGTGGAATCACCATCAAAACCTATTCCTTGACTTTCACCAAACACTAAAAAGGTGGCAAGGAGCATATTTCCCATCTTTCGAGATAAGCCCTCTATCTTTACCTTGACCTCACGAGCTCTCTCAAGGCCATGAATGAGTTGGGAAATAATGGCTTCAAGTTTTTTCTGAGCCTCCATGGATGAATGGATCTCACTTGTAAGTCTAGCGCCTTGTTTGGTCAAGTCCCCTTTCTCTTTCTCAAAACAACTCTCACTCCCCCCAAATAGTCTCTCTCTCTAAATAGAGTCTCTATTTCTCTCAAGGTAGTGTTAATGGAGGACTCTCTCTCTCTCTCTCTCTCTTATCTCTCCCAAATATTTCTCTAAGGTGATGATCCTAAGAGCTAATGCTTTGTTACTCTTTTTAGTTTTAAATGAATCATCATAGAAATTGGCGTAGGTGTGTCGTAGATCACTCTCTCTCTCTCTCACTTGCAGCATCCTCCCCCTCACGCTTTCATTCTCGAGGTGTTCGTGTGAAGTAGCATCCTCATCATCGTGAGTTTCAGTAACAATACTCACATGACTAGCCTTGAATGTGTTGAAGTTACATCCATGTGGTGACTAGTCTCCAGAATCCACCAACTCGACCTCATAGTCATCATTAAGGTAGGCGTTTAAAGAAACTTTGCCATTGCCTTGGCGTTTCAACCTTGTTGGACACTCCAAATCCTTATGACCTTTACCGGCACACTCATAACATCTCTCTTCGTCTCTTTTAGGCATGCCCTTTTTATACATCTCATTCTTCTTTCCAGATTTATTTTTCTCAAAATTCTTTTTATCTTTGAAATTGCCATTTTTTTTCAATTTCAAAAATTTCTTGATTTTTTTTGCAAACAAAGCCAAATGAACTAAATCAAAATCAAACTCCAAATCTGACGTCTCTTCCTCTTTTCTCTTAAACAACTCACCCTTCTTTCTAGTTGACCCCTCACTCTTTCTAGCCTGGCGTTAAGTGCTACCCCTTTATCTTTTGATTTAATCGTATTAGGAAACATGTCAATTTCATATGTCTAGAGGTTTTCTACCAGTTCTTCTAATTTCAGACTACTCCAATTTCCTATAGAATTTGGCACAGTGACTTTAGGGATAAAAACCATAGGCATTGATCTCAAAAAGTTTTTAACTACTCTAGCATTAGGAATATGTTCACCAAGATTGAAACTAGTGTTAACAATATTCGATAAACAAGCATAGAATTCATCAAAACACTCAGATTTAAGCTTGGTAATTGTTTCAAATTGAGTAGTTAAATTTTGTAATTTTTCCTAACGCTTTAACCCCATTAGTGACTTCATGGGTAAGTTGTAAAACATCTCATGCTTCTTTTGATATGGTGCACGTCATGATGCATCGAAAATTTTCAAGTGTGATGGTTCCAGAAATTGTGCTTAGCCCACAAGAGTTATATATACTCCATTTAAATTCTTCCTGAGTCGAGTCTGACACTGGCTTAAGATTTGTCACATTTTCTATGGTGACAGAGGGAGGATTCCACCCTCTTTCACATACAACCCATGCACGTTCATCAATGTCCTTTAAATGAGATTTCATAGGGCTTTCCAATATGCATAGTTAAACCCATAAAACATTGGCACCCGATTATACAAGTTTTCCATTGAGTTTGTATTTTTTCAAAAATCAATTTTTAGACAAAAATTGATATCTAGAGAGATTTTTGAGAAAAATTACAGGGTATAATTGTGTAATTGGATCTGATACCAATTTGAGAGTGCACTAGTAATCATTGAATAAAATTATTTAATTAAATTCCAATTTTATTCCCAAATATAAATTAAAAACCTAGCTTATGCATCTAATTGTGATTGACAGTATATACATAATCAAGCATGCACACAATCACAAACACAGATTTCAGTAAAATCCCACAAAGGGGCAAAACCTTTTTATTTCACTTTATTGTGTAAACCACGACTTAAAATACCGAGAAATACATCTTGTTGTGACACACGAATACCCGCAGGCGTCGGTTCATTATCGTCAGCAATAGATCTCGCAAGAGCCCTAAGGGTCAGCAGTGAAGATAGCCTTTCTTCACAACATATACTCCAAGAACAAGTAGAATGAGTAATAGGGTTTAGAATGGTTCACATAAATATTTGGGACGTTTTGGTGAATCAAAAAAGGTTTAAAACTCAAAAGATGAAGTCTTAAAATCGCAGTTGTTCTACAAAAAAATAGAGATGTAACGACTTGAAAAAACAAGATGTAGAAGTAGGCATTTATAAAAAAAATATGTCGGCGCCGTCGTTCAAATGATATAAGGGTGTCGCTCGAACAATAAAAGATGTTGCTTGATCCCCTATCGCTCGACCTATCAAACGAGGTAAAAATATCAAAATAGTAGCATGTCTTTTGATGAAATTCTTCAAGTGAGATTCACGCAACCTATCTCGCGACATGCAGCGTCGCTTGATGAGGTCATTTTAACGACACAAGCATGTCGTTTGAATGACATGGCATAGTCTTTTGATTGACTAAAGCGTCAAAAACCAAGTTTGCCAACAGGTCTTTAAAAATTAATTTTAACTTAGAAAACCCGATTTATTTTGCAAAAAAAATTTTCAACAAATTTCCAAATTAAACATTATACCATTTTAGTGAGTGGGGTTAGTGGGAGAGATTGAAGATTCATGTCGCACGTTGCTCTATGTTGTTACACTATGAGCATATAAATATGATAGGTGAATGAAGATTCAGATTCTGATAGAGGTCGTCATGGACGATCGTGTTGACGTGACGAAAGTAGTGGTATACGAAATACTTGTTGTAATCTAGGACACATTGAAAACTCCTAGATTCCTAGCGGACATTTATAAAATGATGTCCTTACACATTTTATTCCTTTCTTTAGTTCACATTATTTCGATGTGGTAAACCTGGTATAGATAACTAGGATAAATTCCCAGCCTTCGCTAAAGATTAATTGTCCTAAGTGGTAAACACCTCTACAAATGGATCATAGAATTCAAATTGTTTTCCTCACTCACGCTTTACCTTAGCCTTTCACACATTGAACAAATCCTAGGATTTATACTCATGTTGCACTATTTAAACATATCCATACCTTTGACTAATCATCAATGAGATAGATAAAGCACTCAAAACCACCGCTTGGACTAATAATCACCGAATAATACAAATCGAAGTGAACCATTTCCAGCAATATTTGTCTTTTTAGCATTGGTACGTGAAGGGTCCGTTAGTCATTTTATATTCCAAATAGATTTTAAGACTAAAAGTGTCTTCACTTCTAATGAACTCAGTTATCCATTTTAAACTAGTCTTCAAATTCTTTTTAGAACAGGACAACCTAAGCGTAAGTGTTAATAATGTGTTCTCCCTATAAGGAAAATTTCAATTTAATGATCTTTGACCATAAAATATTCAATCCAGTATTTAATAGTATTAGTTAGACAAATACCTATAATGTATAAATTATTTTCCCAGTGTACTAGAATTGATAAAAGATATTTAATTTTGAAAAAAACCAAAACCAACTTTTCTAAAACCAAGGTACATTAAATAATTTACCTACATTAACCTTAAGTATACACCAATATTCATAAGAATATTTCACCATTAATATTGTTGCACTATTCTAATTACCCATAACTTAGGAACATTTGTTTTAAAAGTAAGTTCCAAGATACCTCGAAGCTTTGTAATAAGTTACAATCCTGATTTGTGGTTCTCGAATCTACATACTAGGTTAACTTAGATCAGGCCATAAATTACACATTTACTAATAAGAGATAAAACATTACCATGCCATTTTCTTTACAAAGCAAGGAAAAAATTGAGTACCATTTATATTAAATTTCTAACTATTTGTAGTGAGAATAAATGCCTTTAGGTTATTTCACTACAACCGAGGAATATGAAATTTTCTTAACCCAAATTGTTAGACTTGAGACGGACTTATCATCCTACCTGCCTTTTGAGAAATATGTAAACCTCATTCTCAACAAATAACACCAACCTTTGGCTACCATTGATCTTCACTTTCGGATTATGAAATGGTACATATTTTTCCCTCCGTGTCTAATCAGAAGAATACTTAATTCAATCAATGATGGAAATTATTTCAAGAACATTATTCTTACTTGACTGGCATCAACCAACAAAGGTGTTAAAAAATTCCCATCGATCAATTCTTTAAAATTAAAAAATCCATGTATGACTTCCCCGATGAGAAAACCGAACAAATGTAACACTTAACTTAAAAGCATTACCATGTACTTTTTTGTGATTAAAAACATCTGATGGAGGGGGAATCAAATTAACATAAGAAGTCGATAGAATCACAAATCTAAAAGATTGATGGAAATTATGAGTTAAATAATTTTATCATCCCCTTTAGTTAGAACAATGTCTAATTAAATTTTCAGTCCTTAAAAATTATTCCAGTTAAAACTTTAACAAAAATAGTGAAGAAAAATTGAATTCATCTTTGAAATCTTAGAATGATCAAATCCAAATAATTAATTTTCAATTAACATATAATAATTAATTTGATTAAATTTTAAAGTGTCATCCCTCAACCATCAATGTTTAAAATTAATCTCTTCGGACATCCTAGTCTCCTTATTATGTGAAATTTCTCAGTGGGAGATTAAACCATACCACCTTGAACCGGTAGATATTCATTTTTCATTATGATATCCAAATAGTTAAGGAACTCCTATATAATAAAATTAAAAGCCATTGACTTTTGGTCCAACTCCTAATCACAGTGACACCAATAGAGAGGATATCAGAAGTTCTATCTAAGTCTATATCGCGGTTTCTTTTAATGAAACTAAACCCGCTCGTGTAGAACTTCCTCGATGGGAGGACTGAACTCACTCTTATTTAATTCCACTAAACTATAACTTAAGAATTTTTATGTTTTTGTGATACTCTATCATCAAAGACAAAGATCTTTGAATTATCGAAGGGATCTGAATACCCTTTCAAATGGTCTACCCCACGGACGAATGGACCATTTTACCACCAAAAATTGATTGGGAGGCCATCAGGTGCCCCGGGACACTGGTCACCGAATCAACTTCATTATCAGAGCGAAATCTCTTTGAATCTTCAAAGGTCACTGAAATACTTTTCAATCGATCCGCCCAGTGAACGAAACGTCACAACCATTGGAGCGAACGATCAATTTTCCCCCTAAAATGATTCGTTGGCCACCGGGAGTTCCCAAGCTCCGTTTGACCAAAGTAAACTCTTCTTTTCGAATGAGACTAAATGAATACCTCCACTACCTATAGAGAAATTCAATATACATTATAAAATATGAAAGTTAACCCCAAACAGGTGCAATATAATAATATATGACAGTAAATAAAATAAAAGGATGGTTTGTATGCATGCCTTGGAATTTGTTCCTTTACGGAACCAATGAATTATGGTATCTTCAGTAAGAACGTCCTTGTCATATAAAGACCTTTACGGATCCAATGACCTTTCCCCTCCTCCTTTATTCATTCTTGGGACCGGCAATGCAAAGATAAAACATTTCATTAGTGGAGTTAAAAAGGTTTTACCTATCATAGCAAGTGAGATTAATGAGAAAACCAAGCATATATAAAATTTAATAACTGTCATTCAAATCATTAATCCAAAAGTATATTTCCTACTACATTAAAATGTTTAAAACTAAGATAAAGATTATAAACATACTTCAACCAACTTTTCATCCAAATAACAATTCCTCCATCTAAAAAGCCTACTAAAGTTTCGAAACCATTTTGAGGAGCAACATACAGAGAAGCATCAGATTGAAGCACTGTCTCAACCCAAACTACCTTTTCCCCAAGTCCAAAGCATTTGAAGTGACACGTGTCAACATTATGTAACCTAACATGCCCTTTTGCCAATCCTTCACCAAACCTATCAAGTATAATAACAAGGAATTTTTTTAAGGAGGTGGAGGTGGAGGGGGTTAGGAGTACGAGTTGGATTGAAAGTAGGAGAGGGAGTGTTGACAAGATTACTCAAATTTTGAGATAAAGTGATAAGACGATGATTTGAAGTGGAACCAAACTCTCTCTATGGAGTCACCCCTACAGGGTAGATCTCCTTTCCATTTTCCAATTTTGACATAAACATATGCAACATACTAGCAACCTCTTTCCACAATGAGTAAACATTAGAGATCTCTTTCTTCATCGAGGCAATTTCTTTATTCCCTTTCAAATGTTGTACCAATTTTTCCCTCGCCACGCCCGTGTGAATTAATTGTTTCTTAGAGACGTAGGACTCCACTCCACGCATTAGGCCTTTAACATCCTTTCTAAACACTTGTGTTAACACATCGTTGTCATAATTCTCAAAATTATCGCTACTACCCTCTCCAATCATACTTATGGATTTTCTTTTCTCTTCCACAACCTTCACTTCCTCCTAACTTATTATAAATAAATTTGTTAATCATTTGATAAAATTGCAATTAAAAATTAAAAGATTCAATAATAAAAATATTATGCTCACATGGAAACTTTTGGAACTCTCCAACACAGTTTTATCACCGCGTATATGTCCTAACAACCAATTATTGTCCCTCCTATTTTTTACTTCAGGGTTAGTTTTTTGTTGTACGTTGTTAAAATTAACAAATTACCTAAGATCATTTTTAATGTTAAAAGAAAAATAAAATGATACACACCAACAAGTATTTCTTTTGGGGAATGTATAATAACCCACCAACTAGGAGTGTTAAAAGCTTTTGAGTAGAAGACTTCACTGGCATCAGAAGCGAGAATTACAGGCTTATCAAGTTGATTATTGGTACTCTTGAACTTATCAAAATTGACCATCACCAAATTGGAGTCTGGACAATGTTTACAACCATTGATCTTGTCCTCCACCCTCACCCAATCACAATAAAACACTACCTCCTTAAATAGAATATAGTCCAACTCAATTATTTACCTGATAACTCCATAATACATTATCCAAGCATTTCTAAGATTTTTATCACTTTTCCTTGCCATAATTTGAGTCCAGGCCTTCATGCAAACATCATTGTCTTGTGTCACAACAGTATCGTCATGATACTTGGGAGAGAATCCCAATCCCTAGTGTGGTATTTTTTTATATGTTTTAACCTTGTGTTTTGGCCCCTGTACTAACTGCCACAACATAGCATTTGTCTTTGTCTCTCCGAAAGTGACCAGTTCTGTAATAAAAATAAAATAATAGTTATAAAGTGAGTCTAGATAATAAAGAATTTTACTTAACATACTAATAAAATCAATAGCACCTTATCATATAACCACAGAATGAAAGAAGTTTGCATTTCCACTTCTGTTAATTGGCTCCCATTTCCTTTACCACGCCAAGTGGATTTTAGTAATGTTTACTCATTGCAATTTATTCACATAAGTTCGTGTATTAGTATTTAAATGTGAATTTTAATAAATACTTATTAAATTTCTCAAACCTGTAGAATTCTTCACGACCATCAACGTCAAGTCAAAATGGGACCCATCGAAGTATTTGTTGAAATTATTTAAGTTCTAATATCACAATCTTATCATCTAACATTAGCCCTTCGTCATAAAACTCTCCATCTTCATATAGAAACGCTTCACGAGTACGTTTGTGGTTTCCATAAAGAGAATTAGGTATGTACTCCATGCAATACCTAACATATTCAACAATAACATAGGACTCCACAATTAAACCTTCAATGTATCACTTATTGCTGGGTATATCTTTAAAATTCTTCATCTTACTATTCGTGTGAATAAGAAAAAAGTATGTATGACATATTCATTAACAATGATCTATACGTATATGCTAGTGTTTTTCTTGAGTTTGTGTTTGTGTTTCTGTGAAAATAAAAATTAATATAAAGAGTTTACCGTTCAAACGGATACATCCAATGTGTTCCTGTAGGACAATAAGCCAATTCTTCATCGGCTAAATGAATAGTAAGGTGGATACTAACATCAAAAAATTTCGGCGAAAAGTGTTTGTCTAACACACACAATGCCTCTGCCACCATAAACTTGGCCCTTGGCATATCCTCTCGAATTAAGACTTTTGAGCACAGTATTTTGAAAAATAAACTCAACTGCTGAATAGCTCTTCGCAAATCTTTGTATTTAAAAATGCCTGCTTAAGTAATATGGGCAACAAATACTCCATAATAACGGGATAGTCATGTGACTTCATTGAGTGCAAACTAGTTGGGTTAAGGGTGACGATATTGCTCAAGTAGTAAGAAAAGCTAAAAGGTAGCTTCAAGTTTTTCAAAATTTGACAAAATTTTCATTTCTCTTCTTTATCCAATATAAATGATGCTTTCGTTTTCAACCCTTTCCCGATTTGATCATCTTCCCATATCCATTGAACACAATGTATGCCCAAGTCTTTCATATCCTTTCGTGCATTTATTGTATATTTAGTTTTCATCTTATCATCGAGGATTGTACTTATTAAATGCAATGCAACATTCTTCTCAATGTGCATCACATCAAGAACACGTCGAATTTTATGAGTACTCCAACTTTCCATTCCAGATAAAATTAACCTTTTATACCATGCCTCCTTAACTTCAACATTACAATTCTCATTTGCATCAGCCACCTTTCTCTTCTTACTGGAAACTTTTGGAGACTTTCCTTGTGTGTACTTGATGCAACGTAGCTTTTTTTAAAAGTGTGTCCCTATTCAACCGATGTGGAGGGGGTGTATACTTTGTTGACCAAAGCCCCAAACTCTCACCTTTCTAAAAAAGGTGATCCATGTCAAGAAAAATACGATAGTTTGTATAAACTATCTTACTATTGTGCTTCAGTCGGATGGATGGAGTATCATCTCCACAAATAGGGAAAGCTTTATAACCATGTGTAACACACCAAGCTAAATTCCAATATGCAGGGAAATCATGAATCCCCCACATTAACATAGCTTTCAATGTAAAAGGTTACATCTCATACATGTCATAAGTAGGAACACCTACTTCCCATAATTCCTTCAACTCATAAACTAATGGCGGAAGAAAAATATCGATGTCGGTGCCTTCAGACTAGGTATTAACAAAGACAACTTTTGAAACTCGCTCTTCATGCACAATGAAGGTGAAAGATTATTCGGCACCGTGATAACAGGCCAATAACTATAACTAGCAGACTAAATGCCATGAGGATTAGACCCATCGGTTGCTATTGAGAGCCAAATATTGCATCCTTATTTAGAAAATTCAGGCGATTTTGATTTGAAACTCCTCCATTGGGACGAATCATATGGATGTCGCAGGTAATCCCATGAAGTGCTTGCCCTATGCTGCCATGTCATTTCTCCATCTATCCACAGAATAGTATATAATCTCACCAGCCTTGGAATCAGAGGGAAATGTCTCAAGACCTTTTTAGGTTCTTTGGAAATCCTTCCCCTTTCCTCTTCGTAACTGAATACCTTGATTCTCCACATTGGGGACATTCACCCATATATTTATTCTCCTTGAAATATAAGACACAGTTGTTAACGCATGCATGAATGTAATTGGCCTTCATCCTCAAGTCTTTCATTAAACTTTTCATCTTTGGATATTTTTCTTATAGTGTATTACCTTTTGGGATCCACCTTTTTAAGATAAACAAGAGTGCGTGACACTATTTCCTGACCAACAAAATTATTTCTTTAAGTTGTGAAGTTCTACAAATGAAGAAAGAATTATTTAAGACCCTCACATGAAGGATTAATTTCTCAACTGATAATCTCCTATATTCATTGTATTTTTCATTTAGGACATGATCTTCTTTGGAAACTCCCGACTGACTGCATTCAACATCTACATAAGGTTCCTCATGCACTCCGTAACAAACATCAACAAGATTTTCCACCCTAACACCTTGTTCCTCGATGTTTTCTTCTACTATGTTCTCCTCAACATGTTCTATCGGTGGGGGGTCAATAGTGTTCACGGATGTATTTTCACCGTGAAAAAACCATAAAGTATACAATTGATGCATGCCATTCCTCCATAGATGTCTCTCCACTTATTTCGATTTCAGATGCAATTTATTGTGACACTTTGAACATGGACAAGGTATCATTGTCAAACCCTGATCATTGTTCTCTTCTGCAAAATTTAATAAACTCTTAAATGCTCTTTAAATACAATAAGATGCATTTGTTCTCTTCGGCCATCCATTCTTTGTTAATTGCCTGTGACATTCTATAAAATGAGGTAAAACAAACATTAACAATAAGTTGCAACTGTAATCTTTGGTAATGGTTGGTGTCTATTTATGGCAACTAATTATACCATGATTTATGCTAAATTCATAATTTCTAAATTCTAAACACACTTCTGATGAAAAAAAAGAAAATTTGAGCATATTCATCATATCAAGTAACTAAAACACATAATTCTTCATGATTTCTATTTGCAACTAACGTGATCATTCATGGCATTCTTTTTAATTTATCATAAAACATAAGATGCACATCACAATAAGTGCATTGAGAAAAACAAGATATTAACCAACTTAAGATACAAAGATAAGAAAATGACCCTCCTCTTAACGTCTCAACCTAAAATGCATACTTATCCTAAAGCCCATGTTTTTAAAACCAAATATGTATCAACAATATTGGTTAATAATTACATACACAATATAACTATATGAATTTGTACACAATTATAATTCAAATAAAAATCCTCGGATACAATAGCACAAATCCACATAGTATGTTAATAAAAAGTCCTAAAATAAATCATACGAAACAGGAGGCTTTAAACTAGGATAGGAAGGAATTATTCCAAATTAGCAAAATTCTAAACAACAACGAAATTAACTTAACTCAAACCATTAAATATGTTAACCCCTTAAAATAAATAGCAACAAATTAATTCAAACCATAATCCAAAATGAATAACAACATATTGATTTAAGCCCTAAACAACAACAAAATAATCCAAATAACTAAAGTGGCCAAGTGAATGAAAGTGTGTGAGATTTTTTTTAAAGAAATATTATAGTTTTTTGTCTTCAATTTTAAAACTTAAACTTTATACCCTTATACTTTTTTTTTTTTAAATTCTTGGGGTGGGGACTCGATCCCCCTCCCCCCCCCCCCCCCCCGCTACCAAATAGCTCCGCCATTGTGAACAAAATTCAATGGCAATTGAATCACAATAGTTTAATGGTGTTTGTTCGTGAACAAACATGAACGTGGATATAAAACCAACTGTGTATTAAAATAAGTCTACGAATGTCTTTATAGCCACAATTTTTCCTGTGTTCTATCTTCCTCTATCTATCGAGTGTTACTGAGTTTAATCCTAGTGTACACTTTGAACCAAAAAAATGATAATGTTGTATTATGTCCCGAGGGAAAATTTTGATTTAGTCCATTGTACACTTACGGTTGAAATTAGAAGGGCAAATATATTGCTAAAAAAACATTCGTAGAATGTCCTTTGTAATTAGAGGTGGCAAAACTGGCCCAACTAAGCTATACCGCCCAAACATAGCCGGCTCAAAAGAATATGGACCTTATTTTTCTAAACCTCGGGTCAAATTTGGGCTGAGAGAATTAAAATTTATGGGCCATTTTAGAGCTTAAATGTTGAACACTTTCCCTATAAAATGCAAACAGCTAAATAACAAACCCTTAACATTTTCCCCAATCATCTTTCTCATGCCCTCTCACCAAGTTACAAAAGAGAGAGAGAAATATACATACATATACGTATATATATAGACACTAATAAACCCCAGTTCTATTTTTTACTTCACATTATCAAAATATTAAGTAACTAAGCCTTATTATATATGTATATGTATACAAACACACACACACACACACACACATGTATATATATATATATATATATATATATGGGTGTGTTCTTCTCCTTTCTCGGCAAATAATTATAAAATATAAAATCAGCAGAGAAGGATCCATTTTGGGTGTTATAAAATCAGCAGAGAAGGATCCATTTTGGCCCACCCAAATTTAACCCAACCCACCTTATTACCGGTTTTATTTGTAACATTTGAATCGATTACAATTTCTAGTGGTAACATTTAAATCATTATAATAAGAGAAGAAACAAAACATTACCTGATTCAATTAGAGAGAGAGACGAGCGACCCGAGCAGTGTGTAACAGAAAGAGACGAAAGAAGCAAGCTCTCTGTAATGGAGAGAGAGAGACGAGAGAAAGAGAGGCAGGTGTGGGGCGGTATAAAGAGAGATGTAAGAGAGTTGAAGAGTGGGATATTCCACTTTTTTAAAGGCTTTCGCATATAATACTAATATATTAGTAACGATTTTTTTCTATTAATAACGTATTTTTTCCATTACAAATGTGTAATGGATAAAATCCATTACAAATAGGGAAAAAAATCCGTTACAATTTTTCTCTTTTGGTGTAGTGCCTACTATTTTTTGCCTGCAAAGATAACCCACATCACGGAACCTTCGATGATAGAACGCGAGTGGTATGTTCACATAATTATACCATATACATTGATATAATGATATAAATATTATGTCTCTATACCCATGTATAAATGTCCAATAAATATGGCTAGCCGTGCATGTCGCTCGTAGCACTAACTAAAAAATACTGGCTCTAAATCCGACTCAGAATTATTAAAAATTCACTTATTTAATCAATATATCATTTAAAATAGTATTTTGGACAACTATTGAATCCCAACCAGCCCGTGTTCTTTTTCTACCGAATTTTCTGCACAATTCATTATTCACTTCCCAGAGCATTATTCCTCCTAAAATACTCCAAATCTCACCCCTGATGTATCTCAATTATCCTAAGGTATATTATTTGTTTTACAAAAATTAGAAGTCCTAATTCATTCCCGAACGTAAAATTTTAAACATAAATTAAATCACGAACAAAATCGCTCAAATGAGCAGAACTAACGATAACAGGGCAGTCGAACCGATTCGGCTTGAGGGCGAACCAGTTTGCCCCTGCGGAACAGTCCAGTTCCTTCCTGATTTTATTTTTAGCAAGGTTTAATCCAAATCCATCCACCTCAAAACATATTTCCTCAATTATTATTAATTCTCACGATTCCTAAACATGAAAGAGATCATTTTTAATATAAAATTTCTCCACATATGATCACTAATTAGACTTTAGAATTTATCTCTAAATATTATGAAATTATCACCATATCATAAAAATTCATAATTCGTCTATTTACATTGGATTAAAATTTCAGGATCTCCATCTATATAAATCATGCAATATTATTATGAAATCAGTTTCCTAAAATCCAATTTCATATAAATCCCACCTAAAAATCATTTCCTAATCATGATATGAAATGAAACATTCATTTAACTATTTAGCAAGATAATTACTTCCCTTAAACCTTTGTAGAGTCTGAATTTTCTATTTGATGATGTTAATCCAGTCCAGAAATCTCCTATAATTCTCTCCCAATTGATCTCCTCTTGAGTCCCTTTGGTTTCCTGTTTGAGTTTCCTTCGCTTTTCTCTTTGAATTCTCTCTTAGGATCTTGGTATCACAAAGAAACCTTTTGATATAGAAAAATGAGTTTTCATACAACCTTATCCCTTCATTATATAAGCTAAATCCAGAAATTCCATTTATACCTATTTTTAAAATGACCCTTATTCCCCTATGTGGGTTCCATTTAGTCTAAAAAGATCTCGGAACCCAATCACTACCCTGGATACTTAATTTTGACTATTTTGACCAATTCTGAATCAATCGTGCACTCAAAATCATCATTCGAGTCACCCATCATCAATTTACCTTGTTATTCTCAATACAAACCTACATTTGCATCCCGAATTAGATATTATCAACCGGTCGATTATACTCACTTACGGCGTAATATAAAATAATGAAGTTTCATTTACTTATCATAAGAGTAAATATAATAAAAAATTAATATTAATCTATTTCTCGCTAATTAATATTTATTTACATTCACTTTCTTTTTCAATTAAATTAAATTACAGCGACACGTGACATTTAAGTATTCTTAAAAATACGGGCCGTTACATACTCCCCCTGAAAAGGAATTTTGTCCATGAAGTTAGGATATGCCTGGTACCAAAAACTTCAAATATTTACCTGCAAGAAATGTCAACGTACCCAAATCAAGTCATGATAATATTATGGTTCCTCAACTACACACCCACTAGTGTAATCATCATGCCTGAAGGCCTACTCGCTAGGACTCAAGATTAGAAGTAAGTGTATTCAAACCATTTTATACCAATATATTCCTTCATTTGTAAGGTCTCATCTTGCTAGAAATATGAAAAAACATTGTTAAACTATTAATAATGTTCTAGCAAGATGAGCCTATACACTAGTGTCTCTATTGTTCTAATGCGGGGGAAAAGGTTGTACTTCCCTAAGTGCCAACCTCCCATCTTGTGTCCTTAAATGGTGTATACATGCAATAATTTTTTATTACTTATTTCAGGCTTTATTTCTTAAGTTCATGGTGACGTAACTCATACGAAGTTCTTGAATAACAGAGAATAATCTCTGATAAAATCAATTCTTACTGATGGACTCTGGCTCCCGACCAACCCGAGAATCTTATTATTTTCCCCCTCTTCTAACCAACAGGAGGGTGGATGACAAGGTCTCCCGCACATGACTCAAAAGGTGTCTTGCCACTAATAAACTTGTACGTGTTATTACACATAACTCTAGAAATGGTAATTACTCCTCCCAATTACCATAAAATCTAAAATACCCATCTCTTGCATTCTCTAATATTTTAGTCATCTCTCATTTCTACACTTCGATATAAGGTAATACGTCTTTCTCCAATCGCAACATTGCTCCCATAGGATCCTAATATTACTTATCAGAGAAGGGATTTAAGGATCTCATCCTGATTCATATTAATATTTGGCGACACCTTGTGCCAGATTGTTTTCTTTTCTTTAATAAAATGATGGACACACTATCCGATAGTATAACTTTCCCAAATTAATAATAACTTATCCCTCTCAGTTGACCCATTTCACCCACCCAAAGGGAATCTTGATCGTTTAACAATATTGGTAACCCAATAATGAACTTCATCAGTCTACCTATCCATTATGTTAGTGGAATCAGTAATGAATAAAAAATGTTGGATCATTTTGGATCAATCTTTTCCCATTTATGAGTGATTCACCTCGAGATAACTTCAGTACGTCTCACTCCACACCGACCCACATCCTCATTATCCCACATAATGAGGTACCTCTTACTCCCCTTCCTGGGTACTCCAAAAGTTGTGACCCATGTATCTGCTCTAAACTTTGCACTTTTTGGCTCATCTTTGATAGGTAAAATTAACATCCTATTTATGCGCAAGCCACCCTCAACACTTGACTGAGTAAGTCCCCGCTCTACTTCACACAATTGTTGGATCCTCCATTATTAAGATATATATTTTACCTATGTTTTCACATTCTTTCAACCCATCTTATGTGTTATAGCTCCCCTTTCTATATATACATACTTGGACTATCTCCTTCATTCACCGAAATTCAGTTCATATTAATTTTCAACTTTTGCTTCTACTTCCCCATAGACATGTGGTTTAACACAATTATTATAACATCTCTCTTATCCCATATGCTTTTAAAAATCGATCTAACTAAGGAGCTCATACACCCTATATCCTGTGCATATTTGCACAACCAGCACCGACATAATATATTTAGCTCAAGCTTCGTCCCGCTTGCTTAGAGTAATTATATCGTAAGGGCATTCTCAATTGCTCCACTAATCGTGACTTACTTCATCTCGAGATGGTCCCACCCATTAACTAGTGGTGCAATAAAAAAAATTCAGTACTTCCTACACAGCATTACCCGACTCCACTAACCTTATATCATATAATAGCTCTCAGATCAAATTATTTTCTCCACACGTACAATGATAATAATTTAAAATTAACATCCAATCATTCAATAATTCCTCCCAACTACTGACGTTTATTAAGGTTCATGAATGGAACATTATGCAATTAAAATCCAACTAAGAAAATTCCCCAATGCCCCATCACCTACCATTGTCGGTTATCGAGGTCCTTTGACCTAAAGAACATAATCGGGACACTTAATATCCTATCCCTAGATGTATAAGTCTAATCCTCAACTCATGTTTCTCAAAAGGAGTCTTACAATACGGCAATCACACTATTACTAAGTCTTTAGCGCTAAATTAATAGCAGGCTAAATCTCTCCACTTGGCGATAAACCTGTTATACCCTGAATCACATCAGTACAGTCCCTACACACTGGGATCGAATAATACAAGAAAACTATACTCTCTGAAATCTCCACTATAATATAGTATATATGCAGGCTCGACCCTTTTTCAGGTGAGACACCGTAAAAATAACACATCCTGTCTTGGAACACCAAACACGATAGCCTTACTGTAATAGTCCTCCATTGCTCACACCATCGCTGACCAGTACATATCCGTTATAACATCATATTCGCATTACAAATATCTCCCATATAATAAAATCAATTAAAAACATGATCTCTCAATGTCTGCACCCGCTCCCCTATAGATGGAACCAAAGAGATCCATGTTAATCAATGGTAAATATAAATACACAATAATGATACAAACGATACATTCACTAAACCTATCTCACGTGAAATATAATGCTAACAAATTACTGTGACGCACTCGCATCACGTAAAACTTATCCCATTTGTACTAGGATAAAATCGTACATTCCATTATCAATGGCACTGGTTGTTCAAATGATTGATGGACGTAATACTCATGTCTAATCTAAACCAAAACTTCTATAATGGTGTCTCCTCATGGACATAATTCTCTTGTCTCCTATCTCTCTACGAAGATCGACATATATGGTCCTGTCTGAATCCACCCTCAGTCCTGATGGTTTACCTAGTATTCCCTCGAGTCCACTATCCCTACGGAAAACATTATTGGACCTGATGGCCCTGTCTGAATCCACCTTCACTTAATCGAAATTCCCTTGATCTAAATCTTTTAAACGGGACCCTCCTTTGGTTATCCCCCTATGGTATTCCACTACACCGATTGTATCCACTCTTTCCCTATTGACTAGACTTTGTAATCTCGTGTCTCCCTTCTTAAGGAATCATTGATCTTCACACGATAATAGTACAGCATTGACGACATCGGCATAAATCTTCCAATCCATATTTCCCCATGAGTGATGACGAGTTCTACTCGTGATTCCATCATCAAACTTAAGGACTCTATTAACCTTCATATCCAGCTCGCTGGATGTGAAGTTTGTTAAATAAGAAAATTCATCCTCATACTCGGCCCCTATCCGACCCTCCAGTGATGAGTCCCAAAACTTTCTTCACATCTCTATTTAAATAGAAGATAATAGGACTTGAAGTCAAACAACACCACAAATTTCTTAATTTTTATAATATATCTTTCCTCTGATGTGGTGACTGAATCCCACTACTACAACACTTCTCCTACAAGCATAAAATTTGCTAAAAACGTATTTATTGGTGTGAGTGCACTCCACCATTCTCAAACGCCTTTGCATGTTCCCCTCCCATTTGCTAGCTAATACACGTTTGCACTTGCTGGAGACTCTTGTGAATGGCCATTTAGAATTGCCCCAAGGACTCTCTCCCATATTGGATGAACTGGGTGAGTCTGAATTAGCACCATAGCCCTTTGTGGTAGCGCTTGGGAAACTTCTTTGCCACGGTATTCTTTGCAGCATTAGCTTTTTAAGCAACTATAGTGGTGACTTCTACTACAGCCACCATTACCAGAATAGTCTGTGGCTCTGGCTGAGCTTCTCCACGTGTATGTGAAACCCCACCTAATTAAATACCAGGTGATCAATCCTTTATTAAATTAAATCAAAGTGTACGGTTGGTTCATTCTTAGCATCACTATCGAAAACAATTTTTTTTTATTTACCACCTAATAAATAATTAAGCTAAGTGTCGAAACATTTAATTTCATAGATTAAATTCCATTGCCCTAAGTTTATATACATAAACAACTTTATGAACACATATAATAATATTTAATACCAAACCATCCAATCAAAATAAATAGGCTAGATTAACCATTCCAAATAAAATCTCCCAAAGATGAGGAAAATGTAATAATTAAAATAATCCCAACTAAAACTAAATAATGAAATAAATAAAGAGCACAAAGTCACTCTGAAATAAATAAAAACTGGAAATGGGAGACACATACCCAATCTAAAATGACTAAGTGAAGAGTTGAGATGATAAGGATGAAGTCATCTAAATGCAAAGACCAACAACTCCCATACTAGCTACAGCACATCAACAGTCCAAAGAGCTAAGTCGGATATATATATATATATATATATATATATATATATATATATATATATAAGAGGAAGAGGAGATGATAAGAAACGGATCAAAGCCCGAGTGTAAAATCGCTTTAAAATAGTTTAGCAAGTATATAAAATGCTTACCACTTGATAATACATACATGTTTGTGCCTCAACACCCACTTGAGAATTATCACCTCTCAACTAGTGTACACGCCTAACGTAGTACTGAATTACTCTAGATAAATTTGACCCAGTTAACTAGTCTAACCCGATCTCCTCACATCAATCATGATTCACGTGATCGCATAACTATAATTTATACATGATAACTTTTTCTTATGAATTTACCAAGCCAGCTATGTACATCTCAATACAGCCTTAAGTTCTCAAACACTTAACTTATTTAACATCAATTATTCAATTTTATCTACTTACAAGCACAGTAGATGAATCACATGTATTGAGAACGTATGTGCTTGCGTTCAAATGATCAAACTATATATTAAACACCTTTTAACCCAAACAAACCCTAAACATGCAACAATATGTGATTGAATAAGATGATGAACTAAGCAAGAACATTCAAACACATGCTTGTGAGGAAAACTCCCCCAAAGGGGCAAAACCATTTATTTTTTATTATAATATTGTAACTGTACAATTTCGGATTACAATGAAAATACAAGTGACTAAGAATTACCCTCAGGTGTCGGATTCTGTAGTCGGCGGCTGGAAATATCCCTTTCCAATAGGGCTGCAATGAAGAAGAAGAACGGTCTTCTCCATAATGGTACGAACAGCAAAAGTGCGTTCCTGGGTTGCAAAGTGATTCACAAATGTTTGGAAAGTTGTGTGAATCAAAAACCTAGAGTCTTGATACTCAATAGGTGAAGACTTATAGTTTTTTTGTACTCTGAAAATCGTGTAACTGAGTCTTAGAAAACCAATTCCCGTAGTGGGATTAAATAAGAAGTCTTGGGCCATAAAAATCTGAACACGATCTGTTGAAGTTTATCCCAGGCGGACCGGTCCGGGTCTGAGGTAGATCGGTCCGGTTAGTCGGATCGGTTCTTTTATTTTATGCTTCTTTGGTTCGCTTGCGGTCCGGGGTATACTGGCTTTCAGCAGGCGGACCGGTCCGGAGGCGGATCGGTTCTTTTATTCTGGCCGGACCGGTCTGTCCTGTCAGACTTTGATTCCTCTTCTTCTTTTGATATTCGGATCCGTTGATGACTGTATGAATGTTGAATTTCTTCAACGGTGTAACGGCGTGCGACATAACAAATTGTTAATGGAAAAAAATATCCTTACAAATCTCCCCCTATGTCTATGCCAGTACATACATAAAAACAAACATCCGAATTATCAAACACCTAAAAATTCCTATACAAATCTACCCTTCCATGAACCCAAAACTGGAAAGATACAATTGAATAAGACTACAGCGTTTGCTCTTCAACTCTTCAAGAACCTCAACACTTTTCTCATCAGGGTGTGCAATCCATGATAATCCACGTAGTACCTACACACATGAGAAAAAACAAAAAAACCAAGTGACATATTGAGATTGAAATGAGATAAACATATATACCAATTTATGAGCAAACTCAAACTTTCAAATCTCCCCCATAATTAGATAATTCATTCTCCCCCTTTTTATGATGTCCCCAAATAGACAAATGAGAGAAATAAATCGAATAAGCAAGTGCGGGGTGTCACTAGGATAAAATCACACCAGGAATGAACACAAAGCAACCAAGACGATGATAGCGTAAATGAAGTTGTGTGATCAAATTCGATAGGAAAATCAATGCATACAAACATGACATATGTGCACGATGAATATAGGATAATCCTAGAGAATGAACTCAAATGCGTCCTTTGGTGTAAAAGAATGACAATATAAGATATTGACTCAATCAAATCAACAAATCAAAGCTCAAAGTGATTTTCACACCAATAACGTTAAAAACGATTTTATGCTTTTTCAGGACTTTCAAGGAAGTGCAAACCCGTTTAAATATTCTCCAACCAAACTCCCTCAGATATAATTTTGAATAGAGGCATTCTAAATTCTCAAACTTTGGAGAATTGATGGAGAAACCTAAGTGGCCCATATTTGGCATGAAGTGCTTTTTATTGCCTTTAAAAAAAATTTCGGGCTCTTTTAACCTCTTTGGACCTCGGATATTAAAATTCCTCCATTTTTTAGGTCCTTTTTAACGGTGGCTTTTGCACAAAGGATAGATGATTACCTTTCACAGCCCCTCCCCGTTATACAAAAACACACAGCCTCACCAAAATGGTTTTTACATGCATTCCAATCTTGTCAAGTTTTATCGCATATTGTACATTGTATAGACAGAATTGAGATGGAAACACTCAAGCCAATATGAGATAGACAAGTGCAATAATCAAATATAGCCGTGCATGTGTGCAATAAAGGATATAGGAGTCAAACATGTAGGAAGATATCACTAATTACATCTCAAAGACTCCAACCAATGTAAAGCACATAGATGAAATGATGTAGCCTCTCAAATCTCTATCAAACAGTCACATGGATAAATGGAATGAAGTTGTGACTTGGATATCTTAAATGCTCATCCATAAAAGGTGCTTAAAAATACAAAAATCTTTTTGGTCTTTTTCAAAAATTTTATCAAAATAAAATCTTTTTGTGCTTTTCTTAAAAAAATAAAAGAAAATCTTTTTGTATTTTTCAAAAGAAATATAAAAAGAAAAAAGAATTAATAAAAGCTGTACAACTAAGCAATGGTACATATAAAACAGACTAGCAATAGGAAGCATATGATATGAACATGAAGAAGCATCCTATTCTAGACATAGACCAACCCCTCAGTCAACTGTGCAAATCCCCAAAGACTTCCTAAGACTCTCAAATCTAAGGGCATCTAAAGGTTTCGTGAAAATGTCGGCTAACTGACGATCGGTGGGAACAAAACTCAGGGATACAGTGTTCTCCTCAACTAACTGTCGAATAAAGTGCTCACGTATCCTGATGTGTTTTGTGCGCGAATGCTGGACGGGATTATGGGATATGTGTATCGCGCTCGTGTTATCACAAGAAATGATCATGGTATCTTGTGAAATCTCATAATCCTCCAACATTTTCTTCATCCATAAGAGTTGTGTGCAACAACTCTCGGCGGCTATGTACTCAGCCTCCGCAGTGGACAAAGAGATGGAATTTTTCTTCTTGCTCATCCAGGAGACAAGAGCAGAACTAAAATAGAAACACCCACCAGAAGTGCTTCTACAACCATCTACATCCCCAGCCCAATCGGCATCCGAATAGGCGGACAAACGGTCATCGGTATCAAAGGAATACCAAATACCGTATGAGAGAGTCCCACTTACGTATTTACTAATACATTTTAGAGCAAGTAAGTGTGACTCTTTAGGGGACGCCTGATATCGTGCACAGACTCCAACACTAAAAGCGATGTCAGGACGACTGGCAGTCAAGTAGAGAAGACTACCTATCATACTCCGATATAAGGTTTGCTCTACGTCCTTGCCTGAAGTGTCCTTGCTAATCTTGGTAGTGGTACTCATAGGTGTACATGCATGCTTAGCGGAGTCTAAACCAAATTTCTTCACTAGGTCTCTAGCAAACTTGGATTGGGAGATGAACATCCCATCCTCTAGCTGACGAACCTGGAGACCAAGGAAGAATGTAAGCTCACCAACCATGCTCATATCAAACTCACTTTTCATCTCCTCCTCAAAGTGGTGAGCATGCTGGGAGCATGTGGATCCAAAGACTATGTCGTCCACATAGACCTGGGCAACCAAAACAGCACCGTTATCTCTCTTGACGAACAACGTCATATCTACTCCCCCTCTCTTGAAGCCACGAGCTAAGAGATAGGAAGTAAGCCTCTCGTACCAAGCACGGGGTGCTTGCTTCAAACCATATAAGGCTTTCCTCAGATAGTAGACGTGCTCCGAGTGCTGAGGGTCTTCAAACCCTTTTGGTTGTTCCACATAAACCTCCTCCTGTAGAATGCCATTCAGAAAGGCACTCTTGACATCCATGTGATATACCTTGAAGCGCAGATGACATGCGATGGCGAGCAGAAGACGGACGGACTCAAGCCTTGCAACGGGAGCAAATGTCTCCCCAAAGTCTACACCCTCTATCTGTGTGTAGCCTTGAGGGACCAATCGAGCCTTATTTCTGATTATGGTACCATTTTCATCCATTTTGTTCTTCAAAATCCACCGGGTACCTATCACATTAGTCTCACTAGGCCGGGGTACAAGTTCCCAGACATTATTCTTTTTAAACTGAAGTAACTCATCCTGCATAGCAGATATCCAATGTTCATCCTTGAGTGCTTGGGCTCGACTTTGGACGTATAGCAAAGATGGATAACAACGTTCTCTAGCTGAGCACGAGTCTTAACCCCTAGAGTGGGATCACCAACAATGGCAGAAGGGTCATGACTCTTGCGAACCCAAGCAGGTGAGTCCCCTAGCGCAGGAGTAGGGTCCACAAAGTGTGAGAAAGGAACAGGTAAATCACTGTCAGAACAATTCTCATCCTCACACTGAAGGTTAGGATCAATAACCGTTGGAGGTTCGTCATCTTGCACGGTGACGTTTATTGATTCCATAACCTTAGATCTCTTCAGGTTAGACACCCGGTACGCTCTGCTATTCGATGAATATCTTAGAAATATTCCCTCGTCGCTCCAGGAGTCGAACTTTCCTAATTGCTCTCCATCCCGTAGGATGTAGCATTTACTCCCAAAAACACGAAAATATGCCAGGTTGGGCTTCTTGCCAGTCCATAACTCATAAGGAGTCTTTAGTGTGTGTGGACGCAAATAAACCCTATTCACCGTGTGGCATGCAGTAGACACTGCCTCTGCCCAAAATCTCCTAGAAACTTTACAACCTAGAAGCATAGATCTAGCCATCTCTCGGATCGTTCTATTCTTTCTCTCAACAATCCCATTTTGCTGAGGAGTCCTCATAGCAGAAAACTCATGTTTGATCCCAAGGCTATCACAGTAAAGGTCTACCTTTGCTTCTGTGAATTCAGTGCCATTGTCACTACGCATCCTGTTAATAGTGACACTGTGTTGATTTTGCAGGACACGACACTTGGTCGTTAAAAATTCTACAGCATCGGATTTCTCTCTCAGAAAACCTACAATGGAGTACCTGGAGAAATCATCTACCATCACGAGGATGTACCTCTTACCACCTAAACTCTCAGTACGAGTGGGACCCATAAGACCATGTGAATCAACTCAAGAACACGAGAAGTGGTAATGTAATGCAACTTCCTATGAGGACTACGAATTTGTTTTCCCAACTGATAGGGTCCTTAAAAAGTCAAAGTTGACTTTCCAAGAGATGGTAAGCCACGTACTAGGTCCTTTTTAGCTAAGCGATTTAGATCTCTAACGTTCACGTGACCTAAACGTTGGTGCCACAGATCCATAGGAGTGATCGTGGCGCTGTTGCAGACAAGTGAGGACATGGGCTCAGTCCCATAGCAATTATCCTACGTCCTCACCCCTTGCATCAAAAGTTTACCGGCTTGGTTGTAGACTATACACGTGTCCCGGTCAAACTTTACTGCAAAGTCAGTGTCGCACAGCTGGCTAATGCTGAGAAGGTTTGCTTTCAAACCTTTGACGTACAAAACATTTTCTAGCTTAGGAAATCCAGGTAACTCGATAGTACCACGTCCTATAATGCTAGACTTGCTCCCATCTCCAAAGGTGACTCTGCCATCCAGATAATCCTCAAGAGTCGTAAAAAATGAGGCATCACCTGTCATATGTCTGGAGCATCCACTATCAAAATACCACTGTGAGGTATTGTGTGCTTTGAGAGCAACATGAACAACGAAGACCTTTTTATCTTTCTTAGGTACCCAAGCAGAGATGACCTTTTGTTTGCCTTTGTTGTTATTGGTTTTAGCTGGAATGTGAGAAGCATTCACTAACGACAAAGACATCCGTCGGAATTCTTCCATTAAACTCTGGGTCGTGGCAGCTAAGAACTCAACTCGCTCTCTCAGACTAGAAAACTCATCAGTATGATGTGGTGGAGCAATAGTACGTCGTGTCCGACCCATGCTATAGCAAGACTCCCTAAGGTGGCCTTTTCTTTTACAATAAGTACAAAAGAACACAGTCAAAGGCGGACCTTGGTTTACTTTTCTTGGTCGAACTTTCCTTCGAGGTTTTTGACGGTGACCATAAGGAGTTGCAGTAAACGCAGGAACTGGTCCAGGTGCAATTTGGGACGTGGAGGCACCATCATATCCAATTCCTTGTCGATCACCAAAACCTAAATCGGGGCCGAGGAGCATCTTTCCCATCTTCCCAGATCTGTCCTCGATTTGTACCTTGACTTCCCGTGCTTTCTCAAGATCATGAGTCATCTGGGCAATAAGGGCTTCAAGTTTCTTCTGAGTCTCCACGGAGGAATGGAGCTGACTCGTAAGACTAGCCACTTGTTTAGTCAAGTCCCCTCTCTCTTTCTCTAAAACTCTCTATCTTTCTCTAAACAAACTCTTTTTCTCGACACAGGCAGATTCTCTCTCTCTCAGGGCGGTGAAGGTGGAGGACTCTCTTTCTCTCGCCTTTCTTAAATATTCCTCTAAGTCGGTGATCTTAAGAACTAGCTCTTTGTTACGTTTTTTAGTTTTAAATGACTCAGAATATAACTCAGCGTAGGCGCGTTGGATATCACTCTTGCTCTCACTTGAGTCATCCTCCCCCTTACTCACATCGATCTCACTGTCGAGGGGTCCCTGTGAAGCATCATCCTCATAGTTGTGAAGAGAACTAGGAGTGCTCACTTGACTGGCCATGAATGCGGTGAAGTTACACTCATGCGGTGACTCATCTCCTGAATCCACCATCTCGACCTCACTATCGTCACTAAGGGTAGGAATAAGGACAGCTTTCCCATTCTCTCTATTCAGATGAGTGGCACACTCAAAGGCTCTATGACCCCTACCATCGCACTCAAAACATCTCTCACTTTCTTTCTTAGGAGGATTTTTGGAGTCTTTTTCATTTTTCTTTTCAAACTTATTTTTCTCAAATTTCTTTTTATCTTTAAAATTGCCATTTTTCTTAAATTTGAGAATCCTCTTGAAATTTTTTGCAAAAAGATCCAAATCATCTAGGTCAAAATCACACTCAGAATCTGACGTGTCAGTCTCTTTCTTTCTAGACGACTCTACCCTTTTTCTAGCCGACCCCTCACTCCTTCTCTCTTGGGCTTTAAGTGCAATTCCCTTATCTTTAGATTTAGCAGTTTTAGGGAACATATCAATTTCATAAGTTTTCAAATCTCCTACATGTTCTTCCAATTTTAGCGTATTTAAATTACCCATAGAATTTAGCACAGTGACTTTAGGGATAAAATGCTTAGGTAAAGAACGAAGAATCTTTTTAACAACTCTAGCATTAGGAATATGTTCGCCAAGATTAAAGCTAGTATTCACAATGTCAGAAAGTCTAGCATAAAATTCATCAAAGCATTAAGATTCATGCATGGTGATGGTTTCAAATTGAGTTGTCAAATTTTGCAACTTAGATTCTTTCATAGCATTAGTTCCTTCATGGGTGAGTTGTAAAACATCCCATGCCTCTTTTGACGTGGTGCACGTCATTATACATTTGAACTCATCAGGTGTGACAGACCCAGAAATAGCACTTAGACCCTTAGAATTAAAAGATGACCATTTAAATTCTTCATCAGTCCAAGAAGTGACAGGTTTCAAGTTGATCACATTATCAATAGTCACGGAGGGAGGAGTCCACCCTCTTTCAACTAAAATCCAAAACCTTTCATCTATGGCTTTTAAAGCCGACCTCATTCTGGCTTTCCAATAAGCATAATTTGTCCCATCAAAAACAGGCATTTTATTATATAACTTTTCCATTTGAACACGCACTTTTTCAAAAATCAATTTTTTCAGAAAATTGATATGTTAGAAAAATTTTGCGGAAAATAGGAATGCGCGATAGATTAGCGTAACCTGCTCTGAAACCAATTTGAGAACGTATGTGCTTGCGTTCAAATGAGCAAATTATATATTAAACACCTTTTAACCCAAACAAACCCTAAACATGCAACAATATGTGATTGAATAAGATGATGAACTAAGCAAGAACATTCAAACACATGCTTGTGAGGAAAAATCCCCCAAAGGGGAAAACCCATTTATTTTCATTATAATATTGTAACTGTACAATTTCGGATTACAATGAAAATACAAGTGACTAAGAATTACCCTCAGGTGTCGGATTCTGTAGTCGGCGGCAATGAAGAAGAAGAACGGTCTTCTCCACAATGGTACGAATAGCAAAAGTGCGTTCCTAGGTTGCAAAGTGATTCACAAATGTTTGGAAATTTGTGTGAATCAAAAACCTAGAGTCTTGATACTCAATAGGTGAAAACTTAGAGTTTTTTTGTATTCTGAAAATCGTGTAACTGAGTCTTAGAAAACCAATTCCCGTAGTGGGATTAAATAAGAAGTCTTGGGCCATAAAAATATGAACACGATCGGTTGAAGTTTATCCCAGGCAGACCGGTCCGGGTCTGAGGCGGATCGGTCCGGTTAGTCGAATTGTTTCTTTTATTTTATGCTTCTTCGGTTCGCTTGTGGTCCGGGGTATACTGGCTTTCAGCAGGGGGACCGATCCGCGTATGAGGCGGACCGGTTCGGAGGCAGATCGGTTCTTTTATTCTGGCCGGACTGGTTCGGCCTGTCAGACTTTGATTCCTCTTCTTCTTTTGATATTCGGATCCGTTGATGACTATATGAATCTTGAATTTCTTCAACGGTGTAACGGCGTGCGACATAACAAATTGCTAATGGAAAAAAATATCCTTACATGCATATATATTAATTACTCACAATAGATATACTAATAGGTCGCCCCACATAAAACCTATGGTGCTGGCATACTCTGCTATCAAGTCCATACACCTCTCATACAAATGAGGAATTTACTAGTTTATTAACATAAAATACACATATTGGAGGCGAAGCATAGTTCCAAGTCACTAAGAGGTTAGCACATACTCCCACGTCTCTTAGGACCATATGACTATCACTCTCAAATAGCCTGTACCAAGGATCCTATGTTCTAGGGTAGGAGTCAATATCTCCCATAAAAGTCACATCAGAATAAGAGCGGCCCGGTGTGGAGACCTCCGTGATAGCAAGTAGCGCGGGTATGATTGAGCATAGACATTCACATAATACATAAATCTATACACTCATATATGTGTATACACATTATTTAGAAAGGTACAACCACGACCCATAACATATTCTAACCATACGTGGCACGTAGTGCCGAGTCATACGTATAATTAATTTGTTCTTTTATTTTCTCAATTACCACAAATTCTCAAGTACTTCTCGACCCTCAAAGTGTCTCATTCTGATAAATATGAAATCAGTAGGTGTACTTTCTCTACCCTACTGGTCTACTTAATTCTTAATTCTCACAAAACCTAATTTAACATACACACAATCTTCACCTTATTTTATAACCTCGTGATCCCAGGGTTAAATCTCATATAAAATCGAACTACTCGAACCTTGCCTACAACCCTACTGATCCTTCCCAAGTGCCATTATGGTATTTAGGTTATGCCTAATGGTTCTTATAAATTGTGTTTGGATTAAAAATTTAAAAGGAAACAAGTTTATATTTTCCAGTAGGAGTCGATCGATCGATAAGATATTGGCCCAATTTTTGCAATTCTTTGCCTGAGGGTTTCATCAACTTTAACCCTCAAAACCTCTATTAATTCATCCCAAACTCCCAACCAAACATCACAAACGTAATAGTAATACGTATGAACAATTTTTTAATGTAGAATCTTGACTAAATCCTTAAGAAATCATCATTAAATGGGTACAATTCTTGATTTTATCTCAAACCCTAGTCTACCATATTCTTTCAAAAACTATATAATCTTTCCATATTTATTCCTCTAATAATCATTAAAATTCATGATTGATGTTCTACATGTATTCAAGATATTAACCTAGCATGGTTTCTACTCAAACACGTGAGTCTTAGTCTTCCAAATACAATAATAAATCACCATAAAAACATATAATTATTTTTCCTATCCTAACGTGGATGGTATATCAACACAAGATTTAGCAAGATAGATACTCGCCTGGAAATTGAAGGTCTGATTCGATGAATTTTAGTGGTATAGGAATGATCATCTTCTTATGATATATGCTTTGGTGGTGGTGAAGGTGCAAAATGGGTGGTTCTTGGCCTTGAACACCTTGGAAAACTCTCTCCTCCTTCTTCCTATGGTTTTCCTCAATTTTTGATTTTAAGAACCCTAACTTCCTAGACACACCATCTGATATACCCTTAATAATTTTGTCATTAATTAAGGTCCCAAAAATGAAAATTACCAAAATGCCCACCCGGGTGTCGGTTAGGCCTAAAATCATCCTGAGGCCCAAACTAAACCCGTGGGTACACTTTTCTAACTATTTTGACCCTTTTGGATACATCGACGCACTCGAAATGACCATACGGGCAACTTAGAATTAATTTATGTTTAATTTCATTAAATTAGTCCCGACACGATTAACATGTGCGTCCCGACTTAATTTCCATAAATTGTCGTATTCATCACTCGTGACAATTTAAAAAAAATCATAATCATATGTAAAGTCATAATCATATACGCTACTTTTAATCACCAAGTAATATTCAACATATATCACATAATACTTTACTCACGAGTAATATTTAAATTCGGATTAATTTTGAATTATCTCACAATTAATTCTAATTAATCCCATTTTAAAAGTCATTAAAAATATGGGGTGTTACATACTTTCCCCTTACAACAGAATTTTGTCCCGAAATTTGGAAAAAGTGTACCAGATAAGAACAACTCTGGCTATATGTTGCACATCGTATCCTCGCGCTCACGAGTAAACTACTCCGTACCGCACATACATTATGCTATCAAGTACCCTTAATAATGAACACCTCACGTATGTTCGTTTTAAATTCCAGGTTACCCTGCCACGTAGGCTTGTCCAAACCTTATCGTTTAAGTTTCTCTACTTAAACTATATTTTAGCTATTTACTATCTGGTCTTCTACTATTTGCAGTTTATTAGATTAATCATCCTTGAAAGACATACGATATCGTTTCGCGACAATCGCACACAAGTAGATTATTTCTGAAGTATATATTTTACACACATTATATACTATAAGTCTCAACTCATATCTGACCTTAGTAATAGTACCTGGTCCCCCACCTTTAACTAATAAGTAGGAGAACAACAAGGCTTATCGTGCCATACCTCAACTGGCACCATGCCCAAAAGTGAACTTATATGAGTTATGGCACACAAAATCCACTAGTGGAAGGTATTGTTCCCGTCATCCCCTAAGATTCAAAGGTACACATATATGTTATTCTCCAACATCTGATTATTCCTCTTATTTTGTCCATTGGTCTGTGGATAATAGGCCCTACTCAATCCCAACTCGGTCACTATGGCCTCTTGAACATACTTCCAAAATTGAAGAACAAGGATCTCATCCAAATCGGACACAATATTAAACACTGCCCTATATAACCTTACTATCTCGGTTATGAAGATCTCACATACAGTCATGTAGTATGATCGGTCCTGACTTCCATAATGTGAGTTACTTTGGTCAACCGATCCACTATCTCCACATAGTATCGTGACCCCCTCCGAGATAAAATCCTTGGGAATTCTATCCCATTACTACGTAGGAATATCTAATATTTTAAGTAACCCAACTGGTTTTGGATGGTCCACCCTTTAAAAATAGACAAGTGACCCATTGTAAAGTGAATTTAGCAATATTTCTCTTCATTAAATCCCATCACCACTGACATTTATAACATTAACATCATATATTCTTTGAAATGTAACTCAAACCATGGTCCATGTGACTTTGCCTCACCGTGTGTCACAAATCTTTCCCCTTGCTCTAAAAATAGTTCCTCGTGAAACATAAGCCTCTGACGAACCTTACGGAATAGGCTTCAACTTCCTTAGCTAAATGTTGTCGAATTCACATGACGATTATCATCTACTGCCTGATACAAAACCATCCTCGTGGACATTGGGTAATGATGGTCCTAAGTGATATAAATGGTAGGAAATAAAAAGAGACGCGCGGTGTGCTACTACGATAAAAACTAAACTAAAACCGTGAATAACGAGTATAGAGCATCTGATTTCCACAATTTAAATGCAACAAGTCCATAATCCTTTTATTTCAACAGTGGTGATTAGAATAAATTTTCTCTCAAAAATAAAATTCTCGAACTAAAATTACGTCACTAAATTATACAGCAAAATATCTTCCAAATCCATGCTTTAAAACAATTCTTCAAAATAGTCTATAGCTTCCCAATCCACGCTAACCAGCCCCTTTCAAGAAAGTACAGGGAAATACATAATATAACATGAATAGATGCTCAAAGATAATTAGCACAATGAATAAATCGCAACAATACGAATCGCATATACAAATCAAATGCATAACTCAAGCACTATATCAATTAATTTCTCAACCTCTATATACACCTTATCCCATAATTTGCAAGTGTGGATAAAAGAAATATTTAGTCACTTAGGGCGCCCATGCACCCTATGTCTCGCGCATTAATGCACAAATCAAGTTTAATCCACTTAAATAAATCTTCATGGTCTTAAGTCATAATAGAATTATTATTTCTGATTATATTCTCATAGATGTACATTAGCTAAGATACGAAACCCATGTACTATTATCTAAACTTCTCTCTAACTCCCAACATTTGCTATTTTCATGTGTGGGGTGTCTCGCAAAGAAAAATCCAAATAAGGAACCCCCATACACTACTACCTAACATTATCGATCGTCAAGATCCGTAGGGTCCTCAGTCCATAATATATACCTTCCCAAAATCTCCGTATGTTGACGTACAGAACTACGCATCCACTCTAATGTCCATAAAAATAACATGAAACATGGCGCTCTCACTATCCCAAATTCTTGACGCTATATATATAACGAGTTGTATCACTTGCTCGATACATAACACGATATATCCTAAGTTACATCAATAAACAAATCCCTATGCACTAGGATTACATATAACTAGACAACTTTCTCTCTGAAGTTTACGATATCATGAAATTTTCATATATATATAGGCCCAACCCCATTTCAGGTGGCAACTCACTAAAGTAATATTACTCAGCCGGAGTATACAGCACGATAGTCCTATCACTCAATCTACTATTGTTCAAACATTCGGTAAATAATCACTACACATTACCATAATAAGCTTGACTTTTCTAACTTAATGCAATAGTAAATTATAATGACAAAAATATGCCTTTAGTGCCCACCCGGATCACTCATGGGTGACATCGAAAAGTCCCATTACCCATAATAAATACATTTATAACCAGACTATTAAAGCTAACGTACTCATTAAACTCGACTCGCATGCAACTTTTGGTGTTAACAATTAATATACGTATTATGACACACCCATGTCATTTGGCCTAACTCTTTTTTGCAAGGATGCAACAAAACCTCATCAGGGTTGCCTAACCGTAGGGTGTCAACACGTAGCTACCAATACTACCCATGAACATCCGTAATATCTATACATCTAGGATTTCATCTAATAGTTACCCCCTCCTCGTTGTGGGAAAATTATTCTGTTTTGCAGCTTACACACCTATCACTGAAATGTTGTCCTAACATCTCTAGGCCTCACTTATGGCTTTACTGGCCACCCGATTTATTCTTGGGCCCTAATGACCCTGAGGATTTAATATGTTATTGTTACCGAGGACTCCACTGGTCCTTCCTAAACCAACCACTCTCGGGTTGTAACTTCTTGAGCCCAATTCTTCCTCTAAAAATCTCACCCCTCCAGTTGTTGTGCCTAACTGGTATGTTTTACCATTCTCAAATCTTATCAGTTGCACTTCTCAACTTGGACACCTTCAACACTGGTGGTCCCACTCTATACGCATAGGGGAAACTTCCTGATCCATTTCCCATCACTAGTCCCACTGACCATTTTGGAATGCCCTTTCCTCAGACTTGCGGTGTTAGCTCCCAACTGTTCTCCCATTATCTCTTTAGCTATGTGGGGCCTTCGAAACTATTGTTGGCCTCTACAGCCCTAATTGACCTCATCGTAACTTTATAGGAAGTTAGTCAATCAAAATTATCTAAATGAGTTCCCTATTAGGAATATTCTCATGTGGTGTTTCACTAACACCGATAAGTTCAGTTTTGCTTGTCGACCAAATTATCTAACCCTTTTGACTCACTTCTTCTGGATGTGCTAGAGTAACTTGCAAGCGTATAACCTTGATGACATCAACATTAGTTATCCTAGCTGTACTTCTCATCCATACTCGTATTCTACACACAGTCCTTTATCAACCATAAACTTTATTATTCTTTATGACCCTTTTTCCAGGTATGAAGTTCGTTATGCAATTCAATCTTTCTCTCACGGTCGGTCTCTAGCTTACCCACTCTGCTAAGTTTCAAAATTTCCCCTGTATCTCTGTTATAACATCAAATGGAAGACCTCACAATCAAATCCTACTCAAATTTCTCTTTTAATTTCAAACACACTTCTTTATATGTGGTGATTGACTCTAATCGCTTTATGTCGTTCCTAAGAGCTACAAATTTTAACTCCACTTTTAATTTTGAGTGTTGCTGCACTCCACTGTACTCATTTACCTTCGGATTTTCTACTTCCATTAGCCTGTTACACTTTCTCTCTTTCTTCTTCGCATTTTCACCGATGACTTTTCAAAAGAGTCTCTTTGATTTCCCCCACGTTAACTATGATAGGTGATCCTAAAATCACTCCACCGTTACCTATGACTATTCCTGGGGAACCCTTTGTTTTCGAGTGATGATTCTATTATCACTTGCTTAAATAACACTTATGGTGACTTTTGTCACGACCACCACTCCCAAATTACTCTATATCTTTTGTCGAGCTTCTTTTCATGTACTCTTTCTTACGGACCACCATGGTCGTCCTATAAAGTTCGGTGCTTTAAGTACAAATGATTTCTTACAATAAGTCACATCAATTAACATTTATATCAAGATAACGTAAGTTGCAAACGTAAGGGGAGACAACAATACTATATTAAGTCTCTACATCAAAGAATGCTATGCTAAAACGTAGAAAGCTATACAGATCCTAAGGAAATTAGAACCTCATGCTCTGATACCACCTATGACACACCGCCTAATTAAATATCAGGTGATCTACCCTTTATTAAATTAAATCAAATTGTCCGGTTGGTTCATTCTTAGCATCACTGTCAAAAATAATTTTTCTTTATTTATCACCTAATAAATAATTAAACTAAGTGTCGAAACATTTAATTTCATATATTAAATTCCATTCCCCTAAGCTAATAGACATAAACCACTTTATGAACATAGATAATAATATTGAATACCAAAACATCCAATCAGAATAAATAGGGTAGATTAATCATTCCAAATAAAATATCCCAAAGCGGACGACAATGTAATAATTAAAACAATCCCAACTAAAATTGAATACTGAAATAAATACAGAGTAAAAAGTCACTCTGAAATAAATAGAAACTGAAAATGGGAGACACATGCCCAATCTAAAATGACAAAGTGGAGACCTGAGAGGACAAGGATTAAGTAGTCTAAATGCAAAAATCTGCAACTTCCACACTAGCTGCAACACGTCAACAATCCAAAGATCTAAGTCTGATACCCTTGTGGCTGGGCACCTGTAATAAATAAATAAGTATATATATATATATATATATATATATATATATATATATATATATATATATATATATATATATATATAAAAGAGGAAGAGGAGATGACAAGAAAAGGGTTAGAGCCCGAGTGTTAAATAACATTAAAATAGTTTAGCAAGTATATAAAATGCTTACGAGTTGATATTACATATATTTTATCACCTCGACACTCACTTGGGAATTCTCACCTTTAAACTAGTGTGCACGCCTAATGTACTAGTGAATTACTCTAGATAAAGCTGACCTAGTTAACTAGTCTAACCCAATCTCCTATCATCAATCCCGATTCACGTGATCGCATAACTAAAATTTATACATGATAACTTTTTCTTATGAATTTACCAAGCCAGCTATGTACATATCAATACATCCTTAAGTTCTCAAACACTTAACTTATTTAATATAAATTATTCAATTTTATATACTTACAAGAATAGTAGATGAATCACATGTACATATATTTATAACTCATAATATATATACTAATAGGTTACCCCACATAAAATCTATGGTGATGGCATACTCTATTATCAAGTCCCTGTACCTCTCATACAAATGAGGGAAATACAAGTTCGGACTCACTCTCGAACTGTATTAACAAAAAATACACATATTGGAGGTGAAGCATAGTTCCGAGTCATTAAGAGGTCAGCAAATACCCTCACGTCTCTTAGGACCATCTGACTATCATTCTTAGATATCATGTACCAAGTATCCTATGTTCTTGGGTACGAGTCAATATCTTCCATAAAGGTCACATCAAAATAAGGTCGTCCCGGTGCGGAGACCTTCGTGATAGCATGCAACGCCGGTATGGCTAAACACAGATGTTCACATAATACACACACTTATATATGTGCATACACATTATTTAGATAGGTACACCCATGACCCATTATATATTCTAACCATACATGGAACGTAGTGCCCGAGTCTTACGTATAATTAATTCCTTCTTTTATTTTCGCAATTACAATAAATTCTCAAGTACTTATCAACCCTTGAAGTGTCTCATTCTGATAAATATGAAATCAGTAGGTGTACACTCTCTACCCTACTGGTCTAAGTCATTCTTAATTCTCACAAAACCTAATTTAACATACACACGATCTTCAGCCCATTTTATACCCTCATGATCCCAAGGTTAAATCTCATGTAAAATCATACTACCCAAACTTTCCCTACAACCTTACTGGTCCTTCCCAAGTCCCATTAGGGTATTTAGGTTATGTCTAAGGGTTCTTATAAATTGGGTTTGGATTAAATATTTAAAAGGAAACAAGTTTTAATTTTCCAGGAGGAGTCGATCGATCGATGGGAATGGTCGATCAATCGATCCAGTCGATCGATTGACATTCTTGAGTCGATCGATCGATCGATCAGATATTAGCCCAGTTTTTGTCGTTCTTTGCCTACGGGTTTCATCAACTTTAAACCTCAAAACCTCTATTAATTCATCCCAAACTCCAAACTAAACATCACAAACATAATAGTAATAGGTATGAACAACTTCTAATGTAAAATCTTGATTATATCCTTAAGAAATCATCATTTAATGGGTACAATTCATGATTTTGTCTCAAACCCTAATCTACCATATTCTTTCAAAAACTATATAATCTTTCCAGATTTCTTCCTATAAGAATCATTAAAATTCATGATTGATGTTCTATACGTAATCATGATATCAACCTATCATGGTTTCTACTTAAACATGTGAGTCTTAGTCTTCCAAATACTTGAAATCACCATAAAAACATATAATTATTTCCCCTATCCTAACATGGATAAGATTTAGCAAGATTGATACTTGCCTGGAAATTGAAGGTCTGATCTGACGAATTTAAGTGGTATAGGAATGATCCTTTTCTTTCGATCTATGTTTTGGTGGTGGTGGTGGAGATGCGAAATGGGTTGTTCCATGCCTTGAACACCTTGAAAAGCTGTATCCTTCTTCTTCTTATGGTTTTCCTCACTTTTTGATTCTCAGAACCCTAACTTCCTAGAAACACCATCTGATATTTCCTTAATAATTTCGTCATTAATTAAGGTCCTAAAAATGAAAATTACCAAAATGCCCTCCCTGGTGTTGGTTAGGCCTAAAATCGTCCCGAGACCCAAACTAAACCCTCAGGTATACTTTTCTAACTATCTCGACCCTTCTGGACACATTGGCACACTAGAAATGACCATATTGGTGACTTAGAATTAATTTACTTTTTATTTCACTAAATTAGTCCCAACACGACTGACATGCGCGCCCTGACTTAATTTCCTTAAATTGTCGTATTCATCACTCGCCACAATTTAAAAAAAATCGTAATTCTATGTAAAGTCATAAAAATATATATAATTTTTAGTCATCATGTAATATTCAACATATATCACATATTACTTTACTCTCAAGTAATGTTAAAATTCGGATTAATTTTTAATTATCTCACAATTAATTCTGATTAATCCCATTTTAAAAGTCATTAAAAATATGGGGTGTTACATTGTAGTACTCCTAAGTCTTGGGGGATCGTCTTATACTATATGGAATAATAAAGCAAACTGAACTCGCATAAGATTCACTTTAGTTACACGCAATAGCAGGAGAACGCAAATCGCAATAGGGATTAAAAGTCCTAAGTATAGGTTTTTACATCAAATAAGATTACGCTATAAAACGTAAGAATTCCATGAAGATCCTAAGGACACTAGAACTTGATGCCCTGATGCCATCTATGACACCCTGCTTATTAAAATAACGGGTAGCCATTCCTCTACTAAAATAAAATAGGAATCTCAAATGACTCATTCTTAGCACCACTGTCAAAAATCTAATTCATTATTAACCACATAGTATTTAATCAAGTCGTGCGATAATTTAAACTTTAATTCAATTGACATAAATAAAATCATTCATCATTGAACTACACTAGACTAATAATTAAATCCACAATCAGATACTCAAATCTGAATACTGGAATATAATCAAATTTATTGACCGAATAAACCATTTATTTACAATTTAATACAACTGAATTAAATAAAACTGAAATGAAAACTAGCATTAGGCGACATAATTGGATCATAATTGACTAAATCCTATATAGAATCTCAAAGATAGAAAACGTCTAAACAATCCCTGCAACACTCCATAACTGTTGTAGCCCGATGACAAATAAGTGATAATCAAGCTTGGTGTCCCTGTGGCCGGACACTTAAAAATTTTTGAAAATAGTTTGACCTTGGTTAGAGCCTAAAACCATTTAAAAATATTTTGCAAATAATTAATATGCCTAATAATTATAAATACATTCTTCCATATTTCAATTGGTTTTACACTCACATAAGATAGTCCTCACCACCCAACTACAGCACGCACCTAACGTATGCTTTCTAACCCCTACTTATGCTACCTAACTTAACTAGTCTCAATATACCTTTAAGTCCATACACTACCCTGTGTCATGTGTATTTTATGAAATTAGTTATCACATCCGTTTAATAATTATAAGTCACAGTTATAATTAAGTAATTCATTTTAGATAAGTTTCAATAATTATAATTATCAATCCATTCCAAATAACTTTTACTAATTATTAATTCATTGTTCACACATTTGTGGCATATACCCGTATATATTTTTCTACACACACACAAGCATATATATATATATATATATATATATACACATCATGGATAACCGTCATCCCTAAAAGTAATAGCTCACTGGATGCGGCTCTCTAAAATGCTATCATGTACTAGGGCATACACACATCATCCTGGGCTACTAGGTCGGACTCCCACACCGAACTCACTAAATTGCAAGCATGTTTGAGGTGATCGTAGCCCTGAGACAGTGAGTCATAACCATACTACAATTACCTCACTTCGACTCCAACCTCACAAGGGCATTTGTTGCGCTATGATCTAGGGTCGATACTTACCCTATTGTTTTTTTCTAGGAAGATCACCCACATCACGCAACCTCCGATGATAGCACTATAGTGGTATGTTCACAAAATTATATCATACAAAAAGATATAATGATATGTATATACTGTCACTATACCCATATATATCCCCAATAAATTCGGCTAACCGTGCATGTCACTCATAGCACTAGCCAAAAATCTCGGGTCCAAATTAAACTCTAAATTATTAAATATTTTCTTATTTCAGCAATTTATCATTTAAAATAATATTATGGACATGTATTAAATCTCAACCAATTTGTATTCCTTTTCTAGAGAATTTTCTCCATAATTTATTATTTAATTCCCCAATCATTATTCCTCTCAAAATACTCCAAATCTCACCCCAGATATATCTCGATTATCCTAAGTCATATTATCCGTGTTAAATTTTTTTTCTAGAAGTCCTAATTCATTCTCGAACATAAAATTTTAACCCAGAATTAAATCACAAATCAAAATCCCTTATATAAGCAAAAATGGCTATAACAGATTAACTGAATCGTTTAGGTTTAAGGGAGAACCTATTCACCCCTACAAAACAGTCCAGTCTCTTCCCAATTCATTTTTTAGCAAGTTTTAATCTAAATTCATCCACCCCAAAACATATTTCCTCAATTATTATTAGTTATCATGATTCCCAAACACGAAAGAGATCCACTGTAATATAAAATTTCTTAATATTATGAAATTCTCACCATATCACAAAAATTCATAATTTCTTAATCTTCTAAATGTAGAATTCATCTATTCACATGGGATTCATATTTCCAGATTTCCATCAATATAAATCACGCAATTTTATTATGAAATTCGTTCTCCAAAACCCAATTTCATATAAATCCAACCCAAAAAACATTTTCTAATCATGATATGAAATGAAATGAAACTTACACTCAATAATTTAACAAGATAACTACTTTCATTAAACCTTTATAGGGTCTTAATTTTCTTTAACACTCTGAGTGTTCGAGGACACATGAGTTTAATTATTTTGGGGAGAAATAGAATTACTATATTGGGAGAATTTAGATTTTATTTTTCCGAGTCTCGAATGATTAATTGGAGTGCATGGTTGATTCGGGATGGATCGATATAGTCAAAATGACTGCCCGGAAGTTTTATTTGGGTTCCAGAGTATTTTAGACCAAGTTTGACTCGAATTGGAGTAAACGAGCCATTTTAAGTTTGTATTAGAATTTAAAGTTGGGATTTAGGATTTTAAATCTTAAGAGGCTCTTGAGTTAGCCAATCTCATTTGTGAGAAAGAGAAGACCCTAGAAAGAGAGAGAAGAAAAAGGAGAAAGAAGAGAAAAGAGAATAGAAAACCTTGGAAGCTTTGGATTTTCAGTTCAAATACACAGATTAAAGGAAGATTCAACCTCTACAACTTTGAGGAAAGTGCTTAAACTTGTTAGGTGATTGCGTGTGTGAGTTATTTCATAATTTCTTTGGTGATTTTGTTTATTTTGAGTTGGGATGGTTAAACCCTAAAATTTGATGAGTAAATATTGCATTTAGGGTTATGTTTTATGGTTTTGATGATGAAAATAGTGGGGATAAATTTATGGGCTGGGTTTTGACGTTAAGATGTTGTTACAATGAAATAAAATTTAGGTTTTGGAGATGTAGAGTAGATTTTATAAAAGTATAAGTAAGTTTTTTGGGAATGAATCTCATAGGATTAAAATTGTACAGGACCTAACCAGTTCATTTTTAAGAGGTACCAGATCGACCCGATCATTAAAGGTTTTCTGCCAAGTTTTAGGAACCCGACCGGTTCATTTTTTAGGCCCGTCGGTCCGGTTTGATCACTATATTTTGCTAGCACTTGTCTTAACCCTTTTCAATTGGTTTTATTGCTTAGGGACCCTCCAATAGAGTGTAGTAAACATATTTGGGATATACTATGACGGTTCACATTAGGATATAATAGCGGGGTCACTTTGGGGGTTATTAGGGAGATATTTATAAGATAAAATTTTTATTTTTTCCCTTTTTGGAAAATCCTCTAAGGAATGAGGATTCTTTTGAGGATGGTTACAGGCTATTATGGAAGCATATTTAGGAGTTTAACATGTCGGACTCTTATATAAATTCTTCGAGTAGTAGGAATTTACTTAATTCCAATTATGGAATAGGTGAGAGATAAGTACCGTGTGTTCTTAAGAATGCTAATTAGGACGATTATTCATGTTTTAGGTGTGATGGATTAGTGAGTTTCGAATGAGGGATTGAATAATTAAAGGAATTGATAAGGCATATGAGAGTGTATTGGTTAGTATAATGAGTGTTATATACATATAGCCAGATTCTTTACTTTTTACATACAGGAGTGACGTAGTATGTATATATATATATATAGGTATATGGGGTGAACGAATATATCTTGTGTGATGGTTGGTATATTTGATGTGATAGAATGTGTATATATCAGGTGCGTATGATATAAATTATGTGCTCCATACCCCTCTAATGCTAGCAGGGGAAGTTGCGCGATGTGGGTGAATCTCCGTGGCTTGAGGAGCAGGGAGAGTATATTCCCCAAGTCATAGCATCCATAATTTATATTGTGTGATTCTTAATAGGGGTGAGACGTGGTGGATATTCTTTGTTCTCATTTTTGAGGAGGAACTATGGTTGCTTAGTGTACGTTGTGATTTAGGTATTTACAAAGTTCAGTGTGAGTTATTTCAACTATCGATAACCCAGGGACATGTGAACGATTCCTTGGAAGTTGATAGCATTTAGAGATTATTAGTATACATATTATATGTGAATGTGTGTACTTATTGAGAATGATTAATCATGTATAATACGTGCGTGTATTATTATACAAGATTTATAGATAGTGTATGATATCTTAATATTATAACTAGAGAAAGTTATAAAGATGTGTTCTATGTTCTGTCTTTGGTAGCACGAGAGTGGATGAGTATACTCTTATGCCTATAGACGGTAAGAATTTGGGGGTTTACTTTGGACCGAGGGCCTAAAGGATTCCCACGACCAAGAATGTTAGGTGATAGTGTATCGCACTACAGGAAAATGAATTTTTCATGGCATTTTATCCCCCGCATTTTTAAAAAGTGTTGGCAAAAAATAAATTCCCGACATTTTTTATCAAATATGGGTAATTTGTGAGATTTTTACCATTTTGCTGGCAATATACGGGATTTAATAAAAATGTTGAGAAATTTCCATCATTTGACTAATAATTTTAAGGAAAATCGAAGTCAAACGACATAGTATTATATTGCTCCAAAAAAAAGAGGCGCTACTTATCCCGCCTTTATTTTTATTTTCCCCTAAAAGCTGAAAACTCATTTCCCCCCAATTCTGCTAGAGATTCTCGATTCTCTCTCCTAATAGACTGTGAAACTCTAACAAAGGCCCTCAATTTAGTCACGCTGCTCACTCAAACTTAAATCTTCACACTGTTCTCTTGATTATTTTGTTCATGTCGTCGCCCACCGAACTAAGGGCAAATGAAGGTAACCAATCCCTCTCACTTGTTATCTCCATATATCTCTCTCACTTGTATGATTTTTTGAGGTTTTTTCCATATCTTTCTCTATTGTCTAATTCATGTTTATGAATGGATCTGTTCTTAAGGTTTTGATGTGTATTGTTGTTGTCATTATGCTATAGCTCTTTTATTATATAAAGATTTGAATCTTAAAGTGGGTTTTATCAAAAGGTGTAGTTTATGGTAAATAAATAAGGATCTAGTTGTATATGTGTGTAGATATATATTCATAAAAATTTATTGAATGTTCAAGTTTTGGATTGATATTGATAACTGAACGTGAATGAATATTTATTTCTGATCTCCTAGTTTTTTTTTTTTTGTGTGTGGAAATGTTATTATATTGGATGTGTTTTTTCCATTTTGATTATGAAATGATTTTTAAATCCACAAGCTCAAACATTCTTTAAATCTGTTTGTTTATGATATATTATATTAGTTTGTTTATGATATATTACAATAATTGAATATTGTCTGTAATTCCCACTTTTGAATTTTTCTATGCAATAAAGGTGAAACCAAATCTCAACATGTATTTTTTTTTTGCAACATGGAGCATATAATTTCATATATATGTCTACTAGGTATCTCTATGGCAAGTTGGTAAACTTGTTAGGATTATTCATCTCTTTGTTGTGCCAGTGCAATGTGGCTAGAACATATCGTGTGTATCACGATGGCGACACAATTGATCAATACCAGATATTCAAAACTATTTTTAACTCATTTAAACAAAATACATAGAACCATAAAAACTTGTTTTACAACTTTTGAGTTGTAACTACACTAATTATCCGAGTCCACATCTTATCTAATAAATATTAAGATTAATATATAGACACTCATATTTTGAATTGAAGTTACAAATAAACTATCATATAAGATCTTCAAGTCGATCACAAAATTACAAAATGTTACTCATTGTTAATCTCCCTTGCTTGTGGCACTAAGCACAAATAAGACCACCTATCCTGCAGAGGCTGGATGACGTGGGAGACAATGTTCCAGGAGGAGATTGGTTAACTCTAAGGCCCGTAGCCTCAGATCTAATGGGTATTAAAAAGAAATGTCAGTTTAAGCAATATAATCTATCGTTGATAATCGCTTAAGAACAAAATTATAGATTCTAGATCGGGTCTTATGACAAATAAATCAGTTTGAGGAAAGTACTAAATCAACGATAATCCTTCAAATTCCTCAAATAAACCCGTTATTATGGCCAAATTTATGCGTGTAAATGTATCTCGTTTTCTAATATATATTTTTTTCCAAAATAACTATTCAAATCATTTAAACTCAGTGTATGGATCACATATGCCTATTCTAAGCTATCTATTTGAGGGAAGCGTACATTTGTGTTAGAATAATTGGGTGAGATCTTTCAAAAATACTTAAACATTTTTTAGTTATAGCCAAAACTTTTTACAAAAAAAATGTTTGTTATCTTAATTTGAGAACACTTTCCTAAAGATAATTGCTTAATTTTTGTACAAAAACTCTTTTACCATAATTGTATGTACATATGCGTTTTTCATGATAGTTGCATATCGATCTCTTGAGCTCAATATTCATAGTACATGTGTGTGTAATGGTGTCAAGTGGTGTGTGTATAGTTATAGTGGTGGTGGTGGTGTGTTAGTGAAGCCGCAATTTGCTGGTGAGTGTCTTTGCGAGTCTAGTACATGGTGTGGTTATGTCGCAGTTTAGGTGAGTCAATGTAAGGCTGTGAGTATGTGTTGAAGTGTGTGCACATATGATAATTTAGCAGTAAACATTTGAGATACTGTGTACTAAATAGGTGTGCAACAGTGGCATGTTTTTGTAAATGAGTGTTAATAGGTAGTGTGTGTTAATAGGTAGATAGGTGTTTTTATAGCAGAAATTGATGCTATGAAGTGGGTTTGTGCTATTGGATATAGAAGGAGATGTGTGTGTATATGATGTAAATAAATAGTGCAGGACCACGGATGAAGGAGCGAACCTTACTTAAATGCATGATTCAATTTGTTGAAATTTTGAGGTCTGGAAATCCATGTAAACTTGGTGTTGTTGATATTTCTTTGGATGAGGGTGAGGATGAGGATGAGGATGGTGTCATTGTTGATGTTATTATGAGTGACCCTGATCATTTTTTCCCAAGATTTGAGCCTCCTTTGGAAGAGCTTCCACATGGATATATGGGTGGATGCATCCCACTTTGATGGACAAATAGATGCGAAAACTTCTTTTATCTTGATACCAGTAAGGGTTGTTCAAATTCAAGAGTATATTAGAATTTAATTATGTCTGATTGGTGGCTACAAAGTTACAAGGGCGTTCACCTCACCGTGATCATGAGATTTATTCGGTCATGGTTTAGGATCCTTCTGAGTACTACCGATTTGTTTGGCTCAAGTGTCTCTGAACTATTCAAGCTTCTATGCACCTAATCCTCTTTGCGTTAGAGATATGGACAATATATTGAGATATACATCCTTTTTTTGCAGTCGTATATGAATATTAATTTGGGTTAAGGTGTATCTCGATGAAGGTTTTAAAAAGTGCGAGGCGTTAGGCGGCCGTGGGATGGGCGCCTAAGCGGGACTAGGCATTTTTTTTATGTTTCTTTGATACAAACCAAGTATCCTTGGAAATTGAAGTTAGTAAGAGTTAATATTTATTAACTTCTAACATTACTAACAATTCTTCAAACTCTCATACATAAATAAAATACATATCCAATCAAAGCATTACGCTATATAAAATACTTAGGCAGTTTTGATTGTAAGTATTAATCTCTTCTATTCCATATGAATTTCTCCCTTTATTCCTTATTTTTTTCCTTGAGTTTTTATCATTTTATTTGCTTCCAAACACACACAAGGTTAAATAAAAACTACAAATTTCGGACGGAGAAATTTAACTGTGCACCTGTGTGTGTTATTCACAATTTATTTATTTCACATCATATGTATGAATGGATAAATAATGATGGAGAGTTAAGTTCTTTTTGTTTTTAATTTTATTTTTTTATTTATTGATGATTAATGAATGACTGCATTTTCTATTTTGTTGCATTTTATTGATGATTACATCTACTACTAAAATAATGATTAACGAAGAAACTTCATCATCATTATTTTGAATGTGTTTACTTCATTTGTTATTTTACTTATTTACGCCAATTAAGAACTGGTGGTTTCCATCATTTTCTAGTATATTTCATCACTTGTTCTGCTTTTTTGGTATATTTTCGTCCTTCCAGATCCTTTGTGGAGTTGCTGGATTAACTATGGATGAGATTTTTTGGATGGATAATATTTCTTTGATATTGAATACATGAATTTGAAAACTAGTATGGGCTAGATTGTATTTCTATCTGAGAGGTAAGAACAGAGAAGATTTATTTCTCACTTTTGTTTAATGATTAACTTGAACAAGTGTAAAGTGTTCGGTATAAAATTTTCCCCCTTGGGGCTGGTAGCATTTGTCGGCAAAATAGGTTGTGGTGTTGATTTTTGGTAATTGACGTACTTAGGTCCCCTGTTAGGGGAAACCTGATTTTGCTCAGTGAGTGTATTGTTTAGTTCTTTTACGTGGGGAGTTTGATGTCTTTATATATGTCGAGGGTAGTGTTCGATGTCCATTTTAGTCTGGTCTATGCATTTTAGTCTTCATTAATTTTATTCCTAAATGCGTTTCGCAACACGCTAGTAACCACAGATTGAGAAAATTTAGTACATTGAAAAATGTCGAGATGATCCCTATTATTAGTAGTTGGTCTGGTCCTAACACCTACATCAGTGGTTGTCCTTATGTAATGGGGATTACTTATTGGATAGTCTTCCTCTTTGGTTGACCTTTTGAAAGGAATGAAACAGGAGGAATTATTACAGTGTGAAAATGTATGCACTGAGCTACAAAATGTTTTCAAGGACTAAAAATAATATTCAATTCCCAGAATTAATGAGGGATGAGATTCCCCTACTTAGGACCTCTTTATCTAGGAAAAACAACAAGGGGGATAGTGCGTCCCCCTCCCTCACACCTTTGGAGAAATTAAATATCTGCCATTGATTAGAATTGAGATTCTAGTAGATAATAGAATCTGTTAAACGAATTAATAAATGTTTAAGAGCAAATAAACAAGGCAAGAAGATTTAGCAAAGAATGGCCATTCAATGGTATCAAATTCTTTTGCATTATCAATTTTTATACCCATGTTACCTCTAAAAAACCTTATGTATAGCATATTAATACATTCTAATGCGGCACTAATAGCTTCAAAAATTTCTCTGCACTTTATGAAACCTTTTTTATTTGGACTAATAATTCTAACTTTAATGTGAGACAGTCTCGATGCCAAGATATAAGGAATGATTTTAAAAATGATATTAGAAAGAGCAATAGAGCTTTATTGAGTCATAAAATTAGCACCTTTAACTTTGGTTGATGATGGGGATGTGGTTAACGTTGATGTGGTTAAAGATATCCTCAATCTGAAAAAAGCTATGAACATAAGAAATGGGAGTTGACCAAGCCTTTCCCAGTAGACGATAATGGAATCTTGGTGGAAGAAGTTATTGGAAAGAACCTTGAGGTCCATTACATCTACGTATGTACTAAGGATGGTTCATTAAGGCCATACCTGAAACATGAATCATCAATTGAACGATAAGGATGGTATCTTCGCAGTTCATATTGGGATTATATCTGCCCAGTGCTCATCCGCTTCATAAAATTCTTGTGAGTTGTCCAAACCTATAGAAATCTGAATGGAATGGAAGAGTACGCGACTTCATTATGAAATTAAACTAATAGAGGATTACAATATGATTCTAGATTGACAAGATTTTTGATTCGCCACCATAATTTAATACTATAAGAGTTCACCCAATCTTTCATGGATATAACATTTATACCGCCTTCACTATAAAGGAGACTAAATTTTTCCATTTATCCCTATGAAATTTAGGCACGCCCTTAATGTCCCCCCATGATAAATCAACCATGGTCATTTCAATTCGATAGATGACTTTCTTAGGGGGTATTAAAAGCAATAAATAAGAGGGGAATAGATTTAAGAATGTTCCTAAGAAGAGTTATTCTCACTCCCGATGATAGATTTCTAGATTTCCATCCAGCGAGCTTGGATCTAACTTTGAGAACCAAATTCGCGATCAAAATATATTTTTTCCTTCCCGTGTAGATTAGGCAACCTAAATATGTAAAGGGGGTCTTTTTTGAAGATACCCTGAAGATAAGATATCTTTCTCGTGGTAGCAATAGATAAGTGATTAGATCAGTAAAATGAGCTTTTACTAAAGTTCATCTTTTGACCTGAATAATCTTTATATTGAATTAACAGATTCTTAACTTTTTTTATAATAGGAAGGTACAAAGGCTTATAGGTCGCATATCCCCAAAATTGAGACTCATTATTTTTTAGAACATGAATGATGTTGGTGGATATCACTGCAGTAGGCAGATTATATCTCACAAAAAAACCAATAATTACATTCAGAATGTCAAGTTCCACCACATCCCAAGAGTAATTGAAAAATTTACCAGTAAGTCCATCATAGCTTTTAGCATTGTCACTAGAAAGATAAAAAAACAACCTGTTTAACTTCATCAATAGTAGGAATGGAGTTTGAAAAAGCATTGTCGGCATCATTGACCAAATTTGGGATGTTATTTAGCAGAGAAACATCAGACATGTTAGTGCTAGAACCTTGAAACAACTTAGAGAAGTAGTTGATAGCCTCATCTTTGATGTTCTTGAGTATCAATCCAATAACCATTATCATTGTTATTTCAGTGGATATAATCTTTAGCTTTATTCTAATTGACATAATCATGGAAGAGCTTGGGTTTCTCTACTTACAATAGTGGGAATGGTTTCATGTTCCACTTCATACTTTAGAACAAAGTCTTCAGCTTCTATGGATTTATGGTGAGTGTTTCCAAAAGCCTGCTTGTGTTAGTTAATTAGAGAATCTTTGACTTTATTTAAGTTTGGGATGAGATCAAAGATTGGATTACCCCTATTATAGGGAGTCCACCTTTCTCATTCGATATAAGTCATAGTGTTGAAGTCTCCTCATATAATCTATGGCTCTGAGGTAGCTTCACTATACAGGTAGTCCTAAAGAAAATTCCTCTAAGCTATATTAAACTTATCATACACAAGGTTAAATTTAATAGACTTTGGTAACATACAGTGATTAATGTGCAGAAAAATGTCCTGATACATTTGAGACTGAATAAAGAAATCAATACCATGAGCGTAGAAAAGACAAACTATATTAGAGGCATGCCTCATTTATTTCTCCATCTTCCTTTTCTACATCTGCACTTGCCACATTTTCTCCATATCTCTCGCTGCTCTGATTACCACTGTGCAGATTCATAGTGGGACCTACCGTGGTTTTGTGGCAGCTCACTTGGTTTTGTTGTAGTTCACTGTGCAGATTCTCTGTACAGATTCACAGTGGTACCTATCACTGTGAAGCCTTGCTTTCATTATCTCTATTTAGGACTTTTTTTAGAACTCTCATATTCGTGAACTCGCGAAATGTGACACTGTTTATAGGTTACACCCTACCTGCGAAAATCCATACAAGAGTCAACACTAAACATCGACCTGGTGAAGATAAATCCAACCACCCAACATCAGACTTTTTATGTATGTTTTTGCGCAAATGTCTAATTATGATAATTTTACTATTTTGTTCTATTTTTAAAATCGATAATATATAGTATGTAGTATATTTTGTTTAAATTTTACTTGGTTTCATTATTTCCATTTCTCAAATGTAATTCTTCCCTGTCTCTATATCTTCTTCAGGTCTTATCTTATCTTATATCTTCTTTAGATGTTGATTGGTGAGCATTGGTGTGGTGCATACTTAGGTGTTACATAAAGGTATAATCATTTTTTATTTTTTACTTATCTAATCTATTCTCTTTGGGTTTGTTCTTTACTCACTTTGCTTTTATAGATCCATATTTTTTTTCCAATTGATGAATACCTTTTTCAAAAATGCGTTATTTCTTATACATAAGAGAAGAGACTGATGCGTTTCATTTTCTGTACTCTGTGTATGAATGCACATGAGAAGAGATTGACGTGCTGGACAATGAGAGAACTTGGATCCGTAGAAGCGTACCTTCACTATTTTTTTTATCCATCTTCAACAAATACATTTGGGTGCTTACATTGTCATTTTAGGGGGTTATTTGCAGAAGAAGCAATACTTTTGGGTGCTTACATTCTCAACATTTTTGTTTACTGCAGCAGTGAAGGAAATGGATGGTGAGGCTATTCCATTAACATATATTTGATTTCATAAAGTAGGACCTATAATTTTTTGGGAGATTGAAAAAACACCACAAAATTTAAGCTATCAAACTGATGCAGAATTCATTCGATTAAATTGAGAGGTTCACACATTCAAATATTAGAAACATAGTGGGCTTCTGAGAAAACAAAGGCAGGAAGAAGGTATTTATGCTGTTAAAGTTTTTTATTAATGTTGGTTAAAAGCTACTTGGAGAAATATTAGCATCAGTTCACCTCTCGAGGGATTGTTCCTGTTAGGAAAATTCGATGTTATTTTTTTTGTAATTTTGCTATTTTACTTTTTAATTTTTAGCTAGGTCTCAATTTAAGTATATCTCTTGAGACCATAGTCTTTCTTTTCAGATTTTTGGTTCCTTTTGAAATTGTAGCTATGTTGCAAGTGTTGAAGGGCATAAATGATTATTTATATTGCATCATGTGGTTCATTATTCTCATTATGAATTGCGAAGGAACTTCGGTTATTAGGAATAATGTTGTGAAATGCATTTGGATCTGGTACATGTTTATACAGTTGGATAAATTTTAGGTTTTTTTGCCCTTATTAATTATATTTTTGTTATTTGATATTGGTTCATCATGTTTATTTCAAGGGTTATCCATCCATTATAGTTTTTTTTTATATTGATTCTTCTTTTAATGTATAAATTCTCTTTTCTTTTTGTGATTGTAAGTTTATCATTTTGATGAATTTGAAAGAGCTGGCGGTGAATTTAGCCGATATTGAGCTTAATATCTTCTTTATGCAAGCTCAAGCACAACAATTTCAAAGTTTGATGTGTAACGACTCGGATGTGGGTCTTGAGGATCTTGGAAATAGGGCGGTGAAACTGAATCCGGGCATGAAGAATGGGTTGGCTGGTCATGGGAAATTTGGTGGAGATTATCATTTTGATTATGGGGCATGCGGATATGGAAATTATTCCGGGCTTGAGATGAGTTGTGCAATTTCAAGAACCGCTAGCTGCCCTCCAGATGTAGCAGCTGCAACAATAGGCAACTGTTGAACTTTTCTTTTAAAGCATCAATCTAAAGTGGATCAGGTTATGGGCTTGCATATGTTGAGATGGTGTGTCCTCTGATTGTTTCCTTCTTCTCTGTCATCCTTGGAACTCCTGCATGTTAGCTGTTCAGTTACAAAAAAAGGAATCAATATTATTATTAGTGCATTTTTTTAAACAGGTTGGATAGTCATGTAAATAAAGGGAACTCTGCCCAACTTTTTTTATAAACTAATGCCTTACGACATTTCAGGAACTAAAAGGAAAAGTAGGGCTAAATATGAATGAGCTGTCTAATTTTATAGTAAACATAGATATTTGTGAGTTAATACAATGTACTAATTGTACTAACTAAGATATTGGTAATTGGTTAATTGAATTAATCATCAAAATTAACTTCATTAATCATATTTATTTGTCGTGCGACGATGCAAGAAGTGATCTAGGCATGAGAGTTGGGGTTATGACGCGCACAACTTTGGAAATTATGATCAATTTTTTAAAAAATACACTTCTTTTTGTTGGGGAACAAAATATTTTTCGTTTTGCAATTATACATTGAAAATTGGTCACCATTTTGTGATTACGTACTTTGAAAAAAAAAATTGTGCCTTTAGGCACGGACATACCCTAGTATATATATGTGTGTGTGTGTGCAAGCGCGCGCACATATATATATATATATACATACCTACTTTTTTATATTTTACCCATGAAATTAGAAAAGGGCTTTGTACCTCACAATTTTAGACCTTTTTATCTTGAATAAAGACTACTCTTATAAACTCAGTGGTGAGATTTTATTATTGCAGGGTGCTATGACATCGCAGTGGCAGAGTAAATTCCTCTCACAGGCACATTCTCGTTCACAATCACTCTTGCACTTACAGTCCAATCTCCAACCACTATTTAAGCATCAATCTCAACTCAGTTCTCATTCCCTTTCGGATTCTAGCTCGAGCGAATGATCAAACTCAAGTGACAATGAAAGCGATAGTAGCTTGACGGAGAGTGATCCCTTACATAACCAAGACGCCCATTCACATGAAGAAGGTACTTAGTTATTTGATTTATATGTGCTTAATTAACTGTGTAGATTGAAGTTAACCTATTTTTTCAATTTCTACGGTTCAGCTTCAGCACAATATGCCACTAAATGAAGAGGCACTGCGAGTGTTATTGAACAAACGAATGTTACTTTAATTCAGGTATGTTACTAATTTAAATGATTTTAAAGGGCACAATATATATGTGCTTCCTTCCTTGGGGAGTTTATGTATACTTGACATTTGGTTGCTGGTTTATTTGGTTGTATATAGTCTTAAAGTTTTTGGTATGTCTTAAAAACAAATAAAACTCAGCTGATTTTTTTCTAGAAATATATGGTTGATGACATATTCATCTTATTTGTAGAAATAATCATCAAAGAAGATGAAGAAGCACCATCAACCACGATAAAAGGGTCTCAAATAATGCACTTTCTAAAATTGTAGACCTTATTACTTCCGGACTTCCAAACGTAGTTGTGGCACGTGGATTTATTGTGAGAAAGTACCCTTCAACAAAAGTAGGTGGTACACCACTGGGTGAAGACTTTTGGGAAGTATATATTGAGAAAAAATTTATAACAAATGAACCATTTCCTAGACCTTGTGGAAACAACTCCACAATTGCAGATGTATATCATTCAACTGTAGCGTGGCATATTGCTAATGTACTAATTTTTAATTTTAATTTTAATTTTTTAATTAAAATGCTAAAGAATAAGTATCACTGACTAACGATTGACTTTTTTATTTGTAGGCCGAAGAGTATGTTTGACTTTGATGGACAAGGATCGTCCATTATATAAAATTTCATTTCGCTTCATGTTTCCTCGCTTTTTCTTATTGGACATGTAATACATTTTATTTTGTGAATGGATAATTGTTCCAAACTCAATTATTTTTATTTACGATGAATGCTATTGGTTTTAATTTAATGACGTTTTAATTTGATTACCACCGTCTTACTTTAATGTTATGGTAGTGTATTTGCACATAAATACAACACTTGTTATAAATGATTTTTTTAACACTTGTTCCCAGTCAATATTACTAAATAATATTAACATTTTCTTTAATGCCGCTACTATTATTCTCGGCATTTTTTTAGTGCCGCCAAAAGTGTGTTGAACATTTAATAGGTGTTGTAAAAGGTTATTATCAACATTTTTTTAATGTCGCTAAAAGGTTATTACCAACATTAATATAAATGTTTAAAAATGCTGTTAACTTTTTGCGGCATTTTTTAAAATGTCGTTGTTCTTTTACCACAGTGGCTACTGCACTTGTGGAAATGCCGCCCAAAGTGCCGCTAACTTTTTGTGGCATTTTTTAAAATGTCGTTGTTCTTTTACCACATTGGCTATTACCTCACATGTGGAAATGCCGCCAAAAGTGCCGCAAAAAGTATTACCGGCATTTTTAGTGCATTTCTCGACATTTAATTTATACCGAAAAAAATTAATATTCCTGTAGTGTTGGGGGGTTCCTTGTTTGGATTTTTCTTCGTGAGACATCCCATGCATGAAACTTAACACAACGTTGGGCGTGGGGAGATGTTGGATCCTTAGTTCTTTGGCATAGGTGAAATAGTGTGGGTATATTACTACCATGAATGATGATGTGAGATATCTTATGCTAATAACTTGCCAAGGTTAAAGATTAGAATTGGTAAAAATAATTGAGTTGTATTATTGTATAAGTTTGGGGCGTATATTTTTGAGACGATAGAAGATATAAATAAAAGGTTATGTTAGATATAGTGGGCTACACAATTGAGGCTTAGGCACAGATTTCTGAGGATTTAACCCTAGAATGTGTTGGGTAGCTTAGTCGAGTGTTCGAGGACTTAGGAATTTAATAATTTTGGGAGAAATATAATTATTCTAATGGGAGAATTTTCATTTTTATTTTTCAGAGTCCCGAATGTTGAATTGGAGTGCACGGTTGATCTGGGATGGGTCGAGATAGTCAAAATGATCGCCCAAAAGTTTTATTTGGGTTTCGAACTATTTTAGACCTAGTTTGACTCAAATTGGAGTAAACGAACCATTTTATGTGTGTATTATCAGTTGAAGTTGGGATTTAGGATTTTAAGTCTTAAGAGGCTCATGAGTTAGCCAATATCATTTGTGATAAAGAGAAAACACTAGAAAGAGATAGAGGAAGAAAATAAAGAAGAGAAAAGAGAAGAGAAAATCTTGGAAGCTTTGTATTTTCGGATCAAATACACGGATTAAAGGAAGATTCAACCTCTACAACTTTGAGGCAAGTTATTTGAAAAGGGGGTGGTCCCTATGTGTGTTTCAAATCAACCAATTTTCACCAAAGATTATCCAACTTTTAATTAGCACCAAACCAAGTTTTGAAAACCAATTTTTACTTTAAACCTTTTTTATCTTGATTAACCCTAAACATGCATCTAGTGATTAAAGAAAGTAAAGTAAAGTAAAAAGTACTCACAACGCCAGATGTACGAGGAAAAAAACCCAAAATGGGAAAATAACCTCGGACGGCCCAACCCAGACAATCACTATGAACAAAGGTTTTATAAAGACAGATTAGCCTTACTCAATGACTCGATCCCCATGGGTCTTGACGCTTCGCCTGATCTTCTACCATTCTTCAATAGTGCCCATGCAGAAATTTCTTCTTCCACGATACATTTCCACAACACATGCGTCCACGTATGTCTCGATGTCCACCGAATGAGTTTGATACGTCTATAATGTCGAACAAGAAGTCCTTCTCTTTTCTTCACCATAAAACCCAGATGTTCAAGTATAAAACAAACCTTCTTGGTGCAGTAAGATAAAATAAACATATAATAATGATAACTCGGATATTTTCAAACTCTAAGGATGTGTTTAAGCTTTGAAACCTTAGAAAAACATGTGCAAAACTCGTGTTTGGATCGTAAACTGTTTTTCCAGAATGCACACTTTTTAATTTTGACGAAAACACACTTTAAATAGGAATTAAGCCTCGCCTCAAAAATTGTGTCGCTCGAATGAGATTGACACATCGTTCCCGCGACGTGAGGATCTCGCTCAAACGAGCTCATCTGTCATTTGAACGACGCACATGTCAGTTTGACTTTTTGACTTTTCCTTTAAAACGTCTCTTCCAAAAGAGATTTAATTAAGTCAAACTCTATTTCGAGCTTATCAGAATAAAACGTAGTGTAAACCATTTAAAACACTTTTAAAAACATTTTAAAATATTTTCCTTATAAAATTACATCCTTATCCTTTTATAAAAATAATTTCGAGCACCATTAATTATACGCATTCATACCTGCGTGGTCTCGGAATGCAATTAACTTTGAAGACGAATAAACTTGCACCAATTAAACATCGGCATGATTAATATCTTTGAAGCTTTGCCGCAACGTCTTCAATTTCTTCAATATGTCATAAACCAAGTGGTATCATGACAAAATAAAATCTCAATATGACATATTACATTATTCACGGAATTAAGTCAAAACAATACAGGGACTCAATTGAATTTTATGTCCTTACATTATTAAACTTGCTAAATGATTGTCTGTGTGAGTTATTTCATAATTTCTTTGGTGATTTAGTTGATTTTGAGTTTAAATGTTAAACCCTAAAATTTAATGAGTAAATCTTGTATTTAGGGTTATGTTTTGTGGTTCTAAAGATGAAAATGGTGGGGATAAATTTATAAGCTGGGTTTTGACGTTAGGATGTTATTGCAATGAAATAAAATTTGGGTTTTAGAGATGTAGGGTAGATTTTATAAGAGTAGAAGTAAGGTTTTTGGATATAAATCTCATAGGATTAAAATTGTACAACACCAAACCAGTTCATTTTTAAGAGGCACCAAATCGGTCTGTTCATTAAAGGTTCTCTGCTAAATTTTAGGAACCGGACCGGTTCGTTTTTTAGGACCGTCGGTCCGGTCCAGTCACTGTATTTTGCCAGCTAATATTTTATCATTTTTCAATTGGTTTTATCACTTAGGGATCCTTCAATAGAGTGTAGTGAATATGTTTGGGATATGTTGTGAGGGTTCACATTATGATATAATAGAGCGATCACTTTCGGGGTCATTATGGAGATATTTATAAGAGCAAATTTGTATTGTTTCCCTTTTTGGAAAATCCTCCAAGGAATGAGGATTCTTTTGAGGATGGTACGAGCTATTATGGAGGCATATTTTGGAGTTTAATATGACGGACTCTTATATACATTCTTTGAGTATTAGGAGTTTACTTACTGCCAATGTGAGAGAAAAGTATCGTTGGGAGATGTTAGGTCCTTAGTTCTTTGTTATAGGTGAAATAGTGTGGGTATATTACTAGCATTAATGATTATGTGAGATATCTTATGTTAATAACTTTTGAAGGTTAAAGATTAGAACCGGTAAATATAATTGAGTTGTATTATTTTATAAGTTTGGAGCATAAACTTAGGAATCGATAAAAGAGATAAATAGACGATTATGTTAGAGATAGTGGGCTACACGATTGACGCTTAGGCGCAGAATTCTGAGGATTTATCCCTAAAATTTGTTGCGTAGCTTAGTGGAGGTTCATATTCATACATTAGGTTCGCACTATAGATGAGGGGTGAGCTTAAATCCCAAGAGAGTACGACACCATTTTAATAATGGAATTGTGCAATCATAATTATTATGATTTTTAATTCACCTGCTAAACTATTTTCGAACCTTGAGCTCTGACCCGTTTATAAATTTTCTCTTGATATATTTATATGTATTTTAGGTGTCCCTCCAAAAGGGCGCCAATGATGCCTATTCTATCCCGGGTCCTTGGAGCTGTAGCAGATGCGAAAATGTTACGGAATTTTTTTATAGTCGCTTCCCATTTTTGTAAATCTAGTTAGGGATTCATTTTGTATATCGAGTGTAAACCCAATTGTTGTATGTATTAGTAGCACTTTTATGATTTTATTTTCTAGTTGTTGTATTGGCTGTGACCCGACCACAAAATTAGGTATATATTTTGACTTACTCATGTTAACATTGTCATATTTTGTAGTCGTTATATAAATTGGTTTGTATTTCTTTGTATGTAGATTTGAAAATTGTTGGTATTCATTTATTTTGTTCTGGGTGGTTAGTTAGATTTTTTGTTTGTGCGATAGTGATGCTAAGGATGATCCACTTGAGATTCATGTTTTATCTTTGTATAAGGTTGGCCACCCGTTATTAATTTAAGTGGGGTGTCACAAGTGCTATCAGAGCATCAAGTTCTGCTGTCTTAGGACCTGTGCAGATATTCTACGTTCTTTCATAAGCTTTCTTCATATAGAGCCTTAGTATTAAGACTGTCGTCTTAAAATTTCGTTTACTATCTTCTGCGATACGTAATTTCTTAAACTATGTGCTAATATAGTTTGTTCTCATTTCGAACGCCACCTAAAAAGGCTTACCTATTAAGGAAAACATTGAGGCTGGGAATGTGGAACCCCACTTGCCTTAGGGGACGATGACTATAGTCGATGTTGTTAATATTATGGCTCAGGCAGTCAATGTGACCATGACCGTTGCTTTATCTTATCGTCAAGATCATCATCCTCAGCTAATGGGAAGTACTAGGTTTGAAGATTCAGGTCAGTCTAGTAGGTTAGGAAGAAAGGGTGCAAGTGGAGCACAGTCATATCAGCAGCGTAGTATACGTCAGAGGAAGCGAGAGTCCCGCCTGGAGAAGGTAGTTAAGAGGCAGCATTTAGGAAACTTTAGGCAGAACTTCCAAGGACAACATCAATACCCGAATGTTCTGCAAGACCAAGTAGGTCGAGGAAACTACGAGAGAAACCAATAGGGTCGCGGTTGTCAAGGCCATAAATCGGTAACATTTCTAGGACGATGTCATTAGTATAGGGAGGTTGGTCATAGGAATAATGATTTCCCACATTTGAACATGGCACAGGAACCGAGGGTTGAATAGGCTTAGCAAGCTCCTTTACCACCTCCTCCACATGTTCTAGTTATCCTACCTTCACACGAACTCATGTTATACGGGAGAAATTACCACATCCAGACTGCGACATTATCGTGAGTGCCACAACCCCCATTAGATTATTCTGGTACGTTTCTTATCTCTGGATTTTAAGATGGATATTATATATCTCGTGAGTGTTTCATTTACTTATAAATGTTTATTTCGCTCGTACGACGGGATTTTTGTGTTAGTTGATTAGATGGGTGGTTAGGTGTATAGCCATATTATATGTAGTATCTTTGGGTAGAGGGGCTCATTGGAGTTGAGTGCGTGAAAGTGGTATGTATTCTTGATGTTTGCGTTACTCAGGAGAGGTCCACTTTCTAGACTGATGAGAGTAGGGTGGATGTTTTCTACATCTAGCGGGGTGATGATGATGTGAAATTTTAAAATATCTGTATTTTCACCATTGAGTGGAGGGTATTTCCTGGCTGGGGAAATATTTCTTCTGTGGTAAGATGGGCCATAGGAAGAGGGAATGTCCTAAGAGAGGCAGAGGGCAACTTTTTGAAGAGGTTTGGGATGCATAACCCCTACAGTAATTTATGGACGAGTTCGAACAAGAAAACTTTGATCAGGGACCCATTGTTGAGGCAAGGCAGTTAGATTATGGAGGTAATACATAAATTACTTTTCCTATATGTATTGGCCATGTTTTGAGTGATTTTAGGAGTGTCGTGTGGTATATTATTATCTCCAGGATTCGCAAGTGGGTCGAATTTAGTGAGGGGTTGGTTGTTATAACCAGGTTGTGTGTATATGATTACCTTGAGGAGGGTAAGAGTGACACTTAGATGGTATCTTTTGGGAGAATATATTGTTTTGAGACGTCCCAAACAAGTTATGGTTTTTCGGAGCGCAATTATTTAGCCGTGTTGAGTAGTAATGGTAAGACTATCATTGTGTTATTTGGCTAAGAGGTATGTAATTTCCATGTCCCTGTGTTGAAGGGGTATATCTTATAGGGATATTTTAAGATGAGGTAATGGGTTTTTACTGATGAGATTCAGGGTTTAGCAGATTCATTGTTAAGTGAAGAGTTTTATATCATGGTTATGTGCGTGTTGAGAATTTAATGTTGGTGAGAACATCATATCGACTGTCGCCTTGTGTATTGGGCATATTATTTAAATTGTATGTGTCAGAAGACACAAATTTAATTTCTATATTATATATTTTAGGACTTTGGAGCCTTATAAATTGATTTCAAAACTTTTTTAAAACCTTAATCCAAGTCTGATCAATCTCAATCCCTGACAGAGTTGCATAGTAGTGTATTTGGGGGGTTCCTTATTTAGAGAAGTAGTGAATGTCGGGAATTGAGAAAGAATAGATCTTCGAACATTTTCATATTTATTATTTTTAGTATGATTTAAATGGTTAATTTTTTAAGAATTTAGAGTAGCCCTATAGCGTTATGGGACCGAGTTTTGGTTCATGTGGTGGTGCCTTAGTTATTTCAGGAAAATAGTTGTAACGTGAGTGGAAGTTATGTTACTATTTAAGGCTATTGGAGCCTGGAATTGACTGTGCCATTGGTCACGGTTATAGGGCGTATGGGCACCCTGGTTAGAGTTTTTTTAATGATTTCCCTATTAGAAGTGGAATAGATAAGTGTAGGTATCTTGTTTGTAAGATGTGAGCTTTGAACGTAGATATTTATCCAAATTTTGAGGATGAAATTTTTATAAAAAGGGGAGATTGTAACACCTCGAGTGTTCGAGGACATATGAATTTAATTATTTTGGGAGAAATATAATTATTATATTGGGAGAATTTACATTTTTAATTTTTGGAGTCCCTAATGATGAATTGGAGTACACGGTTGATTCGAGATGGGTCGAGATGGTCAAAATGACTACCCGAAAGTTTTATTTGGGTTCCAGAGTATCTTAGACCTAGTTTGACTCGAATTGGAGTAAACGAGTCATTTTAAGTGTGTATTGTCAGTTAAAGTTGGGATTTAGGATTTTAAGGCTTAAGAGGCTCGTGAGTTAACCCATCTCCATTGTGAGAAAGAGAAAACACTAGAAAGAGAGAGAGGAAGAAAAGACATAAGAGAAAAGAGAAGAGAAAATCCTGGAAGCTTTGGATTTTCGGATCAAATACACGGATTAAAGGAAGTTTCAACCTCTACAACTTTAAGGCAAGTTATTAAACTTGTGAAATGATTGTGTGTGTGAGCTATTTCATAAATTCTTTAGTGATTCAGTTGATTTTGAGTTTAAATGTTAAACCCTCAAATTTGATGAGTAAATCTTGTATTTTGGGTTATGTTTTATGGTTTTAAAGATGAAAATGGTGGGGATAAATTTATAGGCGGGGTTTTGATGTTTGGACGTTCTTACAATGAAATCAAATTTGGGTTTTAGAGATGTAGAGTACATTTTGTAAGAGTATAAGTAAGGTTTTTGGATATAAATCTCGTAGGATTAAAATTGTACAGCACCAGACCGGATCGTTTTTAAGAGACACCAAATTGATCCGATCGTTAAAGGTTTCTACCAAATTTTAGGAACCTGACCGTTTCATTTTTTAGTATTTTCGGTCTGGTCCAGTCACTGTATTTTGCCATCTCTTATTTTACCAGTTTTTAATTGGTTTTATCGCTTAGGGATCCTCCAATAGAGTGTAGTAAACATGTTTAAGAGATATTATGAGGGTTCACATTAGGATATAATAGAGTGATCATTTTGGGGGTCATTATGGAGATATTTATAAGAGCAAATTTGTATTGTTTTGCTTTTTGGAAAATCCTCCAAGGAATGAGTACTCTTTTGAGTATGGCTACGGGCTATTATAGAGTAACATTTGGGAGTTTAACATACCGGACTCTTATATAAATGTTTCGAGTAGTAGGAATTCATTTAATGCCAATTATGGACTAGGTGAGGGAGAAGTATCGTGTGTCCTTAAGGTTTCTAAATAGGATGATTATTCATGTTTTAGCTATGATGGATTAGTATGTTTCAAATGAGGGATTGAATAATAAAAGGAATTGGTAAGGCATATGAGAGTGTATTGGTTAGTATAATGAGAGTTATATCCATATAGCCAGATTCATTACTTTTTACATACGGGAGTGAGATAGTATGTATATATATAGGTATATGGGGTGAATGTATATATCTTTTGTGATGATTTGTATATTTTATGTGATAGAATGTGTATATATCTTGTGTGTATGATATAAATTATGTGCTCCATACCCCTCTAATGCTATCAAGGGAAGTTGCGCGATGTGGGTGAATCTCCCTAGATTGAGGAGCAGGGAAAGTATAGTCCCCAGGTCATAATATTCATTACGTATATTGAGTGATTCTTATTAGGGTGAGACTTGGTGGGTATGCTTTGTTCTCATTTCAGAGGAGGAACTATGGACGCTTCCCATATGTTGTGATTTAGGTTTTTACTAAGTTCGATGTGAGTTCTTCCGACTATTGGTAAGCCAAGGACATGTGATCGAGTCCTTGGAAGTTGATAGCATTTAGAGATTATTAGTATACATATTATGTGTGAATGTATGTGTACTTATTAAGAACAATTAATCATGTATAATATGTGCGTGTATTAATATACAAGCTTTATAGATAGTGTATGCTATCTTAACATTATAACTAGAGAAAGTTACAAAGATGTGTATGATGTTTTGTCTCTGGTAGCATGAGAGTGGATGAGTATACTCTTATGCCTATAGACGGGAAGAATTTGGGGGTTTACTTTGGACTGAGGGCCAAACGGATTCCCACGATCGACAATGTTAGGTGATAGTGTATCGAGGGGGTTCCTTGTTTGGATTTCTCTTTGGGAGACGTCCCACGCACGAAACTTATCGCAAGGTTGGGCATGGGGAGATGTTAGGTCCTTAGTTCTTTGTTTTAGGTTAAATAGTGTGGGTATATTACAAGCATTAATGATGATGTGAGATATCTTATTCTAATAACTTGTTAAGGTTAAAGATTAGAACCGATAAATATAATTGAGTTGTATTATTTTATAAGTTTGGAGCATAAACTTAGAAATCGATAGAAGAGATAAATAGACGGTTATGTTAGAGATAGTGGGCTACACGATTAAGGCCTAGGCGCAGAATTCCGAGTATTTATTCCTTGAATGTGTTGGGTAGCTTAATTGAGGTTCATATGCATACATTAGTTGTGCGCTATAGATGAGGGGTGAGGTTGAATCCCAAGAGATTGCCACACCACTTTAATTATGGAATTGTGAATTTATAATTATTATGAAATTTAAATCACTTGCTAAACTATTTTTGAACCTCGAGCTCTGACCAGTTTATATCTCTTCTCTTGATATATTTATATATATATTAGGTGTCCCTCCGCAAGGGCGCCAATGGTGCCTATTCTACCCAGGGTCCTTGGAGCTGTAGAAGATGCAAAAATGTTAGGCAATTTTGTGATATCCACTTCCCATTTTTATAAATCTAGTTAGGGATTCATTTTGTATATAGGAGGTAAACCCAAGGGTTGTATGTATTAGTAGATCTTTTATGATTTTATTGTCTAGTTGTTGTATTGTCTGTGACCCGACAGCATATTCGGGTATATCTTTTGATTTAATCATGTTAACATTGTTATGTTTTTTAGTCGTTATATAAATTGGTTTATAGTTCTTTTTATGTAGATTTGAAAACTTTTGGTATCCGTTTATTTTGTTCTGGGTGGTTAGTTAGATTTTTAGTTCGTGCAACAGTGATGGTTAGGATGATCCACTTGAGATTCCTGTTTTGTCTTGGTATAGGGTTGGCCACCCATTATTAATTTAAGTGGGGTGTCACATTTTCTCTTTTATGATGTTAATCTAGTCCAAAAATCTCCTATAATTCTATCTTAATTGATCTCCTCTTGATTCCCTTTATTTTCCTCCTTAAATTCATTGAGTTTCCTTCTCTTTCTCTTTGAACCCTCTCTTAGGCTATTGGTATCACAAAGAAACCTTTTGATATGGTAAAATGAAATTTCATTCAACCCTAACCCTTCATTATATAAGTGAAATCCTAAATTCCATTTACGACTATTTTTAAAATGACACTTACACCCCTACGCAGGTCCCGTTTAGTCTAAAAAGCCCCCGGAACCTAGTCACTACCCCCGAGAACTTAATTTTGATTATTTGGACCAATTCTGGATCAGCTGTGCACTCGAAATCATCGGATTCACCCATCATGAATTTACCATATTATTCCCAACACGACCCCATATGCGCGCCCCGAATAAGATACTATCAACCTTTCGATTTTACTCACTTATGACATAATATAAAATGATGTAGTTTCATTTACTTATCATGAATGTAATTACAATAACTCATAAATATCAATCCATTTCTTTCGAATTAATATTTATTCATATTCACTTTATTTTTCCAATTTAATTAAATTACTGCGACACGTGTAATTTAAGTATTCCTAAAAATAAGGTGTTACAATGTATAAATCAGACCGTAGCGAAAAAGTTAGCGAACAAAAGTTAGATAGTAAAGTCCATAGGACATGTTACTGTATGGTTGAATTCACGTCGAATATATTTTGAAATACTTTTTCAGTTTTAAGATAACAATTGGTGATCATCGTTCATCTTCCACGATATCAACATTTTATCAAATTGTTTAAAACACTATGTAAACTTCTATTAATTCTCATTTAGAAATTAGTGCAGAAATTATCTTGCATCGACAGAGGTTCAAAAATGGCATTCATCAGAAATAAATTTTGCACTAGTTAATTAGTTTGTCGATGATCAAATCATTACATAATACGTATTCATAAGTAGTTACAACTAGTACGAGAAAAACAACCTTACGACTGAGTTTTCATTATGTTTCTGCAGTTAGCATTCATAATGTATAAACGATACACTAGTTCTGTAAAGTTATTTCCCAAAAATTTGTAATATATATTTTCGAATCACAAGAGTAATGTTGAGCCTACGCAAAATAACACCATATAGTAATATATTTATGGTATGCCCTATGTTTAATGGGTAACGATTCATAGTAAGGAAATAACACGCAATAACGTTTACTTTATCAAATAAAATTGGGTAGTGAATTTTAGTTTAATTAAAATTGCGATCACATAGTAAATTTTATTTTATATTTAACTCGGTCACTATTGAGCACTTTTAGCAAAAAAAATAGACAGTAATTTTGGCAAAAAAATGTTATTTTCTGGTTGAAATCAAAGCCGAATATTTAATGAAACAATTTTTCAGTATTAAGAAAACAAATAATCGACGTCAATCTTCTTCCATGACATGTTTATTTTGTCAAATTGTTTCAAATATTTTGTCGACGAATATTAATTTTCGTATAAAGAATTAGTGGGGAAAATATTTATTGCCATGTTTGGATAATGGAGTTATCTATACATTAAAGCTATAAGGTAAGGGTCCTATTTAAACATTATCTCATACATAACAGATAAGGTTTTTGCATATGTCGACTATATCATTTTATAATCTGCGGCTGTAACCATTTGTTATGTGTGTTATCTGGTTTTGATAAACACGTCAGCTATCATGTATATTATTTGTATGTAGAGTAAAATTTAATTTATCAAGGAAGTGATCTTTGTTGTGCTACTATTTTCCACAGTAAGATTTACATTTACATTATCAACACAGTAAGAATTCAACTAGGCCACTAGTTGTTATGCTTCTATCAGCCATAGTAAAAATTTAGAGTATAAACACATTAAAAAATTCGATTATATAGGTATCACGTCTTACATGCATTGTTCTAAAAATTCCTCCTAGGCTTGAGGCTTTGAAGAAACGCGCCACCTTAATATTTTTACGCCATATTCTTGGTAAAACCCTTAAGGCGCACTTTTATCTAAAAACAACAAAGCTTTAGTGAAAGGATATTGCCTTTTAAAGATTTTTTTTACAAATCGGACCATTATCTTGTCCAAAATAATCAAATAGTATTTTAATTTGCAAATATTCAGACATATTTTTATGATATGTACAATTTTGTGTATTTTAATAGCCTTGTTATGGTTAAAAAAATATTAAAAAGGCCTAAACACCTTTTCACGCCTTTTTATGCCTAAGACTCGCCTAGGCTTCTAAGGTTTAAGGCTTGGCCTCCACACCTCGATCACACCATGCATTTTTTAGAATCTTGCTTACATGAAAATCAAATTCATATGTAAATATGACTACAATGACAATCCTACAAAATATATTGAATAATCAATACGTGCATGTTAAAAATATATAGACTATAGTGATAAAGATATTGTCAAAGTATTACGTTCCCAGATTTTGTTGCGAACAATCAAGAACATGATGCACTGGATGCATGAAATCTCAGGTAGCTGGATTCAGACGTGCTTTCATTGGACTGTCGATATCACCTTCTGATTTATGTTTGTTATTGATGTTTACGATTATCATTTCAACATAATCCTTATGCATAGACGTATTATCCTTCAAATTTAATGTCATAAGAATAAGTTCAGAAATATTATTTGGCAGTTACATCTGAATGTATAAATCCAGTCAATAAACTTAAATGTGTGGATGTATGAGCTATATTATATAACATACAACAGTCAATCCACATTAGTTAAATTTACCATATTTCCTCAACTGTCGAGTATTATATAACAAGCCTACATAAACTTTTAGTAACTCACATGGCTAAATTAAATATAAGGCAAAATAGAACTATTCATACAACAATAGAGGTCATTTATAGCAAAGAGTGAATACTATTGATATGTGCACCAACAAAAACAAAAAGATGCAATTAGTATTGGAATAAAGATTTATTTGTTCCCAAACGAGGTTGCTTATTAATCATTATACAAGATATTCTACAAATACATTGAACTAAAATTAAAAGGGAATTTAAAATATTGAAAGGGAAGAACAAATTATTGGCACTCCACTTTGTCATCACATGAAAAAAAAAAAAATTCTAAGTAGGTGTTGTTACTTGAAGACTGATAACTAAATAGATTGCCTTTTGGTAAAGTTTTTCACAAATTTAGAAGTATAAGCATGCATATTTGAAAGAAATATTTGTATACACATTTGATGCTCTATTAATAACATTCACTTGTCATTTCAATGCACTATTTACTTATGTTTAGTCTATCCCTATAAGAAATCTTACCAGAATTTTTTAGAATTAGATTTATTCCATTAGTAATATACAATATAAACATGTTACACAACTATATATTTTGGATTTACTTTTTTTTAGTGACAAGTCTAGGCTTTCAAACATTGGTTACAAAATTGGTAGTGTCATCTCTTAATCTAATAAGAACAGGTTGTCCACCTATTTTTTTTATACAACAAGAGAGAACAAGAAATGCAATATAAAAGTCTATTTACAATTTCCACCCAATTTTAATTAGACACTACAAGCATTCCTAACACCAAAAAACTCTAGCATGCAGTTTATGTTAATCAACACATTGATAAAGGAAATGCAAAAAATATAGAGCAAAGTGAGGCTAGGCACACAAGTATTCTCACCCATAATTATTGATATGTGCACCATCTTCATATACATTCTATAAGTTATGTAAGAGACAACAAAATCTAGACTTACCAATCTATGAGCATCTTATAGGTATAAATCCTCCATCCCAGCCTAGGTATCAGCAGGTTATAATGCTTCTAAGAACTCTCGTGCATGTTGAAAACCATAAGATGGAAGTTATACCCCTCTCTTTGTTTTTCTGATGATGCATATATTATCGGGAACAAATTCTAGCGTGTCTTTATTGGAGCTAGTTCAAGTTGGGTATCAATGAAAAAATTTCGTAATCCAGTAATGTTTTCACAAAACATGGCCTGCATATGTCAAATAATAAGTGATAAAAATAGGAAATTATACAAAAATTATATTTTCCTAAACATTATGTATAAAAAAATTTGTTAACATGATTGTCTGAAAAGAGTATCATCTAGAATATGCTCGTGAAGAACCATGATTGACTGAAAAGCCTATCATCCGAACAAGTTAATGTGTACTCATTGATTTTCTTCAGCAAAATATTTGTGTACATATCAATAACGTATTTCAATATGTTATTCCAAATATTACTTTATATCGACGTGATATTTTTGAAAAAATGGTATGTATGTTATAATTATGTAGTTAAAGGACAATGGAATTTAATTATATTACCCACATTAGTTACAAGACATTGTCCAGATATGACCTCCAACAAATTATTTTTGTAAACCAAATACCCGATCTCCAAGATGAAAACTACAATTTGGTAATGTTATATAATAATATGTATTGCACCTCAGTAATGCTATGAAACATGTATGAAAAGTGTTACACTTGAGTATGTAACACCCTGCATTTTTAGAGATAATTAAATTTCACAAATGGGTGTAATTTGAAATTTTGGGGAATTTCTCGGAATAATAATTTTTGGAGTTTATGAGTGTTAGACGATTTACGAGGCATGTAACAACTAATTTTGGGAATAAGTAGATGATAAGGATTATCTTATTACAGGTCGCAGTTGAGTAAAGCGACAGAGGACAATATTTTAATTGGAAAACTCGCATTGAGATGTATTAGGTTTAATTAGTGGATTGTGATTAAGTACCTCGGATGGAGATTTTGAGTGTGCGATTGATTTCGAAAAGTTTGAGATAGTCAGAATAGAGTATCCGGGAGTAGTGTTTAGATTTTGAGAATTTTTTGGTTAATGGGGACTCGTAATTGAGTAAACGAGTCATTTTTTGGTTTAAAGAGATAAACCCTTATTTCTCCCTATATAAGGCGTGAGAGGGGGAAAGAAGAAAGTAAAAAGAGAAAAAAGAAAGAGGATAGGAAAAGAGGAAGAAAAGGGAGGTTTCGGCCAAACTCCGCGAGATTCGACTCAGGATCGTCGGATTTTATCCACGAGGCAAGTGTTTACTTGATTTAGTTACTTCAATCATAAATATCATATTATAGTTTGTAGTGAATAATTATAAAGATTTTCGGGATGGTTTTTGTGAATTAAAATGGGTTTTTCGCAAGATTTACGGATAAACCACGAAAAATAATAAATTCAAGAAATTAGGAAATCATTTGAAATTAGTTGTTGGATTTGGGTCTTAGGATGTTTAAAACACTTTTTATGCATGTATATGGTGTTGATTGAGGTTGGAGAAGGGTAGGAGAAGAGATAAAAGCTTGGTAAAATCTTGAATGGTTGAAACAACTTCTCGGAGAAGAATCTTCCCGAAGCGATCGATCGAGGGCCAAGGGTCGATCGATCTATCCTTCAGGATTTTTGGCAATTTTACCTAGGGTTAATTATGGGATAAATTCCCACATTTATGGTTTTAGCGTGGTTAATTAAGAAATTTAATACTCAACTAAGCGTACTTATCCCTAGCCAATTGAGGAAATCTATGGGGGCTAGGAAGGGGTAATATTTGGTAACACAAATATTATACTTTTGAGGAAAATAAATTAAATTAAGGAATTAAAGAGTTGGGGTTCCCAAAAATAGAGTAGGGGCCTCTAAATTATTATTTAGACATGATGTAGTCCTTGGGTTCGTGGAAATGGAATCCACGACCTATTTAATTTAAGGGTTCTTGGGAACGAATATTCCTTGGGATAATTTTAGTGGGCATTTAGGCCTATATAATTGTGTGAGTGGAAAACATAATTATATCGATTATGGTTGACTATATCCTGCGAGACTATTAGGATGAATTTGGAAAAATGCGTATTTACTTAGTGTGAATTGGTATAGTTGGAGAAATTATAAAAATCTTTAAGTGTGAATAAGGTACAGGTCATTTATCAAGTGAGGGAACACTTTTGAGTTTAGTATCATGAGTGTGCGAATATTCGAATATTATTATTTATTAGAATCTTTAGGATTATTGGCCATCGTTATATGTGATTGGAAATTATGGCCATTTATATATATTTGAGGAACAATGTGGAATGTATATATACGATGTGATTAAGGTATATATATAATATGATACGGATATGTATATATATTTGTGTGGCTGGTATATATATATGTGAAGCATACCCCCTCTAATGCTATCATGGGAAGTTGCGCAACGTGAGTGAGGGCCCTGGCTTGAGGAGCAGGGAGCGTATGTCCCCAGGTCATAGAGTCCATTGTTATATTGTGTGATTTTTATTAAGGGTGAGACGTGGTGGGTATGTTTCGTCTCATTTATGGGGAGGAACTATGACCGCTTTCCAGGCGATGTGATTTATGACCGTGATGTCGGTGATATTGAGTTCGGCCGCTGGTCCCCAGGATGGTATGTGAGTGATGCCCTGGAAGATGATAGCATTGAGAGACCGCATCCTCGAGTTATAGCTCGTTGGGATAGTTATTATTATACTGGTGTGTATAGTATATTACTTGTTCATGAGAACAAGATATTATATATCCCTAATTAGAGTAAAGAGATAAAATTAATAAAGACTAAATTCTCATTCCAGGAGATTATATCCAGACGTATATCGTGATATGCATATGAAAATGAGTATGATAATGTATATAATTATATGAGTACATATATATACGTGTGTACTGAAGGTCTACTGGATCTCAACAAACAACACTGCCAAGTAGTAGTGTATTGGGGGGTTCCTTGTTTGGATTTCGCTTCGTGAGACACTCCACGCACGAATTTAGTGTAGTGTTAGGAATGGGGAGAAGTTTATCCCTTAGTACCCGGTTTACTTAGGACCTTAGGGTTTGGGGGTAACGGATTAGTTAGGCAGAGTGGCTTGACTAGGATGTTCAGAGGGATACGTTAGGCTTGCACTATTAGAAGAGAGGTGAGGGGTATCTCATGAGAGTGCGATACCAATTTCAATATGAGATAAAACATATTTTTATAAATAAAGAATTTATGCAGTTGCAAAATATTTTCACAACTCGGGCTCTGACCCGTTTATCCATTCTCCTCTCTTTTTCTATATATATATAGATAGAGAGAGAGAGAGGAAGGCTCACCTACATCATGCTCTATACATCACACCGTACATCATACCTAATTCTAGGCCCTTGAAAACTTTTTTTTTCAAATTTTATATTTTTTCCTTGAAATTAACCTTCCAATAAATCCATATGCAAAAAATTAGGTCAAAATACATTTTGTAGCTATTTTTAAAAAATCCACAAAAAACTACTGGCGCAGACCCTTATAAATAAGGTATTTCTAGCAGGTTTTTGTGGATTTTTTAAAAATAGCTACAAAATGTATTTTGACCTAATTTTTTGCATATGGGTTGATTGGAAGGTTAATTTCAAGGAAAAAATATATAATTTGAAAAAAAAAAAAATTTAGGGCCTAGAATTAGGTGTGATGCATGGGTGATGTATAGAGCATGATGTAGGTGAGCCTTCTCCTATATATATATATATGTGTGTGTGTGTGTGTGTGTGTGTGTGTGTGTGTGTGTGTGTCCAGGCACAGGGATGCCTAGATGATGATTCCTTCGAGTCAGACGTCTGCTGCAGGAGGTGTGGATGCGTGCAGGTTTACTATAGACGCTTTTATCCTTGTAATCTAGATAGGAGGTACTGTATAAATATTCGGGATAATAACCCAACTGAATTTATTTATTCTTTTACCGCCTTTTATGCGGATTCGATTTAGTTGTATATTGTTAAACTGAGTGTTCGGTTATTTCTATTTCATCTCAGTTTTATTTATTCATTAATTGTGTTAATTTTTTAATTGATTTAATTTATTTAAAAGATTAGTTAAAAAAATTTGACGCCAGCCTAATAGGTTAATAGTAATTAACTTGGTTTTCGATATTGATGCTAAGAATGAACCATATGGGACTCCTGTTGTAATTTGTTACAAGAGTGATCGCCCGGTATTTTATTAGGCAGAGTGTCACAGGTGGTATCCGATCATCAGGTTCTAGTATCCTTAGGAATCTGTGCGGACGTACTACGCTTTCAGCGTTGCTCTCGATTTGTTATAGAGCCTTATGATTAGGATTGTTGATTCCTCTTGTGAGATTTGGTTTTCCTTCCATAATATAAGATTATAGTAATCTTTTGCATGCTCGTTTGAGATTCGTGTGCTGATCGATGAAGGACGATCACAGAAGGCCATTGCAAGGGTAGCAGAAGGCAGGACATACTTAGAGCGATTAGTTAAAGTTGGAGACTAGGACCATAGTAGAGGTCACTCTCCTTGTGGACTTTATCAAAGATGGTTGAAATGACTACTAGGGTATAGTGGTTATAAGTATCCAAGTACCACTATACTAGAAAGTGGTACTAAAGATGAATTACTCGGTGAACTTAAGGGTTCAAAAGGGGTCTTTGATAAGGACCATACTTTGAAGTTAATTCATGCGAAGGAAGTGTAGCATTACTCGATGGAACTATAAGGCTCAGAAGCTTTGACTTAGAGCAAGGTATGGAAATACCCAGATGTGAAAATTTGAGGAAAAAATTTCACTCGTAGGAGCAATATTGAAATGGTGGGAACTATAGTCACTATGTGTAAGGGTGCAGAATGTTTAGCTCATAGAGGGATCTTTCAGATGGATACAACCATTAGTTCCTTTGGTTTATCAGATATGAAGATAATACAATTCCTGAGTTATTCACATAAGGATAGGTCAGAGACCGACACTGAATAAAGAGTGATATGGAGAAGTTAACCTTGTACCGAAGTAAGGTAGGTACAATGAAGAGAGAGTCCTTCAGAAGAAAGATAGGCTCACTAGAGAAGTGTTGCTAACACTTATGGAGAATGTGTGTGTTCGTGGAACCCCCTTTGGTGGAAATCCACTCGGGGAATTCTTTGAAATAGGGTTGTTGATGCCGGTGGTGGTGTTTCCTTTTAACGAAGAAGTTAAGGGGACTATGGAGGCGATTTTCAGGATCAAGACTATAGAGTTTGAGATACTGATAATGTTAACATGGTCAGGGTGGCCAGAGATGGGGAATGTTGCAACGTGGAGCATAGAACTACACGGTTAGTCCTTGCCAGGTAGAAGTTGAAGGACAATAATGGAGTGCCAAGATGGGGCATTAATTAAAGTAGTTTTTAGGTTCAGTTAAGACAAGTGTACTAAGTCCGGGAACCATTTGGAGTAGCCAGAGAGATTGGCGAAGTTATTGTTATGAGTTTTACCTCAGATGGCGGAGGTATATTTTGTGTGACTAGATAAAGTCACGATATTTTGTTAGCCCTAGACTCGTATGTGTAATTTGAGATTTTTGGGCGCATTCAGTAATATTATATAATGTAGGTCTATGTGTTTTTTCGCAGTAGCGGAGTTATATTTTCTTTCATTCGCTATAAAAGCGGGTGTTGATATTTTGAGTATATATCTGGTTTGTACTACTCATTTTATGTGTAAAATATGAGTATGGTATTATTCTGAGTATGAAATGTTCTTTGTTAATTAGAGCGATAAGAGGCTAATGATTTAAAGACTATCGTGTTCGTAGTTCCAGGGTGGAGCAGGTTATTATTGTGATATCTCACCTAGATACATATTGATTTCACCTTTATTATATGTATAGATGAAACTTCGATGAGAAGATTTTTTATTATCATGATTTTAGTGCATGGTGACCTTATAGGTGTGATTTAAGGTATGCAGGGTTTATTGTTGAGTTGTGAGTTTAAGCTCATTATTATTTGTGCAAGGACTTAGTGTTAGTGCGAGCACTTGATGTTGTGGATCCTGGGCAGAGATAGGAGTTCAGAACACATTCTGTTGAAAGGGGGAATAGGTCCCGGTTGCATATTTGAAGCTAACGGACCTCCACGACTGACAAAGTTAAGTAGTAGTGTATTGGAGGGGTTCCTTGTTTGGATTTCTCTTGCAAGACGCTCCATGCATGAACTTTAATGACGTCGGGAATGGAGAGATGTTATAGGATGCGAGGATGTTGGTTTCATGGGAGGAAACACTATAGACTGAGAGCCGTGTGATGATGGTATGCTTAGAGATGAAAATGTTGTGGAAAAGCACTAAAATGGTTCTCTCACCGCAAGTATGTAGGTGAGGCAAGGTAAAGGAAATTGATTTAAGTCTTATAGCTAGGCCTTGATGAGAATGCAAATTCCAAGATAGTTTGTTTTGGGTGTGAGGTTCGTAACATGTTTGAAGAGAGTAGGCGCCTCGATTAGTTAGATTTTCCATTTCGCCAAGGTGGAAGGATAGAGTGGTAGAAGTACGTTAGTAGGTTAGCGAGATAGGATTTAGGACGTCCCGCTAGTCTGCCTTATATTCGATGACCGATGATACGAGGAAGTAGTGTAACGGGAGGGTTCCTTTTTTGGATTTTCCTTTGCGAGACGTCCCACGCATGAAATCGAGCAAATGTCGAAAGTTGAGAGAGGCCTTGGGCACTAGGGATATTTACGATAGAATTTGTTTTACGTGTGTTGGAAACACATCGATCTTAGGACTAGTTGAATTTTATGTCAGAAGGATTAGTGGCGCCTATTTAAGAAAATAGTTGTGAGTTAACCACAAGAAGATTGGTGGGTTGACTTTATGAAAGATTTCATTTCCAGTTATAGGAAAGATTGGAGTTTGAGGTATTGAGTTAGGAAAACCCAGGTGTGCAGATGTTGTTTAGAGAGAGTGCTACGTGTTGGATATTCGCAATGGTTGTGCAACTAGGCATGGGTCAAGGTATGGGAACCTAGGTAAGTTGGTTTTATATACCGTCTGATATAGAAGAGGTATAGTATATAAGTTGAAGAATACACTGTGAGCCAGTTATAAGTAAGATTGTAATTTTTTGGATGGAATGTCGTACGAGACACTCGAAAACCCTATGATGTAGGCCAAAATGAGAGTTGGTACACCTAAGATGAGCAATTATATGACGCGAATAGTTAAGCGTTAGAGTGATTTCCTTTTTAGGAGAATTAAATGTCATGGTGTAGATGAGTGGACGCTTATAATCCTGATTCCACGATGAGATTTAGACGTTAGAACGGCGGCTATAGGCTCATTTTCGCTATAGATGGCACTAGAAATGATGGGTGCGAGGTAACGTTATTAGAGTCACCTTACGGTGCGGTAGTAGTGTAGCACATAGGGATTTTGTAAGCTAGTGTGTTATAGAATAAACCTTGCGATAGGTTGGTACCGAATGAGGGTATGGTTGAGGTGTAATTAGTGATCCTACGTTGTTGGTGCAGGTCATATCTGAATTTCGAGGGCGAAATTCCGTTGTAAGGAGGGGAGTATGTAACACCCCGCATTTTTAGAGATAATTAAATTTCACAAATGGGCGCAATTTGGAAATTTAGGGAATTTCTCGGAATAATAATTTTTGGAGTTTATGAGTGTTAGATAATTTCCGATGCATGTTATAACTACTTCTGGGAATAAGTAGATGAGAAGGATTGTCTTATTACAGGTCGCAGTTGAGTAAAGCGATAGAGGATAATATTTAAATTGGAAAACCCACATTGAGATGTATTGTATTTAATTAGTGGATCGCGATCAAGTATCTCGGATGGAGATTTCGAGTGTGCGGTTGATTTAGGAAAGGCCGAGATAGTCAGAATAGAGTATCCGGGAGTAGTGTTTGGATTTCGAGAATTTTTGGATTAATAGGGCCTCGTAATTGAGTAAACGAGTCATTTTTGGGTTTTAAGAGATAAACCCTTATTTCTCCCTATATAAGGCATGGGAGGGGTAAAAAAAGAAGATAAAAGGAGAGAAAATAAAGAGGAGAGTAAAGGAGGAGAGAAAAGAGGAACAAAAGGGAGGTTCCGGACAAACTTCGCGGGATTTGACTCAGGATCGTTGGATTTTATCCACGAGGCGAGTGTTTACTTACTTTATTTACTTCAAGCAGAAATCTCATATTATAGTTGGTACTGAATAACTATAAATATTTTCAGGATGGGTTTTGTGAATTAAAATGGGTTTTTCGCAAGATTTGCGGATAAACAACGAAAAATAATAAATTCAACAAATTAGGAAATCATTTGAAATTAGTTGTTGGATTTGGGTCTTAGGATGTTTAAAACCCTTTTTATGCATGTATATGGTGTTGATTGAGGTTGGATAAGGGTAGTAGAAGAGATAAAAGCTTGGGAGAAGCTTTAATGACTGAAACAACTTCTCGAAGAAGAAGCTGCCCGAAGCGATCGATCGATCGAGGGCGAAGGGTCGATCGATCGATCCTTCAGGATTTTTGGCAATTTTTCCTAGGGTTAATTATGGGATAAATTCCCACATTTATGGTTTTAGATTCGTTAATTAAGAAATTTAATACTCAACTAGGGGTACTTAACCCTAGACGGTAGAGGAGATCTATGGGGGCTAGGAAGGGGTAATATTTGGTGACACAAATATTATACTTTTGAGAAAAATAAATTAAATTGAGGAATTAGAGAGTTGGGGTTCCCAAAAATAGAGTAGGGGACTTTAAATTATTATTTGGATATGATGTAGTCCTTGGGTTCGTGGAAATAGAATCCACGACCTATTTAATTTAAGGGTGCTTGGGAACGAATATTCCTTGGGATAATTTTAGTGGGCATTTAGGCCTATATAATTGTGTGAGTGGAAAACATAATTATATCGATTATGGTTGACTATATACGGCGATACTATTAGGATGAATTTGGGAAAATGCGTATTTACTTAGTGTGAATTGGTAAAGTTGGAGAAATTATATAAATCCTTAACTGTGAATAAGGTACAGGTTATTTATCAAGTGAGGGAACCCTTTTGAGTTTAGTATCGTGAGTGTGTGAATACTCGAATATTATTATTTATGAGAATCTTTGGGATTATTGGTCATCGTTATATGTGATTGGAAATTATGGCCATTTATATATATATGAGGAACAATGTGGAATGTATATATACGATGTGATTAAAGTATATATATAATATGATATGGATATGTATATGTATATATATCTACGTGTGGCAAGTATATATATATATATATGTGAAGCATACCCCCTCTAATGCTATCATGGGAAGTTGCGCAATGTGAGTGAGGGCCCTGTCTTGAGGAGCCCAGGTCATAGAGTCCATTATTATATTGTGTGATTTTTATTAGGGGTGAGACATGGTGGGTATGTTTTGTCTCATTTCTGGGGAGGAACTATGACCGCCTCCCAGGCGTTGTGATTTATGACCGCGATGTCAGTGATATTGAGTTTGACCGCTGGTCCCCAGGATGGTATGTGAGTGATGCCTTGGAAGATGGTAGCATTGAGAAACTGCATCCTCGAGTTATAGCTCGTTGGGATGGTTATTATTATACTGGTGTGTCTAGTATATTACTTGTGCATGAGAACAAGATATTATATATCCCTAATTAGAGTAAAGAGATAAAAGTAATAAAGACTAAATTCTCATTTCGGGAGATTATATCCGGACGTATATCGTGATATGCATATGAAAATGAGTATGATAATGTATATAATTATATGAGTACATATATAGACGTGTGTACTGAAGGTCTATTGGATCTCGACGAACAGCACTGCCAAGTAGTAGTGTATCGGGGGGTTCCTTGTTTGGATTTAATTCCGTGAGACACCCCACGCACGAATTTAGCATAGTGTTGGGAATGGAGAGAAGTTTAGCCCTTAGTACCTGGTTTACTTAGGACCTTAGGGTTTGGGCGTAACGGATTAGTTAGGCAAAGTGGCTTGACTAGGATGTTAAGAGTGATACCTTAGGCGTGCACTATTAGAAGAGAGGTGAGGGGTATCTCATGGGAGTGCGATACCAATTTAAATATGAGATAAAACATATTTTTATAAATAAAGCATTTATGCACTTGCAAAATATTTTCACAACTCGGGATCTGACCCATTTATCTATTTTCCTCTGTTTTGCTCTAATATATATATATATATATATATATATAGGTGTCCAGACACAGGTTTACAGTAGATGCTTTTATCCTTGTAATCTAGATATGAGGTATTGTATAAACATTCGGGGTAATAACCCAACTGCATTTTTTTATTCTTTTACCGCCTTTTATCCAGATTCGATTTTGTTGGATATTGTTAAATCGAGTGTTCGGTTATTTCTATTTCATCTCAGTTTTATTTATTCATTAATTGTGTGAATTTTTTAATTGATTTAATTTGTTTAAAAGATTAGTTAAATAAAATTTTGACGTCAGCCTAATAGGTTATTAGTAATTAATTTGATTTTCGACAGTGATGCTAAGAATGCACCATATGCGACTCCTATTCTAATTTTGTACAGGAGTGATCTCCCGGTCTTTTATTAGGCGGGGTGTTACATAGTACTAATAAATGAATTGGCATTTTAAGGGGTTAGTAAATTTTACTATATACATATATAAAATAATCTAAAACGCAATACACCATTTACTTCTGCTTAAAGCCTGGGATGTCCACGTGTACTCCAATAAAACACACTTTCATATATTATGTTCTCTCTCTCTTAGTTTCCTCAATTTGTCCTTTCCCCTCCATTTGTCTTTGCATTTTCCCATTTACCAGTTGTTCATTTTCTCCCTTGCACTCATTCGCCCAATCATTTTCTCTTGCAAGGACATTGTCTGTCACAATTAATTATGCCATATACCTCTACAAGTTGCTACAAGTCGTCGAAGGATTTAGAAGCTTACATCTACAAAGGCAAATCCATATTTCAACAAGACTTCAACATTGAATCCCAACAAGAATGAATTTGCTAAGATGTGTTTGAGTTCCACTTACATTTCACATTAAAAGTGTTGGATTTTTTTGTGAAACATAAAATATGGTTTTAAATTGTTTTAAAACCATAAAATATTTTTAAAATCTACATATAAAATATTTTTCTATTTATGAAAAATATTTTTTGAAATGATTTTAGATGGTTTTAATTTATCAAAATCATAAAAGTTTTTTTTGGATAAAAGTTTTTGATCGCGTGAACAGTTTTATGTTTTAAAGTTTCCAAGATATTTAAAATACTGAAGCTTTTCTGAGTTACGTATATGATGTCGTTCGAACGACATCGTAGCTGGTTCAAACAAGATTGAATCTCGCTCAAACGACATTGTGTCGTTAGAACGAGAGGTGTTTTGTTATGACACATCACCGCCTTGATTTTTATTATAAATAGGGTGGTAGACTTCTCAATTTTCATTTGGAGAAAAATTGGTTTTCACATTATACATTTTTATACTATTGTCTAACCATTTGAGGGTTAATAACTTTTGTTTTACAATTCACAATCCCAATTTCTTTTGTGTGATTTGTTTTGTGGAACCCAACACATAGTTTGTTGTTGTTCATTCTTTGTGGGGAGATCTCTACTACCGAGAGTTGCATGCTATTATGGAGGGAGTCTCTATGAAGTTTATAACTGCGTGTCATTGAGGATATTCTGCGTGTTGATTCTTTGCTGAAGACTACGTGTATGGGCTACGAGTTCTTGTCGTATAGCTTCATGTAAACCATTATTGATTTCTAGTCATTGCTTTGAAGGTTTGACGAAGACACCATGCGTTACACTTGTGGGCGATTATCAAGTTGTTTATAAGTCAGTGGTCTTGTAAACTTGTCAAAGTTATTTTGCCCTGAGGGGATTTTTTCTGAACTTTGTGTCACATACTTAATTTATGATGGTTTGATACATCCACGCACGTTAATATTTGAGTTTAAGGGTTGAATTGATTTGATTCATAAATTGACATTAATTAAATAAGTTTTTGATTGGAATTTGCGCATCTATTTAAGTTAGTATCACACACAGTCTTACAAATTGGTATCAGGTCTTTTTAAAGCGAGTGCATACCCTTCACAAATTGGTATTAGAGCAGGTTACGCTAATTTATCGTGTATTCTTATTTTCCGCAACAATTGTGTGATATTGATTTTTTTGAAAAATCTGATTTTGAAAGTTTGTCGCAATGTTTCCAAACAAAAACTTATGTAGTTGGTTGCCAACTTTTGACGGGTCTAATTATTCTTATTGGAAAGCTTGGATGAAATTCCATTTAAAAGAAATCGAAGAAAGAGTTTGGGTCATTTGTGAAAGAGGTTGGAATCCTCCCACTGTCACCGCAAATAATGTCACTAATTTAAAACATGCATTAGACTAAACTGAGAAAGAGTTTAGGTGGAGCACTTACAATTCATGAGGGCTTAGTGCAATTTTTGAACATGTCACCCCTGGCGAGTTCTGACATATTATGACGTGCACCATGTCTAAAGAAGCGTGGGATATTTTGCAACTCGCCCAAGAGGGAACTAACGCGATCAACGAGTCTAAAATTCAAATTTTGACCACTCAATTTGAGACAATCACTATGTTAGAGGTTGAGTGTTTTCACAAATTTTATGCACATTTGTCTAATATTATCAACACTAGTTTTAACCTAGGTGAGCCTATACCTGATGCACGAGTGGTTAAAAACATTTTAAGATCGTTGCCTAAACATTTTATCCCTAAAGTGACTATTTTGAATACCTTAGGAAATTTGAATTGTCTGAAATTAGAAGAGTTGGTAGGAGACCTACAAACATAAGAAATTGACATATTTTTTTACACTGTCAAACCTAAGGATAGAGGGATAGTGATTAAAGCCCAATCTAAGAAAAAGAAAATTAGTTTTTATAAGTTCAAGTCTGAGGACGAGTCTGATTTTACATGGCCCTGCTGCAAAGAATTTTAAAAAAATTCTCCAGTTTTCGAAATAAAATTCTTCTAATAAAAGATTTTCATAGAAAAACGAAAGGAAAGACAAGTCCAGAGAAAGCATTGAGAAAGAGAAAGAGGATGAAGAAAAGTCTGAAAATTTAAAATGTTTTGAGTGTGAGGGGAGAGGGCACTAGTCATTTGAGTTTCCCACTAGACTTAGGAGATATGGAATGAAAGTTGCCATGCAAGTCGCCCTTAGTGATAGTGAGGGAGAAGAGGGAAATGAGGATGATGAGTCCGATAAAGGTTTAGGACATGGTATGTGTGTTGACTTTTTAGCCAGTCACGAAAGCACACTCACTTTGTTCCATGACTTTGAGGACAGTTGGGCACGTGATACCCTCGAGGAGGTTTTGAGTGTTTCAAGTGAGTCTTAAAGAGAGTGCGCTGGTGATCATGAGAGTTTGCTCCAGATTACGTTTCAAGAGTTATATGCCCAAACCTTAACGACTAAAAAATTGAATACCAAGTTGGGTCTTAAGGTGAAAGATTTGGAGAGATGGATTGAGAGTTTGAATGAGTTTGAGGAAAAATCAAGTCAACTCGAGAAATTGAATGTTTCATTGAGTGAGCAGTTGATTGCTTTGAATAGGGAAAAGAGTGAGCCTATGGCCCGCATGTCACAATTAGAGACAAATCTTAAGCACGCCCTAGAGGCTAAAGTCACTTTGGAGAACGCATCTAAGAAGGTTGGAAAGATGGTTCTCAATCCTATTTTGGGTAGTGGTGAGAGTATAGGAATAAGTCATGACGGTGCATCCACTTCGTTTGTTGCACCCGAGCCAATTCCTTCTGTAGAGTTAGATTCACATGACTCTCGACCTAACCCCCTAGTCATCTCGTACCTATTAGGAGAGATCGTAGGAGACATTTTGAGAGAGGTGTACCTAGGACGATTTATGTTTTCTCCCATTGCAGAAAGAGGGGACACCTTATGGAGTTTTACTTTAAATTAGGTTATGTGTCACTCTTTACTCCTACACATGTTCGCACACATGCACCCACCCATGAAACTTGGCTTTCACATAATGATAGAGAGTTTGCACATATTCGAGAGCAAGTAAAGTTTTTGGTCAATACTTCTCATGGTTCGATGGAGTGGTTTCAAAATATGTCACCGTCTTTGGGGAACTTCATTGGACCTACTGGTTGAGGTTTAGACATGTTTGCTAGCATAGGTTGATTTGCATGATGTTATCTTATGCCTATTGCTAGTATGTACCATTTGTTTTATACTTTGTTAGCATTTTTGTTTGCTTTTCTTATTTTTGGTACTGTTTTAGCACTATTTTGGATCTGTTTGCCCATTCCATGAACAGTTTTTACGAAATTTTCTCACTAGACAAAACAGCTTGATATTCTGATTAATCGGGGAAATTTTTATTTTCTCGTTCTAACGAGAATCCATCTCGCGCGAAGCCTTCTCGCGAGATCCTCTATCATTGAAACGACAAGGAGTCTCGTTCGAACGACCCCTTAAATTAATTTCTTCTGCTTGCAGTCCTCTGTTTCATCTTGTTATACTTATTTGGTACTATTGGGTTATTTTCTGAACAGTGTTCGAAACAAACAAAAATATTTTCTTTGTTTTAGAAAAATTTGAAAAATCCGAATAGAGTTTTGTATTTTTTTTGCACCTTATATGGATTGACATTTAGAATGACCAAGTCACAACTTCAAGCCATATCCATGTGACTATTTGATAGTGTTTTGAGACAATGTGTTGTGTCATTTATGTGCTTTACAAAGTTTGGAGTCTTTGAGATGATATAGTGTTACTACCTACATGATTGACTCTTTTTGTCATTTATTGCACACATGCACGGATTTGTTTGACTTTTTTGCTTGTCTATCACATGTTGGTTGAGTGTTTCCATCTCAATTTTGTCTATACAGTGAACCAAATGCGATAAAACTTAACAAAAAAAGTATTGAATGATATAAACCGTTTGTGGCGTTGTGTGAATTAGTTTGAAAAATGGGGAAGGGATACGAAAGCTACTCATTTCTCCTTTTAGATTAAGCCACCGTTTAAATGGACCTAAAAACGCGTGGAATAGAAAATTATTTGGGGTCCGATGAGGTTTAAAAGAGCCCAAAAAAATTGAAAGGCAATAAAAAGAAAATTATGCCAAAAATGGGCCAATAGGTTTTTCAGTTTCATCACCTCATAAGAAAAATAAAAAGCATTATCCTATAATGAGGGAGTTTTCATGAAATTTTCAACAGTTTGCACGTCCTTGAAAGTCATGAAAAATCGTTACATAATTTTGGATGTTATTGGTGTGGAAATCATTTATACTTTGATTTGTTGATATGATTAAGACAATGTCATCTAAATTCAATAATTTTTACACCAAAGGACTATTTTGATCTCCATTTGTTAGTAGTACACTTATGCATCATGCACATATGATATGATTGAGTTGATTTTCCTATCGAATCTGTTCACACCCATTCATTCCATTTCTATGATTTGGTCGTTGTTGATACCAAAATTAATCAGCTGACTTGGACCAATCATATGAAGACACGTGGCTATCTACATGGCCACAACAAGCACTTCTGAGATGATTACACGCTCCGAGGAACCATGTTACTCCGAGGAACTCATACGCTCCGAGGAACTCATACGCTCCGAGAAACAGACCTCTCCGAGGAACTCTTGAATACCAGGAAGCTCAGGCGGTCCGAGCTGCATCTCGAACAAAGCATTAATAGCTGGATAACCATCAGTTCAACTGATTCATTAAATTCTTATCATTCAGACGCACACGCAAAGAGGGAATTAAATGTATCACCCTTTCATATGTATCTCATTTAATGTATTACCCTTTCACATTACAGCCTCAGGGCTATAAATACATGGTACAATCCTCATTGTAAAGGGATCCAAATCAGAATTTCTTGAGAGAACTTGTAATCGAGAATTCCTAAACACTCAGCAATAACACAACAGTGGACGTAGGCCATTCTTATAAGGCTGAACCACTTTAAAAATCTTTTGTCTCATTTATTTATTTGTGATAGAATTATTAGAGTGATCTAATTTTTTACATCAACGGATTGGCGCCGTCTGTGGGAACCGACTGGTAAAATCGTTTTCTCATCAAAAATAATCCATTACCAATGGCGAATATTCCAGAATCCAGCAATCGAAACGCTGGAACTCCTCCAAACCCATCTGCTCCACCAATTGTTCCAGATCTGACTGGAATAATGGCAAATCTGGCCCAGGGCCAGACCGTCATGCAAGAAACGATGCGATAACTCATCCAAACCCTCCATGGCGGTGCATCAGCCCATTCCGGACCACGAAGCATTCAAAGAAATACCCATGAGCCTTCTTCACGTACTGGGCGTACTAATTCATATCGCAATGAGGAATCTGAAGATTTTTCTTATCAACCTGGACGAACTTCGTCAGTGCGAGCCACAAATACTTAACAACGTGTCACCCTCTCCCCAGAAAGGGCCAGCGCATTGGAAAGATTAAGTAGGGCCTCTTCTTTCGATCGATTAGGACCTAGGAGAAACAAAAGTCCTTTTAATGCAGCATCGAGGAGCTTTCAGCGACCATCAGATTTAAGGGAAGGATCTGCCCAGTCGCGACCAGCTATTTGTCAAGATGGATCCTATGACCGACCAGCTGCTCATCGAGATAAATCCCAGGAAGCCACTTCTACGCGATCAGTTTCTCGAACCAATAAGCCCGAGGAAGGAAATGATGCGTGGAAAGGATCTATTCAGAGGCTGGAGGATAGATTAGGGGAAATGGCTAAGGCTAAGAACCCTCTACAACGAACCTTTGTTTGAGGAACACCTTTTGTCCAAGACATTGTTGATTTTCCAACACCATCAAAGTTCAAAGCACCTGTCGTGACTCCCAAGTATGATGGGAAGACTGACCCTGTCCTTCATATAGAATAATATCAAGCTGCTACCGACATCTATGCTGTCCCAGACTGGATGAGATGCAGGGCATTCTCGGGAACTCTTATCGGATATGCTCAGATATGGAATAATAATCTTCCTCGGGGTAAGATTTCAACTTTTCATCAACTGGCCGAGTTATTCATTGGGAATTTCTGCTTTGGAGCAAAGCCAATTAAACGAGTAGCACATTTGTTAAGTGTTAGACAAAAGGCTGGTGAGAGTATCAGAGATTATATAACTCGTTTTAATAACGAGAAACTCGAAGTCATTGATTATGAGGAGAAGACAACGATTACCGCTTTGATGAGTGGACTGTTGCCAAACAAGTTGTACTACACTTTGGCCAAAGATCCACCTCGAACCATGTCGGACCTAATGGGAAAAGCGTCCAAGATTATGAATGCCGAGGAGGCTATGTCTGCGAAGAAGAATATGGACGCCAAAGAAACCAAGGTGGAAGGTGATAAAGCTAAGAAGAAAGAGCATAAGAACAATGGTAGTGACAAACAATCCAAAAATAGGTCGTCGTGGGAGGTCTTGAAGAAATTTGATAATTACACCCCTTTGAAGGCAAATATCAACCACGTCCTGGAAGAGATTAAGAACGACGAGGAGTTAAATTGGCCAAAGAAAATGAAGTCGGACCCTGACACGAGGAATAGGGAAAAGTATTGCGAGTTCTACAAGGATTATGGACATATGACTAAAAATTTCATAGCTCTTCAGAATGAAATTGAAACACTCATTCGATGAGGAAAGCTAACAAAGTATGTTGATCGGGGAGGCAAAAGAAGAAACAACGACCGAACTAGAGAGGGGTCTAGATCTCCTCGTCGAGTAGAGGAGAGCAAGAAGAGAAACCATGAAGTTGATCTAGAGGATGACCCCGATCTTCCCAAGAAACCAAGGCAGCCAGAACGAGAGGTATTTTCAATACGCTTTGGATCATTTGATTGTAATGTTATTACAGGAGGAGATGCAGGAGGAGGAGACCTTACTGCAGAAAGAAAAGCTTACCTCGGAGAGTCTCAAGCTTGCTCGTACATTCAGCGAATAAATTTAGCTGAGGAAGATCGCTCGAGAAAGGTGAACAAGGAGAAGTTGGTCATTGGGTTCTCAAAGAACGACCTTGCAGGTGTTCTATATCCTCATGATGACCCGCTGGTGATCAAAATGAGGATGAAGGAGGTTATGATTTCAAGAGTGTTGGTCGACAATGGTAGATCGGCAGACATCATGTTCTACTCGTGCTTCGATAGCTTAAATTTAAAGTTATCTCAACTGGAGCCTTACCACAGACCCCTCATCGGTTTTGCTGGCGAGAAAGTATTTCCACTTGGGACGATCAAGTTGGATATATTCATTGGCACGTGGCCTGCTTGTCGAACAGAAAAAATACGCTTCTTTGTGATGGATAAGAATGTCCAGTCATCGTACAATATCATCATGGGAAGAGTAGGGTTGAAGAAGTTCGAAGCTGTACTATCTACAGTGCATCAGTGCCTAAAATTGCCAATAAACTTTGGAGTAGGAGTTATGAAAGGTGATCATAAAGTAGCTCGGGAATGCTATTGTTCATCCACCGAGCAAGAAGAACTAGAAGAATCAAAGAAAAAGACAACTACCTATCAAGTGGATGAAGGTGCAGAAATCAAAACTTTGGATCCTCGAGATGAGTCGCAACTCGTGAAAGGTCAAGTGGTGGAAGCTACTGAAAATATCATTCTGGAAGACGAGCACGCACCCTGAGCGAACTACTCAGATAGGTTCATCGTGGAATTGATAACTTTCCTTAGAAGCAGAAAATAAACTTTTGCATGGAGTCATGAAGATATGCCTGGGATAGACCCAAACTTCTTATGTCACGAGCTCAATGTGAATAAGGAGATCAAGCCTGTGAAGCAGAGAAGAAGAGTATTCAGTCCCGAGAAGAATCAAGCTATATAGGAGGAAGTCGAGAAGCTCCAGAAAGCTTGTTTCATTAAAGATGTTAAATATCTAGATTGGTTAGCTAATGTTGTGATGGTAAAGAAGAAGAATAACAAGTGGAGGATGTGTGTAGACTTCACCGACCTCAATAAAGCATGCCCAAAGGATCACTTTTCGTTGCCCCGAATTGATCAACTAATCGATGCTACCTCGGGACACGAGCTGCTGAGCTTCATGGATGCTTATTATGGCTACAATCAAATTAAAATGAAACCTGAAGACAGGGAAAGTACTTCTTTTATTACCCCTAGGGGAACTTATTGTTATAATGTTATGCCTTTTGGTTTGAAAAATGCAGGTGCGACATATCAGAGGCTGATGAACAAGGTATTTGCTGAACAAATCAGTGATAATATGGAAGTCTATGTCGACGACATGCTGATAAAAGCAAGAAAGCTGTCGGTCATCTAGTTAACTTAAGTCAAACTTTTGATCAATTAGATAAATATCAAATGAAGCTGAACCCGACGAAGTGCATATTTGGAGTACGAGAAGGCATGTTCCTTGGGTACATTGTCAATCAACGAGGCATTGAAGAAAATCCTGAAAAGATCAAAGCTCTATTAGGGTTGCGATCTCCAACAACGAAGAAGGAAGTACAGAGTCTCACTGGACGAGTAGAAGCACTCAACAGATTTGTGTCACGAGCAACTGATAGATGTCTCCCATTCTTCAAGACACTCAGAAAGACTTTTGAGTGGAATGATGAATGTGAGAAGGCTTTTCAAGACTTGAAGAAATACTTGGGAGCACCTCCACTGTTGTCCAGGCCGGTGATGGGAGAAAAATTGTACTTGTATCTTGCAGTGTCCGAGAATGCAGTTAGCTCGGCATTGATTAGAGTAGAGAATGGAGTACAAAAGCCAATTTAATACACAAGTAAGGCCTTCCGAGGAGCAGAGATCAGATATCCAAGGCTGGAGAAATTGGCACTGGCGCTAATTGAGGCGAGTAGGAGAATGAGGCCATACTTTCAGGCTCATACCATAGTCGTATATACCGATGTGCCATTAAGACAAGCCCTTCATAAACCAGAAAAATCAGGGAGATTGATGTACTGGGCAATAGAGCTCGGTGAATATGATATAATTTATGAACCCAGATCATCACTAAAAGGGCAGGCTGTATCAGATTTCATAGCGGAGTTCACCTATCCTGATACCCCCGAGGAACAAGAGTTGCTCGCTGATCAACCTGTGGATGTTACAGGATCGACAAACACTAGCTCAGACCAACTCCGGTTGGTAAGAGGGCAAGTGTATGTTACAAAATCATTAAATTCGAGCTCGGACCAACTCTGGTTGGTAAAAGGGCAAGAAAAGATGATTGACGAGGAGTGAGAAAAATCCGGGGAGGATGAAAGGAAGCAGCAAATATTTCACTGAGGAACTCTGACTGATCAAAAAATTGAAGATGAGTTACCTATATGGAGGCTATATGTAGATGGCTCATCTTGCACTGCAGGATGTGGCGCGGGGATAGTTCTGGGCACTCCGGACGAGGTCGACATGGAATACGCCTTGCGTTTCCAATTCAAAGCCTCCAACAATGAGGTTGAATATGAGGCCATGATTGCAGGGCTTAATCTGGCAAAAATTATGGAGGCGCAGCAGGTCATGATCTTCGGCGATTCCCAATTGATCGTAAACCAAATGATGGGAATTTATGCAGTTAGAGGAGAATTAATGATCAAATATCATGCAAAGGAAAAGGAGTTGGTATCAGAATTTGCTACTATTCAGCTGGTCAGAATACCAAGAATAGAGAATGCGAGAGGAGACGCCCTAGCTCGATTAGCATCAGCTACTCGCACCAAGCTACGACGAACAATCCCAATTGAAGTGTTAGCTGGTCGGAGTATAGATGAAGATCTGACGATGAACTTTATCACCCTTGATTTAGGACCATCTTGGATGGATCCCGTCAAGGCGTATATCGAGGAGGGAGAATTGCCAATTGACAAGCTCGCAGCCAAGAAGTTGAAGTTTAAAGATGCTCGATATGTATTAACTAATGATGTTTTATATAGACGAGGAATTATGGCAGGTTTGCGGAGATGCGTACATCCCTCCGAGGTGAAGGAATTGATTGAAGAAATCCATGAAGGGTCTTGTGGAGCACATGTAGCAGGTCGGACGCTTTTGCAAAGGGTGATGACGCAGGGATACTACTGGCCAATGATGAGGGCTAATTGTATAGCCTATGCCAAGAAGTGTGACAAGTGCCAACGTTTCTCCTCCATCCGAAGAACTCCATAAGCATTGTTGACACCCATAACTTCCCCTTGGTCGTTTGCTATGTGGGTTATAGATTTGGTTGGACCACTACCAATGACCCGAGGAAGGTTTAAGTACCTCGTCGTCGCAGTGGATTATTTTACTAAGTGGGCAGAAGCTGAGCCACTCATTGATATGACGTACGAGAAGGTGTACCAATTTGTTTGGAAGAACATCATTTGCCGATATGGTCTCCCTCATGCCTTCATCACAGACCATGGAACACAATTTGATAATGAGGAGTTCGCTGCCTATTATCATCAGTCAAACATTTTCAAAGTTCATTCAGCACCAAGCCATCCTCAAAGCAATGGACAAACTGAAGTGACAAACAGAACGTTGCTGAACGGTTTGAAGAAAAGATTGGATGATGCAAAATCCAACTGGATCAACGAGCTACAATCAGTACTTTGGGCTTACCGAACTACTCCCCGAGTAGCAACTGGAGAATCACCATACATGCTGGCATTTGGAAGTGAAGTTGTCATACCTGCCGAGTGGGTCTCCCAACACACAGGGTACTGAATTTCAATTCTCCTGTCAACGACTTAATGAGAAGGCTGGATTTAAACATGCTCAAGGAAGTTAGAGAAGAAGCAGCCATTAGAAATGCGGCTTACCAGCAGCGGACAACTTTATTCTACAATAAGAGGGTGAAAAAGTGCGACCTGAAAGAAGGAGACTATGTGCTGAAGAAAGTAATTCAAAAGCATAACAAATTGGAGGCAAACTGGCATGGACCATACCGAGTTACAGAAGTTGTTCGACCAGGAACTTATCGAATAGCAACTTTAGAAGGCGAGGAGTTTAAGAATGCATGGAACGCAGAGCATCTGCGCAAGTATTATCAGTGATGTATGTGCAACACAGTTTCATTAGTATGAATAAAACAAAAATATTCTGCAAGTTTCTCTGTTTATTGAAATTTTTCGGGAATACTAGTGCTACGCACTACTCGGCAGACTACTCAAGAAAATATTCCAAACTGTACCAACTTAGTTGGTCGACGAGGAGAAAATATTCCAAACTGTGCCAACTTAGTTGGTCGACGAGGAGAAAATATTCCAAACTGTACCAACTTAGTTGGTCGACGAGGAGAAAATATTCCAAACTGTACCAACTTAGTTGGTCGACGAGGAGAAAATATTCCAAACTGTACCAACTTAGTTGGTCGATGAGGAGAAAATATTCCAAACTGTACCAACATAGTTGGTCGACGAGGAGAAAATATTCCAAACTGTACCAACATAGTTGGTCGACGAGGAGAAAATATTCCAAACTGTACCAACATAGTTGGTCGACGAGGAGAAAATATTCCAAACTGTACCAAGTATGGTTGGTCGGGGATAAAAACCCACTAACTGTAGTTGGTCGACGAGGAGAATTTATCGACCTTGGTTGGTCGGACACATTTTATGAAAAAGACAAAAATTTACCAACTATGGTTAGTCGGGGATAAACTCTCACTAACTATAATTGGTCGATGAGCACAATTTAGCAACCTTGGTTGGTTGGAAGAATTTTAAACATTTTTATACTCATTACTTTATTATTAAGTGATCGAGCAACATTACTGATACTTGTAAGTTTTTTACTAAGTTGATCAATGAACAACACTATCTTTTTAACAGATATGCATAAATGTAAAGTGTTTGATATTTACAAGACAATAGCAATTAAGATTTGCAAACAAAAATGAAAGTCTTTCATTAAATTCGAAATAAATTACAAGTTACATTGATAATAAAATGAAAATTACATTGATATGTATACTAACTGTTACATTAAAAATTCCTATTCTATTGGTCTTTTCCCCTCAGCTTTCGATACAGGTTCCTCGATCTAATAGATGCCCGGGGCGAGATACCTCAATTTGAGAATGTAAATTTTAGTCACTGAGGTATTTTGAAATTAGGCTCCGAGGAATGGCCCGAGCCGGGATCTATTCCATGTCTAATTTGTATGGTGGCACACGCAAGTCGAGCAACCCGGGATCGTGGTAGTCCCATAGAAAATGACCTTGTTCGAGCTTCAGCACACCTAAGGCATTCAGCCGGCCTTGCTTATAGCCCTCGTTGTTGGCATTCTGGATACGATCATCCAAATGGAATAGTGCTTCGTTGTATCCAGCCATCCAGAACTCCCTGGGCTATTTGTGGAATTGATACGTCAGCTTTTCTAGCTTCTCGTGGAGATTCTTGATGAAGAGCTCCTTACTCCCCAAGACGGACTTCTGCGCAGCGAGCTGTTTCTCCAGGTCCCTAATCTTCTTTGACATATCAAATAGTGCCTGGTTCTTCGCCATTAGTTGGAAGGCCTGGTTCTCTAAGGCAAACGTTGTCCTCTATTCCTCGATAAGTACCCGAGATGCTCTTGCTCGACCACGAGAAGATGTGGAAGGGCCCGACCTCCTCAAGGTGTCCAATTCTTCCCTTAACTTGGCATTCTCAACTTCTAAGAATGAAAATCCCTCGTCAGTCACTGGGATCAAGGCATTGGAAGTAGAGGCTACACTCTTCAATTGTGATAGCTCTTTCTGCAAGTTGTTGTTTTCCTTTTCCAGCAGCTCGGCAATCTATCTGCATTCCTCGACCTCGCCCTTCAGGGTTCTCTCCCTTACATCATAACCAGCAAAGAGCTTCTCGTAGCCCTTCTCGGCAATAAGCTGCTAGTACTTATTCTCATACCCATCATACAACAGAGCAGTGGATTCTATATATTGAAGCTAAAGGTCTTCGAGGGTGCCTTGGAGATCCTCTATCATCTTGTAATAGGCCACATTATTGGCCACAGCTCGGTCAAGAAGAAACTTCAGGTACTGATATGCTTCCACCGCCTGCTCTGAAGCATCCTGGCCGAGGATGTCGGCAACTTGTGCACCACTCAAGTCTGTGTGGCCAGCCTTGAAATACTCATTACATTGTCGCAACAATTTTGAATCATGAGCAGATAGCAGGTCCATCCTGGCTAGAAACTAGCAGAGAAAGAAAAGATAATCATAAAAAAGAAGATCAAGACAGAGTACAAATAGAAAAGAGACAACCGTATGGAAGAAAAAGCTCAAGTTTTATTAGATCATAATTCGGAGTTACATTTTCTCAGTTACATTTGATAAAAAGAAACAAAATGAAGAGAAAACCGAACAACACTAAACCTTTTCCTTATCTCCCAAAACCTTCTCGGGAGGTTGGGATGAAGAGGCAGGTTGTTAGGAGGGAAAAGATAGTTGCTTGGGTAGAGTTGGCAGTTGCTCGGAGGATGAAATAATGTGCTGATCTTCCTCAGCAGCAGGCTGGATGGTTAGGGCATGATCTCCTATCACCATCGAAGATTCTTCAGAGGTAGCTTCGTCCTCTTCTAATTCTTCTGGAGTAGGAGGGGGACTAAGGATATGCCTTTGGAAGAGCTCGGAGGATTCGTCGACCTTCATTTCCTGAAGGGCAGCAACCCATCCATCCCTAAATTATTTTAGACTGCCATAGTCCACTTGAGATGTCAGGGCAGCACACCCCTTATCCCACCCCTTGTCCCAGCCAGAGCTGAAGGACTTCTTCACGACAGCTTTCCTTTTGGCCTTCGCCAAGGCAAGCTTCTCGGATAGCAAATCATCAGTAGCTTTCAGTTTTTGTTCAGCTTCCTCCTTCTGTCGAGTTACTTCCTGGAGCTGGTCCAACCTCTCCTCAGCTTTGAGTTTATTTTCCAGCTCTCCAGCGGCTTTGAGCTTCTCTTCAAGCTCTTTATTTGCCTTCTCCAATGCATTATTTTTCTTCTCTAACTCCTTGGAGGCATCAGCAACTCGAGCTTTTTCTTGCTCAGCAGTGGCAAACTTTTTCTCCCAGATAGCCTTGTCATCAGCATATTTCTGGCGAGAATCTGCCAGAGACTTGGTAGCTTCCTCCAGAGCTCCCTCCATGCTGGAAGAGAAGCATGAAGCCTTAATCGCTTCATCCTTTTTCAGGATTATGTTAAAGCAGCTCGTCAACTGTGAACAGAAAAAGAAAGCAAGTTAGAAACAAGAAATGATAAAGGAAACTATGAAAAGTTTAAAGTAAAGAGACTTACTGAAGCAAGGTGATGAGCAGCCAAAGAAGTAACCATGTCTCGAGTAAGGTTATCTTCAGTACCTTGGACCTCGGGAATGGTTAAGGACTTTACCGAGCTCATGTCAGAGCTCGGGGGAACAAAAGTGGGAACTTCAGTCCCAACAGCTGGGGGCTGAATGATGGTATCAGCCAAATTGACCGAGGAGCTCTTCTTCAGCCTCCTCGGAGGAACCGTTACAGCCAAGGAAGAACCCTTGGTCGGTGATATCACAATCACCTCTCCAGGAGCAGCAGACCTGCTCGGAGCCACTGCGGGCTTGTCAGCAACCTTCTCGACAACTTTAGCAGGAGCAGTTGGAGGAGCTGCATCATTCTTCTTTATCCCCTCCCTTGGAACATCAACCCTACTCCTCTTTGCCTCACCAGAACCGGAGGCAGATTTCTCAAACAAGGTGGGAGGCCTTCTCTTCTTTATCCTTTTGCTCAAAGGAATATGAGATTCAGGCGAAGAACTTGCAGAGGCTGGTACTGGCTCTGCTTCACTGATCACTGGACGAGCAGTGAAGGAGGTTGTGTAGCTCTTGTACTGGAGCAGATATGAAGCCGACCTGATGTGCTCGTCGGCAACCCTTTGATGCAGACCCCAGATAAGTCCCAAATTCCTTATATTGACATATGTTTCTTTTGGGCACTTTCTCTTGCTATCAACTGCAATTAAACAAAAATTGTTATCAGTGACACATTTTATCAAACACAAAACAAACATGATTTCAAAATAAATAAAATAAAATAAAAATAACCTATCCCATTGCCATAAGGAGGGCATATGGGACCCTGGTAAACCTCATCTCCGGTTAATGGAGGGTGTTGCCAATTTTTTACGATAACCCCGTGTTCAAAATAATCCCTATTGGCATCAGGGAGATTGACTACTAAAGCTCTATTTATAAACCTAGTTTTTAAATAATAAATATTCTCATTAACTGCCCATCTATAGCAGTACATGGTTTCCGGAATTCCTATACGAGTTCCATGCACTTGATTTAATTTATGCACCCCATTAACTATTCTCCATGTATTGGGGGCTATTCGTGCAGGAACAACATCAAAGTACTGACAGAATTCCAAACACAGAGGATTTGGTGGAAAAGAAAATCCACACTCAGCAAAAAAGAGACTGGGGAACCAATGTCCCTCAGCCAAATTGAAGTAATTAGAAGGCTCAGAAAGCTCTTCCAAGACAACCCAAGAGGGAATGGAGAAATCCAAACGCAACTTTTCAAGAGACTCAACAGGATAAACCATGGTGAATAAAGAAATGAAGAAGAAGACAGAGGATCTTACAGAAAAAAGACTGAAGCTGTTGACAATGAACGGTGGAAGATATGAACGCACAAGAGAGTAGAAGACAATGAAAAACTTAAAGACGAAAATTTGAAAAGGTAGAAGATGATGGGATTGTTTATGAAGTTTAAATACCTCGCCTTGGGAAATGGTGAAGTAATGATTACAAAAAAGATGATTACGTTACCGGCGGCTAAAAAGATGAAAAGTGGCGCGGGAACCAAAGCGGGCAACAGCGGTCGAAAAGACGAAAAGCAATGCGGGAATCGAAGCACGCAGAAAAGTCCAAAAAAGCATGATTCTATGAATTTGGAAGGAAAAATAAATACAAGGGAAACGCTCCTAAAAATTAGGACGACTATTTAAAGCCACCGTATTCCGAGAAAGAATGTTCCATACTCCTCAAATTTCGAACTATGAAACATTGGGGGCTTCTGTTGATACCAAAATTAATCAGCTGACTTGGACCAATCATATGAAGACACGTGGCTATCTACATGGCCACAACAAGCACTTCTGAGATGATTACACGCTCCGAGGAACCATGTTACTCCGAAGAACTCATACGCTCCGAGGAACAGACCTCTCCGAGGAACTCATACGCTTCGAGGAACTCATACGCTCCGAGGAACAGACCTCTCCGAGGAACTCTTGAATACCAGGAAGCTTAGGCGGTCCGGGATGCATCTCGAACAAAGCATTAATAGTTGGATAACCATCAGTTCAACTGATTCATTAAATGCTTATCATTCAGACGCACACGCAAAGAGGGCATTAAATGCATCACCCTTTCTTATGTATCTCATTTAATGTATTACCCTTTCACATTACAGCCTCAGGGCTATAAATACATGGTACAATCCTCATTGTAAAGGGATCCAGATCGGAATTTCTTGAGAGAACTTGTAATCGAGAATTCCTAAATACTCAGCAATAACACAACAGTGGACGTAGGCCATTCTTATAAGGCTGAACCACTTTAAAAATCTTTTATCTCATTTATTTATCTGTGATAGAATTATTAGAGTGATCTAATTTTTTACATCAACAGTCGTCTTAGTGTAAATTCATGGTGTGTGATTTTTTGTAACATCAATTTTGCATTTTTATATAAAAATTTGAAAAAACAAAAATAGTTTATTAGCTTTGGTTTACCGTGACACCCCAATTTGATTTATGTGATTTATTCTTTTCCTTGTCTATTTCAGACAAATAAAAAGGGGGAGAACGAATTATGATTTTCTGGGGAGTTTAAGTATGGAGGAGATTTCATTATGATTTCATGTTTATGCTTTATATCATTTCAAACTCGATACGTCACGAGGTTTTTGCTTTGTCTCATGTGTATAGGTACAATTGAAGATTTTATTTTTGGATTGCACACCCTAATGTGAAAATCTTGGAGTTTTGAAAATCTTATTGTTGAAGCATCATTTGAAAAGTTTGAAGACCTGACAGATTATCTTTCCAGGTTTGAGTTCATGGGAGGGTAGATTTGTATAGGTCGTTTGAGATTGATAATTAGGGTATTTTATTTTGTACCGGCATAGACATAGTGGGAGATTTGTAAGCACATTGTCCGTCACAATTAATTATGTCATATGCCGCTACAAGTCGTAGAAGGATTGAGACGCTTACATCCTCAAAGAGGAATCCGAATTTCAAGAAGACTTCAACATTCAAACCCAACAAGGATGAATTTGGTAAGATGTTTTTAAGTTCCACTTACATTTTACATTAAAAGTGTTGGGATATTTTTGTGAAAGATAAAATATTTTTCTATTCATGAAAAATGTTTTCTGAAATGATTTTAAATGGTTTTAATTTTTCAAAATCATAAAAGTTTTTTTTGGATAAAAGTTTCTGATCTCGTGAACAGGTTTAAGTTTTAAGGTTTCCACGATATTTAAAAGACTGATATTTTTTTTAGTTACGTGTATGATGTCGTTCGAACAACATCGTACCTGGTTCAAACGATATTGAATCTCGCTCAAACGACATCGTATCGTTCAAACGATAAGTGTTTTGTTCTGATGCATCACCGTCTTGATTTTTATTATAAATAGGGTGTCATACTTCTCGATTTTCATGTGGAGAAAAATTGGTTGACATAGAATACGTTTTTATACTATTCTCCAACCATTTGAGGGTTCAAAACTTTTGTTTTACAATTCACATAGTTTGGTGTTATTCATTCTTTGTGGGGAGATCTCTACAACCAAGAGATGCCTGCTATTGTGGAGGGAGTCTCTACGAAGTTTATGACTGAGTGTCATTGAGGATATTCTCTGTGTTTTTTCTTTGCTGAAGACTACGTGTGTCTGGGATGCGAGTCCTTATAGTATAGCTGCATGTGAACCATTGTTGATTTCTAGCCGTTGCTGTGAAGGATTAATGAAGACACCGTACGTTACACTTATGGGCGATTAACAAGTTATTTGTAAGTCAATGGTCTTGTAAACTTATCAAAGTTCTAGAAATATAAAGGTTTTTCCCTGAGGGGATTTTTCCTGAACTTTGTGTCGCATACTTTATTTATGATGGTTTGACACTTGCACGCACATTGCTATTTTTGTTTAAGGGCTAAATTTATTTGATTCCTAAATTGACACTAATTAAATAAATTTGTGATTGAAATTTGCACATCTATTTAAATCAGTATCGCAAACGGTCTTATAAATTGGTATCAGAGCTTTTGAAGCGAGTGCATATCCTTCACACCTCTCCCTCATCCTTATATATTAAAACCCTCACCGGCACAATACTCTCAACAAACAGTGAAAGTTAAAAGACTTTTGAATGTCCTTTTTTCACACTCTTCAAGTTTTCTCACATCTCTTTATTTGTATATGTATTAGTGGTGTCCATTTTTTCCCGATGCATTCTTTCTCTGATAATTTTCTCTTAGTGGAGAGAAATAAATGCTTTGGCAGTACCGAGGCCCCTTAAAGTTGGAACATTCATCCTTTTATATTATGTTTGTAAATATTTTATCAAAGGGTTATGTAATTATTATTATTGTATTTGTATATAAAAGTTATAAAAGCTTTGAAAAAAATTGTTACAAATATGGATTCATTCTGTATCGACCCACTTGGGGGATTGTTTTTCGATCTTATTTGGCATATTTAAATACCTATGCTTTTTTATGTTGGTTATTGTTCTATTTTATGAACCTACACAAATTGGTTTTATATTCAATTTTTGGTAATAAATTTAACATATGGAATGTCAATTTTAAGGTAGACTATTCTGATTATTGGTATGTTTCTTTTTCCTTTTTAAATTAATATATGATTTTTATATTCACATTTGAGTTTTTTTCGCTAAATAGACATAGTTTTGGGTGAATTGGTTATAAATATTATTTAGGGGGTGCATTTTTTTTTATAATTTCATATGTCAAGGACCCCAGGTGTTGTCTATACATAAAAAAATCCACTATAAAAAAGCATATTTAAATTATTAGTAAAAGATGAAGATTTTTTATTTCTCTATCATTTCTCATCTTTACCCTATTTGTTAGGATTAGAGCTTGAATGTGATTGAATTCTTAATAAATGTGATTTTATTTTGTTCTCCTCATTTTCCATCACATTAATTCTAACACATATTGAATGTTTTTCACTTAAATGTCAGTATATTATCCAATTATGTGTGGAATTGTTTTTAGTGCGTACACTATGCTGTGGAAATTTTTATTTAATTGTTATGTGTTGCTTATTTTTTTCACTCAAATATTTATTTTGTTATAATTTCGTAAAACAATAAGCGTTTTATCATGTCACTTCTACCTTTACGTTTTTTTGTTGCTTTTAAACTCTAATTATTTATTTGCTGGAAAAACCCAACATTGGCTTATTCTTCCATATGAAACCATATTTGATCTGAGATCAAATTTTAAAACAAAATGTTTTTGTAATTACCACAAATAGTTTCCCGTCATTCTAAGCCTGAGATATTATATTTTGTAATCGCTCGACAACCACACATTCCATGTGCTAAATGATTATTTGATGCATTTGAATTGCTCCAATGCTTGTTTCATGTTAAAATAAATTTCATTCGACAATCAAATAAATGGACAGTTTTCAGCGTGAGTACAATGTTATCATGGTTTTTCAATGGTGCAATTTTTGAGGAAATACAATTTTTATAACACTACAAGTTTTTCATTATTATTATTTAATACTAAAATGCAAGAATATCAATGACAAATTGAATACACTTTTAGTGCATTTTGACTATCCAAAGTGCCTAACATGCGCATCGCTCGGGTTTATACCTAATATATATAATAACTAAATATTGGTTATCTAGGGCAAATTACCAATGTGTAGTAATTATTACTGTGTGTATTGAGTAGATGATGTCAGTGGTGTGTGAAAAATAATACTATAAACACAATACTACTATATGTAGTTAGATTGATTAGTAAAAATCAAGGGGTCTTTACACATAGGTCCCATTTGTCGGGTCAACATTCTTATAAGTCCCATTGACTTTTCAACAATCCTATAGGTCCTATTCCAACTTTTTAAAGAATTTTTTCACAATTTTTACCCTTTTAAAACCAACCATCCGTAACTTCCTTGAGGAAGTTACATAAGTGGTTGGACTTTTTTTATCTTTAAATGATCATAACTTTTGATTCACAAATCCATTTTTCGCAAAATTACTATTTTTAAAATCTGCTCGACGAGATCTATCAAACAAGATCCATGAAGGCTGTAAAATTCCAAAGAAAAAAAATTGCACAAATAGTAAACTTTACTGTATGCACTAGAATATGAAATAGTTTTATATATTTGTCATTTTCACAAACAGACGGTAACATTTACTGTGGTAATATTACACAGTATATATATATATATATATATATATATATATATATATATATATATATATATATATATATATATATATATCCGGTGGATCCAAACCATTTTTTTCAAAATTGCCTTATATCTAAAGGTTCGCGCTAGCGGTATCCAATCCTTACCACCATTGTTGGAGCTTCAACGACCTTCGTCAGAGCTCCGATTTGGGGTGGGTAAGGGTGGAATGTGGTGTCGCTGGCGCGGACCTTTGAAAATAAGAGGCTTTTGAATAAATGGGTTTTGGATCCACCGGAGTATCATGGGGTGCCGCTGGCGCGGACCCTTGAAAATAAGATTGGATAAATGGGATCGGGACCATCTGGAGCACCGATTTGGGGTGAGTAGGGGTGGAACAGAACTTTAAAAATAGGAGCATATTGGATATATATATATATATATATATAGTTTGTAAAAAATGTCATAGATATTAAACTTTATTGTATACACCAGAAAATGAAATAGTTTCATTTTTGTGACATTTTCACAAATAATAACATTTACTGTGTTAATATATTTATGAAATAGTTTAATATATATAAGATTTTCACAAACAGTAACATTTACTGAATTAATATTACACAATATATATATATATACACACACACACACGGTAGATCAAAACCTTTTTTTTAAATTGCCATATTTTTAAAGGTTTACGCTAGCGACATTCAATCCCCACCACTACCCATCCCCATTGTCGAAGCTTCAACAACTTTCATCAGAGCTATGATTTAGGTGGGTAGCAGTGGCATGGGGTGCCACTGGCGCGGACCTCTGAAATTAAGAGAATATTAGATAAATGGAGTTTGGATCCACTGGAGCTCCAATTTGGGGTGAGTAGGGGTGACATTGGGTTAGGTTTATATCTATAACATTTTTACAAACGTTAACATTTACTGTGTTATAACACAGTATATATATATATATACGGTGTATCCAAATCTCTTTTTTCTGATATTGTCTTATTTTTAACAGCACGCGCTAGCGGTATTTAAACCCGACCACCACCAACCCCAATTGTCGGAGCTCCAACAACCTTCATCAGAGTTCTGATTTGGGGTGACATGGAGTGCCGTTGGCGCGGACCTTAGGAAATAAGATAATATTGGATAAATGGGGGTTTGGATACACCGGAGCTCTAGTTTGAGGTGAGTAGGGGTAGCATTGGATTAGGTTTATATCTGTAATATTTTCACAAATAATAAATGTTACTGTTTGTGAAAGTGTTACATCGGCATCCCATGCCACCTCAAATAAGAGCTCTGATGAAGGTTGTCGGAGCTCCGATAAAGGAGGTGGGTAGTGGTGTGGATTGGATGCCACTGCCGTGAACTGTTAAAAATAAGATAATATCAGAAAGAAGAGGTTTGGATATATATATATATATATATATATATATATATATATATATATATATATATATATATATATATATATATATACTGTGTTATATGAACACAGTAAATGTTAATGTTTGTGAAAATATTATAGATATAAACCTGACACAATGTCACCCCTACTCACCTCAAATCGGAGCTCCGTTGGATCCAAACCCCATTTATCTAATATTCTCTTAATTTCAGAGGTCCGCGCCAGCGGCACCCTATGCCACTACTACCAACCCAAATCATAGCTCTGATGAAAGTCGTTGAAGCTCCAACAATGGGGGTGGATAGTGGTGGGGATTGAACGTTGCTAGCGTAAACCTTTAAAAATATGATAATTTTGAAAATAAAAAGGAAGTGGTTTGGATCTAGTGTGTGTGTGTGTGTGTGTCTGTATATTATGTAATATTAACTCAGTAAATGTTACTGTTTGTGAAAATGTTATATATATATATTGTGTAATATTAACTCCGTAAATGTTACTATTTTTGAAAATGTTATATATATAAAACTATTTCATAAATATATTAACACAGTAAATGTTATTGTTTGTGAAAATGTCACAGATATAAAACTTTTTTATTTTCTAGTGTATACAAAAAAAAATTAATATCTATGACATTTTTACAAACAATAGCATTTACTGTGTTATCACATTATATATATATATATATATATATATATATATATATATATATATATATATATATATATATATATATATATATATATATATATATATATGTGTGTGTGTGTGTGTGTCACCCCTACTCACCACAAACCGGACTTAAGAGTATCCAGATCCTATTTATTTAATCTTATTTTCAACGGTCTGCGCCAGCGGCACCCGATGACACTCCGGTCGATCCAAAACCCATTTATTAAAAAGTCTCTTATTTTCAAAGGTTCGCGCCAGCGGCACCACATGCCACCCCTACCCACCCCAAATCGGAGCTCTGGCGAAGGTCGTTGAAGCTCCAACAATGGTGGTAAGGATTGGATGCCGTTAGCGCGAACCTTTAAATATAAGGTATTTAAAAAAAAGAGGGTTTGGATCCACCGAATATATATATATATATATATATATATATATATATATATATATATATATATATATATATACTGTGTAGTATTACCACAGTAAATGTTACTGTCTGTTTGTGAAAATGTCACATATATAAAACTATTTCATATTCTAGTGCATACTGTTTGTGTAAATTTTTTCTTTGGTATTTTATAGCCTTCATGGATCGTGTTTAATAGATCTCGTCGAGCAGATTTCAAAAATAGTAATTTTACGAAAAACGGATTTGTGAATCAAAAGTTATGATCATTTAAAGATTTTAAAAAAAAAGTCCAACCACTTATGTAACTTCCTAAAGGAAGTTACGGATGATTAGTTATAAAAGGGTAAAATTGTGAAGAAATTCCCTAAAAAGTTGGAATAGGACCTATAGGATTGTTGAAAAATCAATAGGACTTATAAGAATATTGACCTGACAAATGGGACCTAAATAAATACATTTAAATAATAAATATTATGTTTTGTATTACATGTCGATAGCAAACAAATTAGCATTTAATGTTGTAACATTTCAATAAAAAGTAATTGCTACTTCGTATATTAGATCACATTGAATTATGAATGAGAATTAGTACTAGTTGAAAAATAACAAATACACGTTGTTATTCCACACTTCAAGCATTTGACGTGTTGACTCACATAAATATTTCTCAAAAACACTTCACCGTGCCAACACTTTTCATTTTGTTAATATTTGATGTTGACTTTTGATACTCCTTCTAGACACCTATAATCTCAAACTTTTTTACTTTCTTCTTTATTGGGCTTTTTGTAAGATTTGGACCCGCACCTTTTCAGCATATGCTAAACCAATGATTCATGCACAAAAACATCCTATTTCTTCTCCTTTCGATCATCTTTAATTTTTAGGGGCTTTATAAATTTAGGACCTATTGTAATATGTATTTTGGAAATAGGACAACAAATATTTTATTTATAGTTTTAGTCCCTATTTTTGAATAAAACCGCTGGCGCGAACCCATATTCATAAAACGTCGACCAATCACGGCATGTCATGTGTCCCTTTAATTTGAAAATAAAAACTAAAAATGAAAAGAAAATGTTTGTTGTCCTATATCCATAATCAATATTATTTTAAATACTAAAAATACATAATCCATAATTTTTATTCGTGCACCATTGAATTTATCAGTTATTGAAGATGAGTTGGTGTGACGTCAGATATATATACCCTTCGCTCAGTTGATTTACTTGCACTATAATGCCCATGAGACGGCGGAGTGTGTAAAATGACATTTTCATCTTATCATACAATACTTTCAGACTAGAAAGAAATACAAACACTTGCATCAGGTATGAAGTCACGCAATGGCTTACTTGTTTTAGGGTTATGTTTACGTCAAACCTCCTCTTCAATTCGTTGTGTGATTAGTTCTTCGATATGTTCATTTGCTCTTAGCGGTTCATCCTTCAAACTAGCCAATTCAGGTCTCTCTTTTTCTTCCATTTCTTTTATTTTTTTAAAGTAGGTCCATATCAATCTTCATCTTGGCGATTTGCTCATCTTTCCATTGCATCCTTCATCATTTTCATATCCGAATGCTCATCACACAAACACTTATACATTTCATCCTTCTCGTTACACAAGTTTTCAAAACGTTGAATTTCCATTTCCATATATGTAATCTTCTTCAAATTAGGATCAATTTGTTGATGAATTTTTAATTATGCAGAAAATATGAACAAATGATTGGATTTGAGGCGTAATAAACTATTGTCCTTAAGGTGTTATTTGCCCCCACTCGTACAGATTTTGCTAACGAGTCTAGGCAAATTTCCTCCAAGATACAACAAATCCATGAGTTTATTCAAGTAGCAAACTTGAAGAATAACCCAGAACACTCTATGAAATTGGTAAGAAGAAATAATAGAGAAAGAGAATTTTCGGAATTAATTATGACAGGATTTTGCCTTCTATATATAGCCTCTTGTGGTGTCTGTTCATGAACAGACACCACATCCAAAGGTCATTTAATCACGGCCCTTGGATATATAACTATATTTTGAACGTTCCAGATTTGAACTAAAAAGGTGCGACTGTACGGATTAACACTTAACGAAGTGGCGCCAAAATCCGTCAGTTCAGATCCACTCGTGCCATAATTATGTGTCATTTATTATGCACCATATCCAAAGGTCATTTAATCACTTCCCTTGGATATATAACTATATTTTGAACGTTCCAGATTTGAACTAAAAAGGTGCGACTGTACGGATTAACACTTAACGAAGTGACGCCAAAATCCGACAGTTCAGATCCACTCGTGCCATAATTATGTGTCATTTATTATGGATTTAATCTGGACCATTTGATCTTGTCAAAGATCAAAGGCTCCTACTGCTCCTCGCGACGACGCGTACGTGCGAAGTGCAAAGTGCGCCTCTAAAGCGCCCAAAGCGCCCAATCGCACTTTCGCATTGCGGATGGTGCAAAGCACCATCCTTGGACCTGAGGTGTACACTAGTAGCATACACTTCAATGCACACAAGTAATATCTTATGACACAAGAGCATTTATTAACCCACTAACTTTTTCACACTTTTTCAATGTGGGACTTTGGTTTTCCCACTTCCCTTTGTCTTTTTTTATTCCAACTAATTAATCGTTTTAACCTTTCATTTTCTCTAACCATTAATACCCATTAATATTAAAATCATCCAACAATCCCCCACTAGATTTTAACATTAATGCAATTTCTTCTTGTGATAAGCTCATGCATACAAGGAGGTATCTTTCGATTTAAACCTTCAGTTAGTGAATATATATCAAAGTTCTAATAAGACAATGGTGTGCCATGCATTAAACCTTGTCTTATTATTTAGAACCGTATATATATCACACATGAGATATCCCAATCTCTACGAGATGTTCAATATGTTTTTAGCACTATTATGGCCATGTGCACTATCTTGGCTTCATGAATATTTACAAGAATAAACCCAAAATCTTGCTAGAAGCGGCACCACTTCCTATATTCATATAGGTGAAGTTCTCTTGCATGTCCTTGCTACTTTAGACAACGAACTTCATTAAGAGTTAAACTCATCCTCTTGACATAGCAATATGCACTGAACATCCTACAAGGGACATGAAATTGAATAAATTTCAGTGCAAAAACTAATCACTTATCAGTAACTTGTTATTACCCATTAAACTTTGGAATAGTGGTAATGCTATTATAAAGTTGGGTTACCATTACCGGTGACGATTGAAAAAATGGTTTTAGTCCCATTCCACTAGATGTGTCCTTTACCAAATCTCTAGAAAGTCCTTTGGTAAGAGGGTCAGCTAGATTCTTATTTTTTCGAACATATATAATATTAATAACTCCATAAGTTATTAATTGTTTGACATATTCATGTCTTAAACTTATGTGTCTAGATTTTCCATTATATACTTTGTTATACGCTCTAGACAATGTAGCTTCACTATCACAATATAAAGAAAGATATGGCACTGGTTTTGGCCATAACTTTATGTCCAATAATAAATTTCTTAGCCCCTCTGCTTCTTTTCCGGCTGCTGTCAGTGCTATAAACTCAGATTCCATTATTGAATGTGTAATGCAAGTTTGTTTCTTGGATGCCCAAGATACCGCCCCACCCGCTAAGGTGAATATCCATCCAGATGTGGATTTATTATCACTTGCACTAGTTATCCAACTAGCATCAGAGTGTCCTTCAAGAACTGCTGGAAAGTCATAATAAAATAGACCTAATTCTTTGGTCTTCTTGAGGTAACCAAAAATCTTCCCAATTGCTTTCTAATGATCCACACTTGGATTATTACTGTATCTTGACATTTTACCTACTGCAAATGCAATATCTGGCCATGTAGAATGCATCGCATATATTAAACTTCCAATTGCACTTGCATATTCAAGTTGTGCAACTGCTCTGCCTGAATTTTCTAATAATTTTATACTAGAATCATATGGGATATTTGCTTCTTTTATTTTTAAGTGATTAAATTTGTGAATAACTTTGTCAATGTAATGAGACTGACACAATGCATAACCCCCACTATGTTTCTTAACTTTAATACCCAAGATGGTATCCACTTCATTAAGATCTTTCATCTTAAATTGTGAACTAAGATACTTCTTAGTTTCATATACACCTCTCATGTTTGTACCAAAAATTAATAAGTCATCAACATATAGACAAATAATTACACCATAGCCATTAGTGAATTTAGAATAAATGCAGTTATCAGCGTTGTTATGTTTGAAACCATCAGAAAGAATGATTGTATCAAACTTTTCATGCCACTGCTTTGGTGCTTGTTTCAACCCATAAAGTGACTTAATTAATTTACAAACTTTATGTTCATTTCCGGGCAAAACAAACCCTTCGGGTTGTTCCATATATACCTCTTCATCTAGGTCACCATTCAAAAATGTTGTTTTAACATCCATTTGATGCACAAATAGATTATAAATAGATGCAATTGCCATTAAAACACGTATGGATGTAATTCTAGCAACAGGTGCATAAGTATCGAAATAGTCAATCCATTTTCTTTGTTTAAAACCTTTTGCTACCAATCTAGCCTTAAAGGTTTGAATAGAACCATCGGTATTGTATTTTCTTCTAAATTCCCATTTACTACTAATAGGTTGTGATGCTTGTGGCAAGTCCACTAAAACCCATGTCTGATTTGATAGAATTGAATCCATCTCATCATTAATAGCTTCTTTCCAAAAAGAAGCATCTCTTGAAGTCATTGCTTCGTTAAAGGTTTTAGGATCTTCTTCTACATTAAGTAAAATAGGCATTTTATTAAGAATATTATCTCTATCTCCTTCAACCAAAAAGGCTAAGGCTTGAGATGAAATAAAATCAGGGCCAAAAGATTTTTCTTTTCTAGCACACTGACTTCTTCTAGGTTCTATTTCTGTTTCGGGTTCATTCCTTTTATTATTAATTGATGGTCTAGGAATCAACCTAGTGGATGTATCAGGATTGTCATCTAATTTGACACATGAATCTTTATAAAATTTATTTTCAATAAATTCAATATCCCTTGATTCAATTACAACATTAGAATTTAAGTCCAACAACCTATATGCCTTAGAATTTTCCGCGTATCCTATGAAAACACTTTTAATTCCTCTTGCACCCAACTTTGAACTTTTCGGGTCATGAATTCTATAGAAATCTAAACAACTCCAGACCCTTAGGTAGTCCAGATTTGGTTTTCGATTCTTCCATACCTCGTATGGAGAAACATGTGTTTTCATTGATGGAATTCTGTTGTGTAAATGACAAGCAGTGAGTAAAGCTTCTCTCCACAAATTGTTTGGTAAGTTTGAATTAATCAACATAGAATTGATCATATTAGTAAGAGTCATATTCTTCCTTTCAGCCAAACCATTTTGTTGGGGAGTATAAGGGACAATTCTTTGATGTATTATTCCATGTTCTTCACAAAATGAGTCAAATTCATTTGGAAAATACTCTCCCCCTCTATCACTACGAAGAATTTTAATTTTCTTTTCCTTTTGATTTTCAACTTCTGCTTTAAAACGTTTAAACATTGAAAAAGCTTCATCCTTATGTGTTATCAAATATACACATGTGAATTTTGAACAATCATCAATGAATGTAATGAAGTATCTTTTTCCGCCTCTAGTTAAAATACCATTATATTCACATATATCAGAATGAACTAATTCTAATAATTCAGCACTTCGTTCGACTTTAGGAAAAGGTCTTTTTGTTAATTTTGCTTGGATACAGATTTCACATTTTTCATGAGAAGTACTATCACAAGTTATTAATTTATGTTTAGACATGTATTTCAATGATCTAAAATTTAAATGCGTTAATCTAGCATGCCAAACATCAAAAGACTCAACAATATAAGCAGAACTATTCATAATATTAATCAAAATACTGAGTTTGAACATTCCATCACAAGCATACCCTTTCCCAACAAATGCCCCATTCTTAGACAGAATTAACTTATCAGACTCAAAGACGGATTCAATGCCGCTTTTACAAATCAAACTTGCAGACACTAGATTTTTTCGAATTTCTGGTACATGCAAAACATTTGTCAACGTCAACTTATTTCCAGATGTGAATTGTAGTTCAACGTTTCCTTTTCCCAGAACTTTGGCAGAATTATGATTCCCCATTAGAACCTCTTGACTATCCTATGCTTTTTTATATGCGGAGTACAATGATTTATCATTGCAGACGTGTATGGTAGCCCCAGAATCGAGCCACTAAACAGAAGACTTCGTTATTGCCGCCATGTTTAGTTCGGTAATCATACCAATTTGCATGTCCGATACCATTGCTACAAGATCCTCGATCTTATTTTTCACCATATTTGCATTGTTTGTATTATTGGATTCAGTAGCATCTATCTTTCGTTTCTTGTTTCTGCAATCACGGGCATAGTGGCCATTTTTGCCACAATTGAAACAAGCCCAATTGGACTGTTTCTTATTGGAATTATTTTTCTTGAACGTCTTACCATTAGGTTTGAAGTTTTTATGATATTTCTTTCCTTCAACAATGTTAACTTTGGTGGAATTATGAGAAACATTTGTTTGATCACGAGATCTGGTTTCTTCTTCAATTCTTAAATGTTTCTGTAATTCCTCCAAACTTATATCATCTTTCCTATGTAGGAGTTTCTTACGACAATCATTCCAACTTGGTGGTAATTTTTCAATAATTGCACCAACTTGAAACGATTCAGAAATTTCCACCTTTAATTCACGAAGCTTTGTGACAAGGATTTGCAACTCATGTACTTGGTCTAAAACAGTGATATTATCACTTATTTTGGATTCGAAATATTTCAGAATTAAGAATTTATCCGTACCTTCTTTCTCTGTTTTGTATTTATATTCAAGAGCATTACAGATTTCCCGCGGAGACTGCATAGAGTTGTAAAGATCATATAATCGATCAGACAGCGTATTCAGAATATGCCCACGACACACCAATTCGTCTTCATCACGTTTCTTCCGTTGTTCTTTGACAGTTTCATTATCGTCTTCTTTTGGTTCCGGAATTGCTTCTAGTTTAGGATCCATAACATATGCAATTTTCAAAACTGTGATAATGAAGAATAATTTTCCTTTCCAGCGAGTGAAATTTGTTCCATCAAAGCGGTCCAAATGCACATTGGGATTCAGAAACATATTCATATTCTTTTCTGCTTCCATGAAATAACACCTTAAGATTGTTGATGAATTTTTAATTACGCAGAAAATATGAACAAATGATTGGATTTGAGGCATAATAAACTACTGTCCTTCTCGTACAGAGTTTGCTAACGGGTCTAGGCAAATTACCTCCAAGATACAACAAATCCACGGGTTTATTCAAGTAGCAAACTTGAAGAATAACACAGAACACTCTATGAAATTGGTAAGAAGAAATAATAGAGAAAGAGAATTTTTGAAATTAATTATGACAGGATTTTCCCTTCTTGTCCTTGGATATATAACTATATTTTGAACGTTCCAGATTTGAACTAAAAAGGTGCGGCTGTACGGATTAACACTCCCAAAGCGCCCTAAACGCCCAATCGCTCTTTCGCACACGCGCGCGTGTGCGTGTGCGGATGGTGCAAACTATCATCTTGGAGCTAAGGTGTACACTAGTAGCATACACTTCAATGCACACAAGTAATAAGAGCATTTATTAACCCACTAACTTTTCACACTTTTCCAATGTGGGACTTTGATTTTCCCACTTCCATTTGTCTTTTCTTATTCCAACTAATTAAAAGTTTTAACATTTCATTTTCTCTAACCATTAATACCCATTATTATTAAAATCATCCATCACAATTTCAAAGTCCGCGTTAGTGCTACTGGATGGGATATCATCATGAGTATAACATGCATCATACATATCATCATAAATATGTTTATCTTCAGACTCATAATCAATGTCCTCGCCCAATTCTTCATCTTCTACTTTTGTTTTGCGCATCCTTTTACTACTCACCTGCTCATATGAAAACTTGAGTTATATCATGGATATTATATTGAACAAATATCATATGCTCATTTATTTTACAAACAGCCTTCCAGACGAAACATGTTCTTACTTTTGCCTTAGATATTTGAACTGTTATGCATGTTCAAAATTCAAATAATAAAAAAAATATGATAAAAAATTTGAACACTGCTAATGCTGTTTATAATACAATTTACTATTCTATAAGATTTAGACACCAACTCAGTTTATTGATGATTCAACCTTTGAGTTAAGGTTTCACTAGTAACAATTAGCCATTGGTCACTACATAACACAAATGCATTATTACTCTAGGCATACAGTAAATATATAATGAATAATGTTTGGCTACCCGGGTGTTAACCCCGGGCTAGCACAGGGATGCCCTTTTGTTTTCTTTTTTTTCTTTTTTTTTTTTTTTTTTTGATTTTTCATGTAAAATGAGTTAAAAACAATTATAAAAAATAATTTTTTATTAGAATAGTTTATTTGTTTTTTTCAATTATTTTTTTTAAAACTCATTTTATCCCTCAGACACCCATTTACTCAATATTTTTTTATTTTTAAAGGTCTGCGCTAGCGGCACCTGTTATTTTTAATTTTTTTTTTATTTTACAACATTTGAAATAATTTTTGTATTTCTGCATTAAAAAACTAATCTAATAATTTTTTTTTAACTCATTTAGTCCCTCAAACACCCATTTACCCAATATTCTTTTATTTTTAAAGGTCCGCGCCAGTGGCACTCGTTATTTTTAAACTTTTTTTTTTAATTTTACAACATTTAAAATAATTGTTGTACTTTTGCATTAAAAAACTAATCTAATAAAAAATTATGTTTTAATTATTTTCAACCTATTTAGTCCCTCAAACACCCATTTACCCAATATTCTCTTATTTTTAAATGTCCGCGCCAACGGCACTCGTTATTTTTAACCCCCTTTTTTTTTTTTTTTTTTTTTACATCATTTAAAATAATTGTTGTATTTTTGCATTAAAAAAATAATCTAATAAAAAATTATGTTTTTAATTATTTTCAACCTATTTAGTCCCTCAAACACCCATTTACCCAATATTCTCTTATTTTTAAAGGTCCGCGCCAGCGGCACTCATTATTTTTAACCTTTTTTTTTAAAAATTTTTACAACATTTAAAATAATTGTTGTATTTTTGCATTAAAAAACTAATCTAATAAAAAATTATGTTTTTAATTATTTTCAACCTATTTAGTCCCTCAAACACCCATTTACCCAATATTCTCTTATTTTTAAAGGTCCGCGCCAGCGGCACTCGTTATTTTTAACCCTTTTTTTTTTAAATTTTACAACATTTAAAATAATTGTTGTATTTTTGCATTAAAAAACTAATTTAATAAAAAATTATGTTTTTAATTATTTTCAACCTATTTAGTCCCTCAAACACCCATTTACCCAATATTCTCTTATTTTTAAAGGTTCGCGGCAGCGGCACTTGTTATTTTTAACCTTTTTTTTTAATTTTACAACATTTAAAATATTTTTTGTATTTTTGCATTAAAAAACTAATCTAATAAAAAATTATGTTTTTATTATTATTTTCAACTTATTTAGTCCCTCAAACACCCATTTACCCAATATTCTCTTTTTTTTAAAGGTCCGCGCCAGCGACACTCGTTATTTTTTAACTTTTTTTTTTTAATTTTACAACATTTAAAATAAGTTTTGTATTTCTTAAAACTGTTTCAAAATGTAAAAAAAAAATATTTATATTAAACCACTTTTCTTTTTGGAAACAGTTTTTTTCAGAAAAAAAATCTTTTTATATTAAAATAGTGTTTTTAAACAATACACTTTTTTTAGTTTATAAAAAATATTTTTTTTTAATAAAACAGTTTTTTTTAAATAAAAAAAATTCAAATAACACTAATAAATCACATAAAAAACAAACAAACAAAAAAAATTCTCTCCATGTACTAACCCGGGGTTAACACCCGGGTAGTATATCATTACTCATATATAATGTATGAGATATGATTTACCTTACGAACAAGAAGCAATAGTCATTAAGTGACGGTGTGAGACAACAGAAACCCATAGTTGCCTCGATTTATGTGATAATAGAGCACATGTCCATCGTATGTAATACATCTCTATCTCTATATACTATAAAATGCAAAACAAGGCATTTATGAGCATTTAAGACTCCTCCTCATTGAGAGTGTCCACATGGCACTTTATATTTTATATTTCTATAAAATACTATACAAACAATTTAATAGATGCATTGAACTATTGAGTTTTCTCTCTCTCTCCAATTTAACCCAACTACGAAATTAAGTCAAAAGCAATTAAAAAACAATTTATATAATAACGTTGAAAAATACTGTTTTTTTAACGTTTTTAACATTTTATATGAAAACTGTTCATATAAAAAGTTGTTTTTAATAGTTGATAAAAACTTTTTTTTTAACATTTTTGATGTCTTTTTATAAAAAAAAAATTATTTTATAAAAAACAGTTAAAAAGAGTTTATTAGAAAACCTTTTGATGTTTATAACTGTTTAAAAAAAAAGGGTTTTTGTATAAGCAATTTTTTAACGTATATAAAAAACAGTAAAAAAAATAGTATTTTTGTAACCTTTTTAAAAAACAGTGTTTTTAACAAAAAGTGTTTTTATATAAACTATAAGAGCTTTTCTCTCTCTTATTCTTACTTTCTCTCTTTTTTGGATTATTTTTTTAACACTTTTTTTAAACGTTAAAAAAAATTGTTTTTTATAAACATCAAAAAATAATTTATATAAAATCAATGTTTTTAAAAAAAACCAGTTTATAATCGTTAAACGGTTTTTTTATAAACAATTTTTTCTACTTTTTTTGTAAAATTATTTTTTTACGTAAAACATTCAAAAACAGTTGATATAAAAATGTTAAAAATACTATTTTTTATAAATGTTAAAAAACTGTTTATATAAACCACTATTTTTTTAAGGAAAAAACACTGTTTTTAAAAAACGTTACAAAACACTGAATTTTTAACTGTTTTTTATAAACATTCAAAAACAGTTTTATAATTCTCTTTAAAAAAATGTTGTTTTTATATAAACCATTTTTTAATATTTTTTTAAAAGAGTTCTTTTTTTTTTAAGAACAGTGTTTTTACATAATTTTTTTTAACGTTTATACAAAAAACTGTTAAAAAAACAGTGTTTTTAATGTTTTTATATTAAGTGTTTTTTACGTTTTTAATTTATTCATATAAAGATTTGGTTTTATGAAAAAAGTTGAAAACAATTTACAAAAAAACTTTTGACATTCATAAACTGTTTTTTATAAGATTGTTTTTATATAAAGTTTTTTCAACGTTTATAAAAACAGTTAAAAACAATATTTTGTAATGTTTGTAAAAAAAAGTGCTAAAAAAAGTTTATAAAAAAAACTTTTGATTTTGTAAAACTTTTTGATTTAAAAAAAATACTTAATAAAAAAAGTGTATAAAATTTTTTCATTTTATAAAACTTTCTCATTTTATAAAAAAGTGTTAGTAAAAAAAGTTTTACTATTTAAAACAATAAGATATAATGTAAAATTTGTTTTAATACACTAATAAATACTTATACTAATGGGTAAAATAGTCTTTTAGATTGGAAAATGAGTCAACTGACCATCAAACTAGCTAACTAACGTTTTTTGTCGATTTTGAATTCCAAACGAGTAGAATGTAAACAAATGGAATAAAACTCTAAATAACTATTGGACCCCAAATAGTAAAAAATCCTTACAAAATTGACAAGGAGCCATAGAATAGATTGTGATTTTGTTTAAGTAGAATGTGTTATGTGAAGATTGAAATAGTGTTTTTCTTAAGATAATTTCGATTGAATCTTTATATAGAAATGTGAGTTTAATTAGTTAGAAGCATATGATGTGAATTTAGTTAGTTAGAAGCATATGGTGTATGTTGCTCTATTTTAAAGGAAGTGAGGTATACTTCCATGTTTAATAACATTGTTTTTTAAATAAAATATATAATATTCCTTTTTGGATTTTTCTCTTTTTATATTGTGATTGCACAATTATTTTTGTGCTTTGTTATAAGGTTTGATATTTTTATTTTGACTCATTTTCAGATTTTTTTATACAAATTATACCCTTTATGCTTTATTTTCTTAACACACAAGTTCTAATTGTTTGTCATTTCTGTCTATCATATCCATGATACTATTCATTATATTTTTTAAAAATTAGTGGTTAAAGTATAATTTATGTAAAGTTGATTAAGTGCCTAAGTAAATTATTTTGAAATATATATATATATATATATATGATAGTATTTATCGTGATTATATATGAGTGTCCATTTTCTCTCCATCTATTATTAATTAATACTTATATAATGTGTCAAATAGACATAAAAATATAATTATGGCTTAAATAAAAAAAACTATCTCGGTGTTTAGTGTATACTAATCATAGAACTACCATCTGTACTAAAAAATATAAATATATAGTTAATTTGTAATTTTAAAATAAAGGCATGTTCATATGTCCCAAATTTTTTATTCATTTTTTCATCTCATATTAACATTAGTTTAAATGTAATGATAATATTATTTATGTGGCATATATTTTACGAATAAAATTATACTACGCTCGCGCATCGCGCGGGGTTTAAAACTAGTATAATGTAATACTGTGAGACATCCCAACTTCTTGAACAATTAATGTTGACGAAATACTAATATCGCATATATCGATCAATAGTAATATTGTGTTAACCACATGATACATTGTTAATGCATATATAACAATTGAATATTAAAAAAATGGCATACAATATCCATACAAATAACAATGTAACATTTATTGTGTAATATTATTTCCAACAAATTGTAAATGTTATAAGTATGAAATGCCCTTCAACCATTCAACTCAGATCATCTATAATTAGTATATTAGTACTAAACAATATGCAACATTTACCAATTAAATGTTACATAGGAAATTAACATGATACACATCAAAATAATGGATTATAATGCAACAAATGAACATTATCGCATTTACATAAAAATTTACTGTGGCATCAAATTTAAAATATAACCCATGTCAAGCATATTTATTGCATTTAAAACATAATAAAAGAACTAGTTAAAGTTGATATTAATAAAAATATTAAATATATCATGATATTGAGCAGTAGATTTTTTTTGTAGCCAAAATTAGGCTTACATAGTAAATATTATTGTATTTAGAGGTAATTAGTGTGGATAACATTTTTCGTCGACAAAGATTCACATATGGTATTCATTACAAATAAAATTGGCACTAGTTATTCTGTTTGTCAATGATCAAACCACAACAGAATATGTATTCATAAGTTCTTAAAACTATTACAACCAAGCCATCTTTACTCTCCAAGTTTTCATTATTTTTCTGCGGTAAATAATTGACATATATATAAACAATGCAAAATTTATATAAAGTTATATAACCAAGGTTGTAATACTTTTAATTATATCACACATGAGTAATGATAAGCCTGTGCAAAATAACACTACATAATAAATATCACTGTATGCATTGTGTATGATTGGTAATTAGTGATTACAAGAGTTTATCACACAGTGAAGTTTGTTGCATTATGTAAAATTGAGTAGTTAATTTTAGTTATACAAAAATTACGACTATGTAATTACTGTATGTATAACTGAGGCAATAGTGAACAATTTAGCAAAAAAATATTAGACAATAAGTGCGACTGGAAATGTTACTGCACGGTTGAATTCATATTATATAATTATTTAAATATGGTTTAAGATGTACGTATCATGAAATATTTTGTAAGATGGTGTCAATGACCTGATATATTTGCAATGAATATCACACAATTACAAATTAGAAACTAGAAAGACAACGTACACACATTTAACAAGTTACACATGATTACTGTTTTATGTATACTACGCACATTAATTAGTCGATTAACCTAATGTACAAATTATATATTAATAATAAATAATTTTCCTAATTTATTTAAAAAACACATAGAATATATATATATATATATATATATATATATATAGTCCTGCTCTTGTGCGGACTAGTCCGCATTTTAAGAATGCGGACCGGACATGTGTCACCTGGCGGTCCCCAAATCATTTTAATAATTGTGATGCTTTGACTGTTTCATTCCTGATATGTGACGATTGAACCATTGCAATATCATCCCCAAATCACCTTCTAAGAAATGGCATATTTGACGTTCTTCTATACAATGGTATTTTCTATCCACTACTCCCAAATGGTATGCCAAATATAAGCGAGATGTCATGAGGTGAAAACGGTGTTTCTTTATCCCCAATTGTAAAACACCCATCTGACCCTCTGTACGCCTGAAACAATAACGCAACATTCTTTTCGTATTTATTCAAAAATGAACATTAGAACTTATTCATGATCAATGCATTGAACAACGCCCAGAATGAAGTCTTTCTTAGTTGATCCTTCAATCCATTGCTAACTTACATTTAGAACAAGAGGTCATGCAATGCTACCATGTTGCACTGATATTATTTTACACTATCTGATGCTTTCTTCGTCATGGCCTCGGCAACATCGTTCATAGTGAATGATGGCCTTTTAGATCTTACCATCTGCAAAATCATTCATTGGTAAGAAAAACAGTTACAATTGTAACGACAATTATGGCATTAAATATTTAATGTAAGCAGGTATATTGTTAAACACATAAAATAACTGTGTAAAAGAAATGAGATATTTACTAAGAAATATTGTTGGTTTGTAATGACATACACTAATTTCTTTTTATTAGATAAGGCATACAGCAAGATATATTGTGTGAATTACGACTACAAAAAAGGGTATAATTTGGGCTGGTACATACTACACTTACAGTTAATAACAATCTGATTTTGTGTCAAAGTCATAGTCATTACATATGAAATGGAATCTCCATAATCATTTGATACTTATTCAAGTTTACTTCAACGAGCATACTTCACTATTTTGTAATATCTTGAAATCACTATTGAACAGTCAAAACTCACTGCATGCAGTACGTAGAACACATGTTACATGCTCGTATATGTGTTTGGTGCATTGAATAGTACGGATATATGATGTACCAAACATCTTATAAAATCTCAAACTAAAATAAAAGTCATGTACACCAATTCCGTACAATAACTATAATATATCAACAATTAATAGACATATGGATACTTACTGGAGAAAAGATTGGCACATAATGACCTGCATTTTAAATTTTTTTAGTAGATAAGACATACAGTGAAATTTACTATCAAAAATATTTTTTTTATCGTTTAAAACATTCATACAACAAATATCACCACACGATAGCATATAATATCAAATAATAGTAAAACAATTGTATAATATGTTCATTATATATCATATATTTATGAATAATTGAAAATTCTTTTGTGTGAAATTCATATTCTTTATGATTCTCAATAATTAAAGTATGTGAAACGGATGTCAAAATTTTTTGAGTTCAAAACAAGCTATACTTTGCGCGCACAAGTTTAAGCGCTCATTTTATATTTAACAACAACAATAATTCGTATACCCGGCGAAATATAACATCGATTTCCATCCACTGTGTGACCAGAACAAGTATTTGAACATATCAATCATAACAATATTGGATAAAAAGGGGACAAAAACCTATAGTTGAATGATAAGAATTCTTGCTTCCCGTGTAAAATAAGTTAACGTGCAACACATGTTATATGCCGATACATGAGTTTGTCTTGTTAGTGTGTATTTTTAAACACACGTGGGAGACTAAGTCTACCTACTATCCCACTTTTGCACAGATTTTCCCACTTCTTCTAAACTTTTGGCTAAAACATGTACCCACTTGACTTGTGCACCCACTTGCTTTCCTCTCTTATTTTAAATGGCTATTTTGCAAAGCTTTTTTTTTGGGCAAAAACATGTGAGGCCAAGTGATAAGAAGGGAGTGAGCTTGAAAGATAAAAATTGTTTTTTTAGTTTGTAAGAGAGAAGAAAGCAATACATGCTGCAAAAATAAAAAGGAGAAATGAGTTTCTCTCTAAGAATGCTCTCTACGAATTTTTCTTAGAAAGAAAAAATAGAACCAAAATAGAAAAATATTTTCTTCATGAAAATATTTATTTCCCCAAAATATTTTTCAGAAATTGAGCAATTAATTTGGAATGGGTGTTAAAAGACATATAACTACGATGTATGGTTATATGATACAGAAGTGATTCTGGACTTGTTTTATTCTCGGGACGGCGTGACTGAATACTACCTGCACAAAGAGGGTAGAGCCGCGAAACGTCTTAAAGAGAGCGACCTAGTCCGCGACACAACCCAAGAATCGTCTACGACGAATTTATAAATGATGGAGGTAATATTGTTTATTTTTTATTGTGCAGTAAATATTTGGATTTAACGCATGCGGTTCATATTTTGCGATAATCATATGAGGTAATAATTTAATTTTGAGCAGTAGACTTAAAATTAATTTATGATTTTATTTTTTCGATTTCTCCATAAAACTCTTTGATGTGATTTTTTTTTAATCACAATATATAAAGTGTACCAACAATTTTAAGACGTTTTATGTCTACCATGGAGACCGAAAAATAAATTTTATGGACATATATGATTATTTTTATGATGTCGAATTGAAAAAAGGCCAACTAAGTTTCAATGTTTAGAAATTATAATTTTGACCTTGTACCTCTAGAAATGACCGTTTAGCCCCTGAACTTCCATAATATTATATTTTGTGAAGTAGATACATAAATTTTAGTATTTTTGGTCAATTCGGAATCGATCAATAATTTCGTGAGAAATTAGAATTTGAACAAAAATGAACCCCTTCATGAAAAACTTTTAAATAGGTCAATCCTGTTTTTTAGTTATGAATGTGAAATATTATTTCACATAAGATGTTATTGTTGGAAATGGAATTGTATACTGTTTTTGGACAATTCATTTTGAACCACTTGTGGTTAAGAAAACAAATTAAAAAATTTGTTATATGGAATCAAATTAAAAAATTGATATTTGGAAACAAATGAAAATTTGTTATATGAAAAATAAATGTGAACATTTGTTATATGGATTCGAAGGGTAAGTTATAAACATTTGCGCCTTGGGCTATGTTTACTATAAATAAAAATAAAAAAATTGTTCAAATATTTTTTGAAGTGTTTATGTGAAAGTGTAGTTGATATTTTTCAACCACACTAAAGTGATCGATGATGAAGAAAAAAAAATCTAAAATTTTTGTTATGAATTTTGTTGGAATATCATCTCGGTTTTTTTGATGATATATAGGCTGAAATTTCGTGAATTTTGGCATGCATATAGTTTGTTGAGATTATAAATTTTGGGCTTCGAAATTTTTGAAAAAAGAGTTGTATATCTTTTATGATGATTTTTACAAATGGGATGCGCAATGCTGAATTTTTTGGACAGCTTGTAGTAAAATAAGTTTATCTTCACTTGTACTTAATATTTTCGAGTGATTTCAATTTTAGATAAGACTAGAATCATAAAGGATGAATTATAAAAAAATTTATAAATTTTCAATAAGCGGTTTGGTCGTGGTGAAATTTCAAACTTGAAGTTTTTCGGTTTGAACAAAGATTTCGGACAACATTTTCTTAGAAAAATGTATCATGTCGTGTTCCCAACAGATTCAAAATATTTTGAAGCCTTTATAAATTTCTTTTTCAAGGATTTATGAAGTCCTTAGAAAAATTTGGACTCAAATTTATGGAAGATGAATTTCAAAGAAATTGTATAAGGACTTATGCAATATTTGAGTTTGAAGAGCAACCGCTAGCATTTTATATAAATAATTCTTTGTATTTATTCATTTATATGAGTTGGAAAATGTATAGAATAAAATTGTATTCTGCAGTGTTGGAATCAATTTGGTGTGCTTCATACGCATGTAGAAATAATTTAGTTGGATAAAATTATTTTGACCGTATGCTTTGATTTGGAATAGAGGTTTAAACTCTAATACGCAGTATTATTTTATACATTGTGAAAAATTGTATATTATAATTTTTTATGAAATAAATTGTATAATCTATATGTGACTTTCAGACACATGAAAATCTGAATTTATGACTAAAATAAATGAACACGTATTTTTTTATTCGGCCATACATGATGACATTAAGCATGCATTTATTTAAGAAATAAGATTAATTCTTATTTAATATTGAAACTCACAAGTTTAGATTTCATTTTATGAATTGAAGATATAGTGGGGGCACATTATATGTTGCTTCTCAATAATATACCTAGAGAATAGTGGGGGCACTCAATCGAGTACCTCTCAACTATAATTAAAGAACATTTAATAGAATCTGAAACTTTGGTATTCAAGAGAACTCTTAATTTTTTGAATAAATAAAAGCTTGCTTATGTTATTGAAAAAGGATTCGAAAAATCCTTAGAGAAGTCATGTCGTAAATGATTGATTGAATTCCTTGAAATAAACTAGAAATTAGTTTATAATTGACTTATCTTATAACTTTAAAATAAAGAGGTGTATACACATCATTTGATGGAATATTGAGATCATTATCATTTATGAATATGAGCTTTGTTTAATAGTCGAAATTCATCGATATAATTTAGTTATACATGATGCATGTTAAATTATTCTCATGAAAATGAAGAATCTTCATTTAATTTGAATGCCATTGATATTATATATGACGTTGAGTTTCAAAAATAAATATATATAATATTATTTATCGAATGGTGACCTATGTAATGCAACTTACATGGACCAACTTGAAGTTGGAAAATTAATATGGAAGGCACCAATAAATGGCATGATATTTTGATAAATAATCAAATGAGAATGAATTGAGAATATTATGAATAGTGTTTATTACTAAGCATGTTGAAATATGAATGCACTCTTATTTATTATGCAAGAATGATTAGCTTATATTTGGTTATAATATTTTGTTGCCTAGAAAACCAAATTAATGCTAAGTAAAAGTGTTATCATAAAGAGTTTCAATGAAACAAGTATAGTACTTGTTAATATTACAAGGCTATATGGATCAATTAATTGATCGAGTACATTGAAATACAAGAATATCTATTTATTAGATATGTGCTTATTATGAACCATCTTGTAGTCCACATGATCCAAGTATAAGAACACTATATATAGTGATAAGAAAAGATGAATATGTGAACATCTTAAGTAGTCTCAATTGAACTACTAAATACAGTTGACTTGGAATAATTTTTTGTGGGAGTACTATGAAGGTTTATAATTAAAAAGTGCATTCTTATGCTATTGAGAAAGGTTATGTATTTTTATAAAATCACGAACCTAGAATTGATTCTGAATCAATAATTGATATGTGTTCAACACATATTATGTTGCTATTGTTTGGAACTCCCAGAAATATTAATTATTGGCATAATTAATGATGGAGTATATGGTGATACCATTAGCTATGGCTATTGAGTAAATGAAAGGTTAAAAGACCTACTATAAGATTCCATTTATGGTAGAGATTGATACAGTCATTTTACCCACAACAATAGAACCATGGCTATTGTAAAATTTTAGAACCGTTGTCATAACGAAAGAACAACAAATATTTCGTAAGCCCAACAAAGTTTGAGAATTTAAAACTAATGAGTTGTGTGTGTGGATTGTATTCGAAATGATGAGAATAGAACCTGACTTCTCCTTTGACGAAAGGACTAGTGCAGGAGAAGGTGTTCAACACCTAGAAAGGGATCGGACTAAAGCCCATTGATCTTGAATCATTTGTAGTGGTAACCCAACCTATAGACTGGAGATCATAAGAAATAGGTTCAAAGGGTAACAACAAGTCACAGTGATATGGGTTGAATCATACTAATTATTGTTTACGGGGTTTTACTCCGAGTCCATCCCTATGAAGCATGATATCCTGAAGCGAGTTAAGGTTGAATTAATTATAACTCTTAATGATGATCTATAACGCTATTTTGAGTGGGGTACCTAGCTACAGGAGTATCCTTGATAGACTCACCTATGTGAATGTGGAAGTGTGGCCGCTTCCTATGGTAATTTTGGGCAAATTCCCTTGAGCGGTCACATACTGAGATTTAAGCACATGGCCGTAACGTGCTGGCTTGAGGACTACACCCAAGTAGGGTTGTGTGTGAGATGTTGTCAGAGATAGAGTTCAAAACTACGAGTTACTCTAGTATAATCTGAATCATCTTTACTATATAAAGGTTCAAGTCGAAAGACACATTTGCTTATGCACAATTTTATTCATTATTGCTCAATAATTTTTCAAAAATTTTCAAGCGGGGAATTATTACCCAAAAGCATGTTTTTAAAATCCAAGTGGGGGATTGTTGTTAGTGTGTATTTTTAAACACACGTGGGAGACTAAGTCTACCCACTATCCCACTTTTGCACAGATTTTACCCACTTCTTCTAAACTTTTGGCTAAAAACATGTACCCACTTGACTTGTGCACCCACTTGCTTTCCTCTCTTATTTTAAACGGCTATTTTGCAAAACTTTTTTTTTTGGGCAAAAACATGTGAGGCCAAATGACAAGAAGGGAGTGAGCTTGAGAGATAAAAACTGTTTTCTGAGTTTGTAAGAGAGAAGAAAGCAATACATGCTACAAAAATTAAAAGGAGAAATGGGTTTCTCTCTAAAAATTATCTCTATGAATTTTTCTTAGAAAGAAAAAATAGAACCAAAATAGAAAAATATTTTCTTCATGAAAATATTTATTTTCCGAAAATATTTTTCAGAAATTGAGCAATTAATTTGGAATGGGTGTTAGAAGACATATAACTACGGTGCATGGTTATATGATACAGAGGTGATTATGGGTTTGTTTTATCCTAAGGACGGCGTGACTGAATACTATCTGCACAAAGAGGGTAGAGCCGTGAAACGTCATAAAGAGAGCGACCTAGTCCGCGACTCAACCCAAGAATCATCTACGACGAATTTATAAACGATTGAGGTAATATTGTTTATTTTTTATTGTGCAGTAAATATTTGGATTCAACGCATGCGGTTCATATTTTGCGATAATCATATGAGGTAATAATTTAATTTTGAGCAGTAGACTTAAAATTAATTTATGATTTTATTTTTTCGATATCTCCATAAAACTCTTTGATGTGATTTTTTTTTAATCACAATATATAAAGTGTACCAACAGTTTGGCACATTGCATAGTACGAATATATGATGTACCAAACATCATGTAAAACCTCAAACCAAAGTAAATGTCATGAAAACCAATTCCATATCATAACCACAATATATCAACAATCAACAGACATGTATATACTTAATTGCAAAAAAGGTTGGTATATAATGACCATATATTATTAGTAGATAAGGCATACAATGAAATTTACTGTGTGAATAGTTTTTTTATTGATTAAATATTCTTATAACAAATATAACCACATAGGAATATTTACTATCTAATAAAAGTAAAAAAATATGGTATAATGTGTTCATTACATATCATTTATTTACAAATAATAGATAATTTTTTTCTGTCAAATTCATAGTCATTACGATTCTCCATAAAAATAGATGTGAAACAGATGTCAAAATTTACTGAGTTCAAAACAAGATCCACCTTACACACGCAAGTTTAAGCGTTCATTCCATATTGAACAACGTCAATAATATGTATACCCATTAGAATAGAATGGCAGCTTACATCGAATGTGTGATCAAAATAAGTATTTGAACATATCAATCATAAAAATGTTTGATAATTAAAGGGACAAAAACCCATAGGTGAATGATGAGAATTTCGGCTTCCCGTGTAAAATAGGTTAACACATAACACATGTTATATGCCCGTACATGAGTTGTGTACATTGCATAATACATATATATGATGTAGAAAACATCTTCTAAAACATCAAACTAAACTAAATGTCATGCAATCCAATTACGTACTATAACTACAACATATCAACAATCAACAAACATATATATATGTACTCGAGATAAATGGTTGATACATAATGACCTATATGGATGTTTTGTTAGTACATATGGCATACAGTGAACTTTATTCTTTGCATTTTTAGCGATTCAAATATTAACTAACAAATATCACCACACATAAACATTTACTATCTAGTAATAGTAGAAGATGGTATAATTTTATCATTATATATCATCTATTTAGAAATAATAACAATTATGTCCCTATCAAAGTCATAGTGGTTACAAATCAACATAAGAAAACAGATTTAAATAGTTGTCTAAATTTACTGAGTTCAAAACAATCTCTACTTTTCTCACACAAGTTTAAGGGTTCATTTCGTATTGAAAAACATCAATAATTTTTATCACCAATGAAATATAAGATCTATTTCCATCCGTCATGTGAGAAAAATAAGTATTTGAACATATCAACCGTGAAAATATTGGAGAATAAATGGGAAAAAACTCATAGCTAAATGACAAGAATTTCGGCTTCCCATGTAAAATAAGTTAACATAAAACACATGTTACATGCTTGTACATGAGTTTGATACATTTAATAGTATGGATATATGATGTACCAGACATCGTGCAAAATATCAAACTAAACTAAAAGTATTGCAAAACAATTGTGTACTATAACTATAACATATCAACAGTCAACGTGCAAATAAATACTTAATTGGAATAATTGGTTGGTACATAATGACCTACATGGACATTTTTTTAGTACAGGAAGAATACAATGAAATTTGCTATTTGTATTTTTAGTGCTAAAAATATTCACTAACAAATATCACCACACACTGACATTTACTAACTAATAATATTACAAAAGGGTAAAATTTAGTCATCATGTATTATCTATTTATAAGAAATAGTAAATTACTTTTGTGTTAAAGTCATAGTCGTTACAATTCTCCATAAAATAGAGATGTGAAACAAATGTCAAAATTTAGTGAGTTCAAAACAAGTTCTACTTTGCTCCCATACATGAGTTTGACACATTTCATGGTGCGGTTATATGATGTACCAAACATCTTGGAAAATCACAAACTAAGCTAAAAGTCCTATAATCCAATTCCATGTAGTAAATATAATATATCAATAAATCAAAATGGAAATAAATTGTCATTCGAGAAAAATGGTTAGTACGCAATGACCTACATGTGACACCCCGCCTAATTAATCTCGGGTGATCAGTCCTAAATCAAGTTAGAACAGGTTTCTCATTTGGTCCATTCTTAGCATCACTGTCGTTTTATTTAAATTACTAACCACCTAAGTGAGAAAAAATAGACTGGTGCCAATTTTTATCTTTCATTAATTAAACAAAAACCCATGCGGAAAATACAACAATAAAACAATCACAGATAATTGAACTAATCATTTCCACAAGTAAGATTTATTAACCGAATAAACCATCGGTCCAAATAAAAATCCCATAAAGACAAGAATAAAATCCCAACAAGTCTAAGAAATAAATAAATGGAAAGTGAACGACATGCTTGAATAAATAATAATGAGTCTCTACATTATGAATGAAAGAAAGAGGCGTCTATCAAAGGTCCCGCAACATCCACATATGCTGCAGCAACGGATTTCCTGGAATCGAGTCAAGTCTGGCGTCCCTGTGGCTGGACACCTAAAAGGTTTTTAAAAAGTTTTTATAGCAAGGGTTAGTACCCAAAACATTTGAAAACATTTAGCAAATGATTAACTTGCAGTAATAATAAATATGCATGCTCTTCATATTTTAGTTAGTGTCGCACTCTCTTGAGAACTTCCTTACCCTTCCTCTAATTGTGCACCACTAACGCTTTAATTATCACCTAGTTATCTATCTCATGACTAGATAATTATTAAAGTCTCTTTATACTTCCCCCCCCCCCCCCTTACTCTAACCTGAGTAAAATGTGATTATGAATTTTTAAGTCATTAGTAACATCAACTTAATTAAATCATTTCCCTTTTTAATTCATATAACTACTCCACTCGTTATACATATACAACAACACATGCTTGTATTTATTTAGTCCGTATATAATAATCACCCTATTATATATTTAGAATTTATTGCAGCATTCACACACATACTGGAATACATAAACCACTAATATCCACCCGAGTAAAAGTACTCCCCGGATATAATTTCTCTAAAGTGCTAGTACACTAGGTATATTCACATATCCTAGTTATCCAAGTTAGAATCTCTCACTAACTTGGTTTAGTATACGATTGGAGGCGGTCATATTCCTTCCCGGAAAGTGAGATGCCCCTCACCCCCTGTAACGGACGCTATGACCTGGGAATCTACTCGCCCTACTCCTCAAGCTAGGGGATTCATCCACTGCGCGTAACCTCCCCCTATAGCACTAGAGTATAATAATATCTAACCACTGATATTAAGGCATACACTATATATATATACTATCACACACCGTATATATATATATACATATATAAAAATGTTCTAGCTACACCGTGTACCAAACCCGTGACACAAGCCTATTCCATTTTTATTATGAGGTTATTACCCAACTCGAATTATTAATTAATTTGCACATTAATAATTTCAGTTACTTTTGATGTTGCCCTCACCATTTAATTGGACTCCATCTCATAGCCCGAATTAACCTCACCCGAGTCTAAATCCCGACTCTAAATTTCTTAGTCCATTACTACGTAATATAATTTACCTCGATGTCACTCAACCAATTTTGACGTGTCATCCAAATTTCTCCTCCCATCTCCTAATTAATTCACTCACATTTAATTAGGTAACCCCATTCATTAATTTCTCAACAATAATTAATTACATAACATTTTTTATATAAATCTCTTCCTATATAAATAAAACTGGGCGAACTGTCAGTTTCTGCCAACCGTCGATCGATCGACTTCATGGCGTCGATCGATCGATCGAACAGGTACTCGTCTTCTTCGCGAAGACGGACAGCCATGGGCGAAAATCTGCAAACCCAATTTCCTTCTACATTAAAACTAAGTCTCTTTTAGCATTTGTACATATTAGGAAACTCATTAGGGATCTCCAGAATATTCATCAACATCAATAATTCGACCATCAACTCCAATTTCTAAATTTGGGGAAAGTCTCATCATAAACCCTAGGTCCATTTATACCCCAAATTTCATCATCAATTTCGTTTCCAAATATGCAGATAACATTCTACCAGATATGCAATAACTCACCATTTTCAGATTTTACAAGAATCATCACCCAAATTTCGTAAATCAGAATTGTTGTTTTCAAAATCCCATGTTCATTCCGTTAACACCCAAAAACGGATTTCTACATAATCACTACACATGAATATGAATCGAAAACAGATTTAATGCTATTGCAAGTTATCCACTTGCCTTAAGGTTCGTAGAGTCTGAATTGGAGCTAAATCCCAAGGTTGAAGATGACCTTTGTTGGCTCTCTTTTGATCCCCAATATGGCTTGGCTGCTGCTAGGGTTTCCTAACCCTTTAGTGCCTCTTCTTAATTCAGCACAGCCATCCTAAATCTTCCTTTTATTAACTTAATAATCCAATTCACGTTTTTTGACTAATGGGCCAAGCCCAAGTGACCAAAATGTCCCCGAGTGGGCCCGACTATGTCTAAAAACGTCCCGTGACCCGTTTACTACCCCCGGGTACACTTTTCCGACTATCTCGGCCCATCCGGACTCAACTGTACCCTCAGAATCTGCATCCGAGTTAATTTATAAAAATACTTATCCCCCACCCCATATAGTCTTATACCGACTTTCGGATGTGATAAGTACATACCTCGTCATTAATACTCTAGACGACATAATTACATTATTACTATTCACTCAGTAATATTAACCATTCACTCTCCGATTAATATTTAAATTATATTTTTACCATAATTAATTCATTAAATCACAACACACTAGTAATTTGAATTTCCGAATTAATTAAATATTAAATGTACCAGAAATACGGGGTGTTACACTACATGGCTTTTTTCACTAGATAAGGCATAGAGTGAAATTTATTGTTTGAATATTTTTTTAGCGCATAAAATATTCATTAGCAACAACTATCACCACAAAGTAACATTTACTATCCACTAATACTAGAGATCACTTTACTCTACATGACACATCTTCGATTCTTTAACTACTTGACTTACGTATACCATTTATGTCATCATTAAACTTAATGAACAGACCACCAAACATTAGACAAATATTACCTACCTAAACTCACGTGAATGATAACAAACATTATGCTTTATTTTGAGTTGAAAACACACTATATCGTTTCAACATAGGAAAATAGTCAAATTGCTTGACTTTTCTTTTTTATACCATAATTTTTATACGTATTAATGACAACCTAGGTCGTATTAGAAATTGTTTGACTATAAGGAACACATATTTTATTCTCTAACTACTTGACGTACATATACCATATACGTCATCCGTTAAATTAACAAATTGAATAGACTAAACATTAAACAAATACCGAATGACTAAATTCACGTTACCAAGAACAAACATTATGCTTTCTTCCTAGTCAAGAACAAATTGTATCATTTCAACAAAGGAAGATAGTAAAATTTCTTGACTGTTTAATTTTTATGCCTCACTTTTCAAACTTTTTTGAAAATCTAGTTCGAATAAAAAATTCTTTTAATATAGAGAAAATGATTTCAAAGACTAGTCAAAATAAATAAATAAAATTCTTACATAAGACGACAAACATCTTATTGGTATTTTGCACAGGATTATAACTATAAATTGTTTACTCAATTTCACTACAAACAGTAAACTTAACTATGTAGTAATGTCATGAAATTACTATTGAATGGTGAAAACACAGTGCATATAGTAATATTTACTACGTGTTAGTATCTTTCACAGGATTATAACTATATGCCCTAAAATTATTCGATCGTTAATAATATCATATATCAATAGCGACTTGCACATTATCTACGTTTTACGTATATAGGATACATTTATAGTTTTTCATATAATTTTTGTTCGTACATAATGTGAGACGTCCATAAACGTAAAAAAATTGATCAAAACAAACATGAAACATTTAAGGTTTGAAAAAATAAAATGCGAAGTGGAATTGGCATGATAAGCTCGTCGAACTCAAGCAATTTTTGAACATTTAAACATAAAGAAACTGTTAAATTGATTTCGTGCCTTTACTCAAACTTACCTTTACATTTTTTTCAAAACCTAGGTCAGACTACAAATCGATTGACCATAAGGTATAACGATTTTCATTCCTTTTCATGTAGTCATTTGTATACCATTTACATCATCCGTGAATATTAATGAAATGAAAATACGAATCATTATCCAAATTTGTATGCGTAAAGTCACGTGAACGAGAGCAAACATTACATTTCATTCTTGCAGTGCTTAAAATAAACGTTAATAGAGTACATTTAAAATTTATTACTTAGTTTCACTACATACAAGATCACACAACACGCTAAATTCTTACAAACACTAAAATATACATAATGAAAATCTCATTTCTTTGTGTTGACTCAATTTTAATACAAAACTTTTGTATATGCTCCTGCATTATTTTTTATTAAAATCTATTTTTTAATATACGTTAAATCATATTTTCCTATATTGATTTAATATATAATTTACTTTTGATAAAATTAATTTTTTTGTAGTATACAAATTGTTTTGTGTAGTGTACAAATTGTTTTGCGTAAATTACAAATTCATTTGTATTTTTTCAAAGTATCTTTACACTCTTATTTATGAGAGTTAATATTTTTAGATATTTAAAATACTTTTAGTGTGTATTATTTAATTCAAAAAATTTTATTCATTAATGTATTTAATTTTTGCATAAATGAGTTTATATATATTTACTTTCAAAAATATTTTTTTATTTTGTTTTTAAAGTGTTTAAACATTTTCTTAAATAAACGTATATTTATTGTGCTTATTAAAATGTTTGAACAAAAATAAACGGCTGCATTTGTGTTTTGTTAGTGTCGTTTTTGGTTTATGGCCATTTCTGGCTTACTAGTTGTTTGCAAGCTCGAAGTCTGGGTGGGTCTCTTTTTTAGATCTGATTGGCGTGTTTCTTAAGGTTGTTTTTCCTCTCAGTTTTGATTTTTTTTATCCCTTATCTTCCTTGCAAAATGACGATGGTATCCCTAGTGTTTAGCCTCCCGTTTTTATCCTTAGCCATCTTTGGAATTGTTTGGTTTTTGCCCTTCTGAGTGGGGTTTATTGTATTACGAACCATGCCATTTTCATTGGGGTATTTAAATCAAGTGATGAGGTCATTTCAAGGTTAGGGTTTGATATTTCATTTGCATCCAACATATTGTTTCTCTACTCTCTCTCTCTCTCTCTCTCTCTCTCTACATTTTCTCTACGATCTATAACCATATCCCTTTGTGAGTGTGTTTTGTTAAATATGAACCTCGTTTCTAAAACAAATATACACGAGAGGTTGGGTAATTTTTTTTTTGTGCATGTTTGTTTCCTACGCGAACTGTTGATGGGTGGAACTGATTGATTTCTCAAACTGTTTGGTGGATTAAGTTGTGGAGGTTTGTTGTTTACCTCTCCGACTTGTGCTTGGCTCATCTATTCTGGATTCATTTTCTACGGCCAAAGCCTCTTTAAGCTTTCGGTGTGAGATCCTCTTTTCTTCTTTGTTTCTATATATATATATATATATATATATATATATATATATATATATATATATATATATACTATACTTATTTCGTACCATACATATATATAAGGTCTCCTTTGTTGGTTTGTTTGGTGCCTTGGTACTATTTGCTAGTTCGGTTGAGTTTTTTAGTTTTTACGTGTTCAAAACATTTTTTGTGTGCATGTTATTCTACTTTTTCCAAATCTGGTGTACGTGTGAGTTGAGTTAAATGTGTATTTACCTCGCTGTTTAAACTCGTTGTTTTACCTCGCTGTTTTAACTCACTGGTTTCACTCACTTATTCAACTTGCTAATTTAACTCACATGTTCAACTCATTAATTTAACTCGTTTCTTTATATCATTATGTTTTCACTTGTGTGTGTGTGTGTGTGTTAAACTCAGTTCGTGTAACTCGATTTTAACTCGTGCTTAACTTTGATTAAAATATATTTTTTTGTGTTTAAAATCAGATTAGTTTTTGTGTGTATTTTAGCTTGTGCAAAAACCTAGTCAGAAGTGTGTGTTTGGATTTGCACCTGTTTTTCTTTTAATCGAAAATTTGGTATTATCCTTGTTAACTAAAATTAGACATAACCTGGTGTGTGTTTAGTCGCATTTTATCAACAAGATAATTTTTTGTTCTAATTAAAACAAACCCTTTAAATTAAATATGTGTGTTGCACAACTTCACGGAGTCTCGGGTTAGAGAGTGTGGTTGTGCGTGTGTTATAGTCTCTATTATCTGTGTATTATTGGGTTGACTGATTGTCAATCAAGTTGGGTTGTATATAGAGTAAGCTGGGTGCACGAGTTTGTATTTGCTTCGTTTAAATCATTATAAACTGTTGGATTATAATATGTAACTTGTCATTGGTAATAGTGGACTTGGGTGTGTGAGTTTTCCTTAGAATGGGGACACGGGGTTTACCACCACGGTGGGTTCCTCGAGAACAAATACCGAGTCACTATCTACTTTTCTTCATCCCATTTAATTATCTTTATTTGAGCATCATAATAATAAATCTGTTTTTATTTTTGTGTGTGCCTACAACGGTTTCAATTAACTTTTAAAACAGATTTCAAAAGACTAGGTGTTTATTTAATAACCAATACACGTTAGGGTGGTTAGGTTATTTCACATAAAAATAGTATAATTAAAATTTACTAATAAAATTATCTACATGTAGTAAATTTCATTGTGTAGTAATGCCTTGCATAATAGAAAACATCATGATTCATCCTAATAAACACTCAAATTCATGTAAAAATAATATAACAAAAATCTATTACTAAAGTTTACTACATACATTAAATTTCATTGTGTAGTAATGCCTTGCACAAGATCAAACGTCACGATTCATCCAAAGAGACACTAAACTTCATGTAAAAACGGTCTAACTAAAATTTAATACTTAGTTTCGCTACATATAAAAGCACACAACATGTTTCATTCTTGTAAACACTAAAATTTATGTAAAAATAATATAACTAAAATTTACTACAAAAATTATCTACATACAATAAATTTCACTGTGTGGGAATGCTTGCACAAGATCAAACAACATGATTCATCCTAAAAAACACTAAAAATTCACAAAAAAATAGTATAACTAAAATCTATTACAAAATTTCACTACACACAATAATTTTCACTGCATAGTAATGCCTTGCACAAGGTCAAACATCACGATTCATCTGAAGAGACACTAAAATTCACGTATAAACATCACAACTAGAATTATCTATATGTTTCATTCTTACAAACACTAAAATTCACGTAAAAATAGTATAAATAAAATTATCTACATGCAATAAATTTAACTGTGTAGTAATGCGTTGCACAAGATCAAAATCGCGATTCATCCTTAGAAACACTAAAATTAACGTAAAAATAGTATAATTAAAATATATTATAAAATTTTACCAATATAGTAAATTTCACACTGTAGTAGTGCTTTGCACAAGATCAGACGTCACGATTCAACCTAAAAAACACTAAAATTCAATACTTAGCTTCACAACATACAAGAGAACAAAGTACGCTTATTCTTACAAACATAGTTCAACTAAAATTTAGTAGTAAATTTACCTATATATAGTAAACTTCACTGTGTAGTAATGCCTTGCGTAAGATCAAACGTCGCAATTCATCCTAAGAAACATTAAAATTCACATAAAAATAGTATAACTAAAATTTATAACTACATTTCACTACGTATAGTAAAATTCACTGGTTAGTAATGTTTTGCAGAAGATCAAACATCATGATTCATCAGAATAGATACTAAAATCCACATAAAAAAGTATAAATAAAATTTACAATTAAAACTTAATACTTAGTTTCACTACATACAAGAGTACACAACAAGTTTCATTCTTGTAAACACTAAAATTCACATAAAAAAAGTGCAACTAAAATTATCCACATATAGTTAATTTCATTGTGTATTAATGCCTGACGCAAGATCAAATAACACAATTTATCCTAAGAAACACTAAAATTCACGTAAAAATAGTATAACTAAAACTCACTACTCATTATCACTACAAATAGTATACATATTAAAATTATACATTTCTTTTCTTTTATTTTGTCAATACATCATATCTTAAAAATGCTTAAAAACCTTTATCGGATAAAAATTTGGTTTAGTACAATGAAAACAATTTTCAAAACACTTATTAAAGTTAATGAAAAAATAAACCCAAAGACCACAACCATCATGGAATAAAACTTAGTATAACTAAAATGTCATACAAGACCAAAGAACACGTTTCCTTCTTTGAAACAATCAAATTCACGTGGAATCTGTGTGAGTAAAATTGATTTCTAAACTTAATTACAATAAGTAAATTTCATTGTATAGTAATGTCTTGCACACAATCAAACAGTATGTTCATCCTTAGAACGGTATAATTAGATTTACTATTCATTTCCACTAAAATTAGTAAAAATATTGAAAGAGTAAAATTGCTTCTCCACTTTTTAATAACTCGTATCTTAAAAATTTATGAAAACCTAGGTCGGATATAAATTTATTTTCATATAATGAAAACAATTTTCAAACACTGATTAAACTATACTTTTTTTACTAAAATTTGTGTAAAAAACCAGCGCGTCATTCCATTAAACACTATATTTCGTACAAGGATTAATATCACTACACTTTCGTACAAGAGTAAACACAACATTTCATTCCTTCAAACAATAAAATTCAAGTAAAAATGGTATTATTAAAATTTACTACTAAATATAGTAAATTTCACTTTATGGTACTGTCTTGCACAAAATCAAACAACTCGTTGTAACACCCCGTAATTTTATTGATTTTTATGTTGGGAATTCATTAGGATTAATTAAATTATGTTAGGAAATTAATTCGATAAAATAATTATTAATTAGCGAGATGAGGGTTAATAATTATTTATATTAAATATTACTTAGTGAATGAGTAATGATAATGATAATGAAATATTATACTTGTCGTGAGTGAGATATATGATAGTTACGATAAATTTAGTCGGGATGCACATATCAGTCATGTCGAGACTTAATTTGAGAAATAAAACATAATTTCACTTTTGATATTCCATATGGTCATTTTCAGTGCGCCAGTATGTTCGGAAGGGTCGAAATAGTCAGATAAGTCTACCCAGGGGTTTAGTTTGGGTTTCGGGGCACTTTTAGGCCAAATCGGCACCCCGAAGGGGTATTTTTGTCATTTCATTTTTGGAGAAAGGAGACCTACGAATTTTACAAGTGTAGATCGTCAATTATAATGAGGTAGTTAGGATTAATATCTATAAAACCACATAGAGGCCATAGGAGGAAGAAGAGAGGAGGTCTCAAGGTCAAATTACACCATTCTTGCACCACAAACACCACCATCGTGTAGATCGGGAGGAGAGGATCAAAGCCATACCATTCTTCTACAAGGAATCAGACCTTGAAATAGAGGCAAGTGTTTAATTTTGCTAAACTATGATTTGATATATCATCCATATTAGAATAGGGTGATAATGTTGTGAAATTCATGAAATTTGGCTTTAAAATTTGAGATATAAATGATGTTCTTGGGCATGATTGGTGTTATATTTGATCCCTTACACATGTAGGCTGGAATTAATGAGGAATATCATGAAATGTGGGAGGAAATCTGGAAAAATAAGAAAGTTCTTGAACATGAATGATAAACTAGGGTTTTAAATGTTTAATCTTGAATTAATTGAATTTAAAGGTGTTATTTGATGATTTAATGATTCCAATACGCTTGAAATCATGTATATGTGACTGTATAATGTTTAGTATATTTGGTTGGGACATTGGGAATGAATTATAGTGGTTTTGAGGTTAAAAATGGAGTATCCCGTAACTATTAATCTTGAAGAATATGAGACCTCTTAGAGGTAAATCGATTCGCCGAATCGATTCAGAAAGCGAATCGATTCAGACCAAGGCCGAATCAATTCGGTCTCCCAGAATTGCATAGTTTTTTCCTTTTTACATAAAACTCATGGAAGATGTTTTGGTTCACCCTTGAATTGATTGTAAGATTCTATTAAGTGATATTCTAATTATTAGTAGGCTAATTTGGGTTTGAGGTTGGTATTACGAGGAAGTTTTAAGACTAAAAATTGATTTAGCTTAACGGGTAATAAAAGATTATTCGGATATCAATTTCTTAATATGGAAAATTAGGGGAATATAGAACCAAGACCAGTAAGCCTCGAGTGGGATTGCCTACTTAATTTACTTTAAGGGACACTTGGCAACCATTTGGGTATCGATAAACACTCGGGAATTTAATATGAGAAGTATTACGTTACGTAGAATATTCGAGTATTCTATACTATGTATGGGGAATATGATATAGGTTATGTGCATACCTATAACGACATTATATATATACATGGGTGATGTGTATAACTATTATCTGATTTGTATGTGTAATCATACCTAGGCTACTTGTTATCACAGGAGCTTTCACGTCGTGGACAGTCTTATTCTGATGAGCCCACTTGGTGGGATATTGACTTGTTCTTTAGAACATGGACCTTATGAATTGAGCACCACTTATGTGAATGAGGGTGTGATCTGTCATTTGGGTGCATTAGGTATGAGCATATCCCAAAGTCTTAGACCTATGTTCACCTTCAATATTGTGTGATTTGATTTATGGTTCAAGGGAGACTATCCGAGCCAGTGTCCTTATATAGTACGTGATGTACTGGGACTTGATAGTAAAGTAGGGATATATTGTAGGTTTCCACCTAGGGGTGTTATATATGTATATATATGATAAGAGTGATGTATATATGTACGTGTGATTGATTCTTCTACGAGTATGTTAGTATATAAGATAGATTGTGATATCTGAATTATTTAAGTGTATGAGAACTAAATCAGTAACTGATAGATAATGATATATAAATTAATCAAAGTATACGAGAACTAAATCATTTAGTAGAGATTAATAGTGAGTATAAAGAATTGGGACAATGCAGTAACGTATTGTACGGGCAATAAGGGTGGGCACTATAATTTATTAGATGCGTAGAGATGTAAGTCAGACTAGTTAGGCATGTAGCATAACTAGGTGGTTTAGAGTAGTACGTTAGGCATGCACATTAGTTGAGGGTGAGGATTTTAAGCGAGGACACACGGTACTAACATGTATTTAATATCTTATCTTGTCTCATGTTAAACAGTTGCTAAACTTTTTCAAATTGTTGTACTTCGGCTCTGACCCGTTTCAAATCCATTTTTGTAAAAACCATTTTAGGTGCCCAGCCACAGGGACGCCATACATAGGAGTTCCCACATTAGACATGTTGCAGCTGCTATTGAGGTTGCATAACCTTGCTATTAGATACTTCCTATTTATTTCAGTTCTGGGATGCAACCTTATTTATCTCAGTTGATCATGTAGTCCACTCTTAGTTGGATACTATTTTTAGAGACATTGTATTCCCCTTCATTTACAGAATTGATTTAGACTTTATTCATGGATGATTATATTTAGATTTTTTTCTGGAGTGTTATTCCAGTCTCAGTTTTTCAATTATGCCACTCTCTTATTATTCGTTGTTATGTGCATAGGAATGGTGAATGATGTATATATACCAATTTATTTATTGTATGCTATTAATGAAGATTAAAACTTTTACATTAGGATATTAGGGTATTAGTAATTAATTTGAAATTCAACAGTGATGCTAAGTGTGAGTACCCAATTTGTCAATCAGAACCTAAAAAAATAGCGGGACAAAACCCAAATAGAAATAAAGGGCACCCGACCCAAATTATGAGTTCAAAGTGACAGTTAGAATAGAAAGATGTGACTGAGTCGATCCCCAAAATCTCGGATGAGATATTCAAGGGATACTGGGTTAACGTGTTGCATGCCAACACTCCCTCTCTCTTTTTTCAACTGAATATATATTTTACCCTTGGCTCGACGCAAAGGGCATGTGAAAAAACCATCTCGACAGTTACTTAATAAGAACAGTAGACCTCTTCGTAGATGTAGGCAGTTTATTGAACCACATATATTCTTGTGTTGTGTGATTGCTGCTATTTCTTTTATGTTAGGGATTGTTTTCCTTTCATAAATTGTTTGTGTTGAGATTTTTGTCACCACAATTGGCGCCGTCTGTGGGAAACGATTATTTTTCCAGCGAAAACCCTCACCAGCAAGAACCAGAAATGTCACATCATAGCAATAACATTCCTCAAGAAGGAGATATTCACGAGCAATCGAACCCCCCAAGGGTGAGGTCTGAAGTGCACCATTCAAACCGAAGACTTCGTCAGGAGAGGCAAGTCTCTGAAGAAATCCAAGGGCCACCCAGGTCCACATAAATCTCTAGGTTAATTGACGCCTATGAGGATAGACTCTAAGAATAGGATAAGGCCACTCACCAATGGGAAAATGAGAATACTCACCTCAAAAGGCAACTGGAAAGATTAGAGAGTGAGCTCCGTCGAAATACAAGGTGACGCCACAGTAGGACTCCTAGCCCTCAGGCGAGAAAATATCGCAGTCGAGGAATAAGCCTAAGACACAATTGACAAAGGACAGAGAGACCCAAGTCGGGTGATTACCATTTCGAATACTTGCAACCATCTCGCCAGTACAGGAGTCATGATCGACAGGATGATGATATACGAAGTTTGTTCAGGAGAGAAATAGACTAGCACCCAGCTCACCGCAGGGCCAGATTAACAAAGGAGATAGCATGACAAGCCCTCAAAACTCAGATAAAGTCCCCCTTTTCAAGGGCAATAGAAGAAGAAGAAGCCCCGAAGAAGTTTTCGAATCCCAGGTTCAAGATCTACGATGGAAAACCAAATCCCATTGACCATGTTACGCAATACAGGCAAGCAAGGACACTTTGGAGTCACAACAATAAAATCATGTACCTAATATTTACCTCGAGATTGCATGATGTGGCCCATAAGTGGTTTAAGAAGATACCTCACCGATCCATCAAGAGTTTTAAGTCTTTGGCCATGTTGTTTACAACTCGCTTCATTACGAGTAGCTCCTATCCGAAGCAGATGGATTCTTTGCTTACTATGAAGAAAAAAACACAGGAGAATCTCAGAGAGTACGCAAAGAGGTACTGGGAAATGTTCAACGAAGTCAAGCGTTTCTCGGAGCAGGTCACCGTAGCATCTTTCAAAATAGGATTGCATATCTCCTACCTCTTGTACTAGTCCTTAACTAAGAAGGAGGCCACAACCATCAATGACTTAATGGACTGTATTGAGAAATACGCTAAAGTCGAGGATGAGACCCATCTTAATTAAGGGGAAAATGGTCGCGTGAAGGATAGAAAGGGGGCCGAGAAGGTTGAACAACAAAAGAAAGGAAATAAGAACAGGGGTAAGAACTGCTCCAAGAATGGAAACAAGAACGATGCCTCAAAGGCATTTCAAGCTGTAAACACAGTCTTTAAGGAGCTGATATATAAGATTCTAGCAAAGATAAAGGATGAGAGGTTTATCAAATGGCCAAGGAAGATGGGAGGAGATCCTTCTAAGAGAAATAATGTGCTAAGATACGCATTCCACAAGGAAGGCGGACATAAAAATGAACATTGTAAAGCCCTGAAGTCTCACCTCAATAAGTTGGCCCAGGTCGGACATCATAATGAGTTTGTAAATAATAAGACAAATAAAGCGGTGATGAATGGTGAACAGAGGCATGATATTGTCCTCGAGGAGGATGTTGTCCATGAATTTGTAGTATTACATGGGGCGTCAGACCTCTAACAAATGCAAAGGAATGCGACTCGAATGGAAGTTAAGAAGCTTACCGCAGTTATGCAAACCTTCCAATTTGACCCAGCCAAGTCTCAGGTAGGGAAGCGGCATCGACCATAGGACGTTGATTATAATAGGTATATTGTTTTTACAGATGCAGATGTAACACCCCGCCTAATTAAATATCAGGTGGCTAATCCCATACCAAATTAAAATAGAATATACAGTTGCCTCATTCTTAGCATCACTATCGAAATCATTTACAACTCACCCAATACCCAATTAAGCTAGTGTTAAAAACTTTTCAAATTTTAATTTCAACAAATCCATTTTTAGTTTAAGAATAACGCAACACATTTTATTCTACAACACTTATAACTGAACAGATAACACACAAAAATTTAAATGCAATTGGAATAAACATTCCCAAATAATATTAATCCATTACAGTAATCCCAACAATAACAAATGTATTAAAATGACACGAACACAATAGTATATGACTCCGATAAAAAGTGATAACTAAAATCCTTTGGGCGACGTGCCCTACCTAAGAAAATACTGTGAATCAAATGAAAATAGGTGTCTAACCAAAACTCCATAGCTTCATAGCTTGTCATAATTCGGTAAGGTTGGCGTCCCTATTGTTGGACACCTAATATAGAAGATACAATAGAAAAGAAAATATGCAAGGAAACAGGTCAGAGCCCGATTGTAAAAATTATTTTTAAAACAGCAAGTATTTAACAAGTGCAATAAAGCATTTATTATGTACATGTTAGTATCCCACTCACACTTGCTATTCTCACCTCTCATCTAGTGTGCACACTTAACGTTTCTTATTAACCTCCTAGTTAATGGTTCCTCTTTACCAATTCCATAATATGATTCCATTCCCATATGATAACCCCGTATGTCCCATACCATACGTTATATAATCATTCCTATACAATTCTCATTTATATGAATCATTTCATCATTAACATGAATTAAGCTCTTCAATTAACTTACTTCACTTCTTTTCTCAATTCACTGTTATCTACAATTATCACACAGTAGATATTTTAACCACAATATAACCATTCATTTATTTAATTCATTATATATATATTCATATATAATACGGCACCCTGAGTCACAGCTGCGATTCAATGCATTAGTCTGCTATCATGTCCCATCATCGCTGGTCACCGAATAGGAGACAAAAGGTTCGATAAGGATTCCACGAAACATAAATATCAACAAACAAATTGGAGGTGAACATAGTTCTCGCATCCATGGGTCACGCACATACCTACGTACCCACAGTCAGCGGACTTATCAACTCCCCGATAAGTCTTTCATAGACCTATGTTCTTGAGCGACAAATCAAAGATCCCATGGACTCATCATGATATGAATGCCCTCACGCGCAAATGTCCCATCGATAGCAAGTAAGCTAGGTATGTCATACACATAATCATCAATCAATCAAATAGGCATTATCATACCTATAATATACTATCAACAAGGTACTCATATTACCCTTAGATGATTCCCATACGTAGCATTATATCTCTTTAAATCCCACGTGTTAAAATACCACAACTTTACTTCTTAATTTAATTATCCCTGAGCCTCACTCAATATCCAAGGTTCAAATAGGTTTTTCCTCAACATATATTCAGTAACAGGTCAATAATATCCTACTGGTCCATATCGTCATATCGCCTGAATTACTACGAATTAAACTCTCCCTTTAGTTAAAACCGATAGTTTCAAATCTCTTATAAACACATCTTATTTCACTTAGGATTAAACCCTCTTGTAAACTTAAGAATACCCAGGTGTTATATTCAATCACCCCTACTGGTCATATCTTTAATCCTCATGCATACAACTTAAAATCCAACAAATGAATCTAGCAACCGAACTTCCTTTAAATTAATTATCATTATTTTCATCAATTAAATCCCAATCAAATTAATTCAAATCTTATCTAGGGCTTACTGATCTTCTCTAAGTCCCATAATATCCAATTAACAATAAAAAAAGACCTACCAAAGTTTTGGGATAAGAATAAACATTAAAAAGGAACAACTTTAACAATCCTGGGGAGGTCAATCGATCGAAGGCAGGGGGTCGATCGATTGATCACTCAGGTAACAGCCCAGTTTTTCTGCATTTCTGCAACTACGGGTTTAGCCATTTTAGATCATTCAAACCTTCATATTAACATCCCAAATGACTTATGATCCTTACTACATGATATACCAACATATATAAATGATTTCTAATCATCTAAACATCCTAGAATCATCCAGAGATTGAATTAAAATCATGTTTATATCCACTTTTTCCAGAAAATTATCAACATAATATCTTCAAGAACACATCAATAGTTTTCATAATTTCTTCAACAGATTCATGATTATTTCGTGGATTACTAACTACCTACAACATGAGTTTGATTCCTATATATTTTCAATTTCCAAAAATCCATTTAATAACTCCATTATTTCTTCCAAACATGAAAAATCATCTCTTTTAATAATTATTCTAACATGGACAATATACAAACTTAGATTGCCATTATCAAACACTTGCCTCTAATGAAGGTCTGGTCCTTTGGTGTAGTATATCACAGGTGGTTCTCCCTTCTCCGGTCAACCTTCGGTGGTGGTTGGTGGTGGTGACCCTTGGTTCTTAGTTCTTTTCCCTCCCAAGTAAACTATTTGATAGACAGGGGTTTGCCGTGGCGCGAGAGTCACCTACGCATCGGTCGTTTTGTGTTCGGCTCACCTGAACTATACAGAAACGTAAATTATGACTACACTCAACGGGCGAGTATAGCGGTAAGTCGGGTATCGAAAATCCACAGAGACGAGTTGCTAGAATTTATAAGGTTTAATATTCCGAAATAAAAGTGTAAAAGATGATTACAAACTAAAAGGAAAAGTTAATCTAGGCAATGTGTTGAAACTAGATTATGAAAGCGAGTAAAACTATAGGTTGCGTCGAATATCCCTCACCCGAGTTAATTTGTCTAAAATGGTTACATGGGTCGACGAGTTATTACAAATGCGTCTCGTTTTGACAGCTAACTAAATCAAGGATTGTCACGCCCTAAATCATCATAAAAGCCTAATAAGATTTTGGCGTCAACAAATATCTCGGAAATTACGCGCGAAAGGTCATAAGCACGGGACATACATGATATGCCCCGTCAAATCTCCTAGGCGTAATAACTAGGACAACGCACTCGAAATAGACCCGTAAACTCCATCACCAAAGCAAAGCAACGCGTCAACTCGAGTGAGTTCAATTCAAAACAACCTAATTTAAATTACCTAGAAAGCATGTTAAAAACGCGATAAATGGAAAGTGGTAAATAAATGCGGTAAATCTATACTGGAAAGTGTGTAAATCAAAGCATGTAAATAAATCAAGAAAACCTAAATTAGAAAGCTTGTAAATTATACTACAACAATGGAAACAAAGGAAATACAACTTAAATTAAATGGAGAGGATGATGAATAGTCAACTTACACCACAAATGGGGTGTCAAACCAAGTATAAATGAAGAAGAACCATCCAAAACCACCTAAACCCTAACTACCACTCTCTACAATCTATTCTAGCTAAGTATATATGAATTAAAAAAAAATGGGTTTATATAGTAAGCGGTAAAAAGTAAGGGAAAAAGGAAAGAAAGAGGAAAGAGCCCAAAATATCTGGCACTACCGGTCGACCGGTCGCAGGGGCGCGGCCGACCAGTCCCTTAGGCAAAAGCATATTGTCTCCTTCCCACGGAAAAAGTTGAAACCACGGTCGACCGGTCCAAGGGATGCGGTCGACCGGTACTCTGTTTTCTGGCTGCATTTGGTCCATGGGGAGGAGGAAAAGGTCCATTATGGAAACGAGCCTAGCTTCTTCGTTCGAACTCCAAACGACGCACCGTTTACGGCCACGCGATGCTAACTCAATGAACTACACATCCGTGGAATTTCCATGAGGTGGATAAGAAATATGAATTGACTAAAATGCCCTTGAAGTAGCGTCCAGTGATGGAACTTCTCCGAAATGCAACCGAACCTCACTTTTAGCATTCCAATACCTACAAAAGCACAAATAACCCCTACAAAGCATGTATATATCCAAATCCAAGGTTGTATGGTTAATGAGCATAATTATAGGCATTTAGGACCATAAAAGTGCTAGAATGCATAAAGCTAATGGGCGAAAATATGCAATATTCGATACGAATCACACCCCCTAACTTAAACATTTCTAGTCCCTAGTGATGAAACAAACAAAACTAGTCCACAGAAGGAAATACAAAACGCATATATGCATCGAAATATAATTTCCACTTTCGTAGGGAACACGATTGCATTTAGCATATGCAATAAGTCGTTAAACCCCTAGGTTACCCTAGTGGACGAGTGTCGTCTCGTGAGGGTTTTCAAGGATGATACCCACAAACAGCATATGGTTTCCTCAAAATATGCCCAACCCAACATGCGACAAGCCCAAAAATGGCGAAAAGGATTTCATATGCATTATTAGCAAAGTGAATGAATTCAAACAGAAGTCCAAATCATTAACATTATAGAATGCATCTCATAGAATTGAAACCTTAAAATGTGGGAGGGGAGTGAGCACATGCAAAGTGTGATTTGGCAAAAACTTAAATAAACCGGATAAACATTAAAGCAAGCATATATTCAATCCTCACGGGCATTACGCTCATCAAGCGAATTCACTCGAAACAGGGAGGTAACACACGGGACATGCGGGCTAAAGAGTAAATGTAAATGGAAACTAGGCCTCACACATGTCACAGATGAAGAACGCTATATATAAACTGAAAAATGTAATCTCAATGAAAGGATACCGTGCATTAAAGGAGGCAAAATGCATTTTCACATATTATCACAACTATTATGACTTTTAAATTACATCAACCTAAGATCACATAGGACTTGTAAAGGGTTATAATGTAGGTATGGCTAAGGTGCGAAATGAAGGAATGTGTGTACGGATTCAAAGTGTTCGGAATGAAAACTCGGGATAATGGGAAGATGCGAGCAATATCAAATTTGGAAAAGAAGTTCCAAAAAGGCATTAGATATATCATCGGGGAGAGTAATCAAAGCTTATTGAACTATATACAACATTTACAACTTTCTTTTTCTTTTTCTTTTCTTCTTTTTCTCATTTTGTCATTTGTTTTCTTTTGTTTTTTTCTTTCTCTTTTTCTTCACTTTTTTCACTACTTTCTTTTCTTTACTTTTCAAATTCTCATATGCCTAAATTGCAACTGACATCATAACAACAACATTCAATCCCAAGCAACATTCCAAACAAAGGTGTGAAAAGTGTATATATGGTATAAAACTCAAATGTAGAGTTGGTTATGGTAATTGGGTTATGAAACGAATAGCTATATTTAGGCTCAAAGGGGTTAACGAGGGTAAACATATAACGTGAGGTCAACGTCAATATGGGTGATATAACAAAGATGGCCTATGATCATTTCCAAAAGTTTACGCAATTCTCGAGTCAAAACAATATATGAAAATCATGATCAAGTAACACATTTCAAGTATGAACTCAATTAATGAACGGTCAAATGAAAGAATAGAGAGATTACCAACCAATTCAACGTTTTCAATGAGAAAAGAATAGTGTATATGCTCACAAATGACGAAAGGTACAAAGCTTACTCGGTGTAAGTATATACAATACAACAAAAGATTACCGCGTTATAAAAATCTTAAACTAAATCAATATAATCATAAAAGTGCATGTGCTCATGGGA